>OY720173.1:10879954-13554954 GCA_963082885.1 Parascotia fuliginaria | reverse complement strand
TTAATTAGATTTTTTTGTTATTTTAATTTTGATAAACTGCTATATCTGATTTATTTTATCAAATATAAAATAGAATACCTATTGAAATTAATATTACATATACATAAGTATATAAATTACATATAACGTATATATATATATATATATATAATATATATATATATATATATATATATATATATATATATATATATAAGCTAACAAACGCAAGGTTAACGTGAAATTACCGATAATTCATCCAACAGGAGAGAACGAACCTTCTGCAATGTAAATCGGTTTGTGGCCAACCTGACCTCAAGAGGAAGTGCATTCCAGAGGAAAATAACCTGGACTACGGACGATGAGTGTATAAAACCTGTAGTATGAGAGAGACAGACAAGTAAGCGATTGTTTAAAGAACGAAGATTTCTATTATGAATAGAAGACAAGTATTGGAAAAAAGACTTTCAATAGTTAGGAGAAAAAGGAGAGTTGAGGAAGGAAAAGAGGGTAGTGAGAGCCCGCAAGCTGCAGCGTTGACGAATAGGTAACCATTTTAGCTGAGAGCGATGGATAGAAATATGATCATATTTACGAAGATTAAAAATGAATCGAATGCAGTTATTGTGAAGACAGTCGTATTTATTGAGAAGGTCTGCATTCAGGTCATAATAGCACACATAACCATAGTCGATTATGGGTAGGATTAAAGACTGCACAAGCATCGCTTTAGTATTAAAAGGGAGGAAGTTTTTCAGACGATAGAGGGTGCGAAGAGATCCTGTGACTCTCTGGCTGACATTTGTGACTTGAGACTGCCAATTGAGTGTTGCATCAATAGACAAGCCCAGATTCTTAACAGTTAGACTAAAAGGTATGACCACGTTGTTGTAAATCAGTGGAGAAAGTGATCCAATATCTAGTCTGCAAATCATACGGCGACTACCTACAATGATGGCCTGACATTTATCTGGATTTACTCGTAAGCCAAACCTTCAGACCAACTTTTTATTACGTCGAGGTCTTTGTTCAACATGTCAATGGCTAATTGTATGTCAGTTATAGTTGCCTGAGAGTACAGTTGCAAGTCATTGGCATAAAGATGATACGAACACTGACGATTCTGGGTTAAGAGATTAATAAAAACTGAGAAGAGTAAAGGAGAGAGAATGCCGCCTTGAGGAACTCCAGAGTTCAGATCACACCAACTTGATGAGGTCTCATCGGTGCGAACAGACTGCTGACGTCCCTGAAGATATGTCGAGAACCATTCTAGTGCAGCGGGAGAGTTCATGTTATGGAAGAGGATTGATAAAAGGATAGGGTGACTGACGGTATTGAAGGCGTTTGAGAAGTCAATTAACGTCACAACAATGACTTTGGCGACTTCCATGCCCTTCCTAATATCGCCAGTCACTTTAAGGCAAGCTGTAGTAGTGCTGTGTCCCAGCCGGAAACCAGACTGCAAAGGGCTACCTAAAGTTCCGAGGAACTTCCAGATATTGGCGTATATAGCGGCGCTTAGCATTACGAATCATCTGATTACACCGATTCCTTACAATCTTGAAGAGGACCCAATTATCGTCTGAACGCTCCCTTCTAAACAAACGAAATGCCCGATCTCTGCGTCTCATGGCCATTTGAATGCCTCTAGACAGAGATGGAGCAGGAGGACGTTTTAATTTAATTTTTTTGATGGGCGCATGTTTGTCGTAGAGGCTAAGGATGACGTTGACTGTTTAATATATGCACTTTCTCGTCAACATTCGTGGCTGCTATCAAGGGAGCCCAATCTATTTGCGAGGCATGATGTGCCTCGCAAATAGATCACACATCGACGTTAATTTTCCAAAACAACGCCTGTGCAGAACTCTAGGACGAATTTTGGGTGGTTTTAGGCGGTAGGAAATGTGAATTAGGTCATGATGAGAGAAACCAGGGGCTGGATACTGACCGTGGGAGTGGACTAAGGATCCTAAGAAGTGAGAAGAGGTAAGGATTAGGTCGAGCCAGGTGTCAGGCCCTTCAATGTTGTGATGAGTGGTTTGTAAAGGAAGGACATGAAGACTGACAGACTCAATAACCTGGAGAAGTTTACGGGAACGAGGGGAGTCGTAGGTATTATGTCTGGAAAGTATGCCATTTAACAATTGCGATAAATATTTTTATTTTCTATTTTATAAAAGTTACATAATATATTATGAATAATTTGATTTGATCTATATTGTTATTGTTTTCAGTCAAATTTATGTAAGTATTTTCTAGTTTGTATGAGTTATGCAAAATAAAAATACATTTTAATACGAGGCTGATGTTAGCCTACTTATATTTGTAATTAGAAAATTATGTCTAAAAATAAAAACTGTGCTATTTAAGAAATTATAATAAATATATTTTTAATCGTCA
Source organism: Parascotia fuliginaria (assembly GCA_963082885.1). Classification (NCBI taxonomy): domain Eukaryota; kingdom Metazoa; phylum Arthropoda; class Insecta; order Lepidoptera; family Erebidae; genus Parascotia; species Parascotia fuliginaria. The sequence continues at coordinate 13,552,569 of OY720173.1, read as the reverse complement.
TGATTTTGTTTTATTTGGGCAAAATATTTGCAATGTTGTTGATTAAGGCGTTTTACAGGATTCTTTTAACTTAAAATTAACTAAATCACGTACTGAGTAATTATACCCGGCATTTTTAAAATATACCCGGTAAAAATGGGAAAAATTAATTTCTACCCATTCTTACCCTACCCACCCCTTTTTACCTACCCGAATTTTTTCCCACCACCCATCTCTAACTGCATCAAAGTTCAGGATTACTTTGAAATGATTTTTTTTAATAAGTATGCAAACTTTTTAGATTAAATTATATAAATATGGAGAGACTGGCTCTTAATCTTAAAAAAAGCAAAATTTAAAAATAGTACTGCAGTAAAACAAATGAATATAGCCGGGAAAAGAAAATTTACTCGTAGTATCAGATTTGCGTGTTACTTAAAGCAGTTTTAAATTGATTCGCATTGATTTTTTATTCTTTTGTCAATTGAATTATTGTTACCAGCAGAATTGTTGGGTTAGTTTTTTAACTCATCGAGAGTTTTTGAACCATAATATGGATACTTCGTCCGAACAAGCGGCTCAAATTGTAGCACTGGTGCGGGAGGGCTTGGATCAACGAACGATTGGTAGAAATTTAAATTTAAACTAGTCTACGGTTTCTAGAATATACCAGTGGCGAAGAGTCCATATAACCCGATTCCTACCGGCTTCCTTTTGAGATAAATCACAAAGACTAAGTACAATATCTATTAAAGTGTAGAAAATTTTCTTCAAGGTAAGCAAATTTTGCACCGACTTCCCTCTTACAAAACGTCACTCTTCGCCACTAGAATATACAGAAGGTTTGTGGAGACAGGTTCTTACAGAAGGAGACGTGGTACAGGCAGGACTCGAGCAACCACCGGTCGTGATGACCGATTTATTGCTACAACTTCCCTGCAAAATCGTTTCCTCACGTCAGTTAACATCAAAACAGAGCTTAATGAAGTGGCGTGGAGTAAATGTGAGTGCACGAACAATAAGAAGAAGGTTAAAGGTAGCGGATATCACCCCTTTTAGACTAGCAAATGGTCCAAAGTTGTCTGTAGCTCACAGACAAGCTCGTTTAAGATTTGCGCGTGATCACCTAAATTGTACAGAAGAGCAATGGGCCTCCGTATTGTTCACGGACGAGTGTAGGACATGTTTATATGGTGCAGATGGTCGCAAAAGAGTCTATCGTCGACGTGGGGAGCGATATGCTCAAAGTTGCATTGAGGAGCGTGTTCCTTTTGGAGGCGGTTCGTGTATGGTCTGGGGTGGCATATCGATGAACGGGCGAACAGAACTTGTGTTCATAGACATGGTCCGTCAAAACGGTAATAGGAGGGGTTTGACTGCACATCGCTACATATCAGAGATCTTAGAAGATCACTTGGTGCCTTACATGGGATTCATAGGCGAAAATTTTACTTTAATGCAGGATAATGCCCGGTCGCACGCTGCTGCACAAGTTCGACAATATTGCGAAGAGGTTGGGATACGTACAATGAATTGGCCAGCACGCAGCCCGGATCTTAATCCCATTGAGCATGTTTGGGACAATTTAAAAAGAGCTGTATATGCGAGAAATCCTGTGCCCACGACAGTGGCAGCACTAAGAACAGCACTTTCAGAAGAATGGGACAATATTCCGCAAGATCTTTTAATAACCCTAATAAAATCTATGCGGAACCGATTAGAATCCGTAATAAGGGCACGTGGAGGTAATACATCTTATTAAAACATAAATAAACCCTTGCATAAAGTTTGTGTCTATTGTTAAAACCATATTTTTTATTAAACCAATTTTCCTTAAATTTCTGTTTTTCTTCAAAAAAGTCTTAAGGTCCTTTCCAGTACACAAACTTAAACTTAAAGATATGACCCTACGCTGTTTTAAAGTTCACGAACCAATCTAGAGGTTTCAATTTTAATCTGTATAGAAAGTTTGCATACTTGGTTAAAATATTTATTTCAAAGTCGTCTATTACTTTGATGCAGTTTATGAGTCCGTCAGTTTAATATGTATGTATTTACTAAAAAAAAGTATGTAAGTATGTTTATTCGCAATTTAGAACCCATATCACAAGCTATACTATAATATATGCTTACTTTGGGTCTAAATGGCGTTATGTGGTTGTTGTAGTAATATTTATTTATTTATTTTATATTTAAATTAGTATTGGGATACTTAAAATATTTTTGATAGAGGTGGGTTCAGGGGGTTCACTCCCTGAACCCACCTCTATCATAAATAGACAGTTCTTTAATTTTAAAGTTATAGTTCAATGCTTTAACCAAAATGAATAATGGTGTTTTAAATATTTTTGACAAGGACGGCTATAGGACTGAGTGACCATCTTCAGTAAATAATTTAGCTGCACTGGATAGAAACACAAAAAAACAATTGTTTACAAAAAAATTAAAGTGTTTTTCAGCTATTCTCTGTCCATATCTACTCGAGCGACCCCGTGGGGCAAAAGCTAGTGCAAAATAATTTTGTTGTATACAACAAAATTATTACAGCGGGCTTTATTGACTTGGCCATCTGTGTGGCACTAGTAAATATTTTTTATATTACTAATCATGAAAAAGTACAGTTTTTAACTAACCGATAGATTTAAGGTATTAACGCTCTGAATAAATACAGTTATTACTTACAACACCGGGCAATGCATGTTCTGGCGTCGGCGAGTGTGGAGGCGAAGAAGTACTGGAATCACTACTGGACTCGTTTGACGAACCGCAGCCTCCACTACCACACACTTGGCCGTCATACACCTATAAACAAATTGATGTTCTCTAATCTTTACAGAGATCGGATAATCCAGTGCCTATTTAAGTACTTAAACTTCGAGGAAGTATGTAACATAGAGCATATAATACTACCTCAATCTAAACCTATAATCTTTCTTTGTCATGTGTTTTTTTGTATGTAAGTAGTACAAAGTAAATAAAAATCTTGCAAGTTTCTTACACAAATAAATAAATAGTACTAAATTTAATAAAAAATATTTATATTTATTTAAGTTTTTTTAATTACTACATACACTTTTATCACACCCAACATACACATAGGTACTTAAATGAAGATCGAAATTTTATGTAAAGTTAATAAAAATTCAACTAGTTAAGCAATCACGTGATTTAATTTTTAGTAAATTAGCCTAAAATTAACTTTAGGTAGATTATCCAATCTCTATACATATTCAATTCATAACCATGGGGCAGAGGGCAGAAAGCGCCATGGCCCCTGGCGGCATAATAAATAGGTGCGACAGCAAGCCCCGCGATTTTTTAACTGTATAAATAAAAATAAACCGACGAAATGTATGTAAGCACATAACTTCAAAAACTCAAAAAAATAATAAGTACAACATTCTAAAATCTATTAAAAAAATATGATATTAAAAACGGTATAACCGGTATTTGAGAGTTGGTATTATCCACTCTATGTTTAGGTAAGTATGCATTGGATTATCCGATTTTTGGTCATATACTTACAATAATATAAATAATTCAATAGAAGAATTACTTTCGAGGCGCTTTAGGACTAATTCTCATTATGGCAACCGACTCGTTAATGGAATCATTATGGCCACTTCTCATTTTGGCCACTTCTCATTTTGGCTACTTCTGATTAGGCCTACTTCTCACTTGGGCTACTTCTCATTAGAGCTACTTCTCATTAGAGCTACTTCTCAAAATTTGGGAATGTTTATTGAAATAATTACTTGTCTTTATGTATATAAACATGTTTATTAATTCATAAGAGATCAATGACATTATTTTAAGAATAAATCAACACAATAATTAACAATCAGTATTAATTAGATTCCTATATATTGTTTAAAAATGTAATAACTGTTATTTCACCATTTTTTAGTTTCGTAAGTACTTTTTTATACTTTTTGTCGAAATGAATGTACTTGTTATGCTGTTCTTGAGTTTGGAGTCAAAATGCTTGGCGTCTTTTCGGAGCTTCTGTAAGAATAAAAATAAACTTGGACCCATGGGAATTTTCACATTTATCCCATGGTGCCAACTGCCATTCCTCAAGAGCGTTGGTAGTGCGGTGGCGTTCTCCAGACCAACTAAGAAGCGCAGGGTTTATTCTTGGATACCACTGTTTTGCAAAGTATTTTAAAAACGTTTCAAACAATGGTAGCAACGATTCATTTTCAATAATCTCTATTAGTTTTTGGCAACCCTCTGGAATATTATCAGCGGGTAAAAGTGGTAAAATAGCTATTTTTCTTATGTCTTGTTTTTTTTTTTAGTCAAATTTAATTCCTTCACCTTCTTCCAGGTGGCTTCTTGATAGTGAAAATAACACCCGGTTATTTGCGCATCAGGGTACACGGTTTTAACCGCGTTCATTATACCTAATTCATACGCGCCGTCAAATTGATTTGTGTATGTTATAAATAAATTATGTTAGTTTCAAACCAGACTAAAGTAATTAAAAGATAAAAGATACGCATAATATTGTAAACTTACCAATACATTGGTTCAATTAATGTTGATCTATTCTTAAAATAATGTAGTAGCCCAAGTGAGAAGTAGGCCTATCAGAAGTAGCCAAAATGATAAGTGGCCATAATGAGAAGTAATCCATTAGCGAGTCGGTTGCCATAATGAAAATCAGCCCTAATGCGCCTAAACCCTTACAAATATTATTATAAAATTTAATATAATTGTTACCTTTGCGACAATCACAGTTTTGTCCCGGAGCGGTATTTGCGAAAGTATCTTTCTGTCGTGACTAGAATCTAATAACTCGCCATTAATATACAGCTCCAACTTATTTACATATAGTTCTAATTTAATATTACTTTCTGAAGCACATTTCAGCCTGAAACAAACAAAAGACCAAGAATTTAACTTACGCCCTCACACATTGATTTAAATCAAATAAATCATTTATTTGCAATAGTTAACAGTATATTAATATAGGAAGTAAAAACTAAAATAAATAGTTCAAGTAAAAATTCACCAAATAAAAATTCAATCAATAAAAGGTTTAGTACAATTTCATAATCTATATATTAATATGTAAAGAAAAAACTTCTAAACCCTGAAAACCCCTTTAAAGTTGGAAGAGTATGAAATTGCGCACACTAATAGTTTATATAGAAAAGGAAGAAAGAAAGTTATTCATCATAAATATTTAAATAAATATAAATAATATTACATACACCCTCATGTATTTGACACACATACGGTTATGTTGATATTCAGTAAGAATATAGACAAATAATATCAAATATTATAGACTTTAAAATAAATAAAAGAGTATTATACGCGTGTAAATTTCAGACGTGCGAGCGTGTTAAAAAGAATGTGTATTGAATGATGACAAAAATTGAAAGAAGTATGTTAAGGTGGTTTGGACATTGTGGAAAGGATAGATGAAAATAGGATAACGAAAGAGATTGAGCAGAAATGTCTGAGAAATTTGGAAGGAGGTTGCCCTAGACGAACATACACGGACCAAATAGGAGGTGTGTTGACAAAGGGCAAAATTACAAGCATTCGTAACCGACCTGTGTGTATAAAAAAAGATTAATGAATGTTGAAGAGGCAAAGGAGGTATGTTTGGATACCTAACCCCATTAATGAGAAACAGGTGTGAAGTTGTGAGTTGTGTAGCAGTAATCTGAATTAACAATATCATATAGGTTTAAATATATTTGTTATTCCTGGTTCTAAGATCGTTTTGTATGTTTTGGCTACTAAAATCTTTTTCTCTTATCTATTTCAGTAATTCATGAATTTTTTTTTTTGCTTTTATGATGCCTCGACATAAAACATTAACGGGTAAGAGTGATGACAAAGAAGAAGGATTCTATACGGTTCGGAGTGTGAGACAAAGAAGAAGGAATCTATATTTGCGGACACATAATAATAGTAAATGAAGAAGTGAATTTGTAAAAGATACATTTAGCACGATTCCAAAATGATTGTAAATTAATGATTTAGAATGCAGGAGGCAAATTAACAGTATAGCCCTGGCGAAATCTCTAATTATAGTAGAATAGTCTAGTTTTTGACAATAGAACCTTAATAATGCTCAAAATTGTAATTTAAATTAATTAGTATCGAATTTTGACCACTGGGCGGCTACTGGTATAAACAAATTCAATCAAACAGTCAAGTATTCTAAGAGGTTAAATAATTAATTCATTTCATTGGAGGGTCATGTCAACATAGAAATAAAAATTTCAATATGTCAATCATGTGTAAAATAATAAAAATTTCAATCTTTATTTATTTATTTATTTATTTATATAAATACTAGTATCACATATTACTTACAGCTAGACCAAACGTAATAGTGAAAGACAATACAATTAATTACCAATTATTTTTATCTATTATCAGTTACTTATATATCTATGTATTTTATTCATTATAATGATTAATTAGTATATTTTAATTATACTTTGGTACAAATTTTGTTTATAAACTATTATTAAGAGCTTATACTAGTGGTAGTGAGCGATTCCAGGTAACGACCAGCTGCATGAGTAAATTTCTTTTCCGTGGAGATAAAGATGTCTAATGTTTTGTCGAAGTTAAGGATGTCGTTAATGTATCGGAGTGCGCGTGTTAATGGCGCGTGGTGAGCTAGGTTGGTGCGCGCTGCAGGCACAGCGAGCAGGCGCTGCCGCGCGCGCCCCTCGCCCGAGCGCGGCGCGCGGAGCTCTACCTGTGCGAGCAGTGTCGGGTTGTACGCGTGTCCGCGAACGAGTCGGAAGAAGTACGTAACAAGTGTGACGTTACGTCGCACTGCTAGCATGCGGTAGTCCACCATCCCTACGATGTATAGGGTGGGGTATAAGTAAGGGTAGTAGAAATATATTTTCTTGAAAAGGTATCTTACAAAAGATTTTTGAATTTTTTCTATTTGATTGGTATGTGTAGTGTGATGAGGGTTCCATATTATAGAATTAGTTTCTAGGGTGCTTCGGACGTATGAATTGTAAAGGATGGAAGGTGTTAATTGGTTAGTAAAATATTTAGATTGCCTTAATACAAATCCAAGGCTTCTTCTTGATTTATTGCACAATTTGGTAATATTAATATGGAAGGTCAATTGGCTGTCAAACCAAGTGCCAAGAATTTTTATAGTGGTTACGCGAGATAACACAGTGTTGTTTATGGAATAGTTGCCTAAAATGGGTGAGCGGGCGCGGGTGTACGATACCATTGCACATTTGCCTACATTTAAATTTAAGCTATTGCATCTACCCCAGTCCATACATTATTAATGTCATTTTGTAGTAATACACAGTCTGCTGGTGTATTAATGGTAATGGCTAGTTTGACATCATCAGCAAACATAAGGCAAGTGCTGTGTTTAATGTGAGATGGTAAGTCATTAATTAGGATTAGAAACAGTAAAGGGCCAAGGCAGCTACCTTGGCCAATGCCGGAGTTAACAGGATACTCTATTGACTTATGTATAAAAATAAAATAATAGTAATAAAAATCAAATATCGAGTGGTTTGTAGATTTGGTCGCCCATAGATGAATCAGACATGACCTAACGTCTGTTATCAACTTTGTAACAACCGAAACCGACTTTTGACGTGCCCTCCAAAGCACGGAGACGCTCAGATCAAATACCACTATGCGACCATCCATGGGCCAGCCGCACTCTATGTTGCTTAACCCGCTAATCGTTTACCGATCAGTGAGCGCAATGAGCTATGAGCGCCTCCTAATAAGAATTATAATACTCTAGTAAGTATAAAATAATCCAACAGTGTATAAAATAATAATGATAAATAAAGGTCAACATAATTATTATATGTATGTCCCAGCAGATGATGTATTTATATTTTTTGCCTGCCTGTTACATTATTTGCCTTCGAGAAAATCACTAACTTTTTTACTTTAACTGGCTAGAAAAAGTCCACCATTGTTTGAATGAATTAATATATATTTATACGTCGCCGTGAAGATTATTTTAATAATTAAATAAGCAAATTTTCTTAGTATTTTATAAAGCAGCGAACTATCTGATTTATCATTATAAATCTGTATCAACATTTAGAATAATGTTTTGGTACAAATAATTACACTCTGAGTTAATAAGTTAACTAATACGTGATATATATATATATCTTTAAAAAAGAAGCTTAAGTATTCGGCATTAGAGTCTTTATACTATTTTGTACCCATAGCAGTAGAGACCATGGGCAGTTGGGGCACAGAGGCAAAGAACTTCGTTCGAGAATTAGGGCGCAGACTCAATAATGTGTGTGGTGACTCCCGCTCTGGGTCGTTCCTGGTGCAAAGGTTGGCCATTGCCATTCAGCGCGGGAACGCGGCGAGTGTTATGGGTACCTTTGCACCGGGAGCGGCCTGGGGTCGGGTTATTTGATTAAAATTAGTTTTTATTATTGACATATTTAATTGAATAAAAATAAAATAATGTATAAAGAAAAAAAAAAGTTATAACAATTAAATTAAATGGAGATGTATTCCTAACGAGTATTTAAAAAATCTTGGTAATTAAATTAATTGGTTGAATTGTAATAAAAAAAAAATATATATTATATATATATATTATACAGTCGTGGTCAACTAATTAGGGGCATTTAAGAAGATGAAGATAGTGAAGCGCAAAAACCAGTTATGTACATATAAATATAAAATCCTATTGATTTCTCAGCACCTATTATTTGCATAATTAGGTCCGATTATTATGCTATAAATAGCTGTAAATAAAAGATTTAATAAATAGAAAAAAGTATTTCATATCAAAGGTATATATATCAACATATATTCAATGTTAAGGTATAATTATGTAGTTATACATTTAATTAAGGACAGTAAAGTGTAATGAAAAATAAAGTTAATCAAAACTAATAATCTGCAGTATTATATTACCTTTAATAGCTCCATTTTATTACGTGTTAAATCCAGTAGCAAAAACTTTGTTAGTAATTACTGCTTGACACCGATGTGGCATAGACATTATCAGTTTCTGACATGTTTCGACAGGAATGTTTGCCCATTACTCACAAAAAGCTTCTTTACATGGCTCAAATGTCAAAACACCGTAGATAAAATACATCTTCTAGACGGAACCTTCTGTGTATTGATCATATACAAACTATAATCTAATATTTAAGATCATTACAAACAAATCATGTTCATTAAAATTTTAATAGATTTGACAAAATTTTGATAAAACACCAAATGAATAGACCCTACTTTTCTACCTAAATTGAAAATGTTCTTAATAAGTACTTAATGGTAATGCATACATTTTATGTGAAAGAAAGGTAATAAACGTATTAAACAATTCGCGTTCATCCATTTTTATGTTTGTAAATTTTAAATACAGCACTGCAATATTAGTTCGCAGACAGTAATGCAAAGACATTTTATGTACGCATCCGCTAATAAAAGATAGAACTTTTTTATACCGAAGTGAAGCAAGAGGGCGGGTGGCTAGTATAAAAATAAATGTAAAGTGTAGTGTATCAAGCTTTTTAAAATTATTAGTAAGTAGACTGCCTACCTCCACTAGTTGGAGAGGAACCGTAAGAAAAAGATTATTAATAACATCGAAAAATAAAGTACTTCATTGTATTACGACTGAAATTGACTGTAACGTACGATTTCCACCGAGCGTACGGTGACGGAGCACGTCGGGGTGCATTTGACATTGTACTAATGGAAATTCAGGCTTCTATACAATAATTAGACGCCATCTGCTTTTGATGCTTGAGGTCGTGGGTTTGAAACCGAAAAAGTACCAATGTGATGTTTTTAAATTCATATAAAAAACTTACTTTCTTAGTTCACCTTGGACATTACTGACTTACGGTGAAGCAAATCACCGTTAAGAAATCTTGACTAATAAAATTCAGTCTTCTTAAACCTTTGTTTGTTGTGTAGGTAAACAAGGCAATGACACCACACATAATCCATTGCGGGGTTTTTGAGAAACGTCTTATGCTGCGTGTAGATAAATGTCAGTATGCGTGACATGCCTCTTTTGTCGTTGTTCTACTCTGATTAAGTATATATTGGTATATAAGTAAGATTATAGAGTTATATTATATAAGTAAGTGCACAAGAAGTTTTTTTGTATTATTATGTAAGGTGTGTGATTTTAATGTTGTATTACATACCTACATAGCTTTACGTCTTTTTTTCCCGAAGAGAAAGAGGAATAGAACCCGAGACCATCCTCACACAGTACCAACGAAATACAGAAGCAGTCTGTATTTATGTGTATGTTGTATAGTCTGTGTATGCATATAACACTAAATATTTTATATTATATTTATAAAGATGACTTTTATTTACTATAAACCAACAAGAATATACGTGGTTATTTTCAGAATGTATCATGCAGTTATTCCAGCGCTATAAATAAATGTTAAAAGCCGGATAATCCTAACTACATATTTTCAATGTTAAAATCATAGCAAGCTTAGATAAAGTACAACATTTATTTCAAAACAAAAATAATTTATGTTGTAATAGAGGCACTCGTTCTAGGTTTTGAAAACTTTTTTTACGAATAGGTTACTCGAGCTATTAAATAAAATAGGTATAAACCTCATTGTATAGTCATCAACATATAACACGATGACACATCTTCTGTGTTTTGGAGTGATCTTAAGTTAATTATATAGTATTAGAGCTTTTTTGTCAGTAGGTGGCGTCTTAAAAACAAAATTCACAAAATACTAGTTTGGAGGTCAAATGCTCAGTCATTGGGCCCTGTAATACCCTTAAGTTCATCTGAAGTTGTGGTACGATAAGTGGCAACTTTTTTTTGATCTTGTGCCAAAGATGCTCGATTGGGTTTAGGTCCGAGCTATTTGGTGGCCAATCTAGCACCGATACTGACTAGTAAGAAACGAATTGACTTAACGGGCGGTATGTTTCGGGTCGTTATCAAGCTGAAACGCCCATATAATAGGAAGATGCTCCGGTTACCCTGAACTTTCCTCACAGGTCCCACTCCACGTCCAGAAAATGAATCCCACATTTTAATGTTTTCACCGCCATGTTTGACCTGCTTTTTTGTGAATATTGAATTCATTCTCGCTTTTACAGGACGCTGTACGTATTGCCTTCCATCTGAAGAAATCAAATTAACCTTGGTCTCGTCAGAGAATAATACATGTTGCCATTGGGCGTAGGCCCAATGTCCATATTTACGTGCAAACGCCAAACGAGCATTTCTATGTTTTTTCTTCAACAACGGTACTTTGCGAGCCACTCTTCCGAACAAACCTTTTACCAGACGTCGTTGAACGGTCCTCGCTGATACACCACACAGCTGTTTCGTCTGCCCCAAACACTTCGTGTTTAAATAAAATAGAGCCTAGAAACGGATCTTTCTTAGCTTAATCTGGTTATCATTCTGTTCTTGTGGAGTTGATTTTCTCGATCTTTTTGTTCTGGGCACATATAAAGCTGTGCCTTCTGGTCACTCCATCATCTCCGGTGGTAAGGTCTCATCATAACTAATAAAACGAGCCCATAATCAGTACACTCAGCTCTAATAATCAGCTAGTTCCAGTAGCAGTCACCGAAGTAGACCTTCAGGTCACTACACCTTGTCCTTACCTTACCTTAGGTACTTATAGCAAAAACAATCACACCTTGACAAATATTTCGTATAAAATGCTTGCAACTCTTGTAAGTATCAAATCTAGTATTGTCAACTACTTTGTGTTCATATAACGAAATTCACGAGTCGAGCTGCTTCCGACAAGCGACAAAGGGCGAGCGCGGACTGATTCTTGTTCACAAAAACTCTGTTCAATGCGATCAAACCAACTACCAAACAAAATAAGTCTTATTACAATGCATCAAAATTCACGCTGCTTAGCAAAATGTATGGAAAACGACGATATTATTTATCATTGATTTTCGTGTTATTTTATAAAATAGAAAAAAATAGACTGATATTTTATGAATTGAAGATATTTGCTAACTTTTGGTAGTTTCAAATTTAGAATATTTTGAATATAATAAGAAAAACACAGGTCTCAAAATCAACACGATTTCGTAAACTCTGCATTGAGAGTCAAAGAACAACGGTTTTTACTACATTGAAAATAAATATTATTAGAAAAAAATGTATCGCTTTGCCGCAAAGTAAACCGAAAAAGGGGTTATTTTTGATAGAATTGTAAACGCGTCCTTAACTAGAGATTGTCCCTAATTATTTGACCACGACAGTATATATATATATTACTACAACTTAAGAACCTTCTTCGTTTTTCCTTGGTTTAAATTAATGTAAGAAACTAATAAAGTTGCTTCATTATCGTATGGTTGGCTACTCACCTCCTTTGGACCGTCGCACGCAACGAGTGTAGTGTCTCGTTTGAATGCGAAAACAACTCAATGTCTTCTACTTGTCTTTGACCAGTTTGAAAATTAAATCTGACTATTATAGTACACTGCCTGCCCCGGCCTGACCTGTAGATAGGTAATATCTGTCGCTCCGCTGAAAACCTTCTATCACATTCGTTTATATATTCTTGTATGGCACGAATCACTCTACACATTCTCGTACAAATCTCTGACGAATCTGTAACATGAAGAATTTTGACTTGTTAAATAAATATCCACCGTTGGGAGTATCAAGCAGGAACTTCAATATCCAATCTTGATTAATACCTGTTTTATTTAGTTTTAGAAAAGGAGAATGCCCACAATCCTATGGGCTTTGAGCCCAAATAAAAAAATGTTGTGTCTTAGTGATTTTAATTTCATTTCATAGACAAAAATTACTGTTTTATATTCTACAAATAATTCTCAATTATTTATGCAGGTTCAAGAGAAATAAATAATTTTGTTGTTGCAATTGAGGTTATAAAATACGATTTGACTCCTTCCAAATTAATTTTCACTTATAATTTGTAAATTCAATATATAAAAAAATTTGGATTTATTTTTTTATATTGATACACTAGCATTGAAATTCCAAATAAATATGTACTGAATAATAATATCCGTCATTAAACATTTGCTTGGAAGAATGTTGCCAGATGTCAGATTTGTTTCAATATAATTGTAAACAATTTAAAATAGCGATACTTACATCAAATCGATTTCCATTATTTGGCATTTCATTTTGGAAATCATGGTTAATGATATAAAATACTTTAGGCCCTCAGTGAGAAGATCTCACATTTAACATGAAACATTTTACTGGCCTGTTGGTCTAGTGGTTAGTGACCCTGATTGCTAAGCCGGAGGTCGTGGGTTCGATTCCCACCCAGGACAAACCTTTGTGTGATGCGCATGATTGTTTGTTCTGTGTCTGGGTGTAATTTATCTATAATATGTATGTATTTACAAAAAAAAAGTATATAAGTAGTATATCAGTTGTTTAGTACCCATAACACAAGCAAATATAATTGCTTAATTTGGGGCTAAATGGCGCAGTGTGCATGTGGTAGAATATTATTATTATTATTATTATTATTATAATGATTTTTTCCGTAAAAAGGCATTAGGCTGGCCTTAGTGAACTGAGCGTGTAAACTTGCTCTGCCTAAGAGCAAGTTTACACGCTCAGTTCACTCCCGTCAGCGACGCAATGCTGTTTTATGTGTCCTATAATTCACAAAATGCTTTAAATTAGACTGATTGACAACAGTTCGGCAGATGATCACTTGAACACTAAAAAGAGTCATTTCGCTCACGCAACATTAATTAAAGAGTCAATTCGCACACTTACTTATTCTAAAATAAAACTTGAAATAATCAGAACCGATTTGATATATGTCGCTATTTTAAATCGTTTACAATTATTTAATTGAAACAAATCTGACATCGGGCAACATTCTTCCTAACTAATGTTGAGTGTCGGATATTATAATTTAGTTCAATATTTATTTATTTGGAATTTCAATACTAGGGTAAAAAAATGGAAAATACAAAAAAAAGCTTAATTTTTTAATTTATTGAATTTGCTGCACGCTGCCATAAAATGGGCCCATATTTGGGCAAGGAAAATTACGCTATGAATTACTTAATGCAGTAAAAAGCAAATAAAAAAAATGAAGTGAATGAAATAAAAAAACAGGCCAAATGGGGAGAAAACATGATGAGTAAGAAATTGAGATAGAGCGAGAGTAAGAAAGGAAGAGTGAAGAGATCGAACCAAAGTAAGGATAAAGGAGGAATAAAACGCCAGAAGTATAAGTAGGAGTGTACCTTCGTGCTTGTCCATGTCCTTCTGCATGCGCTGCGTGCGCGCGCAGCAGTGCGTGAGGAAGGCCTCGTGGTGCGGCGCCGGCGCCAGCGCCGGGCCGACGCACGTGCACACCTCGCGCAGCAGCTCTGTGGCGCGCGCCGAGATCTCGTCCGAGCACTCCGTGATCACCTGCACAAGCACGCGTATGGCTTCAACGTGTACGGGTACAGCACATACGCATTGTATACTAAAATAACGATGCGATTAACGTGCACAGGTACAGCACGTACGCATGGACGCATGAAGAGGGGAAATCTTTATTCACTGCTATATAGTGTCCAGGATTTTATTAATTTTATCCACAAAGCAGCCTTCGTGCATCACAAAGCTGCCGAGCCACCAGCATTTAACACTCACAAAAGTATGCATAATGGAATTGTTATTACAGTTAATTCTGTACAATTAAGAAATAACTTAGAAACGAAAAAATACATGCTACAGCAAATAAAAACTTATGGCTTCTATGCTTAGGAATTATATTATTGTTCTTCCTCAAAAGAGCAATGCAATTGCACTACAATTATTTGATACCTTTGTTATATTAGCCTAACAAAGTGACTCGTGTAAGCAGCAGTGTGGTCCAGAAATAGTGGACGTTGTTGTTTAGCACCAAGAAAATATCTGAATGAAGTAGTGATATAATAAAAATTCTGTTTCACTACTTTCTGCTTAAATGTTAAAAATAAATGAAACTTACCCTCCATAAATAATCTAATCCTATGAGATCAGCATCATTAAGTAAAAAACTTCGTCTCTTTACTTTTAATTTGCCTTCTTTGGCGTTTACTGCTTTGAAAAACCTACAAATAACAACAGAACGTTAATTTCGATAAGCAAGTTATCCAGATGTCACAAAACAATTACAACTGAACCTACCTTTCAAAACATTTGATACCAGCGTGGGTTAGTAAATTTGGCGGTAAAGTCATAATATTCCGTCTAAAAAAGTGTAGATTTATATTAGGGTCTAAGTCTGGCTCTTCTCCCATTAGTTTGCTAAACCAACGAAAACAAGCCTCGCGATCTCCGAGGTGTGCCGGCCTTTCAGCTAAACACACCCATATTTGCTTTGCCTAGAATATATACATATCAATTAGTCACATAACTAGCAGATAACAAGCCCCTTGTAGCTAAATTGTATATTATTATTATTATTACCTGTTCTGCACACAACCATAATTGTCCATCTTTCAACAAAAATCTCAAAAAACTTAGTCTTTCGTGAACTTGAGCCGAATGGGGGTACCTGCCATCTGGAAGCCAGTTCTCCCAGTCGAAGTCACCGTCTTCTGTAAAAGTGTGAAACGTATTTTCTTCACTATCAACAACACAATATAACACAGTTAACAAAAAAGTGGCAATCGTAGACTTACCCGCAAGCTTATTTCTAACTGTATCCATATAATGAGTAAGTGAGTCCGTTACGAGTATAACGAGCGAGTGCTGAGTCTGCAGTCTATCTATGAGCTCTTGTCGGGTGACGTGTGGCCGCAGTCCAGTGCCGCCGCCCGCTTCGTACAGACAACAAATCTCCCGCATCATTTTAAGTGCTGGTAACACCCATTTCTCATTGGTTTTTAATTCTTCTACACATCTAGATTTCAAACAATACTAGCCTGTTAGAACTGGTTATGATGCACAATATATTTGATTCTCGTAAAAAGTGTTTTCTTTGAATGTTATCCAGTTTGCTTTATAAGACATTGAATGTTCAGCAATGATTTTTTATTTATAAAAAAAGAAGTAAATGACTAAAATTTCATAATAATACATAGATTAATCAAAATCAAGTTTCTACATGTTTTTAATCTTGTGATAAATATTCTAGATGTTATGTTGTCTTACTTGTCCAACCAAAGTGTTTTCTGTGCATCACGATCTTGACTACAACTGTAGTCCAGTATTTTGATGAGATTAGCTAATGCCACATCCAATATTTCCGTACAAACTTCATCTGAATGCGCCAAGTTCCAAAAGAGTACTAATACCTGCATAACGAAGAAGTACAATAAAATTGACGAAGCTCTTTAGTTAATGATAATGCACTATTGACAATTTCAACAGGTGTATACAGAGTAAAATTCATAATTGCGTAAATAATTTAAGAGTCACTCACCTTGTTTGCCATTACACCATCCTTGTCATCTTCCGCAAGCCTTCTAATTACCTCTAGGAGTTTATCACTTTGCTTTTTACTAGATGTGGCCCAACTCGCCTAAAAAGAGTTAACATTTTTTAGGCTTGAATTTTCTACTCAACCAAGCAATGAGAAATGTATTTAAAAACTTTTACGCGTCATGATTAAATTAGCAACGTCGCAATTTAGTGTCATATTTCGTGGGTTTTTAATTTTTATCATTTAATCGCAGCTATATATTAAACATAAGTTCTGTTTATATGCTAAAATTAGATGAAAGCTGTATAAAAAGTAAAAAATTATTTCGTTTACAGTTCTATTTATATGCAAATAATACATTTGAAACTTATGTTGTGTTATTTTCATAGTAAAATAACTGTAAGCATTATGGTTACTTACTTTTTATACAGCTTTCACCTAATTCTAGCATTTTTACAGAACATTTTTTTTTTAATATAATCAAAAATCAAAAGATTTTTATTTCATTTAGGTCATTTAAATTAACACTTATGAACGTTAAAAATTACAAAATGTCAGCCCATTAACCTACAGCCAGTTCGCTGACGTGAGGGTAGGGCCATTAGAAGAACTGGCAAGAAACTTAGGCCATTCTTCCTGAGTTTCTTGCCAGTTCTAATTGCCTAGTTATTAAAATATTTGTAAGCTACAGTTTCAAGTAGCATGTAAAATTAAAATTTGTGCTTTACAGGCTGCCTCAATTCGCATATTGCTCCAAAAAGGTAAAGGCAACATGTGAACTGTGGTAAAGGTTGTATAAACTGTTAATATTTGCTATAAGCATAAAGTAAAATGAACTTAATTTACCACAGAAGATCAAAATGTATTTCTATTTCACAAATCACAATTTGTACACAATACTATACTTACAATTTTAACAAAACAATACAAAATGTGTATCTGTTCCAATAAGGCTCGGGAAACATGTCAATAATAATTAATAATAAAAATGTGAAAAACAAATAATTATAATAATCATTATAAATATCTTAAAATTGATCATTAAATAAGCTAAGCTAAGCTCCGATTAAATAAAAAAATTGATAACCACAAAATATGACACTAAATTGCGACGTTGTCACTAATAACGCGTATACCCTCTTAACAAGAACAATAGTTTACCTTAAAACAGTCAAAGAGATGGTCCAATTGGTCAGGAGTAAAGTCCCAAGCGAGTTTTGCTAACAAATCGTGTAAATTCTTCACAATTGCCTCATGCTTGCCGTGTTGAGCCTTCCATATCGCATCTAAGTCATCTCGAGTGAGCGAGTTCTCTTTTATCATAAACCTAAGCATTTTCTCTAATCTTTCTACATATTGGGGCTGGTGAAGGGAGTCCCGTAAAACTATATCCACTACTTTATTTTCCCTGATCCAATTCTAAAAATAAAATAAAATTTTCATATAATAAAAATAAATAAAATTAATTCAGATTTGATTTTATACAATTACTAGTTTCCCGCGGCGCGGTTTCATCCGTGTCTTTGCTTACTGCTCTGCTCCCGTCGCCAGTAGCGTGATATTACATAGGAATATAGAAAAGTGTTTTTTTTAGACAATTTTATAAATTTTTCTCTCCGTAAGAACCATCCTCGTAGTTCAAGGAATATTATAAAAAAAGAATTAGCGAAATCGGTGCAGCTGCTCTCGAGATTTGCGCTTAGCAACACATTCAGCGATTCATTCTTATATTATAAAGTAGCGGCCCGCCCAGCCTTCGCACGGATGGACATTTTTTTAAACATTTTGGGATAAATAAAGATACTTTTGTATGGAAATATATAAAGTGTTTTTTTAGCAAGCAATTTTTTTAATTTTTCTTTCCGTAAGAACAATCCTCGTACTTCAAGGAATATTAAAATTTCCATGTTTACTTGTCAATTTCTTACCGTATGGAGACAAGCCTATGTTCGCCCACTCCCTAGGTTTGTCAACCCATCCATTCTTGCCCACTACCGTCCAATATCCATTCTTCCTTTCCTATCCAAGGTCCTTGTGGCATGTGTTCATAAGAAGTTGTCCAGGTTTGTAAACCACAATAACATTCTTTGCCCACTCCAATCTGGTTTTAGACCTGGACACAGCACTGTCTCTGTCACTGTCTGCCTTGCTTAAAGTGACTGACGATATTAGAGCAGGCATTGAGAAAGCTAATGTCACTGTTTTGGCTTTGGTCGACTTTTCGAATGCTTTTAATACAGTCAGTCACGATATCCTTTTAGCTATCTCATCCTATCTTAAGATTTCACCAGAAGCACTGGATTGGCACACTCTTCTTATCTTCGTGGACGTCAACAGACAGTTCGGACTGATGAGGCAATGTCGAGTTGGTGTGATCTTGACTGTGGCGTGCCACAAGGCGGCATTCTCTCACCACTTCTATTTTCTTAATCTCATCACCCAAGAACTTTAGTGCACGTATCATCTTTACGCCGACGAATTGCAGTTGTGATGTGTGTTATTTCGACCTGAATGCAGATCTGCTCAATAAACTCGACCGACTTCTCAATAATTGCATTCGGTTCATTTTTAATTTGCGTAAGTTCGGCCATGTGTTCATACTTCGTTCTCAGTTGAACTGGTTGCCGATTCGTCAACGTCGCAGTCTGCGAGCATTGACTACTTTATTTGCTATCCTTCAATCTCCTAACGCGCCTTCCTATCTAGTTTCCAACTTCCAATATCTTTGCTCTGTTCATGACAGAAACCTGCGTTCTTCTAACAATCGTCTCCTTGCTTGTCCCTCACATAACTCCAGGCTAGTCCATTCTTCCTTTACTATTCAATCAGTTCTACTGTGGAATGCGCTCGCTCTCGAAGTCAGGATGTGTACAAATCGTGCCACGTTTAAATTTAAGGTGCGTCAGCAATACAGCAGGTTATTAGCAGCAGACAGAAATACAGCAGAAGAAATCTCTCAATAATATGAGTATAGTTCATAGTAATCATATTGTATATATTGTATATACGTATATATAAACTGACGGACTCATAAACTGCATCAAAGTTCAGGATTACTTTGAAATGATTTTTTTAATAAGTATGCAAACTTTTTAGATTAAATTATATAAATATGAAGAGACTGGCTCTTAATCTTAAAAAAAAGCAAACCTTAAAAATAGAACTGCAGTAAAACAAATGAATATAGCCGGGAAAAGAAAATTTACTCATAGTATCAGATTTGCGTGTTATTTAAAGCAAAGTTTTAAATTGATTCGCATTGATTTTTTATTCTTTTGTCAATTGAATTATTGTTACCAGCAGAATTGTTGGGTTAGTTTTTTAACTCATCGAGAGTTTTTGAACCATAATATGGATACTTCGTCCGAACAAGCGGCTCAAATTGTAGCACTGGTGCGGGAGGGCTTGGATTGGTAGAAATTTAAGTTTAAACCAGTCTACGGTTTCTAGAATATACAGAAGGTTTGTGGAGACAGGTTCTTACAGAAGAAGACGTGGTTCAGGCAGGACTCGAGCAACCACCGGTCGTGATGACCGATTTATTGTTACAACTTCCTTGCGAAATCGTTTCCTCACGTCAGTTAACATCAAAACAGAGCTTAATGAAGTGCGTGGAGTAAATGTGAGTGCACGAACAATAAGAAGAAGGTTAAAGGAAGCGGATATCACCCTTTTATACCAGCAAACGGTGTAAAGTTGTCTGTAGCTCACAGACAAGCTCGCTTAAGATTTGCGCGTGATCATCTAAATTGGACAGAAGAGCAATGGGCCTGCGTATTGTTCACGGACGAGTGTAGGACATGTTTATATGGTGCAGATGGTCGCAAAAGAGTCTATCGTCGACGTGGGGAGCGATATGCTCAAAGTTGCATTGAGGAGCGTGTTCCTTTTGGAGGCGGTTCGTGTATGGTCTGGGGTGGCATATCGATGAACGGGCGAACAGAACTTGTATTCATAGACATGGTCCGTCAAAACGGTAATTAAGGGGGTTTGACTGCACATCGCTACATAACAGAGATCTTAGAAGATCACGTAGTGCCTTACATGGGATTCATAGGCGAAAATTTTACTTTAATGCAGGATAATGCCCGGCCGCACGCTGTTGCACAAGTTCGATAATATTGCAAAGAGGTTGGGATACGTACAATGAATTGGCCAGCACGCAGCCCGGATCTTAATCCCATTGAGCATGTTTGGGACAATTTAAAAAGAGCTGTATATGCGAGAAATCCCGTGCCCACGACAGTGGCAGCACTAAGAACAGCACTTTCAGAAGAATGGGACAATATTCCGCAAGATCTTTTAATAACCCTAATAAAATCTATGCGGAACCGATTCCATGTAATAAAGGCACGTGGAGGTAATACACCTTATTAAAACATAAATAAACCCTTGCATAAAGTTTGTGTCTATTGTTAAAACCATTTTTTTTATTAAACCAATTTTCCTTAAATTTCTGTTTTTCCTTCAAAAAAGTCTTAAGGTCCTTTCCAGTACACAAACTTAAACTTAAGGATATGACCCTACGCTGTTTTAAAGTTCACGAACCAATCAAGAGGTTTCAATTTTAATCTGTATAGAAGTTTGCATACTTGGTTAAAATATTTATTTCAAAGTCGTCTATTACTTTGATGCAGTTTATGAGTCCGTCAGTGTATATATATATAATATATATTTTATTTGGGTATTATTAGTATATTATGTATATTGTTATATTTATATGTATACTAGCAGACCCGACAGACGTTGTCCTGTCTTAATTATTATCTATTTTTTTACAGAGCCTTCTCCTGACAATAACAAACACAACAAAAAAAGAAATAGGGATTTATTTTTATATAAATAGATATTTCTAATCTCCCACTGTACAAACCCTCTTTCACCTACCTACAGATATCCCCCGTAAACTTTTCACTACTTTCCCCTATTTCCCTCTCCCTTCTTCCCCACTCCTCCCACTCCGCTTCTTCCCTCCCTCCCTCCTCCCCCTACCTCCCCACTCCTTTCCCCGTCATTTCACTCTCCCTTTCCCTGGCTTCTCTCTCATTTCCCCCTTGCTTCCCCCTCACTTACATCTCCCTTCCCCTACCTTGCCCCATACTTCCCACTCACTTCCTTCTCATCTTTCTCTCATTTTCCCCTCACTACCCCCTCACTTCCCCCTCGCTTTACCCTCACTTTTCCTTCACTTCCTCCGCACTTCCCCTCAATTCTCTTTCACCCCCCATCCCTTCCCCCTCTTTTCAATTTTCAAGTCGCTAACTTCAAAAGCAAATATCTTTCCATATAATATTTCATCCCTAATTCCGTCCCTCTAAATCGATCGATAATCGATAAAAAATTAGAAGTATTCCAAAACAAAATTTCAAAACTATGAAGAAGTTTCATACAATCGTTTTCATCCCTTTTCAGACCACCCTTAACATTTAGGGGGATGAAAAATAGATGTTGTCCGATTCTCAACTCTAGCTGATATACGACGCCAAACCTTTACCAAATAGTAGTGCCTTAAAATACTTAATGAAAAAAGTAACAAATGCACTAGTCGCCAGTACGATTTTCGAAAGTTCCCTTCGATTTCCCTGGGATGCCATCATCAGACCCTGGTTTCCTTATCACGGTACCACACTTGGGATATCTACTTTCCAACAAAAAAGAATCAGAGAAATCGGTTCATAAACAACGACGTTATCAACGTACACACATAAAAAAATATATATATAGATATATACGGTCGAATTGAGAAACCTACTCCTTTTTTTGAAGTCGGTTAAAAAATGGTGCGTAACTAATTTTAGTAAAGGTTATAATGATGTGAGTATAATTATGTTGTTTGAAAAGATTTTCCATACAAACTTACACTCCCTATTTTACCCCTAACAATGGCTTGTTTAAAAAAATAATTAACTAAATTTCAATTTCTTATATAATGAGTATTTTCTAGTAATTTGGAAATCCTACTGCCGAAAATACAAAAGTTTCATACAAACTTTGCCACCCCTTTATTCCTCCTTAAGGGATGAATTTTGCAAATTCCGGTCTTAGTGAGCACCTGTCTTAAAGGAACTTCCATGCAAAATTTGAGACTCCTAGCACTTGTAGTTTTTGTGATTTCGTGACGAGTGAGTGAGTGACCTTTCGCTTTTATATATATAGATATTATTGTAATAATGGACTTACTGTGATGACAGCTGGTGTAAGCCACTCCGGCTTTGGTTGTTGTGAAAACGTACTGATAAGTTGATTGATTTCATTCAACGCAGACATTTTTCCATTGAATGACGACATTTGCAATAATCGCAAAATCATTTTTAACCGAAACATTTCAAGTGCTGGAAAACAACAGATAAGTTAAGGTTCTTTCTCAATAACTGTGCAAAATTAAATCTGAAAATAGCAATCATCAATTCTGTATCACTGATATTGACTAAACACAATCAATTTCCACAAATTTCTATTGTTTTAAACCATTAGAATTATTTTCTTGTATGACTTTCTGCAAAATGTTCTTCGCTGTAGTTGAATGGTCCGCGGTAACATACAATGTAGCGGCACAGGGGAGGAATTAAACTACGCCCCTTAGCAGCTACAGGGTGTGCTACCGACTCATACACGTCGATCCAGTAGCTGCCATGTTGATCTTGATTGGTATGTGCATGTGCACCATGATGCTTTTGTTTCATGATTGGTGGGCATGGCTAAGGCTAGAGGGTAAAACAAGGTATAACAAATATATACAGTCAGTTCAGTCAAATTGAGACTTTATTTTCCAACGTGTCTTAGACCGCTATTACATTATCATAGAAATATGATCATAAATGTGTGAGTCATTTTTAAATGAAGAACATATGACGGTATAATCCTTTTGGTAGTTGGTGTCCATTTCTTTATTTGTCTTCTTGTGGATATGACAATTTCCGGATTTGACAACTTTTTGCTATGACCAGGTGGTAAGAGGTCCATTTCCTGGTATGACCACTTTTTTATCTGTCTACTCTTAGTACGGTATACAAAACGAGTAATTCATTAATTAAGAAATTATGCATTATAAAGTATTTATTGAGACAAAGGCATGAAACCTCTCCCATGAAGTGCTGTCGACAAAATCTATAATTAATCAAATTCAAAATTGGCGTTTTGATTCGTCATTGCATTTGCATTGTGATTGTTTAGTTAATGATGGCGTTACGGAATTTATTTTTACAAAAATTAAAAAGGTAAGGATACCTACATTAATTTATAAGGACCACAGATAAAATAGGCTATTTGACAACATTTAAAATATGTGTAAAGTACGTGAATTCCGGTGATGTCACACGCAAGTAACATACACTTCAACTGCACTGTTAAACCCAATGTTTAGGCACATTGTTTACTGGCGTGTGACGTCACGCGTGACATACGACCGGCGCCATTACAGAAACAGTGTTTTTGGCGCGTTTTAGTAAAATTAAACTTTAATATTGTTTTTGTATTATTAAAGCAGTAAATATTTCAGAAATAATAATGTAGTATAATTATTATGACTTTATGACAAAAACAATAATAAAAAACTGTTTTTCAAAATTAGTTAAATTATAGCGTATTAAAAATAAAAATGGGTTAAGTCGCTGGAGATGTGTAATGAGAAGTGATTGTAGTTCAAAATTAAAAGTTTAGCGAATTAGGAGAAGAATAATAAAGCAGATTTTTTTTAACAAAAGGAAATTAATTTTATTTTCAAGCAAATTATTTTTTGTTTTCACTGTGCTTATACCCACATCGCTTTTACCTTTCTAATTTTATTTTTACAACTAGCTGTTGCCCGCGACTTCGTTCGCGTGAAAATTCAGATGTGGCCTGTATGAGAATATTTCTTACCTAATCTTACGGCAATCGTACATTGTATTTGTAATAAATATCAGTATAATCCATCTCTAAGGCGAATCCGATTTAAATCTATTCACCCGCTACCACTAAAACAGACGAAATTTTGCGATATTTAACGAAACTTGCCACTCCTATTTTCCCACTTAATAAGAATAGTTCCTAGTTTGGAAATCATATTATCAAAACTCCCGTTTAAAAACTATAGAAGCTTTATACAAATTTTGTTCCCCTTTATAATCCAGGGAAATGAATTTCGCAAAATCCCGTCTTTGAGAGCACCTATTTCCAAAGTTTGAAACTCCTAGCACTTGTAGTTTCTGAGATTTCGTGATGAGTGAGTGAGTGAGTGACCTTCGCTCGCATGAATATAGTTTCTCCAATGGACATTTTTATATTGTTTAAATACTGTTTTGCATACTATTTCTAATCTCACTCTCTAACCTAAAGACATCCCGCGTAAAACAATATACAATACACAAAGGCAAATTTTTACTACGATAACTTTCCCCTTTCCCTCATTTCCTCTCCCCCTTTTCCCCCTCCCCTTCCCGTCCCCTCCCGTCTCCCTCCCATCTCTCTCACTTTCCCCACACTTCCCCTCACTTTCCCTCACTTCCCACTCACTCACCCCTCACTTACCACTCACTGACTCCTCACTTTCCCTTACGTCCCCCTCACTTTCTTCTCACTTACCTCTCACTTGCCCTTCACACTGCCTCCTCGCATCCCCCTTAGTTCTCTTTTTCTTTTTTTTTTTTACACAACGCTATCTATTTCCAAAGTAAGCATATTATATGCTTGTATTATGGGTTCTAGAATACGGATAAACATACTTAAACACTTTTATTTTTGTAAATACATACATATTATACATAGAAACACCCATAAGCAAATAGACATGTTTATGCTACAAACATTTGCACTGAGCGGGAATCGAACCCGCAACCTCTGCGTGGCAGTCCGTATACAGCACCACCGAAATACAGAGGCAGTCGATTTCACCCTGACTTTCCCCTCCCTTTGTCCTGACTTCCCCCTCACTACCCCCGCACTTTCTCCTCACTTCTCCCTTCCATTTCTCTTCCTCCCCACCCTTCCCCCTCCCTCCAATATTCAAGTCGCCAACTTCAAAAGCAAAGATCTTTCCATACAATATTTCATCTCCTATTTCACCCACATAAATCCACCCCAGTTAAAAAAAAAATGAGAGTATTTTTTATTTAAGTAAACAAAATTTCAAAGCTGTAAGTTAAAAAATGAAGACGTTTCATACAATCGTTTTTATCCTTTTTCATACACTTAAGAGTAGAATTTTTAAAAACCCTTTCTTAGTACACTTCTAGACATTAATACAAACACACCCTCCAAATTCTAACTCTAAAGTCGCTACGACCAGCGGTTTTGGCTGTACGTTGTATGTTAGTCAGTCAGTCAGGACAAAGCCTTTTATAATATGTATGGATTTATGGATTAGACGTAGAGCCATCAGGGATCTAAGCATACAGGCTGCTAGGAATGCTAACACGTGATAGAGCCACATAAAGCTGACCGTGCGAAAAACAGCTAATATTTAGATCCACACCCACAACTTTTAGTGTCTTACCTTGGGCTTTATTAATTAGTCATCGCAAAACATAGGCTCACTGGAAACTGGACTCGTTTAAAACTAAACAAAATATTGTTTAGAGAGGAATAAAAACACTCAGCACTCACTATCAACAATCACTATTCCGCAACCTGTTAAAATCTCTGCTTCTATAAGATTTCGTAGTAAATTAACGAATGTTCGATGTGATTCTTTAAATTGGCATAACTTTTTTATTTATGAACCGATTGACATGAAACAAACACTAAATGTTAAGTGAAGCTTACCACAATGTATCGGTGAAAACCATATTTAAATCGGATAAGCCGTTTTTGAGATTAGCGTGAACAAACGCACAGACAAACAGACAAACAGACAAACAGACTAACAGACAAACAGACAAACAGACAAAAAATTTAACAATCATTGTTTTGGGTTCTATTTGCGTTTATAAAGGTCCCAATAATATTTTTTCTCATATATCTTCCATGTACAGACAGCGACCGGTTACATTTTTATTATATGTATAGATATTATTTTTGTGAAATTATTAAATGGTGTTAACTAACTACCTACAAATTTTTCATTTTTTTAACTATCAGTGTTGTAGTGGGCGATCCACATGCGATCAAAAATAAAAAACATTACACATGAATTTTTACAGGATTTGGGAGCTCTTCTGTTAATGTTTATGTTAATGCGATGTCAATAAGATGTGAATATTAACAAAAATATAAAATACTAGCTTTTGCCCGCGGCTTCGCTCGCTCTTTTACCTACCTACAGATATCCCTCGTAAACTTTTCACTACTTTCCCCTATTCCCCTCTCCTCCCATTCCGCTTCTTCCCTCCCTCCCCCTCGCCCTACCTCCCCTCTCCTTTCCCCGTCACTTCACTCTCCCTATCCCTGGCATCTCCCTCATTTCCCCCTTGCTTCCCCCCACTTACATCTCCCTTCTCCCACCTTGCCCCATACTTCCCACTCACTTCCTTCTCATCTTTCTCTCATTTTCCCCTCACTACCCCCTCACTTCCCCCTCGCTTTACCCTCACTTTCTCCTCACTTCCTCCGCACTTCCCCTCACTTCTTCTTCCCCACCCCTCACTTCTCTTTCACCCTCCCTCCCTTCCCCTTCTTTTCAATTTTCAGTTTTCATCTCTTTTCAGACCACCGTTAACATTTAGGGGAAAAAAAAATAGATGTTGTCCGATTCTCAACGCTAGCCGATATGCATACAAAATTTCACGAAAATCGGTCGAGCCGTTTCGGAGGAGTTCAATAACGTACACCGTGACACGAGAATTTTATATATTAGATATAGAATGGATTTTGTATACCGTACTAAGAGTGGACAGGATAAAAAAGTGGTTATACCAGGAAATAGACCTCTTACCACCTGGTCATAGCAAAAAGTTGTCAAATCCGGAAATAGTCATATCCACAAGAAGATAAATAAAGAAATGGACACCAACTACCAAAAGGGGTAAAATAACTACATGTGATTCATATTGTCTATGATCATAGTCAGGGAATCCTTTTTGACAGCTAGCTTACAAATAGGATCATACTCAACGCACTAGCAGTCTGTATGTAAATGGAATGTGTTAGACCCATAGCGCTAAGTTTTGAGGTTTCAAAAATATTAAAGTTGTTTATTTTTCGCATATAGTTTCTTGACCGTTAGCCTAGCCTAAAACATTATTTTGTGTCATCCTAGGTACTTGCATAGGTAGAAGTTTAGGTATTTTGTCACCAAACAAATTACCTGTAAGTCAAATGGGTAGGACCACGGGCCCTTACCCAATATTGGGTAATTTGTTTTTCCTTCGGATGCTAGAACTACCAGACTACTCTGTGCGTTTACTCAGAGCATGCCACATACAACGGGCCGTAGGAGAAGCAGCTTTCCCTCAAGTCTACACCCGCTACCTTACGAGTTTGACCTTGAGCTTTGTTTATAGTCATTGAGAAGCAGACTTTGATGGGAAACTGTACTCTCTTGATTTCTAAGGGTTTATTTTTTAAAGGTTTATTTGATGGTGTTAAAGAAAACTTATGAATAAATATCTACAGATTCTCCTCGTGAATAACCGGTTAGTATAGTCACCTCGATTACCTACATTGCATTGCAATGTTTTCACTTGCAATCTGGTTCCATTGCATAATTTTGATGGATTTACTTATATTGTGCAGCAACATACCCAAATAGCACGCCAACTCTCAATTGGTCCGTAGTGACTTGTGTGCCCTACTCATTCCCTTTATTACTTGATGGATTTGACTTATTCGATGCAATAATTGTGTTATCATAACTCCTGATTTACAATATCCCGCTTAAAAAATTGCTATCCAACAACAACTACAGCAACTTCATTTGACGTATTTTGATTGAGTTTCAAACATGACCTGTGTCAAAATAAAATGGTTTTTAAATCAAAAGCACCAAGAAGTATTAATATCAACTTCAAAGCAAATAATCCCAAAAATAACTTTCTACCCCTTTTTATCCCCTTTAGGGAAGGAATTTCAATAAAATATGTAACACATATTTTATCAATTCTGTTAAAGAATGTCTATGAAAAATTTTAAGTAGATTGGACCAAGGAATCACATTGTCCCATACAAACTTTGCCCCCCCTTTTCACTCCGTTATTGGTCGAATTTCGAAAAATCCTTTCTTATAGGATGCCTACATCATACAAAGAACACACCCTCCAAGTTTAAGGTCTCTACGATCAGCGGTTTAGGCTGTGCGTTGATCCGTCAGTCATTCAGGACAAAGCATTTTATATATTAGAGATTACGTGTTGTTGATTATTATGGTGTAACAAAACCCTATTCAAAATTTGTGTTGTTTTTATCCACGAAATCTTAATATTTGAAAAAAAAAACGATTTTATCGCACGAAGGGCGATTGCGGGGAAGAGCGCGGGCGCAGGCGGCGGGCGCCTCGGCTAGCCAGACGCGCAGACGGGCGCGTGTAACGTGTTGTTTTGTTTACATTCGGTATTCGGTGCAAGCTGCGACAAGTGCGTGCGTTTTCCGATTTGATAGATTTATTAAGCACGATCTTCATTTTCACAACTTTCTAACAAAGTTCACCTTGGCGGGTGCTTCAATCCGCGGTTTGTGTTGCGTATAGTCTAATAATAATAATAATAATAATAATAGTCATTTATTTCGAACCACTACAGGAACATACACATATCATACAAACATTACTACACCAACATTTAAATGGACACCAATCTGGCAACTGGCTTATGGACACCTAACCAGTGCGACCATACACTACTGCCAATGTCCTCATCTACAACAGCCAGCAGACTGTTGGAAATACCCCGCACCCGACGCATCAAGGATGCGATTCTTTTTCGCATGATGGCATGAAAGTCATCAACATGCGCATCTGCAAACATCTCCGATGCGCTACAGAAGCGGGGCAGTCCCAGCAATCCCCTGAATCCCTTATTGTATTGGACACGTAAGGCATTATAGGCCTTCTGCGTATACTTTACCCACAGGCTACACGAGTAAAAGGTCTGGCAATATGACCGAAATAAAGTAACTTTCACTGGAACTGTACATCGTGCAAACCTGCGAGCCACCATATTGCTTCTAACCGACAATGCCCTAAATGGATACAAACCACGCGCAAACACGCTCGCGAGTCAGTACCGAGCGATTCGTCTCCGGCGTGAGATCACTAGGGTTGGCACCTTTTTCCGACGGAAATCTAAACTAATTTATAGAATAAAAGATTAGATTTTTCGTATGTTTATTTGTATATTTGTTTGTTATGGATAAATTCAAAATGACAATTGCGAGTAACTTGAGGTAAAATACCTTTTTAGTTATGAATTTTAATATTTGTAAATGAAAATAAATGTGCATTATTTGTTTTCATTTACAAATATTAAAATTATACTTATAGTTATACCTTCTGTATATGAGAAGTGGCCTTGCCCAGCAGTGGGACAGTAAATAGGCTGGTATTATAATTATAATTATAATTATACCATTGAACAAATGTTGCAATTATACTTTATGTAGGCGTTTGTTGTGAGACCAAAAAGAGTTTACATTATTTTGAAGTTTATACGGTGTGGAAAATAATATAATACATATACTCGCGTAGACAAAGCCGATTGCAATAGCTATATATATTTTTGAAAAACAGCAAATAATATAGTATTTTTGGGACTTGAAAAAGTATATATATACAGTTTTGGATCAATAGTTTGCAACTTCCAACGCAGAGCTCGATGCAGTTTTTTATATTATCCCTAGTGCTAGAGGGACACGATAAACTCAGTTATTTTGTAGTCGGTGCCAGCCATTAACCTAACCTAACCTACCAATAATAAATATATATTGTTAATATATTTAATATGGGTACTAAACGTGCTGCGCAAATAAGACAGCGCCGTTTGGCGCAGAAAGTAGTGACGAGGAGGAAGATCGTAAAGGTTAAAAGTTCTTATCAAAACTTTTACTGATCTCTGAACCCTGAATAACGGAAACCACAAACCTAGACAAAAAGTGATGACCTACCAACAAAAAAAAATCATCAAAAATCATAATTTAACTGACGGAGTAATCGCGTAACAAATATACAAAAAATAAACAGTGTTGCTGTAAAGGCAAGTTTATAGCCACCCGCTGCTGTTGGAATTTCTCACGATCATGAGACCTCTAACTTGGCTTATAGTAATAGGAGTCCACCGCTACTAAAGCATGAAGACGCTCAAAATGAAATGCCACAAATGGTCACCCATCCACGGACACGTTGTTTCTCACAATACAGAATTTCGGAAATCGGTTTAAAGTTGTAACATGGACATGACCATGTTACAATTGTGAACCGATTATTCAAATTAACAAACATAAAAAAAAACATACGACCCGAATTGATAACTTCCTCCTTTTTGAAGTCGGTTAAAAGTTTAAAAATAAAGTTTTGCGTTCTTGTCCCTATATCAGATTGCACTGGACGAAGATGACACAAATTAGGCTTGCACACTCCGTAGGCTATCCTAGACATGATGCCATAATTACTTTTAACTTTAAATTAATTTTGCCAGTTTTGATTTAAATTAAAAGAATCAATCACAAATCATCGAATTGCTCAAAATGCAAATGACAGATGTGACATAAAACATAAAATTAGGCTTCTTATGTATGACTGTATCCACAGGCAAAAAATAAGCCACTTTAAATTTTTGAAACTTATAACCCCAAAATAGCCGAGCGCTATCAGTCTATATAGCGTAAACGTAGCACCCATAGCAACGGATAACACGGCTTGATGGTATATGACGTTTATATGATTAATAAGTGTAATATGTAAAAATGAAGAACGTCATCATATAACTATGATCATAGAATTTGACAGATATGAAATCATATTTATATGATATGTACTATGAGTATGACGAATCATATCCATCTATAATATTGTATGAAATTCTACTTACATTTTAATAAACTGTGATGGTGGGGTGTTTTCACTGAGACATATTTACACGCACGTATTAAACACGAAACAGTGTCAGTCTTATTTTCGCTACCACGCGCCTCTCGCTTTAGTTCCTCGTCAGTTAAACTTTCTAGAAGTGTAGGGATACATTCCTGTGAACAACAAATTATTTAAATCTTTTATATTCCCACTACCGAGTGAACCTCACCACACTTCTCTAAGTTTCAATTTTAAAAAGGCACATTGGTCAGCTTTTGCAGTTCATGATGGCAAGTTGCGAGACTCTTATTGATGTTTATTTATGGTTGAAATTTAAATATTTGACACATTCTAATGAATTGCAATAACTAGAATTGACCAGTTTCAAACCCTGAAACTTGAGCATAGGAAACCGGTGCTTGAACCATTACTCTATACGATACTATCATTAGATTTCTAAAACACTACTACATACCGATGATTTTACAAAACAGTACACGTATAGGTACTATGAGTATGACTAAGTATGAATAATCCGAGATACTGATCGAAAGCTATCCAAGTAACACAAAGCGTTTTAACAAGCGAATATATAACTTATGTGGAATTTGAAGCCGTATTAGCTCTTATAAGTTCACCGAGCATCTTGACGCTTTATATTGGCATTTCAAAACAATAATGATCCTTTAGATTGTATAACGGTTGGATGATGGCATATCAAAACGCTTTTGTAAGGCCAGTAGATTTAGTATAGCAAATCACAATGCAAGTGTACAGCTTTTAGCTGTTTTTAGTGCCTTAGGGTCTACAATAGCATTTTTAAGTAGTAAGATAGTGCCTAATGCTGCCGAATAGCATAAACTTTTGCCATTATATGTGATATCGCAAAATATCAGAGTTGCGGTGTATCAATCGCAACGTAAACTAAGCGATGTTCAAATTTTGGCACTCAAGGCCTTAAGGAGTGCGTCTAAGCTTCGTAGGTCTGCAGGTAAGTTCTCTAGGATCAGCAGTGCATCCCCTCTAAGTAACTTCCTTCAACTCCTCCATGGCTTGACGTTGCCGTTCTTCAGCTTGGCGTTGACCCTCCTGTATAATGGCCAAAAGGGACGACATGTCAAAGCCAGAGCCCATTTATTTATTTATTTATTTATTATATTCAACTGCTCACTACACTAACAGTTTCCCAAAATGTGTAGTGAGCCACAACAAAATATTTTATTGCATTATATACATTACATTTGAATTACACATAGATACATTTACAGATTTATTAATTACAAATTTATATACACATAAATACATGATAAATAAATAACACAAATTTTTAAAAACATACTCATTTTAGTAACAAATATATCAGCGTCTGGGTACTGAGCAACCAGAGAGTTGAGCTGTGCAACTGCCCGACTTGTGGGTGCGTATTTTGATGTGCACGTTCGTACCTGTAGTACGGCAAGCAAGGGGCGCGAACGTAACCGCAGGTATTGTCTTGGTGCCGACAACGACCAACGCGTTAACGTGTTTGCATCATCAATTTTATTATTTAGTAATAAATAATAATGCATGACACACTTACGCCGTAACGCAAGCGTGTCAATACCTACCATGCCAGATACGAAAAGAGACGGATATAAGTACGGATAGAAGCCATACAGCTTGTTATATATAAATCTTGCAAATTTCCTTTGCACACGTTCTATCATTGTGCCATACTTAGCCTCGTGGGGATCCCAGATTATCGAGTTGTACTCCAAAATACTACGCACAAAGACAAAGTATAACAAAATGATAGGACTTCTGTTCTGAAACGGCACTGATTGCCTCATTACAAAGCCCAGTGATTGGAAACTTTTCCTACATATAGTTGTGATGGGCATGTTAAATGTTAATCCCGTGTCGAGAGTCAAGCCTAAATCCCTTATTTGTGTAACACGCTCCATGTGTACACCTGATACTACATAATTGTGTACATGGGGCGAGCGTAATCGGGAAAATGTTATTGTTTTGCATTTAGACGCATTAAACTCTAAGTGGTTGCGCACACCCCAGGCCACCACATAATCAATATCTCGCTGAAGAGCTTCTCAGTCATCTGTGCTGGCGATACCCAAGAACAGTTTCAGATAGTCCGCAAACATGAGACACTGAGCCGAACTAACAACATTCGGCAAGTCATTTATAATCATTAAGAACTGAGTCGGACCCAGCACGCTACCCTGACTCATACCAGAGCGAGTGTCATATGGGTCAGATCGGTAACTACCAAGCTGAACGTACCCCATACCCGTCGACGCCGCAGAAGTGCCCGGACCACTAAATACTGCTGCGCTGGTCTCTTCACTATCGGCCATAATCGATGGTTCACGAGTTTCGTCTACCGACGCCTCCCTGGTGTGACTGGTAATCCCACTTCTGACACCAATTGTTACGTGTCAGGATGGGGTTCGATGTAAAATGCCAGTTACGCGATGATGAGTTTATTCAAGACTAACACAATACACCAACAGTAACAATTTAAAACAATAAACACAGATACTGCACAATAAGGCTTCGTATGTCGCTCTTCGTAAACTTCCGTATCACTTAGATGTTCGCTCTAAATCGCTTTGTTCACAACTGAACGAAGTGCCGACGTTCGAATCCTTTTTATAGTCATTCAATAGATTTCTAGAACCTTCCTGTTATTACACGAAATAAATATTTTTCTTTCTATTATATTGCACTGTAAATCCTTTATACATCTTTAAACTGTTTTTACGGCCTTTTGGTGTAAAATCTATACCATTACATAAAGCGAAGGAGTTTGTTTGTTAGTTTGAACGCAAACTGGAACTAACAGTCGGATTCGAATTTAGTTTTCGAAATTCGGATTTGCGTATGGTAGCCCATTGCAGTTCTCGACAACGATTACAGGCTATGTAACATCACGCTACTGGCGAAGGGAGCAGAGCAGTAAACAAAGACGTGGGTGAAACCGTGCCGTGGAAAGCTAGTAGCACTTATAAAGTTAAGTGTTAAGTAAAAGCATAGAACTGCTGAACAGCATTAACTTATATCAATGTAGTGCTTGCTTGTAACCCAGCGTGGTGGCCGGGGACGAATAGTCCCAACTCTCTCTGTCCGTGGGTGTCGTCGTACAAAGCGACTAAGAACAAAATGATGACAGTACATCAGTCTACCGAATAACGGCGGTTAAACCGTTACGAAAACGGGTGGTAGAAAATCTGCCTAACACAGGACGGGCAACAGCGTCCTGTGGTAAAGCTACCACCACTGTGATCGCCAACCCGTCTGTCAATATCCTTTCAATGGAGCTACAGCAAAAGAAATAGCCCCCAGTCCGCGGTCGTACCGCTATTCCTGGCTATGGTAGCGGCCATGGTAAAGGCGGGATAGGGAGTGCGAAGAATCCCCGGGTGCAGCCAGGCTACCCAACCCGACGACCTTTTGCCCTGGCAACATACAACGTGCGCACACTGCGGCACGACGAGAAGATTGTTCAACTGGAGGAAGAATTGAGCAGGCTACAATAGGACATAGTGAGATTGTCTGAAGTCCAGAGACAGGGGGTGAATACGATAACCCTTAACTCCGGTAACCTGCTCTATTTCCGGGCGGGCGACCAACTGTCCCAAGGTGGAGTCGGGTTTATCGTCCACAAGTTCCTCGTGACCAACGTTGTAAAAATCGAGTGTGTCGACGAGGGTAACATACCTTATACTTAGAACCACTCGGTATTTGCTGAAGGTCATAGAGGTTTATGCTCCCACTTAGACATACCCCGACGTTGAGATCGAGGCTATGTATGAGGACATTTCCAGAGTTATACATGCCTCTAGGACCCAATACACTGATGTCATAGAAAATTTCTACGCTAAGCTGGGTAGACTTAACCGGTAATGAGTTAAAAGTGATGCAGTTTGGATTAGTGCAAATGCTGGCTGACTTTATGGCGAAAGAGGGCCTCTGTATGATGAACTCTTTAAGAAGCGCGATGGCCTCAAATGGATCTGGATGAGTCCTGATGTTGTCAGAAGAAATGAGATTGACTTCATTATGTCGACCAGGCGGCTAATATTTAATGATGTCTCAGTGATCAATGCGGTGAAAACCGGAAGCGATTACCGGATGGTAAGAGGCACATTAAATTATCAACCCTAAGCTGGACCGGTCTCAACTGATGAAGTCTGCGCTCGGACCTAAACTGATTCAGATTCAAAGATCTGAGAGCTTCCAACTCGAACGTCTGAACCGGTTCGAAAGTCTCGGCGATTGCGTAGACGTAGACGAGTACAGCAACAGGTTCGTGGCAACTGTCCGTTCGTTAGAGTTTAACATCTTTAAAACCACCGCTCGTTACAGCGAGGAGTACGACAGGCAGATGTTATATCACCGAAACTGTTTACCGTTGCACTGGAAGACGTGTTCAAGCTTCTTTAGTAGCGTTTTATAGCTTTTCTTGAAGAACAGCTCCACCACACGCCTGTGCCATGTGTGAGGCGTTTTGTCCTAGAGGAGGACGACAGTATAGAATCTCTGAAAGGCCTTTAGGACAGGATTTCCGCCTGCCTTCAGTCGCTCGACTGTGTTTCCATCCTCACCCGGCGCCTTGTTGTTCTTGAGCTGTCTGAGGGTCATACCAATCTCGCACAGGCTGGCGTCCGGGATGTCTTCAGTTTAATGTCGAGTTAACCTCGGTCTTGAGTCTGATGCCAGGGAGCTAACAGGTGCATGTTGTGTCGTGTATAACTGTCCGTAGAACCTCTCGACCTTTTTTGAAACTTTCGCCTTAGACGAGGTGATCCTGCCGTCTTTAGCTTGACAAGTCGGATTTGCCCGACAGACTGATCTCGTGCGAACACTTTCAAGCCTTTGTTGCGCTCTATAGCCTCTTTAACACATTTTGTGTTAAATTGGTGAAGGTCGCGAGTCAAAGACTTAGAGATCCGTCTGTTGAGCCGCCGATAGTCGCTAGCTTCCTCTGAGGACCGCAGTACCATCCTGCAACTTTAGTCCATAAGTTTGAGAGTCTGGTCGGTAATCTTTCGCGGTCCTATACTGCGGTGGGCTTTAAAGATATTAAACCCTACCGAACGGACAGTTTCCATGAACTTGTTGCTGTTCTCGTCCACGTGTACGCAATCGAGTTACTTTTGCATTTATAATATTAGTGAATAATGAATATACGATAAACTACATTGCGACGTAATATTAAAAGACAGCAACAAATAACAAAACTCAAAAGTAAGGTATTCAGTATTATAAACTTATTTCTGATGCAAACAAAATGGTGTCACTCGATCAGTTTTTCATGTATTTCCTATTTAGAGAATACAACGTAAATTGTATTATAACATTTGTACCGTAATATTAGACATATTTTTGCAATGATGTAGGGTTTGTTTTTGTCGTAACTGTAAACATTTAAATAGCTCCAATAATTATTTTAGTCCATTGTAATGCTAGTCTAATGCTTTTGTAATGCATTTATCATCTGCACTACTTCATTGACCACAATAATGCTTCTCTAATGCTATTGATACCTCTATTGACTACAATAATGCTAATATAATGCTCCGATAAAGCAATTAAACAACTATTTGTGAACCGATATAGAATCTAAAGCCGTATAATTTGTGACTAAATAAGCATTAGAGTAGCCGTATAAACATGAAGAAACGTAACTATAGAACTAGACCAAAGTGCCAAAACGATACAAAAATGCTATAAGTCGGCCGCTAGACTGCTTTGAAATGTTACTTGGGAATGCATACGCCAGACGGTGTCGAAAATCCGCGCTAAGTCTTTTGATAATAAATACAGCTAAATAAAAGTGCACACAAACACTCACAAGTACAGGTAACAGGTATGTGGTAACAGTGTGTGATGTGAGCAGTTCGTGGCACAGTCCCAGCGGTCGCAGCAGTTGCCATACAGCTGCTACTCGCGTCTCGCCGCTCGTTGATTGTTCTAACGACGATGGTTGTTCACTTCGCGCTGGCGTTGAAAACTAAAATAAATTATTTACTATTTTAAAAAGCAGCGCAGTGTAGGGTTCCGTAGTAGTATAGTTGCGCAATATGCGTACCCTATAAGTAGTCCAGTCAACGAATGGCTAAAAAGGGAGTATAGAGTGCGTGAGCGAATAACTTAGCAATTTCTTCATAAACGTGTTTAGGTTGATTAGGGAGTAAACATACTAAAAGTCACCTCTCCTAGGAGATGAACTAGAGAGGAGAGAGGGGTTTTAAGTACCCAGTTTTCGCTAATATCTCAAAAACGGTACGTCCTAGAGAAAAATGTTGTTCTACCGAATGAAAGCTTATAAAATTCTCTACAACTATCATCTTGTGCACATTTGCTCCAAATTTTGAAGATTCTCAGTCTCAGAGCATTCTGGAGTCACTTCACAAAAAAATATAATATAATATGTGGACACTATCACACATCGTCTTCTAGTACCAAGTTAAGCAGAGCTTGTGTTATGGGTACTAGATAATTGAAATATAATACATATACGTACTTTTTTTGTAAATACATACTTAGAATACATAGAAAACACCCAAACTGAAGACAAATACAAACGTTCATCACAAAAATGGTATTTAAGGCACAGAAGAAATGCGTGAGAGCAATTTGCAAACTTAATTATACTGAAAGCTGTAAACCTATGTTCATTGATTTAAAACTATTAACCCTACCCTGTATTTACATATATGAGACTGCTGTATTCGTTGCCTTAAATAAATATTTGTTTAAATCACCTGTGAGTGAGCGTCACAAGAATAAAGTATGTTTTCCTGCAAACAAAACTGCACAATTCAGTAAAAGTATTTTCTGTATGGCTCCTCGGATTTACAACCATTTACCTAAAGATATATTAAATTGTAACAATGTAGATAAATTTAAATTTTTACTTAAACAATTTCTTATTGAAAAAGCATACTATAATGTGACTGAATATCTTAATGACAAAATATAACCTCCAATAATAATAAAAATTCACATCAAAGGACATTTTATTTAATTACTTTGACATGATCTCATAAACAATTGACTAATAATAATAAATTTACTTGACATAATTAAATACTCTAATTCTAATTTGAAACAAGACATTTGCTTTTTTTTAAGAATTTTGATTTTGACATTAAGATAATTGTGCTTTTCAAATGATATACTTTTATATGATTTATGACATGTATAACTAAAGTTATAATTAGTGAATAAACTTATAAAATAAGAAACATTGCATGCTAATTGGCTGAATATGGAAGCACTAAACACTTTTGTAACACCTCTGTACCCTACCTATATTCGCAATAAATGATTATGATTATGATTATTATGATTACAAATATTTGCCTTCCGCGGGAATCGAACCCACGACACCCGGCATCGCAGTCAGTTACACTAACCACTAGACCAACGGTGCAGTCAAAAAAAGTAAACGGCAACCACCACCATCACCAGTATATGAACCACTAGAGATAGAAGGTAACTGCATCGAAAAGCTCAAGTGCTCCCAAGATTTTGTAGATGATTCTCAATCTCAAAGAGCGCTTCCATCAGTCCACAAAAAATATGAACGACAACCACCACCAGTAGAACCACAGGAGATAGAAGACAATTACGCTGATTGTGTCGTAGAAGACAAGAGAAATTAATATTTTGGTCTTTTAATTGCTGAGGAATTAAAACACGTGCCGTCATGCATGAGAACCACTGTTTACCGACAGTTTTTAAAAATTGTTGATGGTTTTAAGAACAAACGCTTAAAACATGATGAGGTTAAAATTATTTGGCCATCTAATGTACAAAATTAAGTACAAGGTGTGTACAGTTAGGAGCAATAACATGTATAGTATTTATTTATTAAAAAGAAGATACTTTCATAAATAATCAAGATAATCAAGTCACTTCGACAAGTGACACTGTAAATAGTTAATTTCTAGTTGCCAGTAGATAAGCGGTTAAAGAAGTCTCATTTTCCTTGTTCCATAGAACAATTTGAGAAATATAAGTATTACATGTTCTATAGTACAAAATAGGAAAAAATGTCTCATTTTGTCCAATGACGTCATGTGCCATAAAACAAATGGGAACTACCGAAAACGACCACCTTAAAACTAAAAATTTCGCAAATGGATTCCTGAATCACAAAACGGTCATCGCAACCCGAAATATTTTTCAAAAATCTATACGACACCAGAAAAAAAATAACATCCTCATCTTGTGTATGCTTAATTTGATTGGAGCTATATTTTAAAAATATTAGTAGAACAATTTTTAGAATTATGTGAAAGCTGTATAAAAAGTAAGTAACCACAATGCTTACAGATCTATTTATATGCAAATAATACATTGGACACTTAACGAAAATTTGACACTCAAATGCGACGTAGCCACTCTTGTGTGAATGTTCTTAAAGTAAAATGTAAATAAAACAATACATACTTCACCATTATCAGCTATCACTGGGACACTCTCTGTACTAGCAACACTATCACACTTTGTTTCCTCAATCTCCTTCTCTGTTGTTTCTGTGAACACCTTCTCTTCAGAGTTGACAGATGATGTAAGATCTGACTTTTGAAACCCCATGATAGTTTCAAATCTCTCACGAAGTTTTACGAAGCCACCTGCCTGCCCAAATCTGTATAAAAACATTGTTATTATTAAAGTGTCCATAGCCCTCTTTTCATAAAATACCACCAAATAAAACATTCTTTAACAACATTAGGTTTGATGATTTTTTATTGCTATTGGCTGAAGTGAAAAGAAGTACTCTGTACCCTACCTCTCTTATGGAGGATCAGTTTAAGTATTTAAGTTGTAAACTAACTAGATAGAAAAATATCACTTTCTTCGATCTTAGACACACTTTTTTTTATTAGCCTACTAAAGCGTCTCCATTCTGCCTAATGATAGATAAGCAGTCAGTAGAACCCAGAAGTGGTGGTCACTATATAAAAAGCCATTGACTCAAACTGATGGTATGATGGCCGCCACTATGGCAGCTGGGAATGGGGTAAGTGAGTGGAATGAAGAAGTTGAGGAAGGAGTAAAGGTCGGAAATTGGCCTCCGGCGCTCTCGCTCAGAGAATGAAACGCAATAATAAAAATATGTAAGTAGGTAGGTATACTACTGTTACATCGATCTTCTATAAGACTACGGGTCTACTGTTGGTGTAATAATTATTGGATTCTCAAACTTATGATATCAGGTATTACGTAAAATATTGATATTTGATCGCAACTTGTCCGACTGAAGATGGACCTAACCTAGAAAAAGGCGCGTAGTAGCGACGACTTGATACGACCCATAAAACTATTTCGAGTACCGAGTCACCTAGTCAATCACTAAAAATTACATTAACTAAATGAAAACAAATGAATTGCAAAGCTCAAGTCCATATGCAGAGATTGTTATGAATAAGGGGCTAAGACTAAGGTCAGTATACCAAAATGACAATGAAATATGTAGTGACAATGGGCTTGTATTTACTAAACTGGACAAAACATATTATAAAAATACTTTCCGATTTAGGGTCAGCGCAGACAGAGAGGAGCGCAGCAGAGAGGATTTTATTAAGGCACTCTATAATCAACTTTAATGTTATTGCAATAAAGTGCATATATGCATGAACCTGACAAATAATGCTGGCGAGTCGCGCGTCATCGAAAATACGCTGTAAGTCCCGTGCGCACTACTTTATCTCAATAGCTTTAAAGTTGATTTTTAAGTGCCTTAATAAAATCCTCTCCGCTGCGCTCCTCTCTGTCTGCGCCGACCCTTAACCGTCGCACATACGGGTATTTACACGATCTAGCTGGCCAATATTACATTTCTCAGAATTATACTCAGTTTTTTTTTTTTCTTTTTGTGTCCGAGTGCAAAGACCCGGCCCGCGAATGTCTCCCCTAACATAATCAGGGACCTTGTTTTATTTTTAATGAGTGTATAGCCAAGTCTTTAATTTTTAATTTTACATAAATCTTATTACATAAATTTTAACAATAATGTACATAGTTACATTAGCAGATTACAATTTTCTTTCCTTTTAGAATTTATTTCTTATTTTTTTTGAATATTTGCATTATATTTCTAAATTTAATACTTACATTTTAATAACAGTTTTTATCTTATTAACTTTAACAATCTTTTCTATTTATAATATTAATTTTACATAATCTATAACAGTGGCAATAGTACATTAAATTTTAATTCCTATATTACAATCTTTGGCATTTTTGATATATTCGTCCCTATTTACAATTCTGGTATTTCTCTCCAACCTCACAACTTTATTCCGCTCTAAGGTGGTATTTACCGTGTAGTTGAGGGCAGTATAATAATGGATTTAGAACATATTATCTAAATATAATATTTGTATAAGTAATAGGTTTTATGTGTTTTGTGTGTGCCAAGTTCTATGCCAATTAGTCGGTTCTTTCATTCTCGCCAATTTGTGCACGTGCTTTATATCAAAATAAAGACTCAGCTTTATTTTTAAGGTGAAGTGAGGGTTGTTCGAGAATGAAAGAGGCGATCTGGAGTCGCTTGATGTTGATTGCTTGGTATATATTTTGCTCTTGCGTGTCGTCCCCGACGCAACGCATATGGCGATCTTAATATCAATTAATTTTCGTATCATATGCGCAGCTGAACGGGGCCAGTCTGCGTGAGGTGCCTAAGTATCGGTTTCCACATCATCCTGCGCTCGCCGGATACCCCACTCGAATCCATACAGGGAAACAATTTCTCTAATGTGAATGTCAAGTAGCAGTATTCCGTCGAACTCAAGAGACGCTTGGAAATCAGCATGGGCGACTTTACAAAGATGGCCGGCTATGGCCTTGATTGAGGAGCCATCAATCTGTACTGATTTAGCAGGTGTTCCCTCGAGAGATAGTTGGGTTAGGTTAGTTAGGTAAGGGTTAGGTTAGGTAACCCCGCGGGGTCTGCCCGCGCGACACGGCGCTCCACATGCTCGTGGAGTGTCCAGCGTGGGCGGACCAGCGCCGCGACTTGGTTGCGGCGCTCGCGACGGCCCGACTCTCGCTGCCGGCCGTGGTTCTGTCCATGGTCCGCAGCGAGAGGGCTTGGGAGGGAGTCGCCTCCTTTTGCGAGCAGGCAATGCTCGCCAAGGAGGCGGCCGAGCGGGGGAGGGACCTGACCACCTTGCTCCCCGCCCGTCGCGCCCGCCCCGGGCGTCGCCGTGGGGCGCTCCGGGATCTTCAGCCACCGTAGGAGGATGCCTGCGGGCGGCGATTGGGCAATCGCCGCTCGAACAGCACAGGCCCAAGAAGGCGGCGTACGTGTTCCACGAACGCCTCTCGATGGAGGAAGGGGGGCTAGGC
This sequence comes from Parascotia fuliginaria, assembly GCA_963082885.1. Lineage (NCBI taxonomy): Eukaryota > Metazoa > Arthropoda > Insecta > Lepidoptera > Erebidae > Parascotia > Parascotia fuliginaria. Next base: position 13,509,918 of record OY720173.1, on the reverse strand, counting down.
CCCCCAAATCAGACGGGGCCCGTCGGGGTCGCGGATGAATGCGTGAGCGTCTCCTGTGACCCCGACACTGGCCGTCTGGAGGAACACCGTGGGTTTTAGTCGGTATGCCGGCCGCTGTCTCATTGTGGCCGGAGAGTCCGACATAACCCCCGCCTCGCCCAGGCGGGTGCGTACGCGTAATGTCTCCCACGGAAAAAAAAAAAAAAAAGGTAACCCACTGTTATTATTTCACCTACCCCAAATTACAGAGTATAATATATGGTCAGTCGAAACTCAGATTGTTCGTAGTGGTTGTTCGGTTATTCGGATATTCCTGGTTTAATACTCTTATTTTGACTTTCCTGGTTTAATACTCTTATTTTGACTATTAATTTTTTTATGTTGTGTTATGAATAATCCAAATTTAGCTATGGATTCTGAAACTCGTAAGTTACTTATTTTACATGTTTAAAATATTTCATTTTGTTAAGGTATTATTTATTATATTATATAAATAATTATATTAAGTATATTATTTTTCGCCATTTAAAAAATAACGTTGCTATTCTTGTATTTTTCATGAAAATTCAGTTCTAGAAACATTTTGTTTTAGTGCCCGGCTATAATTCTTATATATTCGTAAAATATAGACATTCTACTTTGAAAAATGTAAAAACTGATTCCAACTAATTCATACTCCGGAGCGCTTTTATATTTCTTTCTCAAAAAATTCAAAAAAATAAGTTTAGATTTAATTTAGTTTTTGTTATTTCAGGTCTTTCTGGAAATAGTATAATGACTCGCGAAGAGACATTTGATCTGATGAGATCACAAAATGATCTGAATTTTAACGACCAAATAGTATTGAAAATTACTTGATTTCACACAAACCTTATTCAGAAGAACAAGTAAAGGACATAAAGCGTAATTCTTAAAATCAGAAATGAAGCATCGATGGATAGCATCAAAATATAGAAGTGATCTATTTGTAAAAGCCAATGAAAAATGATTAAGTAAGGCATTTGAAGTACCTGTAATACCGACAAGAGCAATTAGACACACTAAACCTTTTGAAGAGGCTAGTGAACGAAGTAAAATCAAATGAAATCATTTATTTGTTATAAATTGTACAAATATATAAAATTCGTAAATGAAATGTAGGTAACATAATAGGGTGCCTATACTAGGGTAAACCTGTGCCACAGGCGTTAAAGGCACTAAGATAAATAAAATTATGATTAAAACATTTAATAATACTTCTACAAAAAAAATACATGTTTGTAGATAAATAAAGCGTGTCGTTATATTAAGACTCACTTAAATTAGTTAATAACTGTCAGCAATTTTTCGGTCTGTTGATAATTCAAAGTTTGCAAATATTGATAGAAACGTACTTTAGATTTAGCGTAATTTAGGGCATATTATATTGAAGTTTGTTTGTTTATCTAATATATAAAATTCTCGTGTCACGGTGTACGTTATTAAACTCCTCCGAAACGGCTAGACCGATTTTTGTGAAATTTTGTATGCATATCGGCTAGGGTTGAGAATCGGACAACATCTATTTTTCACCCCCTAAATGTTAAGGGTGGTCTGAAAAGGGATGAAAACGATTGTATGAAACTTCTTCAGTTTTGAAATTTTGTTTTGGAATTCTTCTAATTTTTTTTTAATTGGGGTGGATTTAGAGGGACAGAATTAGGGATGAAATATTAAATGGAAAGATATTTGCTTTTGAAGTTAGCGACTTGAAAATTGAAAAGAGGGGGAAGGGAGGGGGGGTGAAAGAGAATTGAGGGGTAGGGAAAAAGAAGTGAGGGGAAGTGTGGAGAAAGTGAGGGGGAAGTGGGGGTAAAGCGAGGAGGAAGTGAGTGGGTAGTGAGGGGAAAATGAGAGAAAGATGAGAAGGAAGTGTGTGGGATGTATGGGGCAAGGTAGGAGAAGAGAGATGTAAGTGAGGGGGAAGCAAGGGGGAAATGAGGGAGAAGCCAGGGAAAGGGAGAGTGAAATGACGGGGAAAGGAGAGGGGGGTGGGGGGGTAAGAAGCGGAATGGGAGGCGGATGGGGAAGAAGGGAGAGGGAAATAGGGGAAAGTAGTGAAAAGTTTACGGGGGATATCTGTAGGTAGGTGAAAGAGGGTTTGTAGAATGGGAGATTAGAAATATTTATTTATATAAAAATAAATCCCTATTTCCCTTGGTCACGGCATCACGCGTGAACGACTGGATCGATTCCGTTAATTCTTTTTTTGTTGTGTTTGTTATTGTGAGGAGAAGGTTCTGCAAAAAATTAGATAATAATTAAGACAGGACAACGTCTGTCGGGTTCGCTAGTTTTATTATATAAAAAAGGACCTAAAAATGCGAAAAATCTATTGGTAAAAACAAACCTTGATTCAGATGTTGAAACTCAGACAATATCTTTCAGTCTCTTATTGTTAGTGAGGTTGCTATTATACAAAAGCGTTGCATGCTGTTTTAGTACAGTGCACATTACAAAAAGAGGGATGTAGGAAAACGGAAAGGTCGATGAGTTGCTACTTTTAAAGGGGCTCTTTGCGCTCGCTCTATGGTAAGCATCACTGTTTTTCCAGTGCCGCCCCAATACGTAATACAGTACTGAATTATAGACTGACACAATGCTTTGTAGATTTGTATGATTAGTTTCTGATCTGCAATAACACGCAGCTTTTTGAAAACAAATAATAGTTTACGTAGTCTAGCTGTTAGAGCTGTTACATGTAGTTTAAAGGACAAGGTGTCATCTAGTATGAGTCCTAAATATTTTATGTTACCTGTATTAACAATAGTAGAGCACTGAAACAAACACGTAACCACACGTAACAGGTAAACACACACACACAAATGGAAGAACCATACCGAATGCAGGCAGGCTAAGGAAGCACTGCCAGGGTTAAATACTCGCTTCACGAAACAGATGCTCCGACTGTCGAAGCAACAACTTCGCACAGTCACAGCCGCCTTCACCGGTCATGGTTCTTTTAATAAACACTAATTTGTCATGGGAATTAGACAGCCTGCTGTTCAGAGTTTGCATGCGGGCAGACGAAACAACAGCACACATACTGCTACACTGCCCTGAGGTCGCCACATACAGGGCAAGATACTTTGGCGACCTGGATTCACTTCACGAGATCGTCGAAGACATCAGAAGTCTGCTGGCCTTCCTCGAGGAGCTGGGATGGATGGAGTGATCGCCTTCTACCCACACGCAAAATACGCGCACGGTCGTGGAGTTGCGGCAAACAGCCCGTTAATACTCATACCAATACCAATACCAACAATAGTAGGGCAAGTGCAAGCATTATTTGCGATATTACAGTTACGTGCATATAATTGGATATGGGTGCGATGAGTTTGGGGTTTGCGCATACAGAATATTATAAATTTTGTCTCCTCAGCATGTATAGTGAGCAGGTTTTGTTGCAGGCAATTGTTTACTACATTAAATCCACGCTATGTATATTTATGGACTTCCATAGTGGTGTTAGCCGAGAAAAGGAGAGCAGTATCACAGGTTGCAGAGGTCATTAATATAAACCAAAAACAGGATACCTCCGAGGACACTACCTTGTGCGATACCGAATTCGAACAATTTCATATCAGCGCTGATGACGTTGCCTATTTTGACACATTGATATCTATCCTTTAAGTAGTCTTTAAAAAAGTTTTGACTGTGTACCTCTTATTTCAAGTGCTTCCAATTTATTTAGAAGCAAGAGAATAGATACGGTGTCAAAAGCTTTTGCTAGGTCAAGGAGGATTCCTACAACTTGTTTGCTCTGCCCAAGCCCCTCGGCGATATAATTGGTTAAGTGGTTTACAGTGTCTGCAGCAGATAACTTAGTTAGTTTAAATATTGAGTGTTTTTCTAGATATGACACTAGGCTATTGTTTATTGTTTTCTCAAACACTTTAACAGGGAAATAAGCCCTGAATTGTAATTTGATAAATTAAAATTGTAATTTGACACAGGACCTTTTTTGCAATATTTGTGGATTGGGATTACTAACGCTTTTTTATGACAATCAGGAAAGATTCTGTACGGTGCAACCGTACAAATATAGATGTTATCAGTATTAAGTACCGCGTGCATAATTATATTAATTTTATATCCAGTTCACCAACTATCGCCACGTGTACTCATTAAGCATTAACATTATAACCTAAAGTGTTTTAGCATAATTATTTAGTTTTAACACTTATCGATCTATCATTTAAAGTTGTCCCATACAGATTCCTTGTGAAACACAAGTTTGAAAATATGAGTTAGTGGAGAATGTTGAAAAGGTTTTAATATATTAGTGCTGATATTATCCCACCGTGTTGCGCTAAAAGACGTAAAACTGGGAAGATTCATTTATCTGACAGTAGTAAGAAAATAATCTATGCAGCTCACATGGAGTTAAGAGCCCAGGGTAGCAGAAGTGCTTTAAATATTTTGAAAGAGATTTGAAAATTTATTATGTGAAGAAAGTTAAGCCTTAATTTTTATTTATATTTTATGTTTTAAAATAAGTATTGCGTTAGTTGTTTTTTTTAATATATTTCGAATTCTGTGTTATCAAATATATTTTATTATGAAAAATACTATAATTTTTATTCAAGCGCATTTTTTTGTCTCTTTATCCGTATTTAGTAGGGAATAGTCCCGGGAAATCCCGGTACCGAAAATCCCGGGAAATCCCGGGATTTTATGTAGACTAAAGAACCGGGACGACCTAACTAACTAACCTAACCTAACCTGTATTAAACATTATGAATATCATATAGATTTTGCACAAACTAGTAAAAATGTTTTCATACTTTGATTGGGAACTATAATAATAATATAGTTCCCAATCTCATTAAAAATAAAGAATTTTTTTAGTATATATAATGTTTTATTTCCGCAAATGAGTTGTGGGGTGATGGCACCCTTCTATCCTTATGTGTATACAAGAAAATTCTATTCACCTGAAGCGAAGGTTAAATTATTACAGTATAAATTAATGTATACGTACACGTTAACAAGATGTACCAGCCATCCACGGGGCGAGCGGTGATCCTGAGACCTTGCAAATACTTCGATCTCCTGCGTTGTGCCCTGAGCAGGTGATGTGACAGACAGACCTTCACTGGTTCTAGATGCATTGAACATATGAAATCTGAAAACATCAGTCATTGATGTACAATTTATTTTAGGATTGACTCTATCCTTATTTGGTGAGATAGTCAACATCAAATGTGAGCAAGTGCTGCTTCTAAATAAAAGCTATACACATCCATTCTAAAATAAATTTGTTTAACAATTCAGTGGTTATATACAAAGACACATGAACATTGATAACCATTTTTCTTTGATGTTTTAGAGAAAGAGCTACATAGAATTTAATTATTTATTTGATAGATATTTATTGAGTTACTATATAACAAAGTACCTTATTTTTAAATTATTATTGTAAACAAAGTACTGGCATGTAAATACAGAGGCAAAATATTTTAAGAGAGAGTTGTCTGTTTTAAATATAAAAAGCAAGTAAATTGATCTAGTTAATGATAATCATTTCCACACACTTCACATATTATAAACCTCTGTATCTGATCACTTACTTGTTGTTAGGATTAAACGCCATAGACAATAAATTCAAAAATCTAGGATCATCTAGTTTCATTACACTGAGTTTTACAAGTTTTTCACAGTTTGACCGCACACATTGCTGTATGTTATTTTTCCAAGAAGACACTGCGTCATCAGTTAGTATCTTTGTAAAGGACACTGTGAGGGCATCATTGTAAAATCGTTGACATGCTGGGTTATTCTTATCTTCACCTGTAGAATGAAAAGATAATATATTTCGTTAACTAACAAATCAATTATTGGTTAAGAAATATCATTAATAGCTTCTCTGGCTGTTAGATTGTAAACACTACTGCTAATTCTATTTTATCATTTAATCATATTCATAAATCTAATCTGCATATATCTCATTAACTAACTAAAGCGGACCACAAATTTACTGTCTATCAGAATATAATACAAACTAAAACATTTACCTATTTAAAAAAAAAAATAATTTGACACTTTCTAATTGTCATTGACTCACTCAAATATGAAATGTCCTTGTTCAACAAGTCTTCCATTGGATTATAATTTAATTATTAATAGAGAAACTAATTCTTATAGGCTCATAATCCAATTAGCAAAGTAAAACAGACCTTTTGCTGCCAACTCAGTGGCAGCAACAAGCAGTGCCTCCAGTTCCTGTTCTGGCAAAACAGGTACAACCCAGCGAGGATGTGATATCTTCTCCTCTAGTGCCTTTAATTTTGCCTCAGGGAACGCCATCTAAAAAAGTTCTATTTTCTTAGTCTAAAATCTATGCCTGTCAAATCATGACTTACATACACCTATCAATTGTTTACACTAAAAACAAGTGATTCATGTACATTTACTTGCTGCGCCCCACGGCTTCGCCCGCGCGTAAAATGTGTTTTGTTGTATACCTCCGGAACTAGACGGATTTTCGGGTTAAAAAGTAGCCTATGTCCATCTCCAGCACCAAATCTAACTACATACCAATTTTCATTGAAATCGGTTTAGCCGTGTAGGGCACTGAGTAGTAACAAACAAACATACACACACACAAACTTTCACATTTATAATATTATTAGGATAACAATTTATGAATAAACATATGTCACATGCTTTAACTTTTTGACATCTGTTCACCTCCCCTTATTCAGAAACAAGCAAGAGATTAGCAGCAAACAGGTATCATATTTGTTATGTGCTATCTATACAAGATAAGATTTCAATTACAGAGATACTGATCCAGCTTTATGCATATTGTCTCATAATCAACGAAATTCTTGAGTTCCAATCAAATAATGCATGATCTGCCTTGAGCAAGCTTGGTGCTCATGCCTTCCCTATATGGGAAGAGGCCTTTGCCCTACAGTGGGACAAAAAAAAAGCTATTATTATTATTATCTATACTATTTTATAAAGTGGAAGAATTTGTTTGTTTGTTTGTTTGAACGCACTCTCTGTAACTACCAGTCGGCTTTGAAATTTTTTTTTGCGTATGTTATCCCAGGTCTCGAGGAAGGTAACATCACGCTACTGGCGTCGGGCGCAGAGCAGTAAGCAAAAACGCGACTGAAACCGCGCCGCAGAAAGCTAGTTTATTTATAAACAAACAAATAATGACACCAAATTAAAAGTACTACAAAAATGATAAAAGAAACACTCACCTCCCCTGGCATTAGGTCTTGTTCTTTCATTGATATAGTCATTATTTCAACATATGATTAATCATTGCACCTTTCTGTAAATAAATACATACAACTCTTATTCAACATCACTATTGTTGAAAAGAGAAGTTTAAGAAATTACACACCATCATAATAAGTATCAAGATTTGGTAAAATTATGTGATTAAAGAACATTAGGAAAGTGCAGAAATAACATTTATCATATGCTTTTTGAAAGCAGTTTGACCTATATTAAATTACACATTATAGATAAACATGTCGAAGTAAAACTGCGACATAAACTACTAAAAACGAGTCACCTACAAACTAGTAAATAGGTATTTTATAGCAAACTCTTGGCTTACAAGATAAGACTAAATTGATTTTTGTTAGATGTGTATGATATGATACGTATATGATTTACTGCTATCGATTTTGTCCTGAACGACGCATAAAACTTTAAATTGTAAATTTATTGCAATAATGGTGCGATACCTAAATCAATTTTTGGCTAAACTTTTATGCTTATGTAATTCTGATCCATAAAAAACTGTGTGCTAAATATAGGTGTGACTTTAAAGAAGTATTCTAATAATAAAGAATTACAATACTTGTGCTACCCACAGAAGCAGATCTACAAAATAATACTTCAGATCAGCCGGCGCGACAAAATGGCGTCATTATCCCAAACAAGACAAAGCAAAAAATACATAAAATTCTACTTATGGAGACTAAAGGAAAATATCAATTATTGTAGTAACGTATTATTACCTTTACTTTTATCATATACTCAATTTACAGAATTATCATAAAATAAACCACCAAATTTATTCAATAACACTTTTTTTGACGTAAGTGTCGTAAATTTATGAATGAAAATAGTTTTTTTAAATATCTCAGTTCGTATCACTTTGCTAGGCAAAGGTACCGACATACAGCCTTACTTTTGATAACTTTGTTGAACATCAACCCTAGAACCTGTTTAATCTATGCCTAGAACAGTCATCGACAGAAATACTGACGTAATAAAATTTCATTTTGACATTCACTCTCAAAAATAGTGCGGACATCGAGAATGCAATCCCACTGCTTGCCAATGATTTTGTAAATGTCTACGGATACGTTCTCAGAACAGGGACTAAAGCAGTGTATAATCTATGACTAAAGCTTTAGAACCACAGAACAAGTACTAAGCATAGAAGACACAGAACAAGTACTAGAGCATAGAAGTACTACTAGGAAAAAAAAAGCGTACACACTCAGAGACAAATAGAAGTTTAATAGTGCTACGATACCTTCTGACAGTTTATCGATATTGATAGATGAAATTTGTCTATGGGCTATGGTAAATTAACAGACATGCTAATATCAAATGAGGTCTGGTTGCATAAAAGCTCTCGTAAACGAACTACAAGAAACAAACGGCCGTTTTACACCTCAACGGAATGGCATAGACCGGCAGCGGCGCCAGGAGCACTTTCAATGTGAAATAATTTTGAAGTTTATATTCATGTTTCATGCTGTAAGTTCAAACACAATGTAAACTGTATATGAATAAATTAAATAAATTGAAAATTGAAATATACATGATCGATCCACACACTGCCTCGCATTTCGGATCGTAGTGCGAGCATGCGTGTTCTTGTATTGTTTGTAAGTATTTCTCTTTGTATAGAAATCACGCGTGGTGCAACACACTGAAAACGCATTTAAGCGCTGTGTTACTGATCACACGCTTACATGCAGAGATACACGTACTCACGCGCGTGGGTTCAGGGCCAGACGGTATGGACACCGAGTTCTGCAGTAACGTGCGTGATTGATGATGCAGACCAGCAGTCTCGCATCTGCACGCGTGACACCATCGCCGCTTCGCCACGCTCTCGCAGCGTAGTGCGGGGCAGTGTGTGGACCGCAAAAATACCAGTATCGACCCTCTGTTCTTTTCTGACTTTCTTAGTTTAGCATCAAAACAGATACCCCAAGGTAAAAATAAAACACAGCTGTATAATTCATGTCACAAATAATAATAATAATAATAATAATAATATTCTATAATAATAATACTGCCCCTTAAAATTACAGTTTTGTTAAAGAATGTTCTGATTATTTGTGCATAAGCAGAAATATTTTTTCTACGTTATGAATTGGTACTTTTAGAAATTTTTCCCGATCAATTTTATCAATAAATTTCTGTAGTCATCTAGAAAATAATTCTCTCTTAATTTGCTTCATGGGTCTTCCGTTCTGATCTTTCCGAAACCTGCAAAAGAACACAATCACATATGAAACACTATGCAAGGTACAAAGATAGTTACCACAAAATCGTTAACTACAAATTATAGTAATATTTTTGTCATCGATAAAATATGCAGCACAAGTCACAACACTATTGAATATGACTACACAAATTGGTAAAAATGTAAAATACTTAAAAATTACTGAATCGAATGGCAAACAGACGATTATATTATGATTGCAGTATAGTAAAGTATAAATCACTTAGGTATTTTGCACGTTTAAATAGGTTTTTAGTATATATTATTGGTTTGTTATCTACTCACCGATGGAAGTTGAAGATTTAAACTTCATTTTCTTTGCGAAATGAATGTAATTTACAACCTACCATAACGCAGGACATTGCTTATCCAATGGGCTTAATTTTACTTTACAATAGCACTATGTAATTATTAAATAACATACATTATTTCACAAAACAGGTATACAACAATGAAAATTACGAGCGGCGGTATAACCTGACTAAATTGTCTAAAGGCCTTGACAAGTTGGAACATTTGACATTAGTTCGCTTTTTAATTCGGCATCCAAAGGTAACCAAAGGTAACCAAATTGACGTTTCTCCAGTGTACACCAGCCGTCCTTAGCAAAATTATTTGTCTCTTTCTTTTCAATGTATCTGGCTTATTTGAAAAAATAGGACAAGTATATGAGGGAAATTAACACTCCTTCTATGCTAGTACTTGTTCTGTGATAGAAGTACTATTAGGAGAATAAAGCGTACACACTCAGAGACAAATAGAAGTTTAATAGTGCTACGATACCTTCTGACAGTTTATCGATATCGATAGATGAAATTTGTCTATGGGCTATGGTAAATTAACAGACATGCTAATATCAAATGAGGTCTGGTTGCATAAAAGCTCTCGTAAACGAACTACAAGAAACAAACGGCCGTTTTACACCTCACCGGAATGGCATAGGCCGGCAGCGGCGCCAGGAGCACTTTCAATGTGAAATAATTTTGAAGTTTATATTCATGTTTCATGCTGTAAGTTCAAACACAATGTAAACTGTATATGAATAAATTAAATAAATTGAAAATTGAAATATATATGATCGATCCACACACTGCCTCGCATCAAGGAGCGTAGTGCGAGCGTGCGTGTTCTTGTATTGTTTGTAATTGTAAGTATCTCTCTTTGTATAGAAATCACGCGTGGTGCAACACACTGAAAACGCATTCAAGCGCTGTGTTACTGATCACACGCTTACATGCAGAGATACACGTACTCACGCGCGTGGGTTCAGGGCCAGACGGTATGGACACCGAGTTCTGCAGTAACGTGCGTGATTGATGATGCAGACCAGCACTCTCGCATCTGCAAGCGTGACACCGTCGCCGCTTCGCCACGCTCTCGCAGCGTAGTGCGGGGCAGTGTGTGGACCGCAAAAATACCAGTATCGGCCCTCAGTTCTTTTCTGACTTTCTTAGTATAGCATCGAAACAGATACCCCAAGGTAAAAATAAAACACAGCTGTAAGATTCATGTCACAAATGTATGATTATATTTCCAATAATATTGAAACACATTATTACTGCCCCTTAAAATTGCAGTTTTGTTTAAGAATGTCCTGATTATTTGTGCATAAGCAGAAATATTTTTTGTAATGTTATGAATTGGTACTTTTAGAAATATTTCCCCATCAATTTTATCAATAAATTTCTGTAGTCATCTAGAACATTTATTTCTTTATTTATTATTAGTTATTGAAAAAGTATTTACAATATCATTACAGATAAAAAATCCAATACGATATCATAAATAAAAACCTAAAATTTAAAACAATTACTAAATAAATATACCTATTTATCCAATACTATACATTTTTGTGCAACATCTTTGAATTTTGACAGGGTACATTAAAAAATATCAATTTCTATAGAAATAATATTAATAAGTCGTATGGCACGTGACAATGGAGCAAATTTGAGTAGATTCGTCCTCACCGCTGGAACGTTAAACGTGTAACAATATAATATATAACATAATTCTCTCTTAATTTGCTTCATGGATCTTCCGGTCTGATCTTTCGGAAACCTGCAAAAGAACACAATGTATGAAATACTATGAAAGGTACAAAGATAGTTACCACAAAATCGTTAACTACAAAATATAGTAATATTTTTGTCATCGATAAAATATGCAGCACAAGTCACAACACTATTGAACATGACTACACAAATTGGTAAAAATGTAAAATACTTAATAATTACTGAATCGAATGGCAAACAGACGATTATAATATGATTACAGTATAGTAAAGTATAAATCAATTAGGTATTTTGCACTTATGTATAGGTTTTTAGTATATATTATTGGTTTGTTATCTACTCACCGATGGAAGTTGACGATTTAAACTTGATTTTCTTTGCGAAATGAATGTAATTTACAAGCTACAATAACGCAGGACATTGCATATCCAATGGGCTTAATATTACTTCACAATAGCATTATGTAATTATTAAATAACATATATTATTTCACAAAACAGATAAACAACAACGAAAATTACGAGCGGCGGTATAATCCGACAAAATTGTTTATAGGCCTTGACAAGTTGGAACATTTGACATTAGTTCGCTTTTTATTTCGGCATCCAAAGGTAACCAAAAGTAACCAAATTGACGTTTCTACAGTGTACACCAGCCGTCCTTAGCAAAATTATTAATCTCTTTCTTTTCAATGTATCCGGCTTATTTGGAAAAATAGGACAGCTATATGAGGGTGATTAACACTCCTTCTATGCTTTAGTACTTGTTCTGTATTTAGAACATCTACTTAGTCTGTGCTTTAGATAATGTCACGGTAATATTATAGAAACAGTATTGTGACTCGGCCGTATCTTATAAATAAATGCCTACATCCGCGCGGTACGTAAACATGCGAAAGGGCTGCCGCCTTCAGCATTTTAATTACTACTACTACCTTAACATATTGAAATACTTGTCCAATAAAAAGACACACATTATGTACCTACCTACTAGTAAGTAAAATTATTTTATAGTCTAGCCTTTTAGAGTTTCCAGGTAACCTCAAAAAAGTTATCTCTGGATGCGTTATTGACGAATTCATGCAACTAAAAACAGCACAATATATCCTACTCTTCTTAGTAAATATTTATATACTTGAATTTATTTTAGTGAAAAATCGCGCAGTTATTGTTAAAGAAACAACGCACCGTCCGTTTGTCACTGCGGCATAGTCGCGACTGTCTGTCTGCACGCCGTGCGCATGCCGAGATTGAAGCGCGTAGGCATAGCTCGCGCTTTGTCCGTTTGTATGAAGTTGGAATACTGTATAGATAATATTACCGTGATAATGTTTTGAGGATAGGTAGTACGTAGTATCTTCTCTATAACTGTAGTCAGTAGCTTATTTTTGTCATCGATGCGCACCGGTGTCGTTCAACCGGCATCTGTTGCCAACACCGTTGATTTTGTCACCGGTGCCGGCCACCTGTATATAATGAGTGACCTAGATAGAAATCTTTGACACTTGTCTAGGGCCTCCTGTAGAGTTGTGGTATTCTAGGTTGGTACGGCGCACTGGATTGGCGTTGCCGACATCGATGATGCGATGCGCATCGTTTTATGTTGAACGATGACATAATAATATGCATCGAGATTTTTTTGTAAGGTTATCATAATACAATAAAAACAATTTAATTATTTAAAAAAATTGTATTAGCATTTTTGAGAAAATGAATTGTTCTAATTTAGATGTAGAAAGACGTGTTTTGCGTTCATTTAAAATATACCTACCCGTCTTTGGAAAATAGTTTAGTTTTTTTTAGTTATTATTCTACAGACATATTATTAATATACTGTCTGTGTAATATTCTGAACAATTAACCAATCGACCGCCATATCGTATTGAATCAACGCACATAGCGGCCAATCGGGCGGTAGTTGTGATACTCGCCATCGTTCGTGATACGTGACGGTCCGTTGCCTGTTTTAAGTTTTGACACTGGTGTCGATACCGTACCGTTGCCGGTGACGGTGTCCGCATCCGTTGCTCGATGTTTTGGCATCGGATGCCGTCAACGAATACTGACATCAGTGCTCAACAACGTTATTTTAAAAACGCCCATTCCTAGTAGTCAGTGTAGTCACTTCACTTAAACTACTACTCTTTGCTAGTGACTTACTGAATACTGATACTGACTTACACTAGTGGTCGGTCGTTGACGTATTTCGACACAACGCAACGAGACCGTTTAGCGTCAACGATAAACTAGTTTAAAAAACAGTTTATTTTTCGACTAGTTTCGGCCGTCAACTTTATATCGCGTTGTTTTGCCAACGGTCGTCAACGGCCGAAACTAGTCAGCAAAACAACATGTCATTTTGTCGACAGTCGTCGACGACCAAAACTAGTCGACAAAACAACACGTCGTTGTGTCGACAGCTAGTCTTTGATGATCAGTTCGTGTTCCTTCAGGTTCATGGTCAAGTAAACATACTTTAATGTTTACTCGGAAATTGAAATGTTGTCATGTTGTTCATTCTCGTTCTCGTCGAGTCATATCGCACGGCTTATTCGTTCACGAGTAAACTAGTTTATTGGTAGACCGTAAACTAGTCTACCGTTCATGCGAGATAAACAGTCTAAAAAACCGGTTCGTTCATGCAACGCTCACCACTAACTTACACTAATTTGTATCTGTATTCTGTAGTCTGTGGTCTACGGTAAATGTAAAGTAAATAAGACGGGCTCGATGTTAACGTTGTTTCTATAAAATATTAACCGTGAATAATCTTCTGATGAATATATGAAATAGTCACACAAAATGAGTTTTTCTAGTGACGAAGTGAATTTTCTAGTGTACCGTTATTTACAGGAATCGGGTATGGTTCATTGAACTTTCAGACGCTATTTCTCAGAATGACAATACAATTTACATGCATGCACTGTTTTCTTGTAACTATCTAACTTGACATTTATACTTAAATTTGTACTATTTAACAAATATTAGAAAGAGAATCTTCTGTTTAGAATCGTTCCCCTCATTTCTTAAACGCATACTAAAGCTGTTACTCTCTCTCTTCTAAAAATCAAAGCTAACACTGTAGCTTTGATTTCTAAATATTTTTTTTCAGGATTCCATCACTCTGCATATACATTTGGTATAGAATCGCATATTTCTCAAAGTAACATCAATGGAGCTTTGGTTCCACCAGCAGCATTGTTAAACATATTACAGAAAGGGTTACAATACACAGAAGCAGAAATCACCATTGGAGAAGATGGTACAAACAAGTTATTCTAACATATTGCTGATAATGACAAAATTTTATTATTATTTGTTATTTATTTTTTGAGAATTGAATATGTGTAGGAAGTAGTTAAATGTATTGTGGATATATCAAAACAATACCACATCCAAATACATACTAATGTGCACAGCTATTTTGTAGTCATAAATCATATTACCTAAGTAAAAGTTTTCAGTACAAATATTAATAAATTTCAGGCACAGAAACTCGTCTGACAGAAAGTTTAAGTTTGATTGATGCAGTGACACCTGACATTGTAGCTGCAAGACAAAATGCTCACAATGCACAGAAACAGGCCATCAAAACTGACCCAGGCTCTGGTGGGGAGCAGAATGGAGTGGATGTAAGTATTCTCACATCTGCATTACACTTTGCTAATCATTGAGGTAATAGGACTAGCTTTAGTGTTCAGGTTATTTGCATGTGCAAGCAGCCATTATTTGGTAAAATCATAATGTTATATGCCAAGTTCATTTTGGATTTAAATGACATGGTGAAGACAAAAATTTGGAAGAAATTTAGCTTATTAACAGACAGATACCACAACAAATTACAAATTATGATTCCCTACTAGCTGCCGCAACACAGTAGCACCTTTTTTGTTACTGCTCTACTCCTTGATGTTACATAGCCTATCTATTACCTTCCTTAAGAACTGGGCTATCATACGCAAAATGAATTATTCAAATCCAACTAGTAGTTCCAGAGATTAGCACATTCAAACAAACAAATAAACTCTTCTGTGTTATATAATAGTATAGGTCAGTGTAAAACTAGTAGGTGCTATAAAACTATAGTTACAGCAATTGAATATAGTTCTGAAACTCTTTGTGTATTGAAACCGACTCAGAATTCCTATCTGACAGATTGTGTGACCCCTGTACGGCCGCTATTACACTATCATAGAAATATGATCATAGATGTGTAAGTCATTTTTAAATGAAGAACATATGACGGTATAATATCTATGTGTGAGTCATATTGTCTATGATCATAGATATGGGATCCTTTTGACAGCTAGCGTACAAATAGGCTCATACTTAACACACTAGCACAGTCTATACGTAAATACAATGTGCTAGTGTGTTGCTATGATCCTACTTGTACGCTAGCTGTCAAAAAGGATCCTGTATCTAGACTGTGACACTTGCGTAAACGTAACACTCATAGCAATTAAAAACCATGGCTTGATGGTATATGACGTATATATGATCAATTAGGTGTAAGAGTGGTATTACATTATCATATAAATATGATTTCATATCTGTCAAATACTATGATCTTAAATAATCACATGTAGTTATTATACCGTCATATATGTTCTTCATTTAAAAATGACTTACACATCTTTGATCATATTTCTATGATAGTCTAATAGCGGCCTATAATATGTAAATATGAAGAACATCATCATAAAACTAATCATTGAATTTGAGAGATATGAAATCATATTTATATGATTTAAATATGATAATGTAATACCGGCCTATAACAGTATATATACTCAAATTACAATTCTTTGTAAAGGCCGTTTTGTGCCTAGCTTGAACTTAGTATGTTTATGTCTGTATTCCTATAGAAATGCTGCCAAGAATATCTCAATCCTTAAATCAAATTTCATGAAATCCTTTAATACTAACCTTTTTATTCTCAGGGCACAACTTGCAGTGCTGCAACTACAACAGGTGGGGCAGCAACACCTAGTGCACCAGAGACTATGGACATGGATCAGTCCATTGAGATCCCTGCCAGTAAGGCCACAGTATTGAGAGGACATGAATCTGAAGTATTCATATGTGCTTGGAATCCTAGCACAGATTTACTAGCCAGTGGATCAGGTGACAGTACTGCCAGGTTAGTTTAGTGATATCTTTTAAATTAATCATCTCAGACATATGATGACATTATTATACTTATGGTATGCACATGCTCATGGGTATATTGATGTCAGTTGTAACTTTACCTCTCTATATAATTAATAATTTAAAAGTTCATATTTTGTAAAGAATTGTTTTACCTAATTTTACATGACATTACAGAATATGGGACATGTCAGACAATCCAGCAACAACTCCTAATCAGCTAGTATTAAGACATTGTATTCAAAAGGGTGGAGCAGAAGTTCCAAGTAATAAAGATGTCACTTCATTGGATTGGAATGTAAGAATATTTCACAAATATTAAACTGTCTATTTATATTCTGTTGATGTAATAATATTTCACTTGATTTTATGTTTGTAGTGTGATGGAAATCTCTTAGCAACGGGGTCATACGACGGTTACGCTCGTATTTGGACTACAGATGGAACTTTAGCATCGACATTAGGCCAACACAAAGGCCCCATATTCGCCTTGAAATGGAATAAACGCGGGAATTATATTTTGAGTGCTGGGGTAAATATGATCATTTGTATTGTTGCCACATAACTAATTAAAAACAGGCTATGATCCACACAAACATGATGAAAACCTTGATAAAGGTTTTGTACGAACTTTGTAAGAACGCATCTATCGGTGACCGTGACGTGCTTAACGTAAAAATAGCAGACAAATTTAAAGTATGTTTAAGATAATATTAATGCTGTTTAGTGCTAGCAACTCAATTTAGTTAAAATTTCGAGTGGTACATACATATTTGGATTATCATTTAATCTTGTGTATTTTAGGTTGATAAAACTACTATCATATGGGATGCATCAACAGGACAGTGCACACAACAGTTCTCTTTCCATTTAGCTCCAGCCCTGGATGTTGATTGGCAAACAAACACATCATTTGCATCATGCTCCACTGATCAATGCATCCATGTATGCAAACTGAATGCTGATAAACCAATCAAAAGTTTTCAAGGCCACACTGTAAGTAAAATTTAAATGAAAAATGTATTTATGGCAAGATACATATACAAGATTCGTATTATATATTATAAAACATTTTTTAAAATTACAGAATGAAGTGAATGCTATCAAATGGGATCCACAAGGACAATTATTAGCATCTTGTTCAGATGACATGACATTGAAGATTTGGTCTATGAAACAGGACACTTGTGTACATGATTTACAAGCTCATTCCAAGGAGATCTACACAATCAAATGGTCACCTACAGGACCAGGCACTCAGAACCCAAATATGAATCTTATCTTAGCCAGTGCATCTTTCGATTCCACTGTACGTTTATGGGATGTTGAGAGAGGTGTATGCATTCACACTCTAACAAAGCATACTGAACCAGTGTACAGTGTGGCATTCTCTCCCGACGGCAAATTCCTTGCTAGTGGCTCATTTGACAAATGTGTGCACATTTGGTCTACACAGACAGGAGGGCTTGTGCACTCATACAAGGGCACTGGAGGTATCTTCGAGGTGTGCTGGAACTCGCGCGGCACGAAGGTCGGCGCTAGTGCTAGTGACGGAAGTGTATTTGTGTTGGATTTACGTAAACTATAACAACAGGCCTCACCTGCCATTAGGGATACTGTTTGTATATTCAATCATAAAAAGATCCGAAAATGAATTATCCCATGGATTAGAATTGCATTCAAGACAAATGAACTTTTACTGTGCAGTGTATTCACTTGTAAATGAAAAGCAATACTTATATACATAAAATTACAGTTTAATAAAATCTATAAAGAGAATAAACAAATAGTGCAGTGTATACAACAAAATTCAAAATTGCCATAACAAATATTTACAGCTTTACATATACCTTTTTTTGCCTTTTTAATTAAAAAAGTTAGTATGTTTGCATGTCATATAGTAATTATCTTGCGTAATGTAACATAAAATATGACTACAATTTGTATGACATTGTAATAGTGATGTGCCAGATATAAACATTTAAAATTATATCTGCTAAAAGCTGCCTGCTAAGGATAGATTGCAAATATTTTATTTATTTGGTAGATATTTAAAGTGTAGATACTGTAACAAATGGCACATCTCTAACATACAGTTGGTTTGTAGTTGTAGTGCAAATAAGAAAGCTGTAACAATATTAAAATATTTATTGTGAATCATATTTTAGTATGCTCTATTGGAACTGGTGAATGTCTTCAATTGAACATTGTGAAATACTACAAAATAGGTGTCTTATATTTATCATATTTTAATATTACTTAATTTTTGTTACTTGTGTAATAATAGAAATAATATGACGAAAAATAAAACAAAGTATTTAAGTTTTGTATAGTTATTTTTAATATTAGTGTACTTACTCCTTAAATGATTTAGTTTCATTCAACAGTCGCTACACCAACATACACTCATTGGTTTTGTAGTACAAATGAACACACAATTCAGTTTAGATTAATTTGTATAAATCTACTTATTTATATTTAACAAATTGTTAATAATAAATAAAATATTGTCCTAAGTCATAGGTCTCTTATATGCTAATAAATCTTCATGTTGATACAAAGTATGCAATTTCTCATACAAGAATTTAAAGAAATATAATAGATTGTCATATTGTCCATCATATGGCTGGCACTGTGGATGTTTCTCCTGTATGCTATGGACTGGGTAGTGCTCTGTGAGATGTGAATTGTAATGTACACTGCGTCCCCAAGCACATAAGTGTATTTCTAGCAGTAATTGATGCAGTGCTTCTATTGTTGATAGATACCACCGAGGACTGCCACGTTGATGACGCCAAAATTGTGAAGCTCTATTTTGTAATACTATTGTAGGAATCTTCTGTAGCCTTTCATGTGCATAAATCCCTCTACTCTGGTTCCAAGTGCTATCTATTAGAACTACTCTGTCAATTGGCAACCTATCCACATGAAATATTTCATCATGTTCAGTACCATTTAAAACTTTTTTCATTAGTGTACCAACATTATACCCTGATGGTAATTCAGCTAATAACATTTCTGAGTAACTGGGTGCATTACTTTTGCCTGTATAAAGTTCTCTAACACTTCTTGCTTCAGCTCCTGGATATAGTAAAACAGTTCTACCATCTGAAGCATAGTCTGGCACATTTGGATATGTATAAACATTTACGTCATGTGGGGCTAACACAGCTGCATGCGCCGATGTACTTTTGCCATCTATTTCTCGCCGGTGTTTGATAATATCAACTTTTATGGGTAACTGAAAAACACCAATACTTACATTTAGTTTTTGTTTAATTCTTAAACTATTATTTCTTATAAATAATCATAACTTACTTTACACACAGGTATTCGTCCTTCAAGTAGTGATACAGGCACAAAGCATGAATAACAAAAATACATTCGTGACTTTCCACAACGTGAGCACGCACTGCGACTAGTCAGTTTTTTTACTTCGCTTGCATTTGCAATAGACATTCCTTCAAAAGGTTTATCATCGCGATTACGCGCTTCAGGACTTTTAGGATTCATTGTTTACTTCCATTTATAACCTATAAATTAAGCAAACTGACTAGTACTGTAGATAGCTGATATCGGTAAAGTAAAAAACTTGTGGTGATTATTTATTTATACAGAATTCTTCAATTGCTTACATAAAACATGTAATACTTTAGAGTTTGGGATTGCATTATCATATGCAGCGACATTAAATTACAAGACCACAAAATAATGAAATAAACGAAAATAGGGAGGGATGTAAAGATATAAGCCTAAAATAACGATATTTATCGATATCGACTTAGCGCCGCTATCAATATATCAATATCGACCATGCGCGCCGATATCGATACATATCGAAAAAACTACCTACCAATGACATGGCTGTATGGGTAGGTCGCTTTGCCTTGTTGAAAGAAAAAAGAATACCAACACAAATCTATGGTGTCTAGTTGGCAGGCTGTCAAAGTTACTGCTGGTACAAAATACTGGAATTAAACATTGTTCAGTAAAGTTAGGAAAAATACAATTTTTTTCATTCCATAATTTATTTATTTATTTATTTATTTATTTAGGGAAAACAAACAGTTACACATTCAACTTATAAACTAGCATATAAAATATATAATATTATGTAAATGTGTAGCTCACAACGTTATCCACGTATTAACCATAGCAAAAAAAACAAAATAAAGCAACGCAAGAAATAAACACAAACTTTAAGAAATATAGGAAAGAAAGAAAGAACACTAAGGAATATCGGTTACGCTAAGTTCATTGATTTTTTTAATTAATGCGTTTCTGAATTTAGCGACAGGCAGTGTAAATATGTCTAAATCTGTGAAGAATTTATTTTATTTGTCAGTTATTCGATGCAGAGGTGCACGAACACCAGCGTTGCTGCGACAAGTCGATACAAAAAAGAGTGGTCGTGCACGAATCTGGCGTTTTATGACAGTTCTAGGTACATTATAGTATATTATATTATTCGATATATCTGAGCAGTCATATCTCTGATTGCACAAATCATAGAGAAACGTCATTTCTAGATACAGGCGTCTGGTCTTCAAATCCCATAGTTTTAAGTGGCCCCGGTCTCGGGTAGTTAGGTTGTAATGCCGGCAGCGATAATTCATTGCCCTTAGAAACTTGCGTTGCACTCTTTCTAGACAGTCCGAATATTTCTTATACAGAGGATTCCATATCATCACGGCGTACTCGAGTTGTGATCTAATCAATGTGTTGTACAAGTGGATGTAGGTATTACACCTCTTGAAGTCAGTCGTGGAACGCATGACAAAACCATACTAGCGATAGGCGTTTGCAACGATTTTATCAACATGTAGGTTGAGGTGAAGTTTATTGTCCAATAACACACCCAAATCTCTAACAGAAGAAACTTTATTAAGGGGTACCTGTGATAATGTGTAATTATTGGAAATAAGGTTTTTATTCTTACTGAATGTAATAGTCATACATTTAGATAAGCTCAGTTCAATCTTATTTCGTATGCAATATTCAGCGAGCCGGTCTAGATCGTCTTGTAGTAAACAACAGTCGGAATAATTGTGAATTGATCTAAATATTTTAAGGTCGTCAGCGTAAAGTAAGAATTTAGAATTTACAAAACAACTTTTTATGTCATTAATAAAAATGATAAATAAAAGTGGACCCAAGATTGAGCCTTGGGGCACGCCAGAAGTTACTGTAACAGAATCAGATTGGTATCCCTTTATTACAACCCTTTGTGTTCTATTTATTATATATGATGTGAACCAACGAAGCAAGTTTCCACGAATGTCGTTAAACGCCAATTTGTACAGAAGCAGCTCATGATCTACCCTGTCAAAAGCCTTTCTAAAGTCTGTGTACACTGCATCTACCTGAACCTGTTTATCCATTTGTTTAAATACATAATCGGTAAAAAATAATAAGTTAGTAACAGTGGATCTTTTTTGTACAAATCCATGTTGTTGAGTCAGTATAATATTGTGAATTGCAGGGTAAATGGCACCATGTACAAGTCTCTCGAAAAGCTTCGACAAGGTAGAAAGGATTGATATTGGTCGATAGTTTTGAACGTTCTCTTTCGAACCCGTTTTATGCACCGGCGTAATATATGCTCTCTTCCACACTTCAGGAAAAGTGCCCTCTGTAATACATTTATTGTAGATAATGTGTAATGGAAGGTATATACTATCTGCTGTTCTGTATAGAAAGTAGGGCGGTAGTCCGTCAGGCCCAGGACCTTTACTCGTGTCTAAAGCTTTTAGTGCTTTTAGTACTTGGCCAAGACTGAGATTGATACGATTAAGGACAAAACAATTATCAGCGTAAGTCTCAGGCGGCGACCATTCTTTATCGTTAAATGTAGAAACTTCATACACCGATTGGAAAAATTTAGAAAAAAGATTACAAGTCGATTTCGGATCTTTAGAAGTTTCATTGTTATAGATCACACCAGTCGGTATACCAGTATTAGTTTTGCGATTACCAACATCGTTCCACAAATTCTTTACGTTTTTTTTAATGTTATCTTCTACACTGCTGATGTAATTCGTAAAATGAATTTTACATTGTACTTGGAATCTACGACGCAGATAAGAAAATTGTTCATAATCTGATAGATTACCGTATGTTTTCCATTTAATCCATGATTTGTTTTTGTTATTAAAAATTCGTTTTAATGATTTGGAAAACCACACGGGAAATTTGGATGGTTTTGGGCTAGCTATGGGAGTGTGTTTTTTTACAAAGCCATATATTATATTGTAGAATGCATTTACACTATTTTCAGCGGATAAATTACTCAAAAGGTAATCCCAAACAACTTCAGAGAGGTCTTGGTTAATTCTATCGTAACTAGTTTTATAATAATTATATTTTATGGTTTTGGCTTGCGGTATTGTAATAATATGGGACTTGTGTATTATACTTGCACAGAAGGGAGGATGGTGACCATCAATAGGCAATAGTATGCATGTAGGGGTGTATGTACTGACATCTGTATTACTTATTAATAAGTCTAAAATGCGACCATTATGATTTGAAATGTTGTTATATTGAAAAGAGTTTATTAGGGCCATAAAATTGTTCAAGTCTTCACTAATCGAGGAACTACCTGTGCAACTTAGTGCCAATGTGTTACTATTATTATATGGTAGCCAGCTGACATTTGGTATATTGTAATCACCGAACATGTAGAATTTGTCTGATTTTAAATCATTAAAAGCGTAATATAGACGGTGAAAGTGAGAGAGATAGATTTCTTGAGCAGATTTTGGTGGAAAATACGCCGCGCTAATGAGACAAGTTTTATGATTTGTATCGGGAATCTTAATAAGAATGTGTTCGATATGAGGTGATATAGGTTGGTTTGGAATTACCAGGGTAGAATGTATATTTTTCAAGACAGCCACTAGAACCCCTCCACCTTCTTTCTTGTTGGTAGCGGCACGATTACGGTCACATCTATAGACTACGTATCGATCATCGATAAATTCACTGTCGTAAATATGCGGCGTCAACCATGTTTCAGTCAGAATTATTATATCATAGCAATTGATCAATATATTCATTTGTAATACATTGAGTTTCGTACGAATGCCCCTGCAGTTTTGATAATAGATGACTATTTTATCCATTATAAAAGAAGAAGTAATATTTAATAGTAATTAGTTTAGAGTATTGAAGGGATTTGTTTGAAAAAACACATACTACGGAGTTAAAGCCCAGACTGTATCTAATATAAGCCAAGAGTAATTTGAAGTAATATTTGATCAGAACAGACTGCCCGATATTCACACAATATACACTAAGATACTTTGTTTTCAAACATATTGAACGAGTTACTTTTATAATGTAGTAATAACAATAATGCACTATAATATAACCCGTGTCGGGTAAAAATTTCATGGTAAGTTTATAACAGAATTTTGCGACAAAGTATATTGTAACATAAATAAAAAACTTTGAAATACATACACAAACTATTTTAAAAAATGGTACAAGTATATTCTTAACGGTAAGCTATAAAAAAATGCATACTTGTATATACATACAACAAAAAAAACTAAAACTACATTGGATTTGTACAAGCTTATTACGGGAAATAAATATCGATATATCGGCGCTCTAGTCCGATATATTGGTCAATCGATAACGCCTTAATTCAATATATATCGATATCGAAATATTGAGATGTTTTAAAACTTTTCATCCCTGATCGGAAACCGGACAGAAGAGCCATAGAGCCAGAAATCCCCGTATCTTTTTTTTTATACAACTTTGAAGGCAAACAAGCATCTGGCTCACCTGATGGTAAATGGTAACCGTAACCTATAGAGATGGCTATGTTTTCCAAGCATCGCAATAGTAACAATGCTTAAAAAACACAACCAAGCCGTTGCCGACCACGGAGAAGGAAGGAAAAAAGAAAATGAGAATGGAAAAGGGAAACGGAAGAGGACCGAGAGGGTGTTTGGGCTGCCAGCGCTCTCTCTTAAATTATCTAAACAACAAGAAATTACTGCTGGTTTCATGCTAGTAGATCGGTTCCTGATCGAATCGACCGGGGAAGTACCTACTAGCCTACTACTACCCACAAGAATTTTGGTGTAGTGTATTAAACAATTTCAAATTGACTTTGACTACCCATACAAAAATGACCTCAACCTTATGAATAAACACGTCAGAGCCAAAAGACTGCCTCTGTGGTTGGTTCGGTGGTGCTGTGTAGGTAAAGATTATCACACAGAGGTCTTGGGTTCGATCCCCCGGGTCGGGTAAAAAGATATTGGGTTTTTCTGTCGAATAATTCTCAGTATTTGCCCGGAGTCTGCCAATGTACCCGATAAATGACAACAGCTACCAAAAAATGGCGAAAAGTGAGTGGTAAAACACCACTGCGTACCCCTTCAGGGATAAAAAGACGTGAAGCTATGTGTGTATGTATATACGTAAGTGCGGTTTTAAAGTGATATTAGAAATATATAATAGAAGATAGCACAGGTGCCATGATACGTGTGTATGTCTCTATCCTCGTTAACATTCCGACTAACACCGGGCCCGGTGTTAGTGCAGTGTAATAATCAACGCTCTAGTTACGGGCCACGCCCCCCTGACTACCACGGCGGGCCCTGAATACCGTACAGTGTAATAACCGTTTTAGTTTCCAAACAAAATGCGTTTCGCCCGGAGTGTGGTACCTAAGCGTGCCTAAGCCCCATTTACCCCCAGTCTTCTACCTTTTACTCCTTCATACCATTCTCCCTATACTGTGGACAACAGCTTGTATTTTCCGCTTATTAATTAATCATAACGTTTTATAAGTTCATCTTTCAATTTCTTTATCCACCAGTAAAATCCCAATGGTTAATAGACAAAGTTTATGGACATCATGTTAGATACACGTGTTCAAGTCATAAATTGGCGTAGAAAGCAGTTTTTGAATTTATACTACTTTTGGCGCGATAGGGAAAAATGATGAGAGTGAATTTTCACGATGCGCGCGCACACCGACAGAAAAAAGCAACACCCTGAAGTTAGTTGCGAACCTTTTACACCCTGAAGTTAGTTGCGAACCCTTGTGTGTCGTATCAGTACAAATAATCAGTGTGACAAAATAAAAAATATATTGGCGTTTATATCAATTCAATTATATTTAAGACGGTGATAGATATTTTTTATTGATCATTATCAGTAAAAATATTATTTTGAATATTAGTGGTAAAAGTGATTTTAATATACTGTTTTAAGTGCATTTATAGATTTGAGGTTAACTGTTGGTATGTATAATTTATTTACATTGCAAACTATAAATTATTACATTATTATCTAATAAATATTTTTTTTGTTTTCTTTTATTTAATTAATTTTTATGATTTTTAATTATTGTTGCATGCTATTTATGTATATTTATGTATGTATGCGTTGTGTTATTATTTGGTATTTTTGGATTGTTACGCCAAAGAAGTATAACTTCTTACGTGCGTACATGAGTACACACACTCTTTTTTTTTGTAAACAATTCGACACGTAACAATGGCTGGCATATACCTATTAGTGTACCATCTATGCTGGTGCCATCTGCGATTTACTTTCACCGGCCAACCTCATTTAATGTCAACAGCGTTGCAAAACCTACTGATTTTTCGATTGATTTCCGGAAATTAATCCTCATTTACCGAAATACCGATTTGGGCCATGGTCTACCGATTTTTATTTTGTTTCTAGTAAAACTACTAGTCTAAAAGAAAGAAACCAAATATCCTCTCGGTCCTGATCCTTTTTCTTCCTCATTCCCTTCTCCGTGCTCGGTAACAATTTGGTTGTGTTTTCTAATTATATTTTGCATTACATTGCATTATTACATCCATAATGCTTGGAAAACACAGCCATCTCTTTATGTTACGGTTGCCACTTACCATCACATATATCTATACTAATACTAATAATACTATTATACTAATAATATTATGAAGAGGAAAGATTTGTATTTTTGTATGCAACGAATAAACTCAAAAACTACTGACATGATTTCAAAACTTTTTTAACCATTAAAAAGTTACATTATCACTGAGTAACGTAGGTTATACATTACTAGAAAAATTAGAGATCTTTAGAAATGCCCTATTAAAACCATCCCAAGGTGTAAAAAAAATGCCAAAATAGCCTGCGCTGCGGAAAGTATAGATGATAAAATAAAAATAAAAAGAGTGTGTGTACTCATGTACACACGTTAGAAGTTATACTTCTTTGGCGTAATCATTCAAAAATACCAAATAAATAACACAACGCATACATACATAAATAGCATGCAACAATAATGAAAAGTCATAAAATATAATAAAAATAAAAGAAAACAAAAAAAAAATTATTAGATAATAATGTATAATAATTTATAATTTGCAATGTAAATAAATTATACATACCGACAGTTAACCTCAAATCTATAAATGCACTTAAAACAGTATATTAAAACCACTTTTACCACTAATATTCAAAATAAATATTTTTACTGATAAATGATCAATAAAAAATATCTATCACCGTCATAAATATAATTGAATTGATATAAACGCCAGTATATTTTTTATTTATTTACACTGATTATTTGTACTGATACGATACACAAAGGTTCGCAACTAACTTCAGGGTGTAAAAGGTTCGCAACTAACTTCAGGGTGTTGCTTTTTTCTGTCGGTGTGCGCTCGCATCGTAAAAATTCACTCTCATCATTTTTCCCAATCGCGCCAAAAGAAGTATAACTTCAAAAATGTTCTGCATTATTAAAGAGCATATCAATAACTATAGTCTGTCAAGAAAGTCGTGACAATAAATGAGGGCGCCACTGTTATTTAACTGGTATCATTTGTACTAGGACTAGAATAATTAAGATAATTGTAATGTTATTGTTAAATTTATCATAAGCACATAATTTATCAATCGTATATAGGTAGATATTATAATCATAAATGAGCTTAAAATTAAGTACATCATAACAAATTGTGTTGTTTATGTGCCTTACATGTAAAAACGGCAGTGGAGCTGTGAGTTCGATCCCCGCCGGCGGCAGAAGCAATGTGAATTTCACTTTGTGGAATTTATAAGTACTAGTCAAACGATATACCATCTGCTGCGGTGAAGGAAAACATCTTGAGGGAAACCACATGTCCTAAAAGAAATTCTATGGGCATGTCAGATTCACCAACCCGCATTAGGCTGTGTGATTATTTATAAGATGAAACCCTTATAAATATTATTAAAAGACTGATTCTAATTCAAAAGTTAAAAACTATATGCAACAGTAAATTTCAGCCACTTTGAAATAATAATGATGCATTAATGATATCAACATTAGAAAGAAAATTTTGCTGAAAGTATAAAATAAACAGATTTAATCAAAATAAAACAATTTTTCTGCTCTGATTTTTATTTTTTGTAAGAAATACCAATCGATGTAATAATCTGCTTAAAATGCTCAAGACTGCTATCATAACCCAAGTCTTCTTGACAACGGCAAGCAATTTTCTTAATGAAGGAACTTCCTTTCGTACCGTATGAAAGAATTGTATCTTTTCAGCATTCAGCATTTTTTTGGATCGACCATTGCGATGTTTTCCTGATGGTGTGGTGAATTTGCCATTGTTGTTGAAACATTCATTTACAATACAAGGGACTTTCTGATTTGCCTGAAATCATCATTTTAACATCGTTCAGAAAAAAATATTTTATACTATATACTATAATTATATACTTATATACAAGTGTAATAAAAGTATCAAAACCATCAAATTGATCTATAAACTGTTGTAGATTATGTATTGTAATACTTAACCTCAAAATATCGCATTGTAAACATTATATGTATTTATCTTAAACAACGATTTTGTTTAGCATCTCTAATTACAATATGTGTAGATATAAGTAAAACACTATTACATACCAGTCATTTTATCTGTACGTGCGTACACATCATCTAAATCCCATAAAACTCGACCGGTTTGGTGTATTCAGTAAAACATTGTTTGTATACATGGAAAATGATTTCTCTACCAGCACTTCGAATAGATTTACTCATGGTGACAGTATTTCTGTTAATTCATAGTACAAACATTACTAATTTGTAACTTTAAATATAATTTTGTTGATAATACACAAAAAAATTATCAGAGGTTGACATTTAAACTACCACCATAGACATGTAAATACTGGGTTGCCTAATTAAGAAAAATATTAGTTCCGATTTTATTTATTTTCACGACTTTCTTGACAGACTGTATAAAAAACTTCACGAGACCGAGGTCCAACTATTGTACTTATGTCACTATAACTACGTGTTTTATTTTAAAAGTTGATAGAAATGCCGATCAAAATCAGACGATGTTATCTTTACCATTTTTATAATTCTTATTCAAATAAATTATTTCATATTTAAGATTGTTTCAATACCTATTGACTAATTTTTTAATTGTTGAAATCTGCGATCAAAAGTTATTACGAAATTAAAAATGGCAATATAAACAAAAATACACGCCACGCCGCGTCGGTATGGCTCCACGCAGCGCAGTAAGCAACGCAACGAAAGAGATTATCTTTATTTATCCTAAAATGTTTAAAAAAATGTCCTTTCGTGTGAACCTGGGGCGGGCCGCTAGTATAAACGATCGAACATTACCCTCCTTGACTGCGGTGGTCGGGCAAAAACGGTAACACTGCGGTAATTCTTACTTACAGGGACTCCCCAGATGATCCAACGTTGTCAGAACCCCTATAAATCAGTATGGTTTGCATTAACATTATTTTAAAAACACAGTAGTACCAATAAGGATGATTTTTATTTTGTAGGTTTGAATAAGTAAAACTGCCAAATTTTAATATTGTTTCACGTCTAGCCTTTTTACTAATCATTCTCTGCGAACGTGAAAGCGGCAGTAATATTCACTATTTGGTAGTGTAAGTGGAATAGAGATGAAACGTATTTACGCTACCAGGGCTTAAAACCAGGGTTTCGCTTCGAAGTACGGCGCCCTGGTACGAGCAGACAATACTTGCAAGTATGAAAGTATGTGCTACAAGGCGAACGCGCGATAGCATAGCATAGAAAATCGATTCATATTTCAATGTAGATAAAAAACACACTCGTATTTAATGAATAATGAATACTTTTATCTTCAAAGTATTTTTTTATTCATACGAATTTGCTCCTTACCTTACTAAGAATACAGGTTGAATTCCTATGCAAGTATTTTAGGTAAGGCGCTCGCGTCCAGCGTGGAGTGGGTTGCCATACTCGAACCTGACCTTTAGAGGGTGGGACGACAAATACTTTCAAGTATTTTAAAACCTGGTTTTCGATCCTCGTATTTTTACGTACTTGTACTTAGAAGCCCTGGTATTGAATTTTGCAAGTATATCTCATCTCTACAGTGGAATAATATGTCGGAGACTAATAGTGACGATTCCAGGACGCTCCAGCGAACAGTACAAGCATCAATTGCAAAAGTATTCCCATAAATAAAAAACAATGGGAGATACGACCACAATATTTTCTGCGTCATGATTTTAATAATTCGAAAAATATGGTTGATAAAATGACTTCACAAAAATGGTACGCAAAATAATTGTAATTAGGTTGTATTTGTTAAAAAATTGTTTGGTATTGAAATTTAGTTTTAAATTAAGTTATTTTAAATTAATATTAAATTTACCGAAAAATACCGATTTTATTGCCAATCCTACCGAATTTATCAAACAAACCATGTTTTGCAACTCTATCTAAATAGTCTGAATGTCAAACTTGTAGACAGACATGTCAAAAAGTCAAAATTCAGTTCGTTTCGCAAAAGTTTTGGATTTTTCGTCGTTGTAAACAAGAACATTGAATTTGAGTTATTCTTTAAACTATAATAAATGCTCCACAGCGTCTTTACAACAACTGTCGTGTAATTGTACGTGAAAATAAAAGTTACAATTTTCGCTCCTAAACCGTAAAAACTATGTACAATGCTATGAAAGGTACTTTGTAAACATTGTGATGCCAGCGGCAATTCTATCTTAATTAGTAGCAAATTGTTTAAATTGCGGCGTCGAAACATTTGTTGGATCAAAATGGATTTCTCATCAAATAATTTCGCAGGGCTACTTCAAAAATTGTGTTCAGGATTGTCACTAGATCCAGGTATATTCTATTTTCAAATCTGTTAATTTGAAACATTAAAAGTTTGAAATTTCTACGTTACGTCAAAATATCTCTTGCGTTGTTGTTTATATTTTGTTTTCACACAGTTATGAATACTATACATGATTACATTAAATCTTACATTACTAAGTATCAAAATAGTTGTTGTAAGTGTCTATTGTTAACTTATTCATTTCTTCGGTTTACTATGTATAATTGTTTACAAAACAATTTGTGTAGATGGTGCATATGAGCTGGCTGTGTCATACCTGTCTGCTACTGGAGAGAAGGCACAAGGTGTGCAGGATGAGAGACTTCTCTGTCAAAAGATTCAATCAAGATTGGCCACTGTATCTGCACAAGATGTGGAAAAATTTAATGAATGTTATGCTAAGTTAAAAGGCTCTGTAAGTACTTCTGTTTTAAAATATTGCCATATGGCGGAGAACTTGTATGGCATAAATTTTAGTTTTAATCTGTTTTGTAATTAATGTAGTGTTACAATATAATGTAACTTTTAAAGTTAAATACTTATATTAATTACTTTCTAAGTTTACTTTGGGTATTTCTGACTGGTGATAAAAATTACCATAAGAAAATCTGGATGAGTAGACCATTATAATAAAAAAAATATAAAAGCTAAAGCTATAATAATAAAAATATTATTTCAAAATCAAAATGTTTCTTTTTTATTTTCAGTTCATTTTGAAGCAAAGGGTGTCAGTGCTGGCATTACTTCTGTCACTATCTGAGACAAGTCCACATTCAGAACTTACACAACAACTATTTCCTTTGCCAAACCTTGCCACTGGGGTGAGATAACTGTTACATAATTTATTCTAGTCTGTATATTCTATTCATTATTATGTAAACTAGAAGTATACAAATTATGAATGTACTTAGTTGTTTGATATAAAATTTTATTGCCAATGTAAGAAAAGCTGTAGATAAAATTATTCATAAAAATGGGTCGGGCGATAGATGTCTCGATCGCTAGTTTCCGCAGTCATTATAATGACTAATACTGCTTACGTCCATTTTCACTATGTTATAAAAGCATTTTGTCGTAGTCGCAGAATGTCTAAATACTTGAATGTACAGAGAATACGGTACAGTCGATTGCAATAGAGATTTTTTTGCGGAAGACTCATAGCTGGCGTGAGAGAACTTTACCTACAAATAGAAAATAATATTATGTAGGTATTGAAACTTTTTGTTAATTAGACTTAATACTGGCCTTAAGCATAGTGCAATATGTAATATATAAAATATCACTTCGTTTTCTGTTTTTTTGATCGGGCGATAGATTTTTTTCAAAATAAAAAGTCAGTGTGCGCGTATAGTCCCCACTATGTACTATATGCACTTTATTATCAATAAAGTGCATATTGACTAAAATAAACTACACAAGTCTAGATGGAAGCAAAACTGATTTATTTGACATAAGAAAGTATAAAGTATTTTATGTACCCACATATTGATAATTATCAAATATTATAAACTCAATACACAATATACCTTTCCTCCAAATTCTTTAATTATGACACTACTAGCAAAATCACTAAGAATTTAACTATTGCAATTAAAATTAACTATTAGGTATTCCTATGATATCCGGCCACATCTCAGGTGGCGGTATTTTGATTGGTGGCTCTGGTGACGATACACTTGATCTTGAGTTCCGTCTCCACTCTGGCGTTTCAGGTCTTTCTTGTCTCTGTGTTACTACTCGTGCCACTATCTGATCCACATGGCGTCTGTGTAACTCACCATTCTCTGTCCTCACCATGTAGGAGCTTGGTCCTTCTACTACTTCTACCGTAGCTCTAATCCACTTTTCCC
This sequence comes from Parascotia fuliginaria, assembly GCA_963082885.1. Taxonomy (NCBI): domain Eukaryota; kingdom Metazoa; phylum Arthropoda; class Insecta; order Lepidoptera; family Erebidae; genus Parascotia; species Parascotia fuliginaria. The sequence goes on along the minus strand of OY720173.1, from coordinate 13,477,236 downwards.
CTGGACCATAGTTCCGTATTAGAACCGACTGATCCGCCAAGAAACTTCTAGCCGGTTGTTTGAGGGCCGCCATTTCTAACTGTTGTTCCTGCCGACTTGATGAGTTATCAGGATGTAATCTTGACACAGCAGTTCTATATTTACGTCCATTTAGGATTTCTGCAGGAGTTTTATTTGAGCTGTTTGGAACTGTGCGTAAAGAGTACAAAACTCTTGGCAGTTTCTCACTCCACGGTGCATGGTTCAAGGACATTTTCTTAATTTTATTTTTAAAAGTCTGTATATAACGTTCTACCTGCCCATTTGTAGCAGGGTGGTAGGGCGGCGAATATAGATGTTTTATGCCGTTGTTCTTAAGAAACGTATTAAATTCATTCGAAGTAAATGCACGCCCATTATCGGATACCAGTATATCAGGGAGACCTTGAGACGCAAAAATTTTTCTGCATATTAATATAATCGATTCACTCGACATTGAGGATACAACTTCTGCTTCCAACCATTTGCTATAACTGTCAACCAAAACGAGAAAAGTCTTGCCTTGAAATGGCCCAGCAAAATCTATATGGATCCGACTCCATGGTTTTTCTGTTACAATCCAAGCTTGAGGATCTTTTGGTGGATTATTTCTAACCATCTGACATGACTCGCATCCTCCCACCGTCTCTTCTATTGCTGTATTCATTCCAGGCCACCACACATATCCTCTTGCATATGCCTTTGTTTGGACTATTCCAGCATGAGGTGCATGTAATAGTCTCAAAACTTCCTGCTGTAAACATGTGGGAATAATGACTCTGTTACACCACAATAAGCTACCCTTATTAAGTGAAAGAGCCTCTCTGCGTGTCCAATATGGTTGGAGTGCGAGATCACTGTTCTTGTTTGGCCAACCATGGAGAACATAAAATAACACTTTTCTCAGAATTGGATCTTTCTCAGTTTCCTTAGCTATTCCAGAAGCGTCTAAACTCCAACCCTCAGGTTGCTCTTCTAACAGTAACACTTCTTTCAATGGCTTTTCAGCTACCTCTGAAGTTTCAGGCTCAGTCCATCTACTCAATGCATCCGCATTACCAATCAACTTGCCAGGTCTATACTGTATGTCATAATCATAGCACGATAGTTTCAGGGACCAACGCAGCATTCGGGGAGAAATTTGGTCAGGTATAGGTTTCCTCGGATTAAATAACCCAACCAAGGGTTTGTGGTCAGTAATTATAGAAAAACTGCGTCCAACCAAAAAATTATGAAACTTCTTCAGTCCAAACATGATAGCCAGAGCCTCTTTGTCAACTTGACCATATCTTCGCTCATGCGGCTGTAAGGTACGAGATGCCATCATAACAGGCTTCTCGCATTTATCATCCATTTCGTGAGCTAGTACCGCTCCTACTCCGTATTCGGACGAATCGCAGATAAGCAACAACTTCCTTTCCAGGTCGTAACCTACTAACGTCAAATCAGAAGACAGCATATCCTTAGCTTTATCAAATGCCTCCTGTTCCAGCTTGCCCCATATCCACGGTCTCTTTGTTTCTAACAGGCGATACAGGGGTTCCAACATAGTAGCTTTGCCATTAATAAATTTTTCATAAAAATTATATAAGCCCAAAAAGGCACGCAAAGTTTGTTTGTTTGTAGGTGCTGGTTTTTCTTTAATTTCTTTGACTTTGTTTGGTGATGGATGTAGTCCCTCTGCATCTATCACATGTCCTAAGAAATTAATGTTGTTTGAACCAAATACACATTTTTCAATCTTCAATCGCAGTCCTAATTCAGTTAATTTTTGCAACACTGCTCGCAGTCTACTATTATGTTCAGCCAAATTCCTGCCACTTACAGCTATATCATCCAATAGGCAAGCCACCCCATCTATTCCTGCTAGTGTTGATGACATTACTCTTTGGAAAATACCTGGTGCAGCGTTTACACCAAATGCCAATCTATTAACTCTCATAAGTCCAAGTGGGGTATTAAGTGTAAGTAACATTGCTGTTGCTTTATCAACTTTCAGTTGCAGATATGCTTGTTTCAAATCAAGCTTACTAAATATTCGTCCTCCGCTGAGTTTCACAAAACTCTCCATTGATGCAGGTAAAGGGTATGTATCTACATCAATTGCCCTATTCACTGTTGAACGATAATCTCCACAAATCCGCAGAGAACCATCACTTTTCTTTACTATTCTTAAGGGTGTCGCCCATTTTGAATATCTGATAGGGGTCAAAATTCCAGATTTTACCATGTGGGTCAATTCCTCTTCAACTTGCTTTTTAAGTGGAAATGGTACTGGGCGGGCTTTAAAAAAACGTGGCTCACTGTTTGGTCGAACATTCAGGGACACTTCTGGTCCTTTATATTCGCCTAAGGTTTCTTTAAAAACATCAGGAAAGTCTTTCAATAAATCTGCATTTATCTCTTCCATAGTCCAACAAATTCCAGATACATCCAAGTCTAAAGCCCTAAACCAGTTCCGCCCTAATAGGTTAGGCCCGTTGCCCGACACCACAATCAATTGACACTGTACTTCCTTATTGCCCAACATCACTCTGACATATGCCACCCCTAATACTTGTAGTGCCTCTTTGGAATATGTTGCTAATTTTACCTTCGTGGGATAAAGGGGTGGAGGTATTTTCCATAGTCGTTGATAAGTAGCTTCTGAAATAATTGTCCGGGAAGCACCTGAATCAATCTCCATCGATAGCTTGGCAGCATTTATGGTTACCTCAGCTTTTATAGGCGGCGAATAGTCATCTGAGCATGTATAGATACCCATCATACCTTCATTATTCTCATCTTTAGTATCATCTACTACCTGATGTTGCTTCTTGACCTTCTTGCCACAAGCCGAAGCATAATGTCCCAAGCGTTTGCATGCAAAGCATCTCACTTTCATAACAGGACATCGCTGGCCTTCACTGTGACGTCGCGCACATATACGACACTCAGTTGCCACTATCTTGCCAATATCCATTGGTTCGGCAACATCCATGTGAGTTTGCTTCATCTCTGACGTAGACTCTGGGTACAAATCACTTGAAATAGCCTGGTGATTAAGACACAACTGCACTGCTGCTTCATATGTCAGGCTTTTCGTCTTCAACAACTCGCGACGCAGGCGTTGACTGCACACGCCCAGCACCAGTCGATCACGCAACTGACGCTTTAAGTCTACGAATTTGCACTTCGCACCCAGCAATCCGATGGCCGCCACAAAGTCTTGCACGCTTTCATTATCAGCTTGTTTACGAATGTGAAATTTCCCTGCTTGTAATATTTCATTGAGTTCTGGTTCATAGAATTGGTCCAATACTTTAATAATCTCATTGAATGCAACTTCTGTGGGTCGTTTAGGTACTAATAATGATACTATCAGTGCATAAGTCTCTTTTCCACATTGTGATAAGAAAACCGAACGCGCTTTTTCAAGGTTATCACTGTACACCCCTGCCACATCCAATGAACACAATAGTCGTTCCTTGTATTCACACCATTTGTCCGTTTTAGGGTTAAACTGTCCAGGAAACACAATATTTGACACGTTATATGCCATTATTTTACTACAAAAGCAAATTTTCCACAATCGCCACTAAAATAAACTACACAAGTCTAGATGGAAGCAAAACTGATTTATTTGACATAAGAAAGTATAAAGTATTTTATGTACCCACATATTGATAATTATCAAATATTATAAACTCAATACACAATATTGACAATAATATTATGTGTTTTCGGGCAGTATTACAAGTTTTTTCTATACATTGGCTGATTGTCAATATTAATATTGGCAATATTATTAGGTGTGTGCGGCTAGCCAAGCAAATAAATGTTAAATTTTTTTTTTATAAATTTATGATACTAACCGACTTGCTACATATTTTATTTGTAGATATCATTTTTCAACAACTGTACCTTTGGTCACAGTATTTTTTTTAGACATTCTGCGACTACGACAAAATGCTTTTATAACATAGTGAGAAATGGACGTAAGCAGTATTAGTCATTATAATGACTGCGGAAACTAGCGATCGAGGCATCTATCGCCCGACCCATAAAAATGGTACAAGTTTTTAGCTAGGAAGTTGATGAAATTTTCTGCAAAACACTGGTTAGTAGTTAGTGCCAAATATTTAAATTTCTGTAGCATAGTGTTTACTCTTATCAGTTTGAAAATATGCTTAGATCTTCATATTTCTACTTGTATTTTAGAAATCTGGTGCTGGTGTATCAGGTCCAAGTTCAAGTGCAAGTAAGAGTACTATTGCCTCGGTGAGCTGGGGAGGCCATCCACCCAAACTGCAAGGTTCCAACCAAAGTTTACCATCAGACACCAACAACATGATTGTTGCACTACAATCTATGGGTTTGTAATTTTATATTTTGTTGTAAACTGGGCAGATGCTGGCATACTGAAAAGAGTGCTGGCTAGGGCATGCAATTACTGTCGATTTCATATACCGGTAAAAAGATAGCTAATAAATATATTTTTACCAGTAAAACTGTAATTTATGTATTTTTTTCAATCAAATAACATTGCCCAAATCTAGAACAGACCTTTGGAAACTGGATGTGTTTCTGCTCACTGGCTATGGAGAGCCCTGTTGCCCTGTTGTACCTCATTCATCATTCGTCTGCACGCTGGCCTTTGAGCCGGTTGTTTCAGTGTATCGCTTAGCAAATAAAATATTATAGTTGTGTTTGCGTGAATCATTGAAGTGTCGTCGCCGTGCTAGCTTGACATCGCCGCATTATACAGTGTGCATAGACCTACTCAGTGATTAGAGGCGGCAATATCCGATATTTTATTACCAACTATGAATGATCTCAATAGTACCTTTAACACTGATATGACCATCGCCCGTGGAGATATGAGTATTGACGGATCGTTAATCGAAAAAGAATCTCCTCCTCCGTGCATTACATTTAGGAAGCCTGCGGCTATTACAATTACCCACTCCGAGTTGCAGGAACAATTCGCGACCTTCCAACAGCAAATGATGTCCTTACTTAAAACATGGCTTGATAAAAACGAAAAGAAGATAGATGATCTGAGTGATGCTGTCAAATTAGTTGCGGATAGGTATGATGACCTGAACCTGAAAAGTAAAACAAGCGAGTCGACTGTTTGGAAAACTATGTATCATCGCATGAACCCCGCATCGCTCAACTGGAGTCTAAGATCGACACAATGTAACAAAGAGCGCGGCAATGCAACATAGAAATCAGTAACTTGCCAGAAAGTAAAGGTGAAAACCTTTTTGCGATTGTGGATGACATAGCAAAGATCGATCAACCAGTTACTCGTAATGCAATTAAATCCGTGCATCGAGTTCTTTAATGGACAGCACAGGACAAATCAAGACCCAAGAGTATTATAGTAAAATTCACAACTCAATCATTGCGCGATTCGTATGTGTCAGCGGCTAAGAAGAAAAAAGGCATTACCTCTGAACTGCTAAAAATATCTGGGCCTGCATATTCAATCTATATAAATGAGCATTTAACACTGAAAAATAAAAACTTGTTTCGTCTCACACGTGACGCGGCCAAAGAAAAACGGATACAGTTTACATGGGTTAAGCATGGCACTATATTGGTTTGCGAAAAGGTTGGGGCCCCCGCCTTTGCTATTCGATCAGAACAATAAATACTTTCTAAAATCACTCGCCATACTTAATTCATTTATTTGTGTTATTGTACGTCTCGTCTATACGGTTGTTGATTCTGTATTCTACAAAAGTCAGTTACATGCTTTGAGTTCATTATGTTTTAGTTCCACCCACTTTTTATTAATAAGAGGGTCAGGATACTTTTTCCTCGCAATTAGCAACAATTAATATGGCAAATTATAGTTGTGAATGAGAATACTATAAAATGTGCATCTATTATATTATATTTGCTGTAACTTCATTTATTTTTTGTATCTATATAACTTCTTTATTTAGCGCCGGCCTGGTATGTTTGATATGTATGCAACTGTGTGAGTGTGCGTGTGCACACAAGTTAGCGCGGCGCGGCGCGTGCCGGCGGCCGGCCGCCGCCTCCATTTGCTATTCAGTAATAAACTAGTGTTCCCAAGGACAAGTTGTTTCATTGCGCTCCTGACGTACCTACATATATATCACTGGCGACGAGTTTTCAACAAACCCACATACCTTCATATTATTTGAAAATGAGTACCTTCTTAGGGAATTTGCCTGTTTTCGATCACAAAACCAGTGAATGGATAATTTACAAAGGTAAATTGACACAGTTCCTGGCCATAAATGACGTGGACGAGCAAAAGAAGAGTGGAATTCTCTTGACCCATCTCACAGATGAGTCGTACCGCTTACTACTCAACCTCGCATTTCCGAAGACGCTGGAGACGCTAAGTTACTGGGACCTAGTAGGATTACTCGACAGTCATTTCAAGGCCAAACAGTGTACATTTGTGGACAAAGCAAAATTTTTTGGTGCTAGCAGGGAGTCGGGCGAATCAATAGGAGACTGGGCGGCGCGATTAAGAGGTTTGGCAACATACTGCGACTTCGGCACTGCTCTGGAAACGAATCTGAGGGATCGTTTCGTCCTCGGCCTGAGTGCTGGTCCAGAACGGGACAAATTGTTCGAGAAGAGTCCATCGACACTTACTCTGGCACGGGCAATTGAAATTGCCGAGCAAGTAGCGTGTGCCAAGGAAGCTAAAGACATGTTTGGTGCCGGCAAGGAGTTGGTGGCGGTTAAGGAGGAACCGGTGTTTCGCGCTAAATTCGGCCGTGGGCGTGGCAACGGCCACGCTAATCCGACCGCGCAGGCGCGGCATGATAGTGGCGATCGCTGTTTAGTTTGTGGTATGAAAAATCATAATAGTGATAAGTGCCGTTATAAAGCTTACAAGTGCCTAAAGTGCGGTAAAAAGGGCCATTTAAAAAAAGTGTGCGGTGACTCTAAAAAAGTATCGGGCGTTTATCATGTTGACACAAACGAGGACTGCTCTAGCAACCAATCGCTAGACACGGCTTGCGATGAGTGCAATAACTTTAATATAAGGTATGTAGCTGACAAACCTATACAAATTGAATTAGAGTTAGGTAATCAGCCTATTGTAATGGAACTTGACTCAGGATCTGGTAGCAGTGTAATTTCAGATAAATTATATAACAAAATGTTTTCACAATACTCTTTACAACAGTGCAATGTTAAAATGTGTCTTTATGACGGACATAAAATTTTGCCTTTAGGTTTTTTTACCATTGAAGCAAAATTCAATAAATTGCAAAGAAAAATTAAAGTTTTTGTAGTTAAAAACGGGGGGCCACCCCTGTTGGGTAGAGATTTTATGTCTGCTTTTAATTTATTTATCACAACTGATATTAACTCTATACAAAGCTCTGATAATGATGTTAGTGAAATATTAGCCAAGTATCCTGATCTGTGGAAAGATGAGCTAGGTGCTTTCAACAAATTTAAGGTTACCTTAAAAGTAAAAGAATCGTCAATACCTAAATTTTTTAAGCCACGTACGGTGCCCTTTGCTTTAAGACAGAAGGTTGAACAAGAATTAAAACGATTAGTAAGTTTAGGTATTTTAGTATCTATAAACCACTCAAACTATGCAACGCCTATAGTGCCAGTTTTAAAAGAAAACGGTAAAGTTAAAATTGCGGGCGATTTTTCGGTTACCTTAAATAAAGATTTAATAATTGAGAAATACCCCTTACCCAGAATAGAAGAAGTTTTTGCTACAATTGGCGGAGGTGAATTATATAGTAAACTCGATTTAAAAAACGCGTATAACCAATTTATCTTAGATGAGTCATCTCAAGAGCTTACAACTATAAATACGCATAAGGGACTTTTTAAGTATACGCGATTAGTTTACGGCTTAGCAAACGCGCCGGCAATTTTTCAAAAGTCTATGGAGTCGCTTTTATCAGGCATAGATGGCGTCAGCGTATGGTTAGACGACATATGTATTACCGGATATAATAAAAAAATGCATCTCGAAAGATTGACTGAAGTCTTACGTAGATTAAATGACGCCGGTCTGCGTCTGGAGAAAGATAAATGCGAATTCTTTAAGCGAAGCGTGTGCTATTTAGGATATGTTATAAGTAGGGCGGGATTATCAACCAGTCCGGACAAGGTCAAGGCCATATTGAACGCACCCGAGCCGACAAATGTTACGGAATTAAAAAGGTTCTTAGGCGTAGTTAATTTTTATAGGAGTTTCATACCAAACGCGGCATCTATATTAGGTCCCCTTCATGAGTTATTGCGTAAAGACGCACCGTGGCAATGGGGAGATATACAGCGCAAGGCTATGGCGGCGGTGTGCCGCGAGCTAGCATCTGAGCGCGTGCTGGCGCACTTTGAACCGGCGGCGCAGCTCGTGCTGACGGTGGACGCGGGCCCGGCTGGCCTCGGCGCCGTGTTGTCGCAGCACGACGGTCAGGGGCGCGAGCGCCCGCTCGCATACGCATCCCGTTCGCTCACCGCCAGCGAGCGCAACTATAGCCAAATACAAAAAGAAGCTACTGCTATTATATATGGTGTAAAAAAGTTTCATCAATATCTATATGGGCGAAGTGAACCATTTATTTTAAAAACCGACCATAGACCCTTGGTTTCTATTTTCAATAATCAAACAGGTATACCGGTAACAACGGCGCTAAGACTCCAAAGATACTCGATTATATTATCAGCATATAATTATATTGTGCAGTACGTGTCCGGAGATAGTAATACTGTGGCGGATTATTTTTCCCGCGCGCCTTTAAAGATTGATAATAACTCGGCCGTGGCCGATAATGCGATAGACACTCACTACGCGCTAATGTTTATGAATGAAGCGTCGCCTGCGACTACAGTACAACAGATAACACAGGCAACGCTAAAGGATTCAGTCATTCAAACGGTTATCAAGTACATGGTACGAGGCTGGCCACGCAAAATTACTTGTAAATTTGTTTTACCATATTTTCTCTGTAAGTTAGATTTACAATTCGAAAAAGGTTGTCTTTTTAGAGGTCATAGAATAGTTATTCCGTCCGAATTAAGAAAAAAAATGTTACGTGAATTACATGACACACATTTAGGTATAATTAAAACAAAAAATAACGCGCGTAGTAGGATGTGGTGGCCGGGCATTGACGGCGACATCGAGCGTTGGATCGGCTCGTGTACCATTTGCGCAAGCGTGCGCCCTTCGCCCCCGCGCGACCCTCCCGCGCCGTGGCCCGCGGCCGCCGGTCCCTGGCAGCGCGTGCACATTGATTACCTGTCTATAGAGCAAAGGGTATATCTCGTACTGGTAGATTCTTTTAGCAAATGGATAGAATGCGTGTATATGAATAATGGTACATCAACAAAGTCGCTAATATTGAAACTTAAGGAGATATTTTCGACCTTTGGTATTCCGAATGTATTAGTATCGGATAACGATGTCAAAATTAATTCGAATGAATTCAAAACGTTCTGTTCATCTAACGGTATTAAGTATATGACATCGCCGATCTACCACCCTCCTAGCAATGGTCAAGCCGAAAATACAGTCAGGACTTGCAAGAAAATGTTAAAGTGTATTTTAAAAGGAAGCTGCTCACTGTCCCGAATTAACGAATTGTTACTCGGTTATTTATTTAATTATAGAAATACCTTGCATTGTACCACCGGTGAAACGCCAGCCAAATTAATGTTCGGTCGAAACCTGCGTTCTCGTCTCGATTTAATTATACCATCAAATGAAGAGCACAGTACTTCAGTTACAGTACCAGTAAGGAGGCATTTTATTATTGGCGATGTCGTTTGGACGCGATGGTATAGTGCACGAAAGGAAACTTGGCAATTAGGTATAATTAGGGATAAAATAGGTAACAAAATGTACAACATTTTTTTAAATGAATTAAAAATTAGCTGTATAAGACATGTCGACCAAATAGTAAAATACACTGGTAATATACCTCATGAGTTACAGAGTACAAGCGGTTCGGTTACATGTACAGAAGTAGTCATTGATCCACCCCATGAACCGCGATCTAATCCGCCCGCGACGACTGTAACTGATGAAACACCCATGGCATCTGATGTGGCATGTGCCACAGATGATGGGGAGGAATGGCGTGACTGTGAGGCTGACAGGGATGATGAGAGGGCTGCCGTGAGTGACGACGCGACAATGACGTCAGCGCCGACACACTCTGAGATTGAAATATCGGATAATGCCCAATCGCGAGATGTTGCAACTCGAAACTATGACGAAATACCTGATCAATCGGCCACACACTCACGACAGAAACGTAATAGACCAGAAGTAGATTATAAGAAATTCTTTTATTGTAATCAATAATAAGGATAGTTATTATGTTTTGATATTATTATATTGTAAATGTTGTTGACAGGTTCCAAAACTAATTGTGGAGGAATGATATGTATGCAACTGTGTGAGTGTGCGTGTGCACACAAGTTAGCGCGGCGCGGCGCGTGCCGGCGGCCGGCCGCCGCCTCCATTTGCTATTCAGTAATAAACTAGTGTTCCCAAGGACAAGTTGTTTCATTGCGCTCCTGACGTACCTACATATATATCAATGTTTCTTTGCGATAGTATAATATAGTAGTCGTTATAGTGGCCAGTGTTGGATCGCAAGAGCAATATTTCTCCTTGTTTACACATTTAAAAATACATAGAAATAGGGTATGTAAGTACGTTGTTTTCAACAGAAGTTTATCATATTAAAGTTTATGATATATGATGATTTTTAAAGAAAACATTTTAATAAAAATATTGAAAGACAAATTTGATGTTTCTTTGATTTTTTATTTCCAACTTGAAGCCTTTTCCTAATGGTCCGCAGCGAAAGGGCTTGGGTCGCCTCCTTTTGCGAGCAGGTAATGCTCGCCAAGGAGGCGGCCGAGCGGGGGAGGGAGCTGACCACCTTGCTCCCCGCCCGTCGCGCCCGCCCCGGACGTCGCCGTGGGACGCTCCGGGATCTCCAGCCACCGTAGGAGGATGCCTGCGGGCGGCGATTGGGCAATCGCCGCTCGAACAGCACAGGCCCGAGAAGGCGGCGTACGTGTTCCACGAACGCCTCTCGATGGAGGAAGGGGGGCTAGGCCCTCCAAATCAGACGGGGCCTGCTCACGTTGAGCGGGCCGTGGCCCGTCGGGGTCGCGGATGAATGCGCGAGCGTCTCCCGTGACCCCGACACTCTGGCCGTCTGGAGGAACACCGTGGGTTTTAGTCGGTATGCCGGCCGCTGTCTCATTGTGGCCGGAGAGTCCGACATAACCGCCTCGCCCCCACCTCGCCCAGGCGGGTGCGTGCGTGTAATGCGTTTCCCACGAAAAAAAAAAAATATCCCTGTCTCTATCTAACTAGAGGCCCGAGACCGTAGTTAGAAAGAGACGGTATTAAGTACGCGTACTCAATACCTGAGCTTCGTTTATAAATACTACCCTTAGACACCAGAAACTCACTCCGGCAGAAAGACCTAGGTATTACTTTATGTAATGACTTAAAATGGGATACACACATCATTAGTATCCTAAAAAAAAACCAACTCCATGTTATACTTAATCAGAAAAGCATTTAAATGTCTCACACCAAGAACACTACTCAAACTATATAAAACTTATGTAAGACCACTGTTGGATGATGTGATATGGGATCCCTACTTTAAAAAAGATATAAGTAGCACTTACTTACTTACAAATATGGCATTGATACTGACGAAAAAAAACCCTATGAGAAACGACTGGAACACTTTGGCCTCACTCCCTTAAAAATCGTAGACAGAGAGAAAAATTATAGAAGGGTGCGATACCTGACTTCGAAAAAAGTAACACCGAATACCACGACCCCGTAAGTTTACTAATACGAATCACTTAACAATGGATGCACGCCAGCACGAAAAATAAAAAAAAGAGTAACACCGAAGTCATGCGATCTCGGATAACAGAACCTCTAATTCACTAATAAGAATCACTTGGAAAAGAATGCACCCTACCACGAAAAACTTAGCACCGAAGTCGTGCGATCTTGAATAACAGAACCTCTAATTCACTAATAAGAATCACTTGGAAAAGAATGCACACACATTCGGCAGCACATCACGGACGTATGTAAGAAAGCGTACCGAAATTTGGGGGTTGTTTTGAGGCAGGCTAACAATTTTACCTATATAAGGGCCTTGAAAGCACTGTACGAAGCACTCGTAAAGAGTCACTTGGAGTGCAATGCGGTCATTTGGTCTCCACACGAAGAAAAGTACAAATTAATGATAGAACGCATACAAAACAAATTTCTTAGGTTTTTATATCTCAAGCAGTATGGCGTGTTCCCAGGGTACCCACTGCTCCTACTTTATTTGTTTTGGGAATTGTGGGTTATTACAGACTCGAAGTAAGAAGGGAGGTAGCTCTCGCCACCTACATATTTAATGTAATACGCGGTAAGATACACAATCCGGGTATCTGAGACGGTTCAGCTGTGCGTTCCGGATAAATACAGAGGGGGCCCGGCGCCCGCCGCCTGGTTGTGCCTCGCGCACGCACCAACCTGCTGCAGCGCGCGCCGCTCGTGCGGGCGTTGCGTGTGCTCAACACACTGTCTGACCGGATAGATCTGTTTTCATGTTCACTGAACGAATTTACTAAGACTGCTTATTGAATCTGCAGTACTTAGGTTAGTTTTAATCATGTATTAGGATGTAGAAATAAATATAGTAACTTTAGGAATACTTAGTGTATAAATATAGTTGTAAACTAGTTAATAAGCTCAACTTCTCTGTCGCATTAGGCTTGCCTGTAAAGATAGATGTAAGTTTATGATTAATAAATAAATAAATTATACCGTCATATGTTCTTCATATAAAAATGATATAATATATAATAAAATGATAGTAGTAATGATAGTCTAAGGCCGCTATTACACTATCATAGAAATATGATCATAGATGTGTGTCATTTTTATATGAAATACATATGACGGTATAATAACTACATGTGATTCATATTCTCTATGATCATAGTTAAGGGATACTTTTTGACAGTTAGCGTACAAGTAGGATCATATTCAATACACTAGCACAGTCTATAAGTAAATAGACGGTGCTAGTGTGTTGATTTGAAGGGAAGGGAAGGGAAAGGATTCCATAGCAACGGAAAACACGGCTTGATGGTATAATCATAGAATTTGACAGATATGAAATCATATTTATATGATTTAAATATGATAATGTAATACCGGCCTAATAGCGGCCTTATTGAAATGATGCCACGCGCGAAATATATGAATAAGGTACTCGCGGCCCATCCTTGGATAGTACCTACTAAAATAATAAACATTATATTTTTTTAAATAAGACTTATCCACAATAACTATAAATTTAGTATAATGTAATATAAATTAAAAAACCTTAAACTTAATTTATCACAAAAACAAATGTTTTTACGTACCGGTAAATTACCGGTTTGTAATTTTATTTACCGGTAATTCAATAATAGAAAGAATGAACGGTTTACATCGGCATGCCCTAGTGCTGGCAGCATAATTATTATATTTTGGGGTCCACTTCTCTTTTCTTTCCTCATCCACTTCTCCATGGACAGCAATTGTGTTTTTAAGCGTTATTACTGCTTAGAAACATAGACATATCTATAGGTTAGGGTACCACTCTACATGACTACACTCTACATGGGCACATGATGTAGATTATAAATTTTAAAACTGTTTTACAGTATTTTATGCAAATTAAATCTACCAAGAAGTACTTAAATTTTGGTATTTGGTTTTCTTCTTCTTTTTATTTGGTATCTACAAAATCTCTTTTTTCTTTGCTAAGTATGGAATGTACGTATGTGTAGATCGTTCCAGCGAGCGCTCTTGCGTGCGCGAGGCGGTACTGGCGGCGACGGGCGTGCGATCGCGCAGCTCGTCCGCGTGCACGCGCCCGCTGGCTGTACTACACGCACGCATCGCGCACCTGGGCTTCCTGCACGACCGCCTCAAGGAGTTCATTGACCCACAGCAACGGGTCATGCCACAAGGTATACTTACCAAAAAATGACTCGCGTATTTGCGTGTACAAAAATATATTATGATTGACCTTATTACTGTGTACAGGTTTAATGGGAGAAGGACTCGTGACGTGCATCAGAGATGAACTCACTGAGTATTATCGGAGTGTTGCGCTTCTACAATCACAGGTATTATATAAATATTTAAAACTATGAATATCAGTGTAGATAAATGGAGTAACAAGGATTAATGTGTAATCAGGCGTGCGCGGGTGGCGGCGGCGGCGCCACTATGCGTCGCGTGTGTGTGTGGGCGCAGGAGCCGCTACATCGTCTGACGTGGCTCGCCAACATCGCGCATGCCGCACAGTACAAGAAAGGTCACTATCGTTGTCATTATCTTGTTTTCATTGCGGCTGCAGGTAGTTTGTTTATTTATTATTATGGTCATTTGTGCCTGCATCATCCTCATTGCCAGTACTCCTTGTGGGAGTCCTTCCCTTCTGCTCATATTTAGTTAACCCTTTGACCGCCGTGTACACCTTTAGGCGTCCAGCGGAAACTGTCCTGAGACGCCAACGACTTCTTAAGTAGTCGAAATTTGTATCGCATTCCCACAAAAAAATCTTTAATTTTGTACTAAGCTCATTGAAATAATATCGTTAGGTAGCTTGATTATTCGTCAAACTTTGGTTTAACCTAGGCGGAATGAAGAAAAAATATAAAACAATTCATTTATAGCTTAATTTACAATTACCTAAAATTTAATGAAAATACACTATTACGTAGCGCCAACGACATCTTTAAGTGTCGCGTAGTGATGGGAAATTGTATTTTTTTTACAAGTACCTACATTGAATTTTTCTTATGTTATTGTAGTGGGTATACCTATCTATCTATACAATATAAACGTGTTTTTATTGCTCTCAGTTTTCTGAGATCTGAAGTAGTCGTAGTAGTGTCATTGCCTAAATATGGAAGAAGAGAGACCATCTTCGCCGTCGATATTATTCGCATTCTCAAGTCGTAAAAGAAAGTATAGAGAAACAGAAAATTCAAATAATAAGCAGACACAAACAGAATACACTGACAGAATACTATTACAGATACTATGGTGTACAGAAAAACTTCAAAAAAAGAAAATATTTCTTATTCTACTCGTCATTTGCCCAATGTTAATTTTGACGATAGAAGACCATCTGATAAAAGGAATGAAGACTTTGCAAGGTTGGTGGCTTTTGAATTAGAGCGTTTGCCAGAAAACAAACGTTCAAATGCCTATCCGCAAATTTTAAATCTTATAAGACTGTTGAGAGGGGACCCTGATTTGGACCAAGTGATAGAATTTATACCAATCCAAAGTGAAAGTGAAGGAGAAGAAACGGAAGAACAATCAATACCACTCAATGTAGCTCTGTAATATGTAATTAATGTTAAAGTTGTTGAAGTTACGTATACAAAAGTGTTTTATATTAATTTCCTAAACCTCTAAATATTTAGCATCATAAATAATTAATAAATAACGAAATTATTCACTTTTTTTCCTAAAATGTCAATATTATAATTATATACCTTCATGTTATCGATAAAAATTAAGGACGTTTCTATATAGTTTTACAATTAACGTCCCCTATACGCCACGGACGCCTTTAGGCGCCCGCTTGTGACGTCAGAAGCGAATGCAATTTATCGACTAGTGCTTGCAAGATGTGGGTAGAAAAATAAATAAAATATATCGAAATACCCGTGAATCATTTGTTGGTTTATATTCATATTGTATGTATCTTTTCCTGTGGAAGTTGTGATTTGTGATAATAAAAGTAACTTTACGATGGAAAATGACGATCTCATTGCAATTCTGGAAGGTGTGGAGAATGTCGAACAATTTATTGCTATTTCTGATGAAGATTCAGATCTATCAGATTTTGAGGTAAGTTACAGTAATTACTTATTGACCGAGCGAGCGAAGGTCTCTAAATCGAGTTGGGGGCGAAACACATTGTTTGTATGTATGTATGCAAGTATGTATGTATGTAAGTATGTATGTTTGTTTGTACCGCGATAACTGCCAAACTGATGGTCCGATTTTGATGAAATTTGGTAGGCATGTAGGAAATATCAATAGAATTTTCAAGTTCGTTGGGCATCAAAATCGGTTTAGTAGATTTTGAAATATTAATAAAAATATCCGCAAACGAAACCATAGCGCGTTCTCACTTCGTATAGCGCCATCTAGGTGATACTTATGGAACTAAATTATGTTAGTAATATCGAAATAAGACCTACTGGTCGAAATCAGACCTACCTAGACCTAGAGGTTGTAAATGATTTGTAAACTAGAAAAAAGCTCAACGCTGCTAAAGAAGTTTTCACTTCAAAACGCGAATAATAATCGCGAGGTCTAAGGTCGCGGCGAACTACTAGTATATTAATAGCTACATACATGACGATTATTTCATTATACCTACTTATTGTAGAATTGTTTTTTAGGACCTGACTACTGAGGAAAGTCAAAACATTTCTGCTGGAGAATATAGTTTTCAATGGTCGTCCGAAGCCTTCGAAATTAAAAACGAGCCATTTGATGATTTTTTTAGCGGTATTTCGCCGTCTATGATGTCGTCGGTCTCATCAGAATTGGATATTTTTTTACATTATTGCAATGAAGCTTATGTAGAAAAAATTGTTGAATTTACCAATAGTTATCAGCAATATGTTGTTAGACATATTGATATAAAACTTCATTCAAGATTAAAAAATTGGTATCCTGTAACAGTTCCAGAAATGTATACATTTTTCGCTGTGTGTATGTTAATGACAAGAAACAGCCGGAATACGATTGAAGAACACTGGTCTACTAACCCATACTTGCATTCCGGCATATATGGTAGTCTTATGTCGAGAAACCGGTTTTGTACAATTCTAGGCATGTTGCATTTCTGCCAACCAGGCCCTAGGACTGAGGAAGAAACTATATTGTCAAAAATTATTTACCCAGTAAATCATGCTCGTCATACATTTAAGAATAGTTTTATACCATACGAAAAAATTTGCATTGACGAAAGTATTGTACCATTTAAAGGGCGACTTCTTATTAAACAGTATCTTCCCAAAAAAAGAAATCGTTTTGGTATCAAGCTCTTTGTTTTATGTGATGTGTTGTCGGGAATAATCTTAGATTTTATCGTATACTGCGGCAAAGACACGGAATTAACACATTTTGATAATTTAGGCGTAAGTGGCTCAGTAGTTGCAACACTTCTAGAAGATTATTACGGTGTTAATAGGAAATTATACATTGACAATTGGTATTCAAGTCCAAAATTGTCTATATTTTTAAAGCAACGAAGTATACATACATGTGGTACAGTAAAGCCGAATAGAAGCGAAATGCCAAAATTTAAGAATTTAAAAAAAGGAGAAAGAGAAGCTTTGTATTCTGACCCTATAATGGCTATGAAATGGCGTGATAAAAAAAATATACATAATTATGTTAACAACTATTCATAAAGACGAAATGGGGCCAACAAAAAAAATGGATCCAATGACTGGTTTGCCTAAACTGAAGCCTGAGTGTATCATTGACTATAATAAAAATATGGGTGCCGTGGATATCTCTGATATGATGTTAAGCGGTCTACAATGCATAAGAAAAACCATTAAATGGTATAAGAAACTATTTTTTCACATCCTAGACTTACATTTGCTGAATTCGTATCATATCTATAAAATAACTTGCAATGACGATTTTAGCCCTAGTTTCAGAAAATACCAATTGGTATTAATAGAACAACTTGTTCAGAAATATGGTGAGCAATCAGTTCATAAAACATTACCGTCTACATCTCGTGCCTTAGAACAGCCTACGCGATTTTTACCCGGAGATGCAGCTCGACATATGCCGTCATACATTCCCAATCAAAAGAAACTTCGCTGTAAACTTTGTGCTCGATCTAAAAAACGACGCAACACCAGATACATGTGTGCAGTGTGTAAAGTGGCACTTTGCGTAGTGCCATGTTTCCAGCTTTATCATAAAAAAGAATAATTATAATGTCTTTCTTTTCACTTATATTTTATTGACCTAGCGAGCGAAGGCCTCCAAATCTATAGTTGAAGCAAAATACCTTTTTTTATGTAAGTAGGTAGGTATATAGAAAAACTAGCTGACTGCTCGCGACTTCGTTCGCGTGGATTGCTTTTGGAGTTTTTTATGAAGACTGATGCTGTTTTGAAATTTTTTCCATACTAACTTTCAACCCCTTTTTCACCCCTTTAGGGTAAAAATATTTCAAAATCCCTTCTTAGTGTGCGTCCGCATTTTGAATTAAAACAGCTGTCCAAATTTCACGCTTCTACCATTAGCGGTTACGGCTGTGCGTGCGTCTATACGTCAGTGGTAACATCTCCTTTTATATATATAGATTGGTTCTGTTTTTTGAGATAGGTATTCAAAAAACGTGTTGCGAGGTCAAAATTTTCTGTACTGGTGTAATGTGATCGAATTTTTCGCTGGAACTAAATAGATAAAATTACACTACTTAGTAGGTAATCGTTTACTGCTATCATAATTTTATCTATCGTGCTCGCGGACAACACTATCGATTTAATAAATTATCTCCGAAAAGGTACACTACTGACGCCACGGACGACTAAAGGAGTCGCCTAGTGATGTGAACAATCGATGTCATTTAATCATTAAAAAGGTTTTTTTTTATGTGTGTGTATATTTGAATTGCATTTTTTTTGTTTAAAATCAGGTAATATGTATTGTTTGATGTATATGTGTGGTAACGGGAAAAAATAAACAAGGAATAAATAAGGTTCGTTTTTTTTAAATATTTTTTTCGATAACTATTTACCCAACCCTATCCTCAAAGTGCCGCCGTTTTCGCAAAAAGTACCCGTGGCGTCGGTGACACGTTTGTCGGTTTTGCTTATGGCGGTCAAAGGGTTAATCTTCTTTGTAATGTGGTAAATAAAAAAACCGTGATATATCTGCAGGTGGTGAGCTTGCATCATGCGTGCACAAGTTCGTGCGGCACGGAGACGAGCGCGTGGCGACACTGGCGCGACGACTTCTAACCGCACTCACGTACCCACTGTTACTCATGCTTACGCGATGGTTGCTGCATGGTAAACAAAATCACATTTGTTTATTTATATATTTATTTATTGCACAATATACAAAATATTATTGGAATTGATATACCTAAATACCTATAATATGGATATGCTAAATTTCAATACTCTTTGAAATACCATTTAATCCTCCCCTTGCGTAACCAATAGAAACCGGCAATGGGCAGACTGAAGCTTAGAGAGTTTTACAAAAAAAAAAAATAATTATTACCATTTTTTATAGGAGAAATTGATGATCGATTCAATGAATTCTTCATTGAAAGCAGAAGTGGCGTTCCGATAGACAGGATGTGGCATGACAAGTACAGAGTCAGGTGTGTTCTTTCTGCATCATGTTTTCTAGAGAAATCACTCAAA
Organism: Parascotia fuliginaria; assembly: GCA_963082885.1. Taxonomy (NCBI): domain Eukaryota; kingdom Metazoa; phylum Arthropoda; class Insecta; order Lepidoptera; family Erebidae; genus Parascotia; species Parascotia fuliginaria. The sequence continues at coordinate 13,457,730 of OY720173.1, read as the reverse complement.
ATGAGGAAGTTTGTACATCTGTAACATGTTTCTGTTGAAGAGAATGGATGGTACCGTCGTTCATGTCGCGGGAGCAAGCGGCTCAGATCCTTGCGACGGGCAAGAGCGTGGTGTTCATGCGCGAGGCGTGCCAGGACGAGCCGGGCCAGCAGGACGCGCTGCCCAGCGACCACGCCAACCACCTGCAGGCGCTGCTCAAGCCGCACTCCGGTAACTTACGATATTTGACTGTTGTTGACGTCACTGCAGCTTTGACCAAACAATTACGCGGGACTTGAAAATGTTCAAATAATGGTTAATTTAGCTATAGAACTTCTTGACAACTTATCCTTTATTCACAAGGGAAAATAAAGGTCTTAATTAAAACACCCCAGACATCAGTTATCAAATGTTTGTTTAAAGTAGTATAAACCAATGGCTGGCATCTACGTCATTTGACATGAAGTCTCAAAGTCAAAGTCAAAGTCAAAGCATTTATTTCATTTTGATCATAAAGTATGATGCTTATGAAAAGTCAACATTACATTTTGTCAGCCAATTGACCTACAGCCAGTTTGCTGACGATGTAGAGCTGTGAGAAGAACTGGCAAGAAACTCACTCCACTCTTTTTAATCGCCAGATAATTACAGTTATTTGAATGAGTTACAATTTAAACACTCAACGCAACCAAAGAACCATACAAAGTAATTATTACAAATTAACCAATTAATATAATACTAAGATTAAAGAAAGAAAAGAGAGGATTTCAATTATTTAGTTTCATCTAGTATGGTAATTTGACTACGTATTTTAATTAAACTGGTAAATGCACCTCCTGGTCACATTGCACGACAAGGTAATACTGGATTGAATATTAAAAGTATGCCATGCCAAGATTGACCAGTCATCCCAAGTAGCACCCGTTCACGAGCATGACGCACGGGCCAGCTCGTGTTATTGGATGATCATTTAACTCGAATCCTCAGAAATGAGAACTCAAATTCTAAAATAAATATCTCAATAAACTGGTATGTGACGAATTCCATTGACTATAGCAGGATATTTTTTTCTGTCAATTGTACAGATGAAATGGCGTGGTGGGAAGCGCCAGGGCTCCGTGAAGCCGTAGCGGGTGCACACGCGTCTGCCTCAACACGCTTATTAGCCGCGCTCACAGAACATCACCATCTGTTGGATCATCTCGCTGCGCATAGAAGATACTTGTTATTAGGGCAAGGAGACTTTGTGCACCATCTTATGACATTGCTGCAGTAAGTTAACTTCTTTTTGCCTTTTGTTTTGATACCAAACTTCTCTAAACAATCTCTAAACATTTTTATGTTAGGTGAATGTTACGACCTGCAAAATGCGTATAATTAATAAAGGTAAATTGTTGACTTCAATGCCGACTATAGCCTACCAAGCCTAAGAAATACCTTTTGACTAGTTACAGACATTTTTATTAGGCGTAACTGCTATGGCTCATTTACACATACCTGGCGGCACGGGCTGGCCGCCGGCACGCGCATTTCATACTATTATAAGCTGGCGGCAAAACCAACGGCAAAGCCGGCGTCATGTGTAGATGCACCATTAAACATCTTTTGATAATGTGTGTAGAGAGGAGTTGAACAAGTCAGCGTCGTCGCTGTACGTGCACAACCTGACGTGCACGCTGGAGGCGGCCGTGCGCGCCACTAACGCGCAGTTCGAGCCGCCGCACGTGCTCGCTCGCTTGCACGTCAACCTCTACCCTAACTGTATGTACCTTCTTTACTCGCGGTTTATAATATTTGCTTCGCACATATATCGATATTAAAAAATGATGTCCTTTTACAGCTTAATCTTTAACTTAATTTTTAATGTGTGACTGTATGTGACGTGTATTCACTGTTTTTATTACAAAATCATTACATCAAATGTTTTATTTCTATAATAAGGCGACGGTCGCGACGACTGCGGGTGGGACGTGTTCGCGCTGCAGTACCGCGTGGACGGACCGTTGGGCACGTTGTTCCCAGCGACGTGTGCGGCTCGCTACCGAGCGCTGTTCACTCAACTGTGGCGTGTCAAACGGATAGAGTATGGACTACACGACGCCTGGCGCGAACACGCCATATTACAGAAGAAATTGAAGTACATGCCAGGTAAAGTGTCAGTTGGTTTTCAGTGGCAGGTGGAAACGCCAAGTGCACAGTGTTACTGGTACTTATGTTGCGTATTATAATAATGAAAAAAAAATACATTAAGTATTTGCACAAATCATTAATGAACACTTGAAAAAAACGGGACCTAACTATGATCCTTGCTGCACTCCATATGATATGTCGTGACAATAGGTTCAAACTTTCTAATCAAATCGAACTGTAATATGAAATGACGATAAAATTCGCGCCATCTTAATAAAATCGTCTTAACATTGTCGCATGGCCTAGTTTTTGTATAAGTCTGCTGTAGCCAACTATATCGAACGCCTTCGATAAATCGGTATTAATGGCGACTAATCGTAACCTAAGTTCTATCGCATCAGTCGATACTTTTAAGCTTACATAGGACTCCGTAAGATTCGTAAGATTTTGGTCATTACTTCTCGAATCCCGCAACAATACAGTGCAATGTTTGTAGTGTCGCGTCTGGTCACCCTAAGAACAAGCACGCATTACGTCGCGTTTCGCCGCAGACTGCTGGATCGCGTTCGCAACGTTCGCAGCTTCGCATCGCGTCGTATTCGTGGCCATGCGTGACCCAGTTACATTCGTTGTGTGGCAGAGGTGTGGTCCCTGATGCGGCGCGTGTCGTGCCTGCGGCTGGAGGCGCTGCGGCTGTGCGGCGCGCTGCAGGAGGCGGGCGGCGTGGGCGCGGAGCCGGCGTGGCGCCAGCTGCTGGCCGCGGCCGCCGCCCGCGCCGACCTCGACACGCTGCTGCGCCTGCACCACAGCGCGCTCGACCGACACTCCATACACGCCATGATACACCACACCACGCAGGTATGTACACGGTGTGTGTGTGTGAGGGCGGGTCCATATCTGTCGCAAGCGCGCGTGCCGCGCACGTGTGCGCCGTTCGCACGCAAACTATGCACCGCGCCTGAACAGTAGCGCTAGGGTCGCATGCGCGAACATTCGTGTATACCTGCGCGCAGCTTACATTACGAACAAACTGTAGGTTAAAAATAGCAGCGAGTAGAAGTGCATGCACGCGGTACGCATGCAGCTCGCGTGCACCATGCGAGCGTTGTAAAGTTACACGCGAGAGACGCACAGTTGCAGTAGTAACACGCGTGCAACGGGTGCACTGCGTGCATGCAGCACATTTGCCAGATCTCTACACACCCTAAGGCAGATATCTGGCTCAGACAAAATCTTTTAACAATTAATGTTAGTAAATCCTCATACATAATTTTTTTAGCAAAAATAAGAAAATATCAAACCACATATTGTCTACATAAAATCGAAAATAATACCACTCACCGGTGCACTACGTAATATTGCGAAATGTGTATATAACATAAGACATACTGTTTACAATACTTTAGTTAAACCTCATCTAGAGTACCTAATCCAGGTGTGGGGCCAAGCAACAAAAACAAATTTACAATATCTCTAACGAACACAAAATAAAGCGTTTAGGTGCAGAATGTCCAAGTTGCAAAATGTCCAGGTTGCAAAATGCCCAGGTTGCAAAAGGTCCAGGTTGCAGAATGTCCAAGTCGCAGAATGTCCAGGTTGCAGAATGTCCAGGTCCCAAAATAGTAATAATAGGAACTTCTGGATCTAAAGGAAGTATACCTTATGCTACCGAAACGAAATACACACTATCAAATAAAAATTTCTTAACGCACCTCAAAAATATTACTGATTCAAAAATTGTTTAGTAATTTAATTGGATTTGTGTGTAATTCGTATCGGTAGCATAAGGTATACTTCCTTAAGTTCCAGAAGTTCCTTTTATTACTATTATGCGACCTGGATATTCTGTGACCTGGACATTCTGCAACCTGGACATTCTGCGACTTGGACATTCTGCAACCTGGACCTCTTGCAACCTGTACATTTTGCAACTTGGACATTCTGCACCTAAAGGAAATAAAGTAATTAAAGTGCTTTTTAACTATAAATACCTAACGCCAACAGAAGAACTATACAAAAAATCTAATTTCTTGGAACAATTCAAATCAAATCAAATCAAATCATTTATTTTGTATAAATTGTACAAATATATAAAATTCTTAAATTAAATGTAGGTAACAAAATAGGGTGCCTACACCAATATAATAGGGTGCCACAGGCGTTAAAGGCACTAACATAATTAATATTATTAGAAACTATGATAAAATCATTTAACAATACTTTTACAAATAATACATGTTTGTAGATAAATAAAGCATGTCGTATTATTAAGTCTCACGTAAATTATTTAATAACTGTCAGCAATTCTTCGGTCTGTTCATAATTCAAAGTTTGCAAAAATTGATAGTCTCGTAATTTTGATCTAGCGTAATTTAAGTCATATATTGAAGTTTGTTTGTTTATTTTATTATATAAAAAAGGACCTAAAAATGCGAAAAATCTATTGGTAAAAACAAACCTTGATTCAGATGTTGAAGCACAGACAATATCTTTCCGTCTCTTAGTGTTAGTGAGGTTGCTATTATAAGAAAGCGTTGCATGCTGTTTTAGTACAGTGCACATTACAAAAAGTTGACGAACTGTTAGCACGTTACAAAATTCATACAAGAGGGTTGTAGGAAAACGGAAAGGTCGATGAGTTGCTAGTTTTAAAAGGGCTCTTTGCGCTCGCTCTATGGTAAGCATGACTGTTTTTCCAGTGCCGCCCCAAGACGTAATACAGTACTGAATTATAGACTGACACAATGCCTTGTAGATTTGTAAGATTAATTTCTGATCTGCGATAAAACGCAGCTTTTTGAAAACAAATAATAGTTTACGTAGTCTAGCTGTTAGAGCTGTTACATGTTGTTTAAAGGACAAGGTGTCATCTAGTATGATTCCTAAATATTTTATGTTATCTGTGTTAACAATAGCAGGGCAAGTGCAAGCGTTATTTGCGATATTACAGTTATGTGCATATAATTGGTTAAGGGTGCGATGTGTTTGGGGTTTGCGCATACAGAATTTTATAAATTTTGTCTTCTCAGCATTTAAAGTGAGCAGGTTTTGTTGCAGCCAATTGTTTACTACATTAAATCCACGCTGTGCATATTCATGGACTTCCATAGTGGTATTAGCCGAGAAAAGGAGAGCAGTATCATCAGCGTATGAAACAATTTTGGCGTGACATAAATTTAGGTTGCAGAGGTCATTAATATAAACCAGAAAGAGGGTACCTCCGAGGACGCTGCCTTGTGGTATACCGAATTGCGACAATTTCATATCAGCGCTGATGACGTTGCCTATTTTGACACATTGATATCTATCCTTTAGGTAGTCCTTGAAAAGTTTTAACTGTGTACCTCTTATTCCAAGTGCTTCCATTTTGTTTAGAAGCAAGGGAATAGATACGGTGTCAAAAGCTTTTGCTAGGTCAAGGAAGATTCCTACAACTTTTTTGCTCTGTCCAAGCTCCTCAGAGATATAATTTTATTGGTTAAGTGGTTTACTGCGTCTGCTGTAGATAACTTAGATCTGAAACCATATTGCGTATGGGAGAATAGTGAGTTCTTTTCTAGATATGACACTAGGCTATTGTTTATTATTTTCTCAAACACTTTGGAGATAGATGGTAACAGGGAAATAGGCCTGTAATTGGATACAAGACCTTTTTTACCAAATTTGTGGATTGGGATTACTACCGCTTTTTTAAGACAATTAGGAAAGATTCCTTGTGAAACACAAGTTCGAAAAATATGAGTTAGTGGGGGAGCTATTATGTGTTTAAATTGTTTTAATATATTAGTGCTGATATTATCCCATCCTGTGGCGCTATTACTTTTTAAAGTTAGGATAACTCGTTCTACTTCACTTTCATCCGGCTCCAACAAAACAAAAGAATTACCACTGTTCAGGTATGTCGAAACTGGAGGCGAAGGGTTAGTTAGATTTTTGCTACATTGACTTTGAATTTTTTCTGCCAATTGTACACCTATATTTACAAAGAAACTATTTACGTTGTCAGCGGAGGATAGTGGGGTGGAATGTGTATGTAATAAACTCGTATCACTTTTTCGTACGTTTGACGTAAAGGTGACAGTTTTTACATATTTCCATAATTGTTTTGTATTATTACCAGCTTGGTATATTTGTGACTTGTCATACTCTATTTTTATTTTCTTTAAAAGATTATTGCAGAAATTCCTATATCTTTTATAGCATATTTGTAGGGTGGCATTTTCTGGGTTTTGCTTAGCTTTTTTGTGCAATTTATCACGGTGTCTAATGCATCTCACTAGTCCTGGAGTTATCCATGGCTCAATGTTATATTTTTTCTTAGAAATGTGAACTATTTCAGTGTTGTATAAAATAGCTTCTTGTACTTTATTAATAACGTATGACATAGAAGTATTAGCGTCATCAGAATCATAAACTGGGTTGAAGTCAATGTTGCATAAATCGCGTTCTAGTGTTGTCATTTGTATGTCATATTGACATATATGTCATATTGTTTAGTTTTGACCTTGCTTGTGAGGAAGAAATATGCTTAGATTGCGTTAATTCAAGCGTAAATAGAATAGCGCAGTGGTCAGTTATTGATGAGTTAGCGACAAGTGTTAGACTCGGAAGCCTAGTTTTGAGCATGACGTGATCCAAACACGATCCACTTTGATGCGTTGGTAAAGAGTGGGTCGGTAAAAGTCCATGATATGCACATAAGTTAAGGTAATCTAGAGTGCCGGCGTCGACATTTTCTGGATTAATATTGATATTTATGTCACCAGTTATGATTATATTTTTATACGTAGATAGGGTTTGTAACGTTTTATCTAAAGCATTAATAAATACATCTAAATTTCTAAAGGAAGGTGGTCTATAAATAGCAATAACTGCAATATTAGTATTGATTTTAATAACAAGGCAGTTGAATTCTTGAACGATTGGTTTTTCAACAGTAAGACAATGATGTTTTTGTGTAAACCACTATGCCATCGTTTTGATTGATAGTTTTTGTGGTATTAAAACTATCATAACCTGGCAGTAATGGAAGATTATTATTTCTATTTGAGAGTCAACACTCCGTAAGGATTATTATATCACACTCGATGTTTAATCTGTGTAAGAAAACGTTTAAGCTGTCTATGTTCTTATAAATACTGCAAATGTTTTGGGTTAGTATCGATAATGGATTGTTAAAATTGGAAATGTATTGTCTGCAGCTTTCTGTATCACTAATTTTGGAAACGTAAAGATAATTATCTAAGTCTTCAATTAATTGATTAGCCATAAAAATGTTTTACAAATAGGTATGAAAATTAATATAAGAAAAAGATTTAGGAACAATTTAGATCGTAATTAAAAATAAGTCGCGGCGCTCTTAGGCGCCCTCATTATAATCTATAGAATTTATGTACCTAGACTCTGCGATTTTCTTTGCTGGGCATTCGAGGTCTCCAGTTTTGTGGTTGCATGGTTTTTTGAAGCTCGAGCATTTTGCACATTTCGGTGAACTGTTTTTGTTAGCGCATTCTTTGGCCTCATGCCCTTGTTCACCGCAATGTCCACAGGTATACATGGTCTCGCGACGACAGGTCTTTGCAGCATGACCGTACTGTTGGCATTTAAAGCATCTGGTCACAAGTGTGTAGTCACGAACTGGGCAGGAGGTCCAGTTAATAAAAACGCGCTCCTGGTTAATAAGGATTTTTCTAATATTAGCATGAACTTCTAGTATAAAATTCCATGTCTGTGCATCTTTTTTACCTGACTTGTGGCTGAGTTTTGTACAGGACAAAAATGTTTCACGCGTCATGTTTGGGATTTTGTCAGCTAAATTTTGCTCATATATGCAATCATATACTTCTTGTTCACAAAGGGCACTTGGTATGCCTAGCACTATTATTTTTGGTCTCCTTTTATTTGGCTCCTCAACCTTCAGGCCGGAGCTACATAGTTGAGTTGATTTTCTCAGCTTCTCAATGTCGTCTTTTGATTCGGTGCTGATGATAACACCTCCGTTTTTGGTCTTACGTAGTGCCCGTACTTGTAACTTCATCTGTTCAGGGCGAATAATTTTTTGTACGAGAGATTTGGTGTCCTCACTCGATTTTAATTTGTCGTCTGGATAGATTGCGATAGAGCTCAAGTTTTCCGGGCGTAGAAAGTTATTTTTATTGGTTTTCACCATATCGGCAAAGGACACTTTTTCAGGAACCGATTTCGTGCAACTTTCTTTTACACTTTTTGTTATGGATTCCTTAAATTTGTTAAGGCATTCAGCAATGTCTTCTTTTTCTCTCAGAGCTTCATATGAGGTTTTTATCATGATTGCTCTCTGTTTTAAGGATTGGTAGTGCAAAGCCATCTGCGAAACGCCGTTAGCAATCTTACGCGACAAATTGTTAATTTTAATTTTTTGGTCAGAGTTAAGCTTACCCTCTGAAGCAACAGTGCCTCATTAAGGCATTGTTCTATCGTGGTCATAAAAAATTTTATGTCATTTGTGGACAAATTTTCCGTGGTCTCCATAGCGGCATGCTGCTGCGGCTGAGGCGTGCTAGGAGGGCTATGACAGGTTTTCGTACTCCGGTTAAAGGGGCTATTTTCTATATTAGCCATATTCACACTCACTTCTTAGTCATATTTTATTTCACGCACTTAGCAAAAATCTTTGTATTAACTAGGTCAAAGATTTAATAAATATCTTTAAACATGTATAAAAAAAAATATTGTTAAGTAGGCACGTCTAATCGCTTCTAGCGCTCACAAACAATACGAATTTATGCTTATTAAACATGCCTAACTATTAGGAAAATATTAACCACTAACACACATATACAACTCTCATTTAAACAAAAATCACACAAGTACACAACATAGTAACACACGAAACAAAGATAATTTAGAAGTGCCATCAGTTAGAACTTTATACAGTAAGAAAAATATCTAATTTGAGAGAGTAACAACAAATTATCGAAAAGTGTTAAAGAATATGCATTGTTAGCCATATTTAAGAAAAGATTGAAACTGCATCTATTAGATAATTAATGTTTGTATAAGCTGTTTTAACAATTATAATTGTCAAAATTACTACATATATTTAGTCTGATCGTCTGTTTAAAAATAACCTAATTTAAATTAGTTAAGTTTCTCTTTAAGTGAACAATGTAATGTTCTTTCAGAAATAAAAATCTTTAAACCGAAGGCTGATGCAATACAAGATACAAACCATTACCGACAGCTTGACGGTTACAGCACTGCTCCGACACAGCGCATCACTTGCACTTAAGATTACAATTCGTGCAAAGGTTTAAATCGTATGCTTTTTAAAGCATAAATAAAATAAAATAATAAATACATTTTTACAATGGCAAGATAAAATAGTTGACCACTCGCTGTCGCTCAGCGCGCTGCACGTTTACGCTTTGTTCTCGTCTCTTGCCGCGAGCGGATAAATAGCATGCAACAATAATGAAAAATCATAAAATATAATTAAAATAAAAGAAATCAAAAAATATATTTATTAGATAATAATGTAATAATTTATAATTTGTATTGTAAATAAATTATACATACCGACAGTTAACCTCAAATCTATAAATGCACTTAAAACAGTATATTAAAACCACTTTTACCACTAATATTCAAAATAAATATTTTTACTGATAAATGATCAATAATCAATAAAAAATATTGATAAATGATCTATAAAAAATATCTATCACCGTCATAAATATAATTGAATTGATATAAACGCCAATATATTTTTTATTTATTCACACTGATTATTTGTACCGATACGACACACAAAGGTTCGCAACTAACTTCAGGGTGTAAAAGGTTTGCAACTAACTTCAGGGTGTTGCTTTTTTCTATCGGTGTGCGCGCGCATCGTAAAAATTCAATCTCTTCATTTTTCCCAATCGCGCCAAAAGAAGTATAACTTCAATAATAGCAATTCTTTACATTTCAGACTGTATACCTATACATACGTTCTGCTCAGGTAGTCGATTTCAGACGGGAGTTAAAAAATAATATATTCTAATTATTATTTATCAATTTTATTGTAGGAGCTTCAATCGTACCTGGGAAATGTATTGAACGAGACCTTGGCGTTGCGTAGTTTCGAGGCGACACTACACGCCGGTATCTACGCTGAACTTGACCGAAGAGAGGCAATCGAACAAATGAAAGCAGAAAGAGTGGCCCGAGGTATGAGCTCTATCATTTACAAAATGTACGATAGTAGATCCTTGCTCGTTTTAGAATGAATGAACCGTGTCGTACAGTTATTGCATACCTAAGTTGTATAAGAAAAACTTGCTAACATGATGTTTTAGGTATTTTATGTAACATTCCTATCGCATCGCAGTGCTTTATGTTCAGTTGTTTTGTTATTCATTTTAATTGTTTGTAGGCGAATACGCGTTCACAGCAGCCGATGAAGCGCAGGACAAAGAAAAACGGAAGATATTCCATCAGTTCTTAGCCAGTAGGAAAGCAGACCTAAATGTGTGGGCTATTACGTACAGGTGAGAACTATCACGCATTACATTACGTTCTGCTACTCTCTTTCTCTCTCTCGTTAGGGTCGTGTCAGAATATGACATCTTAAAAAAACTTAGTGGCCTTATAATTGGATGCGAAACTAATTGCAGGGGTCATGTGACATTATTAATACTCAACCTCGCGCTCCACCCCGAAGTGTCCCTGCAGACGCTCGCCTTCCGTCTCGACTACAGCGACTTCTACAAGCGAGACGACGCGACACTGCAAGAACCACTCACATATCAACATAAACGAATCAGCGAGATCGGACTCAGTTTAAATAAGGTATGGTAAATTTTAATTAAGAGCTTAAAGTAAATTAAGCTATCCTGTATTTTAAGGCAACCAGTCATAGTCACGAACTCTCTTTTGACATGTATAGAGTTTCTTGATAGTTTTTTTAAATATGATATTTCAGTAGAGTACATTAATAAGGTATTTTACTCTATAAGAGAAAAAAAAAAAAAAAAATGAGATAGCTTAGAAAAAGCTTTTAAAAAATTGGTGTAATACTCTATTAAGTATGTAATTTCGAGCAAAAGGGTAAATTAGATTATAAAATGCTAATGAACCACTAAAATTTGTTTAGTGTGATTATGTAGGTACACTAAGAATTGTTGTGTTGTGTGGGAGTGCTTAGGTAAATGAAAGAATTTACTTGCTACTCACGGTTGTATAATGATAGTCCATACACAAATACGTAACATTCACAGAAGAAGAATAGAATCCTTATAGGTTCGACACACACGTTAAGCGTTCTTTATAATTAATATAATTATACACAGAGAGGAAAAACATATATAAAGACGTTCGACAATTTGTACACAGAATGGCACTGATTAGCACGCCGATCCTGAAGGATTACGGCGGGTATCCTTAGGACCGTTAGAGGCACAAGGTTGCGTAGGCTTCGCGTCGCGATAGCGAGATCGGACTGAAGGTCAGCTAAGGTTGGCGGACAAGCGAGTCGCCGTGCGACCCCACTCATGCGCATCTACCGCGTGACGTAGTTGTGGCGCGTTTCCACAGTACGGTTTCGGTGTGTATGACGGTGGTGAATTTATGTGGACAATATATTATATGCATAATTATGAAAGTGTAAATATAGTATTAATTATGTAATGTATGTTATTATGTTTATGTGTATGTAGCATACTTGTTTAAAATAGGTAATGATATATATATAAATAAATTGTGGAGAGAAATGTTAAGGCTCGCCACATCACTCCCCCCCAGAGACCGTCCTACGGGCGATAATAATTTGGGAATCGAACCCTACGACCAGACTTGGTCGTTCTGACGGGAGTGTCCTTAGGCTGATTTTCCTCTTCTTGGACATGTTGGTCGGTTGGTAAAGTGTCAGCCAATGTGTAAGCGGGTTTAAGGCGGTCTATGGAAACTTTTACCTTTTTACCCTTTACTAGTATTGTAAAGGTTTTGTCGCCTTTCGCTAAGACTTCGTAAGGACCGGAATATGCTGGTTGCAACGAACCTCGAAGCGCATCTTCCCTGAGGAATATGTGACTTGAGGTAGCTAGGTCCCTATGGACAAATATTTTGTGTCTGGAATGCCGTGCAGCTGGAATGGGCTGCAATTTTGCGACAAACGAGCGTAGACGAGTGGTAAACTCCGAGATGTCGGTGGTGCCGCTGTCAACAGGCACGAAAAATTCTCCTGGGAGTCGTAAGGGCTCACCGTACAGAAGTTCTGCAGAAGAAGTTTGCAGGTCTTCTTTAACCGCGCTTCGGACGCCTAGTAGGACCAAAGGCAGGGATTCTGTCCAATTATGGTCAGCATGGCACATTATTGCCGTCTTAAGTTGCCTGTGGAATCGTTCCACTAGGCCGTTGCATGCTGGATGGTAGGCTGTGGTCTTTCGGTGTTTGAAGCCGACTATTTTGGCTAGATATTGGAACAGTGTGGATTCAAATTGCCGTCCTCTGTCTGTGACAATATCCGTTGGGCAACCGAAACGAGAGATCCAGTTGTTCAGCAATGCTTTACCAACTGTCTCAGCGGTGATATCTACAATTGGTACCACCTCTGGCCACCTAGTAAAACGATCCACAGCCGTCAGACAGTACCGGTACCCCTGTGAGGGAGGAAGGGGACCTATTAGGTCAATGTGCACGAAAGCAAATCTAGCACGGGGTAATTCGAATGTGCCTAATGGTGATGACACATGTCGATTTACCTTTGTACGTTGACAGCTGAGACAGGTACGTGACCATTCTCGACAGTCCTTGCGGACTCCAGGCCAAACGTAGCGCTGCGCGACTAATTTCGCGGACGTGTTTGCTCCTGGGTGGCTGAGGCTATGAAGGCTCTCAAATATTTGCCGTCGTAAAAGTTTGGTCACAAATGGTCTTGGGGTGCCTGTACTCACATCGCAAAATAGCTCGACGGGGCTGCCATCAATTTTGAGTCTCTGTAGTTTCAGAGATGTGTCTGCCGTAAGTAGCTGCGACAGCTCCGGATCTGAGGCTTGGGATTTAGCGAGGACTTCAAAATCAACTGGAGTTTGCAGTTCACTAATGCGGGACAATGTATCGGCGACGATATTGTCCTTGCCGGAAATATGTTGAATATCCGTTGTGAACTGCGAGATGAAGTCGAGGTGCCTATACTGACGAGGAGCACAGTTGTGCTTTCGCTCATGAAAAGCGTATACCAGCGGTTTGTGGTCAGTATAGACAGTAAAGTGTCTCGCTTCCAACATGTGTCGGAAGTATTTTATGCCTTCGTAGATCGCGAGAAGCTCACGATCATATGGCGAGTACTTTTGTTGGGCGGGGCTCAGCTTTCGCGAGAAGAAGGCAAGTGGTTGCCACTGTTCGTCCCTGAACTGTTGCAAAACTGCCCCCATTGCCAGATCGGACGCGTCTGTAACTAGGGCAAGTTTCGCTTTATAGTCGGGGTGTGCAAGCAATACAGCTCTGCAGAGGCTGTCTTTGCACGTATTAAACGCGATGAGCGCCTCGCCTGTTATTTCCACAGGATGTTGACCTTTTACTGAGCCAGTTAGCAGGGCGTTAAGTGGACCTTGAAATTCTGCGGCTTTGGGTATAGACCGCCTGTAAAAGTTCAACATCCCTAAGAAACGCCTCAGCTCTCTGACAGTTTTGGGTGTAGGGAAGTCCTTGATGGCTTCCACCTTAGACTCCAGGGGTTTGGTTCCAGCTGCCGAGATGCGATAACCCAAGAATGTGACTTCGTCCGCTCCGAATATACACTTCGAAGTGTTGATGACGATGCCGTATTTCTGCATCCTGGTGAAGAGCTGGTGGAGGTGGTCCTCATGCTGCTCATGGTCTTTTGAGAAGACCAGGAAATCGTCTAAATAGCAGTAGCAGAAGTCGAGCCCGCGCGTCATTTCGTCGACGAACCTTTGGAAAGTTTGACCTGCGTTCCTTAGACCGAAGGTCATGTAAGGAAACTCATACGGCCAAATGGGGTTGTTATCGCGGTCTTCTGGATGTCGTCCTCACTGACTGGTATTTGATTATAGGCCTTAACCAGATCGATGGTTGAGAAGACCTTGGAACCTGCTATGCTGTGAGTAAGGTCGTGGACATGTTTAATTGGGTACCTGTCAGGTATAGTCCTCGCGTTCAGCAGTCTGTAGTCACCGCAGGGTCGCCAGCTATTGTCCTTCTTCGGCGCTAAATGAAGGGGTGAAGACCAAGGACTCTCTGAAGGTCGTGCAGTGCCGTTGCTGAGCATAATCTCAAATTCCTGCTTAGCGGTCTGTAGTTTGTCAGGAGCGAGCCTGCGAGGGGAACAAGAGATGGGCGGGCCGGGCGTGGTGCGTATGTGGTGTACTGTTTGGTGTGTGGTTTGTCGGTGTATACCAGCGGGTCGCGTGATGTCAGGGTACTTATTAAGTATCAAGTGATACCTGGAATCACCAAATGAGACCTTCACTGAACACGTCGCTGAAGCCTTTGCAACGGAAGCTGTTACAAACATTGTGGTGGTTTTGTCCACCAAACGTTGATTTCTGATGTCAACAAGCAAATTGTAAAAACTTAAAAAATCAACACCGATGATCGGCTTGGTGACATCAGCTACAATGAAGCGCCATGGGAAGTTACGGCGCAAACCAAAATCTAAATTTAGCTGTAGATAGCCATAAGTATCAATTATAGACCCGTTAGCGGCCGATAATTGATAATTAGACTTGACACGTTGTTCACGTAGAACATAACGCGGAAACACACACAAGTCACTGCCAGTGTCCACTAAAAACTGTGTCTTCGATGTTCGGTCCGTGACGAAAAGGCGACCTGTGGTCGTCAGACAGTCGTTAGCCGCCATTACCGACTGCCCTTGGAGTTTCCCGACTTCTCGTAATCGCATGGCTTAACACACGCGCGAGCGTTGGCTCCAAACTTGGAGTGGCAAAAGCAGAATGGATGCTTCTGGTGGCTGGACTCGGACCGCTGTCTGGATCTTTGACGGTGTTGGCGGTTTGAGCGGGATTGCGAACGAGGTCTCCTACTCAGCTGCATCGTCAGGTTCTTTACGGCCTTCTTTAGTTCAGCAATCTCGTTTGCCATCTCGTGCATGCTAGGCCCCGGTGCCGTTGCTGCGGCGACTTGACATGGGGTCACGATGTCCTGGACCCTGTCTGCCAGGTCTGCTAGCCCCTCCAGGGAAGTATGTGGCTGTGAAGCCAGCAGGGTCTGTACGTTGCTTGGTAGACGGCTGCTCCATATTGTCCGAAGAAAGTCCTCTGGGACATTCGGTCCGGCTAAACTTTGGAGGTGTCGAAGAAACTGTGAGGGCTTGCGATCTCCGAGCTCCTCGTGTATGAGAAGCTGTTTCACCTTCTTCTCGTGTGACGCAGTCAGCCTTTTGATGAGCTCGCGTTTCAGCTTATCGTATTTGTTGTTCTCCGGCGGATTGAGAAAGATATCTCTCACTTGTTTGGAGTACTGGTGCTCAAGGTTGCCAATGACGTAGTTGAATTTCGTGGCATCATTGGTGATGTTTGAGTTCGCGAATTGAGCCTCCACCTGTGCGAACCATACCTCTGGGTCGTCCGGCCAAAACGGTGGAATCCGTACCGCTATACGGCAAATGTCGGATGGCTCGTCAATGGACACGCACTTTGCACGACGAGCTTTTTGACGAGAGCGGGTACTTCCGAACGATTTTGCGGAGTCACTGGTATCACTCATCGTGTTACTGTGAGTCTTCTCCTTTTCTGAGCACACGTGGTTATCAAGCCTTTCTGACGTATTCTGTACGGGGTCACCAGTTTAGTGTGATTATGTAGGTACACTAAGAATTGTTGTGTTGTGTGGGAGTGCTTAGGTAAATGAAAGAATTTACTTGCTACTCACGGTTGTATAATGATAGTCCATACACAAATACGTAACATTCACAGAAGAAGAATAGAATCCTTATAGGTTCGACACACACGTTAAGCGTTCTTTATAATTAATATAATTATACACAGAGAGGAAAAACATATATAAAGACGTTCGACAATTTGTACACAGAATGGCACTGATTAGCACGCCGATCCTGAAGGATTACGGCGGGTATCCTTAGGACCGTTAGAGGCACAAGGTTGCGTAGGCTTCGCGTCGCGATAGCGAGATCGGACTGAAGGTCAGCTAAGGTTGGCGGACAAGCGAGTCGCCGTGCGACCCCACTCATGCGCATCTACCGCGTGACGTAGTTGTGGCGCGTTTCCACAGTACGGTTTCGGTGTGTATGACGGTGGTGAATTTATGTGGACAATATATTATATGCATAATTATGAAAGTGTAAATATAGTATTAATTATGTAATGTATGTTATTATGTTTATGTGTATGTAGCATACTTGTTTAAAATAGGTAATGATATATATATAAATAAATTGTGGAGAGAAATGTTAAGGCTCGCCACATTTGCAATATATTTATTTAATCGTTAGGTATGTGCCATAAAAACGTATTTAAATTTAGTATTTTCAAATTTCGCGCGTAATTTGTCGGCTGGACGCAAGGGACGCCGTATTGCTCTGTGGTCATAACGTCAGTTTGGCATGAGTAACCATGGACGTAATACTGGACTGTTAACAGTAACTCTTAAAATTTGTATTTTCAAAAAGTGTGTACTGTGTACTAGTTGTTCTGTCAAATCTGGCATATCGACAACTGAGGCCGTGTGTGCCTTTCTTTCATCTTGCCAGTCTCAAAAAATATTTATGTTCAAAAAATTTAAACTTGTAAAACTTAGATAAAGCACTTGTATTTTAATCGCATTTTAATAATTTAGAGCCAGTGTATTATATTATAATTAGGTATTTAATTTTCTCCTTAAATTCTTAAAATGCAGTAAACAATAATTTTTATTTAGCCTATTTTTCTATATTTTCTACTGGTAACTATTTAAAGTTACAGCAGAGGAAAGCCGAAATTATAATTATTTTAAATCGGAAAACATTTTGACCATAAATTTTAATATTGTGTGGATGGTTGATTTTATTTTTATTTTCTCTTATTTTAATGTACCTATAAGCTAATATAAAAAATAATATCTTTGTATGCATAATGCCTAAAAAGCACAGTATCGAGAATAAGTAAGTTAGAAATATCGAGGTAAAGTACGAAGAAAAACCAATTACTACTTTATGATATCGCTCCATCACAGATTTAGTAAATCCATCAAGTAATGGCGCGGCACGGTAAAAAAAAAGGAGCGACTAAGCGAGAATTGTCCGCCATATGTTAAGCAGATAATATGGATATATTATGTAAATTAAATATACTCGTTTATTTGATTTACATATCTATATCTGCGTCACTGACACTGACACTTTTGCAGTTTTATTTTTGTAAAGTCAATAGTTTATTCTGTATTATATACTATACTAGCGACCCGCCCCGGCTTCGCACGGGTGCAATGCAGATACTATATTTAGTATCAGCATTGCCCGTGCGAAGAAAAACAAATGCTGTGAACGTTGTATTTACACATTCTGTAGTATATTTAATTTTACTACAGAAATCCGGCCCCCTGCCGCTATATCCCTCTCTGCATTTTTAATCTATAATATGTTTAAAAATATTTATTGAAATTACATGCTGCAAAGGGCATTATTGATTTATATTAAATTCACAATGAATTTAAGGTACTTAATTTGATAAGAATTAATGCTGTATTGCCTAAAATCGCTTCGAAAATAAGCCATTATTTTTTATAAAAAGTAAAGGATAAAAAATGGTTATTGTGGGTTATCCCTAAGAGATAGACATATACCATTGCGGACTTTTTTATAGGCCTTTTAAGGTGTACAATACTGTAGTACAATATATTGATCTATCTCGTAGGGTTCAGCCAGCGTTTGCAAAGTAAGCTAAAAAAAATGTGTTTATTTACGACGTCACATCAGAAACCTCTAAAACTATCAGTGTTCCTCTACTATATTGTGCACGTATTATACATATAAACCTTCTTCTTGAATCACTCTATCTATTAAAAAACCCCGCATCAAAATTCGTTGCGTAGTTTTAAAGATCTAACCATAATACATAGGGACAGACAGCGGGAAGCGACTTTGTTTTATACTATGTAGTGATATATATGCTTATGATTATATATTTTATCAATACATAAACGTATGATGCACATTACCATTGTTAGCTTTAAAAACAGAAAAATGTTTGATCAATTTTCACAAATCGAATCGCTGATATTGACATTACCCACAAAGGTTAATAAATAGTGATTCAAGAGAGATTTAAGTAGCTTATCGAAAGAAAAATCTACACGTAGTATTTTTATTTCATTATCGTTTACAGTTTACAGTTATCAGTAGCAATGAATGATCAGGGGAAAATTATGCCTTACGACAGAGAATTCTTAGACCATATAATTAATATCAATTATCCAGTGTAAAGTAAAATGCAACATAAATAAAATTGTTGTCTGTAGAGTCGGTTTACGGACTATAATTTTACGTGATAGCGTGATTAATAAACTATGAATAGATTAATTAAAATTTGAATAGGGTTTTTAGCATAGCTTTGACTTTGACTGCGACAGCGACTTTTTTCAATACATTGATTTCTTAAAAAATTAAAGGCTATAAGTACTTAAAACGCATTTCAAATTAAGAATTCAGACTATTGTGGCTTGTTATCCCTATTGTTGTAAAGTAAAATGCCCATATTGGATCCCGAAAGTTATTATTCATTTTTGTTTTTCTTAAATATTATTTCATTTGTTACATATCTGCAACCTTCTCATTTTTTTTTAAGTTTTTATAGAAGCATATTTTCTACTTTTGATCCTGCAGTGTGATAAATAATATTTAACAGATTAGATGTTAAAACGCAATTTAAAAATTGCCTTTAAAGCCCAAGTAAACATTGTCTGTTGTCCATATTGTTTAGTGTAACGAAATAGACTTTGGATATCATAACAGGAAATCTGTTCCTATCGGCCTAATGACAATGAGCCTAAAATAGTGTGTCAGTATGTTACAGTGAAATAGGATTATTTAACAAGCTATCAGAATAATAAGCATACTACATAGAAATATCTGTGCTTTCGAGTGAAGGGTATAAAAGGACCAAGTGGATAAATATTTTTCTAATTATTTTCGTGTACTTAATTTTGGCCAAAACAGACTTACTTATACCTATTCACTAGAGGCACGGAATATATAGCGTAAGCATAAAAGTTTTATAAATGTATGTTGTTGCAGAAAGCCGGTTTTCGTCTAAAAGTCTCAAGTAATTCAAGGAAGAAATGACAGGACATGTGTCCAGAATCTCCTTTATCTGACGCGTGCACGCGGTGGATAAATATCGTATGTGTACGCACTAACTAACACTGCACATTCTCGAAACCAAAAGCAATCTCATTTGTTTATTATTTGAACTTGTAAGATATTTACTCAAGCGAATATATTGTATTAAGCGGCGAATATTATTATGTAACAATTATTAACTTTACAATATGAGAGCGTTCTCATAGTACTGCTACTGTCTACTAACTTCGTATTAAGGATTGTGGATTGTACAAGCATTTTCACCTTTGTTTCATAATTTAGACAATATATACGAGAGAATATATTATAAGCATGATAGACTCAATTTTTACAAGTAGTTTATACTTATATGAGATCAGTTTTAAGTAAATGTTACTATGCTATTTTTTTGTAGAAGCAACAGTAGCGAATAACATCACAAATAAAAAAAACTGCCTAACCATAAATATTAGCTGTATCGCATAAAAGTGCAAATATATAGTATGCTTGTTATAAAAACTAATTTGTTGAGCTAACGCTCTACGGTCCTGTTGTGCCATGAATGCCGTATTATACATTTATTTTAAACTACATTGATTTTTATTACATTTTCCCTTACTTTATAGTCATTCTAAAGTATAAACAACATAACATAACATATTATTTTCTTTGTTAGTTTTGTGTAGCTGAATCAGTGGGTAAAATATGAATTATTAGTGTCTATGTGCATATTGATTCATAAAAAAGTTCAACATGTACAAATTGAATATTATAAGATATGTTCAATTATAAACATAGAAATTTGTTTCCAGAATAATGCAATGACTGCCTCTGTGGTTCGGTAGTACTGTTTACGGATTACCACGTAGAGGTCTCGGTTTCGATCCCCGGGTCGGGTAAAGTGATATTGGGTTTTTATGTTGAAAAATTCTCAGTATTAGCACGGAGTCTGGAGTTGTGCCCGATAAATGACAACAGGCTCGCCTCCTGTTACATGGGACCTAAAATAAATAATGGCGAAAAAGGGTGGTTAAACACCTCTGCCTACCCCTTCGGGGATAAAAGGCGTTAAGCTATGTATGTATGTAATAATACGTTATATCATCATAATACATATTTAGTGTGCCTTTTGAAAACTGAGCAAACGCAGTTCGTGTTAGGCTCGTGGATTCCTGAATGAAGTGATCCTCAAAGGATCAGCATTTTACGGAATTAAAAAAAAACACCTTGTACGGCTGACGGAAGTGGTTATAATAATCACAATTAACGACTCTTTGTATATTATTATCACATTAAACAAATTTGTGTGCCCTAAAAGTTCTCAATTATGTTCATCAAGGACAAAGATAAATACAGTCAATAAAGTGACGCTACATTACGATTCGTAGTATTAATAAAAATTGCATAATATAATTTTATAATAAATATATTCATTGCCTTAACATCAAGACTTTTTGGTAAACTTAATGTACAAATCTTTTGGTCCTCTGTGATAGATTACATCATTTCTAAGACCAGAAACATGTATAATTTATACACATTATACACTGATCAAAATTAGGTGTAAATATGTTTTTCCTGCTAAATACAATAGTGAATAATAAAATAGTGTGAAACAATATTTTATCGAAGTTGAATAAATAAGTATTATTGGTTCAGCATTAAAGATCGAATGTATTTATTTATTTTAAGGAAACAAAGCCTACTTACCTATAATACTTACTTACTGATGTACCTACTACCTACTTAGGCAACTTAATGCGAGTTACTTAATATTAAACTGTGATTAAAAGGAATGAAATAATTATATTAATTTTAATCGATTTCCTATGTGACTCTTTCGATAAAATCATGTTTCACTTCGATACTAAATACTATCTATTGAATTCTACAAACAATACTAGTGACGTGTTACTTGTTCCTGAAAAATACTGATTCAGTTTATTTATATTACACTTGACAGAACATTCGTCTCTGACGTCATCAGGAGCGCCCGAGGGAAATCCTACAGCCACAGTGGCTACATTGTTTTTACTAGACAGCATGACCTAACATTGTGATCGTATGACGTCATGGTTTACTATATTGCACTGTAGTGATAAATGCTAGTGCAAATATTCTGTCATTTAATACTAATCTACGTATTATTACCTCCTACTTATTACAGTACATAACATAATGATATTATAAGAGGAAAACAGTAACAATAATTTTTTCGCATACATTAATCACTGTTATTATCTTCCACTTTTGTTTAGACGTCGTATACCGCCATGTAATTGTAACATTACAATGATGTGCCATTCATAAAGTTGTTTCTTATAATATCATTGCTTGTATGGCAGTGAGATGTTATTATTCTATCATACAATTTAATAGCTTGCAGTATTTATTGTCTCATTTACTGATATTGATGTTTACCAACAGTTAAACCTTACAACAAGATATTAGGGATGTATCCCGTATTTCATTAATACTAATCTATGAACCAAATGCTATTAACAAAGTCATTCAAATAAATTCAGTTATATTCATAATATTTACATTATTTATTCAAATATTACATCTCTTTGTCTAACCGACTTAAAATATTGGTAATATTTTGTACAAAATAACTTAATAATTATAAATATTCAATATATTAAATACCTAATTAAAATATCGTAACATTGTGTTCCTACTTTGCATTTCGTGACTGACTAATAATACTTCCATAACATACTGAATTCCATACAATAACAATGAAGTGAAAAATACGGAATGTTGTGAATTCCCGCAACTTGTTTCAACGGTGGCCATTTTACATGAAACATTGAGGTTTACCCACAGATAACCCCATAATAGATACCGTCAGGGTAAAAGACACGCACTACTCATTTGGGTATTCGTAAGCATAAGAACTTACTACGTACACTTTTACGTTTCGCATATCCAGCTGCTACATCTTATTTTTGTATGAGCTTGTCTCAGAACAAATGTTTTTTGCGGTATTTATTAGAAGGTAATTTATGGGTTTACCTTATTACCTTTTATGACTCTTTCTCTTATGTGTTAGAAACTATAAGTATTGGCAGGTGCGCTTATGGACAGGCTTTTTGCGTAGCGCGGCCCGCACCGCCTCTTCAAACACTTCATTCATATTGGTCCGTTCCAACGCAGAACATTCTACCAATTGAACAGCCCTGAAACATATAGGCAATTAGCATAATATTGTAGGTAAGAACTACAATGTCAGCTTACTTTAACATAGATAAGTATTGTGAGTGATCTGTTTACGTGCACATGTAGGTAGGTATTATATTACATCGATATGATACTGGGTTTAAAATATATCTCACCCCTTTTTCTTTCTAAATATCATATTAGAATTTTCAAAATATAAAAGATATTTTGAAAATTCTATTCATAAAAAAGTTATTTCTTTCTGACTAGCGTTATAGAATAATAGGTATTGTTCGTTTTTTTCCTGATATGAGTACAAACATCCCTAATAAAACGAAACGTTAAGGGAGCAAGCAGTAGGTAATAAAAAAGTATCGTTTAAACAAACGCTCTATAGTGATTAAATCGTGTGATTTATTACAAATTTTTCCTGTGTCGTCATATCGCAAGTTGTCGTGGCATTATCAGCGCGTGATAAGAGGCGATAGCGCAGCTGCCGGCGGCGCAAGCGCACGATAACCCTTGTCATTTTTCACTATTATGTTGTTATAAAAAATGTTCAATTTCTATTTGATTGTTTAGTTATCATATTATGACAATATTGATGTTCTATTGTAACTCACCTAATTTTCTTTTTTAATTTTTTGCCTTCCTGGGTTGTGATGGTTGTCTCGTTGGAGTTCCGTAAATCTATTTTGGTTGCTGAAATAAAAAAAAAATTATTAAAAATATGAATATCATCAATATGCGACTATTTGTGTTTTGCTCGTGTTGAAAACCTAATGCAGTCATTTACTCTTTAAAGCAACCTATGGAACTAATAATTCTATCTAAAGCTATACAAATTGAACTATAACTCGCCAAATTGTAAATACCCGAGATATCAATTAAACGTTGCTGAACCTAGAACTTTTTTATTACGCACGCCCAGTAGTTTTTATAGTTTTTAGAAACAATCGTATAGAAACGATCGGAGCACACGACGCGTTGCGGAGCCGCGGAGCCGCGGCGCCGCGCCCTCACCGGAAAGATTTCGCCGTATCGGCGGGCACACGAGCGATTGTTTTTAGCATTAACTGCTTTATCGAGGACGGCTAAAATTAAAGAGATCCAGAGAGAAAGAGTACCTACTTTCCGCTATTCGGTACCTACAAGTTGGTTACTCCTTGTTTATTGCCACAACTGACTCAACACGTGAACCTCACATATTGCGAATTTAACATTTTAAGTAACAATTAAGTTCTTCCTCATTAATACTCATTTAGCTAATAGGCACAAATTAGTTAGTGTGTAGTTAGTGAATAATAAGCAATAATTTATTTAAAAAAAAGTCGGTAACGATAACTTTTACAGCTGACAGTTTTATTGAAGCACTTGAACTTATTACTGAACTGTGCCGCCTTTCACCTAAGTGAAACAAATCTATTCTTTTACTTTTGTTGTATGATTAGCTTTCCAGAAGTTTGAGTAGATAGATATTCTGCTCTATTACTAAAATAATCTGATGACCTGGGCTGTGCAAGCTAAATAGGTAAGTACCTATAAGTATATAGTTATTCTATTATATATCTGCCCTAACTGGCCATTGAAAATTATTTAGCAACTTGTAGGTAGGTTATTCTCTGGAATATAATTAGGTAGGTAGGTTAGTCTGCATTTAGGAAAATAGCCTAAGTCGTAGCTTGTTCCACTTTTTGTAGCTGCATCCTATAATTCCTCCCAAAAGTTATTAATTATTTAGATAGGTATACACATGATTTAAAATTCACGGTGGTGGTAAAGGGCACGGTGACTGCGGCACCTATTAATACGTACCTACTTTGAACCGCTTCTTACCTGGTAAGTAAACATCTATGTAGGTATATGAGATAAATGCTACCAATAATTAGGTAGGTATAAATAAATACATGTGTTCAACTCACCAACTAAAACAATAGGTACTGACTGACTGAAGTGTTTGAGCTCAGGATACCATTTGTGGATCACATTTTCGTATGACGATCGAGTGCCCACTGAATAACACACCAGGAAACAGTTTGTCTGTAATAACAATACAATACATTATGATGATATGAATTATTAAACGTTTCGGTACCTAAACAAATACAGCCAGATGAAGACGTGTGCAGTTTGTACTATTTATATGATTACAGTACTAGTTTACCTACCTTTAGGGTCTTTATCATTTTTTTAAAAAGAGATATGTAACTGACAACTAATCGCCACTCTTATGCCTTGAAAATATCTACGTGAAGCTCAGTTGGCTATTGACTCTTTATTGAAAAAGACATCCCTGCACTAGGGAACCAACACCCCGTGCCGCAAGAAAATATAAATCACACAAAGTTTTCAGGAAGAATGATTTTTTTTTTAATATTTTAGCCTACCAAAGTGACTCCACCCTGCCTGATGGTAAGCAGTCAGTGGAATCCAGAAGTGGCGGCCACTATACCAAAAGCTATCGTCTTAAGCTGCTGGTATGGTGGCCTCCACTATGGCGGCTGGGAATGGGGTTAGGGGAAGGGAATGAGGGAGGTGAGGAAAGAGGGAAGCGGGGAAATTGGACCTCCGGCGCTCTCACTCACCGAACGAAACGCAGTAGTACGGATACTACTACTCTTAAGTCGATTTTCTATGAGAGGGTAGTACTTCCCCGGACGATCCGGCCCATTCATGCTGAAATCAGTGTGGATCTACTACCGTAGAATCAAACCCATAACCCCTTGCATAGACGCATTCGCTACCACTGATTCGTCGAGACAATCAATGTATGCTTTCGGCGTTTTCGCCTGCCACTATGTAAGAACGCACCAGCAATCCGATAATGGTCACCGTAGCCGAAACCGGCAAGGAGGCATCACACCAAAAAAAATTGCTAGTCACCATAATAACTATACGATGCGATGTTCTGCAAGTATTATATACTTACATGTGTGTAGGATAAAGGTCTTAATCTTTCATAGTCTTCCTGTCCAGCTGTGTCCCACAGCGCCATCTCCACATCTTCACCGTCAACGGTGATGTGACCGACATAGTTGTCGAATCTATAACACCAAAAAGGAGTTTATTAATCATCAGACAGTAGGTGTGGTGGTGGTGCGGCTGTCTATTGAATGACATAACTATTATTTTGTAACAAAACCAGATAGGTATATGTATTTAAAGTACTTAGTAGGTATCTACTAGGTACCTACCTATCATTTTATAACACCCAAGTTGGTAGGTACCCACTAATATAAATATAAGTACATAGCGACATGAAACGGGCAGTAGGTAAACTTCAAAAAAAGGTAACCAATTATTGTTCGCTCCTCATAAAACTTATCAGCTTCTTTTGAAAGGAAATCAGAAACACCACCTCGAATAAAATTTAATATTATTAGCATTAAAAGAGCAGGGATTCAGCTTGTTACCTATGATTCTTATTAGAAACAAACTTTTCATTCGTTAATCACATCATTACAATTGGGTAAAAACTAAATTTGAATTAAAAATACTTACCTTCTTTTTACGCTTTCAGCAACATGGGGTCTTTCTTTTAATACTCTAAAAACTATTTATTTTATAGGGCTACTTATAAAATACAAAAATAAAAATGATAAAATGAGCTCTCACACCACACGTACATCTACCTGAATAACTTGAAATATATTATGTCACTCGTTTAAGATTATTTTATTAGGTACCTTTTACTACAACCTACTTCTATTACTAGATATCTATTCTATTGCTAAGGAGAGGTAGGCATAATTATTATTATAACTAGTCAAATATGTATAAAAGACTACCTACTACTCGTATCCATTATTTATACAGTTCATACAAATAACAGAACGGAAATGGGCGTCATACCTACCTAGTGACAACGGTCGCAATTCATACTTACATGCAAGTGCTTAGCCGAAAATCTCGCAGATTTTACAATAAGTTATGGTCGAAACAATCGTAGGCTTTAGCTTTACCTACTTATATTACCTATCTATACTACCTACTATAAAATGCAACAAGACTTTGACAGCATAAACAAGTGGTGTCGTGTTATTGGACTAGTCTAGTAAAATTGTACCACCTATAATTGAGGAAACATATAAAACTAATGACATGGATTTATTTAAATATTGCCGAGTAATTCCTGTTCACACAAAAAAAAAACTTAGTCTTTTAAAACAACAACAATTCTTTCACAAAAACTTATAAGTTATAACACGAAATTTCGCACAACATCAGTATATGGCAAAATACCAAATGAAAGCTTGTCACAGTGAGTGCGGTAAATGCTTATGGTGAAAGAACCACTCAGTACTTGTTACCTCGTATATTAAATACATTGAACCCATCATTCAAACTAAGTATCACTAAAAGTTACAAAATTAAAAACACATTGTTTAAACAACCTGTAGATGGTCAATTTTTTTTTTCTCTTTATTTAAGGACTTTTGTTAAAAAACATGTCAGTCCTATAGTATCAAAAACATAACTATCTTCAAAATATAACTATAATTCTAATAAAAATAAACATAGAAGATTTTATAAAATAGTATATGAAACGTAGTTCACGCTTCACACGACCATTTCATAAACTCTTCTTGCTGCGTCAGAACTAGGTTCAGCTAATATACTATTAACTGATCCCAAGTTCGCCTTAACAATATTAAAATCCAAAAACAGTTTATCTCTGGCTCTGCGATTCCGGTCACTCTCTAACAAGAGATGAAGGACATCGTCGATTGTACCACAATTTAAACAATTGGGCGAGTCAAACTTCTTCATCATATGTCCAAACTTTCTTGATAGAATATGACCGGAACGCAACCTCAACGCTGTGACAACAATACTCCTATTTAGTTTAGACTCAGTAAACCAAGGACATCGAGGAGGTTGATTTTGTAAAACTTTATACCAAATGCCTTTCTCTTTTGATTTTTTATCGAAATATTCTTTCCAAATGTTATAACAATAATTTTTGAATACGTTTAAAATTTCCGAATAATGTGGTAAAATTTGAATTAAAACACCCTGTCTAGACCCTAACTTTGCTAATTTGTCAGCTTCCTCGTTGCCCCTTAATCCAACATGCGAAGGAACCCATTGTAATTTCAGAGAAATGTTTTTCTTAACTAAATTATTAATTTTTTCTAACACTTCACAAGCTATGGGTAAACCTCTTTGTAGTGTTGAACATTTAACTAAGTGAAGTAAGGCACTTTTACAGTCAGTAAAAATGACAACTTTTGGTGATAAAATTTGTTCAATATATGATAATGCCTCTGAAATTGATAAGATAAGATTGATAAGATGGTCCATTTATAAATCAGTTGAGGGTGGTTACTTCGTAAAAACCCACTTTACCTTTATTTTTCTTTTATTTAGCGGTAGTGTTTATTTGTTTGTTTGAACGCGCTGATCTCTACAACTACCAGACCACCAGTCGGATTTGAATAATTCTTTTTGTATATGATAGCCCAGTTCTTGTGGAAGGTTATAGGCTACTTAACATCACGCTACTGACGACGGGAGCAGACCAGTAATCATAGACGCGGGTGAAACCAAAACGGAGGCTAGTTTTTAATATATTTCAAAAACAGTAAGTAAATGGTACCTACTCTACCTAATTTGTAGAAGATCTATGTTCTAAAACCACAGCGTAGTGTAGTTAGATTGCCAGTTAGTTCCCACCGATGCCCTTGGTTTATGGACTTCTTGCGATGACTTATTCCAATGAATGAATTCAATTCAACTGTGTAGGTACCTACTAATTTGTTCTCAACCCATTGCCTAGGTTATCACTGCTATCGATGGATTAATCCTATTACCTATCATAACGCAATTCGCGATAAATAAAATATGGTAAGTATGACATAACACTAATTATTATAAAATAGCTCTCTGTTAAATAATATGGCATTAGATTTAAATTATACTACTGATCAATATAATAGGTTCACCTAAATAGATATAGCTCTATGTGGATTTATTTCTGTCCCAGTTCCAACAATATTAACGCCAAATAAATATGTAATTACCTAAATGTTTACTTTCAATTTGTTATACCTTTGACCTACGGGTATAATAAAGATAGGTACCTACCTACTTATATTATTTATAGGTAATGTAATGATGACCTACCATTTATACCTATGCAGTCCCTACGTTAGGTCTTAATAAGAATTTCCGTTTACCTATTTTATTTCCTGAGGTTGTAATTATGTCCATACAAGTAAGTACTTAAGTAAGTATATAAGGATAATGCATCACCATTTCATCATTTGCAACATTTTCCTTCCAGATTTAACAATTTGTCGAAGAAAATTCATGTTTATGTTCACTCGACATAACCGTGACGTCCGAGGTAATGTTTACGGGTTTTACGCTATGACCAATGATGACGCACAGAGTAAATTAAAGCGAAGAGGACGACTACGAGTTTACAGCATAGAAAACAAAGATGACGCTGAGTAACACTTTCAATCAACGTCTATACAAAAACGCCAAAAATGTATGGAAGCCTGACTCGCGATACCGGAGCGTTCACACCAACTAACTTTAGGTAGTACAAGTCCCGACTACCAACCGTTGACAGTAACCCGCCAGGCTCGATCACCTAACCTGGTCGAAGGATCCTCCCTTTGATTGGAGGTATATGGTGTGAAGGAATAAATGCAGGTCTATCAACAATTACTTTTGTTAATAATAACGAAAACAGAACGTGCTTTACATTTATTAAATGAAGTACGAAAGTTAAGGTAAGTGTTAATTTTTTAACTTTTTTCCCTGTCACTTATACAGTAAATCTTATTGACATACACCTACCGGTTGTGACCGAGCTAGAACTTCGACCATTTTTCGACCAAAAACAGACTAAACCGACCATCGAACTCGGAATTTCAGCACAACAGTAAGTAGCACGCAGGCACTACTGTTCTACTGAGGCAGTCATTTATCTTCTAATTCTTAGTACCTACCTACCTACATTCTATCTATACCTATTGCTCTATTATTTAAAGAGGAAGAGTTTGTTTGTTTGTTTGAACGCGCTAATCTCAAGCTATAACATCACGCTACTGGCGACTTGACGGGAGCATATCAGTAAGCAAATACGCGGGTGAAACCGCGCCGCGGAAAGCTAGGTAAGTGTACCTACTATAGAAAAGAAGATTAGGCGCGTAACCACCTATTATCTATTACCGATTAGATTAGGTAAGACTAGACCGACTAGATTAAATCAGATAGATACTATAAAAAAGTAGAAATAGAAATTTATTTAGAAACAACATTTAATTAATTGTTTTTACTCATTTACATAAATACATATTAATTGTATTTCAATTAAGAGACAGCTTATTATATCATAATATTAAAGTTTTCTCTTGATAGAAAGTGTGTCATTTACAACAGAGATGGATCGCAAGGAAATTAAGTTAGTGTAGGCGTGCATCCAGTTTCTTAAGAAGGAAGCAACGATGTGTAGATAACAATACAACAATGCCGCGACGTATTAGACTTTATAAATAGTGTAGTTCGCAATGTTAAGTAGCTACCTGTTCAATAATATTTGCGCACTGTGTACTGACGCCTGACGTGTTGGCAAAAGTAACATTCAAAGCGAACGCTGACAATTTTAGATACGTACGATTTATTTTGGGCGTGCTATTAGGACAAACCGGCTGTACGCATTAAACATCAATTAGTGAAGACTACAGTTCAATATAGTTTTATAATCTAAACTAATAATATAAGTAAAGAGAAAAGATTAGATTTTTTGTATGTTTGTTTGTTTGTTCCGATCGACGTAACCGATTTAAAAAAAATCACGTTTGAAAGATAAAAATAGGGCGGGTAGCATAACCTATATTTTATTGTTTATCAAATTTAAACAATAAAACGTATTAATTGTCATTTTCAATCTGAATGATGCAATACGACAATGATATTTTCGATATTTTCCGTAGGCGTTTGTTGTGAGTTTGGCGTTTGTTGTAAAACCTAATGAAACTTTTGATATCGAAGCGAAGCGAGGGCGGGCGTCTAATGAACCTATAATTATAATATGACGTCTAGGGAAACATATAATATGTTGGTGTATCTAAGTACCGTTACCTAAAAATATAGGTAAGACAATAATATATTGCCATCTTATCTTCAAACAACAAGATAAACTGAAATAAAATGATTACCTACTGCGAAGTGTTTAGATTATTTTGTTAGTAGTTACCTAGTCTATAAGCATTTATTTTAATCAGTAGGTACTAGGTACCTATCTATTAATTTGACTTAGGTAAATTATACCTTCAAAACTAGGTAGGTACCTAGTATGGATAGAGTGGACTAACTCCATATTTATAATAATAATAATAAGTATATAATTTATTTCGGAAAAACATCCAGTGTGTTAGTAACTATATACCTAATAACTATGTTAGTAGATGTACAATGTATGTTTATAATCTTTCCGTGATGACCCCCACTCAATGAGCCTGTACTGGGCAGTCATAGCGGGATGCTATCATTTTTAGAATGCTGTTATTGCTACCGCGCAGTCTCTGGAACAGTGACACCACTCATTTGCGAATGATTGCGTGAAAACCGTCCACTCTCGCATTCGCAAACATTAAATTTGTGACGCACTGTTACGCCACGTGCACGGTAGCCCTAACAGTACTCTAAAAGCATTATTATATTGAACGCGCAAGGCCTTGCAGGCTTGTTGCGTATACCCAACCCACAGGTTGCTCGTGTAAAACGATTGGCAGTAGGCCCTAAAGAGGGTTATTTTGGCTTTCTACGTGCAACAAGCAAAAAAACATGCGGGCAAGCATATTGCTCATTTGCTCCTAACCGCCAACGCCCTGCGCTCTCGCTCAATAGGTACCTAAATCATCCTTTAGGTCGTCTGAGATCAGATGACCTAGATATTTAAAGCTCCTTACTACCTTAAGTGCCACCACATTTAGTGTGATCGGAGGCACTTCACTAGGCTCTTTTAGAGCCAGCCTTAAAAATAAGCACTTCACTTTTTTGTGTGTTATACAATAGTCCATGTCGGGAGGCATATTTACTGTTCGCACATTGCTACGAGCTTTTTGAGCGCACTAACCGAGGGGGGCAGCAGAACCATGTCATCTGCCTAACTAATGTTATTTACGCAAACGCCATCAATATAACATCCAACATGAGCTTTGCTGAGTCTCTCGATCAGTTCGTTTACAAATAGATTAAAAAGAGCCGTAGAGGTAAGCCCACCCTGTCTCACTCCACAATTAAGTTTGTACTCGTCAGACAAGGTGTTCCCCCAACTCACCCTATTGCTTTGATGCTGATACCAAAATTTTAAAATATCTATATACTCCGCCGGCATACCTGTCTCCTCCAGCTTATTCCACAAAACATCGTACACCACTGGCACTGTGTCAAATGCCCTTGACAGATCGAGGAAACAGGCATACACAGGGGTCTTCATGTCTCCCTTAATTTATCTGGAGTTGATCAGTCCAGAATCTGTGCGCTTTAGGTTTTTGAGCTGATTGGGAAGGTACCTATGTATAGGTATTCCTACTTACAAGCCTATGCGGGCTACTAATCACGTTAATACCGCAGTATTTAAAAAAGATCGTTACGACTATCGTTACTCACGAAATGATTCGATTTGCATTCGGCAAAAAGTCCCAATAATTACGTTTATTTTGACTAACATAAATATTATAAGTATTAGGTACCTCAGTCCTGCACTTTGTGTTTAGTGTGTAGCAGTGTTGCCAGACGTCCCGTATTTGGCGGGACGTCCCGATTTTTAAATTAAAATTAAATGTTCCGCGCGGGACAGGCTCTTATTGTACGTTACAATTTGTAACACTCACTCTTCAGACTATTGCTTAAAACGCCATATTTTTTTTATTTTAATGAACAAACCTTTTTTGATTTTGATTTGTTTTTTTTTATTCAGAAGAAGAATATGGTTCAACTATTTATCGATAGGATAATTTGAAAAATCTCATTTAAAATATCAAAATATATATTTATTCAAATATATTTTTATGGCTATTTGTGCTATCTATTGTCACGTAAACGTAATTTGAACTCAAATATAAACAAAAATATTTCAAACTTCTGATTATACACGTTTTTTTACTAAGTTCCGCTTTCAACGACAAAACAAAAATCTGGCAACGCTGGTGTGTAGGTACGCTGAGGTTTTACTTCGATCCGCTAGATGCCGGTCAAGTACGATTTAATTCTTCTGTGAAGATCAAGAAATGCACAAGAAATGCGCCGGAAGTCCTTATTCTGATATTGTCACCAAATGAGCATTACCTACTTTATATCACTAGCTAAGCGAAACATGGATGTATTTAACACGCTTCTGCTTATGTACCCCTGGATATAAAGCGTGATGTTGTTTTAAGATCCTAATAACCAAGTAGGTACCTACCTGCTACAATTGCTACGACTGGCCTGTTGGTCTAGTGGTTAGTAACCCTGACTGCTAAGCCAGAGGTCGTGGGTTCGATTCCCACCCAGGACAAACCTTTGTGTGATGAGCATGATTGTTTGTTCTGTGTCTGGGTGTAATTTATCTATAATATGTATGTATTTACAAAAAAAAATGTATATAAGTAGTATATCAGTTGTTTAGTACCCATAACACAAGCAAATATAATTGCTTAATTTGGGGCTAGATGGCGCTATGCGAAAAAAAAAAAAATTAAATTCGGGTAAAGTCAGTGTGTAGACCGACTAGATTTATCAATGAATTGTCAATTATAGTACTTACTGTATCATGTTTATTTTATAAACTGTATTATGACAATTAATTAGTCATCGTTTTAAATTCTACAGTATTAAACAAATTTGAATGACGTAAGACAAATCGATTCATCATACTTCCACACCAAACTAAAATACAAGTTTTGCTGGCGCGTTTTTGTTTTATAATTTTCCACTTGAACAGAGACCAACACAAACTACTAATATAAGCAATATTAAAATACTTAAAGAATTTAAATTTATTTAGAATAATATAAGATAATATGTAGGTGATAAATTCTATTTCCCAATTTTAAACACGTAGGTACCTACATAACAAATCTACGTGAGTCAGTTATGATAAACATTACCTACGTATAACTTTACAGTTAGTAGCTCTGACTTCATAAAAGGAAAATGAAATAAATTTCCTTAGCAAACTAATAGATACACTAACCATTCGTAACACAACACCGCAATCATTCGCTAAAACCTTACTATAAAGATTTTCAAGTATTTAAATCTTGCAAGGTTCTTGCATGATATGATAACGAAGCCACCGCAGTAACTCACTAATTCAGTCTACGTTGGCGCGGCGTCGCAGTTAGGTACCTGTCGTAATCGCCCTATTGACCTAGCAGATGCCGCACAGACCTGTCGTCTTAAACATTACCGGAACAAAATATGTATTTTAAGTGAAAACTTACACTGTAGGTACATATTCTTCTGGAAATTCGTTTTTCGTGTACACGTAGAGCAGACAGGTCTTGCCGACCATACCGTCGCCTACCACTGTTATCTTCAGTCTTTTCGTCGTCCCCATAATGCGTGCCGCGACATCCGACAAGTTGTTTTACACAAAATTTACACTAACCGACCAATATAGTTTATTGTTTTACACTTGTATTCCACAGCTGTTAATAGGGCAAAGTAACAGTCTACTGATTGCCCGTAACTTGGTCCTTGAATCTTATCACTCAGTGATGTAACGATGTTATCAATCTTGTAGAAATATTAATGATAACGTTCAATTGTAGTTGAAACAAGGCGCGCGCGCACAGTTTCGCGGTCGACTGTTGAATGTGAACTGTGAATCAATTCAATGCACGCAGCACAGCAAGTGGCTGGTGAGACACGGCCGCGACTAGTGCGGACTCATAGTGCGACGCACTTGGTAGCCCCCGCAAATACTCGCACTCATAATTGACCATCTAATTAATTCTTTGAACGTATTACGTTAACGTCACGCATCTTATACCGTGCTGTAGGGTTCATTGAGCGACATCAGTGGAACACAAAAATATTTATGCCTCGGAAATTTATGTGTAAAGCCAAGTTACCAAATAGTATGCATATTTTTACAAGCCAAATAATACGTAGCATTAGTAATGACTAATGATAATGAGGCTATAAAAATAAAGTACTAAAATATATTTTGTTAAGTATTTATATTTAATTTATTTTATTTATGAAATTTAGTAATAATCTTGGTAACAAATAACATGGTAACTGCCAATACTAGTAATGTCTAGTTTTAACATTATGTTCTTAGATTGTTAATATCTTAGTATAATTAAAAATAATACTGTTAGATTCATATTATCACATTAAACTTATTCAGTCAATTAGGTAATTATTTGTTTTTAACAATAGCTTGTTTAGTCCTACAGTAATAGGTAGGTAGTCAATATAACAAAATATTTTAATGATCATCATTATCTAATGTAAACTGATCCATTCCTTTAAAAATGAGTTCCTCTTTCAATTTAAGAACTTCTTGCACTAACATGTGATTATTGTTCTCCAATTTACTAATGATTCCTTTTAAATGTTTGTTGTATTCTTCATTGTCTGACTTTATACTTCTGCATGCAGCATATGATGCCTTGGTAGAATGTGTATGAACATCTAAAATAACATATATATTATTAAATATTAGGATTTATAAGTTTGAGTACCACTACAAGATCTATCAAATGAGGACTTCTAGTTTTTGTTCTAAACCAATAAAGTAACCAACAAACATGATTGCCATGTTTGTTGGTTACTGACAGGTTTTTATTGTATTTACCGAAAATCTATGAAAGTGCTCTACTAGAAAAAGATGATGAACTATTGCCTATTGGTAGTGGTTAAGGCACTAATCTTCTACAAGCTTTTTGGTTTTAAACTTGGCAAATAGCAATATGACTATTTGCAAATCATTATGTAGAAATCCTATAACTTTACTTTGGCCATTACTGACTTATGGGTAAGTAAGGAAAACATTAAGGCAACCTGGAATTAATTATCAATGCTTATTCATGTATGAGAAGAGGGAATATAAAGAGCTAGCATGAAATTATAGGTAGGTAAGTGTAAAAATTAAAAACGAGTAACCTTTATCTCTTAGTCTATCGGTTAGCTTTTCATTCTGCAATCTAAGTCTTGTTATTTCATTGTGCAGTTTCCTCTCATTGGCCTCCTTCTGTTTGGTAATTTGTAACAACTTTGCCCGAGTATCTGTTAACTTCTGCAACATTCCATCTGAATGATCTGCAATCCTTTGAGCTGATGCCACACATGCTTTTGATTCATTTTTTTCCAAACTTACTTTGTCTTTCAATTTACTAATTAATCCCTGTAAATTTTAGGTAAAATCAATTAAGTATATTATTTTAAGTGTGTTATCTCTATCTGCATAGAACTTTTAGATGTTGTTACTACAAACAAATTTTATCAAACAAGTAAGGTGCAGGTAAGTTAAGTAATTAATTTTATATTGTTAAGTACAGTAGTTACTTACATTAAGATGTTTGTTATTGCGCTCAAGCATATGATTTTGTTCCTCTAGTGTGTCAGATTTTTGTTGTAAATTTTTGTAAGTGTGTAACAAGCTCCACACAGCATTGATGAGATTGACAAGTGCTTTAGTTCGTAACGTATCACCGTCCACGTCCAAGTACGGATTAAATATATAGTTTATGTTAAGTAAACCAAACTCCTATGAAAACGAACAAATCATTAGGTAGGTACTTGAAATAGGATACAAGACATGCGATAGAATGTAGGTACGTAAAATTTATACTTACCTCATGCAGACCAATTAGACACTCCTTATAGTTTTTGGCAGTACAAGGTTCGTAGGCCGTAGCCTTTTTATGTTTATAATTTTGTAAAAGTTCTTTTACTTCGTCATCTAAAGCTTCAAATTCTCTGGCCGTGGCCATTGCTAATGCAAAAAAGAGTGTAACTGTGTGTGTATTTAGTTTTAAACAGCAACAGCTGATTTCAGCGAGTTTAGTTTAGTTTTTTTTCAAACAGGTAATAAATAGTGTTCCTTTATGTATTATTTAGCAGGGCGTTTTGTATTTGCAATTACAGAAAGAGTCAGATACTCGGCATTTAATTAAATAATACAGGTACTTACTAATGTAATGAATAATATTTTGATTTTTGAACAATTATTTTCACTATTTACCCGCCACATAAATTTCAAACCTTTCAATCACAGATTATGTAGTAGTGATGTGTAATTGTGTAACTCATGAGTGAATTGAAAAAAAGATGTACATCTTCCAAAAATATTTATTAATTCACTAAATCACCCTTGTTTAAAATACATCTTTAAATCTTTTGATTTAGTTTTACTTTTACTCTTTCAAGTGTGGAGGATGTAGATTGAGACGACTGTATCAGAGTTATAGTGAACAAAAATAAAATTCGATACCTATATAAAATATTAAAATGTTACTTTTTAAACGAGTGGAACATAATTTTAAGCTACTAATATTGTTTGCATTATGTTGGTTATTTTGATGTGCAATTTTTAAAAAGTATATATTTTACCGAATAGTGGAATATATGGACATTAATATTAGTTATCTAGTTATTTCAATTTTCAGACTTTTCAAAGATGTGAGGTAAAGGATGTATAAATCACAAATCAGTTAGATGATTTAATTTGCACTTGGCATGTAGAGTTTCAATGGTTTCAAGAGGTTTCAATTAGTAGTGGGCGATATAAATCGATATTTCAAAAAATATCGATACATGTACGCGATATATCGCTTCAATTCGATATTATCGAATCATCTAGTATCGGATGTAATATCGATATATTTCATCCGATATACCAAGTATCGTGTCACATTCCATTTTTTTCTTTATATGTACTTATTAAAAAAAATTACAATTATGATTAAAAAAAATCAAGATGCATCCAGACAAAATTAGTTTATTTCATCGGATCTCTGAAGTGAAAACAAATAAAACTAATGAAAGTCTTTTCGATGAGTTATCGTTTTATTTGAGGGCTCCAGTCAGTAGATTTAACGAAAACCCATTAGAAGTGTGGGCAGACTATAAAATACAGTTCCCAACGTTATACAATGTGGCATTTAAATATTTAACTATGGTGGCTAGCTCAGTTCCATCTGAACGACTTTTCTCAAAAGCCGCACAGGTTCTTACACAGCAGAAAAGCAGATTGCAAGCCAAAAAGCTAAATAAAATTTTGTTTTTGCAAGGCTTAAAGAAAAGTAGGTACTGGGACTTCTAAATCTTTCATATTGGTATGGTAGAAAAGAAAAAGCTGCTATTCTTTACGCGCAGATGCTAAACATGGCTTTTGAGTCATATGGCCTTGGATTCTTTTTCGTATGATTTATAAATAAATTTGATTTGTTTCTTCTCTCTAAAGTGTTTTCACTCATAATTAACCTGATCCCTATTTAATATTATAGACTCCTTAAATACAAGTAATTACTTACGATATTTTTAAAATATCGATATATTTGTTCGATATATTGCAAAGTATCGATATAACACTACGATATATTATATCGTAAAAATATCGATATTTTTTTTACATGAACATCCCTAGTTTTAATTCAAAACTTTCAACCACAGATTAATGAGAACAAGTCCTTATTTTTAAGGAAAGGCATGGATCATAGATTACACACATCTATTGGCATGGACGCCACAGAGTACACTATACATGATGGACGCTCAGCTCAGAACAAGGACTCATGGACGTATTATTACTTATTGTTATTTTATTACACAGGATCGAGTAACTCAGCTAAGAAACGAGCCGAGCGAGAGATGTAGTACAGAGGCCGTGTGTTCCTTTCTAAAAGGGTGACAGAAAGATTTTTACTATAAGCACAGACAAATTTAAAATAGTCTATGCTATAGTCTGCATTGGTCTGGGTGTTTCTTTGTAGAATAAACTATAATTATGTATGTATTTTATATACGCAGACGCACCCATATCACAAGCTTCAATGATGTTACTATGCTTGTTTGAGTCTAGATAGCGTTGTGTAATTGTAGTGTTGTTATCATGTTTATTCTCTTTTACGAAAAATCTGAACTAGTACAAGCTGAATGGGTTGAAATGAAACTTTACTGTAATAATATTAGCTTAAATACATCAGAATAAGAGAACATACAAATAAAATAATGCCTCTTATCGTACCTAACTACTTTAAAAATCGATTAGGCTTAGGCTACCTACTGGTACTTACAATATTTAGTCATGTTTAAGGTCGGGGCCGGCAGCAGGTCCAGGGCGGGATTATTCCTACAGGGTGTACTCAATAAAACACCTGATAGGATAATCAAGAAACTACTCCATAAATCGTTTCAGTCGTCGCAATTCGTTTCAGTCAACGACAAGTTTCATCCTCTATGACGTCTCTAAACCAGTTGCAACGAAGACCGTTTTTTGCAACCGTTTTCGTCGTCAGGAAAACGGTTTCGTTTCGTCCTTCTGAAATTCGAGAACGACCCACTAAACGAACATCCCTAGTAGAACTCAGTAAAACACCTGTTATGATAATCATAATAATAATAATAATAATAATATATAATAATCATAATAGGATCTATATTTGGCTAGAACTAGATAGCCTTTTTTTTTTTTTTTTTTTTGTGTCTGGTGTGGGTTGTTAGCCTCTGATGGCTTTCACAACCTTACGCGGACTGTCGGTGAGCAGAAAGCTCTCAACTAGTGGTGGGCGTTGCGACGACGGACCGGTTGCAAAGACCGTTGTATGTAATACGACGATGGAACCGTTTTCACGTCCTAGGTCTAAACAGTCTTCGTCGCACGCGATTTTTTGTTTTATCCCTATGCAAATAAAGTCGAGAATGTAATGATTTAACTATCAAACTAGACGTGCCCTCGTCGTCGAGAGTCGTCGTCGTCTGTCAGTGTCATTTCGTCTGCGTTCCCTCGTTCACAAAACGCTCGTGATTAGGTGTTTATAAAGTTCAAAGTCGCTGGGCATTAAACATTGCATTGGCACTTGTACGGTGTAGGTATATATCTTGTAAGTGTAAACATTTTTCGATAATTTCTAATAAGTTAAATAGAAATATTAGTTTTCTTTTGATTTGTTGTTTACAATAATTGCATATTCAATTCATGTTGTTCATTTTGTCCTTAGTCCGTGAAATCAATAAATAAATAACGGGTGGCGCAAAAGTAAAGACCCTATTTGGTTCAGCTATAACATTTTTTCTAAATTAGAAAACTAGATTTAGATTTTTTTAAATGTATATTTGTGCCATTAAATTTCGTACCATTAGGATTTAAAGATGATGTCTTTTAAATGGTGACCTCCAGAGTTGATACACATTTGAGCCCTATTTATGACATTTTGCATAACTTGCCGTAACACTTCCTGCGATATGTTCGTTATTTCTTGACGAATGTTTTCTTTTAGAGCTGCGAGAGTCTGTGGCTTGTTCACATACACCCGAGATTTCAAAAAACCCCAAAGAAAGAAGTCTGGACTGGTCAGATCGGGTGATCTTGCAGGCCAAGGCAAATCGCCAAAACGAGAGATAACTCGGCCTGGAAAAGCGTCCCTCACTAAGTCCATAGTGTCGCGCGCTGTGTGTGCCGTAGCGCCGTCTTGTTGAAACCAGATGTGCTCCAGCCCCAATTCGTCCAAACTGGGTATCAAAAACTCACGTAACATGGTTCTGTAGCGTTCTCCAGTGACAGTAATCGCATTGCCTCCAGCGTCTTCGAAAAAATAGGGTCCGATCACTCTGTCAACACAGATGCCACACCATACAGTAACTTTTAGTGGGTGTAGAGGTGTTTCTTGAATAATGCGCGGATTATCAGTGCCCCAGAACCGAGTATTCTGCTTATTGACATGCCCTGAGAGATGGAAATGGAAACGCAGGAAGTGTTACGGCAAGTTATGCAAAATGTCATAAATAGGGCTCAAATGTGTATCAACTCTGGAGGTCACCATTTAAAAGACATCATCTTTAAATCCTAATGGTACGAAATTTAATGGCACAAATATACATTTAAAAAAATCTAAATCTAGTTTTCTAATTTAGAAAAAATGTTATAGCTGAACCAAATAGGGTCTTTACTTTTGCGCCACCCATTAGAATGAAACTGTAAACAGTTGCAAGAAACTACTCCGTGAATCGTTTCAGTCGTCGCAATTCGTTCCAGTCAACGACAAGTTTCGTCCTCTATGACGTCTCTAAACCAGTTGCAACAAAGACCGTTCTTTGCAACCGTTTTCGTCGGCAAGAAAACGGTTGCGTTTCGTCCTTCTGAAATTCGAGAACGACCCACTACTGCTCTCAACCGTTAACTAGATAGCCGTCAATATTAATAATCAAAAACACTTACCTTAGGGGTCATCTCATGGTTCCCCTCGAGGAACCAGGGGTAACTGATTCAGGCTGAGGCCTGTTTCAGTGGTGTCAGTCGCCGCCTGCTACTACAGGCGGGACATCAAAACACTTTAAAACATCGACTGAGGTCATTGAACTGCGGAGAATCTTAACACCGACTTTTAAGAAATGACGTCATTAGCACAACGCCATCTAATGACTACAATCGGAACTAAAACACATCTATTATCTGAACTGCTTGAACAAGTCACATAAAATACCACAGAACAAGTACTAAATAATTGTTCTGTGTAAAATACCTAATTAATTTTGTTGCCATAGTTAATCGTAAATATTTTGTATTAGGTAGGTAGATATGCATTTTCAAGAACTTTTCATTTTACTAAAATAGAGTCTATCTTACAGTTATTTTTATTTCATTAAAGTAGGTAGGTATGCAATAGAGAATTTAGTGGAGGAAAGAAGGGGTTAAAGGGCTCAAGTGCCCCCATACGCATCAACATGCTCGAAAGTGTAGGTACCTATGTGCTTATAGTGTTTACCTTGGTAAGACCTTACCTTGGCTGGGGAGGGAGGCTATCCTCCCCTCCCTTGTATCATATTTAGCTCACCACTGGGTTCCGCCCCTTTGTTCCCGTATTATATCACTGGCTCCCCCCTCCCCACTTGTTAACTTAGCTCATCACTGGGTTCCACCCCCGTTACCTTATTAAGTCATCATAGGCTTCCCCGCCCACTCACTTTCTTCTTCCTTCATGGAGACAGCGGCGAGCTAAGGTAGTTCTTAGCTCGCCGCTGTCTCCCGCCACTCCCGCGTCTAACGGTTATCATCAGATCCCCTCCCCCCTTGTCCAATCACAAATTCTGGATCCACTAGTCTGCTACTGTAGGTATGTCTGGACACTGACAAAAATGATTTCGGATTTGATATAAAGTAGGTAGGTATCATAGGTTTATTATAATATTCTGTCTTTATAGATCATTGACTAAATAAATTAGTGTAATAGTAGGTAAATGGAACACGTAAAGCGTCTTTTTGAATATTTTTGTTGCTTTAAGATAGGTACATTAAAAACCAATTTTTCTGGTGCATTGATGATGGTCATGTGTGTTGTCACACAGAATGTTTGTACTTGTTCTGTGGTTTGTGTGTCAAAATGTATGATTTTCTTGTGTTGGGTTAGACATTTTATGACTATAGCTTCTATTAGAAGTTTAGTAGTACTGATTTAGTTTATAAAAGCCTTCTAAATCAGTACTAATAAACTACAAACGTAAACGGGCGCTTGCGAGCGGCCGCGGCCCGAGCACTTGTAATGTTATGACGTCACAGCAGCGAACGCCGGCCGACGGAATCTCGCAGATCACACTTGTTTTTAAAATTCAATATTCCGTAAGCTATTGAATGTATCGAAATAATTTTTCACACATATTTATTATTTTCAATAGAGAATTTGGAGAGCTAAAAATATAAATTAGGTAACATTCTTCATTGTCTCACTTTACTCAGTCTATTATTATGTAGCTCACGTCCTCCGTACTACCTACCTCGCTCTGCTCTCTTTTTACTAGTGGTGAGCGTTGAATGAACGAACCGTTTTTTTAGACTGTTTATCTCGCATGAACGGTAGACTAGTTTGCGGTAGACATGTTTATGTAATGCGAGAGATGCATTACGCGTCTTATTACCTATGACTGTATTGTATCATTATTCATTACACATCACTCGACCGGTAATACCATTACATATTACACTAAACATGACGCGCGCGTCATAACTTAAGAGATGAGATACAATAGTACGAGCGCAAAGTACTGCGAACTGTGATGTGATGCGAGGTGCCCGGCGTAATGTAATGTTACCTACTTGTTTCAACTTTGGTTTGGTATCATGACTGTCATGTGTACGAACGAAATAGAGAGAGACGAACACATAAGTGCGAGTGAGTGAGAGATTTTGCAGTGTCAAACAAAGTTGAACTTTGTTACAAAATAAATAAAAAAGTACGTAAAGACGCGATGGTGCCGCGTCGCATTACATGACATAAATTTCTTTATCTCTTATTATTTTGTTACCATGTCTATATCTTATAATTATATATTACACCCAAACATTTCATTGCAAATGTTACGCAAGTCATGGTAGACCGTGCGTCGTTGGCGTTACAATACCGCGCATCATGGCATCATGACAGCCATCACGGGTAATGTTTAAAGTAATGATGTAATGTCATATTACTCGGCACGAAATGTAATACCACATAACATTACTTTCGGAAGTAATGTTTTGCGCATGTCTAGTTTGCGGTCTACCAATAAACTAGTTTACTCGTGAACGAATAAGCCGTGCGATGACTCGACGAGAACGAGAACGAACAACATGACAACATTCCAATTTCCGAGTAAACATACTTTAGACCTTATGAACCTGAAGGAACATGAACTAATCATCAAAGACTAGCTGTCGACACAACGACGTGTTGTTTTGTCGACTAGTTTTGGTCGTCGACGACTGTCGACAAAATGACATGTTGTTTTGCCGACTAGTTTTGGCCGTTGACGACCGTTGACAAAACAAAGTGTTATAAAGTTGACGGCCGAAACTAGTCGAAAAATAAACTGTTTTTTAAACTAGTTTATCGTTGACGCTAAACGGTCTCGTTGCGTTGTATCGAAATACGTCAACGACCCACTACTACTTTTTACC
The DNA here is from genome assembly GCA_963082885.1 of Parascotia fuliginaria. Classification (NCBI taxonomy): domain Eukaryota; kingdom Metazoa; phylum Arthropoda; class Insecta; order Lepidoptera; family Erebidae; genus Parascotia; species Parascotia fuliginaria. Next base: position 13,414,072 of record OY720173.1, on the reverse strand, counting down.
TGTGAGTACTCAGTCCTGTTTAGTATAATATTAAGTCTGTTTTCAACTTTTAACTCACAACTTCACAAGACGACACAAGACTCAAGATATTTACTTGTGAAAGAAAAATTAGAATGCCTACGGAAAAATAAAATTAAATACCTTGGCTTTTTTTAATTCCTTTTTGTACTTCTGTTAACAACCAAAAAGTCCAGTTTTACAAAAATACTAAGAGGAGCAGTGATTCCCAATTTAACTTTACAGTTTAATGTCAGTCAATCTGCAACTGGCAGTACTACATTTTTATCTGTCGGCTGTCATTTGTCAATAAATTTGTCACGATTTCACGACGAATGTTGTTGGTGTAACAGCTGCCTGCAACTATATTTGTTAATTACGGGATATTTGTAAAAGAACTTCCGTTTATGCTGTTGTTTATAAATAAGAACACAGTATTACGAAACAATGAATTCATCAATCGAAATAAGTTCCTACCGTGATCAGCATTTTAAGGTACTAAAGTTTTCAGCTATTCTTGATTTCATGATTTAAAAACAGTCTCAGTTAGGTACGTTATCATTTCTTTAGAATAGCAATTTTATTTATAACTTTATAATTTATATTGTGTAATGATTATTTAAACATAGTATTAAATTGTTTTTTTAATTTACTTCAGGGATCCAGGACCGAACAAGAAAAATTATTGCGAGCGTCATCAACACTATATATTGGAAACTTGTCATTTTATACTACAGAAGAACAAATATACGAATTATTCTCACGATGTGGTGATATACGAAGGGTTATAATGGGCTTAGATAAGTATAAAAAGACTCCTTGTGGGTTTTGTTTCGTCGAATATTATTCTAGATTAAACTCCGAAGATTGTATGAGGTTAGTGCATTTACTAAAGTTGTGTTGTACTATTTCAGTATATTATATTGCCATGTCTGGCTTTACCAACTAAACATATTTAAAAATGTCTTAGTCAGATTGGCTTATAGTGAGTATCACATAGTTTATTAAATATTTAATGACTGTAGTTTTTAATGAGTAATTTTTCAAAAGAGGTTACTAACAATTAATTAAGCTAATAAGAAGCATTTACATGTTTGAATTTTGTCAATAGTTTGATGTGATATGAATTTTAAAAAGTAATCACTGGCAAAAATAGTTGTTTGTAAATATTTTGAAAATAATGTAATTGATTGTCAATTTATTTCAAATGACTTGTGTGTTACAGATATATAAATGGTACAAGACTGGACGATCGTATCATTCGTTGTGATTGGGATGCAGGGTTTATTGAGGGCAGGCAGTATGGTAGAGGCAAGACTGGAGGACAGGTAAGAATCTGTAGTAGTATAAAGTTGCTTTGTTTTGTCTGTTTTGACAAGGGATTTTGATATAATATGGTCTTCTTTATCATTTTAAGAATTTGTTTTGAAGGGTTTTATTGTAGAAAACTTGTGTATTCATGTGGCGGGTTACTAGTTTTCTCATACAAATATTAAACTGGTAACTATAATGCAGTTTTTGTGCACATATTTAAATTCTAAAGACATTAGGATCAGGGTGCTATGGTAGTGTAGTGACTGACCTGATGCATCAAATAAAATAAAATTGAAATTTTTCTCTAGCATTAGTTGACTAAGGGCAAGATTCACAGACCGCACTTTGACTTTACTTTGATGCAAAGATCTACTTTGTACCAAAAATATGTTTGAATATGAAGTTGAAAGTATTCTTCGGCAATACAAAGCTTACTTTGCGAAGGTGCCTTTGCTGTAAAGTAAAGTCACGATTGTGAATCTGGGCCTAAGAAACATATTTTTAGTACAAAGTAGATCTTTGCATCAAAGTAAAGTCAAAGTGCCGTCTGTGAATCTTGCCCTAAGCTTGACATCCTTTTAATGCAGCATACTAAACACAATGTTATGTATAGCACAATGTTGATTTTTTAGATTATGCAGTTTTTTTTTTCCAGTGTGGCACTAGGACTATGCAGTTGTATGCCCTTTTAATTTTTTGTATTCTTTTTTAAAAATTAGTTAGGTATTATTGGTTCACAAAAATAAAATCCTTTTATTTTATGCAAATTATAAGAAACAATTATTATTGCCATGGCAGAGAATTCATATGAATTAGTATCAATTATCAAGACAGCAAACACTAATTATATTATCTGCTTTCAGGTTCGAGATGAATACAGGACTGACTATGATGGTGGCAGAGGTGGTTATGGGAAGATCATTGCTCAAAAGATTACACCCAGTACAATGGAGCGCTGATGAATTTTATGTTAAGTGATTATAGTGTGCTGTAAGTTGTAACTGTAAGGAACGAACTTTTGTCAGACTGTTCAATGTAATAACTATGACTACATTTTATTACCCCTGAATGACAAACAAATACCTATGTAATAAGTTAATTAAAATATCTATACTTTCATGGTTCATTTTATTTTAGTTTACCTTTAGAGCTTGATCAACAATGCAGAGGGATAGTGGCAGCATTATGTAGCCATACTTTAGTTTGCAACAGTATATTCTAACCCCCTTATTTATAAAAAATCGCCTCTATAGGTGTTATGGGTTTTGTCTCTTTCTTACTAGTACCACAGTATTATTATGCACCTACCAGTAGTCCGACTCCTTTGTTGTTGAGTTTCTGTGCGTGTACGTACGCACAGAAACTCAGTCAAGGGTCAGGGTTGCCACAACAAAAACTAAAATAATTATCTTATTTAAACATAGTAATACATACCTATATACATATGCTCGAAAAACATTACCCTCCTTAACTGCTTCAGTCGGGCAAAAATTAATTCCCCATCTCAGTAGGTACTTAAAGGAAGTACTTACTTAAATAACTACTAGTAACAATCATATTAATATTATACATGCGAAAGTTTGTGTGCGTGTGTTTGTTATCACTTAGCGCCTAAACGGCTGAACCGATTTCAATAAAAATTGGTATGTAGATAGATTCGGAGACGGACAAACTTAGGCTACTTTAATTCCGAAAATCGGTCTGGTTCACGTGGGATACAACAAAACATGTCTTAATTTTAAATAATAATGGAATGTAGGTAGTCATAATACGTAATATATAATATATACAAAAAATATAAATGCTTAACCGATAAATATTTTCTACTTATTTTATTTTTAAATGTTTTTAGAGTTCTGTTATTAAATTTTACTATTTACTACAATTTCAATAGAAACTCTAATGGGAAACAAACGCACGATCGTGTTTTAAACTCAGCCTATTTTAAAACATCATACAATTTGATATGAATATCGTTCCCAACAAACGATCTGAAACATTGCATCAAATTCGCTCCCAGTTTATCGCAATAGTCGACGAAATCAGCTGGAGGCACCTGCAATCCGCCAATCGTATCACGACTAGGGTTATATACTCGTCCGCGCAAATTTAAGTTATTTAAAGTCGATTCATCGGAGTAGTTGGAAGCGTACTTTTATTAAACTAGTTGCACGTACACCCCTTCAGATTAGAGAGCACAAACTCAGTGAGATTGCGCTCGTCGACCCAGCCGCCCGCTTCCTCGTATCCCCCTTATCGTTGCCCCGCGCAAGTACATGAGTCGGCTGACTGTAATTGCGCTCAAAATTGTCGCTTTAATAAACGACAATTTTGAGTTACAGAAAAGAGTAGGACTATGGAAGTGCAGCTCCGTGCTGCCAGATCTGGTTCTTAATATGGCCTACACAGACCAGTGTTCATACTACAATGCGCTCTCCATTGCCGTGTGAAGAAATGTCGTATTCCTACCAGATAAGTTAGAATGTCCTATGGTGAAAATAAAAACTTTTGCCATTGCGTCCCGGTATAGGGACGGGACTACGGTAATAATGAAATATGACATTAGGTAGGTAGGTAGATATTCAGGCAACGAAATTAAGTTCAAATTTTTATTTCAAGTAAAATATTAAATGCAATAAAAAAACTAACAAAACAATAAGGTCTATGATAAATAAACAATTTTCACAAAATATATTCGTCACGAAAAATAAAAGCGTAATGTTATGAACTAAACTAAGTTACAACATTTATGCTTAAGCGAAAGTTATATGTTAATAATCAATTTGTAATATATTAAAACATGGAAAGCATTGTAATACAACAATTTAAACAAGTGTATAAATATTTTGTAGAATAATACGACTATTTCAGACAGATATAGCCTTCAGAGCAAAATGAGCAAAACGATTACTACCACTCGCAAATTGTTCAAAACGCATACTAAACAAAAGCAAAGTGCGCATTTTATAAGTATTCTTAAAAATAAAATAAATTTTTAGAAAAAAAAATATTTTAACAAAATCTGTTTTAACATACTTAATCGAATGTACCATTTATTTATTCATTGATTTATTGGCTCACAAAACAAGATACGAACAGAAAGAAACACAGTAAATATATAAAATAGACAGCTAGTTTGTAACTCTACGTATGTGTGCACACATGTCCCAAATATTAAATTACCTAGTTGTGATAATACAAAAATATTATGTCCTTTATTAACCGGAATTGGAACTGCTGATACATGGAATCCGTCTAATTTCCCTTTTGAATTTACTGAGACTACTACTGTCGAGACACCATGTCATTGTATAATCGGCACATTCTGGTTACAGGGTTATAGAAAGAGGTGTTATTCTTGTAAACTTGTAGAGCAAATAATGTTGGGGAGGGATTAAAAATAGGAAATACGTATAGTTTCTGTATTAACTCATCGAGAGTTTCTAGGCAGGATTTGTTTCCATACAGAATCTACCTCCTACAACCTTCTAATGGCCTCGTACATTTGCAAGATTATCGGAGGATCTTAGCAAAAATGTTTTGAAACCGTTCTAAGAATAAAGTGTACATTTTTTTGTACATTAAACTACCAAAGTGACTCCACTCTGCCTGATGGTAAGCAGTCAGTGGAATCCAAAAATGATGGACACCATTCCAAAAGTCAGACTTCTGGTATGGTAGCCTCCACTATGGCGGCTTACTGAGATGCTTTTTTACGCCCCGCTTAAAAGACCCAGGATCATAATTATATGGACACACATGCGCTAGTAAGAGTTCCAGACTTTAATTAAGCGACAAAAGTAAGAAGTGCTGAACCGTTTGGTTCGAGACCATTTAGATTCCACTACGAAAGGGTGGCACTTTACATTTTGTACATTCTGCGTGTCACTACACGTTGCATTCTGCGTGTCATTTTGCGTGTTACGCGTTCTGCGTTTTGTACATTTTGCGTATTGCACATTTTGCTTTTGTTCATTACGCGCTTTTATATTATTCTGCGAGTGGTAGTCATTTTGCGTTTTGCTCATTTTTCTCAGTTGTATGTACTAGGTACATAGTTTTTGTATAAATCGACGCACAATGAGACACGTCGAGGAAGAGACGCAAAAATATGCGCTCTATAAACAGACAACTTTATTTCTTATACAATAAAACGTTAAAAAATCCAATCAGATCTTATAATAATGGCTTTTTGCGTATAACAAAATATAAATAGATTCATAAGTACTTTCATAATTAGCGTAGAACAATCTCAATACGATTTGTGACTTGACTCTTATTCCCTGGGCGAGGTTTCAGGCATGAGATCGAACCATAATGTTTTTGCTTCGCGGAAGTCGTATTGATTCAGGTGGACTATAACCTGCAAGTAAGAGCACAAAATATTGTATTATATATAGATAACATAGCCATTTCATCATTATCTTTACAGCTAAAAGATATCTACTAGTGTACATAGGCCTCTCGATTCTTTACTTTCACGGTTATCAATGGTCCTAATTCATCGGTTGGCGGTCACCTTTATCAAATCCTCAGGCTACCTACTCTGTGTTCTAGGGCTCGTGATAACCACTATAAAACTTTCTGCCCCAATGGCTATCATTCCACAATGGATTGAAACCTCAGAATCAGTCTTAAGTTTAAAATAGCATTAAACGAAGTCGTACCTGGCCAATAACGGGGCTGCCTCCAAGAAAACCTTTGTGGGTAGCGACAGTAACCTCCACTTGTCTCGAATGTAACTCCGCTAGTGGGATAACCCACTCGAACTGCTCGTCATATTCAGGCATACAACTATCTTTCACCACCTACAAATAATTAAAAAAAGAACTAATTAAAACAAAGGCTTTATTTTATTTTAGAACGATTGAGATTAATCGTATCAGAGATTTATACGAATTAAGACGTAATTCAAACGATATACGCATCATAAATGCGTCCATTTATTTGGGCGCTATGTTGACCAATACGCTTTAAAAACTTATTACCGAACATGATTCATGGGCTTACTGGTATTATCCGATTACCACGCCTGGACTTATATTAATTATTCTGCAACATAATATCCCTATCAATATACACTATTGTCGTGTACTCACGAGAAATTCGCTAACCTTCACATAGAAATATAGCATAACGAAATTTAGGGAATATGTCCTAATAGGCTAGCATGGTTTTCTCGTTGTAAGCCACTAAGGTCAACCGTGCGTGGGCTATCTGCGATCAGACGGGGTGTGGTATAAAGAATATTTATAAGAACTTACCACTGTTTTACGTTTTGAGTCCTTAGAACGTCCAGGCAGTAAATATAATTTGACATACGGATCAGGCACATTGGCGGGATCCTTTAACGGTATATGCCTTAAAATAAATGATATTAATTAGCTTATTATTTTTTGGTTCTAACATACTCCTCCGTAGTAATACTTACATTATTTTGTGTACCACTACAAACAATGTTTGATTTTGCATACTGTAGCGCAATGACAGTAAAATGCGCCCCAATCCAGCTTCACCAGATGATCTGTCAAGTTAAATGAACTATACTATAACATTTTTATAGTTTTAGCACAATACGTACCAACATTAATTGATTCTGAACCTCTATAACTAGTGAATATGAAGTGAGTGTAGGATCCTGGTAAACCCTATTAGTCTCAGTCGTTTTTCTTCCAATACAAAAATTGTCAAAGTATAATCATAAAAAAGATGCTAGTAAAAACAAAAAAGTGCTAGTAATAAAAAAAAATGCTAGTAAACTAGCAGAATATATCATAAAAAACAAAAAGCTCGCCTGTCTAGACAAACTGAAAAGAAAGAAACTCTTTTTTCTCGTGCCAACCCTACATTGAAGTTTTATATACCCTACGTCAATCCCACAATCTAATGACACCTTATGTTATGTTAAAATCCAATATGGCATTTAGGCTGTAGAGTGTGCCAAATAAATAGACATACATACCCACATACATACATACCCACATACATACATACATACATACGCTCGAAAAACATTACCCTCCTTGATTTCGGCAGTCAGGCAAAAAAATCTTACGTAGTTAAAGATGATGTCCTATGCACGAGCTTCGGAGAATCACGTCTAGCCGTAGGTGAGTACTCCTGTGGTACGTCTATAAAAACAAGGAGAATATCAGTAAACATTTAATTAAACATATCCAATAAATAAAAATATTGAATGTCACATACCAACTTCCTTTTCGATTTGTTCAACTGGCACAGACTTCTGAGAACTATTGTCTGTTACACCATCCTCTATGTTCTGTAGTTCAGGTTCAGTAACTGTTGTTGCAGCTTCAAAATGATAATTTGTTGTTAGAAATATAACGTATTATTTAAAGGAGACTACAAATTTATGAAAATTATTGAGTGAATGATTTTTATACCAACACACGACTTAAACACAATAATATAATACGATATGTATAGTGGGGGATGAGGTGACAAACTGTTACTGTTACTAAGGCACAAAGAGCGCAACATATAAAGATATTCTAGTTCTTTGTTTAGATTTGTTATGCGCTATATCATTAAAGACTTATTTTTTTTCCTATTATAACGCTAATATAATCCGACTCAAGGTCAAGGCCACACACCAGCTGCGTGATTGCAGAGCTAAGAAACTATGCATATGATACAAATCGCTGTACCGGACGACCACAGCATTTGTATCAGATAGACTTTACCACTGGGTTTCACTTTTAGAAGCACCCCATTCACTAAGTACAGTACGCTTGTGTTATTCATTAGCAGAGATATTAATCAACGATCTAAAAAAATACTGTGCAATAGTAAATACCTGGTTCATTGTTGACTGGCGCTGGAGCACGTCCATCGACTGCCTCGACAGTAGGCGGTGGTCCCGTAGGAGTGACAGCCGGTGACGGGTCTTTAGAAAGCTCGGCTGGTATCTCTTCCTCAACTATATCTTCTTCTTTGATAGCTTCTTTCAAAATCTTTTTAAAAAATAGAAATAAGAATAAGAATAGAATACTCAACAAGTTGGTATCTAAACCTGTTCTATTGAAAATTAATTTATTTTTTTGTGTGTTACGTGCCATAGATCTATAACGTGTTTTTGAAATTTTCATTTTTGAAAATAGTGAATCAAAAATTTTATGCTTTTTTATTAGTATGCCATTCTATTCTAGATCTATTTTCAACATTTTTTTTATTATTTATAAATTATGTTCATATTTATTTTTAACAATATAATTTTTATCTTAGCGTTGAGAACTGAGACTGCCCCTGTGTACGGATTACTACGCAGAGGTCTCGGGTTCGATCCCCGGGTCGGGTAAAATGATATTGGATTTTCTGTCAAAATTCTCAGTATTAGCCCGGAGTTTTAAATTGTGTCCGTAAGATAGCAACAGGCTCGTCCCCTGTTAGATGAGATCTAAAATAAAAAATGGCGAAAAGTGGGTGGTTAAAACTCTGCCTACCCCTTCGGCGATAAAAGGCGTGAAGCTATAGTATGTATGTTGAGAACGTTCTTATAAAAAATATATCTCTTTCTACTTTTTTAATGCAACTCTCAGTATCTTGTCTCTATATAATTAATTAAGCTTTAATTACTTACTCTCAGTTGTAAAGACATGATGATCTTCGACTCGGGACCAGACTTTTGTAGCATGAGCGGTTGAGTTATCATGCTCAAGTCCTTTTGCTTCAACAACGCAGAAATGCCATACGTTAGTTGACCAAGAACGCCGCCGGTTTTTGAATCCAACGCCTGCAAAAATATAATTAGGTAAATGGGTTGTTAAAGACACGTTTACAAAACGAATATAGATACAAATTATGTATTTTATTATATTTATTCAATGTACTACAGAATAGACTACAGTTTTGCAGGTCCCTAAATGATATTTCTAAATCATCGCAACAGATATCATCGGTATTTTATAAATAATCACCCATCTACGGATAAGAGCAATCTAAAATTCTTGTGATTGTTACATAAAAGTACATTTTAGAAAGATTCTTACCTTAATCTCCAAGTTATCGATTTCCGGGTTTTGCACAAGGAATGAGTATCCTATTTCGTAGACGGGGTCATCGGTTCTCATCTGTACGGCGGAGTTCTCCGTCTTCTTGCCCACGGTCACGATTAGATACGGGTCAGGCTTCGACTGAGCGCGAGCATTCTATTTCAAGCACAATAGTTTCATATTAGTATTAAGTGGTGAAATTTTGTTCATCCTTTGGTAAATATTGTTATTCCTTTAAATATTACAGTAATAGGGATTTTTAAAGTTTTTTATATTAGAGAGTATACCAGATCATAAACATAAAAACGAACTTACTGGTAACTTTTTGCATGAATCTATGTACACAGACAAAACCGCAGCGCTGAGCTCTCCCGTCTTGATTAGCACAGTCTCGTTAAGCGCCTGAAATCAAATGAGATCTTTACTAAAAAAGTATCACTAATAATACGACATTATGACGCATTAAACATAATCAATAGAGTTCCGAATACAATATATCACTTTGCACTAGCATCCTAGCACTAGAATAAAGAGGATCAAAGTGTTCTAGGCTTCAAGGACAGCTGTCGGCCGGTCAGTAGTGTAAACCAGTAGATAGAATATATTATAAATTAGGTATATATCTATGAAATTACTTACACGGCTTAGTTCAGATACATCTGAAGTGAGACGGTGCCATGAGAGGATAAGCCGAACCTTTCCATGCTTAGCTTGTTGAAGGGTTTGCCACTTGAATAACAAAAACAAGATAATATGTAATATATACTATGCGCATTATAGTAAGGCTCTTTCTGTACCATTTAAGTTCGAAACAGACAGCGGGCAAGTCAGAACGCGAGTCGCGACGCGACTTGAGCGATTGTAAATGTATTACTTGATGTAGAAGACATCACGCCGTGCGTGACGGTCTGTTTTGACCTTAAGGTAAACGAAAGGTAAAAGCAGCGAAAAAATAACATACTGTATCCAATCGGCCAAAACGCACCACTTGTGAGATGTCTAACGAACACCTGCAATACGAATAAGTTTTGTTATTTGGCCATCTTAACAATACCTGCATAAAATCAATTACTAAATTGTACGCACAATTATTAAGAAATTGCACACACATTGAGTGCACACACATCATTCAGTGAGCTTGAAGCATAGTACGACGTGTTTGAGAAATGTTAGTATCTAAGCCAGGGTTGTCATCTAAGGAGACTAAAATATATACAGTTGAAATAGTGGCATGTCAAATTTATTTAGCCTTTCATAAATGTGTATATTTATAAAAGTGCATTATTTCAAATATAAACACTACTATTTATGTTCTGATTATGTATTATTTTTCTGTAGCAATTTCAAAAATCTATTAACTTACTTATATAAAAAATTTATAGTTATCTTCATTTATCTTTTGTTTTTGCCTTGCGGTAGGCATTCTACCTAGATAGTGTTTAATAATGTCTAGGTTATAAGGTTATGTGTAACAAGTACTATATCATAATTTAGTCTCTAGCCTATCTGATAACCCTAATAGAAAACATAAACGAAGCATATTTATTTTAATTAATTCAGTTCTGAACCCTCAGGAACAATTAGTACTTCATTTATAAAAGTCTAACAAATGTTGTGTGCGTTACGATTGCTCCGCCAAGTTATCTAACCAGAAAAAACTTTGACTACAATTTTGTCGGAATTTGTTGAAATCGAAGTGCACAAACAAAAAATTTGTCGAAGTAGAAATAAAGAAGTTATAAGGGTTTTCAGTTGGCCGCGCCAACGTAACATGTACGATTGCGCGGCCATGGAGATCTCAGCAACTGTTTGGGTTAGAGATCTGATTCTTTTTGCCAATTGAAGACTGAATTTGTCGAAAATTGTCGAAAAAAGAATTAGAAGTCCTTGGTTAATATATTACGAGATATTTACGACTGAATGTTATGGCCGCGCAATCGTAACGTTGTTGATTCTTTATTGTTGATTATTTTTGTATAACTTAATATTTATACATTAAAACTATTACAAGAAGAAAGGTCTTAATTTGTCGAAACTAATAAAAGCAATAAATACTATGTCAGTTTAGTGAAACTGACGAAATCAGCCCAGAACAGAAAGTACGTGGCCGCGCAGTCGAAACGCTACTTTGCACGCTGATATCTCATTATCTGAAATTGCTAGGATTTCGGCGTGAACATCAAATTGTTCGGCATGTTAACCTCAGGAGAATGACATATCGCTTTATCCTCAGAATAGTTTACATTGCGTGTTATCTCAAAAATTATATTATCTCATACAATGTTCGGGTAGGGTAACCATACTTTCGATTTGATTTGGCAATACCTGTAACTGGAGATTAAACAACATTTAGCTTAATCTGCAGAAATGATATTGACTATTGCAGTAAAAGTTTGATGTGAAGTGAATGCATATCATGATCATTATGAACTCGTAAGACATAACATTTTATTATAGTTCTTTTTACCACCCATGCCTTGCATTGTCATGCTCACTAAAATGTCATGACTTGTGGTGTCGTATTGGCCGGGGCATCACCTTCCCTCTAATATGGCGAAGGTAATGATGGCTAGTCTGTGCGTCATGCTTGTGAACGGGTGCTACCTGGGATGACTGGTCAATCTTGGCATGGCATACATTTAATACTTAATTCAGTATTACCTTGTAGTTCAATATGACTGGGAAATGCATTTACTTTTTTTTAATTTTAATTAAAATACGTTGTCAAATTACCATACTAGGTGAAACTAAATAATTGAAATCCTCTATTTTCGTTTCTTTTTTTTAAATGTTATTAAATTAATTGGTTGTTTTTTAATATTTACTTTGTATGGTTCTTTGGTTGCGTTGATGTGTTAAAATTGTTAACTCATACAAAAAATTGTAATTATCTGGCGATTGAAAAGAGTGGCGTGAGTTTCTTGCCAGTTCTTCTCACAGCTCTACCTTGTCAGCGAACTGGCTGTAGGTTAATTAGCTAACTTCATGTAATTTTGACTTTTCATAAGCATCATACTTAATGATCAAAATGAAATAAATACTTTGACTTTGATTAATCTATACTATTATTAGGAGAAGAGTTTGTTTGTTTGTTTAATAAAAATATTCTTATGAGTTTTCATTACTTTGATTATTTACTTTATGAATGAAATATTTTTAGTATGATTTTGCATTGTACTTAGGACTAACCTTAAATGGATTAAACAAACAAACAAACTCTTCCCCTAGTAATAGTATAGATTAATCATTTCTGCAGATTAAGCAAAATGTTGTTTAATCTCCAGTTACAGATATTGTCAAATCAAATCGAAAGTATGGTTACCCTACTCGAATATTGTATGAGATAATATAATTTTTGAGTTAACACGCAATGTAAACTATTCTGAGGATAAAGCGATATGTCATTATCCTGAGGTTAATACGCCGAACAATTTGATGTTCACGCCGAAATCCTAGCAATTACAGATAATGAGATATCAGCGTGCAAAGTAGCGTTTCGACTGCGCGGCCACGTACTTTCTGTTCTGGGCTGATTTCGTCAGTTTCACTAAACTGACATAGTATTTATTGCTTTTATTAGTTTCGACAAATTAAGACCTTTCTTCTTGTAATAGTTTTAATGTATAAATATTAAGTTATACAGAAATAATCAACAATAAAGAATCAACAACGTTACGATTGCGCGGCCATAACATTCAGTCGTAAATATCTCGTAATATATTAACCAAGGACTTCTAATTCTTTTTTCGACAATTTTCGACAAATTCAGTCTTCAATTGGCAAAAAGAATCAGATCTCTAACCCAAACAGTTGCTGAGATCTCCATGGCCGCGCAATCGTACATGTTACGTTGGCGCGGCCAACTGAAAACCCTTATAACTTCTTTATTTCTACTTCGACAAATTTTTTGTTTGTGAACTTCGATTTCCACAAATTCCGACAAAATTGTGGTCAAAGTTTTTTTCTGGTTGGATAACTTGGCGGAGCAATCGTAACGCACACCAAATGTTGCTATTTGAGCATTACAAGTTAGTAAATGAATATTTAACAAGGTGTGGCAAAATAATGATAAAATATTATTGTTATAGGATTAGTAAGAAGTAGTATTTATCCACTATCACCATGAATGAGTTAGTTACTCCTATGCTTTTTAACATTGAAGTTTTATGGTCCAACTACATGTTTAAACACTGTTACCTAGTGCAGTGTAATAACTGTTGCAACTAAGAAAACAGTGTATAAAACATTGTTCTTGAGTGCAAATAAGATGTAAGATGAGGCATGTCTTTTCGGCAAGCTTTTAAAAGCCCAAGTGCGATTTATAAATCTTTAATTCCTTGGAACTGTAGGTACTTTATGATTTAAGCAGCGGTTAATTTTGCGTCAGTGTGCAGTATTGTTTGAATAGCCCGTGGTCGCTTTGTGGCTAGTATGTTAGTACACAGTGTATATTGCCTAGTATACGAATTGTATCAAGTGTAGGCAGCGACCGACCTGCCCAGTTTCTCATCTCTGCCAGTGCGGTCCCAGTCGTAAAGCTTGATGACCAATACCGGATCGCTGCTTCGAAGCACAGACTGTCACAACCCACCATGTTACACAAATACACACACATACATAATAAGCTTTGTTAAGTTAGTTTTAATAAGCTACACTTATGTTTAGTAAGTTTTTGGCTTTGTAAAAATATAGCTAACAACAATGTAAGTGTCCATGTTAATTTGTAAGTAAATAGGTACTTATATTATATATTTTATTGTATAATAAAACTTGCCACGATGGATATACCTATAAGTGAATTAATGCCCCAAATGTTTTCGATGGGTGTTTCACAGAAACGACAACACTTTGTACACACATTAGCTGTAGTCAATATTAAACGGAACACTAATATTTGGCTCCATCCTCTCCGATTACTCCATTCCATCTAAGAGATGAACAGGAAAAATATTGACACTCTCCAATAACTCTGATCCCGGCTTCTTACAGAAAGGATGAAGGGTGTATGTACTTACCGTAAAGGAGATAATATCATGTTTATAAATCAGATGGTTTGATAGTTTTTTGTGAGAGAATATACCTACCTCTACAATCATTGCATGCTTGCATTTTTTATTGTCATAATTTTATCTTTTTTTCTTCTCCATTTCATCTGTAACTATAAGTACAAAACTCCTCCGTGTGTCCTGACACCAGAGCTATCGGAGACAATTGAACTTTTTTGCTATCTACCCTGCCCTGTTGACGGATCTGGCTTCCGAAGAGGTTAGAGCCAACTTACCAAAATGTTAAAAACCATTAAATCAAAATAGAATCTTAATATCACCGAAGCGACACCACACACAAACATAGACGTACAAACGGTAATAATAAGAGTCAGGTTAAATAAAAATCAATGAAAACACTGCGATGAAATGTCGCTAATGTGACAATGCACTAATAGCGGCGGAGACGGACCTGCCAAGATAATCATCGTTCTGTATGCCCATCCCCGGGTCCCAGTCCCAGAGCTCGCACTGCAGCACTTGACTCTTCCTTGAGCTTACTATCGCCTTGGGACAAAATCACAACATACGGACATGTTAGTTTTGTGCCAAAATTATCTATAGCTATTATAGCTAATTTTGAATATTAAAATCAAAATTGGGTAGCCCAAATCACCAGTGTTCTATATCCTGACTATCTGGCAAGTATATCCAATTAAACAATAATATACAGCATTTCGAAATGTACATTTCAACAACTTCTTAAATACTACTTTACACAAATATTGCAGAGAAGAAAGAAAAAGCACACTTCTATCATATTAATATATCAAGACATCTAGGAAACTCACCTTCACCTGTAAAACTAAAACAGCTTGCTTGCACATGCACTATGGTTACTCATTCTATCTAAATTAACTAAGTGGTACTCTTGAAATAAGACGCTCAAAATATAATTATCTCATTCGAGCCCTTACAATAAATATGGTATTTTTTTAGCTTCCTAGATAATATTGAGTAAAATTGATCTATTTACGCTTATTGAGCTTCTTAGTTCTAAAAATATCAACAGCATTTCACCAAAAATAAATACAAATAAATTCATATAAAGAGGTTCTTTGGAGTGACGCCGAATGATATTGTATTTATGACTAAAGATAAGGCAGCCATCTAGATAACAGTGAACAATTTAATAAAAAATATATATTTAGCACTGTTAATTTTCAGGCTTAGGCGATCGCTAATGTATAAAAGCAAGAACGGTTACGATGCGTGAAGCGAGTGCAACCATGAGCATAGCACGTAGCATAACCGAGTTTGTTCACCGCCAGCACCTAGCCCGTCCCCTAGCACCGTCTACCACCCGTGTACGTACTTACTTGCCCAGTTTGTCGTCATCATTGCCTTCATCCTTGTCGAACACTTCGATTTCCAACGCTTGCCCGAGAGATTGCATTACACGCGCCTTTATGCCACACGCGTATAGTCCGAAGCAAACATAAGTAAGGAAAACAAAATCTTGTTCATCACAATGTACTTACTTGGGGACAGTTACAGGAACATAATGGTCATCATCACCTTATTATCTACTGTACAGTTTTATTACTGTGTTAGAATTTAGAAAAGTGTTTATTAATTTTCTAATTTGTCAATTTATTTTTATTCTGCCCTTTGATTTCCATAGTAAATTTAGAAAATATGTAATTTAAAAATCGTAAGATCTTATTCTCGAATAAACCACCAATGCAAACAACGGTCAACTCGTGAAAATATAAAAATAAGTGAAGTAATGAAATTGACTTAGAAAATTATAATTGTTCGAAACATGTTTACTTGTTTCTACTTTTGTGTTTGTTTATACACAAAATAAATCCAATTTACTTGATGCAAGATTCGTAACCGAAGTTTCATAATATTATATCTCTTTTTTTTTATTTTTTTTTCATCAGTAACACGAAAAGAAAAAAACTTGTCTTGAGAACTTACAACTCATAATGTTACTTACTTTAAACGCCATTTACAGTAGGTTTGCATTTTGAAAGGCAATTTGCATGCTCTCATGGTAAAACTACGAGACTTAGTTTGCCTTTGAAAATGTATGCAATAAAATATGTCACACAATAAACTGAAGAACGAAAATTGAAACAAGCAAGATTGCAAATTGTATGAACAGTAAACATACTTCGCACTAAATACACTGTCAAACATGCTCATTCCTGATCATGATTTTACATATAATAAAATAGCAACATGATGTTGTAAAAGATCAAAATCATATTTTAATTAAGTATTTTGTTTTGGATTTATAGTTTATATTTTTCCGTGTCTATCTAAGTATCTATGTCAGTTTGATTAGATTGAGGTCTGTAAGTTTTCAACCTTACACCATAACCTTATACCTTACTATTTTTCAGAAAATATTGCTAATACTATTTGATAACGAAGAAAACCGGTTTGTCGAACTTTTTAAACGGAATCCCAGTGACTAAGACGGCTGAAAAGAATTATTTATCACGAGTGGAGGTGTCGTAGCCCGTTAGCAATATTGTTAATATCTTTCGACCGATGCCTTGACCTGACTGAGGAAGGTTTCAAATTTTTTTTTTTTGTATTTATCCCTTCTTCAGGTAGGATAAACTTTGAGAACTAGAGACGGAGTTCGCTATTCGCAGAAACAACTAAAGCTATTACAACGTGTGCAAACAAAAAATTGTGAGCGGATAGCAGATGCTAAAATAGGTACATGATGTTGCTGTTTTAAACGGTAATCAGCCAAACAATGACTAACTTGCAAATCTCGTCTTGATGAAAAATGAAAACAGCTATGCACAACATTCATAACGGTGCAGTGTTTGTTCATTATAAATTTGGACAAATCAGAAATGAGCTAAATACTAACTAACTACTTACCAAGTGTATGCCACAATTAATTAAAATAAGCAAGCATATAGTTATAATTAGATACCAACATTAAAAAATGATTATTATGACTGCACTGACTATATAACTTTAAGTCATTTACATGACGCAAGTTTTACAAAACTATCGACATTAATCTGACGCATGTTTTACAAAGCAAATGTCTTTGGCAACGTTATTAAGATGAAAGTTTTTCAAAGTAAGTCTCGGTATCGACGTTAATCAGACGCAAGTTTTACAAAGCAAGTCTCGTTATAGACGTTAATCAGACGCAAGTTTTACAAAGTAAGTCTCGGTATCGACGTTAATCAGACGCAAATTTTACAAAGTAAGTCTCGGTATCGACGTTAATCAGACGCAAGTTTTACAAAGTAAGTCTCGGTATCGACGTTAATCAGACGCAAGTTTTACAAAATAAGTCTCGGTATCGACGTTAATCAGACGCAAGTTTTACAAAGTAAGTCTCGGTATCGACGTTAATCAGACGCAAGTTTTACAAAGTAAGTCTCGGTATCGACGTTAATCAGACGCAAGTTTTACAAAGTAAGTCTCGGTATCGACGTTAATCAGACGCAAGTTTTACAAAGTAAGTCTCGGTATCGACGTTAATCGGATTTTATTTGTATCGCATATTTTTATATAGTGTGACAACTCATCAAGAAATGTTTTTTTTAGAAACATTATTATAGTCAGTGCAGTCACTGCTCATAGTCGTGTAATAAGCACACGACTTATTAAAAATATCTACACATTCAAAAACTAGATAATTTAATCTAATGTTACGTTAATTCAACTAACACTTCTAATATAAAATACCCATGTGCTGGAAAATAACATAGAAGTATTCAGTGTACCTCACACCAGAAGTCCCAATGTGGATTCACGTTATTGTCAATGTGTTTGGTCTTCCACTGCTGCGCGCCCACCGTTATAACTGCGTACGGATCTGACTTACCCTTACCTGAGAATATCAATGTTTTATAGGGACACAAAGTATTTAAAAGACACAAAGTGCCGGAGGTACAATAACCTTCCTCGATCCTCTTCCATTCCTCCCTTTCTTATTATATAGTCGACACCGGCTTGGCTGTGTTTCTTAGTGTTGTTTCTGCGATGCTTAGAGGTTACGGTTACCACTTACCGTAGACCATGTTTGTTTGTCACCAAAACCAAAGTTGTATAGAAATTACTTCAGATTTTATAGATACAGACCTCATCCGATAGAAGTTATTGAAAACTAGATTCTTGCGGCGCGTTTACATCCGCATCTTTGCTTACTGCTTTGCTCCCGTCACCAGTAGCGTTATGTTATATAGCCTACAACCTTCCTCAAGAACTGGACTATCATACGCAAAAAGAGTTATTCAAATCCGACTGGTAGTTCCAGAGATTACCGCGTTTAAACAAACAAACTCTTTCGCTTTATTATAACAGTATAGATGAAATTCTCACCAAGCATAGACACGTCTTTCTTCATGAGATTCTGCGCTTGGACGAGATGGATACGAAGTACACCCTATAAACATAATTATAATTTAATACACATTATAGACACGTATTTCTGAATGACTGATCTAAATGACATCCTAACCATTACACAGTAAATATTATTTTTATAAAACGTAAGTAAACCTAATAGTAAAAATGAGGGATTAATATGTATTATTTAGTTCAATGTGATGGACACTTCTAAATACCAAGATCATATTTTTCAAGAGGACAAGGACAGAGACATGAGAAGAACAGTAAATGGTAGATAAATTACCTCTGGCTCTGGCATTCTGAGGTCGACAGTGGGTACTTCATCACTTAACTTGATAGGCAGCTTGTTGGGTAACACCATCATTTTCGCCACTTGCTCCACAATGCAACGACGTAGGATGTCACTAAAAAGGTAGGTGGGCAATTTAATTTTATCCAATGCATAGTTGGTATACCTCAGTGAGCGGTAATGAGTTAATAACCAAGGTAATAGTCGATAAAAAGCAATCTGTTATTTGACTGCCTCTGTGGTTCGGTGGTACTGTGTATGGACTGCTACGCAGAGGTCGCGGGTTCGATTTCCGCTCAGTGCAAATATTTGTGTGCATGAACATGTCTATTTGCATTGGTCTGGGTGTTTCTATGTATAAAATTTATGTATTTACAAAAAAGAAAGTATATAAGTATGTATATCCGCATTCTACTAGAACCCATAACACAAGCATATAATATGCTTACTTTGGGTCTAGATGGCGTTGTGTAGTTGAAGTTATCAGGCGTATCTACCTAAGTATAATTAGGACGCGTGGACGATAAATTTTAGGGTAAAGAAAGAGAGTAAGTTGAGTAGGTGACTGGTTTTTATTATTATTACTTAGTTATATAAAGTAATAGTTACCTAAATCCAGGCATATCTAAAATATCAGCGGCGCCGACCAGATTAAAGTCAATGGACGGATTGTTTAAAAAGAATATTTGAAGGCCACCCACTAAAGGCATTTTGGTGATCAGAGGTTTCATTACAACTCGCACCATACCATGGATCTGTCAGGAAATATTTAAAATAAAAATGTACATTAAGAAAACATGTATTAGTGGTTAAATAAAAACAGAATAAAAGATTTTTTTTTCTACATTTACAGTGCTTAGACCTATGAGCCTTTATGTTACAAGGTTATGGGTAAAACATCGGCAGAATGAATCGTCGAGGTTTTCCCGAGAGACTACAACATGGAGTTCTTCAAGAAAGGAGTTAAAAGGTTTATAACAGGGTCGGCAACGCGCTAGTGATGCTCCTGGTGTTGCAAGCGTCCATAGGCTACGGTAACTGCTTACCATCAGGCGGGCCGAATGCTTGTTTGTCACCTTAGTCGTATAAAAAAAAAAAAAAGAAAACATCGAATGAGCTTTCATGCGGTTAGCTTTACTAGTTATTCTACTGTCATTGAACCTCCTTTCGTCTACGCGACAAACGTGTACCTAATGGCATGGTGAATGGCACCGAATATATTTCATACAACTAGTAAAGTTGTTATACTATTCTTAGCATTACTATTTGGATGACATAGCCACAATAAGAGACGGCGACTGTTGATTTGTGTCTCTCAAGGAAATAAAAATTCTAATTCTAATAAAATAAAAATAGTTAAAGCTTGAACGTTCAGTTTAAGGAGTACTAAGCATCCATTTGCACACAAATTTAGCCTTTAGGTGCAGAATGTCAAAGTTGCAAAATGTCCAGGTTGCAAAAGGTCCAGGTTGCAAAATGTCAAGATTGCAAAATGTCCAGGTCGCAGAATGTCCAGGTTGCAGAATGACCAGGTCAACATTCTCAACCACTGGACATTTTGCAACTTGGACATTCTGCACCTCAAGGAAATTTAGCTATAATTATAGACATTGTTGTCCTCTTAGGGCCTAGGAGGATTAGCAGTCAAATGATTTTAATTAGATAATTTATTTGCGTCAAAATTTTAGAGCGACACTATTTTAGTATTGTTCTATAACTAGAAGTAGGTACTAAGTATATATAATCAGTATAAGAATGTGAATGAAGAAATACTTATTTTTTATTTGAATACTCACCTGTAAATCTTTGATTCCACCGCGAATACGTTGAAGGACGAATGAAATATCACAATCTCCAGCGTAACTGAAACGGTAAAACATATTAATGATTCGAGAAATATACTTCTAATGGCAATTTATTTTCTTTTCAAGACTTTTTATTAGAAAGTCTGAAAAGAGGTTAATTACGATCTTAAGACCATTTCTGTTTTATCTCACGCAGAGAGAGTAGACGCTTTTGTTTTATTTTAGTGTAAATGTTCCGATTACAGTAATATGGAAAGCAAACTATATACTAAATACTGCACAGAGGCACTAAGCTAGATAACCATACAAACATAATTATAAAAACTCACAACAAGTCGACATCCATGATGATTTCATTTCTGGAGAGGTTCTTATCGTACACTTTAACGCCGCCGACGCGAGGTGCCTAAGAATATTATTATCCTCGTTATTGCATACCATAAACATTTTACAGCATTAATCCATCTGCATATAAAACAACTTGTTTTTGTAAGCAAGGGGAGAAATATTATATATAGGTTTTCTTAGATTTTCACGGTACATCTAATTTTAAGTTCATGTTTTATGCTTGAACAAGAATATAATTAATTACTATTAAGCTTTCGCGTTGCATGATATATAAATAAGGTAAGGTAAGTACCTAATACATAATCGCGTTAGCTCCCAAGAGAATATAATTATCATTAAAGTTATATTAAGCAAGAGTTACGCACACTACGACTAGGAAAGCAACTATCCCTATTAGGTGATAACATTCTCTTTGTATTGTTGTGTGTCTTCCTAGCAATGCGTAGTCTACGAAGTTCTTCGTGGTATATACAAGGGTCCTTCTAGCAGAGACTTATGTCTTAGGCTGCTAATGAGGTGGTTTTTATTAGGTAACAATGCACAAAACATATTTTTAACATAATAGACGTCCAAGCAATGTAATGTTTAGCAAGATATAGGTTCAGCAGTCTCCTAATAAGTCTTCAAAAACTACTACGACCTAAATATGTATTTTTTATAATGACCGAAAAGAATTTACGTTATTTATTTACTTATAAAGCCGTCATAGTAGAGGTCACCATGCCAGTAATGGTTAATTGGGAACGCATACATTCTTAGGTAGTTTGTTTAAAATAAATTACTTACAATGGTGCCGAGAATCATACGCTCAAACTTGAATCCGTGAAGTTTATAGTTAGCCAAACTTTCAGCGACAGCCGGCTCGATGGAATCCTTCAGGAGATTTCGAGCGAACGAATTCACGTTCGGCCATACTTGCAGAAGGATCTGTTACGAGAAATAGCACATTAAAGACATTTTTTGTGATGACTGAAATATTTAAATATAAATCTATATAGCGAAGGACAGACACTCACCCACTCACTCATCGCGAAATCTCAGAAACAACAAGTGCTAAGATTCTCAAATTTTGCACGGGGGTTCCTTTTAGGACGTAGGTTCTCATTAAGACGGGATTTTGCGAAATTCATCCTCTAAGGAGGTAAAAAGAGGTTGCTTTTTTTTATATTAGCCCTCCAAAGTGACTGCACTCCGCCTGATGGTAAGCAGTCAGTGGAATCCAGAAGTGGTGGCCTCCATACCAAAAGCCGTAGTTTAAACTACTGGTATGGTGGCCTCCACTATGGCGGCTGGGAATGGGGTTAGGGAAAGGAAATTAGGGAGGTGAGGATAGCTCTCACTCACCGAACGAAACGCAGTACGGATACTACTACTCTTACGTCGATCTTCTATGAGAGGGTAGTACCTCCCCAGACGATCCGGCTCTTTCATGCTGAAACCAGCGTGGATCTACTATAGTGTAAAGTACCGTGTAAGTAGTAAGTTTGTATGAAACTTCTATAGTTTTAATAGTAGGATTTCTAAATTACTAAAAAATACTCATTATTTAAAGAAAACAGACTTTAGAAATGGGTGACATAGAGGGTGTAAGTTTGTATGAAAAATCTTCTATTTTTAAAGCTATCGAATTAGAACTCATAAACTCTATTAAAATTAGTTAATGTAAATAGAAGTCCCAAGTTTGTGTGAAATTTCGTCAGTTTCAGTGGTAGCGGGTGAATAGATTTAAATGGGATTCGCCATTGAGACGGAGTAGATACAATGTACGAGTGCCGTAAGATCAGGCAGGCAATATACATATATGTACACATTGTCATCCTGAATTTTCACACGAACGAAGTCGCGGGTAACAGCTAATTATAAAAAAAGATAATTGGGAGATTGTCCTATATACCTATATAAAATGGCTCAGTCTATTTTCTACCGTTTCCAATGGAAATTTAGATAAGCAGGTACATTCCTCTATAAGAAGGTATAGGTAATTAGGAATAGCTATTAATTTCATTAGTTACGTGAAATTTTACCTTATATTTAAGTGAGCCAAAGTTTTAGCCTAGGTTTAGGTAAGAGTCGTTATTCGTGGCCCCATTATGATATCAAAATGAAAATAAAAGTTCGAAGTTGTTCATGTTATTCTGGAACATTCCACATCTACTAATTACTGTGTTGTGCGCGACATACTAGCTAGCTTATTCAATTTAAATATTAGCTGTTATCAGAGGCAATTCAAATAGTAATTAAAGTCGTATTTTTCTGTACAACTGTAAATTTTATCTCGAGATCACTTTTATCGTACCTATTAGAACCTAGCGTGCTTAGGCAATGAATATTTAAGATTTCATGTAACACACAAAAGGCTAAACTGGTCTTGATTCTCTACAACTGCGTCAAATGTTAGTTCTAGAGACTAAAATGCTGAACTATACATATATATATAGGTTCGAATTTCTTATAGAGGCAACAGACTTGACCTAATGGTAATCGTTCTATACGCTCTTTAGAGCGCATTTTATCCGACATTCACCTAAGCCTTATGTATATAAGGCTAACGTAATGTATTTATATAAGCCTAATTTAAAGATAAAATTAAGTAAGATAGGAAAAGATAAATATCTCTTTTGCGTTTTGCTCACAAATAAAACGCATCAAATAAATCTTAAAAACTCGGCTGGAACGCAACATCAATAGTGTTGATATTTATTTTAATGTAACACAGATGATTCACGCTTCTTATTGAAAGGTATCCAACGCATGTTGAGTTGTTAATAGTGTTAAACAACAAATAAATTTGCGCGGAACAGATCATGGAAGCAATTTGTCACATCATTAACGCATTGAATCAATAAGCGAACCGCGAACTCTGATAATGTAGGTGGAAAACAATTGAAATAATCCGAATCATACTTAATATAATATTAATAATATATAATATAATAATAATAATATTCTACCACATTCACACAGCGCCATCTAGCCCCAAATTAAGCTTTTTTTATTTGCTTGTGTTATGGGTACTAAACAACTGATATACTACTTATATACATTTTTTTTTTGTAAATACATACATATTATAGACAAATTACACCCAGACACAGAACAAACAATCATGCTCATCACACAAAGGTTTGTCCTGGGTGGGAATCGAACCCACGACCTCCGGCTTAGCAGTCAGGGTCACTAACCACTAGACCAACAGGCCAGCAACTTGTAGTAGTGGTACTTAAGTCATTTAGCAAATTACTCCGTAAGAACATAATATAGGTATTATTATACCTACGATCCATTCTAGAAAGACGGTAATAGATAATAGACTTTTGCTAGTTTCAGCATAAATAGGCCGGGTGGTACCTATCCCGTTATAGAATATTGGCGTAAAATATTATCCATGTGCTTTCTTCATCATTTCTTTTATAACAAGAAGTTTCTGCAATACTAAGAAAACACAGCCATGTTCATAAGCTTTGGTAATCACATCCGGTAAGTCAAATGCTTATTTGCCACCCAAGTGCTATAAAAAAATTAAGTACAATATACAATATCCACCTGGCCAATTAAGTCAAGTTGAATTTAGTTTGAATACCTGCATAAATATAGAATCCAATAAATCATAGCATATGTCTCCTACCTACAAATTAACTAGGTAGGTACTGCCAACATTTATCTTCATTGCCCAAGTACATTTCAGGATATATTTAATGATGATAATATCTAGCTATATATGTTACGTACTTACCCTGTTCAACCATTCTGCTCGTTCCACATCCGGGAAGAATACCTGTAAACATACGTCACCTTTAATTATTCATTCACGTTAATTAAGTTAAGTGGCTGTTAAATAACTTGTTAACTTTTAACAGTCACGATGCAATACAATTACAATTATCACCGAACAAGGTGAAGGGTGTCGGTGTTGGTATGTGAAAGAGAACTTCAAACTATCGACGCAAAAATACTAAAAGAATCGTTTATGAATTTTAATCGCACGTAATGTAAGTGGCCACTAAGTGTAAGAGATATGCTGCGGCAAAACTAACTTAGTAGTAATTCCTCATACAAAGAGAGAAAGAGAGCAAGACTGAGCAGTTTGCGTATTCGCGATTGCTACGCTCTCTAACCTTTGACCATGGAATCAAACGATTTGTAATATAAAAGTAACTTTCGTAATTTTATTGATTGTTTTCACTGCAAGCGGCGAATAAAACGAAGTGGGTACTTATGCCTAAATAATAAAATTGAAAACACATATTTACAAAAGGTGTGCTTATCACTCTTTATAAAGGTACGAGCTCGCACGAACGCATCGCAAAATCTTGCATTATGCATTCTTCTTCTCTTGAATGATTAATCAAATTCAACAGAGACGACTTACCGCAGCAGCGGAAGTCGTACCAGCGCGGTTCGTGTCGTAGGTTATCTGCGTTGCAAATTCGCATTGCGTCGCGCGTCGTATCGCTATTTTGTATTTGGACACTAAACCACATCAGCATAATAGGCAATAGCAATAAACAACTAACGTTATTTACATAATGCACCTTTCCATACTATCTGTTTTTTACAGGCAACAATAACATAATTTTTGCCTTGCAAAATTTGCATTTTGTAAACGAGTGTCATTTAGATACCACTGCCCGATAAAGCAAAAATTAATGTTCATAAGTTTTTTTGTGTATTATATTATGGCTTATTTATCTTTGCAAAGTCTTCTTATAAAGCCTCTGCGAAATATCGATCGGTAATATAATCGCGAAAAATAATGCATTGTTGTAAATATAAATTGAGTGTAGCATAGGAAAGACAGCTAGGTCTAACACACAAGTATGCAAGTAGGTACCTACCTATTTCCTATAGAGATACGATGGAGCTATGAAATAGGTATGTGCAAGTTATTTTTGTGCAGGTTCTTCTGCACGATAGAACATTCTTGAGCATTTAAATATGGCTGAGTAACTCTCCCTAAAAATTATTCATCCTAAACCAAAAATAAAATTTTCGATTTAGGGCGCGTTTGCTTCCGTTTGACCCTTTCCTATCCATTACGCACAATTAAGTGGATCGTACTAAAGTTACTTCAGGTGGGGCGTCGCAAATAGCTTTTTTGGTGCGTAAATTACTCACTGTACACATAAAGTAGTCACGTGCTGCAATATTATAGCTGTGTTTTGTATACTTAGGTATTTTTATTGACAAAAGCGCAGCTCCAATACAGTCACCAGTTTACCGCTCGGGCGAAGCCGCAGGGCGCAGCTAATATTAATATATATTATAGCACTGTCTGTTGTGGCTTTTAGGCCCTCTTTTGATTTGCCAAATATTTTAAATTTTACTTAGGTCATTTAGTCTCTTTTCAAGATGGACAAGACGGATAAGTCGAAGACGAACCTGAAATTTCTAAAAAGTTTTTTAGGATTCTAAAAGACCAAAGAGGGACCTGTGGCGGAAACTTGTGTATTCTTTCGAAGTGAAAATAATTTATTTATTTATTTTAAGGAAGGCTTACAGACTAATAACAGTTTTAAGATAGTATACAAATATAACTATATTGCTAATAACAAGCCTTCACAAATTGTTTCTATTATTGTACTTAAACATAAATTAAGTAAGTAGTAGGCAATGACAATATCTCATTCCATATAATAATACATTATATTATAATGCAACGTGTAGAATTATTTTTTATATGAACAGTTTAATGTAAAAACAACAAACAAATAATTAAACATAAAGAGATTTTATACAAAGAGAGATAATAACCACAGACAATATCTTCCACAATTTAGTATTATTATTTTTATGTATATATATAATTATATTTATATTATACCATTTCTACCAATTCTATATGCCATTGTTCTGAAAAAAATATTTGTTAAAGACGTCTTACTGAAAGTGAACTAGTGCAAAAAAGGTCAATGTTAAATTCGCGAGGTAATTTATTGTACTTTGTCGCGTTACGCAAGAAGAATGCATTACGCCTATAATTTGTTGTTGCAAACGGTACATATAACAGCGATCTTTGGCGCAAACGAGTGCAAAATAAGGTAGCTCTTAGCCCAACAATGGAATGATAGAGGCAATAGTACGTGTTTTTTTACCTATTTTTGCGAGACTGTCCGGCGAAGCTATCTCTAGACCAACCAACAATTCTTATAAACATTATTTGAGAATATAAAATTGGAACCTATCTACTTAAGTGATTAAGATTTGTGCAGATAGTGGCCTCCAATTCCAATGAAGCATCTGGCAAGGAAAACCCACTTGAAATTGGATATTGTTAAAAAATACTAGCATACTGAAAAAGCAAGACTGATCTGCAAAGTATTTATTAAAATATTGTAACATCATGCTAGAATAAAATTATTTATTAGAAAAACAAAACGAAACGAAAAACCGACTTCAAAACAGGTATCATATCAATGATTTCGTTGATTCCCCTATATATAATTTTCTTTGCTTTGAAATAATTAAAATATTATTTTCTACTTTTTAGTTATAGATTAAACATTTAGGTATTATTTTGAAGTCGGATATATATATTATAAGTCGGAAGTTATGGATAAACCTTTAGACAAATTTAAACAAATTGTCTAGAAACATTTAATACTTATGGGTGACTACAGTGTTCATGAGTATCTAAACGAACTGGCTATAGGTTAATTTGCTGACATTTTGTAATTAACCTATATATAATAATGAATTTACACATTAAGCAATTATATTTGCTTGTGTTATGGGTACTAAACAACTGATTACTACATATATATATATATTTTTTTGTAAATATATAATTATAGATAAATTACAATAAAAATAAAATTTATATGAATAACAAAAATTACACCATTTAAGCTTTCAGTGGGAAGTAATTGTTTAAGTATTGTTTATATATTTAATATGGCTAAGCCTACTTAACGTGCTGCACAAATGAGACAGCGCCGTTTGGACGCAAGTAATGACGAGAGTAAGATTGTAAATAGAGATTTAAAGTCCTTATCAAAGTCTTTGCTGATCGCTACCCCCTGAATCCCGGAAACCACAAACCAAAACAAAAAAAGTGATGACCTACCAACAAAAAATAATTATAAAAATCATAATTTAACTGACGGAGTAATCGCGTAACAAATATACAAAAAATAAACAGTGTTGCTGCAGGTTTATGGCCGCCCGCTGCTGTCGTAATTTCTCACGACCATAAGGCCTCCAACTTGGCTTAACGGCTACCAAATTATAGTGATAACCAGAGTCCACTGCTCTAAAGCATAAAGACGCTCAAAATGAAATGCCACAAATGGTCAACCATCCACAGACACGTTGTTTCTAACAAAAAAGAATTTTGAAAATCCGTTTACAATTCTAGCATGTCACATGTTCATGTCACATTGTGATATGTCCATGTCAGAAAATTTGTCACAAAAGACATCGACGCGTTGCTTTACATGTCTAAATGTTACAAATATAAAGAAATAATTTTCCAAATTGGTTCATAAATGACCGAGTTCTGTTGTAACAAACACAACTACTGAACCATTTTTTATAATAAAAGTGTGTGACCAATTTCAGATCACTTATACCCTGTCAAATAAAAAAATATCAAATCGGTTCATAAATGACAAGTTTCCTGGTAACAAACACATAAAAAAAAACACGACCCGAATTGATAACCTCCTCTTTTTTGAAGTCGGTTAAAAAGGATAATACCTACATACCTATTGTCTCTACAACGATCACCTAACACAGTCATTAAAGCAATTGGTGTCACTGACCTATTGCATAGTCTCACCGGTTTACTAATCAATAATATTATTTGATACGATCGGAATTGAAATAAGTAGACAAATATTGCCGCCTCGCATTGGTTACAAAGAAATATTTATGTGTCTTTAATATATTTATGTATACATGACATTACAAACAGTTCTACATGTGTAAAAATGTATTTTGTTGTCCATTGTCTGCTCATTGTAGAGCGACCATTACAATTAGCGTAACATGGTTACGCCTGTAATATTTTTCTTATTTTCGATTCCTTTTAAGAATTTCATATTAAATTACATATTATTTATAACAACACGATATACAATTTTAGTAGGCATTCCTACGCTAAGTGAAACGTAAGTAAACTACACTATTGAGACCATGAGACTATTGGGTACCTACTACCTACCTACTTTACTTAAGTGTCGTTTTGAATATAATTAATAAACCTATTTATAGAATTTTAAGTTATTAAATGAGTCATCAATTTTAACCGCTACAAGGTCTTAATCATATTATACTAATATTATAAAAATGACGCATACATACCTATGTTTGAAGGCGATAATCTCTAATAACGAAAGGCTAGAGAGCCTTCGAAAATAAAATTTTCTTAAAATAAAGTTATACTTACTGCTTTCTAATAACATCTAAGGCTCCTTTCTTAACTAATATAACATATATAAAACCGCTGGTTTGAGATCATATGGCAATTTAAATAACTTACCCACGCCGGCAAGTCGTCAAGCTTGGCCAAAACAACATCTTTTTCGGATGACAATGCCGCAGCCTTGGCCAAATTACGACGATACTCGCTCTCCTTACGCCACTGGTCACGAAGAACGGACAATATAACGGGGCCGATCAACCAGGCCACGCTCCATTGCATGTAACCTACGAGGTATACAGCGCCAACGACCGACACCTGTAGCAATGATTATCAAATCATGAAATTTATTTCACGACACTATACATACTTATACATAACGTTATCGAATTGATTAGAAAAGCATTATTTTCTTACATCAGCTTTATGGAGTTGATTGTGTGATTTGATTTAATGGAATTTTATAAGATTATATTACAAAATAATGAATTGGCATTTTGATAAGTACAAGATAAGATGGTTCATTAAATAATTTGTTTAATTGTTACCTTCTTTAGTATGTGATGTGATGTGGGAAATTTGTTTTTTTTTATTATTCGTCATAAATCGAAAACTATACATACACACATAAAAATAATTAAAAATCTGTTTAAGCTTGTGCCACTGAAGCCCTTTCATACGATATCCAACATGACACGGTTAACTCAATTCAAAATTTGGACCGCTGCGTCGCCTTGGCATAGTCTCTGTTTATAAAATGATTTATTTACAAATGTATACTTTTCAGATTTTGCCCGATACTTGTAGGTAGGACGATATTACTTACATGTCAAATTTCATAGTTCTAGGTCAACGAAGAATACCCTATAAATTTTGATTCCCTTGAGCGTCGAATTATAGGTTTTTTGCGGCATAAACGGCCAAATCTTTTTTTTTACGATAACTAAGAACTTTGATTTTTTCACATCTTGAAGAGACTGTAAACCTAAGTATATCGTTTTAATTTCAACTCGATACCTCCACGCGTTCCCGAGATAAAAGTTCTTGATAGACAGACGGACAGACATCAGACATAAGGGTTCCGATTTTCCTTTCCAGGTACGGAACCCTAAAACGAATTGTAAATGTAAATAGGACAAAAAAAGGATATTACTTATTAACTAGATAAATACTAGAATATATTCATTTTAAAAATCCATAGTAATATTATTCCATACTAATATTATAAGTAAATGCGAAAGTAACTCTTTCTGTCTGTCTGTTACGCTTTCACGGCTAAACCACTTAATCAATTTTGATGAAATTTGGTATAGAGATAGAATAGACCTTGGGAAACAACATAGACTTTATCGCGAAAAAATGGCTTGAAGGGTTTGAATAGGGGATGAGTTTGTATGAAAAATGCGATATAACCAACATTCACGTGGGCGGAGCAGCAGGCACAAGCTAGTAATACCATATTGTAACACTTATCATATTAGGAGGTAAGTAAACCATTATTAATTCTTACTTACTATAATTAGAATCAAACCACAATATGCTATAAATATAGCCTGTGGAAATATTATTTATATGCATGACATCACACTCTGACATCAACCATACCTATTGTCTATCAAATGAATTAAAATAAGCCTTCAACTAGGCACTGTTAGAGTAATTGTATGAGATACATTAGTGTCATGCTTGTTTTCATATATTATATAGATTTTATTTACTTTCATATATTAGCCCTTTTAAATTCACAAGTTTGGAGGTTACACAGATATGGTTTGCTCTGAGTGATTAATTATAAATGTATAATATAAACTATATAATCAGGCTAGTTTTATGGTTTAGGGCAGTTCAAGTCTAGTTGCACAATAAATGATTATTAGTTTGAGAACCAAATTTATATGCAAAAATTCTTTGCCAACAGTATGGTAGAATGAGAAAGGATGAAAATTATTTAATTTAGTAACTTTGAGTGATCATTGTTTAACTGAGGTTTAACTAGTATTATACTGAGTGAATGACATAAGGCACTAACAGAAGGTACTACAAACTTCAAGGTCAATACTGAGTCACCAAACATCCTATTTTGTTTAACTAATGCACACACATCACTCATTAGTTAGTACTTATATTTAAAGTTACCTCATGATTTAAATATGATAATGAGTTTATTCTAAAACATGTACTTAACTACTTAAGTATGCTTATACAAATTTATAGAAAACTGGCAATATAAATACCTTCTTAAAAAATCTGTATATCATGGACAACACATTGTTATTCTCATCATCACTGATTGGAGGCAGGGCATGCTTACTTCCAGTCACCATTTTCTTCTCATCACTTGCCTGTATGAAGTAAATATTAAAACTAAGCTTGAATAATCACACTTAAAAAAGCTTTATACATGGTAAGGGTTCTTAAACAAGTCAAGACTGGATTACAAGCTTCAACCATCAATAATAATAATAATAATAATAAATAGATACATAATATATAGCCACCTAACTCGAGCCTCGCATGGATGGATCGTGGGCCTGATGCAGAAGGCTGTGCTCCTTGATACGGCCCGCATTGTGAGGCGGTTCCTATCTCTGGAGCCCTAACCACCGGTAGCTCGGTCCCTATACCCGATATCGGTGGGTATATATTAAATGTATATTTCTATTATTTTTTATATGTTTATATTTAAAAATGTAATTTTGTTTGTATACATATACCTAATTAAATAAAGAGAATAATAATAATAATAATCTTTATTGTACACACCACATATTTATACAAGTAAAAAAAAACAACATACAATACAATCGTTATAAAGTTTTATAGAAACCTGATTGTAAAAAACGTTGAACTATCGATATCAAAGTCATGGTTTTACATATCCATGTAACGCATACTAATTAATATAAAAAAAAATATTAAAACGAAAAATAAAGCAACTAAACACATACCATGCTGGACAGACAGGCGTCGAGGATGATAAATGGCTAAAAACTACGAAACAATACAAAATAAATAAAACCGATTGTGAAAAGGTCATGAAATTTGTGAGTCATTGCATCTATTGGAAAAAAAAAACTTACACTTATTAAACTAAGGACTTAGCAACGAATGAATGTGGAAATTATAGGAGTTAAAACATTAATAGCACCCTGCTGCCTAGCGGCGATTTCGTAATCTCTTAATTTAAAACTAATTTGTTTTGAACTTGAAGACGTCTTTGAACTAGCATATCAATGACAGCAGTGACATATCAATGACACCACCGACAGTGACAGCGACACACATGTTGTTTTTGTCCACATGGACGTGTAAGAAAATGTTATCTCTTAAAATTTGTATTTACGAAAATTAACTGTATGGCTAGTTGCGTACATTTTTCGTTGCACCTTAGAGGCAAAATCCAGGACGAGAGGGATATCAACAACCGAGGCCGTGTCCCTTTCTTTCATTTTGTCAGCTTCAAAAAATGCATCATATAAATTCAGAGGCAGTGTGTTATTAATATTTTATTTTCTCTTTAAATTCATAAAAGGCAGTAAGCAATAATTAATTTTATTCATCCAATTTTAACTTTTTAGTTGCATGGTGCAGTCTTGGCAGCGATATGCCGAAATTATTATTTATTTTACATCGAAAAATTACAGTGGACCATAAAATCTAGTATTGTGTGGATGGTTGAGTATTTTTATTTATTTTCTCTTATTTTAATGTATGAGCTAATTATTATTATACTGTAAAGTTTTATTTCAACCCGTTCAGTTTGTACTAGTTTAGTATTTGCGTGTAAGAATAACAAACATGATAATAACACTACATAATTTAATTATACACAAAGCTATCTAGACTCAAACAAGCGATAATAACATTATTAAAGCTTGTGATATATGTAAGGATAAAAAATACATTCATAATTATCTACAGAAACACCCAGACCAATGCTAACACCATAGCGTAACTATTTTAAATTTGTCTCACTTATTAAAAATCTTATTGTCACCCTATTAAAAAGGGACACACGGCCTCTGTACTACATCTCTCGCTCGGCTCGTTTTTTAGCTGTGAGTACTCAGTCCTGTTTTTGTCTTTATCAGTTTCGCTTCGATATACGGTAGAGATGGCGAGCTTCATATTAAGTAATGTAAAATTTATCAGGACAATTTATATTTGAAATAATAAATTATATTAAGTAGTACATAAGTAATCTACTAATACAATATGGTAAAATTTAAAATATTACATGAAATCAATGACTACTCTTTGTACGTTATTGAAAGAATGCGTCGCAGTTAGAACCTAGGTATTTTACCCGTTTGCTTAATTTATCAAAAATTAATTGCTCAATTCGATACCCAAACGTGCATTAAATTTTTCTTATTATCATATCAGCCACAAAAAGGTCCACTGCTGGACCTTCCCCAATTTTCGCCACCGTGGGTGGTCATTCTCCGCCCTCAAACAAACGTTTGATCGCGACTGTACGGGCTACAGCTCAGGTGTAACACGTTAAATTAAGAAGGTCATCAATATATGTATGAATCCGCCGCTTTTTTGTATTATTTCGAATTCAGTCGGTTAACCAGCCGTCGTTTAAAAGTTTTGATTTTTGTTTATATCTTTTTAAATACAAAGCATTCCGTGTGCGTTACCCCAGCAGGAAAGTGTCTCCTAGTGATATGAGTAGCACGAATACTTAGTGCCTAATTTGCTGTAAATCTACGTCGCATAAAAAGTTTGTGCGTGTTGTTGTTTTGATATAATACGTAAAAAAACGATTCCTGCTGGGGTAATGTTTTTCTAGCAGGAAAATTCTAAACGAATGATCGGAGAGAGAAAAATTTTACTTCGGCGAGCTTATATTTGTATATAGCATATGGCACATTTTAACATTAAGACTGGCAAGGCAACACTAGGGTTACCCATACCTCCCGCCCGCACGCGGTAACACCGGGCGGAAGTTCGCAGGGATTACCTTTTTCAGGTTATGGGTTCGCTAGTCGAACGGAGAACGCTCAAGGGAGCGTAGCCATTTTTGTAAAAGCCGCGAAATATAGAGTTTTGTGTTCAAGTCAGAAGTGTTTCGTTTTATTCAGCACCCCACGAACGCTATAATATGTGCTTAAATGTGCACCGAAAATATAATTCGTGCGTCTTTAGGTTTTCGAGATATTCCACTCCCTGCTGGAGTAACGTTTTGCAGAATCGCGTATCTAGAAAACCATTATATGTGCGACTGTAGAATAAACGTACCTCGAGTAGCCCTTTGTTTGTGCCTATTTGTGCAGAATTAGATTTAAGAAATGCAGAATTAGATTTAATTCTTTATTCTTTAATTATTATCTACGCCGGTTTAAATATTATTAGAATATTATAGATATTCTTCTTTGAAAACTGTATTTTTTTTATATTTACCACACTCGTACAAATCGTCGAGAGCGTTTACCTACCATCGATATGTATACATGACTAGCAAAATAAAAACAAATGATATCGTTCTCAAAGCCAAATCCTTTATTTGAAGATACAATAACTTTGTAAGTAAAAAATCAAAACATTTTTCAAATTGTTAAACAAACTTTTGAAAATAAACTAATTGATTTTTAAGTACCTACTTAATTATGATATACTCTCGTAACTTGTTAAGTGATATTGGAATGATATTGTTCATTAGCAGAGATAAGGATACCTACAGTTTCAATTTTAAATGGTACATGTTAAAATATCTGAAAAATAATGATTGTTTTTCGATAAATATGTAAGTACTTATTATGTAAAAGTCATTAGTGAAACTAATAAATCTTGAAATGATATACGCCTGGTATGAAAGTAGAAACTATACGTAAATTCATAGTGCCAATGTACAAAGATGGAATGTAATGGAAAGTGTTGCCAGCGTATTT
This sequence comes from Parascotia fuliginaria, assembly GCA_963082885.1. Lineage (NCBI taxonomy): Eukaryota > Metazoa > Arthropoda > Insecta > Lepidoptera > Erebidae > Parascotia > Parascotia fuliginaria. The sequence continues at coordinate 13,378,665 of OY720173.1, read as the reverse complement.
TATAATTATTGGATAATCTCAAAAACGGAGTGTAAAGCTCAACACAGGTAAAATACAGAAGTATATAAAAATCTCAAACATTTTAACATTATATAATTCAAATTGTATATTTAGGTATATATTTACATTATTATTTCATTCCATTTATTTTAAAAGCCCATTATAATCTTAATAATAATTTCAATCGTAGCTTAGACTAGTTAATAAGAGATAATGATCGTTAGTGGTACATAATTGCCTGGCATCAGATATAGTCTGCCTTAAGTATTATCTTATTAATAATTCAGTCCCAAAATAACTTTCTAACATTAAATTGACTAAATTTATAGGATTTCAAAACTAGTTACACACACTTGTGTCAAGAGACGTAGGGTAGAACAAGAACAATTCATTCGATGCTTTACAATTAATGTACTTCACGATTTTGTATTTTAACTTATATTAATTAATATGGCGTCATAATTATGACTGAGTCTTAGTGTTTGAAACGCGCAAAGTATAATTTGATATAATACATCGAAGACAGTGATGTATTTATGTACATAATATATATATATGCGTAAATAGATTTCACTTAAATTGCTTTCACATTTCAACACTTCTTTTCCATTGAGAAGTCAGGCAGCAAAGAAATAGAACAAAGCATAAACATTATGATTTTTATAACAGGTTGATTTCTTAATAAATATCATAAAAAACTAAGACACTTTTGTTGGATACTTGTAAAGGTAACATCCACTGTAGATAAATTCGTAAATCGGTCAATCCATATACAAATATTATGCTAAAAATATACTTATAACTATTCTAGGATATACACTGCAAAACATTTATATGACCTAATTTCAAAAGAAGGTGCAGTCAGATGTCTTTTTATAAATGCACATTGTTCTATCTGTTAAGTGACTCTTATAAATTACCTATAATATATGCGCATTAAAAAACCAAACGTGCTTGGATCATTAATTTGTACGACGAGACAATGCTTAATGCTTAAAAGTGTTATTTGTTGGCCGTGGGAGAATTTATAACGTTTTCTTAATTAACTGTCGTACAAGATCAAGAGGATCAACATTAATTAACTGTGATTGTTCTCACGAAATTTATTCAATTTTGAGAATGTATGAAATTAAAATATGTTAGAAAATTATTATGTTGCCTGGTTAAAAAAATGTCACGAAAAATCATAAAAAAAAACTAATTGTAATAAATGTCTTGACATTATGCAAAAGTTTGGAATAACTTTATTACAATAATTAAAAAACTATTAAAACAGTACCTTTATCTTCCTCAAAATCATGTCAACATAAAAATATCGCATAAGTTTTCCTGTACAGATACAAAAAAATATTCAACTTAACATACAAAACACATAAGTAGTTGATGAGTTTGATAACACTGGAAGTACACTGGTATTTTGTACCTTAACATGAGAATAATAAAGTACATAATGCAGCGTCATACGTCAGTTAGTCAGCGAGATGTTTGACACGCTCGAGTAGTGCGTCGCACGTCTTCTTAGCGTCGCCGAGCAACATGGCCGTGTTGGGGTTATAGAAGATAGGGTTGTCTACCGCGGCGTAACCGACACCCATAGATCTTTTCATCACTACCACCTGAAATTTATATACAAAGACATTTGATAACATCACATTTGAGAGATTTTGCCATAGGTAATCACTAATTAGGTATACTAGGCAGGCGGTCTGCCGATCATATTGGTGGCAATCTTATCGCTGGACGGTGTTATCCTACATGCATCTTTTGCTTACCAGACGAAACTCTATCTTTTGGTTTATATATAATAATATAACGTTCATAAATATTAATGCTATGATTTATGCGATCAAATGAGTTAAAACTTAAACTTTAAGGCAGATCCCCTAACACATACAAAACGAATAATTGCATATTTTGAGCAGCTTTTTCCATAGTTATTCAGACGTAGAGCCTTGTTTAAGACATCATTTCATTAGACACTACGCAATTAAAAAGACAGATTGTTTTATTTACCTGATTCGCTTTCCAGACTTTTAGTACGGGCATTCCTGCAATGGGTGAGTTGGGATCGGTCTCAGCCGCACTGTTCACGGTATCATTGGCACCTAAAATAAAAATGAATTGAACTCAAACTGCCTAACGAACGACGACGAGATAATAAATAATAGACAAAAGTAATTAAATCGGTTATTTATTGCAGTTCGATTCAGTTACATTATATAGGCATTTTTTTTGCAACTATTGAGAAACAGGGATATCCGGGTCTACGTCGAGTACTGTACCGCTGTTCACTGGCCATATTATAATGTAGGTATGTATGTACAACTTTATTTCATACATTAAGCTAAGAGTATGAGACATTGTAACAGGCAAAGTGGAGGTCACTTTGGTAGACTAATATAAAAAAACAGCATTATTTTGTGTGTATTCAAGCAAATAAATGATTGTATTTTATACAACGCCGGTGAAAGTTGTTAAAAGTAAATGTTTCTTACCAATAACTAGTACAAGATCAGTCTCAGGGAAATCTTCATTAATTTCTTCCATTTCAAACACATCATCATATGGAACTCCAGCCTCAGCCAAGAGTACATTCAATTGTCCAGGCATACGACCTGTCGGAACACAAGTGTAAAAATAATAACACAACAACTTTAACGAGCTATATGAACCAAAAGTATGAACATGTTATAGCCATGAGTTCTAGAATACAGATAAACATGCTTATATACTTAATAATAATATAACATCACTCTTTATTATTGAGTCCCTCTTAAGAACATGATGATCTCTTACCTGCAACTGGATGAATGGCAAATCGAACTTTCTTCCCAATTCCTTTTAAGACTTGTACTAGTTCAGCAATTGGGTATTGCGCTTTGGCTACACACAGACCATAACCTGAAAGTTACATAATTTATTGCAGACTAAATATTAACCTATAATATACACCGTGTAGTAACAACTATGCTTTTAATTTAGTGTTGTTCAACATATTTCTATGACATGGTTAAGTCACTAGATACTGGCCTCTTAAACGTGAGTTGTTGGTTAAATAATTATACAAATCCGACTGGTAGTTCCAGAGATTAGCACGTTCAAACAAACATACAAACTCCTTGCCTTTATATAATAGTATAGATAAAATAAAATATAACCATATAGATACAGTACCATACCTATGGTTATAAATATGGTTGTCTCACTGATTTACACAATATAAATGAATGTAGTGAACTTGACTATTTGTCAGGCCATTTCACGGACTCGTCGCTCACGCACACATCTTTTGTTTATTCGATATTGAGTGCGGCTGGTCCACGAGTTTATCGTAAGACCTTACTGACACGGTGAAGGAAAAACAGACTTATAATAATAACTATAAACTACGTTTTATACTACTTTTTTTTGTGGGAAACGCACTACGCGTACGCACCCGCCTGGGCGAGGCGGGGGTTATGTCGGACTCTCCGACCGCAATGTGAACGCGGCCGGCATACCAACAAAACCCACGGTGTTCCTCCAGATGGCCAGAGTGTCGGGGTCACGAGAGACGCTCGCGCATTCATCCACGACCCCGACGGGCCACGGCTCGCTCAACGTGAGCCCCGTCTGATTTGGGGGGCCTAAACCCTCTTCCTCCATCGAGAGGCGTTCGTGGAACACGTACGCCGCCTTCTCGGACCTTTTATACTACTACCTTTACTAAACTAAACCTTGAACTTCTGCAAAGATAAGAATTCGCGAAGCTGCTGTCTACCGTAAAATTAATATATCTCAAAACTCCGTTTGAAGAAGCAATGGGACAATAAGTTTGGTTTTATATGAGAATAGTTACCAGGTGTAATAATAATATTGCCGGCGCGGTGAATGAGATCAGCGACGGAATCCACGTTCAGTTCAGTATGTGTGGCGTCAGCGGGACGCGCCGACCCGCCGCTCGTGACGCCGTAGCCACCCAGGATTACGTTAGGTAGAGATCTGTTCATGGCCTATGATAACAATAATGTTACTAGATTTGGTAGTTTTAAGTAAATGAATCAATGTTAATATTTTGCTATCAGTAACAGCTAGCAGAACAGGATGTAGTCTATTTAAAGAAGACAACTGTACTGAGTCATGTGTAGTGAAGGTCTTTCTATGGATATCACATTTTATTGTGCTTAGGAATCGAACCTCTATTTAGCTTTGCAGATGTACGCTTTTTCAATGGCCATCGAGACAGACGAAAATATATTTTTTAAAGAATTACAAGCTAAAACATTATTTTAATTCTTTCTAATTTAGATTACCTTGCACATGATATAGGATAGTATAGCACCAGAGCTGCCAATGAGAGCTCCGACGATGGTCATCAGAGAGTTGTTTAACATAAAACCTTCAGCACACAACGCCCATCCAGAATAGCTGTTTAATACCGTGATTACCACCGGCATGTCCGCACCTATTATAAAGATTATTATTTAATAAATCTATCTATACATACATAGTAGTAAAGAAGGAGATCAAAAAGTTTCTGGTTGTATGATATTGGTAAACTAGAAAATTGATTAATGGATTTGGATGCGGTTATAAAAGTTTTATTCTGTGTCTCTCATAGAAAGTTTTGATATAATATAATTATAAGCGCCCCACGGCTTCGCCCACGCGTTAAATAAGTTTGGTCTCTCTTGGGAACCAGACCGAATTTTGGAATAAAAAGCAGCCTACGTCCGTCTCCAGCACCGACTTCATCTACATACCAATTTTCATCGAAATCGGTTTAGCCGTTTAAGCGCTGAGTGGTAACAAATACACATACACACACACAAACTCTCGCATTTGTAATATTAGTAGGATCAACATAAAACTAATGGAAGTCGAACAGCAACGATAATACATCATCCAAGCCAAGAAACCGAAACTTAGTAGCGGCTTGATCCTGCTGGGATAGGTTTTATCAATGTAAACACTACAAACACATACATTTTTGCTTTTAGAGTAGGCTAAGATCCCTTCCTGGATCCGCTACTGGCATCGTTTGATACCGTCGCGAATCGAAGACGGGTCACTGGTCTAGAATGGTTACCTCCAATAGCAGCAGTGAGCGTGAGTCCCTGTATGCCACTAAGCACGGCGGCGGCGGACAGCAGCGGCAGGCCGGGCACGTCGGGGCAGGCGAGCAGCGCGGCGCCGCAGCCGAGCGCGCCCGCCAGCAGCGCCGCGTTCAGCGCGTGCCGCCCCGGCAGCAGCAGCGGCGCGGACGACAGCGAGCCTTGCAGCTTGCCGTATGCTACCAGTGACCCACTGTTCGAGAGGCTTTTTGTTATTAAGAGCGTTTACGCGACATGAGTCGCAACGTCGCAATTTAGTGTCATATTTCGTGGTTTTCAACTTTTATCATTTAATCTTAGCTATATTTTAAAAATATGTACTGTACAAATGCTAGAATTAGGTGAGGAGAAATCATTGCGTTTACAGTTCTATTTATATGCCTATTGTTTGCATATAAATAGAACTGTAAACGCAATGATTTCTCCAATTCCAAATCACAACAAAACAATCTCCAAAAAAAATTTGAAACTTAAGTTGCATTATTTTCGTAGTAAAATAACTGTGAGCATTATGGTTACTTACTTTTTAAACAGCTTTCACCTAATTCTAGAGTTTGTACGGAAGATAATTTTAAAAAATAACTCCGATTAAATGATAAAAATTAAAAACCACGATATATGACACTAAATTGCGACGTTGCCACTCATGACGCGTAAATCCTCTTAAAAAATATAAAGCAAATCATTTGGCGTTGGATTTTAACAATACGCTCGCCATTATCTATGGCCATTGTCATTATTTATTGTTATGTACCTATTTTTAATATCTAATGTAAGTTGTAAATGTACAATAAAGTATATTTTTTTATTCTATTCAACCAATTCAAGGTAAGCAATTAATGCTTTATCTTAATCAAATAATCTAAATTCGCTCCAAAATCCAAGAATCAGTCTCATATATGCATACTTTTCAATAATACTTGAACTCGACAGGCAACAACATCCTGGCGTCTCCAACCTAGTCGCAGTCTATCGACCTCAATCATCATCGTAAATGTCAAACAATCTGAACTTAATACAATAAATTCATAAGAAGCGACCACTAAAGTAAAATATATTGTTTAAAAAATTAATATAGTACCAACAATATGATTACATTGGTATGCAATGTAATCATATTGTTGCTACTATCTTAGATTATATTAGATATATCAGACATGGAAGTCACCATTACTTTCAAGCTAGAATTTCTGAAAAGATCTTGACACTAATATATTTGCCCTACACACATTATCTAAAACAAACATCGAAACTAAGTAATAAAAAATATTTGTATTTTGATAATTGTTAACTATATTTGAGTAAAACTTACGTAAATGTGATGCCACCAATATAAGTGCCGAGGAACAAGGACGTTTTGAGTGTTGCGGCAGTTGGGTCCAGTGCCATCGCAGGGAAGTCATGCATGTACGTGGCAAGGCACGTCAGTACAGCCGCCATACCTACCAGGCTAAAATAAATCGGAAATGTTTTAGAATATATTATTGTAAAACATAGCATATCTTAAATTATTTGAACCTGAACTAAATATCTTGCAAAGTTGCCAAACTTTATAGCTCACGCCTGCAACTAAGCTCAAGCAATATATTGAAGAGAGGCCTTTCTCGCGCGTGTAGTGTTGCTTTCAATTAATAAAATTGATTCAAATGATACTTGCCATAAGTGCGTCTAATACAAATAATTGGACGCTAGTAGTATTAACACGATATGAATAAACGTTTCTAAAAACAATAACATACCTGTGGAAACCAGCCACAAGTTGAGGTAGGTCAGTAATTTCGATTTTCTTAGCAATGGTGCTACCAATAATGCCACCAACACCGGCCACCGCCAACATTTGAGCCAACACTTCATGACTTGGGGTTAAAGCTCCCAACGTGGCAGCAATGCCGCCGGCCACACCAATCTAAAAGTAAATTAAGCTTAGAGTAACCATAGAAACACTAATGCTCATAATTATGTATTATAGAAAGCTTAGCCTTTACAATCTCATATTATCCCACAGAGTCATCAAAATATTAAAATGCCGAGACATACTAAACAGACTTTGAATTTATTTGGAAATGAGGAAATGTATCTACAGTATCGACCAAATCCATTTTCGGACAATGTAAACAAACAGTTTTTTCAATATTTTTCTATCAAAAACTCCATAAACGATGACACATGGGTTTATACACATTCTGTTCACTATATACTTCATTTTGCAACTATTTCTACTAATGATTAATAATCAAATCTAGTTTATTTAATAAAATTACGAATTACTTTTTGCGGTCGAAATAAGACGTCAAAATGATTGACAGTTTTATTTTTTCTGTACTCTATATTGTCTTTGAAAACCAATGTTGTAATTTATCAGAAGAAATAAGTTTAACCAATACATATCATAGGTACATAATATTTTGTCATTTGCCCTCGCAAGTCTGAGTTCATTTGTTTTATTGTAATATAGTATAATAAAATCGTAACATACATACAAATTCCATATAATCAATATTTCACAATTTTTTATCAGGCGGGAAAATATTCAAAAGTATCCCAGTATTCCATTTCAGTCCGTGGTCAAATCATTTATTTATACATTAGGTAAATTGTTTGTCTTATTATCTTATAGTTTATAAGTCAACGGTTACAATAAAATACAATACCATATTTAACATAAATACAAGTATTTGGAGTAATAAAAATAACAAATCAAATAGAATTAATCGATTACGCAAATAGAGTATTAGTAAACGTAATATTATTTAAAAATGTTAGAAAAAAAGAATGAGAAATTATTATTTAATTATGTATGATGACATTAATTTTATTTTTATCATCCTTTTTCCCATCACTAGTAAATTCATGAAACCATAGACAATGGCAATATGGAGGATTGTTTACATTGTCCGAAATTAGATTTGGAATGGACTGTACTATGTATACCACTAGCCATAGCTTAGGCTTAAAAACTATTTCAGATGTTTTATACATAGCTAATACATTTGACAAAACTACTGCATTGTAATCTCAACAAGCTATTAATTAATAGCTTACTTTGGGTGTAGATGGCGTTGTGTGGTTGTTGTGGTATTATTATTATTGTTATTAACTTGATAAATATTTATTTACTCAACTATTAGGCAGTAAGCTTGTTTCTTATCTTAGTCGAAAAAATAAAACTGACACCGAAATGTGAACAATTAAAGGTTTCTAAATAATGAAGTATGTAATCGCCTTGATAGTTCGATGCGTTATGAAAATATTAAATGAATGAAAGTGAATGAAAAAAATTAAGTTGCATTACCAAACGAAAAAAAAAAATTGGTTTTCATTCAGTAGTTTTGTTCAATTTTATTATTGTCTCAATGGCTGCACAATGACCAGTGGTTTAATGTTATTCCTGGTCGAAAAAGTAGTTTGTGGCTCATGCATTGTATAATATTTGAATTATGGATGTATCTCTAATCATTGATTGCACATGACGTATTCTCCTACGAAATAAATGAACATAGCAAAGTTCAGTTGCATAAAAATCCTTTGGACTAACACTTTTGGAAGTGAAGTTATGATTAAGTACTAACTATTCAGAACATGATTCACACGATTGCATAATAAACTAATAATGTGTTATTTCCTATTGTTTATGTGTATGTTACAAACGGTTAGACCAAGAAAGTTAGTAAGTATGTGTTACTTCATAGAATATTTTATAGGCACTTATTCTCTTTATCTAAACATTATTCAATAACATACCATTCCAAGATAATTTCCTTTACGTGCGGTGGTCTGAGAGCTAAGACCAGCAAGAGCTCCAACACAGCACAGTGAAGATGCTAAGTATGCCATTTGATGTACTTCTGGGTAACCCTACAACACAAAATACCAACTTAATCATGTTATCTATGTGTCGTGTAAAAATAAAGGCGCAATTACATTGGTCGTTAGCGCCCGCATGCGGGGTGCGAGAGATTTCTGTAACGCATGCCATAGGGCCCGCATGCGGGGAACAGTTTTCATTGGTCGTTACCGCCCGCAGGCCGTTCGCACGATTTCATTGGCAGTTAGCTTCGAGAGAATGACATATACAGACGGCCAGTGCCGGCATGCTTGATACCGGCCGAGTCAACAGCCTATGAATTTTAGTGGTCGTTAAACCGCATGCGGGGAGCCCCCGCATACGGACTAACGACTGAGTAAACGACCAATCTAAATGCGTACCTGCATAGCAGTAGTAATGTAACCAGCGAGAAGAGCGGCTGCAGGAATGCCATATAAGTATCCATATTCTGGAGGGTCACCAGGCCTGTAAGAAATAGTGTAAATATCAATACCTTAATGATAAAAATTTAAAAATATTAAAATATGTACACGCTGATGAAATAAATACCTTTTGAACATGTCAAGCATACGTTGTGTGACCATGAACCCACCGAACACGTTGACGAATGATATGAGGGCGGCCGTACTTGCTAACCACTGTAACAGAAAATAATGTATGTACACATGCACAATAAATTGTCACATGGAATGGACGAATTATTGGAGTCTTTCGATGGATTTAGTGGAAATTTAATGACCTGCTTTCTACCACTTTTTACTATATTTTGTATGATGTTGATCAAAATGAAATAATTAGTTATATAAATTCAACAAACTGGAATAAAAGGTTGAAGTATATTACCTGCACAGGAGTCTCAGGCATGACACCGCCTCCCATAAGCAACAGTCCACCGACAGCTGTAATACCCGACACGGCGTTTGTGACAGACATCAGAGGCGAATGCAGAGCGGGTACCACTCCCCACACTGTGTGGTAACCTACTACACCTATGAACAATAACACACAAAATTACATTAGCAAAATAAGATGAAAGAAATCTATTATTGCGACCCAAAGGACAAGTCTTCTCTGTATGAAAAGAGGTTTTGCCTTACAGGTGCGTTAGTACTTAAGTGTTTTACCTGACAGGGCTAGTGTTGTAGTCATAGTTGTAAATGCTGGATTTGGTGACGCTATTCCAAGACCGATCAAACTGGCCATTCCTGAAAGTAAAAAAAAATTACTTAATCTAAAATTAAATAATAACAAAAAAGTATAAAATCTACAATAATTTACAAAAGTACGAAGCAATATTAGCATATTATTATACAAAAATAAAGCTAGGTATATAAAATAAAAATAGAAATTACCAGTAGAATATAAGAAGACATCTTTTAAAGTTTCATTAAAAGGATTTGGTGGTTCGGTCTTAGGGACCGTGGGTGGCGGCGCGGCGGCTGCGGCCACCATGCTGGGCGGCGGCGGCGCAGGCCATAACAACTCGCCCGCCTTCAGCACTATCGCGCCTCGGGCCACTTCGTCCTCCAAGTTGATGTGGAAGTGGTCGTTTGTACCTAAAGTGTAACGAAGCACAAGGTCATCGCATTAACTAATTCTCAAGTCAGAAAAGATAAACAAATTTCATAATTTGTATGTATGGCATTTCAGGAATCTTGCTACTTTCGCGTTTTAGTTTTTAGACTTGCTCATGAGGGCTTTAAACCACAGCTGTTGTTGTCAAGCTTTTATGACTTCTTAAGTAACCTTCAGAGACCGTAACTCAGGTATATTTGAACTGTATTCTACATACTTACTATAAATAAAATTTATTTTTATATAACTAAGTATAGCACATAATTTAGAAAATTTGGTTCACATTATTAGCTACGTTTTATTTATGGAAATCTGAATGACGCGGGTCTTAATAGCTATGTATGCTGACCTTGGAGTACCCCACACTATCATATCAGACAGTTAAAACACAAATATTGTATTGAGACAATACAAACCTAAACTTAACAAGAGCCCAGATATATTATTGGCGTATAGTGTAGAAGCATGTGCGGGCATCCGACTGGGCAAGTCTGTGAGGCCGATATGAGTGACGCCATGCACTTTGGTGATCTCGCCTTTCTTCGTTGTTTGGACGTTACCGCCCATTTCTGCTGCCAAATCTACTATAACGCTGCCGGGAGCCATATCACGTACTGCATCCTGTATAAAATATGAAATTATCAAAAGTGCATTTCCTTAAAATATTACTTACGTGGTCGCCACTCTAGAACCTTTCTGCCGATTTATGTGAGTGCTTCACGACAGTTCAAGTTAGTGATACTTGGGGGAGGCTTATGTGCAGCAGTAAAGAAAGAAAGAAGAAGAAAGAAAAATTCTTTATTTGCAAAAAGCACGACGCATTATGATGATGGTTACTTGTGTCGGAATTTTTATTTATATTATCATCATCATATCAACCGAAGGACGTCTACTGCTGGACATATGTAGGCCAAACTACACACAAAATAATCAATAGTAAGTGTCTCGCCTGAACTTAATTATAATCATAGGTACAATGAATAGCTAAAGTCCAAAGTCAAACCACAATACTCATGTGGTCAAACCATTTATACTATAATATAAAACGGATGAGTTTGTTTGTTTGTTTGAACGCACTAATCTCTGGAACTTTCAGTCGGATTTGAATACCTATCAGTAGCGAAGAGTCACTATTCCGAGGAGGGAAGCCGGTGGGATTAAAATAGTTTCGGAAGGCTAGTTACCTAGTCTTTGAGTAGACACGCAAGCAGTGATAGGTATAAGGAGGTCAGGACATGATTTAAAAGGAAAGCCGGCAGGAATCGTGTTATATGGACGCTTCGCCACTGATACCTATACTATAACTTAGAAATATAACTGTAACCTAGAATGGCTATGTAATATCACGCTACTGGCGACGGGAGCAGAGCAGTAAGCAAAGACGCGAGTGAAACTGCGCCGCGGCAAGCTAGTAACTGTATATTTTAGAACGCGAATATATTTAGGTAGGTGAAATATACGATTGTGTGAATGGGAAAATAAAAATAGTATGGAAAATAATGATTTTTAACTTAAAGCGTGAAATACAGACTCAAAAACACATCAAAATTCGTGATGAGTACACAAAGAGGTTCTGCATAATTGTTTCTCGCATGGACAATTTTATGTTGCCTACTCTAAGTAAGTAGTTACTTGAGTACTACTTCTCAATAGTAGAATTATTTTAGCTGCCCGGATAGAAAAACAAAAAATATCGTTTACAATGAAGTGATTTGATTAGATTTTCACTGCCCATAGGGTCTCTAAAATATTTAAATAACATAAAATTTCCGTGGGAATAACGATATCCACGCGAACAAAGCCGTGGACAAGAGCCATAAAAATAAAGAAACGTGCGCAATTTATTTCTTAAAGATCAAAATACTTTTAGCATTCTAAAATTAAGTCATTCCTTTGTTGTCGACGTTAATAATACCCACACCTTAAACACGGCAACTCGTTTTAATTATGCCAAACACAACTAATTTGGCATTATTTAGGTACCTACTACTATTTATACTCGGTTTCTATTTAAATAATTATGTACAGTATTTAAATAGACACTATATAAATTATTTAAAAAAATTGAGGGTAAGTATAAATATTATCTTTACATGTATCTAACAATGCATGTCTGTGGACTGTAATGTTTAATGTTTAATGAAACAACAAAAAAGCTTGGCTAAAACCCATTCTTTTCTTTTATATTAGCCTACCAAAGGAATCCACTCTGCCTGGTGGTAAGCAGACAGTGGATATGTAGTGTAAAGATAACCTGAACTAACAACATTATACTTTACCTCTAAAATGAGTACTGGCGCCGTTTTACCAGGAATGAGGGCAGTACTAATAACTACATCAGACGTCCTGGCCTCTTTCCCTAGTAATGCCCTTTCAGCGTCCAGGAACTCTTGACTCATCTCCTTCGCATACCCGCCTTCGCCCGCTCCCTCCTCCTAAACACGTAAATAAACGTTAATCAACGAGGTCAACGAACTCGCCGAGATCATTATTAAACCAACTATTATGTGTACTTTACATATTCTATTATGTAGGTATACTAAACGTGTTTAGAATTAAAACTAACGTGCGTATTATGTTTTTATTAGTATACGACCGGATATGTGTGTAATCATTAATCAAAATCGAATATTTGAGCTCGGTCGAAACTGAATAATTAAAAGACTAAAAATGTAAGTAAATATTTAAAATGAGGTTATTACTGAAATGTATGATATATTGTAGTAAAAGTAAAGAAAAACTAGTTATGATGTGGGTATGAAATATAATTTTCATTTAAATAAAGTATCTAGATCACGGGTGGACAACCCGCGGCCCGTCGAATGTTATCTTGTGGCCCGCAGACATTTCGAAAAAAAATGTATTCGTAAAAATTTCAAAATGCATTGTACAGATTTCATGCCTCACACGACAATCGAGCACATTTGAAACGAAGGCGAAAAAACATTGTCGCTGAGCGACTTTCTCGAATAATTCTTTTTGCACTTTACAGCTCTGAACTACTTTCGTACATTATATAAAATTTGGTAGTGCGACCCGCAGCGAAATCCTTTTTCTGAAATATGGCCCAACTGCCTAAAAGGTTGGCCACCCATGATCTAGATGGTATTATAGGTTAGGTACGATCGCCTCATCATCTAGGGTTGTTTTGGAAGTGATCAAGTTAGGAAGTGGATAAGGTCGCTCGGAGGGGTATATTCAATACATAATCAAAATCAGGCAAGTATCAATGTGTCTTTTGGGTTTTAGTTCCGGTGGAGACTAGATTTTGGCTTTCGATAAAATTACTTTACGGTCGTAAACTAGTTTGTATGTGCAATAGACATACGCATGCACCATGTGAATGTCATTATGTCAGACTGCCTAAAGACAATGTTTCTATATCTTCTACTTAGTGGATCACAGTGTATCACACGTTCATTATTATTAGTCTTATCGTAGCGAAGTATATTTATGTAAGTATATATACACGTAGACAGGCGAACTCCAAAGATACATTTAATTTATAGAAATGTTTTCAAGGACTTCAACTTGCAAACTCGTTTTGAAAAGTCGATATCACGTAGCTTTTTGAGCCCAAAGTCGCGGTGTAAGCCATTTTAACTTATAATATAGATATATAGTATAAAATACTCGTATTTAATAAGTGTTACCAATAAAATTTTAAAAATTAATCACAATTTAGTTTTGTTGAGTATTACGAGATTGTGTTTAAAATATTATCTAAAACTCAACGTTACGCTTATTCGCTCAAATACTTTCGTGGCTATTAGCTTTATTTCAATCGGCGTCACGACAGCATGAAATGTACAAATTAGACAAGTATTTACAATAGTTGCATGTATTGTGTCAATTAATAGTACAACGAAGAGGCCCGTCCACTTACAACAGGGAGCCGCAAAGCGCATATTTTGATAGAGAGTCTCACGCAATTATGTGATGTTAATTCATATAACGTTAACTATAGTTAAAGACATAACAAACATACAAATAACTAAAATAAATAAAAAAACATTTAACGCTAAAACAATGTCAAGGCTGTGTACTGATGTTAGTTTACATACGATTTAGCAAAACAAAGTACAAATAGAGCGAATAAATACTACGTGACTAGGTATTATCTACCATTACGAGTCGTCTGATCAAATTACCATTGGCGATAGCAGCCAACAGCAAGGTGGATGCTGCACCCCATCCACTTGGATTAGGGTACACCCACCTCTGAAAACAAATAGTCATAATAAGCACAAGTTTGACTTAGGTACACTAAATTTACATTGACATGTTAAATACTCTACTGATAGACTGATGATGATGACGCGATAGTACTAATAATTATTAGGTACTTAAACTTAACAATGTTAAGACCTGTGGAAAAAAAATTAAAACAACAAAAAGGTGGACATACAATTTACACGAATGGATGCATAGTTTACGTAATTTTAACTGTTTTTAGAAATCAACTAAGATTCGTTTCTCCTTGTTGATTTTGGATAAAAAATAATTAACTAATTTCAAACAAAACCTCAAAACAAAAAAGTGTAGTTTTGTAAGCTGTGCTCTTTAGTCATAATTAAGGTAAACTCTAAAACAAGACATAACTATTTATAGGTTTTGTAGATAAATAATAAATAAAAATGATAAAAACGGGTTCCAATTTGAAAAATAACGGACAGTCAGTTCAGGAATGCGTAAACAATTTTATGAACTATAATGAAACATTGCCACTAGGAAAATGATATATGAGTAGTAAATAAACCACTTCCGTCGCATGCCTTATCTACGTCACTGCTCTTATTAAATGAACTGTATGTACCTACGTTACATACAACTGTGCGGTTATGTAAGAAACGTGATACGTAATATACATACTTTGATCGTATAGTTACTTTATCAACACAATAATAATATATTACTTATGATCTTTTATTTTGTTATTGTAACATGTCTGTAGGTCACCATAATTATGGGTTCGTAGTCCCCGACAGTAAGTTATGACGTGATTTCGTTCTAGTAGTAAGTATTTGAATAATTTGTATTGGTATTAATATTATTTTTTGTAAAAGACTGTTTGTTTCTTTTCTTAATAAATAAAATAAAGAAATAGAATTACGATCCATGATAGGAACATTAATTTTATTTGTAATTTTAATTAATTCAGTTGTGTTGATTAATAATACTACGATAATAATAATAATAATACGATGAATAAGACATTCACATCACTTAGTTATTATTCAGGTGATAATAACACGTGTTTTACTTATATTGATGTTATGAAACCACATTTCTAGGTATTTATATCATACAGGCTTTATGGTCTCTTGGACATTTAGTAGTTAGAGAACTCTAATAAATGCCGGTTCTATCACATCTTTCGACTGTCATACGTAATACATTTGCGAGAAAATAAGTGGGTACATATCACTTTGTAATCAATCAAATCGAATCATTTAATCCGTTTAAAACAAAAATAGTTATAATAATGTTAGGTACCTGTACTAGGAGTAATAAGTGTGTTTAGAAAAATTTTCGCCACCAGTTGGCGCCACTTTGGTAAAAGATCTTCGATTTTGACAGCGCTATCAAAACAAATATTTTTCAGTGTTCATTTCGGCATTTTTAATGTTTAATTTACAAAATGGATAATGTACGTGCATATGGACAAAAGAAAATTGCTGAGAGGTTTTCTAAAATGGCGCCCTTGAGGGGGCAGCACCGATGCGTCAGGTTAGCTATCAAGCGCTTTTTGTAAGTTAACTTCTGATTGGCCCAATGTGACAGTTGAAGTGGCGACAACTGGTGGCGACAATTTTCCTAAACACACTACTTCCTGCATCACAGGCGGTTTATGTGCTAAATTTTATAGTAACGGATACATGTAGGTACACTTAAATTGTTTAGCAATGAATTATATTTCAATTAATATAAAATTAAATTTATTTTAATAGTCTATTGTAAATAAGTCTTCGTCTGGTCATTTTGACAAGTCTAAGTGTCGCCGCACACGAGCCACTCGCCACAGCCACAAACGCCGCCACTAGAAGCTAGAAGCGGCTACAAAGGTAGCTGAAGCGCGCGACAGCCACTTGTGGCCGGTGGTCGACACTTGCGGTCGGTGGCTGCTACTTTTTTTTAACCCTTGCGTGCAGTATCATAATGGACTCTGACGAAGAAGGTTTAATTGCGCTACTTTTGATAAAAAGACGTCGTCGTAGAAGACGAAACCGTAGTTATTGGATACATCCAATTTTAACGAATGTAAACAAATGCAACGAACATTTCGATAATCTTCTAAACCATCCTAAAAAGTTTTTCAAACATTTTCGTTTAAGCATAGGTACGTTTTGGGAACTACATGCTCTATTATATGCTGGATTAAAGCACCACGATACCAACATGCGGAAAAGCATCGCACCTGCGGAAAGACTAGCTATCACATTAAGGTAAGTGGAAATAATCACTAGCATAAAACTCCACAGAACACTATGATAAAATAATCTATACTTTATTTATAATAGAAAAAACAATGCACATTGATTATAATAATCAATGTGCATTGTTTTTTCTACTAGAGAATAGCTAGTTAACAAATAAAACACGTAGGTATTTGTATTTAGTTATTATGTCTTTATTATAATTTGGTATCACTCGTCATCATCACGGAACATGTTTTCGATAATAGAACTGTTGTCCATAGACTGGTCAGAATAATATGAATGAGTTGGAGAAGGCTGAATTATAGGTGAAGACGGGATAGATGTAGAAGCGTTTTGTGTAGAGTATGACATGTCAAGCATAGACTTGTCGGAATAATGTGAATGAAGTGGAGAAGGCTGAACAGATGTAGAAGATTTTTGTGTCGAGTGTATGTTGGCATTTCCTGAAGAATAACCATAATATTGTGCCGAATAGGTTTCATAATTTTGATTATGCGTGTACTTTTTAATTAACTGTAATATTTCTGATTGAAAATCAAGTTTACAATTTTCGTCAATTTTTTTTACATGTGGAAGCAGCGACATCAGAAATTGCTTATCGGGGTCATTTTGGTCGCTTATTTGATCATGTTTACGTTTTAAATTTTCCGAAAGTGTTCTGAGAATTTCATTTTCTGATTTTTCGGCCCTTTTTATATTAATGTTTCTGTTTATTTTCGGGCGAGATGTTTCCGCATCATCAGTTGCATTAGTAACATCGGTAGGCGGTCTCACTTCTTTTAAGGAATTCAAGAACGATAGATGATTGAAATAAATGTACTGTTTACTGCTTGTTGCTGCCGAACCACTCGCAACGTTCTTGTTTTTTGCATTTTCTCTATTAAAACTGTCACGAAGACTCTTCCACTTTCTCTGTAATTTAGTTACTGTAACAACAAAAAATATGATTTTAATTTATTTTTAAAAACATATAATTTGTTTCAGGTATCTAGGAACTGGATGCTCGTTTGAGGATTTTGAACTCTCTTACCACCGTGGGGCCTCTACAGCAAGGAAAATAGTACAAGAAACATGTCAACTAATTTGGAACTATTTAAAAGCCGTTTGTATTCCAGAACCGACCCAAGACATGTGGAAAGAAATTGCCAGCGGATTTCTTCAAAATACTAATTTTCCTAATTGTTTAGGCGCCATAGATGGGAAACATATAAGAATTATTCATCCATTCGATACCGGCTCCTTGTACTTTAACTATAAAAAATTTTTTTCAATAGTACTTCTAGCAAGTTGCGACTCGAATTTACTTTTTACGTTCGTGGATGTTGGGGCATACGATAAAGCATCCGATTCTACAATATTTAGAGAAAGTGAACTGTGTAATAAAATACACAGAAAGACATTAAATATCCCCTCACCACGACAGGTCGGTAATCGACAACCATTGAACTACACATTTGTTGGTGATGAAGCATTTGGCCTCAGTGAAAATATGATGAGGCCATATGCTGGAAAATATTTGGACTTAGACAAAAAAGTTTTCAATTATAGGTTAAGCCGTGCCAGACGTTGCATTGAGTGTACCTTCGGCGTACTAGCAAACAAATGGAGAATATTACATCGCCCATTAAACACTTCTGTTCATTTCTCAGAAGACATTGTGAAAGCTTGTTGCATTTTGCACAACTTTATTCGCAAAAGGGATGGCTTCAATTTTCGGCATACTTTGAAAATAGTGGGACTCGAAAATATACAAAATACAGGCTGGCCAGTAACACGAGCGTCTACGGCAAGAGATACGTTAAAAGATTATTTTATGAATGAAGGAGCAATACCGTGGCAAGAAAATAGAATATAAATATATGGTTTTATATTATTTTATTAAACTTACCTTCAATGTTCTTTTCTTTGGCAGTTTTATTCGAAAAATCTCTCACAAACAATTCGCAGATTTCTTCCCAGGCCTTCACTTTTTCTCCTCTATTACTATAACTATCACTTTTTGAATCCCAAATCGCAGGACGGGATTGTATCTCTGATATAAATAATTCTATATCCATATTTATCTACCTATATGAACTACAGACTACGTGCGTGCGTTACCGTTGACTTACACAGGTTAACTGAGGCAAGGGAGAGAGGGGCGCGGAATCGCGCGAGTGGCGTGTGGCGGCTTTTTGTGTCGGCGTTTAGTGGCCGGTGCGAGCCACAAGATGCAAGCTGCGACGATTTGAAGCATGTGGCCGCCACCGGCGCCAACCGTGTGCGGCGAGTCCATATAAAATGTATGAAAATTACAGGAAATATGCCAGTGGCGGCGTTTTGTGGTTGTGGCCGGTGGCCCGTGTGCCCTTAACATACTCATACTAAATTATCTTACAAAATAAAAATAATTAACATCTTATTATAAATTAAAAGACTATAGTATTAGGTACTATTTAATATTTTTGCTTGCAATTTCAGTTAATTTATCTAACTTCGGCGAATTTACGTGCGCGACAAGATTCGTCCCCGTTCCGGGATCGCATTTCTTCTTGAATCGTTTACACGTCGCACAGTCGGGATGGTCATCCTTCTGACTACAGTCCTTAAGCACATGACCAGCTTTGCCACAATGATTACAAGTAGGGCTTGATTCTCTACAGAATTTTGCAGCATGAACAAATTGTTGGCAATTATAACATCTCGTTACCAGTGTGAAGTTCCGAACTGGGCATGACTTCCAATTGATAAAACTGCGGCTTTGAGAGATTCAAGCATTTTCCAACATTAGCGGGAACCTCAATTATATAATTGCAAAAGAAATCTCTTATATTATCCCCGTTAAACATATTTTTTTTGTTTTTAGCTATTAACGAATTTCTTATTTTGTCACTATCTAACATAGTTTTGTACTAGCGTGTATGCCGGGATGCGAAATGAGAGGCATCTCATTAGTTTGATGCTCTAAGGATATAAGTAACCTATTAAATATACACAGTTACTAAGCAGATAAATATATTGAAAGGAGCAATTAAATACCTTCATATCCATAGTGATGAACTGTGCACCAAGACTCTCGATCTGTTCGCGTACAGCGGGGCGCGTATCAAAGGCGCGTACGGCAGCGCCCATGCATTTGGCCTGAGCAGCCGCTGCCAGCCCTGCCACTCCTCCACCCACCACCAGCACACGACAAGGCGGCACACGACCCGCGGCTGTCATCTGACCTAAACATCACACAAAATTGCCTTATTATTTCTAACTAGCTGCTATAAGCGGCTTCACCCGCTTGGATATCATCATCATCATCATCATCATATCAGCCAAAAGAGGTCCGCTGCTGTACATAGGCCTCCTCCAATTTTCGCCACCGTGGCCGACCGTTTGCTGCCCTCATTCATCGGTTGCCCGCCATCCTTGTAAGGTTGTCGGTTCACCTTGTGAGGGGTCTGCCCACACTGCGTCTTCCGGTTCGTGGTCACCACTCTAGAACCTTTCTGCCCCAACGGCCATTAGTTCTGCGAGCGATGTGTCCTGCCCATTGCCTCTTCAAAGAAAAACTCTACAAGCCACGTCAGATATAGCCCGCTCCATCGCCCTCTAAACGACTTTGAGCCTTCTGTGAAGACCCATAGTTAACGACCACGACCACTTCGATATATCGATAGCCAATATGGCACCATTGGAGAGACTGCAGCACGGCCCAGATCTCGATCGAATCAAAGGCTTTCTCATAGTCCACAAACGCTAAGCATAGGAGCCGGTAATACATACATTATGTACCACGCAAGGAATATTTTCTAATAATATAAGTATCTGGTAGGCTAGTTAAAGACTACTTACACTTATTCAGCAAACAACGATTTTGAATGGAGACGCGTACGCGTCCGTTCAGCTTTCCGCACGCATACGCGTCTCCATACAAAATCGTTGTTTTCTGTGGGCATAAGCTGAATAAGTGTAAGTAGTCTTTAACTAGCCTACCAGATATATTATAGATATATCTGGTAATAGGTACCGCATTAACAATTAATTGTACTGAATCGAGCTTACCAAAATACAGGGCAGGAGCGGGATATACGTACGGAACGTGAAAGGTGCGCTGTAATTGGTTATTTTGAAGTCAAATATGCGATTGCGTTCTTTTGCTAGCGAATGCTGGTTATAAGTTATGCGGGTTATAATAGGGGATTTTCTGTGGTAGGTAGATACATCATCAAGCCTATAAGTATAAACAGACAACTGTATGGTACCAGGTATGGTATCCCTTAAGGCTTAAGCTTTCATCATTTATAGCAATTAACAACAGACTGTACTGCACCTATAATAAAATTTATTTATTAGGACAGTGTAGTTATCATTGGCACGTTGATAGCTACAGTAGTTCGTAATTATCATTTATTTTTGCAGTAATCAGTGCACATTGATTAATATAGTCTAGTAGGTACCTACATTATCTATTGAGATTATATTCGGGCATTTAATTTACAGCTGGCAGTGCGGTGTGACGTCTAACAGTAAAGGTAAATGTAGTGTTTTATCCATCATCATATCAGCCAAAAGACGTCCACTGCTGGACATAGGCTTCCCCAAAGTTTCGCTATCTTGGCCGTTCGTGAGCCGCCATCGGTGAGCCATCGCCGCCATCGGTTGCCCGCCACCTTTTAGCAGGTGGATGTCGTAATCGTATAGTATTATATATTCGTTAGTAAAAATACTCACCTAGTTATCTCTACAGATATATAATCACGTGCAAATGTTTATTTACTCCGGAAGCTCAACAAGAAAGCAGTCATGAATCCTTACCAGAAAAGAACCGCGGGAAGTGTGCAGCTGCTTCTATCACAGCACGATATCCGGCCACATTCGCCATTGAGCTAAGCGCATCGAAAGCTTGCGCGCGACTTATTCGAGGTACACAGTCCATTGCTAAAAAATGTTTTAATATAAATGTAAGGCATATGGACATAATGGAATAATATTGAATCTCTTACTTAGTGCAATGTGAAGTCTTACCAAATGCATTGACTTTTTTTGTTGCCAGCTCTTTTATAAGATCTCCATTTTGAGCTGGATATAAAAATGATATGAGCGTGCCTTCGACACGCACATTTTGTACTTCATTTTTTAATAAAGGGCGGACTTTTAGAATAATGTCTGAAAAATAAACCAATTGTTACAAAAAATGTCTATCTTAGTAGTATAAGTACGATTAGTGTTGTATCCTAAATTTTCAGTCTGAACAAGGGTGACCAATGCTCATGCCTTCTCTGTATGAGAAGAGGCCTTTGCCATGCAGTGGGACACAAACTATTTTATATATTATTTTATTTATTATTTTTATAATGTTGTCCAATCAGGCAGAATGTGAAATGCTATGCATTTATGCAAAATAGCATTGCTAATAGGCTGATAAGTCGCAGAATCTGTTCAAAGGCTTTCAACATGCATCACTGTTCCCTCTTCAAATTTATGCAATTTAAGTTTCTATAAAAAATATTATTTACCAGATTGGAATGTGTCCTTTAAGTTGGTAACTTTGGCTCCTGCTTCTTCATAAGACTTATTAGGAAAATTGGCTAATGCCCCAGCATTCTCTTCAATATTAACACTGAAGCCTTTCTTTACTAATTTACTAACTACTGCTGGTACTACAGCCACCCTGAAAATATATTGCTGGTATAGAAATGCCAGAAAAACTTATTTTGCAGTTTATGTTAGTGGTAATTTTGAAATTGATATAAACGTGAACATGAGCATGCATGATTATTTGAATCTTGTTTGTGGTTACTCTTACAGTTTAGGTAATGTAACATGAAACCACATATATAATATTAATCATTAAAAATTAGGTAGGTATATCACAAATTAGACTGTATAAATATAATAATTATAAATTCTAAAGTACACTTTGCATCCATTATTTGTATGCTTACAAAGTGTACAATAAACCAGTTTGTTTTCTACGAGAATACTTTGGAAGTCTATTTACAAATATAATTTTATCCTATGTAATAATTACCTTCTTTCAGTATCCCAAACCTCTTTAGGAACTCCAATACTAAGTTTGGTGTATGGAACTCCAGGAGTGGAGGGTGGGGCTGCAGATGAACTGCACAACCTGAACTGCCATAACCGCTGTATAGGTTTCGACACATTAAGCAACTTAACAGAGCCACTCATCTTGAGTTAACTGAAACAATGGAATCATATAATGTATTTTTGAGTAATTAAATTAAATTGCTATTGTTACTTTGTGGTTAATAAAAGTAAAGATATACATAAATAATAATAATACCAGCCTGTTTTACTGTCCCACTGCAGGACAAAGGCCTCTTCTCATATAGAGAAAACTATACATAAATATATTAAATAATTATTTAATAAGCAACAAAAATACTAGTACATAATAAAACAAAATTATTAAATAATTTTGTACATAAGTAATTAAGTTCTGCACTCTTGTGCTATATTAGTTTGACACATATTATTATATTGTACTTATGCCAATGTAAATTATTAAATAATTAATTACTTATCTCATTGTGTCATTTTGTTAACATTTTTTTGTTTGATATATTTTTTAGATAAGTACCTATGCTAAATTTTTTTTTTTACTTTTCTTAATCTTTTGCAAGTTGATTCTTATTTAAAGATTCTTTTGAATGTGTGCCCTAGCAGAAAAGTGTCTTCTAGAGTGATATGAATAGCATGAATAATTATAAATAATGTCTACGAAAAGCTTTTCACTATATTTCTGACTGCCTACATTTTTCAATTTAAAGATATGACTGGATTGAAGATCTTAATATTTGTTATAATAACTTATTCTTATATCTTTGAATTAAAAAATGTAGGCAGTCAGAAATATAATGATATACTTACTTTTCATAGACATTATTTATCAAAGGACAGTTTTCTAATGTCTAATATTATCAACTAGAAGTCCATCCTCATTTCGCTTTGGTACTAAAAGTTTCTTTCGATGCCACATCAAACTCCTATGGAAAATATCATAGAAATAGTATTATATTGCATCATCTGGATTAACAAAGGTGCTTAAAATATTAAAATTCTAAGAATGACTGAAAAATAATTATGTTAAACATAATAAAACATAGCCTATGTTACCTGCTCAATTTATTGATTTCTAAAGGTGAAAGAATTTTTTAAATTGTTACCTAATGTAGATTTTTAGTTAAATAAATCCTTATGTACAAACAAACATGCATAAAATCAAATCTTTTCTCTTTATAATATTATATTATCAATATAGATCAAAAATAATACATCCATCCTTATCTTTATTATACCTATTTTGTTTTATTGATATAATATTTATCATCACTTTTATTTTTTTATTGTTCAACATAGAGTAGCCACCTCTTGTACATTATGCATTAGGATGATTAAAATGTATCTTTAGAATACCATTAATTGTGGGTTTGAACGGTGGGAACTACTAAAAAATCTACAGGTAAACAGTAGGTAAGGACAAAAAACATCTCTGCTTGTATGTGCTCACTTCTATTTTATAATTAAAAGAATATTTTTATAGGTACTTCAATTATGTGTATTCATATTACCATTATAAATGCGAAAGTGTATTCATATTACTATTATAAATGCGAAAGTGACTGTCTGTCTGTCTGGTACGCTTTCACTCCTAAATCACTGAACTGATTTTGATAAAATTTGCTATAGAGATAGATTAGACCTTCGGGAACAACATAGGCTAAAAATGGCTGGAAGGGGTTGAAATAGGGGATAAAAGATTGTATGAAAAATCATCAACGTATAAACAGAGATACGTTCATGTGCGATAAAACCGACATTCACGAGGGCGGAGCTGCGGGCTTTAGTTTGTAATAATAACAGAACAACCATTGTTTCCTATTTATATTTTATTCAAATATTACAGTGTGTACAGTAATTGTTATTCTTTATAATTTTAACAGCTCACTAACAGATCATGGTATGCAAAGAATTACAGAGACTTGACTCGATTTAAGCTTGTCTTGAATAGTTTTCCTCAGTTTGAACTTTTCTGTTTGAAATATAATACACAATGCCACTAAGTATTGAAATAATTTGCATTCAAAATTTACTAAGAATCACTAGTTATAGATATTTTTTAAAGTGTTTTACATTTACAAATGCATGCATTTACCTCTGATCAAGCCGGCTTTGTGACCACTGAACAGAACACTATAACCACGGTTTGCGACAGATTTCGCGTCCGCAGAGCGTCCAATTACTTATTTTAATGTTCTGTGATAAAACTGTTCAATTTGTTATGCCTATATCCTAAAAAGTTACTGTAAAAAGAAACGAGAAATGTGCTGTGCTCTGAGAATAACTACCACAGCTAAAAAATTAAATAGGAACAACTAAAATAATATTCTAAAATTTCACTACGTTTAAAATAATAACACACAGACACCCGCAAGCCGGCGTGTCCGGTACCTACTGTGCTGTGCTGTGCTGCACTGCTGCCTGCTGCGTGCGATAGTCGCGATAGAGTTGGGCATTCACAATTTAATTTGTTCACAATTACGATAAAACCAACTTCGGTCTAGTCTGGTGCCAACTGCCAAGCAAAACCGGATAGGTAAAGCCCAGCGGCCGCGGCGCCGCAGCAAGCAGGATTTTCGTCGCTGAGTTGCAAGGACCTTTAGACTATAATTTATTCTATCAGTTTGAATTTATTTAACTTTTACTAAGATCCGAGTTCAAGTAAAGTATCCTCTACCGTAGCACCATGACATGAGTTTTAGTCAAAGTTTGTGAAACAGTTTCTGTAAGCAACTAACATGACATTAGGCATGTACTCTGTGGCAATATCAAGGAACTTACCTCAAGGACTATTCTTGTTCTGAGGAACCTTTAGTACTTGTTCTGTGTGAGGAACTTACGTACACACAGATTTTATAAAGTGAGTATATTTATGACAGTAACAGCACATTGGCTCGACTCCACAGAGTACATTAAACTAAATCTCGAGTCAAATCAAAACATTTGCGATGGTCAAACGGTAAAAAGACAGTCTATTATATTTTATTAGTAAACATTATCGTAAAAGTCTTAAACAGACATTACGAAATATAAATAAAAATAAAGTTTTATTTATTTTTGAAAGGCTTTAATCGCAATTTGAGTTTTAGCCACCGTTCTGTCGGAAAAGTATTTATATTTTATATATATTATATTTTTATTCACAAATGTTTTGCAATGGATTAACTATTTTAAACAATTTAAATTATTTAAATGTACACACTAAAAATTTTTACCTAGTGACATACTTTGAAATATTGATAATTATAACCTGAGATACGCATAAAAATGGCCTACCTCAGGGCAGTGTCCTTGCTCCACTACTTTTTAATATCTATCTACACCAATGACCAACCATCTCTCTCAGCCCGAACACCTAACATTTAATTTATGCTAATGACCTAGCCCTCACCTCCCAAGCTACTACTACCTGTGAGGAAGTCGAAGCTAACTTAACTGTGGCGCTAAACAACTTACTCTTACTTAGCTCCTTACTTTATCGCTAACTCTTTACCGCTCAACGCGAATAAAACACAGCCCTACGTGTTCCATGCTAAGTACTGATTTAAATTTAGAAGAAAAATGAATCGATAATTTTTTTAGTCAAATATAATTTCTATGAAATAACTCTAGCTGGTGATCAATAAACAAAAATTCTGATTATATGATAATATTTTAAGCTGTGTGCTTGCGTGCTAGTTAAAAAGCAGGGCTTGGAATACCGATAAAAATGCGGCACTGGTATAGCTACCAAAAGCAGTTACCGTTTTTAAATAAATAAAGGCAGCAAAAATACCGGTACTTTTAGTAAATTTTACCGGTATATTTATATATCGGTACGTCCATATTAGCAGTACATTTCCTGTTATGAGTAAGTTTTGTTAAAATCACTCTTGCGACGTTGCCGTTCCGTCACGCACGCGCGGCCTACCTGGCACCTGCGCGGGTTAGCGCAGGCGCGTTTAAGGCTGCACGAGGCAAGAACGCAACATTAAAAACGTATCGATACTTTTTACCTGTAATTGTGAACAGTATTACATTGGATTCGATAACAAAGTACTGGTGCTGTATACCCGTAAAATGTTACCTTTATAAAATATTTTTACTCACCGGTAAATATAATAGGAATTTGCTATCGGTAACCAGCTCTGATAGAAAGTATAAATTATACTAGCTGTTGCCCGCAGCTCCACTCACGTGAATATCAGTTATCGCATTTTTCATAGGTACAAATTTTTGTTTTATTTCAACCCATCCAAGTCATTTTTTGCGCAATAAAAGACATAGCCTATGTTGTTCCCCAATGTCTATTCTATCTCTGTACCAAATTTGATCAAAATCAGTTCAGTAGTTTAGGTGTAAAATCGTAACAGACAGAATTACTTATAATACCAGTATGGATTGAGAATATTAACATCTCTATTTTGTCGATAAAAAACAATAGGTAATAAGCCGAACATCACTATCACTAGTCTCCGGTCGGCGAAACAAGAAATGACAACCGGGTGGGGGCGCCGCCAACGCTCGCTATCCGATCCGACGGCCGCGGCCGTTCCATTCAGATCCACAGTTAACTTCAGTTGGCTGTCTGACTGACTGTTGATGAGTGTTTGTGCTTGTGTGAAGCGGTTTTTATTAGGCGTGAGAGATACAACTTTTTGAATTTATTTTTTGTAAGGTGCCACGTACTTTTATATTAAAATGGCCTGTAATAATAGTAAAAAAATATTTAAGTATCTTACAGATCTTACCATGCAATCAAGAAATTGTAAGTACCTAATAAATATAATCTTCACATAAAATTAAGTTAAACAAGTATTTGGTTAGGGAACTTGTGGTTCAATAGTTCTTGTCACCTGGTATTTTTTTTAATATCCTTAAAAATGCTGAATAGAGTACCTATGTATCTTTTTTAATTCAATAATTAGTTAGGACCAGCTGTTTTTTGACGGCTTTGACGTGAATAAAATTAGAACTTTGGCCTAATGCAAAGTACAGTCAAACAATTTGAAACAATTTTGTTTTCAAGTCCGAAATTGTAATTCATTAGCAGCAACGAGACGGTGTCTGCTGTCTAATAAATCAGTATGTTCAATGAGCAGGTTTGTAAAGAACTATAAAAAAGCGAGTGGTTAGATTTACTATTTTAACCAAGATAACCTATAGCTAAATAAACTTGTAATAGGGTTAAAATGCTTCTAGCTTCCTAGTCAGTCCTAGTCTAGCTGTAAGTAATAAAATTTCTATAGAGAAAATTTGAAATATTTGAATAAAAACAATATAACACATCATTTTTGTTTCTGGTAGGTACTAATAACTTGAAATTTATTTCATAGATGGAACTGCTAAAAGGGTTGTGGCCAAGAACCCTGTTGTTGAGATGGATGGTGATGAGATGACCCGGATCATCTGGTCTATGATCAAAGAAAAACTTATTTTCCCTTATGTTAAGGTAAGAAACCCATGTTTATCAATAATAGAAAGATTTACATCCATTATAAGAGTAGTGGTATCCGTACTACTACGTTTCGTTCAGTGAGTGAGAGCGCCTGAGGCCCAATTTCCCTCCTTTCCTCTTTCCCTCCCTGATCCCCTTCCCCTAACCCCATTCTCAGCCGCCATAGTGGAGACCACCATACCGACAGTTTAAGACGACGGCTTTTAGTACAGTGGCCGCCACTTCTGGATTCCACTGACTGGTTACCATCAGGTAGGGTGGAGTCGCTTTGGTAGGCTATAATATAGAAAAAAAAAACAAAAAAAAGGCATTGATAGTTGCAACACTCTCTCTCTGTCTTATGAATCTCACACATGCCAATATTCAATTGATCTATGCAGAGAGGTTTGCCTGTCAAGTAGAGATGGATATGCGAAAGTTAGACTATCCCTTTAATACAACCTAGCACAAAAATTGCTCAGTTTCTTGGAGAGCAGCTTATCCTTATGTCTATAATGCATTGTGTGATTGTTGTAGCATTATTATTATAATTAGGATATCATTATTACAGCTAAAATATGTTCGCTGGGCGTAGGATTTTCACAATAATGTCTTCCTGGAGCGGCTGTATGACTCTCTCAACCATTGGTTGCCTTTATCAGATTATCAGTCCGCTTAGTTTTATCACAAATTCAACAGAAAGTTCCTCAATAAAGCAGAACTCTATTAAGTTATTCATCAAGGAAAATAGTGAGCGTGGAGGTTGCTAAAACTATACTTAAAAAAAGAAGTACACTATTTTGCTTATAAGTGTATATATATATTAGTTATATAATTTATGAGTGGAGGGTTCACTCAAACTAAACCTAATATAATAAGTACACTATCTTGCATATTTAGTATGTATCTCTATAATAAATGAATGCAGGTTATCATTAATGTTGCTAACAGTTCTTATCATTGGTTTATTGTGCCAATGTTACCCTTATTTGTACTTATTATCATTTGTTAACACTAGGTACATACCCCACACTATTCTCATGTTTCACTTGTTATCTATGAAAATGTTAAAATTTTGTTGACTTAATCTGTTTAAATTAAAAACTTAAGGTGGTTCCGACGAAATTTCGCCGAAATCCGCGACTTTCATCTGAATATTTAGTAGATTTTAATGCTATTTATTCATTTTGTTTTTTGCCTACAATATACTTTGATTCATGAACTTTAGAATAGTAGAAGAATTATTTACAATAATTGATTATATAACTTATACTAACGATAATAAAACAACGTGATTTCACTTATATCGAAATATTACTTTGTAATTACTATAGTTATAAATATAAAAGTTATATTGAATCAACCGGAATAAACCAAATGTCAACTCTATAGATTTATTACATTTATTAGGATAATGTTTCAATAGTTATTGATAATTTGGCTGAATCAGCGTCGCAGGGGCTCTGCGCGGGCGACGGGAGGCAGGGCGGCAGAGCGGCGCAAGCCCTTCTGACGGACGGACGTATGCGGTTTTTGTAAAAATTATTTACGTAATTCAATAATTGCAAATAAATAATAACAAAAAAAAAATATTGTGTGGATAGATTTAGTGTTGCAAATAAATTAGATTAGTTATTTAGATTTTTTTAGTGTATTAAATACATAGGTATTTACCTACATTTATTATTATTTTTCATCAAAATGACTAAAATTTCACGACTGAAACAAATACAAATGCAAAAGATTCAACACATGAATATCCTGTAAGTAGGTGTATACCTACCTTCATATTTTTAGTAAAATACCTTCTTTGAGATACTTACCTAGGTATCCTTTAATTATGTTTAGTTCCACGTAAACTAGGTAGCAGGTGGTGAGCCTATTTTCGCTCATGATAAGATCAAGGCAACACCGGGCCTCAAGAATCAGTAAATTTCTGCTGTTATATACCCTAGGGATATGAATATGAGCTTGCTACAATATTGTCTATGTCTACTATCATTTCGAACTAGGTGTGTGGTAGGTGGGCACATGAGTAAAATATCTAACTTGGATATTTACTCATGTGGCAAGGGCGCTTTCCGATTCCGACCGACATGTACGAGGTGCTTCGGTCGGAACACGAACGTCGGCGTCGGTCGTACAACTAGCATAGAACTCAAATTACAATGATTATACGTGAGATGCGTCGGTTTGCGACCTAGTTAGGTACCTACACAAAACAACCATACACGCTGCTGTTAGGTACCTAACTATCTACGTTATCTTGCACGAGCATAAATACCTATAAATTCTATATATACATACGGTGTGTACTTGAATATTCTATCGGTAAGTAATGCCGATTAAATATTCAAGTATTTACCTCGTTAGATTTTTTTTCATGAGCTGATAAAATCAGTGATAAGATACTAGGCTAAAGTAAATACCTACCCTTCTACTTTCAATGCATCTTATTTTGATTTATTTATTTGATTGCAAGAAAGGAAGAAAAAAAAGGCTTTACAAAACGTCTTAGTCTCGAACCAAACTAAAATATTTGAAGACTGTGAAATTATCACAATTAGGTAAATTAAAAATCCTACTCTCTGTTCCTTTATTATCGTACTATATGAATTTTTAATCCTAAAATTAAATAATATATTGTTGAGTGCCTACTGGACATAACAAAACTAATACCGTATTTTTCGAGTGATAGGTGTATGTAGAAAGTAATAGACCCGGCACGGTGGCACAGTATAAAGAATTCTACTCTTTTTTGTACAGTCTTTACCTAACTAGGTAAAGGCAAAAGAATTATGTTTTAGCACTCTATGTATGTATGTATGTATCTTTATTATATTATATTATATATAAACTTATTGTAAAATGTTTGTATGCCTTGTATGTAGGCAAAACATAGCGCACTATTTTTATGATCTCAAGACCTTTGTTATGTACCTATGTTAACAAATAAAATTTCTGATTTCTGATTTCTGATTTCGGATTATAAGTGTATGTACTGTAAAACTACCCCGTGACGTCGTCCGCATGGATCCGTTACTTAGCGATAATATTACATTAGTTCTACTTTACCGATTTTGCATTATATTATACATTTACAATACTGCAATATGTACTTACATACATATATATGTATGTACACATATATTTGTATGTACATATTGCAGTAATCTATACTTATAATGAATCTCTAGCGAAGTAATTTTCACGGTACATCCAAATCACTCAAACTGTGGGTACAATGCGTCTACTTTGGAAATTGTTCGTGTTACTTATTTTGCTAAGGGTACAATATATTGTGTACCTTACGTACGGGCACTTACTAGAAGATAATCAACATAGGAATGATGACGCTTTGTTTAAAGCATGTGTAACTGAAAATCCTTATCAGCTCCATCATTTGAATTCAGTTTTGCTGGTGTATGGTGCTGTTTCAAATTCAGTGCAGTGGTGGCCATACAGAGTAAAGATACTGTGGGAGAAAAAAGGAAATAAAGAGGACCGAGGAGGTAACTATGCCTTCGGACCACTGATTTTCAGACAAAACTTACATTTTACGTCGTTATGTACATGTTAAATGCACATCTCCAGCCTAACCGTCCCGCCAATTCTAAAAGATCTACTTCCGTAAAATATTTGCTGGCTATACAATATACAGAACGATTTACTGAAGTTATATTTAGATGAACCGAAAATAAATAAGGAAAATGAAAATATGTTAATTCATATAGGTTAATTAAATTAACACTTATGAACGTCAAAATTTACAAAATGTCAGCAAATTAACCTACAACCAGTTCGCTGACAAACTGAAGAACAATTTTAAAAGAATTTTAAGAAGAAGAATTGAAGAACTGGCAAGAAACTCAGGCCACTCTTTTTAATCGCCAGGTTATTAAAATTTTTGTAAGTTACAGTTTCAAGTAGCATGCAAAGTGACACAGGCAATACACTTAACTCTATAGGTAATTAAATACTTACAGCTTTCTATGTTGCAAAGAAAAAATAAAAAGTAAAATGTGTGCTTTACAGGCTGCCTCAATTTGCATATTGCTACAAAAGGTAAAGGCAACATGTGAACTGTAATAAATGTGTATATGTAAGTATTATATAAACTGTTAATATTCGATATAAGTATAAAGTAAGATGAACTTAATTTACCACAGGAGTTCACAATGTACATTGTGAACATCTATTTCACAAATCACAATGTATAATAATTTTAATATTACTAAGTATACAATTTTAACAAAACAATACAAAATGTGTACTTAACTGTACAATTATGGCTCGGGCATTATGTCATATATAATTAATACAAAAAAAAACATTTTATGTCAAAATGTATCAATAAGCGAGATTACAGGATGGAAATAAATTATGAATCATTTAGTATAATATTCTGTATACATCTTTGCTCGAGACAGAACAGCGTTTTGTTTCGATTAGATTCGTGTTCGTAGAGTAGATAATCTTTCTACTGATTTGGCTGCGCGATAGAAGCCTTATTATAAAGGATGAATTTACTATGGCAAACTGTAAAGCGCTAAAAGCAGTGGACCAGATATCAGACAACACCAACTCATGAGTGGCTATCACAGTCCTACTATTTTGTGTTCATTTTCGGCAGACTGTGCCTGTTATTCCTACCTCGTGGACTAAGGCTGATGAAATTAAATAGTGTTTAGGAGGTCCACAGTCTGTAGCACTTCAAAATTGTTTTGCATTTAATAGGCTCCAAGCCTATACACTCCGCAAGATTTGCCATTTAATACAATATACAAGTACAATGTATAGTAGACAATGCACAAGTGTAGTCTGATTTGTTACTCGAGTTTGGTAGCGGTACGTATCTACAGAACCAAGAAAAAGTTGTCCTGCACAAAACCTTACTTTACATACATCAATATAACCGTGCCGTACAATTGCCTATCGAAGTGACTTCACTCTTCCTTATGATACAGTCAGTGGGATCCAAAAGACTAAGTGGTAGCCACCATTCCAAAGGTTATTGTTTCAAACTGCTGGCTAGGTGGTCTTTATGAGATGCTTTTTTATTATTGATGCAGGACCTCATATCATCAGTCCATGAAGACGCAGTGGAGTTAGAAAGTTATGAAAACTCTTGGCTTTTGTAAGAGCTAATTTTAAACACTTAACAATCAGACGGGCATAAATAAAGATTGAATTTTTCAGTATTGTTTTAAAAAGTCATGTACTAGTACTATTGATACAGTTATTTTATTCATACTGGTCTACCAACGTGACTCTGCCTGGATAATTTAAAGAAAAGACATTTTGCTGGGGTAATGTTTCAAACGTTACCCCAGCAAAATCTGTTTTTTTCCGAATAACTTTAAAACTATAATGCAAACAAATTTTGCTATAGGCAAACAAATTACTCCTTACGAAGCACTAATTATCTGTTATACTCTCATCTCTTATAAGCACATTTTTATCAACATTTTGCTGGGGTAACGCACTCCTCTGCTATTTTAATAGAAATTGTCTCAAACTGCTAGCATAGCGGCTTCATGATACTAGCGACACTAGAGGTACGCATACGTTTCATACGTGCACACACACAAACTTTCGCATTTATAATATTAATAGGATGTTAATACATTTTTTAAGTCAAAATGTTTTAGTTTGTTCATGTACAAAAAATATATATATATAACTATAACTAAATAAGTATAAACTCGGCAGGGTTACTAAACTAAAGTGTACTAGTATTAGTTGAAGAATACATATCATGTCAATTATAGGAATTTATCACAATGGTGTATTGTCATTGGGACTTAATTTTTAAGTGACTTCAAAAAATATTAATATTATATATATTAATAAATATTTTTTTGTATTCAATAATTCATAAAAATCGTTTTAAACGGCTTTTTTGATCAGGTAATACATTTCACAGCAGCTGGGTTTTGAGTTTATTGTTTTAACCCACAGTATTTATTTTTATTTCTACTACATATTTAACAAACGTCATGATTCTAAACACTTATCTTTGCTTTCGCTACTATATAAATAATATATACTAAAAAATATACATACTTACTAAACGAAATAATAATAGATACTAAAAAAATAATTCATTATTGGCGCGTCTATCAGATTTTAGCTCTGCGGTTTCGGACAAGTAAGGTCATTGTCTTATAGTTGTGCTACTGCTACTTGCCGCTAGAGGGCGAACTCGCACGCAATGTTTTTTTCGGGTGAGGCGCGGGGTGGTGAGGAAGCGAAACGCTCAAGGTCATATGTGACGGAACGCCCTTAACACACAAACTACTTTGTTGATAAATAAAACCATTTTTTTAAAATTTCAATTAAAGATCTATGTTGTTGTTAGAATGTTATTCTTTTTCATATTATTGGAAAATTACTAATAATAATGATATTTAAAATAGGAGTATAGTGAGAGCTTATTATCGTAATATAATATAAGTAGGATATTTTAGTTTAGTTAGTTTCTTAGTTCTCAATTTTCATTTATTAAAATACATAAAAAATTTCAAGAACCATAGCTACAATAAAATTTTTAACATTATTTACTGTCTCTAAATAGTGGGTTTTTTTATTGTCAACAGTTGGATTGTTTGTACTATGACTTGGGGCTACCGCACCGAGATGCGACTGACGACCAGGTTACTATCGATGCTGCCCATGCTATACTCAAGCACAACGTCGGTATTAAGTGCGCTACTATCACCCCTGATGAACAAAGAGTAGAAGGTTTGTACTCAACATAGATAACCCCCTTATAGATACCAAATTAATATTTATTTGTTCATAATCGAGCTCACAAAAATAGGAGGCATAAGCGAGATGCGCGGAACGTAAAAGTTGCGCTGTGATTGGCTATTTCAAGATGAAGCATTTGAATACTTAGCAACGTTGTAATTTAGTGTCATATTTCGTGGTTTTAAATTTGTATCATTTAATTTACTTTTTATACAGCTTTCATCTAATTCTAGCATATAGACAAAACATTTTTTTTTAAATATAGCCCCGATTAAATGGTTTTAATTGAAAACCACGAAATATGACACTATATTGCAACGTTGCCACTCATGACGCATAAACGCTCGCGATTGCCGGTATGCGTTGTGTTTTGCGTGTCTGTTGCCTTGTATGCGGGATCTATTAGGGGGTTATCTGTGATACTGTAGTACCTACTTGAATGTGAGCAGATTATCGTCATACGAGTAGAAGCTATTCTATTCCATGTTTGTAATATCATAGCAATAATTATTGCAGCCTAAATGGTTCGATGCTTGGCTCAGTGGCTGCCATTTAGGTCATCGTTTTATGTTTTCAGTGTGTGAGACACGTGCAATTTTTATGTTTGATGAATTAAAATAAGTATCTATTCTATTTAATCACTATTTACATACTTGGTATTATTTTAGTGTCTTGTTTTTTTTAATAAATTGCTTTTGTCTGAAACTTGTTTCGTGTAGACTTAAACAGACCTCTTACGAAATATGACTAACCATCAGGCATACTAATGTTATTTTGGTAAAAAATATAGCTTTATGCACTAAAAATGGCAGAGATACTGCAACTTTATTATTTAATACTAACCTAGGCAAGATTTAACTATATACTGTATAAAGTTTTTGTCTTATTATCTTAAGGGTTAATACATATAAGTACGTATAATTTACCTTATCTAAATATACACAAATATTTTAGAGTTCAAACTGAAAAAGATGTGGTTGAGTCCAAACGGAACAATTCGTAACATTCTCGGTGGCACGGTGTTCCGTGAGCCCATCCTGTGCGATAGCATCCCTCGTTTAGTACCTGGCTGGACCAGACCTATCGTGATTGGACGTCACGCGCACGGAGACCAGTATAAGGCTCAAGATATGGTGATTGCCAAACCAGGAAAGGTGAGTGACATGAAAACGTCTTTCACTTCAGGAAAACCGTCCCGTTATTGCGCATTGCAACGTTAATTCAGGCCATTATCATCTGATGACGCCTACTGATTGTCCTTGCTCTCATTAAATTACTGTTTTCTTTATCGAGATGCCAAAAATATTTTATGAATGAATTTATTTTTATCCATTTTTACTGTTACTTACTTTTAATACTATTTTATACAGGTCGAAATGGTATACACAGCAGATGATGGAACAGTTGAAACTCGTCTGTTATTTAACTTCAAAGCACCTGGTGTTGCTATGGGCATGTACAACACCGACGAATCTATTCGCGCCTTCGCACACTCCAGTTTTCAGGTTCGCAACGAATCTTTATTTAATTATAGATATCTGACTTATTTTTTTAACGAGTGTGTAAACAATATTATCAGAAATAATAATAAAATTACACTTGTAGTTAATATAAAAACATGTAAGTACGCATATATGACGCATGAGGGCAAACCGATACAAAGAAGTTTAATTGTTTGGTCTAACCTTGGTCATTGCTAATGTCATATCGAACTACTTAGATATATGAGGTATATTCTAGATAATTATGCTACTTGTTTGTTTTTTAATATGTGAATCATTTACGAGAAATGAAACTTAACTACTATGTACCACATACTTTCTACTTCCTATTCTTTCTATGAGTATAATCAAAATATGGGTAATAAGAGCGTAAGTGGAATAGGGATGTTGACAGTGATAGAAGTCCATACCAGCAGAATGCATAATGAATATGAAAGTGTGTTCGTTTGTTGGGCCTTCTCACACGTTACAATAGCGGGATAGGTTTGTGGTTATATGTACGCGGGCTCGAATGTCTAGTGTCTAGACTACTTTTTCTCACGCATTTTTTTGTTATTTCTCCTACGACGGCCAAGCAGACAATATCTGTTCTCAAACAAACGAATGTATTAGAAAGAATTAGTGTACTCGTAAATGCGAGTTTAATCAAGTGATTAATTATTGTAATTGTGGCAATGTGAACGCCATAGTTGAATGAACTAATTCGCATACCATTTCCATACTGCCAGTAGCGTTTGTTTAAATAGTTAGGCAATATAAAATCACGTACAAATTATAACTTGTTTTGTTATTTTTAATCTCATTTCGTTCTTCATTAACTTCCCAATTTTGTTTGGTTTTTTGGCTAGGTTACATATTCGCAGTATTAGTCCGGAGTCTTGAAATGAAATAAAAAACTTTTAGTGGTATTAAATCACTTGAGTGAAACCTATAAACGTCAAAATAATAAAATATTAGCTAATTAACCTACAGCTAATAGAACTAGCGAGAAACTGAGGCCACTCTTTTTAACTGCCAGATTGTTACAATTTACTGGTAATAGTCTAGAATAGTGGCGGTTCCACGATTCGAGGTTTGGGGGAGGGCTTGACCATTCTGAGGGGCGGGGGAGCTTGACCATTCTGGGGAGAGATTGACGCCGCCGGCGGTAGAGTTTTACCAAGGTGAATACTATAAGCAGATAAATTTTTTTAAGCATGCAGATACGTTTGTGAGGGGCTTGAGCCCTTAAGCCCTTCCTCTGGATCCGCCACTGGTCTGGAATTTATCCGGGTTAATTATAACAGGCTCGCCCAGGCAGACTTAGATCCCAACCTAACATAGTTATGCTGAATCGTCGGTGTTGTTACACCGTTGCATACCACTTCAGAAAAAACCCTTTTTCGTTTACCTACTTGCCTTTTTATATAGGTATTGAGATGCGATTGTCATTTGACCTACACAACCCAATTACTCGGTCACACCGATATTTAATAGTATATAGACTATTAATCAGACTTCGGGCTTCCTATCACCCATACCGATTGTTACTTATTATTACCTATATTACTCTCACTAGCTGTTTCCCGCAACTTCGTCCGCGTGTATGTCGGTTATAACGGGTGGCGCAAAAGTAAAGACCCTATTTGGTTCAGCTATAACATTTTTTCTAAATTAGAAAACTAGATTTAGATTTTTTTAAATGTATATTTGTGCCATTAAATTTCGTACCATTAGGATTTAAAGATGATGTCTTTTAAATGGTGACCTCCAGAGTTGATACACATTTGAGCCCTATTTATGACATTTTGCATAACTTGCCGTAACACTTCCTGCGATATGTTCGTTATTTCTTGACGAATGTTTTCTTTTAGAGCTGCGAGAGTCTGTGGCTTGTTCACATACACCCGAGATTTCAAAAAACCCCAAAGAAAGAAGTCTGGACTGGTCAGATCGGGTGATCTTGCAGGCCAAGGCAAATCGCCAAAACGAGAGATAACTCGGCCTGGAAAAGCGTCCCTCACTAAGTCCATAGTGTCGCGCGCTGTGTGTGCCGTAGCGCCGTCTTGTTAAAACCAGATGTGCTCCAGCCCCAATTCGTCCAAACTGGGTATCAAAAACTCACGTAACATGGTTCTGTAGCGTTCTCCAGTGACAGTAATCGCATTGCCTCCAGCGTCTTCGAAAAAATAGGGTCCGATCACTCTGTCAACACAGATGCCACACCATACAGTAACTTTTAGTGGGTGTAGAGGTGTTTCTTGAATAATGCGCGGATTATCAGTGCCCCAGAACCGAGTATTCTGCTTATTGACATGCCCTGAGAGATGGAAATGGAAACGCAGGAAGTGTTACGGCAAGTTATGCAAAATGTCATAAATAGGGCTCAAATGTGTATCAACTCTGGAGGTCACCATTTAAAAGACATCATCTTTAAATCCTAATGGTACGAAATTTAATGGCACAAATATACATTTAAAAAAATCTAAATCTAGTTTTCTAATTTAGAAAAAATGTTATAGCTGAACCAAATAGGGTCTTTACTTTTGCGCCACCCGTTATATCCGTTTATATACATTGACGATTTTTCATACAAACAATCATCCCCTATTTCAACCCCTTTAAGCCATTTTTACGCGATAAAAAATAACCTCTATCCCGAGGTCTAATCTATATCAAATTTTATTAAAATCAGTTCATTGGTTTAGGCGTGAAAGCGTAACAGACAGACAGAGTACATTCGCATTTATAATATTAGTATGGATTACTCAAAATCAAAAGTTAAAATATGCGCCCATTAGTGTTTACCTGTTAAAGTTAGAGTTATGCTATCGCGGTCTTTTCTGTACATCTTTGTGTTCTACACAATTCTTTAATAAATAATATTATAATATTGTTATATCTTTAAAGGTTTGAATAGTACAACGCATTTTTGTGCTCTGGCGTTTACTATTGTCGTTATTGCTCGCTTCCTACTACTACTAAACTAAACTAAACCTTTCGTAAGTAACCCACTTTAAAGCATCGAATACCGAATCTAAATCCATGGGGTAGTTCTCGGGATTAGCGCGTTTAAACAGGAGATCCTTTCCAGCTACTTTCTTTTATACTAAGTATAGATTGTAATGCTTACTAATATTGCTTCCATACAGGTGGCGTTACAAAAACAGTGGCCCCTATATCTATCTACAAAGAATACAATCCTTAAGCGGTATGATGGCCGTTTCAAGGATATTTTCGAAGAAGTTTATCAAAGGTATATATCAGAAATATAGCGTTGTCACTTTAGGCGGTTCATATACCCCATACCACGCAACGTGGCGTGGGAGCCTGTGTTCTTACCTTGCTTGTAAGTAGCTCGATGCATTAAAAACACGCGTGGTGTAACATACAGAAAAAGCATTCACGCGCACTGTAGACAGATACTAGATACGCCCTCCGCACTACGCTAATAGTGCGGAGCAGTATGTGAATCTCCTTAGGTGTTTTGATTAAGACTTAAGTACTGGCATAAGCATATTTTTTTTGTATTAGTGATTACAAGAAACAGTTTGAAGATGCTAAGATCTGGTACGAGCATCGTCTGATCGATGATATGGTGGCGCAGGCTATGAAGAGCGACGGTGGCTTTGTGTGGGCGTGCAAGAATTATGACGGAGATGTTCAATCGGATGTCGTTGCCCAGGTTAGTATCGAGTGAATACTCGTATTAGGTGGCACTATGGTATTAACTGTATGTTTAGTGTAGTCCATTCTAAACCACTGACATTGAGATATTGTTTTAAGTCTGGGTGTTCTGTATGTCTTTCGTCTTCTAAGAAACAAGCCTTGCTGTTTAGAGTCACGTATGAAAAAACAAGGTGTCAATTTATTATCGAATAATTAGTAATCTTATCTTACGCCTTTTTACGAATGAGCGTGCAATAACCCTTTAACTGATAGAAAACTCAGACAATTTCATTGGTTTATCAAAACGTATAGCCCAGCAACAGCAAACTAATAAATATGTGATTTTTTTACAACATACATATATTTAGTACACAGAGATTTAATGTAATTTAAATATTTAGTTTTAAATTCCTTGCGATGCCAGTCCCCTGCATTTTCTTGTTTAGACTGCTAAGTGATAAGATAGACAGTGCGTACTTGCTATGTCACCTACAGAGACAATACAACATTGCACGTCAGTACTGCATTATGTAAGCAGATGTAGTTTCAACATTCGAAGAAAGTAGATCAATCAGTCATATTATCTTATCTAAATGTTTTATAGATCCAACAATAAATTAATAAGTTTGCGAGCCTTTGAAGGCCAGATAATTTCATAGAAATAATGTAATCAATAGCACTTACCAGGCGGCCCGATAGCGGGCAAATATTAAGATATATCAGTAGATTTATTATATTAAAACTGGGTTAATGATACATACGTGTGATTTGAGTTAAAGATAAAGTAATCAATATCCGTGGGTTGGTCACAGTGTCGTACGTCACAGCCGAAGCACGGTAGTGCTGAACAATGAATATGGGTGGTTTTGGGCCACCATATCCATTCTCCGAGACTGTGCTCAACCCACGGGTACTGATTACTTTACCTTTAGCTATCTAAATATATTTTAACATGGTTCACGGACTAGGTACTTCAGAACCGAAGCGAATAGCGAAGGTTTATAAAGACAAAATACGAGAAAGAAAAACGTAGAACACTTAGCACCAACTTAGCAAACTTCTTGCTTAAGTTGGAATGCCCGGAGGAGTTATGTCATCATATTTGAATTGTTCTCGTCATATTTTGTGGATTAACCACAAAATGAGTTGCGCAGTCATTGTTATAAACATTGCACTTACCAAAGTAATATATAAATAAATAAGTAAGTCTTGCTCTCAACTCAGTTCAGTTGTTTTTAATTTCTTGTCACCGGTAGGCACGTTAGATAGGTTAAACTCATGGTCTTATTAGCAATTAAAATGTTTATTTTTTTATTATTTTCAGTAGGTTAAACACAATATAAATATTTAAAGATCTAGAGTAACTTGGTACTTTGCCTCTCCTTAATAGGCTCATGAGTCATTTAATTTTCTTAAATAAAAATGTGCGTGTTGTAATGAAGCGTAGTGGGACACGTGTCGCGACAATAAAAATTAGGTCTATTTTACTGTGTAGCATTGTTCAATTGGCAATTGGGACGAATTACGCCAAGACGTAACGTAGTTGCTGTCTGATGTAATTTATGCTTATGCGTGTGCTTTAGTCTACCGTCAGTCGTCGAAAATCAGCGAATTACCTACTTTCTAATGAAGGGTTTAATATCTAGTCAAATTTATTTCCTTTTTTTTTTTAAATGGTGGCATACACATTGTGGCAGCAATTATATTACTTGATAACCGCTGCTCGCGAACTTCCACGTTTTTGTTTTTACCTATTTGAAACCGAAGCCTCCAATCGATTACCTCTTGCTATCAAAAAGAACACAGCTATATAGGTATTCCTAACCGATCGGTGTGTTGCTACGAGTGTAGTCTTTTGCCATTTCACAGCGCTCTAAGATTGCTTTAGGTAGAAGAACTGGCGAAGTATGTAACGCAGTAAAGGAAGTGGATATATTATAAAAATAAAATCGTATTTAGCTCTTTATATTTGAATTACTTTTCCTATAGGGCTACGGTTCCCTGGGCATGATGACGTCAGTGCTGATGTGTCCAGACGGTCGCACGGTTGAATCCGAGGCGGCCCACGGGACGGTGACGCGCCACTACCGCATGCACCAGCAAGGCAAGCCCACGTCCACCAACCCCGTGGCCTCCATCTACGCGTGGACTAGGGGCCTGATACAGCGCGCCAAGCTGGACAACACGCCGGAATTGGCGCGATTCGCGCTTGAACTTGAAAAGGTATGCAGTGTATAGTAATATCGTAATATTATGTTGTAGGTAAGATGAAATTTATTTGGATTTTTTTAGTTAAAATTCATTCGCTCTATTTTTAACTAAATCAATTGGACCTACTTAAGCAAAAGGAACCAACCCACACAATGACAGTTTGGAGTAAAAGCTGTTTTAGTCTGAATTTTGTATAAAATTAATATTTTTGTTATTTAAATAAAGTTTATTTAGAATATTGAACAAGATAATTGGTTTAATGATTACAAAACTAATATTGATTAAAATTATTAATATTTTTAATAGAAAAGCTCGTTGGTTCCTTTTAGCAAAACAGTCTGCGTGTGGGTTGGTTCCTTATTAATTTATTACCATACCATATTTTAAATAAATTTCAGTTTTATTTAATCTAGTTAGAGCTTCTCGCAGCGCGGTTTCACCCGCGTCTTTGCTTACTGCTCTGCTCACGTTGCGTATCACATAGCCTATAACCTTCCTCAAGAACTAGGCTATCATACGCAAAAAGAATTATTCAAATCCAACTGTTAGTTCCCGAGATTAGCGCGTTCAAACAAACAAACAAACTTTTCCGCTTCATATAATAGTATAGAAGTATAGATAAAGACTTGAATAAAATCATATTAAAATCAAACACCAGTGAGTTATCAACAGAGAATGCAACAAACAAGTCAAGTCTTCGCCATATTGCAGCTGATTATAAACTAATTAATAAGATAATTAGATATTATCTGGTCTGGGATTTCTATAGACTAAACATAATTGATTAGTTTAGGTATAGTAGATAGTAATGCTGCGGATTATTAAGTATCTTCTACCACCTGGTGTAAGACTGAGGAAAATTTAGTCTATGAGTATAGAGTAGTACTCATTTCAGTGTGTTTCACCATGCCAAAAATTTGAGCAATGACTTTTAACATGGTGGCCACCACTACTGTATCTCACTGACTGTTTAAAAAAAAGTTTTATGTTGCCTAAACGCGGCACATTAATTCTTTCGTTACACGGGAGCCGTTTAAAGGAACATATAACACGTTATTGCCAAAAAAGCAACCTCGTTATAAAATGGCAGTTGTTTGATCCTGCTCAAAACAAGTTTATCTTGTTATAAATTGGGTCGTTGACTCTTACACTTTGCGACTTTACGC
This sequence comes from Parascotia fuliginaria, assembly GCA_963082885.1. NCBI lineage: Eukaryota > Metazoa > Arthropoda > Insecta > Lepidoptera > Erebidae > Parascotia > Parascotia fuliginaria. The sequence continues at coordinate 13,334,981 of OY720173.1, read as the reverse complement.
CCAAATCGATCAATGTGAGTGGCAATGCGGGTAGCAACTACTCATATTATTATGGGTCGTGCTACGCTAAGGCTATAAATTTGTATCCAGGTAGTAATATCTTTGCTTTGGGTTGCTTTGGATTGTAACAAATAAGCAGATGATAATGACCCTTCTGACGAAAAAGTCATCCCAAGAGCACAAATATACCTACATAATCACGTTCAGTTCATACATTTACGTCAGAATGCTCCGAGATATGATAAAGACTCAACTTATGTAATTAGCAAATATTAATTAGTTGACTTATATACTCATGGCTTAACGTGTTTCGTTGAAATTTAATATGTAGACAATTTATTTAACTTTTTGAAAGCAATCTATGATGATGGCTGGTCTGTGCGTCATGCTCGTGAACGGGTAACGTGCTACTTGGGATGACTGGTCAATCTTGGCATGGCATACATCTAATACTTAATCTAGCATAACCTTGTCGTTCAATATGACCAAGAGGTGTATTTAGCATTTTAATTAAAATACGTAGTCGAATTACCATACAAGATGAAACTAAATAATTGAAATCCTCTCTTCTTTTGTTTTTTAATCTTAGTAATTATGTAAGTTGGTTGATTTGTAATAATAACTTTGTATGGTTCTTTGGTTGCATTGAGTGTTAACATTGAACTCATACAAAAAACTGTTATTATCTGGCGATTGAAAAGAGTGGCCCGAGTTTCTTGCCAGTCCTTCTCACGACTCTACCTCGCCAACGAGCTGGCTGTAGGTTAATTGGCTGACTTAACACTTTCACTGTCCATGCATTACATGTAATGCACTGATGAGTTAGCTCTGTACGTCCGTGCATGACATACAATAAACTATTAACCACCAAGAATAGTTTTGTTCACGAGAAACTTGAAAAAACAATCAAATAAAAAAAAAACAGATAATTCTTTCAACCTGCCAAGTACGTAATCTGGCTCCCTAGGTTGCCATATCTAATATGTAAAAAAAATAAAAGTAAAACTTGGTATATTATATTTTAATCAAACAAAAATAGAAATGGTTTTTCTTACTAAAATTTATTTGTAGGGTCTACGCTAATAAACTTTTCTTGAGACATAATAAGTCACCTCCACAGTCGATACAATATACTGCATTATGTGCCACACAATTAACTTTGTATCGTGGCACTATGTACATGATTATCTCTTTCGTTTTCCTCGTAGAGGTTTATCAATGAAACAGTCCGCCAAAATATACACGAGATCAACGATTTGACCATGTTTGTTACATATACATCGATCGTGTTTCGACGTAGGTACTTGGACAACACTATTGGTCGGCGGTTGAAGTTCATACGTCCATGCATTGTATATAACGCACTATTGGACGTGCAATAATTGTATTGATAATTGTCTTAGGACAGTGAAAGTGTTAATGTAATTTTGACGTTCATAAGCATCATACTTTATGATCAAAATTAAATAAACGCTTTGAATTTGAGTTATACATGGACATATACTGGGTGATTCAAAAGACGTGAGCAGGACTAACACTACATTTGTTTTAGTTTTTTTTATTTCTCTAAAATTATGGTCACCCTGCACTAAGTGATAAAGATACCCAACCTCTATAGCTGTAAAGACAGCACCTAATAAAAAAAAATACGAATAAATAGTTTCCAGAGTGAGCATCTTGCAAAATTAAAAACTATTTTTAACGCTTAAAAAAATAAGGGAGTAGCTTATAGTTACTGAATCCGTAGGATTGATCCTGTTTACGTCTCCTGAATCACCCGTAGTAGCTGATGACAATGCTGCTTCTTATACTTAGTAACGAAACATATTTGTGGGCTTGTAGGTTTATATGTGAATCAGTCAAATTTACTTTTTTTTATGCATACAGACGGTAAACGAAACGCGCACACATCGCCTTTCACAAAATAAAAATGTATGCGTTTATAATGTGACGTGTTTATTTTTTCAGGCGTGCGTCGAGTGCATTGACAGTGGTAAGATGACAAAGGACTTAGTTATCTGTATCCATGGACTGAAGAACACTAAAGAGGGAATGTTCTTACACACCGAAGACTTCCTTCTAGCCATTGCTGAACAACTTGAACGCAAGATAAAGGCATAAACATCATCTAAATAAATCTATTTTGAGACAAACTCCTCTCCCTATTTCCATCACCCAGTTTGTATTAAGACTTATTTACAGTATCAAGAAATTGTAAGGAGGGATTCACGATGAGTTTATTTATTCACGGAATAAAACAGATGCCTACAGCATGAATCTTTGCAAGTCTTGTTTGACGTAAATAATACTTATTTAACTGCCGAATATTTGTGTAATAATACTTGATATATCCATTCCTAAAGCCGTTAATTAAATTAAAAAATTAAATATATAATAGGTGAATCTACTTAAAATATTTGAAATGTGTGATTTGTAATTGATGAATGATTGCTTTAGTTACCATTGTTTGGTGTATGTACTGACTAATACTCGTGTTTTAATTGTATTTTGTAATTGGAATTATCACATCATCTTATGAGGTGTTTTATAGTAAACATACAGACAGATACATACGTATACAGATTTCTAAACATTTTTTGAGACTGATAAAACGCTATATAAGAATCAGAGACTAGACATTATAGTGCTATTACAAATTTTTTGTTCTTCTTTCAACACAGCACTAAATTATTGCTTTTGACAACCTGCATAGTATTTTCTTCTGTATTATCAATTCATAAATCATTATCATAGTGCTTCAGTCCTCTGGGCATTATCTCTTACAAATTGTTTAGATATTAAATGACATTTATCTACTTAAAGCCGTTTTAAAGATGTTTAAAGTCATTGCAGAGGGTCCAAGAGTATACTGTAATAATAATCAAAGGAACGCTTCTTTCTACTTAATTGCAAGTTATGCAAAACTATTTTTTTTTTCTGTTATTGACGCCATTTTAGATAACTTTGTATACGAGTTAGTTACCTACTCGTATTTATGATATTAGTGTAAAGTCGTGCAAAGGTTTTTTATATTGCATGCTATTTGCTTATATTAGCAATCATATTTTAATATTGATGGACATGCCTTAGCTCCAGTCTATTGCACAACCTCCTATTAATAAATAGACATGAAATTTAATAGGTTTAACTTTAGTAAAAATTTTATGAGTATGTGTGCATGAGATTTCCTTAAATATAACGCATGTGATGTAAGTGCTCAAGATTAGTAAATATAATTCTGTATTTCTTTATTAAAGAAATGTATTTTATTAATTACTTGTTTTATTTGATTTTTAAGTCAATGTGTTAATTTATTATTCCCAAGACCACTATTATCTTTTATTTAGAGTGCATACCAGGAATACCAAGCAGTAAGTCCTTGATGTAGTGCTTCATAAGTGCAGATATTAGTAACTTGCAAAAAATATTTTTTCTATTCTTAGTCTCAACAAAAAAAAGTGTGTGTACTCATGTACGCACGTAAGAAATTATACTTTGGCGTAACAATCCAAAAATACCAAATAATAACACAACGCATACATACATAAATATACATAAATAGCATGCAACAATAATGAAAAATCATAAAATATAATTAAAATAAAAGAAAACAAAAAAAATATTTATTAGTTAAGGTAATAATGTAATAATTTATAATTTGCAATGTAAATAAATTATACATACCGACAGTTAACCTCAAATCTATAAATGCACTTAAAACAGTATATTAAAACTACTTTTACCACTAATATTCAAAATAAATATTTTTACTGATAAATGATCAATAAAAATATCTATCACCGTCATAAATGTAATTGAATTGATATAAAGGCCAATATATTTTTTTATTTATTCACACTGATTATTTGTACTGATACGACACACAAAGGTTCGCAACTAACTTCAGGGTGTAAAAGGTTCGCGACTAACTTCAGGGTGTTGCTTTTTTCTGTCGGTCTGCGCGCGCATCGTAAAAATTCACTCTCATCATTTTTCCTAATCGCGCCAAAAGAATTATAACTTCAAAAAATCAAACTATGCGACAACAAATTTCATGAAACATTGTCTTATGTGTAGCTTTACTTTACCTAATCTAAAGTTAAATTTGGAATTAAGTTATCTAATTCTATAGAAGTATGAATGACAACGAGTCACAATGCGTACTAGTATTATTGGTTCAGCAATAAGCAATATAGAGCTATGCCTTTCTATGTTAGTGAATAAAGTCACTAGTAAAATATAGTTCAGCTCGGTTCAGTGTTGGTCGCCTCATCAGTTGTGGGATACGCCCGTAATTTATTTTGGGGTCATAGATATATCAAAACACTTGTGAAGAATAAGTAACATTTATTAATACCAATTTTTTTGTGAATGAATGAATAGTAGTCGTCCATTATTCAATTAATCTCATATTATGGTCTTTAGTAACATCATACTTCACAAGTTGTGAATATTTCTTCAATAGCTTCCTCCAATAGCATTTCACATCTTTATCAGTTAAATGATCCCATATGTGCTGAAATCCTCTATCAGCTATACTCTTAGCTAGTTCATCATTTTCTTTGAAGAAAATAAGTAGTTGCTTTATTTCTTCCTGTGAAGCTTTTGCGTTAATCGGTACATAATGTACCCAAGGTTTTAATGAAGGATAGAAAAATTCAAGCCATTGGTCACCTACATGAAAGACCAACGATTTACATAGAAATAAATGTTTGAGCCGAAAACTGGCTGCCACACCTCTGTAGTTGAAGAGGTATTTAAATTTGCAATGGTCTTCAAACGGTACTTCCGAAGCTGGCCGGGCATACAGCGTATCCTGCATACAAATAACTTTGTTAATATTTCTCGTTGTCTATTCAATAAAAAAAATATTGATAATACTCAATACTTTTATTGCACACCATAAAGTGTTGATGTTACATTATAGTATTAGAGAAAAGCTGTATTGCATTAAAATATCAAATTATAAATTATTATTAGATTTATATGGTTATACCTACACATGCTGTAATTTTTTATATATTATTTCAATTTATTAACTAAATTCCTCTATTTTGGATTTTTATCATTAATATTATCTTCGTTTAAGCTGTAGTATGCTTTATTAATATTTTTTTTTAGTTTATAGATTTGGATAATTCTTTTCATTTTTGATGTATTCTGGAAGTTTATTGTATATTTTAACTGACATTGCAAGTGAGCCTGTCGAATGAAGAGCTAATTTAGAGATTAGTAGGTTAAGTCTAATAATGCGATGTAGGGAATATTTTGGTTCTATGTCTTCTCTTTTAATATAGAACTCTGGGTGCTTACGTACAGTTTGAAATCAATTTAATCGTTTACGGTTATTTGGTTGATTGAAAGAGCTTTGACAGGTGCCTGAAACTGACGTTTCAGTGCTGCCACCTCGTGGGCGCCATTATAGAAAAATAATATAGAGGCGCCATTAAAGATGAATATTATAAAAAAACCAAATAATACGACAGATTTACAAAATAAAACATCACAGTGATGTTAGGTAGATTTGCTAAAGGAGCGCCACCTAGAATCGGCTTTGTAAACTACTAGTAAATATTTTATTTGTGGTGGCATACCTTATTATAATACAACCTACATGCTACCTGTTGTTTTTCTCTTACAATGTTTAATTAATATTATAAATGCGAAAGTTTGTATGTGTGTGTTTGTTACCACTCAGCGCCTAAACGACTGAACCGATTTCTTCGAAAATTGGTATGTAGATAGATTTGGTCATAGGTTACATTTATCCTGAAAATTGATCTGGTTTCCGAGGGATACAACAAAACATATTTTACACGCGGGCGAAGCCGTAGCGCGCAGCTAGTGTATAATATAATATAATAATAATAAAAATTACCATGTCTGATTTCCATGCTTGGTTTTTTGTGTACTGAGCATCAACAAGATCTGATTCTGCTCTTGAAAGTAGTATTAAAGCATCTCTCTCTTCACTTGTTCTAGATCCTCTGAAAAAGCCTTTGTTTTCTTTTTTCTCCCATGGCCATCTGAAATTGTACAGCAATAAATAATGCTTCTAAACCAATTCCGGCTACAGCAACCAAAACTGAGATGAGCCAATTATACAGAGCCTATTAAAGTGCATTGGTGGACCCTAAAAATATGGCACCTATCTATCGTATTTTAGAATTATGATTGCTTTTTTTATTTCATATGCTTTGCAATATTGCTTAGAAGTTAGAAGGCAAATACAAATATGGCATGTCTTATAGTAGGCTTGGCCTATAACTATAGACTAGTCGCAAACAACAATTAAAGAACAAGAAGTACTTTTAAGATATATTCAGATTATGTTTTTTAATGACTTACTTCTCAGCAGCAGCAGTAATAGATTTTCTATGTTTATCCCATCTGCCTATACCAGTGGGGTATAGAGATATTGCTGGTCCTCCTTCCCAGAAACTCCATGCTGGATACATTATATCATAATAATCTTTGGTCTGTAAATAAAAAAATTAACATAAAATGCTTGAAATAATTATGTAGGTACTTACCTACCAACCAAAAATTTTATTTTTATGTTTAGTGATTGATTCAATAACACTGTCAAGTCTGCATTTAGATTTTTTTATCACTACGATCAGCAAATAAAAAGGCTTTAAAAATATTATTAATTCCAGGACCTTACTGAAAGAAAATACAGGTGCTTTCGGATGATTCCAAAGTCTGTTTAATTGTGGCCAGTCTCTTGTATTGATAGATATTTCTATGTCTGGCATCTTTGGTGCCAAAGCCGTCAAGTAATATTCAATTCCAGAACACCTGGCAGGGAAATGGCAATCATTTTCTCTGTACAATTTGCCATCAACTATCTGAAACAAATTTCCAATTATTTGAATTTTATGTAAATGGGATAAAAATATATGTGCATAATAGTAAAATGTAACAATAAGATTTTTATCACACAATGCCTTGGAAGATATACACACAGGTAGAAATACAAGTAGAGAAGTTCATACTGTATTGAATCATTAGGAACAAGAAATGTTCAGGCGAAAACCACTGAAGTCAAAATATTTTATGTGAGATTTCATTTTAGATTTGCTTCTTGTAAATCAACCGTTTTCACTTAGTGTTATTAAAAAGCTGTAGCCTCTGATCCTTAAACTCATTGAAGAGAGTTGTAAAGGCTAGAGGCTCTCAAGTTTTTACAGCTCGAGCCTTTAAGGCTTGTGAGCCCTTAGAGTTTTAGTCTTAAGGGCTCGTAAGCCCTTAGAACTTGAGCCTTTAAAGCTCGTGAGATCTTAGAATACAAGCTTTAAAGGCTCAGTAACTTCGACTCAAGCAATTTAGCCTTAACTTTACAGAAAAATGTGAAATGTATGTAGAAGCCAGTGAAACATTATTTAAAAAAAACTTACTTGATATTTGGTTCCCTTTGCTCTAGCAATTTCAAATAATTCTTTTGAAATACCTTCTTTAAATGGTAACAAGTCCTGATCAATCACTGATTTATGACAACTACAGTTTAAACTCTTACATGGTACATAATTTTCTAGTGCAAACTGTATATTTTCTTTGAGCTTTAACGACCATTCATTAGCCTCTAAAAAAACCAAAGTGGGTTAGAGTTTATTTTATTTAAAAAGTTTGTCTAAGCATAGAGGGATTCCAACCTTCTTCTACAACATTGAATTATTTGGTTTAAAATATTTCGGTAATCGAAATGTTAACAAGTTACCTCTGCTATATTTTTTATTGTTTTCAGTGCAACTTTCGTCATGTTTGTTGCAAGTGTCTGTATTTGAAGTAACTGAAACAACAATGTATAGTAACGTAAACAAATAAGTATTCATTTTTTATTGATTTGATTTAGTTCTAATTCAATTTCTTGCATTCAAAATAAAAAAATTTAAACAAGAGAAAGTAAACTGTCACGTCAGTGTCATTTTTATGTATGTCACTCAGAAACGTCAAACTCTTCATGTCAATGTGACAGTGAATGTTACATTGACAAAATTTGACAAAATTAATGTTACATTGTTGAGAAACGTTACAGCCCTTTGAGTTTATAATATTAGCTTATATTGGGTTATCTAAAATGAGTCTATAAAAATACGTTAATTTTTTGCCTAAAAATTAAGAAAACAATATGGGTTCTAGCAAGCTGTAAGGCAGTAGACCAGTAGATGCAGGATATCTAAAATATCACAAACCTGACTCACATAGTTACGAACCATTTTGCTCTCATTTTTTCAGTTGACTGAAATCTGAATCCCTCACACTGAGACCCTTCTTCTTTTTAGCGTGTCGATGGTAATTAGATTTTGTCAGACCAGAACTCAACTACTAACAGATGTAGTATTATCTGTAGCGTCAAACAATTCCTGCAGAGTGCAGGTGTTTGGACACGCAGGACATGACTTATGGTGAGACCCTAATAAACTAGATTCGCAGAATTTAATGTATTACATTTCAAAATAATGTATGTGCAACAGTCACTAGGAAAGAGGGCTTTAGGTTTGTACATTTATTTCATAATTCCTAAATTTCTTTAATTTAGTTTATTTTTTCTTCCATAATAGTATTCAGGGTCATTATTAGGCATCTAAATAATAATGACTCTCCTATTCGTTTAAAACGGAATAATGATATATTTGCATTTTTGTGGAGGCATGTAAATGTTCAAACCTGCCTCGTAGTCGGGGCAGTCTTGAACACACCTGGGGCAGCTTTGAATCAGTATATTTTAATAAAACGATCTGTACATTTTTTTATATTTATTGGGGAAATAATAAAAATAAACACTTGAGCTTCAAAACTATCGTTTTACATCGAAATTGAAAAGTAATCGATAAAACAAAAAATTTAATCACTTTTAAGCTCTTGTAGAGCTTACAAACAAACCTTCAAGTGTAGACCAAAGTAAATATTAAAGAAAATCAAATAAATCAAACAAATTATAACAAAGATGCCTATTATAATAAAATAACTAAACAGTATTATTTACCTGTAAGAAAAGTGATACCTTTATTTTACCTTTGAAAAATTTCAAATCTGCTCCAACAAGTTTGTTCAAACCTGCCCCAAGAAGGGGTTTCAGGATAAACTTATATTCTACTAGCTGCGCCCTGCGGCTTCGCCCGCGCGAAAATTGCTATGTGTTTAATTAATGTAACTCGGGAATCAGAGCGATTTTCGGGATAAAAAGTAGTTTATGTCCCGAAACCAAATCTATCTACATACCAATTTTCACTGAAATCGGTCTACCGGTTTAAATTTAATATGGTGGATAAGTATCTTAAACTTTCTAAATCACCGCGCAATTTTCTAAGTTTTTCTTGCATAAGAACCTTCTCCTGACAATAACAAACACAACAAAAAAAGAATTAACGTAATTGATCCAGCTGTTCACGCGTGATGCTATGACCAAGGGAAATAGGGATTCATTTTTATATATATAGATAAAGGAATTCACTTCTATGTTACAACTTCATATTAAAACTATTTTATCTATGAAATAGAGAAAAAAAACCCTCAACACTTCTTCATCCTGAAATAAAACCGGGAACTCATCTGTCAAAACTTGAAAATGACAAGTGTTAGCTATTCCTTAAATTGTGAAACTTATTTTAATATTTCTAGATAAAATATAATTATATTGTTACCATGTTCCCAAAAGTATTTAAATTATCAATAGTCGTTAAATTGATTCTTGTCGTTTGACAACATCCGGTTGTCAAACGGTAGATTTCGTATTCAAATTCATTTGGTAACATGGCAGTATGGTTGCAGCGCTCGTCGAGCACTGACCTCTCGTTACAAGTGTATAATTACAGTGTATAATTAAAGTGTACAGTGAAGTGTGATTAAAGTTATTATAAAACTATTTGGACTGGAGTTTACTTCTACCTTCATTGGCGGTTATATTTCGTTGGTAGTTTTCAGTTCAGAAGAGGGATAGCGCTAGGGTAATTGTGGTATCTAACCCTAGTGTTAACTAACGCCCAGAAGAACGCTCTTATAAGGTACTTTATTCATGCATTACGCTAATTTTAGTATTAATTATTTATAACCTACTCCTAAAATTGTATTAAAATTATATTAATGGTGCTTATATGCCAATTAATCATAATATTTATTACAATAAAAAACATGCTAGGGTAAAAATTACCATGAATTGTTGATATCTATGTGTTACGTTTCATTTTGTCGTGATTTATGTGTTAATTTTCTTTCACAACCAACCGCACATGAAGTACACTATGTCATTTAAATATATGATATATTTTTAGACAACAGGCACTGGCTTAGATAATAGTGTACTAAATGGAGTCTCAAATAAGCAAACGAGACAGGCACTTGCATACGCCAGACTCTGAAGTTCCAAGACCTAAGACTGGTCAAAGGCGCAGTCATAGCGGTGCTAGGCGCAGTCATAGCGGTGCTAGGCGCAGTCATAGCGGTGCCAGGCGCAGTTATGGCGGTGCCAGGCGCAGTCATAGCGGTGCCAGGCGCAGTCATAGCGGTGCCGGGCGCAGCCGTAGCGGTGCCAAGCGCAAACGTAGTACTGCCAGGTGCAGCCATAGCGGTGCCAAGCGCAGGTGTAGCGGTACCAAGCGCAGCCGTAGCGGTGCCAGACGCAGCCGTACTGGCGCCAGGTGCAGCCGTAGCGGTACCAGGAGCAGCAGTAGCGGTGTCAGGTGCAACCGTAGCAGCGTTAGGCGCAGCCGTAGCAGTGAACGCAGCCGCAGCGGTGCGAGGTGCAGTCGTAGAGGTGCGAGGTACAGCCATAGCGGTGGGAGACGCAGCTGTAGAGGTACAAGGAGCAATCACGGCGACACACCGCGTAAACATAGCCGTTCAAGATGCAACAACTCGAGGTTACACCAAGGTGATACAAATTTTTTGTCGAATACTAATATTTCTAGCATGTTAACCTCACAAATGCTGAAAAATTTCATGCAGACGATGAAAACTGATGAAACCAATGAACGCTTCCCTGTTTTAAATGTAGTTCCAGAGTTTAACCCATCGCATCGTAATCAAACCATAGAAATGTGGTTATTAAAAGTAAATGAGTGTGCGTCAATATATAATTGGTCAGATCGGCAGACAATTCATTACGCATTGCCGAAACTTGTAGGATTAGCACAAAAATGGTATCAAGGGCTTCCTAGTATCATGTTTTCCTGGTCTGAATGGCAAAGTAAACTCCGCTCAGCATTTCCAAGTGATGAAAACTATGCTCAGTTGTTGTCGGATATGCTTGCCTGCAAAGCCCGTTTTGGTGATACATTAGAAGAATATTTTTATGATAAAATGGTATTATTAAACCGATGTAATATAACGGGTAAGAATGCCATTGATTGTATTCTGTGGGGAATCGAAGATCGATCTATACGAACAAGTGCGGAAGCAGCACAATATTCCGACCCGGAGAAATTGTTGGTTTATTTAAAGGGCGTTAAAATAAATAAAAGACTTGATAAAACGAACGACAAAACTATGCTGCAGGCGAGCATAATTGATGATAAACGTAATAGGAATAACAAAGCTAAGACTGTTGAATCTACTGCTAAATGTTATAATTGCGGTGAGGAAGGACACCCATACTATAGATGTAAGCAAGCGATCAAACGGTGTACTGCATGTCATAAAGTAGGACACTTGGTCAACGACTGCCCCCGTAAGTCTGAAGCGACTCCTAAAACAGTTCTCCGAATTTCCAAAGCACAGGATAACGATTTAAAATATTTCAAATTGGCTTCTGTTAACGGTGTGACTCTTGATTGTTTCATTGATTTTGGAAGCCAATGCACAATGCTGAGAGAATCTGAAGCTCGTAAACTGACAGCTACATGGACGATGACTGACTTACCCGTGTTAAGAGGTTTCGGTGACTCGTTGGTTAACTGTCTTGGTAAATGTGACTTATTAATTGAAGTAGACACTGTGCAAGCAACGGTACCTACTCTTATTGTTTCCGATCACTTACTACAAGTTCCCTTGTTGTTGGGACAAAGTTTTACTGAACAAAACCACGTGGTTGTTCTCAAAACAAACGACACACTAAAAATATCAGATAAGACAATACCAAATACTCACAGAATTTCATTGCATGTTTTAAATGATACACAAATTCAAGGATATACTGGCGTTGATGTTTATTCTGAAAATAAGTATAATGGTGACCTACTCCTAGAACCTAGTTTAAGTCACGAACCAAATAGAGAGTACGAAATTATTCAAAGCGTAATCAAAGTAACTAATGGGCAAGGACAAGTAATATTAAGGGGATTAAATTCATTAGGGTTTGTCTTAAAGAAAAACACTTTGTTGGTGCGAGCAGTCTCGTTTATAGAAATGCAACTATCTCATGTTAATAGGATTGTAGACTCAGGAGATATATCTGATTCTCATATAGACAGCTCATTAATAAAGGTAAGTGACGCTTTGGAAGAAAAGGATAAGGAATCATTATTTAACTTATTAAGCGATTATAGAGATTGTTTTGCTTTTTCTACAAAAGAGTTAGGATGCGCTAACGGGATCGAGATGAGTATTCAATTAAATGACAGCAATCCTGTAGTGTATCGGCCGTATAGATTGGCTCATTCAGAGAGACAAGTTGTAAGAGGAATAGTTAAGGCATTAGAGGATTCGGGTATAATAAGGCCATCCATGTCAAACTATGCATCACCGATTTTGTTAGTTAAAAAGAAAACCGGAGATTACAGACTCTGTATAGATTTTAGAGCTCTGAAAAAGAAAACTATTAAGGAACATTATCCGTTGCCAAGAATTGACGATCAACTAGACAATTTATCAGGTTTCAAATATTATACTACATTAGATCTCGCATCCGGGTATTATCAAATATCTATGTCAGAATCATCTAAGCATCTAACAGCTTTCGTTACGCCGGATGGTCACTTTGAATTCAACAGGATGCCTTTTGGTTTGGCTAATGCACCATCAACTTTTCAGCGCACAATCAATAGTATTCTTGGTAACGCGCGTTTTAAAGATGCTTTCGCCTACATGGATGACGTTATTATCCCGGCAAAAACAGTCGATGAGGGTTTTAAGAAATTGCGTAGTACATTAGACTTATTTAGGAACTCCGGTTTAACACTAAAATTATCAAAATGTAACTTTTTTATGCAATCTATTGATTACTTGGGATTTGAAGTGAATGAAAAGGGTATAAGACCAGGAAGGAATAAAATTGAGGCGGTAGATAAATTTCCTCGCCCCACTGATCCACATAGAGTTCGCCAATTTATTGGTTTAGCTAGTTTTTTTCGGCGCTTTATAAGGGGATTTTCTACCATTGCTAGACCATTAACTCGGCTCTTAAAGAAAAATTCCACCTGGCAATGGGGAACCACAGAGGACGAAGCCTTTCAAAAATTAAAAACTGAATGAACGAAACGCCCGGTACTTGTCTTTTATAACCCATCTTACGAAACCCAGGTACATACAGATGCTTCTAAGCTAGGCATTGCTGGGATATTGATGCAAAGACCTACGAAAGATTCGCCTTTTAGCGCTGTCGCTTATTACAGCAGACAGACCTCCCCTGAAGAAGCCCGTTTCACTTCCTACGATTTAGAAACATTAGCCGTAGTAATGTCATTACAACAATTTCGAGTATATCTGTTAGGACTCAAGTTCACCATAGTAACCGATTGCAACTCCGTTAGAGCTACTTTTGAAAAAAAAGACATGTTGCCGCGAGTTGCAAGATGGTGGAATGCTTTACAAGAATTCGACTTCAATATTATTTATAAACCAGGTGCAAATATGTGTCATGTCGATGCTCTTAGCCGCAATCCTGCGCAGCAAAACTTTTGTACAGAGGTTAGGCTTGTTGATACCGATTGGATAGCCACTGCCCAGCAAAATGATTCCGAATTAAAAAGAATTATAACTATACTTAATGATACAGAAACTGATAGTATTATTGATATTAAAAATAACTTTGTATTTAAACGCGGGATGCTCTACAGAAAAACACCTGAAGGCGACCGGTGGGTCGTACCGAAAGGAATAAGGTGGCATCTACTTAGAACGAACCATGATTTGCTAGGTCACTTTGGTTTCGAGAAAACTTATGATAAAATCAAAAGTCAGTATTGGTTCGCGAAAATGAGACGTTTTATTCAAAAGTATATAAATTCCTGTCTCGAATGTGCTCACACTAAAACTCCCGCGGGCAAAAAGTCTGGTGAATTGCATCCTATACAGAAAGTTGCTCACCCATTCGACACACTTCATATAGATCACTTAGGTTCTTTTGTGCGCAGTAAGAAAAAAAATTCATACCTTCTTTTAATTATTGATGCATTCACTAAATATATTATCTTAAATCCGGTCAAAAGTACTAAAAGTATACATAGTATTAAAGCATTAAAACAGTATTTCCACACTTTCGGTGTACCACAAAGAATAATATCAGACAGGGGAACGACTTTCACTTCTAAAAAGTTTGAGGAATTTCTTAACTCTTTAGGAGTTAAACATGTATTGAATGCAGTGGCGACGCCACGAGCAAACGGGCAAATAGAAAGGTACAATTGAACTGTCCTTGCTGCTCTCAGTGCTAAGAACTTTAATAAAGATGAAAAATTATGGGATGAATGCGTGACAGAAATTCAATGGGGTTTAAATAATACGTATAATAAAGGAACGGGCAAAACACCAGCTCAGGCCCTATTTGGTATAAAGTTAATTGGTACTAATGATTCCTCACTTTGTCTTAATACAAATAATGAAGAATCTTTTGATGCAAGTATAGTAGATACAGTTAGGAATGAAGTAAAAGAGTATATAGGTAAAAATCAGGCTAAGCAAAAAGAGACTTTTGACAGGCATCAAAAGAAGGCCGTTTACACTGTAGGTGACTTAGTTAGGGTGGAACGAGAGATACCTTCAAGTGGTCAAAGTCGTAAGCTTGTCCCGAAAATTCGTGGGCCGTATCGCATTGTCAAAGTTTTAGGCAACGATAGATATGTTATTGAAGACACTCCGTTATCTCGCAAGGGTAAGCGTTCATTCACGGGTGTTTTCTCCGTAGACAAGATTCATCCATGGCTTGTATTCAATAGAACTTTTGACGAGTCCGATGACGATGGTAGCGATAACAAGGTGTCGGGTGATGATCATGAAAATCATTAAACCAGTTAATTTATAGCATACCCGTTTGATTATTGCTATTTCAATGTCTGTATGTGTAAGTAGTAAATTGAATTATTAACATTCATTAATAATGTATTTATTATTTATTAAAGTTAATTGTAGGGAATCTAACTCAGAATAATGAATAGATTAAGTTATTGTCGTCAAATTACTGAAAATATGTAGTTTCAGTGAAATGACGTAGCAATCCTGAAGACATGAAGGGGCTTCAGTATTGATTGATGGTATTGTATATATGTAGAGGCTACAATATAATTATTTTATTATTATGAGGCGAAAACATGAAGGGGTTTCGTCCTCAAATCATCAAGAATGAGGCGAAAACATGAAGGGGTTTCGTCCTCAAATTGTCTTACATGAGGCGAAAACGTAAAGGCGTTCTGTACTCAGTTTATTTATGTAGATATGCTATAACGTTGTATAATTATTAGTTAAAATGGCGTATTGAAATGAACTCCCGAGACGTGAGTTTATCAGGAAAGGCCGATTGTTAGCTATTCCTTAAATTGTGAAACTTATTTTAATATTTCTAGATAAAATATAATTATATTGTTACCATGTTCCCAAAAGCATTTAAATTATCAATAGTCGTTAAATTGATTCTTGTCGTTTGACAACATCCGGTTGTCAAACGGTAGATTTCGTATTCAAATTCATTTGGTAACATGGCAGTATGGTTGCAGCGCTCGTCGAGCACTGACCTCTCGTTACAAGTGTATAATTACAGTGTATAATTACAGTGTATAATTAAAGTGTACAGTGAAGTGTGATTAAAGTTATTATAAAACTATTTGGACTGGAGTTTACTTCTACCTTCATTGGCGGTTATATTTCGTTGGTAGTTTTCACAAGTGACAGGCATGTGCATCTGTGATGTCAAAAAAATCACGGTTTTTACGAATTTACCCTAAAATAGTGAAGTTTAAATTAATTTGTTCTCCCCTCCCCTACATGGATTTCAAATCTGCTCCAACAAGTTTGTTCAAACCTGCCCCAAGAAGGGGTTTCAGGATAAACTTATATTCTACTAGCTGCGCCCTGCGGCTTCGCCCGCGCCCCCTCTCCCCTCCCCTACATGGTATAAAACAAAGTCGCTTGCCGCTGTCTGTCTGTTTGTCCCTATGTATGCTTAAATCATTTGTACCCCGTAGTACGGTTAAGTTGTCCGGTCAACCGGACTATGGGTAAAATAAATTATCCATGGTACAGTTAACCGGACTACGGAAAATTTGTTTTGTTCCGTAGTCCGGTTGATCGGACCACGGAAGATCTAGTGCTTATGGTAGGTAACCTTTTTGATAAAATAGTATTGTCTAGTAAATTTCCTCATTTCTATAAGGTCAGTGAAAATAAAAACTTAAAAACGTATCGAAATGACAACCTCCTTCATTTTTTTAGTTGGTTAAAATGCTAGTTCTCAGTGATCAGTTGACAAACAAAACATTTGTTGAATAGTTTATATATGAAGTTATTCCGGTCCAATCCCTCCCCCTCCCTATCCATCTCATCCCCTAGGGTTATAATTATTCTTTAATTCCGTTCTGATTATCTGCAAATTTAGTAAAACCGGTCTGATCCCCTCAGAGTTTTTGATAGGTAAGTACATTCAAGAGAAAAGCAGTTTATGTAACAATGAATTAAAAACATAAAAATAATAAACGCCCTTGTATAGTCTCTGCTTACCCCATTAATGGAAGGCAGGGGTGAAGTTATTGTATGTATTTTCTCGAAAATCTGTCAAAGATAACTAGGAGATACGACTGGAATAAAATATTTAAATATATTTAGGTTTTGTTTATGATCTCCTACGCGATCAGAACTGAATAGAAAATAAAAAGTAAAGCAATCCCCAGTGTATGAGATTCAGGGAATCAGACCGGAATAACTCTATATAATTATGTACCTACTGATTTTGATATCTCATTAAAACGAATAGGATTAACATAGTGAATAGGAAAACATCTGTCGTTTTGCCTTTATAAGTAGCTAAATTCGATATATTTTAGTGTTATAAGCTGATAATATTATAAAAGTTTTGTTGCCAATGTGATTTTTCATTCGTGATTGTTGTTTTCAGTCGTGAATCAAACTTTCCATGAATATAAATATTAACATATTTATAGTTTCAACGATTAAAATTAACCGATAAAATAATTAACAATTAACTTTAACGTGCGTCGCACTGACCCTGAGATTGTCAACTGGCTGTGCCGGCGTCAACCGGTTTTTTCCAGTCTCGCCGTGTACGCGACAAGCGGCCAGTGGACACGCACACATTCCCCGCGTGCTTGTAGTAGTGCCACCGATTTGCGCGTTTGTAGGAAGCTTTCTCTCTGTACGTATCTACTTTGTGTCCCGAGTTGCGGGAAACTTAAAAACATACATTTAACGGACACAAAGTATACCCAGACCCGGAACAAATTTATATGGGTTTTGTTTCCACAAAGTTTTGTCTCGTGTGGGGATCGAACCCACAACCTCACGACTGCAGTCGCTTGCGCTCCCACTGTTATGAAGGCAGTCATATAGCTTACGTAAATGACTTTGTCACGCATACAACGTTATTGTTACCAGCGTGTTAAGACGTTACTATTAAAATAAAAGTTAATACATAATGGGAGATGAAATTTATTAAAGAAAATATTGATTTTAGATAGGTACAGACATTAAGGTACAGCTAAATAAAAATAACAAAATATGATTACAGTTTAGTCAAGATAATATTTTATCAATAATTAAGAAAAGTTATAGTATAGTAAATGATGCGGAATAGAAACAGTAGATACTTACAGAGCGAAACAGTAATCAAAGAATCGTATGAGATCTTAATTTAACACTTCACATACCTTAAAATTATAAAAAAAAAAAACAGCAAAACAAATACCGATTAATTTTTCGTGACTATAAATTACAATTATAGATTCAAATGTAAGAATAATATGCTTTTGATTGACTAATTAGAAACATTTAATTGAATTCTCTGTTGGGGAATATGGCCGGCGCGGCCAGGGTCCATATGTAAAGACCGATGCAGAGCCAAGACGATGAGATCTTGATCCACATAGAAGCCACATTCTCCTTCGAAAGCTGCGAACTCGGGCTGGAACAGAGAAGATGCATTACTTTTAATAATAGTAGGATTTTGCTTGATAAGTGTATTATCATTAGTAGGATAATGTTGCTGCTCAGCTCCTATTGGTTAATGTATTACATACTAACACCTTCCACGAAAAACGCACTTTATAACTGTGAAAACTATATGTAAATCCATTGAGCGGTTCTTGAGATTAGCGAATTTATACCGATAGACAGACAGTCGTTTTTCAGCCACTTCCTTTATCATGTGTATAGATTGATTGATGTAGAAATTGATACTTACTTGTACCAATTTGTGAGTGTCATCATGATGTATAGAGTAGCGAGCGCGAACACGATGTGGAAGAATGTCCAGGAGTAGGCGACGCCTTCACCCTCGTTGTCGAACACCTTGGTCTCTCCGCCCGCCTCGCCGCCGTCTGCGCCCTCTACGGAATCATACCCTGTGCTCAGTGAGCAGACCGACATGCAGCATTAACATTGTTACTAATAATGCGGCTGCGAAAGCGTAATACAACATTGATGCACAACTAAAGGAGTGAGTAATGAAGGTGTAATCATTTGTATATTGACCAGAACATACAGAATAAAACAGTGAAGTTCTAAACTACATTTTTCCAGTTCTGTAAATTTGACTAATGAACTAAAATATGAATACATGGTAATATAACTACCAATATGGGATTTATTATTTTAACCTAACTTCTTCGAAATAGATTTAGGCTCGGTTTTTTATTCTTTGTGGGTGATATAAGCTGGAAATGTTAAAGTGTAAAAATAAGATATGTAATTCTAAATAAATAATAATGATTAGCGACTTTTAATGCCATAATTCGAAAAGCAAATATACATGTTTAACTAATACTAAAGGTGAAGGTGTTGGCTTTAGTTGTTGATAAGGCCAGGTGTACATTATGGCATTACCTTCGTTAGCAATGAGTCCTCCTTGCCCTTTTACAGCGCCGTCGCCACGAACGTCCGCAAGGAATGCACAGTATGCGTTAGTGTTTCATAAAAAAAAGGAAAAATATGTGACCAATTTTATATGTGGTGACAATGTAAGTTAATGAAAAAAATCAGTAAAATTATTGAACAAAATAATTAGTTTGCCAAAATGTAAATAAATCTGATGTGAAGCCAAGGATAAAACTTTAAACATGCTATATTGCAAAAATAAATCAGTAAACGCAAAATAGACAGATTACATTATAAGCAGCTAGAGGACACACTGATAACGACATTCAGTTGTTGATAGGAGTAGTCGAAAACATTCTCTTGTTTCATGCTTAATTAATTTTAGTCTCGTTACACGACTTTCTAGTAAAGTTGATCATAAACCTAATAAAATATGTTAAGTACTACATATCAAGTTCTATACCCATATAAACAAAGACACAAACGACGACGAAAGAGTTGTTATGATTTAGTCGTTTTCTGACAGTTAGCAACATTATAATTAAACAAATAGATTTCAATTAGGTTATTGAGTAAAATAAAGAATTTTCTATTGTATTCTATTCTCTTCATATAGGACATAGGTCTAATTAGGTGCACTGCAGCTAAATTATTGTTCCTTAATTATTATTATTTCCAGCGGGGACGCCGGCAGCCGGACGGACGATCCACCCGCATTACTTGCGGGCCACTTCGTCCATTTCCCCAGTTCTCCCCTTGGGGAGGGTGTGGTTGATCCAGCCTTTTCACGGCACCCCATTAAACCTTCTTGTATCCTTGATAAATCTGATCATCTGTTCCACCTTCAGATTTCTTATGTCTTCCTCGTCCAGTCTGTCCGATCCCAGGAGTTCCCATCTGATCAGTGAGTACATGGGGCATTCTGCCAGCAGGTGGAAACTTGTTTCTTCGTTTTCCATGCACTCCGGGCATTTGGGATCGGTTTTTACTCCTATCACTGTCAGATGTCTGTTTAGTCGACAGTGTCCTGTTATAATCTCAATGGCGAGCCTCATGTTTCCTCTTGTGAGTTTCATGATGTGACTCGTCCTTTTCTTGTCCATGCCTTTGATGAAGATTTTCGACTGTCTCATTCCAGGCGAAGATCTCCATCTGCGGTTGGTATCTGTTTTAATACTATGGCTGATTACTCCTTTGGTGATTTTGTGCGCTATAGGCAGCCGGGGTTCCGGCCCCACCATGTTTTCATCAGCGCCTTCTCTGGCTAGTTCATCCGCCAGCTCGTTGCCCGTGTTTCCCTCGTGTCCGGGGACCCAGGCAATCGTCAGGTCGGTTTTCTGAGCCAGTCTGTCTAGTGACTTTTTGCATTCCTTGACTATTGCTGATGTTGTCTCCACTTTGTCAAGTGCTCTGAGCGCGGCCTGGCTGTCGCTGTAGATGGTTACCTTTCCCGTACTGGTCAGGTGTTCCACTATTTCCGCGCATTCCTTTATCGCATATATCTCTGCTTGAAAGACACTTGCAAATCTTCCTAGAGGTATCGACTTGTTTATTTCTGTCCCGTCTACACTTTTAATGTGCACTCCGGAACCAGATAGCTTCGTCAGTTCTTTTCTTGAGCCGTCTGTGTAGCAGATAGTGCCACTGGAGTCTATCCGCCACTCATCTCGTGTGCCTATGTGTATTCTGTATTTCTTGTCAAAGATTTTCTCCTTCCTGATAAGGTCGTTATTGGATAGGATCATTGACAGTCTTTCTTCGTAGTTTTTGCTTATTGTTCCTTAATTAAGGCAAGAGTACAAGAATAGTCGATCACATATTTGCTTAACCACTTTAAACAAAAAAAAATGATATTCAATAAGACTCATTATGACAGTGACAACCCAGTACTTTAGTGTATAATCTATGATGTCTACTGTCACTATACTAAACTTGCAAGCAAAAATAGACACTATGGTTTTGTGATATGCAAACGACATTTACTCTAAGGGTGGTAAAGCAATTTTATGGTCGACTATACATTCATGTCTATCAAAATCTGAATGGACTGTCAGAAGTATTTAGGGTCGCAGGACCGCGACGGACATTTAGTAAGCCGGTAGCTATCTTGGGTTTCGTTTGTTCCTCTGTTAAATATATAATATTTTTTTGTTGAAAGGAATTGTTGTTTAAAGGTTCGCGCACATTACGTCGGGTCGCAGCGGGTCGAGTTGCAGCGCAAAAATCAGTTCAAATCGCTCGAATGTATTTTATATGACCTATCGCACACTATGCTGGAGCGCATATTCTGTCGCGCAGTTTGTTGCGTGCGGCCCGCCCAGCCCTGACACAGTGTGCGTCCGTCTATTCACAACGTACAGTTGCACGGACGTTCGGTAGACGGACTTTTAGTTTGACGGACTGTACTCAAAATCCATTAATGCGCTGCGCCCCGGCCCGTCCTAATGTGTTAAGTACCTACGCATTTTGTGCTGCGTTGCGACCCACTCCGCTCCGCTGAGGTCTGACGCAATGTACGCGGACCTTTAAGTGTTAAAGCTTTCTAAATGTTTATTTCATGTTTGTAGCGAGACTGAAATTAATTTACTAAGACGTTTAACCGGACCGGACCTTCGGCATTAATGGCAAGTTAAAACAAAAATGCTAAGCGACAACATGAAATATTTTCTTACCATATCTTCATTTAGTTGATGATTGTTAGAACAATATAGGAATGTGATTAGTATTTAACGATAGAAAGAAGTGTTATTCACCTCCTTGTCCTTCCTTGGCGAGGATGTGTTCCGACATGGTTATCTTAGAGGAGGACGACGCGGTACGAATGCTTGAATACAGCACGCTGCACACCCAAATGACCAGCCCGATGATGGACTGCTTATCGAAGGATGACTGCGAATATACATTAATTGTTTGTTACTACTACCAAAATAGTGGTAATTAGTTGGAATTTTAGGTGATCCACATACTGCCACGCATCGCGCAGCGTAGCGCGGGCGTGCGTATTCTTGCATTGTTTGCAAGTATCTCTCTTTGTATCTAAATCATGCGTGGTGCAACACTATAAAAACGCATTATGCGCTGTAGACGTTCCTTCGCCATGCCTCCCGCAGCGTAGTGCGGAGCAGTGTGTGAATTGCTTTACATTCTGTAATAATAATGATGTGCAAGTACAATTTAGCGAAATACATAGGCTCGATATAATTAATGATGGGGTTGGTAGCCTAATGCATAAAAAGGGTATTTATGGAAATCGCAGAAAGAAGAAGTAAAAGTAAAACCTGGCGTAAATGACAATTTTAAGTAATACATACCCAATAAATATCTTCTGGTGTTTCCTGGTTACGCATAATAATTCAAATATATATTACAAATACATAATACAATACTAAAACTATGTCCAATCATAAGTACTTATATACACATATAAATGTAAGTTTATATTAATTTGCTGATTTACTTCTTGTCTAAAATAAATTTCAATTCTGGCAGATTTAATTTTGAGGGTGCTACTTGGGATGACTGGTCAATCTTGGCATGGCATACATTTAACATTTAATATTCAATCCAGAATTACCTTGTCGTGCAATGTGACCAGGAGGTGCATTTACCAGTTAAACTAAAATACGTAGTCTAATTACCATACTAGATGAAACTAAATAATTAAAATCCTCTCTTTTATTTCTTTAATTTTAGTAATTATATTAATTGGTTAATTTGTAATAATTACTTAGTATGGTTCTTTGGTTGCGTTGAATGTTGTATAACTGTAATTATCTGGCGATTGAAAAGAGTGGCGTGAGTTTCTTGCCCGTTCTTCTCACAGCTCTACCTCTTCAGCGAACTGGCTGTAGGTCAATTGGCTGACTTCATGTAATGTTGACTTTTCATAAGCATCATACTTTATGATCAAAATTAAATAAATGCTTTGACTTTGACTTTGAGGAAAAATAACGCTATTAAAAGATATAATTTTTTCATAATAAAAAAAAATTGATCCTGATTACATAAGTAATGTCCCATAATGTAACGTCACAGATTTTATGACATAAAGTGTTAATTATTTTATCAACTATACTAGTAAATCATGAAATGTTTGAATTTATTGACAGAAAAAGTCAATGAAATCTGATTGATTGATAGTGTAAATATACAGAGATATATGATTACTTAGTGTAGTAGTTATGCACACTTATATTGTCACATCAAGGCAGTCTTACCACAAATAAATATATTACATACAGCAAACTTAAAAAGGTTCAATAAACAGTACTAACCTCATTAGATCCTCCATTCAAGCTATTACATTCACTGGACCCATTGGAGAGAGCAGACCAAGTGAGATATATGACGTAAAGTGAGACTACAGACGACTGCAGTAGTCCGGAGCGCGGCTGGCGCTCCTGTACAGCGGGGAGGATGGACACGCCGCTCGCTGCCACTACCAGTATTAGGTTGATCGATATGAAGAACTTGGATAGACCGCAGCCTTCACTCTGTTCAAGTAAATTAAATATTATTTAGAGCTTATGTGCATGCCTCAGGTAGGTTAAAGTAGAGATGCTTAGATGCTTAGAGAAGACTTAACGCCCAGCAGACAGGTTTGAAGTGTTTTGAATTGATCATAATGAAAGTAATGGATGGAATGACTTTTTATTATTTTATCGCATTTGTCCTAGATAGTTTTTACAAATTTAGCTCTTCATCTGTTTTATTTTTTGATGTTTCCTATTTGGGTTAAAGATTTGGTTTAACAGAAGACTACTTCGCGGTATCCTAGTTTTTATTATCAGTGTTGTGAACTGAGTTGTCTATTTGTTCTACAAGGACTTTAAACACCTATAGAATATATCGATACCTCGGGCCTCAAAGGGCGTAAAACTCGATTTTACAAAAGAGCCAAATAAAACCTATTTTCGACATAACTTTTTACAAACACTCGAGTCGTAAAAGCCCGTTTTGGCGAATTTGAAAATTCTAAATATTTATACAGATCGATAGAGTAGAAAAAACTGAGGACTTAAAAAGTCAATTTCGCTACAATGGCGGTTACGTCCTTTGAGCTCCGAGGTATCAAGATATTTTTTTTAATTTTTTTTATTAAGACAACTCTCGCACTAGGGAACAAGCCCTGTGTCGCGGGGGACTTTACAAACATACGTTTAACGGACACAAAGTACACCCAAGTGCATTAGTCTTTTCACAGACTCCAGTATCAAACGCTTTCCAACCGAGCTAATACTTACATTAGTATAGTATACGTATAGGAGTACAATGCCTGTGATCGCGAGCGCGTAGCACATCAGCATCGCCAACAGTAGCGCGGCGTACCAACCGCGAGACTGAGATTCTTCGTAGTAAGCTAAATAAAAACCATGTATCAACAAAATAAAGAAAGGGAAGAGTGAAAGTGAACAGCACACAATTTTACTGTGAAATATATAATCTTAACTATGGCTTATTCCTTCCTATAAAGTCTACAGAAATAGAAATATAAGGACTTTATTTAGTTGCTCTGATTAGTAGTTAATTCTTAACTAAGTTTTGGCGAGTGATCAGATTTAGAGTCATATATATATATATATATATATATATATATACATATGTATTTTTACACAAATATTCAATTTAGGTTGACACACTTAAGTCTTCGCATACTAATATGTTATTATGTTTAAGCAGCATTGATTGTTACCAATAACAGAGGCAGAGTTGAATTCTCGTGAAATGAGAGCAATTGTATTTCTTTTCCTAATACAAAATATTATAAGAACATTCACGAAAATACTTACAAACCCATTTTTCGGCCCATGTGTGTGCAAAATCAATTATTAGGATCAGCTGGATGACTATGAAGCAGAAGCCCCCTATCATTCCAAACACCATCCATGTTGATGCGAACTGTCCTTCAGGGATGAAGAAAGCGCCAATAATACCACCAATCACCAGCAGATATTTAATGCCCCAGAAACTGGAAAATACATTAAGAGTTCATATACATTGCATTAGAGTACATTTACTGATAACAGTAGTTTCCTAGCGCTTAGGGCAAGAAATGACAATAACTTACTTAATATTTATGTACAATCGAACCAACTAAATCACGACCCATTGTTAAACTTGTAAGATGTATGTGTATAATGCACGGACGTTTTTGAAAGTAACAACATTGCGTCAATACGGTACAGAGAGCTATGCAATTTTGACTTTTATAGTCATTGCAATAGATATAAGATAATTATTACAATACGTTTGAGATATAAAACAATCATGTTTTGAATCTTGAGTTAGCTTTCACTTAATTAAGTAACCTTCGTAGTTAAAAAAAATAAAAAAAACTAATGTTCTGTGTGTCAAATATTAACTTGTCTGTCAATGTGCTGTTTTTATACTGTAAAGTAATAAATATAGAGACGACAATAGCATTTCTATTGCCGTCTCTGATAACAAGCTCGTTGCCAAGGAAATCTGTATTCAGGCGAATTTCCACCTAGTTGCATTTGGATAGATTGACAAAATGAGCATAAGGTGGGTCATGCATGATTCAATTGGTTCGATGTACTATGGTACAAAATAAACCTTCTGTATTCATTATTACCCAAAGACAAAGACCTGCGCTTGCATCTATGAGAACAACGTCTATGAGTACATAGAGCAAAGAGAAAAAAATGAATAAGAAAATCTGTATTCTGTTCACCCACAAGGCTAGAAAAAGATAAATTATTGTAAAAGCTGTTTATCTTTTTAGATTTATTTTATGTCAATTAATTGAATTAGTGCTATCATCTGATACTAATTAAACTAAGGCTAACAGCCCACTATCATTTTTTGTAACAGCATTATTCTACCCATATATCGCAAAATAAATGATTTAAAGAAAGAAAGAAAGAAAGAAGAAAGAAACATTTATTTGGTGCAAAGTAATACATTTGAAAAACTAAGTTTATAGATAATTATGTATATAAACAGGAAGTTTTATTTAGATATATTCATCACACATTATACAAAACAAGTGATACCTCGTTTTTGCACCAAACGGGTGTCCAGTTCAGCACGTGCTAGGCTTATGTAATCAGGACCTAGCGCTGGTTTTCAACTGGAGCCCAGAAGTAGTGATTTGAATTTGAATTTGAATCATTATCACCTAAAGTATCACAGACTCGATCAACATGCTTATTTTGAAGTTAGTAATGGAATAGTAGCAGACATATTTGAAAAAAAAATCCTGATAAATTATCATCAAATGTGAATAATAAAATTGTCTTCAATCACATAGTGCAGACTACAATGTATACAACACTGTTAAACAAACAATATTATCAGTCAAACTGCTGATAAAGAGATAATATGAAACAAAAACATGTTAATAACATACCCATTTTGTATGCCTGCTCGAGGATCTTTAGAAGATTTTACACCAATTGTTATGAGAGCCATTAGAACAAAAAAGAGACATGCTGCAAAACAAATCCTGTAAACAAAAGTTTATTATTATTGTCTTATTAGAAAGAGTTTCAGTCAAGTTAAACTTGAACATGACATAATTAAATGAATGTATTTCGTTTCAAAATACATTTTTATATGCAGTGTCTGAGCAATATCATTTAAATAAATGCGGTATTTCATGCCACATACTCGAAAATATGATTACTTAAAATACAAGTTCTAAATATTAACTTAAATTACAATACTTGTTCAAGTTATTTTTTCATATTCTAATACTTAATGGCATATAAAAAAAAATTATGATAGTTATAACAGAAATTAATAACCTGTAAACAGCCAAATAACCAACAGCTTGATCACAATCTACCTTATAGTCGCCTGGAATGTATTGTGTAGAATTTTTGCAAAACGGTACCTGCAACAGATGTTTGCAGTATTAATATACACAAATTTGTTTTTTAATACCCAGTTTAGATAAGTGACTTACCTACTTAAATTCTACAAATGCAGATTTTTGATCCATTAAATAAGATAAACTTTCTCATTATGTCAAATTTGCTTTTGCTATTTGAAATGCTTTACTTTTAAGTGGTCTATTTTTCAATGCAACTAATACAGTAAAAAGAAAGAAATAAAAAATAGCTTTAATTTAACACAAACCTAAAGACAAACAAATTTTTAGTTGGTCAACTCAAGTACAAATAAAAATAATAATAACACAAGAGTAGAACAATTCTTCTTTTAGACAGATTATGTCATCATGACTCTTGCTTCAGTCACTTGGGCAGTACACTTGTTTGTCACTATCATCTATACGTCAATGTCACTTTATCAATACTGAATTGGCTTACTTTTTTCATTTCATCATGTAATCCTGGTGCTAAAGTGATGCAAGCTGTCACCATGACTAGCAGCAGCATAACAGTGTACATGAGGCGAGTTGACGTTGAGTTGGCACATGATGGACATGCTGAGCAGCACAGAGAGCAAGCCGCACTACCACAGCAGCAGGCCAGCTTAACATAATATTTTAAACTTACATTATTTGTACACATTGATATGTCTATGGTCCTAATCATAATAATAATAATTGTTATAATAACTTTTGTTATGTTTCTACCCTAAGTATGAGTTGAATTGCACCAAATGCTGTTAGATGTTTATTTCATAACATGTTAAAAAAATATTTTTATTCAATGTTATTATCAGAGGTTGGAATTAGGTAGAGTTATTTATGTACTTGCACTGAAATGTTGATATTAATATGGATCTGCCTGGGATTTCTAATATGGATCTGCCTGGGATTTCTAATGGACAATCTAGTGTGGCTAACAATATTACAAATAATAGAAACCTCAGAGATATATAACAAAAATTAAACAAAGATAATTACAAATACAATTTAAATTAATTTACAATACAACTATTAATAGGTACAATCTTAAACAAATTTTTATACTTATACTTTGACTGCACCGTTGGTCTAGTGGTTAGTGTAACTGACTGCGACGCCGGGTGTCGTGGGTTCAATTCCCGCAGAAGGCAAATATTTGTGTGATGAACACTTGTATTTGTCTTTAGTTTGGGTGTTTTCTATGTATTCTAAGTATGTATTTACAAAAAAAAAGTATGTATATGTATTATATTTCAATTATCTAGTACCCATAACACAAGCTCTGCTTAGCTTGGGACTAGATGATGATGTGTGATAGTGTCCCACATATTATTTATTTATTTATTTGACTTTTTTATAAATAAGAGAAAATACTTTTGTTTCTAGCCTAGCAAGGTTGATTTCTGATGATAACAACTGTGGCAACATGATGTTGTTGATGTAAGTTTGGCATTGTCACATATGCAGTTCTTTAAATTGTGTAAAAGTAAATAACTTTTTTATTTAATAAATTATGAAATTTTTCTGCTGTTTATAATTAATCTCAGGCTTTGAGGCATATCTACTTTCTTCTGTCGGTGTATGAAATTAGTGTAAGTACATAAATAACTCTAATCTAATTCCAATCTCTGGTTATTACTAATTTCTAAGATGATTCTGTTGTTTTATTTTATCAAACTAGTCCTTTATATAAACTTATCTAATTCTAAATTATAGTAGTAAGTAAATATGTAATAAGATTAGTTGTAATATCATCCACGTAGGCACAAAACAGTATAAGCTAAGAGTACTTTGTAGAACCTACATAATACTCAAAGCAATTATTTGTCTGAGCTGCCTACTCATATTCTATTGAAGCAGAACTATTGACATTTATGGTTCAACACTTGTTAAGTACTTGTAAAGATACAGAACTCAATCAGTATTAGTTCCATACAGTAAGGTAAATCATTCATGCAACAAAGGATACACATTTTTATTATCTCACTTTATTCAATTACCTATTCAATTGTATTAAATTGACATATCCATTACCCAATGACACCTACCTACTAAATACAACTAATAAAGTATCGATGTTTCAGAAGCACAATATTAGATATATAAACAAAATGTCTCTAACTATGAGTAAATCAGTTTAAAAAACGTTTTTACACCAACATTAGAACAACTCGGATCAAATCAATGCACACATTTTAAACTATAACTTTGTATATAATTAGTAAATGATAGTTTATTATTAAAATTAAAAATGTTTAAAAGAGTGAGGGTGAGTAATCCTATCAAAAATCTATAATCACCTGAGCTGCAGAACAAAGGCCAAGCACCGCACCCATAGTGGCACACTTCGGACACTTCTACTCTTAGTTTACAATAATTTATTCTTTCTGATAAAATCAATATCTTGCTGATGCTTAACTAAAACTTTCTTCCATTCTTTCTTGGTAAAATGTTGACTTGTTCTGTGTGCTTGATGATTATTGATTTGACAAGAGTACAAGACAACAATTTTTTTTTTTTTATTTGCCCAAAGGTCAGGCTATAGTCTTTCGACCATACTGCCTAGTCTTCCGTGTAGGATTTCTTACGTGGTAAGTTTGTAAAAATAATGTCTTTCGTTTATATACTCATTGTAGTGTTTGTTTTATTTATTTTGTCTTTCGTATTTAACCCATTTTATATTAGCGTAATTTTATTTTTGTCCAAACCATTATTCATGTCATTTTACTGTCAATGTCATGGTAAATAACCTCCTTTTTCGCTTTCTAAGTCTTCAATTCGATCATATGGACGCTGATCTTTTGTTTTTACGGAAGATGGTTGTCATTTAATTTCATCTACATTTTTCTATTTTATCATTGTAATATACCATTAATATCATCAACAAGAATATAATACTACACTTGACGCTGGCAGAAATAGCTGACACAATCGTCGGCTCTGTTGCCAAAAAAAAAGGAGAAGAAGAAGAAGAATTCGATCATATAAAGAAATGGTTTCTTCATAATTTCATCCACATTTTTCTATTTTATCATTGTAATATACCATTAATATCATCAACAAGAATATTATTCTACACTTGACGCTGGCAGAAATAGCTGACACAATCGTCGGCTCTGTTGCCAAAAAAAGGAGAAGAAGAAGAAGAAGTCTTCAATTCATCGTTTTATTTTTATTTCATATTTTCCTATATTTTTGTCCTTTTTTGCCGAGCTGTCTCCTCAAGTACCTAGTTAATTGTTTTGTTTACATTTTTGAGAATTATACCTAAAGTTAATAAGTATTACTATTAAAACAAAATAATATTAATAAATACACGAAAACTTATTATAACTAAATATCATTTACAGTCTCTACTATAAATTTGTACAAGTATATATAAACTGAGACATTCTTAAGTAGCTCCTGAATGCATTGCGGGACCTCGTCAGGATTATTATAAATTTTAAGCAGCTCATCCGACAACACAAGGCGCTGAATTTGACTGGCCTGTTGGTCTAGTGGTTAGTGACCCTGACTGCTAAGCCGGAGGTCGTGGGTTCGATTCCCACCCAGGACAAACCTTTGTGTGATGAGCATGATTGTTTGTTCTGTGTCTGGGTGTAATTTATCTATAATATGTATGTATTTACAAAAAAAAAAAAAAAAAATGTAGTAGTATATCAGTTGTTTAGTACCCATAACACAAGCAAATATAATTGCTTAATTTGGGGCTAGATGGCGCTGTGTGAATGTGGTAGAATATTATTATTATTATTATTATGAATGTTGAAAGACGAGCACTGGAAAAAGATATGATGCAGCGACTGAACTTCTTGTGATTGACAATACTCACAGTTAGGAGAATTGACCATTCTAAGGCGATGAAGATGATAATTTAAACGACAATGACCAAAACGCATACGACTGATAATTATTATTGTAAAAGGATTAAGTAGAAAATTATTTTTGGAATTAATACTGTCAGTAAGAGTTTTTGAAGAATGTTGCACAAAGTCTGGAGTGTATTGCTTTAAAAAATCTAAAACCCATGCGTCATTTTCATGAATATTAAAATTATATGTCTTATTATATTTACGCATAAATTTCCATACAACGGATAAATGTGTGCATCTATTAAAAGTTTCACAAAGAGAAAACCAACTCTTTTGTCTTTCTGTTTTTAAAATGAGTTTTTTAACTGCCCGGAGTCTTTTAAATTGAAGATAGGTTTCTTCTGTTGGATTTTGTTTAAAATTTATATATGCTGTTTTGAAATTTAGTACAGCCTCTGTACACTTTTGATTCCACCAAGGAAGGGAAGGTCCTTTAATCTTATTTTTTTTGCACGTGTGATTGGTGGTATTTGTGATAACATGACCATTTAAATTATTGGAATTAGCAGCTGCTGTGCGCAAAATAGTACAAAATTGAGAATATGAATTAAGAAGACTTTTATTATCTATTTGAAAATCAATTAGCAATTCTTCCACACAATTGCTATACAATCGCCAATCTACCAGTTTATAATTTGGGTGAATGGGCAAATGTTTAACATTCAAACAATTCCCATAAAAAACATTGTTTTTGTTTCTGCTAATCATTACTTTTATGATTACAGGAATGTGATAACTACTACCAAGAGGACTATCATGTACAGACCATTCACAATTAAGTGCCAACGACGATGAAACCAACGATAAATCCAGTGCATTGGGACGCCATGTTAGAGAACCAACAGTTGTTGCTTGACCATCATTAAGCAGAACCAAATTATTTTCGTCAATGACTTCTAAGACTTCTCTACCTCTTGGAGAGTCAGAAACGCATCCCCAGGAAGTGTGATGGGCATTAAAGTCTCCAGCAAATATAAAAGGACCAGGAATAGATTTCACCAATGAATTAAAATCATCTTTATTAAAAACTGGATTAGAGTTTAGGGGACTATAAAAGCTGACTATACTTATTTCTTTATTTTTAATTTTAATTTTCACACAAATGTTTTGTAAAGAATTATCAAAATATGTGTTAATTTTAGTGTAAGTAATGCTTTCATGAATTATAATTGCAACTCCATTGTGTTTGTTACCACAATCATTCCTTTCAATATTGTAATTTTTTATTTTAAAAGACTGATCAGGTCGGAACCATGTTTCAGAAAATATTGCTATATGTATATTATGTGCATAGAGGAAATGAATAAATATATGTTTATTGCTATTAAGACTTTGTGCATTCCATTTAACTATATTTAAGTTTGACAAATCCATTATGAGGATGATGGAAATTTCTTACTTATAGTTGTTTTTAAAACCTCTTTAATTGATGATGAATTAATAGGAACATCTTTAGATGTAACTATTTTTGTAATTGTTTCTACTAAAGTACTTATAAATTTATCGGATTTCATTAGATTATTAATTTGTACATCTAAAGTTCGAGCAGTTAAAGCTGGGAATGTATTAGCGTCAAAGAGCTCAGAGTAAGTGACACTTCGTGACTTAATTTTATTTTCTTCAACTTTTTGTTTTTTAATTGGGCAAGATGAGGAGATAGCTATATGATTACCTTTGCAGTTTGCGCATTTAGCATCTTTTGGGTCAACCTGACAATTCTTAAAATTATGGTTTAATGTACAAATTGAACATACTTCAGTATTGCGACAGAATTTAGCAATATGTCCATACCGCAGACACTTAAGGCATTGTTTTACTGGTGGTATGTATTTACTAACTTCGTGACGCCATGAGTCCAAGTAAATGTACTGAGGAAGAATAGTGGACGCGAAGGTTACTGCGACAGCCTGTGTAGGGACGAAAGTTACACCAGCGTCACCTCTGACCCTGCGCATGAAGCGCCTAACTTGTATTACGTTTTTAGAGCTGCCAATCAATGAAAAAATTTGTTTGTTGGACATTTCCACGGGAACCGAAGTAAGTACTCCCGTTATTTCGGTATCTCCAGCGGGTATAGTTGCCTTAAGAGACAGCTGATCTAACAACTTTTTGTTTTGAAGAAACATATTGGCGTTGTTTGGCAGGTCAAATGTTATGCCGACTTTGTACTTATTTATAGTACGTACAGTCCATTCCAAATCTAATTTCGGACAATGTAAACAATCCTCCATATTGCCATTGTCTATGGTTTCATGAATTTACTAGTGATGGGGAAAAGGATGATAAAAATAAAATTAATGTCATCATACATAATTAAATAATAATTTCTCATTCTTTTTTTCTAACATTTTTAAATAATATTACGTTTACTAATACTCTATTTGCGTAATCGATTAATTCTATTTGATTTGTTATTTTTATTACTCCAAATACTTGTATTTATGTTAAATATGGTATTGTATTTTATTGTAACCGTTGACTTATAAACTATAAGATAATAAGACAAACAATTTACCTAATGTATAAATAAATGTAATTTAAATTAAGCATTGACCTCTAATTACAACTATTTGACCACGGACTGAAATGGAATACTCGGATACTTTTGAATATTTTCCCGCCTGATAAAAAATTGTGAAATATTGATTATATGGAATTTGTATGTTACGATTTTATTATACTATATTACAATAAGACAAATGAACTCAGACTTGCGAGGGCAAATGACAAAATATTATGTACCTATGATATGTATTGGTTAAACTTATTTCTTCTGATAAATTACAACATTGGTTTTCAAAGACAATATAGAGTACAGAAAAAATAAAACTGTCAATCATTTTGACGTCTTAATTCGACCGCAAAAAGTAATTCGTAATTTTATTAAATAAACTAGATTTGATTATTAATCATTAGTAGAAATAGTTGCAAAATGAAGTATATAGTGAACAGAATGTGTATAAACCCATGTGTCATCGTTTATGGAGTTTTTGATAGAAAAATATTGAAAAAACTGTTTGTTTACATTGTCCGAAAATGGACTTGGTCGATACTGTAGATGCATGACGCCTGAAACTCCATGCTCCCGTAAACCTTTTGATAGGGCCATACGATCCCTATCGCTAAATGTTGCATTTTGTTCGTGATGAGCCAGGAAGACTATGAGGTCCGTCTGCTTGGTTTCCTCGGGATATTTACGATTGTATCCTTTTACCTTGTAAATGGCGTACTTATCCTTTGATGTGTCTTTGCAGCTTTCTGTTGACTCCGCTGAATCGGAGTCCGAAGATTCAGCTAACTGTTGCTGTTGCGGCGAGTCAGCATAGGACATTTCGTCCTTCCTCCGCCTTTTTTTACCCATTTCGGGTTACTAATTTACTATGTACACTATGGACAGTCTATTTAACAAAAATATTTACAAAAATATTGTTTATAATACAAATTGTGAATTTTTTCGTAAATTTGATAGAGAAAACGCGCCTTTTCACTTTCAAAGTTTCCCGCCTTTTTCTCATTCGACAAGACAACAAATTCCACAGCTAGGGATGCAACGAGTTATCGTAAATCCGAAAAATATCGATATATCGACACCTAAAAATATCGATATTTTTCGATATCGACTATGCGAGGATGTCGACATATCAATATTGAACATGCGCGCCGATATCGATTTAACGTTGATATATCGCGCGCCACTCCAGACCGATATATCGATATATTGATATCACCTTATTTCGATATATATCGATATCGATTTATCAGTATTTCTAAAAACTTTGCATCCCCATCCACAGCATAGAGGTCCACAGTGAAGAGGAGAACAAACAAATAAATAAATCTAAGGACGTAGAAAATTAAATTTAGCAGTGTTGCCAGTAACCGATTGCCAGGAGTTACTCAAGACAGTGCTCGTGCCGCGCTACAGTACAGACTAGATATGAGATATACTTGCAAAATTCAATACCAGGGCTTCTAAGTACAAGTACGTAAAAATACTAGGGTCAAAACTAGGTTTTAAAATACTTGAAAGTATTTGTCGTCCCATCCGCTAAAGGTCGGGTTCGAGTATGGCAACCCGCTACCACGTTGGACGCGAGCGCCTTATCTAAAATACTTGCATAGGAATTCAACCTGTATTCCCAGTAAGGTAAGGAACAAATTCGTATAAATAAAAAAATACTTTGATGTTAAAAGTATTTATTATTCGCAAAGTACGAGTGTGTTTCTTATCTACATTGAAATATAATTTATTTTTCTATGCTATGCTATCGTTCGTCTTAAAGCACTTACTTTCATACTTGCAAGTATTGGACGCGAGTGTCTTACGTAAAATACTTGCATAGAAATTCAACCTGCATTCCCAGTAAGGTAAGGCGCAAATTCGTATAAATAAAAAAATACTTTGAAGATCAAAGTATTTATTATTAACAAAATACGAGTGTATTTTTTATCTACATTAAAATATGAATCGATTTCCTATGCTATGCTATCGCGCGTTCGCCTTATAGCACATACTTTTATACTTGCAAGTATTGTCTGCTCGTAAAAGGGCGCCGTACTCCAAAGCAAAGCCCTGGTTTTATAACCTGGTAGCGTAAATACGTCGCATCTCTAGTACAGACACGTATGTTAGGTCTATTTTTGAACATGATTCATAAAAATCAATATTTTGCTACAGTGTTGTGTGCAATTTAATGTAGGTTTATTAAACCTAAAATGAAGGTATAGTCACAGTCGTATATTACTAACAGTCAGCCGACTGATGTACTTGCGCGGGGCAACGATGAGGGGACAAGGGGAAGAGAGCGGCAGGGTCGACGAGCGCGAATCTCACTTAGCTTGCGTTCTCTAATCTGAAGGGGTGTACTACGTGTAACGATTATAACACCAGCTGTCCATAATGGTCTATAGGATTTGTTCTAAATTGAACTATTGAACATCATGCATGAAAGTACAACGGCGGCCTTAATGCTAAAAGCTTTCTATATCAGTCAGTTTAGGGTTAAGTTCAAAGAATCAAAATGAGATAGAAGCAAAAAGAGACGAATCTTTGGAGACCACTTACTTTATTTTAAAACATGCGTACGTAAATTGTTCAATATAATTTAGGGCTTGCTTCACAATTTAAATCAATCATTAATTATTGGCAGTTAAATAGTTGATGATTAAAAAATTAATAAAATAAATAACCATTGACATAGTAACAACTAGACGTGCGTAAGGTCTAATAAAAAAATTATGAAAACAGTGTCACACCTTCACTTAGATAAACGTAGTTAATGAAATAATGACAATCTACTTCAAATTTTGTACAAACATTTTTAACAGAATTGATGGAAGATGTGTTCTGTATTTTATTGAAATTCATCGTTTAAGGGGTTAGAAAGGGGGAAGAAAGTTAATTTTGGGGATGATTTGCTTTGAAGTTGATATCAATACTCTTTAATTATCTTTAATTCTTTATTGTACACACATAAAGTCATTTACCTACATAATGTTTACAAATATTTTATGTACAAAGGCGAGTTTAACTCAGTAATGAGTTTTCTACCAGCAAACTCAGAGTGTAGAGGAAAATATTAGTGTGAGAACGAGTGAAGTGTACAACAGAAAGAAAGATAAAAATGAAAAGAGATAGAGGTCATTAACCTGATACTTAACGATTTATAATGTAATAAATGCTCCTTTTGATTTAAAATATTTTATTTTGACACATGTTTGAAAACTCAATCAACCTACGTCAAATGAAGTTGTTAAAATTATTGTTGGAAACCAATTTTCTAAGCGAGATATTGTAATGAGGGTGTTTCGAAAAATTTTCGCCACTAGTTGGCGCCACTTTGGTAAAAGAAACGATCGAAAGGTCGCTCAACTACAGATGCAGGCGTTACACTAATAAAACATATTTTTAACGCCTGGGAAAATAAAATGGATGCTATTGGTGTTTTTTGTGATCTCTCTAAAGCATTTGACTGCGTCGAGCACAATATGCTTTTGAGAAAACTCAGTCACTATGGGTTCAGGGATGTTGCACTTAATCTAGTTTCTACCTATCTAAGTGATAGAGTGCAATACGTTGATGTAAATGGAAATAGGTCCTTAGGGTTACCTGTTGCTATGGGCGTCCCACAGGGCTCCATTCTTGGTCCTTGTTCCTATAAAGCAGGGTTAAATCTAGTTAATCGATTTGTGCAAACGATTTTTCTATTTAAATTATTATTACCTAATTAAAATGTTTTATGAAATATTGTATTGTATCCGTTGATTTTTAAACATTCATATAGTAATTAATGAGACAGACAATCTAACATAATAATTTAAGTAATTTAAATTAAGCGTTGACCACTAAACTCAATGATTTGACCTTTGAAAAAATTAAATACTCAGAGACTGTTGATTACAACGCTAGATGACACATTCGTAGAACACTGAAGGAAATTTATTTTATGATCATAATGTTCGTGTTTTTTCATTTTTATTATTGATTTTATGAAGATTTGATTTTTAGTACTCTTTTTTAGAGTCACTCAAGAGGCAAAACGGAACCTTTTCTCTAAAAGCTTATTAAAAATAAATCTTCGTACAATTATATATTCCTAATTTATATATCCCCAACTAAAGATTCATCAAAGGCTTGATGATCACTGCGTGATCCATGACTAGCTTATTGTCTATGATTGGAGTGTTCATTATTAGGTGTCCATGACTGAGTTTGCTCTTGTCCATCATTGTGCAAAGATTTTTTTAAATTGTTATTAACTTTAAAACCAATTGCAGTGTCCTACATTAAATACAGCAAAAATGTAGAAAAACACAGGTCCCTTAATTTCATATAATTTCGTGGTTCTCAATTTTATCATTTAATTGGAGCTATATTTTAAAAATAAAGGCTAGAGTTAGGTGAAAGCTGTTTAAAAAGTAAGTAACCGTAATGCTTACTTACTTATTGCTTGATTTGTTATACGTTAGTAGATCCACGCTGGTTTCAGCATGAATGGGCCAGATCGACCGGGCAAGTTCTACCCTCTCATAGAAGATCGACGTATAAATATTAGTTGTCATGCTGATGTGTTCCTCTCGGTGAGTGACAGCGTTGGCAGCCCAAATACCCCTTCGGTCCTCTTCCGTTTCTCTTCTCCTTCCTCATCCCCTTCTCCGTGGTTGGCATCGGCTTGTTTGTGTTTTCTAAGCATTATTACTTCTGCGATGCTTGAAAAACACAGCCATCTCTATAGGTTACGGTTACCACTTACCATCAGGTGGACCGTATGCTTGTTTGCCACCAAAACCGTAATACAAAGAATAAACTTATTTAATAACTTA
Source organism: Parascotia fuliginaria (assembly GCA_963082885.1). Taxonomy (NCBI): domain Eukaryota; kingdom Metazoa; phylum Arthropoda; class Insecta; order Lepidoptera; family Erebidae; genus Parascotia; species Parascotia fuliginaria. The sequence goes on along the minus strand of OY720173.1, from coordinate 13,296,752 downwards.
TTATTGAATAGTACGTCATACGTATGAATAGGTAAGTAGTCAGAATCCTGCAGAATCCAGAATGAACATGACGGACAAAATAATTAAAGTAATTTTGAAATAAAATTATATTAATTATCACATTAGGAATGCTGCGCCTGCTACCTAGACCGGTGCTATTTCGGAACAACAGACGCTGACAGCGGCGCAGCGAGCACTTTCAGTGTGAAATATTTTAAAACTTTATTTATGAATTATGAAAAGTCCAGCATCTATTTACAGGCAAGTTTATGATCAAATTCAGCAGGCTTCTTAGCCAGCAGAACCTATTATAGTGCCTTAATACTGCGTTAGTCGATTTGTCTTAGATACATTATCTATGGTTGTGGGACTGCAACTCTGCATTGACAGGCATTGACGGGAGACCTCAGCGCGAAATTTAAGAAATTTGAATTTAATGATTGAATTATTTTGATTTAACCTGTTTCTTGCGCTATTGCTCTTTTGTTTTTTTTTTTATTATTAACTGTATAATTATCAGAAGTGAAGGTAATAGTTAATTTTATTTATTTTTTTAATGAGAAGTATCGCGAATTGCTCTAATCAATGCTTCTATTTCTTAGCAGCAGCATCTTGATGTGTAGGTAAGTATTTTATTTCATACATTAATGTGATTTCACTTAATAAGTTTACGCTTGTTATCAGCTGATATTTATGCTCCCTGCTGTTCCCATTTTCAAGTAACACTTTATTGCTAAATAACAGCTCTGGATACTTGTCTTGGCATGCTTTTTTAAGTGACGCAACGGATAAGCAAGCTTCGTTTGCATGTTACCTACTTTTCTCGAAGTAAGTACCTCTATCTACGGTAGGTACTTACCTACTTCAATTTGATGTAGGAAGGTTGTGTGGATTTCAATTCAAACTTCATTTAGGTTAGAAAGAAGTAGGTACCTACTTACCTAGTTCCTATTATAAATCTTTTTAACAAAGTAAGGGCCTGTTCATCACTACCTGTTATAGTGTCAGATATATGTATGTCTAACAGATAAAACATCTTCTAGTTAAATCTGTCTAATATTTTTAAAGAGTTTACTTGTCAGTTAAGGTTATCAGGCTCTTGTGGAAATGATTTACTTTATTTATTTATTGATGTCTGAGTACTATCTGCCAGTTAAGTATTGAATAGGTTAACACACACTTTATCAGCAAGTGGTGAAACAGGGTCTAAGTATTGTAATAAATATCATTCATAGTTCTAGTAAGTACCTAATTGTAAGTACTTAACAAAGAGAAACAGTTTATTTATTAGTTAATTTCAATATGTTTATTCTTGTTATGTTAACAACTACACATGCATTAAAATAACATTAATGTTATTTTATAAAAAAAATAATGTCCGAAATGTGTAAGTTTCTCACTAGTGATAATAGGTACCTACTGATATTAAGGGCGTTCCGTCACATATGACCTTGAGCGTTTCGCTTCCTCACCACCCCGCGCCTCACCCGAAAAAAACATTGCGTGCGAGTCCGCCCTCTAGCGTCAAGTAGCAGTAGCACAACTATAAGACAATGACCTTACTTGTCCGAAACCGCAGAGCTAAAATCTGTTAAACGCGAAAATAATGAATTATTTTTTTAGTATCTTTTATTATTTCGTTTAGTAAGTATGTATATTTTTTAGTATATATTATTTATATATTTATTATTTATATAGTAGCGAAAGCAAAGATGAGTGTTTAGAATCATGACGTTTGTTAAATATGTAGTAGAAATAAAAATAACTACTGTGGGTTAAACCAATAAACTCAAAATCCAGCTCTACCGTGGTATAACTAAAATGCCGTTAACTGCCAAAGTCGAGTTTTGAGTAAACACTCAAAAAACGCGGCAAAAATTGAAACCGTTGTCACTTACAAATGACAACAATTATTTGAGATTTAAAGGTACCAAGATATAGATCAAATGAAATACTTTCAATTTATTCTCCTGTCAGTTTGTAAATATAATTAAATTTTATAATAAAACGTTTTTTTGCGTTTTAGTATACCATTGGTGTTACAAAAATCTAATAAATCAGCGGCTAAAATGCCACTACGCTTAGCGTAACGGCATTTTAGTGTCTCTATTTCATAAAAAATATTATTTGTTAAAAACCTAAAAAACAAAAGAACTTAATTGTAACTAAAATGTCGGTATAGCACATAATGTCAATTTAGCTTATCATTAATACTTGTGGAACTACCTCATGTTAAACGTGGTTAACGTCCGTTCACTGCTTTTAAGTCTGGTAGTCTATAAATGTGTTTAAATAAGAGTACAAAACTTGATTCATTGTTACGCTTAAACGCGGTTAAACTTAAAACCTTATAGTTTAACGGCATTTTAACGCAACAGAATTATAAAGTATTAGATCATTATCGATCAAACTGAAGTTAAAAGTTATTAAAATACACTCATTTTTTAAACTTACAACTAACACAAAACTTCCCTTAAAACAAGATTATAGGTATCGCATCAATTATTATAAATTTAAAACATGGTTTTTATAAAATTTAAATTGACTTACAAACCACTTTATAATAAAAACAAATGTAGATACTAATAATAAAAATCACAAGTAAGTTTAACTTACACTTTAAACTAATAAGCATAAAAAAACAATTGGACCTACTTATGCAAAAAGGAACCAATCCACACATATGCCAAAATTGAGATAATTAAACAAAAAGCATAAAATGCACCTTATAACTATAATATAATAATAATATTCTACCACATTCACACAGAGCCATCTTAGCCCCAAATTAAGCAATTATATTTGCTTGTGTTATGGGTACTAAACAACTGATATACTACTTATATACTTTTTTTTTTTGTAAATACATACATATTATAGACTAGCTGTTGCCCGCGACTTCGTTCGCGTGAAAATTCAGATGGGTGCCAGATTTTACGGCAACCGTACATTGTATCAGTAATAAATATCAGTATTATCCATCTCTATGGCGAATCTCATTTAAACCCGCTACCGCTAAAACTGATGAACCACTTTCACACAAACTTCGACTCTTATTTGCTCACTTAATAAGGGTAGTTTCTGAATATTAAAAAAAGAGTATTTTCTAGTAATTTGGTAATCCTACTATAAAAACTATAGAAGTTTCATACAAACTTTGTCACCCCTTTATACACCCATAGAGGATGGATTTTGCAAAATCCCGTCTAAGTGAGCACCTATATCCTAATAGGAACGATCATGCAAAGTTTGAGATTCCTAGCACTTGTTGTTTCTGAGATCTCGTGATGAGTGAGTGAGTGACCTTTTGCTTTTATGTATATAGATAGCTTTTGCCCGCGGCTTCGCTCGCGTGAATATTGATTTTTCCAATAGACATTTTTATATTGTTTAAATACTGTTTTCCATAGTGTTTTTAATCTCCCATTCATACAAACCCTCTTTCACCTACCTAAAGATATCCCTCGTAAAAAAAAAAATACAATACACAAAGGCAAATATTCACTACAATAACTTTTCCCTTCCCCTCATTCCCTATCGCCCTTTTTCTCCACTCTCCACAGTTTCCGCTTCTCTCCTCACCTCCCTCTTCTCCTCTTCACCTCCTTCAGCATCCCTTGCCTCTCCTCGAGCATCTCTTGCCCTTTCCTCCACTTCTCTCTACCTTGCCTCCTCGCTTTCTCCTCTCTTCTCTAGCACTTCCCCATTTCTTCTCCTTCGTTCCCCTCATTTTCTTCTCCCTTCTTATCACTTCTTATCCCTTTCCCTGCATTCGAGAGCTCCTGCCTTGTCCCTTCCCCCTCCCTTCCTCTCCCATCTCCCTTACTTCCCCTTCACTTTCCTCTCACTTCCTCCTCATTTACTCCTCACTTTTCCCTCACTCCTCACTTCCTCCTCACTTTCCCCTCACTTCCACTCACTTCCACTGACTTCCCCTCACTTCTAACTTCCCCTAACTTCCCCCTCACTTCTCCCGCACTTCCACCTCACTTCTCCCTCACTTCCCCTAACTTCCCCGTCACTTTCCTCACTTTCCTCTCACTTTCCTCTCACATTCCCCTCACTTTCTCTTCACTTCTCCCTCGCTTCTCCCTGGCTTTCCCTTGACTCCCCTTGACTTCTCCCTGACTTTTCGTACTTTTGTAGCAATATGCAAATTGAGGCAGCCTGTAAAGCACGCATTTTACTTTTTATTTTTTCTTTGCAACATAGAAAGCTGTAAGTATTTAATTACCTATAGAGTTAAGTGTATTGCCTGTGTCACTTTGCATGCTACTTGAAACTGTAACTTACAAAAATTGTAATAACCTGGCGATTAAAATGAGTGGCTTGAGTTTCTTGCCAGTTCTTCTCATGGCTCTACTTTGTCAGCGAACTGGTTGTAGGTTAATTTGCTGACATTTTGTAAACTTTGACGTTCATAAGTGTTAATTTAATTAACCTATATGAATTAACATATTTTCATTTTCCTTATTTATTTTCGGTTCATCTGGATATCACAAATATAACTTCAGTAAATCGTTCTGTATATTGTATAGCTAGCAAAAATTTTACGGAAGTAGATCTTTTAGAATAAGCAAGAATAAGAATAAGGACGGTTTGGCTGGAGATGTACATAACGACGTAAAGTGTAAGTTTTGTCTGAAAGTCAGTGGTCCGAAGGCATAGTTACCTCCTCGGTCCTCTTTATTTCCTTTTTCTCCCACAGTATCTTTACTCTGTATGGCCACCACTGCACTGAATTTGAAACAGCACCATTCACCAGCAAAACTGAATTCAAATGACGGAGCTGATAAGGATTTTCAGTTACACATGCTTTAAACAAAGCGTCATCATTCCTATGTGTATATCATTATTTCTATAGAAATTGATATTTTTCAATGTACCCTATCAAAATTCAAGGATGTTGCACAAAAATGTATAGTATTGGATAAGTAGATATATTTATTTAGTAATTAGTGTTTTTAATTTTAGGTTTTTTATGATATCGTAATGGGTTTTTATCTGTAATGATATTGTAAATACTTTTTCAATAAATAAATAAATAAATAAATGTTGATTATCTTCTAGTAAGTGCCCGTACGTAAGGTACACAATATCATGTACCCTTAGCAAAATAAGTAACACGAACAATTGCCAAAGTAGACGCATTGTATCCACTGTTTGAGTGATTTGGATGTACCGTGAAAATTACCTCGCTAGAGATTCATTATAAGTATAGATTACTTCAATATGTACATACAAATATATGTGTACATACATATATTTGTATGTACGTACATATTGTAGTATTGTAAATGTATAATATAATGCAAAATCGGTAAAGTAGAACTAATGTAATATTATCGCTAAGTAACGGATCCATGCGGACGACGTCACGGGGTAGTTTTACAGTACATAGACTTATAATATAATATAATAAAGATACATACATACATACATACATAGAGTGCTAAACCATAATTCTTTTGCCTTTACCTAGTTAGGTAAAGACTGTACAAAAAAGAGTAGAATTCTTTATACTGTGCCACCGTGCCGGGTCTATTACTTTCTACATACACCTATTACTCGAAAAATACGGTATTAGTTTTGTTATGTCCAGTAGGCACTCAACAATATATTATTTAATTTTAGGATTAAAAATTCATATAGTACGATAATAAAGGAACAGAGAGTAGGATTTTTAATTTACCTAATTGTGATAATTTCACAGTCTTCAAATATTTTAGTTTGGTTAGAGACTAAGACGTTTTGTAAAGCCTTTTTTCTTCCTTTCTTGCAATCAAATAAATAAATCAAAATAAGATGCATTGAAAGTAGAAGGGTAGGTATTTACTTTAGCCTAGTATCTTATCACTGATTTTATCAGCTCATGAAAAAAAATCTAACGAGGTAAATACTTGAATATTTTATCGGTATTACTTACCGATAGAATATTCAAGTACACACCGTATGTATATATAGAATGTATAGGTATTTATGCTCGTGCAAGATAACGTAGATAGTTAGGTAGCTAACAGCAGCGTGTATGGTTGTTTTGTGTAGGTACCTAACTAGGTCGCAAACCGACGCATGTCACGTATAATCATTGTAATTTGAGTTCTATGCTAGTTGTACGACCGACGCCGACGTTCGTGTTCCGACCGAAGCACCTCGTACCTACGCCGGCGTCGCCGTCGTCGCGTCGCGTCGGTCGGAATCGGAAAGCGCCCTTGCCACATGAGTAAATATCCAAGTTAGATATTTTACTCATGTGCCCACCTACCACACACCTAGTTCGAAATGATAGTAGACATAGACAATATTGTAGCAAGCTCATATTCATACCCCTAGGGTATATAACAGCAGGAATTTACTGATTCTTGAGGCCTGGTGTTGCCTTGATCTTATCACGAGCGACAATAGGCTCACCACCTGCTACCTAGTTTACGTGGAACTAAACATAATTAAAGGATATCCTAGGTAAGTATCTCAAAGAAGGTATTTTACTAAAAATATGAAGGTAGGTATATACCTACTTACAGGATATTCTATTATTGAATCCTTTGCATTTGTATTTGTTTCAGTCGTGAAATTTTAGTCATTTTGATGAAAAATAATAATAAATGTAGGTAAATACCTACGTATTTAATACACTAAAAAAATCTAAATAACTAATCTAATTTATTTGCAACACTAAATCTATCCACACAATATTTTTTTTGATATTATTTATTTGCAATTATTGAATTACGTAAATAATTTTTAAAAAAACCGCATACGTCCGTCCGTCAGAAGGGCTTGCGCCGCTCTGCCGTTCTGCCTCCCGTCGCCCGCGCAGAGCCCCTGCGACGCTGATTCAGCCAAATTATCAATAACTATTGAAACATTATCCTAATAAATGAAATAAACCTACACAGTTGACATTTGGTTTATTCCGGTTGATTCAATATAACTTTTATATTTATAACTATAGTAATTACAAAGTAATATTTCGAAATAAGTGAAATCACGTTGTTTTAATATCGTTGGTATAAGTTATATAATCAATTATTGTAAATAATTCTTCTACTATTCTAAAGTTCATGAACCAAAGTATATTGTTGGCAAAAAAAAAAAGAATAAATAGCATTAGAATCTACTCAATTATCGAGATGAAAGTAGCGGATTTCGTCGAAATTTCGTCGGAACCACCTTAAAGACTTAAGCTTCGGCCAAATCTGCGCGACTGCGACGCGAACCGCGAACTTCATTTGTTAGTGAACAATCACTAAAGCTGCGCGTCTTTATCTGGTAATAGATGCGCCCTACGGTTTCGCCTGCGCCTAAAATGTGTTTTGTCTTCCTCGGGAATCAGACCGATTTTCGGGATAAAAATAACCTTAAATACTTTGTCTGTCTCTGGCACCAAACCTTTCTAACCATACCAATTTTTATTAAAATCCGTTTAGCCGTGTAGGCACTAAGTGGTAACAAACACACCCACAATCTTTCACATGTATTATATTAGTAGGATAGCTACTAAATTGTTGTGGTGATGACATTCTCGTATTTAACATCAAATTCTGACTCTGATGAAAAAAACCTTTTATTGCTTTTGCGGAATAAACCACGCGACAATTAATGGCATCCTCTCTGGTTCAATGGTTTGATTGACAGAGTACGAATCGGTAGGGTTTTTTTTACAGCCGACTTTGGCAGACTAGCCAACAGCCCACCTGATGGTAAGTGGTAACTGTCGCTCATGTCGCTTCTTCATTGCCTGGGACTCTGCGGTCTGCGAAGCCACTTCCTACCGGCAAGGGAGTGGGTTAGGTGAAGGAGGTGGGATAGGCGAATGGAATGTGGTAGGTAAAGGTAGTGGTGTAGGTGCAGAGAGTAAGGTAGGCAAAGGTAGTGGAGTTGGGAATGAGGAAAAAGGAAAGGGGAGAGATTGATTCTCCGGCGCTCTCACTTACCGAACGAAAGTAATACTACTACTCTTACATCGAACTTTTATGAGAGGGTAGTACTTTAATTATACTACTACACACGTCTGACCACTAGACGTGTGCGTCCCGCTTTGCGGACGCTGCAGTCCCGCGTTGCGGTCGCGCAGGTGTGCAAGGCGCCATAGATATTATATGGCAGCGACCGCCGCGCGGCAGACGCTCCCGCTTCGCAGTCGCTTTGGTCGCGCAGGTTTGGCCGAAGCTTTAGGGGTAATAGATAAAGAATGCCAGTTGGATTCTAATAATTGAAATATATTTTTCAAGACACACAAAATTCATTCTAAACTTATTGAGGTATAATTATTCAGGCAAATAGTCTACTTCAAGTAGAACATAATAAAATAATAACATTTTATATATATATTTCATTAAATTGTGTAACATTTTATTGAGTAGGTATAGGTACAATACAATACTTCACAGTCAAATTTAGTTTGCTATGAAATGCATTGTTATACATAATAGATAGAGAGCTCAAAGTGTTTATAAGGCTGTTCAGTTTTGTGATGTTCATATCTATATTCCTGATCTTAAATTTTACATTTCAAGATTTTTATATTAAACACATTAACAGAAACACTCATAATAAAATTGTAATATCTATCATCGTAAAATCAATTTGGAACACATGTATCTTCATATTAGATTAAATATATAAAATAACATCTATTATACGATGATCTCAGTAAAATATAACATTCTCCTCTTATTCAACATTAAAATTATAAATAATAATTTAGAAAATAATAAATAAAATTATTAATATCACAGTAGAATGACTGCCAGCTAGTTTCTACTATAAATCATCGACGATTGCAAAAGAGAACTACAAAAACCAAAAAAAATATTAAATAGAAAATGTGAAAATATGAATGAAGCTGACAGTATCGGTAAAACCTGCTGTGATATTGACAACTAAATATGAAAATATATCTATCGAGGGATAATCAACACCTTTGATCATTGTAACCTTAAAACTACTGGTAACCATTAATAACGACGTATCGATGCATCCACCGGCTCTTAACAAGAAACTTACAACTTTCTACATAATTTCTGAATATTTATCAATATATACTGGCTTAACAATTGCATGAGTAACTTTTCGATGGCGAATACAACTCTATCGCAGTTGTACACCAAGTAGACAGATACTTATCCATAATTTCTAAAGATACACGATATTAGCAGTAGGTACGCGTGATATCATTCATTTTACAGCGAGAAAATAAACTGAATTGGCAATGGCTCACAATGGGAATTTCTATTAAGTTTAGTTTGTATTGTACACTTAAATAGAATGCGGAAATAAAGGAACACTTTCTAATGGTAAATAGAGCATGCTTCTATTAATATGATATATCATGAATTATTTTTGAAAATATCTACTCAAGTTATTGCCATTCAAAGTGACCAATTTTTATCCTATTTTGGTAAAAAAGTACTTAGTTGCAACATAAAAAGTAAAAGATTTTAAACAATAGGTATTTATTATGCCAAATTTTCATTAATTTTCTATTTAAAGTAATTTTTGCTCCATATGCGTAATATGTGTTTATAATATTCAGTGGTTATTAAATAAATAATTACTGAACATTATGTAGAGAAAATTGTATGATTTATTTAGGGAGGAACTACTGGAGCCAAGGGTTTAATATGGTAGTTAAGAAGGTATCTAGAATGTATTAAAAGCAATGTATAAATATGGTTGTAATTAATGATATTCTAATATCATTGATTGTAATTAAACGAAATACAATTTACATTGACCACCTTTCTCAGAAGTGATATTAATTCTCATGAGTTTACAGTAGAGAATAATGAAATCTCGTAGGTACATTCTGAATGAAAAAGAAGTCAGGACACATTTTTATAAGGAAACCATACACAGTTTTAATCAAGGGTTTTAAAAATTTTTACGTAGGCAGGTACCTATTTAGTATTTATACAAGTTCTTAATTTAAAGTCGTTTTTCAGTGAGCCTTTTTATATTGATTATTGAGTTCCGATAAATTAGTTTCGTTATAATATCTTAATATATATCTCTATAGTTGTAATTTACATAGGTATTATTCTGAAAAGAAAGGCTCATAGCACGGTAGCTCTGTCGAACACGTCAATATGATATTATTTTTGCAAACGCAAACAATACTTAGGTACTTGTTTCAGTACCTACTTATATAAAAACAGGAGACATATTTTTATAAACTATAATTGCCCACATAATAATAAATTAACTTCATTGAAATTGCAAAATAAAGGTAGGTATTATACATTCAAACAAACATTAGTAAGTATAAGTATAACATTAATTATACAAAGTACGGAGTAAAAACTATCAATTCTATTATGTGTAAATAATAATATTAAGACATGAAATGATATTGCCGTAAATCTATGATATAATATGGATTTTAAAGTAAGTGTAGATTCAATATATGCTATAGTTAGGTACCTATCAACTGAAGTTATTTTACAACATAGGTTCTAAACATATCGAAAATGTTAGTGTTCTAAATTCACAAATATTGTTTAGAATAAGTATCATTTACATATACATATTTAGGTGAATATGCTACTTAAAAAGTTCCATATTAAAATGTTGTTATTTTTATACTAGCTGTGCCCCACGGCTTCACCTGCGCGTAAAATATGTTTTGTTATATCCCTCGGGAACCAGAGCGATTTTCGGGATAAAAGTAGCCTATGTCCGTCTTCGACACCGAATCTATCTACATACGAATTTTCATCTAAATTGGTTCAGACGTTTAGGCGCTGAGTGGTAACAAACACACACATACACACACACACAAACTTTCGCATTTATAATATTAATAGGATTCAGAGCCGTAAGAGTACCTACTGACAGTACAATGAATCACTGCTTTCACGGCTATTGCTTGTTATTATTCAACTTCCTAATATATTAATTTACATATTTACATCTGTCTTTCCACTATGACCAACTAACATGTCTCGGAAAAAAATAACAAGACACTAAATAAAATGTAGGTATATTTTATACAGTAGGTACCTATATTCATGGAGTAGACAAAATCAAACACATTCATAATAATTCGATACGATTAAACAAAGATTTTGCATGTGATGTTATTTTTTTTTAATTTCCATCATAATGTGGGCATACAGAACAACAAAAATATTTCTGTACCTATTTAAATATCATAGGGTGTAATCTCAGGGTGTAATGGTAGGCTTTTGATCGATGTCAAATTATTTGTGACATTTTAAAATCCAAAGAATTATTATTGAATATAAACATTATATCATAAAAACCGTTGTAATTATGCTTTTTTGTACTGATATGTTGTTTCTTGTTTAGTATTATGACTTTGGTGTTGAGTGCGTACAGAATTGAGCAAAAATTTTGGCTAAATAAATTAGTATGTAACGCAAAAATATATTTACAAATCACTTACCTATATAAAAATAAAGTGCCTTTATTTTAAAATAATAAAATCATCTATGATTTATTATAATTCATAAAATAAGAAATGTTTTATGTGTCTATGATGTATCTAAACGTAATCCTAATAGCTTCGAAAATAAAATTGAGATCGGCGTCTTATTAAGCATGAAAGTATATTAAACTAGCATGCCATGTGGCGTTCTGTGGACTTATGCATGAACCAATGAAAAGTTGCAACATCAACATCACTCTTGCGTACAGCCCATTTAATCACATTTCATTAGCTAGCTTAGTTCTGCTGTGTTCTTAAATATGTAGATACTATCCAAAAATTGCTATATTTGTATGTAGGTATTATAAGTTGTATTGATATTAGTTTACACGTTACAACAGGAAGTATTTATTACAATGCGGAAGAGTACGTTCTATGAAAACAGTCCACCACACGCCCGTTTAACGTGAAAGAAATTATTTATCAAAAAAACAGACGTATTTGACTATTTAGCATGGTTCTATGTATTTTACAAGAATTTAATTCAATTGTAAAGAATTTAAAATTGAAAATTTTGGAAAGTAACTTATGTATTGATGACTGTTACTTCATATTTTTAAAACAGACCTTTAAACATAAATTCACACAATGTAAAAAAACAAACTGTAACTAAATATACGTAATACATTTGATTAAATCTAACATTGTTAAATACTATTATTATGACTTCAACTTAGAGAACAACTAACTGCTACGTTATAAATCTAAGCTGCAGTTTTATCGTACATCCTTACATTATGGCAGTTGTCAAATCGCTAGCTGAGTTGTTATTTATGACTATAAACAAGTGATCTTTTGGTTTTGAGAGCTTGGAATTTAGTATCGTACAATAATTTTTGCTATGTATGACAACTTTATGATGCTATTTCACAACCAATATTGCAATGAACATAATAATATAAATATATATATTTGGTTAAATTTGCAGGTACATCACGTAAAATAATAATAATGTTAACACGGCAGCCAAATATTTATGAATATGCTATTAATATTAAGCATCTGACTTATTTCCATATTACATTTATAAATTTGGCAAGACAAACACAATGATTTAAGTGGATGTATTCGTGTGCTTTGCAATTAGAAATTTCAAAGTCAAATTAATTATGATACCCACATCGACTTAATATGTGTATGTTCTAGTCAGTTATTCAGATCTGGTGTAATTCATGTTTTTATCACAAAGATTAAAAAACCTACACTTTTACTTTCCTTACGTATAAGGATAATTGGATTTGATGTCTGTATTCGCTCATACATTCTCATAAAACATTCGTGTAAAATTATGATGAGGCACGAAACCTGGCACACGGTTACTTGAAATGTGCGTAATTTGTGTAAGCACCGTTGTAATGAGATTATCTAATTAGCTCATCGTATGTACATTACGATGCAAACACCTGGAACACATTAGGTACGTGTATAATCTAGCAGGATTTACAGGTATTTTTGAGATTGGCACATTTTAAATATATCATAGGTACGATCGGTTAGCCTTAGGTGTTAACCGTCATTGTTTCGTTCAAAAAATATAATTTGTGATTTGATAATAGGTTAAAAATATACCAACAACGAGTTTTGTATAAGCGTCAAATCAGAAATATAGCGCCGTGGTGTATGCAGAAGGGAAACAATACTAAACCCGCTTGTTGTAATTAATTACAATACCTAATTAAAATTACATTTTTAAAAATCGTTATTACCTACGTAGCCGTACAAAAGTTTTCGAATTATACGATCACATTTAAGTAACAATAATAATATTTACTATAGTTACATACCTATAGTTTATATACATATGCAAAGATTACTTTTATTCTTTGAATAGATATAGTATAATATCTCTATATAATTTGCTATATAATTATTATTATTTACAAACTATCAGTAATACTTAATGTAATATTGCAGCTCGCAATCGCCTTCCTTCTCTGATTCTTTTTCTGTTAACTCTTTCTGTCTTCGTTCTCATTCTCGTTCTGTCCTTATTGCCATCTCAACCTTCATCTGTACTTGAAGATATTAAAAAAACATATAAATTTCCAATCTCGAGTTACCGAGGCTCTTAGTCATTGTCATTGCCACGACATTCCGCCAAAGATCAGAACCAATCTCGGGTCATAAAATCAAGGTCAAGATCTTAAGATACTTCAGTGTCATAACGTAAATAGTCGTAGGTACTAGCTTCCCGTAGCGCGGTTTCACCCGCGTTTTTGGTTACTGCTCCGCTTCCGTCGCCAGTAGCATGATGTTACATGTCTTTAACCTTCCTCAAGAACTGGGCTATCACACGCAAAGAATTATTCAAATCCGACTGGTAGTTCTAGAGACTAGCGCGTTCAAACAAACAAACAAACTCTTCCGCTTTATATAATATATCGTAATATGCCATTTGTGCTTGTTCAATTTAAAATCCATGTGTACAGTGTGATGCTGGTCTTCCATATCATCCCTTTTCTAGAAGTCATAACCTTGCGTAGTATCACCGCCACAGAATCGAGCTTGCGTTGGCATCGCCGACAACACCAGCTCGATGGCGAGCTCTCGAGTATTGTCTCCTTGTTCTAGTAGGACCATCTTGGTATACAACACAGATATGTTCATAAAAATTTTAGTCTAAACATGTTTGTAGTCTTTTAGTCGAATCTGAGATAACTTACAATGCTAATTTATATATTATTATTATTATAATTTATACTTAGTTATCATCTAATAAGTCAGTCAATATACATTTATTTAGTGATTGATATCACCGAAGTATTTTCGACCGAAATAACTGTGTATACAGTCGAGTAATATACAGCACGCATACGCATACTCAATATATAGCATATACCTATCTATTATCTATTTATAAAAACAGTGTGAAAATATTACCTTTGTAGTGTGGTTAATAAGCAATCGATGTGGCACATTCGAAAATGTGGACGGAATTGAAAGAACTTCTAAGAAATGATTTCTACTTGCTTTTAATTGCATTACTTATTACCTGATAATGTGAATTTAATGTAACTACATATACATAATAATATGTATAAAACAACTTAAAGCCATCTATTAAATAACAACTGCATTTTTTGATTTTTTTAATAAATGTGATAAGGACATACGGTGCACTAAAATAAATGGTAATAGATAATACTCAGTTATGAAGTTTAAGGATGTTGTTATTCATAGAACGTGTATCCGCACTGTATTAAGAAATATTTTCTCACTGTTTGTGTCAGTCTAAACTTACGTCTATTTAATTCTAATGTTTACAGTCTCCGCCCGAAAGCGACACAAAGTTTTGCATTCCACATGCACGTCACAGTTAAGGCGAATCTACTGCACTACAAAAATACGTGGGCAATGTCCATTTTGCAGTCAAAATACGAGCCACATCAGAGCAAAAATATGTCTCCTTTAATTTTAATAGTATCCAATATAGTAAATTTCATTCGTCTCTGCTTATATTAAATAAACTTTCATTTATAATATATTTTCTTACAATTAAATCATGCTTCCCACTCGGAATATTATAACTTTCGCAGATTGTGAATAATCTGTACAGCGTCTCTTGTCAGTTTGAGTTTTTAGATTTACGGTAATACAGACAACTTTGGTCTGTATTTATTTGAGTTGCACTGGCCGCGTATACGCGTGCGAGCGCCTCGTGCGCTAGTCGCCAAAACGCGTGCACGCTTTTTTCCATTTGCACTGCGTACACCAGAGATCACGTTGATCCATGCCATAAACTTTACGACATTTTTTGTTGTCTGAACGAGGGCGCCGGCCAGGACTACCAGGTGATCCGCTAGCTGCTGATAACCGCATATGTTTCTGTAAATGATTTTTTTGTTATTTTTTTATCAAGTTTTAATCAAAACTTAAGGGAATATTTTCAAATAATCTTACCGGCGAATGAGAGTTAGACCACGGGTGTGTAACAGGAATGCTTATTGGCCTCGCGGAACCATTTTGGATAGAGAGCAGACCTTGCCTGAAAAATAATTAAATTATTTATTAAGCATACTATTAACGCTTGTCTTGCACGAAAAGTGAAAATACAGAGAGGATATTTTAAGAAACAACAGATACCTGAATGAGCCTACTAGTTGACGCTGATATTCAGGATCTTCATGCGGTGGGCGGCACATGTCTCGATGAGAAAGTGTAGGTGGCGGCGCTGGGGCTACTACCTCACGTTCTGTGTAGTAAAATTCCTCTTCATGGTCACTGTCGCCCTCCTTCTTTGGCCTGCAACGTTATCGATTCTAATAAATACTAAATACAAGTAAATTATTAAATACGTATCACGTTCAGGTTACTAATATATAAAAATAGCATTGGCAAGCTCTCAAGGTGAGCAGCATTAGCATTTTTTTGTAGTTCCATTAATTAGGCTTATGATGAAACTACAAAAAAATGCTAATGATATTTTACTATCATATTGTAATAATTTTTTGAATGTGCTGTAAAAATGCAAATAACTGTTTCAATCATTTATTTTTGATGATATATTTACATGATTTACAATAACGATAAGATTATGCATGTTACGGTTGTAAATATATATCTACTGCTAGTGTA
Source organism: Parascotia fuliginaria (assembly GCA_963082885.1). Classification (NCBI taxonomy): domain Eukaryota; kingdom Metazoa; phylum Arthropoda; class Insecta; order Lepidoptera; family Erebidae; genus Parascotia; species Parascotia fuliginaria. The sequence continues at coordinate 13,280,725 of OY720173.1, read as the reverse complement.
TCACCATTTGGTATGACGAGAGAACAGTAGGGCAGGATTACGTAACTGGCGGGCGGTGGCAAAGCGACCTTGTGCGCGCGGTCGCGGGCGCGGGCGGGATTGTGTTGCTAGCAACCTTGTTGTGAAGCCTCGCCGTTTCCGGGTCAGTAAAGGCCGGCTTTTCAGCGTTTTCTAAGTACTTCATGTTAGCCATAGTATCTACTATATTACGAAGGTCACTCTTACGTCATTTTAATTTGTACCCTATGGGTATAAGTAAACTAAAAACAAACACACGGTAAATTTTATAATTTTATTTAATAATTCAAGCTATGGCCAAATTATAATAATAAAAGATATAGTAGGTAGGTTTATTATTTTCGAATCAATGGATCAGTAATTAATAAACATATAGATAAAAATAATACATTTTGAATACAGGAAAAGGGATATTTGCTAGCAGCGCTCTGAGCCTGTACCTAACCTTGCCATCTGGCTTGTTGGCGTTGCGCAATTATTATTGCACCTAGCACGTGCATTAACTAGCTACACGTGCCCTTTTTCCACGTGAGTGCTGCATTATATTATTTGAAAATTTATGTACCTAGTAGCATTTCCCTTTTAGATTATGAAATAGCGTTACATTTATGTCTATTTTATACATAATGTGAAGCTAAACAATGTTTAAAGAATTCTGAACACAAAGAAATTACTAAAACATATTGCCTGGTATACAATGATGTCTAATAAAATGATTTGGATCACACTGTAACTTGTGGAACATAAGTATCAATATTTCAGGCTTATAGTATTTTCGTATTTCTAGGCGATTAAGTCCTGTGTTCGTGTAGTGTTCGTCTTTATATTTTATTTTTTAACTAAACGTTAATGTAATTTATAATTAGATACATACCCCAAATGTGTGTTTCTAATGTGTGCTTCAATGGCTGCGCATGTATTGGTATTGTACCCACATCCCCGCCAAGTACACACGAACACAACACTGTTAATCTGTAACAAATGTATTATATATCAGTATAATATTTATACACTATTATATTTTATCTAATACCATTTCCAAAAATCTTTGAAAATGATATGAATTAGCGAACAAAATTGTAAAATCGTGTTCTACGTATATAAATAACTAGCTGCGCCCCACGGCTTCGCCAGCGCGTAAAATATGGTTTGTTACATACAGACTTTCGCATTTATAATATTAATTAATTCATTAATAAACATAATTATATTGCCTCTGTTAAGTAATAATAACAATTAAAGCTACTGGATTTAAAGAGCAATATCGAGCGATGATGTTGCGGAGACGGAAGCGACTCTAGGTCGTGGCCTTGTGCGGGCAGTGCGGTCGCCCTCCTGCACACCAACGCCGAGTGCTACCAGTTAACAATACATACGATTCAAACAGTGAATATTACGGTATATTGTTAGAAAAATATTTGTTCTCTACATCATTTCTAATGGATAGAACGATATTTCTATGAGTTTACTTGAATACTGATAATCTTACTAAACATTAAACAGTACAAAAATTGTCTAGATGTGTTCTTTGCAGTTTGCGTATATTATTATTCATTAAAAAGAGGAGGTAGCCCTAAATGTTAGTGAGGCGTAACGGCCGTAGTTGGCGTGTCTTGCCAAAGTTTCTGCATCGACCTTCTAACCAATGCCACATTATTTCTGCCAACGGGGTTGAGCTACTTGTATACATATATATTATTAACATACACTTAAGTTTACCGTACTACACTGTTACAAGCAACATCCTGCCAAATATATAATAATATTACCTAGTTTTTTAAGCATAATACTGTTTGCCTGTGATTTTTCAGGTACGGTTATTGAAACATTAAATAGTCAATAATTTAAAGAAAAATATTAAATTTATATAAGTATACTTTAGTATTATTCGTTAAATTTCATTTACAGTTTGCGACATGCACTGAATTTGTGCCAGATTTGGACCGACAAGGCTGTATTAATGTAGGTACTTAAAAGTAGGTTAGGTCACGGGAGTGCTGGGTAGTGGGGCGCTAAAGATGGAAAGGGGAGAGGAAGACCGCGAACTGGGTCGCTGCACCAGGGCCAAGGGTGATCTATAAAGGTTGCGTTTCTTTGTCTTCTATTCGAGGACATCTGTTAACATTGCACATTTATTAAGCAAAATATATATCTAAAATTTATCTATCTATATCTACGTAATTCGAAAAAAAATGAAAAATATCTAAAGATAAGGTATTATCTACTGATGTGAACAGACGAAAGCACGGTATTAGGTATTTATTGTTTCTAATTACCACATTGTTGAAGTAATACAAACAACTGGTAGGTATAAAAGATACAAATAATAAATATTATTTAAAAAAAAAACAAATACTAATAGGTACCTTTACTTAGTTTTTATATTTTCTTTTGTAGAAAGCCTCCTTAACAATTATTTTTGAGTCATTTCATTCAATAGTACCTAGTCTTGTTTTTGTTCTATATCTTTATATACCTTTATTCAGTAATGTAGGTATTGCTACAATGCTTATTTTGGCCGAGCAAATAGTTTATTTTTATATCACCTTCTGATTGTCGGGCGAGGGTACGGGACAGAATGTCGCTGCGCGTGTTCCGCTTAAGGAGGGCGCCTCCCTTCCCTTCGCTGCACCACTGACCTAGTTTCAGGTTTCCAATAACGCTTTGATGTAGGTAAATTTTGTAAATTTATTGTGTGAAATCAAAATGTTTCATGAAGTATACTTCAGCAGTGCATGAAGCTACCTATTTAAGTAGGTAAGTAAGTACATTATATAGTATGTGTATAAAATAGATATGGTAGGTACTTGTAATTATGTATGTCATTTGCAGCAAAATAAAATATTTATCTACCCTAGAGTCTTAATTTTGTAAATAATAACATTTAAATAGATTATAATTGCGTATGAAATACGTATAGAAATAAATAACATAAAACCTTTAGTTTTTGTTAACTATGTTAATAATACTGTGCATTTAATTACATTTTATGAATGCGTAATAGAAAATAACATTCAAATGTTTTATGAATAGCCCAGCCCAGCCCTGCTTTGTCTCAGTGTGTCGTTAATACGCTTACACGTGCCGCTTCGTTTGTTAGTGTGCAATGCAGTAGTCGATGCCAGTGTTGCAGTTATATTTATGCACTTGCAATAAACATCATTAGATTAAACTTATTCATGTGTGTTATCTATGTAGGTACTGTTTGTATTTAATAAATAGCATCTAGTTTTAAATTAGTAGGTAAGTACCTATCTTAAAATAAGAAAATAAGAACTAAAATGTTGGTAAATAACCAAGTATGTACCGCTATAATATATATATAAATATCTTACTAGCAATTTTTGGTAAGTAATTAATTTTATTTACTAAGACATTTATAACAAGTAGTTATTTGAATAGGTAAATGTTAATGATAGCAAATTTAATTCGAAGAGATCTAAATAATTATTTAAACCGCTATTTAAATGAGACTACAACCAGTTCAAGAGAATATTATCCGACCGCGTTCTTGTTTTAAGACCGTAAACAACATGATGATGATTAAAATTATATTCTATTATATGCCTATAGAGTTTACATTGCAATGCATATATAGTAATATTTGAAACGAGCCGGCTCAAAATGCCGGTTTGTTATTGCGCTGTCTCTTTCTACCGCAAAACGCCGCGGGATGATAATATTGATTTGTTTTCACTGCGTCTCTCTTTTGCTCATGAACGTTCACAATATATTCGTTTCACCTGCTTGACCTTCCTTATTTACAGACACACACATACGTACAGAGTTTCAATAGAGCCAGATAAGTTGTTTTCGCGTCGTCTCCTTCTAGCTCTAGAAACGAAGCGAACAAGGAAGACGCCATTTAACAAGATGCGTTGTGTTATTGCTGCATGTTGCCGGCCGGTATTATGCGGAGTTTGTGAGTGGTGGTGCGTCCGCTGTTGCAGTTACGATTATCATAAATAGACCAGCGTCAATTTTGGCGTGTGACAATACTGCAGTATTATTGCACTTTAATGCAGTAGGTACCAGAAAAACAGAATATATATTCGTATGAACACAAAGAAGACAAAGAACATACCTACCTACATTTTTAAGTACTTTTTAACCAACTTCAAAAAGTTTCTCAATTCGACCTTATATATTTTTTTATCACTTACGTGAGTAGTTACGACAAAAAAACTAATTACTGAAACTATGCAGTAGAGAGAATAGGTAGGTACTATAATATTTCGCTGCGTGGGAGGTACAAGGGAGAGGTGGATGTAATATAATCCTCACGTGGCTAAGCTAGGTGGCTGTGTTTCCAAACAAGCTTTGTCCACTAGTTGCACGTTTACAAATAAAAGGTAGACTTAAATCATAAAGGTGTTTAAAAAGTAACATACAAAATTGTGACCATTTCCGTAAGATAACTTCCGAAACACAGTTAAAACATTAACATACCTTTCATAGAATAGTAACAGTTATATGTAGGCATTGTATAAAATACTATAAAGTTTTACGCAAAGTTTTACTAACCTGAGTGATAAGCCAATGCTTTGTGTTAGCGAGAGCTTCTAATATTAAGTGACTTATAATTTCTTTTATACTATGGTGATGATTTTCTATCGACATTTAACGAAATTAGTATATTATAATGACATTGATTTCATAAAAATGCATAATTTTAAATACTCTGTAATTCTATTGTAATTTATATAGCAAATAGACATTATATGAGATAGCACGAGTCACTGTATGAGAGAGAAAGAGAGGCATTGTATGCACCCCATGAGGCTAAGGGACAACTGTGAGGCATGGTAGGTCACTGAACTGGCGGTAGTTTCACTTTTTACCCCTACAATTCCATGACATCGACATACCGTGATCTCTTAGACCGTGATATTTGATCTCCTTGTAAGGTTAGTTTGGTTATTTATTTAATAAAAACAAATGTCTCATCAAATTTTGTTAAGACCTAAAATCCATTCTAATATTATAAATGCGAAAGTAACTCAGTCTGTCTGTCTGTTACGTACGTATTCACGCCTAAACCACTAAAACTGATTTTGATGAAATTTGGTATAGAGATAATAATATATTAGACCTCGGGGAACAACATAGGCTATCAAAATGGCTTAAAGAGGTTGAAATAGAGGATGAGTGTGTATGAAAAATCGACAATGTATAAACAGATATAACCGACATCACGCGGGCGGATCTGCCGGCAACAGCTAGTACTTGATAAGTCGAAATGGCCTAGTGGATAAGGCCTCCACTTCGAAAAAACGAGGTAGTGGGTTCGAACCCGGGCAAGTACCACTGTGATTTCTTCTCATGGCTCTACTTCGTCAGCAAACTGGCTGTAGGTTAATTTGCTGACATTTTGTTAACTTTGACGTTCATATGTGTTAATTTAATTAACCAATATGAATAAACATATTTTTATTTTCATTTTCATGCCTTCTCTGTATGAAAAAAGACCTTTGCCCTGCAGTGGTACAGTAAATCAGGCTGGTATTCTATTATTATTAAAAATAATGTGGATGGATAACTGAATACATTATAAAACTGCAAAGTAGCTAAAGTATGTGCTACAGGTGGCGTTGTAGATGCATTGAACTCAGGTCCAAAACATTCCCCTCTACGGGAACCCCGCGAGCGCGACGAGAGGCGGGTAGCACACCCTCATCACTGTTTTTCACTCAACCTACCTATGCCGACACACACACGCAGTTGAGACTGTGGACAGAACACATGAAAATGCCTGGTGGCAAGAAACTACGCAGCGTACGTTCGCCTCATCTCATTGTGAGAGAGTTGCGTTTACTATTGTTTGTGGTTATTGGTATTTGGATTCCTTAATCAGTTTTGATTTATTTTTATAATAAGTAGAAATATTTAATCTTTGCCTATGTAACCTTTTTTATAATGAATCTTCGGTTTTTTTAATAAAAAGAAAAATCGATATTGATACGGGATCATAAATGATTAAGTTGTACTTATATTTAGGATAAATTGAGTGTCTTAAAGACAGAAATAAAACCAAATTATTTAGAGTTAAATAAATACATGTGACTGGTTAACCGGTCAAAGGTGACGAATGTCATTTGTCGTGTGTGTCGATTGCGTGAAAATGTGCGTCATCCATAACTACTAAGAGGAAATAGGTCACAAATATAAGTAGGTGGTTGTTTGAACGTTAACTTCTAAATGACGTCTTTTACATAGTGTTATTATAAATTACACGAAATCTTTTTCTTTGAAGCATGCCTACATGACAATGCCCTTAAGATACTGGTAAGAAAATGAATAATCAGACAAGTGGAGCAAGTCGCCAATCGACGTAGAGCGGCGGTCACCGACCTCTACAGGTTTTAACTTCTTACCTTTTTCTCTTTTTATTTCCAGAAGTAGGTACTTTTAAGTTCATCAATTATATTGTTATTTGTAAATTGATATCTTTGACCTCTTTAATTGATATTATAATGTAAAATAATATATATTCAAGACTAACTGCGCTCAACAGCTTCGCCCGCTTATAATATGTTTGTATCCCTCGGGAACCAGACTGATTTTCGGGATAAAAAGTAGCCTATGTCCGTTTCCGACACCGAATCTATTTACATACCAATTTTCATCGAAATCGGTTCAGCCGTTTAGGCGCTGGTATCTAACAAACACAAACTTTCGCATTTATAATATTAATAGGATTCAGGTTATTTACATTACACATTAGCTTACTTTCCTAGGAAACGTGATATAGATGAATTTGGTCTTTACAATTGTTAAATAAGATCATACCTACACTATTAACCTAACAGTATAGTTTTTAACCATAGTAGGTAGCTTTCGTTTTTATTTACCTACTGTTAAGCATGTTGTAAGAAGTTCTACTTTATGTTGAACTAGACGTCCGCCCTCGCTTCGCTTTGGTATCAAAAGTTTTATTCGGTCCCACAACAAACGCCTACGGAAAATATCATAGCAATAGTGACGTCTTGCATCGTTCGGATTTACAAAGGCGCTTAAAATATAAAAATTTTGAAAATGACTGAAAAATATGTTATATATATTAAAATATAGCCGTTCTATTTGTAGCTTACTAATGGTGAAAGAATTTTTTAAATCGGTTACGTAGATCGAGTTAAATCGGAACAAACAAACATACAAAAAATCTAATCTTTTCTCTTTTTATTATTATTAGTTTAGATAAAAGAGTAACTCATTTAGTACATCATTTAATTTACACACAAGCACCGTAATGATGCAATACATAGATACTTACTTAGTGAAAATAATATTGAGAAAGTGAGAAAAATATTGATAATACCAGAGATTTGGCAACATCTCAGCACATTCAAATGATAGGTGTACGAATTAATGTGTATTTAAAGATTGGAACGTTCAAGGAATCTGGTGTACAGTAATATATCGCGATTTATATGTTATTATTTTGTAAAATGGGGAGTTTGTTGAACCCGCAGGACTGCTCATTATCGCGTTTGATGAACTCGTAATGCATTGTTCCAGTCGGTGATACTCTACGCTGCATAAGCGTTGTCGTTTTGTTATTAGTTATTACATACAGATAGATAGATGGTACTTGCATAACAATATGCCAATTTCTTTAAAAACTCAAATAACTAATCTCGAAGTAAAAACGCAACTCAAAGTATTTAAAAACTAAACAAAAATACCCTTACTAGTGTAACGTAACGAAGAAAATAATATATATAAATATATAAATAACTATAGAAATGTTATATGTATAACGACAGCTTCTTTTAATTAAACGGTACTTATATTTAAGTTTGTTGTTCGAACTCAAGGTTATGCACTATATCCTTGATACGGAACGACGCACGCGAAGTGAAAATCCTTCTAGATTAAAGCCGAAGTGTAAACATTTGAACTGTCAAGAACGGGCAGTGAACCGGCCGCAGTGTCATTGCCCTGCCAATGCCGGTTAAAAAAACGCATTGCCTCCATCTATCTATCCACCGACGCGACGCTGCCGCGAGGCGTGCGTATATACTGTATCAAGAAAATCACTGCCAAAATTAACAGTTATTTTTTATGTAACAAAAATTATACAATAATAGCTGAGACGTGATATAATACCAGATATTACAATTTCAATTATTAAAAAAAATCGTTATGCTATGTATAAACGGCATCATTTTTATTCGTTATAGCAGCTTAGCAACTCATTTTTATAATGGCGAATAATTGATATTAAATCTGATCATTAAGTTGTCATTAAGACAGTTAATTTCAAAAGTTTGAAAAGTCTTCAATTTAATAATTCTCACCCACAAAATCTCGTGTCACACGCAAAATGGTAACTGTAGCACTTCCTTTGTTCATTTTAATTGTGCAAGGTGGTAGAAATAATTGCCCAATGTAGTTATACACCCATAATGATCGTAGCCGCAGCTGTACACCCGTCGGATACTGGTCAATGTCTTGCCGGATGGTGTTTTTGACCGCATCAAGGCCGCCAGGATCGAGGTAGGTGAACTTAATGGCGTCTTTGCACCGATTCCTGAATTTTAGTCACGTAATAGCGAAATAATGCGAATGTAAGTTCTGTTAACGAAATTTCGCACAAACGGTGTAATAAATAAGCTAGATATATACGCAGGGTTATTAGAACGTGTTGTGTGGTGTAGGGCGATGACCCGAAGAGCGAGACGGAACAACAACAAAACTGAAGTTCGTGCGATGGACGCCGGCACCGACATCGGCAACAGGGAACATTGTTTCATTTTGAATCATATTTCTTTTTTATCGCGTAAATTAGGATTGTATTGCTTAACCACTCGTATGCTACAATATCAGACACAATAGAAATAACATTGTGTCTCGTGCAGATCTGCTCCTAAGCACACGAAGGGTTAAACAACTTACACAAGTGACAAAATAAAATAATTAGCAATATATCCAAAATGAATTCAAACTTATGTAAAATAAAAGCAATTTAAGAATTCTATCTGCAGAATATGGATCGATCGGAGTGGATGGTTTAAACAACCTATTTCATTTACACTATTGCACAACCCAATCTTACACAGTACGTACATGTAGTTAAACAGGTTCTCCATTAAAGCAACTGTCCCACTTATTGATACGATCAATAATTTATCGAACATGTTCCTTGAATTGCTCTATCTACTTTGAGAACTTGTTGTTCAACAAAATTTGCCATTTTTTTATATATTACAACAAATTATTTAATACTTTACTATTTTTGCTTACAATAATAACTAATCAAGCTACGGAGGCGTTTAAACAAATCTAAAACAAAGGCCATTGTTTATAAATTATTACTGTGTGTGACGCGTTGAGTTAATCCGAATTTTATTTTTATTTTCATTTGATAAGAAAAAGATATTTTTAAAATATATAACAAAGTAAGTAAAACAACAACAATGTAAAATAAAAAAACCATAAAAGAAAAACAGCGTTTAAGTATTGACTTAAATTTCGGCACCGGTTCTCTTTATCAGTGACCTACATATTATTATACATAATGATGATACTGCCATCGTGTCACATGTCTATCATTATAACATTTACCAAATACCTACTTATTAGGAATGTCTGAGCTAGAATATTTGTTATATCTTTTGAAGTATTTAAGTCGTTTCTTTTATCTCTATTCTTTAAATACCCACGAAAAATCTTTGCTTCTCGGTTTTACACTATCCAAACTACGCAATTCACGTACTTATTTGAATGTGACGTAATGGCGAACAATGGTAGCGGCGCGCAGTGCGCTGCACGCTGATATAAATCCGTGATAGCGTTAGCAATGCCTGAAGCGTGAACGTTCTGTTATCGACTGTTATATCACAGTGCTGTTACCTAATATGCTCTAAATTAACGCGTAATTGGTTGACAAAGCACTACGCGTGACCGGCGGTTCTGGTCACACGTGTGTAAGTACGTCGGATAGTACATATATAGTGGCACCCTCTAATATAAATTATAAGCTTCCCACAACGCGGTTTCACTCGCGTCTTTGGTTACTGCTTCGCTCCCGTAATCTAAATATACTAGCTGATGACGTTTGTGATAAGTAGATATCATTCAACATGTAGCTTCTAATGACACAGTCAGTATTATTGCTTTAAATAATGTATTGCATAGTTACTAATTTATCTACGAATTTATTACGAAAATATTTGGAGGTTAGAATACGCGTCACTAGGTAGTGAGAGCCTAAGTAGCAATATCAGTAATTGCACTGAGCTAATTCCTCACTGGCTATCTACACACCTATTTTCAGTTATTTATAACTTATGTAGCTATAACTGTTTACTGAGCGCGTAGAAATCTACGTGCTCCTAGTACCGTAATATCTTCCGCGTTTTAAATGTAGAATGCGAAGGTCACATTATTTGCGTTGAAACTACAGTAGATTGTTGTTATGTTATAATGAAATATAAGTTTTGAGGTTATACGCACGTCTATTTATTACCTATTTGTTTCTAGCTGCGATGTAACGGGGCACGACACGACGCAAACTACTGATCAAGTTTTTGCACATAATGGCACGGAACGAGAAATAACGCACTCAAGGTCTAACAAAGGGTAAACAAACGTTTATAATGGTGTAGGTGGGGGGAACAGTCACGTTGCGCACGCGTTTAGTTTTTTCGCTCACGTGAGTTTCGACAACAGCATACTCGTGCCATCAGTACTAGTGAACTATCTGACGCTTTATCAGCTCACATAACGCTTTATTTTTACACGTAGCTAGCGCACACCCCTAAACTGTACCTATAGCAACAACTTTGGTAAGCTCATCAACTGCATAAACTGATAGATAATACAATTAGAAGAAAAGCTAATAGCTTGTTCAAATTTTGTAATTACTTATCTTATTCATATGTTTAAACCTTTATTATTTTACGTTTGTTTTGCCTGCTCAGTACTTCTAAATAAAGTGCACGGAAAAACGCGAGTCAAATATTTATTATAAAGAATTGTGGAAATGGATAGTCACGTCATTCAAGTAAATAATACAATGCAATTCTTCCTGGTTGTTTTCTCTCATAAGGGACAAAGAAAATTATGCTTTTGTAGCTACTTAGAACGAATGACGATCCTAATAAGTAGCTACAGTACGTAGTACTTATTTAGAATAAATTGTATACTGTAGTGACCGTGAGCGACACACGGAAGTCATATTAACGTCTTTGTAGATAACGTTTGGCGCATTTTATCAGCGGTACGCGATAATGTGACCTTCACTTAAGCACGTAGGTATCTACCGCAAGAATATCAGTGTTTAAGTACCAATTTCGCATTCTCACTCATCCTAAATTTGCACAAAACAAAACTGCCCGTTGCGTGCATAGCCATAGCGTATGATTTTCCTTGCTTTAGCGAATTATTCCCCGTGAAAATAACCAATTTAAAACGGTCCAGCTCTGTAATACAGAACACGTATAATACGATTTACTATTAGATTCGAATTAAGTATGCAAAATGAAAAATAAATTCAATATCTAAGTATATTTACGCTTCATAATCATAACAGAAGCGTAATTCTACTTAGGCATAATCATAATCTGTGAGATATATACAAACATTAATTAATTACTAATAATTACGTTTTATGTGAAGTACCTACCTACCTACCTACTAAGTACTTAGTTAACCGCTCAGACTCAAAGGCTGGTATACAGTCTCCTTGTTTATGATTAAGAGAAATTGAAAATCTTTTTCTCTACATTGTAGATCTTAGATCATTGTAGATCTTTTTCAATTTCTCTTAATCATAAACAAGGAGACTGTATACCAGCCTTTGTCGAAACACTGTATTTATAGAGATAAATACAGTGTTTCGACAAACTTTAGAAAAATTATGTTCAAGTTAATTATTGATTGCCTGTCAAAATACTTAGGTGTAGGTGATAGGAATGAATAGATTTTAATGAATTAAATTTTAAACACATATTATAATACCAGCCTGTTTACTGTCCCACTGCAGGGCAAAGGCCTCTTCTCATATATAGAGAAGGAATGAGCATTAATCACCACGCTTGCTCAAGGCGGATTGGCAATTTCAGACTTTTAAAGTCCAGGTTTCCTCACGATGTTTTCCTTCACCGTCAGTCATAAATGTCTAAGATAATCTTAGAAAATACATATAATCACATTGGTACTTGCCCGGATTCGAACCCACTACCTCGTGTTTACGAATCGGGTGCCTTATCCACAGGGCCATTTCGACTATAAACACATATAGTATATATTAAACCTATCTATCAGATAGTGAGAGCACAGTACCGATACGTAAAAAAATTATACCGCTCTATAGCGATTTATAGCGTGTCCGAGGTCACACGTGTGCTGGACAATAATGATACTCGTGCAACTTTAAGTGCTGCATGCATACACTCTATTATCTTGAATTCCCCTATCGCCAATGCGACTCGATTGTCGTATTTTTTAACACATGAACTTTATCCAGCAGGGATTGTAGTATTTCCGCATGCACGTGGTCTAAGGCTGTAAAATTTTACAACTTGATAATAGTAATGACCGTTTTATTTATCATGTTATAATATGTTTTTAAATTTAGTAGATGTATATAAATAAGTGTCAGAAGACGCCATCTGTATCTTTACATATAGTTTACGAAATTTGACGAACAATAACTTGACGAATTGAGAATGTGGCTTAGAATGCGATTTAATCACAGGAACGTAACATAACGACCACAACTAGACGAATAGTGAATGAAAAAACGAATAGTAGAATATCTCATTGGTCAATCCGAGAGTCACTGGTAACTAGGACACTAGGAGAGTCACGTACTACATGTAGGTAAGTACCTTTTTAATATTGTATGCAATAGTATGCATATTTAAGTAAATCGTACGATTAGGGAGTTATGTCTAGTATGCAATAGATCGAATCTAAATGCGCGTGCGCTATAAATATGATGCAACGTTCTCATTGTTACGATAAATGTGGCGGCCTACGTCAGCGCGCGGGTGGGCGGTACGCGGTCGGTCAGAACTACGCAGATAATAATATGCACACTGGTTTTTACGCACTACCACCACGATATCAAATGAGGAATAGTCACAGCTACCTTAAGTCTCTCGTGTCGAGTTGGTGAATAAGAATAACCCAACACTTCTTACTACAATAGGTTGCTTTATGTCCATTTGACATCTAACATTGTAACAGGACAGACTTGTAGTCGTCATATTATTCTGACCTTTTATTAGTGCGCTTCAAAATTTATGTAGTGATTGAATTTTAGGAAGCTGAAATTTATGATCATAATTTAGCTAACTACTAGTTACCTACCTACCTAATTTATTGTAAAGTATTAAATAAATAACAATACATGCTTTGTTCAAAGGCAGTTTCAAGAAAGTTTAAGACTAGGTATTATACCCCGTTGGACCTTATCACAGTAAATGTCGCCCGTACGGCCACAACACATTTAGGTAGTTATTTTATTAATCTGATAAAATTTATCAATGAATTTAGTATAATCTAGGCAAAGTAAAATCAAACTCTTGAAATTCTATAATGACTTGCATACCGAATCATTAAGCCGACCGACTGATCCGTAGAAATCTGTTAGAAACAAAAACCAAATGCCAGTAAGCGGGTGTCGACAAATGGATGGGTTGTTATTGCTGCGCATTTAAACACAGTGCATCCTGGGTACTGTTGTCGGGGCGAACGTCCAACAATACAGGTACTCTATTAGCATTATTATTTATTTATTACACTAAAAAAAAGTCCTTAGTACTTTTACTTTAATGCTTTCTTTATTTCACGAATATAAACAAAATTTAATAATTATTAAGTTCTCCTGTTTATACCTTACAATGTACAAAAATATTTTCTACCATAACATTTACTGTGACAAAATATATTATTTATAATGAATATTTGTATTGCATGCAGAATGTTGGCAAGGCCTTGCTTTGCTCTAATAGCTGTGTCCTCCGCCAAGGTCTTCCAGCTGACGTCAGATTGGAGCGCTCGGTAACAAGAGATTTTGCATCTACTTTAATGTTATATAATACTGTGCATGTTTATTTCTATGGGGAACAATGGTTTTTTTAATGAAATAATAAGCACGTGTATTCGTGTATTACACGTGCTTATATTGCTTATATTATTTATAAGTAAAACATTACAATAGTCGAATGAATATTGAATATGTACCTACGTACTTATTGTAAAGTATGGATCACTGACGTCGAAGATGTTCTTTTTTCTTGTAGTAGGCACAATGTAATTGCTCACGGTGGGCACGGTAGGCTTAAGTAGTGCGCAGGAACAGGTTCCGCACGGATAACATGTGGGTAGGTCAGTAACCTCCGAGGATGATAATTCGAAGAGTGCGGACACCCGTCGCTTAGCCACTTGCCACCCGCTATCTGCTCATAATCGAACATCAAGACAAAAAGTAATGATGTCAACGTAATACGTCTTCACGATTACATCACAGCCTTGCCTTAAACTTGAAAACGGTTTTATTTATTAATGAATTTACCTCGATTGTATTTGTTGAGAAGTAGTGGACAGGTACTTTAAAAAAGATGTAAAGGTTGATTGAAATTAAGTACGTACCTACCTATAATTGTTTTACTATTAGTTTGACTTAGGTGGGTCCATCTTTTGTTTTCACGAAAGATGGTTGTCATTTAATTTCATCCACATTTTTTCTATTTTTTATCATTGTAATATACCATCAACAAGAATATTCTAAACTTGACGCTGGCAGAAATAGCTGACACAATCGTCGGCTCTGTTGCCAAAAAAAAAGGAGAAGAAGAAGAAGAAGACTTTTATGTAAAAAGGAAAAGTTTGTTTGTTGGTTTGAACGTGCTAAGCTCTGGAACCACGGGCCTGTCCACATCACCACGGCACGACGTCGTCGCCGTGGAACGGTGCGGTGCCTTTGCGCGGCGCGTTGCCGTGACGTGGAAATTTACGTTGGCGTAGCGTAAAAATTTACGTCACGACGCCGCATGTGGACAGGCCCTACTAGTTGCATTTGAATTATTATTTTTGCGTATGATAGCCCAGTTCTTGAGGAAGTATATAAGGCTATGTAACATCACGCTACTGTGCGGAAAGCTAATATTCAAATAGGTAGATTTTTCTTTTAAATGAAGTGTTGTAAATTGGTCATATATAATAGAACAGTTGGCAACGGAGGCGATGTGATAATTCAGATCGGCGACACAACGTCTGGGGCTTGCTATTGTTCTGCTGCAACAATAATAGCTTGCTCGCAACGGCCAGAGCGTTTGCGTAGGCGCCTGCATGTTTCGATAATAATTTTACAATGATCTTCTCAGTTTCCGTGTACGGTGAACTTACTAAATATTTCAGAAATGGTATCACGATATGTTGGGTTTGCGTATTCCTAATAAAGAAGTTTATTATGACTAGCTTACCGTGGCGCGGTTTCACCCGCGTCTTTGCAGTAAGCAAGCTCTGCTCCCTTCGCCAGTAGCGTGATGTTACATAGTCTATAACCTTCCTCGAGAACTGGGCTATCATATGCAAAAAGAAGATTTTTCAAATCCAACTGGTAGTTCCAGAGATCAGCGCGTTCAATCAAACAAACAAACAAACAAACACTTCCGCTGTATAATATTAAAAATAATATTTACATGAAAATCCTTTTCCCGAAGATCATTCACAACGGATGGAGACTGATAAAACTTTTAATGAGTGATTGGAGTTTCATCCGTCCCCTAGTGGGACAAACCAGAGGGACAGATGGGAATAATCCATTGCCACAAACTCGTATACTTTAATGACTAAGTTGGAAAAAATCTCAAAAAAGGTGGTAATGTAAAAGTCAAAAGCACATTAATTATTCATTGAAACGATCATTCATGAATGTTGGTCTTACATAGTCACAGCGCCAGCGTCTAAATAGCCGTTATGAAATAGTACTGAAAATATGTACATAATAGTAGTAGAGCACGACTCGAGTCTCCGGTCCGCCCACCGCAAGCATTTGGCCTCCAACAATATGTACACAAGGTTATAAACAGAGCGTGGGCAATGCAAGCCAATACAATACATGAGTTCTTATTAGATACGAGCACTATGTTTAAAAGTACATCGTTCCCTATTTTATATCTGACTATAAAATCTTTGACAGTTTACATGCGTTTCTAATTCTATAAATAATTAGCAAGTAAGCTGTTTTTATTACTGATTAAAAAGATCAACTTGGTTTAAATGGATTTTTATGCATTAAAAGCTTCATTAACTGTTATCAGTGTAAGAAATAAATCTGTGTGAATTGATTTTTTGAACTTGTAGCAGTAAGTATGCTGTTACATAAAACAATGCAATTATTGCTTACAAATACTCAATCATTGAAATTGTAGAGCTCAAAGAATAAATAAAAAAAATTAAACGAATGGCTATAACCCTGCCCATGAATAAAACACTCTTTGCAGCATTGTAGCAGAGAGCATGAGTAGCTATAATCAGCTATATGTTCTTAAAATATCTCATATACGACAAAATTTACGATAAAACGTGATCGTAGGCGACAAGATAGGTAGGTAGGTACAGCACGTGTGTCAACCGATTTGCTTGATAATAAAAAGCAACTGCTACACTAAAAAAAAATCTGTGATCTATAAAGTTTAAAGTTAGATAGCATTTAAAGTTCTTAGATTAACTATTTCTGTCTATGAAGACACAGACATAATCTTTCGACTGGGTTTGTGTATGTTTCTGTGTTAATGACTGTACTTAGGCAGGTGAGAAAAACGGAAGAAACATATTATATGAATTACGGTTATCCACCCCGTTCAGGGTGGATAGAAGGACACGCGTTTCCGAGTATTCTCCTTAGGGTGGCTTTTTTAGGGTGGATAAACGGAATAAGCCGTCTGAAACGAAACAATTCAGTATTTTTTAATTATGTAGCTAAATTAAGAGCTGTAGCTCTACGTTGCTAATAGCGCATATGTTTTCTTTCAATCCCGGATTTTATAAGTCAAGCATAAAAAAGTATCTCACACAAAGTTGCCCCAGTGCGTACCATGAAAAGGCTTTGGCACGATGGCTTTTGTAATGTAATGGTGTCCCAAGACCCCACTGACTGCTTGCCTATAGGTTAAAGGAAATAAAAAAGTTCAAAAAGAAAAAGCTTTGTCTCTCGTCTCCGTATGATATCAATAGGCGATGATAAGATTCGTCATAACAACTTGTAATAAAGTATTGGCTGCAGCAGTCGCACTCCCGCAGTCATAAACATTTATGTCAATTTTACAATGGTGTTGCATAACTGCGGCTGCAAAGCGTTGCGCTGCGCCTTGACATTGTACGACACCGTGAACTGCGCACGTGGATCGTAAATTAAATTATATTAGGTATATGTATTACGTGCACATACAATCAATACTACCTCATAATATATTGTATCGATAGATTTCACTACATAGGTATGTTATCTAAAGTTATCCATTGATTTAGCATTCAATTGACTTGTGTTTTAGTAGAAACTTACTCTAACTAATTGAGTTACAACATTTCGTCAAAAAAACGTCAAAAAACAAAGAAATAACAAATACGTTTACACCATAAAACAATTATTTGCGCAATACAATTGTAACCTATAGCGAAGAAATTACAAAAAAACGTTGAAATCAGTTATAATATATTTAATAATGTGGTTATAAAAATAGATAGTTTGACCCTGTGGTAATTGTTCAATGCAAATTTACACTAACTTTTTATAGTAATTAACAAGCCTGTAGGTACAAAATACGTTGTACAACACGTGCCACTAATGTACATACCTATTCATCGTGTTAAATAGACAAAGTGCATACTATGTCAGTGACTTCTTATCTAACACATGGCTTTGGAATATTTAATGTGCGATTATTATTTTATGTACGTCATCGACATAAGTACGTAAATAATCTTACTTTAATGATATAGGATTATTGGTGTAATAATTTATACTTCTTTATACCTTCAGGAACAAAGAAATGCGATCACAAGTTTCAATCTAGTGATTGAAATATATCTATCTAACTAAAATTAAGCAATCAGTATTTTTTGCGTGACGGTTTAGCTACACTAGGAGAGGAATTAACAAAATAGACACGCCACTCACTCACTCACTGATGAGATTACGAAATGATATACTCCTATCCTGCCACTAAATCTCTATACAATTAATTAAATATAAAACCGGCCAAGTGCGTGTCGGGGCACGCGGCAATATGCGTATCCCCTCCCTATAAAAAGTAAAGTGAGTTTCCTAAAATTAACTACTACCTACCTTCTATCTACTATAATATATTATAGAAAAAATATACTTAAATATGTATTTCCAAATACCTACATATACTCGTACTATCGTAGGAAAATTTTAACACCGCGATTCAGGAAATCTATAAAATCGATCAACGCCATCTATTGGTGAGATCAGAACTAAATACTTATTGGACTTGTACTTATTCTATGTTGATATTTCGCAAACGGATTTCTAAATCACTAAACTCTCTTCACAAGCTCTCAATATTTTTAAAACCTATTCAACGACACCATTTATGATGAGGTAAACGAAAAAAAACTGAACTTTTTATTGTACTTACTACTTTGTCGGCGTGATTTTTAAGTACATTCCAGTACATTTTCAGTACCAAGATTCTCTGAGCTACGCCGCGGATAGACAGACGAAAATTAAAAAAATTAAAAGAAAATTTAGCCTTATAGTTTCGCCATGTCCGTCCGTCCGTCGTGGAACCCTTATTGTAGGGTTCCTTGTTAACTACGGAACCCTGAAAATGAAATGAAATGAAATGAAATGAAATATATGTTTATTCATTTAGGTTAATTAAATTAACACTTATGAACGTCAAAGTTTACAAAATGTCAGCAAATTAACCTACAGCCAGTTCGCTGACGAAGTAGAGCCATGAGAAGAACTGGCAAGAAACTCAGGCCACTCTTTTTAATCGCCAGGTTATTACAATTTTTGTAAGTTACAGTTTCAAGTAGCATGCAAAGTGACGCAGGCAATACACTTAACTCTATAGATACTTAATTATTTACAGCTTTCTATGTTGTAAAGAAAATTAAAAAGTAAAATGTGTGCTTTACAGGTTGCCTCAATTTGCATATTGCTACAAAAGGTAAAGGCAACATGTGAACTGTGATAAATGTTTCTATGTAGATATTATATAAACTGTTAATTTTTGGTATAAGTATAAAGTAAGATGAACTTAATTTACCACAGGAGTTCACAATGTACCTCTATTTCACAAATCACAATGTAAAAAAATTTAACAATACTAAGTATACAATTTTAACAAAACAATACAAAATGTGTACTTAACTGTTCAAATATGGCTCGGGCATCATGTCATTTATAATTAATACAAAAAAAAAATCATTTTATAAATTATGTCAAAATGTATCAATAAATTAATGTCAAAATGTATCAATAAATTAATGTCAAAAAATTATTTGTTAAAGCATGTCATTCATAATAATCATAAAAAATGTCATTCATACAATAATTAACAAAAATATGTCCTTTAAAGTATAATGTCATTAAAATTAAGAGTAAAATTAATTTACTCCTTCGTCAAGCGAGCATCCCATGACTTTTATCGTTCAGATACTCATTAACAGTGTAGTAACCCTTAAGTATTAAATGTTTTTTGACAATTTGTTTAAATTTGTCTAAGGGTTTATCCATTATGTCGATAGGTAATTTATTAAATAAACGTACACCAAGTCCCGTAAACGAATTATGGACTTTATGTAAGCGATAGTGTGAGCCAACCAGTTTATGCTTACCCCTGGTGTTAATCTCATGCACATCGCAATTTCTAGTATATAGACTAATGTTACTCTTAACATAAACAACATTAGCATATATATATTGAGATGCAACTGTCAATATACCTATCTCTTTGAATCGCTCTCTCAGGGAGTCTCGTGAACCTAGGTTGTAGATAGAACGTATAGCTCGTTTTTGAATAATAAAAACGGTTTCAATGTCAGCAGCCCTACCCCACAACAATATGCCGTAAGACATAACGCTGTGAAAATAACTAAAGTAGACTAGTCTGGCGGTTGCCACATCAGTAAGTTGCCTAACTTTCCTGATAGCATAAGCCGCTGAGCTGAGTTTACCTGCGAGACACGAAATATGGGCTTCCCACTGAAGTTTGCAATCTAAAGTTAAGCCCAAGAAAACTGTGGACTCTACGATTGAAACTGACTCATTATTTAAAACCAGGTTTATACCTGCACTTTTGACATTTGGCATAGAAAATTTTATACATTTTGTCTTCTTGGAATTAAGTAGAAGATTGTTTACCGTGAACCAGTTCAGGACTTGCGCGAGCGAACCATTTACAACGTCGAAATTAGGGTCTTTACGGTTAACTTTAAAAATAAGAGACGTATCGTCTGCAAATAGCACTATATCGCAGAAATCCTGTACAAAGTACGGCAAATCATTTACATACACCAAAAATAGAAAAGGACCAAGAATGGAGCCCTGTGGGACGCCCATAGCAACAGGTAACCCTAAGGACCTATTTCCATTTACATCAACGTATTGCACTCTATCACTTAGATAGGTGGAAACTAGATTAAGTGCAACATCCCTGATCCCATAGTGACTGAGTTTTCTCAAGAGCGTATTGTGCTCGACGCAGTCAAATGCTTTAGAGAGATCACAAAAAACACCAATAGCATCCATTTTATTTTCCCAGGCGTTAAAAATATGTTTTATTAGTGTAACGCCTGCATCTGTAGTTGAGCGACCTTTCGTAAAACCATACTGCTCATTATGTAGTAATTTATGAAAGTTAAAATGGCTCTCTAATTGCTGCAATATAATTTTCTCAAAAATTTTACTAATAGCTGGCAGTATAGATATTGGTCTAAAATTACTAGGGTCACTCTTAGAGCCGTTTTTAAACAAAGGTACTACTTTACTATGTTTCATTAAATCAGGAAATACTCCTACATCAACACTTTTATTAAAGATAGCAGCTAGATATGGTGCTATATTTATAATTATACTCTCAACTAATTTAACTGAAAAACCCCACAAGTCAGCAGTGTTTTTTGAATGGTGTTCGTTGGTATTAAGGATATAACATAAACTACATGAGTAGATAATACTCAACAAAAATTAACATAGCATTATAATACTGTGCTTTTACATAGGGTTTTTGTACCAACTTGACTTGCTTCTCGGTTCAAAGGTTGCAACGATTGATATTCGTATTTTAGTAGTTTTTCATTATTTAGGTACCTACTTTATGAGAATTAGGTATTTTGTTTTTCACAAAATGGGCACAAATATGTATTTTTATTTAAATGTAGATAAGATAACGTCTGTGGGGTCAGCTAGTTCATTAAACATTTTTGGGTTTGCTTGCTCCTGCTCTTCTCTGCATCTTCAGTGATGATGTTTTCTTACATGCCTCGTCATGCTATGCTAAAGACATCATCACGGTAATATTATCTACATCATCTTTGCAGACTTCCTGTATGCTTATGTGATCTTTTACTTCCGCCGATTATTCCTTTGATTTGCCTCTATTTTGGATCCTTTAGATATATATTTATAATTTACCTATATTTATACTTTAAAAGTTTATAAAAAAAATTACCTATTTACGTACATACTATTTTTTTGCAAAACGTAAGTTTATATGAAATGCTCACTCCTATTTAGTAATAAACACATTAGAACACATATTTATATAAATAATTATCACGTACTGATAAGTAACTAGGTGTGACATAAAATCCTTTACCTTGGACACATGGTGGTGTACCTACGTACTTGGACGTTTGTGGCTTAATGGTGTCTGCTTAGGACGTTTAGTTGTAAACAACTGTTGAGAGTACTGCTTGTCCGTAGACACGTCTATATAGTTAGAAATTCACGGCAGTAGATCCACGCAGCGCTAGTTTTAGCATGAATAGGCCGATGGGCCAGATCGACCGGGGAAGTACTTCCTTCTCATAGAAGATCGACTTAAGAGTAATAGTATCCGTAATATTGCGTTTCGTTCGGTAAGTGAGAGTGCCGGAGACCCAATTTTTCCTTTTCCTTTTTTCCTTAAAAACTAGGCTATCATAATTATGCTAAAATAATTTTTCAAATTCGACTGGTGGTTTCAGAGATTAGCGCGTTCAAACAAACAAACAAACTCTTTCGCTTTATATAATAGAATAGATGTAGATAAACTTATGAGTTGTTAAGCGGCACTTATTATTATAATGTCAGCAAGGCAAGACTTTAAGTGCATCTGTGCAGATTGACTCACATTGGATTATGCGTCACAAAGGATTTTATAAAATGTCAGAACCAATGCGTAAACGACTCGCACGGATTTTTTTTATGGGACAACCAATTTTGGATCAGAGTGAGATTTTGTTTCGTAATGATCTTTTATCCTCAATTACCTACATAAAAATTTGTTTATCCGTTAGGTATAAGAAAGAAAAAGAAATTATATTACTTATTTGCATTGTTTTCCAAGAAAATGCTTAACTAGGCAAGATATAAAGTTAAAAAATTGAGACGCGGTTTCAAGTTACTGACGCGAAGAGTCTATGATATGCCTACATTGCAGTATGTAGACTTATATTTGCAGTCTTTGTAACACGAAAGCGACCACGAAGTGTGTCACGGTCTAATTGAAGTCGTACTGGTGACTGGGCACGTTCCACACGACATATTTATATAATTTTGGCTTTGGATCGTTAATGCTGCTCAGTTTCAATTCAAGCTTAGTTTAGATTATGTCTATTGAAAATGTGGTTCTTTATTAAAACAAACGATACGGTGATAGAACACAGATGCATTAGCATTACTTCCAAACAATCGCTTTCTACATACCTAATAGATAGTTGAATTTGAACGAATACCCTTTTGATAGATAATTAGGATAATAATAACAACAATTGTTAAATGAACAGTAATGAGCCCCGATTATAGAATGGCCGATTGACGCAACAAATAAGTAATTAGCACTGAAATAATTTTACTAGAGTCAGTTGAGTTGCTTTGAAGTATTTGACCATGCATGCATTTAGCATTTAGTATGCTCAAATAATTTGATTTCATTTCATTATCTTAAGAATCGCATAAAATATGAATAATGAAGACCTACTTAAGTCATTCAGTGTTGGTTGTCTAAATCCAAATTATAAAAAAGATCAGAAACTTGATTTTTTAAAAATTCTTATGGCTTTCTAGCTTCGTCTTTCAGAAACGGAGTAGTTAGAAGTTTTAGGTTAAAGAATATTAGAGTGTATGTTAAAAACTTACCCTCTTCTTACGTGGGTGAATATCCTCGTAGTCCATAGCGATGCCTTCATCACTAAATGAGGACGACACCGGCGGCGGAGAGGGAGTCCCTGAACGCCATGACGAACCTGAGCTGCTGCTGGCGCCTGGCGATACCGACGACCGCCCGCCCCAAGCGCCTGTTCAACAACATTCAGTTATTTAAATTACTTATCTTCAGAAAATATTGGGTAGGTAATAGAATACTTACCCTAAGTTTCTGAAAGGCTGATCAACGAAATATTAACTAATCATCTGTTAAATCTCATGTGCAATACCTAAAAGCATGGATAATTAGTTTAATTTTATCTAGTTAGTTACTAATTAAATCAAATTTAACAAAATATTTATGTTTCTAGCAACCCAATTGGTATGGTGATTAGTTATTTTTCGTTGATCAGCCTTTCAGAAACTGGAGGTTAATGTTTGACAATTTAAAGGCTTCCTATTTGATAAGTCTGTTTGTTGCAAATAGTTCTTAGACTGGTTGTTGCGACAGACTAACAGCAATAATTTTTGAATCGGTATGACCAATTGGTGATTGACTGCACACAGCAATTTATAGTTTTATTTATGTTTGTTCGTCAAAGCCTTTATGATTTTAATTTAAAACACAAATTACTATGCGTATAGTGGCTTGAATGAATTAAAAGTAGTAAATTGCGAAACGGAACTTTGGTTAGCCACTTTCACTCACAAGAACGGCTATTTTCTCGCGGTATACATGCCCTGGCACATTGCAACAGTCGCTTAGGCTGTTCTTTAAAGCAATCGTTAAATTTTATGAGTGCCGTGAAACGTCTTGCTTCTACGTATTGATGTTGCGTAAGTGGTCCCGAGAGGTAGCTCAATGCAGTATTAGTGAGCAGATATTAATCTAAATTGAAACTATAAAAATAATTAACTTACGTCGTATTACTTTATTACAATTTAATATGCGTACCTATACCTATACCTACGCCACATAGTAACTATTTTTCAAGTAATAACAATAACGTAAGAGTACCCTAGCTAGTGAGGTACTACCTACGTAAGTACCTACCTACTTTAATAATGCAGAAAGTGTAATTTTATTGTCTGTTTATGGTTGTTTTAAATATGCTAGTCGAACAAGAGCACATTTGGTCGGAGCTCATCATGAGGACGCTGTTACACGAAATACCTGTCTAGACGAAGTCTAGACTACAGTCTAGACGCCATCTACATTTTACAGATTTTATATCGGAATACAACCGCTCCCTCAAATATCAAATAAAAACAAATGTAAAAGATTTCGTTAACCAAAATTTTCTTCGGTTGCTACGTGACACATTAACTAAGAATACGCAGGATAGTGTATTTATTGTGGTGTTAGATTTGTGAGTCTAGAAGTTTTTGATATGTATACAACCGGTCAACGCAGTAGTGAAGCCTGCAGTTGCAGCATAATCTCTAGCGTGATTTAACAGCGAAATGATGTAATAATAAATGTGAGAACTGACGGACTACCGATGCTGGATCAGCGTCGACGAGACATGGCGTTAATAGCATCCGAGTCCGCGTCCGTGGCGTTGTGTGGTGTAGTCGTGACGAGCCACTTACTGGGACGCGGTGAGTTGGGCGAGCAGCTTAGCGACATGAGCACGAGAGCTGCGTTGCATTCGTTCATCTGGTCGTCACGCTCCCCGTAGCCCAGGTCGCAGGAGCTACTCGGGCCACGCTTGCGAGAACTGAAACAAAACATACCAACCAGTTAGTAACTTTTTGGGGAATTAACATTATTTGGGGAAAATAACATATTCTAAAATCTTCGGGTAGGCCATATTAACGAGTCTCTTGCATTTCTTCCTTTTTCTTTCTAACCCTCTGACCATTGACAAAGACTTCGATATTTAATAACATTGTTTTTGCCATATTAAAGAACACAGTGATGTTCATAGATTACGGTAACCACTAACCATCAAGTGGGCAGTTATATAAACATTTACCTTCTACTAACCCAAAATAACGTTTGAATTCATGATTCTCAATTTAAATGTAACTGATAATGATTAATGAATTAAAATAGGTAGCCCTATACCTATAAAACCTATAGTAGTAAGTCCTATTAAGATCAAAGTAGAATAAAAAAACTATATTAATCTAAAAACGTATTAAATCCTTACCATATTACTTAGTGTATACACATGCTAACTGCAATATAAACTTTAAACGTTGTGGTTATAAATAGAACACCTAAATATCAATAAGCAATCGCTCTATCTATAGGGAACTGGGCAGTTGTAATTCTAAGGAATCAATAAGTGTTACTGAGTAGGTAAAGGTAGCTTTCTCAGAAAAATCAATAGCGGTTTCCTTTTATGTATACTGTACATCAGAGTCTTCGGACAATATAAATTGGCAGTTTATACTTATACATAAAATTCTTAAATGCTGTAAGTACCTACTACCTTTCAAATTAATATAATTGTGTGTTCGTACCTGATGTATTTCCTTGACCTCAAGGGATTTGTTCAATGAAATAAAGGCTAGTTTTTTTGCTCTTTTTTGTAAATGTATGAACCTACAAGTATTATTGTAGATTAGTATGTTTAAAATAAATGTACCTACAGTCCATTCCAACTCCAATTTCGTACAATGTAAACAATCCGCATTATTGCCATTGTCTATGGTATGATGAATTTACTAGCGATGGGGACAAGGATAACAAAAATAAAATTAATGACATCAATACATTGTTAAATAATTATTTTTCGTCCTTTTTCTTACATTTTTAAATAATATTACGTTTACAAATACTCTATTTACGTAATAGATTAATTCTATTTAATTTAACACTCCAAATATTTGTATTTATGTTAAATATGGTATTGTATTTTATTGTAACCGTTTATTTATAAACATTAAGATAATAAAACAAACAATGTAGTACCTAATCTAATAAATAAATGTAATTTAAATTAAGCGTTGACCTCTAAATGCAACTATTTGACCACGGACTAAAATGGAATACTGACAGAAATACTTTTGAATATTTTCTAACTAAATGGAATTTGTATGTATGTTACGATTTTATTATAGATACTATATTACAATAAAACAAATGAACAGACCTGCGAGGGCAAACCCAAAATAAATGATGAATTACAAAATATTATGTACCTATGATATGTAGGTATTCGTTAAACTTATTTCTTCTAATATATTACAACATTGGTTTTCAAAGACAATAGAGAGTACAGAAAAAATAAAACTGTTAATCAATTTGACGTCTTTATTCGACTGCAAAAAGTAATTCGTAATTTTATTAAATAATCTAGATTTGATTATTAACCATTAGTAAAAATAGTTGCAAAATGAAGTATAAAGTGAACAGAATGTGTATATATTCATGTCTCATCGGATAGGGAGTTTTTGATAGAAAATATTGAAAAGACTGTTGGTTTACATTGTCCGAAAATGGATTTGGACAAGACTGTAGTAATAGTTCTTACAAGTTTAATGTAGGTATGAAGTGACAAGTTCAAAGGCTGATCGCTCGAAGTAACCGAAAAAGTGTTTGTCTCAACAATCAACAAGTCTAGACTAGATTATTGAACTTTGCAGCGAGATGACGGTGTGAAGAACTCGAGGTCGCTGGGATGCGTGGCGTGGGGTGGGTGCGGGTTGCGCAACCGGCGGCGACCCACAAACATTTTGGACAAGTCACATAAGGACGCAAGCTTTCGCTCTGACCCTGCCACCTTCACAAGGGAGGCCGTTCAACTTGCCTTCAGTTAATGAACCGAATGCCCGAGCTCGACAACCCCAACTGTCTACCAGACCTCTAACATTCACGAGAAACAAATTATTTGCAATAAACTAAGTATGTTTTATGTGCATAGCTAATGGCTATTATTTTTTTACGCTAACAACCGTCAAGAATCGTTGATGTCCATGGTAGTTTATGTCATATTCACCTTGCCATGTCTACGGTGGTTTGAGTGGCATTTATGTAGACGCTTGTAGCGACATAATGGATAAATAAAAATTTATAATTATTTAATACATACTTAACATTAATTAACATTATTTATTAACATTAACATAATTTTCAAAAAGAGGTGGTCTGTCCAATTGTGGTTTAATTTTGGCTTAGGTACCTATTCTTGTTAGTAGGTACCTGTTTTCTTTAAAAATGTATTAAGCACAATATCCATACTTCATACTAATATTATAAATGCAAAAGTAACTCTGTCTGTCTGTTACGCTTTCACGCTTTCTTTTATTGCGAAAAAATGGCTTAAAGAGGTTGAAATAGGGGATGACAGTTTCCCCCCAACCGGCGTTCTCGCCTTGTCGCGGCGGGGGGCTTAGTAACCGTGGTTACGCAGAACCACGGCGAACCAAGAGGAACCCTAAGGAGGCGCCGCTCCTCTGGGCTTTGGTGGTAAGCCCACGATGGAGCGGCTCAGGTCGGGTCTGGGTCGGGCTGCGGTGTTGCTTCGGTGACACTGCGGCTGAGGAGTGGCCGGGCCGCGGCGGGAGAGGAGTGCCGGTATAACGGTACGCCGCTCTCCCTACCTTCCGCGGCCTCGGCGGGGCCGCAACCGCCAGATTGCGGACGCGGTGGGGCCGCAGGGGAAGAGTAGTGTCGGTATTGCGACGCGCCGTTCTCCCTATCCTCTGCGGCCGAGTTAGGAGGTGGCCTGCGTCGCCGCCCGAACAGCACGGGCCCGAGACGGCAGTGCGCGTGTTCCGCATGCGCCTCTCAAGGGAGGGGGGGCTAGGCCCCTTAAATCGGACGGGGTCCGCTCGCGTGTGGTGAGCGGGCCATGGCCCGTCGGGGTCGCGGATGAATGCGCGAGCGCTTCCCGTGACCCCGACACTCTGGCCGTCTGGAGGAACACCGTGGGTTTTAGTCGGTATGCCGGCCGCGCTTTGAGTGCGGTCGGAGTGTCTGACATAACCCTCGCCTTGCCCAGGCGGGTGCGTATGCGTAATGCATTTCCCACGTAAAAAAAAAAAAGGGGATGACAGTTTGTATGAAAAATCGTCAATGTATAAACAGAGAAATAACCGAAATTCGACGCGAGCGGAGCTGCAGGCAACCGCTAGTAGTAAATATGTGTATGTTACAATGCAATCCTTTCATAAATTAACATAATTCCTACCATTACAGTCGCGGCAGCATCACATATGATGCAAACAAACACTAACCTATCTTAATCAAGGTATTATATTTACTTCTACTAGGTATGTATAAAAACTAAAAACAATGTAGAAATAAATTAAAATACGTAAAATTAAAGAAATAAAGATAATGTTTCAGAAGAGAATTGGTCTCAGAATGAACGTGAGTCGGGTTCATGTCGGGAGGCTGTGGTAACGTCCTTGGAGCGGCGGCGCGGCGTCCCCGACGAGCTGCCTTCAACAAGATCAGCGACCGCCGCCACTAGCTCGGCGAGACTAACCCGGCTACTTGCATAATGCTTTATAAAATTATATTAAATGAAAATTACAGAATCAATGTCTAAAATAATAAAATAATAACACATTAAGTACCTTAGATTCACTTAATTTAATATGTTCGTAAGACTTTTTAAATATTGGACGATTAGCAAATACCTACTTAAACACAGTTGCTATTGTTTTTTGTAGAGATACGTAAACGTAATCGTGACGCGTTAATGCTCAAAAGCGAAAATACCTAAATATTTGACGTCCACGACCTAGGAACGCACCCTAGAAACAGGGTGTATTCACCCCGCGTCACTTCGACCTTACACCGGGGTTCGTTATCCGATTCAAAATAGATAATAAATTTACGCACTAAAGTTTACATACTGTAGGTCGTTTGAGCATTGAACAAAAAGTAAGTAAGTTCTGCAGTTCAATGTATCCGTGTCTAATTGTGAGTGTAAAAAGCGACAGGTAAAAATAAAGTGAACATGTAAGGTTGCCTCATGAACAATTTCAGGTTGCAAGGTGAATTCGATACAGCGTAGGTGGTTATGATGTATATCGCGACTAGGTGAAATGACGGGCGACGGGGTCGTTATCGCCCTGAGACATAGACGACCGCTGATGCTGGCGGAGGTGACATTGCTTTTTGTTCACAATAATGGGGATGCTCGCCAACCGTGGTTACGTCGCCAAACGACCGTGTGGCTTGTGACGCGATATCCGCTAGTGACGTAATCATATTATCGTGGATGTTATGCTTTGCGATTACTCACGATACGACGCCGACGAATTGATAATTGGAGCGTTATCAAGAGTTCGTAGAAGCTTTCACGGCGTATACAATGCCGAATAAGGTGCCACGGTGTTTTGACGTCATAGCGTCGTGTAGGTATATATATGTACGTCGGTTAAATTATGACGACGGGGACAGCTAAAGAAATCGTTTCTTAGGTATATTTCGCCACGGTCGCTGGCCTGGCGCTTGCCGCGAGGCAGCTGTGCACATATTCGCTACACACTGCGGTGCCGTAGTACTACCTACACACGTAACATTGAGAACGACCTTGCCGCCTGTTGCCTTGCCGGCTACCGTATCACTAGTTTAGTACTGATAGCGAAAATGTTATTTATTACTCTTGACGGTAATAAAAGAACCTTCTTTGCGATAAGAATCAATGCCGTAACTTAATAACTGCAAAATGTGTCTATACATATAAAGATTAAGTCATATCATAGGATGGTGTGTTGGCTCACTCTGCTAATATTTCCACTAGAACAGCCAAGCTAGCATTTAACAACCGATTTCACTTACAAACGTAGCACGTTCAATACAGTGTTAAGTTTTTTAATGAGCTACATACGTGTAGAGACGATTACACATGATATCTCCCGCTATTTACGCACTTTACGAACATTCCTGAAATTGTATTTTAATAATTTGCAATTAAAACTTACTAAACCAAACAGAAAATCATGTTTCGTTGACATTATGCCGCTCCACGCGGTTTATGGCCGTTTGTCAATATTAAATAACGTTCAATAGACATATTGTAATATCAATTCGCTTCCTACTTGACGATGACGAGTCAATGTCATATGATAATGAACGGCTGATTTGAAAAATAAACTGATGATTGAGAAGAAGAGCTCATTGTAAGTATAAAATTTCGTCAGTGTTTCATTATAGGTGCGCACGAAGCTACGTTTTTTGCCATGTTGATGTAGGTCGGGCTCGAGTTTTTTCGTCTATAAAAACTTAGATCTGTTTTAATTTCGGTGAATTAATGACGACCAGCACACTGCAACGTTACCTACATGATTCTATGTTTTAGTGCGTTGTTTGCTTTGTGTCCTGCCTTTGGATACGATTCTATACTTACGCTGATTTAGCAATTTATTAATATTACATACTGTGTAACAGTAACCTTAGTCAAAATCTTAAATTCTTCTATACTTATAAGAACGGTCACAATATTTTCGTCAATATTGCTTAAGGTACCTACTTAGAATACATTAGAAATACAAAGACCTACAACGACATTAGTATCTGTCATGTAAAGAGCAGTTCGATCTAAATCCTAATAAAGTGTAGGTACCTACTAGCTTGTAGCACGACTTTTATTATTCTGTTGATTTCGAAGAATAATGAAAAAGAACTGTTTTTGTCCCTGCCGTGAAGTGTAATAACCTGCAGGTAGGTCGTCGGAAAGTCAACACAGAGGTGAACATGCCGGATGAGTAATCATGTTCCTTGTATATGACGTATGCGGTATTTTATACCACTGAATCCTTTGTTCAATTTCAAGTCCAGTGTTATCTAGATCGATAGTGTATAAATTCCTTCCTTTTTAAAGAGTTTGTTCAAAGTACTTAATGTGAACGACAGTGAAATTATCAATTAAGTAGGTTGCGTAATGCTGAATAAATTTTTGTAACACTTTCTCAAGGTAGTGCGGCATAACTGCACCTGCCGAATGAGATAACGGGCCTCCACAACACCAACGAAAGCAAACGTGTAAGTACCAAACGAGAAAGTGCCGCTCCGCCGCCGCGCCGCCGTCCCACCACCACACTGCGCGCGCGCGCCTTCTCTTTATATGTTGCGCAAACCCATGCGGAATGTAAGTTAATGTCTTCTAACTTTGTTTTGAGCTGATAAAATACAACGTGCTCTACGTAGTTTGATAGGGTCGGTAGGAAAGTGACTAGAACGCAAAATGTCCACTTATGAGAAACGACAACATCGCAGAATGTCAATATCGCCTAAAGTCCTAATTTCAAAATGCCTTAATCGCAAAATGACTTCACACGCAGAACGACTAAATCGTATAATTTCATCATCTTTTATTATCTACGTTTAAGAACACCTTAGACGCAAAATGACTACATCCTGTTAAAGCTAATTACACTTTTGTGTCAAGTCGTAATCGCAGTGGTGAAGGCACCCGCTTCGTAAACACGAGATCAGGGGTTCGAATCCGGGCAAGTACCAATGTGATTTTACAAATCATATGTACTTTTGAAGTTTATCTGGACATTACTGAATGATGGTGAAGGAAAACATCGTACGGAATCCTGGACTTCTGAAGGAAGTCTGAAATCGCCAATCCGCCTTGTGCAAGCGTGCCGATCAATGCTCATACCTTCTCAGTATGAGAAGAGACCTTTCCCTGCAGTGGAATAATACTAGGCCGCTTTTGACCAACGTGATAGATGGTGAGTGCATCGCCGTGGTGAAATGTTGGTGTCTGCATAGCGAGTTCCTAATGCCTATACCACTTGGAAATAAAGATGTGATGACATTCATTACATATTTTTAAAATAACTTCCAACTTAACACTTCCGGGACAGTAAACGGATATGGTCGTGATGACAATAAAACATATATTGTGTCTACAGCAGTGTCCATGAAAGGGATAAAAGAGCAGACCAAGAAAATATAAGAAAATATAATAAAGTATACATATGCAAACATATTAATCATGGCATTTTCGCGATATAGTCATTTTGCGAGTAAGGCTTTTGACGACCTGCAAGTAAAATAGTACTTTCGCGATGTAGTCATTTTGCGAGTAAGGCTTATTACGACCTCGTCATTTTACAAATCGAACTGTGTGCATTCTGCGATGTCGTCGTTTATGACAAGTAGACTTTTTGCGTTCTAGTCACTTTCCTACCGACCCGTTTGATACAGTGAAATCGTTACCTAGAGATGTCTTGTATAATTTTGGTATTTCAAGGATTGGAATGGAATGGAATGACTTTATAACTGAAACTCAAATACCTGATGAGCACTCACCAATTTTACAATTCGGAACCAACAATGTACCTACCTTCCATTTTCGATATAAAAAGTGTGTTAAGAATTTAAAAATCTACCTACACGATGTTCCAGAATTGATATTACCTACTCCATTTATGGTCACAGACAAGTGGCCTATTTTTATAGGGATGAAATAAGTATGGCACATGTACTTAAACGAGTGTCGAAATCTTAACGATTATCATTATCCTTAACTTGTCGGAAATATTAAGAATTTCGAAGCAATTCATTGATGTTCAATTATGGAAATATTGTATGATTTTAAAGTACTTAAGTTTATTTTAAAATGCTTATGTAATAAGAAATGACATTGGGTTGGCAATTGGCATTGATGAACATGGCCGCGCAACGAAGCAAAGAGAAGTTGTTGCGACATTAAAATGGTAACCGTAAAGTCACCTCACTGCTAGATTGAGGATGCTGATCGCCTGTACATCTACTGCAATTATTACATTCCCTAATATGATCAAGTAAATTTAATTTTTAATTTAATGTAAGCCACGATCGATAACATTTTAAGTCACGATCATGTCACACGCTTTTTGTTTATTGTTCGTTGAATATCATTATATTAAACAAATGATTAGGTACCCCAATTAGGTGTCGCCTCAGCGTGGCATTCGCGGATATCGCTTATACTGTATTCTAGTGTGTGTGGCGTTCCATTTCGAAACTGGGTCACCGTGTCACATGGCGGCCGCGCCAAGTACCAGCCGAATGCGACGCCATCTTTGAATTTAGTTGATTCATGTACTAAGCAAAATCGTTACAGTTCATTGTCTAGCCACAAGAATAAATAGTTTGCATGGTAAGAAATGCTATGTGTGAATTGTCGTCCAAAACGCATAAATTAAATAAAGCAAGGTGATGCCACTTGTTGGTCGCCAAGTAAAAGGAAACGAATGTTGGCAAACTTTCACTTCGCTGTGGCCTGGTCGGCAATTGCTAAATTTTGTTTATGAATTTAAAATTCTATCTTATCTATATTAATATAAGAGAGAGTACAATAGGTACCCTTGATCATTTCATATACTTGCGCTCAGAACTCAATTAATTTCGAGTAAACATTTATTTGGTGAAAAATGTTATCCGGGTTCGAAGTTGCAAGCTTTTACATATTATCTACTATCTCATAATTTGTTAAGAAGTTGCTCAAACAGGTTTTATGACTCTATGTTTAAATATCAACAGCTGGCTTTACCATAATATTACAGATTTATCTTCTTCTTTTTGCTCGACCTTCATTTGTTATAGCCTTGGTTAGTGATTTGTAGCGTTGGTTAGTGAATATTATATATAAATTACCAAAAAAAAAAAATTAACAATAATACTTGTGATGGATGTCTTTTTGGCGATAATTCCAATACATTATTGACTAAAGCATTTCAAACGTGCCTGCGATAAAAACCTGTCTATAGATCTGACTAGTATATTCGAAAGCAGATCATTGCTATAACCATCTATTTAGTTGAGTATTGGGAAATTGGACCACGATGGAGGCCTCGCCTCTCACCACGATCATGATGAAAAGTGAAACTGCGTTGTCGACGAGCGTCACGGCGCGCGTCAGCCATTTGATTCTGTTTTTTAGGTTCTACTGCAGCATAATATAACATGAGGTTGCCGGCAACCAATAATAAATTTAAGAAAGTTATTTGAAAAAAATATTGAAGCAAACATTGCCGCGATATACCTCAACATGTCTCGGTAATACTGCAACGTACTCTCAATTCTTAACGCAGTTAAAGTTTATAATAATAGTTGAAAGTGAGAGCAATTTCAACAGAAGAATTGTGTCCGGTGCTTTAGGATAATGCTTTTCGTTGGAGCTGCGGTAATCGGAATTGGTAATTATGTAATTCATCAAATTTTTTTTAGTAATTCTCACAACGTTGCATTGTCTGTCCCTGCTAGAGGCGCGGCGAGAGGCTCGAGGCGCGGGCGGCGCGCTCTGGCCGCAGAATGTAGGCAAGTGTGACAAGGACACGCCCGTACTCCGCGCTAACACTTCCATCCAGTTTCTAACGTGCTCGGTGCGCGTTTCGCAACGCCCGCCCGCGCCCGGCCCCACTTCGCCGATGCACAGTGCACACTCGTCACGATTACACCTACCTACAAGGTAACGCACAATGCAAGCTGGTACCTTACCCGATCCCGTTGTTCACTACCTGTGCGCATTACTTGCTTCGTTTGAATTTAAATGACTATTTGTATGTGGTTCAAAATAATTTCTGTAATGACTATGACCTATTTCCTGTATAGTTATGAAAACCAATTCGCAAAATTCAGGTGGGTAATGAATATTTGCTAGGCGGCGAGCGGGCATTAGAAATGCAATAGCCTTCCTCTGAGCTCGTGACGAGGTGAGCCGCTAACTCAAGGCAAAATAACATTGATATATTTGTTAATTAAACCCCTTGTTTGCCTGTATTACGACATTGATCGACCGATTCGTGACTTTGTTGCTCCCCATTTGACTTATTTAAGTTTCCGTCTTATGTACTAAATCAGCTTTAGTAACTTACCCTTGCATGTGATGTGATGGTACTTCAATGGTGGCGGAGGCTCGACGACGATCACCAGCCATGTCCGCTAGCCTGGCGAAATCCGTATCTACATCAGCTAACCTTGCTGATTTGCGAGACTCTAACAGTCTTATTTCATCTAGCCTTTTTTTCAATTCAACTGGCAGCTGTAACAAGGTGAAAACATTATCAGATTTTTATGTCAACAGTTTCTCATTACAAACAGGAAGATGATCTTTATGTGACCTTGTTGCTGCCTTTTACAAAGTAGCATTGACTACCTGCCCATAATTGGAAAATAAACTAAAAGCCTGTTTAAATTAGAAATATTATAGCAGTTACCTACTGCATATTTTCACGAAAATTGGTCTGATCTCGCCTTGTACTGGCTCGAGATAAGTGTTGAGATAAGGTAGAGTAACTTAATGGCAAGAAAATTAATGTTGCAGTAACTTTAGTGTTTATGAACACAAGATCGATGTGGGCGACCTTCGCTTGAAGCGTGATCGGGGGGACGTGACGTCATGACAGGGTGGAAATGGAGCGAGATGCAAGCCATGTCACGGACTCGCCCACCTCTATTACTGACATTATATTACAAATATTTACTAATAAGCAACTACACTAGATACGTATGTATCAAGCAAATAGTGTGTATCAAGAAAATAATAAAATAATAATTAAGTACTTAATTATAATTATTATATTATTATGCCGCGTAACGTTATCATTTTACAATATCACAATAAGTACCTCTTAAATGGAAATTCCTAATACATACTAATCGCCGCTCAGAACGGGAAACATACTCAATTACTTGTTCGTTGGAGGCAAACAGGTTTTGATTCTGAGTGTGGTAATCTACGGCGGCGTTGGAGAGCGCATAAGTATTATACATAATTATAATCCGGTAGCGACGTAGAGAGGAACAACTCTAGCTAATTTTATATGAGGTCAAAATCTTTGTTCATTTTTTACGTGCACTCTTATTTTATGTTCCTACATATTTTCTTGAATTTGACTAAAAAGTTTGTTGGATATAATCAAGCATATGAGTGGTCTGTCCACCATGTAGATAACGTGCAACAATAATGAACGGTGGCGGGAAATCCCAAGTACATGTGGAATTCCCCGCCACCGTTCATTATTGTTGTGTTATTATTGTGGGGTTTTCTATATTAACATCAACAGTTTAAAGTGCAGATGTGTAGTAATTTTTTTATCACAAGTAAGACGCAGTTAATAACATAAGGATAGTGTGTAGGTACCTAAGCTGAACTTGTAACACAAGTTTAGGAAGTACTACTGTATGACGCATGTAAGCTTATCAGTTATCATTATCACGCACTGATGTGTAGTTGTTCGTGTCGTAGCCACACTCGGTCAATTATGTAGGTACAAGTCGAGTATGTGCCACGACTGGCGACCGACCTATCGTCTGGTTGACATTGGCTACGTTTTCGTCGCTGACTTCCTTCTACGCGGTCACCTTCGTGATTGACACGTTAGGTGTCCACATAAGTACGTATCATTACTTACGTTCTTTCAATCCAATACGTCAATAAATATAAGCAATACGAGTGTTGCATTTAGCATTCATTTAAGTTGTCGATTGTTTGTATCGGCAACACCTAAATTTCATCGCATCCGCACGAGTATGAGACGTCGTCGTGCTGCCTGTATGATCGAATAATTTGCAAACGTTAATAAAGTGACTTGTTTGCGGTTACCTCTTAATGCCACCTTTTAATAATTGTCTTTGGATCTTTAAATACCAATAGTTGGTTTAGTCTCGTGTGGTAATATATTTAATGACTTTTTTCTATTTTGTAGGTGGAATGTTAAAGCGCTAAAAATGTAGCATTTTAAAATGTCAATGATATAAAGTAATTCACTGATGTTCTCTTTAATATTATCAGTAGGTACAGTTAGCGGTGAACGTTGAGTGTAGACTGTAGCCGTTGTTCACATCATACTTTCACTTTTACGTGATTTCGTGCGAGTGTGGACGTGCCATGAGCCATAAGACGTAGATTGACGTGCCCCTCACTCATACCGGAACAATGAATGTTGCACTAATGACTATGTACATTATATCTTGAAATCATTGCTTGACATACATTTCAATTCCGCGCATACATGCTACCTACCGCTGTCCACTCGTAACTACAAACACGACGTCTTCATTCATACTAGCGACAATGTACAAAAATCTTGTATCAGGCTACTTGTATTTGTGACTTCCACCTTGTCCACACGATACAATTAATTGGAGACTGTATAATGATAGTAATTGACAGCTGGAGTCGGCAGTTTCGCTAGACATATAACTAACGGCTATTCACTAGCCGGTGTAGTTATGTAAAAAGTGACAACTATTGCACAATTACTTTATTCGAAGGCGAAACGGTCAGCTTCGAAATGCCAGTGAAAGTCGCCTGGCGACTACGCTATAATCATGATAACGCTCGAGTATTATATTGCGCTTTATAAAATATTGCATGCTTAGCCGATATAAAAGAGAGGAAAACATGGTTGTTAACTCCTTGTCATTCGTCACTAGTTGTGAGAGTTACGGCATTAGATACAAAGCGGTCTTTGCCAACCTTTCAAGCAAGCGGTTGTTTCGAAGTTACATGATTGCCACATATTATTGGGTGGTAGCAAAGTTTTCAATAGTTTGATTCAAGTTCAGCCAGTTCTACAAAGAAGAGGAATGTAGCAATACTTACATTTATTTAACCTTCACTTTGACCCGATTTCTCCGTTCTCATCTAATTAAAACTAGCACAATAGATTATTATGTACTTTATTTACTAGGTACTAAGTATTCTTATTTTTTTCATTATGAAATTCAATATTTAACGCATTTTTTTTGTAAACTGAAAAAAACCTTACCTTTTTCTTGAAAAATGGATTATTAGTACTAGATTTACCTAATAGATTAATTAATATTACTATTTGTGTCTCATTTCAGGAGTATGTATTTTTTTAATACGTCTTCAGTCCATTAATGTTTATTTTTATTACTGCGTTAGAGTAATTTAATGTGCACTCGTATCAAATAATTTGTATAAAATATAGAATATTATGTTAGATAACACGAAAACGCGTTTGACGGTCATCATTAGGAATAACTAGGTACCTATTCTATTGTATTGTTGTCGGTCGTTTGCGAAGTAATTACAAATCACAAAGAATGTCGTCGCATCGAAGCTATATGTCACCGTTTTGTGCCAAAAACAAGAAATTCATATTTATTTATTGATATTTACTTATTAACTTTCGCGGCTGCTTGTGACCACGGCCGGTGTAACCTGGTCGAAACGTCAAGCAAAATAAGATATGTAAATACCTAATGCATGATCGCGTTAATTCCCGTATGATTATAAATTTATTTATTGATGATGAATACATACTCATTCATATAGAGATATTTATAACCGTAAGAAAACATGATGAAAAATCAAACCAACATTTACAAAGACAAGGCTATCAAGCCTATTTTAGAAAGATAAAAATAATTAAAATATTTGTTATTTCATTCTTACCTTACCTTTAACTCAGTTTTATTAGGTTTAAGTTGTGAATTGTATAGCCGTAACTATGAATATTAGTCGTATGCGCAGTAGTGAGGTGCTCTTGGCATCTCAGGGTTGCGAAAACTGTCCGCTCTACTGCGCATCGATGTTGCCGCTGCGCAAAACGGATTATCTACGCTTGTTTTGAAACGTTACAATTTCTGATAATTAAGCGCCTCAGCAAGAACTACCGTCGCAAGTCGCAATCCATTTTATACTTATAATAACCCTAAATTATGACGTTTTTATCACAATCTTGAGACTACGCTATCTACATTTTTTTATTTAGGTATGATAGTTTATTTACTCGTGTGAAAAGTGCCAGAACGAGTTTTATAGGATCTCATCTGATCAGCGAAAGTGTAAAGTGATGTGTGTCCGATCTAGTGGCATTGACTGCAACAGTGAGTCAATGGCTGCTGGTGGCGTATGCGGTATGGACTACGAACATATGACGCGCGTGCATGACGCCACAGCTACGCCTGCGAGCTGCACGGGCGTCGCTCACTGTCAACAAACTTTTTACGTACCTATTTTACGTACGCCACAATATTTTGTAGTAAGTACTAATACTAACTTTTATTGGGGCGTCTATAAAAAGAGATCACCTCAGTCAATTCTAATATTTTTACTTGACACGGCCATGACAGGGGGATCACTTATTTATTTTTTGTCAATATGGGACGACAATGAATAAATAATGGCTGTGAGTGTCAATTATCGTTCATTAGGTATATGTATACCTGATTGGCTGCATAACATAACTGTCACGGGGCTCTATGGCAGGACAATGCACTTAGAATTCATTACGTTACGTGTTCGTGGGTAAAACAATAGAGTACCTCGGGTATAATCGATAATGTTATGTACTTTGGATTTATCATATCAGTCATGTACATGAAGCTATTGGATAGGTACTATTAGTAGTAGTATAGTATTTGAGGTAGGTATGATGATAATAATGTTTTGTTAGTTATTGAACTTTAATTGTAGAGTTTAGTTAGTGCATGTACGTAGTGTGTAAATGTTTGTCATTATTGAGAGTTGATTAAAAGTTCAAATTTCTTTTTTTAGAATTTGTGAAAGGTAATATTGATGCGCCAGCGCACCTTCTAAAAATTTCAAAGCAAAAAATATAAAGTTGATATATAATAGCCTATTCTTATATCAGATATTCAGTGAGGCTGCAGTTGGAGTCACGTAGACACGCATGCATAAGCAATTCGGTTGTCGGCGAGTGATCGTGCACCAATAAATAGGTCAATAGCTCTACTACCATCCGACAATCGGCCTATTGTGATCGTGCAATTGGATTTACCGAATGAACTTTTGGACTATTCATATTGTTTACTATATTATTATAGGTCCTGTCTACAGCAGCGATAGCGAAATATAAATACCTACTAGTCGAGAGAATTGTGGCGGACGGATTATTTTGGGATGAAGATGTTGGTAACATTTCTTCAACTTCTAATCTAGTTGCCAGTAAGTATTATGGACATAAGAAAAGGAAGGTACCTAGTTGTTGTTATCAAAATTTATTTAAACAGTTTGGTAGATTCACAAAGAGGTAGCTAATAACTGGCATTATGTTCATTAGTTCGGAGTCAGGCGTCAATTAACAGATTCAGTTCAAGAACGATTCGCTTAGCATCAATTTCATGCATAACGTCTCAGTTTGAAGTAGGTAAGTACTTATGTTTGGTACTGCAATTCTAAAAGTAATTAGACACCTACTGCATCAATAGAAATAGAAAGACCAGTTGTTAATCTGAGTTGATTATATAATTAAACCCAACATGGCAAATTATATTTTATCTTACACTGAGTGGTTGACGAGATACTAGGTATTAGGTATTCCTTTTAGTGCAGTTATATTTGTTTGATATGTAGCAGATAACACAATTTTTGCGTCGCCACTTGTATCCAATTGGCTCTGACTAACAGATGGACTACTAGATTTCGTATAATATAATATACCTAAGTACGCATTAACCTCACAGGTCTCAAATTTATCAAACGATATTAGATGAGGAGTTACAATATTCAGCATATTTATTTTGTAAGTG
This sequence comes from Parascotia fuliginaria, assembly GCA_963082885.1. Classification (NCBI taxonomy): domain Eukaryota; kingdom Metazoa; phylum Arthropoda; class Insecta; order Lepidoptera; family Erebidae; genus Parascotia; species Parascotia fuliginaria. The sequence continues at coordinate 13,239,932 of OY720173.1, read as the reverse complement.
GTATGAGTTTATTACGTGTAAGTATTAAGTACTTTTACTATCGAATAACACAACTTCAAAAAAAAAATCATGTTTCTCGCTTTTACTTTCAAGTCGTGTACTTAATTTTTTATGAATCTTGGTGTAAAGATTTTGCTGGAATCCTAGAAATCGACAAGCTACTTCCGTTATACGTAGATGAAATAGCAAAATGTAGTCATCGTATGTTAAATATCACGTGTAAATTGCAGTTACGTAATTCAAACGCTCTTTATTTGCGCAAGCTTTTTTGTGTTAGTGTGTATAAATTGATAGAGTTATAAAAAAGACTTATGAATCTATGACCAGCGCGCATATTTGATAATATACAACGTATTATTTTCGACGTAGGTAGTCTCAAATATAACGGATCTGTCCTTAGTAGGTTGGTTGCTAAATGAGAAATCGAATAACAAACGTCCGTAACGTAACACATAGTTGTAGGTAAACGTAATAATGTTTTAACGTTCGTTTCGAAGTGCCACCAGAAATAGGTGCGTGGGCAGCTTTGAATCAACTTGCACGTGTTAGCTACATAATATTAGTAGATCTGAGTAAATCTATGCAAATACTCGCCTGGACCAAATGACATTTAAACTATCTGAATAATAATGTGTCTATGCTTCGTCTGATTGCATATCTAACCAACACAGGTTCTTCTACTATTTTAGAAACTCATTCAAATATTAAAATAAGATATTACTAAAGTTGTAAAATAGATGATACATATATAATTTTACTATTCATATAATTTGCAACAACGCAATTTCATAACAACATAAAGTCATTATACGCGGTATATATCTAAAAATACGAGTAAGTATATTGTAAACAAAAGTTTACGCGAGCTGTACCTAATATTTAATCATCAAGTCACGTTCAAAAGATTCAGACTGATTGTTATTTAGAATTGGTGATTCCTATCGGATGTGTACGGTTAGGCTGATCAATCAATCGGCACGGTGGCCTTGTATGATTTGTGAATACAAACAGTGCGGGTTGGGTCACGCGAGCGTTTCGGTGAGCGGCGGCGGCACCGTCGGCGTCGGCGTCGTGGTTCGTTCGCACCCGCAGCGCCGCACGCTCTATATCAGCTCGATGCAACCGCCAACCTTGCCCCAAAAATCCATGACCTACATTTTATACCACAAAATGCAGCCAACGTTTTTATTGCACATAATTTTCTTGGATACTGACGTTTAATTAGTTCTTTACCGGTATTTAAAAAAAAAACGATAAAAGCCAAGAGCTTTTAGATGCGGTTTTCATATTCATTTGTTTCCAACGGGTAACACTCCATCTGCCATCATTATCATCCTGTAAGTGTGACTGGTGGCGAAAATTTTAATAAAAAAATCCCAACCAGTCACACTGTTACTCCTTGGGAACATTTTATTAGTAATTTTCCAACCAGTCACACTTACAGGATGATAATATAAATTAATGAAACGAGGAATTAACTGTTATATCCTAAATACATTAAGAATTGTTATAAAATGTGATGATGACAGTTCTCAGATAACTCTGATATATTATATTATCTAAAACTAAATGTATTTGGATATTGTTCCTAAGAAGAAACCGTTTTAATAAGAATTACCAGCAATATGATGAATGCTGATAAACGTTACACATTCATAATTAAGTAACTGAAATATTTACCTTTGTTGTTATTTTGTTAATTTGAATTTTTTTATTAAAAACCGTTGATTCTTCTTTTTATTATTTTATATCATCCTGTAAGTGTGACTGGTTAGCTAATAAAAAGTTACTATGGACTAACAGTGTGACTAATTGGGATATTTTTGTTAAATTTTTCCCAACTCGTCACAGTGAGACAGATAAGAAAGTGACTCGTTAGCAACAAATGTCCATATTCAGTCCGAAAGTACCTAGCTAATTCATGCTTAAAATGTCAAGAATATAAATTATTTAATGATTGTAGTTCGTAAATGCGAAACTTTGTTATCCCAGTAACAGTTAATAGTGCTAGTGCTCGAGACCGTCATTATTAGTGTAAACTGGGTCTGACTCATCGATTGTGCAGGACGAACAGGCGACCTAGTTGGCGAGCGCTAGGTCCACGGGTCGCGATCCTAGCCTCTAGGTGCCCCGCTTTCGCAGCCCGGGTAACCTCACAGTGCTCTATTTTTGGATGTAGTACGGTCAACAATTGCTATATTTAACACTTTAATAGCAAGTGTAACTATGCATCAAACGACTTGTTGGAAATACGGTTATATTATGTAACAGGTAGTTAAGCGTCATTTGAATAGAAATCAAATAGATACCTACGTATTAAATATGCATTACATTTTAATATCTGCTCAATACGACATGCTAAGACTATTAATGAACTCTTTAAGCGTCATGGCTAAGTATCTAAGTACTTAGTGAAAACACGGTATCTACTTACTTACCTATATAAAAATTAAAAAGTGCAAGTAAATTTTTGTTTATATAGCAATATGAAAATGGCAGTCGTATGTAATAATGGTACCTAATCTATTGAGTTACAATAAAATCAACCAACCAAGTAGGTCAGCGCCTGTCGTCAGTCGGTATTTGGCGCGTCAGGAAATTGATGTTGCGTAGCGTTGACAGCGATGCATGGTCAGAGCTTTATCTTTTAATAGCGGATGACGTCACGGATGTAAAGCAATTAGAATTCTAAGAACGACGTCACCACGCGTTGGCGACCTCTTTTGCGTAGGCGCGACGCGGCTCGATGACGTCACGGGTAAAATGTTACGGCTCGCCGCCCTCTGGCGACGGGCACGAGGCGTGAGTAGGCGGCGGGCGCAGGCAGCGCGTAACATACTCGATTTACACGTAAATAAAATTGCACGTTATTACGTAAATGAACGTGAAATCCGCACAAGGACGCAGAAATAATGTTTCGACATCGTCGGCTCCCGGTGTGATGCTATAATTTAATCGCATCGTTTACGTGCGACGCTTAGAAAAGTGAGCGTTTTACCTTGAGATGCTTGCAAGCGTTGTCGCCTCTCTATTCTTAGATATCGAAATAGTGCTAAATATGATGTTCGAGGGACAAGCGGGCAACACGCAGGCGTCGTGACCTAACCTGACCCAAAAACGGAGTGCGACCTACCGCGCCCCGCGTTACCAGTTGATAACGGATACGGGAACCTGTTCACTTCACACGGATGCGAAGCATAAGCATACGCATCGCAGATAGCACCGTTACTCTGCTGACCTAACGATGTACTACCACTACAGTGGCACAGGCAATTATGCCTACTAAAAATCTATTGCAAATAATATAATATATGGTAGACTAATTTAGTACTACTATATATGTCTTACAGACACATTATTTATATTAATTAAGTAGGAATACCTAGTATACATATAATGGATTCATATTTTTTATTTACCACTGGTGAATGCGTCACTTTTTATATAAATTATGTATTGTGATTATTCGATAAAACAACTTCCTAATTGATAGTTTTATAAGTTATAAAAGAGACCGACGAATGACGTCATTACCTAAATCGTAGTATCTAACAGTATTAACTGGACTACACAAAAGTCAAATGACTACCGAATTTTAGAATAGTAAATAAAAAAGAATAACGCAAGTGGAGGTCGGATTTCGAATACGGGTTGTTGTGCGTGGCGCCGCTGGTTCAATATCAGCGATTCTAGGTCAGTGGGTCACCATGCCGAAGTGGGCCGCTCCCCGCGCAGCACACGCTAGCAATTAAACTTGCTCTTCATACGAAATCATTTCGAAATGTTGTAACGTGTATGCTGCATACCGGCTCAGCTTTATTAATTCAGGGCAGACTTGAAGAAACTAAGGAATTTCAAGGCCTTAAAACGAGTGTCAAGTTGTCAAGTATTTATTAAATTATAGTAATGCTATTAAATCGTTTAATCGGGCATGCGAGGTATTTTTTAGAGTGGAATTTAGTTTTCTTCCTTTTCACTGTATTTGTTAACTATTGTTAGAATACTTGTAATTTGAACTGTATGTTCAAGATCACACTAAAACGACTTAAACATTAATCGCCATTTAGGGCTGACGCTGACGTTGAGTAGTCGTAACTGTAGACTTGTGACATTCGCCCACGTAGTTGGTAACGGTCGTAGTGTGTTACTGTTACCTCAAGTCCGAAAACGAGTTATTTTGCGTTGCTGAGTCAACCGGGCGATGTCGTGCGTGACGCCGAAATCCAGCTCTTGTAGCTCTCGAAGAATCAACATTTTTCTTCTTTTATGTAGTCGTTAGGCTAGTATAAGATTTATTTTTAAAATATGTGTGCTCGTTTCAAATGGATTAATACAGATGTGTCCCATTTCAATTGACATCGAGATTCACGCCTTGTTCTGTCAGCTGTTTAGATAAGATACATAAATCATGCAACTATTCCAAGGCGATTGCAATGAGGTCACTTACAAAGGGTCGGCCTTGCCCTCGCTGCTCGCTCGTAGGAGGACCAATATATCTCAACAAAATTATAACAATGTCCATGAGAAATACAACGTTAAGACTCTAGTAAAAACTCGATCATAAGAGATTCATTTTACTTACCAGTGTCAAGATAAATTACATAGAAACAGCTCCCTGATAAATAAATAGAACATAGTCTTTAAGTCTGCAATGATTTTGTGACAACATTAAATGGTCAGTCATCTCTATTTCGACAATGTATTTGGGTTGAATACATTACACGAACTATTTTATCACCAAGCAAGGTAGCAGACGTCACAGCGTTTATTGTCATTCAAGGATAATATATGAGTATATATTTTAAGTTGTTTAAATTTGTGCACATTTTAAAACAATTTAACAATTATAACGGTTTTTTTTAGGAACTGTGATTACTAACGATAATCTAATTACAACGAATTCAAAAATAATACATAATTATGGCAGAAAACTGTAATGTTTTTTTTTGGTAGACCTGAATTAGCTACTAAATGAAAATGTATCTATTTGAGTTCCGTACCTCAAAAGGAAGTAACGGAATCCATAGAGGATTGCTTTGTTGTCTGTCCGTTTGTCGGTCAAGACGCTTTATCTAGGGAACGCGTGAAAAAAGATACGGCCGTTTATGGCGCAAAAAACGTATATGTCTCGACACTCTCAAGTGTATCAAATTTATAGGGTATTTTCCGTTGACTTATGAAATTTGGCAAGTAATACCGTCATATGCTACAATACAAGTATACGAAAAATCTGAAAACAATACATTTGTAATTAAATCATTAAAAAATTGGGTCTATGCCAAGAAGGGCGCGGCGGTCCAAATTATGAATTAAGTTAACCGTGTCATGTACATAGCTTCATTTAATCTCCTTAGTCATTGAATGTTTTCACGGCTAAGCCACAGAATTGATTTGATGTAATTTGGTGCAGAGAAGGCTATAAAGCTGTAGGTACCCTAAAGAATTCTGGAGCATACTTAACGGATTTCACCAAAGACCACGAGTTGATCAACAGAGTAGGCAGTAGGTATGTTACACTCTCACAACGACACTAACGACAGATTCGATGCTACAGGTTTCTCATAAACCGAAATATCATTTATATCAAATTATGTTGATTAGTATTCCAATTTACGTCAGTTTGATTGAGTATTGCAAATTCATAATAGGAAAATAAATTGGATAATATAGTGTAAGGACGATGATATATATAGGCACCAATGCGTACTCTAATCTATCTCTCTACAGATTCTTGCACCAACAAGCCTCTATCAGTTTTATCTTATCAACCTTGATTTATATAGAAACCATGTCACGAGACATGCTGCAACCGTGAAATTTAACAAACACGCGTACGTGTACAACTTAGTAATATTAGATAGGTACTTAGTATCCTTAAGTTTATAGCTAACTTAAAATCCGTGTGAATTTCTTTGTTATAGTGTCATACTTTAAACAACTAAGTTACGTTAATCGTAAGTGTCATGTGAATAATGTCACATACTCCACATGATAAACGCAGTGCGAATAATATCATTATTGTAATATAAAGAGCTATATGCTTCGTATGTCGTAAGATATACTGTTATAACAAATCGTCACTTTCGGCATGCTTGATTACGCACTATGTGCTTATGTGATTATGTGTCAGTTGTAACGAAGCATTTATTTCACATGGTTTCTTCTCCAAAGCCTATTTATTGTTCAGCAGTTCGATAATAAGAAATCAATGAATTTTAAATGAATGTACGGTAGTAGATCCACGCTGGTTTGAGTAAGAATGGGCCGGATCGTTCTACCCTCTCATAGAAGATCGACGTAAGAGTAGTAGTATCCGTCCTACTGCGTTTCGTTCGGTGAGTGAGAGCGCCGGAGGCCCAATTTCTTCCCTTTCCTCTTTTCTCACCTCCATCATTCCCTTCCCCTAACCCCATCCCAGCAGCCATAGTGGAGGCTACCATACCAGCAGTTTAAGAAGGTGGCTTTTGGTATAGTGGCCACTACTTCTGGATTTCGCTGACTGTTTACCTTCAGGCGGGGTGGAGTCACTTTGGTAGGCTAATATAAAAAAAAGAATAAAGTTGACACTTGTAAATGTTAACCTGGATATATGAACATGGACAAGTCGTAACATAGAAGGTCTGTTTAAATTTGACATCAACGATGAAACATACATAGCATCCCAATTTGTTTTGACTATTTTGTCCGCGCAGGATTTATTTATTGTTTGCTTTTTGTAATGACTTGTTTTATAAATAAACAAGTAAATAACAAATTCGTCGTTTTAAGAAAACATAAACATAGTGCAGTTAAGTGAAATTCGCGTTAAGCATGCGACCATTCCACGCAACGGTAAGCGGCCATGAGCGTAAGTGTCTTCGTTCCATCGAAAAAATCTTAACTGGACTGGAAAATCTGGAAAACGCATTTAATTTCACGATTGTATCGTAACTACTTTCGCTGCTTTATTAGTTATGCGATATTATTTACAAACTTGGCAAGTTAATGCTGTGTGCTGCGAGTCCGAGCCGGTGCACGCTTTTCGTTCGAGGTTATTATGTTGTACGAGAACACGCGTGAGCATACATGTCGCTATTCCAATAATATTTAGCTATATCACATGCAATACTATGATAATGTAAATGCCGCTCGAACAATTATTCAGTGGAGTACACTTTAATGTTGGGTAACATACTATTGAAACGTGAGGTGGTGAAACTAATTCATAGACACAAAATGGCAAACTGTTCAATACATTTTGATATGGTTCGACTTGATTGCGAGGAACGTATTATGCTGTAGGTACTATTTACCGTCGCCCCAATGAAATCAATGTCTATAGTAGTGTCAGTATGTAGTGTCTGCATTGCAACTAACAGCAAACATTAACATTATGTTGTGAGTTTACGTAAGATGAAACAATTGTTTATATAGTTCATGGTTCAACTAAAGTGAATCTAAAACTGTCTCTGTGCGTGGACAATGCAGGTGTGAGTGGCACTTTCACACTCGTAGCGGTCGTTGAGTGTCGAGACGCCTCGCGTCGTCGTCGCCTGGCGAGCAGCGAGCGTCCGTCGTGCTCGTGAGGCTTTGTAGGCCGCGCCGGCAGCCACAACACTCACTACGTACCGTTTACGACCTCCGCAAACGAAAGGCGTTCCGCCAGATACCAATACAGGAGAAATCCAATTCTTTACAATTGCGTAATATCATTTATTCCGTTACTACAACGTTTTGTTATGATTTTACTCTCTTCTCTCTGTATTGATTGATAGGCCTGCATATGCCATACCGGAGCGAGAGACGCAATCGAACGAAGCAGCGATTCCATTGGCCAATAATGGCTAAGTGTTCCAGTTATCGGCGAGCAAGCCTACGGTAAGGTTAGCTGACCAGCTAACCTCACCGTAGCTAGTGTTGGGCCGGCCGCAGCGCCACGAGCTAACGGTATGACTGTCGGCGCCGCGCGCACGTGAAGATAATTCTTGACGCGATTTTGTAACGAATACCGTTAGACGGTTCCGGGCCTACCGGTGACCTTATTTCTCAGCCGAGCACTCTTTATTTTTATATCTTATTGCCTGACGTTACGGCAGCGAAGTATTTTATATGTTGTGTATGCATTGCATGGCATGTTATTTTAAACGAAGTTACAACCCACATCTCGTGTTATGGTGGTATTGTTTACTTTAATAGCTCTTTTTGTGCTGCAATCTGAAAAAGACGTATATTATAATAACTGATATTGAAATTAATATGCAGTTATTTGTTTATTACGTAATTTCTCTCTGTCTTGGTATACCGGAAAAATAATAGTCGTTTATGAATATAAATTCCACGATGAGTCAGCGAGAGGTCTTGCTCGTGTGTTCAACTATTTATGATACATGTAGAGCGGGTTTTTCGATTGACATTCGTGGCCACAAAACGGCACCAGGGGAATGCCGGACGTCAATTTGCTGATAATTGTCGCTTTAATTTCTTTTAATTTGTTTGTTTCTCTATCATTATAATATATAATGCAACTAATAATCAAATGTACAAACTTATACAAACGTGTGATCGCGTGTTATCTATCAAGTTGTTTTCATAAAGTGCGCCGTTTGTTGTATCTACCATGCAGTGACGCAAAAAACGTGTTTGATATACATGGGTATTCTTAATGGTACAAATACACCGGCATTCGAACTAGTAAACAAGTGCGTATCGCCGCGTGCGTCGGTTACTTTTCGTTCTTTGTTCGTATTGTTTGTGGAGATAGAGACCCGCGCCAATGTTTTGCTTAAATTATACCCACTCAAATTTAAATTAATAAATACATTTATGTAGCTATATTACATTTACACATAAACTAAGTTAAGCATTTTTATTTAAATAAAGAAACAGGAAGAAAGACATTTTATAAAAATAATGTACATTCTAGTGTTAAATTCCCAACAACGCAGGTACTTATCCTTTACATGGTACAAAAACGTAGAGGCATTTATAAATTGACTAATTTCGTGTAGATAAATTACGGCTCGTAAATATAGTACCTATCATCTCCATGAATTAACTAAAGTGGCAGCGCGGCGCACGGCGGCGCGGCGACACTGGCGTCCACGTCACGCTAGTATCGCGTGCTACGTCACTATTTACGCACAACGGCACAAGGCCTGCGCCCGCGCATCTCAGCTAGCTTCCTCATTGTTATTGCTATAGTAACATCACTGTGCCACTACTTTCTCATACCATAGAAAACATCCACAGAAAACAAGTTAGTTGTTTGCTATCTGAACATCGTTAGTAAACATTATAATTATAATGAGTTCTTATTTTAATCGTTTTGTTCAGAATAATCCCGTTATTGTTTTGTCCTAAATTTTTTGTGTCGTCATTTATTTTGTTATTTTATGACATAAAACTTTTATCGTTCTGTGATGTTAATAGTAAAATTTTTATTGAGTTTACTAGCAATCGAATACTTACAGTCTTTACGCTTAACATTGTGAAAACAAAAACAATGATAATGTCAGCGAGTCATGTCATCGCGTTTTGAGATTGTGATAGAATTGACGGTCAGATTAAACTTTATTAAGCTGGGTCAACCGGCCAAATTTTATCTACCGCTAAATAAACATGAATTTAAGTAATATTGTATACAATCGTACAAGGTGCACTTCGATGACGCATTGAAGCGTGCGCGCCGCCCGGCCGGCCGGTAAGCTGCCGCTTGACTCTACGCCCAACGACAAAGTCGAAGGAAATTATATACTAGTAGGTACTTACATAAAATCTGGTACGTAGCGCCGGAGGTAGTAATTATTGTAATCTTAGGCTACCTGGTTACACACTGCGGAGTTATAGGTACCTGCCGTAACGGTGTGGGCTTAAAATTTAGTTCATGCGCGCTCTGACCGACGACGTCAAATACGTACTACGCATTAACACTCGGCTGATGTCGATTTGATGTGTAAGTTAAGTGAAACATGGCAGCACGACACGTGTACCCCTTTGTTTATCTAGCGATGCTTGTGTGTGCTTTGTGCAATTAACTGTATTGGTGCCGCGACCTAGCTTCGCCAATCTAATCTGTTTTATAACGACGATTCATATGTATATTTATTACCAACTTTAATGATAAATGCCATAGTCTTTTAGTGCTGCCGAATTTTAAATGATCGATTTGCTATCTTCGTCCTTGACTTTAAATTTCTGCTTGCTTTTTTATATCTCTGCTGTTTGAATGACAAATTTCGGCATTTTGTTATGAATAACTCATTGTAGTCCATGTCATTATGTTTTATAGGAAAACTCATCGTATTATATGAAGTGTCAGCTACAATAACAACATTATGATGTCATAGATTTGAATGAGTAAGCCATCATACGTATGCTATGTATAATGAACGTGTAAAACTGATTATGATCAGAACCTACTCTATGGTTATATAATGAGGGGCCGATTGTTTGTTATTGGTATATTTTGCAATGTAGATAGCACGCGTCATCTAAGACCTTCATAGGAATATAGTTTAGGTGGAGGTGTTAAGGTAGTATGAGTGCAATGTGAAAGGTGGGGTTGTATGCAGTGCGTGCGCGCTGGCACGCTGCACGTAGAGCGGGTCAATAGCTTGCTGCAGCGCTCCGCCGCGGCCTCCCCCGCCGCTGCACGACTTAGCAACTTGTACTGCCTCTACCACAAATAACCGACAACTCCTCACGCATCCTACTATATAATATCAACATTTTTATACACGCATATTTATTTTTGTCCTGACATAATATGTTAACTGCCCTAGAAACTACTACACATCCTTCATAATATGAGTCAAAAAAAAACAACTTCAAGGCGGGCAAGCATACACATTAGGGCAAAGTTTTAAAGTTTAGTTTTTTAAAAAGATACAGTCAGATCGTTGATGTCTTTTAAAAGATTATTATAAAAGACTTCAACGCACTATGGACTGTAAGATTTTAGGATTTTCTAGCATTTGAGAGAGCTAGATGATGTAGGTGTTGCGAACAAGAGATATAAATTAATTGGGAACGTACCTCGGCCGCCGGTGTGTGGATCTGAACTCTGAGTTCATCAGAGTCGTAGTCATGGTGCAGTACATCAGCGCGCACTTCGCGCCCGTTGTGCGTGAGGAATACACGCTGTCCTGGACGCAAGCGCACGCCAGTCATGCCGCGAAAGCCAGGCCCGATCAGCTCGGCGTCACGGTACTCACGAGTCATCTTGCCACCGTCAAATCGCACCGTGTAACGAGTGTTTGGTGTAAGGTTGATGCAGTTGTTATTCTCCGGGAAAGGTGCAGGAGTTTTTACCGCCTGGATCATTCCTGAGTAGTACAGTCCTTCATCTCCGAGCGCAGCGACGCGCGTCCCGATGATGGAGCGCTTCGCTAGTCGCTTGCCAGTGGACATGGTGCAATTTCTCCTCGGTCTCGAACTAGGGTACAACACTTGTGGCTTAACCACTGTCCGGTGGTACACGATAAAATTCTACTTTCACACGTTCACTTAAAAATTTCAAATCGCCCGGCGTACACGTTTCGCGGGATAACCGTCACAGAATTTTGGAAAATTGACAGTATTTCGACGCGATTCGGCACGCTGCGCACGGTCCGGCTCCTCAGTAGGCCGGGGCTGTTCGCATATCTCGCGCGGAAACATAATACGAGGGCAAAGTCCTCGAGGACAAAGAAAAATCCTTTCGCGGTACTTAAGTTCGCAACCGAGCTCGTAGCGGACGACCTCAACTAGCGCGGTTCGAACACGAACTGGCGTGCGTGCGTGCGGCGCGGTGCGACCGGCGACACCGGCCGGCCGGCGAGCGGGAGCGGCGACCGCCCGTCTCGCTCCTTTGTTTTGATACTCAGCTGTTCGCGCGAGTGAGACGACCGTGTCAATAGCCGCGCGCGAGAGCTGGATGGATGCTCGGCCGCCCACCAATCTCGGTAGAGTTCGGGCGGACTCGCTATTTTCAGCGGGCGGGCGGGCGGCACGCGGAGGGCAGCCGCCCACGAATGACATTGAGGCGCGCCGGCTCCGTTCGCACGTGGAGCCCTAACGGGATTGCACAATTACCTCTCCGACACCGCCGCACCGCTGCGCCGCGCCGCTCGTCCAGAGCCGCCGGCCACGGCTTCGCACTCCGCCTCATACCTGACACAGTTTCTATTCGGATTCGGGGTCGATTCAAATGTCAAGCAGATGCACCCACTCTTATGCAACGCTGTGCGTTGTTAACGTGACCCGACTACGTCTACGCACACATTAATAAAATTGATTTAAATATTGCCAATACTTTGTAATCGTTTTGATGAATACATGCACACGTACACTGGTAGATAATAATTATCATTACAAATGAAAGGTTGCACTTGCAATATTAGTTTCGTATAAAACTTGTAACAGCAAGGCAAAATTATAATATCTTACTTAATATAATTTTGCCTTGCTTCTTAAGCTTGCTTAAAATTCATTATTATTTCATTTAGTTACGTAGAACGTGTATTATTCTTTGACTAGCTGTTGCCCGCAAATCCGCCCGCGTGAATGTCGGATATATCGCATTTTTCATATATACTATCATCCCCTATTTCAACACCTTCAAGCCATTTTTTGTGATAAAATAACCTATGTTGTTCTCCAAGTTATATTCTATCTCTATATCAAATTTCATCAAAATCGCGTCTGTGGTTGAGGCGGTAAAGCTTAACAGACATACGGACAGACAGAGAGACAGACAGAGCTACTTTCGCATTTATAATATTAGTACGGATTGCAAGTACGAATACTTAGTACTTCCTAACCATAGCATCAATCAATTAACAAAGTAGATGATTCAATTAACTAAGAGTTAGTGATGATCAAATATAATTTTATCAAATTTGTTAATTGAAAATTTAGTTACTTTGTATTTTGTGTACTATATTAACAGAAATAGTAGAACTTACTAGTAGCGCCATCTGTTGAATAAAGACGTTGCTAAGAATTTATACAGCAGGAAATGCTTAAATGAAGTTGTTTCAAGCATAAAACACTGGTTCGATGTGTAGAAATCTACTTTTAAAGTAAAATTTTATAGTTGCTACATCTTCGCTATCATCGCAAGTAGGACTAGTCTATCCATTGATGACATGGCACCGTATGAGGACATCTGCTTTCCCTAAAAGGATAGAAGCGTAAAATTTAGACGTACGTATATGTAAATTGTGAACCAGTTCCTGTTTAAGATAGTTGGAATCTAAATTTGTCGCTGTCGATGTCTATAGTATATTTGGAAAACCTAAAAAACCTTTATTAATTATCAGTATGCTCGTAAGTAGGTACCTTTTTAATTAGGGCATTGCAGATTTTAAATCTGGTCACAAGCAGACTGCTTGTGACCACGGCCGGTGTAACCTGGTCGAAACGTCAAGCAAAGTAAGGTATGTAAATACCTAATGCATGATCGCGTTAATTCCCATATGTTTATAAATTTATATTATGAAACGCGAAAGTTTAAAAGTAAATATTGCGGATTCCATTTTTTTTTTTAATATTATCCTACCAAAGTGACTCCACCCCGTCTGATGGTAAGCAGTCAGTGGAATCCAGAAGTAGTGGCCACCATACCAAAAGCCATCGTATTAAACTGCTGGTATGGTTGCCTCCACTATGGCGGCTGGGAATGGGGTTAGGGGAAGGGAATGAGGGAAGTGGGGAAGAGGAAAGGGGGAAAATTGGGCCTCCGGTGCTCTCAATTACCGAACGAAACGCAGTAGTAAAGATACTACTACTCTTACGTCGATCTTCTATGAGAGGGTAGTACTTTCCCGGACGATCCAACCCATTCATGCTGAAACCAGCGTGGATCTACTACCGTAATTTCTAAGTGACATGACATAAAATAGTTTAATTATTATCTAAGTGTGAATAGCTTTGCATAAATTTAATAAATAAGAGGTATTCAACGTGACATGTTTTGTATCGGTATGCGTCGGCGTCGCACACACAACACAAGTGTTACCGTTACGTCATCAGCAGAACTGTTTCATACAGCTGTGTATTTATCAAGTTTATGGTCACATTTGTTTATGTTGATGTTCAGTGTAAACAAGTTGACGTAACATACAGTGTCAAACATCTTACGAATAGAGGTCACTCTCTATTTATCAAGTGCGTGGAAATTTGTCTTCAGTAAACAAACCCACGTCGTGTTAGATGAACCGAGAAGATATTTACTGTTATCGCTATAAAGTTGTTTTCTAACATTAAAATTGTCTAGAATAGAAGCAGCGTGGGCAGACCCCTCACAAGGTGCACCGAAGACCTTATAAGGGTGGCGGGCAACCGATGGATGAGGGCGGCGAACGACTGGCCACTGTGACCAGCAGTGAACGTTTTTTGATATGATGATGATGATGATGATTAAAATTGTCTAATAAAAATTGTGGAATGTCCCCAATTGTGTGATTCGGTGTAATAATCGGTTTGTTTGACGCCTATTTTACGCGATTACTTATAAACTGCAAAATTATCAACGACAGAAATTATTACAAAATATTCCATGCAGCAACCGAAATTAAACAATACATGCTTTTAACGTAAGACATTTTGAATTTAATTAAGTTAGCAGAATCAATCACGTATTAACTTCGACAGCCGATGTAGTAGTTACTAAATAAATTAAGTTTTCAATATTCCAGGCTCTAGTAAATATACATTTAATTTAATAACAATCAAGTCATATAAGCAATATTAAAATTTCGGGCACGGACAAATTGTATTTAATAGGGAGATACAATTTTTTTATTATAGAATATAAACACTTCTTTTTAGAGTTTCGACGGTTAACTAGTTTATATTGTTCTGGCCAAGAAGGCGGCCACATTAACTGCATTGTCAGAAGCAGCCATCAAATCTTTCCGCGTGCAGGTGTTAGTACATGCAGGGCACGATGTAAGATGGGACATCGTTTGTACCACACAAACTCCAAGTTGGTACCATCTGTCCACCTGAACATGTTTTTCTTGCTTTGGCCGACCTAAGTTCGTAGTCTATTCAGAGACTTCCTGATCGGCCACGGCAATTCATATCCAGACGGGAGATTCATATTGGGAGTGACAAAAAGAGTTAAATATTGATGTTCCTTCCTGCTTCTTTCTAAAGCTTGCACTGATTCGGCACATCTCATTCAATGTAGAGTTCTGCATGAGCGGATATGCTGCTCTAAAATATAAGCACTGAAATACTGATATTCCTACCTAAATACTTATTTTAAAGTTGAGGTATTTTTTGACGTGAATATTAAGCAATGTATAAAACATGAAGCGCTTCTCTAATAATATGTGAATGCATGTTAAATGCACATCATTAAATTAAGGCAGCAGCTAAGTATTGTTCCATTATAGTTAAAATTTATTTTCATGTTATGTTATGTATGATGTTACTACTGTAAGCCAGATATCAAACGTGTCGATTTTTGTAAGATTAACTAGGTACTGAACGTACCTATTAAATATTATCTTTTTAAAGTTGGATATAAGAAAGGAGGTAGGTACCTACCTAATTTCAGATTCAGTTTGTTAGCTGACGGTTATCAGCTAGATAAGTTATACCTAATCCTTTTTTGTTACCATGTCAAATGTTAAATGAATGCTTCTGAATATTTGTGTCTTTAAACATGGTTACAGCGTAGATCTTATAATGTCTATTACACAATCTGTATTGTAATATCTTATGTTTCTGCAATCGTTTACAGTTTAAAATATTAAGATTACTTCAAAGCATATAATCATAAATAATAAACCTACGACAAAATTTTAGATAGGAAATGCTCAGTAAAACTTGCAAAGATATTTAGCTTTTATCTGCGGTACAGACACTACATACCTACGACAAACAAGGTGGTATTCGAAAATTCTGACCACATCGAACGAAAAACAAAACGTCCACAATACAATAGAAATCATATTCAAGAATCGACTAGTAGTTACGGAAATAGGCAATTAAAATAATGATGATGATGGCTGGTTGTATCGGTCATCAATACAAAGAACGGAGAAGCAATTAATCATGTCGCATTCTGCCTCTGAAGGTTCATTGTCAATGACAGGCAATGTAATAAAATGGTATGAAGATTGACGCACGCAACCATATAAAGCAAAAAACAAAATGTTAAAACAAAACGTAGATAAATAGTATTGTTAAGTAATTTAAGCTGAAACGATTATCAAAGATCTTGCTTCATAAATGATTTCAATAGCATTTTTAAACCCGCTACAAGATGATAGACTTTATTATAGCCTGTGTTATGGGTGCTAGAATGCGGATGTACTTACATACTTAAATACTTTTTTTTGTAAATACACACATATTATACATAGAAACACCCAGACCAAATAATAATGATGCGTTTATATGAATATGAGCACAAAATTTTAAAATAATGCATGGTTTTCGATACATAAATATGTCCAATTTGTACCTACATCTTAAAGGTGAGCAAAGGATGTAGATTACTACAACCCTATTATCATAAAAGACTGTTCAGAAAATCTAAGACTAACTACTCACTCTGTTTTAACAAACGCCCACATAAAATAATGATTGCAATATTACCTACGTCTGCGAAATATTATTGTTATATTTACTGAAAATTTACTTTCGCTGTTTTTTTGCAATGTGTCATTAAAAGTATGGATCAAGGTAATTCAGCTGTCATTGGACTCTTTATTGATATGACTAAAGCGTTTGATCATGTTAGACATGATATTCTTTTACAAAAATTGTTTCACTACGGAATAAGAGGTAATGTCTATAACTTAATAAAATCATACTTGTCAGATAGAGAACAAACTATTCAAATCTCAAAATTGTGTCTTGTTACGAAAACCGAAACATTATACCAATCGGATACCAGAAAGGTTACATATGGAGTACCCCAAGGCAGTATTTTAGGCCCACTGTTATTTTTACTTTATATAAATGACATGACAATTAACATAAATGAAAAAATTACACTGTTTGCTGACGATTGCACTATACTTTTTTCTGGTCCCAATTTAACATCCCTAGAGTCCATAATTAAAGAATCATTAAGCTCCATTATTCACTGGCTAAGTATTAATAATTTAAAAATAAACTTTGAAAAAACTAAATATATAAATTTCCGACAAAGACCTACAGCTACAGTAAAAAATTCAATTAATATTAATTATAAAGGCATAATAATTTCTAGTACAACAACTACAAAATTTTTGGGGTTGCATTTGGATCCAAAAATGAACTGGAAATTCCATATTGATCATGTCTGTAAAAAAATCAGTCAGTTTACATTTGGATTATATAAGCTCAAAAACATTACAAATAAAAATACTTGAATAACAGCATATCATGGGTATGTATCTTCCAATCTCCGTTATGGTATAATGTTCTGGGGAAACTCGACTGACTGGATATTTGTGTTTAAAGCACAAAAACGTTGCATACGAACAATATTTAATCTCAATCAAAGGCAGTCATGCAAACCATATTTTATAGATAATAAATTATTAACATTACCATATATATACATCTACGAAACAGCATTATTTATAAAATCCAATATGAACTTATTTACAAAATGTGAAAGGGTACGTCATTTTAATAAACTAAGCATTGTCCCCAGTAAGACCACATTAATGCATTAGCGCCAAATATTTATAACAAGTTACCAGAAAGTATTAGAAACCAGAATAATATTTCAATTTTTAAAAGACAATTACACAATTTTCTCGCAGAAAAATGTTACTATTCTTTAAACGAATTTTTACAAGATGTTTAAAAATCTTCTCTCAGTTGTCTATTTTTTACTATTAATAATTTAGATTTCAATGTTTGTTATATTTTTATTTTTGTTTTTATATTACTTACCTTCATATACAAATGAAGAATATACTTAAGTGAATAGTTTTGTTATTTTTAATTTTAATAAGATACCTACCAATGTATAAGTAGGCAACTATTTTCTATTTTTAAGTGAATTTTTGCACACCCTCTGGGTAAGATATGGCTTAAAGGTAATATTGTATCTCAACATCTACATTATTGTATACCCATATTAATGCAAATAAAAATATTTGATTTGATTTGATTTGATCTGTATTGCTACAAATACTTATTGAAATTCTGAAAATTGCTAAAAATATTACGTGATATAAGACAACACCAACTCATTGCTGGATATTACAGTACTATTTTGTGTTGATTTTCAACAGACTCTGCCTGTTATATCTACCACATGGATTAAGGGCTAATGAAATTAAATAGTGTTTTAAGAGGTAAGTACCTACTATAGTTTGAACTACGTCAAATTGTATTTAATGATAGAGCCTGAATTAAAACAACGACAATGCAAATGCATGCAATGCACAAATGCTATCTGATTTGTTACTCGAGATTAGTAATGGTGTGTACCTATGTACAGAAACACGAAAAAGTTGTCTTGCACAAAACCTTACTATACATACATCAATAAAACCGTGCTGTTCAGTTGCCTACCAAAGTGACTCCACTGCCTGATGGTAAGCAGTCAGTGAGATCTAAAAGTGGTAGCCGCCATTCCAAAGATCATCTTATAAAACTGCTGTCTAGGTGGCCTCCACTACGGCGGCTTTATTAAATGCTTTTCCCCGTCTCACTTAAAAGAGTCAGGATCAAAATTAGAAGTACACATGCCCTGGTAAAGAAATCGAATATCTGATTGCGCGCTGGAACCCATTCGTTTTTTAAAAAGACAGAAAAAAGAAAAGAGATTTTTTGGCAGTAAACGCACTCATTTACGTTTTCTTGGCATTAAACTCGACAAAGTTCTCACAACCTCATCTAGAAATGAAATGTCAAAAGATCCGGTCAAGCCCAGCGACAAGTTCTAGACGTTTTACATCAATCTCTTTAAGGATCTAGAAGGATGAATTAACTACCCAGTTGATTATTTAAAATCTCAAAGTACTGTTATTAATTAAGGCTGCAAACAATGTTAGAATATTTACATCCTTGCCCAGGCACAGCCAGTTTATAATATTAATAAAATTATATAGCAATGCCATTGACTTGCATGCAATACCGTTTTGTAAAGGCATCAGTTAATTACAAACATCAAGTGCAACTGTACCACTAATATTATTGTTTGTTTAAATACTGAGACTGATGTCGTCACAGACAAGTACTAACAATTTATTTTCCATTGTAACATTAATTACTATTTATTTTGCAACACAATATCATGCAATTCAAAGAAAACACGTGCTTATTATGAAAATATATATTATCATGTTCTACAGAAGGAATGATGCAGTAAAAGCACGTAATGCCTCTCTTTGCAATATAAGTAGATATATCTAATCTAATTAAGTAATTTATTAATGTCTTTATTAAACTTTCTACTAATTACATAGTAGGTACCCGAAACTATTAACGCACCTTATAAAGAAACTCGTCAGGTAGATTTTAAAACAATAAACTTTTGGAGGTATATATAATGCTAGCATTAGAAATAGGCACTAAAGACTAGTGCTAAGAAATATGATTAGTGTTTGTTCCAGTTTTCTGTAGGATGGTTATACTTTCCTAGCACAGTTGCTCGAAAATTAGCGAGAAGTTAAATCTTACTCTGTTCTTTCTCTCTTGATAACTGCGAGTTCACAGAAATTACCAATACTATTAAAAAAAAATTGATGGTAGCCAAATTCATAGCAACTTAATTTAGGAGAGGCCTTGTTTCGCTCTGTAACATTCTTGTTGCTTAACAACATACTTATTCCATCAAACATCTGAGCACTCGAAATTATCATTTCTGTAAGTACAAGCTAGGTAAGTACATCAAATTGAAATGGCTCTTATGGGTCACATTTAGCACAATTAAGTCTTAGAGAAATAGCTCTCTAAGAACCTTTTAACATTACAGTATCTACAATACATCGACGAATATGATGAAAACGAAAAAACTAAACGCGTGGTCTTGTTCAAAATATATCAGTTTAGTTAGACTTCGCATAACTCTTTGAGAGATGTTTCGTATGTCTACGTAGGTCTAACAAACGATCTAAAATGCATACTTAACATGAACCAATCGTGACAAGAAAAGATCACGTACCTATCTATTGCCCTTGCACTACAGTATGGTCCAGAGTCCAGATATTTACCTTTTGTCACCAAAATTTCGTGTAGGTATGAAGGTATTTGAAAATGTGTTGCTTTTATTGGTCGCTATTTACGGAATAGTAGTTTTCGTTAAAGGTATCCAAGAGATATTTAATGTGAATTCTAAACGGATGCTATGGGGTCAATTGGATAAGCTTATTGGGCGTTTTAGGAAATAACTGCAACATACTGGTTTAACACTATATAGGTAATAATAATATAAGCTGTGAAAGTTATGTTTATAACAAAAATTGCTTTGTTTGTCAATCAATAAATGGTCAACTAATCAGATGGACCACGACCCATTCCTGAAATAACAGATTTGACTTAGGTATGCACTGTAAAGTGTATTAGAAATATGACATGTGAAAGTCAATTGTCTCCGACTAGCTATACGAGGAAACACCTGTTACAATGCATTTGCATGCATTACCATAGTATAAAGCGACAAACTGTACACATATGAAGCTAGTTTTGCAAAGCTGGACTCAGCATGATTACAATAGCTAAATTTGCTCAAGATACATGAAACTTATCCTTAAACGTTCATTTAGATCATCAAGTCCATATAATATTGCCCCGGGGCTACATTATGGTCTAAGTGAACGCAAGCATGGGTATCTGTAACTGTCTGGTAACATTGCTATAACATCGGTATACATATAGGTTATTATTATATGCACCTAACTTTAATGCTTGAAAAGTATTAGGTACGTAACTTCTCACATGTAACTGATATTACTTTTTGGATCACTTTGTGACGTTGTGGCTAGTGTATTAATGCATCCAGCTTTATCGTTAAACAAAAGAGTGCTTAGTCATGTTTTACTTCAAAGACTGAGGCCGCAACAATGATTCAAAGGTATTCGTTGTTTTAACAACAGCTATGATTTAGGGCCTAATACAGCAAGCACTAAATAAACGTTGAATAATACAAAGTATAGGTTTAAATTTACAATACAATAAAATATTAAGTAGAACACCAACAATGGTAATGGCAATACTAAACGTATAATATCGCGGATCGACTTATATGACCATTTATGGCTTTTTATTGCAATTCATTAAAAGTAAAATCACTTAATACTTTAAACTTGTAATATAATTTTATGTGATCCCGATCATGATTGCTTCATCAACAACTTAGGTAGTTTAGGGTTAGCTCATACTGTTATTGTTTCATGGTAAATTCTACAAAATGTCCTACAGCGATGATCAAAGTACATTTTTAGTTAAACGTGAACACTTTTTATATCACATATGTTTCGAAGGCATTATAATACTGTATTTTAATTTTTCTAAGTTTCTTAGAATAGGTATGAGAACTTCGGTTCAAAGCTTGTACTTAGAGTGTGAATGATATTGCAGTGGACGTCTTTTAGAGGTAGTATAATGAAATGATCAATTGTGAACTAATGAATTCCAAACTGCTTAAAATTGCCATGATTTATTCACAAATTGCTGCACTGCCAAAATAATACCAAACGCTTTGTCTGACTTTCTCTTTTTAAGCGCCTTAAAAACCGCAATTTATCTTTTAAACGATTAATTCTGACCCAATGGTCAGAATTCAAGAAATTCTAGAAATCTCTTATTTCTCGCATTCTACAGGATTTAGGTATAGGTCCTGAACGCTTTCGGTAAGAAACATATATTCTAACAGAAAAGCTGGACGTTTCAGTTAGAATTAGCAATTGGTTTACCACGTTACTGTTATAACAAGCAATAAGTATAATTATATTATATTATTATAAAACAAAAAACACGCCTGCCTATAACAAAGTGAAAAGAAAGAAACACATTTTTTTTCTCGTGCTGACGTTACATTGAAATATTATGTACCCAATGCCACTCCCACAATCAATATGATTTTAATGACACCTCATACGTTAAAATCCATCAAGCCATTTAGGCTGTAGAGCGTGCCAAAGAAATAGACGTACATACTCACATACATACATATGCTTGAAAAACATAATTGGGGGAGGCCTATCTCCAGCAGTGGACGTCTTTTGGCTGATAAGATGATGATGATCTATATGATAAGAGCTAAAAAGCCAAGAAGAATGAGTGAATACAAATTATTGATTTATGAGCCTGGGTCCTTTAAGCGAGGCGTGAAAAAGCATCTGACTAAGCCGCCATAGTGCAGGCCACCTTATCAGTAGTCTGGCTTTTGGAATGGTGTCCACCACTTCTGGATTGCACTGACTGCTTACCATCAGGCAGAGTGGAGTCACTTTGCTGGGCTAATATAAAAAAAACCTTTTTATCTCCTTACGGGATGATTTTCGCAAAATCCCGTCATTATAAAATTAAAATGAACAAGGGTCTACTATTATTGATTATGTGTAACTTTGAATACCACAATATATTATAGGTAGGTACCAATTAATAGTTATGACATGCATTGTTTCATTTTTACCTATATGACTCTACGGTCGAAGTAGATATATATATTATTATAGTTTTAAGATTGTGGTGGGATTGTGGTTTTAAGTGCATTATGAGCGCTTGAAATAAAATTATTAAGTGTCTGTATCTTCGTATATTGTAATATAGATATGAGATAGATATCTTCACAAAATACACAAAAAAATAGAAGGAATTCGTGAAACCGTTTTGTATCTGTATGACTTATTCTCGAGACGTTTAATTTCTTCTTTTAGTTCCTATTCCACGCAGACCAATCTACATCCTATGTTGTTTATTGAGTAATAAATATTGAAATCGATAACATTATTTTTGATTATAAGTAAGTACTATAGTTTATTATATATGTAAATAGGTGTTTAAATAAATATTAATAAAATATATTAAATACTAATAAAAATAATACATCGGTACGCTACAGGATATTAGAATTCAACTTAACTATAGTCGATTAAATTTTAAAACAAATAAAAATTCTTTGTGTTGAAAATGAAAAAGATATAATAAGATCGTTTTAATTAATTGGTACCTGTGTATTGGCGGCGGCTTAAGAGCTTCTCTTACAATCTCTTTAATTTAAAGCCTATTAGTTTTGTGAAAAGTAGAATGGTAATTGGAATCTAATATTTTACTTCGTTTGACGAACTGTGCAAGGATATAGTCTTTAGTATATTAGATACAAACGAGACGAGGGACTAAAATCTCGAGATTTCATTTTGATCTAGACCTCGTCTGAATTCAGCGATTTAAAATAAACTTATGAATTGTTAGAAGGATCTTATCGGTGCCGGATAGTAATTTAAGTATATAATAAAGAACGCTAACGCTATAATACTCTTAAAAGATATGAGTCGCTTATAATTAAAATACCTATTTATAGAAGTTATGGTTAACATATTAAAAAACGCGACTACAATGCTAAATTACTAAAAACTTTATTGCATTTGTGTGCTCTGTTGGGGTGTGTTGGTAGTGGTAAGTTATTTTCAATCTAGGTGTTCCGTGACTTCGATGTTGATAAAAACCCACGCAATACTGACATTATTAACCGCGTTAGAAGTGGTTCTTTAAAAAAAAAGAAGACTGCCTAAAAAAAGATAATGCTTATGTTTGCATGTTTACAGTTTAGATGCTGTAAATAGTTTTAAACATAGTAAACAAGATAATTGACTGATATTGAACCAATATTTACGACTCCAAATTAAGTACGTATCTCTTCATAATTATATTATTATGTTAATAATTTTAGGCTGTCGTATTTACCGATATTTTAATCTTATTCGCTCATAAAGCGATAACGTCGAGGTCAAAACTAAATTTGATTAAAGACATTGTTGTAATATATGCTACAAAGAATGAATCGTGAGACAAAGTTTGATAGAAGCTTGGGATGAGTCTCGTGAGCTTTATCACTTCCGTGAGATAGCAACAGACGTAGAAAGGGATACCTGACCAATATTATTGTCTGTGTGATTTAAGTGTGTGCGTAAAGCTTGTGCTGATAGACACGTGTGCCGGGTCGACAACTTTAAAATTAGGGTGACTCGGTGCTCGAACCAATGGGGGCTCGTCTCGGCTCACGTGGATTTGTTGTCTCGATCAGCTGTTATGGGAATGCTCACAAAAAACGTCAACAAACCTGAGCTTCAGCCATCTCGGCCACCGGCAGGTAACAAAAGCGCATAGAATAATAATAGCAGCATCAATGGAATCTCGAGATGAATGCACAGATTTTGTTGAACACGTTTCATAACGATGCAAAAGTTTTAAAATTGTTATCTTAGACGAGACTACTTTAAAAAATATTTTACAGTTATTACTACTTTTAAACGCAGGTACCTACTATCTATAGTTTATGAATTATCATAAAATAACAAAAAAATGGTTTTAGTGTTACACTGTCCATTTTTAAATCTATTCTACGTAAAGTGCCCGTTGGTTAATGGCTTCCAGCAAGTTGTGATGGATATGCGATTACTTTTTCATAGTCAATCAACGACAGAACAAAAACTGTTCAATTATGTATTATCAACGTGTAAGCGTTATTAATATTGTTTTAATGATGATAACGATAAGCAAGGTCGTTAGTGTAATGTCGGGTACAAATTCAGACATCAATTAAACAATAGTATCAATTAATAAGTGTACTCGTTTATGTAATTGTACGCTAAGTGGGTTATGTGAAGCAATACTGGCCTTTTCTTTTGTCTTAATATCTTATTCTTGGAGCTGCACTAATAGGCCAGGGCATTTCGATCCCTTGACATATTTTGTTATTTTTTTACTGGTACTTATATCAGTGACGTGGCGTAGTTGCGTGGTACTGGTAGGCAAGCAGTACCTGCTTACATCGAAAATTGTCATACTCATCACATCATACATTGAAAATGGTCACTGAAGTAATATAATACTAGGTACCAAACTTGATGACAAGCAACACTTAATAAAAATTTAAATACCACCAGAGTTATATGGTAAATGTATCTACTCGTAAATGGATATCTAAAATGATTTAATGACGATAAAAATAAATTATAGTTTAATAATTTCTTATTTTCTACATTTACAGAAAGAAATATCAAATAAGGAAGACAATATTCATCATTTAAGTGATTCCGAAAAGAATGGAACTTCTGATAGGTGCACATAAAAAGACCGACTCGAAGATTTTAGTTAGATCGATCCAAGCAACGTACACTAGCATTGATGAGTCTAAACTACACGAGTAGGTATAATGTAAAGTGGTAGACAACTACAATATAACCAGCTTTCTATAAACTGCAGTAGGTATTCTTGAATTAGAGCAGAATAGATTTCAATTTGCGTTAGGTAAGTACTTAAAATTCAATGATAGCATTTTGAAACACATACTACAATTTGCGCATTTTATCAAGTGGCAGAATAACATCTACCTACGTCACTACTATTTTATTTGCTTTGTCCTACAAGATAAAGTATTACATAATAATATCAACTGTTACAATACCTTCATGGAATTTATTAGAAAGAATAACATACTATCATCACAAGGCCTCTTCCAAAGCGCACCATATTTCTCGAACTTTGGCTGTAGGTTTATAACTATTTTTTGCCAGCTGCACGTTGGAAGGTTGTTGCTCAATCTAGCGGTGGGCGTCCTGGACCTACGTTCTCTATCCGCGGTCTCCATCCAGAACCTTTCAGCTGCAGCGATTGTCCGTTCTATTAAAACCCTAAGCAATTATAAAAAATCTACAATTTATCTAAAGTGATTCTAGTTTCATAAGTAGATAGATATGTATATGATATATAATATATATGTATGTGATATACTTGGCAATGTGACGAGTTTGTTCAAACGTTAGAAATAAAGATAATATATGGCCTCGTTTAATTTAGTTTATCTTCCGGGATAAACGTAACCTACATACCAGTTACAGATTAAGGTGTTTATTTGGTAAGAAATCTGAAGATACAAAATCTAATAAATTTTGTTGTTGAATAATATTGCGATTAGTTTATGAATAAAATGGCTATCTACACAATAAGATAAAATAGATAGCGAGATTTCTCTGAGTAGCTGGTACTGTGTTATACTTTTTACTATGATGGTTTGGTAGCATCAACCGGCAATATCGGACCGCTTCCGAGGTACGCCTTAAAGCGATTACTTGGTAGACCGTCGATTCTTTTGAAACATAATTAGGTAATAAAAAATAAGAGAATATTAGTTTAGTACCAATGTATGTAAGAATAAGAATAAATAATTTTACACACCATTATTAGATGAAAACGTCAGCTAGGACTGAAATTGGACTTTGGACTTAGCGCAACAGTTGTACACATTACCACGCGCCGCGCCGCGCCGGGGGCGTTACTACTAAACCATACAGCCAATTGTTTATTGTCTGTTTGTCACTACGCGGATACACTGATAATTAACCTTAGAGTAGAGGTACCTTCCAATAATTTAAAATATTTGTCTATTAATTTATTCGACACGGTCATTGCCAGAGACAAACCCGTCCAGAAGTTTAATGTACCCAGTTATCTTTGCCGATTAATGTTACTATTTATACCTGTGATTTATACATATACAGTAAATAAAATTCGCCTGCTCCAAGAGACATACCAATTATTATTCATGTCTTACGGTTTTAAATTCATAGGTTACTGATTTATTCTCTAAGTACTGCTAACAAAACACACAATCTACGGCACATGAATCGAGAAAACATGTTTTTAGCTCTAATAGATACGAGTTACAAGGAGTTACCTACGTGATTTTCGATGACAGATATTTTGTGAAAGGAAATTTAGTTCTCAGAATAAATACTAGGGGCGGTATTAATATTTTATACGCATATATTACCATAGAATTAAACGCCACTGAAGGTATTTTTAATGGTTCAGTGTCTTCATAACGGCATCTTAGAATCCAAATACTAAACGAGTAAGCAGTTGTAGGTGCTATACTTAGATCAAAAATGTAGGTAAGCGTAGATATAAACATCAAAGTACGTCCTCTGTTGCGGTAAAAAATGTGGTGTTACTAGTTTTTGCGTAGCCGAGCAGATTATAGACGACGAATCGTAGCATAACGGTAACCATAATAAATAAAAAAGAGTTTTGATGATATAAATAGCACAATAGGAACACATGTTACCAAAACCACAGATAGTACTACGAGTTGCTTCACACCGCGATACGACAACAATTTACCATAGATAAGGGTACCGTACCTATTCTGTTATTTACAACAAAGATATTAATTTTGGATGTATTATTTGTGATGTCGAATTGTCAATCTAAATGAAGTAAGTACATAGGTTTAGTAACGAATTTAATCTAAACATACTTAGATGTAAGTACAAAGAACGAGCATCGAATATTTTGGAATGAGAATTGTTTCTTGCTCTACTATTATACTAAATTATTAATATTAGCGTACCACGACGTCATATTTCTTACGTCACCACATTCATGCTTTCGTTCTGTTAAATTATTTCAATCTATAAATAGGTAATTGCGTTCTTTTCATGAATTACCTGCGCAATAATATTCATTACTAGGCTTACGTCAATGGGAGGGTTTCTAATAAACGTTTTCTTATATTCGTAATAGATGGCTCTTATCACAAAGTTCGCTATCTAGAAGCCTTATAACGTCACGCGGCAAAAGAAAACAATAATATAACTTTTTAAAACCCAAATTACGTACATACCCATTCGTCGTTGTCAACGTCAAAGAATTCTAGGTACTAAATGGTACATTAGGTACCTAAATTCTATTTGAAATGCGTGAAATATTACTAGCTTGCGGTTCTGCGAGTCATGATTGGCACTTATTTTCATTTGTTTTAACATTATTAAGTTTCGGTAGACAAGTAACCACGAACTATATAAACGTCCTGTTTATTTCTACTAGGTATCGTTTGAACCGATATATTTTTTTTTACCTACATCTGTAGCAAAATATGTACCTATACCAATAGGTACCTAACTTACTTATTAAAAAAAATCTTTAACTATCAAATAAGCGTCTGATGACCTCTGCTGTTACACCAAAGGCAAGAATCTATGGTGTGCCAGTTCGTCTTTAGGAAAATCCAAAAGGAGACATTTACCATACTTGACAAATTGGTTAGGCTTTCCCAAAGACAGACATTTACCGTAGCCTCCCCCTCCCCCCACACTTGACAAACGGGTTAGTGACTGCATGCGGCAGTAGTAACGTGATGTTTATTTATATCAAACTTGTATTGCAAAATAACGTAATATACTGTGCCTTCACAGTTTTGGCAAATTTTTATATGAAATCCTGCGGAAGTAAAACGGTGTCACACAATAAACTTGACGCAATCGACCTACGCTATCTGAGTTCCTAGAGACATTAATTATATACTTTATTGTACTAATTAATTTTGTTAATTGATCATAATAATGTACTTGACATCTTTAAATTTAGATCAATTGCTTATTTATTATTTCTCGAAAATGTTCAAGTTTGTACCTGGTGTGAGTGTTACAACTTTACTTGCATCTTTCAAAACGCTAATTTAACAAAACAGTGGTGTAAATTTGCCTTGCTGATTTCTATTTGCAGTTATTATATAGAATAAGGAAAACTAGAGATCCATATTATTATCTATACAAATATATATATATATATATATATACTATTATATAAAGCGAAAGAGTTTTTTTGTTTGACCGCGCTAATCTTTGGAACTATTAATAAGATTTGAATAATTCTTTTTGCGTATGATAGCCCAGTTCTCGAGGAAGGTTATAGGCTATGTGACATCACGCTATGGCGACGGGAGCAGAGCAGTAACCAAAAATGCGGGTGAAACTGCGCTGCGGGAAGCTAGTAAGTATATTATATCTATAATAATAAGTAAAGTTTGTTTGAACGAGCTAATCTCTAGAGCTACCAATCGGATTTGAATAATTCTTTTTGTGTATGATAGCCCAGTTCTCGAGGAAGGTTATAGGCTATCTAACATCATGCTACTGGTGACGGGAGCAGAGCTGTAAGCAAAGACGCGGGTGAAACCGCGCCGCGAAAGGCTAGTATTATCATCTATACTTATTATATAAAGCTTAAGTTTGTTTGTTTGTTTGAACGCGCTAATCTTCGAAACTACGCGTCGGATTGGATTAATTCTTTTTGCGTATGATAGCCCAGTTCTTGAGAAAGGTTATAGGCTATGTAACATCACGCTACTGGCGACGGATTCAGAGCGGTAACGAAAAATTTTACTTAACGCGGGTGAAAACGCGCGTTGAAAGGCTAGTTAATTATTAAATCCTAATATTATAAATGCGAAAGTAACTTCGTCATGTTTTTTTTTTTGGGGAAATAGCTTAAAGGGTTTGAAATATGGGATGAAAGTTTCTATGAAAAATCGTCAATGTAAACAGAGATATAAATAACCGACATTTACTTCATTCACGCGGGCGGAGCTGCCAGCAACAGCTAGTATATTATAATTTCAAAATAAAAACAGTAGACACCTATTATGTATATTTTCATTTCAATTTGCGAACTCATTAAAACTTTTTTTAAATTAATGTTAGAAAACATTTTAATTTGTTATTTTACTATAAAGAAATTGTGTAGAAAAACTTTATGAAAGCAAAAAAGAATAAAAAGGCTTGGAGGCGCCGGGTATCGATCCCGGTACCTCTCGCATGCTAAGCGAGCGCTCTACCATCTGAGCTACGCCCCCGATGAATGTAAATCTGAAATTGTCTTTCAGGTGATAGTAAAACTTGTTTTATCTAGAAATTGCAATTTAAATATATCTTTATTACCAGTTTACTAATGTTTATAACTTACTTAACTTGTTTAATATGAAGACGTTTAACTGCACAGCACATAAATGTGATTCTGTTGCATTTGTCATAGATGTAAGATGACGCTAATAAATTACATATCAATTAATAAATTAAGGAAGATGTCATTTATTAAGCATGTGCGTTTCTTAAAAATCGCATAATTTTGCGAAATTAAAACAAATTAATTATTATGTTTTAAATATTCCGGCACAATATTTTTATTTTGTACGCATTCCACCTTTAAATAGGGAAGGATAACGATTATTACTATTGTTTATATATTGTCATAATAGCTACACGCCTACGTAATATTAGTTCTTAAATGTTTTTTTTTAATTTGCTTTGTCTGTAAATACTATTTATTTCGTTCGTCGTTTCGTGAATGCAATATTATTCTACGTTTCAGGATACTTTACATTCTTATGTACTACTGCCATTACAGTTAATGTATAAGTAACAATGAAGTCGTAAAAATAATACCTCAGCTGTATTTCGAACTCTTATATTCATAACAAACATTAAAATATGTACATACAAAAAGTATAAAAAATACATATATATTTATCTATAACTACTCGTTTACTTATATCATACTTTTAAATATTTATTTAAGTGATATAAAATATATGCATATTATTAACACATTTTATTTACATATAAAATATATATAAATATGTACATAATATTATGTGTATAAATTATTTTAATAAATATTATTGTTGTTTATTATCACCTCGAATTTTTAATATAACACACCAACCGTGAAATTAAAATGGCATGCAAATAAAGTTTGCTATTATTACGTATTACGAATTTTTGGAATTACTGACCGACCAATATAGCACCATCAGTAGAAAAGTGATGTAAAATAATAAATGCAGTTTTGAAATTTTAAACTTTGTGTTAGTCATTACAAGGTAAATATTTCCGAATGTGCGTTGTGTCTTTTCCACTGAAAGTGCGTAGTATATACCACGGAACAGAAGAAAATCCGTGGTATATAATATACATATACAATGGGTAGGTACGACAAGGAATGTGTGTATTTTTGTACTATCTAATTATGACTGTTTTCAATATTCTATTCAAAGGCGAATTAGTTTTCTGTCTCTAATTTACGTATTTATAGAAGATGTTTCAATTTTATGAGACGTCATACTGGGTTAAACAAGTTATTCATTCCCAAGCTGTTTATAATGCCACTAACCGTACATAAATGTCATGAAATATCATTATAAACTACTTATTTATACATAAAAGAGGAAGACAACAGTAAATTCATTGACCAAATAAATTACGTTAAAAATTCTGTAATAATATTAATCTAAATAACAAATCTAACTACAACAATGCCGAATTACGAAATAATTAAGCGTAATAATTCTACCGTCTACAATAAAAATGTATATTTCAGTAAAACCTTTGTGAATTTGATGTACAATAATCTTCGAGGCGTTTCTGAATTCGGTACCGTGTGTTCACAACACAGATAACCCCCGAATAGATTACGCATACAGAGGATACGCGCAACTCCTACCGGCTTTCACTAGCATAACACCTCACTAAGATTTGTGCGTTATGTGCATTCGAATTTTAATTAAATGGGTCCACGTAACCACGCATCCCACTTCAGCCTCTTATTTTGTGAGCTCGATTTAGAACAAATAAATACTAATGCGGCATCCATTAGGGGGTAATCTATGGTTTACGATGACGTCATTCAACTATCTCCTTCTAGCAAAACGACCTGCGCGCCTTTCCCGATGCTGTCACCGATCTTGAACGGTGCGACGCCAGCAATGACGCCGTCACGAGGAGAGCGGACTACGTACTCCATTTTCATAGCTATCACTACGAACAGAGGCTGACCTTTTACTACCTGCGGAACAAATTAGAATACAATAGAAAACTCTTTAATATACTAATTAGAATTATTTCTCATATTTACTGTTGGAGTGTCATTAGCGGACTGCTTGAAAGTTATTGGTTCTCGTAACCATTTACATACCTATTGTTATTTTTGGTTGACTTATTGGTGACTGTTTCATTAAGTATACTTTAATTCTAAACGTCTTGGAAAGATACTTACTATCTTGAGTTTGCTAAAACGTATGCCGAAATGCAACTAATTTACCTAGTATTTAGTTTTTCGTTCGACATAAATAAGTAGGGGTTGAAGGCGGAACATTATGCACTGTAAAAAATCGTGCAAGAGTCATGTACTTATACTCTACCTAAAACAGATACATCGATCGATATAGGTAGTAAGTAATTAAATGAAGCTAGATAGCTGCTTATATTTTTAAATGCAGAACTATAAGTATGATAAATTTACAATTAAAAAGTTAAAGAACACGGTAGAAAAAAGAGATAAAACTATTTTACAATTTACATATTTTGAAGTGACACTTATCATTTACACCTTTTTTAATAGGGATATCGTGAATGACTCTAGGTCACCTTTACCACATATGGCACTGAACACGTAATAATATAAACATACACAAATTACATAATACCATTAGATGCATTTCAGCCATATTGGCCGTATATGTATGCCCGTTGCGACGTGCCAAGCATTCAAGTCGTTGATTAACACCTATCTGTATGCTTACGTACTGTCCGGAAATGTATCCATTATAATTATTTATAACTATTATGCACTTCATACCTACTCAAGAGCACATGATTTTGTGTAATATATGTATTTGTAGTCTCTATTTACTTTAACAAACGAATCTAAAAGGGACTAAAAATGTACCATAGTTAAATTTTTTTGCATTATCAGGGCAAACATCTACTGGAATCATATTTGAATCTTCATTAATGAAGATTGCAATTATTCACATCATCAACCTGACGTGGGATATAGGTCTCTGCCAAAGAAAGGCGTTTTTGTTGTTTAAAGTCTAAACTGTTTTTTTATAACATAGATAACGCTGCTGCTTTTAAATTGGACTTGACAATTTACTTCTATGGCTAGCTGCCTATGGACTCGCTGTTTTACTTTATTGATCGATCATCTGAATAACATGGCATTAAAAACAAGCTCTCTTCGATACATAAATATGTATCGAAAAGAGCTTGTTTTTAATCTTTTATACTACGTACTCATTTTCAAATTAAAACAATGTAACTTACTTAGAAATTAAAAGAAAACTATATGATTGCGGTCATAAATAAAGTACCCACTTCATCTGTCTAAATAATTAAAGCGAGAAGTAACCTATTGAAAATACTGATCCCTTTAAGAAGAGTATCAATGCCGATGGTCTCAATAATATTATACGAGGTGAAGACACATAATGCTCATGGCACTATAACGTCTAGGTATAGACTACCATCAGCCGTTTATTTACAAATTTAGTAATTAAACCTTTTAACATCGATATTATTACAAAAACAACTCACTTTATCTCCCTGGTTGACGAGTATTCTCTCGAGTATCCCCGGCGTCGGCGAGGACGCGCTATTAGCCGCCGACGTTACATTCAACCCGCCTGCCGCTTGGTATTTAGGTCGAGGCAACACCACTATTGTCTGCCCATTCTATAAAAAATATATATTTTAAAGTGACATTATATCACTAAAGGAGTAGGCGTTTCTTGGCGCCAACTCTTGATGCGTAATTTCTTTTTAGTTATACGCGTTTGTTTCAAATTTATGAGATTTAATATATAGACATGTTTATTTTTAAATGTTTTAGTAGCGCAGTGCGAGTGCGTAATTGGTAATGCGAAATTTTTTACCATTTGTCAGTATTACGTCTATTTAGACCACTTGGTTCATTTTGCGTTTGTAGTGGAACTGCGTATTGTTCCACTTGGACTAAAAGTATTATCTATAAAAAAAATTATACGAGTCGAAGTGTAGATATCCTACCTCATCATAGACATGCACTTCTCGGTCATACGTGAGCAATCCTACATCGCTCTTCTTGTCCCCTATGAGCGTGTGTAGGCGCTGTCCATTCTGCGTGGAGTGAAGCGTAGCCTCCACTTGTCGCCATTCACCGTCGTTCACTTGCACGCGATAGTTGTTTGGACTCATGTTCTCCACTGTTACTGAGAACTCTAGAACAATAGTAATTTTTATTTATATACAACTTTGATGGCAAACAAGTATACGGTCCACATGATGGTGAGTGGCAACCTATTGACATGGCTGTGTTTTCCAAGCATTGCAGACGTAATAATGCTTAGAAACACAACCAAGCCGTTGCTGACCACGGAGAAACGGATGAGGAAGAAAAAGGGAAAATGAAGAGGACCGCGGAGGTATTTGGGTTGCTGGCGCTCTCACTCACCGAACGATACGCAATAGTACGGATACTACTACTCTTGTTTATCTTTAATGAGAGGGTAGTACTTCCCCGGTCGATCCGGCCCATACATTCAGAAACCAGCGTGGATCTACTACCGTAAAAAGTGCTTTTAAAAGATCACATTGACGTATACAAGAAAAAATTTAGTCTGTGTCACTTTGTAAGCGACTAATTAATCATGATAATTACTGCAGACATATTAAACTGTATATTTATGTATTTCAAAATTCAATAGATAATTTATAATTTAAATATTTATTGAATAAAATGCACGTGCACGTGTGCATGTTAAAATGTCGCAACTGTGCGCAGGCGCAATTTAAACTCATTTCGTGTGTTCTTGACGAAAAAATGCTCTCTTAGTTATACTAACAACTCAAAACAAAATCCAAATTTTTTTTAATTATTATAATTTATCAAATCGTAGTTATAACTTTTCCTGGCCTATATAAAAGACATTATTTACCTGTTTCTTCGAACCGCAGCGGAATAGTTCTCTTTAGTTTATAATTTGGTCTCCATGCTTCTGGCACTACTGCGATACCTTTCCAGCTATCATTTGTTGTGTTCGTCAATTGACTACTCAGCAACTGGAGATAACAAAATAACATTGTATAACCCAAAGGGTGGAGTATGTCAAGTCATTGTGCTTGGCAAGCAAATTACTGCATG
Organism: Parascotia fuliginaria; assembly: GCA_963082885.1. Classification (NCBI taxonomy): domain Eukaryota; kingdom Metazoa; phylum Arthropoda; class Insecta; order Lepidoptera; family Erebidae; genus Parascotia; species Parascotia fuliginaria. The sequence continues at coordinate 13,205,048 of OY720173.1, read as the reverse complement.
TTACCTAGCATTTCCTTTTACGAAACTCACGGGAAAAATACTATAAACTATAATATATTAAAAAAGCGGCTTTCTGATTTGGCTACGAGGAATTGCATTTCCTTGTGGCCAAACTGGAGGGATCGTAGAGTAGTCTTCTAGTAGCAAGTGCTTTTCGATCCCCTGGGGTATGGAAATAGGGGATCAGTGAATCAATAGTACTAGGCTAGCAGAAGGTTGTAGGAGGTTTGTATGATCGAAATACTTTGATATTCACAGAATATCTAAAGACTTAGTGCATACCTATGAACATGACAAGGTCAACCGAGCCGATTTGAAAAATGTTCGAAAACTACATACCTACATTAGAAAATACATATATTATATATCTTGATGATATAGAGTAGGTACATTTTGTCCACAAGCTCAAATAGTTAAGTTGCATATCAAATTACTAGACCATGTTTTTTATTGTAATTATTGTAATTACTTGCTAAGCGAAATGAATAGTATTAAAAACTATTAAAATTTTAGGTACTACGTTTGCGTCAATAGTGAAAACAAGTGGATTTGAGTCAGCATTATATCGCTCGAAGTCAGGTTATTTATGTGATTCTATACAGTTCAATAAACTGCATCAAAAACAGCCGTTTACTTGTGTACTTTGAGTAGGTACTTACTTACTTAGATATTTTGTTAAAACAATGAAGTGATTCTATTTATGTTGGTTTCGTTTTTACTCGACTGCCGAAGTAAAGGAGGGTAATGTTTTTTGAGCGTATGTATGTATGTATGTGGGTATGTATGTCTATTTCCTTGGCACGCTCTACAGCCTAAATTGCTTGATGGATTTTAACATAATTATGAGTTGTCATTAGATTCGTATTGATTGTGGGAATGACATAGGCTATATAAAATTTCAGTCAGTACGAAAAAAAAGGATTTCTTTCTTTTGAGTTGTTTTTTAATAATAATTAATTTTGCTTGTTCTATTTGCGGTACGAAGATTACTTTATGCTAGTGTTTATAATAAAATTGCACTAGCAACCCGTCCCTGCTACGCACTTTTCTAGTTTTGAGCAATGTTAAAACTTGTTGAAATTCTCAGCTTCGTCTATTATGACATGCATGTATCATATAAGTAAATTTTCCGAAAGAAATACACTAAATGATAATAAAGCCGTATCATAATCTGTTGCGTGGTTTAGAGAAAGTTAGTGGAGATACAGACAGACGAAAACTGCGGCATTTTTCACTATAATTTCGCGACTTTCTTCTTCAAGACTATTACAGTGCAGTTTTATGCTAAGCCTATTTCTTTAAATGGTGGCAAAGAAACTTTTGAAATTAAATTTCTTGTACACAGCTAAACTATACGTATTATATTAATATAAAAAAAAAAAACTTACATGTCCAAGCGCTGCCTTTATAGCTCTATCTTCAGAGATATCGAAGTCAGTTTCAGGGAACAGCTCCTTCTCATGTTGCGGTATAAACGCAGTGTGGACATCACCCTCTACGAAAGCTTTGTGCCCACTTAGACGAAGAAGGAAATTCACGTTCGTTTCTAGACCGGCCACCTAACACACGAAAATGTATTGAATACCTTTGCATTAAGGTTTATTTTACAATTGCAATTATGTTCAGTTAGTGTTCTCTTTTCTGCGTATGAACTTTAATAGGAGATGTTAAGACGGACAGCCATTCAGTTTACATAACTAACTTTATTTAACATAACGGCTCTATTCTATTGATATAGGTATTCTTTATTCTATTCTATTCGTCAGCAAACTTTAACAGATTCAAAGTCGGTACTTATATATCTTAATTATAAAACGTTTAAAAAGGTATCTACATTAATTTTAAAAAGGAATCAAGAACAATTCTAATCTACCACCTTATTTATGCAAAAAATCTTCAATTAATACATTGCCTTTTACCTGGTATTCAGAAAGCTTAGCCCTGGTTTTGGCGAGAGCTTCCGAACGGTCACGTCCCCATACAACTAACTTGGCAATCATTGGATCGTAGTGGACTGATACCTCTTGACCCTCGCGAACACCAGTTTCCACCTAATAACGATATTTTAATATTATTGTTTTATGGAAGAGTCACTGAAATACTAGTAAAATGTTTTCAACAGATATTGTACAAATATTATATTAGCGCCATCTAGTGTCACACGCATGTACTAACATGTTTTCAAGTTAGGCAAGCTATACAAAATTAGTTCCAAATGTTTCCACCTTTCAAAAGGAACAACAACACAAAATTATTGCTTGGTCTGTACAAAAATATAGGGCCCTCAAACAATGCAGTTCTTTATTTTATATGTTGGTAGACCACTTAAAATCTAGAACTCTTGACCAAGGCGTGTGTTTCCTACAAATTGAGAGGTGGAACTTGTACTGCGCAACTTGTAATCTATGAATAACCACACAATGCGACATTTGCTATGATATATAAAAGGTGTGAAAATATAGTTGTAGAACATTATAAGGAGATTTACAAGCATTAAGTACTTACTCGAACAAATTGTTCGGCTTCCGGCTGCCTAAGTCTATGTAATGTACCCGCACGAGGTAGGAACCCAGCGCGCGGTTCTTCAGCGTATATGCGACACTCGACCGCATGCCCGCGCCGAATGATCTCCTCCTGTGATAGTGGGAGCTGTTCACCGCTTGCTACACGCAACTGCCATTCTACCAAGTCTGTACCTGGTAAGAATATGTTCGTAACTTAAAATTAATCTTGTTATTTATACGCAAACAGACGGAAATAAGTAACATTGTTTAAATAAACTTCAGTACGAGTATTTATTTACAAGCCCTTACCAGTAATCATTTCCGTGATAGGATGTTCGACCTGCAGCCTCGTGTTCATCTCCATAAAGTGGAACTCGTGTGTCTGTCGGTGCAGGATGAACTCTACAGTGCCGGCGCCGACGTAACCTACCGCTTTAGCGGCACGGACAGCCGCCTCGCCGATAGAACGACGCGTCTCTTCTGATAGACCAGGCTGTTGGTAATAAGATTTTATTAATAACTAATTTAGTTTATTGGCAACCACAGCAATATTAACTTTACATTAAAAGCACAAGGTTAATTTTGATTTGAAAGAAAGATAAGAAAGAAGTAAGAAAATACATTTATTTGACACAGACAAAAAGGCACAGAAATTCTTAATTTGACTCAATGTATTGAACTGTTAGTGTATTGCACTTTGCTCGAGACTACACGATACCTACATAATAATATTATGGAATACAATTTGGATCGTATTAACTCAAATGAATTCTATTGAAAGGTATACTTAGAGGCATTTAACGCAATGCACACTAACTGTAGGTAAGTACCAAATTTTTCCTATAAGGTATATGTTAAAATTAATTAGACTAAACTCTTCCTTAAATAATGAAAGACATTTTTTTTAACAAATCATCATCTAGGTATATAGAAAAGCAAATACACGCACTTCTTGTACTAGAATCGTATTTATTATTATACCTATGATCAATAACCGTTACAGAATAGGTACATACGGCTGGTGCCTCCTCAATGATCTTCTGATGACGCCTTTGTACGGAACAGTCTCTCTCAAACAAATGTACGGCATTACCATGCATATCTGCAAATACCTGAAAATTAACATTATAATTAGGTACGAAACTTACTTGGAAAAAAAATACGATATTATGCACCAACTCTTTGACAGTTACTCCTAAATAGCGTGACGTCATTTCGAAGGGATATACAAAAGTTAACACCAATACCGACAAAGCTACGTTTTATAAAGTAATTACTGTAGTTAGAGACGAATCACTCTAATCGTGAAGATTAAATTTTACGTCTACTCTATCATATGGAACCAAAAAACAAGTATTTTAATTTATGTAATAAACAAGTTGTAGAAGCAACTAATACCAAAATCTACTATTTTATAGCAGTGAGTAAGTATTTACCTGTACTTCGACATGCCGAGGGTCTGTTATGTATTGTTCTAAAAGCATATTGTCATCTCCAAACGACTTCATTGATTCACGCTTAGCTGATTCCAGTTGCGGCAAGAAGTCCTCTTGGGTTAAAGCTATTCTCATACCCTGAAAGATAATCAGGTATTATAAAACTTCTAGTAAACAATAATCTGTCAGTTAAAAATCATATTAGAAAGGAAATAGTAAACATATTCTATTTCTTTGTATGACATGGCCATGTTATTCAAAATATGTATATTAAGCTATTGTCGACAGTGAAGACAGAATGAACAAGCATAAAGCCCGCCTGCCTAAAAAAAACTGAAAATAAAGAAACCCATTTTTTATCGTGCCGACGCGCTATATTTAAATTGTATATATAATATACCTACCAGTAGCGAAGAGTCACTTTTCCGAGGAGGGAAGCCGGTGGGAGTAAAATATTTTGAGTTTCGGAAGGCCAGTTAGACTTTGAGTAGACACTCAAGCAGTGATAGGTATAAGGAGGTCAGGGCATATTTTAAAAGGGAAGCCGTCAGGAATCGTGTTATATGGACGCTTCGCCATACCTACCCTATGTCACTCCCACAATGAATACAAATCTAGACACATAATATATTATAATCCATCAAGCTATTTTAGCTGTAGCCTGTAGCCTGTAGCTGTAGCATACATACGCTCGAAAATATTACCGTCCTTGACTTCGGCAGTCGGGCAAACACAAAAAGCCCGCCTGCCTAAAACAAAGCGAAAAAAAGAAATCCATTTTTTTTTTCTCATGGTGAAGCTGCATTGTAATATTACGTACCATATGTCAATCCCAATTATTACGAACCTAATGACACCTCATAAGTTAAGACATTTAGGCTGTAGAGCGTGCCAAAGAAATCGTCATACATACATACGCTCGAAAAACTCAATCCATTTGTACAAAGAGATTCGAAAATTCGCATTACGATTACAAGTCTTCGGTAGTATAGTGGTCAGTATCCCCGCCTGTCACGCGGGAGACCGGGGTTCGATTCCCCGCCGGAGAGATTCCTTTTGCGATTTGTTATTAATTTTAAAGTTTAAACATAATTATTAAGTAGGTAATTTACATAATCGCACATTATATTTCTTATATTATTTCCCTCGAGTAACTAACATTGCGTAGTTAAAGGTGTAAAACACAGATGGCGCTATCGTCAAAATTATATTTCATCAAAAACAATACCATCATAAATTTGTAATTTGGGTAGTATAATTAAAAAAAATAGAAAAATTAACATTTTGACATTAACGATCGAAGCTGCTAAATATATAAAAAAAAAAGGAAGAAGCAGCTTAAAGACTCACCTTTCCACCACCTCCACGGACAGCTTTTATCATCAAGGGAAATCCTATTTTTTGTGCTTCTTCTGTGAGTTTCTCAATACTCTGTTCTGGTCCATGATAACCTTTCACTATAGGAACACCTGCTGCTGACATTATTGCTTTTGATGTGCTATAATAATATTTAATAATTATGTACTTATGTTAATTAAAACACACAATTCTTGTAAGAGTTTGTATGTTTTACGAAATTAAAGTTATGACTACGCTCAAATGACAAAATTGTGTTAACAGACCAATCTTTAACAAATATAACTTATTTTATACAGACTATTTTTTAGTCATCTAAAATAAAGTAATAGAGTAAAATTTCAAAAAACCTATCTACTTACATTACATACATATTTGACAAAAACATCTTACCTATCACATTAAGGGCACATTTATTATATTAATATTCATACTATTATATAAAGCGAACAAGTTTGTTTGTTTGAATGCGCTATTCTCTGAAATTACCAGTTGGATTTGAAAAATTCTTTCTGCATATGATAGCCCATGACATACTTTCTTCTTGAGGAAGAATGCTATGTAATAGAGTTTAGTTTACAGTACCTTTTAATACCCATATCTCTAATAGCTGAAGGTGGAGGTCCAATAAATACTACGTTCTCACTAGCACACTTTGCACAGAATTCAACATTCTCTGAAAGGAATCCATAGCCTGGGTGAATTGCTTGACTATGAGATTTCTTGGCAACTTCTAGAATTTTCTCTGCATTTAAGTAACTTTGTGTAGAGGGTGCTGGACCTATATGGTATGCTTCATCAGCCTGTAAATAATGAGTTGTTTTTAAGATATGTAGAAATCACCAAGTTATCTAAATAATAATATATCAAGGCCAATTTAGACTACCTCCAGCTAGGTGGACATACAAAATGAAAAAGTTTGTGTGAACTGGATCTGAAGGTGGAGGAAGGAGTTTGTATTAAACTTTAAAAAAAATCTAGCTTTAAATTGCAATAAAATGATTGAGATTGTTTATTATTTTGTGTTGATTTGCAATAGCAACACTGAATATGTGCAGTTCAATAGTCGATTTTATTATAATACTTAATAAGTACAAACCTAGAGTTCATTGAATTTATAAAATCAAGCTCACCATTTCAACATGCATAGCATTTTTGTCAGCATCTGAGTAGACAGCTACAGTTCTCACTCCCAGCTTCCTAGCAGTTTTCATAACCCTGCATGCTATCTCACCACGATTGGCTATCAGCACCTTGTTTATTTCTGTTTTACATACTTCTTCTCTGAGTTGTTGAGCATGCTTGAATCTTATTTGATATTGCAAATTGGTTATGCTAAAAAAACAACATTAAATTGTTAGTGATAGTCAAAATGGTCCAGTGGATACCCGCTTCGTAAACACGAGGTAGTGGGTTCGAATCCGAGCGAGTACTTCAAATCATATGTACTTTCTAAGTTTATCTTGGACATTTCTGACTGACAGTGAAGGAAAAAATCGTGAGGAAACCTGGACTTAAAAAAGTCTATATTGCAAATCCGCCTTGAGCAAGCGTGTTGATTATTTCTCATACCTTCTCTATATAAGAAGAGGCATTTGTCCTGCAGTGGGACAGTAATCAGGCTGGTATTATATTTATTAAGGTTTTCTCTTAAATATTGATATCAAATTGAATAAAAAAAATAGAACACATGTAATCTAACTCTAAGTACTTAACAAAATTGGTCTATAGTTTGAAAAGTTTAATAATGTATAAAAACCTTGCACATGAAAAATAATAACTTGTCTAAAATGTAGCTCCAAAACCTAGAGAAAAACTCATGGTTTTTAGATATAAATTCAAAGTAGGTATTCTTAATTACCATTTTGTGAATAGTAAATAGACATAACTGAACTTACCTATTTTTACATAGAGATCGTAAATACATGTTTATGGTCTTTTTTAATACACAGCAATTAAATCAGAGTTTCATAACAGACTTATATCTCCAATGATAGCCCAAAAAATACGTGGTATGTAAGGTATGTTTAGAGATTACGGTAGTCGCCAGGCTCCTCCACGAACTGATAACAGTGTGTAATGAACGATGAATGTAATGTTATTATCGCTGAATTATTTATGTATTCTTATCAACTTATTAGCAATTTTAATCGTGTACTCAAGTTCAAGTAAAAAGTTTTTTGAGTGTAGTATAGCATTTTATACGTACATACTTTGTATTATTATTTACTCATTTACCTATTTAATATTAAGATTACATCATAAAAGCTAAAAACAGGATTGTTATCAGCACTATCAGCTAATTTTGTGATAAACACTTAGATTTGTTTACATTAATTTTTCATAATGACTATGACTAGAGACTAGAGATGGGAGTTTTTAAAATATCGTTGTTGAGCACCAATCTCTATTCGTTGACGGCATCCGATGTCAACACATCGAGGAACGGATGCTGGCAACAACGGCTGTATAAATGTTTTTGACTTCTGAAGTCGTCTACTGCAGGGCATCTCTCTCAAAGAAATGTTTGCTACATTCACACAAATGATATGAGATTGGATGGATGCAAATGATGCAATGGCACACCGTCACCGGCAACGGTATCGACTAGAGATGAGACGTATTTACGCTACCAGGTTTTAAAACCAGGGTTTAGCTTCGAAGTACGGCGCCCTGGTACGAGCAGACAATACTTGCAAGTATGAAAGTATGTGCTACAAGGCGAACGCGCGATAGCAAAGCATAGAAAAACGATTCATATTTCAATGTAGATAAAAAACAGACTCGTATTTTGTAAATAATAAATACTTTGATCTTCAAAGTATTTTTTATTTATACGAATTTGCTCCTTACTTTACTGGAAATGCAGGTTGAATTTCTATGCATGTATTTTAGGTAAGACGCTCGCGTCTAATACTTGCAAGTATGAAAGTCTTTAAGGCAAACGATAGCATAGCATAGAAAAATGATTCATATTTCAATGTAGATAGGAAACACACTCGTGCCTTGTAAATAATAAATACTTTTATCTTCAAAGTATTTTTTTATTTATACGAATTTGTTCCTTATCTTCCTGGGAATATAGGTTGAATTCCTATGCAACTATTTTAGGTAAGGCGCTCGCGTCCAGCGTGGAGCGGGTTGCCATACTCGAACTCGACCTTTAGCGGGTGGGACGAAAAATACTTGCAAGTATTTTAAAACCTTTCGACCCTCGTATTTTTACGTACTTGTACTTAGAAGCCCTGGTATTGAATTTTGCAAGTATATCTCATCTCTAGTATCGACACCAACCACCCACAGTGTCAAAACTCAAAACTGGCAACGGAACGACACATATCACATGCGTAGCATCTCTACTTGATCTGTGCATAACACGAACGATGGCGAGAATCACCGGCACCGTCCGATTGGCCGCTTTGTGCGTTGATTCAATACGATTTGGCGGCCGGTTGGTTGATTGCTCAGAATAATACACAGACAGTATATTAATAATATAACTGTAGAATGTGAACTAAATGTGAAATAAAAACTAAACTATTTTCCAAAGACGGGTAGATATTTATTTGAAATGAACGCAGAACACGTCTTTCTTCATCTAAATTAGAAGAATTCATTTTCTTAAAATTAAATTGTTTTTATTGTATTAGATTAACCTTACAAAAAATTCTCGATGTTTATGTATCGTTCAACTAATAACAATGCGCATCGCGTCATCGATGTCGGCAACGCCAATCCAGTGCGCCGTAACAACCTAGAATACAGAATACCACAACTCTATAAATCAACGGTGTTGGCATCGGATGCCGGTTGAACGACACCGGTGCGCATCGATGACAAAAATAACGAAAACGCCCATAGCTTTAGTAGAGATGAAGAAAAGTTAGAAGTTAGAACTGAAGTTTTAAGCTTGTCACTCCTGCCATCTATTGCAAAAAGATGTAATTAAAATGTGAAGTTAACTTGCATCAATCGATAGGTGACGCTAGTTTCTTAGTAAATTTTCGAATCTGCCAATTCTATGGAAGTTTCACCCCCCTGCTGGCAGAATTAGCTGTCACAATCATAGATTAGATTATACTCTAATATACAGTCACAATCGTCGGCTCTGACGGGCTCTGTTGCCAAAAAAAAAGGAGAAGAAGAAGTACTATTTACGTAATTAAAATTAAACATGAAACTTATTGTCATGTCCTTGGAATAAAGTTTATTTTTCAAATTCTCTCACATCACATTGCGATTATTTTGAAATTAAAAATTTGACTTACAATCAGTCGAAAGCAGAATAATAATTTGTTGTTTGTTTGTTGTTTAATATTAAGCATTATGGGAATAAAAGGTTTATGGGGTGTATTGACTCCGTACAGCGAGAAAAAATCTTTACATGAAGTAAGAATAAAATAAATAAGTATACACTACACTTTGCATTTAAGTAGGTACTTACTTATTACTTTTATTGCAGTTTAGCTTTTATTATATTATAGATTCGAGGAGAAACTATTGCTGTGGATTTATCAGGATGGGTTTGCGACAGTCAGAACGTTACAGAGTACCATATTCAACCAAAGTTATACCTAAGGTAATTAATACATTGGTATTATCTTAATCCAAGAGTACTGGCTAAGTTAATTTCTGCTGTGATTGCCTTGCTGGTTGGTTGCCTTCTTCTAATCTACTCTCCAATTACCAAGCTAGCCAAAAAAAAAATAATTTCTTGCTATGGAGTTTATTTATTTTTAGTTTAATAAAATTCTGCAACAATTTAAGCAAAAATTATCAAAAAAACTTTTTTTAGTAAGTATCTACTAACATAAGCCATGATTATTGTTACAAAATTTTTCTTACAAATTGGCTGATTTTGTTAGGAAACTGAAAATCATATCAGTCAGCAAATTCCACCAACATAATGCATCTATAAAATTATACCAGAAGAGGATTATGCTGCATTTATTTAAACAGATGCTCCTAAACTAGTTTTACATGTGATTGTGTTAATATTTATAATATTTAAAATAAACCAAACTGAAACCTCTTTTCAGGAACCTGTTCTTCAGAACTGCATACTTGATACTGGCTGATATACACCCTATATTTGTGTTGGAAGGTGATGCACCAGAGCTCAAAAGAGATGTTATGGCTGTTCGTAACCAGATTCAGTTTCGAGGAGCTGCTCCCCGACCTGATGCTGCAGTTAGCAACAAAAGACCTGATGTTGCAAGAAAGAGATTTAAAGGTGTATTGAAAGAAGTGAGTAAAAACTTATCTTCATAATTGTATTTGTCTTCCAATGACTCAGATAGTGGAATTGATAATGGCACCACTGTAGTGTTGGATTTCTACAATATTTATAGTGCTAAAAGAATTTTAGGTTCTATGCTTTTTTAATTGTGAGATGAGCCACTAGACAAAACTGTTTCTTAGTGGGAGCAATATGGTGTTGGTGATCACCAACACCATACCATAATGGCTAAATTGGCTAATATATATTATTACTAGCTTTCCGCAGCGCGGTTTCTCCCGCGCGTAAAATATGGTTTGTTGTATCCCTCGGGAACCAGGCCGATTTTCGGGATAAAAAGTAGCCTATGTCTGTCTCCGGCACCGAATCTATCGACATACCAATTTTCATCGAAATCGGTTCAGCCGTTTAGGCGCTGAGTGGTACCTAACAAACACACACACACACACACATACACACATAAAAACTTTCGCATTTATAATATTAATAGGATTAATAGGATTATTATATTCTTTTTTTCATTTATCATATTTTATTTCATCCTTCTTTCCATGTCTATTATTTTAAACTCAAATTTTCAGTGTGAATCACTACTCAAATGCTTGGGAGTTAGATGCATCAAAGGCCATGGTGAGGCAGAAGCTACTTGTGCTACACTCAATGCTCAAAATGTAAGTTGTAATTATGTATGTCTTAACACTTTCTAGGACAGTAAACAGATATGTCCGTGATGTCAATAAAACATCTATTGTGTTTACAGTTCGTGTCCATGAAAGGGTTAAGTTGGTACATAATCTTTAATTTTAAAATAATATAAAGTAAAGGTGTCCATCACTGGAGCAAAAACTAATTTTCTAATTTGTTATTAACATTAAAACCAGTTGCCAGTAACTTTAAATACAACAGAAATGTATTAAAAACACAGGATTTTCAATTTTTAATTTGTATTGTATTGAAACAATCACTATTATTATGAAATTGTAAAAATACTACAAATTTGCTCAGTATCCATTACTGGTGCCTTTCCTGTATAGTGCTCATATTTTGGCGGCTTACGACCGACTAAGGTGGCGAAAATGAGGAAGGCCCGTGGCCAGCAGTTGTTATCATCATGTTTCGTTACCCGTATTACTACCAGTCATTATCATTTGTCATTTGGCTGATAAGATGATCATATTTTTAGTTAGTGGATGCAGTAGTGTCTCAAGATTCTGACTGTTTCGCGTACGGTGCTCGGCGCGTGTACAGAAACTTTAGCGTGTCGAACTCAGCGGGTGGGGGCGCATTGCAGGGATCCGTCGATTATTATGATGCTGAAAAAATGTATAGAAATAATGGTTAGTGTGTTCTATATTATTTCATTCGTTTTAGTGTAGAGGACTAAGTCGGGCAACATAACGATGCAAAATAAAAGGTTAAGAGTTTTAGGGCATTGCAAATTTTCTCTCAAAAGTCTTGTGTTGCTATTCTACAGAAAACTATTACATATAATACCTACACTAGCTAAGTAAGTAGTGTTGTGTTGTACTAAATCGGCAGCAGATTGTCGCTTAGGTAGCAAGTATTATTTTTAATTACACCATAACGTTAGAATCTATGTATCTAGCAAGTATTTTTTCGAGTTCAGGTCTGCTGGCCTTTTTCTAAAAACATACGCAAATAACGCAAAATAACTTAGGGTAGCTTCGAACTTTATTACATTTCGTCTAATAAAAATAACTGTTTTTTAGGGTTTGGTCGTAAAAAAATGGTGGCCCTAGCTCTCCTGTGTGGATGTGACTATGGCGTCGGCGCATGTGGCTTATCAATCAACACCGTTGTGTCATTCTTGCATACAATACCTGAAGATGAAGTTATACCAAGGTACACAGTAAATAGTAGTTATAAGTAATTTTCAGAATTAGTAAAGTCAACTCAAGTTTATGATGTAAATCAGTTTTAAATCTGTATTCAACGTATTTTACATTGTGTCATTATCTCACAAGATGGACTTTCGTCCTAGCAATGTATGCCAGTCAAGACATGGGTTCAACTTTTTGGTATAACGTAACACTACGTCTTTAAAAAATAATAAAAACGATAACATTTTAAAATCGACCTTATGCTATTTGTTTTTAAGTCGATATTTGAATGAAGTTAAAGTACACTAAATATTATGTAGGTTACTATCATGGGTTACTGACGTCCAACGCTACGAGGAGCAAACCCGCTGGGTGTCGGCACCGGGTCGGTGTGACCGCTGCGGACACGGGGGCCGCACGCACGGCAAGAACGGCTGTCCTGTTTGTGCGACGCACCGCGGCTGTCACGATACTGGCCACAAGTAAGCTTTATTTAAATATTAAATATAATAATTACTCTCGTTGACGTTGAGCTTTTCATCTAAGCAGAAAAAAGTGAAAAGCAAAGAAAAGCTAATCAATTAAAGGCCCTGTGCCTTTGCCACGCATTTTCTGCATAATTTGCGCGTTTATGCCAATTGTAGTATAATGAGCCAAAAATCGAAATGGTTGAACCGAAAATTACATAACTAAGCTCAACAAATTAACCAAATACATAGATATCCATCAATGTCCTTTTTCTGTTTCTAGAACGAAGGTATCCGAAGTCAAACGTGAGTTGTCTCTACGTAATCGTGCATTGACCTGTGGCTCGCCATTCCCAGAACCTAAAGTGATGAAAGAGTTTTTAAACACACCGCCGGAGGAAGTAGACTTGGATAAATTAAAGAATCCTGCACCCAGTTTAATTCAGTTTGTGGTAAGATTGTCATTGTTTACAGATACTGGAACGTAGACTTGGTCGATAGACAACACGAGGGTTGGGAACAAACTATGTTACAACTTATGGCAAAGCTGTTTTGAAGATGATTTTAACAATTTTAGAAACGCTATGTTTCACAGACTTATTCTAAATGGAAGTTAGTTACCATAGTTATATCACTTGGGTTGGTGACCGCAGTGAAGTGATATGTACGCAGGTAACGCTCGATACCCGGCACATCCTTAATCGCCTTTCATGACTACCACAACATACATCTCACACTGTATCTTTGAGAGAATATATGAGTGTGTTTTGTAATACGATACTCCCTTCTTCAGAAACTGATGACGTATAAGTTGGACTGGTCAGAGAGATACTGTGTGGAGAAGTTTTTGCCCTTGCTTACGAAATGGCACCTACAAGATAATGTACCTAAGAGAACAATACAAGCGACCGCTATCAAGAAAAAGAGAAATCCAAGAGGTAAGAACATATCTTTATATGAATACTTTGTATTTTCAATGTCTTTTTAGCTCTATACCGACCTTCGGTTCAAGGGCACCAAAGATCGGCATGGATAATAGTAAATTTTAGTAGTAGTAGATCCACGCTGGTTTCAGCATGAATGGGTCGGATCGACTAGAAAAGTACTACCTCAACTGGCCCAACTGATGCAGAGATGGAAAACCTCGCAGTATGTGTGGGACCAGCTGAGTATCCGCGGAGTCATTGTGTGAGTGGTGTGGGTCGACCCGCCGGCCAGGGAGACACTTAGAAACGATGGTGCCGCTGGCCGCCTACGGCATAGTACAGGGGCCCAACTAGGCCTAACCACCCTAGGAGGCTGCTACACACCAGGTCGCGCATAATCCCGGAGTGGTTCGTCGTGCCGGTTGGTGACCGGATGGTGGGACCCGGCGACCATTTCCTTGAGGGTACGGAGGCCCTTCCGTCCGGCGGATCGGCTACCACCATGCCACACAGTTAAATGACGAAGCAATACTTGGCACCTTGTCTAGCCCTGCTGCGAGGGCATTAATCTTGCCGGACGGCTTAGCGTTTACCAGCACGTCGTCTGTTTGCTCGTCTACCACTATCGGAAATAAAAAAAGCAATCACAAATTCTCCCACTTTTAGTATAATATCGAGTATAGTTTACAGCTACTTCACGTTACCAAGTCATCTTATAATAATTATGTGAGATAAATCTTCAGATTCTCTTCACCATAAATAAAGAGTAATCCTACGTTAAAATATATGATTAATATTACGTAATTATCTTGTAGGTGTACCAAGTTATGAAGTCGTATGGGAGGACATTGATAAACAATACGCAGAACTTATTCCTGATGATCAGTTTGAAGGTATTGCATTAATATAATGGCATATGTATAGCGTATTTTTGGTATTATAAATAAAATTTAGCTTCAACTTACATATTTGCCAGTTATGGAAAGTCTTTTACGTTTTATACTTTTTTAAGCGAATGTTGCGCTTAAAATAGTATAAAACGTAAAAGACTTTTGATACAGATACTCTAATACTTTATAATTTAATCTAATCTTGTTCATTTACAGTAGATGAAGATCGCACGGTAGTATGGACCACAGTAGAAAGGCAAGACTTAATAAGAAAATATTACCCAGATGTAGTTGAGGCCTATGAAGAGTCTATTAAGAAACCTCCTAAAGAAAAGAAGACTAGAACTCGTAAGAAAAAGGAGAATGACAATCTTGACAAACCTAAAAGAAAGTATAATAGAAAACCTAAAAATGTTGCATCCATTGACGATCTAAATCAATCTATGAAATCTTTGGACCTTAAAAGTAATGAAAAGAATACTAGTGCATTAAATGTTAGCGTTTCCGTTAATAAGTTAAAAAGAAAAATGAAAAATAGTACAAAGAATAAGCAGAAGACTCTGACCAGTTTTGTTTCTAGGAAAAAAAGAACTAGTAAGAAACTCATGCAGTCTTTGAGACATAGCTTTAGAAATTTATCTTTGAATCAGGAAGGCACAGAATCAAATATTGTTAATGATTATTTAGACGATTTGTTTGACGGAAAGGAAAATATAGATGATATTAATACTTCGTTAAATTTACATTCAGATAATAAAAACTATTTAAGCATTTTAAATCAGACTGATGACGACGATGGAGATATTTCTGATATTATTGAAAATATTGTTCAGCGAGCCTCTGTATCCAAGACTGCTAAAGTAGACAATAACTTAGTTAGACTCGTATTTGATAAGTATTCTACACCTAAGAAATTAAGTATGAGAAAATCTTTATTAACTGAAATTCGTAATAATTGTTCGACACCTAATGATAGTCCCATCGCAAAGAAATGTAGATATAGTACGAATAGTCCAGTACAGAGGAAGCCAAATAATAATTCGAGCAAAAATAAGTTCAGGTTTAGTATGAACAGTCCTATTCAGAGCAAATGTATTAACAAAAATAGTTCGTTACTTATAAGTAATGTAAACATTAGTGTAGATTATAATGAGCCTTTATTAGATAAAGTAAACACAAGTTACTTCTTCGAGAAGCCGACGGAAGATGTCGACGCTTTCGAATTGTCATTACAACAAAGTGCTGTCATTGTTCTAGATTCTACTGTTGAGTATAGTTTACCTGATGTTTATCTTTAAAAATCATGTTACATTTTATTATTTGAAATAAACTATATAACAAATATTTTGTCTATAATTGAAGATGTTCCCTCATTGCTTTTTTATCAGCTAGTACTAGCTGTAGCCAAATGATAGGATTTTTTTTTTAAATACGCAATTTGGTATGCGGTTACACGCGTGCTATATTACGCGTTTATTCCGGCGTATTCACTCAAATCGGTCTTCTCCTTCTTCTTACGTTTCAATTTCTTCCTTTAAATAGTTTTGGACCAAAATTTGGCAACTGCCAAAGCAGAGTTTGATGTAGTGTTTAGGTCATTCCTAGTACAAGTAGTGGGGCACGACGGACACGACAGTAGATGTACCTAACTGGTGGTAGTAAATCATTTAACAACCCAACGCTCATACGAGTTAGCGTTTACGAGCGCTTGTACGCGCCTATACCAGAGGCCCTAGACAAGTGTTAAATATTTCTATTCTATTCATAGAATAGATTGAAAAATGTATGGGATTGACATAAGCTAACGCCAACGCTTATGTCAATCTCATACATTTTTGTATATTTTCTATGAATAGAATAGAAATCTTTGACACTTGTCTAAGGCCTCTGCTTACAAAAACGAGCTATACTCGCGAATAAAACGCTGGTTTGACACCGTCCTTATTCTTTACGATGTTTTCCCTTAGCTTAGCCTTTTCCCATAAGTGAGCAATATCCAAAATGAACTTGTCAAAGTGCATATTATGACTTAAAAATAACTTGGCTCGGTTTAGAACTTTTGACCACTATCACGACTTATACTTTTAAATTTCCGAGTTTGTACGCTGACATTTAAATAAATATTGAATGCCCCGAAGTTGATTTTAGTTGTTTTAAAAGTAAAGTTTCAGTCCGCGCGCAGTGTTTCAATGAATCTTGTACATTTCTATAACAACGACTACGAATTAATTATGTACCTATTGTCTGTATTGAGATAAATTTTGGTTAGACACTTGCATTTATTTTGAATGTCGAAAGCTGGCGAGTAATTGCTTATAGCTCACTTGTTTGTGTAGTTATGTTGGTACCCTCTATTCACTTGCAGTACATGGTATACTTACCTACCTAAGACTAAGGAGTTGCCTAAAGTTAGTGTAACGCCGATTAAAAAAGGATAGGTTGCGGTGGTGTACCTACTAATGAAGGTGTTTAGAAAAAATTTCGCCACCAGTTGACGCCACTTTGTTAAAAGGTCTTCAATTATAAGAGCGCTATCAAAACAAATTTTTTCAGTGTTTATTTCGGCAATTTTAATGTTTAATTTACAAAATGGATAATTCACGTGCTTAGGGACAAAAGAAAAATACTGAGAGGGTTTTCTAAATTGGTGCCCACGAGGTGGCAGCATCGACGCATCAGGTCTAGCTGTCAAGCGCTTTTAGAAGGTTACACCGGTTACACCCTGATTAGCCCAATGTGAAAGTAAAAGTGGCGCCAACTAGTGGCGAAAATTTTCCTAAACACCCTCATTACATTATCTTAAGCAATACAATACTGCAATACACGCCACTGTTTCACCAGACCTACCTATTGTCCTTAACTGTCGCTTAACTACTAGCTGTATCTATATCTTGATTTTAATAGATAAGACCTGTTCTATAACGTTGCATTAGTGCCTTCACCGCCTTTTTAGTATCTTCTACTCGGGTACCGTTTGACAGTTACCCGCCTAGATTGTTTGTTATTGTATTTTAGGAGTATGTACTCGTAACATAAATTATTAACGGTTCAATGTGTGGCATCATCAAACTCTATGCACAGTTTGTTTTGCCGAGTTTATCACTTTTCTAATACTTACACCAAACGAAATTAAACCAATTTACACGGTTATAAAGTGAATATAACTGATTCCGGTACAAATAATTGCAAATTATCTTTAACTTGTGGTTTGTTTAGCAGCCAAATACATTTGAAATGCTAATTGTTGAAAGTTCGGGGCCTCGTACCGCACCTAGTTTAATAATTAATTCATGTTTTATTATTATTGGAATAGCCGTGCCAAATACAGGTTTACCACTAAACTGAACAAGGCCAGTTTCAGACGTTACATACTAATATCTCCAAGGCTTTTTCTAACTATCCCAATTATTTGCATATTGCACATATCAATGTTCAGAGTGTTCCTGGTCACTATTCCGATCTTCTGGCATCCTTTAGCAATGTACGCCTTGATGCACTCTTAATATCTGAGACTTTCCTCAAGCCTTCTCTCCTGTCTACTCATTTTGCTCTTCCTGGCTTTGTTCTTATCAGAAATGATAGGACTGGTAAGGGTGGTGGTGGCGTTGCCATATACTTACGTGCTGACATACCATACAAAATCATCAGTGCATCTCCGGCTCATTATTCTGGTTCGGCTGAATCTTTATTTCTTGAAATTACTTTAAATTACTCAAAATTATTACTTGCAGTATTCTACTCTCCTAATCTACACGTTGACTATTTTGACTCTTTAGAATCCAATCTTGATAACCTTTGCCCTATGTATGAGCATGTAATTTTAATGGGTGATTTCAATACATGTCTATTAAAAAATGATTCTCGCGCACTTAAACTTCGTTCTCTTCTATGCTCTTTTAATCTCCAAATTCTACCGTTAGCGGCAACACATAAATTTCCTAACTGTACGCCTTCTTTACTTGACCTTATGATTGTTTCATCACCTAACAACGTCGCTGAGTTTGGGCAGCTCGCTGCAACTTTCTCTTATCACGACCTCATCTATCTTTCTTATCGTATCCGTCCTCCCAAACGTAAACCTCGGTATTGCTATCTTCGTAGTTATAAGGGTATAGACGTGGAGGCGTTGAAACATGATGCTGGTGATATCGACTGGTCGCAGGTTGTCGACAGAGCCAGTATTGATGAAAAGGTTGATTGTTTTAATGCCAAGTTGCTGGATTTGTATGACAAACATGCTCCGCGTCGCCGTATTAAAATCAGACACAATCCTGCGCCGTGGATGACTGCTGAGATTAAAAATGCTATAGCATCTAAGGACAAAGCTAAAAGTAGGTACAGGCGTAGACCTTCGGATAACAATCTCGCTCATTTCAAAGCTGTGCGTAACCGCTGCAACTGTTTGTGTCAAGAAGCTAGGAGACGCTACTTTCATGAATCCCTTGTTGACCGTAACTCTTCCGATGTCTGGAGATTTTTGAAATCAGTTGGTGTCGGCAAATCTACTACGGATACCTGTAAAGATGTTGACTTGTGTGCGCTAAACATGCATTTTTCCCTACCACCTGTCTCTCTTGACCCTAGTATTAGATCTTCTACTTTATCTGAACTCTCTAACTTGCCTATACCTGATTGCCCAATTTTTAATTTGAGCGCTATCTCTGAAGACGCTGTTAAAAAATCTATTCTTGCTATTTCGTCTCCCGCTGTTGGTAATGACAATTTGTGTTCGCGAATGATAACCCCTATTCTTCCAATACTGCTACCTATCCTTACTCACATTTTTAACTTTTCTGTACTCTCCGGTACATTTCCTTTAGCTTGGAAACTGGCGCACATAATACCACTGCCTAAAATAAGCAACCCTACTTCTTTATCTCATTATAGACCTATTTCTATTCTACCTTTCCTTTCTAAAGTTCTCGAGCACATTGTACATGGCCAAATTTCCAGTTTTCTTTCATCTAACACTCTTAATTCTCCCTTCCAGTCTGGATTTCGTGTCGGTCACAACACAGTTTCTGCGCTGCTTAAGGTCACAGATGATATCCGTTGGGCAATGGATAATAAGTCGCTCACTGTTTTAGTTCTACTTGACTTCAGTTGTGCCTTTAACTCAGTGGATTTTGATATTCTGATAGGGATCCTTAAATCTATTAACTTCTCTTCCTCTGCGTTATCCTGGTTTGACTCATACCTTCGGGATCGCTCGCAGTGTGTTCGCCTCAACGAGACTTTCTCCAACTGGTGTGCTCTCACTGCTGGTGTGCCTCAGGGTGGTGTCCTTTCGCCTCTTCTTTTCTCCATTTTTATAAACACTGTTACCAAGGTAATCTCTTCTAACTTCCATCTGTACGCAGATGATTTGCAGCTTTACAGACATTTTTCATTAGCTGAAGCGGACGCTGCGATTAATTCCTTGAATCTAGACCTGGATAATATCAGTAATTGGGCTAAGTCTTTCGGCTTGCAAATTAATCCAACTAAGTCCCAGGCTATGATTATAGGCAGCAGATACTTTCGCAATGCGCTTGACTTAACATCTCTGACACCATTAACTGTCAACGGCTCAACAATCACCTTTTCTGATACGGCTAAGAATCTTGGTGTCTTACTTGACAGTAATCTTTCGTGGCGAGCTCAAGTAAATGAGGTTAGTCGGAAGGTGCACTTTTCATTTCACTCGTTAAAATGCCTCCAAAGCGTCTTGCCCTTTAAAACTAAAATCTCTCTAGCCCAAACGCTCATTCAGCCGATAATTGATTACGCCGATGCCTGCTATCTGGATGCCACTGAGGAGCTCTTAAATAAGCTTGAGCGCCTGCAAAACTTATGCATCCGTTTTGTTTTTGGTCTGAGAAAATACGACCATGTTTCTCACTTTCGCAGCGAACTCAAGTGGCTCCCTATCCGCCTTCGCAGGAACACTCGAATATTATGTCTACTTTTCAACATTCTTTTTAATCCTAACTATCCTGCGTATTTGCGCGAGCGTTTTTCGTTTGCTCGCCCTTCCGATGCTCCTTGCAGATCCCATCTTAGAACTCTGCTTAATATCCCTTCCCATAAAACTGATTTTTATTCCTATTCCTTTTCTGTTCATGCAGTTCGGTTGTGGAATTTACTTCCGCCTAACATACGAGATTCCAACACCATCTCTATCTTTAAAAAACGGGTTAAAGAACATTACCTTTTAACACTACAGTGATTATCTACATTTATATTTATATATGTATGTATATATATTATAACGGGTGGCGCAAAAGTAAAGACCCTATTTGGTTCAGCTATAACATTTTTTCTAAATTAGAAAACTAGATTTAGATTTTTTTAAATGTATATTTGTGCCATTAAATTTCGTACCATTAGGATTTAAAGATGATGTCTTTTAAATGGTGACCTCCAGAGTTGATACACATTTGAGCCCTATTTATGAGATTTTCCTTCAAAATTGGTTATGAGTGACGAAGCGCATTTCCATCTCTCAGGGCATGTCAATAAGCAGAATACTCGGTTCTGGGGCACTGATAATCCGCGCATTATTCAAGAAACACCTCTACACCCACTAAAAGTTACTGTATGGTGTGGCATCTGTGTTGACAGAGTGATCGGACCCTATTTTTTCGAAGACGCTGGAGGCAATGCGATTACTGTCACTGGAGAACGCTACAGAACCATGTTACGTGAGTTTTTGATACCCAGTTTGGACGAATTGGGGCTGGAGCACATCTGGTTTCAACAAGACGGCGCTACGGCACACACAGCGCGCGACACTATGGACTTAGTGAGGGACGCTTTTCCAGGCCGAGTTATCTCTCGTTTTGGCGATTTGCCTTGGCCTGCAAGATCACCCGATCTGACCAGTCCAGACTTCTTTCTTTGGGGTTTTTTGAAATCTCGGGTGTATGTGAACAAGCCACAGACTCTCGCAGCTCTAAAAGAAAACATTCGTCAAGAAATAACGAACATATCGCAGGAAGTGTTACGGCAAGTTATGCAAAATGTCATAAATAGGGCTCAAATGTGTATCAACTCTGGAGGTCACCATTTAAAAGACATCATCTTTAAATCCTAATGGTACGAAATTTAATGGCACAAATATACATTTAAAAAAATCTAAATCTAGTTTTCTAATTTAGAAAAAATGTTATAGCTGAACCAAATAGGGTCTTTACTTTTGCGCCACCCGTTATATATATTATTTAAGTACGTTCATTTAATATATTGTTTATATGTATGTGTATTTATATTTTATTTTATTTTTGCGGTTTTTGTTTTAGTTTGGTTATCTTTATTTAATGTATCTACACACTGTGTCTATGTTTCTTATCAATTTTCCTGTCGCAGGTCTGCTGGAAGAAATTTCTGATGAAATAAGCAGTACCTTTGTGCTCTTGTTATTTTATGTACTATCTTTATATGTTTTGTGTGTGCATATAAATAAATAAATAAATAAATAAATAAATAAGGCTTAAGTTTTCGTATACCGTTTAACAAATATTCAAAACATTAATAGAAATATTTTTGGTTAAAATTGTTATGTCTACTTCTGTACCCACATTTTGAGACGAAATAAATGAAAATTTGAACACGATACTTAGATATTTATTTATTATAATCAAGGTATTTCTTTTATTCGATTTTAATTATACCTACTTACGCAAATTAAGATTTGCAGGTATGAATAGGGTTCCAGCTGTTAAATAAACGCTATTTGCGTAGTTAAATATCAAAAGCTGGTCACATCCCTACTCGAAATTGAACTATGATTAGGGCCTAATTTGAAATTTGATGTAGTTTTGTTTCTTGTTTTTTCAAACAACGAAAATAGCAATCAAAATCGATGATTTCTTTTATAACCCAGTACGTCCATACGACAAGTGTTTATCATACTGGAGCATGCCTGCGACGACCAATCAGGGTAAAAATCCCCATAGTTGTTGGGATTCGGCGAAACCAGATATGTCCATTTGCTATCTTTAAAACCAGACAAGTTCAAAGTATTTTTTTTTTTTTTTTTTTTTATATTATAACCTACCAAAGTGACTCCACCCCGCCTGATGGTAAGCAGTCAGTGGAATCCAGAAGTGGCGGCCACTATACCAAAAGCCATCGTCTTAAACTGCTGGTATAGTGGCCTCCACTATGGCGGCTGGGAATAGGGTTAGGGGAAGGGAATGAGGGAGGTGAGGAAAGAGGATAGGGGGGAAATTGGGCCTCCGGCGCTCTCACTCACCGAACGAAACGCAGTAGTACGCATACTACTACTCTTAAGTCGATCTTCTATGAGAGGGTAGTACTTCCCCGGACGATCCGGCCCATTCATGCTGAAATCAGCGTGGATCTACTACCGTACAACTCCAAACTCCGGTACATTTTGCTTGGTAACATACCGTTATGTCCATATTTTAAACTGATTTTCTACGAACGTGGAACTGGTGTTTCTGGGAGACTTTAACGCCCACCACGAAACCTGGTTGGGTTCTCTCAGAACATACCATGCGGGACGAGCCGCCCATGCATTCGCTCTCACGCATGACCTGACACAACTGGTAATCCATCCCACCAGGATACCAGATATTCCAGGTCAAGCACGCTCTTTGCTAGACCTACTGCTGACGAGTCACCCAGACCAATACAGTGTTTCGGTCCACGCCCCACTGGGTAATTCCGACAACTGTTTGGTCTGCGCCTCAGTGCCCCTTGTTCCTCCCCCACGACGTGCGGAGCACAGGGATCCGTCGAAAAGCGACGTCTATGGCACTACTCGTCAGCAGACTGGGACGGTATGCGGGATTACGTTGCTTCCGTCCCATGGGCATCACGCTGCTTTAAAGACAGGGATCCGTCGCAAAGTGGTACTGATGTCGCTGGTGAAATCTTGTTCCGTATGGAATATTACATTCCATCCTCAGATGTCACCAGTGCCTCCAAAATGCGTCCCTGGTTCAACCGTGAGTGCGCAGATACTGTTAAACAAAAAGAATCGGCGTACCGCGCTTGGATCAGGGCCCGAGCACAGCGCGACCCTAGCTTGGATAGCCTAAAAGCAGCGTACAACAAAGCCACTAGGGAATGCAAGAGGGCTTACATCAGAGCATCAGAGCGGATGCCCAGCGCATTTCGTATCCTACGGGTAGCTACGGCTACCCGTAGGATACGAAATGCGCTGGGCATCCGCTTATAGGATACGAAAGGGTGCCCCAGGGGTCCGTCCTGTCGCCCACCCTGTATCTTCTGCATGTCAATGACATGTTGTCAATTGACAACATTCATTGCTATGCAGATGATAGTACAGTGCATGGGCGATATCTTGGACATCCTGCGCCTAAACAGACTGACATCGAGGCAAAACGCCTAGAACTTGTCACTGAGCTCGACCAGGTATTATACCGCATTTCTAAATAGAGTTGTGAGAATTTGGTCGAGTTCAATGCCAAGAAAACACAGGTGTGCGCGTTCTCTGCAAAAAAATCTCCGTTCCTTCCCCTTCCCTCTCTTTAGAACACAGCGTTATCACTACAGGATAGCCTAAGTATCCTGGGTATGGACATCAGCCGAGATCTCAACTCCAAGAATTATATCGAGTGCGTCATTAAAACCGCCTCCTGTAAACTCGGTGTCCTGAACAGGGTGAGGCGGTACTTCACGCCCGAGCAGCTCTGTCTTCTTTATAAGACACAGGTTCGTTCCTGCGTGGAGTACTGCTCTCATCTTTGGGATGTCTCCGCACAGTACTTACTGGATGCACTCGATAGGTTGCAGCGGCGAGTAGTCCGTATCATCGGAAGCCCGGAGGCTACTAAGATCATTAAGCCTTTACAGCTGCGAAGAGACATTGCCTCAATGGCCGTCTTTTATATCCTTTACCATGGAGAGTGTTGTGAAGAGCTCTTTGAATTAATCCCACCCTCTCCCTTTTTATCCAGAACGCCACGTGCGGGACTAAAGTGCCACCCTTTCACAGTGGTATCTAAAGAATCTAGAACCAAACGGTTCAGCACTTCTGTCAGACATACTTTTGTCGCTCAATTAAAGCCTGTAACTCTTTGCCAGCGCATGTGTTCCCATCTAATTCTAATCATGGGTCTTTTAAGCGGGTCGTGAAAAAGCATCTCACAAAGCCGCCATAGTGGAGGCGACCATACCAGTAGTTTGGCTTTTGGAATGGTGTCCGCCACTTGTGGATTCCACTGACTGCTTAGTTAAATATTAAAGCTAGGTAGGTACGTCCACTAAATGGGAAAATTAAAATATGAAAGAAACATGTTTTATACATATCTACTTTTTGAAAGATATACGGTTTTATATTGAACGACTACTCAATGTATGGGTTTGTATATTATTAGAATAGAAAAAAAAACAATAAGTAAAGGGTTAAGCTAGAAAATCAGTTTAAAATATGGACAACCAGTTGTGTCAGGTCATGCGTGAGAGCGAATGCATGGGCGGCTCGTCCCGCATGGTCTGTTCTGAGAGCCGATCCGCCGGACGGAAGGGCCCCCGTACCCTCTCGGAAATGGTCCCCGGGTCCCACCATCCGGTCACCAACCGGTACGACGAACCATTCCGGGATTATGCGCGACCTGGTGGGCCAGCCTCCTAGGGTGGTTAGGCCTAGTTGGGCCCCTGTACTATGCCGCGGGCGGCTAGTGGCACCACCGTTTCTACGGGTCTCTCTGGCCGGCGGGTCGACCCACACTACCCACACAATGACTCCGCGGATACACAGCTGGTCCCACACATGCTGCGAGGATTGCCATCTTTGCATCAGTTGGGCCTCCGGCACTCTCACTCACCGAGTGAAACGCAATAGTACGAATAGCATTACTCTTACGTCGATCTTCTATAAGAGGGTAGTACTTCCCCGGTCGATCCGAAACCAGCGTGGATCTACTACTATACTACACATTTTAGGACAATATTTTGCCTTTCCGAGAGTCAACCAGTAGGTACAACGTTTTCTTCTTAAGAGGCCATAAAGCGTAATTAATGATCTTCAAAGCTACTTTGGGTACGTGAATAGCATATCACCAGACAGGATCCTCGGTCGGAGGTCTCCTTACTCGCTAGGTACCTGCTTCAAAATAAATTAAAACTCCAGTATCATTACAACATTGAAATTCACTTACAGCTGATTAAAATAGTGCCTAAGCTTGTTATTAGTTGCTAGTGTGCATAAAGCGTTTACACTTCTTCGCGTATCCACGAGTACTACTTGACGGACAGTGACCATGTTAGCTAATATTGACGAGTCATTAGCCTTACATGTTCGTAAGTTCTCACTATTGACAATGCTATAGGCGCAATATATCAAGCTACAACAGCAACGTCGGCAGTACAAACGATCTAAGTGAGGTATTGGAGCAATCAAGAAACATACCTAATTACGGTAGACCGTAATTAGGTATGTTGCTATTGATCGCTTAAAATGAAATAAAATGAAAATATATTTATTCATATAGTTTAGGTAAGTAGGTTTTGCCTTATAGCCGTGTTTGTAATAATGTTGTACGGTTTAATTGTATCTAAATATAGGATGTGTGTATGGTGCGAGGGCCACTTTGTTAAAACTCTTTGAAAATGTCCTTATGATTTAGTGAACATTCCCAAAGAATTGTGAAAGTTGAAACCAGATTTTGTGAAAGTCAAATAAGCGAGTTATGGCCTGTAAAGTTGGACCCTCAGTTCTCACATAGAGGATTGAGGGCCCACCTGTGCCAGATAAAGTATGGCCACTGCAGTAAAAGTATTTATGCCAAAATCTAATCTAATGTCAAACAAAATTTGTGAAAACTAATTAATAACGCAAAACACTGTCCTGTTTCGTAAATTTTCGTTCAAAATGGGCCCTCAATGCTCATACACGTCAAAGTTTATAACGTAAATAAAATAAAACCACTAACATATAACTACTATTTGAAATCCTACATGCTACTGAAGAAATTGTGAAAATTTGTGAAAGCAAGAACAGGTCACAGCTTCTTGTGGTTTGGAAGTTATGACCTTGATAAAATTCGGGCCCTCGATCCTCCATTTCTTTTGTATGTTGTTTTATTGTGTTTTAACGTATGAAAGATAGACAAACATAAAATTGTGTATTTTTGTAAAAAAAATGTGCAACAAATTGGTGTTATTTGTTACTAATAAGACTTACGATAAAAGTACAAACCTTAATAGATTCTGAAATTGACTATTTTTTCATTGAGTGTGTGGGTAGAGTGACAATAAATTCTTTATCCTAGTTCTTTATCTTTTATTTGTCCTAATTGTTCTTCTATAGGAATAGATGGTAAGCGTCCCCTTGGCATGGTTATGTGTATCTATTGGAAAACTTTCTATTATGTTGTTTAATAAATAATTATTAACTAATTAATATTAATATTATTATTTTATTAGGTTTCAGATATTATTATAAATTATTTAATTAAAAACGTCAAATTAATTAACAGCTTAATTTTTTTACTCTATATTGCCTTTGAAAATGAATGTTGTAATTTATTGGAAGAAATAAGTTTTGTCAATATCATAAGTACCTACTTACTTATTTACATAATAATTTGAATTTTTTTATTTATTTTGGATTTGCCCTCGCAGAAGCGAAAAAATTTGTTTGTATTTTCATTAAAATAATTATATGTTTGCGGTCAATTAACTAAAATAACTCTACCTTTTACGACCTCTGTTAACAACGCACAGACACTAGCACTATAAAGCGGAAGAGTTTGTTCGTTTGTTTGTTTGACTGTGCTAATCTCACTACCAGTTGAACTACCAGTTGGATTTAAATAATTCGTGTCGGGGGTTCTCACTATCATTTTATTATTATATCATTTTTTATCAATTTGTACTTAGCATTAGAACTTTAACATTAATAAACAAACTCTTATCTATCTCCTCGTATTATACAATATCATCATAGCAAACAAAAAGGGTGTTCGGTAAAGTACTACACAAACATAATATTATGCTTATGTTGCCTATACATATAAGCCTCCCAAAAAAAAATCTCTGATTAATAGTGAAAACTCTATCAAAATCAGGTTTAGAAGAAGTTAGCGACTTAGTGGAGACAGACAGGCAAAAGCAGCGACTTTGCTCTACACTATTACAATAGAATACGCAATAGTACAGCGACCGTCTATAGAAACTGGCAGCCAATGTATGTGACCTTTATAACACGCAGTCCCTGTAGTTTTTATCTTACTGTCTCGCAGTGAAAGTGCACGTAGCTGTGTAATAGTTGACTTGTGTAAGTAATGAATAGTAAGTAGTACCTACCCAGTAGATTAGAAGCGTGGCGAACGAAATTTGCGTAGTTATCTGTAATAACTACGCAAATTTCGTTCGCCACGCTTAGTTCAAATGTTTATTTTTATTTAGAATGTGATTATACAAAGTACTCAAGAGTACAAAAGGAATTAGGAGTACGTTAGTGTTTTGCTACAGGCTACAATTTCGTAGCGGGCTCTACGAAGTCTACGAACTACAAAGTTTGTTGTTTGGTAAAGTGTGGCTTTTGTGATTATAAAGCGGTGTTATTTTTGGTTGTTTAAGCTATAACCAAGGCTAGGCCGAGGTCGCTTTTGCGAGGTGTTATAAATAGGTGCTATAGGAAAGGTCACTGTTTGTTGACTACAATCTTAATTGTAACCCGGTAGCGTTATTACGTTATTACGAAATTAATAAAAGCTGTATCTAATTTCTAAACATCTTTATCGTAATGATAAATAATATATACAATATACATATGATAATAAAGCTTTTCAGATTAAGTTACGGGTCTAAACGTATTACCGAGGTATTAGCCCTCTAAACGTTTTGCAATTAAAAATTAATTAACCTGATCCACTCTGCGCATTAGACAGGTACTTGCCTGGCCTTGGGTTACATTTTATGCCAATTTTATACGAGCTTTTTTAATTTAAAAAAGGTAATAAAAAACCTCAAGGTTAGATTTGCAGTCGTTACACTTTTGTATGTACATAAAGTTCAAAATTGTACACTATTACGAGTACATATCATCGATATATAATTTAGTTGCAGAATATTTGGCTCACCTAGCATTAGTACTTGGGTATATGGCAGAAAAAGCATGGGTAGAATAAATGCAGTAGACATTAAAGCACTGAGAAGCAAGTTTGGAGCGAATCTGTTAGATAGAGTAAAGTATAGCGTGATGTATGGCAGACAGGCGTGAAGTTATGAATGTATGTCTGTAAGAATAATGTACACTTACATGTTGCCACTATTTTTATACACCAGTGTCGCTAATAAATCTGCACAAATCCTTCGATTGTGGCCATAAGAAAAAGAAAAAAGTACAGCATACACTCTAATTTAGCTACAATTTTTGCTACTTATTATGGCAGATGGGTCAACCAGTTTACTTGACGGTAAATGGTAATGCTATAATGGCTCTTTGACTTCTGCAATATTCTGGCATTGACTCAGCCAAGCCGCAAATTTGTTGTGTTTGTATTTCGTCTAACTAAGGTATTATTGGTAAACGGAAAACAATATTTTTATAGAATTGGATCACAGGTATAACTGAAAACTTTTAGTAAATAATGGAACGTGTGTATTGTTTATTACGTAGTACGTAATGTACTACGTATTAAACACGCTACGCTTCTTAGAATGGCTGGTGTTTAAGAATTGTACCGCATGGAAATGGAACATAGAACTTTTTCCATATCAGTTGTACCTACCAACGTAGGCATTCTTGCTGCAACATCGACGCAAGCAGGACATTATTTTAACAATTTGTCAAAATAACAATGGATATGTCTCTTTAGATTACAAGATGACTTTAAATTGCCTTCCTTCCCATTCATTCTTTGAAATTAATATATTGTCAGTTTCGTTTAGTCAACATTGGAACTAAGCATTGAAATAAATAAAACGTATTCGCAAAGCCTTCAGCAATGAATAGTAGTGAATGATGGAGTACCGAAGGCTACTCAAAGCCGGCGTCCGTCGGTGAACAATGGATATATTTGCGCAGAACGACCGACACCTGCACGTTCTCATCGATATCAATTTGCGCGTTTTTAATCGTTTTCGATTACGATCCAACAGTTTTATTCGTTTAATTATTCATCTACCTACTTGGTTATTCAAATTAATGTTTAAATACCTACATTAGAAGTTATGATCTATGTAGGTATTACAAAAGTGTATATTTACATAATCAACAGTACACGCAATATTTACAACAATCTTAGAACAACTTAGACATAATTTGAATCAACAAATATTTTTTTAAGGATCTAAGGTAATTAATTGCACAAGCTATCTAGCTATCAATGTATGCCGTTATTTTTAAATATGGTATTTGAATTTTATTTAATTTAATTTAACCTTCACTAAATGAGAAGAGGCCTTTGCCCTGCAGTGGGACAGTAAAACAGGCTGGTATTATTATTATTATTTGAATTTAATTTGGCGAGACCCACAAGGTGCTCGTGGTATTGAAAAATTATATTCGCGGCTGTTGTTACGAAAATAATTAGTGAAGTAGACGTTTGCCTTTCAGCTTATTATATTTTTTTTCAAACCTTATTGCTTTTTGTGTGCTTGGTTTAAGCATAAAATTAAGATGAAATAAAATGTGTCAACAACACAGTGTGTTTTTATCTTAACTGTCCATCACTGATGCAAAAAATTAAATTTCTCTTTGGTAATAATATTAAAACCAATCGTAGTGTCCTACATTTAATACCGCAGAGATGTAGAAAAAACACAGAACCTCAAATTTTCAACATGTATTGTATTATTAAACAATCACTATCTATTTGTTGTTATTAATGAAATTTATAAAACACCATAAATTTGCGCTTATAGTGTCCATTACTGGTGCCTTGCCTATATCTACATTTTATTTTAACGTACCTACTTATAAAGTAACCACGAACCTCGTGGTCGGAGTATATTTAAAGGTTACTCATCTAAGGAGCGTAACGTGGTACCAACACAAGTTTGTTGCGCGCCGTTGAGGGTTCCAAATAACCTCACTCACCGGTTCAGTGTACAGGGTTTGTATCAGTACAGCAGTTCAGACAAGTTCACAACTAAGACGATGACTAGATTTACGAAGTGTATATTGGGGACGATCGAACCGTAAAATGCTATGAGTAAGTCTAAATCCTTTTTAACCTCGTCACTGTGTTAGAAGGAGAAGCGTGGCGGGTTTGTTCACCCCTGCGTCGTGAGATCTCGTGGCGGGTCGGAGAGATTCGGGAGGCTGCGTCGTAGAGCGCGCGCGCGTACCCGGCCGCTTCGTCATTGCGACGGAGGCTGTCGTGTGTCGGCGCTAGCCCGTGCGAGCGCTCGTCCCGCACCGCACCGCGTCGTGCTGCGTCTGTGCTGAACCTGAGCCGCCGCGTTCCGTGAATCGCCGCGCCGCGCGAACACGCCCTGGTGCTGCCGCCGCGTGCCACGCCGCTGTCGCCGCGCTGACCGCTACAGAGCGCGCTCGTACCGGTGCCGCGCAGTGTCTGTGTCCCTAATCTTAGCTCAGTGACCACGTTCCCGGGGACCGGCGATTGTGGCGCGATGTAAGGAACCTGCGTTCGTGAATCCATGTGTAAGTGGGTGCGTTGCGTGTATCACTAATCCGCATGGCGATTGTCGGCACCGGTAACGATTTTCCACAAGCTAACAGCTTTAGCGAGTGACATTCGGAATAAAAATGAATGAATTACGAAGCAGTCTGCCTCGAGGGAACAACCGTTGTATTTTAGCCTCTACCCGCAGGGGATAGAGTCGCGCACGTGCGCCGCTGACGCTGATCAAAACGAATACACCTTGACATTCTCTTTGCCGACCGACAATAAATATTAAACAGTAATTAAAAGACTGTTACTTTGAACCATACAGGTTTTATTTCATAATAAGTAAACTTATATCCTTAACAACGTAACAGGTGTCGCTTAATCTATTAAGAAGAGTGAGGTTTGACATTGAATTCGCAAATATTGTTTAAAAAAATCAATACCTTTTATTTAAGCACATACCTTAAATAAAAGATATTGATTTTTTTAAACATTATTGTAATAACTTTGTATTGAACATTGTAAACTCGTGAAAGCTTTAGTCAAAAATACATAAACATTTTCCCCGCAATGTGAAAGTCAGATATCTCATTAAATGAAAAATGTGTTATAAAGTACCATCTTTTGTGCGACATTTTGAGTTCTTAATGGAATTTATTACCAACGCAAGAAAATTTAGACTTTATTTTAAAATACTTGAACAAAATACTATGCCATTGTTGACAGTTACGACGTACCTACAGACAGGCAATAACTTTCAAATAGACAATTACCTACATTGAATGAAAGAAATAGGGGAAAGAAATCCCGCATACAAAATGGTAGATGAGAATTGTTATAAGAGTCAAAATCGAATAAATTTCTAAGGAAAATGAAAAACATTTATGTTGGAAACGCGTGTCGGGCAAGCCACAGGATCACTCAAGCGATTCTTGTGTTTATATTACTCACTCAGCGGTTTGCGCGAGGTTAACAGTACTTATAAAAGGCACGTCTTAACTTAATATTTTTTGTAATGTTTTGGTTTTGTAATTTGTTTATCTTTATGTGAGTAGCTATTACGTCCTTCTTGTCTTTAAGGACAAAGGAAACACATCGCCCGCGGGGGTATTAAGTTATTAAGAGTATTTGTCGTGTACTTACCTAAATTGTACCATCACATCACGAACTGCGGCGGTTCGCCAAGATTATATTTAACTTTTTCCATCCCAAAGCTTATTTTATACAATAGAAGCAGATCATTTCCAAATTCAAAGCAAGATTATCTAGCAAATAAACATGGCGATATTGTTTTGTTTTATTATATTACAATGCTACTGAGATCGTACATAGTACAAAATAATTAAACTAAAAGGGCTTCAACGAAGAAGGTACTAGATTTTTTTAGACAAAAGAAGTAGTTTAATAGTTACAGTGCGGAACCAATCCAATCAATTCGTTTTCAATTTGATCTTTCTTTTGGCTTCTTGAATGCTAATGCTAAAGATACATACTAGGAAAACAGACATCTTCATCAACGGGACCCTATTACTAAGGCTCCGCTGTCCATCTGTCTGTCTGTCCGTCTGTCACCACGCTGTATCTCATGAACCGTGATAGTTAGACAGTTGAAATTTTTATAGATTATGTATTTCTGTTGCCGCTATAAAAATAAATACTAAAAAACAGAATAAAATAAATATTTGAGGGGGCTTCCATACAACAAACGTGATTTTCCATGTTTTTGGTCGGTATTGATAACGGCAACAGGTAGACACATGAAATTTTCACAGAATATTTTTTATATATGAATATATAAAAAAATATTCTTCAAAAATAAATAATTAAATTAAAATAAAACAAAGATTTAAATATTTATGCATAAAATCCCATGATAATCCACAACAGACATGATTTTCTTGCCGTTTTTGTAGATGATGGTACGGATTTACGGAATCCTTCGTGCGCGAGTCTGACTCGCACTTGGCAGGTTTTTTTTAATCAAAGAAAACCTCATAAATAGTCAGTAAATTTGGTGTCATGAAATATTGGATTTAAATGGGATGTCAATGGGATATAATATGTACGACATTCTTCGGACCTATAACGACTATTATCTTTGTAAGTTATGACTTAGTAACAAAAACTATGATCTATGAAGCAATAACGTGACCGTATTTTATGTTCTAAAAGTTGTTAGATTCTTCTTTAATATCAACGATTGCAGCCTACTAGCGCAACGTATCTGATTTGAGTAGGTAACAGTAGTCATATAGGTACTATGACTATTTACATTGAAATTCGTCACATACGATTTACTATTGTACATTTCCATATTCAAGATGTTTGTATGCGTATAAATCAAGTTGCATTAGACGATTCAAAAAGCCGTTGTAGGTATAATAGTCATAGTAAATGTAATCTAGCCTAAAATAAAACCTTTACTCAATTAAATAACAAGAGATTGTAAACAATATAACTGTCTTTATAAGGGTACCAACCTCATATGAGATTTATAAAATTTAAAGTCACGGACACAAAACAATACTGTCAATTTTCTGTGGACCGCACAATTTAGTTAAGACGAAGTTATGTTTTTGGTACAACAGGACTAATATGTTTATAAAATAAAAGTCCATAAATAAAGAGAAAAAGAAAAGCTTATGACAATGAATTTATTGATTTACTACGGTAAACACTTACCATCACACAAGCGGTACCTATACTAACTTGTAAATTTGTCAACTTTGTAAATTTCTGAGGTGATGGGCTTCTAAGTGTCGTTGAGGTGGTCGCTTAGCTACTACCATACTATCAAGTATTGTAGGTCCGAGATTTTCACGAAACAAACATTTGTGAGACTTGAGTCTGTCTGAGTTCTTTGTGTCCGTAAATTTTATGTTTGGTCTGAAGTAATTTTAAATGCAGAGTTTGTTACTTATAGTGGCAATCATTGATTAAAAGATACATTTGACTGTCTTGGTAGCACAGTGAGATCCATAAATATTTATTTATTGGCTCCGTACAAAAGTACAAAAAAAAATAGAGAATAAATGGCAAGAAAACGAATTAGATAGAAATTTCTCTATTGCACGATTATTTTTATGCAAACGAAAACGAAAAAGTATGTTTCACAACCTACTTATAACATTAAGGAAAAAGACACGAAGCCTGTAAAGTATGAGGTACAAAGAGCAAGAAGTACTTACTATACGCTTGAAAAAGTACTATGTGTTTGTAACGTAGTGTGTTGGAATGTGATAAATATGCCAAAGCATCCCTCGTTGTACGTTACAACGAAAACATTCGAAGAATGAGTGTGTCACAGCCAGGCTTGCTGCAAATAAATGGCGTGTACTGCGTGTGACTGTCACGGAATGGCACACGTCGGATATGTCAACTGTTCATTTTTAAATATTTCAACCGTCACTGCCTTTCTGTAGTTTCTAATTAAATTGTTTGTGTAAAATGTTTTTGTAACGTAAAATTTATACGTTTTATACGTAGGTATAGGTGTTTATATTTTAAATATAGCGTTCTAAACTTTTTACATATATTACTGGACTACTCTTTGTAAGTCGTAGCCCATTGCTATATAATGTCATAATACTATTTATGTATACGTGGATGTAAAAAAAAAGGAAAAATTACAATTATTTATTTTTTCTAAATATTTTGCCAATATAAAGATTTCCCTTGCTCAAAAAAGATGCAAGTAATAATATGTCACGGCAAAATAGCAAAAATATTATATAGCTACAATGAGAGCATGATATTATGATTAATACTACTTAGTAAAGTAAATTAGGCACACAATATATAACAGATCCATTCCACCGTAACTACTAATAACTTAGATATATATGAAAACAATTAATATACGTCGCTTTATCTAGTTCGCGCAAAAAAAGGTTGGAGTTGCGACATAAAAAATATCTCGTCTCGGTTATAAACGGCAAGGGAACATAAACAGGAGCTCGGAAGAGACCGTCATAAAAGTTAGGAGAAGTATGCGTATCGTTATATATTATACACTAGCTGCGCCTTGCAGCTTCGCCCGTGCGGAAAATGGTATGCTTTTAATTAATGCCACTCGGGAACTAGACCGATTTAAGGATGAAAAGTATCCTATGTCCGTTTCCGGCACGGAATCCAAGAACATAACATTTTTTATCGAAATCGTCTTCACCGTGGCGCTGAGTGGTAATAAACACACACACACAAACTTTCACATTTATAATATTAGTAGGATACATTATAAATATTTTCGTTGTCTTGTCGAGTTATAAAAGAGTCTGCAAGCTGCCGTAAATAGTTTTTTTTTAGTTTATAAATACGCGTAGAGCTGCATGAGACTATTTTTGTTAATTGAGCAGTTAAATATACAAACCTTTGTAGATGTTGAGCTACTTTGTCCATCTTGGCATTTTTTGCGAGCCATTCTTATGTTATCATCACAAAGTAAAGAGTAATTAATAACTTAGCGACTGCACAGACTCATAATGGTTATTGTACTAATTTTGAAAATAATCATCAATGCTTACTAGATACTTAATAGTGTTTTGCTAAGTTATAATCAAACACTCACGCTTATTTACAGGAGCTATGCTTTTATTATTTTATAATTCAATCGTGAAATTTTTCTTTGTTATATGGGTTATGGATTTTTTTACAAACATTATTCATATCTTAAAATATAAGGTTTATTTTGATGACATGATGCTGATGCCGTATGCTAAACAATTTTTGTACTTACCATTTATACAAAAATGCTTTGTTACTTTGGTTGTCCAGTATTTACTTTATGATAGCACAAGCAAAAGGTAGAATATGAATGAGTTATCTCACAAACTTTCATATTCTATATTCTCTATCATGTCTATAGACACTTGGAATATTTAATTTACTTTCCACCGTCAAACTTCCTCAAATGTTTTAATTACTTTCAAGTAAGTACGATTACAAGAACCACTCGAGATGAATCGTCTGCCATCCAAATTTGAGCTATAAATAATTTTAGATAGATTACTATTTGGTTATATGCTGTTAAAAGTAAAACAGCAATATTAAATGATCAGGATTTTTATTTCCGACGATTAAAGAGGCTCAGTAAATAGATAATGTCGATTAAAATTTAGCACGGTATGACAAGTATTAAACATGCTTTTTAAATTAGAGAAAAGCCGAGAATTACAAAGATTTGTAATTATACGCAAGAAACATATTATCTACGTGCGAAGCCACAGCAGCTCACTAGTGTAGTAGGTATAAATTTACCGTCGCTTATCCTAAATTCTTAATCCTTGCTTAACTTCAAGAGTTGTCTCATTAAATAGCTTTTTAAGATGGTCATGAAATTGATGAACTCTCTCAATTTTACTTTCGAGGACGTTATACAAAGTTATGCGATAGTACGCAGTTTATGGTATGTTCAGCTTCAAAGTAGCTTTCTGAAAAGGTTGTAGCTTTAAGAGAGATAGGGGAGAGCGAAATTTATAGGTCCAATTGAAACAGACCGGTTGGGCATTTACCTCCACGTGAAGTGCACAAAATGCCGCAATAATTACAATATTCAATAGGTGTTGTTGTGTTTTAATTAATGAGTAGTGGTTTCCAATTTTTTAAGTAAATAATCGAAACTGTAAGGTGAAAATAGTTTTTATCTAGTACTAGGTAGTAGTATTCGTTTTGGTAGTTATATGGGAAGAAGAGGGAGGAGAAGTACTTACCGACTCGATACCGCACAGTTCGAAAGGTCCATTGTAACTACAAATCTCTTAGTGTACTAAAGCTTTTGATTGTTGTGACCTATGTTTTTATTAGAGGGCTATTAGGGTTACATATATAGATATTGGGTTTTATTGTTAAAAACAGGTTAACACCCAGTTTCTGAAATGCTGATCAACGAAAAATTAACTAATCACCTGTTAAATCTCAAGTAAAGTACTAATAGGCACGCCCCCTGTTATACGTGAGTTACCTGACATATTCTGTAATTGGTCAAAGTTGGTTTTATAATTTTTTTTATATTAGCATACCAAAGCGACTCCATTCTGCCTGATAGTAAGCAGTCAGTGGAATCCAGAAGGGGGGGGGACACCATTCCAAAAGCCAAACTAGGTACTGGTATGGTAGCCTCTACTATGGCGACTTAGTGAGATGCTTTTTCCCGCCCCGTTTAAAATACCCAGGATCATAATAAGACGGGAACACATGGGCTGGTAAAGAGTTCCAGGCTTTAATTAGGCGACAAAAGTTTAAAATGCTAAATCGTTTGGTTCGAGACCTTTTTAATTCCACTGTGA
Source organism: Parascotia fuliginaria (assembly GCA_963082885.1). NCBI lineage: Eukaryota > Metazoa > Arthropoda > Insecta > Lepidoptera > Erebidae > Parascotia > Parascotia fuliginaria. Next base: position 13,167,549 of record OY720173.1, on the reverse strand, counting down.
AAGGGTAGTCTTTCTGACTACCTTTTCTAGGATAAAAGGCATAAAATCATCATGCCATGCCAGTAATTAATTTGTATAACATTTATATTTCTATTGCAAGTACATGTAACAAATTGTAAAAGTACCAACATATTTCTTGTTATTTGATAGAAACGTAAAGGGTGTATGGTGAAAGATGAGCTTTTTTACATACGTTGACATCTCTCCGAGCGTAGCTAAATATTGATACACTTATAACTACAGGCTGCTACAAAAAAGTGTGGTATTGAAATATTTGGACACAAATTTGAAAGAAAATAGGTATCTATATGTATGTTAAAGTTGCTGCGTTGAATAATAAAAGTTTAGCTTTTATGTCATCGTTATCATCATTTTGAATCTAAAGACGTGTACTAAGTACTACACCTTTCCTACGTCGCTTTTCTATAAATAGGTATTGATTATAATAATAGACTGACGAAAAACGTGGCTTACGTTGTAAGTCTTCAAAAGAAATTTCTTAAGGTTTCACACAGTTGTTGTCCAAGAAAAGTAAAGACAGATGTATCATACTTTTAATGTCGAAAATTATATTTTAGCTTTTTAAAACATCCTGTATGTATGGGTTTGGTATGTGATGGATAGGATAGTGATGTAAATACGAATTTGCTCTTGGACTAATATTAGTTTTTTTATTTTTTTGGGATCTATGCCTCTCGTTAGAATAAGCGTGTCTAATAAAGTAGTTTATGCATCAAAAAATTGAGAGTTAGGTTAGTCTGAAATTGCAATAGTATTAGACGAGAAGTAATTCTTCTGTTTGCTAGTTTTTCCCTTCCATTGTTAGTCGTTTTTCTGTTCCAATTTCTTCTATTAGTCATCATTTGAACACAAACAACAATATGAGATTTAAATGGCTGTAGGTTAATTTGCTGACATTTTGTAAACTTTGACGTTCATAAGTGTTAATTTAATTAACCTATGTGAATAAATAAATTTTCATTTTCATTTTTCATTTTCATTTTCATTTTCATTTTCATTTTCAAATTTAAAGTAGGTACTTACTTATTTATTTTTACTAATTATTTTGGGCTATTATGCAGATGTATCTCAACTATATTAAAAGACTAGTTGCGCCCTGCGCTTTCACACGCGCAGAAATTGGTATAACTCGGGAAACAAAGCGGTTTTCGGGATAAAAAGTAGCCTATGTCCATCTGCAGCACCGAATCACCAAAGCACATACACACATGCATACACACACACAAACTTTCGCATTTATAATATTAGTAGGATGTGTAAAACAAAACAAATATTAAAAATCCCACATTAACGTGTGTCATCAACTCATTATTATTCTCATAATATATAATAATATTGGTAAGTAACTAAATTCATATTTAGTTACTTACGACGAGAGACCGCCTTCGGAATTTACGGCTTTAAAATGTCTGTATGAGACGCATATTTAAAATACTTGCCTATTCAAAAGAGTTATTGAAGTTGAATAGAACGAATGAAATGAACTTAAACGGCAAAACCTCCACAGAATACAATAGAAAGAAATCTGCCGGTATTTCTTCGGCTAAGCTGCGTTGAATAATAAATGTATGTAGAAGTAACTTTGAGGCTTCAGTCGTGTAGTATACTAAAAGAAGCCTGCATCTTTTTCAAGGTTCAATTTTAATTTTTTATGTACTTTATCTATCCAATAGTTAGGAATTTACAAATCTTACACAAAATTTTTTTTTTTCGCTTTTGTAATATTATTAGGTAGTGATACGATCCGGGTTTGCTCGGGTACATCACCTTAATTCGACCCTGTTGCAAAATCGATCGTTTTCCTATAAAGTGCCTACCTCTCAATATCTTACCTACAAACAGTACAAACAAATACATACTTTCCATTCTGTAGGTTTGACAATTAATATTATAAGTGTATGTAAAATAAACGTGTAATATAAAAAAAGAGACGTGAAAATAAGTTTTGTATAGTTTCAAAACCTAATTATTTTAATATGAAAAATATCTTCTAGATAGAAATTTATTTATATTACGCGGTTTCACATGCGTTTTTGGTTACTGCTCTGCTCTCGTCACCAGTAGCGTGATGTTAGATAGCCTATAACCTTCCTTAAGAACTGGGCTATCATACGCAAAAAGAATTATTTAAATCCGACTGCTAGTTCCAGAGATTAGCGCGATCAAACAAAGAAACGAACAAACTCTTCCGCTTTATAAATAATAGTATAGATTTATTATTTTTATAACTTAGTCCATTGTGGTATCCTATTAGAGCATAAAGAGGCATGGTAGGTACACATGAAATCAGTACCAGCAATTATTCTTGCCTAATTGAATTGAAATGCCTACGTGTGCTACACGCTCACTGTCAAAGGTTAGCTACGTTATGAGCAGTGTACGTAGATACGTAGAGGTGCTACGCTAATACCGCTAAATTCGTAGCCATAGCTTCATTTGCCGAGAATTGGTATTAAGCCGCTTCAGAAAGATTATATCGCTGGGTATTTCCAAAATTACCTACATGCTTGTGATTGTTTGATACTGTGAATTTGGTCAAATTTATTCATAGTCCGCATGTTTGCGTATACAACGTGTGTTCGCTGTTTTGGGACTGGCAATTTAAGAATTTAAATAGATATAATCTAGATAAAGACAGTATGAAATTGCTTTGTACGATTTACCTACGTATTACAATTTATTACTGTTAATAAGCTAGCTGTTAGTAGCTAATGTTTGCTATAAGCATTAAATATCCAGAATTATAAGAATCAAACGAAAATATTAAAATAATTTGGACGTTTTTGTGCTATCAGTCCTTGCTTGCTTTTATAGGTTTTAAAAGAGCACTCTCAACACGCGAGCTATGATATATAATAAGCCAAAATCATTCTTACATTATTCCTATACGCCAGAAGATGATAATGATAATCTATTCTATGAATAGAGTAGAATCTATGCCACTTGTCTAAGACCTCAGGTCGTTAACTAAGTATCCATTCGTTTAACGATTCGGAGTAAACAGGTAACCCCGTGTTCTCTTTGAAAACCATTTCCCTTTTTTATAGACATAAGACAAAGGTGGCAAACAGGCATACGAATACGACCCGCTTCATCAGACGGGTTGTATTCGTGTTTACCATCGTAAGCAGTAACCTTTGCCAGTGACGCTTGCTACACTAACAGTATTACCCGCGTGGTCCCGACCCTGTCAAAATCTAGCATCTCTCCTCTCTTTTTATTTAACTAAATAACACTATTTAATGTTTGTACATTTGCTAAATAAATAGTCGTAGTTCCTACAAATTGTGTTTTGAGTTCTAGGTTATAAGGCGAAGTCCTAGGCAATATAGGCGGATAATTTTTTTCACATTTTGGTTTATGTGACGCAGAAGACAAATCAGTCTATCGTCTGTCCTGTCCTGTTAATACTTAGCATTATATTAAGTTGGTGATGTATAATAATTGTCATGGTGGTAACATGTAGGGTGTGTTGTGCGCAGGCGCAGGGCGGTGAGCAGAGGCGCGCGCGGACGAGATGGCCGCGCCGGCCAGCTGATAGCATGCGGGCGGCGGCGCGCCGCACCGCCCCGACCTAGCCAACACTACGAGCGCCACATTCACGGGTACACACCATACATTTATATTGTAGTTGTAGACGCTTTTAGTTTACGACATAGCGTAAGAACAGCTATAAAAACCCACTGACATGTCCTACTGGAAAAAGACCATGCACGTGGAGTAAACGTGCAAAGACATACAGTTAACTCTTAACCGTGCATGTCACGGATCACCACATGTAAATACGAACAAATTTTTCTGTAAGCTTATAAGCTCTGGTCAGACAACGGCCTTCCTGTCTACTGAAGCAGAGCGAGGCTGGGAAGTGGAGAATTTTTAACCAATAAGATTGCATAAAATCTTCACATCACTCCAGTTGACAGCCACTACTGGTTAATATTTCTCCATTTTAACGCTCTGCAGTCTTGCTGCGCTACTATGGACAGGCAGCCTTAGGCGCGACGTAAGTGAAGTAGTTGTAATGTTGCTAATATAGAAGATGTTATATCGTCGTAACGCTCGGCGTGATGTCTTCTATGTCAACTAGTACATTTAAAACCGCTTACGTCGTCGCCGCCCTGCTTCGCTCGCTGTCTGAGCAGTAGGCCTAGACAAGTTGTATAAATGCTAATAAAACAAAATAGAATAGATTAAAAATGTATGGGATTGACATATGCTAATGAAAATGTTGCCAATAGCTTATGTCAATCCCATAATTTTTTTTTTGTTGAAAATTCTCGGCTTCTTGCATCTTGAATTAAGTTTCGACAAGCCAGTTTTATGCTTTGGTAGAGCACTGGTTATGTTCGCAACTGCTGTGCTTGAAATCAATATTGGTATCTATATATATATATTTTTTTTTTTTTTTTTTTTTTCTCATCTCTCTCTCAATCTGCGATCAGCCACATGGCTATAATCAGATTTGGTATCTCTTTTATATGTCGTTTTGAGGTTTCGCACATCCTGTGATATGGCACCTCTTATTGTATGCTGAGTTGTTCAGATTGTGGCTAAGTGTGGTCTTTTTAAGCGCGATAGCCTGTTGGTGTTATCTAGGAGCGCTGTAGCTAGGATATTTGTATGACGCTGTAGTCGTAGTTGGTATGCCTCACATGACTTTTTAATCTCCTGTCTGACAGTGGAAACCTCTAGGTATGCATGTACTTCGGTATTTTTTGTAAACCAGGGTGCATTACATATAACCTTCAATATATTATTTTGAGAGCGCTGCAATATTTCAACATTGGAGTGGCTTGCCGATCCCCAAAGTTCTATGCCATACGTCCATATGGGTTTGATCACAGACTTGTAGATTAGGATTTTATTCTCCAGACTCAGTGTTGATTGTCTACCAATTAGCCAGTACAAATCCTTTACTTTTTTATTAATTTGTTCTCTTTTCGCTCTTATGTGGTCTCTCCAGGTCAGTTTTGTGTCTAGGTGCATTCCTAAGTATCTGACGCTTGTGTGTGTTGGCAAGTTGACCCCGTCAAGTGTAACTGTAGGACACATCTTTCTTTTCAGTGCGAAGGTTATATGAATGGATTTGGTGGTGCTAACTCTAATTCTCCATTTCTTTAACCAAGAACCTATTTGAGTAAGGTGATTTTGGAGTTTGGTGGAAGCTATGATGGGATCTTTATTGCAGGAAAGGACTGCTGTGTCATCTGCATATGTTGCCATGGTTACTTCTTGAGTGGTTGGGATGTCAGCAGTGAAGATTGTGTACAGAATGGGCCCTAGAACGGAACCCTGAGGTACACCTGCTTGAATTTCCCGGAAGGAGGACAGGGAGTCTCTTATCTTCACTTGAAATATCCGTTGCTGCAGATAAGACTTTAAGAGCATAAATGCTGTGTTTGGTAGGCATATTTTCAGCTTGTACAAAAGACCTTTGTGCCACACTCTGTCAAAAGCTTGTTGCACGTCAAGAAACACTGCTGAGCAATATTCTTTCCTCTCCATTGCTTGTCGAATTGTGTGTGCCACACGGTGTATTTGTTCAGTTGTACCGTGGTGAGAGCGGAAGCCAAATTGGTGGTCAGGTATTGTTTGTTGCTCTTCGAGTGTTAGTAATATTCGCTTTAGGAACAGTTTCTCAAATAGCTTTGATATTAAAGGTAATAAGCTGATTGGCCTGTATGAAGTTACTTCTGTAGGTGGCTTTCCTGGTTTTGCAATCATGTTTATCAGAGAAATTTTCCAGAGAAGTGAGTAGTATTGAAGACGCATTATCGCGTTGAACAGGATCGTTAGTAGGAGAATTCCTTTTTTTGGCAATTGTTTTAGTACCTCTGCAGTTATAAGATCAAATCCAGGTGCCTTTTTTAATTTCAATTTTTTTATTGCGTACCGAATTTCTGCAGGTGTAACATGCTGTAGCGGTAGTGACATTTGCTGGTCACCGTTCAAAACGTTGTCAATTTCGTCTTCAGAATATGCAATATCCGGATCATTTGCCGTAAACACTTTTTGTAGGTGTTCCGCAAATAGCTCCGTTTTATCTGCGGCGTTTCTAGCCCAGCTCCCACTTGGTTTTCGAAGCGCAGAAATGTGCTGTTTAGGCTTATTTCTTTCCTTTTTCAGAACTTTCCACAGAGAATAGTCCTCTATTTTATAGGGTGAGAGAGTCTTTAACTTGTCATGCAGTGTTTTGTTTTCATTGTCTCTTAGCATATCTTTCAGTTCTTTTTGGGCTTTGTTGAGAGCTGTCTTTGCGTGCCTGTTTCTGCTGGTTTGCCACTGTCGTCTCAGTCTTCTTTTCTCTAAGATTTTTGTTTTAATGGCTAAAGTGTAGTCTCGGTTCTCTGGTCTACATTTTATGTGTGGTGTAGATAGCCATGCAGCTGTTTGAATTAGGTTGGTAATCTTAAATGTGGCATCCTCAACTTCTGTGTCTGTTTTGAGACTAATTTGTAGGTTGGCGTTGTCGTTTATATGATCTCGGAAAGCTTCCCAGTCAGTTTTTTTGTTGTAGAGTGTTTCTTGTGGCTCTCTCCATATTACATTGGTACTTAGGGTGCATATGATTGGAGTGTGATCAGAGGAGCCATCCAAACATGATTCCACTTTAGTGTACATCCCTGCCATTCCTTTGGTGATGAGAAAATCGATGAGGTCTGGTGTTTTGTTGCGATCAGTTGGCCAGTATGTTGGTTCACCTGTTGACAGTACATTTAGAGAGTTCTTTTCCATTGCCTTTTTTAGCTCTCGACCTCTAGTTGTTATCAGTCTCGAACCCCAATAGGTATTCTTCGAGTTCCAATCTCCACCGCTAACGAATTTGCCACCAAGCGTTCGAAAAAATGTGCTAAATAATTGTTCGTCAATACGATGTCGTGGAGGACAATACACAGCAGCGATATTTATAGCACCCTGCCAATCATCTATCGATATCACACAGGCCTGCAAGTAATTTTGCCTGTAATTGGACAGGACATGATGTTTGATGTTTTCCTTTATGATTATTGCAGCACCAGCGTGCGCTGTTCCATCTGGGTGATTGGTGTAGTAGATATAGAATCCATTAATTTTGATGGTCCTCTCATCAGTCATGTGGGATTCCGACAATAAGAGTATGTCTATTCTGTTGTAATTTATGAACATTTCCACTTCCTGCTTATTTGGGGATAAGCCATTGATGTTCCATGTAGCAATACGTAGAAATTTCATTTTTTACATTGAGCAATTTATGTTGTTATGAGTCCCATTAGGGTCCCTATTTGCTGAATAAGGATATCTATCTTTTCGGATTGTTTAAAAACAATTTGTTCTAAGAGATTTGTTGTCTGAGAATTTTTATCCTCTTTAATTTTGCTTGGTAGTTCTTCTTTGTGGCGTCTGGAATGCCAGTAATTTGTGGACTGTGATCTTTGTTCAATTTTTTCTGTTGTGGGTTTTGGATCTTGTGTTTGATATTTGCTAGTTTCAAGTGGTGGGAAATCATTTATACTAGGGGGTTTTAATTGAGTGAGTTCTTTTTCTGTATCTTTACGAGGTAACGCGGGTCTCTTCGTATTGGATTTTGTTACTTTCCTTGCAAAGATCTCCTTGTATACATGACATCCTTTATAGTTAGCTGGGTGCTCTCCAAAACATAGTGCGCAAGTGGCAGGGGTGTTTCTATTATATCTATAGAAAACAATATAATATATGGATACATTAGAATACAGTTTATTTAAATAAAGATTGAACATAGTACACCAAATATAGGTTGCTTAGGTATTATTTGCTTACAAAATTTACATTCACAACAAATAAGAAATGTTTAAAGATTATTTTTCTCCTACTAAATTTCCGTGATTGGAACTGATTTAGGTAGAAAATTTTTGAACTTAACGGTAAGACATAGTTGAAAACCGCTTTTCCTGTTGGGATTCATTTAAGAAAGTTATAAATAAATGTTGAAATATTAGTGTCTAGGCTGCGTATCTGTAAGTTGAAATAAGTTTGTTATATAAGTATAATGATCTTAATTATACTTATATAACAAACTTGAAACAATTCTTGAAACTCATTTATATAGAATTTATAATGAAAAAATACTACTTACATAATATAGATTCAGATAAAAATTCTGAGCAGAACGTTGATTAAGATTTATGTGATTATCCAATTCAAGATAAATATCTGTCATCTGCCCTCATGCCAGTTTGGTTTGTCCCGTGCGTCTTGTTGTCTTTGTGTTTATTCAGTTTTAGGTACGTTAGAAAAGTGGCCATAGTCATAGGTCTTGTTCGCTAATGTAAATTACAATTAAAACCGAATTTAAAAGTTGAGTTTTCAGTGACCCAAAGTTACAGGAATGATTAATGTTTGTTAATGTAGCTCACAACAGAACCACGGCCGTTGTTGTTAGTGACGTTCGACAGATTGTCCTAATTCACAAACTTTGTTACAAGGGTCGTATCGAATTATATTCACCAAACTTAAGACTGCCCTGTAGGTAGCTATATCAGGAACAGAACTTTAACTAATACAATAAAGTAGCTCCCGACCCCAAAATCAATTCAAAATATGACGGGTAAAACTTGCTCACGAATTGCTTTTAGTTCCATTAATGGACAACTGATTTACAGAAATACTTTGAACTTTAAGGAATGATAAAGAGTTTTATATTATTATTTATGATAGAGTTGTTTTAAATTAATTATTGGTAATACGATTTAAAGTTATATTAAGATTAATGGTACATACACAACTCTGGTTTCCCTTCAAAACGCATAAATCTGTCGCCTTTTTAATGGTACATAATAGACAAGCAAAGTGTTTTTCGCTGCTTCGGCGATCTCTCATCTCAGTCTAAGCAATTCTCGATACAACAAAGTATTTTTCACATCCCGTTTAAAACACTGAGTCAAAAAGGAAGGAACCGCGGAACATGTATTTTCAAAAATCTTAGTTACCGGTGCTGTTAACGTTTAGGTCGGTATCGTTACATCAAACGTCATCTTGTGTTAGTAAATTTACGTCCAAACAGTTGTAGACGCTATAAATGTTTTGATAACGTCGTTAACTTGATAGCGCTCTTAAGAGAACTATTTTCAATCAACATTTATTTTCTTGAACCAGGTGCTACAGCTTTAACAATAGTAATACTGGTATTAACAAATACTAGTTGCAGTTAATTAAGTTACATACTGTACATGTTCATGTACATACACATGTTCTGTATAATCTGTTTCGGCAATTCTGCTGTCCTATTATCCTATGATAACAGTATAAATGCAAAAGTTTGTGTGTGTGTGTGTGTGTGTGTGTGTGTTTGTTACCACTTAGCGCCTAAACGGCTGAATCGATTTCGATGAAAATTTGGTATGTACATAGATTTGGTGCCGGAGACGGACATAGGTTACTTTTTATTTCGAAAATACAACTGGCGCCGTATTAATATAGCTGGCATAAAAATAAAGGTAAAGCCCGTTGCTATGTTGATTCGCGTGTCGAACTCATTAATGCTCATAGGAAATTTTTGTCATTCAACAGAAAGTTCGTCTCATCAGGGAGTCGCTGTTTAACAATTTATGTGTATACACTGTTAACACCTTACCTTCCACGTGTAATCCGCTCTGGTTAAAATAAAACATTGACGAGAGCGGGTTCGTTCTCACCAGAGCCCGAGGGAAATTTTGTCGATCATTTGTGTCAGCGGTCCCGGTTCTTTATCGATACACGCTTACATGTCTCCGTTTATACCGTTCATCGTTATGTTGTGTGGAGCGATCCCGCGTGGATGATGACTGTATGAGTTATGGTATATGCAACCTACTCGTCGTCCGCCCCGCTCTCTGCACGTCCCTCATGTGTCACGTTTGTGTTACTATAAATATATCGAATTACACCTCAAAGAACGTGATACTGTTTTGTTTGGATGATTTTAGCCTGGGTTAGTATTGGGTAAATATATTACAACGTTGACCCATTGAAGCCATTTTTCTGTTGCGGTGTCAATTGATTCAATTTGACCTTTGATCAATGAAAATATTAATATAAAACTTGAAAACAAAGTAATGCGTTCTAAAGAATTTCGCGGTAGAGGTTTCAATTAAGAAATTTCGGGTAAATTAAAATTGGATTTGGAGCATAAATGTTTTACGGAAATATATGTACGTGACAGAAGATCGAATCCAACAACTATCTGATTAGTGTTGTGTTTTTCCTGATGAGTAGCATTGTGCAATACTTAGAATTTACGGGAACCGTGCTTGTTTGTCACCAAAGTTATTGTTACCGCTTTTGAAATTGTAGCTTTTATATGCTACGAATTTTGGTTTGTGGGCACCATGCGCCAGTTCAAAACTTTTTAACCATTCTACAGTGTTAGTTCTGTAAGTTGTACCTACCCCTTTGGTTCTTCAAATTTCCTCGGGTGGCTCACGATTAAAGATAGGGAATTCCTATGTCAAGCGGTGGACGACTTTTTTTGAAATGATGACAGACAACTTGCAGCCTTCGTCAGACTTCCTAAAGAAAAATTTCAATTTTTTTTTCATATTTTTATTGTTAAAAATAAGAGATCTTTTCTGAACGTCTCCTTTATTGCGAGTTTTTACATATTAGTTACATGACTGGCGGAAATATAGCACCTGTCAGATCCACATACGAACCAGTTGATATGAATATCATTTCCTTTTGCTCCTCACTTGCTCACATTGACAAGCGTTTAAATGCGACTGACTGTAATTTAGACTCATAGGGACTCAAAAATAAATAACAAAGTAAACTGTAGTTTGCTGAAGACTCTTCGAGACATTCACATGTTAATTGAAACACAATTTACAATTTTAATACTAATATATATTGATCGAGTGTTTGATGTGTTATCTAATTGGCAAGTTAAGTCATGTCACGGTAGTAGATCCACGCTGGTTTCAGCATGAATGGGCCGATTCAACTACTACCCTCTCATAGAAGATCGAGTGTCGATCGTATATCGCTCGGTGAGTGAGAGCGCTGGCAGCCCAAACACCCCCTCGGTCCTCTTCCGTTTCCCTTTTCCTTCGTCATCCCCTTCTCCGTGGTCGGCAACGGCTTGGTTATGTTTTCTAAGCATTATTACTTCTGCAATGCTTTGAAAACACAGCCATGTCTATAGGTTACGGTTGCCACTTACCATCAGGTGGACCGTATGCTTGTTAGCCACCGAAGTTGTAAAAAAAAGTCTCAAATAAACACAAATTATGCACGTTGGCTTCTACTATTATTAGTTGTGTTAATTTGAACTTGTTCATGCAATGTTTATAAACTTTGGGTCAGCTTGTTCGAAGCTGAATTGTGACTTCTCTCTTCTGCAAGCAGGAAGTTATTATAGAAACTTGATCTCAAACAATTTCGGTGTTATCTGTGGTGTCGTGTTACCGATGTGCTTCTACCGACTAGTTTCCGATAATGGCCTGCATCGATCTATCATCATATTGTTACTGGGGCTTAACTTGTGAGGGCGGATTGATTAGAACGGTGCGGAATTATCGGATGTGTTTGTCATCGCGTCTTTACTACTAAAGCTGAGAATGATGAACGAGATATAAAATATAATATTGAACGAGAGATATAGATTTAGTAGGTTGGATTGTGTATGTTGGATTGCTTTCTTTGCTTGTCTCCATTACCCTGTGGTTGAGCTGAGCTTGAGGATTTTTAGAGCTGGTTGGGTGTACCGTTATTAATGATAATATATAGAGAGATAAAATATCCAAATAAACGAAACGGTCGTTTTTTTCGTCTCCCATTCAATTTATTTTTATGAAGTGTACATTTTGCCTCGTTTGCATCACCAAGTTGTCTATTTATTTGTTTGTCGTGGTCAAGCGATTGTTTTCTCATATAACATGAATTAGTAATCTACAAAAAATATGAAGTTTAATCAAGAATTTCAATTTCTATATAACTTGTAGTATCGTTTTTGACTTATTTATTAATAAGATATTCGAAAAAATAACGAATTTGAGTAAATGAGATAATTAATTTTGTATTGAAATACAAGCTCGTCGTCAAACTTAATTCTGGGGTTAAAGATCAGAGGTCCTAGACAAGTGGCAAAGATTTCTATTCTATTCGTAGAATAGATAAAAATGTATGAGATTGACTTATGCGTTAGCGTTAGCTTATGTCAATCCAATACATTTTTTAATCTATTCTAAGAATAGAATAGAAATCTTTGCCACTTGTCTAGGGCCTTAGCGTATTTTCATAAAACAAAACACTGCCTCTCAACGCCAACAATGAGGAAACAATATAAAAGTTTGGCTTAACCAAAGGTAGACAAAGGTGATTGAGATTACTGATTGAAATAAATTAAATAATTGAAAATATTTTGTATTTATATTGTACACCAGTTAGGAAATTTTTATAAATGGGGGAAAAATTACTGTTAAGCGGGACTCGAACGCTAGCTTTTAAAACACCGTTTCAAAATTAAATATTGATTGAAATTCGTATGAATGACAAACTTATGACGAATAATATTAGTGCCTATAGGCACGTTTCCCTTAAAGCGGTCTCTAGGTTTATTTAGAATACTGATTGTGTAAGCATAGTATACAAACTTTTTGCACAATAAGTTTTCGTTAAGGATTAGTGTGGTCCAGAAACGTGATTTTTTATGTTACCTGATTTGTTACAGTTTCAATTTAACATAAATCAATAACAAGATTTACATACAATATTATGCCTACCTAGTACCTATACTTAACCCAAAGCTAATGTGAAACCCTCGCAAGTAGATGGTCTATTGAACCCAAAAAGACAGTTTTGTTTATCAGTGTAATGCACTATGGCTGTTTTGCAAGGATTATTCTAAACCCACAAAATATTTACTTTAGAAGCCCTTACACTATATGAGGGATGTAGACGGATCAGTTTGTGCGCTCATTCGGATGAAACGCTATACGATAAGAGAAACCATTGTTTTGCGTTAGATTCAATGTTTGGTTCGTATTTGTAGGAATTATATTAGTTATAATTTAATAGTTATTACTTTAGTGTATGTAGTTTGGGTTAAGTCTATTGGTGTCATTTAAGATTACGAGCGGCTGAAGTTCTATGGTAGTTAATTTTGTACGTTAAATGTAGACATGAGTATGTTTTCTATTGTTGTTCAATTTATATATTATGGGGCTTATTTGAAGCAGCCTATTAAAATAAACTTTATTCGGTTACAATGATAATGATTATTTTATCATAACACAAAGAACTATAAAAAATATAGCATAATATAGCAAAATTTTCGTAATTTGTGTATCCAGTTGGTTTATTTTTCCTTAGGGGAGTAGTATTAGAGAAGGTTAGACGAGTTTCTTCTGCACCTTCATAATTATGGTAAGAAAAGGTAGCTACTATACCAAAAAAAATATCCCGGCGTAGCAACGCGCACGTGCAAGCACCGCGGCTGCGGGATCATTAGTTACGTGTCTCATTTGACACGTACTTTCAATAGTTTTCCTTTATCATTTAGTTCACAGTCTCTCGTTAGTATCTGTCCTAAGGTTGGACGCAATGCTTATTAATTTTTCTAATAAACCGGCCCACGGCCTAATTAGGCCCGACCCGGTCGGCCTGTAAAAATGCCTTGCCTGAAAAGTTTGGAACGTTCCCTCGACGAGCAGCTGTGTTAAGAGGAACTTAAAACAGAGTCCCGTAATACAAAAAGTTAGCTATTTCCCCAGAGACTCCAAAATGGAGCTTTATTTAATGCCTATATATTTTTTTTTTTTTTTTTTAATAATAATATTCTACCACATTCACACAGCGCCATCTAGCCCCAAATTAAGCAATTATATTTGCTTGTGTTATGGGTACTAAACAACTGATATACTACTTATATACATTTTTTTTTTGTAAATACATACATATTATAGATAAATTACACCCAGACACAGAACAAACAATCATGCTCATCACACAAAGGTTTGTCCTGGGTGGGAATCGAACCCACGACCTCCGGCTTAGCAGTCAGGGTCACTAACCACTAGACCAACAGGCCAGTCAAATTTTGTTTTGCTATAACCTAATAATAGGTCAAAGAGACTAAATGCGTACTAAATTCGCATCTATTATACTTAACCATCCAGAAGAAAGTATGGTAGAGATATAAGTAGTGCATGAACCTAAGCATTATTCAATATTCTCATAAACATCAAGAACCAGATATTATCCTGTTAACCGGTACAAACATCATTGTTTAGTTTGCAGGATCGGGTAAAGTGATACTGCGTTTTTCTGTCCAATAATTCTGAGTACGAGCCCGGAGTCTGGAATTGTGCCCGATAAATGGCAACAGGCTCGCCTCCTGTTACATGGGACCTAAAAAATATAAAAAAAAAAAAATTGCTAAAGTTAGTGGTTAAACATCTCTGCCCTTTGACTATAAAAGGCGTGAAGCTATGTATGTATTATAACAAACTATATATTTTTGTAATTTCATTATCTTATAATTAGATTTAAATAAGTATGCACGTACTTTAAGGTACCTGAATTGTAATTTTGCAGCAGTAAGGATTATTTTTTTAAATATTATGGCCTCTAAATTTATTTTATGGTACGTCATTAAGTATGTAATATACCTACTCCCGTATTTAACGAGAGCCTAATGGCACTTACTTAATAAACTTCATCAAGGCGTTTAGTCTGCACAAACTGCTAAAGACTAAACTCTAAGCAAATCCCTTCATAAACTAATTTATGAATACCACATCAAATCGTAAGTAAATGTTCTATGTATTACTATTATTATTTATTGTTATATCAATATTTATATAATATGCAGATCGGTATATAAGATAACGTCGGCTAGTTCTACTTTAAATAGGTACATATTATAACTATGGAGAAATTGAGATAACACTACACTGCGACTTGCGTCTTTAGGCTTAATAAAATCTAATTAGACTATGTCTGCAAACTAAGAATGAAATAGCTAAATATTTGTAACTTTTAGTTGTGTTCTCGCAAAAGTTCGTCTAACTTTTCGGGGTCAGAGCTTTTCGTATGCATGAGTGAAAATTCGTTGTAGCAACTTTCAACTTCGCTCAGGATATACATGAATAAGTAAAGGCATTTGTTGAAGAAACTGTGAGATTCGCACGCTGTTTAGTATAAAGTGGGGTGTACAAAACCGAATAGTTCACGTGTTTGTTGAGGACCGCGCATACGTTGCAGACTTGTGCTTTGAATAGTGAACATGTTCAACGAAAACACGTCGTTACTAGTACTTACACAAAACGTTATTAGAATTACTTACTCTTAAAAAAAATATATATATATATATACAGAGTGTATACGACGGTGTCATACCGTCGTATACACTCTTAATTAAATGCAATTACGTATAGTATGTGACATTATAAAGTGAGACAAAAAAAAATCTACTAAATATCTTCAATAGTTTAGACACAGGACAAATTTTTTAATTTCTTTAATTCTAAATTAACACTATGTAAGTACGTCAAACGGTCACTGACTTAAGTCATAGTCCACGTCGAAGGATAAACGTTGCCGTTCATTACAGTTCAGTGAACTTGTCATAATAAAATGGTGTATTACTTCGTTACTATTAAAATATTATTTATTTTGTTAGAAAATTTCAAATTTTTGTTTTTCGTCAAATTACTTTTGTGATTAATTAGAAATCATTATATGGGCTAGTAACACCTGCCTTTTCATTTAATGTCAAACCGTCGTATACACTCTGTATATATATATATATATAAAACATTTGTGTACTCACTTGGAGCTCGGCACGAACTCGTTTGCAGGACATGTTTTCTAGTTAAAATTTAATTCCTGAGTAAAACAGGCAGATGTAATTAAAGCCACACTGTAACCCTTGTTTGTAGAGGACTTGAGATGATAATGTAAGAGTAAATATTTTTAACCCTTTAACCCTTTGCTTAATTCCATCTAAATGCCTGATTTCTACTACTGTTTAAGTACGCATGTTTCCGTTTTTGTTCGTTTCGTTATTTATACAAATGAGCAAAATGTTAACAATATTCATATAAGTAATGTTTTGTGGATTGTCCTATGTATTACGGGTATCTGTAGATCTATGAAATCTCGCAATAAAAAGCCACGGCATGCCCAGCCTGGACTGGGCTTGCTGTGGTCAAAACGTATATGGTTCACCGCTTTCTACACTTATCGAGCTATCAGTCTAATCGAGCCACAGATGTTCAACAGTCGGTAAATGGTTACGCTTATCATATGAAATCTATCCATCGTAATTAGTTGCTTTAAATAAGAAAATGACTAAAAGTTGTTTTTTCGTGAGAGTAATAGTAGCATTTTTTGTAAAATATTGATATTCAGTTACCACCAGTTAGACTGAAAATCTACTCAAATCTAGTTAGACTCGCCGCACATGATGTAATTTAGAGAAGGGGTTTGTTTTGCCGCAGTAAGTAAGAGCGCTCCGTACGAAAATAATGTACACAGAAATAAATAAACGTTCTATTTGTGAACAGTTGAGGGTAGAACCAAGGTGTTTTTAATTGATTAATAGACAGAATGCGGCGCTAAACACTCCAAGTGGACGTTTCATATACAACTATGAAGGAAGGGTTTTCTTAAACATTTAGCAGTTGGGTTTACGCTTGTAAATAAAGAGGGTTTACGAAGTATATAGGCATTTAAAATTGAATCAAACGGTTAAATACATTTTGAGGTTGCGGTATTGTGGTCTAACTTAAATTGGCCGAAGTCAAACTACTCATTCTACTTTGTTTTTAACATTGTGTAGATAAATAACTATATACCATTCCACAGCTTATAAAAATATTATTTTGATCTCGACTTATACTCGGATGCATCGTAAAATAAATAAACAGAATTCCAATAGTGGGACTGCAGAAATGGAAACATGTAGTCCGCAGTACAAAGTGGTTTATTATTTTATACTTGGAGTGCGGGTAGAATATATGATTTGTTTCCCGACCACTGTACAATATGAATGCAGAACTCTTACCTGATAAACATATCTTTGAATGTTAATACCTATACGGATTTTTTACGTGATTCCTTAATGATACTAAAGAAATAGGTACCTAAATGCAATATGTGTGGAGTAAATACGTTTAAACCAAAAAATAACTTTGGGCAAGTTTTATCAAAGTTTGTCTTGTGTGTATCCGGTTTTGGTAACAGAACAGAGATACTTGCGAAATAGTGATAACTAATTAGAATATTTTACATCTCATCTAATTGAGATTTCTCGCTTAAATTGACGTAGGTACCTACTCCTAAAGTAGACTGTAATTTTTATATAGTCGCGTACAAAAAAAAAATTTTACACATTAAGTTGATTGCATGTTCCGGTCGCTTTCACGTTTCAATTACATTAGCAAGATTATTTGTGGATGGTACGGCGGACTTACCGCAAATAGTTTCCATGAACTAATTTTCCCAAAAATATTTTTGCACAATAGGCTAGTGCATATGTGCATTGTGCAAAAAAGGTTTTTTTAATTATTAACTAGCGACGGGCTCTACTTCGCGCGAGAGTATCTACTGATATATTTTTACGACAGCATATAAACTTTTGAAAGGAAATTTTCTTAATGTTAGTCAAAACTATATTGAAATCTGTTGTGAGGCTCAGAAGAGCTTAACTGCGAAAAAAAATAGGAGAAAACACCGATTTTGCTTTCCTTATATTAATAAAGCAGACAAGCCGCCTTATGGTAACTACCGCACATCGCTTATCTCTTCTATTTTATTTATAAGTCGCCGCGAAAAATCACAATTATAGTCTAAGGCACAATCCGCTCAAATCAATACACACATGTAACTAAAAGTATGTTTTCAGAACTAACATTGCTAGCGAGACACTATTTTTGAGCAGCCACTGAAGTGGAATGTTCTATGAGAAAACATTTGAACTACGATTGTAACCGGCTATCCATTTTATCTTACCAATATTCGTTTATAGATAAAATAAATGGATTCATTATCACAAAGAAAACTCGTCTGTCAGCGTAGGATGGTAGTAGCCACTCGGGCTTGGCACTATTCGTAGACTATTCGCCGTAAAGTATCTATGTTTACGACCAATGCCGCTCTAAAGTACATTTCACTCGTAAAATGCTATTCTCCGTCTTGATTATGCGCGTACCTACTGCCAAAAGCCCTTTTCACAATGAAATCGAATTTAATTGGAGATTTTTCAGCGTACGGGGGTTTTTATTGGCCATCATAAAACAACGGTCTCATGTTTTACTCATTTTTTGGATCTGATGTTCGTAGCTCAAACTTACATAAATTAAATCGAAAACAGGAAAAAAAATTTCGTTGCATAACTATGTAAGCCTTTTCATGTTTCACCTTTTAATATGAATATGCCTAGACAATAGCATCAATTGGATTTAAGATATGTACTTGCTGTACGGTGGGCTTCACTATTTTTATCTCAGTGTAAAATATCTACGCCTAAACGAAAATCGCCTGCGGTTGACTCGATCGTATATACCGGAACTGATTCCATAAGTGTGCCGATTTACCAATATTCGTCCAGAACACTAAAAAAGAATTTCGTTGCGATATTGATGTCAAGTTTAATGCCATATCGAAGCTGGATGGAGTGCTAAGAATAGATAAGTGTAAGATTACGCTATTACTTTATATTACAAGGATCCAAGTAACGTTGTGTGACACTTTGCTGCTGACGCAATCTTGTAAAAAGGACCGATGATGTAGAAATACCAACGTTAAGCGGAAGAGTGCAGTAACTAGATCACTTTAGTATATTCAGTGGAGCACACTTGAGCGCATAGTATCACGAGATACGAGGAGGACGAGTGCTCGTTTCGATTAGTTATCCACGTCATTGCTGGCTCGTGGCTGCGTCAAGTCGACGTCACGTTTACGTCATGACTTTTATAATCCTGCCATGAGGCCATGACCGCATTACTGAGTTATATTTCGGTCCTTGTTTAAGCATCGTTTTTGCTGTGCTAATTCCTTATATATCTTGAACTCTCGTAAATAAGAATGAGATAAGCTCAACAAAAATGTTTGGCACTTCATGGTAACTCCCCGGTTAATCTGTTATGTTTGTTTGGTACCTGTGGGTGATGCTGGACTTGGGCCCATAAAACAAAAATAGATTTATTTATGCGTTGTTTGTGGGCGTGCGATACTGAATTATTTAATAGTATATAGCAAGCTGCAACAGTAAGCTGTACTCTTCTATTCGACGATATAGCTATGCTGTTAGGATTTTTATAATCTTTGTTTTAAAATAATTTGAGTTTAGATTACATAATTAATTAGCTGCATTAATCGTCAAAGTAAGTACCAATGTGATTTTCAAATCATTTGTACTTTCTTAGTTTATCTTGGACATTTCTGACTGACGGTGAAGAAAAACATCGCGAGGAAACCTGGATTTAAAAGTCTGAAATCGCCAATCCGCCTTGAGCGTGGTGATTAATGCTCATGCCTTCTCTATATGAAAAGAGGCCTTTGCCCTGCAGTGGGACAGTAAACAGGCTCATATTATTATTATTATACATTCAACATAATTATAAAGGTCGGTACGTTACACTTACGATACCTATAAGTAATCTATCTGGAAACTCATATCCGCTTTATTAAATACTAGCGAGGTAATCAAAGAGGTCAGTGAAATCAGCGGATGTGATCTGGCAAATATATTTAAAATTTAACTCTCAACTAACTTCGGTTAAAAAGATAATATATATAGATTATATTTCATAGTGAAAATCTATTTTAAAGTATTGGGATGAGACGTAGCAAAATAATCGCTGATGAGTATACTACGTTCTGAGTTTGGATGTACTTTGTATCTGTTAACTGTAGGTTTGTAAAGTTTCCCTCGACACAGGGTTTGTTCCATAGTGTGGAAGTTTTTTTTTTTAAATAATAATAATAAAATCACTTACAACGGAAGGTAAAAATTAAGTTATAAAATCAGTACTGTTATTTGAATAAGAAAATCTTTGTCAAACACAGATCACGGAACCACAGATAAGATATTCACATCCCACTTAATTCGCTATTAGGCGAGTAAAGAAATTCAAATTGAAAAAGGGAAATCCGAATAATCAGATGGAATATAAATCAGCATTGGTGGCTTCGAATTAAGCGCTTTGTGCCATTTCGGTCGAAGGCTTACGCGCGATCTCTACTAATAGCATGCAATTCGGCAAACAGAAATGATCTGTATTGTTTTTATCTATACAGTTAAATTGATTTTATATATCAGAGGTAGAAGGGTGGACTGTTTGATTTCCTATAGGGAATATAAAAAGGGGTGGAGTACTACTGGTAAAACTATGAGAAATTTTAGGCAGTAATCCCTATCACTTGCGTGCTTGACCTCAGGTACTTAATACAATATTTGGTAGGTATTTTGTGTATCAATATGTGCTGTTTAATATGTTTTAACAGATTTGTTAAGAGCGCATCCATATTTTTGATAGTTTAATATTTTAGCTGTTGTACTAAAGAAAAATCTGGCAGCTCAGTCAGAGTTGTCAGAAACGGTGTTTATTTTTTAAACCTGACGGTTAGGAGTATGATGTTAGAGCTTTTTAATATCAGTGAACGTGATTTATAATAAAAACGTTGCAGGCAAAATATGCCAACGCCTGAAATTTTCTAACCTAACGAAAGGAGTTTATAAGAAAATAGAGATTGAATCATCATTATCATCATATCAGCCCAAAGACGTCTACTGCTGGACATAGGCCTCGCCATTTTGGCCGGTCGTGAGTAATGAATGTCATACATTAAAGACATACTGAGTCTTTCCCCTATAAAGAACACAGTACAACTTTTTTCGATTCAGAAATTAAGCCTGAGCAAACAATGTAGCAGTTGTATGTACTACCAATTTCTCACAGATGCGAACAGAATCAGCAATTTTTTTACGGTCAATTATTTTTTGCACGTGCGATATTTTTAATTAAGTCGTATTTTTGTGAAAATATTCTTGTAATAAAGTTTTTTTTTCATGAAATGGTGTGTCACAGCGTCGCAGCCCTGTATGCAAGTCATCGCTAGTACGCTCCGTAATTTATACTTTAATCAACGGTCGCCGCTCGCTCCGGATATGATTGACATCCGCTTTGAATCCACTACTGTGCACTCATGTTTAATTTATTATACTAACTATATTTTATATATCGCTTCAATATTAGTTGGGCCCGACCTATATATATAGTTCGCTACGAAACTAGCAGCTGTTGGACGGTTGGTTATTTCATCCCCATCTATTGATAGATGTTGGATGAGATAAATATACTATACAGACTTTGTATTAGCCATTTTATCTATGATTAAAGTAACATGCACTGCGTACTCCGGTGGTAAACGAACAGCTATTTAGACGTTCCGAGTACCTGTACGTGCTTCTACCAACGTAGTGCATAGCCTCCCCAAACTACCATTATGTGGTAGTCCGTAACTGGAAATACGTTGTATCTCAGTCAGAAGGAAACAGTTTTATGTTATATCATTATAAACTAAAATAGAAATACTGTTTGAAATGACATATTGAAAATCCCGTTGGTACTTGCTCATCACTCATCCCCATTGTTGAAGAGGATAGCCTGCTGTGAATAAGTGATGACTCTGTGAAACGAACCTCGAGGCTTCTATGAAACTGTGCTTGAAAGAATAACGTCATATGAATTGCAATGATGAGTGATGTCATCGTATAGGTGTTTTAGCTACAGTTTCAATCGCTGATCATATTTATTTTGTAACTTGAGTGTTTATCTATACATATAATAAAAGTGAAGTGTCTGTTTAATTAAGTTAATATTGAAATAACCGTTTTTTACTACATGTATATGAATATGTATACACCAAAATAACATTTTTTTACAATTTTTGTCTGTCTGTCTGTCTGTTAGTTCAGGCTAATCTCTGAAATGGCTGGACCGATTTTGATTTGGCAGGTAGCTGATGTAATAAGGAGTAACTTAGGCTACGTTTATTTTAGAAAAATAAAGTAATGTTGTTCGCCGGGTCAGCTAGTATTGTAATAAATACGTTTCTTTCTGTAACAACAACTTAACAATGTAATGTATACTATTGCACTAGTAAGTTTTGGTTTGTAAAGTAGATATTGTAGCTATAGAAGGTTGTCGTCTTTATACTTTAAAACCACAAGAGAATTCTTAGAAAATACCATCGTAGATTTGGCGACAAAGATTACTAAAAGGTTTTGTTGCAGAATCACAAAAATAATATAATTTTCAAACAGTAATGCTTTTCTACCCAACAAGGCCGATTATAGTGGCATTATCTGGAGGCTTTTCAAGTATTGAAAAGCCTCCAGATAATTCACATAGCAAAAAATATTTATTTATGTATAAATAAATCATAAAATAAAATAGGTACGATGCATCAACAATAAAACTTGATTTATCATCTCATCACTAAAATGAGCGCATTCCAAATAGTGATGACTATAGGCATTCTTTCTGTTTCATGTTGTATAGCATTGGAAATAATTTGTTCATATACATGAGGAAATACATGTATATATAGTCACGTGAAGTCGTTAACTTCTTTTAACAACTTGGCTCGATTCCAGCTATTCCAACATTCAGGGGACCCAAGTTTGCGGTCACTAATCAGCGCATCCTACTTATTTTTATATTCAGTGGGCCTCGGAGTATAAAAGTGTTAATGTGAGTGCTGCAATATATCAAGATATGATTTTAGTGAGTAGGAGTTATACAAAAAAGCAGTCATTTGTTTTTCTGCTAGGCTTCATTGTTTCGAGTAATGGAGTCTTAGTATTTAGATGTTAAAATAACGGTTTTGTGTGTCCATATCGAATATTCTTTAGGCAAAAATCCATTCTATTCATAATGAAAACATCATCAGCCAAAAGATAGGTATAATTGCATTGTTTTAATATAAAAATTAAATTTTAGTCTCTCCCAGTTATCGCCACCTTAACCGACCCTTATTTTTATCACTGAGTATTAAATATTTCTAAGAAAAATTCAAACTTGAAAATGCAATAAGAAGCAAAGAAATTCGAATCTTGGGGCAGGATCGACCTACTCATTAAAAACAAGAATATACTCGTAGTTTGTGAACTCTTCTTAGTTTATGCGTTGCTTAGTTAGCTGGCGCTATGATCACTTTTTAAAACAAAGGTTTTGCTGCTTACGTCCACCCAGGTGAACTTGTTACGTGAACCACAGATAGGAGATCTTACGTTTTACATAAAGTAAGGCTTGACTGGTAGTAACTATAGTCTAAAGATCATCGGCCAGTTGCCAATGATTACATTTTCTTTAAAGAGTAGCGTAATTGCTTTACATCCAACGAAAAAAATCGTCTTGTAAGCATGTGAAAAGAGCTTGACGCTTAAAATCGACTCGGTAACTTATGCGGTATTGATTATCGATTCTCACTCAACGTTTAACAGTGGCAGTAGCAGTTCTATTGGCAGTTAAAGAGTCTATGAAGTAAGTTATGTAACCGCAGTTTCGTAGGGTACTATTAACTGAGAGATATCTGTCTTGTACTGGCGTAAGTCCGCTGCGGAACATTCTGCGATCCACGTTTTACATTCACTATTGACACATAAATTTGTCTAACTGCGTTACATCCAGAGGAATCCTCATCTCCATGTATACGGTCTATAAATATCACGCTACATTTGGGAAGTGCGCTTTACTAACAGACTTGGTTGTTTTGATGCTAGATTTAGCTTTGCCTTCGTTGGCTTTACTTTTAATAATGACTGAAATGAAATGAAATGAAATATGTTTATTCATATATTTCATATATGTTAAATGAAATGAAATACGTTTATTCATATAGGTCAATTAAATTAACACTTATGAACTTCAAAGTTTACAAAATGTCAGCAAATTAACTTACAGCCAGTTCGCTGACGAAGTAGAGCCACGAGAAGAACTGGCAAGAAACTCAGGCCACTCTTTTTAATCGCCAGGTTATTACAATTTTTGTATGTTACAGTTTCAAGTAGCATGCAAAGTTACGCAGGCAATACACTTAACTCTATAGATTGGATTGAAAATGTAAAAGTAAAAACACCTTCCTCTAATAAGATTGCCACTAATACGATTGTAGCCATTAACTATTTTTGACAAACGTGGCGTTCATGACAAAATCTAATAGTGAGATGTTCTGATGGTAACTATGTTCCCGGTCATATTGGTTACGTAAGATCTATTGGTCCAGCAGTGGATCGCTAAGTGTATAGTCTGAAATGATTGTAGCAATATTAAAATATTAAGTGAATGTAAGCCAAGTATAAATTCACAGGGATCGCAGTTTATCTACAAAACTCTTTGTTCTTTAAATGGTGGTTGTTGTCTAGACCCCAAAATGTCATCTTAAGTTTAATTCACCGGGGGTTAGAAATACTTTGCACATTAATGTTGTGATGTAAAACAAAGGCGATATGTATTATAGTTGTATATGGAAGACAAAAAGGTGTTAATGGCATCTCGGAATAAATAATTATCATGAAATATAAATGTAAATGTATAAATTGTATATTTTAGTACCTGACCGGGGCTCAACACTAGAATATCTGATGTAGTTTAAAGTGCCTCTAAATGTTCAAAGATTGAGGTTTGAGACTCTTGTAAATATTATATGAAGTTCTTGTCACCATGCCTATGTTTAGTTTTACTGTTCAGATGTTAGTTTACTTGTTATTTAAAAAACAGTAAAAAAAATCTTTTTTGAGATACGTAGGGAAAGTTTTATCTGTAGGTATTTGTTTGTCCTTCTTAAAGGAAACAAACAAACGAGTTTACGGTACCGCTAATATTTTACACAGTTGGTGCAATACAAATGTGGCAACAATTTTCGCAGCTTGTGGCTCTAAGTAGTATAGTTAGTTATATAAGATGAAATTAAGTTTTATTTTATGGTATTTTATACTAGCGGTGCTAAAAGCAACTAAAACAATCTAAATTAATCAGCTTTTATGCTAAAAAACAAAACCTTTATTTCGTTTAGTAAAATTATCGAAACTTATTTTATAGTATAGTAAAGCAATAATGGTATCATGTATTTATATATGCGCTTTACTGCAATGTAAAGAAGGAAATCGCTGGGATACAGTTCCTGTAGTTGTCTCATTACTCTTATGAGTTCTGGCAGTCTTACTTTACGTACTTTTACGTTACTTTACGTTTACGTAGTAACAAACACACACAAACTTTCGCATTTATAATATACTAGCTGCGCCCCACAGCTTAGTCCGCGCGTAAAATATGGTTTGTTGTGTCCCTCGGTGAAGCTCACCGATTTTAGGGATAAAAGTAGCCTATGTCCGTCTCCGGCACCGAATCTTTACGTAGCAATTTTCATTGCAACCCGTTCAGCCGTTTAGGCGCTGAGTGATAAACATACAGACAAACACACACAAACTTTCGCATTTATAGATTTGGAGGAATTTCTGCTTCTCCTTTAAAGTTAAACTTCTATATTGTTTGAAATGTTAAATATTCCTCTGATCTTAGACGTCACTTGAAATTGTAAAACTCATCTCACAAAAATGCTGTATTTATGAAAAATGAATCTGTGTCCATGTTTCATCTGTCACACTTTTTGCGATATTTCAATGCAGTTTAGGAGAATTTGAAGTAGACAGAACGTTTGAATATGTATAATAAATATATCTTTGTTTAAATTGAATAGTGTTTAAAAAATAAGCTATAACTATGAACCTTATACGCATTTTCAAACTACTTCTGAAAAGAGTAAAACGAGTACACACTAGATCTTGTGCGGTACCTACTTATATATTTATAGCACAAAATGGGTTGGACTTACGCAATATAAGCTCGGGGTTAATTTTGACTGCTGGTAGCGTATTCGGAGTGTCAATATGCTTACCCAGGCATACAATAAGTGAGTTAGGCACAAGCTGTATGGATCAGTTGTGAACCACTAATAATTACAAATGTGTACCTACAGTTTTGGAATAAAACTCACTAGGGACAATAAAGGCAACTCTATCAAAATAAACATTATGGTATTTATTATTCGTGAATACTGTGTCAAAAAAAAAACAAGAGGGGACTCTTCTAACACAGGTTTTGTTAACTTAACAGAAGAGCTCCCAAATCCTGTAAAAATTCATGTGTAATGGTTGTAAATAAATGATTTGTGTTTTTTATTTAATTTTTGACTGTGTAGTAAAAACATTGTTATTTTTGTCGATTTTAAAATGGTTTTACACACGTCTTTGGTAAGACAATTTTGTTACATGTTTTGGCCACAAATTAAGTAAAAGTTCTAGCGCCGAATGGTGCGTCTAATAGGTATATCAAACGTGAATAAATAACGATGATATCTAGTTATTACAGTTCTTAAGGGCAAATCAAATGTTTAAATTTCAATATTATGTTAACTATAGCTTACCATCTGCCAGTTGCTGCCGTCGTCGCTTAGATCTTCGTAATCGTGTAAGTATGTAACCAGTTAGTTTGTCGTCATAAAAGTCATCAGAAAAGCGCAATCAAAATATGACAACGATAACTGAACCTAATTTAATAAAGTCGGATGTTAAGCACCTCGTATATGTAACATTACAACCGCCTATAATCGCGAAGGTTCATAAACTGATATTATTCCGAGCATGTGTTACCAACGTGGCGTTATAACAATGTTAATAAAAATATTCTCAAGCACAGCTGAAACAATACGTAAAGAAACATGGAGATATTACTACGATAAATTTACTCAGCATACTCATAAAGCATAAAGCGAACTGGACTTTAGGAAGCCAAGCAACCATAAGAACGTATGTTTCTCTTATATTGGCTCCCTTGTTTAGAATTGTAATAGTGGTAATACTTTTCCACTATGTATTATTTTACGTAAAACTAGATTAGTAGTTATGTGTTTGCTTAATCATGTGTAAAACTGCATACATACAAAGTCGTAAGTAGATATGTGAAATTATTATGGTCTTACAAATAGGGAAACCAAACCACTAAATAAATATAATAGTTATAGCGTGATTTCTTGTAATAGACAAGAAATCAAAGACGAAATTACATGTAGTTTAATTACAATGTTCCATTTTTTTGTTGTTGTGCTATTTTCGTCACTATTGTTGGGTGCATTAAGTGGCTATTCCGTTGAGAGCTATTCCGATCGAAGTTTGGCACTGATCATGATATCCGACTTAAGCCCCCAAAGCTCTAAGTCTTAGCATACCTGGTTAAACGTGATTGCGTTGCCTGTGATATCTTGCTTATGTTGTCGGTGAAAAGGCTAATCATGTGATTTGAATATGTAACATTTGCATTTTATTTATTTATTTAATATGGCACATCAACAATATACATATATTAGCTTCTTTATATAGCATTTTCTGTATTACATCCTAATATGCATACCAATTAGAGATGTACACAACATTCATTGTAAATAAGCGTGAAACATGGTAACTGCGAAAATACTGTTTAACAATATTTATGAAAAACACAAAGTATTAAAAGAAAAAGTAAAAAAAACTAAATAACACTAATAGCAATTATCCAACTAGTTTTAGTAGGTAAGTATCATAATAATATTATAATAATAATAAAAAAGTTAAGAAATAGTAAATACAATTATAAAATCAAAATACATATAAATTCTATCAACCTATCATCATAATTACAGAGTTGCTTGAGTTAGCTTACTCTTAAATTTATTTAGAGAGTCATGGAAGATGTCAAGATCATCCGAGCATCCGGATCTTCCACGACGCACATAGTATTATATTCAGAGCAGATTCGTATAAGTGGCGAGTGTTTACCAGTGTTGGTTCTGCAAAATGGAATGTGTAACAGTTTAGTCATGGGATATCTGGGTAGCCTGTTTGGAACCTTAAGTTTGATGCTGTTTGATAATTGGTTGCAGCAAATAAAGAAAATTTAGAGAATTTTAATTGATCCGATAAATCGTTAATAAAAATCAAGAATAGGACTGGCCCCAGATGGGATCCTTGACGAACACCTGAGTCAGCAAAGTAAACTTCAGAATCGTATCCTTTAACTGATACAATCTGAGGTCTCTCGTATAGGTAAGACTGAAACTATTTTAGAAGATTATCGAATACTCCGTGTGCCTCAAGCTTTTTCACTAATAATTTATGATTGACCATATCAAATGCGCTGAAAAATCCGTGTATACAAAGCTTTACTTATAATTATGCAAGTTTGCCTGGCAAGTTTAAAACACCTTTGATTGATTTATTCGATGGTAGAAACATTGATGACCATTGCCATCAATGTCAATCAAATCATTATTACATCATTGATACAAATCAATTTATGTTTAACCTATTATTCTATCTATTACTAATTTTGTTAATTCGTTTTTATACACAATCCCTATTTATATTATCTATAGTAGGTCTATTTCTATACTTTAATAGATATTAATTATTATCGTAAAGAGAGATATTAAAATGTTTATTAAATCCATATTTTCTTTTAAAATTTATTGTCATATCTGGGCGATCACGGTCGATCTAAATTAAGTACATGTTCTTTTGTTTTCCAAAATTAACTTTGAGAAACGTGTTTTCTGATATAATTAATAAATCAGGCAACAATCTAATGCTACTAGCGTCGTAGACACACAGAAATCAGAATCACTTTTCATACTACGCTCTAAGCTCGGCGCAGCGCCCGCGGGTCACGCTAAGAACTACTGAGGGGGGCTACTCCAAACTAGTCATAACCCGCAGTAATAGCCCGCAATGCAGAAAGCTTATTCTACAATATTAAACAAAACCTTAAATATACAACAAACTTACAATAAAAAAGTTTAGGTACAGAACAAAACATAAAATTTTATATTTCACCATTTTCACAATCTAAAATTCCTAATAACTTCTAAATGGATTACACTATATACACTATAGGGCAAAAGAAATTGTTTAAATAGTTAAACAATTTCTTTTGCCCTATCCATTTTAGACCTAAACCTATCAAATGACACTAAAAACAACACAATATCTACACAAATAAAAGATCATGTTTTCAACTTACGTATTCATGCGTGTCTCAAGCGGACGGCACTCGCGCTGCGCTCGTACCTAGTAGGTTTTCCCAATATTTTTCAATAACTCCGAAATATCGTGTCCATGCATGAAGGTGCGTTGCTCAAGCGCACTTTGTATGTAGATTACCTTCTGAGTAGACATCTTCACTAAATTAAGTTCTACTTGTTACTTTAATAATATTATAATTAAAGTTTTTATACGCTTAGAACTACTTACTAAACAAAATTTATTATGTTCACTCTTTTACAGTACACGTTACACAAACGTTACCTTACACGAACTTTAGTTCGGGATACTTTTTTACAGAATTAAAACTAAAACAAACAAAATATTGCTTTATTATTTGTAATGAATTTTAAATGAAATGTCAACAACGGAGTTACCAACCAATACTCAAAAATATTTGTCCCCAAACGTAAACTAAAAAATCTCTAGAAATGAAATCATTAAAAAAAAATTTGAATGTTCTGTCTTTGTCATAAGGCTGAAAATACTGGGTCATACTCCACCTACATTAAGCGTAATTTAACTATGTACTTAGTTACTTGGAACGTACGATTTCCTATAGTGTGGATTCCTCTGAATTACTGCGGCTTATTTCATAGCAATTTGACAATTTGGCGCCAATGCTAAGGCGTTTTTTTAAATGTTTTCATTTTATTTTATAGTTTATTATTACCAGAGTAGAACGCCAAGATAGTAAGATGTTTTTAAAATGTTTTAAAGTTATTTTAGTTAAATATATCAGTGAAGATAGATTATATTTTTATTAATAGAAACTAGTCTTTGTGATTTATCTCAAAGGGAAGCCAGTAGGAATTGGGTTGTATGGACCCTTCGCCACTGATTTTGATATAATAAGTATCTATTCGCTTCAAAATACAACACAGCAATGTTATTGTGTGTAAAAAAATAGATTCATCATAATATACAACATTAAATTTTACTACCTATCTGTTTTGGAGTAAATAAAGAAAACATAAAAGACATCGGCCAAAACCACGTTATTGCCCATTCTCCTATACATAATATTACTGGCATACTTCCTGGTTTTATCTTCACTGTATAAACGTGGTCCCGTACTTTCCATCAAATTGATGTTGCTGCGTAAATCTTCAATTAATATTTGTTTTCTTTGTTCTATAAATTTTGAGCAGGTTTATATAGAAGAAAATGCGGTTACTACTTATCATTAGGTTAAAATTATTAGGTGACATGACACATCCTGTTTCACGTATTCTGTTTAGCGAAGACATATCGTAGAGAGAGAGAGACGTCGCGCTCGTGAAGTATGTGTACAGGGTTCTTCGTGGATGGTTACACCACCCACAGGTACTAGCCTCGCTACAGTTACGTGCACCAAATGGTTACGTGGTAGCTAGAAGATATCCCGCTTTGCTTTGCCTTGCCCGCAGTGTACCAACAGCAAGAACAAATTTACTGCAATTTGCTCCCTTGTCGCGGGCAATAAGTTTAATTAATATGATATCGAAGGAGATAGATATCTTTCATTGTAGCCAGTTGAAATTCACAGAAGCAGCGTATAGAGTAATAGAAAATATATAAATAGATATTAAGTTATTTTTACTGTGTATTGTTATGTATATTAATTATATCAGCCTGCCATTAGGTATAATGATGTATGTATTATAACATCGCATTGGTTGCATTACTGTTAGGATGTTATAATTATCTTGTAAATAAATAAACAAATAAATATCAATTATGATCGAATGCCAAATTTGTTAAAATATGTGATGTGAGGTAATTATGGCAAACCAAATTTTCAATTATATAGAGGCCTGATGATGTATTTAGAAGATGAGAATAACACTAGGTATAACTTCTTTGACGCATTAGATGTAAACCGTATAGATTGAAGTAAGTTTATATCTATAAAAAAAAAATTATTATTAAACAAAAGATATTAAAAAATCGGGTCAGTTGTACTCCTATCTAAACTTACAATTTACCTCTTTACATAATTATTTAATCTATATGTACTGGGTACTTATATAAAGTAAAAGTTTGTTCGTTTGTTTGTTTGAACGCACTAAACTCTGGAAATACCAGTCGGATTTAAATTTTTGCGTATAACAGCCCAGTTCTTGAGGAGAGTTATATGCTATGTAACATCACGCTACTGGCGACGCAAGTAAAGCAGTAAGCAAAGACGCGGATGAAACCGCGCCGCAGGAGGTTACTTAGCAAAGATAAAATTAATAAATATATAAACATATAATACAATAGGTATACTTTAAAGATCTGCAGGAGAGTATTACGATATTTTCTTCTTCATCTGTAGTTGTGAATACTCGCAAAGACAAAGCGTTGAGGCGATTATTAGATAGCATTACCAAATCTTCGCGTCGTCGTCGACGACACGCTAGCGTCTTCGTATCTCCTCTGTGCCGTTAGCCTTATCAACGCGATATTGCCAGCCAAAATAACCAATCAATATTGCTTCTCTCCTTCGAATTGTTTGTACGTATCATTTCATACGAAGTTTATGTCTGATTTACAATTTTCAAGTACATATAAGTTGAGTAGAGGAAAGAAAATGTAAGGATTTTTCTCTTTCTTATAAATGTTTTCGTTTTAAAAATCTAGCAAAATTATAAAAACTCGAATATAATATTCTAACGTTGGATAAAACGTTAAGCATCTAAAGTACTAAGTCAAAGCAAGTTATTAATATTTTACAAAAAAAAATTTAATGTTTACTTAATCTCGTTTTCTTTGTGAAGGTGACGATGTCGTAACTTTTGACTTTGCTAAGTGGCCTATTAGGCGTACTTGAACACGATAATGACGGAATATCATCACTCGAACCCTGATATAGCCACACTTATTGCATGATTTTTTATACTATTATATAAAGCTAAAGAGTTTGTTTGTTTGAACACGCTAATCTCTGGAACTACCAATCGAATTTGAAAAATTATTTTTGCGTATGATAGCCCAGCTCTCGAGGAAGGTTTTAGGCTATGTAACATTACGATACTGGCGTCGGAAGCAAAGCATTAAACAAAGACGCGGGTGAAACCGCTCCGCGGAAAGTATCAGAATATGGACGATGTGTCGCTCGTGCAGAGAGATATTTATGAGAATAAATGAGGCGAGCGGCTAGGAAAAAGACGAAACGCCCCTCTGCGTCAAACCGGCTCGCTTAGCTTGTGAATTGTTACCCTGACGTTGTGATAATTATATGAGTCTATTGGGACACACCGTCTGCACGAGCTACTTAATTTAGCTAGTAGTCGAACTCCAACAAAAACGTTAACTAGACTAATAGAAAAAACTTTTCAAACTTTTAAGCCTTTTAATTTGTTCTGGTGAATATTGATTGCCTTCTCGGTGACCGTGGTAATTTGGAACACGTGTTTACTTTACAGTGTAGTAGTAGTACAGTAGTTACGTGCTAGTTTGAACATGATGAGTAACATTATATAATATAATATAATATAATATTCTACTACGTTCACATTGACTGGGGTACTTACACTCCTATAGAATATAAGCTTTTGCCCGCAGCTCTGCTCGCTTGAATGTCGGTTATAGCATTTTTCATACAAACTTCGGGTTTCAAGCCAATTTCCACAATAAAATATAGCCTTCGTTGTTCCCTTAGGACTATACTATCTCTATAACCTATTTTTTTAAAAAATTCACCAAAATCTGTTTCATCTGTTGGTTTAAGCGTGAAAGCGTAACAGGCAGACAGACAAAGAATAACTTTCGCATTGATAATATTAGTATGGATAAATAACTTTTGTACTTCGACGAGTTAGAGACTCTCAGTCGTCGAAATACAAAATTACACTCTCACTGAGAGTGTCGGAGGTTAACATCCTCGGTCTATCGCTATTGCATTCTCCTTCTTCATTCCCTTTATCTCCCAGCAACAGCTTACTTTTTTAGCATTGTATAAGTACTTAAATATACTCTAGGACCGTGTCTTTAGACTTACAACTATTTACCATCAGTTGTACCGTATGCTTGTTGGGCGTTAAAATATTCTTCTTTTGGCCGACGACGATGTAACAACATAGTGTTTTTGTTACAGGCGCGCTGGAGGGCGGCGCGCTGGGCGGCGGCGGCGGCGGCGGCGCGCTCGGCGCGCTGCGAGCGGCCGGCTCGCCGCCCGCGCCCAGCCTCGGCGCCAGCCGGCACAGCCTCATAGGTATGTAGCATTACTATTTCTATAGCTTCTATAGACTTTTTTTTTTTTTTTACGTGGGAAATGCATTACGCATACGCACCCGCCCGGGCAAGGCTTTATGTCGGACTCTCCAACCGCACTCAAAGCGCGGCCAGCATACCGACTAAAACCCACGGTGTTCCTCCAGACGGCCAGAGTGTCGGGGTCACGGGAGTCGCTTACGCATTCATCCGCGACCCCGACGGGCCATCATGGCCCGCTCGCCGCGAGCGTGCCCCGTCCGATTTAGGGGCCTAGCCCTCCCTCCTTCGAGAGGCGCGTGCGGAACACGCGCACTGCCATCTCGGGCCCGCGCTGTTCGGGCGGCGACTGCCCGATCGCCGCCCTCAGGCCAACTCGGCCGCAGAGGATAGGGAGAACGGCGCATCGCAATACCGACACTCCTCTTCCCCTCCAGCCCCACCGCGTCCGCAATCTGGCGGTTTCGGCCCAGCCGAGGCCGCGGAAGGTAGGGAGAGCGGCGCACCGTTATACCGGCACTCCTCTCCCGCCGCGGCCCCGGCACTCCTCTCCCGCCGCGGCCCCGGCACTCCTCTCCCGCCGCGGTTCCGCCACTCCTCAGCCGCAGTGTCGCCGAAGCAACACCGCAGCCCGACCCAGCCGCGGTGCCGCCCGGCACCGCAACCAGAGCCGCTCCATCGTGGGCTTACCGGCAAAGCCCAGAGGAGCGGCGCCTCCCTGGGGTTCCTCTTGGTTCACCGTGGTCCCTGGGATAGCTTCTAAAGACTATATCAACTAAAAAGAACTTGATTTAAGTTGATTTAGTAAGCATAGGTAACTCATAAACAAAAATCGTTTTGTATTTTCAAGAGGTGATGAAGAAAATGTAGTAGTATCATGAGATAAAGTGCGTTGGGTTCGCGGGTGATAATGTGTTTTTTTTTGGAAATAGAGTAGCGCTTCTGGTACTTGCTCTGAGGACTACATTTTATCACAAAATTTTTTGTCCCGATGTAGGTAGGTACGTTATTGTATGGTAGAGCTACTGAACACTATAACAATATGAATACACAAATTTAAAGTAACTATGTGAAAACATCGTATGCCCATGCCTTCTCTGTTAGAAGGTCGTTGCCCTATAGTAGGCAAATAATGGGTTTGTAATATACAAATAGAATCACAGGCACCAGATAGTTCATGACATAATTTACATCCTTAGCCACTACTTACTTCTTCGTTGATTCGGGCTCATGAGTGTTATTATTGATATATTGCTAAAAGTTGTGAAGTTTTAACCTCACATGATATTAATGTGCATACTTTCAATGCTCGATACAGCCGCTTTAATTTGGCGGCATAGTTTAATTAACAAGATTCCAAATCGCATGTCCTGAGGAAATTGATGAGTTGTTGTGAGAGGCGCGATACGTTGATGGCGGCGCGAGCGCGACTAATGCCGGGGCCCAAACCTTTGGCGGTTACAAGCCTACCCTACCGCTTGATTAATTTATTTCTACAGAATCCATGTTAGTCATCTGAAAAGCGTCATTTTGCTAAGATTTCGTTACTTGCCACAGCAAAACACCCTAATTTCTTGTTTCAGAGTTTTGAATGATTAGATTTGTAACAAAGATTGTTTCAATAAATAAATAGTGCTTTTTTTCAATGTTTATGTAAATGCAAATGGTCGTAGTCTTGATTTTATGTCTTGCAGCACTAAATGTATAGTACCGTATTCAAAAGCTTACATCGTAAACAAACATTAGTCTCTAGACCGAAAGAAAAAAACTTTTCTTTGAGAAATTGGTCGCTATGATAGTTTCAAACAATATGTCGCCTAACATTAGTTAAATTATAGAATCAATGATTACAAATTAATGTAAACCGCCAACACCTGTGACGTGGTTTCGGGTTTAACAAGTTCATACATTTGTCTGCAACGATTTGACAGATTTGACTTACGATTACTATTAAGAATCTGGTAACAATTATTAAAAACTTCTCAAGTCAAGTTCGGAAACAACCATTTCATACATAAAGTATGCATTACTTTTTTTTATATCAGCCTACCAGAGTGACTCTATCCCGCCTAATGGTAAGCAGTCAGTGGAATCCAGTAAATCCATTAATAGAAAAAATCCTTTTAAGATCTTTGTGAGTAATGAGTGTGGCTTAAGACCTCAAACCCTTCTCAGATTTCTCGTTAAAACCAGATAACCCTAAGCTACCTTTAGGATATAAACCTTTACTACTATGAACATGCGTGTAATGGGAATTTTTGTTTTTGCGCCACATTGTAAATAGGTACGATTATACTATTATTTTTTACCTCTTAGTAATAGGAAACTTGTATTACTACATAGTTATTACTGATTGGAATTGGAGAGAGCTTGGGGTATTGCATCCACATGCTACGGTAATTGTGCAAATTTTAAAACTGTTCAGAGATACAAATACCTCACATAAAATTATTTAAATGAATAAACCAGAACATTTAAAAGTACACAGAATATAATTCTCTCCGTATTAAATTAATCTAAATACATTATTAGGTATATTAGATAAGGCGGGTGCTTCTAAGCCCCATTATAACAGATAACTTAAAATTATTCATCTAGTAATTTATTCTTCAACGAGGACTCGGAAACGACACGCATCCAGCGCATAAAAGATTAAGTAATTAAGCCTAAAGATATTCATATGCTACGTAAGCAGATCAGGATATAAACATCTTTAACGACGGTTTCAGAATTTTAGACTTGTTTATTCATACTAGCAGAGTATAGACTCATCATAAGCTTACTAGGTGCTCTTGAATAAATTTTGTACGGTACGTAAGAGAAGAAGAATTTCCGTTAGTTTGCACACAGACGAATGCACTTAGTGTGAACTAACTGTCCTTCTGCTAACTACGAGTAACTGTGCTTTTGAAATCTATTAGTGTTGGCGAAAAATTGCTATTAGATTGACCAATTTCTCGTCTAGCACTATTTGCGATACAAGAAGGCAAGCCGAATAGCAAACAAATTCGGTTTGCAGCACCTTAATGCTAAACAAACATCTCATATCTCGAAAAAGAGATACCGGGTTTCAAAATATGACATCCATTTTGGCGGTATTGTGTTTGTGTTTATTCATGCGTGTGCGGTATGAATCGAAATCCCAAACAAAATCAACGATAGCCGTGTTACAGCGTTTGGAATTCTAACGTGTTTGCGCGTCAACCCAAATGTTCCATCATGTCAATAGCTTCATATTATTGTATAAATATTGAAATTAAATATAAACGACTTTTTAAACAAAATATTGCGAGAGGAAAGGAAGAAGAAGAGAAGGAAAGGATATACTACAATTTGAATATTTCCCATTGCAGAATATGTTCAAATGAATAATGGCTGTAGATACATGGTTACAATGAGAAGAAATCACGATCACATGGAAGAGGAACGATTGAAATAAATTTTTGGAAGCAGCTTTTCCTTACTTTCTTTTCTATGTTTCTTTTTTACGTTGAGTTCGTATTGCAATATATCTCGTTATCTAAGACAGTACTTACTTAAAATATTCTGATGTTTTTGATTTATTAAACTAAAATAACACATTTCATTGACTCGCAATAAAACTAACTATTTTTGGACAAAACTATTTGTTAACGTCTAAAAATTCGTCGTCGATTTGCGCAATTTTGTTATTTGATAATAAATTAAATTAAAATATATTATTTCTTTTAAAAGTAAGTAATGTTTTCAGTTTCTCACTTGACGCGCAATTTCCTCTTTTGAGCTTTTTGAAGAATATATTTTTCTTTCATTCTGAGTTCGTTAATGGACTAATTGGCGAACGTTTTGTTTTTGTTATAAATATTCTTTTTCGCAATAAATAATTCGTAAGGTACATTTTATTTTGTTAGAAAATTTCAGTTATTTTATTTTTATACTAACATTTTTTTATAGAATTTACATTCACAGGTACACTGTTAGGCTTATAGAGATGTAAATTATGAGCTCTAGAGTAGGTGGTTTCGTTTGGTTTTAAGTGTGTGTGTGAGCCTTGGAGCGCGAGTGACATTTGCATTTGCCTGGGTTTTTACATTAAAAGTGAATTTTAGTGACAATATTGCGAAATGTCCTGGAGCAATTGCAGATGTATGTCCGAAACGCGATAACAGACATTATCCGATGTCAATAGTGAAAAGTAACTGGACTGCAGCTGTTACCGTACACAATAAATGTTATTTCGTGTAGCATCAGCCTGCAGCGGTTCAGCTCAGTCGATAATGTTATGTTAAGGCTTTTATCATTATCGTTGATAATTCTGCAAATTTATCCGCAATTATTGTGCACATTTATTTATGACGTCAGACTGGTCGCAAACAATGGAAATTTGTATAAATCGCCTAGGATTTATAGTTCCCGCGAGGCGATTTTATAAAATGAATGCGAGACGTACTGACGAGTTGCCTTATTTCTTTTATGTCAATTATTATAATTTATTTTTCTCATCTTATGACTTGGGCTGTTTTTTGAATATTATATCATGTATTTTTCAGTATGTATTAATTAATATAAATTTATAGGTTTATTATGTTTCTTTACAGTATTTCTCTTTTCCTTATAGTGACAAATTACAAATATGAACCAATTTTGTTTAATCTTATGTAGACAGCTCTTACACTAGGAACTTTACAAACAAAAAATTAATGGACACAAAATACACCCAGTATCGAAATAAATTATTCTGGATCACACAAAGTTTTGTCCCGTGTGGGAATCGAACCTACAACCTCGTGCACAGCAGTCGCTTGCGCTGCATTACATAGGTACAGAGGCAGTCGACCAGTTTTAAGAAATTAAATATTTCAAATAAAGACGTAAGTTATCAGAAATATTTGTTATCGCAGACACACACCTGAATTTCGTGAATAATACTAAACTAAAAAAATACTAACTAGCTACTAGAATAACAATAAGATACTACGGTAGAAAACCATCAAGCGACCTTTGTATTATAAAACCACCAACCACTTTTAGTTTTTATAAAATATAGAGTTGTATGTAAAAAAGTAAATGATAACGAATCAAAATCATAAATTCTATATGCGACACAAATTACAAGCTTGGAAAAAGAAGCACTGAAACTTCAAGCAATTCGTTGAATATTTTATCAGAGTATTAGTCAGTAATGAAACGCCCTTATTATATCGAGAGCAGTAAAGTGGCATGCTTAGCCCGTTTATGAATATTACCTACAGAATTTAATAACGCCGAGAGCGTAGTGCATTGCGTTGCTGGAAAATAATCTAAACAATATCAGTTCATGGTCCATTATGCATAAACGGTTAAACAAGTTGCTTCATTTTTATTTTCTTTAAGTTGTGATAGCTTTTTTGCTGCTCAGTAATAAGTTAACTATTACTATTGTATATATTTGTGTGTAAAGTGTCGAGAAATAATTTAAATTGACAACGAAAAAGTCAAAATATCTAACATTTGATGAATGGACTTAATAGCTTAATACTGTGCTCTTTTATTCTGATAAAAGAAACGTTCATGCAGCATAAGTAGGTTTGGGAATCTAGACTTATATTCCTAGTTCCTCACAATGATTTCGTCTTTTGTACGTCAGTAATGTATGTACAGTGGCTAACTACTTTATAAGAATTTCATTTTTAGGTTAGTATGACTTTCGAATTGTCAGTATTATGGCGTGACTAACGTATTGATATCTTAGAAGCATAGTAGGTATATAATCCAAAAGAGGATGAAATGGAAATTACAAACAAAAACTTTCAGTAAAAAAAAATCTTTGATTAATATTTGATTGTCAGGCAGTGCATTTATCATTGAATAATACAATTTTATCTTACTCTCGAGATATCTACACGATGCTATTGTGCAGACACTCTGAAATACTCACTCTCTGAAAGTCTCACTTCAATGATTTTATGAGAAAGAATACCTGTCAAAGAATTTCAGCTTCCCTTATTAATGTATCCAGCTTGTTCAGTTTGAAATACCCACCGTCTAAATCTTATTGAAAACGAGTATTTGGTGTTCGTGCCTGTTCGGTATTTCTCGGCAATCTTCGGCAGGTTGAAGACGTACGTGTAACATATTGCACAAAATCAGCATAATGCCGCCACGGATAGCCGACGAGGGTCTACGTGACGAAACGTTCAATGTCTCAATACGTGCTCGTTACGTGTCACTCGTTGTCGCAAAACTGAGCATAAACTAACACGTACTCTTTCGTACAAAGATAATATTTTATATGTCATCTTGCCGCGTGCTACGATTTCGATTTGTGTGATATATTTTATGTGGGAT
Organism: Parascotia fuliginaria; assembly: GCA_963082885.1. Taxonomy (NCBI): domain Eukaryota; kingdom Metazoa; phylum Arthropoda; class Insecta; order Lepidoptera; family Erebidae; genus Parascotia; species Parascotia fuliginaria. The sequence goes on along the minus strand of OY720173.1, from coordinate 13,127,972 downwards.
GATGCAACTAGTTGCTTGTTTGTTGTAACATCACTCAAAGCCAATCCCTTTTCTTTATTTAAAACTCATGAATGATACTGATTAGCTAAAGAAAATGTCGTCTAAAATAATTTTCAACACTATTGGCTGGTCACATTCTATCATGACAAACTTTCCTCTCTCCAAAGGAAACAATAGAGATCGGTGAAACAGTTTGTTATGGAACATGTTAAGTAACAAACTAAAAACTATCTGAAACTTAATGTATAAATGTACTCAAGCAAGGTCTTGTAGTCTTGAGTTCTATGGAGTCATGGGGTGTTTAATAATAAATTCGTAACAAATATTTACTTACAAATTGTACACAGAGATATACAAACCTATGCCAAATTCCATGGCAGTTTGTTGGCAGATGTAACTCCCACCCATCAAATTTATTGCATGACATTTATCACATAACTAGCTTTCCGCGGCGCGGTTTTACCCGCGTCTTTGCTTACTGTTCTGCTTCCGTCGCCAGTAGCGTGATGTTACATAATCTATAACCTACCTCGAGAACTGGACTATCATACGCAAAAATATTTGTTAAATCCGAGTGGTAGTTTCAGAGATTAGTGCGTTTAAAGAAACACAAACAAACAAACTCTTTCGCTTTGTATGCAACAGTATATTATAGATTTAGACACTACGTCAAAAACTTATTTCTTTAAGCCCTCGTGAATATCTCTCCCTATTTTGTTACCCAGATAATGTTTACTGAGTAATTTGGACTTGCTTGTTTCTGTGACTTTCACCTTATAGTTTCAACGACGAGTATCTGAACTTGAAGAAAGACACAAAAAAATATCCATAGCTTCCAATAATATGTCTGAAATGCATTTACTAATTTGTATTTGTCCCCTGAAAACGTTGTCCAGCGACAGAGATCTTTTCGCTGAAATGATAATAATGAATCATCATGATACAAAATGAATTTAAGATTATTTATATATTGTGAATTTACTAATCATGGATCTTCTGAGTTATTCTAAGAGATCCACGATTCTTATGTTAATTGTTTCCCATCGAGTCTATGACAAATTAATATATGTTTTAAAATGTCCTTACATGAATTTCCATCGGATCCATGAGATTTGTCAGTAGTATAGTCAGCATGTTATGTTAAAAAAATAAGAATCTGTTCTCTTTATTAAATTTTAAATAACTTTTCCTTGCTAGGTTATCTAAAAAGGAATTCTTTACTATATAATATTATCCCTTATTCTCATATAAAGTTTAGGCAAGTTGCAAATAAAACAAACAACTAAAAGGTATGCGAAAGTATATAATTAAAGGGCAGCGGCAGGTAGGAATTGTATGTAAGGTAAACCCCTATTTGAAGTTGTGTCTAGATAAGAAAAATATTTCAACTTTGCAACTAACTTTGAAATGAGGGTGACACAACCACAGATCGGTTTCGGTTAGAACAACCTAAAACCGTGATTATTAAAGCTTAACAAAGAAAATTAATTTGTAAAATGTATAAGATTAAGCATGATAAGTTCAACAGGGTTGTATGTAGCGTGTATTATGCAGATGCTTTTCTAAAAAGATTTCCCAACGGTTCCTCTAAGGTATGTTTGCGATTACCCGAAATCACACCCAATTTTTCTTGTAATAAACATGGGGTTTTTGTTTTGTTCAGAATAAATTCAGGTATATTATTTTGATACATTAAAGTCAGATTACCCAAACTTTTAACAAATTGTTATTTAAATATGATATTTAAGAATTAATGGATTAAAGTATTTTTGTAGGTATCTTTATCACTCACACACACATATTCTGCGGGTTCTTGTCAGTCTTGCTTCTTGCTTGATGATCATTAAACAACTAAATGTTAAACAGTTCATCTAATCAGAGATAAATAAGTCCCCAATGAGTCGTCGATCATCAATGATTGATCACGCGAGGACATGTCCGTGAGCGCAGAACGGCTGTCAGTTGGTGTCGTCGGCCCCTGTCCCACAAGCTTACGCCTCACCATCTACTAACTAGACAACTAGGGTTACTAGGTGTTGAAACTATACGTCCTGAAAGAGATTATATCTGTATTACTACATTACTATGCTAAATGAAATTTTTCGTAAATCAATTTGAAGTAAGATTTCAATATGATTGTTTGAAAAAATATCAATGTCTCTTTTGGCATTAAGTTTGACGCAATGTAAAAATAGATACTTAATTAAGTTCCTGCAGGCAAATTGGGTGATAGCTATTTCAAATATTACGTCGCCGTTGTAACTACATCATTAAAATTATTGATACTAGTTAATATAATATTTAAAACATTTGAGCATTATGTCAGTTCAAGGATGTAACCAAAACAAAAAAACTAACATATTCCTTTTTTAACTATAATAACTTTATATTACCTTAATTCATTTATTCTTTTATGTATCGACAATCCACATGATGAAATACATGAATACAGTTGCAAGACGAGGGACTGCCGCGTATTATTCCATTTCTATTCGATAAGAATCAAGCCCGAATGTTTGGGTTCGATTGTTACCTTAAACCAAATTTTTTATGTTGTCTGATAAGGTATTGAAAGGATTTCGATTGCGAAAGTGAGGTTTTTGTAGTAGTACAGGTATTAGAAAAACCTCACTTTACCATTTAACATTTTCAATTTACTATTATGGGAAAATAAAATTTGTCATGTATAGCATCCAGAGTCTAGACAAAGAAAACTGTTGTTGATATACAGCATTCTGTTGAAAATTTTTCTGTATCTGTCTTGCATCTCACAGTGTTTATAAGCAATTGTGCAGGTACTTGCTATCTTTGACAAAAGGTTTGTCTTGCCCCGTATATTTCTTCGAAATATTCACACTGAGTAAAGTATCACAAACGACAGCAAAACATCTTCCATTTTATTTCAATTGTGCTCGCTTGTAATACTTGAAATATACTAAGTTATGTTAAGTTATGTAGTAGCGATATACTAGTAAGTTATATAGAGTTAAGATTTTCTTTTGTATCGCAGTGCTTCAAACACATGTGGTTTATGAGGTGACGGAAATATCCGTTACTATTTTAATAAAAACCTCTGTCGTAGTGTCTAGCGGTGTTCGATGAAATATGACGCCGATAAAGTAGGTGTACGGATAGGGGACGTAAAAGTTTCATGATGCCCGCGTTCCCTCAATATCCGGATGGGATGTGCCGCGCCAAGCGAGACCATTCACTCAGAGTCGCACATGATTAACTGAATTTTATGTTATATAGGTGTTATTAATTCTTTGAGCATCTGCACTGTTCGGAATTTTCATGTACTTACATTTTTATCTTCTAATTTAATAGAAATTGCGATGAAAATAACCTGTAAATACAATGTTTGTCAGAGAAATGATTACATTACAGCGGGATATAAGTATTTTATTTTATAAAACTTACTTTAGAAAAACAGAAAAAGTCCGCTGTGGTCGCTGTCGAAAAATATGATTGATCGATCAGGGGACGCCGACGGCAGCTTGGAATGAAACTTTACAAAACCGCGAAAAAGTTAAATAATAAAAGCTTCGCTATAAATCTTTATTAAGATAAAATTATCCTTGGGTACGTCGCAGAAAATGTATTAACTCTACTAACTTTGCTATCTCAATTTGGAACTATTGTTATCTAAAATTTTTATTTAAGGAATTTTTTTATGTAATAATATAAGAAGCCTTTGCTATGCACTGGGACGTGACAATGAACAGGCTGGTATTATTATTATTGTTTTCCTTATTTATATAATTATTTATAACAGAAGAGTTTGTTTGTTTGAACGCGCTAATCTCTGAAACTACCGGTCGGATATAAAAAATATTTTTGCATATGAGAGCCCAGTTCTCGAGACAGGTTATAAGGTAACATCACGCTACTGGCAACGGGAGGAGAGCAGTAAGCAAAGACGCGGGTGAAACCGCGCCGCAGAAATCTAGTTCAGTAATATACACACAATTTTTTTTTTAATTATGTATAAAACAATCACAGAAATATACATTTAAAAATGTTTATATTATTGTTATTATTATTTTATTGTTTCCATTTTTTGTACTAAATGAGCTACTTCACGACATAAAAAGAAGGCTGCACCTCAGTTTTGAATTATCTATGTCTGTGGCAACGTAACTGCCTAATTAATCTTGCCTACTACTGCTTAATTACCACCGCAATGTCGTTTATTATCCTTAGGTTAAAGTTGGTCATTACTGTGTCTTGGTTTAAAGATGTACTGTTAGGACGTGAAAAATTTATTTGTGCGCTTTTCAATAAAGAACAAATAAATCGAATTGATATTAACTATTTGAAACTCTTAGATTATAAACATAACACGAGATTTAATTTCCAGAAGGATTAGTAGTGTTATCGGCATTATTCGCCTAGAAAGTCACAATAGTGAACAGTAGTATTGTAAACCAGGTGTAAAAATAGAGTCTCTAAAGTTTCTTTGGGGGCTTATGTTGCAACTGCAACAAATAGGACAGTGATTTATTTTAATATTAGGTACCTAAGTAATTCTTACAGACTATAGTTTAATAGCAACTGTCGATCAACTAAATTTACTGTTATGGTAGCGCATACATACTATATCAATCCCGGAATCGTTCAATATTATAATATTAGATCTCTCTGTCCAGAAATAGCTATTTCTAGTTACCAGTAAAACGTGGGCGAGACACACGTCTGCCTATGTATTCTAAGGCAAGCATAATTGCTATGATATTATGTAGTTACACACCTACCTATAAGTTTGAGTTGCGTGTATTCAATATTAAACAACAGTTTCGAGCAAGTGTGCGAGCTATGAACTTTACGAGTTCCGTACAAGAGAATATTTAGTTTTAGAATAAAGTATCCATGTAAAGTCGTCATTCAATACTGAAAAATTATTAAATTATTTTGTGATTATTTCTACTTGATTTGATAGTTTTTTTACTTTAGAGTGTATGTCATAATTACTTTAATAGTTGCGACTTGTGATAACAATACGTTACTGTAGGTACGATACGAGTAAGTAAAAGTTACAAGTATAAGTATAAATTATACTTTTTTGGTATCATGATAAAAATATTCTGTGAATATTTAAGACCTACTTCAATTCATATTCTATCACGGTTGTAAAGGCAAGCTCACGTAGCATTATAACTATCATTAAGTACCCTTGTTATACGGTACCCTAAATATGCAACACATGTTGCTAGTATAGTAGTGAGAATAGCGATAGCCGTCAACTGTCAGCTCGTAGTATGAATGTAGTCCAATGTGAAGCATTCAGACCGACGGGTGACACTCGATTAAATGTGTTCCCTGCTGTGGAATATAATACTGAATACGTTAGCTATTTACATAATACATGAACGTCTTTAGAACAGGTTTTGTTAGGTGTGACGTATCTACCATTGTAATATTATACATAGGAGTACACGACCTGTATCACTGTTCCTGGGGAGTTTGTTACCTTAAAAAATCAGCCTTCTGTACTAAAAATTTGATTGATTAGCTGTAATTAATTATATTAATGTATGTAAGTATACATGTTTCGCAAAGTTGCAAGCAGAAAAGGTTTAGAATAGCAGGCAACCGATGGCTGAGAGCGTCACAAAACCGCCCAAGTAGAGAGTTATAATTTGTCTTCTGAAATGAGTTTGATCATAAATTATAGACTAATAATAAATACATAAAATTTTTCACATGAAAAAGTCAAGTATAAAAGCTAGTTTACTATCATATGTATATAAAAACTTTTTATCGACTTAACACATTTGCGAGAAGTCGACGATCCCTTGAAATATGTCGTTAGGTAACAGGTGTAACGGCCTGAGAGCGATGTGGGTACTTTTTGTCCACCTTCGTCACTGCTCGCTTGATTACTTATAACATATGGGACGGTTCTGTCTTCATTTCTTTAAGTGAGGATAGCCTTTTCTATGGAACCTTTCGAACCATTGACCTATTAACATTTAGTTAACCTACCAAATACTTAACTAGTTATTTTATTTATATGATGTATAAAAATTTTAGGTTCTTACTTATGTTTGCAAATAAAATAAATGTATTTCTTTGACTATTCTAAAACTTGAAACAAAGTAAAAAAAAGTATTTGTAATGCACTATAACTGAAAAACTTCTTAGCCCTGATGATCCGGTATCCGTGGGATGCGTTTAAACTGTTGTCACTACGCAAAGCTGAAAATATTCTACTAATATTATTTATTTATTTATTTATTTATTTATTATTGGAAAACCAACAGCTGTTCAAATTTAACAAATAGATAGGATAGGAAACATAAAGCCAATTACAGGTTTTCACGTATAGACATAGAATAAGCACGCTTATACTAATTTACATCGAAATTTAAAAATAAATAAATATTAATTTAATAAATTTACACTAATTATAATTTGAAAAAGTTACGGTTTAGCTCATTGCGCACCACAGAGCTTTTAGTGTTGAAAGGGTCAAAGGAATATTCCTTACATAAGTTATTAAAATCGCTACTCGCTCGCACAATATATGAATTATAAATTAATTATAAATTATAAATTATAAATGCGATAGTTTGTATGAATAGCTCCAGATGCCGATAGATCATAGTTGTTCTTTTGGTTTGTTGAAGAATAAGACCGCATAATGACAATTATTTTTCTTATTTTTTTTGAAATACTTAATCTGAAATGAAAATCTAAAATGAATATAATTCTTCTTTAATATAAAAATGAATCGCTGAATGTGTTGCTAAGCGCAAATCTCGAGAGCCGCTGAACCGATTTCGCTAATTATTTTTTATAATAATCCTTGAACTACGACGATGGTTCTTAAGAAGAGAAAAATTAAAAATTGCCTGGAAAAAATAAGAAACACTTCTATATGCCTATACAAAAGCATCTTCATTTATACCAAAATGTTTAAAAAAATGTCTACCCGTGCGAAGCTAGGGCGGGACGCTAGTCTTAGAATATAATAGTAGTAATTGACAAGATTATTGTCATTTTATGAGAAAATTGTCCTGTTGTTTATCTCTCCAATAATTACGCTATTGCTTCGGTTGTCACGACATGGCAGTCAAACTGAAAATTTAAAATTAATGAATGGAAATCGTAGATAGCAAATGTGAATACTCTGTCTACGATGAATATGAAACTGTTTAGGTACTACAAACAAGTTTCAAAATTTAAAGCTAAAAGAGTTTTATGATCAAGAAAGCTAATATGTTATTATAATAAAGTTGTTATGTATTGTTGTTAGTAACATCACATTTTCCATAACTACGACATAGCCTTACTTAACTATGATACTTACATAATACCTGCAATTAGCCTCTATTTCTGAATTAAGTATTTGCAGTTATTTTCTTCAATAACTCTATCGTAGAATCTAAACATTGTTTGTGAAAATAGAGCTTTAAATATCAGGCCATTTATATTCGTAGATGGTAGTTACCATTGCAAATAGAGCAAAATACAGACAATTAAGTCACTTTGCATTGAATTGGAGCTTTGCAGCTGATATGATATTAATAGTTTCGTTTGTTCTACGTGTACGTACACTTAATAGCGAGGTATTCTAGATCATGTAGAATGGTTAATTATTCTACACTACCAGTCACAGTGCAGTCGATCATGTGCGTAATTTGTGAACGCCATTGTAGAATCGCTGTTTCGAACGAAGAGAACGAGCTACTTTTAAGAAGTTATTGAAACTTAGATTATTCGTTCAGATTAGACTAGCTTGTACAATAGTTAGCAGCTTCTACAATGGACACTTAATTTTGTTTCACAAAGAGGAAGTAGGTACAGGTGATGTCTTCTCTCTTCGATCTTTTAAATGATTATTTTATTGTAGAGACTTATTATGGTTTTCGTGTTACTTTTTATCTTTATCTATATAAACCCAAAGGGAATTTTAGTAATGTATAGCAATAAAGTAAATTTGTTTTAATGCGTTACATCGTATTGTACTTAATGTAACTGAATTCATATGATGTTGGTGACCGATTCCTTATTAACACAACAATGCTCTTTATATCCGTGAGTGGACGTAATAACGAAATTTTCGCAAATTTCGTGATAATGAATATTAATGAAGCACACGAGTGTGTGTGAAAAAGAGAGAAAATATTGGTAATAGTAATGGGGCAGAGAGTACCAAAAAATGGACGTAACCAAAAAGCCAATAATATCGGTACAAAGTTTCCTTATTCTTGTCAACAATACGTATAGTCGCGTAGATTGGTGCAGTCAAACTGCCATAAATATTGTCACAGACATCCCGGGCGCATAAACTCATTTCTTATTCTACCTAACATAGCCGAAAAAGCTTGTAAAATACCTCTAGCACTTTTATCAGTAATAAACATATCTATATTAATAAAAAAGTCCATTCAACATCCTTAAATATAAGTGTCATGTGACATAAATTGTGGAATGATTCACTACGAGACGACGAGTGTCCCACCTCACTTTAGATTAAAACTCTCAAAGGTCCTTTGAGTATTGGACCCATGTTCACGTCTAAGGGGGAAGTTGTTTAGAGCGTATGTTTGAAAACAAGAATATGTTTTTGATACTTTTAGGGTTCCGTACATCAAAAGTAAAAAACGGAGGATCACTTTGTTGTCTGTCCGTCTGTCTATCAATACCCTTTATCTCTGGAGGTATGGAGTTGAAATAAAAACGATATACTCAGGTCTACAGTCTCAGAAGCTGTGAAAAAATAAAACTCAAGTTAACGTAAAAAAAGGATACGGCTGTTTATGCCGCAAAAAACGTATATTTCGACACTCTTAAGAGAATCAAAATTTGTAGGATATTTTCCGTTGACCTATAATTATGAAATTTGACAAGTGATACTGTTTTATACTACAAGTATAGAGAAAAATCTGAAAACTATACATTTGTAATTAAGTCATTAAAAACAGGATCTCTATGCCAGGAACGGCGGTCCAAATTTTGAATTGAGTAAACAGTGGCATGTGAGGTATCGTATGCAAGGGCTTTATTGATACACACACTTTTACTTTTTTTTATAAGTATAGGTAAGTACCTAATAATTAATTAATTCATTTGTACGGAAGCTTCGATGGGCGAGCCCGAGTCGCACTTGTCCGGTTTTTTCTTATAGCAACTGTGATAGAGCTATGTATTATAGGATTTGATAAGGCTTGAGAAAATTTTACAGCTTTTACAGGCTGCCGCGTACCTTTTTATTCATTATTGCACAAATAACAAAACTTATTTATCATAAGAAACAATACATCTATACAATACTATAAACAGTAGCAAACTGATAATAAACAACAAATTACTTCAAATATATTACTACTATTGTAACTGCATTTTGAATAGGACCTTAATAAGAAACTGAAAATTCACTGAACACGAGACCATAAGCGTTAGATACCTGCAATCAAGCATGCTGTTTTATTCACTGGATTTGCTTCATTATTCTCCGTTTGAGCTCCGTTTAAAATGTAAGTAATTTTAGAAACTCACTTCAGTAATAAAGTAATAAAATCTTGGTGTTGATGTATATTAGAAAAAGTTTTCAGGCGATTACACTTTCAAATTCCATTTGAAAATAAACACTCGTTATATATTACGACTATCGATCGGTAATATTATTTAGAAGCAGTTTTGTCACAACAGTTTCTTGTCAGAGTTCCTTAGATTGATGTATAACTAAATGATCATTTGTGTTCTAATTCAGACGAAAATAAGCGATCGGCCAGCACAAAGCCGATCTTAAATATTTTATTGCCTAAAGAATGTTATTAGTTTACATCACTTCACACTTCTATCGCAGTTAAAAAGCATATTTCAGTATAAATGTTGATTGTAGAGATTCTTTACATAAGACTAGACTATTGCAGATTCAGATCTACTGGTAAACACAAAACACCGAAGTTCATTTTAAAAAATAATTAGTTGTATTGGTATTAAATTAAAAATATGTATCTTATGCTTTAAAAATAGCCTCTTTTACGTGAATTTAGGGGCCAGTTAAAGTGCCAGAGACATAAATCTGTGTCTCACAATGTAGAGAAATTTTAATTTGTTTGGCAACTTATGTTTTTGTGGGCCAACAGCCCACCTGATGGTTAGTGGCTACTGTAGCTCATGGTCTTCTGTAATGCCAGGGGCTCTACGAAGCCGCTGCCTACCGTAATATTAATGCTCTCCTTAACCCTCGTTTGAAGAAGGACATGTCATAACTCTCAAATCAACTTTTATCACAGTCTAGACTAAGCATTTATCTTGAATTTTACGGTAATATATTTATTTTATTTATTTATTTATTTATATGCACACACAAAACTTATAAAGATAGTACATAAAATAACAAGAGCACAAAGGTACTGCTTATTTCATCAGAAATTTCTTTCAGCAGACCTGCGACAGGAAAATTGATAAGAAACATAGACACAGTGTGTAGATACATTAAATAAAGATAACTAAACTAAAACAAAAACCGCAAAAATAAAATTAAATGTAAATACACATACATATAAACAATATATTAAATGAACGTACTTAAATAATATATATATAATATATATATTATAAATGTAAAACTTACTTATAAATGTAAATGTAAAACATATAAATGTAGATAATCACTGTAGTGTTAAAAGGTAATGTTCTTTAACCCGTTTTTTAAAGATAGAGATGGTGTTGGAATCTCGTATGTTAGGCGGAAGTAAATTCCACAACCGAACTGCATGAACAGAAAAGGAATAGGAATAAAAATCAGTTTTATGGGAAGGGATATTAAGAAGAGTTCTACGATGGGATCTGCAAGGAGCATCGGAAGGGCGAGCAAACGAAAAACGCTCGCGCAAATACGCAGGATAGTTAGGATTAAAAAGAATGTTGAAAAGTAGACATAATATTCGAGTGTTCCTGCGAAGGCGGATAGGGAGCCACTTGAGTTCGCTGTGAAAGTGAGAAACATGGTCGTATTTTCTCAGACCAAAAACAAAACGGATGCATAAGTTTTGCAGGCGCTCAAGCTTATTTAAGAGCTCCTCAGTGGCATCCAGATAGCAGACATCGGCGTAATCAATTATCGGCTGAATGAGCGTTTGGGCTAGAGAGATTTTAGTTTTAAAGGGCAAGACGCTTTGGAGGCATTTTAACGAGTGAAATGAAAAGTGCACCTTCCGACTAACCTCATTTACTTGAGCTCGCCACGAAAGATTACTGTCAAGTAAGACACCAAGATTCTTAGCCGTATCAGAAAAGGTGATTGTTGAGCCGTTGACAGTTAATGGTGTCAGAGATGATAAGTCAAGCGCATTGCGAAAGTATCTGCTGCCTATAATCATAGCCTGGGACTTAGTTGGATTAATTTGCAAGCCGAAAGACTTAACCCAATTACTGATATTATCCAGGTCTAGATTCAAGGAATTAATCGCAGCGTCCGCTTCAGCTAATGAAAAATGTCTGTAAAGCTGCAAATCATCTGCGTACAGATGGAAGTTAGAAGAGATTACCTTGTTAACAGTGTTTATAAAAATGGAGAAAAGAAGAGGCGAAAGGACATATTACCGTGCCTCGCCTTCAGACTCCTTTAATTTAGGTAATGTCCAAGTTAAGTAATTTAAAAATTCTGTGTTTAGTTAGTTAGCGACCTTTTTGTAATAAAAATAATTATCTTTATTCAATCGAAATAATCCAAAAACAAATGGTTTGAATGCGTACTTTGTTCAGGTTTACAGTAGATACAGTTTACAGGTGTGTTACTTATTATATTTATTTATAGACATGAGTGGGTTCTTACTTACCATATCATTAAAAATGTTCCTCTGTTACCTATTTTTAGAGTGGGTTGTATTTTTGCTTTGATAACAAGAGTATTATTGTGGTTGGTGTATTCATAACAATGCTAAATTTAGGTTTGTTTTTAAATTATGGAGTGATACGTGGGCAGACTTACCTTTATATAAAGGTACAACGTTCTCGAATAAACGGTATTATTCACTTGTTATATTGTAAAGTACTTAGCACACTTGAGTAATTAATACCAGTAACTTCTTTCAGCGCTATGGTATAACAATTATAGCTCAGTGCTGAGAAAGGTCTCTTTTCTGTCTCACCTTTGTTTTTGTTTTTTCTTTTTATATTTGTTTTACGATTTTGTGAGCACAGAATATTTTTGTCTTTCTTTCATTCTTTCTAACGTGAACATCATCATCATTTTAACTAAAAGACGTCCACTATTAGATATAAGGCGTTGCCCAAACATCTCGACATACTTCATAGATGAGACGCACTCCTTTCCGAGTTGCCAACCACATTTATCACGTTGTTGGTTCACATTATGAACTATCAACATCAATATAATTTCAACTAATAAAATCCAATTTAATGACTACTTTTGGCCAATATTATGCACTGTGTAATACACTGTATAGCAGAAAAATCTGTTAGTTTAGAAATAGCGGCATATAATTTTGAACTTCATTTTATAACAATAATAATAATATTCTATCACATTCACACAGCGCCTGATGAATTTGTCTTATTATTATTATATATATATAAGAATTTTAGTAATGTATAGCAATAAAGTAAATTTGTTTTAATGCGTTACATCGTATTGTACTTAATGTAACTGAATTCATATGATGTTGGTGACCGATTCCTTATTAACACAACAATGCTCTTTATATCCGTGAGTGGACGTAATAACGAAATTTTCGCAAATTTTGTGATAATGAATATTAATGAAGCACACGAGTGTGTGTGAAAAAGAGAGAAAATATTGGTAATAGTAATGGGGCAGAGAGTACCAAAAAATGGACGTAACCAAAAAGCCAATAATATCGGTACAAAGTTTCCTTATTCTTGTCAACAATACAAGTATAGTCGCGTAGATTGGTGCAGTCAAACTACCATAAATATTGCCACAGACATCCCGGGCGCATAAACTCATTTCTTATTCTACCTAACATAGCCGAAAAAGCTTGTAAAATACCTCTAGCACTTTTATCAGTAATAAACATATCTATATTAATAAAAAAGTCCATTCAACATCCTTAAATATAAGTGTCATGTGACATAAATTGTGGAATGATTCACTACGAGACGACGAGTGTCCCACCTCACTTTAGATTAAAACTCTCAAAGGTCCTTTGAGTATTGGACCCATGTTCACGTCTAAGGGGGAAGTTGTTTAGAGCGTATGTTTGAAAACAAGAATATGTTTTTGATACTTTTAGGGTTCCGTACATCAAAAGTAAAAAACGGAGGATCACTTTGTTGTCTGTCCGTCTGTCTATCAATACCCTTTATCTCTGGAGGTATGGAGTTGAAATAAAAACGATATACTCAGGTCTACAGTCTCAGAAGCTGTGAAAAAATAAAACTCAAGTTAACGTAAAAAAAGGATACGGCTGTTTATGCCACAAAAAACGTATATTTCGACACTCTCAAGAGAATCAAAATTTGTAGGATATTTTCCCTTGACCTAGAATTATGAAATTTGACAAGTGATACTGTTTTATACTACAAGTATAGAGAAAAATCTGATAACTATACATTTGTAATTAAGTCATTAAAAACAGGATCTCTATGCCAGGAACGGCGGTCCAAATTTTGAATTGAGTAAACAGTGGCATGTGAGGTATCGTATGCAAGGGCTTTATTGATACACACACTTTTACTTTTTTTATAAGTATAGGTAAGTACCTAATAATTAATTAATTCATTTGTACGGAAGCCTCGATGGGCGAGCCCGAGTCGCACTTGTCCGGTTTTTTCTTATAGCAACTGTGATAGAGCTATGTATTATAGGATTTGATAAGGCTTGAGAAAATTTTACAGCTTTTACAGGCTGCCGCGTACCTTTTTATTCATTATTGCACAAATAACAGAACTTATTTATCATAAGAAACAATACATCTATACAATACTATAAACAGTAGCAAACTGATAATAAACAACAAATTACTTCAAATATATTACTACTATTGTAACTGCATTTTGAATAGGACCTTAACAAGGAACTGAAAATTCACTGAACACGAGACCATAAGCGTCAGATACCTGCAATCAAGCATGCTGTTTTATTCACTGGATTTGCTTCACTATTCTCCGTTTGAGCTCCGTTAAAAATGTAAGTAATTTTAGAAACTCACTCCAGTAATAAAGTAATAAAATCTTGGTGTTGATGTATATTAGAAAAAGTTTTCAGGCGATTACACTTTAAAATTCCATTTGAAAACAAATACTCGTTATATATTACGACTATCGATCGGTAATATTAATTAGAAGCAGTTTTGTCACAACAGTTTCTTGTCAGAGTTCCTTAGATTGATGTATAACTAAATGATCATTTGTGTTCTAATTCAGACGAAAATAAGCACAAAGCCGATCTTAAATATTTTATTGCCTAAAGAATGTTATTAGTTTACATCACTTCACACTTCTATCGCAGTTAAAAAGCATATTTCAGTATAAATGTTGATTGTAGAGATTCTTTACATAAGACTAGACTATTGCAGATTCAGATCTAGTGGTAAACACAAAACACCGAAGTTCATTTTAAAAAATAATTAGTTGTATTGGTATTAAATTAAAAATATGTATCTTATGCTTTAAAAATAGCCTCTTTTACGTGAATTTAGGGGCCAGTTAAAGTGCCAGAGACATAAATCTGTGTCTCACAATGTAGAGAAATTTTAATTTGTTTGGCAACTTATGTTTTTGTGGGCCAACAGCCCACCTGATGGTTAGTGGCTACTGTAGCTCATGGTCTTCTGTAATGCCAGGGGCTCTACGAAGCCGCTGCCTACCGTAATATTAATGCTCTCCTTAACCCTCGTTTGAAGAAGGACATGTCATAACTCTCAAATCAACTTTTATCACAGTCTAGACTAAGCATTTATCTTGAATTTTACGGTAATATATTTATTTTATTTATTTATTTATTTATATGCACACACAAAACTTATAAAGATAGTACATAAAATAACAAGAGCACAAAGGTACTGCTTATTTCATCAGAAATTTCTTTCAGCAGACCTGCGACAGGAAAATTGATAAGAAACATAGACACAGTGTGTAGATACATTAAATAAAGATAACTAAACTAAAACAAAAACCGCAAAAATAAAATTAAATATAAATACACATACATATAAACAATATATTAAATGAACGTACTTAAATAATATATATATAATATATATACATACATACATAAATATAAATGTAGATAATCACTGTAGTGTTAAAAGGTAATGTTCTTTAACCCGTTTTTTAAAGATAGAGATGGTGTTGGAATCTCGTATGTTAGGCGGAAGTAAATTCCACAACCGAACTGCATGAACAGAAAAGGAATAGGAATAAAAATCAGTTTTATGGGAAGGGATATTAAGAAGAGTTCTACGATGGGATCTGCAAGGAGCATCGGAAGGGCTAGCAAACGAAAAACGCTCGCGCAAATACGCAGGATAGTTAGGATTAAAAAGAATGTTGAAAAGTAGACATAATATTCGAGTGTTCCTGCGAAGGCGGATAGGGAGCCACTTGAGTTCGCTGTGAAAGTGAAAAACATGGTCGTATTTTCTCAGACCAAAAACAAAACGGATGCATAAGTTTTGCAGGCGCTCAAGCTTATTTAAGAGCTCCTCAGTGGCATCCAGATAGCAGACATCGGCGTAATCAATTATCGGCTGAATGAGCGTTTGGGCTAGAGAGATTTTAGTTTTAAAGGGCAAGACGCTTTGGAGGCATTTTAACGAGTGAAATGAAAAGTGCACCTTCCGACTAACCTCATTTACTTGAGCTCGCCACGAAAGATTACTGTCAAGTAAGACACCAAGATTCTTAGCCGTATCAGAAAAGGTGATTGTTGAGCCGTTGACAGTTAATGGTGTCAGAGATGATAAGTCAAGCGCATTGCGAAAGTATCTGCTGCCTATAATCATAGCCTGGGACTTAGTTGGATTAATTTGCAAGCCGAAAGACTTAGCCCAATTACTGATATTATCCAGGTCTAGATTCAAGGAATTAATCGCAGCGTCCGCTTCAGCTAATGAAAAATGTCTGTAAAGCTGCAAATCATCTGCGTACAGATGGAAGTTAGAAGAGATTACCTTGTTAACAGTGTTTATAAAAATGGAGAAAAGAAGAGGCGAAAGGACATATTACCGTGCCTCGCCTTCAGACTCCTTTAATTTAGGTAATGTCCAAGTTAAGTAATTTAAAAATTCTGTGTTTAGTTAGTTAGCGACCTTTTTGTAATAAAAATAATTATCTTTATTCAATCGAAATAATCCAAAAACAAATGGTTTGAATGCGTACTTTGTTCAGGTTTACAGTAGATACAGTTTACAGGTGTGTTACTTATTATATTTATTTATAGACATGAGTGGGTTCTTACTTACCATATCATTAAAAATGTTCCTCTGTTACCTATTTTTAGAGTGGGTTGTATTTTTGCTTTGATAACAAGAGTATTATTGTGGTTGGTGTATTCATAACAATGCTAAATTTAGGTTTGTTTTTAAATTATGGAGTGATACGTGGGCAGACTTACCTTTATATAAAGGTACAACGTTCTCGAATAAACGGTATTATTCACTTGTTATATTGTAAAGTACTTAGCACACTTGAGTAATTAATACCAGTAACTTCTTTCAGCGCTATGGTATAACAATTATAGCTCAGTGCTGAGAAAGGTCTCTTTTCTGTCTCACCTTTGTTTTTGTTTTTTCTTTTTATATTTGTTTTACGATTTTGTGAGCACAGAATATTTTTGTCTTTCTTTCATTCTTTCTAACGTGAACATCATCATCATTTTAACTAAAAGACGTCCACTATTAGATATAAGGCGTTGCCCAAACATCTCGACATACTTCATAGATGAGACGCACTCCTTTCCGAGTTGCCAACCACATTTATCACGTTGTTGGTTCACATTATGAACTATCAACATCAATATAATTTCAACTAATAAAATCCAATTTAATGACTACTTTTGGCCAATATTATGCACTGTGTAATACACTGTATAGCAGAAAAATCTGTTAGTTTAGAAATAGCGGCATATAATTTTGAACTTCATTTTATAACAATAATAATAATATTCTATCACATTCACACAGCGCCTGATGAATTTGTCTTATTATTAGCTTAAATATGTAGAACCTCAGTCATCAAAAATTACATAACGTACTGATCCAATGTTTGTAAAAGCTAGGTAAATACTAGCATTATAATATAAAACCTTTAGATGAATTGAGAAATAATTCTAACACTTCCATTTACTGCGTATTCAAAGAGTGAGTCCCCGAAATCTCTTGGGACTGCTTTAAGTCGCACACATACAAACTTAAAGTTGTAAAGTGATTGGCTCCCTAAAAGGCGGTCTCCTGAGCACAATAAGCTCGTGCACGATTGAATTCGCTCTTGGTCCGATTACGTGCGTGCGTCGCCGTCGTGATATGGCACGAGACGCACATTCCTGTCGAGACAAAAAAAAACTCGAGACTCTCGAGAGTGACACGGCTTGACCCCACGCATAAGATGATTGTTGTCGTTTGTGGAATGTGTGGATATTACATTAACCTCTCGTGTTGTGATATTAAGTGGTGTTACTTAGCTGTCATTATACTTATACATTATTCGGGTAGGTATTACGGTTTCCATGACAATGGAAAGGAGAAAAGTGGAATGCTCTTATATTTCTAAGAAAAACGCTGTTCGTTCTGCTTTGCTTATGAATATTCTCAGACCGCAGATTTTACCTCAGATTTTAGTAAAAGATATTAGTACGTATTATCATAATATAGAAAGTTTATTTCCAAAGGTCTGATTCTCATGGAATATTTGGCATCCATTAAAGGTTGGAACTGATAATAGAATACAAAGCATTTCGGAGTAACACGTTGATGGCGGATGGTACACAGGGCGACACAATACTTTTCTTTTTTACCGCTGTCAATTCAAGAAAAGTGTTAGTTTTTCGGTCAAAAATTGTTTAATAACATTCAGTTTTTATATTGAACACAGTTTTCATCCTGAAAAATAGCATTTTATTATTGACAGAAAATATATATAAAAGCGAATCACGATATCTCAGAAACTACAAGTACTACGAGTCTCAAATTTTCCATGAGGATTCCTTTTAGGACGTAAGTGCTCACTAAGAGGATTTTGGGTAATTTCTCCCCTAAGAGTGTAAAAAGGGGTGGCAGAGTTTGTATGAAACATCTATAGAATACTATATTTTTAAAGAATAAAACAATTGACATCTCAGATTTAATGCCGGATCTACAAGCTTGCCACTTGGCACAAACTATAAGCATAAACAAACGCTTGAATATATTTGGTAGTCCAAACAAAGATATCCACACGTTTGCGAGTGTAATGTGATGTGTGTTTTGAAGGAACAAGCATGTTGGCAGTCCGCTGTTGTCAGCTATAACATTAATTAGTTTAGCTTACTTTTATTATAAAAAAAAGGAAACGAAAAATTCGGCAAAGAAGATGGTGGATCATTCAAATTCATAGAAAACTTACAAGGTATGTTTTTTATGATACTCATTTTTATTAACTGAAATACTATACGTAGTTATATCTAAACTTTATTAATATGACTTCGACAGGTATACTTACAATAAAAAAAATCTTCACGCGTCTTTTTTGGCAAGCGTGTTGATCACATTAATATAAAACACGAAAAAAATTACCGACGACGGTGGAAAGGAATAACTTCTGAAATGCCATTTTGGCCAAAATGAGTTATATAGATCATTAGATAGTGTTTTTTTCTGCGTCGACTGGTAGCGATGGTACTTTCGTAGCGATTGAAGCATATTTCTGACGTTTTAGAAGTTTTTCCTTATTGTCACCAGTACGAGCAGCATCTAATTTTCAGCCTCCTAAATGACGTGTTTCTGGTCATTTTGAAATAGAAGTCTGTGAAGAGTCTGGCATTTTATAAGTAATTTTTCTTGAAACAAATTGTTTTCGAATAAATATATAAGCATTTTTTCTTTTCTTCATCTGGATGTTATTTTGGACATAAGAAGTTTTTGTTTATAGATTTTTATAAAAATATCCTTTATGAAGAATTTTTTTATAAAGTCATAACTATTCTTAAGAAATTTAGTCCGAATACAGGATGAGACGGATATGCATTAGAAGTATTTCTTCTGAACAGCGTTGTAAACATTACGATTTTTAAAACAATATTTTTCACAAGGTTTTTAAACTAAGATCTGTTCAACATTTTTTACTTTCCAAGTATGGGTTAATAGTTTTTAATAAGAATATTTCCATTTATTATTTTACATGATTTACAGGAGATAAGAATTTTTTGCTGACTAACATTAAGTTTCTTTTTTTTAAACGCCTACTTTCTAGCGATAGAGTAAAGTTAGGTACTTGCTTTGTATTTAATAATTTAGATAACATTTTAAACATATTATTCTCCAAAGACACTAATAACTTCCAATCAATAATAAAAAAAATAAATAAAAAAAAGTAAACCTCATTTCCCACACTGCCATTTGGCGCTTAAGAAGTTTTTATTTTCCACCGTCGAATTACTATTTGTTCCAAAAGAATTTGAATTTGATAATTGAAGCTTGGAAAGTAAAGGACGAGCTGTTGTCACTAGGTTGGCTACCCGAACGAGCAGTATCGTGAGCAGGCGTCGTTGGTGCATGTATCGAATGTACGGATTTTTTCTGCTTTATACTACTTGATTGAAGTTCAGTTTCTCTGATTATTTTATTTCTGTGCGTTTAAATATTAATTTAATGTTACTTTTAGAAATTCTAACACCAAATAAATATTAAATAAAATACTTACTTTGTTTATATGTGTACTTGTGCTTACTTTCAAATTTACTTCAAACTTTCATTTCAATTACTTAGTAAAATTTGTTTTATTTCCTTAGTCGCGAACTTCGTCCGCCTGTCAGTCAGTCGATGAACAGTACTTTATTTTTCTAAAATAAAAGAATTTTTCTAAAACAAACGTAGCCTAAGTTACTCCTTATCACATCAGCTACCTGCCAATAAAAGTCCCGTCAAAATCGATCCAGCTATTTCAGAGATTAGCCGGAACAAACAGACAGACAGACAGACAAAAATTAAAAAAATAATGTTATTGTGGTGTATGTACCGTATATATATTCATATACATGTAGTAAAAAACGATTATTTCAATATTACAAACAGACACTCCAATTTTATTATATGTATAGACTAGCTGCGCCCCCCGTCTTCGCTTGCGCTTAAAATGTGTTTTGTCTCGCTCGGGAACCAGACCGAATTTCCGGATAAAAAGTCTAATGTCCGTCTCCGGCACCCATTCTATATACATACCAATTTTCATCGAAATCGGTTAAGCCATTTAGGCGCTGAGTGGCACACACAAGCTTTCAAATTTATAATATTAGTAGGATTTAAACTTACGTTTGCGATATTGTAACAGTTGTCTTGGAAGGATTACAAATTCGATGCAAAGTCCATGTATAAACAATAGATTGTTTTATCTTTTTTCTTATTAGGCAGATAAAAGCTAATATTATGGCTTAGTCCGATTGCTAAACTAAAGCTATAGGTACATAAACTCGAAGGTTTAGACGTATGAATGGATGGATGATGTATGATGGAAGTATGGATTTTTGTTACTTAATCATGTCAAAGTGGGTAAACGGATTTAAATGGGATTCGCCATATAGACATATTATAATATATACTGATTGTTACTGATATAATGTATGATTTCACATTCACACTTTTACGCGAACGAAGTCGCGGGCAACAGCTCGTACATATATATATAATGTGGTTGTTACTAAAATATTTTCCTGCCTGCGGTAATCAAGCAAAATGTTATGATCTAACATAATTATAGAGTACCTACCTGCGACCCGCCCTTGCTTCGTATATCTTACTTTTTTACGTCATGATTATAAATTCTTGAAATTCTTAACTTTTCTTATGATGCATATATTATATTTGTAACCATTCCGGAAGAAATGGTTTATGCGATAGTGAAAACCATACCAAATACGTTGCGTGATTTAGAAGAACTTACCGAGATAGATACAGGTAAAACCAGTGACTTACGTTTTTGTTTGAATTGTTCGCCTCGTTTAAAGTATTTTGTCAATTTGGACCCGTAACTAACGCCGTATTAATTTTTAACTACATATTATGGCCCTAAATAACATGCATACAAATATGATAATATACGAGTAAGATTTGTTAATGTATAATTAATTAAAAATGTATTAATAGCAAGTAATCACTACTTTTTCCTTTTCATCCTGTATATATGTGTAATAAGTAACTACCTACCTTAATTATTGGTTACATATATAGAGGCATGACATAAGTTACGTTATCTATTGAATGTTCTCGGTTTGCTGTTTTAACTTCAAACATATGGTTTACTAGCTGTGCCCGCGACTTCGTCCGCGTGGAATAGTGATTTTGGCAAAAACGCTATAAGTTTTTTTTTATATTAGCCTGCCAAAGTGCCTCTACTCTGGCTGATGGTAAGCAGTCAGTGGAATTCAGAAGTAGTGGACACCATTCCAAAAGCCAAACTACTGGTATGGTGGCCTCCACTATGGCGACTTAGTGAGATGCTTCTTCACGCCTCGCTTAAAAGTTCCAGGATGAAAGTTAGGTGGGAACACATGCGCTGGTAAAGAGTTCCAGGCTTTAATTGAGCGACAAAAGTATAAAATGCTGAACCGTTTGGTTCGAGACCCTTTATATCGTTGATTAGTTAATTGACCACTTTATAACAAACTACAACTTTTAAGACCATTTAAGTGAAAATAATGAATGAAAAAGAGTACAAGGAAGACCATGCCGATTACAACAGAAATTAAAAAAAACCTTAGAGTTAAGTCGTATCATAAGGTCAAAAAGAAAGCAGAAGACAGCGAACAGTGGCGGATGCTCTACTGACAAAAGCTGAGCTCTTAAGTAAAATACAGTATGAAAATCGTACGGCGGTGTGTCGAGGCGTGACGGAACGAGGCAAGGCGCAGGCAGCTTGCGGGCCGGCGACATCCGCCAGCTTCACTATCTACTAATTGAATCTCAGAACTTGCCGAGAACTTTCTGAACTTACGCGAAATTTGATTAACTCGTCATCTTTCTTTGAGAGCTGAGTTTAATTTTTTTAACTCAGGATTACTTACCTATCTTGAGATTAATCGTAACGGCGTTAGAATCGCGTATAGCAGCACAAAGGGTGTATCAACGTGAAAACAATTTAATGCACCAATGGTTTTTCGGCAATCCAATTTGTTTACATTAAGTGGTATTACCGGTAAGTACGATGTGCCTACCTGCATGTTAGGCAATAAAGATTATACTAATACCGGTACGGCGGTACGTATTCTAAATAGGTAGGTATTTTACTAATGTCACACTTAAACTGAACGTGGCGGTATTAAAATTTAAAAATAATCCTTTGTAATTATAATACCTTTATTTTTTTTATCTATTGTATCGTAACTAAAGCTAATCATTACTTACTTATGTAAACATCATATAAAAAAAAAGTCGTAAATTTTTCAGCGCTTCTTATTATTAAATAAATATCGTCTCAGCACTTTATATTCCCTTTGCAAGAAGATGTCTTCAAAACAAAGAACGCTATTAAAGCTTAATTTATTTGATGAAGAATTAAAAAATCTTTCTATTTTTATATATAATGTATTTAAATACACGGATCAAATATGGCTTCCTAAAAGTTATTGAGATTTGTGTGAGCGAATGTAATTATCAATTTTTATAATCAACATTTCTTGTTTTTTTCGAATACATAAAAAGTTGAGAACATTAAAAGCTATGTTATTATTCAACTTTCATATTTTAAATATGTTTGCAGTAGAATTTCTGATTTTTGTAACAACTTGAGTGCGACAAGAGAAATACCAAAAAATTTACATAGCACAAAGTAATTCATATTTTGATTTAGTTAATCAGAAATTATTAAATAAGTACTTTAAAATTTTTAAGCTGGTGCTAAGTAAAACAAAAACTAGGTACTTATTTATAGGTATTGTCAATCTTAATTTCCTATTGTAGTAAGGTTCTTATAATATTTAGTTATTGAGTATTTACTTGGCACCAACTTCAAAATTATAAAATACATATTTAATTATTTCCGATTAACTAAATCAAAATATGAATTCTTTGTGCTATGTAAATTTATTTTATTACTTTTTAGTTTCCTTCCTGATTGAAGTCGGTTTTCTTTTTGTTAAAAAATATTTTATTTTACCATTTTTAGTGATGGGAGACATAAATCTTACTTAGGTATTATTTTTGTATACACTGAACATTTTGACATATTCAACCGTATGAAGTGATGACTGCTGTTGAGGAATCCCCTCGACTGTATGGTCACCTGTAATGGCACTTATAACCAATACGGGAGCAAAGTTCTCATAATTAGAAATGAATTAAGTTCAAACACCAAGTAATTGCAGTAAACCGTTGAGGAGTTCCCTCGACTGTCTTTGTGCATCATCAGATCGACTCCAAATCTTCACTAAATAGTAGTGCCTTAAAATACTTAATGAAAAACATAACAAATACACTAGTCGTCAGTACGATTTTCGAAAGTTCCTCTCGATTTCTCTGGGATGCCATCATAAGACCTAGTTTCCTTATCATGGTACCACCCTTGGGATATCTCCTTTCCAACAAAAAAAGAATCATCAAAATCGGTTCATAAGCGACGGAGTTATTGGCGAACACACATAAAAAATTAAAAAACGTCCTCCTTTTTTTGAAGTCGGTTAAAGAGTTGTATTCATTTGCATTGCATTTATTGTCTTAAATTGCTTCAATGAATTTCAAGTGAAAAAGGCTAACATCAAAAGAATTCAACAGATTTTTCATTTTATTTATATAGATAGACCATTTAAAATGTTAATGTTGGCACTGCCGACCATAGTCACAATTAAAAGTAACTAGGTCTACATTCATAACTAGTAAATAATAGTAGCAAATATTTGTAACAAGAAACATTTTCCATGTTAACAGCATTATTTTATTTATACTTTGCTCCTCACATTCACATAAATAGTGGTAGAAAAGAGTTCATATTAAAGTTAGTGTGAGAACATTCTTATTTTACACTTTTACAACAATATTGGGACTGAAGCCAAAACGCCGACGCTCGCCTAGTCAAGTTAAACTTGATTAAAATTAAAAGAGATTCCCTATCAAATGGATCGTAGTATATCGTAGATATAAAACATTATTGTAGACAGTAATACCTTGGAGTATCTTTAATGAATTGGGTTAATTTCTCAAGCATTCATCTCGGGAAGGACATTTAGATGATCCCGGCTAATGAATTGTGTCGAGTTTTGTTCGCTATTCGCGTCTTCGTTCATCTCCCCTCCGAGAAAGTATTAATAAGTGTAATAAACCTGCATTAATTATTGTACTTGTCGTTTTGTAAAAACGTGCTTTTATTAAACATGGAGCAATGAGTATTTTTCTTGCAAGAGAGTAATATATGTATTGGTATTAATTACAATTAATTAAATTTTGTACCTATAACTAAATGTTGATGAAATTCAAATAAAAAAGTTATCTATGTTAGTAGTTTACAAATATTTTTAATGTAATTATGTTATTAAGTTTTGTTACTTTATTATTTTCAAAACCAATACAAGTGGTGAATAAACATACTGATAACGTAACATAATCAATAGGTACCCATATCATGTATACCTATTTATATAGCTTGTGAAATATGCAGCTTAGCGTTCTATTTCAGACATGCGACATGTCTGAAATAGAACGGTAAGCTGCATATTTTATTGATGCCTATTTCTTTCGAAAGCCTTTAGCTGTACCTCGCAAAAGTATTAATAAAAACTCATGATCCAAGTTCAGTCATACAGACTTTCTCAGCTTCATAGAGTATAAAAATGCATTTTTTGCACAAAGTGAAGTGAAGTTCACGGTTTGCCGCTCATACTTTATTCAAATAGACTTGTGAACTGCGAAATGTGGGTGAAATGAAAGTTTCGACGTGAGTAATCGCATGAAAACTCTACTACAACAACAATCAATTCGCGACTTTTGCACTTAGCCCAAGCTATATTTTTATGGTTAAAGAAAGATTTTGTTTCGCGTATAACACAGACTGTGATTGTGATAAAATATCCTATTTTCCAAAGATCATCATCATCATCATATCAGCCAAAAGACGTCCACTGCTGGACATAGTCCTTCCTCAATTTTCGCCACCGTGGCCAGTAGTTTGCGGCCCTCATCCATCGGTTGCCCGCCACCCTTATAAAGTCGTCGGTCCACCTCTACCTTTTTTTTTTCACTTTTCCAAAGATGACTTCTAAAAATCTTGACCTTTAAAAAATTGTATTTGTTCTGTTTAATCTATCTGTAGATATATTTAGGCTTAATGTTCAATTAAACGTCTTTGTTTATTTCGTACGTTGAATTTCATTTCACCCGAAATTGTCTTCTCTTTTCAATTTCTTGTGCGATACGGTATTGCTTGCGAGAGTCAGCGCGCGACCCAATCCGGTCCAATATCCTGTGGTGGGCGTTGTAAATTGGCTCACACGGGTGCACCGGTGCGCGATCTGTAAATTAATTTTATGTTGTATATAAAAGACACGGATTTATCAGCACTTGGCGATAATGTCAAGCTCGGCTTGAATTCTGATTCCGACGTGGGCAGCTTGCGACAAAAGATATTGATTGCTTTCCTAACTTTCCGCTCGATCGTAAGACTTTTTGTGGAGCGCAGCCGCCTACATTCGCGTTTGTTCTAAAGTGAAGTGCAGTAAGTGCAATAGACTAAACCGAAAAGTTCTATCTGTGTAAACTTGCTCGGCTCTGGCGGCGACCACGTTGCAACAAGTTGTTAGTATAACGACGACATCGAAAATTGGAGTCGTCCGGCAAATGTTTGGTCACCGCGTTTATAATGTGGTAGGTTTTTAAATCCTGACATGATTTTACTTTAGAAGCTACACACTATTTTTGCTAGACGGCCGACATTATTAGAATTCTGATAATGGAAAACTGTTTTAATTGGAACGTCACCGAATATTGAAAATTTTATTATAGTAGAATTAGAAAACTACTACGTTGCGTCGGTAAACTGCTGTCTAGACAACAATAGTGCTTGTATACACAGATTGTGATCGACTAACACAAGTTATCTCTCGCTTTTTCTTACTTGTTATTCATTTCTCACACTCTGAAAAACATTGTTGGCGAATAAGGACAAATTCTTCGGCCCTCAATTACTCCTTTAGTTTCTTGATATTTCACGAACATTTTATTCGTCCTGGGAAATAAAGCATGTAACTCTTTTGTAGACAAAAAAAAGTTTTATCTCTTAAACTCGACGGAGCACGATAGAAACTGTGATGGAACAAAGTTTCGCCGATCTTCAGAGTCACTTTGATGTTGAGGTCCTAAAGCTGATGCGATCAAATATTTATTTTCTTCTCGTTAGATTTGATGTAAGGGTTATAGTATTGAGATAATAATAATATGTCAAATGAATAATATTTTCAGGCACTTTAAAATAGTGATTGTTCCAATTTAATTAAACTAAAATATCTATTATTTATAGATTTAACTGAGCTGGAAATACGAATATAGTCTATAGTACATTTAAATAAAATTGAACATACCGAACTTAGTAGCTTCTTATTTTGTTTTTATATAACGGGATATAAAATAACAGAATTCAACCCTACGTTTTTAATTATATTTTGCAGAAGTCCGCCCAACTGTGGCTTGCCCTAAATTTTAGAATTTAATTACTTACTGCAAACATACAATCCCATTTAACAGAAATGGTTTAATATGCCCGCTGTAAACGTTTCAAAATAATTGTTAAAGTGAAGTCTCACACTCTAGATATTATTTTAACAGAATATATTTTTTATTTGAGTAATTAACTTTTTAGGGGTATGTATGCTAGGTAGGTATGAAGACAGCTGTTGGGTTAACAGCTGTAGGTACTGTCCCTAATATATTGTAGGTACTAGTGATGAAGAGGGTCAACGGCCGAGGTACTTTCCCTATGAACTGTATCAGCTGATTTACTTGGTACTGCTGTAGAGCTACTTATTAGACCGGCCCAGTGTTTCCACCTTCGTACCGTAGACTTAATAGGTAGTGTTGAATAATACTCGAGAGACGACTGTACAATATTTATTTACAAAAATTTCACGGTTTATATATACAAATGTAGTCTGACACAGGTATGGTATTTACATGAGCGCATTTTGGTTGTTGACCAATCAGGAGCGTTATACAATATTACTGTAGCGCAGTCACAGGTTACAGTGAATGTGTGCAGTGTGAGTGCGAATGTGTGTGTGCAGTATAAAATAAGTGCCACTATTTAAGAAGTGGTCGCCGCGTTCCGCTATCATTATTGACTTGGCTCGCGTGCTGCGCGCACGCGCCGATGCATTTTTAGGGCTCCGCTGCTGTCTCTGTACGCCACATCACTCCCCCTCAAGCGAAGCGTACGTTGTGTTTTACATGTCGGCCGGATCGTGTGACGTATGGGCTGGACGGCGGCGGCGGCGGCCAAAGTGGTGTCTTCTCTGCTTGCTCCGATGATCGCGTAGTCGTGATGATAGGTTGCGGCTTATCGGGAACGTCGTTGTCGTTATACATATAGGCTGGCTTCAATCTATCAATGGATATAACTGCAGTACGAAGTGGTAGTTGCACGGTGAACTGTTTGCCGTCTGCGCTGCGGTGTAATACTTGATACGGGCCTTCGTATGGTGGTGTGAGAGGCTTGCGTACGGTGTCGTTACGCACAAACACATGCGAGCACGTTGCGAGATCTTTATAGACGAATGTGTTTGATTGTGAATGGTGCGGTCTCTGTGTAGGCGTGAATGAGTGCATTGTTTCACTCAGCTGACGAACAAACTCTGCATCTTCAATATTCGGCTTGGTAGGCACGAAAAAATCAGATGGTATTCGTAGCGGTGATCCGTATGTCATCAAGGCAGGGCTGACAGATGTGTCTTCTCGTATGGCAGTACGTAGGCCAAGTAGGACGGTACGTAGTTCTTCGCTCCATCGGTTGCCGGCTGCTCTCGCCATTAGTGCTGATTTTAATGTGCGGTGCCATCGTTCTATCTGTCCGTTTGCTTGTGGATGAAATGCAGTGGTGCGTATGCGAGTGACGCCGAATCTTTTCATTAGCGCGTTGAATAGAGATGACTCAAATTGTCTTCCTTGGTCAGTAGTAAGTCGTAAGGGGCAGCCAAATCGTGATATCCAACCGTCGTATACAGCTTTAGCCACGGTCTCTGCAGTGATGTCTCGAGTAGGTATTGCTTCGGGCCATTTGGTACATCGGTCAATCATTGTAACTAAGTACGTATAGTCACTAGAGGGCGGTAGCGGTCCAACTATGTCGACATGTAGATGTTCGAAGCGAGATGATTGTTGAAACGTGCCGAGTGGACTGATAACGTGTTTTTGAATTTTCGCGCGCTGACAACCGGTGCACGCTCTCGCCCATGTACTTATATCTTTGTTTATCGACGGCCAAAAGAATTTTGATGTAACTAGTTTTCTTGTTGTTCGAACGCCGGGATGACTTAGTTCGTGTTGCGCTTTGAAGGCTGGAATACGATAAGTCTGTGGGAGGTATGGTCGTATGTTCGTAGTAGATGTCTCGCACCATATCGGGCGTTGAACTCCAGGCAGGTTTACACGGGTAAATTTCAAATTTGATTGTTTCATACATGATTGAAGTTCGGTGTCGTTTTCTTGGTCTTCCGCTAGGCTATTGTAGTCGATTGTCGCGTGTAATATTTCCACTTCTGCTATACGTGATAAGGCGTCGGCCGCTTCGTTCTTGTTGCCGTGTATATACTTAATGTTTGAACAGAATTGGCTTATGTAGTGTAGCTGTCGTTCGCGTCGCGGTGTATCGCTGGTACTTGGCGTTCTCGTGAGTGCATGCGTCAGTGGCTTGTGGTCGGTATATATAGTGCAGTCATTGCCCTCTATTAGGCGGCGTAGACTCTTAACAGCTGTGTACATTGCTAATAATTCGCGATCGTACACGCTGTATCTTCGCTGTGTATCACTCATTGTTTTGGAATAGAAGGCAAGCGGTTGCCATGTGTTGTCGATCTTTTGTTGTAGTACGGCGCCGAGACTAGTATCAGATGCGTCGGTCAGTAAACATAACGGTGCGTTAGGTACGGGGTGGGCTAGAATAGTAGCTTCGAGTATGCTTTGGCGGCAATATTCAAAAGCTTTTTCTGCTTCGGGTGTCCATTGTATCGGTGACTTGTCGTTTTTCTTGCTATTGTGTAAGTACTTATTCAGTAGGTATTGATGATCGGCTTGATGGGGTAGGCAGCTACGGTAGAAGTTAATCATGCCTAAAAATCTTCTTAACTCTTGTACTGTAGTGGGCTTCGGATAGTCGAGTATGGCTTGTATGCGTTCTGCAGTGGGTTTTATGCCGTCGGGTGTAACTTCGTAGCCGAGAAACTGTATTTTATTCTTCCCAAATTCGCATTTGTCGATATTTAGCGTAACTCCGTAGTTGTTCAGTCGTTCAAGTACTTGATTTAGGTGGCGCTCGTGCAGCATCTCGTTTTCAGAATGAATGAGTAAATCGTCGATGTAACAGAATACTACGTCGTCTAGTCCGCGTAGTACTTCGTGCATAAATCGTTGGAACGTTTGGCCTGAGTTACGTAAGCCGAACGTCATGCAGTTAAATTCAAAGAGGCCAAATGGGGTGATAATTGCTGTTTTCGGTGCGTCTTCTTTTTCTATAGGTATACTAAAGTAGGCCATTTTCATATCTAGTTTCGAAAATATCTTTTTTCCATGCAGTTGGTACGTGAAGTCTTGTAGTCGTGGTATGGGATATCGATCGGGTATAGTAGCGGCGTTCAGTCGTCTATAGTCGCCACACACACGTAGTGAGCCGTCTTTCTTTTTAACAACGTGAAGTGGACTCGCCCACGGACTGTTGGATGGCTTGCAGATACCCATTTCCATCATCTTCTCGAACTCTAACTTCGCTGCTTTGTACTTATCGGGCGGCAGGGGGCGTGGTCTCGAGTAAATGGGTTGCCCGGTGGTTTCAATGCGATGTGTAACGTTGTGTTTCGCTGCGGTTTTGAGTGACATGGGCCGTAGTACATCTGGGTAGCTTTTTAGTATGTCGTGATATGCGTGGTTGTGGCTAACAGTGAGGATGGTTTCTTCGGTGCATGGAACTGTGATGGCGTTAACGTGGAGGTCTGTGACACGGTCGATAAGTTTTCGTCGGTGAAGGTCGACTAATAGCTTATGTTTTGCTAAGAAGTCGGCACCCAATATCGATGTTTTTACGTCGGCAACGGTAAATGTCCATCTAAAACTTCTACGTAAGCCTAGGTTGAGCTCTAGTGTGCGCTCTCCGTAGGTACGTATCTCAGTGCCATTCGCTGCGTATAATTTGTATATACTTTGTGTCGGCTTCGATTGATTTTTATTTCGTACGGCTAATACGGATATGTCGGCTCCCGTGTCGACTAGGAATCTCTCTCTCATATTGATGTCGATGACACACAGGCGGTGGCTGGTTTTGTTGACATCGACGCCCGCCATAGTCGATGTACGTTTTAGTTTTCCCGCTTCTCTTTGGCACATGGTGGTTCGCACTTGCGAGCTTCATCTCCGTACCGGTGGTGATAGAAACATAACCAGTCTGGGTCGCCGGGCTTGCGAGCTTGCGAGCGTGAGCGCGATCGCGACCTTGAGCGATCGTTATAACGAGCGGGATAGTGCGGCGGGCGGTATGTACTCGTAGATCGTTGATTTACACGGAGTTCGGCGATTTCTATTGTTAACTTTTCTAGTTGTTTTGACAATATGTGTAACTGTATGTTTTCTATATTAGCGGGAACACACGGCGAGTTTGATATAGGTATAGATACTGCGGCGACGGTAGCGGGTTCAAAATGTTCAATCATCTTATCGGCC
Source organism: Parascotia fuliginaria (assembly GCA_963082885.1). Classification (NCBI taxonomy): domain Eukaryota; kingdom Metazoa; phylum Arthropoda; class Insecta; order Lepidoptera; family Erebidae; genus Parascotia; species Parascotia fuliginaria. Next base: position 13,096,941 of record OY720173.1, on the reverse strand, counting down.
ATAATGGCTAGTACTTCGAGCGACGATTCAGTGTTGACAGAGATTACGGCGCGTACTTGTGTGGGCAATTGGTTGAGCCACATAACTTTGAGCGCTTCATCGGTGAGTAGCTTGCCGCTCAAATCACGCATCTTACGTAGTAGCTGGCTAGGTTTCATGTCGCCAAGTTCTAAGCCACTGAGTAGCTTTTGTAACTGGCGATGGTCGGACTCTTGGTACGTAGATATCAATCGGTTCTTGAGAGCGATGTACTTCCCGGTTGTGGGTGGATTCAGTATAATGTCGGCTATTTGTTCGAGGTCACTACAGCCGAGTAGTGGGACGACGAGGTTAAATTTCTGTTCTTCGCCTATCTTGCTGGCGGCGACAGCGGCTTCGAATTGGGCAAACCATAGGCGAGGATTTTGCCGCCAGAATGGTGGAAGGCGTGCGGGCAGTGAAATGGTAGCCACGGCACTGGTGAGCTTCGTGCCTCCCTGTGGGTCGATAGATGCTTCGTATTTTTGTGGCTCTTCGTTCGACGTCATGATGTACAGATGGTAGTCAGCTGATCGGTGGTACGTAGGTCGACGAGGTGCGTTTCGTATCTGGGGTCACCAATTTAGGGGTATGTATGCTAGGTAGGTATGAAGACAGCTGTTGGGTTAACAGCTGTAGGTACTGTCCCTAATATATTGTAGGTACTAGTGATGAAGAGGGTCAACGGCCGAGGTACTTTCCCTATGAACTGTATCAGCTGATTTACTTGGTACTGCTGTAGAGCTACTTATTAGACCGGCCCAGTGTTTCCACCTTCGTACCGTAGACTTAATAGGTAGTGTTGAATAATACTCGAGAGACGACTGTACAATATTTATTTACAAAAATTTCACGGTTTATATATACAAATGTAGTCTGACACAGGTATGGTATTTACATGAGCGCATTTTGGTTGTTGACCAATCAGGAGCGTTATACAATATTACTGTAGCGCAGTCACAGGTTACAGTGAATGTGTGCAGTGTGAGTGCGAATGTGTGTGTGCAGTATAAAATAAGTGCCACTATTTAAGAAGTGGTCGCCGCGTTCCGCTATCATTATTGACTTGGCTCGCGTGCTGCGCGCACGCGCCGATGCATTTTTAGGGCTCCGCTGCTGTCTCTGTACGCCACAACTTAAACAAATGGTCTAGAAAACTTCACATTTTACGATGAAAACTTTTAGGCTTGGCTTAATAGTATTAGGTGTGGGCTTTCGAACTGCAATTTAAAGGTGCTAAAAGGTGGAGTAATTAAAAAGGGCATCACGCATTTTTTACCGATTAAGAAACAATTGTGGTTTAATTTCATATGCATAGGCATTATTCTCTCACTTGCAATAAAGATCTTATTTTTATCTTTTGGTTGGGGTTCTTAAAGAATAAAGTATTATCCAAAGATCTTTTGTTGCCGACTATTCCGCCGTAGAATAAATGCCACTGCGGTAGCCTGAAGGCCTTTAGCCTATTAGGAGACAAATATTACCTGGCACGATAGTGGAGACTGAGTACATCTTCTATGATAAAATAACCTCTTTAATATACAGTCAGGTTTAGTTGAGGTGCTTAAGCTCTTACATAAATATTGTGTTTTAAAGAAATACCCAATTACTTTTATTTATTTAAGAGAATATAGGTAGCAACAGCTAAATATACTAACTAATACTTTTAACTTGTACTTAATAAAAGACATAGTAGTATAACAGCCTTTTACATTTAAGTTTAGCATGTATTTATAGAGCTAGGTTAATACAAATAATATTTGCTAAATTTAATAAAATACTTATTATTTATATAATTAACTTCACGATTGGTGACCGTGCTTGTGCATACTCGCGTAGCGTATCTTGGTGAAGACTCGAGCAAAATAAAAGTTCAGTGATTGATGTAATAAAACATACTAAAAACTCAAGCACTTATTTATTTACCTAAAGAACATAGAAATAGGAGTTTATTTCTTTTGGTAAAGGTTGATACTATTAGATTTCATTCTATTCCTCAAATTGGAGTAGAACGACTGTTATTCTTATTCTTACAAGATTTTTCTCTCTTTATAGAGTGGCAATACGCAAGTGATGAACGTTTTAGTAAAAAAATCCAATAGAACATGTCGAAATAAAGGACGTATCGGAGCGAACGACATTCAGTGAAATAACGGTACATTTTCTCTAAAGATACTTGACAAAAATAAGTAAAATTTGATCTTACAATCTTTTTCTAGGACTACACGGTTAGTGTTACAATATATTCGTTAAGTATATCGGTGTATATCAAAGGCTATAAAATGTTTAGGTTTTTAGTAATAAGCATTCCTTTCTTCTTATTTAGACTTTTTAGCGAATGGATAACTTGAACCTATACCAGTTGTGGAAAAAAAATTAAGTACCTACTAATAAGTAGCCTACTGATATAGACGTGTGTAACTAAGTGAAATAATATGACATTCAGTAGTCGTAGCCGTTTTCCATAATAATAGATGCGACAATAATTTCACATGAAAACGTTACATAGAGACGGGTTTTGAAATGTTATATCAGATATACCATTAAGGGTGCGACGTTGTTCGGATCGAAGTCTGTTATTGCCACAACAAAAGCCCTTTGTTTCATTACGTAGACGCAACATACCTTCGTGTTGCCGTTAAACATCATTATATCGTTTGTTCTTTCTTCTAATTGGTGTGTCTCTGTTTACTTGCTTTGGAGATTTGTGTAACAGATTCAAGTAAAATTTAATGTGTTGCGTCGCAGTGCGACGCTAGCGTGCCTTCGGACTAGACTTATGCTTATGACCTCTGTGTATATGTAGGCTGTCACAACTGGTTGATAATACTGTGAAATAGGCGCTAACAATTTCTACAAAGGTTATCTTATTAGTAGGTAGGTATTATTATTTATATCACACTGCCTATTTATAGTTTTTGAAGGAACAATAATAATAGTATTCGCCTAGTAGCGTCCTTCTTTAAAACAAAGGCTTTGTCTTATCCAAAGAAGGAATGCACATCATTTACCAAATTTGCTCAAGGCAATTTCAGATTGTTATTTTCACCGTATGTCAAAATTAAAATTTTTAAAAAGCCACTTTGGTATTCATCTAGTTTTGTGCCTACAATCTTATATAAGTTCATGTTCAACAAAATTAGTGGTAACCAAACCACTAAGCTACCACTAATTAGTATTTTTGGTTTACGGGTGATAGCGCAGCAACCTTTGTTATGCAATGAAGCGTAAACCATTGTACGAAGTTAGATGAAATTTGACATGCAGGTGGTCCTAAATTTTGAAAACAATTACCAATATTTGGCGCTTTTTTCATAAACAAAGCTGCGAGCAACATAAAATAATGGTATGATAATAATAATGATGAAAATATATTGCTTAAAAAGATTTAACGGTACTTCCTGGAACTCTTTACCAGCGCACGCGTTCGGTATGTTACGTGGGATGAAAAAAGCGTCTATCATTGATGGCATAGAGAAGACCACTATAGCAACTTGCCATTATGTGGAGCGTAGAAGTGGTGTCTGTAACCCATAGACTGAATTTTTCTCAGACTTTTCTGAATTTTGACTGCTGCTGGCATAGAGAAGACCACTATAGCAATTTGCCATGAGGTGGAGCGTAGAAGGGGTGTCTGTAACCCATAGACTCAATTTCTCTCAAACTTTTCTAACTTCTGACTGCTTAACATCAGGCAGAATAGTGAGCATGTTTCTAAAAGCAAGCGTGTGAAACTGCTGGTATGGTATCCCTAAATACTTCTCGGTATATCTTATAAAGCTATCTATTAGGCTAAACTAATAACTTCGTGAAAGTTCCATGAGAAATTGATAACCTAAGTAGCACGCAGTGATCGCTTTGTTAACTTTCTATAAGACACACAGTTTACAAAGTTGCGAACTTCTTATATCGAAGTCAGTTATAGTAGTTATTAGTTAAATTTAGTGTGTGTTTTATGGCTAAACTAACCGACTCATCCCGGATTTGCATGGATACTAATATATTTTTACAACATAATTACACAAGTTTGAAATTCGTAGCTTTGTATATTATAATATTTTTCTTTCTATGGTTTAAAATAAACTCAATGGCAGTAATACTTAGCGGAGAAACTGAAGGAAAAACAGCGACTTAGCTTTCAGCTACTTATTTAGAGATAACTAGTATTGTTGTGTTTCTGCTAGTGAGTAAGGTCACAAAAATCGCTTTTGGAAGCGCAGTTGATCGCAAAAGTTGATCGTTTAAGATCCCCCGTACTACTACTTAATTTTTTTTAACAGGGTGTATTGCGTAAGTTTAGTACTGTAGTTATCTTCATGTAGTTAACTTTAGACAATAATAACGTCAATCATTTATACATTTACACAGATTGTAAACTTATTAAGAAAACATAAAAATAAAATATAGTTGCGAAAATAGTGTCCAAATGTTTTTGTATTTTGTAGCGCTATAATTCGCTTAAATCTGATCGAACCTTCACAATGCAGCCCAAAATTTTGTTAGAAAACATTTAGCCGAGAGTGTAGTTTTCTATTTTTTTCGTTTGGTAACGGAAATAGAAAATTATTTGGTGGCAGCAAAGTACCTTTCTGATGTGAAATCGTTTAAAAGGCGTTCGTGTGTTTCCAGGCGCGTAGATTCATGGCTCAACGTGTTTGTGTCTTGTTTCGATGAGAATATAGGTTTAATATAGAATATCGGTATGTGCATCGTGTAAATTGATCTGAAAAGTAACGTTATTCAGTTAGATACGAAATTTAATGATTTTTTAAAGATTTTTATGAACTATTATTTAAAGTGGAAGAGTTTGTTTGTTTGTTTGAACGCGTTAATCTCTGGAACTACCAGTCGGATTTGAATAATTCTGTTTGCATATATGATAGCTTCTTGAGGTAGGTTATAAGCTTTGAACATTACGCTACTGGTGACGAGAGCAGAGCAGTAACCAAGACGCGGATGAAACCGCGCTATAGGCAACTAGTAATATTATAGAGGAAAAGATTTGGTTTGTTTTTTTTTTGTATTGTATGTTTGTTTGTAAAGAATAAACTTACAATTTACCAAACTGTTTTTCAAATTGTTTCACTTATTAAAAGTTACATTATCAGTGAGTAATATTGTTCATATTTCATAAAAAAATCTATTATAACATATAACTTAAGTATCAATGAAGTCGATAGAGAAAAGATATTTTGACAGCGTGCCCAAAAATAACAGCTTTACATAAATATTAAGAGTTTCATATAAAAAAATCTCCTTATAATATACCTAAATTTGATATTTTATCCCATTATCGACTTTAATTTAATGTTAACAAAGTAGCTACTTTCTGTAGTTCTTTAAGTAAGTATTGCATTTAAAATGCTAAGAAAACATAACCAAGTCGTTGAAGATTATAAAATATAGGAATAAGGAAAAATAATAACTTGCAGTAATACAAAGGTTATGTTAGTAAGTAGGTACATTAAAACAATCACATTAATACATGCTCGCTTCCATTCCGTACATAAGCGGCGTGCTCTAATCTAGTCGTTAGGGTAACCTCCTAGTGGCTATCACGATTTATTTACACTATTAACAGGTACTTAATTCTGTTTGCACGATTCTTTTATTTAGTGTCACGATCACGACACATTGATCGTACGGTTTCGCCATACAAAAAGCACGATTAGTATGGATCGCGGTGTGCCTTCGTTTGCGTCAACACGTGCAAACGTGGTCCGAGGCCCAAAGGACTCAAAATGCGATCGGTCGTGGACGGGAAGCGTCGGCGAACAGCGGCTGGGTTTGTAAGCTATGGGTAATACAAAAAATGACATAAAATCAATGATACTGACTTTGATCTGCCGGTTTTATGATCTTATTAGTTGTGGTCGAGAAATCATGGTTATTATAGCCCAAACCACTAGAAACCACTACTCACTGTCTATCTGTTATAATTGAATCTAAGGACAAATTTTTCTAAATTATAAAAAAAATATAATTACGAATTAATCGACATGAAGACGATGCGATGACGTGGATAAAGGCAAGCTTATTATTTATTGGCGTTTAGTGGCATCGAGATTGAGCTCTAGCACGAGCGGCCCGGTAGCTGTTGACGACTGGAATATTTTGAAAATGAAACGTATTTTTGTCTACCTTCCTTGTTACAAGATTAGTTTTCAAAATATGCGGATTGAACGCTGAAAAAAACAATATTACTGAATGGTAACTCGCAAATAATACCCTCCGTGTAATAAACGTCTATAAACGAGGCGGCCCGTATACTGGAGTCAAACTTGCAAACTTGGCAGACATGTAAACTTTTATTATTCATAAATATTTATATATACACCCAAAAACCACAATATACATATTGCATGACGCCCGTGAATAAGAACTGTTAGTGCCAACAAGTCGCAACTCCGCACTGCGACGCAACATACCATTAAAATTTAGCAATACCTCTGCCTGCTGGAACGAAACAATCCACGTACATACACTCGTGTTGACGCTTTGTGATATGACGTCACACTACTGCCACGTATAAATAGCGCCTATCAACTTGTTATAGCCCCGCAGCCTCCGAAAGGATGGCTCTATTTTTGTTCCCATTATCTATGCTATAGTTGCACCAGTTCCCCGATTGCATCGAGTTTCATTTTATTTTTAGTTCGTTAGGTAACTTCTACCAAAGAGTTTCTTTTCGAACGTCGTAATTTGGATCGGAACTTTCTGGAAGTGGGTGCCTCAATGAACAAATCATGGCGGGCAGTTTATAAAAAGAATAGAATCGCGGTTGTAACAATAGTCTCATTCGATTTACGCTTTTTCATTTTATTCTTCTCGCGAAGATGGTTCCGTTTTATTATCGTTATTGTTTCTTCATTGTTTAGAGACTGGCCCTTGCACCTCGAGTGAAATGAACTTGTAATAAACTTGAGTTGTTATCTTCTTAATTGGTTGCAGACAATGGTAGTCCAACGTTCAGTTAATTCTTCAATAAATGAATTAAATTATTTCAGAGAGAGGGCTTACAGTTTTTTAATTTATTGATCAGATGGAGAATGAAATTTATATGCAATGACTGTGCCAGCTATATTTCTAAAGTCTTTTCTTCATTTTGTTTTATTTGATTTGCTTGAAACTTTGGTTGTTGTGGACAAAAATGTAATAACAGAGTTTGTTTATTTTTGTTATGACACGGATTAAAATGCAAAAGTTTTGGTTAAATATTTGCTATTCAATCACGTCGCGTTCCACTACGTTTTTGCACTGACTGTTTGATAAACAGACATTCTACGCATTTATTTAATTATATTTTTAGTCATATAGTATTGATTTAGTGATTTAAACTAGTTTTGAATTGGATTTATACTAAAACTAACTAGATGTTAATAATTTACTATGTGTTCCGGATCAGTTGACACTTAGGCATTAAACCAATATTAGGATGGATAGCTTGGGATCTTAGCCATAAATAAGATGACGCGACACAAGATGATCTCGATTTCTTTATTTAAGAATACTTTGACCATTAAACCACCTTACGTAGATGATCTACTTAAATCCTTTGAGTGTCATTTTATCCATCCGCGTACAGGTGTTTTGATATGCATCAGAAGATTCAAATCTGTCATGTTTGGTCTTTACTTGCGCCTAAAATATACATTCACTGTCTCTAATGAAAGTAGCCAGATATGGCTATTACGTTTACAAAAGCGTTTCTCAGATTGCATCAATAACCATTCGATACAGCTGCCTCTACACCAGAATCCGTGTCTATATATATTATCGTTAAGTATTCACGTGTGATATTAATTTGTACAGAAATGATGACGTGCCGGCTGGGCTCGCGACGGCTGGGCGGCTCCCGCGGCTCGCTGCAGGCCGGTACCGCCTGTTCCGCCGCCAGCGAGCTCGACCTCTCCTCGCGCTCCAGACGCGCACATAAAGCTAGGTAATGTACACATTTTATACTTATATTATTAACTCGTTACTAATCAATAGAATGATCTTTATGGTATAACACACAGTGACATAACTATTAGAACCTTTAAACACAAATGAATATAACCCAATCTTATCGTCCCTCTTACAAGCTGCACCGACGACCTGATAAAAGTGGTAGTGTGGCCATCATCATTTGGTTAAAAATTACGCTAGTGAAGTATACTTTGTGGCAGTAGGATCGTTACTTTTCAATGCGTACGGCACTGGTTAATAAATATCTAAAATCTTAATTTAAATTTTCATCAATTTGCAAGTCTGCACAAATGCTTCGATTCTAAATCATATTAAAACCTGACTGTAATCCATATTGACAGTAAATCTGATTTAACAAATATCCCTATTGTGAGCCGATTTGGTCGATTTGCTAATAATCATGAACAGTAATAACTGGAGTTGGGAATATGCACCTCTTTCCTTAAACAATTATAATAAAAGTTATCGATTTAAAGTACACGAATTTTACACTACATAAACCGAAGTTCGTTAAGTGTGCCATTTAAAATCGAAATTGTGCCGTCTAGTAAAAGGAAGTGGATTTAAGTAGTTTTAGAATTTCAATTACGATTACAATAAATAAGCAAACCTTGATTTACGTTTATAGGTAGATATTACTAATTTTAGTTTTAATAAAAATTTAGATGAAGTACAATATTCTAGGGCTAAAAAATTAACATCGGTGAGTTAAGCTCAAAGATAATCTAAGTTTGTTTTCACGTTAAGCACTGTAAACTTTTATCTGCCTTGAGCTAAACTTTGCTATTGCTAATGCATACTACAAGAATATTTCATACGACTGAACCACTCTAATTCTAAGCCAGTTGATATGAGTTCAATGTTCTGTGTAACAAAAACTGTTTATGCGAAGAGTTAACGCTGCACCAAATGGCTATACATCATGCTGCACTATTATCCGAGAAATATTAAAAACTGCAAAACTGCAAAAAAAATTTTTGATCATTTTTATATTTTCGGCAAACTCTGAAAAAAAAACAGTCAATAGCTCGCATAGTTCCGTGTACTAATCTCATTATACCTACTGACAATATCATTATGACAATATTATGCGTCATAGTCGCAGACAAACGTCGGATAAATTCATCTCATTAATTTCATTGTTACCTACTGTAAGAATAGTGTTTAATAGTTTTGTTAGTAGATATTTTCATATTTCCTTTTTTCATTAAGTACTACTTATAATGATGGACGAATTAGCAGCCAGTAATGTATAAAAGTACAGTAAATAAAAATAATTAATCATAACTGCCGACCTTTAGCTGTATTCCAAATGATCGAAGTACATCTAAGCTGTTCTCTACGGCGACTGTAGTTCTGTTCCAAAAAACATAAGAGTAAAATTGATTACATGGTACTTCAGACTTGTAGCGTTATGTTATGAAGTTTAATATCTTAGTTTTCATTTTAACACCGCACAACGCAATACCTAATATATATTATCGACCAGTATTTTTAAGAAGTACCAAGTAGATAATAATAATATATTTCTAATGAATAATAAATTGAAACGTCATACTTTTGTCTTTACACGTCGACGACGGGACATAACGATATCCTCTCTAAGTGGATCTGTCAAACAGCTACTAGCGATAAAAGAGATCCATTGGGATCATAACACTTTCATTCCTCATGTATTATGGATCCCTTTTTTAACGTCTCAATGTTATTAAGAATTATATCTTCGATGTCATAAGACTCTTATGTTTTTATAGTCGATATTAAGTTATTTGGTTTGTTTAGTTTCGCTTATGTCAGTCGGGATAGTGGAGCTTTCTATTAGGCAAGCGTTTGTATAAATGGTCTAACTATTAAGGCGGTCGCTCTTCTAATATCGAGAGTGTGGTCAGCGTGCTAATGCTAAAAAATATTCCTTAAAGCCCACCGCTAAACAAAGGCCTAAATAATACATTTGGAGGTCTTTTAGTTATTAAGAAGCCTTTTATTAATTGAATGTATCATACATTTACACATTGAGATGTTAAAGGAAATCTGTTCACAAAGCACATCTTGTACCCCTTCAAATCAACCTACGAAACTTAGTTAAATTTTAAAAAGGGTCTTTAATTTTCTTTGGTGTAACGTGTAACGTTCTCATTATGACGCGAAGGGAGGTTCGAGGGCCTCACTCTTGTTAGCCCAGAAATGAGTGCCCTTTCCCTAAGTGATGCTTTAATCATAAGTGTTGACTCGATGAGCTTCCGTCCTCATATAAGAGTTACCTATACTTTTAAAACATGTGTTTAAAATAAATCGTGTAATATGCAAACTTTAGTTTTATAATAAAGTTGTATAGTGTAGTATTTCAATCTCTTAACTTCAGAGTTAGCATTGAAATTATCCCAGTCTCCGATAGGTTTTAAAATTCGAAACCGCACTACTTAGTACAAAAGTAATTTCTTCAATGTCATATTTACCCACTTTCCAAATTTGTATTAGTCATTACTGGTATATCGTTATGGTAATTATAAGGAAACCTAAACTATAACAAAATAAAGAACTCAATTCTTTTTAAGAGCAACTTATGCTAAATTAAAAACTGTGAGTTTATTTCATAACCATTTCCAATCATTATTGAAATATAAACTCTCTGGAAAGTTGTCTACTTAGTTACCATACCGCGCTACCAATTTATATAACCAAACTTTTGAATGAGTTTTATGAATTGTGTTTCTTTTATATTAACTTGTAAATTATTAATTTTTGTTTTAGACGTTATTGGTATATAGTAATGATAATTATAAGAAACCCTAAACTATAACAAAAAAAGGAACTCAATTCTTTTCTTGAACAATTTATGCTTAATTTAAACAGCGAGTTTATTTCATAACCATTTCCAATCGTTATTGAAATATGAACTCTCTAGAAAGTTACCATACCTACCATACCGCGCTACCAATTTATATAGTAGGTAATCAAACTTTTGGACCGCATCGGTTAATCCACCCTTCTGGCGAAAAACGCGAAAATAAAAAAAGCACGTCTTTTATTATTTTAGGTAGGGTTGTCCTTGCTTTTGATATGTTAAACACGGAGAATTACTATGTCCCGAAATGCCTAATCACTAAAATAACTAAGACTATATAAGTACGAGTACCTATTTGGAAATTAAAGTTCTGTGAATTATGGTTCCTCATAAAAAATTTAGAAAATGAAGCTTTATATTTTTTTTTTGCTATTTGATTGTTCAGCAACTACATTTTCTGAGAGCAAAATTGTTTGTGTCTTGTCCAACAAGATCTTTTTTCAATTAATAAGAAGCATCCAGTCTACAATATAATTAACAAATATAATTAACATATTATTCTAGTTGGTGTAGTGGCTGTAGTAAGAGCTCACTAAGAAATTATTTATATTTTATTGATTATTTTTATAATTATTTGTTTTGATTATTTTTTATTATTTATGAATGACATGATGCCCGAGCCTTATTTGAACAGTTAACATTTTCTATTGTTTTGGTAAAATTGTACTGTATTGTTAAATTATAAATTGTGATTTGTGAATTTAATTTATACTAATAGAAAATATTAACAGTTTATAATTATAAAAACATAGTTCACTTGTTGCCTTTACGTTTTTGTAGCAATATCTTGTTAAGTGTATTACTTGCGTCACTTTGCATGTTACTTGAAATTGTAACCTATGAAAAATTGTAATAACCTGGCGATTATAAAGAGTGGCCTGAGTTCTTCTCAAGGCCCTACCCTATGTCAGCGAGCTGGCTGTAGGTTAATTGGGTGACAATTTGTAATTTTTAACGTTCATAAGTCTTAATTCAATTAACCCAAAATGAATAAATATATGTAACTTGACTTGGAAGACAGGGTAGGTAATGGGCAGCAGAGTTGCCTACGCACGAAATCTAATACTGGGGTAATCAATCCGTCTGCCACATGTGATGATTAGGAACGACCTCCGTTTGTGAGAGACTTATGACCTGCAGTCGTTGGCTTCAGACTGACAGATAGATAGTCACACTTCATATACATACTTGTTTCTATGAACTAAAAGCAAGACCTAAAAGCCCAATGTTACAAGTAATATGAAATTGCGACGTTGTTGCATAACAGCCGATCGGATTTTTGAACGGCTTATATCTCATTTTACGGTACAACAGTTCTAACGTTTTCCTCACAGAGGTCGCATTGGGAAAACCAATTTCTACCGGTAGCCGCTCGTATGCCGCTAAATCGATTGGGCTTCAAATAGTTCTTTCCTTTTCTCCAATAATTGTATCTGCATAACTTTCAGGATTATGGTGACATTGTGTAAGATATTCATGTTTTTCTTCGAATCGTTATTCTCAACAGATTAGTTTATAAATTTGTTTCGGAAGGAGAGGGAGTTTAGTCTTTATTCTAAAATTTCTCTTTTATAGAACCTTATCTCTTAATTAGAGAACTAAGTTAGCTTATATGTTTATGAGTCAGTTTAGTTTGTGTCTGACGATTGGTGTTTTAAGACATTAATTTTTTAGGTATTTCGTTGTAAAATGTTGACTGAGGTCCTACATAATAATATGAACTACATATTTGGGTAATTTCATCTAGTTATTGAAGTGATTTTTGAAATCTCGAATGTGTACTCTAAAATACGTTAATATTTATAAGCTTTAAGGAGAAACAACTTAAAGTGGACTAAAGTACTAATCGAGTTGAGTTGAATATGGTGTTGCTGCCCACTTGATTATGAATACACTATCAGTGGAAAAAGATCTAAAAGCGAAATTTATTGTATGAAGTATAACTTCGTTTGTTTTAGATTAAAATTGTTGGGTGCTAGCGGAGAGGCGCCGCTGCTAGGCGGTTGGCGCAGCACGCCGCACACGCCGCACGCGCCGGCCACACCCGCGCCGCATCACTCACACAATCACCTCGCACCTCCGCACTGCAATGGCACTGACAAGTATGCTAACATTACTGTAATAATATTAATACGACGTCTTGGCCCGTAAGTGCCATAAAAGGTGATTATTAGAAACGGGTAGCGTTACTAGGTACGTACTAAACATTATCTTATTGCGATCACCGATCCGTTCACCTAGCGACTGCACTTTTGGCCTAGTGATTAAGGTGGTAGGCTCATCTTTCTGAGATGACTACTTATCTGTATTATTTTGGTTCATAATTAATTTTGTCTTTTATTTAAGAATAATTCAATATAATTATTTTTTATAAGTAGATCTAGTATCAAGTATATAGATCTTGATTTCATATATGGATACAATTTATTTACCCGATATGAAGAATTAAATATAAAAAGAACTTTGTTGAATCGTTTATTTACGACCGAGGCAGAAAGAAAGACAGATATAAATTTTGACATTATTTGTTCAGCAAATACAAGGTGTATGATCGTGAAGAAGGCGAACGATATTAACACGATGTAAGGTATTAATCTATTATGTAAATATATGTTATTTATTTACAAAAACGCCAATTGATATATCATTTGCTATGCTGGGTAGGCACATTTAAACTAAGTTTATTATTTATAAGTACAACCAAACAGTCTCATACGCTTTACTAGTGCAATCAATCAACTGAAATATAGTGGTTAAACTATTAGGCATACTTATATCTGCTGATGCATATAAGCCCTCTAATATGGCGAAGGTGATCATGGCTGGTCCATGGGTCATGCTCGTGAACGGGTGCTACTTGGGATGACTAGTCAATCTTGGCATGGGCATATATTTAATACCTAATCCAGTATTACCTTGTCATTCTATATGAGCAAGAGGTGCATTTACCATTATAATTAAAATACGTAGTCAAATTACCATACTAGACGAAATGATCAAAATGAAATAAATGCATTGAATTTGAGTTTTAATAACGTGGTATATTTTACAAATATAGGTCAGGCGCAGGTGGCAGCGTTTAGTAATAAGATTGCAGCTATTGCGATAATCTATCTGTCAAGCGAGAGACAAAAATATTTGTTTAGAAGTTCGTAGGTAGCCGGCAGGCTAAATGTAACATCACACTTACATAAGTACCTTCCTACCGACAACAGAACTCCCTTTTGTATGCCAAATTTTGCATTAGGCGTCACGATAACGGCACTACACAGCCACCGACATTGGTCGCAAACCCATTAATTTGAATGCAGTACACTTTAGCAGTATCACTAACGACTGTCAATATCATGTCGATAAGTGCGCCCTCGAGAATATCGTATCGTCTAAAGCGAATGGGCGTTTATTGTTCGCTCTTGTCGCAAATGTTATAAACAAAACTATGGAAACAACGTATAATACTGCTGACAGCTGAAAAGCTTCGACACCTTGTTCGTGACAATATTAAATGTTATTTTCATGTGTTGTTACATAACTTTGAATATTGTGTAAAGCTATTATGTAACTCTTTGAATTTTAGGGAAGGGGGCGACGTTGTTATTACTGACTATTAATTATTTGCTTCTCAACTATCTACAGTCAGGTAAAGATTTATACGTCACTAGTTTTCAAAATACTGTATTCAGTAATAAAAAAAGTTCAAGGGTCTCCGGTTAAGAAAACAGAAGCAACTTATGTCTTGTCGCGAATTTTGTACGAAGTTACTAAGAAAGTACAAGAAAATGGTCAGAAATATTTGCCTTATTGCTCTCATTAATTCATGTGCCTATTGTAGAGACTATGATAAACCTACCCTTTAGAGGATCACACGTTGATATCTTCATGTAGATGATGATGATGAAAATATTTTTTTAATCGTAATGTGCAGTATTTATCGACAAGTTTGGCCGTTTCTCTCATAATACCCTAACGTTAAGTTTCCGATTGCTTCTAAGCGATCACAATATCATTTTTGTTAACTCACGTTATACTAAAAACCTGCACAAAACATTACCGTAAAACGTCGATTTTTACTTGTAAAAGTGACTTGCGAAACGATGCCTAATTAAAGCCCTGCTAAAATATTTTTTTGTGGAAAACTGCTGTTACATATAGACAGTAAGTTCTTTTGCTCGTTCTATTCATTAGTCACTGCAGTTTTTCGGTTCCGCACATGATTACACATTTTGTTCGACACAATTTTTGTTTTTTTTTTCACAAGTTAAAATATTTGAACAAGGTAAAACTAGGTGACTTTCAGTTAGATTTGTTTAGGCTTCGTGAAATTTTCGCTGTGTGAGCTTTTACGTGACTGGATTATACGTTGTACGTAGGTTGAAATGTTTAAAATAACCCTAATGTACCTACCCATTTTAGTTTTATGTTGATTTTGCCTTAGAGAAATTTGTTAGTTACAATGATCATAATGACTACTGTTGTTACGTATAATATATGCGGTCCACAATGACCTGCAGAGCTGAAGAGGCTGGGACTAAAATCTCTGTAAATAAAGCTGGTTTGCTTGGTTTCTGTTTCTGCTCAAGATCTATGTTGCCAACCACAATAAAAATTAAATTATTTCAATACACACACTAAAATCATTTCACTTTTAGTCAACAAAACACACTTCTCGTGGGGTCCGATCCTGCACAGATGTGACTTGCAAACATGAATCCTGTTTTAACAAATGTAACAATTTGTTAAAGTTAGTTTTGTTTTAGTTTTAAATTTACCAATTTATGTTATTTTCTGTACCTACTTTGTTTGTTATGTATTCTCACTGTTATTTCTTGTTTTTTGTATGTCGCCTCTGGGCAGAATAAATAATTTTTCTTTCTTTCTTTCTAAGTTCCTTAATATTTCTTGTCCGTGATGCTCTCTTTCAATAGGTCCTAATCCTTTAAAGATTAAATTTGTCTCCCGCTTTGCAGTGGACTTTTTTATTTTCAACTCCTCCTTTTTACTTCTGATAAAATTTGTTGCGGGGTCCAAGACAGTAGGTTTAGCAGTCTCCGGAACCCCCGAGTGTCAAAGCTCGGTGTTTCGAATTGGTTATCACTGTTAATCCTGGCTTACAGGAATCACAGTGATGGGCATGTGGGTGATTTGTAAAGTAAGTACAAAGATGCTAAAACTGTAATGCATAAAACATTTACCACAAATAAATAACAATATCATGCTTTTGTATTGGCCACTTTAACGAAATGCATTCCATAAACATAAATTTAAGTTTACGGCAACTTGTTTTATACAAAGTAATTTTCTACTACGTGAATGCGACTACTTTATTTTGTTACGCTATACTGTATTCAATGTAGTTATTTTTATCTTCCACTAGCAACTCGCAATGGCTTCATTCGCTACTAAATTTCCCTCAAGAAATTGCACCTTGATACCTACCACCTACCAACTTCTCTACGACATCTTATTATCTTTCTTAAGTATAAAAATAGAAAAATGTTGATGAATAAAACAAAAGTTTACTAGATTATCCCTCAATCTGATTCTGAAGAAATTTAATTATTTATTCACCGCATTGTTAGCTTTGCTGGTTGTGATATTTAAGTGCAGTGTCTCAATATTCGGTTTAGTAAGTCACTAGCTTCTATTAATATACCCAATAATTCAATACAAAATAGCAGATACCCGAAGTAAAAAATAAATGTTATGAAAGTAGAGTCGTTAAAAGTATGAAAAACCGGACAAGTGCAAGTCGGACTCGCCCACCGAGGGTTTCGTACAAATTAATTAATTATTAGGTGCCTAGGTGCCTGCCTATGCTTAGAAAAAAAAGAGATTTTTTTTTCATTCTTCGTCATAAATTAAAAACTTATACATCATAAAAATAATTAAAAATCTGTTCAAGCTTATACCAATGAAGCCCTTTCATACGATATCCTACATGACACAGTTAATTCAATATAAAATTTAGCATTGAGTTAATCTTTCCTGGCCTGATATAAAGGGTCTTGACAGACAGACGGACGTACAACAAAGTATGGAACACTAAAAACCGGCCAGGTGCGAATTGAACTCGCGCACGAAGGGTTTTGTACCATTAAATTATCTACAAAACGGCAAAATAATCATGTCTGTTGTATGGGAGCCACCCTTAAATATTTATTTTATTCTGTTTTTAACCTCCGACGCAAAAAATATGGGGCGTTATAAGTTTGAAGTGTCTTGTGAATTAGTCGGGAGTGTTCTTAGCTATGTTTGATGAAATCGGTCTAAGATGGCCGGTGTCACAAAATGGCGGATTTCATACTTTTCACAACCCCCTTAATGTGGGTATCAAATGAAAGGGCTTGACTAGTAAAATAATATAGACTATGTCGGGGGATTTTTAAATATGTTATTTGTTTTTTTTTTGTTTTAGCGGCCACAGAAATACATCATCAGTGAAAATAGCAACTATCTAATTGTCACGGTACATGAGATACACCCTGGTGACAGACGGACAGACAGACAGTAGAGCCTTTGTAATGATAAATAAGACACAAGTGTTGGCTTTAAGCGTATATTGAGACTGGTTTTACAAATGTAACGAACGTCGCTCCACACGACTATACACATGTACCCACATAATATATATTATTCTTAATACTATGATATGGAACAAGTAACAGGGTTCCATTTTATCCTTAGTTTACGGAACCCTAAAACAGTTGTATGCAAATTAGCATAAAGCTTAAAGTTATTATTTTCAACTCCCATTTTATACCTTTAACTGCCGAGTACAAGACTTAAATGTAAAAACCGCATTAAAATTCAACAATTATGTTGAATTTTAATGTGGTTATCGTGTTGAAATTAAAACAATACCTACTCAAGTCTACAGACTCTTGAAGCTGTGAAAAAATGTTCTAAATCAATACTGAAAACACAGTAAAATTTAAGAGTTTCAAAAAATTGTAATAGTATTGTTTCAATATAATGAGGATGTCTGATCACAGTCAGTACAATATTTCTCGAACTTTCCTAAATAAAATAAATTATTATTCGTTCGAAACTGTCTGTTTATTATTTTGGATGAAACCCGTTACAAAATATATAATCTATTTTGGCTATTGCATTAAAAACTTTATGAATTTTGCTTGAGTAGAGTAAAGAAAGAAAAGACAACGGTTAAATAATAATATGACTATACCTTCCGTTCCATAGAAATATCTCCGTCAAAAGAAGTTATGTTAAATATATTATATTACTCTATTATTTGGGACGTGGAACTCGTTACCATTTGAATTATACGATCCATTTTGGCTATTACATTTTAGACTTTTAAGGATTTTGTTTAAAGGGAGAGTGAAAATAGATAGCATAAGGGTTAAATATGACTAGTGACTACCTGCAATGTCTTTGGAGAAAGAAGTTATGAGTTACGTTATCTTTTAATATTACCATCCATCCAGTAATAAAAGGAAAACGTTATATTTGCAGTCAAAGTAATACAATTTGTCTTGGTACAGCGCTTTCACGGCATTCAAGAAATCTTACTTAAGATTCCGTTTAATTCAATTTGTCTGATGTTACGACAAGTTAGTATAATATTTTTCAATATCTTTTTATTAGGACATCCAGTGAATACAAAGGAATATCGAAATGATTGAAAATGTTGTTTTTTTATGGTATTGGTGTTAAAGTAAAGATAATTATTATTATTTTCTTTTTTTTAATTTACTGGTATGTGGTTCTAAGAAATACGTACTGTTTTCCTCCACAACCAAACAAACACACAAACACACACACACACACACACACACATACACACAAGGAGGGTTTTGTTTCTCGAGTGTATGTATATAATATTTTATGTTTATTTCTTTGGCACGCTCTAAAGCTTACATGGCTTGATGGAGTTTAACGTATAAGGTGTCATTAGATTTGTATTTGATTGTAGGAGTGACATAGGATATGTAAATAAAATTTTAATGTAGCGTCGGCACAAGAAAAAATATGTGTTTCTTTTTTTCACTTTCTTTTAGGCAGGCGGGCTTTTTGTTTTTTAATAATATATGTATATTGCTTGTTGATACCTGGCTTTAACTTATTCCCTGGAGAACATGTGTCACGTAAGCGCAAAAAGTTGTCATTTACCTTTTAAAACTATTTTAACCGATTTCAAAAAAAGGAGGAGGTTTCTCAATTCGACCGTGTATATATATATATATTTTTATGTGTGTACGTGGATAACGTCGTTGTTTATGAACCGATTTCGATGATTCTTTTTTTGTTGGAAAGTAGATATCCTAATTGTGGTACCATGTTAAGGAAACTAGGATCTGATGATGGCATCCCAGGGAAATCGAGGGGAACTTTTGAAAATCGTACTGGCGACTAGTGCATTTGTTATTTTTTTCATTAAGTATTTTAAAGCACTACTATTTAGTGAAGGTTTGGAGTTGACCTGATGATAGAGCCGAAAGACAGTTGAGGGAACTCGACAACGATTTACAGCAATTACTTGGTATTTGGACTTAATTCATTTGTAATGATGAGAACTTTGCACTCATATGGGTTTTAAGTGCCATTACAGGTGACCATAGACAGTCGAGGGAATTCCTTAACAGCAGTCATGTTACTTCATACGGTTCAATATTTCAAAATGTTTAGTCGTACAAAACAATACCTAAGCAAGATTTAGGTCTACCCATCACTGAAAATCGTAAAATAAAATAATTTTAAACAAAAAAAACCAGAAGGAAACTAAAAATTTAGTAATTCGTATTTTGATTTAGTTAATCAGAAATGAATATAATTTTGAAGTTGGTGCCAAGCAAATACTATAAGAACCTTACTTACTACAATAGCAAATTAAGATTGATTACCTATAGGTACCTAGGTTATAGTTTTACTTACTTACTAATCAAAATACGAATTACTTTCTGCTAAGTAAACTTATATATATTTTTATTTGTAGTTTAAACGTTATTCTGTTATTAAAATGCTATGCACAACCAGCAGTACTTCAAAATGATGAATATAATAATATGAAAGCGTTTTATTTATTGGAGCAAAAGGATTTAGTCACCCGCTGTGGCTCCATCCCCGTGGCTTTTATAAATCCAACGTCAATCTGGACATAAAAAGCCATTCGATTTAAGATAAAAAGTTTTAAATCAAACGAGAGCGAGTTTTTAAATGAATCCATATTCAAACAAAACAAATATATAACTTTTATTTGTTCCTCGCAGTATTTTTTTACTACCTGTTTCAGTTGCATTGTCAATTTGGTTTGACTTTTTACAATGTCAATCGGCGAAATAGGCGAAAAACCGTAGCGGTACACGTCAGAATCTATATCATTTCATCATCACAAAACATTGTAGCTTCAGATTTGAATGAGATACAGAGTGTTTTAAGACAGACCTAGTTAAATATAATAAATTCTCAATTTACTTATCTTTTCAAATGCTACCGGCGAATGTCTATATTCTTTGCATTATCTTTGATAATATAAAAAATAAAAGTTAACGATATAAATGAAAACTATATCATTTTCTCTGGGTTTAAAACTCTTTTCTTTTAGACTACCGCGTGGTCACCGCTGTGTAGGCTATGCAGTATAAATAAATTACGTTACAAAATATGTCCATCGACCATGTTAATTATATTTCTTTCTATGATAACATTGATAACTTTTACAGCAACTGATTATTTTGCACGTTTGCTCTGAAAATCACTAATGAAAAGAATGACGAATGATTTCCTTTTAATTTTGCGAGCATTACAAAACTTTTTTGTTAGAAAAAAGAAATATCCTCACTTAGGCAACAATGAGCATTTAACGACTACATATAGCTACTTGGCAATCGAATTTTAGTCACAAAAGTTTCTTGATTCGTGCAAATGTAGCGATTGCACAATTCGTAGCACAAAATAAAATTATTGTTCTTTTCTATTACAGTGCTAGGTAAATTGCTTGGAGCACTCAACCTAACCCTTATGTTAATAAAATCGGAATTACTAGTTCCGCAATCCTAGCTAGGCCCTTTCTGTTGATATCCTGAGGGTTAACTGGATAGCAACAGCCCTCAGGTGGGCAGAGCAATATTCAATTATTCCTCAGTCAGATTACATGTACGCCGAGTCAGTCAATCGGAGTTAAGTCCAAACAATCAAGTAATGTAAACAGGGAGGCTTACATTTATCTTACACAGTCCATGTATGTATGTACGTCTTGTAAGCCGACTGCTTAGCATACGGAAGTGGAATGTTTGTGTAAACGACTCAGATGTTGACGGCTTGCGTATTGAATTCGTAATGTGTGGAGCATATGTTTATTCGTGATGAGATCTGTTCTTAGATGTTGTGTGTCATGTTGAGATGGAGATGCTAGCGAGCTTTTTTGTAAGAACGATAGTGTGTACCGCCGAAACATTTATGAGAAACTCATGGAATTCTTAATGGCAGAAATTTGGGTTTTTGTGTCTCAGCGAAATCTAAATGAGGGTGGCTCACGACCAGCCAAGGTGGCGAAAATTGAGGAAGGCTTATGTCCAGTGGTGGACGTTTTTCGGTTAATATGACGATGAGTGTAATAGAAACGCAATTCAACTAAAACAATTCGGTTTTAGCAATAAACACAAAGTACTAGCCGAATAACTATTCATTGTTTTGTCCTTTTTTATAGTTTAAAAAACGGCAAAAAGAAAAGGAGACAAAACACTGCAACTAATCTATTTTTATTTTGCGATTGGGTTTGTGATTATCTCAAAAACATGTCATGTATAACAAGAGTAAAGAGGATATCATTACTATAATCATTGTTAATAGAAAAACAGCTTACCTCTTTTAAAGACAGTATTTCGCTAAACATTCCTTTGTAAACACAAGATTTACGATCGGAAGGCTCTACGAAATATAAATCAATCATGATCCCAAATTGGAGTAGCTTGATTGGTAGATAGTACCTATTTCAGAAACCATTTGTATTCTTGTCGATACATAAGGTCAGAGTAGAAGCAAATAATCAAAGCGTGATCAGCAATGGCCATTTTATGTATCTGGTAAACAAGGCAAATATAATGTGATTGCATCAGGTCGGTGATATGCTTCTTGTTATATTTTTTTTATTAGCTTTCCAAAATGACTCCACTTTACTTGATATAGCAATCAGTGGGTTACTAGGGTCGTGGGTACGATCTTAAAAGCCGTAGTTTCATTGCTGGCATGGTGGCCTCTACTGTGGTGGTTATAATATAATGATCATTTTTATGTCCATTAGATAACTAATATTACTTTTCAAAGTAATCGATGATTAATTAAAATTTAATTAAATCTTTGAATAGCATAAATTGATATTAATAATAAACATACAGCAAGTGGCACTGAAAAATAATATCAGTTCAAAACAGCTGTCTATACATACCTAATAATATGAATATAACTTATACAAAAAAATTAATTGCGGTGAGTTTCATTCATAAAATTGTAGAAGGATATTTGAAACTTCTACGTACGAGGTATGTAATATAACCAATATTATATCAGGACACGCCAGTTCAGGAACTATTTGACGTGCTACGATATAGGTACAAGTTTTAGAGTAAAGCATTGAAATGTCAATCATTTAAGTTTCAAAATTATTCGTATCTAACATCACAGGAAATGAACATGATTCCTAGTTAATTATAGAATATATATATGTAAAATATATTTATCATTGCAATGGTACCTTGTGATATACAAAAGTTACTTGTCGAATATTTGCGAGAGGTTTGTTTATTTGTCTTTAAGAAATAGATTGATTTTTCATAATGTAAATAATGATGTGCACTACTGACTGTGTAGCATAGTAGATGTAAAATAATGCTTAACCACTTATTATCTTAGAAAAAAAAATAATGCGCTAGTAAAGAGTTTCAGGTTTCAATTGAAACTGTACTATAGGTACCTACTAGGTATAATCAACCTAATTCACCGCAATTCTCATTAGATTATAAACGAGAGAGTACATACAATATCACATAGATTAATTCAAATGCAAATTGAAACGAATGATTTCATGTTCAAGTACATTGTCAGCCGCTGATTTGAATTACGTTAAAAGTGTGTTGCGATTGATGAGATTTAAGTATTCAGAGTGAGCGTGGTGACAAAAGCGGAGACCTTTCGATTGAGTTTACGACCCAAGAGAGAATAGAAAATACAATTTATATATGTATAGGTACCTAAGACACGTATTCGATTTACGCTTTTTATTATTTAACAATGCAATTCCTGTTTTTGAGTGCTTTTGTATAAGATACTGGTATTATTACTTAATCTTACATAACTCAAGACAATGTACCTAATTATGATAGCTAGATTGATTTAGTTCGTTATACGTTCGTCATAGTAGTTCAGTTTCCTTCCTGTTCAAAGTCGGTTTTCTTTTTGTTAAAAAATATTTTATTTAGTTCCAAGTCGCGTTAAACACTACGCAAACAAGACATGGAATACGTAGACTAGAAACAACTAAACAACTAGATACAATCTCGAGGTGAATATCTTAATCACTAGAAGTCACGCTATCATTTATGTCAAAAATGATATATCCCGAGTGTAGATCCAGGTCTCTGAGAATATTCTTCATTGATATATTAGTAATATGAGCTGACCAAAATATGCTTTTTTAGTAAATAAATCATTAATTAATGAGTTCGATTGTCAACAGTGGTAGCAGAGGGGGTCTTCGTCGGCGCTCGACGTATGCGAGCGGGCGGCTGCGCTCGGGGCCACACTGGTCATTCGTGTTTGACCCCGCGGGCCGCTTGTGCTACTATTGGTCCATGGTCGTCTCCCTCGCCTTCCTATACAATCTCTGGGTCATAGTCTACAGGTTTGCCTTTCAAGAGATTAACGGTGAGTAAATTATTTGTACTATGCACGAATAATATTATGATGCTCATTTTGATTGCCGTCTGAACTTGAACGTTTAAAGATCTTTATTATCACTTAAGACAAAACAAATCGTCACTTACGTGATAACATTATTCGTACAAAGAAAAATTGTGGTGTCCGTCGTCACATTCACAATAGCATAATTAATATTAATTAGGAACATTATTATAGGGTTACGTACAC
The DNA here is from genome assembly GCA_963082885.1 of Parascotia fuliginaria. Taxonomy (NCBI): domain Eukaryota; kingdom Metazoa; phylum Arthropoda; class Insecta; order Lepidoptera; family Erebidae; genus Parascotia; species Parascotia fuliginaria. The sequence continues at coordinate 13,073,006 of OY720173.1, read as the reverse complement.
TACGCATTATATAAGATAAAAGGATTAGGTTAAGTACTTACATTATTATTCCAATAACAACACAATGGTAATGATCAAGATCCATTTCACATATTTCACAAACTTAGTATGTACTTGTTCGTTTGTAAGTGGCAATATACCAGATAAAAATCCAATTTTGAGTGTAGAGCTTATGCAGAAGACGTCTCCATTTAGATAGCGCCCAAGATTAGCAGCGACGATGGCTGGGGCTGCAGCAACTTAGCGCACTCCGTGCATAGTTCGTGACAACTTGGCCGCGCAGAATTAAATTACTTACCTAAATAGCTTTTCCGAGTTAAGTGTCTCGCACCGGCGCGGCGACAATGTAATATTTCCAAAGATAATGTTTCTATAATTCGTTGCCAAAGTTGCCAATACCACATCTCAGTTTCAATGAAATTCAACACCATCTAAATTTGGAAACTGTGATTCGCTTCTCAAGTTTCTGCTTCATATTTATTGATCGCTTCGTTTTTAGATAAAATAAGTTTAGAACAAAGTGGACTTAATCTATTTACGGAAGAAATCAAATTGAGTAGATGGATATTAAATCAAGCAATCAAGGTTCTTTGTTTGATACGTCATTGATACAAATTTTCGTGAGAAACGTTCAGTATTTTGTGAGTTCAGCTTGTTGTGATGATTAATAAATTGATGTCTTAATTATTCTACAAAGCAAATCCATTTCTTGATTTTCGATTACGCAATTGGGTTTACTTTGATTAAAATAATGAACAGCTTTGGGTACATGTTAGGTATGCAAATTTACTTTCTTGGAAATTTCATTCAAATTGCCCTTAGCTAAAATCATAGGGCATGTCTGTCACAATGATTGTTGCAAAGCCTATAAAGTTTATTAATGTATAACTTAGAGTGTACGTAGGTACTCAAATATTGGTATTCTTTTGTTTCAGGCGAGACACTAATAGTGTGGTTCTGCTTAGACTACTTTTCGGATTTTCTTTACCTGGCGGACATATTGTTTCACTTTCGGACGGGGTACTTGGAGGACGGCGTGCTGCAGACGGACGCGGCTAAGCTGCGAGCGCACTACATGAACTCCACCACCTTCTACATCGACTGCCTCTGCCTCCTGCCGCTGGACTTCCTCTACCTGTCCATCGGGTTCAACTCCATCCTGCGCTCGTTCCGCCTCGTCAAGATATACCGCTTCTGGGCGTTCATGGACCGCACCGAGCGACACACGAACTATCCAAACTTGTTTAGATCTACCAGTTTAATTCATTATTTATTAGTGATATTCCATTGGAACGGGTGCTTGTACCATATAATATATAAAAACAATGGGTTCGGTAGTAAAAACTGGGTGTATCATGATACTGAAACGGCTGATGTGGTGAAACAATATTTGCAAAGTTATTATTGGTGTACGTTGGCGCTTACGACAATAGGTAAGTCTTTTCTTATTAATTTTATTTGTAGATTAAAATATATTTATAAACTAGGATAATTATTTCTTACTACTACTGCAACATCCTAGAAAAACAACTTCTTCATCTAAATGGAAAATGGAAGGCCTCCGAAAACGTCGGCTTCAGTATATAACATCGTTTGGTAATATAGTCTAAACATTGCGATCTGGCGTCACAATAAATTATTGTAGCTTCATATTTTAGGAATTACTTTTTATAAAAATATTGGGCTGGTAATAATCTCTCTCGTAAGTGTAAAATAATGACGTGCGGTCCAATTTTGGATGGGTTGAAACCGAGAGCTCTGCTAAGTATATTTCGCGTCAAGTAAATTGCATATACATAGTAGCTCGAGCCGCTTAAGTGATGTGTGTTATGAATTCATAAGTTTCTCTTCTTACCTGCACTTTCTCTAATAGCTAGATGTTGCGAGTATAAGTGACTACTGTAAATGTATATGTATACTATGATAATCAAATTATTTAATAATATATCTTGGTTCAACTTGTGAATAAGCTGTTTATGTTTTAAACAAGATGCTAATTTAAAGCTGTCAAAAATCTTTAAGTATACGACATTTATACATTAACTTGCTTTTAAGTTCGATATGCTATAATTTAAAGTAGATATCTATTGTTTCATTCATAAAGATTTAGATGTATGTGTTACAGCCACGTTTACGGCTCATTATAACAGGAATAGTTCGGCTGGAATTTTGAAATATTTAAGTATTTTTTTAGTTGCATGGCATTGTACAACACCCACAGACGAACAAGGTTGTGCTATTTTTCCCGGCCACATGAAGTGAGTAGGTATGAATTTTAAAAAATCAATATTCAAAATACATGTAAAGTTAATATTATATGATAATTATTAAAAGATTAATATGTTTATGTATCTTTAAATAGTGTTTTTTTTATCTTTTTACTACTGAATGCACTACCAAGTTTTATCTCTGCATCACCCAAAGGTTGACTGGTAGAAAAAACTTGTGGCATTAAGTCCGCCTTTGTGCAATTACTTTGTGCAAAAAGTGTAAATAAAATAAAATAAAAAATATTTTAAAAGACCTTAACAATCAACTGCGGCGTAATTACTTAAGTAGACATGATTGTCAAAATAATCGTTTAAATATTGAGATAGAAAGCGTATCTTAAACTAATTATGTTGAAGTGAAGTTACTGTAAGATTGATTTTGATCAAAATCAAATTTGAGTTATAACCGAAATGTGATTATTAAAATTTAAAACCAGTAAAAGATAAAGATTAATTATGGTAGTTAAACCGTAGTTAGTTCGTCTCTCTATCGAAGAAACTCCCTCCTGGACATGAGCTGCCTTGGCCGACTTGGAAGTCTCTAAATAGACTTCGGACTCAGGTTGGGCGGAGCAAGGATAATCTTGTTAGGTGGGGATTCATGGATGATATGAACCTAACCTGTGTATGCGGTGTCGTTCTACAAACGATGGAACACCTTATGTCATGTCCTGCGTGCCCAAACACTTGCACTCTGCAGGAATTGTTCGACGCTACAGATAACGCAATATCTGTAGCTGAGTTCTGGTCTGACAAAATCTAATTGCCATCGACACGCTAAGAAAAAGATGGTAGTTGAAGTAGTTATTGTTGTATAGTTGTGAGTAGGTGTGAGATGTACCTGCACTTGCACATGCACACTTTACCTTCGTTGATAAAATACATTGAGAATAGGTAAGAGTCTAGACTTCATATACAAATGTTTTAAATTATTAATCTGCCTTGATTAAATACCTATCCTCTTAAAAGAAGATGCTGTTGTCTTGCAGAGAGACGCAAGTGAGAGGTCCTATGGCGTGAGATCTAAAACTATGTAGATGTATCGCTTTAAACCACGTTATTCTAACAGTCTATATAGAATACGCCAACGACGTAGCAAATATTAAAATGAAAACGCTAGAAATAATTATGTAAAATATTCTCTTGTATGATAAGAATGTTCATAGTTCAGTGAGTATTGGTAGTTTATTAAATTTCATTAGCAGACACGCACACGCACACGCGCACGCGCACACGCACACGCAAACGCACACGCACACGCACACGCACACGCACACGCACACGCACACGCACAAGCACACGCACACGCACACGCACACGCACACGCACACGCACACGCACACGCACACGCACTTTCTCATTTATGTTATTAGTAGGATATATGATAGCAAACAATATTGTGTCGCTGTTGACAAATAAACGATTGATGAACGATTTATGTAAACTTTTTCGACAATGACAAAATTCTTTTTTGTGAATCATTGTCATTCAGAGATTAATAAATTATTTTTCAGTAATAGTTTCTGACTGGAAACTTCTCGGGATAAAGTTCTAACGCCCCAGCCCACTACCAACTATGCTTTGTACATGTTGCTATGACGACGTCATGCTTCATTCGGTAATCGTTGCACATGTACCGTCGACATAATTTATACTGCGAGTACTGGGTTGTACTCCGGAGGTTGAACATTTAAGGAAACACATATTAATAGATTTTTTTATAATTTGGCATTTAGTCTAGGTAGGGTACTCACATTAAGAGCGCGAAGTGCAGAATACCCAATATAAAAATGTTGTTCATCGTCGAACTATCGTCTAGGTAGTATCAGTAGTAGGTAGTAGTAGTAGCAGTATCGTGAGGTCGTACATATTGTAGCAAATAATGATCTTCCATCAACCTTTCATTTTATATTTTATTTTAAGTAAACCTTTTTGCAGTCGAATGCGTCAAACCCGACACAACCAAAAGTTTTGTATATACCTATTCAATATGTTGTATGTACCTATATCTATACATATAATAAAAATGTAACCGATCGCTGTCTGTACATGGAAGATATATGAGAAAAAATACTATTGGGACCTATATCAACGCAAATAGAACCCAAAACAATGATTTTTAAAATTTTTGTCTGTTTGTCTGTTTGTCTGTTTGTCTGTGCGTTTGTGCACGCTAATCTCAGAAACGGCTTATCCGATTTAAATATGGTTTTCACTAATATATTGTGGTAAGCTTCACTTAACATTTAGTGTTTGTTTCATGTCAATCGGTTCATAAATAAAAAAGTTATGCCAATTTAAAGAATCACATCGAACATTCGTTAATTTACTACGAAATCTTATAGAAGCAGATATTTTAACAGGTTGCGGAATAGCTGATAGTGTTTTTATTTTTCGGATTCCTGTCATTCTAAACAGTCTTTCATTTAGTTTTAAACGAGTCCAGTTTCCAGTGAGCCTATGTTTTGCGATGACTAATTAAAGTAATTAATTAATTAAGTAATTAAAGTAAAGGTAAGACACTAAAAGTTGTGGGAGTGGATCTAAGTATTAGCTGTTTTTCGGTCAGCTTTATGTGGCTCTATCACGTGTTAGCATTACTAGCAGCCTGTATGCTTTGATCCCTGATGGCTATACGTCTAATCCATACATCCATACATATTATAAAAGGCTTTGTCCTGACTGACTGACTGACTGACAGACAACGTAAAGCCTAAACCGCTGGTCGTAGCGACTTGAAATTTGGAGGGTGTGTTTGTCTTAATGTCTAGAAGTGTACAAAGAAAGGGTTATTAAAAATTCAACCCTTAAGTGTATGAATAAGGATGAAATCGATTGTATGAAACGTCTTTATTTTTTAAGTTACAGCTTTGAAATTTTGTTTTGGAATACTTTTATTTAAATAAAAAATACGCTCATAATTTTTTTTTACTGGGGTGGATTTATAGGAGTGAAATAAGGGATGAAATATTGTATGGAAAGATCTTTGCTTTTGAAGTTGGCGACTTGAAATTTGGAGGGAGGGGGAAGGGAGGGGGAGGAAGAGGAAAGGAAGGGAGAAGTGAGGGGAAAGTGCGGGGGTAGTGAGGGAGAAGTCAGGGGAAAGGGAGGGGAAAGTCAGGGGAAAATCGAGTTTCAATTTCACGCTAATCTCAAAAACGGCTTATCCGATTTAAATATGGTTTTCACTGATACATTGTGGTAAGCTTCACTTAACATTTAGTGTTTGTTTCATGTCAATCGGTTCATAAATAAAAAAGTTATGCCAATTTAAATAATCACGTCATACATGTGGTATGTATTTAGCTTAGGTTAGTGTGTTTTTAAGTTACTAACACGTCTTATTTCTTTATTAAAATGTAAATACTTTATCAGTTAAAATGTAAATAAAAGTTAGATTTATATTTTTCTGGACTTATTTTATTTTTTATGATAAAAACATGTTAACACGTCTCATTACGGAATAGGTGGAATTAAAGTGAATTACGAAATAGTAGTAGTCGATTTACGCTGATTTCAGCATGAATGGGTCGGATCGACCAGGGAAGTACTACCCTCTCATGGTCATTGTGTGGGTGGTGTGGGTCAACCCGCTGGCCAGTAAGACCCGTATAAATGGTGGTGCCGCTGGTCGCCCGCGGCATTGTACAGGGGCCCAATTAGACCTAACCGTAGTATTACGGTAGTAGATCCAAGCTGGTTTCAGCATGAATGGGCCGGATCGTCCGGGGAAGTACTACCCTCTCATAAAAGATTGACGTAAGAGTAGCAGTATTCATACTACTGCGTTTCGTTCGGTGAGTGAGAGTGCCAGGAGCCCGATTTCCCCTTTCCTTTTTCCTCACTTCCCTCACTCCCCTAACCCCATTCCCAGCCACCATAGTGGAGGCCACCATACCAGCAGTTTAAAGCGATGGCTTTTTGTATGGTGGCCACCACTTCTGGATTCCACTGACTGCTTACCATCAGGCGGGATGGAGTCACTTTGGCAGGCTAATATATTTTAAAAAACCTTATAGCGTTTTTATTCCTCGGATTCCTCTCATTCCAAACCATTTCCCGTTTAGTTTTAAACGAGTTCAGTTTCCAGTGAGCCTATGTTTCGCGATGACAATTAATAAAGCCTAAGGTCAGACACTAAATGTTGTGAGTGTGGATCTAAATATTAGCTGTTTTTTGCATGGTCAGCTTTATGTGGATTTGTCACGTGTAAGTAATCTTAGCAACCTGTATGGCTTTGATCCCCGATGGCTATACGTCTAAAATCGTATATAGAGAAGCATTTACTGTAAAGATTTTTCTTATTCACCTAAACGAAGATGTTTATAATTCTAAACAAACAAAAAGATATATCCAAAAAATGCTGTCCAAAATCACTATTCCACGCGGACGAAGTCGCGGGCACAGCTAGTATATATATATATATATACGCTTGAAGTATCAGTTTCGTGAAACATTCTAGTTTATAATTTTCACCTGACCAATGATTTTATAAAATGCATGGATAGTTGAATTATGTTTAACTAATAAATGTTATAATCGTAAAAATTTTATAATGTTTGGCATATTGGTCAATTTAAACAACGATATTATATAGGTAAATTACGCCTATATGACTTCTAGACTGTGACGGTGAATTCTCTAGTCTAGTCTACACACGCAACCTTATTCAGGTCATCTGCCCATCAGGTATAAGTAATTAGATAAGTACTACCGGCATTTTAAACACATGAATTTAATAAGTTTTGAAATTTAACTATAACATCAATTACCTACTCTATTCTCAACTGAAGTTATAGACAGTTTGTTAGTCCGTTATGTTTACATTAGTATTGATTCGACTGGCAAGAAATACAATAAAACAAACGTCCGTTTAAATTATATTTTTAACAGAAAGATGGAAACATTATTTTAAATCGCTTTTAACAAGGCTAGCAACGCGCAAATGATACTCCAGGTGTAGCAAGTGACTATAGGTTACGGTAACTGCTTACCATCAGGCGGGTAAAATACTATACTCTGGTTTGACACTTTAGTCGTACAAAAAAACTTTTTTATATGAGTTGCACTTATGCCAAAAACCATATTGAAAATAAATATAGGGTCATTTTCACCCCAAAAGCGCTCATAACCGTGAACTGAAACGTGCCGTTAAAGTAGATGGGTACCCTGATTACACGGCGTCATTTAATATAATGACATCTACACAAATATTATAAAGAGGAAATATTTGTATTTTTGTATGCAACGAATAAGATCAAAACTACTCAACAGATTTAAAAAAATATTTTACCTTTAAAAAGGTACATTATCACTTAGTAATATAGACTATAAATATCACTAGAGAAAGAAAATTAGAGATCCTTAAAAATCTCTACTAAAACTAAACCAAGGTGTAAAAAAATTTGTCAAAAAATGTCTTTCATCCATGCGATGCGCTGCGGAAAGTAGTGATGATAGAACAAAAAAAATGTTCTACAATAATATAGAACAATTATCAATATCTACAAAAAACTTCGTAAGACTCGTACTGTCCAACTTTTGTAGTTATGTCACTATAATTACGTTTTGACATTTTAAAAGTTGGTAGAAATGGCGATCAAAATCAGACGATGTTATCCTTACCATTAATAATTCTTATCCAAATAAATTATTTCGTATTTAAGACTGTTTCAATACTTGTTGACTACTTTTTGAATTATTGAAATCGGACATTCCATTCTAAAGATATTACGAATTTAAAAATGTCAACCGGCGCGGCGCAGGCGTTTATTTTTTGTGCGTGGCTTCACGCAGCGCAGTGAGCAACGCGGCGAGAGAGATTATTTTTATTTATCCCAAAATGTTTAAAAAAATGTGCATCTGTGCGAAGCCGGGGCGGGCCGTTAGTAATATTATAGTCTTAAGTATCAGTTACATATTTTTCGACTTAAGAACAACGTCAGTTTTGAGTGGCTGCGGCCGTATTAAACATTTATTATTAGAAACATTAAGTGGTAAATAAACAAGTACTGCTTAATGTCATGTTTCTAGTCTAATTATCAACATCGGAATACTTCCAACATAGTAGTAGTAGCATATTGCCGCTGGCCGGCCAGCTACAATCGGCAGAATAATTACACATATCTACTCGTATACTTACGATATACTTTAATTAATAAAGTATAATAAAATAAATATTTGTAATCTATTTATGGTAACAAACAAGAATTACTTTTCCAAATATCACGTTTCAAGTTTTAGATTTTGATTGAAGGTTTTGATCTTGATTGTATTCCCTGCTAAACGAAAACAGAATTAAATTAAATTGAAGCAAGTGAGTAAATTGTACGAGTCTTACTATTTTATAATAAACTAAACTCTCTTCGCCGCGGGCCGGCCCTCAATTCGGACGTTGGAGACCCAAAATCCGTTCAAAGCTGACGTATCCCACCTATAAACTACCTACATGCCAAATTTCAGGCTCATTTCATTTCTGATTTCTCGTTTAGTCGGCGACCTTTCGCTTTTGTATGTATAGGTGAATGTTACTAGTATTGTATACGTTTTTATTTAACTACTTCTATGGTTAGTTCTTTTAGCACTTTAAAGTTTTATGAATAAATATATTTTTCGTAATGCTGAAAAGTTTTAGAACTTGAATCTATATAATATTGAAGGCGATGTCAATGATAAGGCAATGATGAACATATTATGTGCAGACAGCATTAGGTATGTGTATTCGTAATGAGTAGCAACTATATTTTCCTACAATAGTGATATTTTGCGATTTATTAACTGTGTTGTTTGTCCACCCTGTTTAGTTATCAATGGTACTTGTCGCTTAGCCAATACTCTCGTGCCAAGTACCTATGGTATCTTTAACTTCCAGACAACTCTACACATTGTCCAATTCTTTTTTAGGGTACTTCGTTAATTTAAAAATCGCAATGTACGTACCTTATTTGTATTCGATAGTCGTTATTTGTAAATCCTAAATAACCTGGATATACTCCACAAGACACTAGACGTTCAAAACTTTGTATGCATATTAAGAATTCTACATTAAAATTAATTACACTTGCAATAGTCCCTTTACGTTATTTGTATAAAAAGTCATTAAACATAAAAGTTTAGTATCCAGCCATCTTACCTTTTCAATAAACTGATACCGCTTGCTGACCTCAGCGGTCTCAATTCAAAAACAAATCTTTTTAAAATGAAATCGATAAAAAGCAGAGAGATAAAAATATTGTGGTCGGAAAGTTCCCTCGACTCGAGCACTATTGACTTGAAGTGTCGACGCAGCTCGCCGACTGAGACCGGGGACGTTCGCTCCCTTGCACGGTCTGACACCCGGTTGACCAATTTTGTTGTACCCACGCACACAATATTAACGTTATATTTTCGCACACAAAGCGTCTATAAACGAAAAACGTGCTCGTTTCCCATCTGTTTAGTAACGTAGCGTAACGTACGAAAATAGCTACAATATTAGATGCAATGTTGCCTTTATAAACATAACACGACTTTGATATTACTGTGTCAGTTATATTAATGTTTGAAGTCGTACGTTATAAATGAGAAAACGAACCGTTTCTTCTTTGTTTGTTTTGAATATTTTCCTTACAGGCTTGCCTGAAAAGTAATGTATTTTCATAGAGTTCGAGTACAAATTTCACTGGTTCATGTACCTATGTTTTAATATACTTCCTTGTTATTAAATATACATACAATGTACCTATACGCGCAATTACATAATATTTACCTACACCTAATCTTTCAAAATAAATATTGGTCTGTCCCTAGACAATTTAATTCACGATACTTATCTCATAACCAATGTGCCAGATAGTCGTTTATTATTATTGCAATTTACTTATTACTTCTAATAAGTTTTAAAGGACCTAAACAGCAAAATATATGACCATCTGATGCCAGGCGAATAATTTGTGCATTCCCCTATGCTAAAAAACCTTAAAAATTAACTAAAAATAGAAATGATACAAAAAAATTATCAAATACCGAATAGCTTTTAAATGAAATGTTTATTTCTTGCCATGGACGAGATATTGATTCATAATGAAATATTTTAAAATGTACAAAATAACATAGCATTTTCATATAGCTCATATTTCTGATCAATTTACAAGTAAAGTAAATAAAAAATTGTATAGTTTAACAATCGATAACAGCTAAGTTAAATAATAGGTATCACTAGTTATAATAAAAGGAATTTGGGTACGTAGGGGTTTTTGTATTGTATCTATTTAAGTAGTAGGTAAGTAATGCTACTGTATAATTGGGAATAATGATAAGAAAGAACTCTGCATTTAGACAAACTTTTGTTTAACTTGTGTCATGGAGTTAAGTCTTTTTACAAGGCAAAATATTGAACTTTGAAATTTCATCTTGTTGGCATTTGTGCAAATATTTACTACATGATACAATGATTGAGAATTATCGTATTTTTGCTTGTGGTGTACTACCTCCCTACCTATTGAGAGTGGGTTGATTATACTTTGGGTTGGAAGACAAATATTTAAAAACTAAAGTAAGTAACTTACTTAAAGATTACACAATTATTATTAGTAAATCTACTTATTTCTATAACTAATATATTTATTTTCTTTTATGTTTGAAATAAAGATTTATCACCAAAATTACTATTATCTCACGCCAAAACTCATCGTGAAAATGTGTCATTGTTAAAAATCATATACGAGCCAAATTGCGCGTACTAACAAAATGACAAACGCCGCTTCCACGCAATGAGTAAACACATTCTATTAGTTAATAACACATAATTTTGCGGCGTGTTACAGAAAGTCGACAAAACGGTATAAAACACATAATTAATGAACCATATTTACTGAATACAGATCCAATTAACCGTCCCTGTGTATCGCGTTACCGACTCATAATGATTAGCGGTATTAATAACATAGTAACACGTACCTTATCACTCCGCTTCACTTCTCTCCGCTAACGCAATAGGAGCCGCGCTACTTTCCCGGAGGTTGACACTTTCCGACTATAAATAGACCGATAATTGCAGGAAAGATAGCGCTTATTTATACACTATAAATTATGGTTTACCGAATGAGGGTTTTAATTTAGATTTTATTATATTATGTAAATCTTAATGTGCTCTAAATGGTTAACGTTAATGCTGTATGGGGTAGTTATATTTAAATTTAATGGGAGTGAGTTGTAAGGGTTTCGTAGGTACATTACAGTACGACTGTAGACTAGGGTCGACAAACCTTAATTGATCTTTGTGTGATTCCCCCAACAGAAATGTTTCTTAAATTATCATCACACTGGCGGTCTGCTGTGCTTCGCATCGGTACTACAAGTTGCTGCCCGTTTGCCGCTTGTTTTACTATTGTCATTACTAATCGGCTTCTATTGGTGATAGGTTGATTGATGTATGACTTACACCTTTCTCAAGAAATCCACAAATATAACAGTAAAACCGCATCCAAATCCATTACGTGCTTCTCGAGATTAGCGTGTTCAAACTTTTTTTATATCGATCTTACGGTTTTTGTTCTGGGTTATCGAACTCACAAGAAGCTTCCTTGTATTTACAAGTTACATAAACCAACTGACATATTTATGAAGTCAGCTTGGGACCATAAGGTGCTCTTAAACAATCTAGAGTATGTAGTTACTATCAACTATCTTGCTTATTTCGTAACTGAGTTCTAGCCGTGTCAGTAATTAACGTGGAGTCTACCTAACTCTTTGTTAACATTCCAACACCGGCATGACCTTTATAAACTTTGTTAATATGACAGCAAAGGCCGAAACGTATGATTGATTCTCTAACACTGCTTAAGTCCTCTTGTTACGGATCACAGTACAACGCTATCATCGTTGTGATAAAGTATAATAATGTATCTTAGAGAGATTTTATTTCTTTTTTAAAAGACAATTGCCGCTTTAAGGACCTAGCTATGTGTTGCGCGGCTTTATGGCATAGGTACAATTAACAAACATAAAGTACATTCAGGCTTATTACAATTTTTTATTGATTACACAAAGTTTTCCACAGTCTTTTCCATAGCATATAAGCTGAACACGCTCTTTGATAGCTTAATTTCAAAGAAAAGCCTTGCAGTACGTTATGATTTGTACAACCATATGGCAAAACTAGTCAGTAATTAGGTACGCGATCAAGTGATAAACGGTGTGTGCACATATTTAGCCGTGTTGGCTTTAGAAAGTCGGCATCAACGCGCTTGGAAAATGGCTCGAGCGTAAACATGAATGTTTAATGTACAATTTATTGCTTCACTAATCACACCGATGTTTGGTTTGCATTGGTTTGTTACCTTTATTTTAAGCCTCTAGTAAATGAGGAGTTTCGTAGGGTTGAAGACACTAACTGTCTATGGTACCTATTGTTGTGCCCAAAAGATTATTTTCTAAGTTAGTCTAACAAAATTAGTTTATTCTAACAGATGGTAGGCAGTCAGTTGATGGGTCTGAATCCCTGTTGCTAAAATAACTGTTGGCTGTCCACGTCAAATAAAGCATTCTCACACTCTATTTCAAAGGCTCAGAATCAAAATTATAATAAAACACATACGCTGGTAATATGACGTTTCCTACTGTACTTATGTACTGTGGCTCTGATAACCGCTTGCTTCGAACAAAAAATTATCAAATGCACAGTTTTATGAAATACCGTATTTGCATATGCGTTTTGTGTTTAGCAATTTCTGTGTTGCAAGCTACTACTTTAGTTTAGAAATTTGAACGCTTGGAGGAGCATCACTGGAGTCTTGCATTACATTGAACCCTATAGAGATGAAATGCCTTAAGCTCATTATACGTCTTCAAGTCTCATAATTGTTATCTGTGCTGTAACTCAATAAAAAATAGTTTCTCAGTCAGAATTCAGTTAAACAGTCAGTCAGTTAGTCAATGTCTGACATGGCTAAATGACTGCATTAACTCTTGTCAAACAATAGCGTTCTTATATACTAAATACTCGCTTAAATATTTCGATGTGTATACATCCTACACTTGTAATTCAACAGACGTGGCAGGTAACATAATTAATAACAAGCGCTACAACAGCAAAGTTCATAACACTGGGTATATTAATAACACAAATTTAGCTAACAGAGACATTATTAACTTGTAAGTTAACAAACAAAACGTAAGCAAGAACAATAACTTAACGTTATTGGGTGGTCGTTCATACGCGAACTTTGTAACTTCGTTAAGTATTTACCAGTAACTTGTGCAAACAACTTTTTTTAGTAAACGTTTGTATTTCTTTACTTGTTATATTATTTTTCTTAGCATATTAATGGAAAAGAGAAAGAGGAAAGAATATTAAAGCAGAAAATAGGTATATAGCGTAATATCATACTTTTTTAAGGGTGTAGGCAAACGTGTAGGTATGGCAGCACAGATGAATAAACTACTTGACAGCGCATAAGGTTTAATTTCGCTCACTAGACGACGTGTCAAGTTACTCCGAAGGCGCTTTTGAAACTGACCAATCACAGCAGTGCACAGTGCTTTCGTTGAGATTAACGCCATTTTCGAGTGATTTGTATTACAAACAGAAATTATTCCATCAGCACTCCATTTGTTTCATGTGTAATAGTCACTTTTCGCCGACTATGTTAAAAGTTTGTAAGAAAGGTGGAGTATTCTCTTCGGAAATTACCCGCTCTTATTAAGTTTGAAGTAGCTTGGTTGGGAAAGTACCACTGGAAAATTGCAGTTACAGCAAATTAACTTGGATGGAGTTTAGTTTTTACAAGTGATTAGTTCTTTGGATTCCACTGCCTGTGGATTTTGGAGAGAGTGGAGTCAGAGAAATTATATAAAAAAGTGTGAAGTTGAAGCGTTGATAAATTAAATAGATTGTATCTTGCACTTCATGTATGAGATTTTTATCGTTTCACATGGTGGCAGTGACAATCATAGTCGCGTAGCCGGAAAAAAAAACTTACGATAATACTAAAAGTTTTAATTTTTGCTGAGTGTATTAATTATGTGTATGCACATAATCAATATTTAGTAAAAATAAAAACTTTTAGTATGGTATTAAACCTTTCGTAAATCTACCAGTTACTAATTTCTGATCATTAGGTGTTATTTGTTGTTTTATAATTTTAGGACACAGCATAAAAAAAAAATAATAATATCAAAATTTGATTTGAATTTGCAAATGGTTTTCCTTTCAATTTAAAATGTTAACACTATAACTACCACTGACCTGTAATATACAAGAATATGTAATATACAAGAATAGAGGTCAGTGATAACTACCGTTGCTCCATAAATTCTGATAAGTTATATTTGAATTTTTCGATCGAAGAAAAACAAACGAATCTTAAAGTAGGGGGAAACTAAAGATAAAATATTCGTAGTTAGATGTAGTTAATCGCTCGGATTACAAGTCAGCGAGGCTATTAATACTAAAGTGGCTTAAAAGCGAGGATTATTGAGGCCAGAACTAAGGCAGTAATTAAATGGTGGAGTTTAATATTTATGACATTATTTATAACATTGTCGTTAGCTTATGTCAATCCCATACATTTTTAATCTATTCTATTCTATGAGTGTTTATGTTTATGCCACTTATCCAGGCCCTCAGGAACTTGTTGTTTTGCTGACCAGTTTTGAATAACTCGAAAAATATTTACTAAGAGTGGCCTACTTGGAATTGTTAATACATATGAATGTTTCTAACCTAATTCAATAACTGAGAGAGACTTTGTGTTGGTTTTAGTATTTTTGAAGCTTTTTTTCAATCTTCAAAAACGGGCTTTTCTAAATCGAAGCGTAAGGTTAAGTATTGGATATATTAACACTACGTACCGTACCGGTACTAATAAATCGATATGTAAATAAAATGCAAATAATTTAGGACCGATTGAGAATAAAGTAGCCGGTTTAAATACGTTAAAATTCTTCTAATTATATAATTATATTTACCAAAGCTGTTCAAAGTTCGAAGGACGACTGGTCAGAGTGCTACTGCTTATTATTTTTATCTATCTTTTCCTACATTTTTGTCTACCATGGAATGGAGAGAAAAGATTAATATAATATATTTTGTTAAGAGATTGTTTTTAGTGATCTATTGTACGTGACTATACAAATATCTAAAATAATGATATTATAATTATTATACAGAGGATCAAAGTACAATAGATACTCGTATGTATATAACAATAGGTATTATCCTTTGTCTATACATATAATAAAATTGTGTTTGTAATATTAAAATAACCCTTTTTTACTACATGTATATGAATATATATACACCAAAATATCATTTTTACAATTTTTGTCTGTCTGTCTGTTTGTTCAGGCTAATCTCTGAAATGGCTGGACCGATTTTGACGGGACTTTTATTGGCAAGTAGCTGATGTAATAAGGAGAATCTTAGGCTACGTTTATTTTGAAAAAAATATTTTATTTAAAAAAATAAAGTAATGTTGATCGACTGTTAGGCGGAACGAAGTTCGTCGGGTCAGCTAGTTTTAAATACAAGTGCTGCTTCTATAGACTGTGCAGTAGGTAAGCATATTTTATAACCAGTGATATGAGTTCTAAAATGCGGATAAAGATACTCGTACTAACATATTTTTAAATCTATGATAATATCAAATTCATAAGTTCTAAAAATCTATTTTTACATATTTAAACAATTTATCTCAAAAAATAATAATTTAAAATCGGTTTAGCAAAATTAACAAGGTTATGTAAGAGCAAGAATGTAAAGCAGCATTTCGTTTAATGACCGTCATTTTACGTCCCACGTTTGTGAACATTTTAAACATTAAATGCAAGCACCATACATTTATGACTGAATTCTGCAAACGATAAGTAGACATCGTCATTTTCTGCTATTAAATCGAATTATTATTCTATAATCGATAATGCAACCACCAATCGAAATATAATGATAAAGAATTGTAACAATAATGTCAGCCTGTTTGATTGACAATTTCAGACTAGCCCATGTTTACTCAGAACGCTTAAATACATAAAATCGATTGCAATTTTAAAGTGAATGACTACTGAATAGAATAAATTTCAATGTTTTTTATTGCACACCACATATAAAATTATTATAAAACAAAGTTAAATAACAGAACCAATCAGAATAGTTTCTACAACATTAAATTGACAATGAGCAGTCTTTCGAATTTCGAACTTCGCGTACGAAAAGCGATCTCTTCCAGACAACCTTAATTTTGATGGATTCAAAATTAATAGAGTATTTAGAACTTATTGCTGATGGTACATACATATTATGTACCAACAGTTAGTTATATGTATTCAATACTTTACTAAAATAAAAATGAAAGAGGTTTATGAAAGAAAGCCATTGATTCATACAATAATAAATTATGTAAAGGAAATAAAATCGCTAAACTTGAGTAACTTGTAGATTATGTATATATATTATGAAAATTTCGATACCATTTTCAGTTAGTTACTTTCTAAACTTTCTCGTTTTCTTTAAAGTGTATTTATTTTTTTTATTTGGCTCAACAATAATGAGTACACCATTACATAATAAAATATACAATGCAACTAAAGTCTAAGTGCCCCATTACTTATAGAAGAGCACTGAATGCACTAAATTATGCGCTAACAAACTGATAGGTACATCGACCGATCATATAAATTAATAATAATAATAAATGTTTATTTGATCTCACATGTTTTAGTTCACAATATTATAAAGCAGCCTCAGTAAGTTAAAAAAATACTTGTGTTGGGGCTATATTGCTTCTTTCCTGGTTACAATTATTAAAACTGAGCAAAACAATTGGTATTTGTAATAATAAAAATTAGCATATAAATAAACTAATGAAAAACACAATTAGAAATAAATAAATAAAAGTGTGTGTGTGTGTGTGTGTGTGCGTGTGTGTGTGTGTGTGTGTGTGTGTGTGTGTGTGTGTGTGTGTGTGTGTGTGTGTGTGTGTGTGTGTGTGTGAGAGAGAGAGAGAGAGAGAGAGAGAGAGAGAGAGAGAGAGAGAGAGAGAGTGAGTGAGTGTGTGTGAGTGTGTGTGTTTGTGTGGTGTGTGTGTATGTGCGCACGTGTGCCTATGAATATATGTGTGTGATTTAGCTAAGTCTGGTTAAGATAATTTCTGTTTCTTCGTATGTAACAGTTTTCAACCATTGTGTAATAGTGTGTTTGCATTCATGAAGTGACATAGGATATATATTTAATTTCAAATTTAATTTATTGTAAATATACGTAGATTGTGTTTTATATTGACGTCTCGCAAAGACAGTACGAACTCTTGAGGAATGGACCACATTATGATTTCGTCGTTTATCCTGATACTCTGGATTGTAATATAAAGTCTTATGTACACGTAAAGTTATGTTTAAAATATACAATTTTCTTACAGACAGTAGATCGCTAATCTTGTATAGGTAGATTGTAGGGTACCTAAATGGCTTAAAGTACATAACTTTGACAATAAACCTTTGAGCTCTTTCAAGTTCTAAAAACTTGGTTTTCGCAGCGCCACCCCATACCGAAATACAGTAAGTTATTACCGATTGTGCGAGAGCAATGTATATTTTATTAAGCAGCTGTGATGTTGTTACATGACGTAAACTTTTAAAAATCCAGATTAATTTACGGACTCTCGTCATAAGTATTTCAATATGAGGATGCCACGATAATCTCTGATCTACTGTAATACCCAAGTATTTGGTGGTATTAACACGTTTAATACTTCTACACCCACAGAAGGTAGAATTAACTGAAACATCACACTCATGAATCACTACTCCAAAATCTCCACCCGGCTGTGTCCTCAAAGTAGGAGCAAAACAAATGAAGTTAGTTTTCAAAATATTGAGAGTCAGCAAATTTGCATTTAGCCAGTCAGCTATTACAGCCAAACCCCGTTCAGCGGCGGCCTGTACAGCAGGCCATGATTTGCCTGAAAAAACAACTGCGGTGTCATCTGCGTAGCAAAATAAACGTCCGCCACTGCACTCAATATTACAAAGATCGTTTATATAATTATATTAAGAACAGTGTCGGGCCGAGCACGCTTCCTTGTGGGACTCCGTAAACCACATTTGCCTCCCGGCTTATCAGGTTCTCAATTTTTACTTGCTGCTTCCTACTTTGCAGATAACTTTTAAAAAGAGAGTGTGTATTACTTCTAACACCAATCTGCTCTAAGCGATTCAAAAGGATGGGGACAGAGACGGTGTCAAAGGCTTTTTTGAGGTCCAAAAATACCGTAAGACACTTTTCTCCCTTGTCTACTTTGGTGACTATCTCAGTGGTTAATGCTACAACAGCGTCTTGTGTGGAGATACCCTTCCGGAATCCATATTGGGAGTTTGATAGTAATTTGTATTTATTTAAATACTTTATAAGCCTATTGTTTATTAGTTTTCGAGTATTCTTGAGATACATGGCAAGACGGAAATTGGCCTGTAGTTATTGACATCCTTCAAGTCTCCACCCTTATGAACAGGGGTCACTGTAGAACGTTTAAGAACCGCTGGAAATATTGCTTTTTCGAAACATAAATTAGCTAACTGGCTTATTATTGGAACCACAAAATCCCTAGCCATTTTCAGAAACCTGGTGGGTATGCCATCCCACCCAGGTGAACTCCCAGAGTCGAGACTCATGAGTATTCCGTCTATCTCCTGCGAGTCAGTCCCCAGTAACACGAATGAGGAGATTTGGGATTGTATGACAACGGTATTTATGGGTCGATTCAAGCTACAGATAATGTCCTCTGCTAAAGTTTTACCAATACTGACAAAAAACTGATTCACACGATTTACCGAATCAAGAGGGTTAGGAGTTATATGCAAGAGACTAGTATTTGAGGATTTAGGATTTTTAAATCGAGTAATTTCATTTATTTTTAGCCAAAGTTGTTTAGGGTCTTTAACCGCGTCAGCTATTTGGGTTCTTTGATATTGCCTTTTTAACTTCTTAAGCAAATTCGAGCAGAAATTACGGTAGCGTCTATAGCTAATTTTTAATATTATATTGCAAGGGTCTTGTCTTAGTTGGAGTTGCATTCTATTTCGAAGTTTAATACAACGCAGAGCCCCCAAAGACATCCATGGCTTCAAAATTTTCTTAGTTCCAGAGACTAGCTTAACTTTAGTGTTGGAGAGTAATGAAGTTTTAATTATTTCTATCAGCTTTTGAGCTAGGATGTCAGGGTCGTTATTGGTGTTCAGAAACGGCATATCTGTGTTTATGAGGTGTTTAAAGGCATTTTCATAGTCTATGACCGTCTTAAGCTTTCCACAAGTATTATTTGCGATGTTAGCTTTAGTTTTATGTGTTATATTTAGTATTACCATGGCGTGATCTGTAATAGTCGTATTTAAAACCGCCACAAAGGCTAAGTTGCTACTCATATCGATCTTCATAAGTGCGTGATCGAGACAGTTTTGTTCTCTGGTTGGTAGACAATGCCCAGTAAGAATTCTGTGGCCTGCCAGCATATTTAGATAATTCAACCTATTGGTGCGCTGCTGGGCCGTTTCAGATTCCTTATAAATTAAATTAATATTTATGTCTCCCAGTATCATAATGTTTTTATGTGTTGTAATTGCCTCAAGGTGTAGGTTTAAGGAATTTATAAAGTTATCAGCACAGGTATTTGATGGGGAACGGTATATGCTTATAATGGTGTAGTCAGCGATGCATACCTGAATGGCTGAAGCATGTATTAGTTGGATTTCTTTTACATGGGAAGAACACTTATTTTTAATATAAACAACCACTCCGTCATTTTGATTATACTTGTGAGTTGTATAATAGGAGTTGTAATTATTAAGCAGTGGTAGTTGCCGGTTATAGTTAAGTCTACACTCTGTCAAGATCAACACATCAGGCTCATGTTTCAGCTGATTTAAGTTAAGTTGTAGGTCATCAAAATTACTATAGATACTCCTAATATTTTGAGTCAAGATCATAAAGTTAGGGTCTCGTACATAATTGGGTAATTGTTCAATGTCAATAATTGCAGAGTTTGCGGTTTCAAAGTTGTCCAATTCTTTTATAGTAATTAGATTATTATTCATTTAGAAACGTTAATACTATAGGGGGTACCAGAAACATTTCGTGGTGAAATTTAGTTTTGGATAAACAAAGATATGTAAATAAGGTGTACTGTTTTAGAGTTCTGTGAGCTGTATAAAATAGGGACATATTAATTTGATTAATAGGTTAGGCAATAAGTATAATAATATACGAACATTTAATGATTCTTTATCTAATTTATACATATTTCTAAATAGTATAGAGCAAAGTCTATGTCTCTCTGTTAATTTATTCAAAACTATATGTTACGGACTGCCTCTGTGATTTGGTGGTACTGTTTACGGATTACCACCCAGAGGTCTCGGGTTCTGTCGAGAAATTCTCAGTATTAGCCGGAAGTCTAGCATTGTGCCCGATAAATGGCAACAGGCTAGCCCCCTGTTACATGGGACCTAAAATAAAATTTGCGAAAAGTGGGTGGCTAAACACCTCTGCCCACCCCTTCGGGGATAACAGACGTGAAGCTATGTATGTATGAATGTTACGGATTTTGATACGGTTTCACTATTGTTTTGAGAAATTTTCTCCGGAAGGTATGGATACAATTTAGAAATACTATGAAAAATCGCTCCTCGAACGCCATGCTAATTCAATGAAAAATCTTTTGTTTAGTGGACACCAGTTAGGCCACATGGCGTTTAGACTGACATTAGTTATTTTTTATTATTGTGTATGTATATCATATCTGTTATTGTATTGTGTATTATAACATCGCTTTGGTTGTACTACTGTTATGATGTTGTAATTAACTTTAAACAACCGGGAATTCAAAACATTGCTATCACGTTGTAAAAATCATATTACCTGCCTTCATGTGCAGGGTCAGGTCTCTGGTTCTAGAATATACCATTACATGTAGATACAAAATTTTAATAAACCTTTACATGTTTGCAACGAAAACAACGACCATCGTGTTAATACAGTGGACCCTTTTGTTTGAGGTTTTAGGGGTATATCCATTTTATACACAGGACAAAGCGTGCCTTTATCGTTGAATAAGAATGACCCTTGCTTGAGGCTACTTCGGGTATATGACAGTCAATGATCCGAGGAAAATGGCGCCAAATACAAACATCAATGGAGATTGTGATGCATACATTCTGTGCACGAATGGCATCGCCTTTTTAAATGGTATATTATAGACTTACTAGCGACCCGCCCCGACTTCGCATATGGGTACTAATAATATTTATGTCAACTAATCAATCAATAAAATGTTTAAAGTTCTTAATTTTCTCTACTATAGTAGGTACCTATGCATTTTACATAAATATAAGCCTTCCGGAAAAAAATCTTGAAACGATAGCATAATTTGTTGCGTGGTTTAGGAGAAGTAGGCGACGAAAAAACGGAAGAAAACAGTGACTGATTTATACCATTTACTAATTACAGAACACTTATAAATATAAAACAACAAAATTAACACACCATACATATTTACATCAAAATAATGGGCAAAGTTTTAAATCAGTAAATAGGGCATATCCAATCAATGGTCATGTACCACCGGTATTGTGTGTATGTCGCTGATTGCGTTCATAAAGTCAAAAGTACGTCTAAATTTTGAAGCCATTGGATGCCATTTTAATTCAAGCCGTGTACGCGTAAATTAGATGTTGATGAGAGGTTTAAATCCTAATGTTATGCTCTGAATATATTAGTCAAAGGTGAACTTTAATGGCATGAAATTAATAAATCGTTGAACTTTGATAATTTACTTAATGTCGTGCATACAGTTGTGTACAAATTAAGCGAATAAGCTTTCAAAACTTAGGTACCGGTAGGTTTAGAAGCATGATATATTGCATATGAGTTCTTTATGTAAGGCGGGTGGGCAGTAACAAAGAGTTTTACGTCTGAGAGTCTTCTGCTCCGCCGACAATTCACGTAAGGTTGTAAGGCATCAAAGTCTAACAATCTAAACAATACAACACAAAAAAGGTTTTTATTTAAATTATTCTCATAAGGAATAAAACCACTGCCAACTACATTCCTAATCAAATGTGTGCGTATGGATAAATAGCAGATCACATAGTACAAGTTTTGCCTAGGTACAGTGTACACTAGTCCGTAGTGTGTTGTAATATTCTAAGCAATTACTCCTAATTAATTTTGTAAGATATAGGATCACGTAAAACCGCAGACTAACGCTTAACATCAAGATACAAACCTGGACGATAGAATTAATGTATGTTTTTGAAATCCGATTTTTCAGGAATTAGACACTTACCACTCCAGTAATACTATCGTCATTCATAATGTCTACTAACAAGCTAAGCAAGAAGTTTTATTTTTAAATTGCGTTGAGAAAGTACAGAATATATGAAACAGTAGTCATGACTACTACGAGTTTATCATTCAGGTCACACACATAACACTAACGAAAGATAATGTATTTTTATGTTAACAATAAAAAGGTGTTACAGTGTCTGAGAGTCCTTTATTGGCGATCGTTTTGCAAGCTTGCCAAGTGTAACGCGCGCAATAAGCTCTAATGGAGTGTATTCATAGCCACATATTAAAAACCTGTACACTATAAAATTTTCTCTCGCCTATACAAAAATGTTTAAACGTTGTAACACTTTTAACACCTCATAAAATATGCATATATTATTGCCATAATACAAATTTGGTGTAAATTGTGTAATAGTGTAAATTTGTCTTGAAAGGAAATGAAGTCGAAATCCTTTTGACGGTCATGTCATTGTTAAAGTTTTGAGATCAATTCTTGGACCGAATAAAGTATCAATTAATTTGTAAAAAAATTGTTGCGAATGTTTTGGTCTTAGTATAATCTGTATTTACTTACCCTACTTCACTGTATCGGTCTAGTGACGTCCACTATTTAACATGGGTCTTCCTCAAGCATCTCCATCTGTTTCACCTTCATTCATCGTTTATCCGTTACTTTTATCAAGTCTACGGGGCTTACTGTATGTTCTGTCCATTCTGTCTTTCGATTCGTAGTGGCCACGCTAGAATTTTTCGGCCCAACGCTTATCAGCTTTACTTCTGCATAGTAATTAAATTGTAGGAAATTTAACTTATTAAACTTAATCCCATTAAAACAAAAAATATAACTTATTTGAAATAGACTACATTGTTAAAAAAATAATTGTGACAACGGAGGGTTGTTCCACGATCCCCATGTACGTAATTACCCCCGAGAGTCTTCAAGATATTATCAAAGCACTTTAAGTATCGAGTGCTAGCAGTATAAGCTAATATCTACTATGTATAGTTTACCGAATAGCCAAATGAGTGTAAACATGTACCGACGATTTTATAGAGTGGCAGGCAACCGATGGGTAAGGTTGCCTCACGACCGGCCATGGTGAGGCTTATGTCCTACAGTGGACGTCTTTCGGCTGATACTATGATTATGTATTATGTCCTAGAACAATATCTAGTGAGTATTTATTAGATATATTGGATTTATAATGATTGAAGTTCGGTTAACTTTCACATTAGTGTATTACTCACAGTTTTAAAGACTTAAGTGAATAAGAACCGTCTAAGGACTTCACCGTCGAAATTTAAACCTTCTGTCTATAACCACTAAGTTTACAATTGTCAAATTGAAATTCTCCTTTTTTCGTGGTCTTGATAACAAAAAATATTTGTTGAATATTGGAAACATTACTCTAATATTAGATGAATATTAGAGTCAATAACATAATATTTTAAAATTGTACTGGAAAGTTAAATGTACTAGTATAGGCAAGATTGTTGTAAAAAATAACACACAAAAAGGGACAAAGAAATAAATTTAGCATACATACTATTTATGGGGGCAAGATAAGAAAACTATGTGTACGGGACGTTTGTGTGCCTACAGTATAAAACTACATCATTCATAGGTGAGATATTAGAGTAATATCGACATTTTTCTTAAAATACTACCTAGCTATAGGTAGGTACTATAATATGGCTACAGGAATATCAGATAACGCAGCACGTACTAAAGACCTTACTATGGTCACCCATCCGTATTCCAAGCATGATGACAAAAGTCCTCTCTTTGTCTGGTGAATGTTCTAGCCTTGATCGTCGGATGATAAAAGTCTTTACTTTTAAACATAATAATACAAAATAACTTGCTTTAATTTTTAAATTCTCATAACAAATAGCAGGGTTGTTATTAAACTGACGCCGACTGTTTTATCTTATGACACAGTTTAAATTCTACTTTAGCAGTTTTGTTGAATAATAATAAAACGTACAGTATATTCGTATACAAAATATGTTTAGCTCTACCATAAAATCATTGAATTTGGTGATAATATTTATCGTAAGCTCCGAAGTAATACCATTAGAAACTTGCCATCTATCGGTATCGGTAACTGGCCATCTAGTGCGAGCGTTGTCGTTTAAAAAAAAAGAAAAGAAAGATGGTGGTATTACTCGATCAAAAGGTGTAACTATACAAAATAAAAATATTTATACCTATTTTACAAAACTGTAGTTAAGTACTTCCATTAACGCCAGCATTGGCTGGGGTTAACGCTAAACATGTAACTACGATAAAAGTTAACACTATCATATTTTTTGTTTTTATAGGCCGTAAACAAAACAAAGTTTCATGTCAAACATCCTAATAAAATATCATCTCAGTCTCAAAGTAGCGCACATTATAATACTCTTACAAATCTGCTACGTTTTCGTAGAACGTCGTAGCAAAGGTTACGAACGTGCTACGAAAGTTTTTGTGGCTTGTAAACAATAAACGGCTTTCGTTTACTACTGCTCCCGGGGCGGTGTAATTTTGTTATAATAATGTTATTCGTAAAAATGGGTCCGGGCCTGTAGTAACTGTCATGTTTCGAGGGCCATCCGTCTTCCCGGCCCCTTGTAGCTGCTTACAATATCTCATCGTTCACTCGAGGGTACTCGAAACACTCGTTACCAAATTTATTACGATAAATATTTTTTATATGCAGATATTAGAAGAAATTGTTGCTTGTAATTTTGAATAAGTTTTATATAATTAAATTATAAATAATTATAAGTAACATGTTTGATGTACAAGTATACTAAAATATAAACTCTTATATTGGTGCAATAAATGGAGATTAACCTGAACTAACAACAAATACTAGTCCAAACTTAATCACCCACCGCGAGCAAGCACAGTGATTAATGACTGTTTCTTTTCTAATTAAAACGATTTTAGATGTATTGTGATGGACAAATATTTGTATACCTACACAATAACTTTTATTATCATCATCATAGGCCTTCCACATCGAATTCCAATCGAACCTAAGGTAACACGGGTTTAATTATTTAACAATGTACAAATTACTGATTCATTTATTTGTTCAAGTATTCCAAACTCGCTCAGTCATTTAGATTACACAATAAATGTAATGAAAGTCGTTAAGAATGTAACACACAATTGAGAAAAACGATGTGAGCCAATTTGCTCCTGACTAGTTAACTAACAAGGGTATAACTACGAGAAGTACTGACCGGACATTCAGCTCAGAAATGTTACATGTAAGTATCGGTTTTATATGGTAGTACTTTGCAGGTTTAATTATGAATAAGTTGTGTTGACGAGGATATTAAATACTCATAAATATGACTAGCTGCCCGCAGCGTGGTTTCACTTGCGCTAATTTACATCTTTGGTTACTGATCTGCTCCCGTAACTCATAGCGTGATATTCTTTAAACTTCCTCAAGAACTGGACTATCAAATGCAAAATGCATTTATATATAGCTGCACAGATTACAGAAAATAGCTGAATTCATTTCTAAGTAAAGAATATTTTTTGTGTATCTATCCGGGCAGCTAAAGTAATCACTGAAGATGGTCACTAACCTCTATAGCCATCCCTATCAAAAATATTTACAACGTTATTAATCATTTTGGATAAAGCATTGAAGAATAACATTTCCCAACTATAACTTCAAAAACAAAGAACTGTTATAATATTTCATCCACTGAACCCACTTCTATCAAAAATATTAAAAACTTCATTTTAAGCATCCTAATACTAATTCGCTCAACAATAACTACCAAAATAAAGATCTTTCTATTCAACGTTTCATACCCAACTGCATCACCATTTGACCATCTGAGTCAGGCGGCAGACTTAGCGCAGGAGCGGTTTCCGAACGCGGAACTGGTGTTTCTGGGAGACTTTAACGCCCACCACGAGACCTGGTTGGGTTCTCTCAGAACAGACCATGCGGGACGAGCCGCCCATGCATTCGCTCTCACGCATGACCTGACGCAACTGGTAATCCATCCCACCAGGATACCAGATATTCCAGGTCAAGCGCCCTCTTTGCTAGACCTACTGCTGACGAGTCACCCAGACCAATACAGTGTATCGGTCCACGCCCCACTGGGTAATTCCGACCACTGTTTGGTCTGCGCCTCAGTGCCTCTTGTTGCTCCCCCACGACGTGCGGAGGTAAAGCGACGACTATGGCACTACTCGTCAGCAGACTGGGATGGTATGCGGGAGTACTTTGCTTCCGTCCCATGGGCATTACGCTGCTTTAAAAACAGGGATCCGTCGCAAAGTGCTACTGCTGTCGCTGGTGAAATCTTGTTAGGTATGGAATATTACATTCCATCCTCAGATGTCACCAGTGCCGGCAAAACGCGTCCCTGGTTCAACCGTGAGTGCGCCGATACTGTTAAACAAAAAGAATCGGCGTACCGCGCTTGGATCAGGGCCCGAGCACGGCGCGACCCTAGCTTGGATCGCCTAAAAGCAGCGTACAATAAAGCCACTAGGGAATGCAAGAGGGCTTACATCAGAGCGGATGCCCAGCGCATTGCACGGATTGGGCAAGAACTGATTTCGCATCCTACGGGTAGCCGTAGCTACTGGCGACTAGCCAAGGCCGTGCAATCCAACTTCTGCAAGCCTTCGCTGCCCCCCTTGAAATGTCCTGATGGATCGCTGGCCCACGAGCCGCAAGAGAAAGCAAACTTGCTTGTAGAACTCTTTGCGGCTATCTCCCGAATCGACGACCGTGACTTGCACCCGCCGACTATATCTGGCTGCGACTCCGTTATGCCTAATATCCGTATTAGGCATCGTGATGTCCGTGCGGAACTAAGGTCGCTCGATGTTCGGAAAGCCAGCGGACCGGATGGTATTCCAGCGGTGGTTCTCAAGAAATGCGCAGCGGAGTTGTCTCCTGCATTGACGCGCCTATACCGCCTATCTTATTCCTCGGGAATTGTGCCGGAGGCTTGGAGAGAGGCGAATGTTCAACCGATTCCCAAAAAAGGGGATAGGTCCGAGCCAGGCAACTATCGACCCATAGCTGTCACCTCAGTTCTCTGCAAGGTGCTTGAGCGGATAATAAACGCCCAACTAGTCCGCTACCTAGAGGGTCACTCGTTAATTAGTGACCGACAATATGGCTTCAGGTCAAAACGGTCTACGGGTGACCTTCTAGCATATATCACACACCAATGGGGTGAAGCTATGGACAGGCATGGAGAGTACTTGGCCATCAGCCTTGACATAACCAAAGCCTTCGATAGAGTCTGGCACCGTTCGCTTCTGTCCAAGCTTCCAGCATATGGTCTGCCACCCCAGCTGTGCAACTGGATTGCCGCATTCCTGCGTGAGCGCCGCATTAGAGTCCTTTGTGACGGATCGGCCTCCGATTATTTGCAGGTCAACGCTGGGGTGCCTCAGGGGTCCGTCCTGTCGCCCACCCTGTATCTTTTGCATGTCAATGACATGTTGTCCCTTGGCAACATTCATTGCTATGCAGATGATAGTACAGTGCATGGGCGATATCTCGGACATCCTGCGGCTAAACAGACTGACATCGAGGCAAAACGCCTAGAACTTGTCGCTGAGCTCGACCAAGTATTATACCGCATTTCTAAATGGGGTTGTGAGAATTTGGTCGAGTTCAATGCCAAGAAAACACAGGTGTGCGCGTTCTCTGCAAAAAAATCTCCGTTCCTTTCCCTTCCCTCTCTTCAGAACACAGTGTTACCACTACAGGATAGCCTAAGTATCCTGGGTATGGACATCAGCCGAGATCTCAACCCCAAGAACTACATCGAGTGCGTCATTAAAACCGCCTCCTGTAAACTCGGTGTCCTGAACAGGGTGAGGCGGTACTTCACGCCCGAGCAGCTCTGTCTTCTTTATAAGACACAGGTTCGTTCCTGCGTGGAGTACTGCTCTCATCTTTGGGATGGCTCCGCACAGTACTTACTGGATGCACTCGATAGGTTGCAGCGGCGAGCAGTCCGTATCATCGGAAGCCCGGAGGCTACTAAGACCCTTGAGCCTTTACAGCTGCGAAGAGACATTGCCTCAATGGCCGTCTTCTATCGCCTTTACCATGGAGAGTGTTCTGAAGAGCTCTTTGAATTAATCCCACCCTCTCCCTTTTTATCCAGAACGACACGTGCGGGACTAAAGTGCCACCCTTTCACAGTGGAATCTAAAGGGTCTCGAACCAAACGGTTCAGCACTTCATACTTTTGTCGCTCAATTAAAGCCTGGAACTCTTTGCCAGCGCATGTGTTCCCATCTAATTTTGATCCTGGGTCTTTTAAGCGGGGCGTGAAAAAGCATCTCACTAAGCCGCCATAGTGGAGGCCACCATACCAGTAGTTTGGCTTTTGGAATGGTGTCCGCCACTTCTGGATTCCACTTACTGCTTACCATCAGGCAAAGTGGAGTCACTTTGGTAGGCTAATATAAAAAAAAAAAAAAAAAAAAAT
Source organism: Parascotia fuliginaria (assembly GCA_963082885.1). Lineage (NCBI taxonomy): Eukaryota > Metazoa > Arthropoda > Insecta > Lepidoptera > Erebidae > Parascotia > Parascotia fuliginaria. The sequence continues at coordinate 13,043,933 of OY720173.1, read as the reverse complement.
CCTATTAAAGCCACCCCTGTCAAAAACATTGATGAGAGTATTTTTTATTTTGCTAGTAGTATTCGAAAACAACTTTTAAAACTCTAAACTAAAAACAAAGAAGTTGCATACAATCGTTTTCATTCCTTTTCACTCACTAAGGAGTTGAATTTAAAAAAAACCCTTTCTTAAACACCTCTAGACATTAAGAAATTCTAAGAAACACTCTCCAAATTTCAAATCGCTACGACCAGTCGTTTAGGCTGTAAGTTGTCTGACAGTCAGTCAGTCAGAACAAAGCCTTTTATTATGTGGATGGATTACATGTACTTATACCTATTACTTATATAATGGTTCGATCTCCATTATTCGGTAAACTGATTACGCTAGTGAAGTATCGATTTGTATTAGAATAAAAAAAATAATTATTAACAAAAGAGATTAATCATTGAACTCAGTGCTATTTATTTTATTTTATTTAAAGTTCTTGCACAAAATACTAAGTAATTGCACATGGCAACATTAAAATAACACAGTATAAACTTAAATAAAAAACTGCGTAACATTTTCATCCAGCGAGATAACTTTTAATAATACAACTGAACTGAAATTGATTTAAAACTGATAGGTAGACATAAATCTAGTATTTTAAAAGACAAATACACCGCTATTTTTCAAAATAAAATTGTCTATTTTCAGTTTTCTGTCACAGGTGGTAGGATAAAGTACTTACACGGAGAGCTTAATCTGACATACACTCGAATGAGACGCAGGGATCAACGTGAAACACTCCGATATTTTTTGTCACAAATAAAACAGATGGGAATATTCTGAATACTTTTTATTTATGTCTAAAATAAAAGACAGAAAGACGTTTATGCTTGTTCCTCATGATTACAAAAGTTGAAATTCTCGGTTTTCTGTACTATACTTACAAACCATCTAAAAGATATGCTCTAACTAAAAGATAGTAGTCACCCGTTGCGTAGTTTAAAAGAAATTAGCAGAGAAATAGTCAGGAAAACCAGCTTTACTTTGTTGTATATAAATATTTAGTAAGTACGACATATGTTTGTAACAAATTATACGTGTACGAGACTTTTAATCTGTGTAAGCAATTAAGTAGGTACGGTGATGTCACTGTGCCGACGGACATTCAGTCCGTCGGCACAGTGACATGTGGACGAGACTAACCGCTGTGACCACGTCGTTATAAGCTTGACATTCAACCCGGGAATTACATACCTGGATTGTTTAACCGTTTTATTTTATAAGTAGCATAATGCTTTATTTTACGTAAGAGTTTTTTAATGTACAGTGACAATTAAACTAGGTAACGTGTCTTGTTTATAGAGACAAACATACAAATAACATGTATAATTCATTCAACCTTGCAACTATTAGCTTTGATCCCGTGGGAAACATAAATCGATAAGGTCATACTTTTCAGTCGTATGCACGTAGGCCAACTGCTTTAACTACGTTGTAGGAGTCGCAAATACGTTGTTAACTACGTTCACACGTAGGTACTCGTATGTATGTACAATGTAGATACTCAATTTGTGTCACCAAGGCAGTTGCCTATGTGCAGTACGTGCGACTTTATCAAATTACGTATTTAGCTGGCAAAAAAAACAAAGATTTCGTTACTTTTAAGTATGTGGTAATTTTATACTACATTTATTATCGATATTTATTTAGTCGTTTTCGGGGCGGTGTCCTCACAATGTTTTCCTTTATGTCAATAATGGTTTCACAGATCTTAATTTCTGGTAATATAATGGTATTGCTGGATATCGTAACCATTACGCAATCACGACACTACCCTTTATTAGTGATCATTGTAATATTCGTATATTAATGCCTATATACCTTACAGGTGATTTGCCGCGGCCGAGAAGCAAAGGCGAGTATGTGTTCGTGATAGCACAATTGCTGTTCGGGCTGCTTCTCTTTGCTACGGTACTGGGACATGTTGCCAACATCGTCACATCTGTCAGCACTGCTAGGAAAGAATTTCAAGGTTAGCAATAATTTCTACAAAAGACACAGTATAATAGTCACAATATATCAGTAAGTTCCTACTTTATATATAAATGAAACCAAAGTACTTCTGAATATATAAGGTGTGGCAATCGGTATCTGGTAGTTTAAAATAATCTATTTATGGTAATAAAGTACTAAAGAAAACTACTACTACTTACTAAAGTAAATACAGAACAAATATTTCAAAAAAACATGTAATTAACTGTTTACTTTATTATTGTAAATGATACCGAAATTGACATCTCTCACAAGTAGATCTCGTTAACGAGAATGTCATACGAATCAGCCATCATTTATATATCTTTAAAAAGAAATGAGGTAAGCATTGCAATATATTAATATGTTGATTAAAACTACGACGACTAATTAACTCATCAATATTGTATTGGTCTACTTCATATATAGTAAGCTAGGTATCGTAGTAAGATATCAATAAACCAGGTGGGTGCTGTCCATCCACTTGACGTAAATAGCCCCTTAGCGCTGAAGGGGCCAGGCTATTCTTATCCGAGGTCATATACGGGTGCTATATACAAGTGTTTTATGTAAAACAATTTTGAAAATAGAGGAGATTTAAAATACCTACAGCCTATTTTAAATGGACTTTAAAAAAGGAGGTGCTTCTCAATTCGAGTCAACTTCGACGTAACAAACTTATTTTTACGTGATGTCTCTTAGAGAGCTTTTAGAAAAATTAAATAAAACAAGGAATATTTATACAGAGGACGGTTTGGTTTGTGATTTGAAGTCTAAGAGATTTGAACTTTTGAAGTCGGTGTAAATTTTATATAATATTCAATTGTTTTAATTTTTTAATTAGATATGACACAGTAACTAAAATGTAGCATTTTAATTTAAAATAATTGGATTACTCTCAGGATTACTTGATTTTTCATGTCACTGTCGAGTAACATGTACGCGAGTAATCATTATAGTTTAGGAAATTATTTTACGAATACGAAAGACGGGTATGGTTCTTTGATTTTATTCACATTGTATTTACTTAAATATTAAAAATTCAACTACGAGAACGTTATTTTACACTGGCATAAATAGCTGACCCATTTATCGGCTCAGTTGCTATACTTAATAATAGGAGAAGATGAAGAAGACATAACTTAGTTGATACCTACCATCGATAACTTAAAATATTTATATAAAAAAATTAACTGCGCCCCTTGGCTTCATTCGCGCCTAAAAAGTGTTTTGACACCCTCAGGAACCAGACCGATTTTTGGGATAAGAAGTATGTCTGCTCCGGCACCAAATCTATCTACATATAAATTTTCATTGAAATCGGTTCAGCCTTTTAGGCGCTGAGTGGTAACAAACACACACACATACATACATACAAACTTTGGCATTTATAATATTAATAGGATAATAAGTCGTACACAATATAAATAGGTATCATACGCGCAATTACTTTAACGCCTGTGAACTCTAATATGAGGTCTAGAAATGACTACCGGTGGTTTGATTTCCACATCAAATATCCTTGTGATTTACCTTAAAGATATGTATTTTGAGAGTCTATGCTCAAAAATTAAGACTTCTTACTCTATCAGTAATATACATACATTTTAGCGACAGAATTTTTTGAAACAAACTGGTGTTTTAGTAACAATTCGTCAGCTAACTAACCATTCGAATCACAAAAACATACATATAAACCTTCACACTGTCGACAGGTGTACTGTGAAACATAAAACGAATATACACCCCTACATATAATACTCGTACAGACTGTGAAAGCGGTGTCTAAACCCCACGTATCTTTATGAGAACAATGAAATTTAAGAAAACGAAAGAAGACTGCAGATATTGTTATCGTGCTCGCTCCCTACCCCGTCTTGTATGGAATGAAGCTAGAGATTTAGACAAGAGGATTTATATTATTTTTTTTCTAAGTTGTGACTTTGTTATTGCAGAATGAGACTTCCGCGTCTTCGTGCACAAGAAACTCTTTTACACAATTTTCACCGTTATCATCAACTCAACTATATATTGTAATCAAGCTGACTACGTATTATAAACATTTTATTTTTACTGTTTTTTAACATAAATAAGTAAGGGAAACTTAATATTGTGCCTACATTTTTTTATTTAACTTCACATGTTCCACTAGTTATACATGTAGCGGTTAGCTGTAATTGGCTAAACGACGTTATATAAACTATGTAACGTAATTTATTTGTAACAGCTGTTGTTATTCCATAAATAAATAAAAATAAAATAATGTTATTCTAAAAAAATGCATACAGAATTTACTTACTTAAATTGGATGTCAGGTTTAAAATGTTACTGATTAAACACTATACAAGCAGTATCAGCAGCAGTATTGGTTGCGTCTTACAAACAGTAGATAATATTCCAAATATAGAGATAAAATTAATTATAATACATTTTATCTATTTATCATAAATTTTAACTTCAATTTGCCTATAATAATTATTCAATTAATTTAATTAATATTTAAATTAACTTAAATATTAATCAATTCAGCGATTAAAGGTATTCACTTCATTCTTTAATCGCTGATCACGATAACTAAATAGAATTTATTTCTTTTGAGTTATATTCTTAGTAAGATACTTTGTTTCCATACTATCACGTATTCCACTGAAAGTGCTCTGAGTCTGCACCATTCAGGCTACCATCTTCACTTTAATATCAATATTCCAGTCAATCTTGTCACAGTGTCTACTCATAACACGTGAATACGGTCTTAGACTTAGCCGTCGTATTTATATAAGATATTCTCGTTTAGATTGCGTATCATCATCATCATCATATCAGCCACAAGACGTCCACTGCTGGACATAGGCCTCCCCCAATTTTCGCCACCGTTGTCGGTCGTTCGCCGCCCTCATCCATCGGTTGCCCGCCACCCTTATAAGGTCGTCGGTCAACCTTGTGAGGGGTCTGCCCACGCTGCGTCTTCCGGTTCGTGGTCGCCACTCTAGAACCTTTCTGCCCCAGCGGCCGTCAGTTCTGCGAGCTATGTGTCCTGCCCATTGCCACTTCAGAGAAGCAATTCTGCGAGCTACGTCGGCTACTTTGGTTCGCCTGCGGATTTCTTCGTTTCTCAAACGATCGCGCAGGGAGACGCCTAACATAGCCCGCTCCATCGACCTCTGAGCGACTTTGAGCCTTCGGATAAGACCCATAGTCAGCGACCACGTCTCTGCTCCGTATGTCATCACTGGCAACACACACTGGTCAAAGACCTTAGTCTTGAGACACTGCGGTAGTGCGGACGTGAAGATATGTTGTAGCTTCCCGAACGCTGCCCAGCCGAGTTGGATTCGACGAGTGACCTCTTTCTCGAAATCGGACTTACCTAATCGGACTGTTTGTCCCAGGTATATGTACTCGTCAACGAATTCGAGCATCGAGCCTCCGACCGTAATAGGAGTGGGTGTAACATGGACATTGGTCATGACTTTAGTCTTGTCCATGTTCATTTTTAGGCCCACTTGTCGAGAGACTCTACTGAGGTCATCGAGCATTGCACTGAGGTCCTCCACGGTCTCAGCCATGACCACGATATCGTCCGCGAATCGAAGGTGAGTGATGTACTCGCCGTTTATGTTGATGCCAAGTCCATTCCAGGTCAGAAGCTTAAACATATCCTCCAGTGCAGCGGTGAACAGTTTCGGAGATATAACATCTCCCTGTCGTACTCCTCGCTGCAACTGGATAGGTTTTGAGCTCTGACCATTAATTCGTACTGACATGGTGGCGTTTTCATACAAACACTTCAGCACTTTGATATATCGATAGTCAATATGGCACCGTTGGAGGGACTGCAGCACAGCCCAGGTCTCGATCGAATCAAAGGCTTTCTCATAGTCCACAAACGCTAAGCATAGGGGTCGGTTATACTCTGTGGACTTATGTATAACCTGCCGCAGCGTGTGTATGTGGTCTATGGTACTAAAACCTTTTCGGAAACCGGCTTGTTCGGGAGGCTGGAAGTCGTCGAACCTGTTTGCGAGACGATTAGTGATGACTCTCGAGAACAGATTATAGACGTGACTTAGGAGTGTGATAGGTCTGTAATTCTTCAGAAGGGTTTTATCGCCCTTCTTAAAGAACAGCTCCACCTCACCCCTGTGCTATGCCTGCGGCGTTTTGCCCTCGAGGAGGATGGCACTAAAGAGCCGCTGAAGGGCCTTCAGGACAGGATTTCCGCCTGCCTTCAGTAGCTCGGCTGTGATTCCATCCTCACCCGGCGCCTTGTTGTTCTTGAGCTGTCTGAGGGCCATACCAATCTCGCACAGGCTGACGTCCGGGATATCTTCGGTGTAATAAAGTAAAGTCGGTGTAGTAAAATAAAGTGTTATACGCAACGTCAATGGATTTCGCAAAACTACACTTTGTTTCAATGAGCACTAGGTAAACTTTTCCAAAGCCGCTTATGCCTCTTTTCTACTAAAGGTGCGAAATGTTCTAAGTTTAATATGCATAACAATTTCCCTGGTTTACGTAACTCAGAACCACAACATTTTAGTCTACAATTTACGCTACTACTAAGCGGCTTAATATATAGCACTGTTGTACTATCTAACTACTTGGTCATAATAACAAATCTACTGGTGCTCTCTAACAAAAGCTTTTAATATACAACGACAAACAAAAGATTTCGTTTTATAATTCCATCAATAATCGCACTTGCCGCTTTTAGTCCGTCGATCCCGCAAACAATCAAATAAGTAGATAATGTAGTTTAACTTAAGGTGGTTCCGACGAAATTTCGACGAAATCCGCGACTTTCATCTCGATAATTGAGTAGATTCTAATGCTATTTATTCTTTTTTTTTTGCCAACAATATACTTTGATTCATGAACTTTAGAATAGTAGAAGAATTATTTACAATAATTGATTAGATAACTTATACCAACGATATTAAAACAACGTGATTTCACTTATTTCGAAATATTACTTTGTAATTACTATAGTTATAAATATAAAAGTTATATTGAATCAACCGGAATAAACCAAATGTCAACTCTGTAGGTTTATTTCATTTATTAGGATAATGTTTCAATAGTTATTGATAATTTGGCTGAATCAGCGTCGCAGGGGCTCTGCGCGGGCGACGGGAGGCAGAACGGCAGAGCGGCGCAAGCCCTTCTGACGGACGGACGTATGCGGTTTTTTTAAAAATTATTTACGTAATTCAATAATTGCAAATAAATAATATCAAAAAAAAAAATATTGTGTGGATAGATTTAGTGTTGCAAATAAATTAGATTAGTTATTTACATTTTTTTAGTGTATTAAATACGTAGGTATTTACCTACATTTATTATTATTTTTCATCAAAATGACTAAAATTTCACGACTGAAACAAATACAAATGCAAAAGATTCAACACATGAATATCCTGTAAGTAGGTATATACCTACCTTCATATTTTTAGTAAAATACCTTCTTTGAGATACTTACCTAGGATATCGTTTAATTATGTTTAGTTCCACGTAAACTAGGTAACAGGTGGTGAGCCTATTGTCGCTCGTGATAAGATCAAGGCAACACCAGGCCTCAAGAATCAGTAAATTCCTGCTGTTATATACCCTAGGGGTATGAATATGAGCTTGCTACAATATTGTCTATGTCTACTATCATTTCGAACTAGGTGTGTGGTAGGTGGGCACATGAGTAAAATATCTAACTTGGATATTTACTCATGTGGCAAGGGCGCTTTCCGATTCCGACCGACGCGACGCGACGACGGCGACGCCGGCGTAGGTACGAGGTGCTTCGGTAGGAACACGAACGTCGGCGTCGGTCGTACAACTAGCATAGAACTCAAATTACAATGATTATACGTGACATGCGTCGGTTTGCGACCTAGTTAGGTACCTACACAAAACAACCATACACGCTGCTGTTAGCTACCTAACTATCTACGTTATCTTGCACGAGCATAAATACCTATACATTCTATATATACATACGGTGTGTACTTGAATATTCTATCGGTAAGTAATACCGATAAAATATTCAAGTATTTACCTCGTTAGATTTTTTTTCATGAGCTGATAAAATCAGTGATAAGATACTAGGCTAAAGTAAATACCTACCCTTCTACTTTCAATGCATCTTATTTTGATTTATTTATTTGATTGCAAGAAAGGAAGAAAAAAGGCTTTACAAAACGTCTTAGTCTCTAACCAAACTAAAATATTTGAAGACTGTGAAATTATCACAATTAGGTAAATTAAAAATCCTACTCTCTGTTCCTTTATTATCGTACTATATGAATTTTTAATCCTAAAATTAAATAATATATTTTTGAGTGCCTACTGGACATAACAAAACTAATACCGTATTTTTCGAGTGATAGGTGTATGTAGAAAGTAATAGACCCGGCACGGTGGCACAGTATAAAGAATTCTACTCTTTTTTGTACAGTCTTTACCTAACTAGGTAAAGGCAAAAGAATTATGTTTTAGCACTCTATGTATGTATGTATCTTTATTATATTATATTATAAGTGTATGTACTGTAAAACTACCCCGTGACGTCGTCCGCATGGATCCGTTACTTAGCGATAATATTACATTACGATTTTGCATTATATTATACATTTACAATACTACAATATGTACGTACATACAAATATATGTATGTACACATATATTTGTATGTACATATTGAAGTAATCTATACTTATAATGAATCTCTAGCGAGGTAATTTTCACGGTACATCCAAATCACTCAAACAGCCCACTGTTTGAGTGATACAATTGCCAAAGTAGACGCATTGTACCCATACAATGCGTCTACTTTGGCAATTGTTCGTGTTACTTATTTTGCTAAGGGTACATGATATTGTGTACCTTACGTACGGGCATTCACTAGAAGATAATCAACATTTATTTATTTATTGAAAAAGTATTTACAATATCATTACAGATAAAAACCCAATACGATATCATAAAAAACCTAAAATTAAAAACACTAATTACTAAATAAATATATCTAATTATCCAACACGAACAATTGCCAAAGTAGACGCATTGTACCCATACAATGCGTCTACTTTGGCAATTGTTCGTGTTACTTATTTTGCTAAGGGTACATGATATTGTGTACCTTACGTACGGGCACTTACTAGAAGATAATCAACATTTATTTATTTATTGAAAAAGTATTTACAATATCATTACAGATAAAAACCCAATACGATATCATAAAAAACCTAAAATTAAAAACACTAATTACTAAATAAATATATCTACTTATCCAACACGAACAATTGCCAAAGTAGACGCATTGTACCCATACAATGCGTCTACTTTGGCAATTGTTCGTGTTACTTATTTTGCTAAGGGTACATGATATTGTGTACCTTACGTACGGGCACTTACTAGAAGATAATCAACATTTATTTATTTATTGAAAAAGTATTTACAATATCATTACAGATAAAAACCCAATACGATATCATAAAAAACCTAAAATTAAAAACACTAATTACTAAATAAATATATCTACTTATCCAATACTATACATTTTTGTGCAACATCCTTGAATTTTGATAGGGTACATTGAAAAATATCAATTTCTATAGAAATAATGATATACACATAGGAATGATGACGCTTTGTTTAAAGCATGTGTAACTGAAAATCCTTATCAGCTCCGTCATTTGAATTCAGTTTTGCTGGTGAATGGTGCTGTTTCAAATTCAGTGCAGTGGTGGCCGTACAGAGTAAAGATACTGTGGGAGAAAAAGGAAATAAAGAGGACCGAGGAGGTAACTATGCCTTCGGACCACTGACTTTCAGACAAAACTTACACTTTACGTCGTTATGTACATCTCCAGAAAAACCGTCCCGCTTATTCTAAAAGATCTACTTCCGTAAAATTTTTGCTGGCTATACAATATACAGAACGATTTACTGAAGTTATATTTGTGATATCCAGATGAACCGAAAATAAATAAGGAAAATGAAAATATGTTTCTTAAATTCATATAGGTTAATTAAATTAACACTTATGAACGTCAAAGTTTACAAAATGTCAGCAAATTAACCTACAACCAGTTCGCTGACAAAGTAGAGCCATGAGAAGAACTGGCAAGAAACTCAGGCCACTCATTTTAATCGCCAGGTTATTACAATTTTTGTAAGTTACAGTTTCAAGTAGCATGCAAAGTGACACAGGCAATACACTTAACTCTATAGGTAATTAAATACTTACAGCTTTCTATGTTGCAAAGAAAAAATAAAAAGTAAAATGCGTGCTTTACAGGCTGCCTCAATTTGGATATTGCTACAAAAGTACCAAAAGTTAGGCAGAAGTCAGGGGGAGTCAAGGGAAAGCCAGGGAGAAGCGAGGGAGAAGTGAAGAGAAAGTGAGGGGAATGTGAGAGGAAAGTGAGGGAAGTGAGGAGAAAGTGACGGGGAAGTTAGGGGAAGTGAGGGAGAAGTGAGGTGGAAGTGCGGGAGAAGTGAGGGGGAAGTTAGGGGAAGTTAGAAGTGAGGGGAAGTGAGTGGAAGTGAGGGGAAGTGAGTGGAAGTGAGGGGGAAGTGAGGAGGAAGTGAGGAGTGAGGGAAAAGTGAGGAGTAAATTTGGAGGAAATGAGAGAAAAGTGAAGGGGAAGTGAGGGAGATGGGAGAGGAAGAGAGGAGGGAGGGACAAGGAAAGGAAGTTCTCGAATGGAGGGAAAGGGATAAGAAGTGATAAGAAGGGAGAAGAAAATGAGGGGAACGAAGGAGAAGAAATGGGGAAGTGCTAGAGAAGAGAGGAGAAAGCGAGGAGGCAAGGTAGAGAGAAGTGGAGGAAAGGGCAAGAGATGCTCGAGGAGGGGCAAGGGATGCTGAAGGAGGTGAAGAGGAGAAGAGGGAGGTGAGGAGAGAAGCGGAAACTGTGGAGTGTGGAGAAAAAGGGCGATAGGGAAGGAGGGGAAGGGAAAAGTTATTGTAGTAAATATTTGCCTTTGTGTATTGTATTTTTTTTTACGAGGGATATCTTTAGGTAGGTGAAAGAGGGTTTGTATGAATGGGAGATTAAAAATACTATGGAAAACAGTATTTAAACAATATAAAAATGTCTATAGGAAAAAACAATATTCACGCGAGCGAAGCCGCGGGCAAAAGCTATCTATATACATAAAAGCAAAAGGTCACTCACTCACTCATCACGAAATCTCAGAAACAATAAGTGCTAGGAATCTTAAACTTTGCATGATCGTTCCTATTAGGATATAGGTGCTCACTTAGACGGGATTTTGCAAAATCCATCCTCTATGGGTGTATAAAGGGGTGACAAAGTTTGTATGAAACTTCTATAGTTTTTATAGTAGGATTACCAAATTACTAGAAAATACTCTTTTTTTAATATTCAGAAACTACCCTTATTAAGTGAGCAAATAAGAGTCGAAGTTTGTGTGAAAGTGGTTCATCAGTTTTAGCGGTAGCGGGTTTAAATGGGATTCGCCATAGAGATGATTAATACTGATATTTATTACTGATACAATGTACGGTTGCCGTAAAATCTGGCACCCATCTGAATTTTCACGCGAACGAAGTCGCGGGCAACAGCTAGTCTATAATATGTATGTATTTACAAAAAAAAAAAAGTATATAAGTAGTATATCAGTTGTTTAGTACCCATAACACAAGCAAATATAATTGCTTAATTTGGGGCTAAGACGGCTCTGTGTGAATGTGGTAGAATATTATTATTATATTATAGTTATAAGGTGCATTTTATGCTTTTTGTTTAATTATCTAAATTTTGGCATATGTGTGGATTGGTTCCTTTTTGCATATGTAGGTCCAATTGTTTTTTTATGCTTATTAGTTTAAAGTGTAAGTTAAATTTACTTGTGATTTTTATTATTAGTATCTACATTTGTTTTTATTATAAAGTGGTTTGTAAGTCAATTTAAATTTTATAAAAACCATGTTTTAAATTTATAATAATTGATGTGATACCTATAATCTTGTTTTAAGGGAAGTTTTGTGTTAGTTGTAAGTTTAAAAAATGAGTGTATTTTAATAACTTTTAACTTCAGTTTGATCGATAATGATCTAATACTTTATAATTCTGTTGCGTTAAAATGCCGTTAAACTATAAGGTTTTAAGTTTAACCGCGTTTAAGTGTAACAATGAATCAAGTTTTGTACTCTTATTTAAACACATTTATAGACTACCAGACTTAAAAGCAGTGAACGGACGTTAACCACACTAAAGTTTAACATGAGGTAGTTCCACAAGTATTAATGATAAGCTAAATTGACATTATGTGCTATACCGACATTTTAGTTACAATTTTACATACATATTAAACAAACGTAATGATTCTAAACACTCATCTTTGCTTTCGCTACTATATAAATAATAAATATATAAATTTTAATAATATATACTAAAAAATATACATACTTACTAAACGAAATAATAAAAGATACTAAAAAAATAATTCATTATTTTCGCGTCTATCAGATTTTAGCTCTGCGGTTTCGGACAAGTAAGGTCATTGTCTTATAGTTGAGCTACTGCTACTTGCCGCTAGAGGGCGGACTCGCACGCAATGTTTTTTTCGGGTGAGGCGCGGGGTGGTGAGGAATCGAAACGCTCAAGGTCATATGTGACGGAACGCCCTTAAAATAGATAATTTTAAATAGGTTTTGATAAAATCAATAATTATATTATTACTCTAATATTATGATCCGATAAACAATAAAATGTCTTATTTTGACGATTTAGATTTGTTAATTAAAGTGTTTTTTGACTGCCTCTGTGGTTTGGTGGTACCTACTGCTTAGGAGCTGCCACGCAGAGCCCGCGGAATATATTTCCACTCAGTGCAAATTTTTGTGTGCATGAACACGAATATTTGCATTGGTCTAGGTGCTTCTATGTATAATATGTGTATGTTTTTACAAAAAAGAAGTATTTAAGCATGATCCGCATACTAGAACCCATAACACAAGCTATAATTTATATGCTTACTTTGAGTCTAGATGGCGTTGTGACTTGTGTGTAGTTGTTGTGATATTATTATTGTGTAGTGTTAGGTAAAAGTATTCGTATAGTAGTTATTATTAGTATACTATAAGTAGAAGTGTTTATTTATTTTAAAAATATTATATTAATCAAGAGGAGAGCGATAAAGAGTAAATGTAATACTTTAGACTAAATTATTTTAGGAGTATCTACGAGTCAAGCAAGTGTAGACTTTAGCTTACCTCTAACGGAATTAGCGAGATTTTACACTACTATCGCAGTTATAGATAAATACATATTAATAATAATAATATGTATTATTATTTATTATTTATTAGTCATTTATTTCGAACCACTACAGGAACATACACATATCATACAAACATTACTTCACCAACATTTAAATGAACACCAACCTGGCAACTGGCTTATGGACACCTAACCAGTGCGACCATACACAACTGCCAATATCCACAGCTACAACAGCCAGCAGACTGTTGGAAATACCCCGCACCCGACGCATCTTTTATATCTTATCTACCCGACGCATTAATGTTAATATCTAGATCTACCTAATAGTACCTACTTTTTAAAATTAACTTTTTTATAGTAATTGGTGGATGCAGATCTGATGTCGTCTCTGGTGTGCCTCAAGGTGCTTTGCTATCTACATTGTTGTATAATATTTACCTTTTCGATTTGCCAGAATGTCTTCACAACGCAAAACATCTTTTATATGGCGACGAAAAAAAAAATTTCGCAGAATTACCACTGTTCATGAATGCTTGTTATTACAGTCTGACTTAGATCGTTTAAGGGCCTTACTACCACCGTAATAAAATGAGTGTCAACACACAAAAATGTTTGACATTTGCCTTCACAAGGAAAAAACATCCCATTGATTTTGATTACAAAATAAATAATTTGGTAATTTTAGACACCAAATTTACCTTTAATCCACACATTGAGAATATTATTAGTAAAACATATAAGGCTCTGGGGTTTGTGATACGTAATAGTCAACCACTCAAGGATTTGTATTGACTAAAGGTACTTTACTTCAGCTACGTAAGGAGCATATTAGTGTTCGGAAATATTATCTGGCGACCTTTTTATAAAACAAATATTGACTAAATTGAAAAAATCTAACAAAAATTACACCTAAATTACACCTAAATTATAAAGCTCGTTTAGGAAACAAATCATATGGGGATACCTTGCAATATCACAAATTAAATACTTTAGATGATAGAAGGCAATTGTCGGACATGCTGTTTTTGTACGACACACCGAACAACAAATTTGACTGCTTAAATATACTGGAAAAATACAATTCAATGTACCTTTACGTCGTACCAGACATACGCCACTCCTGGCAACTCTACCAGCAATAACAAAGTACTATAAAATGTCACCGCTTATGCGCATTCCAGATATTTATAACGATAACTTCTCAACACTCGATCCCTTTCACACCAACCGCAACTCATACAGAAATAAAATCATAAAGATTATATCAGAGGGTGGGATTCATTCAAAGAGCTCTTGAGAACACTCTCCGTGGTAAAGACGATAGAAGACGGCCATTGAGGCGATGTCTCTACACAGCTGTAAAGGCTCTTGGACTCTCTGGACTTCCGCTGATATGGACTGCTTGCCGCTTCAACCTATCGAGTGCATTCAGTAAGTACTGTGCGGATGATGCCTAAGATGAGAGCAGTACTCCACGCAGAAACGTACCTGTGTCTTATAAAGAAGACAGTGTTCAGGACTACGAGTTTACAGGAGGCGGTTTTAATGACGCACTCGAGTAATTTTTGGAGTTGAGATCTCGGCTGACGTTAAAGCTCTTTTAAAATATTACAACAGTTATACACATAACAACAGTTTATATCTTTTCCACGTTAATCTAGCTCTAAACATCACTCTAAGCGAAGTAAACATACAATTTAGGTAGAGGTGTAGAAGGAAAAACGTTTGAGGTAAGCGGATTACCATATAAGAAGGATTATGCAAAATAAAACGATCCCATATATAATGTGTGATGCAGACAAGCTTTGCGGAGTTCTTATTTTAGTGATGCATTAGGTGTTTAACACGATATATCATGCGCAGGTGTAAAGTTTCAAAGAGGTTGAACGATTTTGTCGGAGTGTGGTGCGATTCGGTGCGGGGCGACACGGCTGTCACATTAGCGTACTAAACAGGTAGACGTGCCGCCACGCGCCTCTCGCGCTGACGCCGAGCCGCCGTCGCTACGTGCTCAGCCGACATTCTATCGCTTCTCCCTTTAAAATACTCTCATCTTATAACTATAACTCTTTAAAACAAATGATGTCTCATGGTGAATGTCGATTCTGGCTTTACCAACGCTACATCATTGACTTATTTATCAACGTTATCATTATTAGTTTTGGTTATCAAGGATGTACAGTTTTGCAAATGAAACTCCAAAAGTGAAATAATGTTATTAAACAATAGCATTCTTTATTCATGACGTAAAACTATTTAACTTTAATGTTACATCAATATTGAGGCACCAAGTTGGCTCTTTCTTTTCTTTCTTTCTAACTTTTGTCTGTTTGGAGTTAAATGAATGAAACAGGCCGATGTGTGTTGGTAATCAATTCGAAGATAAGTCTTAAATAATTTTAAACAGAGAGAAGCGGCAAAGTGTCAACAACTTTAATTAGCGCTGCAGCTCGCTTGAAAAGACAATGGCGCCGCGACGGCAGAGGCCAGGCTGAATCCGTGACCTTCCTCGGCGGCGCTGCAGCGAAATAGGTCAGCGGCTTGAATGCTATAAATAGCTCGGCGAAAGTCGGGCGCCGCGCCCCATTCCGGCGGGAGTGCGCGTCCCGCGCGCGGCCGCCCGACATCGATCCGGCGTTCCACCGCGCGCCCTAAGCTCCCTGTCCGCTACTCCACCTCACGGGCCCCACGCGCCGGAGACTAACAATTCTAAAATAATTGATCTTCTAGACAACCGTTAGTAGCTGCATAGTCATCCGGCATCAATACCACGATTTTACACAAAGCACAAGCACAAAACGTTTTTCCGGGCACGCTGCGTCGTTAACACCCGCCGTTGCTTGTTACTGACCTTAGTCAAAGTCAAAGTCAAAGTCAAAGTCAAAGCATTTATTTCATTTTGATCATAGTATGATGCATATGAAAAGTCAACATTACATTTTGTCAGCCAATTGACCTACAGCCAGTTCGCTGACGAGGTAGAGCTGTGAGAAGAACTGGCAAGAAACTCACGCCACTCTTTTCAATCGCCAGATAATTACAGTTATTTGAATGAGTTACAATTTAAAACACTCAACGCAACCAAGGAACCATACAAAGTAATTATTACAAATTAACCAATTAATATAATACTAAGATTAAAGAAAGAAAAGAGAGGATTTCAATTATTTAGTTTCATCTAGTATGGTAATTTGACTACGTATTTTAATTAAACTGGTAAATGCACCTCCTGGTCACATTGCACGACAAGGTAATACTGGATTGAATATTAAAAGTATGCCATGCCAAGATTGACCAGTCATCCCAAGTAGCACCCGTTCACGAGCATGACGCACGGGCCAGCCATCATCACCCTCGCCATATTAGACGGAAGGTGATGACCCGGCCAATACGACACCACAAGCAATGACATTTTAGTGAGCATGACAATGCAAAGCATGGGTGGTAAAAGAACCCTAATAAAATGTATTATGCCTTACGAACTCATAATGATCATGATATGCATCTACTTCACATTAAACTTTTACTATAATAGTCAACATAATTACAATAATAGTCAATATAATTACTATAATAATAGTCTATTCTAATTACTATAACAGTAATCAATATACTGAATGATAATAATAGTCAATTTATGTACAATAATAAAAATATCAATATACTTAATGATAATAATAGTCAATATAGCTACAACAATAACAATCAATATAGCATTAATCTTGCATTAAACGAGCAACTATACCCATGCTGCTTTATCATTTAAATAATCATTAATAGTATAATAACCCTTTTGGATAAGGCGGTTTTTAACAGATTGTTTGAATTTTTGTAGGGGTAGATTAATAATGTCAATGGGTAATTTGTTATAGAAACGTACACCTAGACCCGCAAATGAGTTGTTTACTTTATGTAGGCGATAGTATGTACCAACTAATTTATGTTTACCTCGAGTATTCACAGAATGCATGTCGCAGTTTCTGGAATACAAATTTATATTTTTCTTGATAAACATAATATTGGCGAAGATATACTGAGACGCCACCGTCAAAATACCAATTTCTTTAAAAATCTCTCTTAGTGAAACTCTAGGGCCCAAATTGTAAATAGATCGCACTGCTCGTTTTTGAATTATAAAAATTGACTCAATATCCACAGACTTGCCCCAGAGCAGTATACCGTATGACATCACGCTATGGAAATAGCTGAAATAGACAAGTCTAGCTGTTTCTATGTCGGTAAACTGTCTTACCTTTCTTATCGCAAAGGCTGCGGAACTGAGTTTACCAGCAAGACACGATATTTGGGTACCCCATTGAAGCTTGTTATCTAAAGTTAAACCCAAAAAAACTGTAGACTCAACAAACCTTAAAGTTTCATTATTTAAAGTTATATTAATAGCTAGGCTTTAAGTATTGGGCATAGTAAATTTAACACATTTAGTTTTGTTTGAATTAAGCAGTAGGTTATTCGCACTAAACCAGTCTAGAACTTTCACTAGTGAACTATTCACTTTATCAATGTTAGTTTCCTTACGATCCACTTTAAATAAAAGTGATGTGTCATCAGCGAACAGTACAATGTCGCAAAAATTCTGAATATGGAATGGCAAATCATTGATATAAATCAGAAAAAAAGGGCCTAAAATGGAACCCTGTGGCACGCCCATAGCTACAGGTAATCCGGTAGACCTACTTCCGTTTATATCAACATATTGTACTCTATTGCTTAAGTAAGTGGCAACTAGATTGAGTGCAACATTCCTAATACCATAATGACTGAGTTTTCGTAGAAGCGTATTGTGTTCAACGCAATCAAAGGCTTTTGAAAGGTCACAGAAGACACCAATAGCATCCATCGAATTTTCCCAGGCACTATAAATATGCTTAATCAATGTAATACCTGCATCTATTGTAGAACCACCTTTAGTAAAGCCATATTGCTCTTTGTGTAACAATTTATTTGAGACAAAGTGACTTTCTAATTGCTGCAAAATTATTTTCTCAAACACTTTGCTAATAGCTGGCAATATGGAAATCGGTCTAAAGTTAGTTGCGTCACTTTTTGATCCATTTTTGAATAAAGGTATTACTTTACTGTGTTTCATCAGATCAGGAAACACGCCTGTGTCCACACATCTATTAAATATTGTGGCAAGGTGTGGAGCTATACTAGATATTATATTATTAATTAGATTCGTTGAAAAACCCCATAAGTCAGCAGTTCTTTTTGAGTTAAGTGACTTAAACACTTTTATCACATCATTGGGGTTAATATACTTGAAACTAAATAAAAAGCTGCACTCTCCCACGCTAACCCTAGCTAAAGTTTCGGCTTTGACTGGGCAAGAATCTAAGGACCTGGTTGCATTAACAGGTATGTATATAAAGAAATTATTAAATGTTTGTGCTACATCTAAATTATCTGAAATAATTTTATCATTTACGTTAAGTTCAAAGTTAGTATCCCGCAATTTGGTTCGTCCAGTTTCGTTGTTAATGATACTCCAAGTTGTTTTGATTTTATTGTCAGATTCTTTTATTTTATTACTTATGTATAAAGATTTGGCTGTGTTACAAGCCTTTTTAAAAAATTTTGAATAATTCCTAACGTAATCTACAAAGTTCGGATTTGTATTATATTTTTTCATACCATATAGTTCAAACAGTTTAGTTCTACTTTTATAGATGCCTGTTGTTGCCCAGTCACAAAATTTAATTTTAATATTTTTATTGAAAGTCTTGGGTTTAAAAATATTTTCATATTCTACCTTAATTAAATTAAACAG
The DNA here is from genome assembly GCA_963082885.1 of Parascotia fuliginaria. Classification (NCBI taxonomy): domain Eukaryota; kingdom Metazoa; phylum Arthropoda; class Insecta; order Lepidoptera; family Erebidae; genus Parascotia; species Parascotia fuliginaria. Next base: position 13,024,896 of record OY720173.1, on the reverse strand, counting down.
AGATAGGTAGAGGCTGTCAGGATCCTCGCGACTAAGATCTATATTGGTAACTTTAGTACTAATGTTCTCGCTAAAGTGTTTCAGGCGTTCAGAGGTCACTGGCCTACATGTGATCTTATAATTAACTTTAGGTATTTTAATTACAGGCAATTCAACCTTTTGCCCACAGTGATCAGATGTTAAATCATTCAATATAGAACTATTTAAAGACTGACAGTTGCAGAAAATATTATCTAGGCAAGTAGCAGAATGAGTAGTAATTCTAGTAGGTTCATGGAATAAATAATGTAAGTCAAATGATGTAAACAAGCTAATTAATCTACTACATATAGCTGATTGTTCAAGCAAGTTTACATTAAAATCACCACACACAACCACATGCCTGTTACAAATGCTCAAGCGTTTCAGTACATCTTCCATTACAGTTTTAAACAAGGTGAAGTCACTCTGTGGCGGTCTGTATACACAGACAACAACATGTTGCTCAAGCTCCACACAAGATATTTCAATTGTGCGCTCAATGGAAAGCTTTACTATATCAGTACGCTCCTTATATTTTATGCTATTACAAACATATACTAAAGAGCCACCATGTATAGCTTTCTTCCTAGCAAATGCACTACCAATACTGTAGTACTCATTGTTCATTATAAGTTGGTCACATTTCAGCCAATGTTCAGTGACACAGAAAATATGAATATTAAGTAATTTTAAAAATAATTCTATTTCTAGTTCCTTGCCGGATAAGCCCTGAATATTTTGGTGAACCAAGTTCAAACAAAAAGACTCCTTATCCTTTGTCTCATCTACTAGTTTAAACTATTAGATGTATTGATGTCAGTAGTTACACTACTTTGTCCTACTAAATTCTTCAATACCCTACAGGTACCTGTGTCAGTAAATAAATTATATGCTAACAATTTAGCAATTTGTTTTTTGTAAAATGTTGGCAGATACATATTATCTTTTGTCAATAAAAATTTACTAATAAATAAATTGGTGTCAAAAAATGTCATGAAGTCACTAAGGCGACTTGTACTATTATAAATTAATAAATTCAATTTTTCAATATGCTTATTTTGTATATCTGATAAAGCATATGAATATGGTAAAGCACAAAAAATAAATTTACACCCTAAACTATCATAAAGTGAAGTCATTACTTCAGTTAACTGCAATATGTCTTTTTTTGTAGCATATAAACTGTTACCAAATAAAACTATAATTGTTGATTCTTTGTTAAATTTAGTATTTTTGATATTACTAAAATTATACTACTTAATTTGGCTCCTGGTGAACAGATATTTGTAATTGGATGCTCATATATACTATTAATAAAACTGCCTAAACCTATTCCAATCTGATCAGTGTACATAATTACATTTTAACAAGTTTTTTATGATTATAATAATAAGAAGAAGAAGAGGTGTGACAGGGGACAGAACTACTATGAGTAAGCGAATGAAGCTCTGAATCTCTATTGGCAGATACAGTATCAGACACAAGTGACACTTCACTGATCGGTGCAGGCTGTGAACATGATGAGCACGACATAATCTTGCTAAGGGTAATGACCTGTTCTAGGTTCTCTTTACCGACCCTTGCAATTTCATCATATTTCATAATATACTCACGTGTTTCCTTCTCATGATCAAAAATAACCCTAGTTAGCTGTGACTGTAAATCAGAAATTTGTGTCTCTAGCTCCTGTGTATTTTTCTCATACATAAGCCTACTGCTTTCAACCTGTTCGCTATAGTTTTCTAGCTCTGAAAGTAATGTCACACGCTCTGTTATCAATGTGCCATTAATTTGTGATAATTTCTTTATGTTTGTTGATTTTTTAATGTTTGCTTTAAGATTTTTTATTAATTTCCTTAATGTATAATGCTTCCTAGATTTATTTTTACTATTGGTAATAAAAGATTTTTTACAAGTACACTTTAAAATATCTGGTATACCTATTTTGCCACCTATGAGGTCAGAAAAGAGATTCTGAGTTGCAGTACTGTTGAGAGCCAGTATTGTGTCTTCCAGTGAAGCTATTTTTAAGCAGGCCTTATTCAGGCTTGATTCCAATTCTGTAATGTGACTCAGAGAACTTAAATATGTATCTTGACAATTGCCGAAGGACTCCACTTCAAATTGTAGTTTGTCATTTTGGTCAACAACATCCAGGTACTGTGTATGAAGTGATGATAGTTCTACCTTCAACTCAGCTACTCTATCGTTGACAACACTTATTTCATCTGCACACTCAGTGCGCTCCTTCAGCAGCAAACTGTTATCCTCCTTGTATTTTTCAGCTCCAGTAGTGCTAACTTGAGCTGGGTTTCAGTTTCCTTGGACTTTGCTTTACGGGTCATGATATGTTGAGCACTCATTGTACACTTGAGGCCTTCAATATCTTCAAACACCTTAAAAAGAAATAAGATAGCTGAGTGGTGTAAAGATAACAAGAAAATGTGGCAGGGGTGAAAAAAAAAGGGACACAACTATACAAAGTGAAAAAAAGAAAGTTAGATTAATTAATATTAGGAAAAATTAAAAGTTCAAGTAAGGTGAATATTTCTAATGGGAGGGTAAACTAATAATTTTAAAAATTTGCAACAAGTGTGGGAAATAAAAGTTAGAATATGCTGAATTCTTCAGGACTTATAGCTATGATAAGATTATTGTACAATGTATTGTAATATTTGCTTGTAATAAAATAGTATGATAAACATACACACCTTCACAATGATAAACATAAAAAGCTAGTTAAAAAGATAAATCACAATGCAAAAACGACAAAATGCTAATAAATTATATTTCTCAATAAAAATTTAGTATTACATTGTAATTGAAATATATTGCAAACTAGCTGTGCCCGCGACTTGGTCCGCGTGGAATAGTGATTTTGGGCAGCATCTTTTGGATATATCTTTTGATTTGTTTTGAATTATAAACATCTTCGTTTAGGTGAATAAGAAAAATCTTTACAGTAAATGCTTCTCTATATACGATATTAGACGTATAGCCATCGGGGATCAAAGCCATACAGGCTGCTAGGACTACTTACACATGACAAATCCACATAAAGATGACCATGCGGAAAACAGCTAATATTTAGATCCACACTCACAACATTTAGCTTAACATTTTCCTTAAGCTTTATTAATTGTCATCGCGAAACATAGGCTCACTGGAAACTGAACTCGTTTAAAACTAAACGGGAAATTGTTTAGAATGAGAGGGATCCGAGGAATAAAAACGCTATAAGTTTTTTTTTTTATATTTTAGCCTGCCAAAGTAACTCTACTCTGCCTGATGGTAAGCAGTCAGTGGAATCCAGAAGTGGTGGACACCATTCCAAAAGCCAAACTACTGGTATGGTGGCCTCCACTATGGCGGCTTAGTGAGATGCTTTTTCACGCCCCGCTTAAATGACCCAGGATCAAAGTTAGATGGAAACTCATGAGCTGGCAAAGAGTTATAGGCTTTAATTGAGCGACAAAGGTAAGAAGCGCTCAACCGTTTGGTTCGAGACCCTTTAGATTGCACTGTGAAAGGGTAGCAATTCAGTCCCGCACTTGTCGTTCTGGATAAAAAGGGAAAGGGGTAGGATTAATTTAAAGAGCTCTTGAGAAGACTCTCCGTGGTAAAGGCGATAGAAGATGGCCATTGAGGAGGCGATGTCTCTTCGCAGCTGTAAAGGCTCAAGTGGCCTCCGGGCTTCCGATGATACGGACTGCTCGCAAAGGGCCCCTGTACCCTCTCGAAAATGGTCGCCGGGTCCCACTATCCAGTCACCAACCTGCACGACGAACCACTCCGGGATTATGCGCAACCTGGAGGGGCAGCGTCTTAGGGTGGTAATTTTTTATTTTTTTATTTTAGCCTACCAAAGTGACTCCACCCCGCCTGATGGTAAGCAGTCAGTGGAATCCAGAAGTGGTGGCCACCATACCAAAAGCCATCGTTTTAAACTGCTGGTATGGTAGCCTCCACTATGGCGGCTGGAAATGGGGTTAGGGGAGTGAGGGAAGTGAGGAAAGAGGAAAGGGGGAAATTGGGCCCCCGGCACTCACACTCACCGAACGAAACACAGTAGTACGAATACTACTACTCTTACGTCGATCTTCTATGAGAGGGTAGTACTTCCCCGGACGATCCGGCTTATTCATACTGAAACCAGCTTGGATCTACTACCGTAATACTACGGTTAGGTCGAATTGAGCCTCTGTACAATGCCGCGGGCGGCCAGCGGCACCACCGTTTATACGGGTTTCCCTGGCCGGCGGGTTGACCCACACCACCCACACAATGACTCCACGGATACTCAGCTGGTCCCACACATGCTGCATCAGTTGGGCCTCCGGCTCTTGCAGTTACCGAACGAAACGCAATAATATGGATACTATTACTCTTACAACGATCTTCTATGAGAGGGTAGTACTTCCCTGGTCGATCCGACCCATTCATGCTGAAATCAGCGTAAATCGACTACTACTATTTCGTAATTCACTTTAATTCCACCTATTCCGTAATGAGACGTGTTAACAAACATGTTTTTATCACAAAAAATAAAAATAAAATAAGTCCAGAAAAATATAAATCTAACTTTTATTTACATTTTAACTGATAAAGTATTTACATTTTAATAAAGAAATAAGACGTGTTTTAAGTGTTAAACTAACTTAAAACACACTAACCTAAGCTAAATACATAGGCCCGTCGGGGTCGCGGATGAATGCGCGAGCGTCTCCCGTGACTCCGACACTCTGGCCGTCTGGAGGAACACCGTGGGTTTTAGTCAGTATGCGGGCCGCGCTTTGAGTGCGGTCGGAGAGTCCGACATAACCCCCGCTTTGCCCGGGCGGGTGTGTATGCGTAATGCATTTCCCACGTAAAAAAAAAAAAAACACACATACATAGGGCACGCCACGGTGGTGGCGGTAAGTCCCGTCCTCGAGAAGTGGCTGGAGAGGAGGCACACTCACGTTCCGACACAGGTACTCACCGGTCACGGGTGCTTCGGCACGTACCTGTGTCTCATAGGCCGGGAGCAGACGTCCGTCTGCCACCATTGCGAGGTCTGCCCGCGCGACACGGCGCTCCACACGCTCGTGGAGTGTCCAGCGTGGGCGGACCAGCGCCGCGACCTAGTTGCGGCGCTCGCGACGGCCCAGCTCTCGCTGCTGACCGTGGTTCTGTCCATGGTCCGCAGCGAGAGGGCTTGGGAGGGAGTCGCCTCCTTTTGGGAGCAGGTAATGCTGACCACCTTGCTCCCCGCCCGTCGCGCCCGCCCCGGACGTCGCCGTGGGGCGCTCCGGGATCTCCAGCCACCATACGAGGATGCCTGCGGACGGCGATTGGGCAATCGCCGCTCGAACAATACAGGTTCGAGAAGGCGGCGTACGTGTTCCACGAACGCCTCTCGATAGAGGAAGGGAGGCTAGGCCCCCCAAATCAGACGGGGCCCGCTCACGTTGAGCGGGCCGTGGCCTGTCGGGGTCGCGGATGAATGCGTGAGCGTCTCCCGTGACCCCGACACTCTGGCCGTCTGGAGGAACACCGTGGGTTTTAGTCGGTATGCCGGCCGCTGTCTCATTGTGGCCGGAGAGTCCGACATAACTCGCCCAGGCGGGTGCGTACGCGTAATGCGTTTCTCACGAAAAAAAAAAAAAAAACATCTATGACGTGATTATTTAAATTGGCATAACTTTTTTATTTATGAACCGATAAATCGGATGAGCCGTTTTTGAGATTAGCGTGAACAAACGCACAGACAAACAGACTAACAGACAAACAGACAAAAATTGTAACAATCACTGTTTTAGGTTCTATTTGCGTTGATAAAGATCCTAATAATATTTTTTTTCATATATCTTCCATGTACAAACAGCGACCGGTTACATTTTTATTATATGTATAGAGGGATTGGATAGAATTGAAGGTACCATCTTTTTGCCAAGCGTTGGCTTCTAGAAGATAAAATATCCTTTCTGTATTTTAAATATAGCCAGAGTGTTTTGTGTATATTTCTAAGAAAATACTAATAATATGATTTGTCAGTTTATTTTATTAACTTGAAAAATTATTATTTATTAATATTCAGTTTCTTTGTGTTAATTTTAATTTTAAAAGTGTAGACTTTATACTTTTGTTATTGTTTTAATTATGATCTTGATTATCATTCAAATAAATAAGGGTAAATAAAATATAAGGTAAAATAATACTATTTTGCTGCAACACCAAGCGATAAAGTGAAAAACTGAAGATACTGCACGATATTCAATTCTTTCGGTTCCAATTTCACATTGCGCTGACCAATATTCACTTCTATGAGCTAGTTTTTTTCATCTAATGAAATTGTGGGTTACTTCATACATTACTTAGCCACGTCCCGTATAAAGTGTGTTCGTCCACATCCGACAGAGCTTAGTGAAGAAGTACAACCTGACAAACAGCTATTTTGTAAGACGTGGGGTTTTGAACTGTCCTATTTTGCTATTGAAGATTTTATTTTACCTAAACAAAAGGTTTTCAAATAAATAATTTTAATAGATTGCGATAAAGATTTTATACATTTAACAATCGAAAATATTTAAGTATTCTAAATACCTGGCACAGTTTCTATATGTGATATTTGGAGTATTTTGGGTATAACACAAAGTAGTACCTGTCTGTAAAAAAGAATCAGTTATTTTCAACTGTAATTAGTTGTGATAATAAACTAAATTAAGTCGTAAGAAAATGCCAGATGCTGTTCATGCAGGCAAGATAGAAAGCATTTATCACTACTCTTTCTTGAGAAAGATTGGCAATTTCAGATTTATATTTATTACAAGTCCAGCCCTTAAAAGTAACTTTAATTCACTTGCAACATGTTGCATTTATTTTAATCAAGTAGAATTAAATGTATTGTGGTTTCTTTTTATTTTTATTTATTTCATTTTCTGAATTAAATTAGCATAATTGAACTCAACATGTTTTTATTTTACACTTAGCATTTCTATTACACTATAACAAATGCATATTTTTTGTATGTCTCATCATGGCTTAGCTATGACTGGCGAGTATCAACGATGACAACGAGAATAAGGAAAAAATTAAAGAACACAGTATCACAATTAGGTGATATTTAGTACGCAAGTTGTATTTATATTACGTTACTCGGTACGGTGGCTCCATAAAAATATAATTTTTATAAAAATTATTACAATACGATAAATTTATTTATAACTATCTGCGCCCCACGGCGTCGCCCGCGCGTTAAATGTACGCATTTTTATTTGACTGTCTCCAATCCAATGCATTTATGTATGTAGATATAACATTAGTATGTCGACATAAACGACATTCGGTTAATGAGTACGATCGAGAATACCGTAGAGATTCTCAGTGTTCGATGGGGAGCTAGAATTGTGGGGCAGATAGGGTAAAGTAAACAATCGGGTGCACTCGCTCTTAAGGATCTAGTCTATATTCAAAGTTGACAAACCGCGTTGTCATCAAATTCTGTACGCAGTGCTGACTAACTGTGTGACTTTGTGTTGATATTCGATCGTCCCTGTGCTCCATTTTTTAAAAGTAATATAATAATATAATATTTATATTATGGCATATGGTTAAAGAATGTAGTGAAGAAACTTGAACTTAAAAGAAATACAATACGGAAATTGTCAGTTTGTTGTTGCAAGGTAAAACCAAGAGTGATGAAAATCTGTGTAAGTAGAAGTTTGAGCCGGAAGCCAAATTTCCTTCCTTTCATTTTTCCTCACAGCATTCTCTCAAAAAATCTATGGGATTGACTGCTAACGCCAAAATTGTAATTTTTTTAATCTAGTCTATGAATAGCATAGAAATGTATGCTATTTGTCTCTCTCTGGGCCTCAGTATTGATTTGATGCTATTGTCATAACTTCTATTCGCACCGAGAATAATTAAAAAACTTAAACCCCTTACACACTCACGCGAGAAGTCTCTCCGAAATATTGTGCGAGAACCGAGAAGCTAACTACACTCGCGCGACCTTCTTACTTGCGTTCTCGACTGTTATTCGGAATAGACGACTTTAACAGTGCAGCGGCTTTGGTATTGAGTGCATTGACATATTATAATCTCGTAAATAATAAAACTAAAAATAAAACTATTACAAAAAAAATAAGCTCTGCGTGAAAATATTCTATGAACTTTAATTATTCTAATTCTTTAGACCACATTTTTTAACATTCAAGTATACAGACAAAATACTTTATCTCAGAAGGAAAAGAAACTAACAAAGACTAAAGTAAGCTACATTAAAAAGTTTTTTTTAAGTTTATTTACATGGGCAGATACATGCAAAGCATACAATTATCATTAGCACACATGTCCGATTGATGCTACTTCTACCGTTGTACTGAGAACTAATGAGAATGTGATATCGTTCTCTTTTCTCACCCGAGAAACCCTTTGAAGCGGACAAAGAAACCGCCAGCGAACGAAGAACAGGCGAGCGCGAGAACGAGAAGAAGAGAAATCTATCACATTCACGCTTCTCGGGTGTTCTCGAGGGTTCTCGGCGTGAGTGTGTAGGGGTATAAATAATCATTGAGTCACTTTATTTAGTGAATGTATCACTAATTATAGATTAGCTTCACTTACGCGGTTATTGATCCTGATGACTGGCTGACTGAAGGTATCGCCGCCCCGCATAACTGACGAGGACATCGAGTATTATATACCAGTTATTGTTTATTTCAATTCATATGTTAGAAATACTTCGATACTAGGGTATGCCATCCAAATTGACTTCTTATCTATAAGAATTTAATAGATCGGATATCTGAGGTTCGATCTTATCGTGATTTCATACCAATTACACGGTCACTTGTATCGAGTTTTATCTTGCACTAGCTGCGCCCTGCGACTTCGCCCGCGCGAAAATTGCTATGTGTTTAATTAATGTAACTCGGGAATCAGAGTGATTTTTGGGATAAAAAGTAGCCTATGTCCTGAAACTAAACCTATCTACATACCAATATTCATTGAAATTGGTTTAGCGGTTTAAATTTAATATGGTGGTTAAGAATCTTAGACTTTCTAAATCACCACGCAATTTTCTTAGATTTTCTTTCATAAACCTTCTCCTGACTATAACAAACACAACAAAAAAAGAATTAACGAAATTTATCTAGCCGTTCATGCGTGATGCCATGACCAAGGGAAATAAGGATTCATTTTTATATAATATATATAGATTCATATATAATTTTGCAAATAAACTACATAATTATATTATATTGAAAAAGTACATTCAGCCTCATATAAATATTTCAATAATCCACGACTAGTGCTAGAAGTAGATGCTCATTGTAGAAATTCCAAATTAGCTAAACACCACATATTGTAAGAATTAAGAACAGATTATCAAAAGTAGCTGAACAATATTTATCTCGATAATATCTGAACAACACACGTTACAAATGTAGCTAAACATGTAATGAAAAATAAAGAACTGTTATTTTTTATATCGTTAGTAGTTTTGATAATTTCGGATTGAATATGCCAGATAAAATATCTATTCATTCAGTAGAAGAGAAATAGCTCATAGAATATCGACGTAAAGCAATAGTCGGATACTATTGAGTATTAACCTATTACTTTTGTATTTCGTTTAATGGCCGAGTTTGGCATCTCTTCTTCTCCTTCGCCCCTCTTATCTCACCGTCGCCAATGGTTTGGTAGTGTCTACTCTAACCATTTAAAATTAGGTGAACCGTTTGCTAGATTGCTTCTCAAGTTGTACAAAAAACATTGGAAAACATTTTGCTAACATAGATTCCTTGTTACTGAATAAGTAAAAACGGTGTAAGGTAGTCCAGTCCACAGAAAACTAATTTTGCAGAGGGCACTTAATGAAAATGTAAAACGGCCTGTTATTAGGTAACAAGAAAGTCGAGAGCGGCTTTTATTTATTTATAAACATAGTAACAAGAACACAGACCATAATTTTCTCATTCCGATTGAGGGAGATTTTCCGCTAATTTATAGGGAGCCTTTGGGACATTTCTCTTTCCATCTGACGTATTTTACTCGGCATAAACACGGAAACCTCGACAGTAAAATAATAATGCTTTACTTAATAAACAAGGCTTATTTCCCTCGTTTCCCAAAAAGTGTGTTCTAACGTAACTAACGTAGCGTGTCGTGGCGTCGGATGGTTTCGGACTGCGTCGGACGTTGTCGGGCGGTGCACGTGGCTTATTTCCGTACTCAGTGTACGTCAGGGTGGGCGACGACGACCGGCCGTTACCGCCGACCGCACTTCGTCGCTGCACTGAACCGTGTTTGAGGAAGATTAAATTACTCCAAATGTCGGCACGCTAATAACACCGTGTATACCGTAATACTGCTCACCGAAAGCTTACGACATGAAACACGCTACAGAGACCGTTCAACGTTGAGGAAGCTCCCATGTTTTGTGTTGTTCAACGGTTTTGACGTTGTTCGTTAAACAACCCTTTTATATCCGATTTGTGATTAAATAAGTAAGCCGTGTATGTTTCATGTAAAAATATATTATTGTATTATCCCTTTCCTGACGACTTTTTTAATTTTATTTGCGGGATTCGTTAATAGTAATAATTAGTTTCAGATCTATTCTTGATACTTACTAAAGAACGAATAAAAAGTACACATAGGTGTACTTTTAATTTACTACTAAGTAGTTAGTTGATTGCCTCCGTGTTGCCGTGGGTGCGCAAGCGACTGCTTCGATCTCTACACGGGACTAAAACTTTGTGTGATCCACAAATATTTGTTCCGAGTCTACTTTGTGTCCGTTAATTGTATGTTTATAAAGTCCCCTGCGACATTGGGATTTATTCCCTAGTGCGGGCGTTGTCTTTTTTAGAAAAGAAAAAAAAAATGATACACGATATTTGGCCTAACGTCACTATGTTAACGTGTAAATCCGTTTCATCTATAACGTAAAATAATTTTGTGTTACTCTGTGGGGTCTTGAATTCCTTATTTACTTATTAATTATGCTAGCAACACGTGGATACGGATGCAGAGTTGTTCTCTGTAAATGCTACCTACTTTTAGAAAGAAGCTGTGATGTTAAAAGTTATTTTCGTATCTAAAATTTGTAAATGTTTTCATGGCTTATAAAATTCAAAATTAAAACGGTTCGCGTCTTGTTAGCAGTCTATGTAAAGTACCTACTCAATGTAGCTCTACATAGTTTACAAGAACTCAATATTCATATAATAGTATAATACAGGCTATTATATTTTAAGTACAATCGACAGTAGCATAAAGAGCTATTCCTAAGAATTGTATAAATCCTCAGCGCGTTCAAGTGCCGTATCGATTGATCTTTTTGAATTGCTTTGAAAGCTTTGCTGGCGAAATGTGCTTATTATATTCAGAGATATACAGCTTAAGTACAAGTATCTGATTGTAGATTCACATTTAGTTCAAAATTCAGAGCGCGTTTTGCCTCAATATGTTTCATATATAAATGTCTCAATATTACGATTGTGTCAGCTAATTCTGCCAGCGTCAAGCTTAAAATAATATTCTTGTTGATGATACTATTGGTATATTACAATGATAAAGAAATGAATCTGAAAATGAAATGACACAAATGGTCACCCATTCAGGGCCACTTCGTTTCTAACAAAAAATTAATTTTGAAAATCACTTCGCACTTGTAGCTAGTAGTTAGTAATTTTCTGACATTGACATGTCCATACATGTCAATGTCAGAAAATTCGTCGCAAAAGTCATCGACGTGTTGCTTTACACGTCTTCACTCCTTGCATACGTTTTGTTACAAAATATAAAATTGAAGCCAAACCACTAAACCATTCTGTATAAAAAAACGTGGAACCCGATATAAGAGTATACCTTTTCAAATAAAAGAAGAATTTTTCAAATTGGTTTATAAATGACCGAGTTCTGTTGTAACAAACATACAACTACTGAACCATTTCTTATAATAAAAAAATGGGACCAATTTCAGAGTATTCCCTTTCAAATAAAAAAAGAATTTTTCAAATCGGATCATAAATGACCGAGATATGAGGTACATAAATCGGATAAATCGGATCATAAATGACCGAGATATGAGGTAGAACATACAAAAAAAACATACGACCCGAATTGATAACCTCCTCCTTTTTGAAGTCGGTTAAAAAATAATACAGTATTCATGCGTTGTGTATCCAGGATTAATATTTTTGAAATTAAAATCTAATCTGAGAATACCGGCGGCATATTGTATACTAGCTGTTGTGGGTAGGCATACCACAAAAAATATTATAGCTTTCTATGTGAAAGATTTCTTTAAATTGGTTACATACATTTTGAGTTTAGCCATAACATACTTAAAATCAAATCTTTCTCTATACAATATTAGTTTAGCTATGAGAATAATGTACTATGTGAGTGCTGAGTATGAATATATTCGTGCCTTTAAATATTATAGCGATTATGTATCACTAAAGGCCTGCAGCGTTTGACGCATTGGGACCACTATTCATTAATTCATGATCATGTAACAGCAATTTATTATTGAATAGAACTTAGGGTAACATGAATATGGTATTGTAATATTTACGTTATTGAAGCAATGAAATTATGTTGATTAGGGAAACCTTCATTGTAATAGGTAGGTACTATTGATTTTGGGATATCTTCAATTATTTGCAACGTGATATCAACTGCGGTGGCCTGGTAGGTACTAAGGTAGGCAATGAAATGCACTGATGACGCAAAGTCTTTGTTGTACGTTTCTACTGGCGTGTGTACCTACGTTTTTTTTTATATATCTATTTGCCTGCTTAAGGTTACACGAAGGATAGTTATATAATTGAACTTAGCTAGTATATTTTGTCAATCAATTATTAAATTTAAGATGTCAAAAATACCTATTCATAACCTACAATATATGAGTTATAGTGGTGGTCCTGTATGGTAATATAATAAAAAAAATGTAGGTATAACAGGCTTTTTGCACTAATATGAGACAATGCATTAATAGTGAAAACTAACTAACTAACTAACTTGTAACTCTTGCTGTAGATCGAAGAAGCGAAGTGGTAGACGAATCTTTTCGTTTCACCTGCTTCTAAAATACCAAATTTTCAGTAACGTTTCCTTTCCACGTGTTGTAATATAATATAACATTATTACTGATACAATAACGAAGGAATAACTTTAATCACCAATATATGTAGTAATATACTGCAGCCAGTAGAATCGACATAGCATCCGTTACACAAAGGGAAAACCGCCCGCTGCAATCTTTCCCGAATGACTAGCAATAAATTAGGATATGAGAGTCACGCCAAAACTTATAAGATGCTCTTTGTTTATTTTCGTTAAGATTGGCGATAAAATAATCCAGAGATAAAGCGAATCTTAGGAAGTTTCAGTACCGGTTTTATGAGTAAGTGACCTGCAGCGTTGCACTTAATCTACCCTGTCCACCTAGCTAGCTCTGAAATTACTCTCATAATATTTCCTTAATATTTTACTTAGAGTATAATAAGAGTTTCTAGATTAAAACCTACAACGTAAATATGTATATTCAACAGCGAATTGCCATTAATTGATGATAAGAATAAAACAAATTACACACGTGGATACATTATTGTATTAATTTGGATCAAATTTTATACAAACGAACACGTTGCCTATGTAAATGTATTAATAGTTGACGAAGCTCGGTTTTCCATTAAGTGGAGATTAGTGCAAACTTATTCAACTCTCTTAAAGCTACTATTTACAGAAGCCGACTGATTAGGTTTAGCTCTTTGTTCTCGCATACCTTTACGCCAGGATTTGCTTCTTTTTAATGAGTTCTCTTGTATAAATCTAGCCGTATTAGTTACATCAAAGCTTGTACAATGCATATCGACTGAGCTCAGCACTCTGCGAACAATTATTTTACATTTGCAAATAGAAACATAAAACCGCACGGTCTGTATCAGTGTAAATTAGTTTTCGTTTGTATTCAGCGCACCGTGTGATTTAATTTGTGGAAACTAACTGACTGCGTATTCTAATATTTATGTATGTATGTATGTTCTGTATTTAATTAGCTACAGCTAATATTTGCTTTATGAATTTAAATTATCCTTGAGTTAATTGTCGATTCAGAACTAGAAGTTACAAAGACTTTTCTCGATGGCAATGCCGTAGTGGTTATTAGCACTGTTCAATAACATACTTATACACTAATTTTGTATACTGGCTGCTACTATGCCGCATTAAGACTGGTTTTTTTTTTCAAAGTTTTCTTATAATATATACCTACACATCTAAATATCTAATATCCAATACTAGTGGTATCTATAGGTTCATATATATGCGTATTCCTCTGTACATATAGCCTAGTCGCACGATAGTGTCGTGATGGATCGATACCCACTAAATGTCTCGAGAATTTGCGTAAGTAAACTAGCGTATTAGGTAGATATATTATATGTAGGTAATTCTATATAATATGTATAAAGATATTACAACATTATCGTTACATGTTCTGGTAAAAGCCTGTTGTAAGTGAATTAAATTGAAAGGAACATGTAGATTACTGTACCTATTCCACGAGACTGTGGTAGCTTACAAATTGTATTACCCATAACTATGTGCCTGCTTAGTTTTCGATCAAAATCCTAGAATGTGGAATACCCCTCGCCATATTTTACAAGGCGACTAGAAGAATAATAGGCAGCAGAGTTACCTACGTATTGAATACTAGCTGTTGCCCGCAGTTCTGCCCGCGTGAATGTCGGTTATCGCATTTTTCATACAAACTTTCATGCCTTATTTCAATCCCTGCAAGTCATTTTTCACGTTATAAGATCGAGTCTAGATCGGTCTAGAGATAGAATAGAGCAAGGGAAACAACATGTGCTGATAGCACATGTTGTTTGCACGAATTTCATCAAAATAGGTTTAGTGGATTGGGCGTGAAAGAGTAACAGACAGAGAGAAAGTTAAATTCGCATTTATAATATTAGTATGGAAGTATGGATCACCGTACTAAGTTAAGCTGTCAAGTGTTAACTGTGATAAACTCTTCTCTTTGGGAAAGCCTATGTCTAGCAGGACGTCTTTAGGTTGATGATGTAATGTATTGCTATCACAACACCCATCATCATATCACGATCACGAATCACCTAATATTTTAGAGTCACCCTTTCGACATCATACAATAATAAAGTCTAATGTATCTACCCCTTAAACATATTTACTTTTCTCTTTTTAACTGTAGATAATGTACAATGAGAATGTTTGAAAACTCCTATAATTTAATTTACGTAGCAATTTTATTCATGAAATATGATAATAACTAGCTGCGCCTTCCGGCTTCGCTCGAGGGTAAAATGAGTTTTGTCTCTCTAGGGAACCAGACCGATTTTCAGTATAAAAATATAATATTTCGAGAGAGAGAGATAAGATAGCCTATGTCCGTCTGCGGTGCCGAATCTACCTACACACCAATTTTCATCGAAATCGGTTCAGCCGTCTAATCGCTGCGTGGTAACAAACACACATACAAACTTTCGCATTTATAATGTCAGTAGGATTAACTCAAGTTATATTGCTACCCTACCTTTTCGTTAGTCGAGTGAAGTGGGTGTGCCACTCTAAGCCTGTTATTTTCGGCCAGACATGGAAGCCAAGTTAAACGGTGTCTATAAACTTGAGATTGCAATTATATCTAGCTAGCGTTAATTTATTATCTTGCCACACTAGACGCTTCACTTAGCTCAACTATCCCAAGTACCCCTAGACTACAGGTGAGATAAAGCGCTTTAGAAAAAAACACTGTAATTTCATTCTGTCGCCCTTTATATGAAAATGACTAACCGATGAATAAAGTTATATCTGATTAAAATTTGTTGTGAAGGTGAAATGTTTAGAAGCTACCTGTTTCCTTTATTTCGTAGATACGGGATAGGATGACAAAATATCAAACAATTTAATGATAATAAATTGAAATTTGTTCATCGAAAATATCGTCGAGAGATAAAAATTACGTTGATGATGATGAATATTTATATATATTTTATTTTTTATTTATGAAACCAAAACATTCACATTATTTCCATGATATTATCAGTACCTAGTAGTACCTATTCTTCGTATTAGAATAGGTATCGATAGTAAGCCTCTTTAGTTAAAATAATCGATTTAAACTGTTCATGTATTGGCAATAGGTAGATTAAACTAAATCTTACAAAAAAACTGCACTCAATTTTATAATGGCACTTAACTTAGTCATAGTCGCAAAATTTCACATAGGGAAATTTAGGGACGTTTCCCTATGTCAGTTGACGTTTCAGTATTAGGAGGTTAGTGGTACAATTTCAGAGCAAATGAAGATAAATGTGATTAGTAGTTAAGGTTTATTGGTAGACACTTATACTCACTGATTAAAAAATATCAACTTTGACCTATTGAACTTTAACAATTTTTCTTATTAACATTATTGTTACAGCAAAACTGGATGGTGTGAAGACATACATGCGTATGAGACGAGTGCCTACACACCTGCAAGTGAAGGTGATCAAGTGGTTCGATTACTTGTGGCTGACGCAGAAGTGTTCCGACGAGGAGAAAGCGGTCTCCTGCTTGCCTGACAAGCTCAAAGCAGAAATCGCCATCAATGTTCATCTTGATACTTTGAAGAGGTAATGTATTGGTGTATGAGTTATAATTCTTCTTGTAGAATGTAGCACAGCGCTTAGATTTATTCATGTACATCGTTAGAGCATTCAACTAATGATCACTTCCAATGTTTGAAGCAAAAAATTGTCTGCTGCTTTCAATGCGGGGTATATTTTGCGTGTACAGCACACGGCAACATTATCACACACATTGAAACACAAAATGTGTCCCATCACATACACAATAAACTCACTAATAGAACCACAAATACTAACACAGAAAAGAAGCCAAAAATAGTCATGTGACTTGGCGAGAGGAGAATACGCGCGAAGGCATCGCCGTAGATTAATTCTCCGCAAGCATTCTTACTACACAACATCGGGGTAGTGAACAAATAAAGCTTAAAAGCCTTTCCTATTCCTTACTTTCGGTCTAGATGGCGTTGTGTAGTTGTTGTTATTTTTTATTATTACTATTATTATTTATTATCATTGCTATTATTATTTATTATTATTGCTATTATTTCTTATTATCATTACTATTATTATTTATTCCTTTTAGACAGTCTGAGAATGAACAGTAAAATATTGTTTATAATATAAACCTAGTAATGTGAAATTTAGATTCTGATGTTAAATAAAAATGAGAATGGTTTACATTCATTGGTAGGTATTATAACCAACTTTAATAAAATACTAATCAATTTGTCCTTTCTATTTTTAAATAAGATGAAAATGCCAAAATTCAAACCAACATCAAAAAACACAACATTCAAGATAACTAACTTTACATTCCCCATCTTTTATGTGACTCGTTAGAATCCGACGCCAAAACAAATCGAATTTACATTATTGTAGTACATATCATTTGTTGTATGTAGGCTCATATCAGCAGATATATAAACAAGTATACGTTGGTGCGTAACACTCAGCCGCTTTCTATTTTGGTGACATAACTCATTCCTTTATTTGTTACCTGGGGTTTTTACATACAGTTACCTAATTTATAAACGTGAAGGGAGAGGTACAAAGCTAGCAAAATTTCTCTCTCAGGGTGTTTCTCTCTCAATGTAGAAATGCGTCCACCCTACTGAGATACAAAGAGGAGCTAGGTTATTCAGGCCTATAAGTACAATATTATTTAGATTTTATGTGATAGTACTTACAGGTCGATGCTCGAGATACAGGCCTAATTAGACACTCTAATATTCTTTTATATATTGTTATTTATTAAAGAGTAAATAGTTTAAATTTAGGATTTAACTTAGTTCTATTAATCATTTGATTAGTATTTTAAAAAACGGAATCGTGTGAGTATATTTTGTTTAATATTTATTTATTAGAGATTAATTTTTCGTACTAGAGTTCACAGTACCTGTCTTCGCGTTGTTTTAACAATGGCAATCAATAAATCTAAGTATAAACTTAATAAGTATAATAAAAAAATTAAAACTTATATATTTACGATCGAATGCATTAAATTTGATCTATAATATAAAACATTACTGATTGTGTATTGTTAATTATAGAAGAAAAGCAAATCAAAGAGCTTGTTAAGCTTTTATTATGGGCAATAAATAGTAAGCAAGCCAACAAATCGTTACAGCGTCATCAGCAAAAACGAATGCGATTAGTATTCACCCTACGTGTTTGGGTTAAATGTATTCATAAAGAAACATATATGAGAGCTGTAACCAACAGACACAGATGTTGACGAAATTATACCTTTGATGCAGTCGCAAAAGTGACTTCTTTCAAAGGGAATTTCTAAATAACCTGTATTTTCCTGTTTCTCCGATAACTTCTACTAAATTACATAAAGGATTTAGATACGGTTTTCACTATATTTTGAGAATTCCTTCAGAAAGATTTATAAGTATCATCAAAAGCATATTATATTTGAGAAAAGCTGGGAATCACAACGATTACTAATAGTATCATAAAAAGTATAAAAGCATGCTATAAATCGCTAGTAATAAATAAAGGTTAACCTTTCCTTATAATTTTGTAAAAGCAACAAAGCTTTGTGAAAGAAATGTAGCAGCTATGTTTGTTATGAGTACGGTATTGTGAAAATAATATTGTCTCGTTTTGTCACATCGATTTTTGTGCCTTTTATCGTCTCAAATGTGTGTGTGTTCAATATTTTTTGTTTGTACTTGTTATTTACAAATTGTATGTTTTGAAAGTCTAGAAGAGTTTATCCTAATCCCTACGGATGGAATCTAGAAGAGACTAGCACAAGAGCGTCGAGCTTAGAACAAACTATGAGAGGCCAGCCGTTGATACATTCGGGCTTTGGATGATGATAATTGTTGGTGTGTAACCTAAATAAAAATGAGAGATAGTGTTTGTGTATATTTACTAATTATTCTGTATATTGACGCAGATGGTAATGTTAATATTGAGTAAATTGAAAGCATGCATGCTAATTATATTTATTTTATTATCTTTAATAATATTGTACGCCGCATGTTACGGCAAAACATAGTGAAACTGTATTTGTGAAAAATATTACACCTTTGTACCTATGTTTAACAATAAACTGATTGATTGATTGATTGATTGATTGATTGATAATAATGTAGCGCTGGCGCCACAGCTAAGATAGATAGTGTCCAAACGCCTGCATAAATGCTCGTGCACGAGCTGATCATAAGTGTATTTGTTGGATAACTCGCAACTATCAAGGTTTGCTTTTTAAATTTTAATTTGATTTTTTTCTTCATTCGCGCCTCCGCCTCCGGGCAGAAACTAAATACAATCCTTTCTTTCTTAATCTATCTTAGTTCTACAATTTTACAAATATTTTGTTGAATTCGAGTGTGACAGCGATGAAGGTTTGTCTGTATTGAGCTCTGAGAATAATCAAAGATTTTGGTTGAGTTAAGTGGATACTGTTTTTGACAAAGTATTTCCCCAAATTTTATCTTTGGCTTTGAACAGTTCTTAATATCATTAGTTCTTACTTGTCTCATAGTGTTTTTCTTAACCATATAACGTTACCAACGTTATAAGAAATATGTAGGTATCGTAGGTCGTAACGGTGAGGTCCTATTATAATCATAGATCTAATCTAATACCAGTTGCCAGACAACTCCTAATTAATATTACCTTAGTCAATATATTATAAAAAGTATCGGTATTTGGTTGCTATGAAAATCCGCTTCCCTAGAGCGAGGCTAATAATAATAGATACTTGGTAACGCTATTTTACTTTGTATAACTATGTGTAATCGTTTTTATATAATTTGAGTTTATTTTTACAAACTCCAGGTTAGAGCTCAATTTTGTTCTTATATACTTTTTTTGGCCAGAGAAGTTATCGGAATCAGAAGAAAACGTTTTTTTCTTGCTTAAAAACATATTAATTGATATATAGTGAAACTACTTATATCGGACTTTGTGAATTCCTTACCAACGATTCAGACTATAGGAAGTACTTTTTGTCGCTTAATGAAAGCTACAGATGGATAGTATGTACGTAGCTCACCTCCATTAATGCAGTGTGGCAGTTCAAGCTTAATATCCCGTGTTGTATAATTAAAAAGAGAAACATTCGCTTTTTACGTCCATGAATTATGTATAAGTGTTCGTTTATATGATCCGTAAATTTGTCGCCAAATGGCACTTCTGAGCTTTTCTGTTTGTCAGTTGAATTCTGTTTGCGTACGGTTTAGAGTATCAGCGACGTAATTTTTCATGTTTGACCAGTATAGGTGTTTTTGAATACTTCAGATAATAATAACGTGATTAAAGACCGATGTTTTGAAGTAAAATTACGTAAATTTTACAGAATATCATGCGTTTTAGCTTTAATAGTTTTAAGTATGTGTATGATGCATGTTGGTTACATAATATATCATCACCTTAGTTTGATAGATTAGATGTTCACTGCTTGACATAAGCTTAATAAGGTGAGAGACTTGCCACAAACCGTTTAGTGGTCTGTTTAGTGATTTCGAACGACGATATTTAGTATTCAGGGAGTGCTGCTGGCTACCCGCAGGTTATTCCCTTAGTCGTCTCTTATGACAACCACAAAAAGAGACGGAATGGTTCTTTATACTCTAGAACGACAACTATACATAATTTTGCTGTTATTTAAAGTATATAGAATATATTAAAATATATTAAAGTATATGTATATGAAGTTATATCTGATACACAGAGATATAAAGTTAAGCTATTAATAATATGGTGTTATCTATCCAAAACTTGTATTTTAATTATTTTTCCTCACATTTTACACTTTCTTTGAGGTGATATTCTGTTTGTAACAAAGTTTCCAGCTGATATCGATGCTTTTTGTTTTATCTGTTTTCAGTTTGCTACACTCTAGTTCTTTTGATGGTCACGTATTTTTCTTAGAAGTTAAAATAAGAATAGTAGAAATTTTAGCAATCAATGTTTCAGTATCAAACCACTGACTGATATCTTGCTTTTGTCATTTTAGAATGTATACTGATGCCTGTATCGGATTTTTATTTTATTCTCTCAACGATACTCTTATGCAACAAAAAGCGCTCCATTTTACATGACTTATTTTTTTTTTGACTTATTACCATGACTATCCAGAACGTAAGTATAACACATTCTTTGTCTTCAGATTTAAGGCTTGAGCAATGTGTTTATGTAAACACTGCGCAGTCACAAAACATTTACTAATACGCAAATTAATAACGAACAAAAAAGTTATTATGACAAAGCAAGTAGAGCTTGAATTGGTTAATTACAGTCTTCATATTTCGTTGGTGTAATTCTACCATAACATCATCCTCAAAACAAAAATGAAAACATTTTGTGTTCCCAGGGTGGAGATTTTCCAGAACACGGAAGCGGGGTTTTTGTGTGAATTGGTTCTAAGACTCCGACCGGTTCTCTTCTCGCCAGGGGACTACATTTGCAGGAAAGGTAAACCTGTTATTTTCTTTTGTATAAATACTCAAGTTTGCAGAAATGGAATAAGAAAGATGTTTCTACGTATACTGTATTAAAATTGTTTATTTTCTTTAGGTGAAGTTGGAAAGGAAATGTACATAGTCAACCGAGGCAAATTGCAGGTGGTAGGCGACAACGGCAAGACTGTGCTAGCTACACTCAAGGCGGGTTCTTATTTTGGCGAAATTTCCATTCTGAACATGGGCACGGCAGGTAAACAACTTGGTAAATATCGCCACGGCCCGAGACGCCACGCCATTATTCTATTTGTTACATCTTGAAAAGTTTTGTAAAGCAAACGTTTCGAGGAGACGCTGCAATCAGGCCGAGGGAGCGGCCGCTACACTACCAACAGGTTTTGGGACATCATTCCGACACGACTGTTACCGCTATCGGGTGCACGACTTAAGTTTAAATAAAAATAATATAATGTTATATCAAGCACGACTTGTTGTCGCATCGCTTAACAACTATTGCACCGATCAGCGTTAACTAACTCGTGTCATGATCTAGGGAATGCTTTCAAATTCAAATTAATTAATTTACAATAATTACGCATTTTAGATTATGATTTAATTTATTTTGTATTCTTTCAAAAAAATTTCCTTTTCATATTGATACTTCAAAAGAAGAGATATTGTTATGCGGTAAGCTTAACTACTTTTATTTGTTTCGAATCGGACTCCAATGGCTTCATCTTAGATCCTCAACAAGGATTTGTAGCGTCTTGTGATATGTTTTTCTTTGCATCTATAGTTATAACTCCTTTGATTGTATTGAAGGCAGTGTCCCCGATCGCTTTGCATCCTCCCTGATTACCTCATTCATATATTTGGCGTGACTTCTTGGTGCATGTTTCCCCGTATTATTAAGTGTCATCTGCGTACGTAAAATCTTGAATCATATTATCGATTTTCGCGATTATTTTTATTTCTTTAACTGATTTTGATATCCTCTGCGATTCTAAACTTGTAGAACTGCTTAGTTCTTCTTACGGATTTTATATAACTATTAATTTTATTGATATCTAGTGCTCGTACCGATTTTTGTACTTAACGCTTTGTCTTGGTATTGGAGCACAATAAGGATCCTTTAGATGGCTTCTTATGATTGTTTACAGTCTGACCTATATTTTTCAAATTTTAAGCGCGGTGTGACTTCGGATCCATTTTCTACCCTGCGTGTTGTCTAACTTTCAAGGTAGCTTTCAATATTTTCTAAACTAGCTTACATACTTTTTAGTCTTTAAACTGTGATTAAATTTAATATATGTGATGTTTTACCCTTGTCTCCGGTGTGGTCCTGGTCTAGTATTTCTTATGACCTGTTCTGTATATGTGTGGTGTATTGTCCGGAATGAGGGTCAGAACAGCTCATAAGGGAGACCGGGCACCGGTTGGCACGGAGTGTGTGGATGACACGTCGACAGGCAACCGCCGGACAGCATCGGTTCGATCCGTCGGCTACTCGGACCTGTTCGTGCTTAGCAAGAAGGACATGTGGGACGTGCTGAAGGAGTACCCCGCTGCCAGAGTGCGCCTCGAGGCCATCGCCGTCAAGAGACTTGAGAAATACAAAAAGGCACCGCTCGAGAAAGGTACCGTGCTATTCACTAACAATATTTCAAATGTAACAAATATCATGTCAACAAAAATACTTAATTATTTTTTATTTGATTGCAATATAGTGGCCATGGGTCGTTGTCAGTCAACGCCGGGCCTCGTGGAAACGAGCGGCCGCGTGCCTATAGAGGAGATGCAGCTACCCCCCATGTCAGTGGCGGCACTACCGTTGGTGCATTCCTCACACCCGCCTTCCTACCGGGACCAGCTTTATAGGTGCTACATCAAATAAG
This sequence comes from Parascotia fuliginaria, assembly GCA_963082885.1. Classification (NCBI taxonomy): domain Eukaryota; kingdom Metazoa; phylum Arthropoda; class Insecta; order Lepidoptera; family Erebidae; genus Parascotia; species Parascotia fuliginaria. The sequence goes on along the minus strand of OY720173.1, from coordinate 13,001,445 downwards.
CTATTTTCTACTTACCATCAAATCAATATTTTTTATCATATAATTTATTAAAGGTAGGTCTTTTTTATACTATATCAGCAAAAGACGTCAACTGCTGGACAAAGGTCTTCTAGACAGTTATTTTATTGTTGTGTAATTAAATGTGTTTAATATAAATCTTAATGATGTACTTATTGATGTCATGGTATCGATATTTTTATTTTTACTTTGATAAAAATGTTTAAATTTGTTATAATCTAACATTGAATGTTTTTTTTGTAGTTCGTCAGTAAGCCCTCTTCGTGTAGCATCCCCCGTGGCGTCGTGTGCATCAAGCGCGCGTAGCAGTGCGGCCGGCGGCGGAAGCGTGGCGGCCGCTCCTCGAGTGCTGTTAGATTCACACGACGTACTCGAGTGCGAGATCAAACGTCTGCGAGAACGTCTCTACACAGTCGAGACCGAGAACGCCGCGATGTCCGCCAAGCTTAGCCAGCAACAGTGGGAGGTTGATCAAAGGTCAGTAATTTTTGTAAATCTTACTCTATCATACCTAAAGAACGTTAATTTGTACCTTAACGCTAACGTTTTACAAGAGCTACTTTTAAATACCGATACAGTATTTGTCTGTGTACGCAGGTTGCAAGAGATCGAGATGCAGATCTGCGGCGGGAGCTCGCTGAGCTCGCAGGAGGAGAACGAGCGGAACCGCGAGAGCATCATTTAACAGCGCGCCCTGGGCGAGCGCGCGCGGCTAGTCCCGCTGGCCGCGGTCCGCCTCTCCGCGGTCTACTGACGCCTGGAGCTGCCGCACTACCTCCCGTGTACTACTAACCCTCGTACTCTTGTGATCTCTGTGAATATCGAACATACCACTTAGTGTTTTTATGAGTAAATATTATTATGGAATATTTAAATACGAATTAACTTTATCAAATTTATATATACGTAGTATATACGACTCGCTAATATTTGACGAGTGTCGTGGAGTGAGATTTTGTCGAGACAATATTATCTTAAAATATCGTTTAGGTACATCGAGATGTATAGAGTGCGTAGAGTGCGTGTGGCGAGGCGGCGTGTGTGTGCGCGCCTGTGCCGTTTGTACCCGTTACCTTGTGTTGGTGTGCCGCGCCCGCGCCGCGCTCAGCCCGCCCTGCACCTTCTGTTTGTTGTGTAGCAACTGTTCAACTGTTCGACCGTTCACCGCTCTGCGCTTCAGCCGCCCAGCAGCGAGGCCGTAATGGACGCGGAGTCGCTGAGTTGCTCTATTGATTGGTTCAACATGTCGTTGTCTGTTTCTGCGGATTCTATCTACTAATGGTGAAATAATATTTCCATACTAGAGTTCGGAAGTATGTGTACAAAGTTATCGTGTATCGTATAATAAATAACTGATACTAGGTGCCAAATGGTAGCCAAATGAATGTATAAGGATAAGATTTTTGCGTTAATTCATAAATAGAAAATGTAATGGATATTTTCTTATCCATTAAATTTGAGCTTTAATTATTATAAAATCCTGGAAGACTTAAAACCATTGAAGTTACCCATTGTAAGAATTTTGTTTCGGTCTACCTGAACGTTTGTTGTATGTGTCAGTCTAGAGAGTAGTTCGGTCACCCAATTTGGTAATCTATGTATATTCGCAGATATTATTACAAATTCTGAAACAGTATTGTCAGTTATAAATATAACTCGACCATAGTAAGTTGTAATATGTTATATAAAATGGTTTTATTACCTATATATTAAGGAAGTAGTATAAAACTGGTGACTAAGTCAGTTTCTTGGTAATTTAAGATCACTACTGCCAAATAAAATTTAAGTAGATACAAAGTTTTAATGTAAAAAACATTGACAAGTGACTAAAGATGTTTTGTACTTGTATTCTTTCCATTTGAATCGATTGGTTTATGGCGCTATAGTGTCGCAATAGTACGTTTGTAACATTGCTGCGGCGAAATACATATAATAATTATTGAAATTTACCTTTATTTATGTAATTCGTTTGAGTTAGTGATAGTCGTCGAGATAAAACAGTACCAAAACGTGGACACAAAGTAACGTTTAACTCAGCCCTAAGTAAATTGTAAATAATTATTCTAATATCTATGATACGTGTTTATAAGCTGTTTTCATTGATAACAATTTGTTTTGGAAGTGGAAGTAACCCATGTGTATTGTTCGACGGTTAGGAGCGTAACGTTGTTGTAAGGGTCTATGGTTTACTTAATTAGTTGACGTGCTGGGTATACGTCGTGACAGCACGGGAACTGCCGCTCGTCTAACCAGGTTAAGTTCACGCGTCAAACTTTAGTTAGTTGAAACGTACTCTTTATTTCCTAAACGCCCGAAGATTAAATAGATAGGCGATAAAAATTTTAACTGTAAATAAAATATTTATTTATTGTTATTATATTCCATAAATTTTTCTTCTTACATATTTCTCGATTATACAATGATAGGAGAGATGCATTATGCGATTGAATACATATATTTAACGAAAAACGCAAGTGCTTTTTATCATTATACTAGTAGATTTATGGTTGTCCAGACGCTAAGACCGCGGCGGGCGGCAAGCGTCACCGCTCGCTCGCTTGTACTACTCATCTTAATTCCTTTTGTAATCATTATTACATATAAGTGCTAACTGTTTACGTTGACACAGAGCAGAAATGCGGGCACCGTATTATTTGTATGGAAGTCGAAATGCGGTTCAGTAGTTTGCAGTGACCAGGCTTGTGCATCTTAAATTGGAAATTCAATTATGTATCGCACATGATTCATTTTATTGTTAATAAAAAGATTATGATAATACGATAATTGTCTTTTATTATTACGCATTGAAGTTTGCCACCTTATAGAAGCAAGCCTACTGAGATACTGTTGTGCTTACCGGTAAGTCGTGGTTTCAGTCGCTTACTATATTTAGTAGCAGAAGAAAACAGTAACAGTGTCAGGTGGCGACCAAAGATATAGTAAAATGTGCACTAAACCTTTCTGATGTCTTGTTGTTTTTTGTCTGATTTTTTTTTACCGGTAAAAAAAAAATGTAAATTAAAAGAATACAATATAATACATAATGAGTACTGAGTAATGCCTTTTTCCTTTATCTACATTTAGACAGGAATATTAAGTCCAACGTAATAACTGGCGAATCATAGAAATCATTGGCAAATTTTCAGTTTTGAAGCCATAAAGTTTATTTTGAAATATAAAAGGTTTATTACCTGTTTATTGGACGTAATCATACATAGGTACTATCAGAATACCAGTAAGGCTGTTAGAGGAATACAAAATACAACTGTATTACATTGGAATATTAAATTGAATGAAGCCGTGTAATGAGCCGTGTGTCGAAACGGATGGACACAATGCTGCACGAATGACTAATGAGATACATAAAACATAGGTACTACAGTCTCAACAACTCGAACTCGAATAGATACTCATACTCTACAGTCTCTTGAAGCTGTGAAAAAATCAAACTCCTAAGTTAACGTAAAAAAGAAACGGCCGTTTATATCGCAAAAAATGTATATTCTGACACTCAAGGAAATCAAATTTATAAGGTGCTGGGTGCGTGTTGGCCACAGCTCTACCCGCGTAAATGTCTGTTGTCGCGCATGAACTTCTTTACACATTAACGATTGTCTATACGAAATTTCCCCTTTTCCACTCCGACCAACAAAACAGAACAACTAGTTGTTCCGATCGGAACTCAGTGTGTGGTTTTGTTACTAAAGTAACAACAACTCAAGTAAACCATATTATGGTAGGTAATATAGGGATTCATATAAAATTCCTAACTTTACAACTACGATACAATTCAATGACATTAAAACGTACAATGTACGTATTCAAGGAAATATTTTCCATTTAGTGTCATTGATGGCACCAAAACATAAACAAAAGTACTGTCTACTGCTACTGTACGGTAGTAGATCCACGCTGGTTTAAGCATGAATGGGCCGGATCGTCCGGGGAAGTACTACCCTCTCATAGAAGATCGACTTAAGAGTAGTAGTATCCTTACTACTGCGTTTCGTTCGGTGAGTGAGAGTGCCGGAGGCCCAATTTCCCCCCTTTCGTCTTTCCTCACGTCCCTCATTCCCTTCCTCTAACCCCATTCCCAGCCGCCATAGTGGAGGCCACCATACCAGCAGTTTTAGACGATAGCTTTTGGTATGATGGCCACCACTTCTGGATTCCACTGACTGCTCACCATCAGGCGGGGTGGAATCACTTTGGTAGGCTAATATATATATATATATATAAAAAAATACTGTAAATTTTAAAAGGAAAGGTTTTTCATTTGTAATTTTTTTTTACAAATGAACGCTGGCAAAACAAATTTATATCAACAAAACAAATGATCGTCGCCAAAGCAAGAGACTTTTGGTAAATTATCTGCCATCGATAGTGCTTGTAAATAATAGATACAAGCTATTTTCGACCTTATTGATGTTTCAAAACTAGGCTGTTAACTAGAAGTTTTGCCTACCCTTAATAACTTATCAAAGTAATGTAATCTAAAAAATATACTATATATTATCTTAGAAATCTTAATAAAATACTATATATATAAATATAAACTATAATTATTATACAAGGCGAGAGTTATTGTTTCATAAGAATTAAATATTATATTATACTGCTAAGCCGGAGGTCGTGGGTTCGATTCCCACCCAGGACAAACCTTTGTGTGATGAGCATGATTGTTTGTTCTGTGTCTGGGTGTAATTTATCTATAATATGTATGTATTTACAAAAAAAATGTATATAAGTAGTTTATCAGTTGTTTAGTACCCATAACACAAGCAAATATAATTGCTTAATTTGGGGCTAGATGGCGCTGTGTGAATGTGGTAGAATATTATTATTATTATTAAATATTGATAAAGATTTCGTGAGCATTCATTGCAAGATCTAATAAGAACTCATACGTTTATGAACCTATTCAATGGATAGGAACACTCTTGAGATGCTGCCTGTGAGGTAGCGGGATTCCCACTCGCATTTAATATTTTATTTCACTCTAACTCGCAATCTGCGAAGCTTCTTGTATTTTTATTTATAACTGTATTTAAAAGTTAAACAACTTTTTGTTATAAACTCATTTTTGTTGCTTTCTTTGTTGTAGCTTAACGCTGTAATTGTTAGTTATAAAATAAAACACGAGTTTGTAGCATGTTTTAGTTAAAGAAAATTAATCGTGTGTTTTTTGTAGCCCTAAAATGAGAAAGAAATAGGTTATACCTACCTAGTTCTCATGATAATAAGCTGTGACATCACAAACAGGTTCAGTGTTTTGTTACACGATATCAAAATAATGTTTTTACTTAAAGCAGAAATAAAATATCTCCGACTGTCACAATCATACTAACATACAATACATTAGAAGAAACATTACTTAGCTGAAGTCTTTAATAAGTTAATCTCCACAAAATTAATCATACCTAATATTTGAACGAATAATCTCTCTACCTAAACATTACTCTCAAGCAAGAAGTAAAGTAGTGGTAATATGTATCATGAAGTATCATCTATCTATTTATTAAACCTTTATTGATTATGGTTCATGGTAGCACTTCACTAATACCAGCCTATTACTGCCTCAGTGCAAGGGTAAAGACCTTTTTCCGTACAGAGAAGGCATGAGCTTTGGTAACCACGCCAGCTCAAGGCAAATTAACAATTTCAGACTTCTTATTATTAGTCCAGGTTTTTTCAGAATGTTTTCCTTCACCGAAAGTCACTAATGTCCAAGGTAAACTTAGAAAGTATGTATTTGAAAAGTTACATTAGTACTTGCGAGGTTACAAAGTACTCTTAACTTAGTTAAAATTGTGTTATAGTCAAAAAATCAATAAAGTCTATATTATTATGACATTTAAGGTTCTCGAAGATATTTAAGAGGTAAACTGTATAAATACGTTGATCGCAAATGTTTGAAGTTGATCGAATTTAAAGGGGATCCAATATTCTTCAAGCATTACGGTAAACAAGGGAGAGTGCGTAAACGAGATCAAGAGGATTAAGATATTGGCGGGATATCCGCCATGCTTGTTTTATATGAACATGTTCCTAAAAAGTTCCCACGATAGAAATCCTTTCAAGAAAATTCAATATCATTTTATCCGTGCTGGACATCGTGCTCGCGATAGAAACTCTGCAATGAAACTAAAACAGCAAATAGGAATGTGAAACCTCAGATGGAAACACGCTTGTACGATAAGACTACATATAGAAAGCACAGTCAATAGAAACCTCTATTCGTAGACAGCGCGTTTCGCCGAAAACTTTGTTGATAGAAAACATTGTTGATAGATATCTCGGTTCAAAGGAATCACTGTTAATAGTAATCGCTGTTAGTAGAAAGCACTTCTTGCCGTAAACTTTGATGATAGAAACCACTGCGTCCTTCTGCACCTTGGTTTAACAGAGAGCGATCTTGGAAGAGCAGGCTTAGTAAAATATCCGATCGACACAGGTACTACACAGCCTATCAAACGGAGACATATGCGAGTGGCACTATCAAAAGAACAGGAAGTAGCCAGGCTCATTAAGAACATGGCACGAACCAAGATCATAGAACCATCATTCAGCCCATGGTCTTCACCTGTGTTAGGTACTCGTGTGAAAGAAATATGGCATTACCAGTTTTTGTGACAGTAATGTGTTATTTCATATTACGATTTTTCTAAAGAAATCTGTCAAATTTATTGATTTCAGAAAGCGGTAATTACAGATGGTTAACATACTACATAAGTACACCAACCAGCGTCAGCACCTGCGTCTAACACACTTTGCAATTTGGTGTATGTAACTTGAGGCTGCGCGCGTGGCTAGCGCTTAGCGGGCGTGTGTCGTCTGAACGTAGCCTTAAGCAGGTTTTTGTTAAATACAAAAATATTCACACTAACTTATAAGTTAAAAAAAAGAAGGTTTGTTTTGCCAAGAATTTTTACAAAACTATGGTAAAATGATGATTACGTATGAACAATATACCCACAAATTTAAAAAATGTCAACTCGTTCAACACAAAAGAAAACTTGCTAAACTTATAATCGAACACAAATCCGTATTATAATTTTCTATTGTAATTAGCACAGTAATGAGTGTACCTGTTGTTGTATTAGTGAGTGTTTTGGATGGGCACCTGTACTTGATAATGTAAGAATTGCTGAATTACTTTTACTTTAAACTTACTGATACGTAACGCTGAGCTTTCATCGTAACATAATAGAGACTAGAAATGCGTGGTACTAATATTAATATTAGCTAAATAACTTTGATAGCTATCATTCCAGTGGGATTAATTTCTAAATTCCTGCGTCTTAAATTTAATAGGTAATTCCGTGGCTCGTACAGCGATATATGTCACTTAAAGCTTTCTTAATCCCTGCTTCACTGCTGGTAAGGAATATCATTCGTCTGCATTCCTGCCGCTCGGTTGCTTTAATATCTTAACCACTAAAGCTGCACAGAGCAGAACTCCTGACGCTACGAGCCATATATTTGAAGATATTCGCGGCAAGCCTGCACGTAATTAGAGAATTTAAAGTTTTCATTTTTTTATTTCATATATATTAGCCTACCAAAGTGACTCCACCCCGCCAGATGGCAAGCAGTCAGTGGAAACCAGAAGTGGTGGCCATCATACCAAAAGCTATCGTCTTAAACTGCTAGTATGGTGGCCTCCACTATGGCGGCTGGGAATGGGGTTAGAGGAAGGGAATGAGTGAGGTGAGGAAAGAGGAAAGGGGGGAAATTGGGCCTCCGGCACTCTCACTCACCGAACAAAACGCAGTAGTAAGGATACTACTACTCTTATGTCAATCTTCTATGAGAGGGTAGTACTTCCCCGGACGATCCGGCCCATTCATACTGAAACCAGCGTGGATCTACTACCGTCATTAAAGTTGTTAGTTTATTTATGCAATACTGTGTTGTTTTTATATATCTATTTAAAATAATACTATTAGAGCATAACAAAATGTTTTAGAAGATAGTAGAACTACGTCAATTGGTAGAGTTATGTTCATGCCGAAAAGTATTGATTGCCAGTGTTCCACTACATGACGACCGACTCATAACACTATATGTATTAGCGGCAACAAAGTGTCTTTGATTATGAATAATTCCAACGAGACGACTTTCTCAAAAGATCTATATTGCTTCTTAACACATTTTATTCGTAGTTGACATGATAAAATAAAGACAATTTTTCCCTTTGAGAAAGGACGCAGAATGTAATGAAACTGTTATCAAATGTGGTTCTATACACCAAACATGCTCGCGTTTCTACAAAGCATACCTACTACAAGCAATATATATTATTAAAAAACAGAAAACTTGACTGCCTAAAACAAAGTGAGAAGAAAGAAACATAGGCTACATTAAAAAATATGTAGCCCATGTCACTCCCACAATTAATACAAATCTAATGACATGTCATTTGTTACAATTCATTAAGACATTAAGGCTGCAGAGCGTGCCAAAGAATGAGGCATACATACTCACATAGGTACATACATACATTTATACATACGCTTGAAAAACATTACCCTCCTTGACTGCGGTAGTCAGGCAAAAAAGAAAAGACTTTAAAACAAAGCAAAAGCGGGTTGCAGCTTAATGATATAATATGAAAAGTTATTTTATCTGTAATCTAATTAATATACTTAATATAATATCTAATATAGTAAACCAATCTAAAATAGATTATAAATTTAGGAAATCGCGAATTACCCACCTCCCACTAAAATCTCAACACACAATGAACTCACATTTTCAACGTGTTAATTTTGTATTAAATCACGGCTGCTGAGCTACGTTATTTATAACAAAAGATTCAAATTGCTTTAGGATAATACCCTACTTAGAGCGAGTTACCGTCGCCGCGAGCAAAAATTTTCACTGAAAGAAAATAACTTTTTGCTTTTCTTTCCAGACACAATAGTTTTCTGGAATTCATACAATTTATACAGACTAAATCTAATTCAAAACTCGTTTCCAAATCCATCAATATTAGGATAGACAATAAAAAGTGGATGGTATAGTGGGCAGCGACGTGTGTCGAGCCTCCGAGGAAAAGCATTCGCAACTTACTTCATCCAATTACTCACCTATTGAACCTGATTACATGTTGTTCCTTACTTTCACACTTACTGAATACCCTGTACGTGCTTCCACGAACTTTGTATCAATCTCACAGGTTTTTAACAGCTGCATTTTGCAGTATAATTATGCCGAGAGAATGGACCTTTTTCACAGGACAGATTATTTAGAATAATATTATAATCGCTGCACGAATTTTAATGACTTCGCGCCAGTGAAATTGCTGTCGTTGATGCGTAAATTACAATTTTGAGCTATCAATTTGTATATTCAATATACAACCAAAATTTAAAAGGCCAATATTTTTATTTTATTTTTGTTTAAACTTATCATTAATTGCAAATTGTTGTTGGCTGCCATTATTTTGCAAAATAACAATGTAACAATTAGGTAAATGCTGTAATAGGTGTTTTTATAGCATTCATTTTTTCGTATGTCATGTCGTATGTAAATAATACGATCAATATTGGAGATACGATCTACAAATAAGCATAAAATTGCCACGTTACTTGGCTCGGTAGCTGTGGAATGTTATCCAGGTTTCATTTCAATGATTTTCGTTCATAAAATGTATACCGAAATCAATCGCTATGAAATAAAATCATAAGTGTGTCTGCCGTGACTGAGCCTGAATAAATTTGATTTGTGTTAAAGAAACGGTTTCACGAAAATAATTTGCATTTGTTTTGAATTAATTTACTTAATACTGCAATTAAATTGGCAGCGTTCAGGCTGTGCGGTACCTACTGTTTTCCTAACAAAAGCTGTGTAATCACGGTGCTTGTGGTTTTATTTCACTTGCCGCCATTGAAAATCCATTAAAATTTTAATTCTTCCAGTGGTAGGAAGAAAGAGCGAAAACGTCGTAATAAAGCAGTAAAAAGTGTTTCCTGAAACAAAATTACATAAAGCTATATTCGGCTCGGCTAGAACTAATGCTTTTGTAAATATTGTTTGTTTGTTCTCTAAATTATATGTAGCTTTTGCTTTGTTGCGAACTAAACAGTTTTTTGGATACTACTCTTATCATAACTAAGGATGGGAAGTGGGGCGTTGGAGCCAAAGCTTTACTTTTAGTTCGTGATGTTATTGTTTCGACACTGGTAGAAATAACTAGTACGAAATAAGTAAATAATAAATATAAGCACATGAATTGGTCCAGTTGTCTTCTAAGAAAAAAAGCGCTTTATACAACATTTCAGCTGACTGCTGCGTTGTTTATAACACTTGTAAAGCAAGAGATATTTAGCAAGTAATTAATTACATAAAACAATAAATGAAATAAAAATAATTGTTTTCGCGAACAGCACAATGATTAAGGTTTTTTATATTTTCCCATACTTACTTAGTTTAGTTTACCTGTTCCGAAGCCTACATATAGGTACGTAGCTTTGTTACATTTTACAATTCATTGTGTGTACGGTCGACATTCAATATAGAATTAGGTATGTATAGATAGCTTTTCTAGTGATTGCCGCTTATTATTAAAATTTATTGTATATTTGAAAATATAAAAAAGTAATTACAGACCTAGTCGTAAACAAGCGTACAGTGTCAGGTAAGCCGAATAATAGTTCTTCAGAAGGCTTATGGTAGTTGCTCGTTAGATCCAAGATTTACTTTGCCAAAAGATTGTTGGTTTCTTTAGGGTTTTCACCAACGTTTGCCGCCTACAAAGGCTGTTTACATGATTCAATCAAACCCAACCAACAAATGATGCCTATGTTCTAGAAAAGTCATAGGTATTATCTAATATTTAACTATTTAAAAACCAGAAACACAAATTCGAGCAACTTTTTCAGCAAAAAATGTTTGAGTTCGGTGTAAGATTGAAGCTCTTACGTTCGATCACAAATAATTGATTATTTAAAGTAACTAAGTCATTAAAATCGTATGCATTGTTGGCCTTTTAACAATTTTATGATTTAGCTTATTAAGTAAGGGCGGTATTGTTTTCATTTTTAACCGACTTCAAAAAGGAGGAGGTTATCAATTCGGGTCGTATGTTTTTTTTTTTTTTTGTATGTTTGTTACCTCATATCTCAGTCATTTATGAACCGATTTGAAAATTTTTTTTTTATTTGAGATGGTATACTCTGAAATTGGTCACATTTTTTTATTATAAGAAATGGTTCAGTGGTTGTATGTTTGTTACAACTTAACTCCGTCATTTATAAACCAATTTAGAAAATTCTTCTTTTATTTTAAAGGATATACTCCGAAATGGGGTCCCATGTTTTCTTTATAAAGAATGATTTAGTAGTTTGGCTTCAATTTAATATTTTGTAACAAAACGTTTGCAAGAAGTGAAGACGTGTAAAGCAACACGTCGATGTCTTTTGCGAAGAATTATCTGACATTGACATGTCCATGCTACAAGTGCGAAGTGATTTTCAAAATTCATTTTTTGTTAGAAACGAAGTGGCCCTGGATGAGTGACCATTTGCGTCATTTCATTTTCAGCGTCTTCATTCTTTAGAAGCAGTAGACTATGATTATCACTATAATTTGGTAGTCGTTAAGCCAAGTTGGAGGTCTTATGGTCGTGAGAAATTACAACAGCAACGGGCGGCCTTAAACCTGCCTTTACAGCACCACTGTTTATTTTTTGTATATCTGAGCGATTGCTCGGTCAGTTAAATTATGATTTTTGATGATTCTTTATTGTTGGTAGATCATCACTTTTTTGTTTTGATTTGTGGTTTCTGGGATTCAGGGTTTAGCGATCGAGAAAGTGTTGACAAGGACCTTATATCTCTATTTACAATCTTACCTCTCGTCTCTACTTTCTTTCAAACGGCGCGGCGCTGTCTCAATTGCGCAGCACGTTTAGTAGGTCTACCCATATTAAATATATTTATACACAATTAATTCCCACTAAAAGTTTAAAAATAAAATTATTTTTAGAAAAAAAATGAAAACCGACTTCAAACAACACCTACATGTTCAATCCTTAACTAAAAAGTAGAAAATAATATTTTAATTACTTCATAGCAAAGAACATTAAAGGGGAATCAACGCAATCCTTGATACCTATAATACTTTACTATTTATAGTTTTTAATCAGTTATTTTGGAGTCGGTGCCAGCCAAGAAGGATCATAATGACCTTCATAAAAATAACCTACCTACTAGCAAAAAAAACCTTCTTGATTAATCTATTAATATATGAATGAAAAATATAGATTTAGTACAAGAAATCGAACGGAATCTGATATGTGCGCGTCAAATTTTTTATGTCTATCTGAACACAACTATCAATGACGTCTGCGTTCACGAGTATGACCGCGTTCGGGTAGTGCACTCAGGCATATCCCCCACGCGTGCAATTACCACCCCGTGCATTACAAAAGTTGGTTGCAAAAACAGAATTAAAGATCCTTCTTGGCTGGCACCGACTCCAAAATAACTGATTAAAAACTATAAATAGTAAAGTATTATAGGTATCAAGGATTGCGTTGATTCCCCTTTAATGTTCTTTGCTATCAAGTAATTAAAATATTATTTTCTACTTTTTAGTTAAGGATTGAACATGTAGGTGTTGTTTGAAGTCGGTTTTCATTTTTTTTCTAAAAATAATTTTATAGATAAAATAAGCTTCAACCATTAACGTCAATCGATCGGTTTTCAATGCCTCGACAGAGAAATAATTGAGTCGAGCACGACATGTCTTCATTTAATGATTTTATGAGAGAGTTAGTTGTGTTTTGCTGAAGAACTTTGTCATGAACATAAAACTTATTTGGAATTTGAATTATAAAAAACTCTTTGATCAACGAGTTTTTTTGCATCATTTTAGCCTGAAAAACTTCTACTGCTGGACGAAGGCATTCCCCAGCCTCAATGGGTTTAGTTGATTAGCAAACGTAATGGTAGTAAGAAGTCTAGTTGTTAAGACGCTGCTAGATATCTTGTATTTGATGATTACTCAGCCACTCTCATTCGTGTGGTAGGGAAGTATGTAAGATTAAAAATTAGTTTATAGATGAGGTAGGGCCCAGTAATATATATCTTTATCCCCACTACGTGCTTACCTACAGGTAGAGTGGAGTCACTTTGGTAGACTAACAAAAAAAATAGTGCGGTAGTGACCAACCTAGAACTAGAAAACTATTATAAGTATCATTTTCAGGTAAGTGTCCCATCCCACAGATATTGTATAATGTAATTTTATCAAAATCTGAAAGCACTGTTCTATTGTGTAATAAATAATAAAATCGGACATTGATTCCTAACTTTATTTCACTAGGCTCTGACACTTCTGAGCAGTTATGAAGGTAAGCGTTAAGAGGTTTTTAGTACTTAAGTGTTTTGCATCAGACGTGTTGTTTTTGAAATCTAAATATAATAAAAAAAATAAGGTAAATATTTGTTTTACATAAAAAGAATATTGTGTATTTTAAAACATAATAAAACCTTTTACAATTCATTGTATCAGTTGATACAATCAAACTCTCTGATTATGTGTGTGTTACGGATTCCACGTGAATTGCGGTGCCAGGGTCAAGCATAAATCAAAAGCCCATTTTTTATACCTTTTTATGACAAAGGTATTCAGTACAAGCGTTGGCTTACAGTTACATTATTTTGTTCCAAATTTTATACAATTTTATTTCGCGTTGAATCAAGATTCGAATCGTCAAATCGCGATTTTCGAAATCAAGACTTATTTTCGTTTGGAAATCAGTGAAAAATATATTTCTGTTTTCAAAACTGTTTGTTGAACTTGATTTAAAACTGTGTGAGTAGATTCTATCACAGAAAATAAAATTAGTTTGTCCAGCATCCAAATAATATTTTGCTTTAACTATTGAATTAAGCCTGTATTCAGAAAGCAACTAGTTTCATCAGTTATTTTTGTTTCAATATGTAGTCCTATTGAAATTAAATATAGGTCATGTAAATCCTTCGTACGAAATGATTTTTGATAATAATAATAATAATAATCAGCTCGTATTTATGCAAGGATCGATCCATAATGTAAACAAGCAGTTGGTACATACCCCGAGTATCGCAAATGAGTTTTAGATAGTATGTGAGCAATATAAAAGTCCTGATATCAAATTGAATAAGCTTCCTAAACACAAGATCGTGGCCGGGCCGTACCGGGCCGTACCGGCCGGGAAGTACCAGTGTCACATTTTCAAATCATATGCACATTCTAGGTTTATTTGGGCTTTACTGACTGACGTTGAAGGAAATCATGGTGATGAAACCTGGACCTAAAAAAATTTGAAATTGCCGATCCGCATTGAGCAAGCGTAGCAATGAACACGCATGCCTTCATATGAGAACAGGCCTTTCCCTACAGCGATATGATACTTAATTATTACCTACTAGTTTTATTATAAGTATAGAAAGAATATAAGTAGCTGTTCTTTTAAAATTGACGAATCGAAATTTCCTCAACATACTTGCTTTGCGCAAATATTTATTAGGATGCAAGTGTCAGAATGCCTATTTCTTTGAATTGTTCACTCAGATAGATACGTGAGCTAAAATTGTATATGGAATGTTCTCGCTTCTGAATCGTGAATATCATTTCAATGCAAAATCTGCCACATCACTATACGTTATACGTAGGAAATTAACTGAAATAGTCTTGCGGTTTCCAATATATTTTATCAGAATAATGGAAACACTAATAAAATATAAATTTTTTATGATCCTATCCATTCTCAAAACAATAGTTTAAGTTTTACATAAAATTATTCTTGTTAGAACGTCATTGATTTTTGCCACACAATCCTTTGTGTAACAGTCTTTTGTTTTCACATATTTTGTAAGTTGTGCAGTGGTGTATGTTGCATCGGTGCGGGGAGCGGGGCGGGGCGAGGGTGGCACAGTGACGTCACAAGAGGTGTTGGTATATTTAGCACACACTAGGCCTCGAGCCCGTCTGGAAATAGTCGGTTTTATATAGCGCGAAACAGCTTGTCTAGCTTTGTAAGTAATCAGCACAAGTTTGATACTACATATTTTACTACCGTCTAAATATTTTAAGAGAACTTAAATACTGTTTTATATGTATAAAATAGATTTTAAAAGGGTATCGAAAATAATTTCGTAAGAAAAGATTCGTAAAAAAATTCTTGTAGTAGTTGCACTTAATAAGTATAATAGCGATATATTAGCTATCCCGTCTTTTCCCTTTACCTGTCAGCCGTTTTTAACTTTAAAAAGGACAAAACAAGAGCTAGGATAAAAGCTGGCAGTTTCATACAATTATTTTTATATTTTACAGATTCCTCCTGGAAAAATTTACCATTTCGTTTACACTGTATTTACTTCACAGACTATCAAAAATGTATCTTTTTTATTTTATTATTTAGGCATTAGTATAAAATAAAAATATAAATAAAATGTGTATGTAAATGTATGAGTGTCACGAAGATGTCACAAAGTGTATAAATGTTTGTACAAGTCATGTTAAAAACAGAAAATAATGCGTTGTATTAAATGTTCTGTGAAGACGTTTTTTTATATGTATGAACTTGTCACAAGACCATTTAATGCATGATTATTATGTTTGAAAACAGGCACAGACACAGTCACCTGTTCAAGTTTCACGGACACGCGTGAAAACTAAACTTGTACACCAGTTGCATAAATATACTTCCACTGGATATACTTTATGTACCTATGTGATTTCAATAGATACCCTTCAAAGATACTAACTTTTGTTAAGAATTTCCCTGCTTGCTCAGAGGATAATACCAAACACTACAGTTTCCTATTTGTAATTTCTACGGGTTTAGCAGACATCTAAATCGAACTGTCATAAACAATTAAATGTGATGACATGTCTGTGACAGCTTCATCAAACATTCTGATTGATTTAAAACAGTAATTAACAAGGGAGTCGCACCCTTCACATCAGGTTATGAAGCACGCCAGTTTATATGAAGTGTCAGTTAATAGACAGAGTCAATAAACAGACGTATGATTAACTATTAACTTGTTGAACATTACTGAAATTTTGCATCTCTTAGAAGAAAGATCACAGTGTCTTACTTGCTAACTCTGTGAGAATCATTATCATTTCAGGCGACAAACGCCCACTGCATCCTCTTTTACTAGTCGTAAGTCGTCCTCATCGCTCGCTTAGTCGCCACCTGTCGCAATGTCCAACCAGACTAAAGTAAAAAAACAAATAAAAAGAACAAACATGGTCATAAAAAACATTCATAATTTCATATTAAGGCGGTGACATTATGTAGGTGCATTCAGTGTATCTTTTCTGACCAGACTTGGCACAAGAAAAGAGATTTTATCACTTTTGTGAAAAAAATATGCAAAATAATTTGCATAAGAAAATGCGACTGACGAAGTTACATTTTGAGCGGTGCAACGTGCCAGGAAATCATGCTACACTGTTGAGTATAACACCTCATGGATTGCAATATGTATTATTATTAAAGCAAAGCATTCGAAGGTTAGCGTTTACTGTATCTATAAATCATTAAATACTTGACACCGAATGTTATGATTCTATTATTAAGAGTTTAACGAGTAACATCGTACAGTGTTTTTTATAATGCATGCTGAAAATACTGGTCTAATTATTGTTATCAATGGTCTTGATAAACTAATTCATATTTTTTCAAATGCATACAACTAGCACGACGGAAAAATTTATCAACACGTAGTATTTAATCGTTTTCTCGCATCTTACTTCTATCAAGAGTATTGGTTAGCACTTCCGAAACGTAATGTTTGAAGGAAATTTGAAAATAAATAAGTAGGAACGTAATTAACCTAAATGAAAAGTTTTTACACATTGAAGAGGCCACGTAGCAAAACGTAGTTTAATAGCACCTACATCATGTACGAGTAATTCTACGCCACAATGATAAAGGTTCCTTTACTATTATCTATTTTATTATCACATCTTATCCCACAGATGCTATGCTATAATACCGCTAGAGATTTTGAAGCCACATGAGGTTTAGCCTCATTTTCACTTGGACATTTACACACTATCTTAAGCCCTCCTGAATTTATGAAGGATATCACATTTCTTTGTCTTTCGTGCTGTGAAATTTTGTTTGTTAGATCTATTATATTACCTAAAAGGTTAAGCTCTAAGATTATTTGTCATTTCGAGTATCTTTTAAAATAAAAGATATATTAGTTTAAACACTACATCGTAATTATTACCTCGCTTAATCACCTGTGTGTTGATATTCTTCACAAATAAGGAATGCCTGTTGGCTATGGGACAAATACCCAAGTCAGCTCTTGCCTTGGTCTATATGTATACGAGTTCATAATAGTAGCCATGTTCTATTTGATCAAAAAGTCGGAACATACGAGTAGAGATCCAGCTCGGTAGAAGACAATGCTATCTGAACAGTATTGTTTGGCTACAGTTTTCTGCAACACAAAAATTATTTTTGGCCTTTCCTCTTTTTTAATTTTGACAATAATGAGCAGATAATCGATCAAAATATCTGTATGGGGCTCATTAGCTTTGTAGAACGCGTGGTCGGGTGGTCGGGTTGCGAACAAATCGGCAACATTTACACCGCGGTCAGCCGGCTTACCGGCTCGCGGCTAATGGGCCGGTTTCATATCAAATTGTCGGACTGCACGGGACTAGCAAACAGCCCAGCCACCGCCACAACTACCACGCATACCATTAATGTCCAATATGCACTAGTAATAGCTGTTACACAAGTACTTAAATTGTAACCTTTCTGTTTTTTACTATTAATTTTTCCTTTAATTTTGATTTTCTATGTAAACATACAACAATTTACTTTTCTCGAATCTCTTCTTCGAATCTCCATTCAACTCAACTCTTAGCCACATTTGTGTCTATTATTACCTGCAATCTGCATAGCTAAGTTTTGATATATTTCAACAAAAATAATTTGTACTATCACTTATTACGCACATAACTTTCAGAAAAATATTTTTAAAAGGCAAAAAATATCTTCATAACTTACTGTACTTATATATTTTATTTTACCTAGATATTGGTTTTATTCTTGTTTTAATATTTTTTTAAATAGGTACTCGGTAACAGGTGAGCCCTATCCTATCACATAATCAACGATATTACTTTAAATCGCAGAGTTTCTGATGCGTAAACATCTCAAATAGAAAATCAATCATTTGATCATGAAACATTAGGCATCATCGCATATTTACGCACCAATGCCTCTCTGTCTCTGATACTTGTGACAATCCAAATTTCATAATATTGTGATAATATAGGTATAAGACTGCTGATATTTTTAGTAAAAAGGTATATTATATACTTTTTTACCAACACGTCGTTTTCGTACACATCTTTTGCCCGAGCACGCAGGCAAACAATATTTGTGGTCTGGCAATTACATTTACCTAATTATTATAATTAGATTTACCTAATGTATTAAGTTTACTTAATACATTAGGTAAATCTTAACAAACTATCATGCTAGAATGTTGTGTGTCTGTACTAAGAATATCTTGTATCACAGGCGGTATAAGTGCAAGCATAGAATTATGATTAGTATAAAAATATATTTTTTAAATTATATTAAATAAAAAAGTAGATCAAATTTTAGACTCTCAAATCAAACTCTCAATGCACCAGTCGTATACACTACCATACCTTATTCTATCAAAATGTGATCAGAATAAACGGTATAAATTGCATTTTATTGTACCTATACAAAAATTTATTAATTGTAATAATAGTTCGTATTATTAAGAGTACACGATCACGCGAAACGATCTTCGATACAAAACAAAGAATCGCATCTACACTACCTTAACATTAATTCGTTACATAGTATTTCTTTTTATTATTTTAGTTTATTACATAATTAAAGTTTAGTATTAAAAATCTTCTTTGAAGTTTTTCTGTTCATTTTATTGTCAACGAATTTATTAATTAGTACTTACCTAATACTGAGGACCCCCTCAGTATTAGGAAGTAGTGATTGATAAATTCGTTCCTACCTAGTCCCACTCACTAAACAAAATGCAGTAGTATAAATAGGTACTATTACTCTTACGTCGCCGTCGATCTTCTATGAGAAAGACTATAGACGTATATCGTAGTTTGACTCATGTACCAGCTAGTAGTAGTATAGTAGTAACATTTTTTGTCATTGTTCTTACTGGTGCGCTTTATTTGTTAGCGTTTTAAAACTGGTGCGCTTCGAGAAATATCCCCAAAAGCCGTATTTTATTCAAAATGGCATTCTTTAATGTAAATTACATTTTTTTCCGCGGAATGCTGCTAATAAAATGATTAATATAAAATAGAAAAATTAAATCAACTTAATATAATATGTTAATTAACAATAGGTACCTACAGTATTGTAATGTGTTACCTAGTGCCTCTCTACTAATATGAAATGTAAAAAGACAAGTGGGCATATTGTATTATTAATAAAAAAAAGTTTCATTTATTAACGGTAACAGAATTCTTTCTAAATTATATCGTTAGCCTGCGACTAATATAATAAAATAAAATGATTGAGAACACCGAAGATTGATAATACCTAATGTGTCCGTGACTTTTTTGCTATAAGCTCCCATTTTATAGTCAAGTTGCAAGCGTCTATAGGATACGGTAACTGCTTCAGGCGCCTAAGTCATACGACTTAAAAAACCTACCTAAAAAAAGTCAAGTATCATACTCGTAGCTTGGTAACAACGAGAACGCCTCTCTTTGTGGCCTATGTTTTACGTCTTTAGGCTGATTATTACATTTTATTATGATGTTTGATTGCCTAAAGTTACGAATAGCAAAAGGAAGCAAAAGCATTGCCAAAAACACATCTTTGTACAAGTCCTATACTTAATATTTTATAAACAGAAAGTTCATTAATAACAGCTTTTTCAAAAATACAAATCTAAGGTCGGTATTACATTATCATATTTAAATCATATAAATATGATTTCATATCTGTCAAATTCTATGATCATAGTTATAAGATGACGTTCTTCATTATTACTTACAGTCTTGTCCAAATCCATTTTCGTACAATGTAAACAATCCGCATTATTGCCATTGTCTATGGTTTCATGAATTTACTAGTGATGGGGACAAGGATAATAACATTAAAATTAATGACATCAATACATTGTTAAATAATTATTTTTCGTCCTTTTTCTTACATTTTTAAATAATATTATGTTTACGAACACTCTATTTGCGTAATAGATTAATTCTATTTAATTTATCACTCCAAATATTTGTATTTATGTTAAATATGGTATTGTATTTATTGTAACCGTTTATTTATCAACATTAAGATAATATGACAAACAATGTAGTACCTAATCTAATAAATAAATGTAATTTAAATTAAGTGTTGACCTCTAAATGCAACTATTTAACCACGGACTAAAATGGAATACTGACAGAGATACTTTTGAATAATTTCCCGCCTGATGAAAATTTGTGAAATATGGACTTGTGAAATGGAATTTGCATGTATGTTACGATTTTATTATAGATACTATATTACAATAAAATGTTATGTACCTATGATATGTAGGTATTCGTTAAACTTATTTCTTCTAATAAATTACAACATTGGTTTTCAAAGACAATAGAGAGTACAGAAAAAATAAAACTGTTAATCAATTTGACGTCTTTATTCGACCGCAAAAAGTAATTCGTAATTTTAATAAATAATCTAGATTTGATTATTAACCATTAGTAAAAATAGTTACAAAATGAAGTATGTAGTGAACAGGATGTGTATAAATTCATGTGTCTTCGGTTATGGGGTTTTTGGTAGAAAAATATTGAAAAGACTGTTTGTTTACATTGTCCGAAAATGGATTTGTACAAGACTGTAAGCCCGACATGACTGCTTTTAAGGAATTTCCTCGACTGTCTATGGTCACCTGTAATGGCACTTAAAACCCTTAAGGGTGCAAAGTTCTCATCATTACAAATGAATTAGGTCCAAACACCCAGTAATTGCTGTAAATCGTTGACGAATTCTCTCGACTGTCTTTCGGCTCCATCATCAGATCGACTCTAAACCTTCACTAAATAGGAGTGCCTTAAAATACTTAATGAAAAAAATAACAAATGCACTAGTCGCCGGTACGATTTTCGAAAGTTTCCCTCGATATCCCTAGGATGCCATCATCAGATCCTGGTTTCCTTATCATGGTACCACACTTGGGATATCTACTTTCCAACAATAAAAGAATCATCGAAATCGGGTCATAAACGACGAAGTTATCCGCGTACACACGAAAGAAATAATATTTATATATATACGGTCGAATTGAGAAACCTCCTCCTTTTTTTAAAGTCGTTTAAAAATGACTCACACATCTATGATCATATTTCTATGATAGTGTAATAGTGGCCTAATCAAACTAGATATTATTTATTTAATGAACACGTAATTTCATTTAGCTAGAACACGAAAAAATTAAAATTAAAATTAATTAATAAGTAATTAAAAATGTCATCATTTAACAAGTTGGTTCATAGCAACGAGGCGGCACGAATACGCCCGAACTCTGCCGAGCGTTTATTTTTAATTGCATTTTTAAAAGTTTTGTCACAGCTCTGATTTCCAGGCTGCTTCACAAGAAATTCAATGTTATTTTTTATTCTATTATTGTTGACGTGGAAATTCTATTGCGAGATAAGTTTTATTGAAAAAACTTCATCCCGGAATAATTAAATGGATTTTATTTATGGCCTTGTAGGTGCAATTACAAAAGTGTTGATATAATCTTTTGATTACAAAGTTTCAAGCATTATCCAGATAGTACATACCACGCAATAAATGCGCATTAGTTTCTGGACTTATTCAAACTTAAAAAGCCAAGACATTTGTTACAATCCTTCAAAAACTAAATGAGGTGACTGAAGTAAATACGGCTCGTGGTAAAGTACTCATACTCTTCTACAATATCAATAGGATGTAGAAGTATTTATTACATACGGTTTGTAAGAATGCCGGCGACTACATTACCGTCTCGACACTTCTTTTTCTTTACTTTTGTTTTCCTCATCGCCCTTATTACTGTACCAGCGCATTTTAAAAATAAAATTTCGGTTCGTTTTTTAAATACAGCTCCGGCACGTAGGAATCTGTTTCGTGGCGTACAATACTACAAACATAATTTACGAACACAACTTACACTCGAACTCGGAACATGATTTGTAAATATCGTACCTTTGACAAAGCAGCTGCACAAAATCTCATAGCCAAAATACTTCAATGTACAAGCAACGTCTCTAAAAAGCATTGAACTGTAAATCGGTTTCGTTTAACACGTAAATAATAAAACACTTAACTGAATACATAAATAGTGTATTTCATAAAAAAGCACTCAATGCCTGTTTCATGTCGCGTACAATTTTTATCTGGAGTTACAAGTGCAGCTGCTAAATTGGTATCGACCTGTAGTTTCCTTTGTATCTCGGCTATTCAATTCACACTTCGTTATAAATCGTACGAAACTGTATTTTGTATTGAATTTGGTGTGATTGCCCCATTATTATGATTGGTACGGGCAAAATTGAGTTTCAAACAACATTAATAAAGCGATAATTTCATAAAATATTGACGCTTCTTCAGATAATTTTATTGAACTGACTTTAATAAACTTTATTAGTAGTAATTATTAGTAGTTTATACGTCAATTTGAGAATTTCAATTTATATCTTTATAGGAAATGTACTGTTCTCACTTTCCGTCAATTATTTATTTTTAACTTACTGATCTAACGACATCATAACCTACCCTTTGAACCCACTATAAATATTAATAAGAGGCGTAGAGACATTATAAGCCCATAAGTGGCTAATTATTTATTTTTCAAATGCTCATTTTTATATTTACACGCACGTACGCACGCACGCTCACACACACACACACACATATCCTCCCCCCCCCCCCACACACACATACACACACACACACACACACACATACATACACACACACACACACACACACACACACACACACACACACACACACACACACGCACTCAAACACGAACGCTCGCACTCACGCACGTACAGACATATATTTGCACTTGTTCACAAGCACACAACTCACTTTCATATTGTATAGACAAATCATGTATTGTATCGAAAACATACAATTAAATTGTCAATGTAAACCTTTATCGGTGGGGCCTGGAGATCCGTAATACAGGATTTTTTTTCCTAGCACATCACATTCACATTTTAAACTGCATTGTACTGTTTCGATGTATCAAATTTTGTCTTTGTGAAGTGAAAATAAATAAATTTTATTATTATTATATTATTATTATATATATTATAGCATTTAGTTGGTAAACGAGCATAATATGCTCATCGTAGATCGACAGTATTATCGACGACCTGATATTGTTGTGGTGTTTATTTATTTAATGTGTTAACCAACGATTGTTTAGACAATATATTTTAATTTAATTGCTAAACTAGATACATGTACCAGGATTGGTACTATGGTATTAGTGTTTAAAAAAAATTTTTGAAATACTAAAAACCGCCTTTCAATAGGGAGGAAACTAAAAAGTAAAAAATAAATTAATGTAGTCTAAGTAATTCGTATTTTGATTTTAGTTAATCAGAAATGATTAAATAAGTATTTTATGATTTTGAATTTGGTGCCAAGTAAATACTACAATAACCTTACTACAATAGCAAATTAAGATTGATAATATCTATAAGTATCTAGTTATTGTTTTACTTGGCACCGACTTCAAAATTAAATAAATACTTATCATTTCTTTTTAACTAAATCGAAATACGAGTTACTTTGTATTGTTACTTGTTTATTTATTTTTAACTTTTTAGTTTCCTCCTTGTTAGAAGGCGGTATTTTTTTATTACACAAAGTATCTTTGGCACATTAATCGAAATTTGTGCGACATGGATTGATTTAGTAGAATACTCAGACCAAA
Source organism: Parascotia fuliginaria (assembly GCA_963082885.1). NCBI lineage: Eukaryota > Metazoa > Arthropoda > Insecta > Lepidoptera > Erebidae > Parascotia > Parascotia fuliginaria. The sequence continues at coordinate 12,977,440 of OY720173.1, read as the reverse complement.
GGGCATCACAAAGACAATAAATGGGTATCATTTATAACTGTTCTGCCACAATCCGACCGTCTATTACCTTTGCTTGATCTATGTAATATTAGTAACATGATTTTCTTAATTTATCATCTCACTTACTTATATTTACTGTTTTATGTCGATTATTTGGCATTGTAAGGGTGATTTTGACATCATTTACAGCTTTGCTAAATTGCTTATACTGGTATCAAAATCAAACCACCTCATTTAATTTTTGAGCATTTTTATTGGGAGAAAACTGCGTGTCATAGTAAGATCTATAGACAGTAGGTACCTGTAGCCGTTATATTTACATCTAACACAGATTTAAATAACGTCGTAAAGTTTAGATTTAGAACTAAAAGATTAAGATTTCTTACATTCTCCTTAAACTTACACTTGAACAACTATTCATTCATAATAAGTAGGTACATTATCTATTAAACTTTTCACATTTAGCTTTAGAAACTATAAAAAGCATTTGTTAAATACAATGCGTAGTTCTACTTACATCATTCATCAGACATTTTAAGTTCAATAGTATCTGGTACGCTCTTCTTATAAAATCTTTCGTACTTGATAACAAACATATGACGGTTCTTCATCCAAAATCATTATTTCTTGAAAACAAGTGGGGACGGATCACACCTGGCGATAGGTGGTAACTGCAACCTATTGCATCGTGTCCATAGGTGATGGTACTCTAAAAATTGCAGAAATAATATTATGAAAATGCAACTCAGTTGTTGACGATCAATACTACTTATTTAAAAAAATCATCTTTCTTTACTTACTTTTCATATGTTTTTGAGGCTGTTACTAGAATCTTGCCTGCTATATTTCTTGGTTGTCTAAAAACTTCACTATTTTATAAATGGATACTATAATACAGTCTCTCATTCATTGCCAATTAAAAGTTCATTAATTCATCATCAAAAATACAAAAGTTAATATTAAAATTTAGAAACTTTTGGTGTAATGTTCTTTAAGTTATGAAAAATTCCAGCTCATGAAACAAGTATTACTGTTAATTGAATTAGTGCCAGACGAAGTTTCGTCGTGTTTTTGAATAAACATTCTTTTGACACTAATTCTTGTCATTTTCGTCAGATGGATTTTGTGTAATTAGAGCGAGTTATTGCTTTCTGCAAAATTAACTTATTACCAAAAACAAGGGAGGTAAAAAGTCAGACATTGCCAATTTTCACACTTTTAAGATGTTATTTAAAAAGTACAAGTCAAAGTTTGTACATCAGCTCATTAGGAAATAAATACTCGCAAAAAAATCAATTGTCAGAATCAAACGCCTGTGGCACAGGTTTACCCTAGTACAGGCACCCTATTTTGTTACCTACATTTAATTTAAGAATTTTATATATTTGTACAATTTATCTATACATATACATATTATAATAAAAATGTAACCGATCGCTGTCTGTACATGGAAGATATATGAGAAAAAAAATTATTGGGACCTTCATCAACGCAAATAGAACCCAAAACAATGATTGTTACAATTTTTGTCTGTTTGTCTGTGCGTTTGTTCACGCTAATCTCAGAAACGGCTTATCCGATTTAGATGTGGTTTTCACTAATATATTGTGGTAAGCTTCACTTAACATTTAGTTTCATGTCAATCGGTTTATAAATAAAAAAGTTATGCCAATTTGAAGAATTACGTCGAACATTTGTTAATTTACTACGAAACCTGATAGAAACAGAGACTTTAACAGGTTACGGAATCTGATAGCGAGCAGTGAGCCTATGTTTCGCGATGACAATTAATAAAGCCCAAGGTCAGACACAACTAAAAGTTGTGGGTGTGGATCTAAGTATATATATTTTTTTCGCACGGTCAGCTTTATGTGGCTCTATCACGTGTTAGCATTCCTAGCAGCCTGTATGCTTTGATCCCCGATGGCTATACGTCTAATCCATACATCCATACACCCATACATATTATATATGGCTTTGTCCTGACTGACTGACTGACTAACATGCGGGATGCTGAAATGCGGGAGAAGTGAGGGGAAAGTCAGGGAGAAGTCAGGGGAAAGTCAGAGAAGTGACGGGGAAGTGAAGAGAAAGTGAGGGGGAAGTGAGGAGAAAGTCAGGGGCAAGTGAGGGAAAAGTGAGAGGGAAGTGAGGAGGGAGTGAGGCGGTAGTGAGGGGGAAGTGAGAGAGAAGTGAGGAGGAAGTGAGGCGGAGTCAGGGTGAATGAGGGGAAAGTGAGGGGGAAGTGAGGGAGACGGGAGAGGAAGGGAGGGGGAAGGGTCGAGGAAAGTAAGGAGTTCTCGAATGGTGGAAAAAGGGAGGGGAAGGGATAGGAAGCGATAGGAAGGGGGAGGAGAGGAGGAAAAGAAAGGAGAAGGAAGGCGGAAGAGAGGGGAAAGCGAGGAGGCAAGGTAGAGGGAAGTGGAGGAAAGGGCAAGAGATGCTGGAGGAGGGGCAAGGGATGCTGAAGGAGGTGAAGAGGAGAAGGGAGAGGGGAGGAGAGAAAGGAGAGAAACTGTGGAGAGTGGAGAAAAAGAGCGATAGGGAAGAAGGGGAAGCGGAAAGTTATTGTAGTGAAAATTTGCCTTTGTGTATTGTATATTGTTTTTACGAGGGATATCTTTAGGAAGGTGAAAGAGGATTTGTATGAATGGGAGATTAAAAATAGTATGAAAAACAATATTTAAACAATATAAAAATGTCTATTGGAAAAAACGATATTCACGCGAGCGAAGCCGCGGGCAAAAGCTATTTATATACATAAAAGCAAAAGGTCACTCACTCACTCACTCATCACGAAATCTCAGAAACAACAAATGCTAGGAATCTCAAACTTTGCATGGTCGTTCCTATTAGGATACAGGTGCTCACTTAGACGGAAATGCGAAATCCATCCTCTAAGGGGGTATAAAGGGGTGGCAAAGTTTGTATGAAACTTCTATAGTTTTTATAGTAGGATTACCAAATTACTAGAAAATACTCTTTTTTTAATATTCAGAAGCCACCCTTCAGGCACGCAATATTCTAATAGAGGCACACCCATCTGAATTTTCACGCGAACGAAGTCGCGGGCAACAGCTAGTACAAAATAAATGCTTTGATTTGATTTCATTAATTCTCGTAATTTTGACGGCAAACGAAAAATGTGTGGTATAGAATGAAGTCAGAATAATTACCTAATTACGAACGGTTTGAGGTATTTACTTGCTTTTATTTTATGATTAAATATATTATATTCTACTTAATAATTAGTCTTCCACTAACATAAGAGTAATCTATCTTTGGTGTTTAAAAATTCAAACACGTATTAGATATGGCGTGCAACATTTCTGGCATGGCGCGGGCGTGCGGTACACCGCAGTGCGGCTGCGATGCTCTGACAACCCAGTGAACACCGGACCCTATACCTGAACGAAGTTTGACAAACATTATTGGATTGGGAAACATAATTTATCCATTGTTTTATATTATAATGATTTTAGCTGTTCTGCAAATTTATTTACAATGCAGTTTAATTCATGATGAACAGTCATCATTGCTGAAAACTATGGTTCAACATTTCCTTGTTACAAAAGTGATTTGCTTAAAAAGTATTATATATATTAAAGACTTCCGCTTAGAATAAAAAAGCAGATAGAGCTTACAAACCATTATTAACTACTACTACTAGTAGGTACTACGAATATTAAGTGAGGCACAACCAAGTCGATCTTGGGTTATTCAATATCTATCTATAGTAGTAGATCTTTGCACTTTGCACTGTTTACCAGCTGCTATAATGTTCTGTATTCATGTATATCTATTTAAAATATATAAACCACCGCGCCACTACATGCATATGTAGCTTCGGGGGCTCCAAAAATTATTTTACAACCACGGCCAAGTATAAGATTTTTATAGCGATTTTGAGTATAATATCGTCGATATTTCTAATGGTATTGGGAGTTCTTATCTATTCTTATGCTTCGCCTAAGGCTGTATTTAATTATGATATGTTTTTTAAAAGAACAACAAAGAAGTATTTTTGGGCTCAGTAAAAACCGAACGAAACAACATGACACAGAAAACATGGAGAGAAATGTTGTTGTGAATTCCAGGCTTTTATTTATTTGAAAGCACTTGTCACTCGCTGCTGCTATTATGAAATACCGGTCAAAGTGTGACGTACAAAGAAAACATAGCACTTTGTAATAAATAACGATTGACGAAAGTTAATTAACTTAGAGTTGGACCTGACGAGGGTTTCATAAATACTTTGTTTGCATTATATGACAGATTGTTATAATTTTGGTTTAGGCTTTAAAGATAAACAAAACACACATTGCAGTTTAACTGTATTATATCGTTATGTATGCAAAGATTCACTTCTGATTTAGCCAATTCTTGCAAAACTAAGATGAGTTCTTTTTTAATTAAAAAAGACAACTCCCGCGTTAGAGATCAAGCCTTGTGTAACGGGGTGATGAAAGAAGATCACCGAATGAATTTTATTTCTTCTCATTAAATCATAAAAGACGAGGTGTAGTTCGTAGGTAGATCAGGTGGCATTTAGGACTGCGGTATCGGTCCCAAAATCAGCGCGACCAAAATTTTCGACATAAAATTTTGTTTTCATAAATTACTTTCTTAAGTTTTGATATGTGATATTCGAAGACAGTAACAGGTAATACATTGCATGTGTTTACCTAAACGTAAATTCATAGTCGAAGCTTCGAGGATCTACTCGTTAGAGTCCAGCTAGATGATTAATCATCTGCGGCGGTACTGCTGCTCCTGCCTCTTGATTAATTGCACCACCCATGAGAAAGCTATCTCCCTGTCTCTGTACTTCATTGAGCTATCGAACTAATATTAATCATTTGCGTGCGTGGTATAGAAGATTGAAAGATAATATAGTATGCTATGGTATACTATTTTATTGTAATGGGAGGGCAGAAATATATTACACTCATGTATTTGGTCTGACATCTAAAATAAACACAGTACGTACAAGATTGTTCATTAATGTTTGGATCGCAACAAATAGCGTTTATAGTCTAATCTTACCCCCTTAATAGAAAACAGGCGTGAGGTTATATATGTATATATTGCAAATTAAGCGAAGGAAAATTTCATACGAGTTCCAGAATCGAATTAAAGTCTAAATGCGTTGCCATAATGCTGCCGTTCTACCACAACTAGGAATCAAGTTTTGTACAGCGTATTACCTTACAATTACACAATTATTCGACACAAAGTACACTTAAAACAGTAAGTACCATATTAACAGCACACTAACAGAGAACTGTGTATCAAATAAAATTGATTCAACGATTTCATGTTATTCAAATCATTTTATTTGCATTTATAAGTATAGATTAGAGCTTGGACGTACACAAAACAAGTTCACCTTAAGACTTCCTCGAAGTGAGAGTGTTTCATGTATTATTCAAATTGTTTCATGATCGCGGCCACGGGCGGTACTAAGCCCCTCGTTACCCGCTCAGAGCTGAAGATACGCATTCAGTTAATGGTGCCATTTACCGAGATTGTCTGCAGACTCCTAAGGCCGCTAAATGATTGACATTGAGAAATACAAAAATTATAAAAAACATCACTCGGTTTTGTTATCGCTTCATTCAATTTAGGGTTTTTACATTATTCAATAAAAATATTTCTGCAATCTTTGGAAAACACAGCCATCTTATATAGGTTACTGTCGTACTTACCATCAGATGGGCCATATGTTGGTTTAATGCTCTAAGGCCCTAAGCTTATTTGCTACCAAAGTTGTTTTAAAAAAACGAAGTAATATGATTCGAAAGTCTGTAGTATCTTATCCGTTTGTGCATACTGATATTCGCTGATACAATTATCAGCTTTGTCAGGCTTTTAACTACCATTGATAGTCAAAGAGATTTGTGAAGTGCTCTCTGAGGTACACAGTGATCTTAATGTGGTTAGGCAATAGTTGATTTACGGCACCTAAATAGATTGACAGATTGACGTGCAGGGGCTTGATATACCTGTGTACATTCCACCATCTACCATTAATTTGTTGTTAAAGAATAACTATGTATAAGTAAATTCTGTAAGTTAAACAGTATGACAATGTTTGTGTGTATTAACTAAAAGTAACGTACAAAATACTAATTTAATTTATATTCATTATAATAACATTTGATCAATTAATACATGTTTTTTTATTACTGTTAATATTTTATATTAACAGGAAGAAAACATAATGCAATGGAAATTTTAGCCATTGAAAATCAATTATTACTTAATTAAGTTACTTTTCTTAGTGTATACAATTGTCGTGCAATTCTGGGACCGTTTCCTTATTTTGGTAAAAAGGTTGGCATTAGCGTAGAAAATGACCAGTCTCTACCATCTGGCTGTCCTAATTACAGTTAAAGAGCTCAATTTGCACGATGTTAGTTTTGCAACTAGGTGTTCACTTTGTTTACTCACGGAGAATAATACGGATAATGTGAGCTTTGCGTCGATAAACGCACATCGTGTAAATAAAGTTATAAACGATTTGCTCCTATTAGTAACTATAATGACAAATTTGATTTAGAATAGTCTTATTAAGATAAGATAAATCTCCGTGCATGTCATCATGTACACTTGTAGGCTCTCTGACTGGAATAGGAATTGAATCTACGACAATCGGCTTATCTGTAGTGCTGAGGCTACCATGTAAATTGCACGGCAGGCAGTTAACGTTATTGTGAGCATGGTGAGCATATAAATAAATAAATAAAAAAAGCTTAATTTTCTTTCGGAATCCTTTTCACTTTGATACAGTGATACAATTTCTCGTTAATAAATAAACAAAACGAAATTTTACAAAGCATGCATTTGTATTGCAGAGATCCTGCGGCCATGCTGCTATCCGTAGTTCGATTTTCTCCGATGTGTCTCCACGTGCTTAGACCCAAATGAAGAAAATTTGTACTTCTGTTCCAACAGAAAGTGGTTTTCACAATTTTGCCTTTTTTCATGCAAGCTGGCAGACAAAACAAGATACGACTTTTGTTATCCCTCAGGCATGTAATGCATACAGTGTAATGTTTAAAAAAATTACACCGTGTTATTCTCAGACAGGTGGTAGATCCCTGTAGAGACAGCAACACATTTATTTGCCGGATAAAGTTTAAGTCGGACTCTGAAACAGGTCGTTATAGTGACAAATACGAGTAGTAATATGGCTGGAATTTTAAGGCGCCGTCCGTGCCGCGTTACTTTTGAAATTTAAACATGAAATTTAAATTCCTGAATTTAAAAGATATAACTAACTACCTAAAGTAATATTCTGATAGTTATATTTTGGTTGAAACCATAGATTGAAACCTTCTAGGTCTACGTTATGATTGAGTTCTGTAGTCGATCTTGACAATTTACAAATCTTATTTTATGAATGGGAATTTCATGATAACTAGTTATTGCGTAAAATTTTTAGGGCCCGCGGCGTAATATATTTTTGCATAAATTTGGATTAACGCTCTTATCGTATTTGAACATTGTGCCAAACGGATCAAAGTTTGGGTACAGTTCGAAAATCTGAAATGTGTTCATTTAATCTCCCGGGAAATCGTGCGACACAGCAACCTTTCCATATTAACAAAACTTTAATCTAACTACTGTGTCCCGGAAGGCTGCCGCGTTGTAGCAAGGCTACATTTTTGTGGACAGTAAATTTTCTTTAAGTCTGTCTTGTGGCAAATAGCCAACGCGAGCATGTGCTCCTAAAAACGCATTTTGTCCTAGTTGGTTAAAAACAGACAATAGCACCACCCTTTAATATTCACAACTGACCATCGGTGTTTGTCCGTACTATTTACTAAACAAACGAACTTCACTGCGGAATAACTCATCAGAATTTATTCGTACAATACATCTTGTCTAACAACGTAGCTTGTTTCAGTTGCAGATAAAATGACGGAGCATATTTCAGCTACTATCAATAACGTCCGCTGTGTATCAGAGTATCGGATCGCCCGCTTGTTTTGCATTTTTCGTTCTTTATTTTGCCTGTGAACAAAAAGCAGCAACTGCGGGAGTGCGGGAGAAGCACAGCTCTAGTTACGGTAGAGCGGTCTCTTGACGAATTGCGCGCCAATTGTCCTAGTGTGCGGCAGACACCGAGAATCGAGTGACGGCGTGGCGTACCAGCCCGCCCGGCTCGTTCGCCGACACCGTACGCTGTCTAGACGTCACTCGCTTGTGCCGGGTTCGTGATCAAATGTGAATGCACTCTATGTATTTTATAAAAATCTGCGTATTAATGACCGTCACTGAGCTATTCAGTGCAGAAAAGAACAGGAATTTGATGAAAGGTTAAGCTTTTTGTAAATAGCCAGCTTACCGCTTTAAATAATCTATAACATAAAAATAATTCGCTGAATGTGTTGCTAAGTGCAAATCTCGAGAGCAACTGAACCGATTGCGCTAATTCTTTTATTACAATATTCCTTGAAGTACGAGGGTGGTTCCTACGGTTAGAAAATTGTTAAAAATTGCCTAAAAAAAAGAAAAATTAAGAATCGACTGTTAGGCGGTACGAAGTTCGTCGGGTCAGCTAGTTTAATAATAATTATTATATTTTTGAGAATCAAACCTTTGTTTATAGATATTAATCGTTAAGCTTATACCAAGGGTTGTTCTTACAAATTTTCTATTGGCGGTCTGTGCTGCATTTCAATCTTAACAGCCCATTATTATCCCTCAGGGAAAGGCCTCTTCTCATACAGAGAAGGTATGACCATTGATCTCCACGCTTGCTCAAGGCGGATTGGCGATTTCAGATTCCTTGAGAAGGCTAGGTTTCCTCACGTTGTTTGCCTTCACCACTGAGCCATTACGACTTTTTATTGCTGCATTTACCTACATTATATCTTTGTTTTTGTTTATTACAACCTTGTTTGTATTTTTATACATTTTGCAATATAAATAACACGTGGCTGGCAAACAATTTCTTCGGTTCACTAGTCACCTTAAAATAAATACAAGACATGATATATATTTGACATCTATTACGTATCACATCAAAAGGGTTCACTGACACTAGCTTATAGACAGCTAGTTTTTCTTATGAGCCAGTTCACAAAATTTTCTTGTTCGATTAGTTCAAATTTAGATAACAGATGGCAGCATCGTGCAGATATGCGTAAATAAACAATGCAAGCAGTGTTGAGATGGATGAAACAACCTTGAGCCGTATAATGTGTCTACCTTGATATGGCAGTTTATGAAAATTTACTCATCTCAGTGAATAAGAACAGTTTATTCTAAACTAGTAAAATGAAAAAAATAACAATTAACCCGCCATTTCCATCCTAAGAATTTGCAAGTAATTAACTATTAATGCTACTTGTACTTAAACGGATAAGTTTTAATTATATATATATTTATAACAATAAAGCAGAAGAATTTAATAATAAACCACAAACCGTTTGAAAGACATTGATTGATCACATTTAGAACGCTCAAAGTAAACATGATTTTTTAGATTCATCATAGAATTAAAAAAAAAACAAATATCATACTTTTATGACTCAAATTTGTCTTTATAAAACTTGGCATTAGGAACTCTTGTAAAATTATGAAAAATATATATCCTTCTTACAAAATTTTTACGGTAAAAAATAAATTTTACGGTAGTAGATCCACGCTGATTTCAGCATAAATGGGCCGGATCGTCCGGGGAAGTACTACCCTCTCATAGAAGATCGACATAAGAGTAGTAGTATCCGTACTACTGCGTTTCGTTCGGTGAGTGAGAGCGCCGGAGGCCCAATTTCCCCCCTTTCCTCTTTCCTCACCTCCCTCATTCCCTTCCCCTAACCCCATTCCCAGCCGCCATAGTGGAGGCCACCATACCAGCAGTTTAAGACGATGGCTTTTGGTATAGTGGCCGCCACTTCTGGATTCTATTGACTGCTTACCATCAGGCGAGGTGGAGTCACTTTGGTAGGCATAGATATAAAAAAAAAAAATGCAATAAAATTTGCTCCTCAAAGTATTTTATTCTTGAGCGGTCGAACAGCTCCTGCAACAAGGCACTCAAGGCTCTCATTATTTATTATATTTGTAACAAGAATATTTAGTTTTCCTGTTTTCACCACCCACACTGATAATTTTTTTTTTGTCACATTCACACAGCACCATCTAGTCCCAAATTAAGCAATTATATTTGCTTGTGTTATGGATACTAAACCACTGATATACTACTTATATACATTCTTTTTTGTAAATACATACATATTATAGATAAATTACACCCAGACACAGAACAAACAATGATGCTCATCACACTAAGGTTTGTCCTAGGTGAGAATCAAACCCACCACCTCCAGCTTGGCAGTCAGAGTCACTAACCACTAGGCCAGTCAAATACATAGCATCGACCGTAATATAAAATCAGCAGTTCCTATCTTCTAGAAGTGCTTCTAGATGCCGTTGACCATGTGTAGTTTTTTTACTAAATCCGATTAATTTCGACTCATTAGCTAAAATTAATATACCTAATAAATAAGTTAAATAACCCTTATATATTAGTAAAATTAGCAAATTACAATACCTAGTAAAATTTTTATTGCTAAACATAGACATTATTTTTTATATTCTCTGACGCCGTTCAGTGGTGCTGGTCTCATAGACCGGATTGGTGCTAAGTTGCTGGAATGTACGCTTGTGATGCTGCCACTGGCTGTACTTAACGGTGGGCTACGTGCAATGATGCAGCTTCTTAAAATTACAACGCGGGTTTATGACGGGTAAAAAAGTTATTCGATCTTTTCAAATCACACGGTCTCACAGACATAGTGATAGACACGTTAAAATGACTTAAAAAAAGTAAAAGATAAAAGTAAAAAAGGGAAAACCTTTATGACTATATTTTAGAGGTCACCGATAAAAATAATAATAAATAAATAAAATAACTATTATGTCGGAAAAGCACCCATAACCATTTGTTTGTAACAATTATCTATGTTAGTAACTGTACCATGTAAGATACATTATTTTGTGCATTTGAAAATCAGTGCCTTTGAGGGATATCCCAAGAAGTTTTGGTCGCAGTATATTATTGCGTTTATTTCGTATATTTTCGTTATTAGAATGCGGAAAAAAAATGACATAGACCAAGTCATTTCAAGTCATTTAGAGTGAGGTTAGCAATCATTTTATATTTATCTAAATGAAGTGAATTTTAATAAAATTGAAAGAATAAGGGTTCTTTATAGAACAAAGAGTATAGTGATATATATATTTTATAGTAATTACGCTTTGTTTAAACGAGAAAGTGCAATAAAGTTGCAAAAATTGGTATAACTCTTTTCTTTAATCATCAATTAAAATTATTAATAATCGAAAATCTATTCTATTATTAATCAAGGAAAGTATATAAATAATGTTTATTGTATCTAATTTAGTCAAATATTAATGTGAGATTTAGGACTCCGAAATTGACTCTGCAAGGATTTTTCTGTAAACTAGATGTGGGAGATTGATCACCACAAAGAAAATAAAGGAGATTTTGTAAATGTGTTCTATTAAAGAACAATACGAACAATTGGACTTTATTTTCCATGTATTTAACAGTTACAAAGCATTATCTAATATGGTAAACTAGGCGCTCAAAATCTTAAAATTTTCTCACAAAAACGTGAAATGGCTCATATTAGGCTCCAGTAATAAAGTGAATCTATACGAATTGATTAAAATCATGGAAATTGATTGCCCACTACTTTCAGAAATTAAATGGTATAAGCATAAACACATTATGCATCTTCACATTAATAAAATTAATCAAACACACATCACGATCTTTTTAGACGACGTTTAAATATAGAGATAGTTTGTCAAAAATCAACTGGATACTGTCATAATTTCAGCCAAAAGACATACACTGTCCGAGACGTAACGTGGGCAGACTTTTTACAAAATGGTCCGACAGCCTTACGATAATAACATGACTTATAGCGTCAAAACAATAAACTATAAAGCCTCGGAACTTCTAAAAGGTGTTTAAAGTGGAATTTATACTCTTTTCCCTCACTCTATATCTAAATATTATTCATAGTTTCACCCGCTTTTACTAATATACGAATAGGCGATTTCAAGTCAAAGCGACATAACATATTCAATTGGATTTTCAAGAAGCCCTTACGAGATGTCAAGTATTGGCAATTACTACAGTTTGAAACGTTCACGTCAGAGGTAAACATGAAAGAAAAGCTAGTCGTTTAAATGTATTAGAAAACCTTGTACTTCGTATATTCTTTGATATAATTTCCCTTTGACATACGTATTATAATGGCTGTTCTTCAAATGATCGGCAAAAAATGTTTCGTATATTTTGTAACAAAATACTGTAAGTATTGAGGTGACATTGGAACGAATATTATACTTGCAAGTAATATGTTTCAAGATTATGTAAAAGAGTGCGTGCTGTTACTGGTCATATGTATTTTTCCAGAGTGTAGATGTATTTTGGTATTTGTATGTTTGAAGTACCGCGCGAAACAGAGATCGAATATCGTAGTACTAAAGTTGTCACAAATAACATAAATTAAAAAATCTCCATCTCTACAATCCGATGAGCCCAAACACAACTGCAAGTCTAACGTGTTACTGCAGCACTAGGTGAAAATTATTATATTCTTGCAAAATAACTAAAGTAACATTAAAACAAATTGATTTATTTTTTAATTTATTTAATTAATAATATAAATTATGTGACTCTGGCTCACATCACTTAATTGCCTATAAAACTACTAACTAGATTATATTAAAGCATATCTAAAAAAATCCCCGATCAAATCAGCTTAGAAACAATCCTACTAATATTATAAATGTTTGTGTGTATGTGTGTGTGTTTGTTGCCACTCAGCGCCTAAACGGCTGAACTAAAATTCGTATGTAGATAGATTCGGTGTCGGAGACGGACATAGCCTACTTTTTATCAAAGTTTTTTAGCCAACAACATATAAACAGTATAGTTATTTAATAATATTATAACAGCCTTCTAAGCAGGTACCTACATTCGCCGACGTTAAAAGTATAATAAATTTGATAGTCATTGGTTTGAACAAAATGTTAAAAGAGAAATAACTAATACTAGGTACCAACGAGAAATGGTTTTGAAACTTTTTCCTTATTTCTCAATTTCCTGACGTTACCAACATGAAATATGTCTTATTGCTTACTCTTTCATTCTTGCAACGCCGTACTTTCACAAACAAAGGTCCAAATGAAGTATATTATGTTTGGAGTTTCCGGTTTATTTTTAACTTTTTGTAGAATCCTTTGTTAACAGGTTTATTAGGCGTTGTAGTACCTAGTATATTAAAATAGTGTACAATACATTGTCAGCGTAGAGGATGCCGCATTTCAAAAAGATGGGTCTGGTAAAATCGCTATGGTATGTTGTCGTTTCGGTATCGTTTAATCATATTATCTTACTTTTGAAACAAAAGCTAGCGTTTAACAAAGATCTCGTTCGTTTCTTGGTATGTTACGTTATTTTATATACCACCACACCTAATACAACTACTGCCACAGTACCTACCTATCTACTCTATGTAAGTTTTATTTCATCTAGTTAGTACGAATTGCCAAAACAGACGTGTAACGTATACATACAATAATAAAACATTTTTCTCTTAACTTACTCTATCTAATAGAAAAACACAGAACACACACACACACACAGAACAAGGTATGAATTGATCAAAACACAAGTAAATCAAAACAGCATTTAGATAATGGTAACATTGTTTTGATATAAATTAAGACAGCACATAACATTTTCTAATTTATTAGGCATACATAATTATCACCAATTTCCAAAATAAATCTATCGCATTATTTATTATATACTGAATATTGTTTTATATAAGCCTACTTTGATGATTAGCTCAGTTTGTTACGTAATAAATGTAATCTCACAACCGTCATTCGTAATTCGCACATCCCATTTTATGTGCAATAAATTTATAGTGACCTAAATCCAGCAGTAAACGTGACTGACATAGTGACGATGATTAAATTTATGATACATCGATGATGCTTTAAATTTTATACCTGAATTTAATATTTTTACAACTTTTATGGCAAACAAGCATACGGCCTACCTGGTTGTGTGTAATCTATGAACATGGCTGTCTTCTCTAAGAATTGCAGAAACTACGGTAACAAAACATAACCAAGTTCATCAAGTTGCCCACCTTATACGGAGATTACGATCTGTGAGAAAAAGGAATAGGTTTAAGAGGAAAACTAGACTTCCGAAGTTCTCACGCATCGAACAAAACTTAATTAATAGTATGGATCGAAAATTTTATTTCATTCAGTAATCTTTGAGATATAATAACTTTTCCAATCGGTACCTATGATTCGAAAATGCCAATACTGTCGAGTGTAAAATATAATAAAGATATTAAAGATTAAATTAAACATTGTCCAGACTCTTATAAATTATACTGCTCGAAATCACAATGATAACTTCACTGTATTTAAATGATTTGCATACACAAAAATATCTGGCGGTATGGATAAGTTCCTCCTTAAAAGAAAAAGCGGGAAAAGCACTGGCTGAATATATTATTGTCTTCGTTGTTCCATTTTGGAAAAATTCAATATAAATGAAAATGATCTTGATAGCGAGAACGCAAACGGTTGGAGAAAACAAAAAACGTTATCAGAGCGCGGTGTGGACAGCTTGGTTATTTGTCGAGTGTTGAAGAACAAAGAGATTTATTTTTGAGGTCATTACACAGATTCATTCGCATTATATGTAGTATACGCTGATTATATAGGGCTATACTCCATTTGCTTCTTTATCATGATATATATACAAATAAACTCGGTAGTAAATATTGTTTTGGATAGTACAAAGCTGCTTAATAATTTTAAAAATATATATAGAAATTTTAATTAAAATTGAAATGATATTGTTTAACGTAATTTTTCTTTTCTAATTTGTAAATACTCTAAATACTTGAACGACTTTATAAACCAGCTGCATATTATTAGATTAACTGCAATATATTATATTTTCGTTACACAGTGTAGTAATAAATTATATTTTGAATAGGGGCCAATATTTTCCTACGACATATCTACCATGCGTTAGCATATTTACGTTTATCTCACTGGTGACAGCGTGAAATATCTATTTTAAATAAAAATATTATACAGCGCTCCTTGTATTATTTTAATCCAAGAACTAAATATTTTCGTACAGTTGCTGTCAGTGGTGAAACAAAAAAATGGTGAAATTAAAAGTTCCACTAAATCCGAACTTAAAAACTTGGACGTAAAAGTTCGATAACTGCAATGCAGTGCTATTTTTATTGAAAATTGGAAGGTTGATACAGGTTGACAACTTATCGGGACACAAAGCCGTGGCAGACCTCGCCATGTACCGGAGCGACGCCATTCAACGTTTTCCAATGCACTTTATCATCGGCAGTACGAGAGGGATGTGACGTGCTTTTTATGCCACCTTTATAGAAAATTGTACCGGCAAATACGGTTAGAGTGTGTCGAAAAGTAGAACTAATTGAAAAAGATTCAGACTGCGTCTTCACTAAAGTGGCCTTATAGGGTACTTAAATAAAAAAAGGAAATGGGGCTTCTAGGTTGTTAAGAATTTTGTTCTGTTGATTAGAGAATTGAATACCTAACCGTAACAAAATAAGTATTGATTAAAACTTTTTTTGTATAATAAATAATAGGTATACTTTACAGATTTATCAATAAAAATATTATGATTTTTTGCTGTAAATGGAATTACGACTAAGCAGTATTTTAGTTATCTTTTAATTTTTGTCTAATGTTATACTTCGGTTTCTTATTATGAAGATAATATTTGTTGTTTGTATTCAGGTGATATTATTTGAAGTTGGTTGTATGAAGCTGTAAAGAATTGCAATTGAAACTTGTGTTGTCACACAATTATGTAAAAGTAAAAATATATATGCCTTTAAGTATCGAACAAAGGAGAAAGTAGTGGCTCATTAATTTTACGTAATTATTAATAATTTGAATATTTGCCCGACTGCCGAACCAATTTAATTGTAATTTGAAACAGTTGCAATATAGCACTAAATTGCACTTGCGGGTTCTGACAAAGTTGTGAATATGCCATTTCCTCTTATCTAAATGATTACGTGATGTGTTAAGTTTGGACAAGCGTTTGTACTGGTTTAGTTTTGTTCGTGGGCTTTCCGTTTGATCTCTTAGATAGATATAGTTTTGTCTTTAATTTAAATCGATCTAATTTATTTGAGAGTTAAAATCAATACTTATAACTCTGATTTGATTTATTTTTTTTGTCTGATCTGAAATGGTTATTGCTATGATAAGGTACCAATTTCATTTAGCAGGCAATTACAATGTCCGTTTTTTATTGCCTACAGTGGCACACGAGCCATCAGTCCACTTACTGGTAAGTGGCAACTGTCGCTATTGCCTTCTCATAGACTATTTATGTAAAAGTCTTGTGAGTATGTTTTTCATCTCTTTCCCCATTTTACACCTCTATTACAGCAACCATTTATCATCAAAGGGTGTGTGTAGGTATACTTGTTCGCCATCAAAATTCTATAAAAAAGAGGACCATTAATTTGTCTGGCATGTCAGACGGTCGAAAGACCAAAAGCCTATAAAGTCAAAAAATATGCATTTGCTTCTGTTGGATCCCAGCTGTTGTCTTTTTATGTTGAACGTAGAGAGAAAACGTACCTATTTGGCTAAAAGGGTACTGAATACGATTGTAGATGGATGAAAGGATAACGAAGCCCAAGGAGTAGATGATGAATTGTTGCGTAAGGAATAATATGAATATTAACGGCGATTATTTATTTTGTTAAGATGACAGCTGTTAGGGGCGAATGGAAATAAAATAGGTACATTTTATGACTAGCAAAATTAATATGGAACCATGGCAAAACAGGTGTAGAAGAAAATGCATTATTTAGTTTTCGAATCAGAAAGAAGCGCGCTTCAAAGTCAGAATATTTACATTTTTGCACTGTTAATAGAAACGTGTCAACTACTTTTAATATGACTTAACTATACAATAATTCGTTATGACAAATGTGATGAATAAGAGAATTAAATAAGAGCCTAATTACCTTTTTTACACTATGACACTAATTGGAATCTTATAGTTTACTACATTTTTAGAGTTTTTTTAAATACCATTTTTATTTAATAAAAAAATATAAAAGTCCCGTGTATACCACTCAGGACTTTTACATTTGTCGCAATCATATATATTTGTTATCAGTTTAAGAAAGTATAGTAGATATTTCAGAATATTTTAATTTATGCACAATATTTTAAACACAAGACTTAAAGTTTCCAATTAGAAATTTTATAATCATCATCTTCGTTGTCGTCAAAGACAAGAAATTGAAATTTTTGCATTGTTTACACTTGAGCACCACAAGTATAACGTACGTAGTTTTTTTCGTAAATGGAGATTGAAATTAAAATATAGAAAAACCCTGTTGGGTTTTTATCAACAACAATAAACCCATCTTATTTCGCATCAAATATGCCTTCCTAAGTTATGTATCTGACGTTATGTAAATGTAGTCTCATCACGGCACAAATTTGCACATCATTTGCCGACTTGTTATATATTTCAACAAACTTTTCTCTACTTTTGTACTTAAACGAGCATTTCGAATGAATTTGAAATGTAAATTATATTAAAATTAACGCAAAACTTGTGAATGGTATACATTTATTGTGTTGTATTTATTTAAATATGGTATTTTGTTTCAGTAGTTTTTATGATTACTTTTAAATTATAGATTAATCTTTAATTGTTCACTGCACTGTCATCGTGATAAATCCAAATCCTGTATCTTCAGTTATAGTACTCGTACTTATTTGAATATACGTATATATGAATGAGTTCGTTTGATTACATGGATTTAGTTGTTATTAAAATTCATACCTACAAATAAAATATAACTGGAGACATAATTTCCACTAAACTTGTAATATTACAGTAAATCAAGTCAAGAGTTCTAAATAACTTAATCTCTCAATTACATCGAACAGAATAGACGAAATGTAAATACACTCCATAAACCATTTCAAAAAATATATAACGCTATATATTTCGTCATACAAAATATATACGCTATCTACAAAATGGAAAGGATCGATGCACCGGTGTGCATCAGCATAAAATATTGTAGCTCGATAATAACGTATACGATACAACAAACACCTTAATACCCCATCAATACCTGTCAGGGGACACTAGAGACAGTATTAGTGGTGTTCACTACATCTATTTGCTATTAATATTGTATTAATCGATAGAACATTAGTAGCGAAGAGACTATATACTTAACTATCCTCTTGATGTTTAATTCTGATAAAATTACGAGCAGGTATATTTATATATTTGTGTGAAAAATGTCTACTATTGGACATACACTTCTCCCAAAGGAAAACATTCGTCGCTACCTCTCGGCAGGCGTTGTTAGCCGCATTAAGGTGATATTTAGTACGCAGGCTGTTTGTTACCTTATATCATCAGACTGAAGGCGTTCACTGCAGTATATAGGTATCCTACAAAGTAAAGTGTTTGCCATAGTCACTAGCTATCGCATTATTTGGTTATCGCATGAAGGAGATAGTACGCACTTACGCAGGTAACGCTGCTGCCTTATGCTGATAAGTTCATTCTACAAGGCAGTTCTTGAGTCATTAATATTATCCTCTGTTAACGTAACATAGACGGAGTTCCTGTAGATTGATTCAGAAATATTGTCTAGTAGCACGAAGTTGTACAATGACTCTATCAGCAAAATACTACCGGGTCAACCCTTTATGTGAGCCGCCTTTTATGTTTTATCCCCGTTAATGACGGTCCAGCCTTTATTTCTTCAAATTGGTGTGAAAATTGTGAAAATTCTCTAACTGGCCCGCCACTCTGAAGTTATTTGTATAGAGATATACAATGGTACGGTCATTGACATTAATCTGCATCAATCGTTCCCGTGCAATATAAATTACAATCGTTTTAGTTAGAGTTAGAGTTTACGAGTGCTTTTGTTTAATATAATCCCGAATACAAAAAGCGTAGCTCACAAATATATTTATTTGATGATTTTTTTGGTTGAGGAAATGTTATGCGTAATTCAAGTTTTACCTTTATTTATTTTAACTTTTGTAAAAAGGAAATTATCCCCTTCAAAGAATTGACTAAATCTAATATTCAAAACTAGATTTGGAAGTCAAAGTAAGTATTATAAATATAATATTTAGGGCGAATCCATTGCGTAGAACAAGATGTTAAAGTAGAACGTCCAACACTATGTGTTGCAATCCACTTCAGTGCTAAGACATTTTAAAAACTTTCAATAATTTTAATTATATAACATTTAATTTTATAATAAAAAAAAGAAAACAGAAGTAAAATGACATTTGTGATTAAGTAACTGTGATAATTACCAATAAATTGGTACACATTTGAAACGGCATATTCTGTCATATGACCCTTTTAAGCTAAAGGTACGATGTTAATATTCACATTCTTGTGTTCTATTATTTTATTAAACTAAGATATTCAAACGCCTGTAATGTCAGCGGCATGGACGTATTGACAAAAAATAAGTAGATTGATTCGCATCACATAATAACATGCTAACGCCTATACTATCTATATGGTTAATTAATTAGATAACCTCATTGTATGAGGTAATTGTATTCTAATATTTAGCTAGAACTAGTTAGTTGTCAGTGACGAGCTGTCAGTGTGTAGATTGAATTACGACGATTTCTCGGCACATTTTGAGATTATAAACAAATTGTTCTTTTTTTGTAAGTCTACTTAGAAAAATTTAAATTATTACGACAAATTGTTTATATAAATGTGCCTTGGTAAATAAACCTAACATTAACTATACCTAAACACGTTCCTACTTGTACAACTTTCTCTAATACTATTACTTTTCTCTAATATTTTAAGTTTATCTACGACTTACCTACACAGTAATAGTAAAGGAAAACTTGAACTGAAAAAGTATGAAAAAAATTACAATTCGACATTCCCTTTCTATTTTCCATTCACTCGGCATGAGAACTTTACCTGCAATGGAAATATAATTCATCTTAAATCTGTTACTATTATAGCTGCCAAATCATCACAAAACCCATTCCCTAATGACTCAAGCATTGAATAACATCAAAACAATTGTCATATTAAATTATCATTTAATACCTTTGCGGATAGGTGTGGCTCGACGTGACAGTTTGACTAATGAAACGTGCTTACAGTGAAAATTGGCGCCCCACTTCGGTTAGAAGGCAAATTGTTGACTCGTACCGTCATGGCGTCGGAGAGAACCGCGACAGGCGCTTGCGGTTTGCACATATAAATGAAATAACTATAATGTCTCTATTGTATGTATTGACTGAATATTCCTTCAGTTCTGTAGTAGGTTATATCATTTTCGCAGTATTGTAACTTTTTCTAGCAATTTCTTTGTAATCTGAATACTAAAAAAAATTAAACGCACGCGCTATAGGTGAAGTTGCGACTATTATATTATATATTATACTAGCTGTTGCCCGCGACTTCGTTCGCGTGAAAATTCAGATGGGTGCCTCTATGAGAATATTGCGTGCCTGATTTTATGGCAATCGTACATTGTATCAGTATTATCCGTCTCTATGGCGAATCCAGTTTAAACCCGCTACCGCTAAAACTGACAAACCACTTTCACACAAACTTGCGACTCTTATTTGCCCATTTAATAAGGGGGTTGCTGAATAATAAAAAAAGAGTATTTTCTAGTAATTTGGTAATCCTACTATAAAAACTATAGAAATTTTATACATACTTTGCCACCCCTTTATACCCCCTTAGGGAATGGATTTCGCAAAATTCCGTCTAAGTGAGCACCTATATCCTAATAGGAACGACAATGCAAAGTTTGAGATTCCTAGCACTTGTTGTTTCTGAGATTTCGTGATAAGTGAGTGAGTGACCTTTTGCTTTTATGTATATAGATAGCATTTTTATATTGTTTAAATACTGTTTTTCATACTATTTTTAATCTCCCATTAAAACAAATCCTCTTTCACCTACCTAAAGATATCCCTCGTAAAAACAATATACAATACACAAAGGCAAACTTTCACTACAATAACTTTCCCCTTCCCCTTCTTCCCTATTGCACTTTTTCTCCACTCATCACAGTTTCCTCCTTCCTCTCTTCCCCTCCTCCTTCTCCTCTTTACCTCCTTCAGCATTTCTTGCCCCTCCTCCAGCATTTCTTGCCCTTTCCTCCACTTCCCTCTACCTTGCCTCCTCCGTTTCCCCTCTCGTCTGCCTTCCTTCTCCTTTCTTTTCCTCCTGTCCTCTCCCTTCCTATCGCTTACTATCCCTTCCCCTCCCTTTTTCCACCATTCGAGAACTCCTTTCTTTTCGCGTTCCTTCCCCCTCCCTTCATCTGCTGTCTCCCTCACTTCCCTCTCACTTTCCTCTCATTTTCCCCTCATTCACCCCTCACTTAACTCTCACTCCCCCTCACTTCCCCTCTCACTTCCCTCTCACTTCCCCCTCACTGCTCCCTCACCCAACTCACTTCCCACTCAATTCCCCCTCACTTTCCTCTCACTTCCCCTCACTTTCCTCTTACTTTCCTCTAACATTCCCCTCACTTTCCACTCACTTCTCCCTGGCTTTCCCCTGACTTCCCTCTGACTTCTTCCTGACTTTCTCCTCACTTCTCCCGCATTTCGCCCACACTTCGTCTTCACTTCCCCCTAACTTCCCCATCACTTTCCTCTCACTCCCCCATCACTTTCCTCTCACTCCCCCATCACTTCGCTCTCACTTTCCCCTCCCTTCCTCCTTCTCCTCAATTCCTCCTTTTCCTCCCTCCTTTCCCTCCCTCCCCCTCTCTGTAAATTTCAAAGCTAAAGATCTTTGTATAGAATATTTCATCCCTAATTTCACCCCTCTAAATCCACCCGTGTTAAAATAAAATTATAAGTATATTTTTTATTTAAATAGAAGTATTCCAAAACAAAATTTCAAAACTGTAAGTTAAAAAATGAAAAAGATTCATACAATCGATTTCATCCCTTTTCACACACTTAGGAATTAAATTTTAAAAACCCTTTTTTAGTACAACCTCTAGACATTTAGACAAACACACTCTCCAAATTTCAAGTCACTACGACCAGCAGTTTAGACTGTGCGTTGTCTGTTAGTCAGTCAGTCAGTCAGGACAACGCCTTATTGAATATGTATGGGTGTATGGATGTATGGATTAGACGTATAGCCATCGAGGATCAAAGCATACAGGCTGCTAGGAATGCTAACACGTGATAGAGCCACATAAAGCTGACCGTGCGAAAAACAGCTAATACTTAGATCCACGCCCACAACTTTTAGTTGTGTCTGACCTTGGGCTTTATTAATTGTCATCGCGAAACATAGGCTCACTGGAAACTGGACTCATTTAAAACTAAATGGAAGATTGTTTAGAATGAGAGGAATCCAAAAATATTCCGTAACCTGTTAGTCTCTGTTTCTATCAGAAAATGTTCGACGTGATTCTTTAAATTGGCATAACTTTTTTATTTATGAACCGATTGACATGAAACAAACACTAAATGTTAAGTGAAGCTTACCACAATGTATTAGTGAAAACCATATCTAAATCGGATAAGCCGTTTCTGAGATTAGCGTGAACAAACGCACAGACAAACAGACAAACAGACTAACAGACAAACAGACAAACAGACAAAAATTGTAACAATCATTGTTTTGGGTTCTATTTGCGTTGATAAAGGCCCCAATAATTTTTTTCTCATATATTTTCCATGTACAGACAGCGATCGGTTACATTTTTATTATATGTATAGATGTAACATAGCTAAATCTTGGCTCTTTCGTTAGTGATCCAGCTCTAAACTGATCCCGCAGTTGACATATTCATTGTATTTAATTATTTTTCTCTAGTCAACTGAGCCCGCTTTTAAAAATGTTATTCTATTGTTTATTTTCAATTTTGTGTACAGGCTTGCAAAAAACTGACCAGTAGAACAAATTATTTATTCTTCTGCTCTCTGCCCGCTTCGTAATCGTAACTATGTATATTTAGTTCTAAACATTAAACTGTAGTTTTATTGTTTAACTATCATAAATGAATTTCAAAAAGTTTAGATTTTTTATTTACAATAGAACACGATATATTTAATGTGACTTAATCCATACATCCATACTAATATTATAAATGCGAAAGTAACTCTGTCTGTATGTCTGTCTATCTGTTACGCTTTCAACCATTCAACCGATTTTGATAAAATTTGGTATAGAGATAAATTAGACCTCGGGGAACAACATATATTTTATTGCAAAAGATTGGCTTGAAGAGGTTGAATTAAGGGATGAAAGTTTGTATGAAAAACCGTCAATGTAAACAGACGTATAACCAACATACAAGCATGCAGAGCTATGGCCAACAGCTAGTTAATATGTATAATAATGTGTCTTCGCCTAATATCTTGAAATAGTTTCTCCTATACTATGGATATAACAATAAGAAAGGGGGTCATTATGCAGGTATCTATTTCTTACTATTCTTGTTCTAAGTGTATTCTTGTGTGACATATCGCCCTCTACCATTTTACACCCTATACCTACCTAGCAGTCAGCGAAAATTGCAAATATATATCATTCGTTTTAAAAATCTGAATGGTCCGATTTAGTAATCATAAAAAAATAAAACATGGTGCAGAGAAAATATTTAACCAGTTATTATTTCATCGGCCCATTACATGAATGATGTTTGACCGACAGTCCGTGAACTAAAGAGTTTTATCTTCTAGTCTTGAAGCGTCGTTGTAATGAGTTCTAATAAATAGAACTTAAAGACTTGAGCCTTTGCAACACTAAAGGTAGCATCTTACAACGCCAAACTTTCACAATGACAATACCTCAAAAAGTTTATAGCGCAGTCTAAAGTAACTATGTTATTCAACTTAATTTACCTATTACCTACCTAACTCATCAAATACATTCAGCTATAATTTCAAGACTTTCTGTATCAATTTAATCTGACACTGATAAAATAATTCAAAAGAATTAAGTGTCAGAACCTCAAATCTCACTACGAAATCCTTAGCAAAGTAAAAGATTTTCATTTAAAACGAGATGGCTGGATTTTTAAATTCGTCACTTAAAACTGTGCCTGCAAATAAGTTATTAGCCGGAGAATACAGTTGCCAGCTATTTTAGGATTTGTGAAGTAGTCTCATTAATTCAAGTGTCCGTAGTCCGGACAGTGGCGCGACAATTTCTTCCTAAATCCATTATAATGGACGGCTTTGTGATTTTTGCGCTTTGTTCTACATCGTTCTGTCGGCAGTCGCCGCCACCAATCCAAAACTAATTACCGGCTCAAGTGCAAGAAGTTCAACAAGTATCCATTTGCGAAACAGTTTTTATAAGCTTGGACCTACATACAGAAATACAATTACGCTTTCAATTGATGCTGCTATCTGTAAGGCATTTGACGCACAGGGTCTCACTACTAAGACTATTGCTGATAGGTTTGCGAGCAATTTTGACAGTGCCGTAAAGGATATAATACCAGATAGCAGTGTTAAATTACTAGACCCCAAACATTATAATAATCCCTTGAACTCCAGTTTGTTATTTAAAAAAGCTACGCGGGAAAAAATACAAAAAATAATAAATAGCCTTAACTCCAATAAAGCGCCCGGATTTGATAGTATAAAAGTTTCTGATATAAAAATGGCCGGTCCAGAAATATCAAACGCAATTGCAGACTTGATTAACTGTAGTGTGACTACTGGCGTGTATCCCGATGAACTAAAAATAGGATGTGTCAGACCAATTTATAAAAAAGGTAAAAGAGATGATTATGCTAATTATCGCCCCATTACATTACTATCTTCTATAGATAAAATCGTGGAAAAATACCTTTGTAAACAAATTCATGACTTTTATAAAAAACATGAGGTTATCTGTCCGAATCAATTTGGTTTTCAAGCTGGTAAAAATACTACGGTACTATTATCAAAATTTACGGATGAAGTAAATGGCCATCTTAACCAGCAAAAATTTTATTTGCACTATTTATTGACTTCTCTCGCGCTTTTGATACTCTAGACCACAAGCTATTGATCAACAAATTGGAACTTAGTGGTATTCGCGGCCCCCTGCTTAACTGGTGCAGAAACTACCTTCAAAACAGAAAATATGCTGTCAAAATAGATAATTCACTTAGTGAACAAATTCTAGCAACCGAAGGCACAGCGCAAGGCTCAGTTCTTGGGTCCCTTCATTTTCTGTCTTACGTAAACGATATGACCAGTAGTATTAACCAGTGTACATGCTACCAGTTCGCAGACGATACCTGTCTAGTAATTGCTGATAGAAATCCTCAAAAGGCCTGCGACCTTTTGCAATCAGACCTGAATTTGTTATTAAAATGGTGCCATGATACTGGTCTGGTCCTGAATTCAAATAAAACCAAACTACTAATAATAAACTCCCCATACTTAAAATATTCTCCACCTACACACATAGTTGCACACAACCATAGCTGCTTGCATAAAATGAACACTGGAACATGTGAGTGCCCACAAATAGAAGTGGTGTCCTCACAAAGGTACCTCGGCTTGTAGATTGACAGTAAATTCAACTGGAGTAACCAAGTCGAACATGTTTGTAACAAGCTCAGACAGTTCCTGGCTAATATTATAATCCTTAAGAATCGTATACCCTTCAAAGTAAAACTTATGCTTTATAACTCTTTAGCTGAATCATATATCCAGTATGGTCTTAGTAGCTACGGCCGTACCTATAAAACATATCTCGACCAAATATACAAACTCCAATTAAGAATCCTTAAAAATCTAGTATCAAACAAAATTAAAACACAATTTCATAACAACGATTTTCAGCTATTTAAACATTGCAAGGTATTACCTATACATACACAATTTAAATATGCCCTCTTAAAGGAACAATTTTTTAACACCAATATGCAAAAAGAAATTAACCATCCTGTTTACACTCGTGCCGTCGCTCAAAAACGACTTTGCACGGTAAGCGCAAAAAATTCCTACGGTGAGCGTACATCGTTCTACTTGGTTCCTCGACTTATTAACCAACTACCCCCTAAATTGCGTAATGAAATAACTTTATCTACTATTAAAATTAAACTAAAGTCTCACTTTTTAGAAAATATGGAAGGAAATTCTAAAGACGTGTAGTTGCCAAATTTCTAAACCCATATACCTATGTTCTAAGTATTTTAAGAATGTTCTATTGTCGACGTTGATTTATTTTAGCACTCATCACAAACCTCTGTGGTTTTAGAATGCTATGTAACTAAATAATTGTCTGAAGTGTAAACTGATAAATAAATAAAAAAAAAAAAAAAAAAAATTGAGCAATCGTATTTCTGTATGTAGGTATATACCTATCCATAAGGTGTATAGTAGATAGGTAAGATTTACAATACTTATAGATATAAATTCAATTATGATGATTTTAGATTTGATGAATTGATATTACCTACCTATTATTAGTACAACAAAGTATATTCGCTGTTATAAGTCTTATTGTAATAACAATCATAATATAACTTTAATTCTTCTGTGTGTTATCATGTAATAAAAAGTTCTTACGATTAACGTTAATTTTTATACGTGCGCTGCATGCTGGATACAGAACTTTCCTGTATTTTTACGGCATTTTAATTCAATATTATCTAAAATTATTATAACAATGATATTTATCACTGTCAGGTCAAAGCTATATAAATAATACTTACCTACTAACATAATGTATCACCGTATGCCGTAAAGATGTATCACCGTATGCCGTAAAGATATATATTTTTTCTACAAAATATACAAAATTTATTTTAAAGTTTTCACAGGAAGCTAACTTAAATTAAAATCAGCTCTGAAGTAGTATAAATAATATCAGTATATTAAGGGATATTCCAAGTCCTAACTTGATTCACCGATTCGCCGAACTCTGACAACAGCATGACGTCTGGCTACGACCATTATAAGTTAGTCTGATCCATGAATGGGATCTAATAATGAGATGTTTCAGCGAATAATACATACTCGCAAATAATATCAATAATAACAAATATAGGTATTGTTAGGTTAGAAATTTAGAAGTTTGTATGCGTAGAAGCTAATATACTTCAGAACTAGGCTGTAGTTTAGGCCTAGGTAAATCAAATCATCATATCGGCCCGTTACTATCCCATTACAGGGAAAGGGCTTTTCTTATACAGAGAAGGTATGAACATTGATCTCTACTGCCTGCTCAAGGTGGATTGGCAATTTCAGACTTCTTCAGAAGTCCAGGTTTCCTCACGATGTTTTCCTTCACCGTCAATCAGAAATGTCCAGGTAAACTCAGAACGTACCTACATGATTTGAAAAATCACATTGGTACTTGCCCGGGTTCGAACCCAACGACCTCGTATTTACGTTACGAAGCGTGTGCCTTCACCACTGGTCCATCACGACTTAATTAAATTAAATCACGACTATTCAATTATTTATCCTTATTATGTTACAGTTAATAGTAAGAGGCATACATTATTTGTAAATAGTAAAGCAAAATCGCCTGTTTCTTTGCTAACTTCTTCTTAACCACGCAACGGATTCTGAGAAGTTTTTTTTTTCTTTATTTTTTAAAGAATTTATTCTTGAAGTTTTGTATGTTCATACACATTATACTGAGAAAAGCTGAGAATTGCAACAAAATAAAAATATTAAAAGTATAAAAGTATCTAAATATAATAAGCAGGGCGGTTCGCTAGTGCTATTTATAAAAACAAGTTAGTCTGACGTGGACTTACTTCCAAGTTTGGGTAGAAGCAACGGAATACTAATTCAATCTATCTGATTTCCGCTAAAGTACAGCTGTTGAATCGTCGGTGATCCCAAACTTACTTATAGTCAGGTCGGTAAAAGAACAATATTTATTTGGCTTTATTTTGTTTGCAATCGTTTACTCTCTATATTTTAATGTATTAACAACAATTTTTTGTTATTTCTTTACAGAAATATCGGTTTAGTGCTACTGTGTACAGACGTTTTGTTAGCACTACGGTAAGTTGGCTTAAAAATAAAATAAAATAAATTTCAGCGTTCAATTTTCGGCTGTATTTTGCTTTCGACAATATTGTGCTTTTCTATCAAAAAATAATTTTCAGTATTAACTCGTTTTTATATGCTGCCTTTCTGATTTCCCCTCAAGACTTGTTAGTAACTAAAATTTGGTATAATACCAACATTCAAAACAACATAATTTATTTCTACGCAGAGAACATAACACCAAATTTTATTCTTGCACCAAAAAAAAGTAGGTAATCTATCGATAAGTATAATAGACGAACGACGGTCACTTATAACCTCACTGTAAATACGAATGTCTGACTCTGACCTTTGAAGCTAAAATTCGACAGGTAAATAGCTTTTAGATAGGAGACGTCAGCGGTTTTGGCGATATAGTCGAATTATGAGGGTCTACCCAAACGAAGTCGAGAACGAAACGTTATTTATGACCTAAATAATTTGGGGACACGTACTATTACGCAAACTTACGTCATGAAAAGGAAATAATAACTGAAAGCTGAAGGATACTCATTTTCTCCTTATGTATGAACTGACTGGTAACGTTTTCCCAAAGCATTTATTGGATATGTACTCGATGCACAGCCATAGGTAACGCCATTGCGCTAATGACAAACATTAACGCTTACCACGGCGGTCTTAGCTAGGATGTTGGTACGTTTGTTGCTCATTGTACTGGTTTAATTATGCCTGAGACATTGCATTGTAATCATGATGAGACCAATGAACCTTCAAAAAGTCTAGGGAAATGAGATTTTTATCATATTTCTCTGCCGAAATACGTCCACTGCTACAATACATTAGAGGTATTGGCCGTAATCGTATCTTGCAAATTGGCGGTCTTAGCGGCAACAGTTTTAACACTTCTGTGCCATGCTGCAGAGTTTATTCTGCCGCATAATCTTGATATGATTTAACCGCTATCATGCAGTTGAATGATTACGTCAGCTAAGTACTCACGACAGTTAGGCTGTACGATTATATATTATACTTTGCTGATAGTAGCGAACTACATTCCCTCAGACTAAATATAATTTCATAATATTTATTTATTAATACTAAGGGCAAGCATGAACACGACATCAGACGCAGGCTGCATGCGAATCTCGTTATTACAAGTGACGTAAGTGGCAATGTAAGTGTGTCAACAATACTTATGTATATACATAAGCTTTTGTTAAAGCAATGAATAAAACCGTTCGGGTGTCGACAAGTCGCGTATTTACGACATTTTCCATTTCTTCGGCACAGTTGAATTAACATTTTTATGGTTCAACAGCAAATGGCATGAACCCCCTCTCATTAGACAACAGCAGGGAACTTTACCCACGCTTTGGTGCGTTATCGAAATTATAGACCCCGATTTCGTATCAAATTCAACAAATTTGCGATGGAAAATATTTTCTTTTACTTTTTCTCTCGTCCTTTTATATATTTTTTACGATTGTCATAAATAAATAACAAAGTAGAGATTGTATTAGATTTTAATCTTGGATTAGTCTTACGTATTAGAAGTCAATTTCAGCGCTTGATATCGCGCCTTTTTGAGAAAAAGGGTCTAACAGACACATAGTTGGAAGACCAAATGATCCTATTAGGCTTTCGTTTTTCTTTTATGTACGAAACCCTAAAAATCAGTATGACGTCAGAAATTAAATTCACAATATTTGCAATGAAAACTCTTCATGTTAGTGCAGGTAAAATACATTGTCTTCCTCCGAGGCACATGCATTTCCACAAACCACGGACATGTTTGTCCATCGTTTTCTCCAAGCGAATCACGTACAGTCGAGTGGACGACACCGTGTCTCTAGAATATAAAGCTCATATAAGGTATATACGACTATAGCAACACTCTAAAACAACATAAATACCGACGTGCTAGGGTACCGTCCGTCGTGCCTTATCCTTGAAACATACTTCGGAGAAACGTTTCTAAAGTGCTAAGCAGTAGATGCGCTTTTCCAGAACTTGCATCATGCAGTTACGTTGCTTTTAATTAGTACGGCAAAATAGGAAATCCCTAATAGGTACTGGTCTGGATTTAAAATCTGATCAACCCAGACGAATCTACAGGCCACTAATAGAAAATATAATTTGTTTTACGTTATGCTTCTTTTTTATGACCGCGTTACAGCTTAGAATGTTTGTGTAGTAGCTTCGGGGAAATTGAATTTCAGAAACTGTTGGCGGGACGACAAATATTATTAGCAAACAAGTGGACTTGCTAGTAGACACAATCAATGGCATATGAAGCAGTCATTTTAAATGTTAAAGTAAAACATAGAGGACTAAATATTTATTAATATTATAAATAATTACAGATATTTATATATGGTAATTAACAAAAAAAAATTCAGAGGTTTCTAGGTGTTGCCTAAAATGGGGCTAATTGATGACTGCCGTGTGGTCATATTTAGTATGAGGTGACTCTATTGCTCCACGGCAACAGAGAAAGTTCCATCTTCTAGACTGCAGACTACATAATAAATATCATGGTCATTGAACATACCAAGAGCCAAAAGGACAGAAATCAATAAATTTTATTAGAAACTAACTAAGAGACAATACTTTAAATTATAAGCTACTTTTTATATATTTAGGACACTACTTAACCTTAGTAAAGTAAAAAAAATAAAAAAAACAACTTGTACTAAAAAAACAGAAACCCGCAAAATATTGTGTTTATACAAAAAATATAAGCTAAACCGTAAAATTTCAAGTTAAGAAAAGAAAACATAATATTTAATTCAAAGAAATTCATACAATTTGTACAAAAGTTAGTTAACACACCTCCTGTGTACATTGGCTGAGCGTATTAGCTTTAAGCCATTTCGTTTTACAACTGTGCAACACTACAACAAAAGCAACTTCAGGTTAATTTACTAAGTAGGAAAACACCAACCTTAACTAAATGCATACAATTCACTAAGTACACTTTATTTAGGTTATTATAAAGCTCCTAAGATGATCTTTAAGAAGACCTTATCAGCTTTAACTTTATTTTAGTCTTAATTGCTGCATTACGTCAATAGGACCCATGTCTATGGGCTAAAGTCGTGGTAATAGCAATTATAATACTTCACGACATGCCATTAATTTAATCTTTTTTTTATTTAGTTAATAAAAATAGATTATTTAGTTTTACATTTTAAAACCGTTTATATTTTGTAAAGAGAAATCTCATACTATTACTACTCACTTAGTATGCGATATTATGAAAAGAAATAAAAACTAGCAACGACATTATATTACGTCCTTTCATCAGAGATAAAAATGTCTACTTATCTCCCAAGACTTGTATTGAAGGAGCAATATAAAATGTTTCTAATGAAAATAAATGCAAAATGAAATCTTATTGAATAAAATCGTTGCATAAATTGTATATAAACCGTTCAAAGGTTAACTATATTGAGAACAGTACACGGTGAAGAGATCTTGAGAGGGTACTTCAGGATACTCTATATGAGAGGTGTTGTGTTATTGTGTTCTTAGTGTGCACTACATCTTATTGATTTATATTTATGTTATTGCGCTTTCCGATAGAGCATAACGATAAGTATATATCTTTAGATATTTTAAAGTACATACGTAGTATTTACTATCGTTTGAATTACTAGTTTTATAGATATTTAGATAGATAGAATATTCTTTATTGTACCTACATCACATATTAGAAAAACATTAGATAGTGACTATAGGCGGTCTTAGGCCGCTATTAGACTATCATAGAAATATGATCAAAGATGTGTTAGAGCGGTATTACATTATCATATAAATATAATTTCATATCTGTCAAATTCTATGATCATAGTTCGACGACCCTCAAACTATGATCATATAGATAATCACATGTAGTTATTATACCGCCATATGTTCTTCATTTAAAAATGACTTACACATCTTTAATCATGTTTCTATGATAGTCTAATAGCGGCCTTAGTCATTTTTAAATAAAAAACATATGACGGTATAATAACTACATGTGATTATCTATGATCATAGTTTGAGGGTCGTCGAACTATGATCATAGAATTTGACAGATATGAAATCATTTATATATGATAATGTAATACCGGCCTTAGGCGATCTGTTCTAGTCTATATAGACAACTAATATAATACTTATGTTTTATATGCGTATAATATAATCAGTACATTAGAGACGAGCAAATATTTTCAACAGATTGGCAAAGGCAATCACTTAAATATAATTATTCTTCAATGGTGACACGCCCGTATAATTAATATTTAAGATCTCGAAATAAACTAACACATTTGCTAACGGATACATCGTGTAATTAAAACATTACTTTTACAGAGCTACAATATAAATCAAGCTTATTTGAAATTCATAATGGTCTTGCAACGCGCGACGCTAATCTTATAAATTATGAAAAACAACGAGAAAGCTATAAATTACAATTCAGTTACTTGACACTGGTAACGAGACCGTCTCAGTAGAACGCACAACATTCTTCTCTCATCTCTAAACTAGCTGTTGCCTACGGGCAACAGCTAGTTTAGAGCTACGGCTCCGCCCGCATGAATTTCGGTAATATCTCTGTTTTGATTTTTCACACAAACTTTTATCTATTTCAACCAATTTTTATTAAAAAAGGTCTAAACTATCACTATACCAAATTTCATCAATATCGGTTTAGGGTTTAGGCGTGAAAGCTTAAATGAAAGTAACTCTGTACGTCTGTCTGTCTGACAGACGTACAGAGTTACTTTCGCATTATAATATTAGTATGGATTAGTATGGCTAATATAAACTCACTGTTTTAGTATAAAGCAAACTCGCTGTTTTGTTCTATCTGTTTCTTCGCTAAAATGATTTTTGAATTTATACTTCTTTTGGCGCGATTGGGAAAAATGATGAGAGTGAATTTTTACGATGCGCGCGCACACCGCTGGAAAAAAGAAACACCTTGAAGTTAGTTGCGAACCTTTTACACCTTGAAGTTAGTAATTATAAATATACATAAATAGCATGCAACAATAATTAAAAAATCATAAAATATAATTAAAATAAAATTTATTTTTCTTTTTTTTAAATTATGGCTCAAAAATAAATTTTTGTGCAAAATAAATTGTGTTATTTATTTGGTATTTTTGGATTGTTACGCCAAAGAAGTATAACTTCTTACGTGCGTACATGAGTACACACACTCTTTTTTTATATAGGTACTTACTTAGCCATACATGAAACTTATACGTCAAAATTACAAAAAAAAATGTCAGTCTATTGACCTACAGCCAATTGCATATTACAACCTGTATCATTGTTTTTACCTTTCATTATGGGTTGATAAGAATAATATGACGTATGTGTCCCGTATATGTTTGAAGGTGTACTGGACATTTTACGTCAATTCTTTGTTTAATAAAAATCATTGTGTACCTTTATAATATTATTATAATTGTTATAATTAAGTTACCTAAATTAAATATGTATATAAGTAGGTACCGTATAGATGAAGTCTTAGCGGGTCTAAATCCG
Source organism: Parascotia fuliginaria (assembly GCA_963082885.1). NCBI lineage: Eukaryota > Metazoa > Arthropoda > Insecta > Lepidoptera > Erebidae > Parascotia > Parascotia fuliginaria. The sequence goes on along the minus strand of OY720173.1, from coordinate 12,943,762 downwards.
CTAAGACCTCATCGATAGATACTATTAAATGCTCGTAAAGCGGACCGGTATTTTTGTCGGATTTGAAAAATTATTTTATGATAGGCCCAGTTCTCGAGAAAGGTTATAGGCTATGTAACATCACGCTACTGGCGACGGGAGCAGAGCAGTAAGCTAAGACGCGGGTGAAACCGCGCCGCAGAAAGCTCATCCGTCATAAAGTGTGCAGTGTGTTGCGTCATGATGTCTGTTGAGGCAGAAGAATTCTGGAATGGTGACCACAACGGACCGGAAAGCTTATCGTGGGCAGAACCCTCACAAGGTGGGACCGACTATCGGTTGATGAGGACGGCTTATGAGCAGTCAAAATGGCAGCCTACAACGTCTTTCGACTGAAATGATGGTGATTATCGAAGCAATCTTTAGAATATCAAAGGTTGAATATTAGGAATGCAGTAGTTTCGAAGATTATTCTCCACATACGAATACCTACGTGAAAAATCACTAAATTATCCTTTTCTCTTTATAATTTTAGCAAAAAACTCATGAATAGTATAATATTACTCTAATTAGCTAGGTACATCGTAACTATACCTATAACACAAGTTAAAAAAAGGAAAGTCGATCTAAAGTTAAACACATTAAACATTTTGTGTAATTATTTCGTAGACTTACAATGTTCTTATGATTCAGTATAAATTGTCCCCTTTATATTATCACACTCCTCATTAACAGTTATATTTACGCTGCATTTAGCTGCTTACAGTTTCCTTGTGGGATTGCAGTTAATGCAAAGAGATTTTGTACGCACCACGCGGCAGAAGGGAGTTAAAACTTGTGCCTGTTTGTGACCGATGCGCCACTAAACTGATCAACACACAATTACATGCTCCGCACTCCACCAGTAACAACGTTAATGTAACGAGGCTCTATTGCTGTATAATAAACTAAAAATAAAACTATTTGTATATCATTTGGCGAAAGTAAATAGACTAGTTAAATTTTACTAGTAAAGTATTATTTTTATACAAGTTACTGCATCAATACTGCAGTTCACAAATCTACCTGCTTCATATTATATGTCCTTCATTTGGTTAAGGTGTGGAAGTGAATATGTCTAGTTCCCTAACAGTTTTTAAGTATATTAATAGTAGATATTTTAGCTTCAATTTTACAACAAAAATGTACGCAACTATAATCTAAATCTATATTATAATAATCTTAAGGTAGTTGTTTCACTTTGTTATAATACAAGTATTTTGCTGTATTTCATATCTTACGACGGCCTACCAAACTAAAAACACATCAATAATTTATCTATAACAAAGAGAAAAACTCAAATACCACTTAACTTTTACCTACTTACTTACTGTTACACAATAAATGAAAAAACCAAAAATACCTATATATCTCTATTGTATGTATTTAAATGACATAATTTTCTAATAAACCTAAAGTAGACCACTAAAATTTAATAGAGGTTTGTTTAAAACATTTCAAAACTATAATTAATTTCGTAGTTTCGCATGCATACTCTATAGAGAAAACTAAACCCATTTACTATAATTACTCGTTAGAATACAACATTTATACGGACAGGGCTGCGGTAATTACTTGTTAGAAAAGTAATATAGAGCTACAACTATTTAAGTTAGAAGTCTACTTTGAAAATCAAAGACAAACTTGTATTATTTAGTTTTTAATTATTATTATAAACCATTTTTATTTCTGCCAAAAGACGTGCACTGCAGGACAAAGGTTTTGCTCGTAGGGAACCTGGTAAAGTTGTTATTACGTTAGTCGTGTTTAACGAAACTCACCAGAAAAGATTTTTTTTATTAGCCTACTAAAGTGACTCCACTCCGCCTGATGGAGGCCGTTGGTATCCCACTGGAGGGTAAAAGCCTCTTCTTATAACGACAAGGCTCATGCATTGATGACCATGTTTACTCAAAGCAGCACATTTTGATTACATTGGTATCGAACTCACATGAACATCATGTCAACGAAGCGATATCTTAACCACTAGGCCATCACGACTCATTAGTAACGTAACGAAATATTTATTAATGATACACTCATTATTCTATAACATTTTTACAAACAAATGGGGCGGAAATATGCCAACACTTTTCTTGTAGGCAACTTATGGCATTTTCTCCTAGATGTTTATGATTGTACCCATTAGAAAGAACTCTGAATAGTAGTTTCACTCCACCTTTGTTGTTGTAAATATGCCTCTTACGTATGCCAAGAATGTTCATTATTATAATGGTGGACAGGATGGTATATTATTGTACTACATTATGTAGTTTCCGATGTTAGGTGTAATTTTCTAGCTCTAATATACTCATTTCAAGACCTAAAGAATATTAAATACTACTTTCCTAAATGTAAAAAGTGCTAGATCAGAATGATTAATTATAATAAGTGTCTATAATCAAAACAAGCATCTACAAGAGTTTGTTTTGAGTAATATGTTTGCTAGAAAGTAGATAAAATTATTTTTAGAAAAAAAATGAAAACCGACTTCAAACAACACCTACATGTTCAATGCTTAACTAAAAAGTAGAAAATAATATTTTAATTACTTCATAGCAAAGAACATTAAAGGGGAATCAACGCAATCCTTGATACCTATAATACTTTACTATTTATAGTTTTTAATCAGTTGTTTTGGAGTCGGTGCCAGCCAAGAAGGATCTTTAATTATGTCTTTGCAACCAGCTTTTGTAGTGCACGGGGCGGTAATTGCACGCGTGGGGGATATGCCTGAGTGCACTACCCGCACGCGGTCATACTCGTGAACGCAGACGTCATTGATAGTTGTGTTCAGATATACATAAAAAATTTGACGCGCACTTATCAGATTCCGTTCGATTTCTTGTATTAAATCTATATTTTTCATTCATGTATTAATTGATTAATCAAGAAGGTTTTTTTTGCTAGTAGGTAGGTTATTTTTATGAAGGTCATTATGAACCTTCTTGGCTGGCACCGACTCCAAAATAACTAATTAAAAACTATAAATAGTAAAGTATTATAGGTATCAAGGATTGCGTTGATTCCCCTTTAATGTTCTTTGCTATGAAGTAATTAAAATATTATTTTCTACTTTTTAGTTAAGCATTGAACATGTAGGTGTTGTTTGAAGTCGGTTTTCATTTTTTTTCTAAAAATAATTTTATTTTTAAACTTTTAGTGGGAATTAATTGTGTATAAATATATTCAATATGGGTAGACCTACTAAACGTGCTGCGCAAATGAGACAGCGCCGCGCCGTTTGAAAGAAAGTAGAGACGAGAGGTAAGATTGTAAATAGAAATATAAGGTCCTTGTCAACACTTTCTCGATCGCTAAACCCTGAATCCCAGAAACCACAAATCAAAACAAAAAAGTGATGATCTACCAACAATAAAGAATCATCAAAAATCATAATTTAACTGACCGAGCAATCGCTCAGATATACAAAAAATGCATATGGTCACTCATCCAGGGCTACTTCGTTTCTAACAAAAAATGAATTTTGAAAATCACTTCGCACTTGTAGCATGGACATGTCAATGTCAGATAATTCGTCGCAAAAGACATCGACGTGTTGCTTTACACGTCTTCACTTCTTGCAAACGATTTGTTACAAAATATTAAATTATTCTTTATAAAAAAAACATGGGACCCCATTTCGGAGTATACCCTTTCAAATAAAAGAAGAATTTTCCAAATTGGTTTATAAATGACGGAGTTAAGTTGTAACAAACATACAACCACTGAACCATTTCTTATAATAAAAAAATAGGACCAATTTCAAAGTATACCCTCTCAAATAAAAAAAAAATTTTTCAAATCGGTTCATAAATGACCGAGATATGAGGTAACAAACATACAAAAAAAAAAAACATACGACCCGAATTGATAACCTCCTCCTTTTTGAAGTCGGTTAAAAAGAGTTTATACCATGAATTGCCACTACCTCACTTTCCCACTGGATGAGAACTCACATCATATATTCAACATAAAGATCTTCTACTGCTGAACAAAGGTTTAGAACGAAGAGGGTTTCTTAACAAAAATACGTCTACATCACGCAAACGCATTTATTACATATCAGCTTCGTTCAATGACCGATATAGATATACGAAGGATCTTTGTATGAACCTAGATAAAAATTAGTAAACCCGTTTCTTGGTACTTAAATAATGACTATACCTTCTCTGACTGTATGACTTGTCCTTCGAAAAAACCGTGTTTGTTAAATGGTCACTAATGTGTTAATCCGGTTACGTCATACGTATACTAAACGTTTGACCCATCCTGGTTTTAAAGTACCTATTCTAAAAATACAACGTATTTATTTGAGGTCTTTTCAATCAATGTGTAGGTAGAACAAAAATTCAGTAGGTATGGTCATCGAAGCCAGAGCATGGTAGGTTCAGGTTCAGGAAGTGATCACTTCGCAATACATACAATCGATTGAAAGATCAAATAAATAGTTATATTGTAAAATTAGTATAAATAGGTCGAGTCAAATAGTAACCATTTATTTTTTTCTAAATGTAATTTTTCGGATTGTAAATCTTCGAGCAATATTAGAACTATTTTATAAAAGGGTAGAATATTCTTAAAGAACTAGACGAATGCATAATCAGCTAATATACCAGCTAACTATTTAAGTGCTTGAATGAAAGTGTGTGCAAGAGGTTGTAAGTTCAATTTAAACTTATTTTGAGTCTTAGTGTACTTTATACATAAATTGTATTGTGAAGCAATCCGTAACACAAGGCTTGATCCTGAATACTTATGCTTAAAGCAATTTCAAAACACTTTGCTCTTGATGAATATTTTTAGAAAGAAAATTTTACAGTCTTCAGGTTAACATGGAGACCTCACTACAATCTTACACAATCACTTCTACAATCCAATACAATAATTCCTTTGGCAGCTAAAATACCACAAAGCTACTGCCTCGGGGGTTAAAATGCTTCTTGTTTCAATATAACTTTTCAGCGTTCGGCTTATGAGAGTAAAATATCTGTGCGTGTGAAAATTGAAAACAAATATGTCCGGATCGTCAAAGTGTTTATGCCGAATTGTTATGCAAGCATCTACGTAAAATGCTGACGACTGCAGTCTTTTGAGATGCATCAAACAAAAATTTACAATTAGTGTGTTTGAATGGTTTTTAGAGCGTAATGAGCAGTACTTTTTGCAGAAACTTACGAGTTTTTGTACGCCAGCTAGCGAAAACCACACGCTGATCTCGAGCTCATTGAAGCCAGAGCAATACGCTTGTTGAAAACTGCGCTGCTCTAGAAACTGCAACGCGTTTAATTAAAATACAAATAAAAGGCCATCTGGAATTCTAAAAAAAAACAAGGCAAACAACCGTAATTATTTGAATTAATTTGATTGAAATCAAACGAGCATAAATACTATTATCGCCTTTGTTTTTCATTCATTATAATTATTTTTAATCCTACAGTTTATACGTGGTGCTTCAGTTAGGTCTCATCATGGGACGTACTATGGGATCCATTATGAAAATCTAATAAGTATTCGATATTTTCTTTTATATAAAAAGTTACTTATAATTGATTGGTGAATACTGTAAATAGTTTACCAGCTGTCACTAAAGGTACTACGGTACTACTACGACTAAGCTTACTATGGTGACAAACTAAACATAGTAAGGTATCTAAAACGTAGCCCAAGTGCACCACTGCTTGCACTTTTGAATGTAGCGGCTTGATGTTATGTCGCATTGTAGCGAAACTAGGTTTACGATTGTGGGAGTATAAGATTTCTTTTTTGTTTTATTTCATGATTTAGTAAACACAACTTATACAAAAATTATGTCCTAGTGCGGAAGTCACTTTTATGTAAAGAAAGAAGTACAATGTGGGAATAATGACATGTCATAATATAGTCGTATATATGTATGTTCTTAGTGTCATGATGCCAACGCTACCATTTATGCGTTCAATTGAGGTTAGCAAACCGTGTAATGTGACTTTTTTAAACAAATTGCATTCCATTTTTTTTTTAACTTTATGCGTTAATTAAAAACTTTGTGAGGATAAGCTCTGAATGTGAATGTTAATCATAATACTTGCATTTGGTTTCGAGTCTGATTTCTTCCCACTTCTATTTTATTAAATATTTTTAAAAGTGTTTCCAACATTTACTATTCAAGTATTAGCATCTAGTGGTATCGACAAACATTTTCCCTATGTTCACTAGAACATAAATATTATACTTCTGCATAGCAAAAGCAAATACAGAAATAGAAAACACGTCAATAAGTGTATACATTTTCCGGCAGCAAACCAATTCCATTTTTCATTTATTGAAAATTTTTCTAGAAACATTTCACCTGCGCCCAGTAAACACGAAAATTCAATCTGAGTTTCAGCATTCCCTTGTTAAATTGTATTATGGGCATCTACATAAATTTAAACACATTTATTTGTATGATGTTGTTTTATAGTATTTTGTTTTATTCATGATTTCTTAGGGCCTAGACAAGTGACATAGATTTCTTATTCTGAAATGAAATGAAATGAAATATGTTTATTCATATAGGTTAATTAAATTAACACTTATGAACGTCAAAGTTTACAAAATATCAGCAAATTAACCTACAGCCAGTTCGCTGACGAAGTAGAGCCATGAGAAGAACTGGCAAGAAACTCAGGCCACTCTTTTTAATCGCCAGGTTATTACAATTTTTGTAAGTTACAGTTTTAAGTAGCATGCAAAGTGACGCAGGCAATACACTTAACTCTATAGATAATTAATTACTTACAGCTTTCTATGTTGTAAAGAAAAATTAAAAAGTAAAATGTGTGCTTTACAGGCTGCCTCAATTTGCAAATTGCTACTAAAGGTAAAGGCAACATGTGAACTGTGATAAATGTTTATATGTAGGTATTATATAAACTGTTAATTTTTGGTATAAGTATAAAGTAAGATGAACTTAATTTACCACAGGAGTTCACAAGTTCAAAGTTTTATTCATAGAATAGATTAAAAAAATATTGGGTTTGACATAAGAACGCCATCATTGCGTTAGCTTATGTCAATCCCATACATTTATTGTCTAGGGCTTCTTGATTCAAACTCATTTTAGTCTTACTGCAAGATCGTATAAAAACGAGGCAATCTGCAGAAGAGTTGATGTCATGCAGCTCGCAGAGTCATCGCAATCCTTATTGGACTGACGATGTTTGATTATGGATGACTGATGGCAGGCTTAAGGTAGAAATGATGTTGATTTACAATTTTATGATGCCTAATGTTTCACTGGTGGAATCATCTTCTCTACATACGGTGAGGAAAATATTCTACAAAGAAGAAAGCTAAGAGCATTTTTATCCAACAGCTACATGCTAAACTAATGTAAACTATAGTTGCGAAAATTAGAAATTAAATTCGCCTACCTCCTACATGCGGCTTTCCTGATTGTGTATAATATTTCTTCCCTCTTAGCAAATGGCTAGTCGAAAGAGATAAAAATAGAATATATACAAGAACTCTGGTTAAGATTGCCCTCGTATCTCACGTACTTAGTCAATTAATTCTCCACTCGGCTTCACTGCATGACTTATTAATGACTTGGATCACATATCGAACAAAGTATATTAAATGTTATTGACCGCCAGTTCAGTGGCACTTTGAACGGACTGCCACGTGAAGTAGGATGAAGTGGTACTTATTAGGTCTTTCTGTAGGGAAATTATAGCGACAGTCTCGCCTCAGTTGCATAAAACCCAACGCAACTGGCGATCCGTGGCTTTTATACATCTCTGCCTATGCCTTAGGAATAAAAATGCAATGATACTGTATTATATTATAATGCTACGATATTATATTAAACGAGAAATAATGACTCTAAAAGAAAATTTTATTAAGCGTTATATATTTCTTTCGCAAATGTTTCACCGATTTCTGTTTACGTTCAAGTGGAGCAATTTTATAGTAACAGAGAATCAGCACCTGTGGCCTGTAGGCCAAATGTCGCTGTGTCCTCTGTTCAGTCATTCAAATGTATTCACGAGTTAGGATGTCTCGGGCCTCCCTCGCTTGACTATTCTTAACATCACAAGCAGCAGCGCAAGCGTTTATAATTTGAAACAACATCGTACCGTTACTGACTTGAGGAAATGACGGTTGCTATGTTGTCTCATTTTCCTCAATGCTTAGGTCTGTAAATAAACAGCTCGTAGATAAATATCATATGAAAACATCTATTGTGAGTTTATGTCGCACATAAAGGGTTTCATAACCAAAATTAATTTTACTAACAGTTCAGAAGACACAGCTCGTAACAGACTGATGGACGGATGGGTGGACAGATAGACCGACAGCTGAAACTTTGTAATACAGTGTAGCTGGCACCTTTTGAGGCCGGCACCCTAAAAAACAACTCAAGTACTTTTAACTGCGAATATAGTAACTATAGCAAATACAGGCCAATAAACAGTTATAAAATTTTTGGATTGTTGCCTTCACACTTCAGGATCTTCATTCTAATAAAATTTTATGATTCTTGATCAACTGATATAAGGTGTTGATTTTACCCATCTGTGAAATATAGCTACAACAAATATGGCTGCATATTTATAGCATGTATTAAAAAGCTTATTTTTTTTACTTTATAGAAAGTCGTAAACTTTAAGTATTTGATTTTACTTGATACCTGCAAAGATTTTTGATAAAAAGCATCTTAACAGTCAGATAGACGGACAACGAAATGACCCTATACTGGTTTAATTTTCGTTTATGAGATACGTACGTAAACATGACATACCTATATATTTAGTAAAATATAGCTTTTTGCAATAGCATTTTTATCAACAGAGAATATTGTAAAGAATTTAAAATCGACAAATTCTCTTTAACATAAAGGGTCGCTCGACCTAACCCGCATCAAATTAAACCTTGTGCGACCCTTGAATCTAATTTAAGTCTTCTACAGATAACTGCACACATTCGCGAAGAGGGCGGTGTATTAATAATTTATGCCCACATAAATTACGAAAACATTTTCCTTTCCTTTACATAACAAACATTAATAAATTGTACGAATATCTGCTTAGTTGCTATATTTATACGTTGACAGTAACTCGCGTTGTGATGTGTGTTCTGCATACAAAATTACAGAAATTTGCTAACATATCAACATACTCGTAAATGTGTGGGGTCTAAAATATGAAAACGCGCCATCTCTTTCCGTGGATGTCATAAGAAACTACAAAGGGAATATTATGTAACGGGTTTGTGAGAGGCTTATGTCCAGCAATAGACTTTAAGCTGATAGACAGCATAATAATAATTATAATCGTCAACTGTTTGAATTCCTACATCGGAAATATGTATTGTAATTAAAACTTTTTATAAAGGTACATACATTAGAGATCTGCTAGAACTTATGAACTTAAAATCTTGCCAGAACGTTCTTAGTGCTAAAGCGAATTTATACATACATATTACAAACTCAATCGGCGCTTATCACCATAAGTACAGTATTTTTTTTTTTTTTCATAATTATTTTTATCGTCAGTCTGAAGACCTTATCATACTGTCTGATATTGCATCTTTCGACCCGGTAGCCATTCTAGAGTTTTTTTATACCAGTCGGTTAGTGGTCCTATAAACCATTTGGCTAGCATTGTGCCTTCAACATACTTATCCTTAAAGCTATTTCAGTTACATTTTCATACATCGATTTATACTAGTAGAGCGCAACGTGGCATTTTAGGAATTCAGGCCGTTCCCTATGTGCCAATCAGTAAGACACTAATGGCTTTTTACAAACGTCTGCTTCTTATGTTACTGAGAGGCACTTAATACTATGTTTAGTTAGTTTAAGTGCATCATATATGTCCTTTAGTTACATGAAGTAATAAGTTATTATGACGCAAACATTATGTTGGTGATATATACAGTCCTTTAGCAGATCGTTTTACAATAAAGTACTAAACTTGATTATATTAAATTTATTTACAGAAACAGGAATTCTGGAAGAATATGTTCCGCAAGACCGTCTGAGGTAGATACGTAAACGTAGTATCGTGATTAAGAGAAAACTTTTTAAAATGAATTGTTTGGGGGGCCTTTGACTATAAGGTCCAGAGAGTGATTTGAGTGATACCTGTAAAATGTACGTTTCTGAAGTCGTTGCAAAATACATACATACATGTTGTTGCGACACATACACAACGTTTGATGTGCACCAACGACTTGCCAAGTCCCGGAGTGGTCACGAGAAAAGGGTCTGCATCAAAGGGACGGATTGCGCCGAGCAACTTTGCAAATTTATTGGTCGCCTCGATTGTTACGTAGCTATGTTTCGCAATTTTAGGATATGCCTTTCATAACTGTTACCATACATTATCACTACATCTTTTTCGACAATCTTGCGTAATCTATCTAAAACTAATGAAATAGTGAACATTAAAGGAATCTTTATCAACACTATTATATTTAATACGGTGCTTCTACCTACGGCTGTGATGAAAACGATAACGGACTTAAATATCGAATGTTGATTAATGTATTCATATTCGATACTAATTTTGTCCTCAACCTCCTTCCACTCCATATAGAAGTATGTTAGCGGAGGCGCACACTGCATTTAAAAAAAAAACAAGATACTAACAGTATCCTAAAAATAATCGACAACCTTAGTTCAGTTTGGCTGGTTTTGACTGGCCTGTTGGCCTAGTGGTTAGTGACTCTGACTGCTAAGCTGGAGGTCGTGGGTTCGATTCCCACCCAGGACAAACCTTTATGAGACGAGCATGATTGTTTGTTCTGTGTCTGGGTGTAATTTATCTATAACTAGCTGACCCGGCGAACTTTGTTCCGCCTTAATGTCAATAAATAATCATATTTTTTTTTTATTGGAAAAAATACAAAAAAAATTAAATTTCTACATCAATCATTCATAATTATTTCTTTATTTTAGTACATAGGTTGCTCTTCATTTAAGTACCTTGTGATACACCCAGATGATGATTTTCGATACCGCTAAAACTTTGGCCATTGCTGAGTGTTTTGCAATATTACACGTTGGTTCTTCAATAGTTTGAAGATTTAACGGTAATTTGAATGCTGAATGAGCCGTACGGTAAAATATCTTCTGACATATTATCCTTGTATTTGTGCCACAGGTTACATGGGTTTGATGGAAAACATGTCGAAATTATGATAGCGAATAATGTGCGTATCTGACTTGGAGATGCAGAGATAATGGCTTCAGCGATTGTCGTATCCCAATGACTATCGTTTTCTAATAACTTCAATTCTTCACATGCAGCACGATATGTTGGGAATATTACACCATTAACAGTTCGTAGTGACTCAAATGACGTTGGCCCACGCACATTTACCAGCAACAACCGCAAATAGAAACATTCATTATTCTTTGGATGAACTGTATACATACGACCAAGAGCATCAGTAGAACGCACATCTGGATACCCAGGAACCGCATCGCCTTGCTTCCGTCTTTGAAAATTCTTCGATGAAGCATTCCAAGTATAATAACGTGGCATCTCCGAGTAAAGCAAAGTTCGTGCAAACTGATCGCTTTGGCAGATTGCAAAAAAACTGGTCAATGTAGTTGCTGGAGGTGTTTCAGCACGTTGCGTAGCATTCGAAGCCGTGAAATATACTCGTTGACCATTCTCCAGATGCACCGCCAAATGCGTAACAGTAGGATGACGTTCGTGAATGGGAAATGCGAATATACGCCAAATCGCTTCATTACAGTTCACATAACGACCAACTTGATAGCGTGAAATTTCATCGTTGGTATTCGAGGATTGCAATCCAAAAACCGCCATATCACTGCCTTTCGTGACATATTTGCAAATATATTTTATGGACTTAACTGAATTGCAGTATTCAACGTTGCAATGTGTCTTGAACGATTTAGAAATAAGTGGCGAATATGGAACAATCCAACTGTTGTCGACAACGAAATCCATTCTTTTCACTTTCGTTGTGACAGTTCGACCGTTGTCATCTGGTGATCGACGCCGATACAGCGGATAACCATCATTGCCAGTGACAGTCTCCGCCGTTAATTTCCGTGGATATCGTTTAGAGCACTTTCCATCGACCATGCAAGGTGATTGGGGATTGATGGCACCACACGGTCCATGAATCATATTAGTAGTAACAACATCATGTAGGTCTGGATCGACTTCATAATCAGAAATCTCAGCACATATGATATCATCTATTTGGTCAGGCTGAATTCTTTCCACTAACCAAATAAGAATGTGTGCGTGCGGCAGGCCTCGCTTTTGCCATTCGATTGAATACATCCATCATCGAGTATCTCCAAAGACGCGTTGTTTAACAATAAAGTTCATCATGGACCTAATTTTTTGCCTGAATATACGTGCTGTGATGTCGTGTCTATCACTTGATGTTTGTCCGTGAAGCAGCAATTGAGTAATTTCTATCCATTTTGGATTACAGGTAAAAGTAATAAAGAGATCGGGCCGACCGTAATGACGAACATATGTCATTGCATCTTGTGCATATTCATGCATATGACGTGGACTACCAATGTATGTCGCCGGCAGAATAGTTAATCGACCAATATTAGCTGCATTTCCTTCCTTGGTTCAACCTAATGAATGTTAAACGTTCCGTTTCTATTTTTACATACATAAAAAAGTAAAAAAAAAGTATAAAAAAAAAAAAAAAAAAAAAAGTAAAAAGTATAAAAAAAAAAAAAAAAAAAAAGTAAAAAGTATAAAAAAAAAAAAAAAAAAATAGTAAAAAAAAAAATATAAAAAAAATTAAAAAAAAAAAAAAAAAAAAAAACAAAAGATAAAAAGTATCCTATGTCCTTCTCCTGGCTCTAAACTACCTCCCTGCCAATTTTCAGCTAAATCGGTTCAGCCGTTCTTGAGTTATAAGTGAAGTAACTAACACGACTTTCTTTTATATATATAGATATGTATGTATTTACAAAAAAAAAGTAGTATATCAGTTGTTTAGTACCCTTAACACAAGCAAATATAATTGCTTAATTTGGGACTAGATGGCGCTATGTGAATGTGGTAGAATATTATTATTATTATTCGCCTTTATTTAAATAATTTCTCAAAAATTACATTTTTAAATATAAGTATATGAAAAACATACATTTAAAAATATAAAAATTGTAGATCCACCGGCAACGGGTACAGGGACCAAGCTACTGGCGGTTAGGGCTCCAGAGATAGAAACCTCCTCACAATGCGTGCCGTGTCGAGCAGCACTGCCTTCTGGATCTGGCTCTTGACCCATCCACTAATACGAGCCTCTTTAGGTCTTGGTCGAGGCTCTTTGCTATTAAGCCATTTACGCTAACAACTATCGGTACAATGACAGCTGAATCCACATCCTACATGTCGACTATCTCATGGGCTAAATCGAGATATTTTATCTGTTTATCTTTCTCAGCTTTCAAGAGATTCTCGTCATGAAGAACGGTAATATCGACTATCATTGCAAGGTCTTAGGAACGACCACAATATCAGGCTTGTTCGCTATAATGGTCCTGTCTGTGATGATGGAGCGATCCCAGTATAATGTCGCTCGACCATTCTCGAGAACTGGCTCAAGGTTATATCTGTAGTACGGCACTTCGACGTCCACGAGTTTAAGATAATCCTGGCCACTTGGTTATGTCTGTGCAAGCACTCTCTTTTAGCAAGACGCGAACAGCCGGAAACAATATGCCTGAGAGACTCACCAGGGCGATGACATGCCCGACATATGTCAATAGTGCCGTCTTTCAGGATATATTTCTGGTAGTTGTTCGTCATGATAACTTCGTCAGTAATTGCACAAACAAACCCTTCGGTTTCTCCGAAGAGATCACCGAAGCGTAGCCAGGCCACGGAAGCAGAGTGGTCCACACCAGAACCGTGTAAGGCTCGAAAGAACCTTCCGTGGAGCTCTTTGCCTTGCCATACTACGCGGCGATCGTCAACACCGAGTACTACAGGCCTGCGCCAGTTCTCTTTAGCCAAGGCAAGCGGGGTAAGTCCATTATCCACTGCAACCACATCACGATGCACACCCTCGCCCATCTTAAGAAAATAGTCTCTAAGGTTGCTTATCTCGCGATTGTAGAGGCTTTTGGCATTTAGAAAGTCGAGCCGGCCGAGTCGATGACTGCAGATCCAGAAGACATCGTCCTCTGGATCTGCAGCCATCGGCTCGGCCTTGTACCACTAGGCGCTTTATAGAATCACTTCGTCTTCGCGTCACATGCCCAAAGAACTATAGTATACGGAATCGAACAATCGTTTGTTACCACTCAGCGTCTACACGGCTGAACGAATTGCGATAAAAATCGATAGGTATGTAGATAGATTCGGTGCTAGAGACGGACATAGGCTAATATTTATCCCGGTCTGGTTCCCGAGGAATACAAAACATATTTTACGCGGGGGCGAAGCCATGGGGCGCAGCTAGTTATTAATATTTCTACACAATGAAAATGGGAACGATCAGTGCAAGTTTAGACATTCGATTAATAGTAAGCCAGATCGTTAGTGACAGAGTTTGAACATTCTACATACATTTAAGACTTTAAAGCACAGTGCACCTCATCCGAAATGCTGTCTCTACCTAGCATTTAATAACAAACTAATAATAATAATAATAATAATAATAATAGGTTCTAATGACGAACAACTACCGGAAGTTTATCTTAAAGGATGGGACGGTAGACATTTGTCGGGCATGTCACTACCCCGGAGTATCCATAAGACATATTGTCTCTGGTTGTTCTCGTCTTGCGAACGGCGAGTTTTTGCATAGACATAACCAAGTAGCTAGGATCATTCACCAGCAACTTGCTCTGAAGTACAGGCTTGTAGTCTCTGAGGTACCGTACTACAGATATGTGCCCGACCCAGTTCTCGCAAACGGTCGTGCCACGATATACTGGGATCGATCTATCATCACTGATAGGACTATTGTTGCCAATAAACCAGATATAGTGGTGATCGATCGATTAGAGCGCCTTGCAATGATCATCGATATCACCATTTCACATGATGACAAACTCGTGAAAGCAGAAAAAGATAAACAGATAAAGTATTTGGATTTGGCTCGCGAGGTTGTCGACATGTGGGATATGGATTCGGCGATCGCCGAATGAAATTCTAATTTAATCTAAAATTTCATTAAAATCGGTTCAGCGCTTTAGGCGTAAAAGCGTAACAGACAGACAGACAGAGATTACTTTCGCATTTATAATATTAGTAAGTATGGATAATTTTAAAATAATCATTCCTTCTTTCCATATTAAATAAAATATTACATATTAAATAGGATAAAACAAACGAAAACTTGAATCAGCGCTAATACTGCCGATAAAATGAATTAAATCACATGAATGAAAGTTTTTTTAAAGAAATTCAAAATCGTAGGTATGTAAATAATCGAAGTAAGCATTCTTGCACACGAACGGCACAATGACAATATCAGCCGTTGACACGGGTCGGCGGCAGTTGGCGGCCGTCGACACTAGTCGACGGCAGTTGGCGACAGCCGTTGACGCGTCGACGGCGGCCGTCATTCCGCAGCGGCGCACATAGACGAAATAAACCAAATTCGTAGCCAATAATAAAACTGGTGGCTTTGTTCACAATTTATTCTGACTGTTTTAAATATCACTGAATTATAATAATATCAACGTATTGGAAAAGAAAATGATTGATTAAATTGAAAACATTTTTTTTTACATTTTTTATTAATAACCGAAAACTTAAACATGTTGGTTCTTTAATTAACACTAATGCTACTTGTGGTAAAGGAGAAAACATTTGTTTTTCGTGGTTTCTTGTTTCCTTGTTTCCGATAAAAGAGGGTTAGAAATTACCTACCTATTTTCACAAATGCGTCGACGCCTGCCGCCGACCTGTGTCGACGGGTGCCGTTGGTAACATGCCGTTCGTATGTTAGAAGCCTAAGAAGAGGACTTTGTTCTAAAATCCTACATTTGCTAAAATAAAATCAATTCTACCTCTGGGCAGAACTAAATACGTACTTTCTTTTATTCTTTGCAATAAATTACATATTATAACCTACCTACCACCGTTCTACCAGCATAGCGTGAAAACAACGTAAAATATCGTCTAATTTACTCAAATACTTTATTATGAGATACTACGCGTTAATGCGTTAATCACATCCTCTTTTATATTCGTCAACATTAATTAATGATAAATTATGCAATAAACGAACCTAAACAGAGTCGTGCCGAAAGCCTCCTATTCTTACGACATTAACCGTTTCCATTATTTTATTACTGTAGCTTTACGATCTGCATGATATACGTACCATAATATATATATATATATATATATATATATATATATATATATATACGTTTATCTCATTGTTATTGCTGAATCAATAATAGTCATAAAAATAGCTTACCATATGAAAATATGAGTGAAGTATTTAGCGAGTAAATTTTTATTAAGTCATAATTATATTAGTTTTCTATTTACCTATAAATATGTAGATAATAAAGGTTAGATAGACTTAACATCAATGAAAAGTAATTTTAACTTTTTTACAATTTCCCACACCTCGTCGTAATTCACAACTATTACTGAATTCCATTGAAAAAACTTAATGGCACCGAGTGCAAGACACCATATGGCCGTTATGGCCATCAACCATGTCCAAAGACATAAATGGGCACGTTGTCGTCACAGTCGGAATACCTGTGCGGCGCAGGGCAGCCTTGCCGCGCGGGGCGAGCGGCGCGGGGCGAGGCGTGCACTCCCGCGCAACCTGCTGCCTCAGTGCCTCCGTCACTCCTCGCGGCCAGTGCCTCGCCCGCGCATGCTCGGCGCTTACACAACTACGAACACTTCTGTGCTATAAACCTTCAAAACAAACCAAATATTAGTGCTAACACAGTGAAGTGACAGAAAGATATTGTGATGTGCTCCTAAATATTGACCAATAAGGTAAACAACGCGCTACCTATATACATTGTTGTGTACTTTAATTTAAAGGTTTGCCATACACAAGGGCATTTGTAAGTTAGCCGTGCAGCTGAATTTAGCATTCATCTGTATCTCGTCATTGATAATATTAACGTAGCCTGATCGAAGGTAATGTTTATAAAATAGGTTGTGATTGGAATGACTTATGAAATTGTTGTAGTGAATGAAGGTGCATTTGATTTTGTGAATGACTCCACTATCTACAGCTGACCGGTTTGTCGCTTGCATAACATAGTAAAATGGACTAGTGTGTCATCGAAACCTGCGCATTTTAACATTTTCAAAGTACAGAGAGTGTGACATATTACAAAGTGTAGATTTTATGACATCACCTGTGGCATGTTCACACTTCACACACCCGCGCACGTGTCGTGAGGTTTTTATAAACTAATGAATAATGACAATTTGGTACTTAAAGTGACAAAGAAACAAAATCTGAATGTCACCTACCAACCAGTTTAAAAAGTTAATTAAGTACTAATAATACTAACAACAACAGAATTTGTGACAAGTTTACACATTATTATTAAATTAAACTAGCTGACCCTACAGACGTTGACCTGTCTAAATAATACCTAATAAAAAACATACACGAAAAACATACTGTCAAGAACAATCATATTAGTATGTAACCCGCTCGGTAATTAAAATCTGACAACATGATACAATTTCTTTCAATATGGGGAAAAACGACACGAATTATTTAAACAAAAAAGGTCAAATATCTCATTCATTAATGTATTAGACTGCACCGTTGGTCTAGTGGTTAGTGTAACTGACTGCGACGCCGGGTGTCGTGGGTTCGATTCCCGCGGAAGGCAAATATTTGTGTGATGAACATTTGTATTTGTCTTTAGTCTGGATGTTTTCTATGTATTATAAGTATGTATTTACAAAAAAAAAGTATGTATATGTATTATATTTCAGTTATCTAGTACCCATAACACAAGCTCTGCTTAGCTTGGGACTAGACGACAGTGTGTGATAGTGTCCACATATTATTATTATATTATTATTATATTATTAGTTAAAAAAGAGATTTCTACCAATCCCTAAACTGGATCGAAACAAAGAAGTTTAATTAATTTAGAATAATTTCTACAATGCAAAATGTTAGCTAAAAAACAAAATAATTAATTCTTATATAATAAATAATGTGAAACGACAAATAAAAAAAAAAAAAACAATTTTTCGATATACTTAGTCCTGTTATGTTTCCGTCTTGGCGAATTAACACCCTCTGAAATTAGTTTAGCGTTCAGTTAAAGCTTGAGATATAGAAAAATACAACATACAAAAATGGTTTAAATCTTAATTTTCATATTATTTTACTATATTAACGCCTACAATAGTAATTTAATAAAATAATACAAGCATTCAGGAATATAATACGAAAGAAAATACAAAAAAATATTCTTTTTAAAATGAATGTGCAAAGTACCTAGCAAAATATTTTACAAACGCAAAAATACTCATTATTTATACACCGTTGGCAACCCTGACATAAATAAGTTATTTTCTCTTAGCCTGATACCAGGTCTACCTCAGTCTCCCTGGTTATCCATTATTTAAGACAGATCCTGCAGTACCTACCTTAACATCTGCTATCACTGTTCTATAAACAGCAAGTTTAAGATACAATATTACACCACAAGTATACAGCTCTGATCATTATTTATTGGTTACTACATTTAAAATGAAATATAATTCTGTATGTTTATTTTTAACGATTTCGCGTAAAACAACTTTTATACATAAAAATTAAGTCCATTTCTCGTTTATTTATCTATTTGTTAATGTGAAAATTACGATTCCTTTTGCACGAGTAATGGTTTTACACAGATGAACTACCTAATCGATATTTGTATTTTAAATTTTACTAGCGACTGACAAAAATTTAACTATGACTTTCAAAATAGTGGGTAGTAGGTAGTTCTTGTATTTTTTATTTGTATGCTGTTGATCTTACAAGATTTGTCTCACTGTCCTGTAATATTCCATTATAAAAATGTCATCTGCAGACATATTTATTGACGAAAAACCTTCATAATTCGTGCCTTTTTTATCGGCTTATAACTTTAAGAATATCCCCTTGCCAGAAATGATCTTTATACTGTTCAAGTATTTTATTACTTTTAATACACATAATTTATAGATAGAAGTTTCTACGTGGACGGTTCGCATATTATCGAACCCACTCGAGCACGAAGTACCTACCTACATCGTTAGCCAGGCGCTTGTTAAAAATAAAATTATACAATTTTAGCACCCCTCGGCTATATTCCTTTTGTAAACACCTTCGTTCACAATTCAAGAATAATACTTAACAAAGGTCTTTATTGTTACCTTGTATAATATTGTATTATTTAGATTGAATTTAAAAATAAAGGAATAATGAAATAAATATATAAGGATTGAGTATTATTGATTAATTATTTCAAGAGGCATAGCAAGATTTCTCGTTGAATTTTAGGACAGTCCAGTTTAGTCCTTGCATGGTATTACAGTGGCAGACGAGCCAACAGCCCACCTGGTGGTAAGTGGCAACTGTCGCTCATAGACTTCTGCATTGCGTTTTTTGGTAAACCAATGCCTCTGATGTTATAAGCGTACGAGTAAGCTTCTTTGCTACCTTAATACGGTATGAAACAATGATAAACAAATACGTGTCGTACAACAGTCGTAAAAAATATTTTGCAGTGGTCTTTGAAGCAAACCCCATTGTTTAGTCAAATTATAAAACTGTACAATTTCTAGAACTAGTACCTAACTAGGATTTCAACCTAAGGTGTGGTTATGTTATGTTTCAGTTGCTAGTTGCTTTTCATTGCTCCAAGGGGTAACGTGTTACTGACAATCAATATATTATAGATAATGTACAGGCTTATATGCTATATTTATTTATATTATAAGCTTGACTGTTAATATTATGGTTTCCTACCCACCAAAAAACTCACTTGGTAAATAAAACTAAAATAAGAAATGTTAGAAAGATGATTAACGTAAAATTTTATAATAATAATAAAAATACCAGCCTGTTTTACTGTCCCATTGCAGGGCAAAGGCCTCTTTTCTTATAGCGAAGGTATGAGCATTAATCACCACGCTTGCTCAAGGCGGATTGGCAATTTCAGTCGATTAAGTCCAGGTTTCCTCACGATGTTTTCCTTAACCGTCAGTCAGAAATGTCCAAGATAAAGTTAGAAAGTAGGTACATAAGAAAAATAAAAAAAAATTATATTTAAAAATTTTATATTATCTTTATATTATTTCTTCAAATATTCATGTGATGGTTTGACCGTCATCATTCGGCTGACTGCTTAATTAAATTCAGTGGAGGGCAAAATCTACACTCATACTAGCTTGATGTTAGGTAGGAATAAGACTGAGATCGTTATATTTCTCCTAGCTTCGTTATAAATCAATTCAAAAGGTTCATAGACGATATTAATTATATAATGCTTTGTAAAGCACTAACTGCGTCAATCTTTAAAACACACCTAGCTTTTTGTGCAGCTTAATTGAAGATCAACATTAGCAAATTATTTGATTAATGTCTTCATTTACTACTTTCATATACATACAGGTTTTCTTTGCAGTATGAAATGCATCATTTATCGAATTGCACTCTTCAACAAACGAAGGTTTTATTCTATACTAGAGTTCCGCCCTCGGTTGGCTTCAGTATCAAAAGTTTGATTCCATCTCACAAAAAATTCCCACGGAAAATATCATGGCAATAGCGTCATTAAGATCAACAAAATTCTGAAAATGACTAAAACAATTTGTTAAATATAATAAAATATAGCCTATGTTACCCGCTCAATTTATTGATTTCTAAAGGTGAAAGAATTTTTCAATTCGGTAATATCGTTGCAAACAAACAAACAGACAAAAAATCTAATCTTTGTAATATTAGATTAGATAAGGGGTAATCAGACACTAGAACGCTACATGCTTCGATTGAAACATACCTCTTTCGCTTCTTCAACATTCACACATGCAAGCTGATTACGGATGCTGCGAGCATTAGATTTATTTATAAGGTAAATCACATCATATTACACTGCGGAATAGTAAAGGACTAATCGTAGCTCTATATTGACACAAAAAAACGGCAAAGAAACACACTTGAACATATAATTAGTTAGGAAATTTTAGACATTCGGAGAAGAAGTGCGTGTTTTGTACATACGCTTCACTGACTTGTTCGACCACAATAACGAAACGGTACCGACAACTGCGCATACTTTACTTCCCAAGTCTTGATGGATAATATGACAGTTAGTATATGTAATGTATTGTACCGAAACATGGACAACATTGCCCGCTACATTTATCCTATTAAAATGATAATAGTCCGCATAAATATGTTTACATAAAAGTTAACAAACAAACGCTTGCGAAGTATGATTTTATTTATGCTAAATTATGTAATTATTTTTAAATTGCATGCCGAAACATAATTTGCTTGGTACATACACCGATTAAATATGGCTGATAAAATATTGTCCTCTAGTTTCTTTCCTAATTACATGTTGTAATGTAGGCACGTTGCAAGCTGCCATCCATTGTGTTATTGATAGAGAAAACAGATCTTACCTTTTTTAAATTACCAACCAATATCAAAACTGTTAATAGTAGATTATTGTAAAAAAAATGTTGAATACCTTGAATAAATCCAAGAACAGACTAACAATTACTTAAACAAACTTTAAGAACCAAATTATTGACAACATTTTTGTTTGTATTCAAAAAACTTCATAAATATGAAAGAATTACAACAGGCTCGATTGTTACAGCGCTCTTTTACAACCACATTTCCATACAAATATGCCGTGACCCCTTGAACGACATGAAAGAAAAGAAAACTCCCTTTGTAATATAGCTTATTTGTAAGGAAAATTGAGCTCCTTTTTATAAAATCCTTCTGTATATGGTGTACGTATCTACTGTAACGTAGAGGTCAGACTGCCATGCATTTTAGGTTTAATACAATAATATTTGTTTTTTCTGTCATAACATTCTCAGTATATATGTTACTGTAAAAGCCCGAACTGTTAAATCCCAAGATTTATCAAGTCTCACCGGTAAAATTCCGACTTGTTTCATATTATATTAATAATAATAATACCTTGATAATAATACCGCTTAGGTACCTACATGTGATCAATTCATATCTGTCACGTATGTGTAGGAGTATAAAACAACAATAATATTATATGTGAGGAACATAGACGTAATTATTTTTTAAGAATGTTATGCAGATAATATATCATGATATTTATGGAAATAAGGCGTTTGTGACGACTCTGAGTGGAGAGACAGTGTAGTTAAGAAGCGCTGGAGTTAAATGATAGATGGATACATTAGCGATGTTTTGCAGTAACTGTTGAAAATTCCGACTTAATATTTTAATAAATATCGTGATTACGTTTTTCGTTAAATTCTGAATATAGGGAGAGTTGCAAATCGTATGGAACAAAATATATCGAAATATACTGTTACTGGTAATAGAAAAGTTTAGGAAATATTAAATATAACTAAAATAAGAGTATAATTTTATTACTATTATGTGCATTATCAATATGTTTTTCTAGAACGTAGTACCTATAAGGACTAAATCTATTGTATGTAGTGTTTGTACCTATTCACACACGTAGTACAGTGATTTAATAAATGTAATATTATAATCAATTTTTTTTTATACCTCCTTAGTAATATTATAAATACGTAAGTAACTCTATCTGTCTATTACCTACACTTTCACGCCTATACCACTGAACCGATTTTGATTAAATTTGGTACTTAGGAAACAACATAGGCTAGCTTTCTTTTAGCGCGAAAAAATAAGAAAATAGTAGGAAAGTGAGAAAGTTTGTATGAAAAATCGTCAATGTATAAATAGAGACATGTTCATGATTAGTAAAAATATACTCGTATTATGCGATAACATACATTCACGCGATTGGAGCTGCAAGCAACAGCAAGTGGACTTAACTAAAGCTTGACTCGCATGGTGACTGCGGAAAATATTTCTGTAGGTCACATAATTATATTGCGCAATGTTAATGTACCTAATCACTAACAAACAAGAAGTCGAATTCTTTTAATTCCATAGTAATTATCATGTCTATTGTTTAAAATAAAGTCGCGTGTATAATCAGATCTATATACCGCGCACCATAAGGTGATTCAAATCGGCTTAGTGGGTGGCTTAGCCTCATCGACACCCAATACTAGTCAGCCCACTGCTAACCTTTTTATGTAATAAACATGAATTGAACTACATTAAGTGTGTAATAAAAATCTGGCATTTTAGTGCCGGTAGCAACATTTCATTTTTATACATGTTAGAAAGTTTTAATTTGAGAGAGTAAGAATAACACTATCTGTCGAGGTTCTAAGTTTGTTCTGTTTCCTGTCAAGATATATGCTTGGCATGCGCAAAGTAACGGCAACTGTAAACTCTATTCTAGCTATTTAGGTTTATTCTTATTTATTAACAGTTTATATGTCGTCTTTATCTTTTTGTAGCAATATGCAAATTGAGGCAGCCTGTAAAGCACACATTTTACTTTTATTTTTTTCTTTACAACATAGAAACCTGTAATTAATTACATATAAAGTTAAGTGTATTGCCTGTGTCACTTTGCATGCTACTTGAAATTGTAACTTACAAAAATTATAATAACCTGGCGATTAAAAAGAATCGCCTGAGTTTCTTGCCAGTTCTTCTCATGACTCTACCTCGTCAGCGAACTGGCTGTAGGCTGCTGCTAATTTGCTGACCTTTTGTAATATTTAACGTTCATAAGTGTTAATTTAATTAACCTATTTGAATATATAAATACATTTTCATTTTTGTTAACTTAGTAGATCATTGTTGGTTTTAGCATGAATGAACTGAATCGAAAACATGAAACTTCACGTTAAAAATAAAAGAAGTATACCTAAATGAGAGAGTAGAACCAATCACTCGGAATTATTTCATCTACCTAAGCTTTTCTTAATTTATGTATCTTATATTATTTTACCTTTGTGGTAACTATTTACAAATAAATATCTGTCCAATTTTACTTGTAAACCCAACACTGTGACTTATTTCAATCTCGAAAAGGACTCGAAACCGCGCATCTTGGGATGCAAACTATGCTATCCGAGTTCTTTTTTATTTTTTATTGTCGTGTCTTAGACAATGGCACCATAGTGGTCTGAATATGGATAATTGGACATACTTGGGTGTTCCTATAAAGGAATAGATGCGATGGCTTTTAAAATACTGTGACTGTGAGAATTCGTGTAACATTACTGGTGGGTGATTAATCATTTTGTCGCACTTGTGACTAATGTTGACAACTTTATATCATAGAGATCTTTGATAGCGTTTATATCAAGCCGTAATGATCTAAAGACTACCTTCCCGCATCACGGTCTCTCCGCATTAAGTTACATGTTTAGTTACTGCTCTGTTCTCGTCGCCATTAGCGTGATGTTCTATAGCCTATAACCTTGCCTGAGAACTGGGCTATCAAACGCAAATAAAATTACCTATAATTTATAACGACTGGTAGTTCCGTAGATTAGCGCGTTCAAACAAACAAACTCTTCTACTTTATAATTATAACAGTACTAGCGTCCCGCAACGCGGTTTTACCCGCGTCTTTGGTTACTGCTCTGCTCCAGTCGCCAGTAGAGTGGTGTTTTATAGCCTCTATCTTTCCTTGAAAACTGGACTATCAAACGCAAATATAATTATTTATTCAAGAGCTATATATAAAAGAGCTTTTTTGGTCTAGTACTAAAAGTCTATAATAAGCTACCTAATGACATAAAAAATCTCCCTCTATCACAATTTAAATCAGCATTACATAAATTATTACTTGAGAAATGTTATTATAGTATAGGTGATTTTTTTAATGACGAATTAATATAATAGATATATGACATAATTTAATTTTTAATTTAATATTTATATTCTAAAAATTACTTTATTATATTATTTTATGCTAATTAATTTGACAGTTAAATTCACTTGACATTATTATTTTGACTGACTTTAGGTAATTTGTACCTACCTATTTTAATTGTGTAATTCAATTTGTAATTATTATTTATAATAGCTATCTAATATTAAATTTTATCTATAGAAGCTTAAAGTTAATATTGTTTTTTTTAAAATGAATATTTTTATAATTTAAATAATTTTAATTTGATATGTCCAAAAGACAAAACATATCGAACACATAGATTTAAGAACACCAATGTACACATTACCTATGTTTAACAAATAAAGTTCTGATTCAAATCCGACCGATAGCGACTAGCGCGTTCAAACAAACAAACTCTACCACTTTATATAATAGTATAGATAGATATTTTTGAGTATTGACGAAGACAGTAGGGCAGTGAGAACCAGCATTATTATTAGTCATGTCATAGTAGTCATAGTATACGATTAACCAATCGTGTATTAAGTATCCACTCAACAAGTAACATTTCATTATGATATTTTTATTACAGAACTAAGAAGCTTGAATTGTAATGAAGTTTATTTGTATACTCAAAGTTATAGCTACTTCGATTTATTATTATTCGCAGCTACTAACATTATAAAATAATTTTTAACAAAAAGAAAACCGACTTTAAACTGGAAGGAAACTAAAAAATAAATAATAAATTTTCATAGCACAAAGTAATTCATATTTTGATTTAGTTCATCAGAAATAATTAAATAAGTATTTTATAATTTTGAAGTTGGTGCCAAGTAAAACAATAACTAGGTATTTATAGGTATTATCAATCTTAATTTGCTATTGTAGTAAGATTCTTATAGTATTTAGTTATTAAGTATTTACTTGGCACCAACTTCAAAACTATAAAATACTTATTTAATTATTTCTGATGAACTAAATCAAAATATGAATTACTTTGTGCTATGAAAATGTATTATTTACTTTTTAGTTTCAGTTTAGTTTAGTGATGGGTAGACCTAAATCTTACTTAGATATTATTTTTGTATACAATAAACATTTTGGCATATTGAATGGTATGGAGTAACTCCGACATTACTGATTTTAAGGAATTCCCTCTACTGTCTATGGTCACCTGTAATGGCACTTATAACCCATATGGGAACAAAGTTCTCATCATTAGAAATGAATTAAGTCTAAACACCAAGTAATTGCTGTAAATCGTTTAGGAGTTCCCTCGACTGTCATTGTGCTCCATCATCAGATCGACCTCAAACCTTCACTAAATAATAGTGCCTTAAAATATTTAATGAAAAACATAACAAATGCACTAATCGTCAGTACGACTTTCGAAAGTTTCCCTCGATTTCTCTAGGATGCCATCATCAGATCCTGGTTTCCTTATCATGGTACCACTCTTGGGATACTTACTCTACTTACGAATTGAGAAACCTCCTCCTTTTTTTGAAGTCGGTTAAAAATATTGATAAGTATAATATTCTCTATTGTTGTAAATAGAAGAATTCATAACTATTAACGTTTTTCTGTTTGTAGATTAAATTTCTATTAAGTATATTAAGGCCACAACAGATATTTTAAGCCTCGTAGTAAGTACCTCA
Organism: Parascotia fuliginaria; assembly: GCA_963082885.1. Taxonomy (NCBI): domain Eukaryota; kingdom Metazoa; phylum Arthropoda; class Insecta; order Lepidoptera; family Erebidae; genus Parascotia; species Parascotia fuliginaria. The sequence goes on along the minus strand of OY720173.1, from coordinate 12,917,152 downwards.
TATTTTTCATCGAAATACAGTCATCACAAATGAATTCAAATACACGCCCTACAGTGGGCGACTTTAGTCATGTCACATCATGATAGTGTCCTTATAACATAATTCAAATTATTAATTTAAATATGTCAGAAATATGACAAATAGATATTAAGTTGCTGTGTGTTTTTTATACGTATACCTACTATACGAATAATGGTTCTTTAATTAGACCTCTCTTGTGCCAAGGGACAGTTCCTGGGATGTAATAAAGTTAGAACTTACTTCGGACACTAATTCGCCTGCTAAGCATTATCTTTACTCTTAAAGGGAGATATGCAACATACGATTAAAGAATACAAGGACACGAGTTTCATAAAATGCTGTGACTCAAGGGGAACAAACGAAATATATCTGTGAATGATTAGATTTACCATATTGGTTCGAAATTATAAGTAAAAACGTAGTGGTAAGGTTCAGTTTCACCTTCATTTTGAGGGTTCCGTATCTGAAAGCAGGGTGTCAGTATTATCATTACATTTCATAAGTTACGATCTACTAACATGGTAAATTAGAAAATTGTCGGCGGTATATAAAATACTAGCTTTTACCAGCGTCTTTAGTCACAGCGCTGCTCCCGTCGCCAGTAGCGTGATGTTACATAGTTTATAACCTTTCTCAAAAACTAGGCTATCATACGCAAAAAGAATTATTTAAATCGGACTGGTAATTCCAAAGATTAGCGCGTTTATATAACGATAAATAAAGAAAAGAAAAGAAATAGATGTAATGTAACATAATTAAACTACTCTAGTTAATATTTATTTTAGCAATAGTATTTAGTTTAACCACCTCTTAACGAACGGTTGCGTGCAACAATCCCGTTATGTTCCTATACATCAAACGACGTCATTTTGTGATGTATTTTCTAAGCATAACAATAAATTTATCTATAATAGTTATGACCGTGTAGTCGCCTATCTAGAATAGGGAAAAATCGTATCTCTTCTTAAAGGTGTCGTAAGAGGCGATTAAAAGAATACAAAGAAAATATGACAGATATCTCCCTTTCGCAGAAAACTATGTTATGTAGTGGATGTCTCCAAACTGATGATCTCCATGAATTTGAAATAACCCAAATTATGTCCAATGTATTCAGGTATTTGTGGTCGTGGTACCTCCCTGTCTTTCATTGGTATTAGTTAGTGGTTTTAATGAAACTAGCTTTCCGCGGCGCGGTTTCACCCGCGTCTTTACTTACTGCTCTGCTCCCGTCACCAGTAGCGTGATGTTAGCGCGATCAAACAAACAAATAAACAAACAAACTCTTCCGCTTTGTATAATAGTATAGATATATATATAATGCACATTTTTATTTTTGTCTTTTACTTTTATTTGTTGGACAGACAGTAAGTTTGGTTTTGCTTAACACTCATAATTTCATAGCTTAATCTTTGCAAAAATGACTATTACTAATAAAAACAATTATAATGGATCAAATAGAACTGCCCATCAAGTCTAGGATTTAGAGATTAATTATGGCAAATTAGTTTCATCAATTATTAAAATTTGGCTGTAGATGTTGATGGCAACAACGACATGAAATAACTGTAAATATGTCAGTCATATAGTCATATAGAAAAATTGTCTATGTTATTAATGATAAAATCTGTTGAATATAACCGCATCCTATGCTATTCCTAAACATACGTATATCTAGAGAAGGTGTATATTATGTCTTAATATTATTAGCCTTCTACTTAGCACGTAGAGACAATTAGCATTAATCTCTCAGTATAAGATATACCAGTACGAACTAATTGCAATAATATAAGACTTAGATAAAACGATACAGGGAAAATTGTACCGCAATGCACAGAATACCTACAACAACAGCCTATAATAAAAATAATCTACGGTAGGTTGAATCAGCGTCCTCAAGACAAGTTCACCTCACGCGATGAGTCGCTAATACCTATTTAGCATTCTGTGATTATGTTCACAAATTACGACCAACTCTGCGGTATTTGAATTTTATTGAGATATGTATTTAATGACGTAAGTAGAGGTCGTTTAAAATAGAGGTGACGTTCTATCAGCTGGGATGTGGTAGCAAACACTGCCCACTATTTTTGTTAATGGAAAACCTTACATAATAAGAATTGGTCGGATTTAAACGTGGTCCGTCCCACGCTGAACACGCAGCCTCCGGTACAATGATTGTTCTCTTTTGTGAGGCTTCATTCGATCATATTATACGTTGTGTATAAGCTTCATCGATACTTAACGAAAATACGCTTCGTTTACAATAAATTGCTTTGTTTAGTTGAGTGTCTAATGTTTATTCATAAACTTAGCTATTTATAATATTTTTTTTATAATATGTGGACACTATCACACAATGTCATCTAGTCCCAAGCTAAGCAGAGCGTGTGTTATGGGTACTCGATAACTGAAATATAATACATATACATACTTTTTTTTTGTAAATACATACTTAAAATACATAGGAAACACCCAGACTGAAGACAAATACAAATGTTCATCACACATATATTTGCCTTCCGTGGGAATCGAACCTACGACACTCGGCGTCGCAGTCAGTTACACTAACCACTAGACCAACACGGTGCAGTCATGGTTTCTATGTTTGGTTTGTAATGATGTCTTCTATTCCTATTTTTTATAATATTACTTCTGAACTACTGAACAAGCTTAGCATTACCAAAATACAATTTACGACCACAATATTAAAACAAGTCATACTTTATTTCCCACTAATATACAACAACAAAAGCTTATGTTTATAAATAGCTATGTAACAATTTTGACTGTAAATCTTTGGTGCCTGTGGTAGGTAGATAATGAAAACTCTACAACACTTAGCAAATATTCAATACAAAAGCGAAACTGGGTGATCGCGATTTAATGTATTTATCTCTACACCTTACAAGAGATCAATATATCGAAGCCACAAAATTCGTTGAATCAAGAGTCGTCGCTTGCGTCAAAGCCAAGCCAACCTGTTTACTCATTTAGATTAAGTATATTAATTATACCTACTTATTAACTTAAATAAGATGTCAATTAATTTACCTACAACCAATTCACTGGCTGAAGTAAAGCCATGAGTAAAATAATCCAGAAACTGAGGTCACATTTGTTTTATTGATGAAACCTCCATGCTACATTTCGTCTCAATACTATCTTCTTCTTCATCTTCTGGTGCGTCCTCATAAAGCGAATAAACAGAGTTTTATTACTATATCGTCGAAAACTATTGGCGTATTGACTAGTTTCGCCTGTCTGATCATCCGCTACTCGCGGAACGTAAGTTTATACGTGATTGATGAATAACACACGCAATGTGATCATATTGCGTTTCTCTACTTTCGTATGTCAAGGCGAAAGATGATTTCCTACATATTTTTTTTTTATATTCAAAATTATTAAGTAGGTAAGCAGTGAAAACTTAACTTTAAAATATATACTTTTTTATAATTTGCTTACATGCTGCATTGCATTGCTGCATGCTGCATTCAGTGCTAATTGCCGAATTCGCCTTACAATAAAAGCTTATGCCCAGTTTCAGCATACTAAAAGTTAATGTATGTTGATTAAGTGGCACAGCATGCAGTCAATTATAATATACTAATAGTAAACAAACACAGATAAATCGATTCATAGTCTCAGATGCTTCATAATCTTAGTAAGTTACGTATCATATTTATTCACAAATGATGACATCAGTCGTATTTGTCAGTCATGATCATGGCCATACCCTTGTCAATAAGCGGCCCGTAGGCAAATACATCGTTATATCGTTTTACTGAATTAATAAAAACTTTATTGAATATGTGCATATTCTACGCTCGGCTGGCGCAGTGTATCATGTCATCATTTGCCTATGTGCTATATCTATGGTTTGGACCACATAAGAGTTATCTTATTAATATTATAATTGCGAAAGTTTGCGTGTTTGTATGTATGTATGTGTGTGTGTGTGTATGTTACCACTCAGAGCCTAAACGGCTTCGACAAAAATTAGTAGGAATGTTGATAGATTCGGTGCTGGAGACGGACATAGGCTACTTTTTGTCTCGAAAATCGTTCGCGAGGTAGACGTAACACATTTTAGGCGCGGGTGAATCCGTGGGGCGTAGTTAGTTTAAATAAATGGTTTTCTCGAGTGTTGACTTTTTCGTAAATTTGTGTATATCCATATTTTATCCAATAGATAATCGGTAAAGTTGTCTGCCCAGTGAAAAATTCCACCGCTACTCATGCAGTTTCAACGTCATTGAGTTTGTCAAAGAGATTATATCTCTTCAGTAATTGCATAATATTTTTTTAGTATGTCATATTAGAGGTTTTTATCGTTCTCGTGAGATAACTTCTTCTGCATGAGAACTTAAACTGTTACAAACGTCATTTACATACTCAGAGCGCGTGCTCAGAAAGGATTACTAAGATTTTCATTATTAATTCATACTCATTTAATACATATCAATACGTGAAGAAAATCTTGTTCCATACATAGCGCACTTAAACGATGAGATTATTCAATTTATAATTGAAATAAAAAATGCATTTAAACAAATATGTCTGTGCCTGTGTGTCTTTCCAATTTTGATTACGGTTCTTTTAAGCAGGACGTGGAAAAGCATCTCACAAAGTGGAGTGATGTCAGTAATTTGGCAGGATGGCTTATGACATTGTATCCATCACTCCAGTGATGACTTATTATTAGACAAATTGAAGTCATACTGATATACTACTATTTATTTACAAAAATACATGATTAAAACTGGGAGAAAAATCTTATTAACTTTCAAAGTGAGGTAACGTAGCAATTTAACTTGAAAGATGGCTGGCTAAGCTGTCACCGTGTCGTGTTAAATGTCGAGGTTAGTTTTTCTAAGAAATACTTTGGAGTTAGCAAAGAGACTGCAAACCAAGTGGTCTTGCTCGTTGGAGTAATACAGTAGTTGTTTGTGTATATCAAGTCAAAATTAAAATATCGGTCTGTTATTGTCCCGCCGCAGAGCAATTGACTCTTCTCATACAGAGAAGGCTTGTATATACTCGTAGTATAAATTAGTTAGTCCATTAACTACCAACACCTATTCCTCATCCTCCTCCGTTTTTCTACATCAGATTGTATATGTCTGCTGTAGGAAAGCTTATTTCAAACCGAGTGTTTGTTATAGTTACTACTTGAGTGCTGTAAGGAGTTGTCTAGTACCTACGCTGATAGCATTTCTGATCATTTCCGTGTGGGTATCATAAGATGCAACTAGGGAATAATTCAAAACACCCACAAGTAAAAATGGGCAATCTAAAACACATAACACCAATTAAGAGAGGATGTCAGGCATTGAACTTTTTCAAACTGATGATTAACAACCAAAATAAATGGTTTGGAAACATACTGATCTGTACCCATCACTTCCACGTATTGTGTATTTAGCATTAATAGGCAAATATCGCGTGCGTGTTATGTATAGCTTAGTTCCAATCAATGGTTTATTTCCGCTTCGCATAAAAGAAATACAATTTTCTAGTCAACGTCATTGTTCCTCTTTCAGCGTTTAGACGTCAAACATTAAATAGGTAAGTTTAAGGAAACTGTTTTATTATTTATCGTTTTGATTCAAAAGGTTTTGTTTTATTTCAAAGATTTTTTGTTTATACAAGGCAATTAAAGAAAATTAGCTTTCGCGGAATGTCCCTATTGAGATTTTTTTTTAGGTTAGTAGAAATTTTTTTAAGATCACCGTCTTATAAAGGTTGCTCACTTTTCTATACAATGCACCTACCTTGCTAAAACTACAATTAGTTCATATACAGAAGAAGATATGAAGTAGTCTTACCGATCACTAGATAGGTACATAAATTAGCTGTCCTATTTGCATGGGGAACATTGCCCCAAGTATACACTGAGAACGGAACTTACTAAAATTTTACGTGAAAGATACGTTTTTCATGGTAATGCATTACTAATTTTAATCCTGCATTTATTACTCGCTGTTGGCCATCTATATAAAAAAGTTGTAGGACAGGATTTACATCGAATGTATCCGCAGTGTTAGGTTAGGTTAGGTTAGGTCCTTGCTTTTTCGTGCAGACCATTTAATGCAAATTGCACTTACACGCATTAAAGCACTTCCATAAAATTTCTTTTTGAATGAGACAATAGATTTGAAAAGTAGATAAAAAAAAATTATCAAATAAACAAATTTTCTTCAAAGCAGAAAAAAATACCAGTGAAATTGGTGTCGGCAATACGAGAAAGGTTCACATCGATATAAACCGTGTGATGAGGATACTATAATATTCTATTCCTACCTTTATACCGTCTGTTGAATATATTGATATTTCATAAGTTCTTCATATCACCTACCTAAATAATTAATTAATTAATTGCATAGAACAAGTCTCCCACGATTTTATATTGTAGTTTTGTTCCATTCTCTACAAAAACCGTAAGATAAGATGTGTTATAGTAATACTGTAGAAATTGTGTTTAGGTAAAGCACGTTATACTAGTGACTAAAGCCTCAGGTCAAAGTCAATCATTGTCATTCGTTTTCCAAAAACGCAGACAATCTTTCATTTTTTAGACAGTAGAGATGTTTCCCGGGTGTTACGATATGTCCTTCAAACGAGGTTAAAAGAGAGCATTAATATCACAGTAGGCAGCGACAGCGACAATGCAAAATTCCTGATAGTAAGTGATAGTGATCATGTAGGTACTATCAGGTGGGCTGTTGGCTCGTCTGCCACTGTAGGCTATAAAAAAATCTGTTACAGCTAAGAGTGAGGCATTTTTATTATCATTTTGCTACCAGTTCTGTCGGATAGAGAGATTTCTAGAACGTTACTACATTATATCTATGGAATGTTGATTTGATCAATGATTAAAATATATTTTTGCTTTGACTATGAGCGCTTTGATTTGATATATTTCGGAGATGAGCTAGAATATAACAAAAACTTAACAAGATATTATGTATTTTTATTGTTATCGAAATATTCAATCAGCAAATTATAATACTAATTTTAAATTCTTAATATCTGAAAGAGTTATTATACTATTTTTAATTCTTATTTGTGTAGCTATACGAGATCATGCATGAGATAAGGTGAGCAACACTTCTGACTGAAATATTAACAGCGCGTCTGGTATTTACTCTGAGAACTAAATTTCACAATACGAATTTTGCTGATGTTACCGGATTTGTCGAATTTTCATTGCAAAAGCTACTTAGTTTAATAAAGAAAATATTTCCTTACTTTCATAATATGATGCAATTGTTTGACATTTTATATATCTTAGGTAACGGTAATTTTGTAGATAGGGTCGAACTTATTACTTTGGCATCGCCATTATGCTCGTATTTATAGTAATAATTATTTTCGACATAAAATGCAATATAAGTAACACAAATTAGCATGAGAATATTGTGCTCTACTGCTCTTAACGTCAAATAAAACCGCTTTACTTCAGAATTCACTAAAGACACGAGTAAACGAGCACTCTGCGACTAATTAGCGCGTGCCGCAGCGAAATGATGTATTCTTAGCTAATTGTAGGACGACTGTGAACGTTATCCTCGTAGAACCTTCTATAAGTAGAATGCTTGTGAGTGACATACCTACAGGTATAATTTAAAGACTCGGAAGTCTAGTACGATTCAAGCATTCTGCGTCAACTCGAATATGTAAGGACTAATTATAAAAATTTAAGGCTATATATAAGTCGTATTGATTTGTATAATCAATACGACTACTTATTGCATATATATCTAGATCAATATCTGCATAAATACTGCAATGTCCAATAAGGATGGATTCACTTCTAAGAAACCATTCGCATGGTTTCATTGGAGTTGCTCTGAAAAATAGTAATTAAAACAGTTCCATCCTTCACTCGACAACGTAACCATACTACTTGAACACGATCTTTTCCTCGGTTTGCTTACAGAGCATATTTCTCCCACGTACGTGTAACCGCTGGCAATAATTAATAATTAATTAATTAAATACCTGCTGTGGTGTTTACCGAGTGCGGAGATACTACGTCTGTCTTCAATTGGCGTTATTTACAGCTTTAATTTTGCTTGCAACTATTAACAGGTGGGTTGTTAATTTATTTATCATTGTAGATAATAACAGAAGGATAACAAAAGATGTGAATGTTCAACCGATTCCCAGAAAAGGGGATAGGTCCGAGCCAGGCAACTATCAACCCATAGCTGTCACCTCAGTTCTCTGGAAGGTGCTTGAGCGGATAATAAACTCCCAACTAGTCCGCTACCTAGAGAGTCACTCGTTAATTAGTGACCGACAATATGGCTTCAGGTCAAAACGGTCTACGGGTGACCTTCTAGCGTGTATCACGCACCAATGGGGTGAAGCTATGGGTAGACATGGAGAGTCCTTGGCCATCAGCCTTGACATAACCAAAGCCTTCGATAGAGTCTGGCACCGTTCGCTTCCGTCCAAGCTTCCAGCATATGGTCTGCCACCCCAGCTGTGCAACTGGATTGCCGCATTCCTGCATGAGCGCCGCATTAGAGTCCTTTGTGACGGATCGGCCTCCAATTATTTGCAGGTCAACGCTGGGGTGCCTCAGGGGTCCGTCGCTTACTCTGTATCTTCTGCATGTCAATGACATGTTGTCCCTTGGCAACATTCATTGCTATGCAGATGATAGTACAGTGCATGGGCGATATCTCGGACATGCTGCGGCTAAACAAACTGACATCGAGGCAAAACGCCTAGAACTTGTCGCTGAGCTCGACCAAGTATTAAACCGCATTTCTAAATGGGGTTGTGAGAGTTTGGTCGAGTTCAATGCCAAGAAAACACAGGTGTGCGCGTTCTCTGCAAAAAAATCTCCGTTCCTTCCCCTTCCCTTTCTTCAGAACACAGCGTTACCACTACAGGATAGCCTAAGTATCCTGGGTATGGACATCAGCCGAGATCTCAACTCCAAGAACTAAAGAGTGCGTCATTAAAACCGCCTCCTGTAAACTCGGTGTCCTGAACAGGGTGAGGCGGTACTTCACGCCCGAGCAGATCTGTCTTCTTTATAAGACACAGGTTGGTTCCTGCGTGAAGTACCGCTCTCATCTTTGGGATGGCTCCGCACAGTACTTACTGGATGCACTCGATAGGTTGCAGCGGCGAGCAGTCCGTATTATCGAAAGCCCGGTGGCTACTAAGACCCTTCAGCCTTTACAGCTGCGAAGAGACATCGCCTCAATGGCCGTCTTCTATCGCCTTTGCCATGGAGAGTGTTCTTTGAATTAATCCCACCCTCTCCCTTTTCATCCAGAACGACACGTGTGGGACTGAAGTGCCACCCTTTCACAGTGGAATCTAAAGGGTCTCAAACCAAACGGTTCAGCACTTCATACTTTTGTCGCTCAATTAAAGCCTGGAGCTCTTTGCCAGCGCATGTGTTCCCATCTAATTTTGATCCTGGGTCTTTTAAGCGGGGCGTGAAAAAGCATCTCACTAAGCCGCCATAGTGGAGGCCACCATACCAGTAGCTTGGCTTTTGGAATAATGTCCGCCACTTCTGGATTCCACTTACTGCTTACCATCAGGCAGAGTGGAGTCACTTTGGTAGGCTAATATAAAAAAAAAGATCTTGTAACATTTTTTCTAAAATATTTTTTTTTAACAACTACCACTTACTTTACTTCTACTTTTAACAGACAGTATCTACCAATGTGATGTCAATCCGCCATAATCAAGTGTAGTGATCAATGCCTTCTCTGTATGATAAGAGGTATTTGCTCTACAGTGGGATAGTAACAGACTGGCATTTTAAACTATTTTTGCGTGTTTGCTGATTTAAATGCATATTTGTATGTATATTTGTCTCATTAAATAAACAAACAGGCACACGGATACAGGTAATAATATATTTAAATGATTGTACATATTTAACTCAGTGTAGTAGGTATCAGGTACTTATTTGGTTATGTAACTCACAACTACGATTATAATCTCATGATTCATCTAGCTAATTAGCATTTCTGTAATGCTTTAAGATGACCGACTTTATTTCCTGAATTATCGGTAACATATTCACTTAGATGTAATTAGTCGAATATGAATTGCCCTTGTGCGACAGTGACTTACCTAGTTGTTTTTCGTTCCGTTCCGAGGTGGCTTTTATAAGTTATCGTAGAAAAACTACGAACTTTCCAAATTTATCACACATGGACATTTCTAACATACCTACCTACGTTAAAACAAAACTTCGTGACATAAGTAGCATATTTCCTTATTAGATTTGTTTTAAACATAATAAAACCACTGAAGTAAAATTTACTAACAAGATTAATGTATCCCAAAGTGCACATTTACAAATATCCTTTGTTTTCATATATTAAAATTCGTCAAAATTAATTCATTATCTCATCGAAACGGTCTAGTGAGCATAACGACTGCTAAAAACACCCTTTGTTGTTCATTATACAATGTTACGTGTTTATTACTCATATTTCGTATAATTCACTTTAGTGATCCAATCAGATTTTCTCGGAGAGTGTCATCAATCAAAGCTGGAGTGACAATGCGTCATCAATCTGCTGAAAACTGTAGATACGTAACAGATTTCATTGACATTCATGAGATAAGCTAATTTAATAATATGAAACTGAGGTCGTTGACACATGACTAATGGTATCAGGTTTAGAAAGTAAACGTTGTTAAATTATCTCAAGTGATGTGTAGTCCCCAAAATATACGCGTATATAATAATATAAATAGACGCGTAAAGAAGTGCAACGGAATATGGGCAGTACGGTTAAAAATTTATCTAGGTACCAAAACCTTACTGCGGTTACAAATCACTTGCAAAGCGTGGCGGCTATAACAACTCTTCTTTTCTTTAGGCACGAAACAACATATTGAGCGGTGTGATGACAACGAAAAAAGAAATTTTCACTCTTTGGATAACAATAACGCTATTCTTTATTGCAGTTTTGCTTTCATCAATATTATCACCAAAAATTTATGACGGCTAGCATTGCACTGTCTCAAACATTTACGTTGCCACTGGTATCAACTTTATTATATTAATGAGTCATACGAAGAATATAATATATTCTTCGTATGACTCATGAATAAACTTTCAGTCATTCAGTCATACGAAGAATATAATATATTCTTCGTATGACTGAATGACTGAAAGTAAATAAAAAAAACAATATTATTGTTTTTTTTAATAATTTTTTTTACTATCCAGCATTTAGCTATTAAGCATCGACATTTTCACTAATTTCGAGCTGTCTTAATCTATATTATTAATTGTCTGACGCCTTTACCAGGCTGTCAGTTTAATTTTTTACTGTTACAAAAATAGTTTTGTCTTGCCTTATTATTAATAATTTAAATATTTAGTGCAACTCAAGCCAACATCACTTGCCTGCTTTGTTTCGCAATTCTCCAATACTTGTTGCGATATAAATGACGTATAGGTACCTCTACTACAACCTCCGTCGACTGTACAGAGACTTTTAGGGATAACGATAACGATAAAATCACTTTTGTTGGGTTAAAATGGACAATGTATTAAATATTTTTATTTTTAGCACTGCATCTGTAGTGAAACTCGAATTCAAAGATTCATCAGATTGACGCTTGTCTAGAGTCTCAGATGTTGAAACGATATTCATTCATAAGATTACAACTTCAAAACAGTACACACCAAGGTCGCAAATAAGAAAGAATGCTAATAAGTACCAACATTTATTGCATATTTGCCAAGTGGGTGTGGCCGTAACGGTATGCATTATGTACAACTTAACGTAACTCTGGTACCAAATAACAACATTAATACAAGGTATTTAAGTGCATAATTATATGCATAATGTTTTGTTATGTTAGATCGTTCTATAATAAACTAAAGCGACCCGTCATCGCTTCGATCAACTTGAGGTTTCTTTGCGTGGTATACTATTTTTGATTCTGCTAGGTGATATATTACATATATAGGAACCAAATCCTCCCTCGAGAAACGAAGAATAATATAGTGAAAACTGCATCCAAATCCATTAGATAGTTCTCGAGATTAGCGATTTTATGGATTTTATAGAGAAATATGCTTTTCCGTTTATACGAACTATTTAAATATTATACTACTATATTTTTGGTTACTGCTCTGCTCCCGTCGCCAGTAGCATGATGTTACATAGGTAACATATAACCTTCCTCAAGAACTGGGCTAACAAATGCAAAAAAAAATATTTATATCCGGCTGGTACTTCTAGAAATTAGCGCGTTCAAACAAACAAATTCTTCCACTTTATATACAAGTATAGAGTATAGATATTCATGAGTGAATTTTATTTTCAGATGATGATGTGTGGTGCCAAAGAAAATGAAGTGATATTCTAGGGTATATGATTATTTTATTAGTTGGTAATACAAGATGGAAGGGGTGAGAGTGACACATCAGGGTGTCCGAGCGCACTCAGCCGAGGGCTCAGCGGGGCGCATCACCCAAGCGGGGCTTGCCGCCCGTAGTCCTGAAGGGACCGCGGCTAAAGGCATGGCCATCAAAGGTCACGAGGACCTTTGGGTTGAGATACAAGCCAATACCTTCAGGAATTGGGTAAATGAAACCCTAAAACCTATGGATATAAAGGTAAATTTAAACTTGTAATTTACATAAATCATTTTTACAGTGTTCAATGTTATGTGTACCTACTTAAAATAATGTCATACAATTTGAATAAATACAGAAGATCTTTTATATATGTACCTAACTACTTAATCAATTTGTCACTATACACTTATAAAGCTCTAGCTAGTTAGCTCACGGCCTAGCCCCTCCAATTATGTATTTATTTATATATTAAGAAGAAGAATAATTACCATAAACACTCGGATATGATTGTTACTTCTTCTTGCTGACTGTCTGAATAATAATGAGTTCGACTGGCTAATTTTCGATTTAATACACATTTTGGAGTCTATATTAGTACGTTTTAATATAAAGTCGAGTAAAAGCTATTTATTCTAAATATTTTGTACAGGTGGTAGATCTCGTAGAAGACTTCAAAGATGGGACCGTTCTATGCTCCTTAGTAGAAGCTCTTCAGGGTCGACGCTTGAAAGGCTGGAGTAAGAAGCCGACCAACCAGCATCATAAACTGGAGAACGTCACCAACGCACTGCAAGCTATAGAAGACGATGGTGTTAAACTTGTTAACATTGGTAAGAATGAAATAATGAATAGTTGGTAACAATGTTAGTGAAACTCTTTGTGTTGCAAGCGTCCATGGCTACGGTAATTGCTTACCATCAGGCGAGCAGTATTCTTGTTTGTTACCTTAGCCGTCAAAAAAGAAAAAAAATCATTCAAGTAAATCTTCAAATTTGTATCTCTGTGTCCAAAAGATTAATAAGCATGGTTACAAGTAAAATACAACTTTTTTGCAATGTTTACCTTAAAAATATTCGCACAAAATTGCCAAATCATATTTCTTAATTTACGTCTCTCCCTAAAGGGTGCAAATATGTTAAAGAGTGAAGGGTACACACGGATAAACGTCAACATAAACAAAGTACCTCAATTCTGTTGTTTTCTTCGGTCTGTTTTGCCCAGAGACTTTATAAAATCTCGTAGCAGATTTTGATATGGTTTTCACTATCGTTCAAACAAATAGTACTCTCTTGCGAAGTCGAAGCGAGATGCTAACAAAGAAATAAATCAGCTATTTGCCAGCTTTCTACTATATTTTAGTACAATTTTAAAATAAATTGTATTATTTTTTTATCAATAATAATTTTTTTTGTTATTTTAGGTAACGTGGACATTGTGAATGGCAACCTAAAATTAATATTGGGTTTAATTTGGTCGCTCATCGTGCGCTACCAAATCGGCCGAAGCAAATTCCCGCCAAGGTAAGTGATGGTTTATTGAGATCTTATAATGGAGTTAGCGTCAAATTTAAAACGGTTAAGTATCAAGAAATTTATTGCTTATATAATTACGATCGTATTGCGTCTCTAGGCCTTTAGAAAAAAAAAATCACCAATAACATTTTTACACTGAGTATCTATAGGCTAGGGATGATGATGAATAACATACCTAATTAAATAGAACACACATCTGTATTTGGGACCTAAAAAGAGTTTACGCAGTTTACGTGTATATTACTGTTAGCCTGAACTATCCCACTGCTGGGCACAGGCCTTTGCCTGTAAATACTATACAAGTTTAAAAAAAACAGCACTAGAAAACACCACATCTGTATTTGGGACCTAAAAAGAGTTTACGCAGTTTACGTGTATATTACTGTTAGCCTGAACTATCCCACTGCTGGGCACAGGCCTTTGCCTGTAAATGCTATTGCAGTTTAAAAAAAACAGCACTAGAACAAGTGTCTTGTATAGTACAGAACTATACAAATATAGTTATTAAGGGACACAGTGTATACGTACCTACACCTAGACTCCGTTCAAATATTCTTACACCATTTTCGTTGGAAAGTTTTATTCCGTGTAGAAATCGACATAAAACATCTTACACATCAGTCATACGCTCTCTCCCTGCACCACTAAGGCAGTCGCACGTAAACAGAATTAATAGTATTAGATAAATAAAGCTTTCTTTCTAAACTATGTGTATGATTCCATGATTTAAACTATATATAAAATCATACCAACCCGTTATTATTCCACTCCAGGGAAAGGCCTCTTTTCATACAGAGAAGGCATTAATCAGCATTAATCACCACGCTTGCTCAATGCGGATTGCCACTTTCAGACTTTTTTGAAGTTCAGGTTTCTTCAGTGTGTTTTTCTTCACTAATAGATACTTATTAATTATTTCTAGTTGCTGCAAAATTTTAATAATGTAACTACATAATATCACATTTGTAAACAATAAATTGATATAACAATAAATACCTATTAATACAACACCAAATCAGTCAGTACACTATTTGTTCTTGTAAGGCTTCACTTTTCTCATCATCTTGACATAATGGTTTGAATAGCGAAAACCCACAAAGCATCGTCTGCGTCCGTCGTCGACTCGGGTCTTTGTTTACTTACATTGTGGTCAGCCTACACTGTAGCCCTTTGTAATAGTGATGACTAGGTCTGCCGTAATAACAAACGTACACACCAGAAAAACTCATGCTTTTATAAAATTTAAATTAGCATATTATTCAAAACTGTATTCGGCATGGTTTGTCGGTAAAATTAGATTAAGTCCTTCAGTAGTCAGTTCAGTACCAATAAAGATTATTTTTTGATCGTATCAATAAATGGGACAGGCAGAGGTGTATTGGATCCACTTTTCTTCAGCTATGTTGGGTCTCATAGAAAAGTATGACCATTTACCAGATACAATGTTGGAGGAGGCCAAAACTGAGAATTTCTTTAAAGAAAATCTTTTTTATTTTATTAGCCTACCAAAGGGTACCCAGACTGATGGTAAGCAGTCAGTGGAATCCAGAAGTTAGAATTTTAGACGCCATCTTCTTAAACTGCTGGTATATTAGCCTCCACTATGGCAGCTCGGAATGGGAAAGGTGAAGGGAATGAGGGTGGTGAGGAAAGATGAAAGAGGGAAATTGGGCCTCCGCTCCGGCGCTCTCACGAACGAAACGTAGGTACTTACGGTAGTAAACTTAATATTTACCCGCACCGGGTCTCAAACCCGAGACCTCAGCGTGCCAGTAATGGTTACGTCTAATTGTTTCTTTTATGTGTTACAAACCAATCCAAAACACGAATATTTGTATGTGTTTGTGCTAGAATAACAAATAATAATGAAGTTAATTGTTTTAAACGCGCTATCAATCAATTGGATTTCTAGGCCAGTGTCCGACCTTATAGCGGATAGATTAAACCCAAAGAAATTGGGTTTCAACGCACATTTAATTATTATCTACTATATATTACGGCTACGGCTATATTTTATTAAAATACTATCTAATCAAATAAAGTTACAAATTAAAAAAGCGTTCAATGTTTGGAGTCAGCCTCAACTTCATTCAGCATTTAATTTTACTGTTGCGCTGCTTTGCACTCGGTATAGATCTAGCAGTATATTTCTTAAGACTGATGATGAGATGATGTTGAAGCTATTATCGGTTTGAATATTTTTATCGAATATTTTCCTTTAAAATTTTTGGCAAAATTTTGTAAAAAGAAGGGAATAATGTTTGGCTTGGAGACACGTTGTGCTTACGTTGCGATTCTGTGTGGGAACGCTCACACAACTGCAGGGCTCGCCAGTGATTTCATCTGATGTATTAGTAGTTAGTATGATTGTATATATTAACTGGTACCAGTAAAGTATAGTATCTATCATGAAGAAGTAATTATTTATCTATTCTTCGCAACGTCTAAACTATTTTGACTGCTTCTGTGGTTCGGTGGTAGTGTGCGTGGACTGCCACGCAGAGGTCGCGGGTTCGATTCCCGCTCAGTGTAAATATTTGTGTGCATGAACATGTCTATTTGCATTGGTCTGGGTGTTTCTATGTATAATATGTATGTATTTACAAAAAGGATTTAAATATGTATATCCGCATTCTAGAACCCATAACACAAGCATATAATATGCTAACTTTGGGTCTAGATGGCGTTGTGTGTAGTTGTTGAAATATTATTATTATTATTGATTCCTACAAGAATGTACCTACAATTAAAAACTTATGAAACAAGTACGCACTTGCTTCACAAGTTTTCGTCTCATAAAGCTACCATATTGAGACCACCATCTTACCAATACGTCATGTCAACAGCTGGGATGGTGACCACTACTCCCAAGCTCTACTGCTTACATTACGCAGATATAAAAATTAAGATAAACATTGCACGTAAACGATACCGTAACTAACAAAAGTGACGAGATAAATAGCCAAAACGATGCAATAGTACAAGGACGGTGATGTAATGGTATTCAATACACCTTGAGACTCTAAAACGGAGTGTATCTAAAGAAACCGTTTATTTAGTTTAAGGCCCTAAGTAAGAACGCCGTAAATGCATGAAACAAGCTACATGAAAAACGCTTTAACGTTTTATATATCTTCTATCTTTAAGTCCACTTCCCCATAAACAATTACGGTCTTGTTCATAGCAGGGCAAAATAGCAATTAGGGCACACTAGGCGCGGGCGCAACCGTCCGTAGCTCTAACCGATTAAAATAAACACTCTCAAGACACGCTCACTGAACTTATTAGCTATTTAGAAACATCTAATTGTCTAGATTTTCTCACTCAAAAAACCATACTTGTTACGCAATTTTCTCTACACATTGTAGGTTAACGTATGACGAATGAACTAATCAGATAGAGACGATATAGGTGTATATTACAAGATTAAATTGCAGTAATAAAGTCGTAACTCTCGTACAAACGAAAATATATTGTTTTACTAATAAGTTCTGCCAGCTTCGTAACTGTGATATGAAGAAGAATTGACATTGTTTTTATTGTCGTATGAGAGTCTAGACAAATATTCCAGAAATTAAAAAAAATTTCACCGGCAAAATGCAAGTCCAAATCGCGCGCCGAGGTTTCCGTAACTACAAACTGGTACCTATTTATAAATTAGCATAGACGGACATATTTATCTTTTGATTACGTTGATATAGAACGATGAGCTTTGATGAGAGTGTTCGATATAAATTTCAGCTTGATACCTTCACGCGTTACTGAGAAAACGATCTTGACAGACAGACAGACGGACAACAAAGTGATCCTTTAAGGGTTCTGTATTAAAGGTTCTGAAACCGGAGGCAGATTACTAGTTTAAAATAAAATAAAATCGTGTTGAAATAGGAGTGAAAAATTTTTTAATATAAAACGAATGCCTCATTTCACACGACTGCATCGGATATTTCATATATCGTTCCAACAGCAGCTATTTTCTAATGTTGTAAGGAACTTTTTTCGACGCCTTATTATTATTAGAGTGGCAAATTGCACATTTATTGATGTTTGATTGCAGAAAGTTGATGCTATCGTGGCTACAGTCGGCGTTGCCTGAGTGCCGCGTCAACAACTTGACGACCGATTGGAACAGCGGTGTTCTGCTCTCCGCCTTACTTGACTACTGCAAGCCAGGCATTTTCCCACACTGGCGGGAACTCAGTCAGTATTCTTTACAGTTTATTACTAGTTAAGAGTAATTGAAAATTCCACAAGGATGTGATCAATGCAAATAGATTTTTTATAATTATCTATTTATAAGGTTTCGTTTGTATTTCGTCTTTAGTAGGCGGTTGTTACTACTACCTCAATAAATAATGAATACCTTAATTGTAAATTCAATTGAATATCATAAAATTATTTATCTAAACTAATATTATAAAGAGAAAAGGTTTGATTTTTTGTATGTTTGTTTGTTATGGACCAACTCAAAATATCTAAATCTTTCACAAACAAAAAGGTACAATATCAGCGAGTAACATAAGCTATATTTTTTATGGTGTTGGTGACGCCGCTGACAACAGCTAGTTTATATATACATACCATATAGATCTTCTATCCGTAATACATTATAGAACTTAGTTTCATTTATATTCCACTATTTATTTGAAACTACTTGACATGGTTATAAGCTAAAAACCTAAGCATTCATGCAAGAAAGTATTTACCTCACACATTGTCATAAAATATATTGTTGTAGCCTCTCAGATTGATACATATCTGAGGTAAAACGCTCTTGAAAATACTGTTAACAACCTCTGTGCACCATATCAAATCAATGAATTTAGGACCAAGGAGCTATAGTAAAATGTATTTTCTCAGCCCAATTATAATCCTCTTGCAGAGTGAAGGCTTATTCGCATATAGAAAAGGCCTAAGCATTGATGACCACGCTGAATTTAAGGTTTACGCGTATTATTAACACTATCTCTTATAATAATAATCTACGTATGGTACAGATCGTCATGAAGCCGTGGAGAACTGTCGCCGTGCGATGCGACTCGCGCACAGAGAACTAGAAGTACCCATGGTATTGGAGCCTGAATATCTAGCGTCTCCATGGCTGGATGAGTTGTCAGGCATGACATACCTCTCCTACTTCATGAAACCAGACTCTGCGGGCTTTCGCTCGACACTTGAGTGGGTCAACTCTCGACTTGAAAGGGCTATTACAAACTTCACGGTAAGTCGTTTATGATTTGTATGACCATAGAAGTTTTTAATTATATTCTTCACGACTTCTGCTTAAGTTTATATATAAATACTGTTAAGGTTAGGGTTACTTATACGGTTGTCTAAATATTAAGGTACAAATTATAATTTATGCAGTTATATAGCTGCCTTAGGTGTTCTTAATCTTCGAATATAGTGCATGAATACCAAAGGAATTATTTTTTCTTGTGAGATCTGTAATAAGTGTTGCTGAATCTGTCGGTAGGTATTAGTAACCACTTAACTTTACGGACTCTTAATACAAAAGCAGCTTAAGGTTTTCAATTCGGATTGAGAATATGACATTTTTTAAATTTCTTCATGGTAATAATTTGCTAAACAAGGAAGAATTTTTTGTGTTTTATAGCGTGTGATTAAAATAGCTTTGTTTTAAAATTTGGTCTTTTTCCAACACTGAACCTATCTGATTGCTCTACCTTTTTGCAGTAATTTCCGCTCGATAAATCTTTTTCGTTATCCTAGGAGTGTTTCCATTCATATCTACGCACCACCATAACTTTTTTTTTTTTTTTTAACTTAAGTACTCGTTTAAATTTAGGTTATATATTTAGTTAGCATTCTGTCCAATCATATTCTTCTGTTATGTATGAGGATTATCTATTCATCATATTCTTTAATTGTTATAAAAGTCAAATTAATCATTTATGAAAAAATAGCATACATCAATCTTTTTAAAAAAGCGAAACCGCGTTTTTGAGTCATAAGCTAATTGCGATCTATTATCTTAGTTACCTCGTTAATGAGAGCCAAGAACAACGTTATAATAATATATATATCAAGTTTTAAAATAACGCGTTTGAAACATTTAATTTACTTTGCAGTTGTGTCAGCCAATTACGAAAATTCTTCAAATGTTTTCATACTTACTTACATTTGCACAATATCTGAGCTCTGCGTATAACCCAACTCTGTCCTTTAAAAAGAAGAATGTGAGCCCACAGTTTAATAAATTTAATGTTTTTCTATGTATAAATTATGTATTAAAAAAAAGTATCTAGTATGTTGAACTGCATTCTAGAACAATCACAAGTTACAACATTATGCTTGGGTTGGGTCTAGGTAACGCTATATAATTGTTGTGTTATTGTTACTGCTAGCCTTCACCATTTCACTGCTGAGCAATGGCATCTCACCGTGAACGTTGTGTGTTATTATCATTAAATTGTTTTTAGACTGACTGGAACGATGGTCGAGTGGCGAATGAACTGGTTCGTTCATTAGGCGGCCCTACACCACCGCTCAGCCGGCTGCGTAGAGACCCTGCCCGGTGGGAAGAGAATAATCAACTAGCTCTGGACGCAGCTAAAAAAATTGGTAAGTAATATTTATTGGATTGTGGCAATTTTAATGTTTTTTCCGAGATAAGAATTTTATTTGAGAACTTACTTGTGTTTTCCAAAACGTATGGCAGTGGATGAGCCATTGCGCCTTCAGTTATTTAAAACTTAGGTAGGTATATTATTTTTATGTTAAGTCAGTCAGTTCTTTTTTTCTATGAAAATAGAGATCGATTATTATTGTCTGTTTCAAACCTACGATACATTTATATATTAAGTTTTGAAAATTAATAAAAGATAATATTGTCTTCATGCGGTGTGTTCTTCTATGTATAAAAGTAATAATAAAACAAAAGAAATGTCGCTTAACGCTCACTATATAATAAATGGTATGATTACTATTTGATAGAAACTTATGGACAGAGCTTTAAAATTATAGAACATCTCAGCAGTTTGAGAAACTGCATTAATTTTTTTATTAAATACTATTAAATACAACAAACATAATTTTGTAGAAAATATTAAATACTTTTTGAACGATTTACCGCGGTTTCAGCTCTTCAGCTACACAAAAGCTGTAGTTGACGTGTAATTTAAAAACATCACTAGGTATTGCTCGTTGCTGGGCTTCACAAATATATAAAATATGCCTGCCTAATCACTATTTAACCTCACAAAAGGAATGCGATAAGAATGAAGTTTGTGTGCGCGTCTGTACACGCATTTTTTTTTAATATAATAATGTGTACATTGTCAAGTTACTTTAGATACTATTTATATTTTTATAGAGGCGAAAACTTAACCGTATTATGAATAGCCTAGACGTATTGTACGTCTGTGTGAATTCTACTAGAAACTGGAATAAATTAATTACGTTTTTATTTTAAAACCCTAATTGCTAACAGCCACAAAAAACAGTTATAAACATCACTATCTAGTAGGTAATAGCACCAGCAAGGGCACAAATACAAAAACTTCAAAATATCTTAATTTTTAGACGACTTCGTCTTTGTCAACCAATATTATCTTTGATCGCTATCTCCAGTTCCTAAGGCACCCCGAGCATAATCGTATCATCGATGTCTCAATATGATCAAGATTAGAAATTCAGTCACGTTTTTTGGTTTATTCTAATTGTTATGCGTTACAATTTATGACACCGTTGGTTTTTTTTTTTAACATTTTACTAATTTATTGCATTGGAAGGGTAATATAAACTCTTCCGATTTTCAAAGTTTAGGTACTTACAATACCTATGTAATAAATCAATTAGATTATCTTTCATTGCCCGACATTATGTATTGTTTTGTATTGTAATCTAAATTATAGTTATACGCGCACACATAATAGAGTCTTTTAACTCTGTTGTCAAAGTTATTAATGAATGCGATTATCTAATTTATTATTCACAAGCACACGATGATTTATAATTTATATCAATAGATTATAATCCAAACATTGTAGGTAATAAATTTGATCGTTATTAATTGGGGCTTGAAATACGAGACATCAAAACATGTTTATTTATTGGCTTTGGTTCGCTTTGTGTTTTAAAGATAAAAATACCTAATACTTCTTTAAAAGAAAATATTAAAGTCCAGAAATTACTGGAACAATTTAACTTATTTTATAAAATGGATGGAAAAAAATACATCTAATTCTAGAACACTATAAAATGTTGATAGGTGAGAGTCAAAATGGCGATGTTTGGGGGAAGCTTATGTCCGGCAGTGGACATCTTTTACCTAAAATGCTGATAATGACTGTATAAAAAACACCGTGTAGTCTGCAAAAAGAAGTTAGCATCTATAACCTTATCTCTTCTAGAACATAATGTAGCATGTTGGCCGTTTCTAGTATTTTCTTAGTTCGGCTGTAGCGTTACTAGCATTATACTGACTTTACTACAAATCCCAATAATATAAAAAATTGTTTAGTCATTGTTGTGATTACAGTTAATAACCTACGACTTCAAACCAAAAATATGTCTGACATGTTTAATTGCTTAGTACAGACCACGAAAATAACTAAATAAAAATGTGGAATTACTACTTTGGGATTATTTTGATGTTTTATATTCATATAAATAGGTTGGATATTTCAATTTGGTGATTGTTATCTCTTAAATTAATTGTTTTACTAACAAATTAGCTACATTATTCTCGTAGGTGTTTGTGATCAGAACGGTAGATGTTGCTCATTTGTTAGATTACTAGTATTTAATAATATGAAATGTAAATTTGCAATTTTTATCTTTGTCACAATCGACAGAAGAAAGATATTTTCAGATAGGCGTACTTCGTCTTGTCTTTCTTTTTTTAAAGATGTATGTTATTATATCTACACTCAGAATGTTGTTAGATTTGACCTTATCGTGGGGAATATTACGTAGCAGTACCACGATTATGTAGCAGTAGGTATTACAAACAGTGGCTGGTGTATATTATGGATCTAATTTAATTTTATTGCTAATTTTATAATATCATGGTTGTATACTTTAATAATTTGAAAATAAGTGTTTAACTACCATTTATTATTCGAACCAGGCGTACAGCCAGTATTATCAGCTCGTGACATGAGTCAAAGCGAGGTGGATCACTTGGGCGTTATGACGTGGGCCACCAACTTGAGAAACGTTCCCCCACGTCCACCTGTCCACGACATGCTACGTGTAGCCCTTGACTCCACTTCAGGCAGAGTCGGCGAGCCTGTGAGTAAAAAATTTTAAGATTTTATTTAGTACCGTGTGATTAGTTGACCCACATGTATATTTTAGACAAGAAATAGTTTACGATGCTCCTCATTGCTTTATCTAAGGTGTCGTATAAGGAGGCTAAACATATATTAAGAAAATATATAATATGAATCCTTTGAAATTGTACAGACAAGAGACAATAGGAGGATTTCGGAAGGTCGCGGCAATTTGATAGATGAGAGCAGCTTCAGATCCAACAGCGAAAGTCATTTGACTGTTTATGGACAGAACCGTTTCCGATGGTTGAAAACACAGTTGATAGCAGATGCTCTATAAAGTCATCCCACTCCTTATCTGTGTGTGTTCCAAATGTAGTGACAAACAGCTTCGTCCAAATAGAGACAATTACCAGTTCTCGTTTTTGTTTATGCGTGACACAATCAAAATGTTTGATGACATAAACTCGTATTACTCGTTCCTTTATTTATGTTATTCTATATTAGATATGTATTGAAACATGTAGTATCATCTGTCACATAAAGCGCGGAAATGCCTTGACCTACATACATATTTCTTGTTTTTACATAGTTTGTAGGACAGATGTCCTTTTATAGCATTCTTGTGGCGACGTGTTTTATCTTTTGCTAAACAGATAAAAATGCATGTTTATGCAATTAGTTTATTTATTTATACTTCTTGCACAAAATACGAAGTAAATGTACAAAGGCGGACTTAATGCCAGAGGCATTCTCTACCAGTCAACCTTTGGGTAATGCAGAGATAAAACTTGGTAGGTGCATTCAGTAGTGAAAAGATAGAATAAAATATAGGTAATTATACTATTCATTTATACATACCTAAGCATATTAATAAAAAATAAAAAAAACATCATACAAATCTACATCACACACATCTATTCTAAATAAATACAAATATACATACGTATGAGAATATATATACACATACTTAATTTAAAATAAATAATTACATATAACTACACAAAATAACGGGTAGGAAAGTTAAGACGATTCCGCCAGCAATTTGCTATAAAGCTGACGCACTCTAGCCTTAAATGCATCACGGTTAGTGGACGTCCTGTTTCGAGAGGGAGCGCATTCCAAATAGGGATAGCTTAAATGTTAAAAGAATAGTGAACAAGAGAAGAACTATGAGGAGGACAAAGAAGTAGTAGATTGTTAGATGAGCGAAGCGTTCTATTATGACTTGAACATAGATATTGAAAGTAAGAGGTTAAGTAAGAGGGTGCATTAGGAGAATTATGGATGGAGTAAAGAGTGGTCAATGCACGTAGAGTTTGGCTAGATTTCTGGCTAGGTAAGCTAATGAAGAGATTCTTGATCGATATTCGACTTAAATGATAATAATTATCACCGTTGCCTCAAAAAAAAACCACTTACGTTCACTATACACTCTTGAGTAGATAGGTATTTTTCAAGTAATTTTATTTGGAATTTGGAATTCATGCATGTTGGAAGTAACAAAACACATAATATAAGATATACATTAAAAGTAATAAGCATTTACAATAGATAATAAATATAGTTACCAAAAGTAATTATTATTTTCATCTTCAAAATTTCAGCCACTTTTTAAGAAAATTCGTATCTGTCACTCAATCTTGCCAGCATGTAATTAAAAGTAATCGGGTGTTTTACAGTCAGGTACTGTAGATACAATGTAAACAAATTTATGCGAAACATTTAATAATGAGTCATTATTAATTTAATATTATTTAAGGTATGTATTTAGAAGATTTTTTAAACGTATTCAAAGTCAATAAGGTCAAGGTCTATATTCGGTGTTTCACTTTCATCATTGGGGAAAATTTCAAATACCTATACATAATAGAGGCACGTATGTATATCTAATTAATTTGGGTAGGTACCTACGTTTCTGCGGGTTTAATATGTGGTTTGTGTTCTACGCGTGTTCTCTTACATCCTAAACTTTGGACACGGGGTAATATTTTGCGTCTTAGGGTCAGCCTACATCTGACGGAAGATTCATGGTGTAACAAAACTCAAGTATACGCTAAGCACTAACTCAACATCAGTTGACTGTGTAAAGTTATTACGGTAGTAGAACCACGCTTTCAGCATGAATGGGCCGGAACGACCGGGGAAATACTACCCTCTCATAGAAGATCGACGTAAGAGTAGTAGTATCCGTACTACTGCGTTTCGTTCGGTGAGTGAGAGCTCCGGAGGCCAATTTCTCCCCTTTCCTCTTTCTTAACCTCCCTCATTCCCTTCCCTTAATCCTATTCCTAGCCGCCATACTAGAGGCCATCATACCAGCAGTTTAAGACGATGGTTTTGATATGGTGGCTACCACTTCTGGACTCTACTGACTGCTTACCATCAGGCGGGGTGGAAGTCACTTTGGTGGGCTAAAATAAAAAAAAGGTTAAATTTTTATCTACTTGTCCGTTCTGACGATACACGACCAATGATCTGCGATATTTTGTACAGGATATTAGTACCCTACACTCATCCCTCCTTCAAGCCAGAATTAACAGCGAAGACCCATTGCTTATATACCCGAGCTATAACACTAAGAGTCAAGTTGTGTAAGGGTTGTAACCCTTTCATTTCTGAACTAGCTTTCCGTGACGCGGTTTCACCTGCGCCTTTGCTAACTGCTCTGCTCTCGTCGCCAGTAGCTTGATTTTACATAGCTTTATATCCTTCCTCGAGAACTGGGCTATCATACGCAAAAATCCTAAAAACCGACCAAAAAACAAATAACAATCAGTACCTAATGGTGTAAGTAAGAAGGAAGTAAGTATCTATAACTGTTAGGACAGTACTTATTATCGATTACGACCGACATGGGAGATCAAATGGTATGTCCACCAATGTCATTAGCCCTTTGAACTGTCGAGATTACAGACTCTACGTGTGAGAACTGATGTTGTGTCTTATTAATGTTTACGTTCAGAAAGAAAATTTGTATTCAATAGTAGTACTAATTGCTATATAGTTCGAGATAATGATACAATATTTATATTATATTGTTACTCTCTATAATTATTGTAGGATTATCTAATAGTTGCTATAAATATTCTTCATTTAGTTCACTCCTAAATAGTAAGTTTTTATTAAATTTCATAAGTACGATAGAATGACGTATCATACTCTTCAAATATTTTTTTAATATTTTTATAAGAACATTCCAGCCACTAGGGAAATGCCCTATGTCAACTTGTCAAGGGGGAGTATAGAAATATACAATTGACTGACATAAAATACATAAGTGATCAGCACACGTCCATTAAACCAATGAACTATATAATATAAATATACTTATGTGAACTCAATAAAATATTATCTAAGATATAATGAATTTTTATGTAACTAATAATACTAGAAGTCACAATTTATGTTTTTACAAACGAAAAACTGATCAAAAATTATATATAAATATGAAAACCCCAATTTATTTCGACAAATTCGCATAACTTTGTATATTTTTAATGGCAGATACTCTCTAATTTAATAAATAGTCAGCTACCAAAGTTAATAACATGAATACAGTTAATAACATGAATACATCTTACGATGAAATTCGCCAATTTATCTGTAGGTACCTTCACGGCTTTAAACGGGCAAGCGGAATACTTAAAAAATCTTCATTGTGCGATTACTGCAACGAGGCGCTATGATATTTCCGGCAGAAAAATATTAATATGAATCAGCAAATTATTGGGCAATTTTAAAGATTTTTGTACTTACTTGTCTTTTTTTTTTACGTGGGAAATGCATTACGCATACGCACCCGCCCGGGCAAGGCGGGGGTTATGTCGGACTCTCCGACCGCACTCAAAGCGCGGCCAGCATACCGACTAAAACCCACGGTGTTCCTCCAGACGGCCAGAGTGTCGAGGTCACGGGAGTCGCTTGCGCATTCATCCGCGACCCCGACGGGCCATGGCCCGCTCACCGCGAGCGGGCCCCGTCCGATTTAGGGGTCTAGCCCCCCTTCCTTCGAGAGGCGCGTGCGGAACACGAGCACTGCCGTCTCGGGCCCGTGCTGTTCGGGCGGCGACTGCCCAATCGCCGCCCGCAGGTCAACTCGGCCGCAGAGGATAGGGAGAGCGGCGCACCGTTATACCGGCACTCCTCTCCCGCCGCGGCCCCGCCACTCCTCAGCCGCAGTGTCGCCGAAGCAACACTGCAGCCCGACCCAGTTGCGGTGCCGCCCAAACAGCACCGCAACCCACCAGAGCCGCTCCATCGTGGGCTTACCGGCAAAGCCCAGAGGAGCGGCGCCTCCTTGGGGTTCCTCTTGGTACACCGTGGTCCTTGGTAACCACGGCTACTAAGCTCCCACGCCGCGACAAGGCGAGAACCCCGTTGGGGGGGTACTTACTTGTCTATGTCTACCTATTTCAGCTCAATTTAAAAGTAATTTTGTTTAATTTTTGTTTGTTAACTTACGATAACAGTATCACTAGTTTATAAGAAAAGAATCGATATTTATTTATGGCCACTTTACGTTACTAATAATGGTGTAACAATAAAAACATTTTTAATCTCCCTTGAACTACTTCTTTGACACTAAATACCAAAACAGCTGTTCAAATAATAATCGAACAATATTATCTTATTTCAGACTTTTATTAAAATAGAGAGCATCGCCAGCGACTTGTCCATATCTGACGTGAAAGTGTCTATCGTGAACCCCTTGGAACAGGAGTTAAGACTGAAGTTAGATGCTCGAGGAGCTGGCGAATTCGTACCAGAACATGCAGGCATGCATGAAATTGTTCTCACTGTTGATGATATCAGGTAACTTATAGTAATTACAGTAAACGCTTTAAATACTATATATAAGCGTTTATTGTAAATACCGATCACGAATCTCAGGGTATATTATATTCAGCAAAATTCTTCCGTACTTACCCTTCTCTAAATTATATTCCCATCTATTAAAGTTTATATAACATTTGCTTGTTTCTCATAATGGTAATGCATGTGGTACTCGCTCACGTATCGCGCTAAGATCGGTATGTGCAATGAGTTAGTTGGCATTTATCGTCGCAATTATCTTATTTTAACTTGCAAATTGAAGATTTGCAAGATGCATTATTGCATGGTTTGTTGAAATGTTTATATTGCATCGTATTATTAACTTAATTTTTATCGACTCGAGAGTTATGATTTATTTTAAAAGTCTGTATTAGTTTTATATTTATGATTAGAAATGCATTATCTAATATTTCCATCTCAAAATTTTTTGAGTTCTCAGAAAACTAAGTTTTGGTAAACGAATTACCAAAACGACCCGCATTTCCAATGTTAACTAAAACTAACATTCACCTTATTTAAATGACAGTAGTGTATCAAGAGAACAATAAGTTAAAGTTAAATATATCTTCTAAAACATTATTAAGTGACTATACAATGCCAAAGCATATTATAGAATTATTGTTTTACTAAAATAGCCTAAATTTCAGAGTCGACGGAAGATACTTCTTTCGAGTTTTACCAAGATTAGTGACAGTCCCACCGCCTGGCATGGCGCCGTGTGCCATAGGGAGTATCGTGGAAGTGCTAGTCAGTGCCACAGGTATGTATAAAGTGGTATACATACACATTTACGTCTTCCATAATAGGTTTCAAAGGCTTTCATCTGTTATCAAACAGCTTGCCAACTTCGTAATGAGAATGACCATGCGCTATCGTAATCTTTGGCACACGGTATCAGGTAGCCAGTTAAATTCTGCTCAGCTTAACATACATTATGCCTCATGAATTACCGTGCCAAAGATATAGCACCTAATAGATACCACATTACTAATTATTTGTTCTGAATCGAGCTCACAAAAATAAGGAGCAGGAACGGGATATAGAGAACTTAAAAGCTACGCTGTGATTAGCTATTTCAAGGTCAAGCGTTCGATTGCACAAAAATGCACTAATTGTAGTGTCTGCAGTGAGTTCTTATACTAGCGAATGCCGCTAGGAGTTGTGCGTTTCTGTTGCCATGTATACAAAATCCGCTCGGGAGTTATGTGTAATAAAAGAATTTGGTACCAAAGGTGCACCAAGAAGGCAGGATATAGACGTCACAGCTCATTCTCCAAGTGGAAGAGCTGTTTCTCTTGAGGCTCGACACCCGCCGCCGTCAGCGCCAGGCACGACTGCTTCTAGTGCAACCTTCCAGCCTGATGAAGCAGGGACGTGGACCATAGCTATTACGTATAAGGGTGATCATATACAAGTGAGTAAAGTGCGATGAGGTTTTCTTTAAATGTTTCTTAAGTGAATTTTATATCATTTACAGTATTGTTGTTTTACTTGGTAGATTATTCAAGTCTCTTTGAAGTGGCCCTTAAGTAAAGTGATATCTCTCTGCTGTCACTTTATTATAAATGTTGTTAACATAACGACTTGTAAGTGCAACTAAAAATTTAATAGGTCTTTGAATATTTGGATAAATGTCATTTGAATCCGTTCAATAATTATGAAATTGAAATAACTGTAAGAGTGCCTATATTTCTTAACAAGCTGTTATAAAAGTTATACGTTTTGACTCGGACCCAGACATACCCAATTTGTAATCTAGAGTACTTATCAGAAACTGTTTTCAAAAATTATATTGTAAAAAATTTTAAAGAGCCCATTTTTAAACAGCAAGCAGCTGTTCCTATACTTAGTGTAGGTATATTTTTCTGGTGAAGATTTAATGCTTTATCAATTTTAGGGCGGACCATTCACATGCGAAGTCTTTGACCCTGCCGGAGTACGACTAAGTCCTGGCGCTTTAGAAGGTGCAGAACCACTCAAACCACACTCTTTCGAGCTAGACACTAGTGGCTGTGGAGTCAAAGGAGATCTGCAACTGGATATTGTTCATGATAAACGCAGTGTAATGTGCGCACTAGAAAAGCTATCTGCTACTAAGTACCGCGCTACGTTCATGCCTAAGGCACCTGGAAAACATAGGGTACGTTTTTATGTAATAGATCCTTAAAATATTTATCATTGGGTAATCATAGACTAGCACAAAGTTGAAGAAGTTTGGAAACTGGGTGTATATTTTGCTAATAAGAGCTTTCGACTGCACCGTTGGTCTCGACTGCACCGTTGGTCTAGTGGTTAGTGTAACTGACTGTGACGCCGGGTGTCGTGGGTTCGATTCCCGCGGAAGGCAAATATTTGTGTGATGAACATTTGTATTTGTCTTTAGTCTGGGTGTTTCCTATGTATTATAAGTATGTATTTACAAAAAAAAAAAGTATGTATATGTATTATATTTCAGTTATCTAGTACCCATAACACAAGCACTGCTTAGCTTGGGACTGGATGACGGTGTGTGATAGTGTCCACATATTATATATATTATATTATATAGAGCGAGGGAGGCAAGATTACTTGCTCTTTCTTTTTCGTTTTTTCGACAATCCCTTTGATGTGACTCCTCAATATTGTTTCTATAATGTTTAGAGGACCAGTCATGGATTTAGGGTACGGTAACCACTTACCATCAGATAGACTGTAAAGAGGTTCACCAGTTCACCACCTAGTTGAATAACAAATAAGGGAATTTAATTACTCTATCAAATATTACAATATATTCATATTGAACTGTAAATGAGTCCTTTGCGAAAATACTACAAATACATACTTAATAACACTACCTATATAGCTTTGTAGTAGATGTTGAGAACAGTTTTAAAGCTCCTTCGGGAGACACTACTAGCAACACGCAGTCTTTACATTGCAAGTACAACATTCTCCATAATATATTCGCCGCGTTGGCAACACACGAGTGATAGTCCGTTAAGGGTTTGTTATTGCTTTCATCTGAATTTAAAACTGTTTTTTTGTGAAAACAATATGCTTTCAAAATACGGCAATACGCTAAGCTCTAGAGAGTTCTAGTATTTATCTAGATTAATACTATTTATGGATCAAAAATTAAATGAAACTACCTCAAAATATATCTAGCATTTACTTTATCCCTCAAAAGAATATACCAATAGTAATAATAATATATTTTTAAGGAAAATGTTGTTATCGAAACAAAGATAAACATTTTCAAGTATCATCTGCAAAAATAACTACTCGTCGTTACTTTTTGTCGTATTTGTAAGATTCTCAACAATGTTTTTTCGTATAATTTCGCCCCATTGTGTGTTGAAGAAGTCAATGACTGGCCTGTTGGTCTAGCGGTTAGTGACCCTGACTGTTAAGCCGGAGGTCGTGGGTTCGATTCCCACCCAGGACAAATCTTTGTGTGATGAGCATGATTGTTTGTTCTGTGTCTGTGTGTAATTTATCTATAATATGTATGTATTTACAAAAATAAAATGTACATATATAGGTAGTATATCAGTTGTTTAGTACCCATAACACAAGCAAATATAATTGCTTAATTTGGGGCTAGATGGCGCTGTGTGAATGTGGTAGAACATTATATTATATTATTATTATTATTAATGCTTTTAGAATTTATTTAATATTGTTAAATCTTAAAAGTAGGAGAAGCGTGGGCAGGCTTTTCAAAGTAGACCAACAAACAATAAATGTGGCAGGTTGGCAGGCATTCGACACGTGAAGACGGTTTACAAAATGATGACGTCATTGAAAAGCTGAATTCTAAATAGTTTATTATTGTCTATTTAGAATTTAACTTTTCTCTAAAGTGGTAAGTAGGTTTGTGTTGAATGGACACTTCGTCAAATAGATACCTATCTTAGATCCCATGTAATATACCAGCTGCCATAACCATTTCGGAAACAAAAAAATTATGAAAAAAAAATATATTTATGATATAATTTTCGAACAAAAACCTGTTATATAATTATATTGACTCAATATAATGTCAGTCGGTATGACAGCCATAATTCCAACGCACCTTCGCAGTAATAACTTCATACGGTGGGCACTTATTTTCAATATGATTGTGTTTCAGTTGTACATATACTTCAACGGATATGACGTGCAAGGCTCACCTCATATGTTCAGAGTGGGAGCTCGCTCGAAGAAGCCCCGTGACAGCTCCAGCCCTTCCCTAGCTTACGCGAGGATATCTAGTCCAGGTAAATATCAGTTTTCATACTGATATACTTATACTTCACGTTGAAAATAAACTGCAACTTTTGTGACAATCATAATAATATATTCCTTGTAGACTATTTGAATAAATGAAAAGAGTGACCTATGAGTTTTCTGCTAGTAGTTCTTATAACTTTGCCCTGTAACCTATGTTTTAAGATTAATATAATCTGAACAACTGTTTAAGTTAATCGCAGAAAGTCCGATTTAAAAATTTTTTTTTGATGGAATATTACATTATTCTCTGAGGGTTACTAAATATGCAACAATTTTGAAATGCGACGATAAATTTAATACGCTTATATATTATGAGTATGTAGGTTTATACATTTTTAAACAACCTAGTAGACAGTTATAAATTATTTATCAACAGAATTATATAAATATACCCATTCTATGAGCCGTGGTAGCAAAATGAGAGGACGAACAGTAATTTAATGTCCTAGGACTATTACTACAGCAATTGACTAACTCAACGCGTTATAATTAATATTGCCTATAACTCGTTTTATCTTAATTGCAGTTACTCGATTGAGATCAGAAAGCCCCATGAACCAATATAATCTTTACGAGTCTAACACCACTAAGCTCAGCACGAGCTCAATCGATCGTCGAGAGGAGAGACGTGATTCTACCGATTATTACAAATCCTACGGTACCGACGCTAAGGAAAAAAGTTACGACGTGACTGATTCCGCTTATTCGACATCAAAAGCTACAAAGGATTCATACGCAAGATACGGCTCAGAGAGTCCTAGAAATAGAACAGCGAGCCCGATAACAACGAAACATTTGGGGAATGGATCACGGTTGGACGTCAATAGGGCAAGCAGTCCGTATCGAGCGAGTAGTCCCTATAGAGCGACAAGTCCGGTTGGGCGTACGACGAGCCCTCTCATCAGGAAAGACAGCCCATTAAATCGAACTGCCAGTCCAATTAACAGGTACATGTCACTTATATGCAACGTCGAACATCAATACAACATCGCAGTATTGCTGATTAATTAATTAATTTGTACTTAAAGCCCGCGACGTTACTTGCACGTAATTATTATGTATAATTTTCATTCATAGAATGGAATATTTACTGTTGACGAAATTCTACAGCATTTTTATATCTAAAGACTAGGCATTTCATTGGATCTATTTGGTTGAATGAATTTCAGTTACAATGACGACACAAATATTTTGTAATTTTTCTACGCGGTATACCTAGAACTTTGTTGAAGAGAAAACATTTCCTAATACATCGTTAGGGTAAGAAAACCAAATACTTTAATAGGTACGCAATAAGCGTATAATAAAAGATTCTACATTTGGTTGGTTCTGAGTGAGTTGATTCTGGAAAGCCCCGACAACTTAATTGTAAAAGATTTACTGAAATAAAACAATTTTTATTTAATTATTTGCAGAGTAAGCAGTCCAGTAGAACGTTACAGCCCAGTAACGTCAACGAAGCGCGTGGTAGAAAAACGATCCAACTACAAAATGTACAGTTCGTATAGTGGATCGCAGGACAATTTGGATCAAGGCAGTCCTTATTCCTCTCTTGAGAATGAACATAGGAGGCTTGGAAGTCCTGGTGAGTAATGTACTAAATTAAAAGATTATGGAAGAACAACTCTATTATACACCAAGTGTAGAGAACAGTTGCCTCACACAATTTCGATAGATTGGAAGTCGACTCTATAAAGACTAGTCTTGGCGAATAAACGCAGTATTGAAAATATATTTCATCTAAACCTTGTTTGAAGCACAAAAATCTACATTTGCGGTTTCGTATTCTATTCAATTATACAGTTTATCCGTGTACTTATATTTTGCAAAGTAAGCTCTCTAACATTTTCCCCCTAGCAAGAGATAACGTACGCTCCATAAATCAGCGACCCGAATTTGTATGACAGCTGACCAATAGAATAGCAACGCTATGCAAATAAGTGCTTATCCTGAATAATCTTTTGAATTAGTAGCAGTTTTCAATAGTAACATATGTCTTTTATCCCGGTGTATATACGAAGATGCAAAAAGACGTTTTGATTTTTTTCGGTATCAGTCCTATTTACCCAAAGGGCCACATTTTACTACTTATAATTTTATAGACATGCAGACAAGGTTGTTGTCATTAAGTCCCCTTGTACTAGATTATTAGATTGGTATAGATCCAATGGTAAAAAACTAGGTGTTTAATTCTTGCCCGGCCAATCCACACGAGCTATTACGGGCTGTCATACGATAATGAAACCTTTTTCTTTTCTATTTTATAACAGCAAAGTTCAGCTTAGAATTTTAGTTCTTTTGTGTAAGATTCAACTTTAAAATCGCCGTCATGAACTAAACGCAAGTTTGCGTTTACTTTATGACGCCTTTGCTTACAAAGCAAAAATTTTCTTTAAATTTTCATGAAAAGAAATTATAATTTATTTATTTTATTTTATCAATCATATTGTTTATTTATTTTGTAAGGAATATAGGGTATTTTGTTATAGGTACCGGTGATCCGGGTGGAAAATCGTATCAAGCTCGAAAGGACTGGGAAAGCGTGGAGAAAACAAGACAAATGATGAGCGCTAACAGGTAACGTATTAGTAATATTGGTTCTAACACGGATTTTATATGGTCTCATCTATATATAGCATAGGTATGAATTTTGTAAAACAATTTTGAATTTGTCGTGCTTGATCAATAAAACAAAGACACCCGTATATTAAAATCAAGCTGTAAATCTCGCTTTATGATTGACGTATAACAAAGCTAGCAAACCGCAATGTAAACAAAATAAATGATTTTTTACAGTGCAGAGCATACAAATCTGCTGAAATTGATTTTAAATGAACTGATTTTATTACATTCGATTCGATTACATATCGATTGATCTCACATCTTTTGAAATTTTAAATTCTATCCTACTGGCTATTATTAAGATAACTAATAATTAAATAGTTGTTTAGGATTATACCATTTTAATTTCAAAACTATTTACGATTACCATTTAATTAAATGATATTTAGATAAATGATTTAGTTTTAAACAATATTTATTCAATATTCGGTTTCAACAACGCAGTACGTGACATTCCAAATTATTCCGATGCAGTCCGCCAAATTATCTAATGATAGAAATACTTTTATCATCCACGAACCTCTATGAACGTGACTATTACATGTTCGTCTCAAAGTTGAATACAACGTGCACTAAGACAGATTCATGTCCATAATTGTCTGCGGTTTCTCACAATTTACATGTGGTGCATTATAAACATTTGTGTCTGTAGCCTCGAGTCCCCCAACAACCCGCCGGAGCGGCACCACGGACAGAGCACCCTGGACCGCGAAACAAAACGCAACACTCAACTTAACAAGTTCACCGACTTTTCGCACGACTCCTTCAACAGACACCTCGACCGGTTGGCCGACGACAGGGGCTCCGACACTTATACCAGTCGAGTAAGTACCCGCCACCCTTTAGCTACACTATGCGAACTCGTAAATATTACAAATAAACAAAGAAACGTGGAACGCGTTTCAATTAAGAATGTCTTTATTAAACTTTGTTTTGTTTAAAAGGTTAGGTTTAATTAATTACAGACTGCTGTAAAAAGACTGATCTGCTCGATTTATTTTTCCACGAAAGTAAAATGGAAAATATAGTTACCTTTGTTTTTCACGTTGAGTAAGACAATAACAGCATGAAAATTGTCTAGCAAAACTTTTATTATAGAAACATGTCTTTAAAAAAAGTTATCTCAACTTCATCATCGATCGCAATCCAGTGCGTTACTTAAATGGAGGAGTGCGAAGATTTTATTTTTAAGCAACTCCTGAACAAACCCCCCGCAACCGACTTCTTCTAGCTATAGAAGAAGTCTAACCAACGGTTGTTGTTATTGGCCCGTCTTTATGTCGGCAGTATGTACTACTAATTATTAAAAACAGTAGCTTAATTGGTTTGACATTTTAAGTAATTTTGCCTAACTTGATATACACATTTTGGTGGGAGTTACTACTACCGCTACTAGTCGTACATAAATTGGTTTACACTCTTTTAACCATTTTATCCTCTTAAAGTAATGACTTTTCTACTTTAGTTATAAACGTTGCGATTAGTTAATTATGTTGTATAGTCAAATTTTGTTTTCAGATAAATACAATTAAAAACAATTTGGCTCAAACACTGAAAGTTTTCAAAGTGATAAATCTAAAATCAAAGATGCAAATTAAAGTATTACACGAACTAGGACAAAAAAAAACAGGAACGTCTTTTGCACACAAACTTATTTATGTGGCCCTAAAGTGAATTTTATTGTGTACTTAAAAGAACCTCCTATCACTGCTAAGGAAGTTATTTTAAATTAGATTGCTTTTATGAGAGATCTCGATCAAATTGAAACATTCCGGCTGAGGACATTTTGTAAATTTTAACGTTCATAAGTGTTAATTCAATTAACCTAAATGAATAAATGTCTTTGACTTTAGGGAAGTGCCTTCAACACTGCCTAGGTACTGTTGCTTGCTAAAAAAGAATCGTATTGACAAAAGCAGTTATTATACCTTAGTTTGCAGTCAAGAACACCAAAGAAATCTTACTGTCCTTCTGGGTTTCTAAGGTTAGCCCTTAGCGTGGCGGTAATGATTTAAAATCAAGCAGCAACCAGAAAAACTGCATTACGATTCGGGACATTTTTTGACACAAATTGTACTATGGAATCTTTGGCACGGACACGCATTCGCACTTGGCCGGTTTTGCTTATGATAGAAAAGAAAAATATAAAAGCTTGAAGATTGAACGTATCTACTGCTCTCAGGTGTTTCGTAAATTTGTAAAACCTGTAACTTCGAACACTGAAATTTTTATATTAAGCAAACATTTTAATGCTAGTCACGTCAGAAGCTGAATTAGATACCAACGCTGAGTTAAAAAAAGAA
The DNA here is from genome assembly GCA_963082885.1 of Parascotia fuliginaria. Taxonomy (NCBI): domain Eukaryota; kingdom Metazoa; phylum Arthropoda; class Insecta; order Lepidoptera; family Erebidae; genus Parascotia; species Parascotia fuliginaria. Next base: position 12,879,981 of record OY720173.1, on the reverse strand, counting down.
ACACGTAATACCAGATTTACATCGTTAATAGAAATTGTGAAATAGATATTGATATATTTACGGATTGGGCTGAAATAATAAAACTGGTGCCTTCGTCGTTAGAACGACGCAAAACAAAAAAAAACAATAAATAACCTGTGGCACTCGGGGATTGCCGCGGTAAAGCTATTGCATAGCATTTTTTATCAACCTAAGCAATTATAATTATTTATTTATTTTTTATTTATGCAGTATTTTCTTTTCTTTGATATTAGGTAATTCAAGTTTTTTTTTTTATATTAATTCAAGTTACACTTTTTGAGCGTGGTGACTGATGAGAAAACATTTTTTTTTTCTTTTATTGAATAAATGAGAAGTTAATATCGTTTAAAATATTTTTATTATCTTACAAGGTAGGTAAGGTTATTCAGGAATTCTTATCATCCTACTAAGTATTTTTACTCCGAAAAAGAATAAAACAGAGATATTACATTGATGCACTATTACACAATAGTAAAATCTTAGTTTCATTTCTATAGTTCTACCAGATAAAATTTATCGCAAATGTGACAAAATATTTGCTATGTGTGGTAAAAATTAGCGCCACTAGTGTTTATTCTGAGAAATAAATTTTATGGTAGGCGGAGTGGGAGGTGTTAGGTTTTATTTTCGTTACGAAATTTCTCGATTCGGTCGCCGCGCTCAAAGCCCGCGATAAAAGCTATGCAATAGCTTAAAAAATCTTACATAAAAAGGCTTGATGTCTTTAGTTTTCTCAGAAAAGCTAGAAATCATTACTCACCAACAGGTACACAGCACTAGAGAATGTTGATGACTGTGGCGTTCTGCAGAGTTGAAGTAATTTTCTTAGTTCCTGAAAACACAGGAAAAAGTCATACCGCATCGGCCGAGAAATTGTGGTCTTACGTAGGTACTTACTACTACAGACGGAGATGCCATACATTTCAATGAGGTTGTTTGGGAAAATGTTTGCCACCAGTTGGCGCTACCTTAACTGTCACATTGGGCCAATCAGGGGTTATCTTTCAAAAAGCGCTTGACAGCTAGACCTGACGCATTGGTGCTGCCCTCTCGTGGGCGCCATTTTAGAAAACTCTCTTAGCAATTTTCTTTTGTCCTTATGCACGTGAATTATCCATTTTGTAATTTAATTAAAATTTGTTAAATGATCTCTGAAAAATATGTTTTTTGATAGCGCTGTCAAAATGGAAGACCATTTACCAAAGTGGCGCCAACTGGTGGCTAAAATTTGCCTAAATACCCTCATTATTTCACCAGTCTATCAGTCTTGAACACGATTCATAAGTTTTGTTTATTTAGATATTACATATTTGATGGTTGAATAGAAAAATCCAATAAGATATAATAAAATAAATAATTTTATTACTAATGCCTTTCTAATACGTAACTTTTTAACATTTAACCAATCTTAAAACACTATATACACCAAACATAATGTTTCCATGTTCACCACGCAGCTCTCAACAACAGGCATCATCATTAGGGAACAAGCCTTGGATCCTGGGAAAGACAAAGATAAGGTAAATACATCCTTTAGGGCATAGATCTTTTCTTAAAGGAAGAGTTTCGCATAGTTTATACGGTAGTAGATCCACGCTGGTTTCAGCATGAATAAGCCGGATCGAACAGGGAAGTACTACTCTCTCATAGAAGATCGTCGTTAGAGTACCTAGTAGTATCCGCGCTCGTTGAGTGAGAGCGCTGGCGCCGGAGGTTTAATTTTCTCCTCTCTCCTCTTTCCTCACTTCCCTCATTGTCACCTATCCCATTCTCAGTCATCATAGTGGGGCCCACTATACCAGCAGTTTGAAAGTCGATGGCTTTTGGAATGGTGGCCACCACTTCTGGGTTCCACTGACTGCTTACCATCAGGCAGGGTGGAGTCAGTTTGGCAGGTGGATTAGTGTCCGAAAATTATATTTACTACGTAGGTAACGCTAATATTCCCGTTAGAATGAAAGCCACAGTGATAAGTAAAATAAATAAATAAATGAAAATAGCTGTTTCTAGTCTAAGCTTTAAATGAATTTACCCTTTCATATTCAGTAATGTCGTATAAAATGTAACCCCAAACGTAGAGAATTGCCGATGTGAATACAGTGAACGTCCAGGCACAGTCGAGTTTAAAATTAAGTTAAGGTTACAACTGACGCGCTGTGCACTTCATATACGAATCACAATATATGGACTTCTGCAACTAACAGCCGAGAACTCTCTTCTGTACATACAAGTGTAATAGGGATGGACATTACTGCACTTATCGATATTTTAGATAAATACAACACAATAAATCCATGACTCGAAACAAATATTTATGGATCACACAAAGTTTTGGCACAGCAGTTGCTTGTGCTTTCATTGCACCACGGAGGCATTCGATATGTGTTACATAACGTTTATTTAACCAGTATTTTGATACTGAAAGAAAATCGTAGTAGTGTTAATCGACATATCAAATATTACAGGCAAAAATAGGTAATAGGCTTTTCCTAGCAAAAAGGCCCTTTACAATTAAACTTATTTATGTCGTCCCAAAATTAAATTAATTACGTATCTACTTAGAAACCCCTGCCCTGCAGTACAGCTACAATAACTTTTCAACACACAAATCGAACACTGCTCATGAACCTGTCGTGGGCCCTTATTAAATTTATTTTTTTAATTAAACGTTTTTATTTAAGTACTTTTGATAAGGTACAATTTATCGATACATCAAATGTTCTTTTAATTAAAGATAAGTAGAACTATTTATCGGTTCAACTCACTTAATATAAGTCTATCGATACATCGAATTAAGTTAGACATCCTCACGTGTTTAAAACAAAGTCTAAAGTATGTAAACTGCGTGCGTGACTCCCATGGTTATAGCACTTATAGCCACTGGTCCCATCGCAACAATGGAATGACTCCACAAGACTAAGATTACAGACATTAACTCCATTTGATCGTCTTTTGAGAGCAATTATATGTATGTGACCAGCTCTACAAATGTAAAACTTTTTAAATACAAAGTAAACAAACTTTAATTCTTAAAACATTTAAGCTGAAGGCCTGACTGATACTGTCTTGTGTGTTATGTCACATATAACCGCTCATTGATCTCATCAGTGCAAAGGACACAGTGGAGTAACATTCAATGGTACTTCGGCCTTATATGTTATTTATGCAACCAGTCACTACATATTTAAAATAACATTCCATCATCATACCACTACGAGGTAAAAATTAACCCGAAAATTTTTTGTAAACAAAAATCAACCACGGTATAGTAATTATCCCTTAGAATATTTTTCCCTTATCTTATGTAATAATAAGTTTAAAATATTTGTTACTATACTTCAAATAATTCAAAACTTAAAACATAATTCTCATCAACTGCACTTGTTGACATAAGCTGTCGTTGCGTTGTCATCAAACTGTCCCGAGAGGGCTACGTCATTTTCACAACTGCTGCCATGCTGACGCGTTGATTACAAATCACTAGCATAGGTACTATCGTACTATAATAGTGATTATGGACCTACTAGTATATAACGTAAAGAAGCATTATACCTACTACATTCATGTAATTATTAAAATAATGGGCGAAATTATGGTTAGTATGAAAGGTACAGCATGGAAAATAGTCTCTTTGGAGACTTCTTGTTCAAATTATTTAACTCTGACTAACGAAGTACTTCTACTATATAGAGACCATGTAATTTTTTCGGAGTCAAGGTAAAGTTATCTGAGTTTATGTGTTGTAATACTTTTTAGAGGTCTGTCGTTTCTGTTTGTAAAGAAAGTACTCGGTTGCATGGTGATAGCGATAGAGGGCGGCGTCATCACACTAAAAGTATAGCTTACTGTTGTTCTCAAACAAATGGAAATGGAAGCAATTTTTATTTTTATTTTATACCTACCACAAATATTTCCTTGTTTCTTTCAGTAGTAAAAATACAATGGCAGTAACGATATAGTTTTATTAACGCTAAAAATCAATTTGATCAACTGAAAACTGAAAGCAATTTATAAAATAAAAATCCAAACTAATACACAGGCATCTACACTATTATAATGATTTTGGTTATCACTTTTGCATCCCTGCTTGTTTGGAGCGGCATCAACACTATACCTCCAGTATTTTTTTATATATAATATATATATAATCATTTATATATAATACTAGCTGTTGCCCGCAGCTTCGCTCGCGTAAATGTCGGTTACATCGCATATTATTATTATTTATAAAAGAATTTTCTAAAATAAACGTAGCCTAAGTTACTCCTTATTACATCAGCTACCTGCCAATAAAAGTGCTGTCAAAATCGGTCCAGCCATTTCAGAGATTAGCCGGAACAAACAGACAGACAGACAGACAGACAGACAAAAATTGTAAAAAAAAATAATTTGGTGTATGTACCGTATATATATTCATATACATGTAGAAAAACGGTTATTTTAATATTACAAACAGACACTCCAATTTTATTATATGTATAGATAATTTTATATTAATCATCACATAGATTGCCAACTTATTTTTGCGAGTTATTCGATTTTACCTTTTAAGTAATAGCTAATATTCCATATTTCACAAAACATGCAAAAGTCTTTTAAAGAGTAGGTACCAGTTATTAAAAATTGTATGTCTGTTACAGCAAGAGTTCAGCAAACGCGAAGTACGTGAGAGTACTTACGTGGTACGAGACTCTTCGTACAGCAGCGTTGAGGAGAAGCAGCAGCAGTCTTTTTTATCCAATAGGCCCCCCCGCGACCCGGCCGGGGGGGCCTGCACTGAGACGGACGCAGCACACGGACGTTTCAGGTAGGTATCTAATACCAGCTCATTATTATCTCACTGCAGGGTATCTCTTTTCATACAGAAAAAGCAAAAATAAATTAACTATGAAGATGAAGCATCTACTTAGATAGAAAATTTAAACCACACTTAGTTTAAAATAATAATAATAATACCAGCTCGTTATTGTAAAAAATATCAACTCATTATCATCCTACTTTAGGGCAAAGTCCTGTTCTCATACAAAGATCTCGTCTTCTCTTGCATTGATTACCACGCTTGCTCAAATCGGATTGGTAATTCCTCGCGGTGTACCACCTACATATACCTAATTTTTTGTATATAACTTGTACATTAGTTTGGGAAAATCGAAAATCCAAACGAAGTTAAGAACAGTAGAATCGGATTCTGGTCTACTGCAATGCCCGACTCACAATTTCACCAGCAAAACACAAACCTTTTGTGATGTCACTAAAACGAAAAACTCAACAGGCCCAACTGTTCTGTATGTTCTAACTCCACGGTTGCATTTTTGTAGTCAGTAGCGTACGAACGATCTCAGTCCACCAACCTTTGTGCACAAAATTCAATCCAAGCCCAGAATATGCAAAACAAAGTAACAATAGTTACTGCTCGAAATGCGTGTAATAGTTTTACTGTTTTTGATAACAGAGTTTCTGTGTATATTGTATACGAGTTTATTTGGGCTAGCACTTTCTATAAAAACTCTCTGGCTACTTAACCTAAAAAGAACATAATGACGTTTTCAAAGTCTGCCTGTGTGTATGCGATATAGGGCTACAGAAGTCGTCCTGTAGCCATGATCATCGTTAGTGTACCTTTTTTGCACTATCGACGCCTTTTTAAGTTTACTCTAGGCATACGGTAAAGGAAAATGTCATAAATTTCGGTCTGAAAATTTCTGACATACATATACGTATACTATGATACAATAAAGTCTGGTTATCTTTGTTTATTTATTACGTCTGAAATAATTTCAGACGAAATAAATACAATCAAATTGAATGAACCATAAATAGTGTTCAAAACAATACAGGTTCAGTATCTTAGATTCACTATTTTATGTTATTGTTAGTTACTAAGAAAATAAGTATGAATGATATAGGTTATGCATCCCAACCATATCTGTGCTTGACATAATGCTGTAAAATATCTAAGTTAACAATTCAAAATGCCGAATTTTAAAATACCAGAATGAAAAATTCGTACCTAATAGTGTTCAAAAGTACAAGGGGTTTCATTCGCAATACGTGTGACGAAAATGATGTATCGGTATGCTTTAACCCTTTCGTTGCCAATAACTCGCCTCGCGAGTTTAGCAGAATCGCTTACGATTACAAGGGCTCAAGAACTCGCCACGCAAGTCTAAAATGTATGGAAATTATAGCGCTGGCCCCTCGCATGACCCTAGAGAATGAGAGCTGGCAACGATAGTGTTAACTTATAATTTGATCTTAAGTATTTTGAACTTTGCACTGCCATGAATATTTATCTTACCGCACCGGTGACAGCGTCATAATTTTAAAAACAAACAGCGCATCTGGTATTTACTCTGAAAACTAAATTGTCTATACTACTGTCACAGCTACTGTCATTGGTGAAAACAAAGTGTTAAAGAGTCACACAAATTTACACTAGTACCTACTCTACAAATAATAATAATGTAAGAATCGTTAATCATATATCAATTTATTGTGTAATTTAGCTATAATATGTATGTATTTACAAAAAAAAATTATTTAAGTAGTATATCAGTTGTTTAGTACCCATAACACAAGCAAATATAATTGCTTAATTTGTAAAATATTGTATTATATTATTATTATATTAATTTTACTTGTAAAAGTTGAAACAAACAAACATAAAATTTAAAGTTAATTGGGCTTGACAGCGCGCCGGTCCCATTCGCGTGTAATTTTAAAGGATGCACTTTGTTCCATTACGCGAGATAAAGGATCGCAATGAAAGACCGAACGAGATAAGTACCTGTCCTTAGTCTTCACAAAATATAATATCGTTGAATGTAAGCGACAGTTTCACGAGCACATAAATTGTTTACCTTACAAAGCAATACAAATATTTTACTTCACTTAAATTTCATACAAACATGCTTTTTCTATGCAGCGAAAATTAGTTAGTTACTGCCGAATTTTGTGAGATTCCTGTCGTTTGCGTGTAGCTTATTTACTATAATAAACTAAACTTTTCCTCCTGAATCTTCAGTAGGTACTCCAGTACTGAAGATTTAGGAGGATTAGACTAGATAGATTTTGGATTGAAGCAAACCTCTGGATTCCACTGACTGCTTACCATCAGGCAGGGTGGAGTCACTTTGGTAGGCTAATATATAAAAAAAACGATCACGAGTCGTCCGAAATTTGCATAAAGGGCTACTAGTAAAGTAACGATACTTGGGGCACTCCATGTATAAATATGTAGATCTTTTTTCGTCTGTAATGATAATAATGTTTAATTGACATAAAACTATAACTTATCCAATTACATCTTATTTCAACCTATATTCTTCCACTAAAATGTGGTTTTATTCAACGTTTGACAAGTTTGTATTGTAGAACTTTTTGTGTAATTAGAAATTTAATAGTTATACATAAAAAGTTTACGGCGTCGTGGGTCGTTTTACTTTGTAACTCGTTGTAATGACAGTTTTTGTTTGCAGACCAATTCAAAGGGATAATAATAGAGGTGCCAAAGGTATAGTTGTAAAACCAAGTTACAAAGGAGTTGTAGGACAACCGGTTGAATTTATAGGTAAGTGATTTTCTTACTCGACCTTATATTAAACACGAGTGTATATTTTTCATACATTGCCTCTTCAAGTATTTTCTTACTATGTAGATATGGCAAATACCATGCGGCTTAGGTAGTAATTTTTAAGAAATTAGGAAGGCGGGCAACCGATGATGAGGGGGTTCACGACCGATCAAGGTGGCGAAGATTGGGAGAGGCCTATGTCCAGTAGTGGACGTCTTTCGGCTGATATTATGAGGGTAATTATGTTTTTGTGAAAGAAAGCCTACGTGCAGCTGTTTACATGTTTCGCCTCCTGAACTGATTATTATTTTGAAATGAAACTCATTTTTTTATTTAGATCATCTGAATAATACTCGTCGTAATAATTAGAATACGGTGTTAACCAATTTGTCTATAACCAATTCGCTGATTAAATTCAAGCCATGTTTAATATAATGACTAGAAGCACATAATCTAAGACATGGTATGATATGGTATGATGGTATGAACAGCCTGTTTTCCGCAACTAAACGACCGTGCGCGTATTTTGCATGTGGTAATTTAATGTCATTTTTGATTATGTAAACTAATTTAAAACATGAATTTACATAATCAAAAGTTACATAATGACCAAAATATCATAACACTGTTAATAGGTAATTAATGTTGATTACCATTAGTAAAAATGTTATTAGGTATTTGACCTGCTATGTAATTATCTACATTAATTTTTAAAAGCTTCGCAATTGTATATTATCTTATATTTTTTGTAATTATTAGTTTTTAAAGAATGATTAAGCAATTTAAACGCACCAGATAGTCAAATAGATGCTTTTCACGGAAGACGACAGTCATTTAATATTATCAATATTTTTTTATATTTTTGTTAAAACTTAAAAGGCAAGAATTTCGGATTTTCGTGAGAATTACCCATCTATGAAATGACGCTTACATAATATTAAATGGGTTGCATTTTATATTTCCCACCACTTACATAGCTAAGTGATTTTAATAATACAAAAAATTTCATAGCATTACATACTGACGGTATCTAATCACGCATTGAACGCAAACAGGAACTAAATCTGCATAGTTAAAGACTAAATAATTAGTATGAGCATAATTACATACTCATGTAAACGCATCACGTGCTGATAATCGTCTTGTTACTTACATGGAAGCTGATAAATCATGTCGGATTCTTAAATTGGAAAATTATAAATTATGGTTGAGCCTAAACCGAATCTTTTTATTTTGAAGCCGGAGAACAAAATGCTCAAATACTCTAAATAAATGCTTTAATGGAAATATTTAGGCCTGAGATTGAATAACCACTTATAATTGAGTGACATTTCAGTGTTTTTAGGTACTAAGCGGTTTTCGAGTTAAAACTATTTATTTTACTTGTTACATACTAAATACAAAGATTAAAACTTTTCGTTAGATACATGCTCGTCTGCGGAAAAATAGGTGAACTCTACAAACTATCTACATAGAAATTGTAGGGCAACCTCGGCTTACGAGTCAGTTACAAAATGAATAAAATATTTTTATAAATGACTTAATAAATACAATTTTTATCCAGTCGATGGAAGCTCGGCTGGTCCCGGTCATTTGGAGCTGGAGGTGTCAGGAGGCAATGGGGCGTTGGTGGCGAGTTCAGTGCGTCCGCTCGGCGGACATCGATACGCGGCCGCGTTCACGCCGCGAGTGGCGCGACCTCACACCGTCAGAGTCACCTTCAACGATGAACACGTACCAGGTAAGTCGATCATTTATAACATGGAAGAGTAGTAAACAATTTATATTTTGATAATTCCTTAAATCGGCATAAAATCGGCAGTCACGACCGACATGAGATGCTATGTATAATTGTAAACCAATTTGACAAGTATAAAGACCTGACAAAACTTCGAGGAAAACTATTTTAAAGAGACTCTTTTTAATCAAAAACAAACTAGAAGCGATGACTGTCAAACTTTCTATGTAGGTATACTTTCTATGTAAGAGAGCAAAATATCACACGTCTCAAAATCGGTTACCCATCCGAAGAATTACCTCGACAATTTCATCTCGATCCGCGTGGCCATTTTTTAAATTCGAGAACTAAAAAAGTTGCCTAATTATAAGTTGACGAATTTTTCAAAACTGACATAGTAGTCGCATTGTTACAAATGTTCCACCATTGTAAAAATAAACGGTTTCCTGTAGTTACATCATTTACGAATTACCATTATGTATGACAAATTCGAAAACATACTTTAACTCGACCTACCGAGTTGTTATGAACAGATTATTTGTATAGTATTGACATGACTTGAAATTTTTATTAAACAAGTGGTAGGAAAAACAAACCCTTTTTTAATTTGGAATACAAGTATTGCTCAAACAGTGCTAAGAGAACGCAACCAAAAGTACAACGGAATGAAGGAGAAGTAGGAAAAAACCGAGTTAGTAAGTATGTTCCAATAACCGCTAGGTTGTAGGCAGTAGTACCGTCCACCACTGATTCAATCCGAATGTCAATCATTACGTCTATATATATTAATAACACAATAGTAAATGTTTTGTATCTAACTTAGGTATCTATTTATTATGACTTGATCAATATTATAATTATAATATACCAACAACAAATTTATACAAACTATTTACGGCCTAATAAGATTGTAACAGCCTATTACAGAGCTTTAGTATTAATCAGAGAAGACTTAAAGCTATTAGTAGGACGTGGCTCAAAGAACTTGCTCGTATAGCGGCTTAGCCGTGCACGAACGCGCTTGCTCTATAAATTATACATAATTAAGAAGTATGAGAACAAAAATGTATACGAGAATTATACGAAAAAATAACAATAATATATATAATTATGCCAGGAAGACGTCCACTACTGGACATAGGCGCGACGCGTCTCCACTTTAACTATACATACTTACAGATACATACAAAGCTAAGACCTAGTCGCTAACTATTCTTAGATGACCCAAAGTCACTCAGATAGCGATGCTACGTTAGGTATCTCTCTATCGGATCGTACCTATATAAACAAGGACATTCGCAGTAAAACCAAAGTGCAGAGTCGCTTTACTGAAGTCGCCGAACTCGATATCTTGTAGACCTAAGGGCAGAAAAGGTCTGAGGGGGAGCGGCAATTTTTGCCGACCACCGGCCGCGCGGTAGACAAAAGTGAAAATTATACTTATATCTAGATATAATAAATCTTCCGTCGCCATATTTTGAAGTCATCGAATAAAATGTGATATAAACATAATAATTTATATTTGATGGCATAACTAATAAACTGCTTCATATATTATATTATGTTAAAAAGATAAATTATCAAAATACCGTTTCAATGTTTAAATTCTAAGAAGTCTATATAACGAGTTTATTACAGGACCAAGTTATGCCAAAGTAATCGAAACCACAAAATGGTCAAAGTCGAGGTATTCTCTGTAATCAAGCCTCATAGTTGCTATATTAAAAGCTGAAATTGGTTGCAGGACTATTGTAAGCAAATATGCATGTATATTATACTATTAATCTACTCGGCTGAGGTTAAATTGTTTTAAAAAGATTTTTTATATCGTTAGATGTCTGTTATTAATAATATAGGTAATTAAAGAAGTCATTATTATGCAATCTTTGGCTTCATTGATAATGTAAAGAAACTGCCTAATGATATTTCTTAAAGTGTATTATGTTTAAAAGATTTAAAGGTTCGAAATCGAACAAGTGCCAGTATAACTTTTTTAATGATATAATTGTGTATACCAAGTTTATCTGTGACATTACTGACATACTGTGAATTACATAAACATGCATCATGAAGCAAATGTAACCAGTATTATAACAAAAATAAGTCATAACGTTCGCATGATTGGAAATGCACTCACCTATCAAACAAACAGGCTTAAGGTAAGATCCAATTTACTGACTTGTACGAATTAATAATAAAACAGCGGTAACACAAGATAAATTTCACAATTAAACATTAATTACAAAGCCTTTATTTACATCGTGTAAATAAACTTACTACACAAAACTATTACTCATAACAAAAAAGACTTATTTTATTTAATTGCGTATTGGTTCATTTTCATTTTACTACATTCAATAGATCTATTTTCGTTAATGAATCCAAGATAAAATAACGGCAAAGCAAGCTAAATTCCTAATATTAAAGATTTATTATCAAAATGAAACCTGTTAGTTGAGATATCATAGTAACACAGTACCTATACTGTGATAGTAATTTGCATATACTATCTACAAAAGTCAAATTTGGAATTGATGACATCTTTCTGATCCTTGTTATGTCGCTTAATGTTTATTTTTTTTGTGTTTTTATGTTATTAGCCGTATAGAATTGAGGTCGAAGTAAGTAGGTTATCATAGCCATACTTACAATAAATAAAAGATTTGCTTTATTAAGCTATTGACGAAATATTTAATTATAGTAATTGAACTGATTGGTTAAATCTGTTTTGTGCTACTTGTTAACTAGGCTACCTTATTTCGATCACCGGGCAACTAAAGGACTTGTAACTGATAATATGAATGATATTTAAATTAACTGAGTACCTACTTTAGGTAATTACTTAAGTTGAAAGATATACAAATGAACAAATTATTCCTTCTTATATTTATTTCAATACCTCGATATTTATATTCGATGCCTCTGTAATAAATAATGGGCGACCTGAACAAAATCTGACACTGTAATGTAACGTTTGCCTGTAACGGTTGGCTCGATTTTGAGTATTATATTACAATACTATTATGAATTTGGAATGTCACATCACAAGCGAATGCTTACGGTGAGGGAGCACCATTAAGTCATACATACATCTACGTATAGTACACATTCAGCGATACACGAGACATACTCAACCACGTGTTTATATCATATTTAGTCTACCAGCCTTCAGATTCATTTTTATTATCATCCTCCGCCTGTAAATAATCCTCTGAGTAATATAGGATATTGCTGTAGGTAGGTTACAAGATAACGCCTGCCTTTTAGTTACGTCATCACCGTACTGCTAACATCAATCTGCTCTAAACATAAGAGAACCCAAAATATCAGGTTTGGTGGACTCTCTCACAAAGACTTCTATCAGAAAATAGTCCATGTATCGAGTATGAGATATTATTTTCAATTACGAATAACGTTACATAAAACAGAGACCGTGTTAGCGAGTTTCGATACAATGTAGAAAGTGTATTGTGGTGCGTTTGCATGGTGCGTGTAATTCGGTGCCATTACTACTCTTAGAAACGCTATGTTCGTACTCAGTTGTTAGAATGTCACTTCGACCGTACCTTCTTGGCGCTCATGAAAGTTTCAACTTGTAGACGTTTTCGACATTAAAATTTCTAATTGCTGGATTTCGTAATGAAATCTAGTTACAAGGCCGAAGTATCGTGAATATTATATTGGCAATTAATTAATACCTACTGAAAAGTGTTTCAGTTTGAATAATTATTATTGCCGATAGATATATTTTATAGCTAAGATAATTAATTAATGTACTACTACATACATTTATTTAGCCTATGTCAAACAGAGGTGGGTCTACAAGTATGTCAATAAAATTAAAATTGAGATACATTTTTGTTTCTCCGTTGACAGCAGCGGCAGCGGGGTTACATATTGTTCTTATAGTGAACACTAGGAGCGCTGGACATTGCTCAAACAAATATAATTTTGGACTGTCGCTAGTACATTAACAAACGTTAGTATATTAAGTTTAAGGTCAGACAGACTTTAATCTTTTCGGCTCCCATTAAAGACAGTTTCAGTATTTCTGTTTATTTATAGAGCTTTCTGTCGAGCTCTTTATAGAGCACAGTACTCACGAAACGCCACCATTAGCATCCTCTAGCTACATACCTACATACTAGGCATAGTACCTACATTATTATGACAATAAACAAGATTTAATACCAGTACATATTCTAAATATTACTTTTGCTATCCATGTACAAAAACAAGTAAATGGGTATTTAATAACTTACAATAGATATGTTTTAATTAATTTAGTACTGATCCAAAATGAAAATGGCACCGCTAAGTAAACGTCTCACTGTTTTTTATTTTCATTCTAATTCTCATCAGTCACCACAGCATCACACAACCTGATTTCATTCAAAAGTTTTAACTTCAAGTTCTGAGAGAAGCCTCGTTTAATCTGTGTGCCTGAAATAATACTAAAAATTAAATATATTGTGCCTATGACAGTTTTATTAAATTATATTTCATGACAGGATGAATATTAAATAGTAATCTTCGATATCGCACTCGAAAAGAAAAAGACTTGAGATAATATACGTTTCCTTAGAAATGAGTATTTTGTGTTGTTTTTTTACACAAGTAAGGCAACTAAGTATCACCTGCCTGATGGTAAGCAGTTACCGCAGCCTACAGACGCTTCAAACACGAGTTTCTTCACTAACATTTTCGACTCTATAGGTAAAAAAATAGTAAAAATCAGTTAACTCCTTTCTTGAAGAACCCTAATGTCTCGAGAAATCTACGAGGAATTAATCTATAAACTTGTCGATCTATCGCGAATATTAATCACGATAGATATTGCCACTATTAATCATTTCGTTAAAAAAAATATAATAAATTCTGACATGAGTATTATGTGTGAGATCATGTTTGTTATTTTATACGTTTTTAATCGATCCTCTGCAGAGATGAATTTCAAATCGTTATAGAACACCATTATCTTTATTTATTAGGTTTTTTAAATTTAGAAATTTTAAAAAAAGCTCAATAAATAAAGATAATCTATCTAATAAAGAAGATCACAGCCTTATTCACACATTTTCAAATTTTTGATAACCGTTTACAACTTTTAAAATTTTCTATTAAGTACCTACTTTTAATAATATTGCTACACATATTCCATAAATTTCGAAGGTGTATCGGTATAGGGTACAGGGACTAAGCTGCCTATGGTGAGAGCTTCTCAGGTAGAAACCTCTTCGTAAGTACGTAACTACACTCTTCTGTATCAGACTTGAAATTTTTGTAAATGAAAGCTCTTAACATTCAGCCCACTGACTTATGTCACTATAGAAACAGCTTATTACTATTAAGTATTATGTTTTATCTGTTTTAATTTTATTTTTATATTCTTCTTGTTAAAATGTTGTGTACTGTTAACTTTGCCGTCAACCTGTATTATTTATTTATAACTTTAAACTCATATATGTAAAAGCAAACTTAATGTCATTATCTACCAGTCTACCATTGAGTGATGCAGGAACAATCAAGTTAATTTATTGTTATCTTTAAGTTGAAATTTGTGTTTTTTTTATATTATCAACTTCTTGCAATTGATTTTAATAACTGTTGTGTCGATAATCACTTAAAAGTGTGCTGTAATCCAAATAACTTCATATTTTATTGTTCTTTCAAATTTGCAGTTATTCTTCGTTCAACGTTTTAAGATCATATGTATTACTGTATTTTTGATACACCTTGGATAGCAAGCAAGCATATGACAAACATGA
This sequence comes from Parascotia fuliginaria, assembly GCA_963082885.1. Taxonomy (NCBI): domain Eukaryota; kingdom Metazoa; phylum Arthropoda; class Insecta; order Lepidoptera; family Erebidae; genus Parascotia; species Parascotia fuliginaria. Next base: position 12,864,881 of record OY720173.1, on the reverse strand, counting down.
ATTTGTGGACAAAAAGGGCTAAAGTAAGAAATTAATTTATTACAAGGAGTCTGAAAGTGGCGCCAGTAGGTTACAGATTAATTGAATGAAAATCTATCATGTAATAAATGAAAATATATTATGATATGGAGAGATGATACACATGTAACGAAACGAGTCACTGGTACACCTACTCGTACTCGTAAATGTAGAGGTGTCGCGATTAAAGACGACACCAAAGATTGTATAAAGGATGACATAAAGGAAAAGGGAGTCTGTTTAGATGACAGTAGAAAATAAAACATCTTGCCAACATTTTACCATGACTCCTAGTAATATGGAGAAGACGAAAAAATAGCGACCAGGAGTCGATAATACATTACTTATGTATACGTAGATATGTGACATAAGACACCTAACATTGTAATATACAACTACAAATAAAGGAACTGATAATAGTCTATCTTTCCATTCGATTCAAGAGCGGTGGTTATTTCTTAGCAATGCTGTGCTGGTATTATGTTACCAGCGCGTTGACAATGACCTATGTTAATAGAAATAATAACAGACCTACTAACACATATAAAACAGGAATATGCGTAGTAGAACATGTAATGAGCAGATACAATGTTTGCGAGCAAACAAATAATGCTTTATAATTATATACTTTACTATAGCGCGGTTTTGTTAACATCGACTGGTATTTATATCCATCTTGTTACTTTGTCATATTATTTTTTTGAAAATTGAAATAAGTTCTAAAAGCTGGATAAAGATCTCTAATAAGCTAAGTTTGGGAAGTCTCTGCTATAATGCTTGGTAAATTGACGATCGCAACGACGCCGACACGGTAGTTTTGAAACAAATAAAGAACCTACAAACTTTCTCTAAAAAATACAATACTCATATGTTTGTTTACGATAATAAAGACATGAATGTTGTATTTTCTTTACATAAAAGGCTTGATATTTGATAAAGTTCTAGGCATTTTTTATAGTAGGTACATTGCATAAACAGCAAAAAAAACTTAATCATTTGTTTTGTTGACGACATTATCAATCTTGCTATATATTCTTTCTTGACATCAATTATCATTTTAGTTATATTACACACATTATGTTAAGTGAACAAAGCATGAAACTGAACTAATTGTTAACAAAGTTCCATAAAGGAGTTTACTGACACCTACTAAACATTATCAAGTAGTTCTAAGACTTAAACTATTCTTAATGTTATTGCCGTGTTCTCAGAACTTGTACGTACAGTATACGTCAAAAACTTATGTTTTATACGTGTTGCATAATGAAATAATGACACAATAGTAGTGCATACTTACGAGCATAGAACTAAAACAAAGAATTTAGTCTCAGAAAGAAAGTCAACTGAAGATAAACACCTAATGCTTTATTATAAGAAATTTGCTGCAACTTTTATGCACCTCATCATTCGTCATCATCATATCAGCTCAAACTCGCCTCCAACTAACCATAGAAAGTATATTATCCATTTTGTCCAATCTTATATCGCCCTCATCTATCGGTTGCCAGTTGCACTTGACTTGTGATAAATAGTAAATTATATAATACGAGTAGGTACAATCGAAACCATCTGCTAAATTTTGTGAAATAATACTTAATGGGGGAAAAATCTAATTCAATAAGAAAAACAGCACTTTTATACTGTTTTTTTTTAATTTTGGATTATAGCTGAGGCTTCAATGAATGGCGAAAGCGCAGTAACGACAATACTTTAAAGCGGGTATTATTAAGCGGGTATTACAAAGGTAATAAAACTGCACGATCGTAAGGGCCCTAATTAGGGACCTTTACTCTCGGCGTCATAATACGCTACTCTAATACCGTGTATTGTAATACGCATCGACAACAACAACTGCGTAATACGCCTTTAACTAAATTAATATTAAAAAAAAAACATCTATTCTGTAACATAGCAATTTTAATATGTTAATGCTATCGCAAATTTTTATGGGTGTATACGTTACGTTGACTAGAATTGTCTTGAATTGTTAGTTGATGCGGTGATGAGATTAAATACGACTATGAATGTCTTTTAATGTTAGTGCACTTCACCAAACATTACGGTAATTCAATAACTGGTTCTATGACACTATAATTTCAGTTGCATAACTAGTTTAATACATTCAATTTTAATAAACACACAAGAATATATATGCCAAACACTTTACAAATAGTTTTGTTCCTACAAAATACTTCAATCTATCTAAGTCATAGATTAATCGTTAATGCAACTAAAGAGCCGAGTTTACAAATAGCTTGTGGCCCAGTTCGAACTCTACTTCGAGTCGACATCGACTAAAGCGTAAATGTGGTAATAGAAGCACATACAAAGCCTTATACTGCCTCTCTTTCTTCTATTCAAGTAATGAATGAGCGAGACGTCTCACCCGCTCCTGACAGTGAAAGGGGCTATGTACTGAGTGCCTAAAAAATCTTGAAGTTAACTTTATAATTTTTAATGCAATGTTTAGGTAATTACGTATTAAATTATTTGCTTTACAAAATTGAAAGTTATGCAAAATTCTATTAACAAAAATAAGCAAGTGTTACTTTTTTAAGCACACACAACACAGGTCATTAACGTTTTATCAATACGATCATGAATACATATGTACCTGCGATTTAGTACTCGAAATACTGAATTAAATTAAGTATTAGCTAAATTAAACAATTACGTAAAATTTATAACAAATTTCACATCTGCAATTATTTATACGCGTAGAGAAAATAGCAAAAGGAACACAAAAGACTGCAGTAGGTGTGCTAAAATGTATTTATACAACGAACGGTAATGAAGTGGTCGGACGTGCGTTACAAACTAACGTGTTATACAAGTTTAGTATGTTTCTCACTCCGTTTACCAGGAGTAGGTGTAGTTTAGTGCTGGCTTAAACAGCTGACGTCACGTCATAACTATATTTCATAAGATCTATACAAATTGGCCACAGAACTGCAAACACTCGTGAATAAGCTCGTGACACTTGTGATGCATTGTGATTCTAAACTGCAACGTTTACTGTTTATATCATTCATCTTTGTCAATAAACTAAATAATGTAAGTAAATTAAGTTCTTTACTATTGTCTGCTCGTTTTTTTCAATATTCATGCTGTACACACAATATTTATAAAGCTAAGCCTTCATCTTGCTTTCTCCAAACATGAAATTTTGATAAATGATCAATATTTAGTTAAACAACAAAAGAAGTTTTAGCTTGTGGCTTCCTTGTAAGACAGAAATGGTACAGTGATCGCACACTCACACAGTCTTATTTATAATACTGTGACACTCATTAGTAGAAAAATATAATAATGTGCGAAATCTTATACGGTTTAGTGCAAAAGCATCATAATGCGATACATGTATGATGCACTGAGATGCAATTTGTTTTCTAATAAGCATAATATTTTTAAAAACTACCTGAGAGGCGGCGGCCTACTGTAACAAGGACGCCGAGCAATTTTTATTGCTAACTTTTTTTTTTTATGGGCTCAGTGGGATTACATCTATAGATACATATAGATTTTATGCGTTGGTTCAGTAATTAAAATTATAAAATATTTTCTATGAAAAACCCAAGGCATTAATAAACAATATACAGATCCCGCGCGATACGTGCCTAACTGGTTGCAGTTGCTGTCGCTACACGTAGGCTCTCAAATTCCGCGCCGCCATTTTGAATACCACAATGACGTCATGCGGCAGGGCGCGGGCGACTCTGCGCTTGCGCACCGTCTGTGTCTGACATTTGAGTCGCGCTTGCTTCCGAACGAGGCAATGCCTCCGAGCAATCAAAATGCATTTTCGCCGCGTATTAAACTTCATATGTGCTAAATATTGAAGAAACATAACACCGTGATTCTCTGATCTTTGCATATTGACATAAGAACAGTTGAGTTTTACGAGTTCATTACAAACTTATTGGTGTAGTGAATGTTCTATAGAAGTGTTATTGTTGTGATTTCTTTTCCTCTGGTCAGTGCAGTGCCCTAGATAGTTGTCGCCGAGGGGACGCAGTTTGCCTCCGGAGGTCGCACCGCCCTCGATAAGTGAGTGTATTTGCATACGATACCTACATCTTATGTTCGTACATCCGTATTGTATTCATCAGTGGGCGCGACACGTCATTCGCAACCTATACATTGCCTTTTTAACTTAATTGGTATATTTAAGCAGTCTCTGCTATTCTGTACTACCATGTGTTATGCTATGAGTTCATTTCTTGTGTTAACTTAACCATTCGTATCAAAGCGTGGGAATAAGTAAATTTCAAAACCATTAGCCCAATTCAAGTTACAATTAAGTAAACTTACATACTAAGTACCTTCATTTTAATATTTTAACTTTCTTTGATTGTCATACACAAGTACAATATGTGTATAACCAGTTTATTGAGAATCAATTGTATAAAATCTTTAGATAACGATATTTCGGCTAAATTGAACTATGACGTTTTGAATAAAATATTATCATTTTTAATTAAAATGTTTCATACGTCATTCTTATGTACGAGTAAAAATGGATCCAAACACGAAACATGAGTTTCGATATAACTTGACCTACATTATATTATGCTGATAACTTATAAACAAACAATACCATTGTTTAATTTCAGCTTGAAACCAACATTGACAGTTACACCATGCCCAGTAGGAGCATGTCCATTCGGGATCTAGGCTACGCGCGAATGAGTACATACAATGCGCGTCAACGTGCGTTGAACTCTTTTATAAGGGCCGCTTCTCACGCACACCCCTTCCTTTAATACCTACATAATACAAACCAATATCCCCTTTAAAACTATGTAGGTTAGTGGTTAGTATCACGTAAAAAAATAATTCGCCGTTGGTAGATAGCGGATGTGAAGTTTTTATGGGTAGCATTCATCACAGGCGATCGCACGCCTCGCTCAATGTAGCGTGACTAGTAGCTGTGGCAGCTGTGCAAAAACTACTCGCGATAGCCAGATAATCACCTATAAATTCATACTTTGAATCAAAGCACTTACAACTAGTCGAATTAACTTTAACGTACTCAACAAGATTACGTTCGTCTTTAAAAAAATCATGAATGGGATATACTTCGATACAATTTTAAATCCTAGATTTCCTTCTTATACAATTTTAATCTTACCTGTAAAAAACAATTGATCATTTTGACATTAAGTTTAAATTGAAATACATATTGTATTTTTTATCTTGAACTAATAGAGCATTAAGCTTTTGCTAAGTGCGAGAGTAGGACATAAGTAGGTACTCTTCTAAAAAAGGTTAGTCAAAATACTACTGATACTTACCAAGTATACAATTTTATGAATTTGATGACAGTTTTCGAACTGGCACTTTGTAAGTTTAACTACCTACTGCTTTTTGTTTTATGATTTTGAACGTAACTAAAAAAAGATAGTAGGTACTTTAATCAGCTGTTGAATCAAAAACTAAAATAAAATAAAATTATCAGCTTACATTTTACAGCTTAATTACTAAATATCTACATCTATAACAAATACATATACTGCTCAAGCAATACAAAACATGTTTTAACAACTTAATTAGACGCAGACATAATAAATGATTTCTGCTCGTCATAAACTTATACAATCGCTCCAAAACTGCCAACACTAAAACTTGTATGCTATTAGAAAGCATCCGGCAGTACATATTGGATATTTACTCGCATAAGTTAAATATTCAAACATATTACACATACATACGTGTAGATAGTATCACTTTCTTCTTATGTAATTTTGTTCAGTACTCGGAACTGTCTAAGGCCCCACGGAATACCTACTAGAGAATGCTGTTCCGTCGAACGTACTGCTTCTAAGGTAAGTATATACGAAGTCTTATCTAACTAGGATTTAATTTTGAAAAGTTGATTCAACTGTTTAAATGAAAAAAAATAAACGAATAGTTACTTTCAAATTTTATAGTAATAATAAAATAGAAACACATTTTAGTAATGTCGCTACGATGTTATATGTGTAGTTTGTCTAAACTGCAGGTTAGAGATCTCGTCAGACCACGCTCGCTCAGAGATAAACCATTTGGAACGTATTAGCCTAGGTGGTCGCACGACTGACGACCTTGTCTTTTACCGTAGGTCAGAAACATTCCAGATAAATTTAAAAAGTAATAAATGGCTAAAAAAGGTATATGTCACTTGGTCAGTTTCGATTCTACAACCTCAGGAATTAGTCGGTGTCGTAACCAGTATTAAATTCAAAAGTATTATTGGAAACTTTTACTTTTTATTTAAAAACTCGATTTTAGAATGAACTTGGATCACATCTAAAAAAATATTTGTGTGAGAATTGGAACTATCTAAACTATCAAAATATGCAAAGTAGACGAAATAATCAGCCAAACTAATATGCGATCCTAAAGGCTAAAGGAAATGCTCGTAACAGTTTGTACGAAAACAATAAAATTTTAATAATCTTTAAACACAATACTATCTCGTAAACGGACACAATCCTAGAATGCTAACAGTTCGAACTTTAAATGTTTCCAATAACCTACACATTTACTGTAAATTATTCACATTCCATACAATAATTAACATAATAAATACATATTATAAAGTAATAATAAATTATTATACAATCAGAAAACCTAACAATAAAATAAATATGAAAAACGACGTAGCAAAAATACTTACATTTCACGCCATCATGCTTATGTAATAGTTTATTCAAATGTAGCCAACAGAACTTGAAATATAATGAGCGCTGATGTAAAAAATATATATACCTAACCAAAAATATATAAATATAAATGTAGTATTATCGTCGCTTAAGGAGGCCAATAGAATAAAAAAAGTGATAATAAAACCTCGAATTGGGCTCGTTAAACCTCCAAACGTATTTATTATGCCTTTCTTGATGAGTGAAGAGTTTATAATAGTTTTGCTTCGCTGGCATATTAGTGATCGCAGTAACCACTTAATGCTGTTACCCGTTACTAAGTAATCCTGGTATTCCTTTAGTTGCCTTTTAGAATAACTGCCATGAGAATAGCATGGTTCCAATTCCTAGACTGGAAACTACAAACCATAACCATTTTTACACATAATTATAGAATCACATTTAATAGAATTAAAATCTCTTTATTATTCACCAATTATTCAGATTTAAACTATACAGATTAAAATCTATGGAGATAGCCTCATGCAAAAGAATATACATTCAAGTACCTATTTAATACTTAAGTAGGTTGTGCCGTAAAATTTAAAACATGTTGATTAAACATGGTATAACTGTACCACGGACTGTACCGTGTATCAAAATTATATGCAAAACGATATTATTCATTATTCTGATAATAATGATGAGTGATCGTAATTATTTAACGAGCGCCTGTACGTAGGTGGTAGTTGATACTCATCCGTTGAATTATTTCAGCATATTATTTAATTTTATCATCTTTATTCACCACGTTACGCGTTAACCGTGGCATGTTAGGCCAACGTGAATTAATAAACTAGTTGTTAATTTGGCAATGTAGCATTATAAAGTGATGTTTGAAACTCGTGTGACATTTTGAATAGATATTAGTAGTAAATATGTTTTTAGATTTGGAGGCAACATTTGATTTGCCAGCTGAAAATTTTACCGCAATAAACGTGTTTTGTCAAAATCGTACTGAAATAAAAAAAAAGAGTTGGTACTTATTGTTCAGGTTCGAATTCACTATGTTTTACAGTTTTTATTGCTTTTTCTTTTACTTAATTAAGAAAGGATATCCAACACGATAAAAGTATGGGATGTGAAAATAAAGAATATTTATAGTATCGACGACAATAGATAGGTGTTGAAACATCCACTGTTTTGATTTAGTATTAACACAATTTAAATGATATTCGTATTCCTATGATAACAAATTAGCACTAGAAATATAATAAATGTGTGGCGTCAAACGCTGAACTATCATTTGAAAGTGTCGTAAAGTTGAATAACAAATGTATTTCCGTTCTGATCTAGTTTTGTCTCTAAAGAAGTTAGGTAACAAACAGACACGGGGTCCAGCTTTGTTCTGTAAATAAAGAAATAATGCTATGAAGATTCAAACAAGCCGATACCGATTGTAAAGAAAGATGTCATAAGGAACTAACCCTACGTATACAGAAACTTGCAATTCTTGTAAATTCATAAAGCAATATTAAAATTAAGCCCAATAAGCATATAAATCATTATAATTTACCTCAGTCGAAAGACATCCGCTGTTGGACATAGGCCTCCCCCAAATATCAGTAGGTAAAGAAAAGTTCTGGAGCGGCAACCGAGACCTGAAAAATGCATTGTAGCCAGATTCGTCACAAGGTAGAGTGACGCGACGTCGATCTAATAAGGGTGGCGGACAACCGATGTATAAGGGGTTATACATCGGTTGTCTGCCACCCTTACTACCGGTTAAAGCACTCACTACGGTTTATTGTCATAAATGTTCCTACATACACCAATAAAAATCTTGGCTATAAATATATTTATCAGAAGTTTAAAAATATCTTGTAATGTTCTCAAAATTTTATAAACTCGAAAGAGTGCCTTTAATATAAACCAGTTTCGGTTAAACCATACAATAACGTTTGTACCGCGGCAAGTGGCCAAGACGTTTCTCTCGCGTGTCAGGTTGCATGATTCGCAAAGGCATCAGGTTACAAGCTCACAGGAAACCTTACTTTCCACATATTTATTAACAAAGAGAATTATGTATTGAATTCAATACACCAATCGACCTGTTTTAGGTAAACACTTTAAAAATACTACTGTTTATAATATCAACAATTCAACACTAAGTGCCTCTACTGCTATCTACAAAATATTGACATAAATCTAAAGCGTCAGTTCTGTCTGTCGTCAATTTAATTACATTTTAAACGAGAAATACTATACCAATTAAATACTTATCCATTCTTTCTTTGAAACCAGGGTTAAAAAATGATGAATTAAACTCGTGATTTAATTTGCCATGAAATCTCCAGGAATATTCACAAGCGGCAAATATTGCATAGTGAACTATCGTGGCAACTAAAAAACATATTAAAAATATCTAATTTTTTTTAGAGTCTGGGTGTATTGCGTCTACTAAGTAATTACCGAGAGACAAACAACTTTCGCTGTTGCGGTAGTCATCTTTTAAAATTATATTCATTACCTATTGATGATGCTTTTACTGCCATCTTGATTACTTTAATGTTATAACCTAGTTTGTTATTGCTTCTCAAATTACATATTACACCAATACAAACTCCTATAAATCTTAAGATTAATGAAGGAATATTTTTATAGGTTAATCAGTGTAACTAATAAGTACTCAATTTAAATTTAATGTTAAAATCGATTATTTATTTATTTGTAATATCCCTATTAACGTTAAAAGTTTCGTAATATAAATGGGCTTAGCATTTTAGTACAGTAATGACTTTAAGCTTTAAATGCAGGAAATTGCGAATTAATGTTAGCGTCGAAGGTATACCTAGTAGGTTTGTTACAACATAAGTAAACACGTTAAACAAGATTGTTTTTTCCTGTATTTTACTTAAAACTAGTGTATGTACATTAAGAACTTAAGTACGATAATACCTGCTCAGAACAGGTTAAAAAAATCATTGCGTAGCTTTCAAATCTACGTGGATTCTGGAGAAAAACAAGTTTCCGTACAAGTATATGTTTTAACTTTAACTTCATTTTTAATTTGATTTAAAATGAGAATTACACATTGATTTAATTTAATAACGGTTTTAATATGGTAACTGTAAAGATTCTTTAGGCATTTTTGATATATCGTACTACTAATAACCCAGAATAATCTTTACCAGGATATCGTAATTGGATGGATTAGTTATCTAAAGGTCGGTAAATTAAGGTCGCTTGCCGAGAACATTCCTCGGCAATCGTTTTTATACCACATTGAGGCTTTACGTGTTTTCTGAACCTCGGCGATAAAATTAAGCTGTTACCAGCGTTTGTCACCCTTTAGACCCATAAGAACTACTTTAACTTTTTAAAAACGACAACTTTCCTAAAAAACACAGGGGATTCGACTGGAATCTCCAAAAGAATAACTTTTAACAAAATGAAATGAAAATACTGATATTCAGTCACAACCAGGTAAAGAGTATCTCAATAGTTGTCAAAAGGCGGACACCGCCGTCATTATACAAGCAAACATGTTATGTTATGGCATTAGTCAAATCCGATGATACGAATACCAATGCAAATATTTAGATACAAGTTTCAAGGTATTTCATTAACAAGTCGGTTTAAAGAAATTACGTTCAAACGGCCTACGAATCGGATAACAACACAATATAAAAGATGTCCACTGTAAGAGGTGGGCGTCTCCTAAGAATTGTGACTCCCGAAAGTAGTGACCATGACAAATATCTCCCATATTTGTCGTAGTCATTCATTACATTTGGCAGGCGGATCGCTGACTGGAGTAAGGTGGTTTTAGAGCATAGGTACGCTATTTACGAAGAGACCTTAGAAAAAGGAGAGAAAATCCTGTGGTCAGGTGTAATACCTACTTAAAATTCTGTAGATAGTATTTCTATCGAAGTTTTGATCTTAGTCACAACTCAAAAGTGATTGCGACTTAAAATACAATATACGCCTTTATCATTGATCCTTATTTGCAATATGTGCCGGCTGTTGACTCATTTTAATAATAATGTATTGAGTGGGAGAAACGATAGTGAACTAGTGCGACGATAAGTAACTAAATACCTACGCACATCATGGCTGACTATACGCAGTATCCTTTTGGTAGTTTCGAGAATATTCGTTTGTAAAAGTGTTTTCCTTCTACCCGTCATGTCTTGCTTATCCGGCTGCAGATCAAAGGACCGTTCATCCTGTCATCTCCTACTGAGTTTTCATATATTCGTAGAAGACTCACAGTGGGATACGGCGGCATTCTTGGTGCACATTTTAAGGTGTTTAAATAATTTAGATTTTTAGTCACAGAACGTAAAGTGATTCCTAAAAATTTTAAATATCTAAACGAACAAATAAATATGGCAGCTCTACCTACAAATGTAAAGTTTGCTATGGTAGTGAATGCGGATGCGTAGGCACATTTATTGAAAAGGTTCATCGAAGGCAGGCGGGTACTTATCTGTGGTTGTATGGAGGCCGGCTGGGCGAGTCACGTTCCGCGGGCAACTGACTCGCCCGCATTAGCTGTCTATACATTCTACTTGACGATTGTCCTTAACACGGTATCAACGGCCGATACGCGAATAATTCACATTCGACTGAACAATCGACCCTAGTAACGGAACTGTTCTTTGAATATTGCTCTTACTCACTATTTGTAACGTGTTCTTATTTTAATTCATTATCTTTAAACCTCATCTGGAGAAGGATATGTTTGACTTTCAATTTCAAAACACTTACAAGTAGCTGTTACTAACGAATTATGAGAATATCTCACCTTACGATAGCAATTCTTTCGAAATTCAATATAACAATTTGCAATACCTTTAGTACATAACCATATGTAGATATATTACTGTAGCCAGTAGGACATTAAGGTGGTTTAGGTCACACTTACCAGTTCACTGGCGTGTTTGCATGTTTTACGCATATGCATAAATAAGTGAAGCACTTGACGACAACATTGATTGTGCAAAGTGGGTAAAGGAGGTCACCAGCCGGAGCATGGTCGAGACAATTGACAATACTGAATTACTTTTTACAATACGAGTATGTATGTCACTAAATCTATAGTAATATGCATATTACGCGTAATACGCAATATGCATATTGAATTACAAAATATTGAGTATCATGATTTTTGTGTCTTGCCAGGGTTGGTAAGCAAAAATAGTAGATAATATTTATTATTTCTAACGAAGTCAAGGTGGTGATACTTGGGACAGGCCTGTACCTAGCTGTGGAAGTCTATCGGCTGATATAATAATGACGATTAGGTATTTCTCAATTCTGGCACTACAATCTTAAAAGTCATTTATTCATTTAAATTTAATCCTAGTTCGGTTACTTACTACTCTTCCCAAACATTTTCATTCGAGTCCAACTAAAATAATTTTAAAAAGAAAAATGTTTTTTTTATAAGTCGAACAATTTTCTTTTAAGGTTTTTGACATTTACGAGTATAGGCAGCAATCACAAATGTGGTACAACGAACGGTGGTGCCTAAGTCGAAGTTAATATTATTCATTATACCTATTCGAGATCGTCCTAAGATACCTTCCTAGTGACGCTTCTAGCAGGTGTATCGCTTAAATAAACAGTTATGCGATGTAGATCAGGACAGAAAAAAGGTGACAAACTACTCTGGTATTAGGTTTACTGCTATAACATGCCTATTGAATTAATTTAAATAAGGTGTAAGTTTTCGTGCCTATACAAATAAAGTCGTAGATTTGAATGAATGACACAGAGGTGACCTATCGTCACAGTGGTTCTGTTAGAATTACATACTCGTTTTTTTTATACAATAATAAGCAGCCACATTCTACCTGTTAGCATCTAAAAATAGAAGTTTACAATAAGAAACAATAATTTTCTCCATATAGGTTGTTTGTTTAACTTAGAGGAATATGTAATAAAATAATTTCATTGACGTTCGAAAATATTATTATAAAGGAAGAGTGAATTTCTAAGTTATCGAAAATACTACTTGTGTGACACATTCACGGTACACATTATTTTGTAACTAGAGACACGCCCCTGCTTCGCTCACAATTATTAATATATTTTCCCGACTGCCGGAGTCAAGGAGGGTAATGTTTTTCGAGCGTATATATGTATGTCTATTTCTTTGGAACGCTTTACAGCATAAATGGCTAGATGGATTTTAACGTATGAGGTGTCATTAGATTCGTATCGATTGTGGGAGTGACATAGTAGGGTATATAAAATTTCAATGTCGCGTCAGCACGAGAAATAAAAATGTGTTTCTTTCTTTTCACTTCGTTTTTTTGTTTTTTAATAATATATATTGCTTGATTAGGACATAAATTGCACGCACCTATATAAAAAGTCTAGAAGAAATTTCCTAAACGATAGTGAAAACCGAATCAAAAGCCGTTGCATGGTTTACAAGAAGTAAGCGGAGAAACAGGCAGGAAAAAACAGCGACTTTGCTATTTAGAGATAATAAAAAATAATGTCGGCAGTATCTAATAACTATATTAATGCGCTTAGCCTCCGATATCACCATCATTGCAAGTAGATCGTAACTCAGTTTTTATTACGAACAAAGCCATTTCTAATATCCAGTGGCGGTGCTCGTTTCCTATTTCCTAATGCCGGCGAGCTGGGCGGATGTCACGCGACACGCGAACTATTCGTACCTATTGTTCCACCATTAGTACACCTCCCTACGGGAGTGCACTACCAATACGAACCCTTAGTATTCAAAGAATTTGTTGTTATTTTTTCTTTTAATTTATAATATATAATATCACACCAACTACACACAACGCCATCTAGACCCAAAGTAAGCATATAATTATTATAGCTTCTGTTATGGGTTCTAGAAATGAGGATATATATACTTAAATATTTTTTTTGTAAATACATACACAATATACATAGAAACACCCAAACCAATGCAAATAGTCATGTTCATGCACACAAATATTTGCACTGAACGGGAATCGAACCCGCGATCTCTGCGTGGCAGTCCATATTTCTGTTTTCAAACTCATTTAGCAAAAGACCTACACTTTGTGTCAATACACTATTTAAACATCATCTACATAACTTTATCTTAATTACTTTGGACAACGCAATGTTTTCCTTTTTTTGCGTAGATACCTTCTTACTAATCGTTCATAGTCCATCCATATAGTTTTAGGACTCAGAAGTTATGAGTCTAAACAATAATTTCTTCTATTGTTTAGCTTTATTTACATGGAAACCACGTACACAATGTAATAGGTACCTACTCAAACTCCAAACGACCTGTGAATCATACAATACAATTCATACGATTTTTGTTGTTTAATTTGTAAATAGAACGCGCTACACATGGTAGGTACGTGCACGTAAGCGTTGTTCGGTCAAAATATCTTTATGATGACTATTTTTTTTTAGTTTAAAAGAGGAAAACAGAGAACCCTGTAGGATCACTACGTCGGTGAAGACTTTTTCTTAGAAATTTGTGGCGGTATCAAACCAAAGTTCATATCGAATACTGTTATAAATCCTATAGGTTGCCGACTCTAAGTATTATATGAGAGCAGAGAAGGTAACGAAAGAGGACGGAAGGGATTATTAAATCTACCTACAGTACTCTGACTCACCAAATGAAACATAAAAGTACGGACACTATTACGTACACCAATAATCTATAATACCTACTACCTACTTTACGGTCGATCTAGTTCATTAATTTTAAGACCAGTAAGGTTCTAGTACAGTATATTAAGAATGATTTAAAATCGCTTAAGGTTTAGTACTATAGTACCTATAAAAACTTCTTGCTTACATGAGAGCTACACCTGAGACTGTCTAATTACTTTGACCTACAAATTGTATGCAGGTCTGTGTTAATTGTGAGAGAAACTCGTCAATAATATAACATTGCCTATATCGTATTATCGGGTACAACCGGTCTAATGAGACCTCAGTAGTATGGGTTATGGTTATTTTATCGAAAAGTCATATGAGTTCGTTGAAATACAAATTGATGTTTGGAAACTGAATTGTTATTTGTTACCGAAAGCTATTAATAATTTTGATATTCTTTATACAAAGATGGACATTGCCCTCAAATACGATTAATGTTTGCCGTATTTACCTCATAATTTTATTTAGACCCTAATTATCCATACTACGTTAAGTACCTAAAAATAATTGATTTATCGTATTAATTGTTCTCTCTTTTCTCAAGATATTTAAATTCAAATTTACAGGAATCGGTGTAATTTATTTTAGTCTCGAACATTTTTTCAAAAATCAATGACGTGTAGCTTAGAGCAATGCTCTAAGGTTAGTAGGTACTATCGTGTCCGACAACGTTTGTAAACTGGACTAATAGCGCACAGGCTTTGTTCTGTTCTGTAACTAGGTAATGTTAGGAAAGGATATTATTTATTTAGGTATTTTGTTATCGTTCTTCTACGAGTAATGGGCTCGAACGCAGATATATTGCTGTCATTTACATAATTTTATGTGTTTCAAACTAAGTTAATTAAACTGTTATTGTGTATAACTATTAATTTACCTACATTTAAAACGTCGATAAACGTGTGGATGAAACGTTCGCGACCTCTTGTTCTAAAATCATAATAGCTTTTATAATTGCTAACGTCATTTAAACTGGGATTGAAGCTTGTAATTAATATTCAATCAAAGTTTATTTAAATTAAAATACCTACATATAAGTTGGCGAGACTTTCGCAAAAAGTTTAGGCAATGGTTAGTTCGTCTCTGTTAATTACAATTAAATTTTCATTAAACAAATATTATTTTCAAAGCGGCTTGTAAGATCTAAAAGGTTTCAACAGTCATGAAGTTCAGTGCTTTATTCATCAGGAATATCCCTTTAATACCAAAATGTCACTCCATTTTAAATCACTTAATACTTTAATATGAATTTTAGTTACATAAAGACTTTTCTGAGTTAAAGTTATGTAGCGTTTAAGTATATTTTACAAATTTTTGTCATCTTTAATTCATTTTTTACATTAGCATCAGTAGTTTTTATTGTAATATAACGTTTTATCTCTTTTTTATTTTTATTCGGATAACATTAATAAATGACAAAGTTTTTAATTGCCCATCTTGTTGCTATAGTTAGACGACCATCTTTGAAAGCTACTGCAAAATCTACTACTAACATAACGAGTTTCTACAGAAACCTGCATAGAATAGTATCTATTTAATTATAACCAGAACAAAGAAAAAAATATTTACAACTGCGATTTAGCGCTAAAAGATCTCTTGCATAAAATCGAGATTTAAAAAAATCTTAGGTTAAAGATCGAATATAGTAAGGGACCGCTAGTTAATACCTAATAGGAGATTGTGCAACACCTGTACAGAGACCTCTATCTAAAGAATAGCTACAGAAAATAAACTTAGTATTATTAAAACAACGCATTTCAATTTGAAAAACGGAATGGCACCATTGTCTCTAATTATATGTAATCGATTACGAAGACTCGCTCACCTTGAAAATAATCTAGCAGCGTACATCACTAAGTATTTATTGTCATTATTCTAAGCACCTCTATTATAACTAACTTTATAAATAGGCTGGTCGTTAGCCCGAACTGATGCAATCTAGCCATTATTATTAAAACTTTAATAAAAATATCCGTATTTTTATAATAACCTACGAAAATGACTTCTGTCTACCTGATAATAATCAGCCAGTGCAATTATAAGTAGTAAATTAGTAACATGATGACTGCCAATATGGCGATCTAATTCTTTAACTCGTGCCGCTTAAGAATCAAGAACAAAATAGAAGGAAATACATGCGCTAATAGTAGGTACCAGTTTTAATTAAACGAACCGTTTGGTTTGAGATCTTGTAAATTCCCTGTGAAATGAAAATGTGTTACTTTGTTCCTGCACCGAGAGTGGAGAAATATTACCCTGAAAAACAATTGAAACTCCGCTTCTTAACATTGTGTTGTTATTTGAAAGTAGCTACCTATATCGAAATTTGCATTACTAATTACTTGTAATTATGTAACTAACAGGAGTTTATTTGTAATTTTAATGTAAAAACCAGCACTTACGAGTATATTTGCGTATTGCTAATAGGTTATGTTATTGTTATGTTATATTGGACGTACATTGCAGCAGCCTGCAACCTTCTCTTGGGCGCGAAAAAAGGAGCGAATTTATAAAATATACTTAAGATACTGTAATAATATTCAAAACCTAAGCCACTAGTGTCTTAAGTCACCAGTCCTATCCAGTCATAATTGATGTATTAAACATTCCCGTATGTAACTATACCTACTAGGTACAAAGTATTGTTAATTAACATTACAATTCATAAGTTTAAATATATGGCATTATACTTATGTTTTTGTAATTGATTTAACAAATGAATCTGACTCGCAGTCGCTGAAACAACAATTTGGAATCTGTTTAAATCTTAAGCTAGCGCAGAAAGGCAATTTTATTGTGTTTAGTTCTTGACACTTGTGACTACTATGGGATTCTAAATTAGTTCGACACCCAAGTAAATGTAATTTAACCATAATTTAAATATCGCAAAGAAGAATATCTACTTATCACGCTATTCTGCTAATTTGTCAGTTCTGCTTACAAAATATAAGCTGTTTTGCATTTAACACTCGTTATATAGTAATAGAGAAATGTAGCATTAAATCGGTACTCGTTTAAATCGTCAGTTCTTTGTAGACATGGTCATCGATTATGCAATGTTATCGTTGTAAATCAGATTAGGTACTGTAATGAGCGTAATAATAAAGTTACCAACAAGCGATCATTCTAAACGTCCATCAGTTGTTCTAGTTCCCTCAAGCGTTAAGATTTGCGATAATTCGTTACTTAGTATCGCGATAACTTTCCATTAAATAACTTTCTTAAACATAAAGTTGTGAGGTTACCACAGCCAAAGTTATCTTCAAAGTGATTCGCTTTGACCTCCTATGTATTTCGGATTCTCCGTAACTTGTACATTTGTACGCTAGCAAACATGTAGTGCTTAGTTTTAAATACCTTTAAATAAAGCAAATTCGCTGTTTTCTTCGCTTTATCCGCTACTCAACTTCTAAATCGTGCAACGGATTTAGTTCAACGGATTTTAATAAAGTTTTCACTATCGTTCAGAAAATTCTTCCGGAACGTTTATGTAATAGGTATATGCATATTTAATAGAGAAAATCTGAGAATTTCAATGATTTGTAAACATGTCGTAAAACATTTTTCATATCTACGTGCGAAGCTGGATTGGCCAGATATTACGAGTATAAATCTAGTTATAAATATTGAAGTCCAGAAGATGAAGTTAATTATTCTAATCGAGTCACAATCAGGGTGTAGTTACAACATTTTTAAATGAATTATAATATGTGACTATATGAATACATGCAACTAAAACTTTTATGTTACGTTAAAACAATTGTGAGGTAATGTTGCAAACATTTTCTACTTGAAACTAATATTTGAAAAATCACACCTTTAACTGTATATTCATAGTTTCTTTTTAAAGTAAGCATAGGGCCTTTTAGAGTATGTACGGCTTTTATACTTACGTAATTTTTTTCACATGTTATGTGACGACTTTTAATTTACGTTCTTGCTTTTGAATTGTCCTAGTTTATACGCACGTCATTTCATTAATAAATGAATACCTAATGCTGGTTTACCTATTTGCAGTATCTAGACCGACATTACGGTGACAAATATCTTTGTAGAGACAGAAATTAAACCAGTTACCTACTAACAGGTAGCTACTAAGACAACTTTCCTAGCTTGTAAATGTTTCTATAAAACAACTACTCTTAAACTACGGTTATGAAAATATGCTTGTTGGGAATACCGTTAAATTGTTGCTTATTCACAGACATTTATAGACAGATGGCCATAACCTATTGCTTAATCTTGAACATTTAAATATAAGGCTTTTCTTGTTTCAAGCGACTTGTGTGTGTTCCAGTTTTAAACATATGCAAATTTACTAGAATGGTAAATACTCGAGAACAGGCTCGCAGCTGAAATTCAACTAACTTTTTAAGGTGAATTTTTGAGACTAAAAATAAAAAAATCTTAATTGATTATTGTATACATGTATAAAGTGTATGTATAAAGTAGGTTTTATTCTAACGTTTAATATCCTAAGTATTCCTTAGTGAACTATTACGTTTTCCACAACAAAAAAAATCTTAAAGTGTTTTAAATGAATACATTATTGAAAGAAGGGTAGCGGCAGAAATACTTGAAGCCCTAATAGGCAAGTTGACAATCACAAGAAGTACCACTTTCGCGTTCCATCTGTGACATTATGCCCTTTCATTATACATTTTGTATGAAACGATAATTTCAAAATTTCCCGTTCCGTTCCGTCCATATAAAAGCCTGTCACGTATGCAACGGCCTTAAGTCTAATAACTATTGTAAGGTTTGACGTCAACTAAATACGCAAATTACCTCAAAGAAAGGTTTAATATTAATAATAATAATAATAATAATAATAATAATAATTCTTTATTTTCTTCTCACAATCACAAATCAATAATACTTACATCAACAATTTTTACAAATTAAAAACAGTAATTGTGAGAGGACTGGTGTCTGAAATAGGCGTGAGCCTGTAGCTCAGATCACCAGGCACTCACCCTGCTAGAGCCTTTCTTTGTTGCTATATAAACTGTTAATGTAATTTAGAGACATAAATATATTACAATTCGTCGGAGAAGATACAGAAATATCAACAAGAGATACATGCACAATAATAAGAGAAAGTAAGGAAAAGACAAATAAAATTACATGCCGGCAACCTCGCAAGAAACTTCGTGTGTGAATATGTGTGTGTGTGTTGATTGAGTGAGAGAAAAATGTAAGTAAAATATGTAAATACTGTGTAATCGAGTTTAAAAGTTGTTTTGTATATATTATTTTAATATTATTAGTTAATACTATTAGTTATGCAGTAAGCTTTCAGTTAAACGATAGTCCAGTTCTTTTAACCATTTTATTATAACAGGTTTGCATTCAGATGTAGTATGATCGTAAATTGAGAGAATACGATTTATTTTATTGTAGAGGGAGGCACCCAGAAAGCAGAAAAAGTGATGTGAGAAGCTAGTATTAAATTTGTTTATGGTACAGACTCTATCCTTTCTACGCCTTTGGTATTGTAGTTCTGGTTCAAATGCTACCATTGAATGTTGCTTGATCACAGTATGCAGAACAAACAGCTGCCGAACTGTTAGGACGTCACTTCGTAGGTAGACATCAGTAGTAGGATGGAAGAAGGGTAAGGATAAACTGACTTTAAGTATGGCTCTTTGTGATCTTTCAATCTTAAGGAGATCTTTTTTGGCTACTCCGCCCCAAGATGTAATACAGTAGGTTATGAGCGACTGGCACAGTGATAGGTAGACAGACTTGATCAATTCTTTATCAGCTACATGTCTTAGGTTTTTAAAAATGTATATGAGCTTACGTATTCTCTTTGATAGTTGCTCAATATGTTCCCTAAAATTTAAATTTCTGTCAATAACCACACCCAGATACTTTATGCTGTCTGTAGCCTGCAGACTAGGACAAGAACAACCTAACATATTGCGGTTTTGACATGTATGACAGAGAATAGTAAAATTACTTTCTTCTACGCCTGAACCTCTCATGGAAAATGTCATATATCTGGTTTTGTCCACATTTAGGGTTAGAATGTTAGCTTGCAACCAACTGTTAACTACGTCAAATCCCTTTTGAGCGTATGAATAGGCTTCGGTCCAGGTATTACCCCAAAAAAGCAGTGCAGTGTCATCCGCGAAAGTACAAATTTTAGAGTGAGGAAGATCTAGCTTACAAAGGTCATTAATATAAACTAAGAATAGG
The DNA here is from genome assembly GCA_963082885.1 of Parascotia fuliginaria. Classification (NCBI taxonomy): domain Eukaryota; kingdom Metazoa; phylum Arthropoda; class Insecta; order Lepidoptera; family Erebidae; genus Parascotia; species Parascotia fuliginaria. The sequence goes on along the minus strand of OY720173.1, from coordinate 12,844,335 downwards.
CCCAATATACTCCCCTGTGGCACGCCAAAACCAACGGATACCTCATCACTCCTAACATTGTCAATCTTTACCAACTGGGTACGGTTGCTTAGGTAGCTCTTAAAAAGTTCTAGTTGGGTACCTCTAATTCCTAAGTTTTCCAGCTTTTTCAGCAGTAGTGGGACAGAGACTGTGTCAAACGCTTTAGCTAAGTCTAGAAATATTGCTACAGTCTTCTGTTTTTGGTCTAATTTCGTAACTACAAAAGTTGTTAGCTCGTGAATTAAAATTTAAATCTGTGTGCCCAGAATATTGTCATTCGTCAAAAACATTATCTCATAGAGAAATATTCTTTCGGCCCATCACTAGACGCAAATGAATACTTGTAACTATATAAACACTTTGCCGTCTAATTTCCCGCTATTTCGTGACTGTTCGTGACACGTGCTAATGTAATTGATATTGATATGACACCTGGAAACATGTACCTACTTGGCATACTGACACTCATTTGCAAACTTTCAAGAACTTAAGTAGGTGCTGATTCAAGTAAAGTGGTAGATACATTTACTAGTCTGAAGACGTCCACGGCGTAACAAAGCGTGGTAGTAAGTTAGTAATACGGTTAAGGAACGATCCGTGTTTGCCAGATTATTAACCATATTAAGGTAATATTTATTAGGTACACATTTTACCTAGCTACTTATTTGATGAACACTGATAATATCCTTTTTTTCTAGAAAGCACACAATGTGTCAGGACTTTTAAACTAGGTACTATCATACTACGTAGTACCTCGTATCTAATCCCATAATCATTACTAGGTATTTTCTTTCTCTTTCTATTCTTCTTTTACTAATCTAATTGTCATCTTTTTGTCAATTGTTTAATTCTTTTTACAATTTCTAGTTCGTAGAACCTTGTTCTAAAACCATCTATACATTGTAATTCTCCACTTGTAATGCCATAAACACGAGAAAACATTTCAACTCATCTATCATTCACATCAATATATTCGAATGCATACAGTGATCAAACGTTCACAACAATCGCCTCTCGGAATGCAAATTTATCATATAAAGAAATCCAAGGCTGACCACATGCCTTACTACCCATATAAATGTGCCAAACAATACATACTTATGGCCAAGCCTTTCAAATTAATGTACATTTTTATCTAGACCTGTTTTCTACGTAATGGAGTCGTGTGAATGAAAAAAAAAACTAACTGTCTTACCGGTCCCAGTGTAATAATCTAGTCTAGTCTAGTAATATATAAAGCTAAAGAGAAACTACCAGCCGAATTTGAAAAAAATATTTTTTTATTTGATTGCCCAATTCTTGATGAAGATAGGGTATGTAGATCACGCTACGATCCACGGGAGCGAAGCAGCAATCTAAGACGTAACACGGGTAAAACCGCGCTGCCGACAGGTAGATATTAGATTATATTAGATAATTTATTTACTATGTTAATTTATCAATTTACATGTTAACAAGAAAGTAATAATTATGCAATATATCATCTTAAGTTTGAATTTTGTGATGTATTTGCGGAATATTTTAGGTATAGTATTACATCTAGACCAGAGCACGTGCTAACGCTAATTAACTAGATATAAGTAACAACATGAATATTTATAATAAGTATTTATTATTTACACTTACGTAAGAGCGTTCACACATACGAGAGGAAACGTCGCAGTTTAGTGTCATATTTCGTGGTTTTCATTTTTATCATTTAATCGGAGCTAAATAATAAAAAATGGTTTCAGAACACTTTTTAGAATTACGTGAAAGCTGTATAAAAAGTAAGTAAATAACCATAATGCTTACTCCCTACCTCCAGCTAATGAGCGAGCAATTGTATTTCGTCGAAGACTTTAAAAAATACACAACTTTTAAAGTATAACTGGGTATGAGATACCCTGGCTTATGCTCGGTTTATTGCAATATTACGTAAAAATGATCAGAACAGAAACTAGAAAGTTAATAAATCTAATTTCACAGTTAATCTGTAACAAATAGATAAATAACAACTAAATAAATAAGTGTTTAGTTCTTTCTTAGAATAAAACGTTGTGAGCTACACATTTACATAATATTACATATTTTATATGCTAGTTGATAAGTTGAATGTGTAACTGTTTGTTTTCCCTAAATACAATTTAAGTAATTTCGGTCAACATGAAACATATAAGTAGGTACAGGTCTACAACTTTTATATGTTTATGAGAGGAAAACATTTTAATAACTAAAAGCAATCAATGTTTTTGGTGTCGATTACCTACATGATTTTCCAAAACGGTTTTCGCTACAACACTCACAATCGGTTTTCAATAACATTGAAAACCGATTGTGATTTAGAAATACAAAATGTTATAGAATTATATTGCTCTAAATCATTATTTATTTTTCACTCCACTGTTAGAAATCGTGTTCCACTAGTCACCACAAATAAACACATATATAACACAGAGACAAGCCGTAACAAAAAAATAATAGATTATGGAAAGTGGATTTAAAGGACGTCAAGACAAAAGTTTTATTTCTGTAGCTTGCTTAATGCACTTACAACGTTCTTTCATCGCTGCGCAGAATTGTAAATCATAGAAATGTATTTTATAATGGACATCATTTTATCTCGGTTGAATCTCAGAAGAAATGAACAATTTCCCTCAGAGACCGGCTCGTGTTTGTAACGATGTCCGTGAGCATCCATCTTGTAAAATAAAGGACTCCTTCAATTTAATCACTCACTTAAACTTGAAAATCTTTTGTTTCTTTATCAGTTTTTGGAACAACGGACTTGGATAAGTAGCTGCGACAAAACGACTTTTTTATACCGCGCTATTTAGGTGTAATTAGGCACACACTTAAAAGTAATTACATAATTGTTCTAGAAGCTGTTTGCAAATTATATTTATACGAAACAAATAAAATTAATTATGTTTGCTCTATGGTCGAAATTCAATCGAAATTCATGAAAATTTTATGTTAGTTATTAAAGTCAATCACGTCTATAATCATATCATATCTATACATATAATAAAAATGTAACCGATCGCTGTCTGTACATGGAAAATATATGAGAAAAAAAATTATTGGGGCCTTTATCAACGCAAATAGAACCCAAAACAATGATTGTTACAATTTTTGTCTGTTTGTCTGTTTGTCTGTTAGTCTGTTTGTCTGTTTGTCTGTGCGTTTGTTCATGCTAATCTCAGAAACGGCTTATCCGATTTAGATATGGTTTTCACTAATACATTGTGGTAAGCTTCACTTGACATTTAGTGTTTGTTTCATGTCAATCGGTTCATAAATAAAAAAGTTATGCCAATTTAAAGAATCACGTCGAACATTTTCTGATAGAAACAGAGACTAACAGGTTACGGAATAGATGATAGCGTTTTTATTTTTTGGATTCCTCTCATTCTAAACAATCTTCCATTTAGTTTTAAATGAGTCCAGTTTCCAGTGAGCCTATGTTTCGCGATGACAATTAATAAAGCCCAAGGTCAGACACAACTAAAAGTTGTGGGCGTGGATCTAAGTATTAGCTGTTTTTCACACGGTCAGCTTTATGTGGCTCTATCACGTGTTAGCATTCCTAGCAGCCTGTATGCTTTGATCCTCGATGGCTATACATCTAATCCATACATCCATACACCCATACATGTTATATAAGGCTTTGTCTTGACTGACTGACTGACTAACAGACAACGCACAGCCTAAACTGCTGGTCTTGAAATTTGGAGGGTTTGTTTGTCTAAATGTCTAGAAGTTGTACTAAAAAAAGGTTTTTAAAATTTAATTCCTAAGTGTGTGAAAAGGGATGAAATTGATTGTATGAATCTTCTTCATTTTTAACTTAAAGTTTTGAAATTTTGTTTTGGAATACTTCTATTTAAATAAAAAATATACTTATAATTTTATTTTAACAGGGGTGGATTTCGATCCATGGAAATTAGGGATGAAATATTATTATATATTATACAAAATTCTTTAGCTTTTAAAATTTACAGAGAGGGGGAGGGAGGGAAAGGAGGGAGGAACAGGAGGAATTGAGGAGAAGGAGGAAGGGAGGGGAAAGTGAGAGGGAAGTGATGGGGGAGTGAGAGGAAAGTGATGGGGAAGTGAGGGGGAAGTGAAGAGGAAGTGTGGGGCAAATGCGGGAGAAGTGAGGAGAAAGTCAGGAAGAAGTCAGAGGGAAGTCAGGGGAAAGCCAGGGAGAAGTGAGGGGAAAGTGAGGGGAATGTTAGAGGAAAGTAAGAGGAAAGTGAGGGGAAAGTGACGGAGAAGAAACAGGGAAGTGAGGGAGAAGTGAGGGGGAATTGAGGGGGAAGTGAGTTGGGTGAGGGGGCAGTGAGGGGGAAGTGAGAGGGAAGTGAGAGGGGAAGTGAGGGGAGTGAGAGTTAAGTGAGGGGTGAATGAGGGGAAAATGAGAGGAAAGTGAGAGGGAAGTGAGGGAGACAGTAGATAAAGGGAGGGGGAAGGAACGCGGAAAGAAAGGAGTTCACGAATGGTGGAAAAGGGAGGAAAAGGGATAGTAAGCGATAGGAAGGGAGAGGACAGGAGGAAAAGAAAGGAGAAGGAAGGGAGAAGAGAGGGGACAACGAGGAGGCAAGGTAGAGGGAAGTGGAGGAAAGGGCAAGAAATGCTGGAGGAGGGGCAAGAAATGCTAAAGGAGGTAAAGAGGAGAAGGGGGACGGGAAGAGAGGAAGGAGGAAACTGTGGAGAGTGGAGAAAAAGTGCAATAGGGAAGAAGGGGAAGGGGAAAGTTATTGTAGTGAAAATTTGCCTTTGTGTATTGTATATTGTTTTACGAGGGATATCTTAGGTAGGTGAAAGAGGATTTGTATGAATGGAAGATTAAAAATAGTATGAAAAACAGTATTTAAACAATATAAAAATTCTATCTACATACATAAAACTCACTCACTTATCACGAAATCTCAGAAACAACAAGTGCTAGGAATCTCAAACTTTGTATTGTCGTTTCTATTAGGATATAGGTGCTCACTTAGACGGAATTTTGCGAAATCCATCCCCTAAGGGGGTATAAAGGGGTGGCAAAGTATGTATAAAATTTCTATAGTTTTTATAGTAGGATTACCAAATTACTAGAAAATACTCTTTTTTTATTATTCAGCAACCCCCCTTATTAAATGGGCAAATAAGAGTCGCAAGTTTGTGTGAAAGTGGTTTGTCAGTTTTAGCGGTAGCGGGTTTAAACTGGATTCGCCATAGAGACGGATAATACTGATACAATGTACGATTGCCATAAAAACAGGCACGCAATATTCTCATAGAGGCACCATCTGAATTTTCACGCGAACGAAGTCGCGGGCAACAGCTAGTCATATAATAAAAATGTAACCGATTGCTGTCTGTACATGAAAGATATTTGAAAAAAAATCTTATTGGGACCTTTATCAACGCAAATAGAACCCAAAACAATGATTGTTACAATTTTTGTCTGTTTGTCTGTTTGTCTGTTTGTCTGTGCGTTTGTTCACGCTAATCTCAGAAACGGCTAATCCGATTAAGATATGGTTTTCACTAATACATTGTGGTAAGCTTCACTTAACATTTAGTGTTTGTTTCATGTCAATCGGTTCATAAATAAAAAAGTTATGCCAATTTAAAGAATCACGTCGAACATTTGTTAATTTACTACGAAACCTGATAGAAACAGAGACTTAAACTAAACAGAGGCCCGAGACAAGTGTCAAAGATTTCCATTCTATTCATAGAATAGATTAAAAAATGTATTGGATTGACATAAGCTAACGCCAACGCTTATGTCAATCTCATACATCTTTTTATCTATTCTATGAATAGAACAGAAATCTTTGACACTTGTCTCGGGCCTCAGGTTAAGGAATAGTTGATAGTGTTTTTATTTTTCGGATTCCTCTCATTCTAAACAATCTTCCGTTTAGTTTTCAATGAGTCCAGTTTCCAGTGAGCCTATGTTTCGCGATGACAATTAATAAAGCCCAAGGTCAGACACTAAAAGTTGTGGGTCTGGATCTAAGTATTAGCTGTTTTTCGCACGGTCAGCTTTATGTGGCTCTATCACGTGTTAGCATTCCTAGCAGCCTGTATGCTTTGATCCCCGATGGCTATTCGTCTCATCCATGCATCCATAGTACATTATTATATAAGGCTTTGTCCTGACTGACTGACAGACAACGCACAGCCTAAACCGCTGGTCGTAGTGACTTGAAATTTGGAGGGTGTGTTTGTCTAAATGTCTAGAGGTTGTACTAAGAAAGGGTTTTTAAAATTTAATTGAAAAGGGGTGAAAACGATCGTATGAAACTTCTTCATTTTTTAACTTACAGTTTTGAAATTTTGTTTTGGAATACTTTTTTTTAAATAAAAAATATTCTCATAATTTCATTTTAACAGGGGTGGATTTAGAGTGGTGAAATTAAGGATAAAATATTCAATGGAAAGATCTTTTGCTTTTGAAGTTAGCGACTTAAAATTTGCAGGGAGCGGGAAGGAAGGGGCAAGAGGGAGGGAAAGAAGAAAGGGAGAGGAAAGTGAGAGGGAAGTGTAGGGAGAGTGAGGGGAAAATGAGGAGGAAGTATGAGAGAAGTGAGCGAAAAGTCAGGGAGAAGTCAGGGGGGAGTCAAGGGAAAGCCAGGGAGAAGCGAGGGAGAAGTGAAGAGAAAGTGAGGGGAATGTGAGAGGAAAGTGAGAGGAAAGTGAGGGAAGAGAGGAGAAAGTGACGGGGAAGTTAGGGGAAGTGAGGGAGAAGTGAGATGGAAGTGCGGGAGAAGTGAGGAGGAAGTTAGAAGTGAGGGGAAGTGAGTGGAAGTGAGGGGAAAGTGAGGGGGAAGTGAGGAGGAAGTGAGGAAGAGTGAGGGAAAAGTGAGGAGTAAATGAGGAGGAAGTGAGAGGAAAGTGAAGGAGAAGTGAGGGAGATGGGAGAGGAAGGGAGGGGAAAGGGACAAAGAAAGGAAAGAGTTCTCGAATGGAGGGAAAAGGGAGGGAAAGGGATAAGAAGTGATAAGAAGGGAGAAGAAGGGAGAAGAAAATGAGGGAAAGGAAGGAGAAGAAATGGGGAAGGACTAGAGAAGAGAGGAGAAAGCAAGGTGGCAAGGTAGAGGAAAGTGGAGGAAAGGGCAAGAGATGCTCGAGGAGGGGCAAGGGATGCTGAAGGAGGTGACGAGGAGAAGAGGGAGGTGAGGAGAGAAGCGAAAACTGTGGAGTGGAGAAAAAGGGCGATAGGGAAGGAGGGGAAGGGAAAAGTTATTGTAGTGAAAATTTGCCTTTGTGTATTGTATATTGTTTTTACAAGGGGTATCTTTAGGTAGGTGAAAGAGGGTTTGTATGAATGGGAGATTAAAAATACTATGGAAAACAGTATTTAAACAATATAAAAATATCTATTGGAAAAAACAATATTCACGCGAGCGAAGCCGCGGGCAAAAGCTATCTATATATATATAAAAGCAAAGGTCACTCACTCATCACGAAATCTCAGAAACAACAAGTGCTAGGAATCTCAAACTTTGCATGATCGTTCCTATTAGGATATAGGTGCTCACTTAGACGGGATTTTGCAAAATCCAACCTCTAAGGGGGTAAAAAGGGGTGACAAAGTTTCTATGAAACTTCTATAGTTTTTATAGTAGGATTACCAAATTACTAGAAAATACTCTTTTTTTAATATTAAGAAACTAGCCTTATTAAGTGGGCAAATAAGAGTCGAAGTTTGTGTCAAAGTGGTTCATCAGTTTTAGCAGTAGCGGGTTTAAATGGGATTCGCCATAGAGACGGATAATACTGATATTTATTACTGATACAATGTACGGTTGCCGTAAAATCAGGCAGGCAATATTCTCGTAGAGGCACCCATCTGAATTTTCACGCGAACGAAGTCGCGGGCAACAGCTAGTAACTTAATATATTTTTTAATAATATGATCTTTGTTAGTATTATACCTAATTTTATTATTATAATTTTATCGATGCCATATCTCGCACTTTAAGTACATATTATGAGGCGTAAAATAGGTAGATATTAATTTTGTTAAATTTAGTATACCTTTTACATAAATTTCGTTAAAAAATAGTTCCATATAATATTCGATATTTTACAAGATAGATTGCTGTTTAAATCAATAAGACTTATCGATTAAGGCCATAAAAAATACGTGTATACTTAACTTAAATTTGACCCTGCATTAAAAGTTGTAGATTCGACCCTATAAATTTGTAGGTATTATATAATTAATCATTCCCACGCCCATATATCTGTAGTTCTTGTAACACTAAACATTTTTTTTTTTTGTTGATTACATTAAATTTATGCGTCACAAAAATAATCACAATTTAGTATTAGGACCAATGAAAGACGTGAGTTTATGAACTAATTTGTATATTATAGCTATTATTTAATAGGAGAGGTGTGTGTTCACTCTCGCTCAATACAGACAGGATACTAACTAATAACCGAGCAGTTATTTGTGTAAAAAGGTTCTTATGAAAGGACTCTAAACCACTTATGTGGGACGGATACATTTTTGTATATTGAAACAAAAACTTTATCAGAATATTTATTTATTAGCTATTACTTAGATATCGTATTTTAATTATTTACATCGCTCGCGTATACACCGTTAGCTGTATTCGCATGACCAAACTAGAAAACTATGTACATAATTGAGTATGGACGGCCATAACGGAGTGGTTCGGCTTCAAACAGGTGTAGCTTGGATGGGTTCGCTTTATACACATAACAAACTTGACGACCTTAGGCCGTACGGTACTTTGTAAACGCACCATTACGTACATACCTACATTAATAATTACCACGTTTAATTAATAACGAGGCGTTTTTTTACATACGTAATGCCAGCCACGGTAAAAGCACTCAAATCGCTATATTGGTTTTGGTGACCTTATAAAGGCGGCGGGTAACCGGAGGATTAAGGCGAGTTATAAAGTGGCAAAACTGGAGGCGGCCACCGTGATTAAAACGATGATGATGATATAGCTTTATAACGCTGGTAGTGTCGTAGATGTAATGTGGCTTTCTCGGAAGCACTATATAATAATATTCTGATCAACTATTATCCTCATTAATCATGCTACATTATAAAAATAATAATAATAATAACTTAACGGGCTCGGGGTGAGCCCGTTAAGTTATTTTTATTATTATTTTAAGGTCTAGCTAAAGAGAACTGGCGCAAACCTGTTGTGCTTAGTGTAACGGAGCGCAAGGATGTATGGAAGAGCAAGGAATTAAACGGACGCTATTATCGGGTCTTCAATGGGCCCGATTTGGATTCATTAACATTTGTTTCCTGGCTACGTTTTGGTGATCTCTTTGAAGAAACCGAAGGTTTTGTCTGGGCAATTATGGACGAGGTTCTAATGCCGAACAACTACCGGAAGTTTATCTTAAGGGATGGGATGGGATCGTTGACATTTGATGGGCATGTCACTACCCCGGAGAATCTCTCTCGTCTTGCGAACGGCGTATATCTGCATAGACATAACCAAGTGGATCGTCCACCAGCAACTTGCTCTGAAGGACAAGCTTGTAGTCTCTAAGGTACCGTACTACAGATATGTGCCTGACCCAGTTCTCGCAAATGGCCGTGCCACGATCTATCATCCCTGATAGGACTATTGTTGCCAACAAGGCTGATATAGTGGTGTTCGATCGATTAGAGCGCCTTGTAATGATCATCGATGTCACCATATAACATGATGACAATCTCGTGAAAGCAGAAAAAGATAAACAGATTAAGTACCTACCTATTTGAATTAGCTCACGAGGTTGTCGACATGTGGGATGTGGATTCGGCGATCATTGTGCCGATAGTCATATCAGTTAATGGACGAAATTCTAAGGGCCTTCATCAACGTCTAAAAAGGCTCGCATTGGGTGGCTGGATCATGGGCCTGATGTAGAAGGCTGTACTCCTTGCACTTGCCCGCATTGTAAGGAGGTTCCTATCTCTAAAACCCAAACCATCGGTAGCTTGGTCCCTGTACCTACCCGATATCGGTGGGTCTCCATATTTTTATATTTTTTATATAATATACCTATTTAAAACGAAATTGTGTGTGTATTTAACTGAATAAAGAGAATAATAATAATAAGTACCTATTTATTTTTCTCCATCACATAGTGAACATTACAGATAAGTGTCGGTACAAACGTACCGTACAATTTTTTGATAGGGTCCTAGTTAAGTATTATCTTCCTAAATCGTAAGCATAATGAGCGTTTTTAATCTGTATCACCGTTTTTATTAGATGTTGACACCACTCATTATTTAGCAATTTTAGTTAAAAAGTGATGTACTTATGTAGGCGATTAAGATAACCACCTGCTTATATAAGTACCAAATATGCGAATAAGATATTTTTTTAAATAGGTTTATTTATAACCCTGCTATGATATTTCTAAGGTTTCGAAAGTTCGTAAACATAAAATAAATATTTATTGCGAACTTTATGGAGTTCTTGACCTTTATATTAAACTTGATAAACGCTATCTAATAAAAGAGTTATAAATCACAAAATATAGCCCTATCACTACTGTATCATTAAAAAGAAAAAAAAAATCTTTTCTTGCCTGTCATTTGTTTATGGTGTAAAAATTGCAAATTTCTAGAACAGAGCTTATAAACGAAATATAACTGGTTTATTTTTTGCTAAATAATTATTAATAATGTTGTAAATATTGCCTTTCTATGTGTGTTTGGTCGAAGTTTATCGTCAGACGTCAATTCATTAATTAGTAATAAATTGGTGACAATCAGTCTACAATTTAGATTAGTTGATTGAAGAGATTCTGAATGTTTTAATTTGCATATTTTTGCCTGAGCAGGCAGTAGTATTAATGTTATTGTTCGAGGTATACCTTATAACAGGTTAATATGAGGATCTACGCGTGCCACAAGAATAATTATGAACAACCGACGGAATCAATAAGCTCAATAAATAATACTGCATGACTACGAGCAAATCGTTATTTAATCAGCTTCTTATAATATAACTAGCTTTCCGTGGTGCAACTTCACCCGCGTCTTAGCCTACTGCTCTGCACCCGTCGCCAGCAGCGTGATGTTACATAGCCTATAACCTTCCTCAAGAACTGGGCTATCATAGTCAAAAAAAAAATTCAACGACCGATAGTTACAGATATACATTGCGTTCAAACAATCAAACAAATTAATCTTCTACTTTATATAATAAAGTATAGATATAGGTACCTCATACTAGTAGCCAGTAGTTAAGTGGCCTACCAAAATTAACGAGAGATTGCCAGGGCTCATTACCAGCAACAATTTTAAGACTGGCAAGATCGATAAACTCAGCTAAAATACAACAATAACAATACCAAGCTCTTTATTTGCTTCCATTGTTCGTCTTCCCACATGCGTTGTTTTCTCGAGGCTGAGTCACTTATAAAAGGAAGGAATTAAAAGGAATAAAAAGGAATCACTCATAAAATAATTAGACAACAATTACAATAAGTTGTTTCAGATCATATAACAATAATAATTTTATTTTAATGTAGGCTTATAGCATAGGCCTATGGAAGATTTTCGCTTTGAACTTTGACTCAATTTTCTATTTATGTCGCTTAACTCGCTTAACGACTTTAGTTTAAAAACATGAAGCTTGTCATATTAATAACTCAAATAACTAACTCTATAATTTTGCAAAATTTTCTATTCTTAACTTAAGCAAAATTAATAAAAGATATAAATTATGGAATATATTATTGGTCGCCTGTCTACCAACAAGATAAAAAGACGGTAAGATAAATTGTGGCTTGCTGGCTACTTCAAATTAACCCCGTCGTAAGAGGCCTATTTTCAGAAGTAGACGTATATTGCGGGATGATGACGATTATTGAATTAAACATGAAGTCTTAAGCGTTTTGATTTCATGTCATAGTTAAAAGAGTTGTCATCTGGGTACAATATTGTAAACCACCAAAAACTGACTACTACCAAGACAGCAGTAAAAAGTTTAGTTTATTATTAGCAGGTTCGATTCCCGCTCAGTGCAAATATTTGTGTGCATGAACATGACTATTTGCATTGGTTGGGTGTTTCTATGTTAATATGTATTTACAAAAAAAAAGTATTTAAGTATGTATATCCGCATTTCTAGAACCCATAACACAAGCTATAGAGGTGCTTACTTTGAGTCTAGATGGCGTTGTGTGTAGTTAGCGTGATATTATTTTTATTATATTATTATTAGAGTATTTACTCTACTAATATACCTATCTGGCCTCATTCATTCAAATACAGGTAAGAATCTACTTCTACTATATACCTATATTTGTATGTGGAAACAAATCTAGTAGTCAACTGAATGTCGTCAATTATTAAATTATAAGTTACATTATAATTATGGAGACTTGAATACTACGTGAATGACGTGCGACATGCCTGAAAAAGCACGCATGTGACTGGCGCGCCCGCGCGCCGCGATGCCTCTTTATCGATCATAACGTTTAAATAGCATTTAATTTCGAAACTTCGAAATTAAATGCTATTTAAACGTTATGATCGATAAAGTCATTTTTCCATTGTTGAAATTACATGTTGGCCACAGCGAGGAGAAACCTATAGTATAATTTGACCCTGTTGCAAAATCTAAATATTGTTAGCTGACATTTTTCAATGCTTGGCTCATGAAGCTGATTAGGGTATAGACCCTAATCAACTTCATGAGCCAAGTGGTTTTCGAAATTGTGTATTTTACTCTGATAAAACACAATTATGTAGTAATTAGCATGTAGAAAAAACAATAACAAACACAGATGTCTATAAGTGCCTGGTAAGGTCTAAAAAATTACTGCAGTTATTTCAATAAATCATGTTATTTTACAATATAATTATGAGAAGTCGAAATTGAGTCTGCCTCATTACTTGGCCTTTAACTAAGTAGATACACTTAAAATATAATATTTTTAATTACCTCATTTACGTCATTATTTTGCAGATATACAACAGATTTTACTAAAATTACGACATTTTACGCTTGGTTATTAAAAGTCATCCATCACTATACGTTTTCATATTAGATTTGAGAAGTAAATTAATAAAAAAGAAGTATTTGTAGATATTCTCCTTGGTGAGCGTAAGAGGTAGGTATAGGGAATTCGGAAGGAGAAACCTCTGGGGCACTCATTCTCCATACGAAGTGCAAAAGTGTGCATTCTTCTGCTTTTAATTGAGACTATTATATAATTAAGTAATTTTACTATTTGAAATCATAGACAGGTACCTATTATTTCATCTCAATTCTGTAATGAATGTTTCGCACTTTGTCTACATATCTAGTTTCTCAATCACTTGCTATAAGTTTGTACATGTGATTGAAAAAGTATTAATGAACAATCTCGCAACAATAATTCGTTCCGTCATGTTGACCTTTAAATACCTGAACACATTTTTATTAGCTTTTACAGTCTATTGTTTTTAGTAATACGTCTAGAGTGGCAAGCTAACAATTAAACACTCACTTGTATGAAATATTATATATAGCTACTAGCTCCTGTCGTAATTCAAATCCCTATTGTTCCGATTTTTTTATTAGATACTTTTTTTATTATTATGACCGTATAAATAAATAAGAATAGCTTGAAATTTGAATTCTTCGAAAAATCAATAGAAATATGGACGTTCAGTTTTAATTTCATTTGTTTATCTTTCCGTAGAAACTAATTTAAAAATAGTTAACTCGCCATTTTCGAGATATGCACTTACAGAAATATAATTATCTATAAGTAATATCTATTAGATCCATATCTGTATTACCTATTACCTATCTATATAATTTTGCTTATATTCCTAAAACATGTCTACATCTTAGTTCATGCATCGAATACTTCAAAACACAATATTCTTGGAAACATCTGCAGCAATAATATTAATTAGCAGATAGATAGTAAAGGAGTGTTGACTGGTACACGTGCGTAGATTTACATAAACGCGCAGATATGGTATTGCTCCAGCTGTCATCATTATGAGCAATTTGACGACTTGATTGATCGTCCTATCATATAAGCTTACCTACCTACATGATTTATTTCTAAGCTTTGAACGCATGAAACTACAGAAGTTCGTTTATTTAAATAATGCACTAGTCGTTGTCTTCCTTTTTCCTTTTCTATTCCTTCCTTCCCCTTCCCCCTACATGGTCGGCAACGTCTTCGTTGTGTTTTCTAAACATAATTACTGCAATGCTTAGAAACCAAGGTTACGATTACCATCTACCATCGCGTGGGCCGTATGTTTATTTGCCACAAAAGTTTTATAAAAAAAATGAAATAAGTACTTAGTTATTAGGATCGGGGAATTGTATTACGATCATTACTTTATATTATTAGAAAATAATATAAATTGTTTTTGTGACTGTACCTAAACTTATATTTGAGTACCTATTCGTTGGGAATAGCAGTTGTACCACGGGTCGGTAGTGGTTTAATACTTGGTATGCGTTGGGAATAGAAAATGTGTTACGACAATAAGCTAATACCATTGGTATTAGTTTTGTGGTATTATAACGGAATAGATCCATCCACAGCCAGATATAAATTCTTTTGTGTGTTTGCGTAACTATATTGAAAATCTATCAAAATATTTCAACAAAAAATCTGTCATAAAATATTCAGAGAGTAGAAAAGTGCCTATATGAGAAACTTAACCGTACTGACCTAACCTATTACCTACGTTCGTGCGATCAGTAACACCATTTATCATGTCATCTACTATTATATCTCAAATGCGAAATGTATGATCGCATCCAGCGTACGTTTATCAGTTTTGTAATCAATAATAATATATAAACATTTAGTGACATAAAAGCTTATGCGGTTATCGTTAATGTTTTTTATCCATATATCTGACAGTAAATTTGACACAGAAGAAACAGGTTTGAATCTCGGGTGAGGTACAAAATCAACCCAGTAAATTGTACCTAGAACCTATCTATTATCTACAGTTGTCAGTCTGTCAGACAGACGACTTCAGAAATTTTAATGTGCTTGCTTATCTCTCTTCTGTAAATTCACCACGCAACTGTACCGAACTAGGTTTATTATTATATGTAGCTAGATAGAATATTTAAGTACCGCAGACATTAAGCTATTTACCAACCCAAAACTTGCTTGTGCTTTCGTTGTCTAAGAACATATTCAGCTGTATTTAACTTTACAAAATCAATGAAATTCAGCATGAAAAATAAGATACCTATACCTATACTATTATATAAAGTGAAAGAGTTTGTTTGTTTGAACGCTAGAACTACCAGTCGGATTTGAAAAATATTTTTGCGTCTGATAGCCCAGTTCTCGAGGAAGGCTAAAGGCTATGTAAGGTCACGCTACTGGCGACGGGAGCAGAACAGTAAGCAAAGACGCGGGGGAAACAGCGCCGTGAAAAGCTAGTTCTCCAATATAATGCACGTACCAATATCGCGTAGGTGCATAGTAATACTGTGATCGCGTTTAATAGTCATTTTTGCACACTAATGTGAAACATCTTTATAAGCATGCATTCAGTTCCACTTTTTATATAATAATAGATAGATTTTTTTTTTTTTTTTTTTTTTTTTATATTATAGCCTACCAAAGTGACTCCACCCCGCCTGATGGTAAGCAGTCAGTGGAATCCAGAAGTGGCGGCCACTATACCATCGTCTTAAACTGCTGGTATAGTGGCCTCCACTATGGCGGCTGGGAATAGGGTTAGGGGAAGGGAATGAGGGAGGTGAGGAAAGAGGATAGGGGGGAAATTGGGCCTCCGGCGCTCTCACTCACCGAACGAAACGCAGTAGTACGGATACTACTACTCTTAAGTCGATCTTCTATGAGAGGGTAGTACTTCCCCGGACGATCCGGCCCATTCATGCTGAAATCAGCGTGGATCTACTACCGTACAGAAGATACTGAAAATCTTCTCATATTATGAATATTTCCGAAAACTTTTATCTATTAAGATGATTGTTAAGTTACCTGTACCTATCCAACAGAAGCTTAATCTTCAGTTTTAATAAATTTGCTAAATTGTTAGGAAAAATGTTATACCTTTACCATACTTACTGTTTTTCTTTGTTTCACCAGGATCTCCGTGGAAGGTCGAGGTGATGGCGGGGCCGGCGGGTGGCGGCGGAGGAGAGCCCACTCGGCTGATTCCTGCGAGAGTACCAGCTGTCTTTGAAATATCCACCACCCCAGGGACTGCTATATTTAGCAAAAATGAGGTTAGTAACTAATAGGGTATTACACCCATCCTATTATTGTCTTATAGGGAAACAAAAGATAGATAGGTGTATCTACCTAATTAGTTTCAGACTTATCTGCTAACTAATAAAATCAAACTATAAATTATAATAACGGTTACTATATTTCTAAGAGCATCCATCAAGGTCCCTAGGAAGGTCAAGTCTGATAAAGACAATTACTGTTAAATAATTCCCACACTCGGAATTTCCATTCAGTGTCAAATAGCATCCTTGAAATGAACGGGTCGAGACGAGAGGTGCGCTATATCCAACAGTGTTTTCATGGAGCTCGATACGCGAACCACTCATACGTATCAATTTGTATCAATTAATTTCTTCATTCAAGCATCACACAGTATAAGTCATTAAACGGTGTAGTTCCTAACCTGTAGTTAAATTATCAAAGTTTTCTGTCCTTATTTTCTCTGCAAATTACCAATGGAAACATTGCATTATGCTATCAATATCTATAAATTTATTAAAGTCTGAGTTTTTATCTTACTATTGGAGCTAATCCTGTTAGGTAAAGCCACCCAACGACTGTTCCACCTCGCTCCAACAAATATATTTTCGCTATAGTATACATAGGTCGAAAATAGAGCCAAATTTGAAAAAGGAACGTTAACTATTAGCTACTCATTTTTATTAAAAAAATATCTTAATGTTGATGAGAAAATTACCTTTGTTAGACTAGAAATAGAAACCTCAATGAGGTGTAGGTAAATTAGGAGCAGGGTAACCTGTGCTTTAGCCTTCACCCATAACACAGAAATGACGAGTCACCGGTATACCATTATTGTGCCCACGAATCAGCTGATTTGTGGCTAGTCTTTGGGTGTTAGCTCTTTAACATTTGTTAAAAAAATAAAGTAATCACTTATAAAAATAAATACTATTATAATATTGCATGCCACTGCATTATGGAACTCTAAAAAGCGTTATAACAACTGGTTGGTAAACCGGTCAAACAGTAATATGATAATACTCTGAAAAAAAATTTGGACTGATTTTGTGATATTAGCAATTCGTAATGAATTAATGACTTGAATGGTAGCTAATATAGTACAGGTTTATGTAATCATCACACACACTGCTATCAATGCGCTAATTATTAGAAATAGCACCTACTTATAAGGCAGTTTGTTTTTTTTTTTACTATCATACTACTCTACAAATTCTTACTTAATTAATTATTTCGAATTTAGACTATTACCTATATCCTGAATTCGTGATTATCCATCCTACTTCTTCAACTTCAATTTTTGTTTAAACATTTTTTGACAACTACGTTTATGGTTCTAGGTTGGCGTAACAGTCACAGCTCCGTCTAGACGACCTGTGACCTCCCGAGTTCTGGATGTAGCTGAGCGACCAGGTGTTTACCGTATCGAGTTCACCCCCGAGGAAGTCGGCACTCATTTAATTGATGTAAGGGCCATTATATTTCCTAATTTCTTGTTTTTGAAATTGTAGGTAGTAGGGACTTCTTTTTATACACTTGATATGTTTTGCGTTTGTTGTTGTTTTTGGTGTGACATGTTTAATAATTTAGTTACGCGGTTACGTGACAAAGGCCTCCTGAAATAAGCGTTTGCCATCATATCCGCGCTCGGCAGGCGGATTGCATAGGGTTTTTTATACTGTTTAAAAACTAAACTAAATAAATACTAAATATAGGTAATGCAACATGCTTCCTATCACTAGGCTGCTTACATTGTGCCCGCCTGTCTGCAGTTCCTGTACCTAGTCTATTGACACCTACACGCGTTACACAGCTGCTACATAAAATATTGATCAACTTTCACTCGTGGGAAAATGTTTTGAGAATGGCTTTATTATATACCTACTCACCTCGCTTTAATTTTTTTCATTTTAATTATATAACTCGATGTGAAATTTCCGCAGGTGTCTATTGCTGACGATAAATTGGCTGCTGGCCCACTTGTGGCCAAAGTGTACGACGCAAGCCTCATCAAAGTTACAGACGTAGGCAACGCAGTGGTCGGACAACAATGCCAGTTCAAAGGTTAGGAACGAATTTAATATTATTTACATTTTTGATAACTAACCGTTTTTATAGAGATGTAGGTACCCACGAATAACTATTTAAGTAGGCATACCGTATAAGAGCATAAATACGTAGGCAATAATAATAGATATTACTGCGGAACCATTTATAATATTCTTAGTATTAGTATGTAAATTGGTTAGTAATATTTGTAGGCTAATGAAATTCCTATGCATACGACGGTTATGAACAAGTCTCAAGGCCGGTAACGGAGAATGATGCTATGCAACTGTTATATCATACATAAAGGTATCTATGTAAATCTTTGTTGCAATATTTAAGAGGCATTTACCTACCTATCCATCCGCTTAAGCTTTCTGATCAATGCAGATGCCTTCTCTGTATGAGAACTGACCTTTGCTCTTCAGCAGTACCTAAGCAAAAACTTGGGTGAAACCGCGTCGCGGGAAGATAGTTATATTAAAAAATAAATTTCATTACTTAGGTAGGTACTCGATATTCTACTTGATTGATTAGACTAATCCAAAAGTTCTAAATATGCGAATTGGTTTAATGTCAAAAATTTGTAGTAGGTACCCGCCCATTTATCAGACTTTATCTACTAAGATCGTTATCAAAAACGAATGAAGCAGATTAAGTTTTGAATACCTAATTTATTTAGGTAACTTTCGTTTTTTAGTCTCTTTTCCTCTTGACTGGTCCTTGCTAAGACCTTTTTTCCTGTTTTTAGGTACCTATCTACCTACCTATATTTCATTTTTAACCGACTTTAAGGAGGAGGATTCTCAATTCGTTCCTTTCTTGGTTTGAGTACCCATTCGACCCCTGGGATATCAGCAATACAACTAAAAATACATTAACTGGTTTATTTAAAATAACTTCTGTAAATAATTTAAATCAGAGATTTGTTCAGAAATCAGTCTTATAAATACCTTAAAGTTATAAATTACATACAAAGTGCATTAATAATTCAAATCACAGCCATTACTTCCTTTTCGCGAGTACGTACATAGTACAGTCAGTATAAAAATATTATAGTATCAGTATCATGTTATTTTAAAAAAGCACTCGGCTATTATACCAAAAATATATTAAGTTTTTTTTTTAAATAACTTCTGATAATTAAAATCACAAATATATCACAAGCAGACTAGTGAAACTATGCCAGGACTCCGATTGTGAGGTTGTAATTTTGTAGAATTATAATTAGGTTATTAATGTACCTATCACTACAAGTATGATAACTTATTATAAAAGTTAATTCAGCTATTTGTAATTCCAGAAATGTAATTATTGTATTTGTAAATAATATTTAATTGCATAATAAGTAAGAACAAATCCTTGAAAAATGGCTTCAAGTGATTCGGTTTACAATAAAATTATTACTCGGTTTTATTATATCAATCATCAATAAAATAGGTATTCGTAAAAACATATTGTGTATACTAATGAACTATATGATCAACTATATAAACAGTATATTACGTGAGTAACATTTCAATTATACATACATGTAATTTTGTGAAAAATCATGTAAAAAAAAATCCACAATCCACTTAAAATTATTAATCACTATAATCGCTCTGCACCACACACTTGTAAAGTACTTGAAATAAGCAATCATATAAAATAGGGCCTGCTAAAATGACGCTTAGAATGAACCTATCACAAGCCGACGCCGACGCTAAATGAAAAAAATGTTTTTTCACTCAGTTTAATTTTAGTTATAATTATATAAAATAATTTGTAAAATTATAAAATTTTCTTTGGAGCAAAATTTATATTTTTCCATTATTCTAGTAAGTTTTTCTTTTAGTAAAAAGCTCTTCATTCAGAGTATCATACATAACCTCGGATTATTTCTCAACATTCTTAGAGGCGAAAGAAAAGATCTTTCTAAGCATCAATTTATCGTTAAAGTAACACAACTTATTAAATATTTTAGCATAATTTGAAATTAGTTTTTTTTTTGACTGTACTGATTTCCTTCTAAAATTGTAGAAAACACATTGAGGTACGTAAGGGCTGTAAAATAAATATTAATTTTATTTTTTCTGGATTCGTACCTAAAATAGGTAAAATAGGTTGGTGCCAAGGAAATACTATAAGAACCTTACTACAATAGCAAATTAGGATTGATAATATCTATAGGTACCTAGTTCTTGTTTCACTTGGCACCTACTTCAAAATTATAAAATACTTATTTAATCATTTCTGATTAACAAATTAAAATACGACTTACTTTCTGCTAAGTAAACTTATTTTTAACTTTTTAGTATCCTTCCCGCTTTAAGTCAGTTTTTTTTGTTTAAAATTATTTTATCTATATTAATAAACTGTTATCACTTTATTTTAAAAGATAATTAAGTAAATATTACCACCTCACTAATTACTAATTAGACTATCTACAAAAGTACCTCCTTACCTAATTATTTACCTTTATATATTTCATCTACCAAAAAAGAAAATTTAATGAGTATTTTTATACGATAATAGAAGGTCAAAACCATTTAAAAAATATAAATTTGACTCTTCTTGAGTTTTAATAAAATGGGTAGGTATGAATTGTGTAATACCAAACTTTTGCCCGTAGTACAATTCAGTTATGTCCGGTCAATCGGATTAGGTACGGTACTGAAAATATTGATTTTCTATGGTTATACGATTTAAAAATACAAGTTCAGTGTGGAGATTAAAAATATAAAATATTTTACGTGGTCCGGTTGCCTTATTTATAGAAATAATAAAATAAATAAAAGACAAATGGTAAAATTTTAAAATGTTCTTATAATATTACGAAAATACTACTGTTACTATATTATTGTATGCTTATGTCTGGGTAAGAGAGATAGTATCAGATTGTGGCTGAAAAAATGTTTAATATTTCTGAAACCATGACGAATATCCAAAGGAGCATTGTCAGGATCTTACCCGATCTGGTAACTGGTTGTTATATGGAGAGGAAACATTTTGTCTGATAGCGGTAAAGACGAGGAGCGCTGACACGTCGTAAGGCGTGACGCGTGCATCGTACTAAAACGTATGTCTGGGTCGTAAGCCCCTGACATGGTGTTTCTGAATGTAAATATCACGGGATGAATTCAGAACCCGCCCGGTTTCAACTGATTGTTTGAACTGATTTTATGTATGAGGCTATATAGAATTTAAAACCGGTGTTCCCTTCATTCGCAGACAGAAATTTCATAGAATTTTGTTTTGCAGAAAATGTTTCATAATACCTAAATAATACCCCTCCTTGTATTTATATTTCGAATATTATTGTTTGAATAACTATTGACTTTAATAGCACATAATTATAATATTTCAGAGAAACACAATTCAATGAATTTTGAATTTTTTTTAGTTACTATTACCAAAATAATCAATTACTTAGTATAATTTTATTTGTTAACGAATGTTGTTTGTTCGGTGTATTTTTTCATGCTATTTTATTACAATGTCGATTATAAATATTTCAGATTGTTTTAGTTTTACAAGACCATAAATGTGTCAAAAAGGTTATCTAGCCTAGCACTACCTAGATCTTCCGTGGTCCGTTCAACTGATCTACAGTTGACCGGACCACGAAATAAAAACTAAATATAAGTAATAATAAAAACACTATAGATAAAAAAAAATACTCCATTTAACTGTACTATGGATAATTTCCTTTGTCCATAGTCCGTTTGACCGGACAACTGAACTGATATGGACAAAATATCAATAAACTTTCTGTTGTCTTTCAGTTGACGCGAGCGCGGCTGGTGAAGGACAATTAGAAATCTCAATAAATGAAGGCGAGGTCCCTAATCACGTGCAGGTAAGCAAATGCAACCTTCACATCTCCTAAAGTTTAAAATGAGTACGTACCTTCCTATACCAATTATTTATTTATTTAAGACAGTTTACCTACCTGGGTACCCCTAGAATTAAACTGTGTTCTGGCAGATAGAAATACAATACCTACACTGTCTAAATTGCAGGTAGATACCTAAGTACCTATATATTGTAGATATAAAATATCTACAAAAGTAAGTAAGTACCTAAATTTATGTAGGTGCATTCTTTATTAATATTTTATTCCATATTGTTTATTATTACCTATATATACTTACCTACTTATATTATTATGAATGATAGACTGGAGAGGTACCTACGGTAAATTTGTCTTTCTTATTCTTACGGTAGTAGATCCACGCTGATTTCTGCATGAATGGGCCGGATCGACCGGGGAAGTACCTACTACCCTCTCATAGAAGATCGACGTAAGAGTAGTAGTATCCGTACTACTGCGTTTCGTTCGGCGAGTGAGAGCGCTGGAGACCCAATATCTCCCCTTTCATCTTTCCTCATCTCCCTCATTCCCTTCCCCTAACCCCATTCCCAGCCGCCATAGTGGAAGCCACCATATCAGCAGTTTAAGACGATGGTATGGTGGCCACCACTTCTGGATTCCACTGACTACTTACCATCAGGCGGGGTGGAGTCACTTTGGTAGACTTACTATCAACCGACTATTTATTTACAGAATCGATTATGTAATAAAGTTTCGTTACAGGTGGTTGGTGGTGGAAGATGCCTTGTGTTCTGGCGACCTGAAGCAACAACGCCACACAGAGTAGACATAAAGTTCAACGGAGAACCAGTGCCATCATCACCTTTCATATTTCACGTCGCGCCAGCTCAAAGAGTCACCATTGATACGTCACAAGTTGGTTAGTATTTTATTAATGTTTAGAAGACAATATTTGTAATTTATAGTGTTCTTAAAAACATAAAGGTACCTACCTAATCACATTTTTGGGATATTTTATCAAGCCTCTATAGATCTACTTATCCACTAGAAAAATATTAGTTTGCATCTAAGTAACGCTTATCGCTCGATGAGTGAGAGCGCCGGCAGTCAAATTACGTAGGCACCCCTTCGGGCCTCTTACTTTTCCCTTTGCATTCCTCATTCACTTTTCCATGGTTGGCAACGGCTTCGTTGTGTTTTCTATGCATTATTTCTTCAATGCTCTTAGTCTGTGAAGTGCATGATTGGTTTTGATTGGCCCTTGTTAGGCGGGCTAAATAGTTACAGTTTTAACTGTGCGATTTAATTGTACAGTCGAATTGGACAGTTTTTGGTTTTATCTAATCTTATTTTGATTAGATCTCAGATGAACTGTACAGTTCAACTGATTGTTCTACACACCTAACGATTTATCTGTATAGTTCTGACTGTACAGTCTGTTTCCTATGTATTATAAGTATGTATTTACAAAAAAAAGGATGTATATGTATTATATTTCAGTTATCTAGTACCCATAACACAAGCTCTGCTTAGCTTGGGACTAGACGACAGTGTGTGATAAGTAGTGTCCGCATATTATTATTATTATTATTATTATTCTCTTTATTTAATTATGTACACATAAAATTACAATTTTAAATATATATAAAAAATAATAGAAATATACATTTAAAAATATAAAAATATGGAGACCCACCGATATCGGGTACAGGGACCAAGCTACCGGTGGTTAGGGCTCCAGAGATAGGAACCGCCTCACAATGCGGGCCGTATCAAGGAGCACAGCCTTTTGCATCAGGCCCACGATCCAGCCACCTAACGCGAGCCTCGCGAGATGTTGATGGAGGCTCTTAGGAATCAGTCCATTAACTGATATGACTATCGGAACAATGATCTCCGAATCCACATCCCACATGTCGACAACCTCGCGAGCCAAATCCAAATACTTTATCTGTTTATCTTTTTCTGCTTTCACGAGATTGTCATCATGTGGAACGGTGATATCGATGATCATTGCAAGGCGCTCTAATCGATCGATCACCACTATATAAGGTTTATTGGCAACAATCTTAGAGCATTAAACCAACAGGAGTGGACACGCGCTCTATTTCCCTTGCGCAAAAGTCTGCCACTTTCGGCGGGGGACGGGGTAACGCGAGCAACGCACACTAATTACAATGTTAACTACTAATGCATTTTTAAATCGCGTCGTTATACACGCACACAATAAAATTATTACACACTAGCTTAAACTAAACACACACAATCACATTCACACACAGGGACGTAAAACATTTAGAGCTTGACTCTGTCGATATTTAGTATCGATGTTTAGGATTTCATATAAGTACGCGAAAGATTTAATTATTTTCATGATTATTATGTTTGCTTATTAAAATGAGCATTATCTTATATTATATAGAACAGTTTTAGGTAATAATAATCTATTATAATTTTAAGGTTCTTTTTTATTTAAGCACTTTGAAATAGATGAAAGTAAAGTAAATAGTTTATAAACATGAATTAACTAGAAGTAATTCTGTTAATTCATGTTTATGTCAATATTACAGGAAGAATAAAACAGTGTTTCTAACTAGCACACTTTTTTGTAATTATTATCAAAAAAGCCCGTCATACGGTCGGGCTAAATTTATTTGTTAAACATTGTTCGACAAACAAATCTGGTTATGCGGTCGGGCTCTCCTACTATGTTTACTAATGTTTATTCAATACTTCCGATCCCTGATAGTACGGAACCCTCGGCGCGCGAGTCCTACTGGCATTTAGCCGTTTTTTTTTGAAGTTATACCTTTTTTGGCGCGATTGGGAAAAATGATGAGAGTGAATTTTTACGATGCGCGCGCACACCGACAGAAAAAAGCAACACCCTGAAGTTAGTTGCGAACCTTTTACACACTGAAGTTAGTTGCGGATCTTTGTGTGTCGTATCAGTACAAATAATCTGTGTGAATAAATAAAAAATATATTGGCGTTTATATCAATTCAAATATTTATGTATGTACCTATGCGTTGTATTATTATTTGGTATTTTTGGATTGTTATGCCAAAGAAGTATAACTTCTTACGTGCGTACATGGGTACCCACTCTTTTTTTTTATTTTACTACTGCGCACAAGGATGTATGTTCAATAACCACCACCTGTTGAAATTTGTTCTAGTGTGGATTAAAGATTGTACGTAATTATTACGTGTCAATTTTACGTGTATTATTTCTAAGTATGTATGTATATTCAAACCAAATAATACTTTGAATTAATTGTCTGTTGCTATTAAATTTCGTTCCAACTAAGCAGAGCTTGTAATTGGAGGATTTTGTTCTGATTACATAGTAACAAGACACTGACCATGAGAATGTATGAGTAGATTTTTATTAGAGAGATATTTTATCTGTTCAGATAACAAAAAAAACAACAGAATATATTTCAGAAAGTCTTTATTTAAGTAGGTATAATAAAATACTGAAAAACTGTGCAATTTAAATTAACCTTATAAATCTAGTTTAACTAATCCTAGCTAATGCAATAAGAGGAGGTAGCGCACAGCGAGTTTACTTGCTAAAAACTGAGCTCTCCGCCGCTTGGGGTGTAGGGAGGAGGTAGCAGTGCTGGCAGCACAGAAGGCTTTGTCTTTTAAGCTGTTAGTCAGATACTTGTACGCTTAGGAACCCACTTATATGGTTCCTACAATATTGGACCCAAGCGACTCGAGGCGCTGCTTCTTTTGAAAATCTAAAACAAACAAAAAAAAATTAATTTAATACTGGAAAACCAATATCGATATTTGTGATTAAACTGTCTCATCTCTAATTATGTTAAAGTGTGACCAGTTTCTTAAAAATAAATACGCTTATTTTTAACTAGTTTTTTATAACGGGTATGACCGGTGGGCTGGTACCTTTGGCAGAGGGGTACGCCTGTCAGTGGCCTCTCCGGTTGGTTTAATGCTCTAAGGCAACAATAGTCCAATCAGTGATGAATTGATGATAGATCGATCCCAGTATATTGTGGTACGACCATTTGTGAGAACTGGGTCGGGCACATATCTGTAGTACGGTACCTCAGAGACTACAAGCTTGTACTTCAGAGCAAGTTGCTGGTGGACGATCCTATTATTATTATTATTATTATTATTATTACAGTTAAATCGCACAGTTAAAGCTGAAGGTGTGTAGCCCGCTTTAGCTGTAAAATCTCGGGATGGCGATTCTTCCCTTAAAATCGATTTTTAAATTGAATCGTAGCTTAAGCTTATGAATCGATTCAGAATAAAATCGAGGTCTTTAAGATCGACCTTTAATTAATTTTTCCCTAAGTTTTCATGTAAATATAAATATAAAAAAAAGCTCGTACCATCTCGGCAGTTTTATGGCGATTCTTTTCGAAAAAGATCGATTTTTAAATGATCTGATGATAAATCAATTCTCCAAAAAAAAGGTCATCGAGAGTTTTTAAGTAACCCTTTAGCCGGCAACACCGTAGTATAGTATTACAGGTACATTCAACTAATTAAAAATTATTTTCAAGGGTGAAATATCGATTCACTTGGATCCATTCATGCATAGTCATTTATTTAAAAAATCGATCTTTATGTCTGAATTCTAGGTTCTTCCATTATTCGATCTCAGATTGTCATCCCTAGACTCAAATCTGTCAATGTGACTGTCACAAATTTCGAATCCAAATCAAAACAAAAATTCAAATTTTAGCAAGTCAAGGAGTCATGCTACCGAGCAACCTGCCATTGCGTAAAAAATTATTACGAGTAGGTATCATTTCGTGGTATCTAATACAATATTCGTAATATTTGTCACCAAGAAGAGAAAACACAATTTGCAATGAATTTCAAGAATTGCGTTCTAGTCACTTTCCTACCGACCCGAATAAAATATCAAACAATAGAAGTAATTCGTTTTCATTTCTTCCGTAGAATTAATACCTGTTGGAGAACTAGCATCATGTTCAGTTCGAGTGGAAGGTTCTGCTGGTGGCGAGCTTACGGTTACGGTACGAGGACCGAGAGCAGAAGTGCCTGTACGACTCACAGGAGATGCTGTCACTGGCCTTGTCGCTAGCTTTACTCCGAAAAATGTTGGGCCACACACACTCACAGCGCAATACAACAATCAAATAGTACCCGTATGTTTTAACCATAAAATAACAAAACTTATAAGTCGAAAATTGCTGTTCTACCTTGAGAAAGTGTGATGATCAATGGGATCTTCTGTATGAGAAGAGGCTCTTGCTCTCGAGCAGAGACAATAACCAACTTGTACTTTACCTTGCAATCACTCACACTCACAAGCAACTAACTATTTCGTAGCTTCTCAATTTTTAATAAAAAGACAAATGAGTATACATAAAAACTACTAAATTCTACGGTGTATCTGATTCAACCATATAGTTGCCAGAAAATTCAAAATTTACCTTAAATAGGTGGGCTTGCCAACAAAGCAAGTGTTCAACAATCTTTTACCCCTTTTCAGGGCACACCATTTGTATGCAAAGCTTATGACAGCAAGCTAGTCAGTGTAAATGGAGGCAGTTCTGCTCGTGTGGGGGTGCCAGTACAGTTGGCTGTAGATGCCGCTCAGGCTGGTGAAGGAAACCTTGAGATCACAGTAGCTGCAAGAGGACTCAACATTCCCACACAAGTTCACCCACAAGTAAGTATTGTTTTTGCTATAGCTGTATTACAATGATCCTGCATCATAGCATAGACTTTAAAGATTATATGAATAATAATAAAATTATACATCCAATGTGTTAACTTGCCTCACAGATTTAGAAAGGGTCATTTTCAATAGTTCAGAATAAAACAGCTGATGTACAGTACAAAAAAAATACACAGTGAATTTTATTAAGCAGCTCACTGGCAGAATAATTACATTATGAAATTGACTATTAATGAATATTAACCCTTGGCAGCCTAATACTTTTAAGCCTCTCAATATGAATGTATTATCTTTTCAGGGGAATGCCCGTTTCACAGTTTCATTTACTCCAACAGAAGCTTGTGACCATGTTGTTAATGTTTCCTTCAACAAAGTAAGTATAGTCCTTAATTAATCAAAGTCAAAGTCAAAGTCAGAGTCAAAGCATTTATTTCATTTAGATCAAAGTATGATGCTTATGAAAAGTCAACATTACATTTTGTCAGCCAATTGACCTACAGCCAGTTCGCTGACGAGGTAGAGCTGTGAGAAGAACTGGCAAGAAACTCACGCCACTCTTTTCAATCGCCAGATAATTACAGTTATTTGAATGAGTTACAATTTAAACACTCAACGCAACCAAAGAACCATACAAAGTAATTATTACAAATTAACTAATTAATATAATACTAAGATTAAAGAAAGAAAACAAGGAATTCAATTATTTAGTTTCAACTAGTATGGTAATTTGACTACGTATTTTAATTAAACTGGTAAATGCACCCCCTGGTCACATTGAACGACAAGGTAATACTGGATTGAATATTAAATGTAAGCCATGCCAAGATTGACCAGTCATCCCAAGTAGCACCCGTTCACGAGCATGACGCACGGACCAGCCATCATCACCCTCGCCATATTAGAGGGAAGGTGATGACCCGGCCAATACGACACCACAAGCAGTGAAATTTAGTGAGCATGACAATGCAGGGCATGGGTGGTAAAAGAACCCTAATAAAATGTATTATGCCTTACGAACTCGTAATGATCATGATATGCATCCACTTCACATTAAACTTTTACTACAATAGTCAACATAATTACAATAATAGTCAATATAATTACTATAATAATAATCAATATACTGAATGATAATAATAGTCAATATAAGTACAATAATAAAAATATCAATATACTTAATGATAATAAAAGTCAATATAGCTACAACAATAATAATCAATATAACATTAATCTTGCATTAAACGAGCAACTATACCCATGCTGCTTTATCATTTAAATAATCATTAATAGTATAATAACCCTTTAGAATAAGGCGGTTTTTAACAGCTTGTTTGAATTTTTGTAGGGGTAGATTCATAATGTCAATGGGTAATTTGTTATAGAAACGTACACCTAGACCCGCAAATGAGTTGTTTACTTTATGTAGGCGATAATATGTACCAACTAATTTATGTTTACCTCGAGTATTCACAGAGTGCATGTCACAGTTTCTGGAATACAAGTCTATATTTTTCTTGATAAACATAATATTGGCGAAGATATACTGAGACGCCACCGTCAGAATACCTATTTCTTTAAAAATATCTCTTAGTGAAACCTTAGGGCCCAAATTGTAAATAGATCGCACTGCTCGTTTTTGAATTATAAAAATTGACTCAATATCCGCAGACCTGCCCCAGAGCAGTATACCGTATGACATCACGCTATGGAAATAGCTGAAATAGACAAGTCTAGCTGTTTCTATGTCGGTAAACTGTCTTACCTTTCTTATCGCAAAGGCTGCGGAACTGAGTTTACCAGCAAGACACGATATTTGGGTACCTCATAGAAGCTTGTTATCTAAAGTTAAACCCAAAAAAACTGTAGACTCAACAAAGCTCAAAGTTTCATTATTTAAACTTATATTAATAGCTAGGCTTTTAGTATTGGGCATAGTAAATTTAACACATTTTTATCAATGTTAGTTTCCTTACGATCCACTTTAAATAAAAGTGATGTGTCATCAGCGAACAGTACAATGTCGCAAAAATTCTGAATATGGAATGGCAAATCATTGATATAAATCAGAAAAAGCAAAAGGGCCTAAAATGGAACCCTGTGGCACGCCCATAGCTACAGTCTCTAATTTGAATAATAAATATACAAACTTTCAATTAAATTACTTAACTTAGAGGTGTCAAATAAAACATACAACAAAATTGATGATGATGACAACAAAAAAAAGTAGCCTAACTGAAAAAGTGCTTCTGTACTTTAAGAGACTTACAACTGAACAATATTATGCCAATAAGTATTAAGTTACTATAGTATAGTTATTACTTCCAGTAATTATAATCTCTAAATATCAGAAAGGTTGCACTCTGTTTGGTTACTGCTATCTTTTGTTTTCAGTCTTGTCCATTAGCCATTATTTTCTCATACTATGTGCCTTCCTCAATAGTAGTGAAGATTATGAATATTTTAATTTACTATACTTCGGTAAAGTTCAAATATCATCGACCTGCAATAGCTAAAAACAGTTACGAACACTTGAACTATAACAAAAATATGGCATAAAATCTCCTAAGGCAAAAGTATAAATTAAACTCCTCAGCAGGCATACAGAGCCTTGTGTTTAAATAGCCACAAGGATGTTATAATAAAAAAAAACACATTTGATGTTATAATACAGTAGTACTACACTGTACTGTTGTGACTTAGGGATGGTTGTTTATAAATGTTTTAACTTTTTCTATGATTTCGGTATTTTGTTTTTACTGTATTTTTCATTAAACAATAGGTGTTCTCATTGTTCAATCGATAAATACGTATATGATGAGATTTCTTCTTTTGAACTTCAAGCGAGCCTTTATTGTTTCATCTTCTACTTATGACATGATTAATACCGTTCTTTTTAATTTAGTAGTTTTTTATTATATTTGTGTACCTACTAAAATGTAATGTAAGAAGTCAATGGGCTCTTGAATTAGTGTATGTACACCTACCAATTGCTATCATGGCAAATTGAAAGCTACATTCTACGCCCTTTTAAAAAGAACACGGGATTGAAGTAAGAAGGACACAATATTTTGACGCTTTAGAGTATTTTTGTGGTCTGTTAATTTTTAGTTTTGGTAAACAAACATATTTCAAGTGTTTTCTTCTTCTGGATATAGCATTCTAGTAAAGTTTAAGTTTAAAACTGTGCCGTTTTTTATTGTTTATTAAATTTATCATTATAATACCTATAATCTATTCTTTTTGTGTGTTTCTATCTAGCGTGAATCATGTCTGATTCAGGAATTTTCTTTTGGAATAAGATATTACAATCTATATTTGTTATTCTGCCGCACCATGTTTTTATTATAACTGTGAGACTGTCATAGCAGGCTTTAAAATATCTGTGTTGCTACAGATGAGAGTGCCCGGCTGTCCGTTAATAATCCAAGTATCAGAGGGCGGTGGCGGCGGTGCCCGCGTCACGGTACCAGGGCCAGCACCGTTACACCAACCAGCCGCTCTCACGTTACACCACCCAACCGCCACACTTGACCAAATAGAAGTCAATGTTGAGGGTAAGTCAAAGTGCAATATTGTTACTAAAATTAGTATTATTGCACTAATTGGAAAGGATTTGTCGCCGAAAATGTTAGTGATATTTGATACAATGTCATTTAACATTAATGACTATTATATTATACCGCGCGGATTGTATCAGTAAACACTAACCATTTTCGTCTCAGCCAGTAGGTATCCCAATGTAAATTTCATTTAATGTATCTGATTTAAGTCGAGATGAACCAGTAATCGAGATTGCAGTACTAATTTAAACAAATTGTGCAGGATTAGTTCACAATTGTCTAACAAGTATCAGTAGGTATTGGTAGAGAATTTTGAGTATAATCTAGTGGTGAAAGAAAGAAATAAATTTATTTTGTTTGCAGTACAAACTTACATAAAATTAAAACTAGAAAACAGTTTTTAAAATTATAATTTATGCAAACAAAAAGGGCCGTAAGCTAAAAGCGCCTAAAACGCTGATCCTCCAAAAGGACCCTTGGGTGAATCTGAGTCCTGACAGTTCAGTATTATTAAAATTACAATACAAAAAAGAAACGAAAAGATAGCATATAAGAAAATCATAATTAAAATTAGTAGTAGATTTTTTGTTTTAAATGAATGTAAGTTAAACCATGAGATCAACATAAAAGTCCATAACACTAAACATCTATAAATGTTGTAACAATTTTCATTTTGCTGCTTGCTCTTATGCTGCGAAATGTATCATATTATTTTGGTTCTTTTTCCAGGGTGGTATAAATGAGAAAAATACTAAAAAGTCTAATTTGGATACTGAAAAAAAAAAGAACAAAATAGATTGTGGGGATTCGGGAGGGTTATCGGTTCAAAGGAGTTATAAGAAAAATAAAAATAGTTAAATTTCAAAATATTTAACATTATATTTAACTAAATCATGACAGCTTTGCTGCACTAACATAATATATTCATCTAAAAAGCTTAGATAGTTGTACTAACATGCTAACCTTTTTTTAAAAATTGTCTAGGTAAACTAACTGGTAGATATTAAGTTCATATGAAAAAAATCTTAAAAGTAATGAGATTTCAGTTGCAGATATTGAATAACTAGACGATGTAACATTCATATACGATAAGCTCATTCGCTTCGCCCTAACCGCTAACATCCACGAGCACGGGGGTAGGAGTGTTAGGGCGGGGCGGAGGGGTAGAGGGCAGGGAGGGGTGAAGAGTCACGATGCGTGTGGTTCAGGGCCCAATGGCGCGTCGGTGCCCGCGGCAGTAGCGGCGGCGGGGCCCGCGGTCTTCCGCGCTGAATTTGTGCCGAGAGCGGTAGGCGAGCACCGACTCAACGTGCTCGTTGATTCCATGCCTATACCAGCCAGCCCCTTCCATTTGAAAGTGAGTAACTTCAACTTTAGATGCATATACATACTCATTTAATACAAAAATTGTGCATTTTAATAATAAAAAATGCCGTACTTATCTGTTATTTTGCTTTCATCACAAAAGTGGTCAAAACAAAGCTGGAAAAGATAGTACTTATAATATTATAAAAATTTAACTATCTATTGTATTTTTAGGTTTACGATGTCACTGCTATTAGAGTAAAAGATGTCACACACGGCACCGTGGGGAAACCGGTCACTTTTCTTGGTAAGAAATTTTAGCATTATCTTATCTGTGATTATACTAAATTCTAAACCACACCACATACATGCAATATTCCCTATATATATACTAAATTTAATTCACCTTATTCTTGTTTACTCCATATGAGAATTGATCAGACCACAACACCTCACACATAAATGTCGATACACTTAAACCAATGAGCAGATATCTTAACCAACTATATTTATTTACATATAGTCGAGACAATGGCAGCCGGTCCAGGCAACTTAGAAGTGACAGTGAATGGAGGCCGCGTACCGACGGCAGCCGCTGCTCAAGGAGCTCATACGTACGCCATCAGCTTCACTCCCAGAGACCCAAGACCTCATACTGTCGAACTACGGTTTAATGGAGATCATGTACCTGGTAAGTTTACCTTATTTATCTAACTGTCTGCCTGTGTAGTTTTTGATAATATAGCTAGTTATCCTAAAGTTGCATAGCGCGCTACTAGCGAAGTCAGGTAACGAAGTTTCACTAAAGACTAAACAAGATCTCTTGAGAATACAGCGTCGAAAAATGAACTCTTCCGCTCACCAGTAAAGAACCTATACACAACTGAACGGTAGTACATAATTCACTACCACCATTATCTGTCAACAGAATGACCACGGTCAAATTATCACATGAAAATGCCGAAGGAAACGATCATATAACACTTGACAGACACAGACATCATCGGCATTTAGAGTACCGTGATCGCCAATCCACCTACTAAACGTAACAAATTTTTCGGGGAGGCGTATGTCCAGCAGTGGACAACTCTTGGCTGATGATGATGATAAGACATCTTTTTAAAATGATAAAGAATTTTTAAGCTAGAAAACATTTAACATAGAACAATTTATGTAATATCTAAAGTTAGTATATAAGGGTACCTACTATAATTCTGGCTATAATTTATTTAAATCAAATTTCTTTTTCTAGGTAGTCCATTTGTTTGTCACGTATCAGCACCGGCGCGAGTGATAGGCGCCGGTTCAGGCGAGTCTCCTGACAAAGTGTCAGTGGGCGAAGCTTATACTTTCAGCGTAGATTCGCCTACGTCGCCACACGTTGAAGTACTAGGACCGGCTAGACGACCCGTGCCTGTACAGGTGTGTACTTGTACTGATTTTTTATAGGAATAAATTGTTATACGTGATCTTTCTAGATTTAAACATCAGTGTGACTAGTGCGAGTTGTTTTAACGTTAACGCGATCGAAACGATTACCGCATTTAGCTCTGATTGATTAAGAGCTTGAAACGGACCAATCGGAGCACTGAACGTATTTCTA
This sequence comes from Parascotia fuliginaria, assembly GCA_963082885.1. Taxonomy (NCBI): domain Eukaryota; kingdom Metazoa; phylum Arthropoda; class Insecta; order Lepidoptera; family Erebidae; genus Parascotia; species Parascotia fuliginaria. The sequence continues at coordinate 12,810,085 of OY720173.1, read as the reverse complement.
TAAAATCATAAATATCTTTAAATTGATTAGCAAACAGTTGTTTTTTATCTTTCTATTTTCTAGCTATATAATTGCATTTAAAATTACCATTATTTAAAACCTACATTTCTAAGGTTGCAGTAAAAAAAGTGTGCATCCTTATCTGGAACCAATAGCACTATAATCATTTTTATATCGCTACCATACCAGTATGTATTCAATTTGCAGTTATTGCATTTATGGTTCATCGGCATTATCTCTAAGCGCTTGCATTACATACTCTTATTAGTTTATTACATTCTATGAAATAGTTTAATGTTGTTTTATTTTTAGGTATCAGCAGAAGAAACTATCGGTGAAAATGAGGCCAGCAAAAGATATACAATCTCTTTTGTGCCTGTCGATGTAGGAGATCACAGTATTGAGGTTCGTATGCTACAAATCTATTAGTATATTTATATCATTTTTTGAATTTGGACTTAAATTGGTTTACTGATTTAGTGACATACAAATACCATTTATTTGATATTTCTCATTTCCGCATTTCTGTCGACAGTTCATTTATAACTATTTATCTTATTTATAGGTGCGAGCAGGTGCAATGGGTGGCCACGTTGAAGGCAGTCCGTTCCTTGTCAAAGCATACAGCGCAGCGCGGGTCAACGTCACGGATATATCGCCCGGTGTCGTCGGCAGACCTGTATCTTTTACTATCAACGCATCACATGCGGGTTAATATCTATTTTTATTTTTTATTTGTATGTTGTAAGCGGCAATGTATTGAGATCAATAACACGTGCGAGTGTCGTGCGTAGGTATATGTGATACTCAAGCTTCGGGCAAAATAATTTGAATTTATATTGATAACTTATAAGGGCATATAAAGTGAATGGCACAAAATATGTTATAATCTTATCATGATCCATTGATCGTCTTTTGTTTCATGCAAGCTACTGTCATTTTTGGCAATTCTTTCAGTAAGTAAAATGGGGAAAGTGGTGACTTCTTTCTGGTAGTTTTGGAAATCTAAATACTATGATATATATTTTCTTACATTACAGGTGCCGGCAACTTGGAAATAATAGTGGCTGTAAATGGTAGAAACGTACCAAACTATGTACAAAGTGAAGGAAACGCAAGGTTCAAGGTAAGTGTTATTTTTAACATATAATTTGTCAGTGAACTTATTGTTGTACAGCTTCGTCGTCATCGTCCCAGGCTCATTATTTGCTCACTGTAGAAATATAAAGACATACCTCCACACCATCTTTCTTAACAGAGTTATCATTCGCTATTAAATTATTGTTGATATTATGTATGGACATAATGGCAATATATAACATTCTATTCACAGGTCAACTTCAAACCAGTGGAAGCAGCGCCCCACACGCTATCAGTACGGTTCAACGGTCAAGCAGTACCGGGGTCACCGTTTACGTGCGCAGTGACCGCGCCCGCACCGTCCGGCGACGCGCGCGCGTCTGGCCCCGGATTGGTGTCCGCACCGCGAGCAGAGCCAGCCGATATACATCTCACTGGGTTTCACTGTAAGTTGATGTAATACTGTGTACTACGCCACTGTGCTCATTTTTTAATATTCGGAAACTATTTATATATCGGAGGAATGTAACACTCGGTCAGATTAATACAGTTGTATGATCAGGTTCACATGACGCAGACAGTGCATACTGAATGAACTTTTTCTAAAACAAAAAGCTCCAATAGCTTAGACAGTACAGCCTAAGCCAAAATATCTTACAAATACTGGAAAGAATGTGTGTGAATGGCGTATCGAATCACACTTAATCCTGCTGCCAACACAACGCTTCTCCAACAAGCTATTGATATCCCATCTACAATAACGCAATATTACGTACTAGATAGTGATTAACCTGCCTTATGTGAGTTTGTTATCATAACACTACCTTTGATACATTTGACTACATCTAAATATTTGTCTAATCATAAACATTGTTTAGGCTAGGTTAAGTCTGAACCTTTGTTACTCTGTTATTGTTTATGTGAATATTTATTGTTTAGAAACCTTTGCAATATTCAGTTAGTATTACAAATGACGGCGCGAACTAGACAGGATATACGTACTTTTTTTTGCAGTTGTGTAAAATGTCACTGTACGTCAACTTATACAAGTTAGCTTTTAAGACTGAAATTAATTAGCAAGTTGTTCGTAATGTTAGCTCAAAGAATGTTGTGTTATTCGATTAATAATTTGGTGCACTTGGTGGTTGGTAAACGGTCACGAAAATTAAACGTTGTTTTAGTGTTGGTGATTCCTAAGTTCAATGTAAAATACAATAAATTGCACAAATTATTGTGGATACTAGTTTTCCGCGGCGCGGTTTCTCCCGCGCGTAAAATATGGTTTGTTGTATCCCTCGGCATCCAGATTAGGTTAGATTGCAAATATACTATTATACATTTATAGTATTATTAATCAATAATACTATAAATGCTAGTTTGTATGTGTGTGTGTGTGTGTGTGTGTGTGTGTGTGTGTGTGTGAAGTGTATGTGAACTATTTTGGTATGTTTAGAATTTTCTCCGTTTGCTGGAAAAAAAAAGTAACCATTTCAAGATAATAAATAGCTTCATTATTTCACAGCGGGAGAACCGACAGTATTCGTCGCGGGGCCAGGCGGCACAAGCGTGCGCGCCCGCATCGCGTCAACGGGCGACGGTCGTTTCACAGCGACGTACACGCCTGAAGCGGTCGGACGACACACCGTACAGATTACCTGCGCCGGACGACATGTGCCTGGATCACCTTTCATCTGCAACGTATATGATGTTAGACGAGTTCGAGTTACTGGATTGGGACCTGGAGGTAGATATACTGTGTTATGTATATGTTTTTGAATTACGTACTACTCGTAAAACTATCGCTACCTTATTGTCAAACGTTGGAAACTGTTTTTTTTTTCAAAACCTTTGTAGTTCTATCCGAAACGAGGCTTGTCGATTGCCGATAGAAACTTAAAAAAGTGTTTTTCGGCAATCGGATGATTGTATCAAGTAGAAGGAAAGAATATTTTGGGCTACATTCGGCCGGTTTAAGGTTTTTCCTTCAAAAGTAGTAGTATCTACCAAACTGGACTGCATAAATTATATTAGTAATTATTAATAAAGTTATAATAGATGTTTTTTGCCTTATTATTATAATTTTTTTTGTGAGCGAATGCTAAAAAACTAATTTGTGTATACGTCATTCACAGAGCTGGAAGGTACACTAGAAGGTCTTAGCCTCGATGATGGTGTGGACGAAGAACGAGGAGTGGAGGTAGGCAAGCCAGTGACGTTCAGTGTGGATGCCGCCGGCGCTGGAGAAGGAACTTTGGAATTGGTTGTTTCTACTCCGTCTACTACTGTTAAGGCTGAGGTAATATATTCCTTTATATAACTATCGACCCGCCCTTGTTTCGGACGCACTTGTATGTTGTATAAACGTTATGTATACGTTAAGTATAAATGTTCCAAACGATAGTTAAAACTGTATCAAAATGCATTGTGTGTGGTTTAGAAAAAGGTAATACACATACAGAAAAATGCAGCGACTTATGTAAAATTTTGACATATACTTGAAATATGTAATGATTTTTGATATAATATACCTTTTGTGCATAGGTGGTAGCAGTAGCCCGCGGCCTGTATGACGTCACGTTCGTACCTGTATCTAGGGAACCACATCGCGTATCCGTCACGTTTAATGAACAAGCAGTACCTGGAAGCCCCTTCGTATGTCGCGTCAGTGAACCACACACTTATGTACAAATTGGTAAGTATTAAAGCAACGATAGCTATGCATGATTTATAACATACAAAGTGTTATGTAAAACTGTGTTCATGCTTATTATCCATCCTTCACGTACACACGGCAGGGGAGTTAGGTTGGCAGGTCGCCATGTTATCACGCTCACGGCACAAATATTTTACATTAAATACAGTATCTTTGCACTACATATCCACGCCTAATGTAATAGTTTTGTAATAATAAGTTAAAGTGTATCCTGTAACAGTATATCGCATAATTTTTTTGCCGACCGTACTTCTGCATTCCGTTTAGCGAGCAATGACAATTATGTCAAAATCTCACCAAATGTATTGAAGGCCTAAATCCCTAGTCTTTTGTGGAGGTTATATTGAGTTAAATAATAAGTCAGTGAGATTCAAAAGTTGTCGTCACCATCCCAATTATAGTAGTAAAACTAAACGCCTAGTAGATAGATGTCCAACAGCTGTATTAAAACGTTTTCATGATGAAATGCTAACTGTCTTATTTCATTATAGGTGGAATAGCGACAGTTGAAATAGACGAGAACTTATCCGACGTGGAAGTAATATCGCCTAGCGGTACTCGCGTCGCTGAAGCACATATAGAAGATACAGGAGTGCTTACGTTCCCAGCGAGTCGTGTGGGCAGATATGTAGTGAGGAATTCTAGAGGACCTATAGCCGATGTGGAGGCGCTCGACGCGTCCGCTGTCAAAGTGCAGTCGATCGGTGATGCGGTCGCGCATCGACCTGCTGTTCTTACTGGTGAGTGTTTCTTCGAATATAGAAAGGGATTTAAGAATACCTTATATATAGGCTTTTTTTTAAGAATACAGTTGCGAGAAACAAGCAACTGTGCCATTGTGCCCGTTAGACTAATTGTCAAAAAGACCAATTCGTAAAACGACAAATTCGCAAAATGGCCACCTTTTGATATTAATTGATGTATCATTGGCATTGCGCAGTGAGCACGAGCGGCGCAGGCAACGGGCGGCTGTCGGGGCGCGTGACGTGCGGCGGCGCGAGCGTGCCGCACTCGGTCCGGCGGCGCGGCGGCGCGCGCCAGGAGCTCGTGTGGCACCCCGCGCGCGCCGCGCCGCACCGCCTCACGCTGCTGTGGAGCGGCGCGCCCGTCTCCAACGCGCCGCTGCTGGTGGAGGTGCAGCCCGCGCACCACGACCAGGAGGTACGTTGTTCACTCGCGGTGTGTCACAGCCTGATATGAAGCAAAAAGACGCTCAGACGTCTACGACCTCGATAATTAGCTTGTTATACCTATAATAATAGCTTATAGTTTTCATTTGGACTTTCAATGTATCAAGTAAACCAAAAAATATTCCCTATGGCCCTCGAGGATCCAACAAGCAGTGTATCCTAAATAACATTATATCTGGCGTCAATGGCGTGCTATTCTAGTATCAAGTTTGGATCAAAATATCCTTTCTTATATGCAATTGACTGTTTGTTCCAGTTCATCTTCTTAGTAGACGTCCTAACATGCGTTTTACGTTGCTTTGTTAACAGTTTAGCTATTAAAAAGTGTGCTAATTATAATTAACCAATTGCTTGTCACACAGGTGGCTGCCTCCGGTCTTGGTCTATACCAGGCACAAGTAAACAAAGTGGCATCGTTTAGTATCGACACACTCGGCCGACCGGCGAGAGAGTTCGACGTGGTTGTATCGGGACCGGGCTCTAGAGCATTACCTGTAAGATGTTATCAAACTAAATCAGGATTATTACAAGCTGAATTCACTATAACAGAAGTTGGACAAAGCACAATAGGTAAGTTACTCCTTATTTTTAACTTACTTCATCACATCGTCATCAGCCTTAAGACGTCCATTGCAGGACATAAGCCATTGGCAAAGAGGAATATTGAGCACCTAAAACAAATCACTTTACTTACCGTAATGAAATGATTTTATGCACGCAGATAACTCTGCTGCTCGTTATCTAGTATTCCCTTAGTTACCTCTTACGTAATAAAGTATGTAAAATTCTATATTCTAAATCGAATTCTTTTGAATTCTTTTGAACTTGGATCAATAATTAAATGCAATTTACGACAAGGTAGTATGTTAATGTATATAAATTGTTGGAGAGTCTATCTATTTGAAAGATACAGTAGAGTGCTATTGCGGAACTAATATTAATTTACTTTTTTGCAGAGGTACTACACTTATCAAAACCTGTTTCTGGCAGCCCGTACACGTGTGAATCATTCGATCCAAACCGAGTCATTATATCTGGACTACCTACTGGCAACATTATCGCACAAACACCCATTAATTTCACAGGTAAGAACGATTACGGCCATTCGCATTTACTTATTAATAGGCTATTTTACAACATTCAAAATATATATTTCTAATTGTGGTTATCCTCAAAGAAACTAAACATGTGTGTTTCTTTGAAAAATAAACAACAAATATAGTATATTTTTTGAAATTTCATTTGCTACGCGAATGGTCTGCAACTCCGGTGACGTCACACGCAAGTAACATACACTTTAGCTGCACTGATGCAATGTGCCAATGTTTAGTTACATTGTTTATATTATTGTAGTGTAATTATTATGACATAAACAATAAAATAAAACTATTTTCCAAAATTAGTCAAATAGCCTATTGTACGTAATAGCCAGATTACACACGCAAATACAGCAAAAAAATCTTTTGCCTGAAAAATAAATATCATTAAGTAATTTCTGCCATCTCTTTCTAGTTGCTTCTAATACTATATTTTGTGGAATTGTGTGACAAGTCATGTGTATTTCATAATGCACATAAATATTTGTCTGTTTTCGGCCTAGATTATGAAGCAAATTACATTCAACTAGCTGTTGCCCGCAATGCCGGCCGCGTGAATGTCGGTTATATTTCTGTTTACATTGACGATTTTTCATACAAACTTACGTCCCCTATTTTAACCCTTTCAAGCTAATTTTTCGCGATAAAAGATATTTATGCCTATATTGTTCGCCGAGATCTAATCTGTCTCTATACCAAATTTTATCAAAATTGGTTCAGTGATTTGGACGTGAAAGCGTAACAGACAGACAGACAGACAGAGATACTTTCGCATATATAATATTAGTATGGATTATTGAGCTTTAACGACCACCATATGTGTCATTTTTCTGTTCACATATAAGGTGGAAATAATTCTTCGTCATGTGGTCTCATTACCATTGTGTAATTTCAGTGGACACCAAGGACGCTGGTGTGGCGGAATTGGAAGTGGTTTGTGAAGCGATGGGGGAGCGACGTGTTCGCTTACCAGTCGACATTAGAGAAGACGGACACACGTACAGAGTGCGGTTGCGACCCACAGTACCGGCACACTACAGAATATACATCACTTATGCGGGTAATATACTATTATATGAAAATCAGATTCAGATCTAAATTCTATTTTGATTGTTATTAAAGTATTTTTAGTCGTATTTACAACGTGCACGTACGAAATGGGTGTGGCAAAATTCTTAGCTGGCAACCATACTGGAGCATACGTGTAATATGTAAAATAAATAAAAATAATACCAATCTGTTGTTGTCGCTGAGGGACAAATATATTTTTTTCTTTATCGTAAGTCAGTAAAATCAACCAATATTAATATTAATGTACGTAACGTGTTTATAGGTGCGAACGTAGCCGGTAGTCCGGTGTCATTAGGCGTTCTTAGCGGTAGAAGTAACAGTATGGCCCGATGTGGTGGTACTGGTTTGGCGCACGCACACGTTGGCAAAGAGGCCGCGTTTACCATACATTGTGCTGAAGATTCGCCGCCTACTGTACAGGTAACTATGAACTCTTTATGTCGCAAGAATAGTATAGATTTAGCAAGCAGTTACCAAATTATTGACTATGAGTTTGGTATTGGTATTATCTCTCTCTCTCTCTCTCTCTCTTTCTTCACCTCCCTGCCTCTCCCTACTCCTTTCTCTCTCTCCCCCCCCCCCTCTCACCCTATCTCTCTCTTTCTCTCGCTCTCTCTCTCTCTCTCCCTCTCTCTCTCTCTCTCTCTCTGTGTGTGTGTGTGTGTGGGCACCGGTAAAAAGAAACCCAGATCTTTGGATCATCGGATCAGTTACATAGTGGCAGATCCAATATTCAGTGGCTGTTTGAGAATTTAATGTAAAATGGGCTGACACAGATACCATAGATATATCCCATACATACTACAGCAGTATAGCTGTGATAGGTGTACGGTGTGTGTTGAATTATTACAATTGATATGGTATCCTAAGAAGTTAATTGTTAGGTGGACTATTTTAACAGGTATATTATGGTTGAAAACTTCTGCCATAGTTTTCCGACACTTTTTTACTGATTCTTATTATTACTATTACTTTTCATGAAAACTATAACTGGGTACTGTTACACGTATTATATTACGCTATGTATATTTACAGGTCGAAAGATTAACAACAGAAGAGAAAGAAGATAGCAAAGACTCCGGTCTGCTAGAATGTAGAGTGGTAGCGGGCGCGGCTAGAGAGTGGCTGTGCGCGTACATACCGCTGGTAGTGGGGTTGTATGAAGTGCGGATATTTACCAGTACTGGACCGCTGCCTGGTAGTCCCTTTTCTGTCAAGGTTAGTACAGTCTCAAATTATAGGAGATAAAAGTGCATGACATAAGTTAAAGGATAATTGATTTTAAAATAAATGCATTAAGACTTATTACCCGCAAACTGTTTGATGTACTTACGTTGTTTATCTTTAGTGGGGCAAAGTTAGTATGTCCATAGCGCCTCCACTAAGAAAACATTTACAGCCTACGTGATGACAGCATCTTTTCTGCTGCCAATTCAGCTTATGTTATCAAGCTACTTTTTATCAATCTTTTATGTCGTATATTTCTGCTATCAGTTCAAATACAGTATAATTTAAATGGCATCAAATTACAGGTAATAGATACATCAGCAATCGTGCCAGTTGGTGGTTGGGGGACAGACAACGCTGGTCGCGTGCGAGCGCCTTCAAAACTAGTTCTCGACACAAGCAACGCAGGGCCTGGCACTCTCGAGTGTTTGTTGGCTGGCAGACATCAACGTTAGTACTTATATTGTATGAATATATTAATAGCATGTATTACTGTAACGACAATGTAAATAAATATTTCTACAAATTGTTTCAAATCAGAAGTAGTACTTGTGGAAAGAAATATTATATATATGTATAGTGTTTCAGTCAATGGGTGGCGTACAAGACGACCAAAATATGAAAGGTTTGCCTGCGAGCGGCTAAGGAATGCCGCAATTACAAGAGCCAATACGCCTACTTAGTTGTGGGCCGTGACGGTTATGTCAAGAACTTTCAAAATACTTTGCTTTGGGGATAGATTTGGTTCAGCAAGGCACGTCTTTTAACTTAACAATTTTTAATAATAATAATGTAATTCGATATTCCACCCAGGTGTAGAAACAGTATCGGGTCGCGCAGTAGTGACGTTATCGGGCGAGGCGGCGGGCGGTAATGGCGGCGAACAAGAGTTAGAGCTCACGTACAACGGGACGCTCGTAGCAGGGGCGCCGCGACGAGCGCTACTAGCGCCCGCCGCTAGCGCCGACCGAGTAACATTAGCCGGTCGGGGACTAGCACACGCCGCACCGCATACACCCGCCGTCTTCACTATTGGTAAGTCTATATCATATCGAAGCTTTAGTAGAAAATATTACATTGCAGAAATAATGCTAAGAGCGGCCATGGAGGAATAAGGTGATAAAAAATAAACAAATATATAAAATGAGAATGTTTAGGAAAATTTTCGCTACAAGCTGGAGCCACTTTGGTTAAAGGTCTTTCATTTTGACAGTGCTATCATAACAAATATTTTTTAGTGTTAATTTCGGAAATTTTACTATTTAATTTACAAAATGGATAATTTACGTGCTTAAGGACTAAAGAAAATTGCTAAGACGGTTTTCTAAAATGGCGCCCACGAGGTGGCAGCAGCGACTTATCAGCAGGTCTACCTGTCAAGCGGTTTTTGAAAGTTAACCCCTGATTGGCCCAATGTGAAAGTTTAAGTGACGCCAACTGGTAGCGAACATTTTCCTAAACACCCTCATTCCTTTGGCGCACTCCCTGAAAGAAATATTTAGGAATGGCAACTAATACTTAAGTCGATATTCTATTCAGTTGTATTGAGTGTATTTCGTCTTATGCCTCTTAACAAATGAAGATATTTGAAAATATTACAAGCATCGGTTATGTCTATCCAGACGGTAGTGCGGCGGGTCCAGGAGCACCAGAAGCATCTCTAATGGCCCCCGACGGAGACAACGTGCCGGTAGCGCTAGCGGCGGCCGGGCCTGGGTTATGGCGATCCACTTATACTCCAAGACGCGCTGGAGATCATCAGTTAAGGGTACTGTGGGCTGGCAGACTTGTCAAAGGTAGGGATTATTCTGCAGAGATATTTTTACTGTGATGTTATTGACTTATTTGTCATGATTTTACTTATAATGGTTTAAAAACTTTTTGTTTAATTCATAATCATCTCGTCGTCACTGGTGACGTTCAAACGATAGATTAGCTTAGCGCATAGTGCCAAAGTAACAAACTACTGTATGCAACTAGCTGTGGAGCTGTGGGGTGTCAATCCATCAGAGCTAACTCTCGGTTCTCTTAATTCGGCCTTATCGCGGTTACTTTTAGGTCCCGTACCTATAAAGCATCTTCCTGTCAAATTTCGCCTTCATAAGTCTAGTATTGTCGATTTAGTTGCCAATGAATATGTTATTTGTTATAGGTTGTCCGCTAACAGTGAACGTATCGGCGGGCACGGAGAGCGGGGACGCGTCGCGGGTGGTGTGCTCGGGCGCGGGGCTGGCGGGCGGCGAGCTGGGCCGCGACATTCGCGCCTGGCTGGACACGCGCCGCGCGGGGCCCGGCGAGCTCTCCGCGCACTGCACCGGGCCCAACAAGGTACCGACTCACTGCTGACGCACGCATTACATTATATAGTACGCGCCGCGCGGTACATGTATACGCACGTAACGGTACTGCCCGTTCCTGGTACTAGTTATTTAGTAATTATTATGTCACCAGGAACCGAATGATTTCATAAGATGATACAGTTTTTGGTACTTAACTAAGATATAACATTAAGCGACGTATATGCGATGAAAAATGCAATTAATGTAGCTCTACTTCTCAAAAGTGCAATTATAGTAATACAAAAAAAAATCTTTAAGATGTTTCAAAGTAACAACTTACTGAAATGTAACTAAAAATAATGTTTTTAAATTTAATTACAATTAAAAATTTGTAATATTTTGATACATATACGAGACCTTAATGTACTTTTAGCGATAACGATAATGCTAATAAAATTATTTGTTAGGTGGCGTACTGTGAACTTTACGAACACGGGGACGGTACGTTTACGTTGAACGTGAAGCCGGCGGAGGCGGGCCGACACATGCTCAGCATACAGTTTGCGGGTGAGCACGTGCCCGGTTCGCCCTTCGCGCTTAAAGTTGCAGGCGCTCCTGACCCATCTAAAGTAAGTAAAACTTACATCAAGATTTTAGAAATTTCATTAGTCTGTTTATTTGGACCACGGCTGCCTATAGCGCAAAAGTAGGACAGGGCAAATTTTTATAGATCTTTTTCTTTGCTGCCCCCACCCTAAAAGGTCCCTTACGCCTACTGGTCAGAATTAGGAGTTGTTACCCAGCAGTAAACTATTGTCAAACCCGTTCTTAATTAATTTTCATAGGTGTTTTCCTCTTCGCAGCTAGCACCTCGAAAGGTGTTCGCCCTCGTCCTCGACATGAGTTGACATTCCGAGTTGTATAAGTCAGCCCCTTCCCTCCTCGCAATTTTAAAGAGGTTTTATTCCTCACCTTTAAATACCTAGAGGTGGCGGCTCTCGTTCGCAACTCGCCTATAAAGTCGAGCTTACGAGTTGGCATGGCAGTGTAAGGGTTGGTTAACATCTGACAGCACGGAACCGCACTTTCTCTTTCTCTCAAGGATTGATATACGACTGGTTCCGGCATAAGCCCAACTCACACAGACTCTTCACTATCTACCCTCTGCTGATCAGAGGGACATGCGAAGGGATCCCGACTAGGTTTCACCGTGTGAACACTAAGCCTCCACGCCACGACAGACGAGCACATTGCGTGAGAGAGGTTCTAAAGCCTGGCGTAGCTGAAATTTGGATGTAAAGCATCGTTACTATAAGTGCCTATAAAACGCGTGCCTCAAGTCCGACGTAGTTGTTAACAAGTGGCGTGCGCCAGGTGCGCGTGTACGGGCCGGGCGTGGAGCCGGGCGTGCTGGCCACGTTCCAGTCGCGCTTCCTGTGCGACACGCGCGGCGCGGGCGCGGGGCAGCTCACCGTGCGCGTGCGCGGGCCCAAGGGCGCCTTCCGCGTCGAGATGCAGCGCGAGAGCCAGAAGGACCGCACCATACTGTGTAAAGTGCGTATGCTTTGTCGTTTACTTCGGACTTCAGATATCTCTATTTTAACCTGTACCGATAATCAATGTAGTTCGCACAATTTATATTATCAGTTAATCACCTACAATCAATATGTAGAAATTATATTTTAAATAATTATAATGATAATGGTATTAAAAACACAGATTTACCATAAAAATTTATTTTTATAATTAAATATTTTAAATTTGTCACTTGTTAGTTTCAACCATAAGGCAATTAACACAAGATGCAAATTCCCAAGCTGAAGACTATACTGCTTACATGCTGAATATACTGTTTACATTATACATAACATTAATTGCAGTTTTCCCCAACGGAGCCGGGCGATTACCGAGTAGAAGTCCGATGGGCGGGCCGACACGTCCCGGGCTCACCTTTCCCTGTCATGATATTCGACACGCAAGAAGAACTACGTCGCTACTTGCAAGCCAGCGCGGCTTGACACTAATAATTTATTATTATACTTCATAGAAACCCTTTAAAAGACCATCACACTAATATTTTTGATCAATTTGTATAAAAATAGTTGAAATGCTAAAAAAAACTCAATTTTTTGTCACAAAACAGTAGCCGCAGTTTGTTTTGGAAACCATAAATCATTTTTGTCGCCTGGATACTTTCAAGAACAATACAATTACATAGTTGATTCACAAGCGTAGTTTATAATAAAATTATGCAATCGTTATTGGAAGGATTTTGCGTATTAATTTGTTAGCGATTATGATTTTTATCATCTCACCGATCACCGTTTAATGGTTATAAAAAGAATAATATTAACTTTTAAAGGGTTAACTAGCCGCACATTTTGTACAAAATATTGATTTGGTTATTTTTTTAAGTATATTTTTATTCAGTATTTATGTACGTAGAGTGTTTAATGTAAAGCAATACACATTACGCATTTCCCACTCCATGAATTCTCTAGCTACATGATATCAATTGAACAAACTGAAGAGTGAAGTTGATCAATAAATACAAAAATGTGTTGTACTCCGCCCACAGGTCCACTATAAAACGTTACTATATAATATACTTTGCATTATAAATTGTGCAATTATACCATTTCTATGGAAAACGGCGCCATTAAAATAACGGTATTTAATTTATATTTAGAGAGAATCTCTGTAGGTACTTTCTACAAGTACATGCATTCTAATGCTAATTTTAATTTTAATTATAATGTAAGAAATAAATGCATAATATGTTTGTTAATATTTATTAATAACGACATTTAGATTTACAACCATTTAACTTGTAACTAACGAGGTATATGTTTATTGTTATTACGCGAACAAATTCAGACTACTACTACGTCTACTTGTTCGCGTAAGCTGCTGAATCATTCAGTTACTAATTGTTAATAAATTGAAACTTTATAAAGAAATCTATTGAGTTTTATTTCTTTTTTATTTGTTACTAGCAGACCCGGCGAACTTCGTTCCGCCTAACAATCGATCAACATTACTTTATTTTATCTAAAAGAAAAGTAGCCCAAGTTACTCCTTATTACATCATCTACCTGCCAATAAAAGTCCCGTCAAAATCGGTCCAGCCATTTCAGAGATTAACAGACAAGCAGACAAAAAATGTAAAAAAAATTATTTTGGTGTATGTACATATGTAGTATATATATTTATATACATATAGTAAGAAACGGTTATTTCAATATTACAAACAGACACTCCAATTTTATTATATGTATAGACATTCCAGAGGTCAATGGTCTTTTAAATCTTTGGTTAGTTAACAGAAAAGGTGTGTGTAAAACGGCCCAACTAGAGTTTTATTAGCATAGTGCTAATTGTAGCCCTGCCGACCTAACAAATCATCACACATTTAGACACTACTACACTATCAGTATCGTTTTATAACACTTGTTAATTTAGTTACATACTTTAAGTACTTGTCAGTACCCGCTATGTATAGTCAAATGGCCTCGCAGCTTGACAAACAATTTTGCCTGCCTGCGAAAACAACTAGCACGTAGACTTATCAACTTAGGAATACAAATATCTTTTTGGTGGGATTTACATTTTGAATGCATTTTATTAGCCAAATTTTAAATGCATATTCGGTTTTAGACCAATCTCTTAGAACAGCTCTTAACATATATTAGGTAACAATAAAAATTTTTGCTTAGGTAAATAGGTATTTGCTATTAATTGTACGAGAACTGTTTCTTTAACACGGGATCATATCTGAAGGAAATTGTCCGTCGATTAGGATAGTGAGCTTGAGTACTCCGCAAGTTATTGCCGCTGGCTAGCTGCACTCGTAGCGCGTCTAAGCTCTGCCATAACTGCTGCATCTGGCCGAAGATTATCACTTCCAATCGCTGAATTGAAGCGTGGAAATCGCCTACAAAGAGTTTTAGCGTTAAGTAATGTAACAATCTTTAGCTTTGATTAGGCTAGGACTTCTAAGCTAGAAAATCATATATCATAGTACTTACCTAACTTAAAAATTTTATACACAATCAAATTTCAAAATGATCTTTGACAATGTTACTAACATTAACCGACAACTACATTCACAGCAGAACATACACCTCTCTAAATATCTACCCCTAATGACACCCTGATAGATACCTACAGGTAGAGGCGTAGACTGATTTACAGCACAAGTGTTTGTCAGCAGATGCTGCTGTTTGATTCCCAATTCTAGGATGTAAAAGTAAGTAGATAACCTTTTGCCGTTAACGGTGGATCCCACTATTTCCATTAGGTATGTATTTCCATTGATGGAAATACTGAAACAGAGTCGCCCACTATTTCCATTGCAGGCGGCGCGGCGATTAATAAACGCTGCCTCTTATTGGCGGCGTGCACATGGAAACTATGTTATTGATTCATTGTGATTGATCATCGAATAAAATATTCAATTTGATTAGGTGGAATAAGGTTTTACTGTTTCTTTCTTTTTTAGCGGTTTTTTGCCGCAATGGAAATAATGGGATATAATTTGTATAAAACGCTTGTCCCACTTTTTCCATTTCGGGATTGTCAGAAGTCTGAAGACAGGGGGAGGATACGATAACCCTTCAAGTCTGGTAACCTGCTCTATTTCCGGAGGGGCGACCAACTATCCCAAGGTGGAGTTGGGTTTATCGTCCACAAGTCCCTCGTGAACAACGTGGTGAAAATCGAGAGTGTATCGACGAGGGTAGCATACCTTATACTCAGAATCACCAAACGGTATTCGCTGAAGGTCATACAGGTTTATGCTCCTACTTCGACATACCCCGACGATGAGGTCGTGGCTATGTATGAGGACATTTCCAGAGTTATACATGCTTCTAGGACCCAATACACTGTTGTCATGGAGGACTTCAACGCGAAGCTGGGTAGACGAAGCGGTAACGAGTTGAGAGTGGGGCAGTTTGGATTTTGGATCCAGGAATCCCCGGGGCCAAATGCTGGCTGACTTCATGGAGAAGGAGGGCTCTTTATGATGAACTCCTTCTTCAAGAAGCGCGATAGCCGCACCTGGATAAGTCCTGACGGTGTCACAAAAAATGAGATTGACTTCATCATGTCGACCAGGCGGCAAATATTTAATGATGTCTCAGTGATCAATGCAGTACAAAACCGGAAGCGATCACCGGATGGTAAGAGACACATTAAATATCAACCCTAAGCTGGACCGGTCTCGACTGATGAAGTCTGTGCTCTGACCTGCACCGATTCAAATTCAAAGCTCCGAGAGCTTCCAACTCGAACTTCTTAACCGCTTCGAAAGCCTCGGCGATTGCTTAGACGTGGATGAATACAGCAACAGGTTCGTGGAAATTGTCCGTTTGGTAGGGTCTAACATCTTTAAAGCCCACCACAGTAAAGGACCGAGAAAGATCACCGACCAGACCCTCAAACTTATGGACGAAAGGCGCAGGATGGTACTGCGGTCCCCAGAGGAAGCTAGTGACTATCGGCGGCTCAACAGACGGATCGCCAAGTCTTTGACTCGCGACCTTCGCCAATTTAACACACAACGTGTTAAAAAGGCTATAGAGCGCAACAAAAGCTTGGTGTTCTGTCTGTCGGGCAGAGCCGACTTGTCAAGCTGAAGACTGGGGACGGCAGGCTCATCTCGTCTAAGCCAGAGGTTTTAGAGGAGGTCGAGAGGTTCTACGGACAGTTATACACGACACAATATGCACCTGTTAGCTCCCTAGCATCAGATCCAAGGGCTAGGTTAACTCGACATTACACCGAAGACATCCCGGACGTCATCTTGTGCGAGATTGGTATGGCCCTCAGACAGCTCAAAAACAACAAGGCGCTGGGTGAGGATGGAATCACAGCCGAGTTACTGAAGGCAGGCGGAAATCCTGTCCTGAAGGCCCTTCAGAGGCTCTTTAGTGCCGTCCTCCTCGAGGGCAAAACGCCACAGGCATGGCACAGAGGTGTGGTGGAGCTGTTCTTCAAGAAGGGCGATAAAACCCTTCTGAAGAATTACAGACCTATCACACTCCTGAGTCACGTCTACAAGCTGTTCTCGAGGGTCATCACTAATCGTCTCGCAAACAGGTTCGACGACTTCCAGCCTCCCGAACAAGCCGGTTTCCGAAAAGGTTTTAGTACCATAGACCACATACACTGCTGCGGCAGGTTATACATAAGTCCACAGAGTATAACCGGCCCCTGTGCTTAGCGTTTGTGGACTATGAGAAAGCCTTTGATTCGATCGAGACCTGGGCCGTGGCCGTCTCTCCAACGGTGCCATATTGACTATCGATATATCGAAGTGCTGAAGTGTTTGTATAAAAACGCCACTATGTCAGTACGAATTAATGGTCAGAGCTCAAGGCCTATCCAGTTGCAGCGAGAAGTACGACAGGGAGATGTTATATCTCCAAAACTGTTCCCGCTGCACTGGAGGACGTGTTCAAGCTTCTGACCTGGTTTGGACTTGGCATCAACATAAACGGCGAGTACATCACTCACCTTCGATTCGCGGACGATATCGTGGTCATGGCTGAGACCGTGGAGGAGCTCAGTGCAATGCTCGATGACCTCACGGTCGCTCGCGGCCGGCTCGCGGTTCTGTTACGCGTCTCCCTGCGCGATCGTTTGAGAAACGAAGAAATCCGCCGGCGAACCAAAGTAACTGACGTAGCTCGCAGAGTTGCTTCCCTTAAGTGGCAATGGGCAGGACACATAGCTCGCAGAACTGACGGCCGTTGGGGCAGAAAGGTTCTAGAGTGGCGACCACGAACCGGAAGACGCAGCGTGGGCAGACCCCTCACAAGGTGGACCGACGACCTTATAAGGGTGGCGGACAACCGATGGGTGAGGGCGGCGAACGACCGGCCACGGTGGCGAAAATTGGGGGAGGCCTATGTCCAGCAGTGGACGTCTTTTGGCTGATATGATGATGATGATGCTTGTCCCACTTTTTCCATTTCGCATTTCCATGGAAATATGAGTTAAGTATCTATCACCCATAATGACGAGATGTCGATAAAAGTAATTAATTACACCTAACAAACAACTAAAAGCTGTTTACATGTTTCTAATACAAAACGTTAATTTATTATAGATATCAATGTCCTATTTTTATCTGTTTATTGTAAAATAGCTATCAACGGAGATTACAGGTAGGTACACATGCCTATAAACTGTGCACGTGTTCGAAGACTATTGCCCATTAGCTACTTCAATCACGTTATCAATCTAATAGAATCGGTATTCAAGGTAAATGTTAATAGGTAGTACCTATCATTCATCAGCTTGCCTTTAAGGTATGTTGAAACAACCAAAAATAATATTACTTGCATCACAGATCACACGTCATCACGTGAAATAGGTACACAAAGTGGTTCCTAATATTAGGTAGGTATATCTATCAGCAGACATAAGCAGGTATTCTACTGCTTGCTGGCATAGACTAATAGCAATGCGTAGATAAGCACGGAGCAGCTTTTGACTGCTGACCCCTCTAAATAAATGACTAATTTAAAGTAAGGGACTGGTGGAGTGGCTATTCTTAACATAACATCAATGAATAATGTATGATAGGTATCTTATTTTAATACAGTATTTACTTGATTCACTTACGTGTAGTGACAACTCCATGCAGCCTTCTAGTGATGGTAGCGTTAGCAGTGGCGTTGACTTCTTGTGTTTTGACAGAGCACATGGCCCGCGCTTCTTCACGTGGCCCGCTCCCATAAAACGTTGAGTTACGGACTTCTATAAGCGGTTGCTTATGGCCTTCAAGATCATTGCTTATGGTATATGATGGACCACGTGCTGAAACAATGAATCGAACTTTCAGGCAAGCACTTTCGGACGGCACGCGGATTCAACAGCAGGTACACGAAATATTTACATTGTACCTTACACACCGAATGATTTCTGTCACTACCTACCACCTGACATGTGGAAATGGGCACCGGAAGCATGGTGCCAGGGGGTGCCCTTGCACCCTCCTGACGTGAAAAAAATACATACAAAAGTCTATGAAATTTTGATTAAGGAGTCTTTGAACTAAAGCGTCTATACCTCCTGTCCAAAAGTTGCACCCCCTGAAATTCAGGTGAACCCCTCTGAAAGTAATCCAGGCGGCGCCCATGCTTGTGGGGCCTAAATAGAACAAATGATTGAATAGGTAAGTGTGATTTACTGCTAAACAATTGGTCGGAGACAAAAGGTACCAAAATCAAAAACATTTTATAAATTTTTAGCCCGAACGCTGCAATAATTAAATAAAAAATTTCTAAATATTTCTAAGTCCTAACTCCTTAGCGCTTTTAAGGATACCCAACCAAGTAATCTGCGTTTTCTATCTCTACTTTGCATTATTCCCACATGGTGGTGAGGTCTAAGTATCTACGTTTTATTTGAACATATCAGGTGTAAGATGTCCACTGCTTGGACATTGACCTTTTACAATTTTCGCTACCTTGACCGGTCGTGAGCTGCTCATTGCGTTTTATTTATTTAAAATAATTTTCTGTTTATAAATCTGAATACATACTGTATGTAACCTACTACCTACGTTTCATCCATTTATGTAGGTACACAAAAAAGAGATTTTATTTTATTATATTATATTTATATTATTTATATACTTATATTTCATATAAGTTTATCATGCCGGGCGGCGCGGCGTAGTTGAGTGTCTACGCTTCGCACACACTACTTTCACAACAGTTTACCTACAGCAGTTTACATAAACTTTATCCAAGCACTACTAGAAATGTGTGTAAAATAAAAAGTTGTAGAGACGTTTTATACTTGGGTAACTACACTTATCCTATAAAAATCTTATTACCTACCTTCACACACTTAAATAACGAGGTGATCAGAAAGAATTAAAAAAATATAGCTAGTTAAAAAAGTGGGTCAATCAATTAACAAGCATCTGCAAATTGGTCCTGAATTCATTGTGGATAAGAGTAATAGACACCTATTTGTTCCGCTCTCGAACATTTGGTAGTCAAGAACACGACGCTCTTTCAATGTGTTGTTAAACAACCATTTATCATTATCTTAAACGGTCAGATCTGTTTTTACAACGCTAAGGATTACATACTAAAAAAGAGCTAGTACTTACAGATGAATATGACATCATTTTTTTAACCTCGGGTAGCGTAAAATATTTATAAGTAGATAAGTAGCGAATGTTTTCTTTAATTAATTGTAATATCGAAGAATTCAAGTAGTTATCGACATCATATCCGATCTTTAATAAGCTCTCTTTAGTACTTTCACACCAATATAGGTTGGTAATTTTTAACATTTTATCAGCTAATTTCTAACCTCGGATTTGGAAATTTATTTTTATTTCCCTATAAAGTTTAAGGTAAGTCGGCAATGCAATGATATTCTATTTAACAGATATGTTAATATGTAATGTAAATAGAATATCATTGAGGCAATGTATAAAAGCAAAATAGATTTGTTTAAAAACAAAAATTCCGTTTGCCTAAAATAAACTGAAAATAAAGAAACCCATTTTTTCTCGTGCTGACGCTACATTGAAATTGAAATATTATGTAATCTATGTCACCCCCACAATCAATACGAATCTAATGACACATCATTATTATGATAGAATCCATCAAGCCATTTAGGCTGTAGAGCGTGCCAAAGAAATATACATAAGTATAAAGTATCTACATATCTACGTATTACACGCATACATACTTACATACATACCTACGCTCTAAAAACATTACCCTCCTTGACTTCGGCAGTCGGGCAAATAGGTATATTTTAGCCCTCGTATGTGTCAAATAATTATAGGTACATAATATGAAAACACATGGTAGCTGAATACATATCATACAACATGATGTTTTATTTATTCGTAAGTATTTTAACCAATTATCTATGCAATAAGCATTAGCTTGTACTTATTAAAATAAAATTTCAACTTATTTAAAACTTAAAGAATTTTTAATTATTATTATTGTAGAAAGTACCTAGGTACCTACTATTAAGTATATGAATAATTAAAGTTTAATAAGTCTGGGCTGTTAATTATAAGCTCATCATGTAACACTCATCTTAGCAAATCTGTAACTTTTTGTGAATATTTAAATTATTTATTTACCTACTTACTAATTCTTAAATACTTATTAAACGACAAGATACCTACTACCAATATCACATACTCACTTAATATTAATAAGTAGATAAATCTATCTATTAGATAATATTGATGTGTAATAGTGATATTAGTAATGTCTAAGGTAGAAATTATCTAGGGTGAAAATTGTACTCACTACATTCGATCTAAGGGTAATGCCGAGGCCACTACCTTAACCGCTAAACTACTAGCTGAACGTGTGAACTTCACACGTTCAGCCAGTAGTTTAGAATTACGATATAGAATTACTTTCATGAATACTGACTAAACCAAACCAGTCAGATTCATGAAAGTAATATTAAATAGAAATTTCTTAAAATAACTTACTGTGTTGGTTAAATACCGGCGCCGGCGTAACACGAGTAACTATCGTATAAAATAAAACTGGTAATATTACAGCAGTTCGCCCCATTGTCGGCAACAAAACAGGCACCAAATCTCATTTCTCACTGGTCAAAATTTAATTAAACATATTTTTAGGACGGAGGTTCTTACGCGTGCGTCCACGACAGAGCGAGCAACCTTTGGTTTGACGACATAGGTCAACGAATACTGAACGAGATGAAGTGTTCACTTGTATTTACTTTTATCTAGGTCTGAATGTAGCACTGGGTAGGTACTTAGTTACAGTAATGTTGTTGTCGAATTATGTAGCTTAATTAAAGATAGTTGCAAAGGCTAAAACATCAATATATTTTATTCATGAGCATCTATTAGAGCATAGCTTTTGAACTTTTGTGAATGGAGTGCTTTGACTGGAATTCATTAAGTACTTCTGTAGATACTTTATTTTATTACTAAAATTTGGGTTCCTTCTCATGATTGAAACTCGTGTTTCCGCATAGTAGAGTTGAATTATTATGTCGATATATTTCCTCTCCGATACCAGTCTCACTCTGCCGTATGTCACCTAAAACAGTTTTTTTCAAATGGACATGCGCTCTAACTCCAAAGCTTTTCCTGAGCGCCTGACAATGTGAGCGACGCGGTACTTACGTAGGTACTAAGTATAAGTATATGTATATTTTTAGGAACCCATTGTACCACGATTCGTGAATTGCGAGTTCAGCGATTCCGATTTATATTTCATAAACATTTTATTTACCAAACTTTGAAGTTCATGTACGTATACGTAAAACTTTCCAAACTAGTTACCAACTTTATTTGTATACCTACAATGACCTACATAATATCCTTTTTATTAAGTAAGTAGGTATATCCTTTAGTTTTAATTTCGTAGCTTATCAATGCAATTCTGTAGCATTTTATAGTATTACCAAAGATCATATTAGCCGGATTCTTCAGCTCTACGACGACGTAGTCGTTACCAGTACCTCCAGGGCGGACTAGTACATGACCTCGACTAAAATAGAACTAACTGACAGACTGCCATATCAACGGGTAACAGACACGTTTAGGAGAATTTATAGTTTTTCTCAGCACCATCTATCTATTTTTAATTAAAACTTGTTGGTAAGTTTCTGTACGACTGATTAATGGTTAGTGATTACTACGCATGTTATGAAAAGTAGCCATAAACAGTACCTAATTGCGGTACACGCGAGTTTTGTGCAAGAAGTTGTAGGCTCAATTCTCACATGGAACAAAACCGTCGTCTCTTGGTGAAACTACTTTGTTTTTGTTAATTGTACCTTATTTGCAATGTAGGTAATCAAAGAGTTTGTTCTAGAGAACTTGAAAGACTTTTCCAACAGACAGTTAGGTACCTACTACGTTAGAACGCTTGCTGTATTTCTTTTTATTGGATAAAATTTTAGATAGCGGCGTTCTACGTGGACAGCCTGACAGTGTTTCCTAAGTACATAGCCTTCTTCCAACAAGGTTTAAAGAGGGCCCTAAACATGAAAAATGTTTGCTACACGATTAAATGGTTACACTGCGAACTCGGCTTAGCTCTACTGGTAAATAAACTGTGCAATATTTTATAGTAAGATATCAATATAAATTGACACAACCGATAGACTATAATTAAAGCATAATATTTTAATTACACAATCGTTTCCTGCCAGCATGCTCTATTTCTACTACGATACGTTGACCTAATTCTAGACTACAACCCACAAACCGATCACAAAGAGCTAAATTGAGAAAGAAAAATAATTTTACGGTCAGCTTGTCGGACATTAATTGATTTACGAGTTTCGTGGCGCTCTGTACTCGCTGTTAGCTATTAGTTGTGTCAACGTTGGTTCGTCATGATTTGCTTTTGACATGGCCTGTGCTCAATCGGAACATGAATAATACTAGCCATAAATCTAAGTCCTAACTATCGATGAAGCAATCCACTCGACAGCTGTATAGACGCATATTAATCACGTTATGTAGGTACGCAGACATGTGCATCCTGCATTCATATTAAAACTAAACATAGGCAATAGGATACGGAGAAATAAATACACATATTTGATGTGAGACTTGCACTAATCTTTTACGATTTATCTAAATAACGCATATGGTTAATTATATTGCAAAAATAGGAAAATACATTAAGTAAGACCCCGGTATTGGAATAGAATAGAATAATAGAATTTTTTTATTTATCTTATCTTTTATTAGATCACTTAATAATATAGATGACACATTTATACACACTTGAGACATATCAATAGGCTCTCGTTTTTATATAAGTAGGTAATGCTAATCTGCGAACGTCCACGTCTAATCCTTATACAAAAAAAAAACGTCTCACTATCAACAATTTTCATTTCTATTCAATATCACTAAAGTTAGCTAGGTACCGACGGTACCGTCACGATGATGAGTGAACTCTCGCTAAAAATAATTGCTCTTTAGGTCGTCCAGGTCAACGATCGACACATTGATATCTATCGTAGACTTCATAATGATTCATGAATTGGTCATAAATGTTACAATGCCTTTACAGAGAACCTATCGACTCACTTCACTGTTATGGTTCTACAGTGTGCAATGTTACTTTACAATACTCCTTTAATTCTAGTCTCACCAAATCGGGTGCGCCGGTTTTGTCACAGATATGCATAACGTTATTATGTCAAGGACCTCGGTTACATACGGATCACTATTGTATAGGTACTTCCACATGGGAAAATTAATTCTATGAGAATACAGATGTTTGCATAGCATTGCAACAAAAGCTCGTGGAGACATATTGCCTTTACCGTACATGACCGTAAAAAAACATTGAACCTTCGGACAATTAGAGCCAGAGCACACAGAGGGGTCCTGTATTCATGAGTCCAGACGGCCTTGACAAGCGAGTGTTATGTCTAGGTTTAAACATGTACAACGTAGTAAATAAGTATCTACTTATCTACCTACCACAAATCAAATGTCATACTTCGAGTAAAAATCTTATTTTAGATAAACTTCCTACCTGCTAGCGAATCGTATCTACATGCATCGTATGTGGGTACTACTATGCTTTTTGCCCGAGTGACACAGTCAAGTTGGGTAATGTGTTTTCGAGCGTATGTATGTATGTATGTATGTATATTATGTATGTATGTGGCTATGTGAGTATGTATGTCTATTTCTTAGATTCGTATTGATTGTGGGAGTGACATAGGGTATATAAAATTTCAATGTAGCGTCATAAGTAATAAGTACAAAAAGGAATTCGTTCTTTTCACTTTGTTTTAGGCAGGCGAGCTTTTTGTTTTTTTAATAATATATTAGGTGGAACGAAGTTCGCCGGGTTAGCTAAACCCGAACTTCGTTCCGCCTAACACTCGATCAACATTACTTTATTTTTCTAAAATAAAAGAATTTTTCTAAAATAAACGTAGCCTAAGTTACTCCTTATTACATCAGCTACCTGCCAATAAAAGTCTCGTCAAAATCGGTGCAGCCATTTCAGAGATTAGCCGAAACAAACAGACAGACAGACAGACAGACAAAAATTGAAAAAATTGTTATTTTGGTGTATTTACCGTATATATATTCATATACATGTAGTAAAAAACGGTTATTTCAATATTACAAACAGACACTCCAATTTTATTATATGTATAGATAATGCTTGTTATTTACAATATGATTGTAAATCTTTAAAATTCTTGGCTTTTAAAGCCTACCTAACTATGCATGCAGCGAAGAATATGCTCTAAACGATAGTGAATGCATAATCTAGAAGAAGTAGAAACAGACAGAAGACACTTATTTTTTAGAAAATTAAATAAAATATAATTATTACTAAGGTACAATTTAAAAAATACTACAAATTTGCATTTAAAGTGTCCTTAAATGGTGCCTTTCCTCTAAGTACATAAGAGAGTAACACATAGGTACACTAAATTAACAATGTTCAATCCCTTAAAACGTACAACCAAGTAAGTATGTATATAGGTATCTACACAAGAAGCAAGTGCGTATACCACTGTCACTGCCTAACAGTTATATTAACTAACGAAATCTTACTTGTACATAAGTAAGATTTCGTAAACATTTATTTCATATGAAGGTAATGTTATTGATATATTAATAAAATTAGACATAAACAGGGATTAGTAGATAACGGGATCCGGTTTACGAAACTGCATATGATAATAAAACAAGTAGTTATTAAACTGTTGTCATTAATCACTGTTAACCATTCAGTTATTGATTTAGGTAGGTCATTAAAGTGGAATAGACCATATTGACAGACTATTCTTTAAAACATTTAGAAATGAAGTTCCTACTTTCATTATTATTATTGTCAATTTTTAATACTGATGTCGTAATTGCCGGTATGTATTTCTATTTTTTTTTTTTTTTTTATATACATTTATACCTCTAGGTGTTTTGTAGAAGTGCGCCAACAATTCAGAAGACCACTGACAATCAAAGTGTAGTTACATATCGCATACTTGTCGTTTGCCACAAACAGAATTTTGCCAAACTATTTAAATTCGTGTACCGTGTGAGTTAATGTTACCTTCTATACTTACATAGTGTATAAAATAAACAAAACTTTTAAAATAGATGCTTAGAAACAAATAGATATTTTATACGGCATCGGTCACTGGAACAAGTAGGTACAATTTAATCTTACACACACTCACACACTAAATCATGCATACATAACATATTTATTTACATAGGTACGTGTTACGTTTATTTCAGATCACAATGTCCCAATCGATTTTGTAACTTCAGGGATAAGTCAACAGTTGACAGAATATTTAAAAAATATGAAAGACGTCGAATTACCTTTTCCTATACCTATAGAAGACACCTACGGATTCGACCAAGCAGAACTCAGCTTACCTGGAGACCTAATAAGGTAATTTATTATTTATTATACTTCTATCGAATATAAAACAAAAACTAAAACTGGAAAGCTCTCTTCTAACCTCTGGAGGAGCTATACCTGCCAACGGATACAATTTAGTAAGCGGTGTCGGCTTGAGTCATCCCGTTAATATTCGGCACGTTTCATTTAAAGCTCTGTCGGCTTGACCAGCGTGGGCGGAATCCATGCTGGTCAAGTGCTGTGCCACACTGGACAGGCATATTCGTTGGCTGAAGATGAAAGTGCAAGTCCTGTCGTGCGGACACATCAGGTGCTGCCCCAGCGCGTAGAGGTTAAACGTCGCAGTAAATTAGACCTGGAACTTATCTTTTGCCTTGTTGACTCACAATGTTTCCGAAAAGTTAGGCTTTTGTCCAAAGTTATACCAAGATTGAGATACTAAGGCCAGGTCATCGGCATACAGGAAACGCTTAGTATGTTGGGAGCAAGGCTAGTCGTTGGTATAAATGTTAAAGTTGAGCATTGTTGTTGAACATTAAGTAAGCCGTAGAACTTGGTCACAGCACGATTTACCTGGTCTGAATCTGGCTTGCTTTGGTATTAATCTAGATTCAGCTACGCCAATGAGACGCTTCAGGAGCATTCTCTCAGGGAGTTTGTATGTGTGGCAGAGCAGGGATACGGGACGACAAGTCTTGGGGTCAAAAGGGACTTGCCTGTCTTTAGCAGGGCTAACACTTTAGCTCTCCTCCAGATTTTAGGTATTTTGAGGGTAAATAAAGAACTATTGAACGGTAGCCAGGAGCCATGACACAGCTGCTAGACCCTAGTGTTCCATTACATAGAAACTGGTGAGCAATTTGATTGGCTGTTACTTTACCAGAGTTTGAAGCGTCGCGTCGGGCGGATCTCCAGACAGTTTATGAATAGTGGACCAAGCTTTTTTGCTGTTGTCAGTCATGTTGACTGTTGTGACCGAATTAATCCATTTTTGTTTTCGAGGCTAACCATAGTTCTTCGCCAAGTACCCTTCGTAAAGTTTCTTTAGAAAATGGGTCTTTGGTATACCGCTCTTCATATATCTGAAGCAACTTTGCAGAATTCTCTTCCAACCCAGGGATGTACTTTGTGCTACTACAACCTCCGGGTATGTATTGTCCAGTGCAGTCACAGTACCCACTACATCAATAAAGTTGTCATAGATTGTCACGTTGCCTAACACAACCAAACTAAGCGGATAACGGACAACAACTTTTAGTACCGATGCGAAGCGAGGCGAGGCGCTAGTCAAATATAAATTGTAGAATATTTATTTTCTTATTATTTCAGTGCCAAATTAAATATCTCCAAAGGAAGCATATCTAATGTAAGTGACTTTCGACTTCTGGAACTGAAGATTTTTGAAACTGAACCTTCTATACTATTTAATGTTTTATACCCGTCGCTGATATTGCACGCAGGTATTATTGATAAAAATTAATCTAATATGTCAATAGATATAATGGTAGATATATAGAGTTAAGAGATATACAGTAAGGGTGCGTTTCCATTGAAGCGGAGCTAGGCGGAGTGGACAGGAGCGGACCGTGAAATTGGCCATTGCAATCATAGTGTTCAAAATATCCACTCCGCATATCGTACTGTACGTACGGTCCGCTTCTGTTTACTCCGCCCAGCTCCGCGTGAATGGTTACGCACCCTAAAGCTCAGTTTCCACCAAAGCGGAAAGGAGAGGAGATGAGTTAATTTCCACCAATGGGGAGAGGGCATGTGTAGCGTACGCTTAACCTGGCTACGCATGCCCTCTACCCATGTATTGGTGGAAACTACACATCTCCTCTCCGATTTGGTGGCAACCGGGCCTAAACATCAAATGAGGGCTCGTAGCCTGGGTGCCACCTTGCTAACATTTATAGACGTTCACATACAATTTTGTAATCATAATGGTAATAATTATTTATTTTCCTTTTTCTAACTGCTTATTGTACCTATATATTACTTACAGAAAATTACGAATTAGACGGCAATATCTTTAATGCAGTACCAATAATAGGAAATGGAGAAGCACAGTAAGTATTTAGGTTATAAATAAATTTAGTAGATCCTTGCTGGTGACGAAATTAATATGCCCAAATCGACTGAGTAACATCTATCTTATCTAGGTACATAGAATATCATGCAAAGTAATAGGTATCTAGTCCAAATTTTAAAAAGTTAATAAAGTTCTTTTGTTCGAGCTAAAGCGTCAAGCGCCAAAGCACAGCCAAATACCCGATAACCCTTCAGACCCTTCAGTCCGCTTTCTCTTTTATCTCCGCCATCAATCCGTTCTGCTTCACGGTTGGCAACGGCTTAATTGTGTCTCAGCATTTTCTGCAACACTTAAAAACCTCCCTGAAAAATATACTAAAGCACATGGCGTTTTTCAGTTTCGAAATCACCAACCTACAAATTAGCGGAACATTGTTTTTGAAGCAGTCGCCTATCAGTCATGCTGTGCTTTTCGACAAACTTGAAAATGGGGAACTACGCGTAGACCGCATTGTGGTAAGAATGGAACATATATCAACTTATATGTAAAGCATCTTTTGATAATGCTATTGGTACCACGTCTATATCAGAAAAAAATAGAATTTATTTAGTATATCTATTAGACTTTAGGTCAACGAGCCCGACATATCCGGGCAGAGGGTATGTAACATAAATAACCCTTTCATTCTGTAGTTATAACTTTAATGAACTAGAATATTTGCTAATAATAATAATAATAATATAAAATATTTCAACAACTACCCAAAGTAAGCATATTATATGCTTGTGTTATGGGTTCTAGAATCTAGAATGCGGATATACATACTTAAATACTTTTTTTTTGTAAATACATACATATTATACATAGAAACACCAAGACCAATGCAAATAGACATGTTCATGCACACAAATATTTGCACTGAGCGGGAATCGAACCTGTGACCTCTGCGTGGCAGTCCATACACAGTACCACCGAACCTCAGAGGCAGTCAAATAATATCTATTGCCTAAATATATAAACACATTGTTTTTTACAGTCACGAACCGAGTTTGACCAAAACATAGACGCTATTATCAGTGCGCTCATAGAAGATCTCCTTGCTGACTACGTGAACCGTTTTAACAAGTACATCATAGCCACGTATAGTGATGCAGCCATACAATACATCAATAAACTTATAGAAGCGAAATAAACCAAACGACTAACTTACTGACATAATTAAATAAAATCATTTTTGCTAGTTATTTCATTTACCGCATTTACTATAATATTTTGTCCGCGGTTAGGTCATTATACTCATTATCCTGTAGTATAAGGATATATACGGATTTTGCCGCCTGCTTTGTAATTGTAAATAAAATAATTATCTATAGTTGTTTTATTTTAAGCTCCTCCATTTTACTTCTGACTAAAAGCATTGACCATTCCAAGACTGTAGTTTCAGCGATCACCGGCACTCTCAAGATTCATAGTTCTGTATTCGGTGTTCGAAAGGGTTCTTCACTAATAATAAAATTATGACTTACAGGAGGTAAAGTGATAGTCGTGTTGGTGAAAAATTGTTCTTACAGCCATTATGATTTTGTTCTAAAGGTAAACCGATACAAACCACATAAGTGGTCTTCAAATTCATCATTCTAGCATTCATATGCTATTTAACTAGTTTATAACAGGTGTGTCAAAGTTAAATTTGGGTTTAATCAACAGCTCGGAAAACTTTCGCTCCTGGTCATAGGTTATTGTGTTGTTGTGTTATTAAAGGTTTCTCTAAAAACAAGGGTTTTCCAAACACATTTTACTCTTGTTGGGTTTACCATAATAACCACGCTAAGCAATACGGTGACCACCAATCAAGTTAACGTGATATTTAGTAAGTACTAAGGTAGGTCCTACTACTGCCTATTTTCTGGGCATGCAATAGTCATCTCTAACGACAGTACCTATACCTCACTTTAGCTAACTGAGGTTACTAGATACCTAAGTATATGTTGCACACACTTATTGTTATTGGCTTTAGGTACAGGTAGACACCTTCTCCATATGTCATCACTGGCAACACATACCTACTGATTAAAGTCGCCACACATTTCACATCCTTATCTTACCTAATTATCAACATGCTTATACTTACCTAGTACCTACCTAAAATGTATATCTAAGATTACATCTAAATTGTTGCTAAATCATAATTAAATCTAAGATAACTAAAATAAATAATTGTTTTTATATATCGACGTAAAAAACGTATTTGCTGTAAGTAGCAAGAATAATGGTCTAGGTCTGATATCGCTACGACGCGAACAAACATTTTGAAGGTATGGTATAATTTTGAAAAATTTACGTGTTCAATTTGCTGCAAGTCACTAAAAAACGGTGTTTTAACACTCTTTTACTTACAGCAAAAGTGCGGTTTATTATAAAACATTTAATCTAACTTACAGCATTAATATAGAATGAAAGTAACATGTGAAGAAATATGGTAAGTATCAATACATATAATAAAAATGTAACCGATCGCTGTCTGTACATGGAAGATATATGAGAAAAAAAATTATTAGGTCCTTTATCAACGCAAATAGA
This sequence comes from Parascotia fuliginaria, assembly GCA_963082885.1. Taxonomy (NCBI): domain Eukaryota; kingdom Metazoa; phylum Arthropoda; class Insecta; order Lepidoptera; family Erebidae; genus Parascotia; species Parascotia fuliginaria. Next base: position 12,779,409 of record OY720173.1, on the reverse strand, counting down.
ACCCAAAACAATGATTGTTACAATTTTTGTCTGTTTGTCTGTTTGTCTGTTAGTCTGTTTGTCTGTTTGTCTGTTTGTCTGTGCGTTTGTTCACGCTAATCTCAGAAACGGCTTATCCGATTTAGATAATTAGGTCCTTTATCAACGCAAATAGAACCCAAAACAATGATTGTTACAATTTTTGTCTGTTTGTCTGTTTGTCTGTGCGTTTGTTCACGCTAATCTCAGAAACGGCTTATCCGATTTAGATATGGTTTTCACTAATACATTGTGGTAAGCTTCACTTAAAATTTAGTGTTTGATTCATGTCAATCGGTTCATAAATAAAAAAGTTATGCCAATTTAAAGAATCACGTCGAACATTTGTTAATTTACTACGAAATCTGATAGAAACAGAGACTTTAACAGGTTACGGAATAGCTGATAGCGTTTTTATTTTTCGGATTCCGCTCATTCTAAACAATCTTCCGTTTAGTTTTAAATGAGTCCAGTTTGCAGTGAGCCTATGTTTCGCGATGACAATTAATAAAGCCCAAGGTCAGACACAACTAAAAGTTGTGGGCGTGGATCTAAGTATTAGCTGTTTTTCGCACGGTCAGCCTTATGTGGCTCATCACGTGTTAGCATTCCTAGCAGCCTGTATGCTTTGATCCCCGATGGCTATACGTCTAATCCATACATCCATACACCCATACATATTATATAAGGCTTTGTCCTGACTGACTGACTGACTGACTAACAGACAACGCACAGCCTAAACTGCTGGTCGTAGCGACTTGAAATTTGGAGGATGTGTTTGTCTAAATGTCTAGAGGTTGTACTAAAAAAGGGATTTTTAAAATTTAATTCCTAAGTGTGTGAAAAAGGATGAAATCGATTATATGAATCTTCTTCATTTTTTAACTTACAGTTTTGAAATACTTCTATTTAAATAAAAAATATCCTTATAATTTCATTTTAACAGGGGTGGATTTAGAGGGGTGAAATTAGGGATGAAATATTCTATACAAAGATCTTTAGCTTCTGAAGCTAGCGACTCGAAATTTACAGGGAGAGGGAGGGAGGGAAAGGATAGAGGAAAAGGAGGAACTGAGGAGAAGGAGGAAGGGAGGGGAAAGTGAGAGGGAAGTGATGGGGAAGTGAGAGGAAAGTGATGGGGAAGTGAAGAGGAAGTGTGGGGGAAATGCGGGAGAAGTGAAGGGAAAGTCAGGGAGAAGTCAGAGGGAAGTAAGGGGAAAGCCAGGGAGAAGTGAGGGAGAAGTGAGGGGAAAGTGAGGGGAAGTGAGAGGAAAGTGACGAAGAAGTAACGGGGAAGTGAGGGGGAGATAAAAAATAGTATGAAAAACAGTATTTAAACAATATAAAAATGTCTATTGGAAAAAACGACATTCACGCGAGCGAAGCCCAAAAGGTCACTCACTCACTTATCACGAAATCTCAGAAACAACAAGTGCTAGGAATCTCAAACTTTGCATTGTCATTCCTATTAGAATATAGGTGCTCACTTAGACGGAATTTTGCGAAATCCATCCCCTAAGGGGGTATAAAGGGGTGGCAAAGTTTGTATGAAACTTCTATAGTTTTTATAGTAGGATTACCAAATTACTAGAAAATACTCTTTTTTTAATATTCAGAAACCACCCTTATTAAATGGGCAAATAAGAGTCGCAAGTTTGTGTGAAAGTGGTTTGTCAGTTTTAGCGGTAGCGGGTTTAAACTGGATTCGCCATAGAGAGGGATAATACTGACACAATGTACGATTGCCATAAAATCAGGCACGCAATATTCTCATAGAGGCACCCATCTGAATTTTCACGCGAACGAAGTCGCGGGCAACAGCTAGTCAGTAATATATATTAACAATGGTATGAGTATTTTTTTAGAGTTAGTCTTACATTCTTAATTAAATATATCAAGTAATTAATTAAATATATGAAGTTTAGTATAATAAATATCTGGAAATACTAACTATATATAATAACTTAGCTATCTCCATAGAAGTCATTAAACTACTTAATACGACGTTCTTCAGGTCTTTAAAATGAAAAGTCAATTGCTGTAATTGCTGTAAGTAGTGAAAAGCCTACTGCTAATAACTTTAATAAAAATATTTTCATTGCTGTTCATGAGTATTATTTTAACAAAACTATGTTTCAAAAATCATCTTTCTTTCACTGATAATTCAAGAGATATGATTTTTCCAACATTTTTTAAGTTTTTTGGCTCTGGTGAAAAGTCGGGTTTTGGCGGGTTTGGCGTCGATATTAGCAAGCCTTGGTATGTACAAATTAGACAAGGATAATTTTAAGAAACAACACATAAAAGTGTGTTGCACTCTGTAGACTGTTTTGCTAGCTAGGCTTTAAAAGAACCTGTTTTGATACTGAACAGTCGGCGAGCTCACATAAATTATTATAATATTTAAAAGGTAGACCTAACACTTACCTACAAAGAGAATTCTTTTAGGAAACGATTGAAGCTGTATTCTTATTTTTAGGCGTTGACTCCTCATGGTCACGTCGCAATTTAGTGTCATATTTCTTGGTTTTCAATTTTTATCATTTAATCTTAGCTAAGTATAGTTGTTAAAAATGTGTTCTGCTAACAAGCTAGAATTAGGTGAAAGCAGTGTAAAAAGTAATTAGGTACCTACACTTTTTCAGATCCATAGAATTGTCAAAAGTTATGAATTTCGAATTATGAATAGTAAATAAACTTGCCTCCAGAATTTGGAAAAGACCGTTTTTGGCATTTTCAAATTAAAACAGTTTAGAAGGTTTTAAACATCTGATGTCTGGTAGACACTCATGGCACATGGTCTATCAAAGAACCTCATATTTCATAAATAACTTTTTATTCGATTGAGTACAAAACGACATGACGGCATCTGTTTCGTTTTGCTCGCACGGATAGGCCAGATACTCGTATATTACAAAACGAACAAAAACTAAACATCTAATTATAGAGCAGTTCTTACATGTAATGGAAACCGGTTATTAGGGATCCTTAAGTGCAGTAAAAATAATTAGCTAAAATAATTTATCTGTTTTTTTGCCCTATGCAAAAAAAGATAGGTAGGTATAAAATATTATAAAATTACAATACTTAAATAATTTCGGATAAGCACTAAAATTAATCAATTAAGCGGTCTTAGTCATAATAATAATATTACCTATTCTAACTTAATATCTAAATTGCAATGTAGACCTTTAAACACTTTGGTCATTAAATTAGTCGTTAACTAATGAAGTTAACTAAAATTAAAATTAAGATTTTTTGACTACCAGCACTCAGTAATTATTGTGATTCAATCATAGTTAGGTGCTTCGTAGAATACCTTTTATCCAGTAATACAATGCTTGTAATTGTACTGTTACTGAGTGTTAGTTTACAAATTGCATTTTCTGCATTCGAACATGACGTAGACGACGTACTTAAAGTCCTTCAGAGAAGAATTCATGGAAGGCCACATAATGGCAGACGACAACAATGGCACCCGTACGACTACACTGATGTTCCCGCGCTATACATAAAGCGTTATTTACTTTATCCAGATATGGAGGACATGCTGGACGGGATGAGTAATAGCGATTTATTTGAATCAGATCTTTTTCCGTTTATCGGCATGTCAGGTGAACGAAACTTGTATCGAGGTGGTCATGACGTGTTTACCCACCGTCGACCTCACGCAAAGCATCAAGGTGAACCGACTATCTATGACAGAACGGGTTTGATGAATAAATATAATACTGACCAAAGAGCCAAGATGACAATGAATACAGATCACGCAACTACTGTCCCTCCTCATGACGCTAAGGAGGAAAACAATGGTGATAATGAGAGTGACGAGGTATACGATATTGACGTTCGTAAAGATAAAGCTAATTAATTAAATATAACTGCTTTTACTAAAATATTATAGCATTAGATGTAGTGTAAAATATAAGTAAGGAGGTAATTTTTTTTCACCTCATTCTCTTTTTGTAAGTACTTATTTATAAAGTATTAGATTTTCCTGGTAGGATTTCTTGTGACCATCATAATGTTTGTTGCTCTTAAAACATGTTATAACTTTATCAATACCTACAATAATATTATTACCTATTGTGTTACTACTGTCAACTATAATTACTTATAAAAACAATTATGACTAGTTTGTGTAGGTACCTAAGTATATTATATGTATAAAAACGATTATTTTGTCAACGCTTGGTTTCCTCAATAAACAAACAAAATATGAAACCATCAAATGTTTCCATTGCGATGTAAACCTAAATATTATATTATTATGGTCAAACAGTCGGTCATACCCACAAATTGTATTAAATTAAATTAGTAACAATATAACTTTTTGAATTGCAATTCTTGTCGGTAATTAAATTGTCGAAACGGTCATATTAAAAGGGAATGTCCATTTTTTGCACAAATTAATCTGTCGCTGTATATATTAGCGAAGTAAAACAGGTTTTTAAGATTAGTTAAGTATATATTTAATAATGTGAAGAAGACTCCTTGGCTTTGTGCACTCGCCCACATACAACGCACTCGGACACACTGTTGCGGACATTATTATCATTTTATTTCTTTATAAAATGAAGTTTAGTTCATTGTTGTTTGTGTTGTGTGTAGTGACTTTTAGTGATGGTACGTTATTAGAAGGAATTATAAATGGAGCGCACAACGTGGCTGGCTCGTTTTTAGGCGGTATTGGTGGACAAATCGGTTACAATGTTGAAGGCGGTCATCATCGCCATGGACCTAAACCGGGGAAGCCTGAAGAGACTATTGTTGTGGTTGTAGAAGAGAAGGATGAACCACACCATGGACGTCCAGATTATGGACACAATCAAAACGGATACGGTAACTACAATCATGGCCCTCATCGTAGACCCGGACCAGGATCCGGACCCGGACCTCACAATGACAATTCTTATGAATACGCACATAGAAATCCTTATGGCAATCAGGATCAGTATAATCACGGCCATGGTTACTGGAACCACAATAATGAATATAGCAACGGGCAGAATTGGAGGCCGAATCACCAGCATGGTAATCCCGGCAATCAGTACGACAATCCCAACAACCATTATGGGAATCCCACCAATCAATACGGGCACCATAACCACCAACAGGGCAACCCAAATCACCAACAGGGAAACCATAACTACCCACAAGGAAACTCCCACAACCATTACGATAAACCACCTTACAATCAATACGATGAGCCAAACAATCAACATGGAAATTCCGATAATCAATACCATAACTCCCATAATCAAAATGACAACACTAACAACCAGTACGGCAACCAAAACGGGAATCCCAACGGCCAACATGGAAATCCCAACCAATACGGTAATCCCAACAACCAGTATAGCAATAAAAACCCAAACAACTTTGACAATGATCGGCCTTCTGGAAGTCCAAATATGCAGGTGCCCTATCAAGACCACACCACGGAGAATATTAACAAGCCTATAAATAATCCTTTAGATGACAAACACCCCGGTCACTACAACGGTCAAAAACCTAGTGACGGTGTTCAAAACCAACATAATATTGACAAAGTAGAAAAAACCACGAAAGATCCCACCGGTCCTGATGAGTATCCACTATTTGTGCCACTCAATCCTAACGAATATGTCTATGGAGGTGACAAAATAGATGTCAATGCCCCTAAACGAGAGACGAATAGCAACACTAAACCAAAACCCGCTGATACTGACGAAAATTTTCCAATTGACATAAGAATTGATAACGCATAAACTAAATATGTATGTATTAAAAATTAGGTAAAGAAACACTCAATAGTATATGTTTGATTAAAATAAGTTTATGTTTGATTAAATGTGTAATAATTATTAGTGTGTTTTAATAATTAACCATTTATTGGTTTCATTTATTCGATAACCAGTTTGCCTCTATGTTACATGGGACCCAACATTCTCCCTACTCCTTCGAGTGAATGCGTGAAGCTATGTAGTGGACCATTTATATTCAAGTCTAAATTTAGCTATTGCATACAGGTTATATTTTCCGCTGTTGTTTGTAAGTATAAAAAATACACTAAGTTGATTCATTGCCATAGACATGTGATTCGCATTCCCAATAGGAAAAAGACCACCTGCATGTACCTAGTAGGTATTTATTGCTTCTCAAGCAAGTTTTTACAATACTGTGTTACCTTTACAGTAGGTACTCATTAAAAGACAATCGCTAGTTTATATCTTATGTTTATAATGCTTAAGTTTTAAGGCGAATACTAATCTTATGACTTCACTAAATAAACACAATGATATTCTTGCATTAACATAAACCTTATACCTACTTGTTTTAAATTAAACCATACAATTAAATTATATAGTATGTCATTTTGAGTTCTATCTAAACATAGATATTTTAGTATCGTAATTTCCAAAAAGTAGTTTGTATGCGAAACAAGCACAAAAAGCTGCGTTTGTAGTTACATTAACATGTTTTCTGCTATCCGTAGATACAATTCTTCTCTTTAGACGACTGTAAACCTTCCGTACATTACAAAGACAATCGCTATAATAATACTAGTTTATAACTCAAGTTATAAGACGCTTTTAAGGCGAATACTAAACAAATTAAACAATACATACCTTTATAAAATATTTTTATTTAACTTAATATTAAGTTAATAAGTATTATTAAGTACTTAGTATAATATAGTTAAAATAAATATTTCAGTTACTTGCCGAAAGGTAGATCGCGTTTTACGTCTCGTAAAACAATCGCATAAAATATTATTTTATCGATATAGGTACCTCGCAAGCGAAGTCACTGGGCGGGGTTAGCTAAATGAGCCGGCACACCTGATATACCTAAATAAAATTATACGTCTTGATTTCGAATTTTATAGTAATGATGTCACCTGTTCTACTACTACCATGCTTGGAATACTTTATCTTATTTTCCTTAAGTTTACTTATTTGCAGAAAATAATTTATTATAATTATGTCTTATTTATTAATGTTTATGATATTAAGACAAATTCATAATAGAACTGGCTTTCTCACTAATCTGATTCCCAACCGAATTATGCTATAGCTATAGCTAGAAGTATTCATGCTGGGTGACTCTTATAAAATTGAGTATTTGCTATATCAGCTAAATGATTGTTATATGATTTAGCTAGCATAGCGTAGGTTTATAGTGATGTGCCGGATCGTTAAATGTGTATCCGCGGATACGGATACGGATGCGGATACGGATGCGGATACGGATGCAGATACGGATGCGGATACGGATGCGGATACGGATATTGTGTGTCAAAATCCGCAGATACGGATATGGATCTTAACTTTCTTACTCAAGCGGTGACCTTGAAAAGATTGTTCATGCCACTTGCCGATTTTCATAAAAGGATATTTCAACTTGCATTGCGCTACGCGGGTCTTTCTTTTGTTTTGTAATGTTTATATTTTAGTGTGACACTGGGCAGCATAGATAACGTTTGCGTTTGGTATTTAAGTTATAAAAGATTTTAAACTCAATTGATCTCAAAAAGATTTTTTTATTAATATTTTATCAAAACTGCTTCTGTGGTTCAGTGGTACTGTGTACGGATTACTACGCAGAGGTATCGGGTTCGATCCCCGGGTTGGGAAACGTGATATATGGCAACAGGCATCCCCTATTACATGGGACCCAAAATAAAATGGCGAATCGTGGTTGGTTAAACATCTCTGCCTACCCCTTCGGCAATAAAAGGCGTAAAGCTATGTATGTATGTATTTTATAAAAACTTCCTACAGTAAATGTTTGAATACATAATTATTTTAATAAGTTTATCCTAAAGATTTGTGATTGATCTCATTGTAAGGATTTTGTACCTTTGAATGATTTAGTATATAGATACTAAATCATTCAAAGGTACAAAATCTTTAGATAAACTTATAGAAGTTATGTACTATTGGTGTAACTCACTACGACAAACGTTCGCAATATAAAGGTGATTTTAAGAAATAAAAGAAATCAGAATGGAAATTAATACTTTGTCATTGCTACCTAATTATCTATATATAGAATTTCAATTATGTATTGAAAACTATAAGGCAAAAAATCCGTAAAAGATCCGCCAAAAAATTACGGATACAGATATGGATTCTTTTTCGCCCTCGGATATCCACGGATACGGATACGTATACAGATCTTCGGCATATCGCTAGTTTTAAACTCTATGATAATGGTTCGGTCAAATAACAAAAGACTCAACTGTAATATCCGCCAGATAATCGAAGCCAAACTGTAGAGCCTCAAACCAAACACTACCGTAAGGATGTCGCCCTGTCGACGCTTTTATCTGATACACTTCGGTGAGAAGGTAATTCTTTTTTCTCCATTTTACCATCAAACCATCAGACACAGTCTCCCTATTCGCACGCCTTGGCACCACATTTATAAAGTGTAAGGTTTCACGCCTAAACCAATAAAACGATTTTATCGCGAAAAAAAAACAAGTAACAGATTTTATCACGAAGAAATGGCTTAAAGGGGTTAAAATAGAGGATGAAAATTTGTATGAAAAATCGTTTATGTATAAACAGAGATATAACCGACTCTCACGCGGGCAGAGCAGCAGGCAACAGCTAGTTAGATATTAAAATTAAATTGTTGTCAACACTTTTGACGCACCTGCCTATTAAATTTAAAACATAGATAAATATGAACTTATCTACCTATTCAACTATGTATTAGTTTAGTTAATATCAAGTTCCAAATAACCTAGAAGAAATTTCTTGGATTTAGGTGTCAAGGTAATTTATTTTCAAACCTTTAAAGATTCAATAATTTAAACCACAGACCACAGAATATAAAAACAAATTATTAAAACATAAATAAAAGTATATAAATAACGCAAATTTTAATTTATGCGTGGGATTTTTCCATAAATAAACCATCGTAAAGGAGTTCAAAACACGTCGCGTGCGTAGATAACGTTCTGCTATATGATGATTTCCCATTTATTGCCCCCACGAAACCATGATTAACTTAATGTCTTGGCCTTAAATGCAAAAAGCGTGAAGCCAAATGAACAACAAACAAATTCCTTATTACGCCTCCATCTGTTTCCCAATAAACACATCCCTTTACGTTACAATTGTTAAAAATAACTTAAATAATTTAAACCCACTACCACCTTGAGTGTATATACACCTGTCATGAGTGAATTACTCATTATAATATTCGCATTAGTCGTAGTAGGAAAAATCCACTCGCGAGAGGCAGTCGTGACAGAAGTTATACTTTTAAGACCTGCAGGATTACAACGCAGACCGGCTTCCTACAGAGAACAAGAGAGAACTCAGACCCCATCACCAACATCACGATTGTATACGAATGCATACAGGCCAGCTAATAGCAACTACGAGCATTCGCAATCAACCCGCGGAAGTGACAACTTTAACCTTACGCCTTCGACCGTGAAGCAGATCGAGCCGCACCTTTTTATATCGACCAAGATATCTGACAAGATGGAACGACCTTTGGACGTTACTGGAAATAAATCTAGCAAGCAAAACAGCAGTGCTTCAGACAAGGATGTGAACACAGTGACGTCACCAAATGATAGTGTGAACTTTGTTGTGCCACCTAATAGAAGTATTAGTAGTGATTCTAAAAGTAATAACACGGATAAAATGCCATCGGTGGTAGACTTAGATGAACGTTCTTCTTTTAGTGGCGATCCTTGCCCTGTAGGATATGTAAGGTTTAATGGAGAATGCGTAAAGACGGATTAGTGATGTGATAAAAGATTATTTGGTGAAAATACGTGATAAAATTTGTGATGGTGAGATTTGGAGAAACTTTTGTGAGGTATTGTATTTTCGTCGGTACGAACAACATAAAGTTATGTGTGAAGCGCCAGTGTCATAATTATAAAAGTAACTTATCCTACTAAATATTGTTAAAGAAATTTGATTATACAAATAATTTAATTAGCAAATACGTAAGTAGAATTGTTTAATTTTTTATTAAACATTAAAATAATTATAAAATTCTCTGCATTTTTTTTCATCCTCGGCAGTCATGGGTGTATTTTACTAAAAAACTATTAAGTACCACCATTACTTACGTACTATTTAAAATGTCTTGAAGGCTTAGAAACTAGAAAACCTTTATTATTAAAGGCTACATTGCGTAGGTGTATGGATCTTTAAGTGATATATTTTTACTTATCATGGTAGTATAACTGGTATGTACTGTTTTTTATTGTGATACTGGTTTGTAAATATCTAATTTTAGATCATGTAAATGTAAGTACAATCAACATCTTACTGTTGGTATTATGTAGTTGAATTACCTACTTACATCTAATAGTACCTACACTATACCAAACTGAACACTTTGTTTTAGTGTACGCACCGTATGCACTAATTTCTAAAACTGCTAGTCGAATTTGGTAAAAATATTAACTATTGCATTTTGTCGTGAGGAAAGGAAAGATGTAGGTCATTAACGCGAGTGAAACTGCGCCTATGTCCAGCAGTCGACGTTTTTCGGCTAATATGGATGATTATGATAAATCTGCGCTGCAGACAGGTAGTTATTTTTATTTTGGAACATTGTGAACTGGGCGTATACCTACTTGTACTAAAGGAATAAATTATAAACAAAAACAATATTTATTTCTATCATAAAGGATATTAATAGATAATACAGTGCATACTAAAAATACAGACTCCTTTAGAACAGATTGATATCTGTACTTATTAAATAAATACTAATGAACTAATGAGTCATAATGAGATATAGGTAGGTACTACCTTCTATATCAATGTGCGTCGTTTAAGAAGCACAGCTGGTCGTAACGTAGACAGATTGATAATGATGATTATCAATATAATTTTATTGATATTATGAGGATTATTGTACGTAAACGGCTTAGGCACCTACTATGGAATAATGTTAATGTTCTCAGTTTTGGTAGGTACCACCATGGGAACACCTAACTAGGCTATCGTTTACAGTCCGACAGGTAAATGAGTATGCATAATTGCATAAAAAGGTGAGATGGTAAACATATTACATGTAATTTATTGTACTTGCAGTGCCTAGTACCAACTAAATAAGTCATGTATGTTTGACCACTCTTCAGGACCTAAGAAACCTTATAAAATATAACATTGACACTCTCAGTGCCAGCACTGGACATAAAAAATTGTTGATTTTTTAAGAAATATTATTACTTCATGCCTGATGTGTTGATGTCCTGAGTACCTATCTACTGGTGCACAATAATGATGGTAAAATGTTATTAAGTAAGTAAGTATGTTACTAATAACTTGTTACCCAAAAACGAAGCTCAATGTTTGTTCCAATCAGCCTTATTGGGCACTTGCTTCTCGCGGCGTGGTTTCACGTCTTTGCTTACTGCTATGCTCCCGTCCCCAGTAGCGTGATGTTACATAGCATATAACCTTCCTCAAGAACAAGGCTATAAAACGCAAAAAGAATTTTTCAAATCCGACTGGTAGTTTCAGAGGTTTGCGCGATCAAACAAACAAACAAACGCATCTTCTATCTATATAATAGTATAGAAGTATAGACTGATAGAATAGAAGTCTTTGTTCAGTAGTGTCTACTGCTGAACATATACCTACCTAATGCACTGGCAACTTCTAATCATCGAATATAATAAAGGTTACCTATCTATTATGGTTTGATATCTACGCTTAAATTTTGCCATGTTTGATCTACAACGTAGTAGTTCAAGGGTAGTAGATCCACGCTGGCTTCAGCATAAATGGGCCTAATCAACTGGGGAAGTACTACCCTCTCATAGAAGATCGACGTAAGAATAATCGTATCCGTAGGTACTATTGCGTTTCGTTCGATGAGTGAGTGCCGGTGACTCAATATCCCCTCTTTCCTTTTTCTTCGCCTTCCTCAATCCTTTCACCTACCTCAGTCCATTCACGGTAGGCAGCGGTTTCGCAGAGTCCTGTCATAGCAGGAGCTATGTTAGGCACTCTAATTCGTCCATGAGCGACAGTGCCTAACCACTTATCATCACGTGGTCTGTTTGCTCGTCTGCCACTGTCGGCAAAAAAAAAGTAAAAAATAAATACGTTGTCTACAGGTTTGGTCGTTCTTGTCATTCGAAAATTTACATTACTAACCTACATTAATAAAATTTAAGTAATGTAAATTTACATCTAATACGTTGGTATATATACGTATAAACAACGTAGGTCCTTATCATCAATTTACAGGTACACCTCATCGGGTCTATACTTATCAACTGTTTTCTTCAGGTCAGCGGCCTAAAAATGGTAGGTACATACATACCTACATTCATTTATTCAATAACAACTTTACATTGTGTTTGAATTACACACACATACAAAAATGACACAGTAAAATAATGAAATAATAATAATTAATTAAAGTAACAATAATAAGTAAGTCGTAAGAAGTAGAAGTTAAAAAAATTATACAAATTGAAAATACATTACATTATTGTCATCTAACGAATACAAACAACTTTTTTAGTAGGTAAGCCTGCAGTTCTGACTTAAATTAATTATCTAGAAAGCATGACCTTTAGCTCTCGTGGTAACTTATTGAAAATATTAAAATGCTGCCTTTATGCACACTATAGTCCTTTATTGCCCTTTTTTTAATAATAAACGCTCTCGTAATATTTATTATAAATGTAGCTTCCGCCCCAAAAATGAATGCTGTATCTGAATTTGGACTCAACTAGAGCATAATATAGGTACCATTTTTAGATATTGCATGGTGACTTCATTTCTGAGACTCCTAAGTTGTACGTAACAAGCAATTCTTTAAATTAGTTACTTAATTTTTTCCAATTAAGGTGCTCATCTACATGAACCCACAGACATGAACTTTATTTGTGCTACTGTTTCCAAAATCTACCCCAAGCACAGTGTAAATTATCCCTGTTCTTTGTTGTCGATCGAAACAACATTACATTTGTTTTGTTAGAATTTGATTTTGGACTATTGGCTGCTAACCACTTATAAAAAAATTGTAGCGCTTCATTCTCCTTTAAACTGAGACGATTGATGTTATCGCCTAATATTATGGCATTAGTATCATCCGCGAACACAATTAAAAAAAAATTCAAAAAAATCACAAGGGCAATTTATGATTTTTTGCTTGTGATTTTTTTTATACAACTTTGATGGTAAACATGCATACGGCGGCCGACCTGTAGGTAAGTGGTAACTTTAATGGCTGTGTTTCCCAAGCATTGCAGAAGTAGTACCTAATGCTTAGAAAACACAACCAAGCCGTCGCCTACCACGGAGAAGGGAATGAGGAAGGAAAAGGGAAACGGAAGAGGACGAAGACGGTATTTGGGCTGTCGGCGCTCTCACTCACCGAGCGAAACACATAAGCATGAAAACTAATATTCTTACGTCGATCTTCTATGAGAGGGTAGTACTTGGGTCCATCCATAATAATCCAATTTTTTTAATAACACCTCGTGGTTAACATTGTCAAACGCGGCACTTAGGTCTAAAAAGATACCAGCCACTGCCATCTTTTGATTAATTGATTTAACAAGTGTTTGAATAACATCTTGTGTCCCAACCGTAGGTCCCAACGCTAGTTTGATATCCGAAACTTTTTAGACTTTTTATTAATTTTCTAAAAATCTTTGACAAAGTAGGCGAAGCAGCGAAATAGATACAGAGACGCGTCACTTTTTGAACCAATTTTAAGGACTGGTATTATTTTTGCTATTTTAAAGTTTCTAAGAAAATAAACCTGGCAAAAACAGTCATTATAAAAATCACAAAAGGCCCTGTTAGAATGTCAATATTCTCTTTAACTACAACTATGGGTATCTCACCATAACCACAAGATATTTTATTTGCCATTTTGTTAACCAGTTTGAATATTTTCCTTGAAGGTCACCAAATCCCATGTAATCTGATTTTCTATCACTTCACGTTGGTATCGAAGATAAATGGGCATAGATACAACTATAACCAAGGCATGGCTTCGGTCAAATACGTGTTAGCACACAGTACGACTAACGAACAGACGAGATTACTGCTATTGTCAGAACAGGATTTCTCCAAATAGTTCTAAAGGCTCTAAATAAGGTCAACATAACAGTACGCTGCGTCATTCGTAAGGTCAACGTATTACCCTACCTACGTCACAATACCAAAGTCAGGTGGAAAATTTCCCTACTAACTACGTCTCTGCACTAATCCGTTTGGCGATAAGTGAATTCACTAGTACACTGTAAATGTCATTAGACCAGCATCGGTATCGCTTGAGTGAGTGATCTGTCTCATAATCAGCACATCTTTGGTCACCATTCTAAAGCAATAACTTTCAAAGAAAGGCTTTTACCTACCCACCTTCTGAATAAATTTTACTTCAATTTTCTTAAATTATTACTTAAAATTTAAATTCAAACAAATTCTTTCATTATAGTACAGCGACTGTCCTCGCTGGTTTTAGCAGAAATGGGCCGAGACGATCGACGTAAGAGTAGTAATATCCATACTAATGCGTTTCGTTCGGTGAGTGAGAGCGTCGGAAAGGCCCAATTTCCTCCCTTTCCTCTTTTCTCAACTCTCTCATTTCCTTCACATATTCCATTCCCAGCCGCCATAGTGGAGTGCCCCCAATGAGTATAAAACCACATCGTCTTTGAGTGCCCCATACCAGCAGCAGTCTATGACTATGTTTTTTGGTATGGTGGCCACCACTTTTGGATTCCACTGACTGCCTACCATCAGGCAGAGTAGACAATTGCCCGTCTTTCCTTTTTCCTCACCTCCCTTAATCTCTTCACCTGCTTCACTCCTTTCGCAGATTCCCTAGCATTGCTCCACTGAGTCGTCCATGAGTGACAGCTATCACTTACCATCACGTGGGCTGTTTGCTCGTCTGCTGTAAAATCTTCACTGAATCAGGCTATTGAAAGCTAACGTTCGTGCGTACAGTCGCATCAATTACTTAACAATTACTTATCTACTTATGTATAGTCGACCATAAAATTGCTTTACCACCCTTAGAGTAAATACGTTTGCATAACACAAAAAAATAATGTCTATCATTGTTTGCAAGTTAACTCAATACAGTGACATTGTCACAGTCATATTGAGTCTTAAGGAAATTTAGTTTTGATGGAATTTTTTGTCAAATGTGGTAAAGCAAAAATATGTAGTCGACTATATACTTACCCAATGGCGGCATACATGTTGGTATTTTAAGAGGTATTACGATTAAGAGGTTTTGTGGTTTGTTAGTGTTGTTCCGCTACTTACATTGATGATTTGTTGTTGTTGATGATTGATTGATTCTTTATAATTGCGTTATTATCTGAATCAAATTATGTAAAGTAACAACTACGATATTGGTGCCTGCTTTGATGATAATATGTGAGGTTACAAAGGTACATTGCCGATTTGTTTTTATACCGTTGACACGGAAAACAAGAATAAGACTTGTCAGATATTGAAGTGATAGTCACTAAATAATTCTTAAATACAAAGATGTTATAGATTGAGAACATATCTAAGTTTTTGCGCTCAAAATAGAGCAAGAGCAACAAAACAGAAAAATATAGAACACAGTACTAGTGTCCACAAAAATTGATCCCTCCAAGGTAGGTATTTAGATATCCAATCCAACAAGTCGATGAGTCAGGGACATACTTATCTATCCTATTTATTTGCAAACCTCAAATGTTTGTTTGATACCAAAATGTATCTAATAATTTAAACTATTAGTTATTAAAGTTAATCAAACAAAGCTAAACAAGCATACCTAACAAAGACACTGCCACATCGATTAATCCTCATTTATACCACCATCTAACTCATTCATGCCAATTTGTACCTAACCAATGATATTCTATTTAACTAACTATCTGCCGATAATTACTATTTTGACTTGCTAGTTCTTTTATCCGACTGACCCAGAAGAAGGGTTATGTATTTCGAGCGTAGGTATGTATGTCCGTTTCGTTGTGAGCTTCTGTAGACTAAACGGCTTAACCGATTTTAAAGTGTGTGAAGGTGTCATTAGATTAGCTTCCTCACCGGAGTGCCTAATGCTATGTGACGTCAGCACAAAACCAATATGCAGGACTTAAACTGTTAAAAACTAGGAATACGCTCTCTGCGTAATTGATACATTTTAGTCAGTCGGATTTTTTTAATTAATGTTTTCTTGTCAATATCAGTGATTTGGCCAAGTGCAAGTTAGAAAACATACCTACATGTATATTCCCTTGGCAAAATTAACGTTGTAGTCCATATTAGGCATATAATTATGAACCTGCTCAGAGCATTTGTTTAAATAAATTAGTAGGTATAACATGTATGTAGGTAGACTCTGGTCCAAAACTGTGTAGAGGAAAGAAAATTTAAACGAAAGAAGAATGAGTAAGTAGGTATTACTATTACCTTTGACTTATTTAATAAATAACAACTTTGTTTTAGCAACTTATTGTTTTATGTTATTGCCCGACTGCCGAAGTCAAGAAGGGTAATGTTTTTCGAGTGTATGTATGTATGTATTTATCTATGTATGTATGAATATATGTGTGTGTGTATGTATGTCTATTTCTTTGGCACGCTCTACAGCTTATGGCTTGATGGATTTTAACGTATGAGGTGTCATTAGATTCGTATTGATTGTGGGAGAGACAAAGGGTATATAAAAATTTAATGTAGTGTCAGGACGAGAAAAGAAATTGGGTTTCTTTCTTTCACTTTGTTTCAGGCAGGCGGGATTTTTGTTTTTTTAATAATATATATTGCTTGTTTTCCTTGAGTGTATAAATTGTTATTGAATAGGTAATGTAATCTAAGAATTACCTCTGCGTTGGCTGATAAGCCTCTTTTTAGCATTGTTTTTGATCAATTGATTATAATAAGTTTATCTTAACAATTACAATAAAAAAACAACTCTTTGTACTGTTAAATCAAAAATTTACGATTTAATTAGATAATAGTGTTAATACGACACTGATTACCTATTTATCAGGTTATTAAATAATGATATTATTATGATTGATGAAAGAAATCAGTGCTAATCGAACGTATGAATTTTTGTATGAAGATTTTACACGGAAGGCTCACAGTTCCTTGTGTATCGTAGAAACAATCAGGTGAGTAGGAGGTACAGACAAAAAGTATATTTAAACATAATTATTTAAATGTTATGTTATACGTTAAATGTAGAATTTTCCAAAGCTGAATTCTATGTTGTTCTTTGCTGATACGTAAATACAATAGGAGTAACAGGGTCTCTTATTTATAGCTACACACTTTTTCTCTGTTAGATTCAACTCTACTTTGGAATGTTATAGTCTTTGTAGCAATCGTATAATGATTCAGTAGGTAGATACTCAAATATAAATTTTCACAATATGGTGATTCGTGTCTTCAATATTAAGGCTATATACCTACCTAATTACTAAGATATTTTAAAGGAAATTGGCAACACATTCAGAGTACCTCGGTACCTAATCAAC
This sequence comes from Parascotia fuliginaria, assembly GCA_963082885.1. Lineage (NCBI taxonomy): Eukaryota > Metazoa > Arthropoda > Insecta > Lepidoptera > Erebidae > Parascotia > Parascotia fuliginaria. Next base: position 12,761,900 of record OY720173.1, on the reverse strand, counting down.
ACTCAAACTTTTTGCTTTAGTTTTGAATAAATACTGGCTATTGAAAATCTTATATGTTCATGTAAGTACATAGGTTACAGACATGCCGGTTGCATTTTCCTTAATTACTTTTAATCCTAGGTAAGAGATAGGGTATAATGGATAATGACAGCCAAGCATTTAAAAAAGGAATTTAATTGTTCCGTATTTCTAAGAACTAACTAAGAACTAACACTACGTAACTATAGAAGAGATGTTACAAAAACAGCATCTAAGAATATAAATTGTTAAGTCCTTATTTCCTGTAACTTGTAATAACATGGCAGATATAGTAGGTAGGTACTTATTCAAAGAGTAGTTTGTACACGTTATACGTAGGTAGTGCCTAATATATTATGGAACTAGCTGTTGCCCGCGACTTCGTTCGCGTGAAAATTCAGATGGGTGCCTTTATGAGAATATTGCGTGCCTGATTTTATGGCAATCGTACATTGTATCAGTATTATCCGTCTCTATGGCGAATCCAGTTTAAACCCGCTACCGCTAAAACTGACTAACCACTTTCACACAAACTTGCGACTCTTATTTGCCCATTTAATAAGGGTGGTTTCTGAATATTAAAAAAAGAGTATTTTCTAGTAATTTGGTAATCCTACTATAAAAACTATAGAAGTTTCATACAAACTTTGCCACCCCTTTATACCCTCTTAGGGGATGGATTTCGCAAAATTCTGTCTAAGTGAGCACCTATATTCTAATAGGAATGACAATGCAAAGTTTGAGATTCCTAGCACTTGTTGTTTCTGAGATTTCTTGATAAGTGAGTGAGTGACCTTTTGGGCTTCGCTCGCGTGAATGTCGTTTTTTCCAATAGACATTTTTATATTGTTTAAATACTGTTTTTCATACTATTTTTTATCTCCCCCTCACTCCCCCTCACTTCCCCTTCACTTCCCTCTCACTTCCCCCTCACTTCCCCTCACTTCCCCGTTACTTCTCCGTCACTTTCCTCTCACTTCCCCTCACTTTCCCCTCACATCTCCCTCACTTCTCCCTGGCTTTCCCCTTACTTTCCTCTGACTTCTCCCTGACTTTCCCTTCACTTCTCCCGCATTTCCTCTTCACTTCCCCCTCACTTCTCCCTCACTTCCCTCTCACTTTCCCGTCCCTTCCTCCTTCTCATCAGTTCCTCCTTTTCCTCCCTCCTTTCCCTCCCTCCCCCTCCCTGTAAATTTCGAGTCGCTAGCTTCAGAAGCTAAAGATATTTGAATAGAATATTTCATCCCTAATTTCACCCCTCTAAATCCACCCCTGTTAAAATAAAATTATAAGGATATTTTTTATTTAAATAGAAGTATTCCAAAATAAAATTTCAAAACTGTAAGTTAAAAAATGAAGAAGATTCATATAATCGATTTCATTCCTTTTCACACACTTAGGAATTAAATTTTAAAAAACCCTTTTTTAGTACAACCTCTAGACATTTAGACAAACACACCCTCCAAATTTCAAGTCGCTACGACCAGCAGTTTAGGCTGTGCGTTGTCTGTTAGTCAGTCAGTCAGTCAGGACAAAGCCTTATATAATATGTATGGGTGTATGGATGTATGGATTAGACGTATAGCCATCGGGGATCAAAGCATACAGGCTGCTAGGAATGCTAACACGTAATGAGCCACATAAAGGTAACCGTGCGAAAAACAGCTAATACTTAGATCCACGCCCACAACTTTTAGTTGTGTCTGACCTTGGGCTTTATTAATTGTCATCGTGAAACATAGGCTCACTGGAAACTGGACTCATTTAAAACTAAACGGAAGATTGTTTAGAATGAGCGGAATCCGAAAAATAAAAACGCTATCAGCTAATTCCGTAACCTGTTAAAGTCTCTGTTTCTATCAGATTTCGTAGTAAATAAACAAATGTTCGACGTGATTCTTTAAATTGGCATAACTTTTTTATTTATGAACCGATTGACATGAAAGAAACACTAAAGTTAAGTGAAGCTTACCACAATGTAATAGTGAAAACCATATCTAAATCGGATAAGCCGTTTCTGAGATTAGCGTGAACAAACGCACAGACAAACAGACAAACAGACAAACAGACTAACAGACAAACAGACAAACAGACAAAAATTGTAACAATCATTGTTTTGGGTTCTATTTGCGTTGATAAAGGCCCCAATAATTTTTTTTCTCATATATCTTCCATGTACAGACAGCGATCGGTTACATTTTTATTATATGTATAGATAGTTTTAGATGATACATAAGTTCCTACATAGAAACACTTAATTTAGCTATAAGTGTTGACAAATCCCTATCATTATAGGGTAATATCCTTAGACTAATTATGACATATACTTATATAATATTGATATCATTATTATAAGAATTTAAGGTAATTATCCTATTAGGTAAATGTATTAGGCAAAAGGTTAGTCAAAAAGAACTGAAGTACCCGATGAGGCTAATTATTCTTCATTTTGACAAATCAACTGGCATATTTAAAAAAATTAAAATGAATTTAAAAGCTTTACGTATAAAGTTTGTTTATAAATACTCTTAATGCTTATGCATTTATACACTAGTGCAGCATAGAGGTCTTGAAAATTTTGTTTGAAATGCTTTAAAAACGCGCGTGTAATTTTTCGTAAGGTACTGTAGCGTCCATCATGTAGGCACCTACTGAATGTAGTGTAATTTACCATCTGAAAATAAATGAATTAAACAGTGATACCGGCAATCTGCTAAAGCTAAAAACAAATTGAAATACCTATAACAATGAAGACTAGGAGCAAAGTATACCGAGATTATAAAAATTATAGCTATTAACTCATAATTTAGGCACCGATAACATCTACATTACATAGTCATGCACAATTTTAACGACGATTGTTATTACTAACATTGTCTATGTAAAATATGTAATTTTCGTTACAGAATGAAAGCAGTGCTTGTATTGATGCTGTGTGCCTTGGCAGCGGCGGCGGCAGCCCCCAAAGTTGACAAAACTAGTGTTGTCGCTGAATTAAGTAAGTCATCCTCGTAATTACCACCTCATTCTTTCTCATCTCTTGAACTGACGAGAAGTTCTGAGATATTTGCTATCTGATCTTCGTTACATCTTTAACGGATTCGCAAGGATGGCTTTTTAATATGCTAGTTTGATTATAAATTGGTTTATCACAAGGTACCATTCTTTCCCCCTTTCAATTTTCTTATTAACTAACTTCAATAACCATTATCTCAGGCGTATCATTTGAAGACTTACAGTTTTATTTTGAACTGCATATATTGAGAACTTTCTTGTGCCATTGTGATTTCTGTAATACAATATTTACTCATAGATAAATGTATAAAAACACATTTCTTGAAGATTTAATTTATTTAATTTATATAGTTTGTGTTAAGTACCTACATCATTACATATTCTAAAGAGTCATAAGCTGAAGGTATTTTATGTCATATTGATTATTTTTAAATAATCTTTAAAGGAAGATGTTGCGAAAATTGAATCAATCTCATATTGTCTGTGTCTGAGTATGTTGAAAAAAGATGGATATTAGACATTTTATACTTACTGAGTAATATGCTCAGTTTCACAAAGCTAATTTTATATAGGTAGGTACATTTCTATTATTTTAAAATAACTATGTATGTACCTATCTAATGTAATAATAGATACTTATCATTGGCATGGCAAATTCTTATTGACTTAAGTAACTATAATGATTATTGGCGCAGAGATTAATCACTTAGATAGGTTAATTACCTGTGAATACGTAATACCTATGCCTGTACTTAAATAATGTGACTTGATTTTTTGGCAGATAAGGTGGAGAATCAAAATTGGATCGTGGACCAGGCTGTGAACCAATTGATTCGCCAACTGTTCGCTTTTATCAGGCGCATCATCAATAATGGCTCTGATATCTTCGGCATCCCACCTCTGGATCCCCTCGAGCTCGAGCATTTTCGCCTTTACGTACCTGCTGGACTCATAAAGTAAGCTGGTCAAATTTTTTTTGATGATTAGTTATGATTTATGATTATGACAGATAAATAGTAGAAATTTTATATCATCATCATCATACCAGCTGTTATTATCCCACAGCAAGGAAAGACCTCTTCTCATATAGAGAAGGCATGAGCACTAAATTGCTTACTTGAGTCGGATTGGCAATTGTAGACCTTTTTTTTATTCAGTTCAGGTTTTTAGGTAGTCCAAGTGAAAGAAGGAGGTAGTCCAGGAGTTGTTTACTGACACCGAAAATCGGTTATGTCCACAATAAACATAGCTTCACGCCTTTTTACTCCCAAAGAGTTAGGCGGTGTTTAACTACCCATCCACAATAAACTTCGAAATTTGATGAGGCATGAGTGTATAGTACTCGTATTTTTAATATTCTGTTTTAATATATCATATTTATATTGTATATTAAACTTCGCAGCCTCGACTTGGATCTGAGGAACGTGTTCTTTACTGGCATGGGTGGTTTCGTGATACACAGGAGCCGTTTGGATCTTTCAGACCTTTCCTTCGATCTTGATATTTCTGTACCCTCTCTGTACCTGTCTGCTGGTAAGTGTAATTTTATCTTATAATTCAATAATTTGCTGTTCTTTAGTGTCTGCTGATTTATTTGTACATAGCTGATCCTTTTTCAAATATGGTGATGGCCTTACAACTCCTCGCAGTGCATGCTGCTATAGGTTGCACGAATACCGGACGCAGATTATGGGTTTCAAATTTTTATATAGGTGCAAATTATTTAATATAAGGTAAGTATATACCATACAATTATTGTAATCCTCTAGATGTTTTTCAATACGCCCAATGACATTAAATATTACCTACTGATAGTGTGTTTATCATTCAGTTCCGTCACAATGAAATGGATTCATAAAATGACGGATAATTGTAAAATACATAACACGATTCAGGGTCATTGCTAACGTTGATGGAGCTTTATCATTATCACTGACGTAACGATCAACTACACTGATAATACCATCTGCAATTAGTTGTGTAAAACTACGCCACAACATACCTAGGTACCTAGTATAGTAAACAAAGTCAGAAAAATAAGAAAATTATGATTTAGTTGGATATTTGTTTCGTTTGAGTGACTTCTTACAAAAAGACAATAACTAAGTTGGTAGGTAGGCACCGGCTTATACCTATTAGACGGTGCTTATTACCTACTTTTTTAGGAAAAATCGTTTTTTAATCTTGATGTTTAGGTGCAGGTTTAATTAAGTATTATCTTTACAATTTTTTATTAAAATTAGCAAAATTTCTCTGAAAATAATTGCCGTACAAATTCAATCATCTTAACATCCTGTATTTGTTTCAGAGGAGTACGATCTGATAGGTGACTTGTTTACGGCAATCCCTCTATATGGCAAAGGTGAAGCAGAGTAAGTAATACTATTGTATATTAGGTCTTACTAGTTTTAGAATACCTAGTTAACCAATATACCTTGGTACTTTATAATCCAAAGAGGTCGAAAGAAATTCTTCAGTGCAAAGGTTTAATGAACGTGCAAACGTTAAGTGTCATAAATACTTAGTATATTTTAGTATTATAGTAAACGCACACAATTTCATTTGAGTTTCGATACAGTGCGATGTCACAGTAGATATTAAGTCCGTTGAGCTATTATCCCGTTGAGATGGGCGCGTCATTGCCAAGTCACGGTGTGAGCATATCGCATACGTTCATCGGACATCTACGCTGATCAAACGTTAATGTGTATGCTTTATTTATAGCTACACTTCTTACTCACAATCAGAATGTTCCATCTAATACTTAACTAAATAAACCTTGACAAATTCCGTCTAAAACGTTACCTTTTTTGTTAGTTGTAAGTAGCACTTAATTTTTTGCATGACCTTTCCGTGGAACAGTAGATATACTTACTTTACGTCGCTTCCCTATCACTATTATAAATTATTGTATTGTTTATTTCAGATTCAAAGTAGATGAGTTCCGATTTAAGGCTAAACTGTTCCTGGAACAATCCGAGGATGGCAGATCCGTTCTTATCGGCAGAATCGAAAACGCTGCCTTCGAAGTTCCTTATTTCAAGGTAGCTACCTATAATTTTTATTTGCAGCTAGCTTTCCACGGCGCGGTTACACCCGCGTTGCGCTCTGCTCCCGTCGTCAGTAGCGTGATGTTACATAGCCTATATAACCTTCCTCAAAAATTGGGCTATGATACGCAAATAATTATTCAAATCCGACTGATAGTTCCAGAGATTAGTGCGTTCAAACAAACAAACAAACTCTTTCGCTTTATATAATAGGTAATTAACACATTAAGGGAACAGCTAGGTAGGTAAAATAAATCATTCCAACCCTAGCAATAGTACACAGTAAGTGTCACCTGTACAGAAAAATAACAGTCTGTTGCTGGTTTCAGTTAGAATGATCCGGATCTACCTAAACGTCTAATTTCTTTAGTTACCTTACTTAGGTATGCTAACGGCCTTTTATCCCATTAAAACTGTAATTCCAATTATCAGGATCAGACGAAATGTAATGTACCTAGATAATAACATGATTTACTTACTAATATTTATTTCATGGTTTGTTTCAGTCTGGCATGACTGGCGTGATCGGCGGTGGTGATATCGACGCTATCGCAAACGCTATTCTCGAGGACGTAATCGTCGACTATGTAAACAGATTTCAAGGCGCTATTGCTTACGGTGTCGCCCATTTCTTGCCTGGCGTCGTAAATCCTTTCTTAGGACAACTCGACACCTGGAAGTACATCGCTCTGTTGCCGAGACCACGTACTGTCGAAGCCGTTGTTGAAGCATAAGACATACGTGGATGTACCTTAGGTTACCTACTCCATGAAATTTCAAGCCGTGAGATACTAAGACTTGATGGTTAGGTAAGATCAGCAATAATAAATAAACTTGGTTTTAAATCAGGAATTGTTTGATTAATTTGGCGTGAGATTGGGGATACCTGTATTAGCTCACAATTTATATAGTAGATGATTTAGTAATGTTCCTCTTTTTATGAATGTCAAGGAATGGAATGGTGAATTGTGAAAGTCAAGGTCTACTATAAAAATTACCAGACAAAGAATCAAAATTAGGTACTACATAATATCTAAAAATAGTTTATTGCACAGATATTATTATGATTATTTTTAAGAATAAGTAGGTATATTATTTACTTAGATACGATTATAAAATTGTGCTGTATAATCTATACATCTTAGTACATTAGTGAAGTCAATTTAGTTAATCAGCTGCATAGTCCCATTCCTCGAACCAAACTTCTCGGCAGACTCCAGATACGTCCAATTGATAGCCATCGGGACAGTCTGCATCCCAAATAGGCGAATCTTCACCGTACGCACTTTGTATCACAATACTTTTGTCAATATTCTGAGGTACCATAACCTTTTCTTTAACCGCCAGTTGACGTGAAATAACATTACACACAAACAATATTAGAATTAAACATAAACTGCGTTTCATTTTGTATAGCTACGGGTGTATAACAGTATCGAGATGACTGAGTAGACTGAGGATTTGGCAGTTTATCACAATACGATTTGATTATGAACTTCCTTCACCCACGCTAGTCCTGTAGGTATACGAGAATGTACATAGTGTACTCGTATGAACTATACACACATACAAAGTTATCTACAACATGACTTGGAGCAAAATCCCGGTTTCTAGACGATTAAAGTTAAATTTTATAAAAGTTTGAAATGAAAATAAGATAATTAGGGACTGTAATACACACGCCACATAAGTACATCATCATACCAGCCACTTAATACCCCTTAATAGGGAAGAGCCTTTTCTATTAGAGAAGGCATGAGCGTTGATCGCCACGCCACGCTTGCTCAATGCGGATTGGCAATTTCCATTTGTACCCCGTACCCCATGTGTACCATAGATAATTTATGGGTAAAATAAATTATCCATGGTACAGTTAACCGGACTACGGAAAATTTTTGTTCCGTAGTGCGGTTGATCGGACCACGGAAGATCTAGTGCTTATGGTAGGTAACCTTTTTGATAAAATATTATTGTCTAGTAAATTTCCTCATCTGAAACTATTTAATATTGACATTATGTTGCACATTGATGTATTTATTGCAAAGTTTATTCATTTTATCACAGTTTTTGGACAAAGACACCGCACCAACAACTGTGTCGAGGGTTGGAATTCAAAGTTAAATCGGGCAATCAATAAAAATAATGTCAACATATTACGGCTTTTAAATAATTTAGAAAATATTGATAGGCAAACACAAATTAAAATTATAAAATGACAGGACAGGACAAAATAGGATATATTAAAAGATGATGCGATAAGACATGTTCAGTTGCAGTATATTAAAAAAGAAATTGTTTTAGGCCATGCTTTAGAAAAGCTAGCAAATATTAAATAACTCGTCTAGTTAAGCCCGTGCCCCTCATATTGTATGCAGCTGGTTTATTTCTTTTTAATAAAAATGTTACGATGTATAGTCTGTCAAGAAAGTCGTGACAATAAATGAGGGCGCCACTGTTATTTAACTGGTATCATTTGTACTAGGACTAGAATAATTAAGATAATTGTAATGTTATTGTTAAATTTAACTTAAGCACATAATTTATCAATCATATATAGGTAGATATTATAATCATAATTTGAGCTTAAAATTAAGTACATCATAACAAATTGTGTTGTTTATGTGCCTTAAATGTAAAAACGGCAGTGGAGCTGTGAGTTCGAATCCCGCCGGCAGAAGCAATGTGAATTTCACTTTGTGGAATTTATAAGTACTAGTCAAAGGATATACGATCTGCTAGCGGTGAAGGAAAACATCTTGAGGGAAACCACATGTCCTAAAAGAAATTTTATGGGCATGTCAGATTCACCAACGCGCATTAGGCTGTGTGATTATTTATAAGGTGAAACCCGTATAAATATTATTAAAAGACTGATTCTAATTCAAAAGTTAAAAACGCAATAGGCAACAGTAAATTTCAGCCACTTTGAAATAATAATGATGAATTAATGATATCAACATTAGAAAGAAAATTTAGCTGAAAGTATAAAATAAACAGATTTAATCAAAATAAAACAATTTTTCTGTTCTGATTTTTATTTTTTGTAAGAAATACCAATAGATGTAATAATCTGCCTAAAATGCTCAAGACTGCTATCATAACCCAAGTCTTCTTGACAACGGCAAGCAATTTTCTTAATGAAGGAACTTCCTTTCGTACCGTATGAAAGAATTGTATCTTTTCAGCATTTAGCATTTTTTTGGATCGACCATTGCGATGTTTTCCAGGTGTGGTGAATTTGCCATTGTTGTTGAAACATTCATTTACAATACGACGGACTTTCTGATTTGCCTGAAATCATCATTTTAACATCTTTCAGAAAAGAATATTTCATACTATATACTATAATTATATACTTATACACAAGTGTAATAAAAGTATCAAAACCATCAAATTGATCTATAAACTGTTGTAGATTATGTAATACTTAACCTCAAAATATCGCATTGTAAACATTATATGTATTTATCTTAAACAACGATTTTGTTTAGCATCTCTAATTACAATATGTGTAGATATAAGTAAAACACTATTACATACCAGTCATTTTATCTGTACGTGCGTACACATCATCTAAATCCCATAAAACTCGACCGGTTCGGTGTATTCAGTAAAACATTGTTTGTATACATGGAAAATGATTTCTCTACCAGCACTTCGAATAGATTTACTCATGGTGACAGTATTTCTGTTAATTCATAGTACAAACACTACTAATTTGTAACTTTAAAAATAATTTTGTTGATAAACAATAAAATTATCAGAGGTTGACATTTAAACTACCACCATAGACATGTAAATACTGGGTTGCCTAATTAAGAAAAATATTAGTTCCGATTTTATTCTTTTCACGACTTTCTTGACAAACTGTACGAATCTATTGAGCTTTTATTTCTATAAGGTCAGTGAAAATAAAAACTTAAAAACGTATCGAAATGACAACCTCCTTCATTTTTTTAGATGGTTAAAATGCTAGTTCTCAGTGATCACTTAAATACTCTCAGAGAATTAAATTGTCAATAACGACAAGTCCAGGCATAAAAATCTAACTCTTAACCGTTAAAGAGTCTTCCATCATCAGCTCAGCATTAGGAGGTGATGATCGAAAAACGTAGTTAACAATATTTGTAACATTAAAGGGTTACCCCCTCTTTAAAGAAAGTTTAGGTATATTGTATATTATGAAAATTCCCATAGACAAGGCAACCGGACCACGAATTTTTTCAGTGTCCACACTGAATGATAGTTTTTTTAATCGTATAACTACGGAAAATTATTTTTTTCCGTAGTCCGGTTGACCGGACAACTTAACCGTACTACGGGTAAAAGATGGCAATTTCAGGCATTTTTAATTTAACTAAAAAAATGGAACACTATGGAATTATAATATAATAATAATAGTAATAATTCATTTATTTCAGGCATCAAGGCCCATACAATGAACTATGCAATTAACCTAAAATACATATAAAATATAAAATAATACACTATTTTTGTATCGGCGTCGTGTTACGCTGAGCTGTGTTGCATAAAGTTCCACGGAAACCACGATACAGAACACCTTTCGGGCAAAACTCTTCTCTACGAAATGTTTCCATATGACTAGTCGGCACGCGCACCACAAACGAATTAAAATTCGTAGTATGACGTGCTTCCAACTTCTCGAGTCTCAGAATAAAGTTTGTTTTTATTCTGATGTACTCCACGACCTCCTCAACCTTCGTGGAGTGATGTAATCGGGACACGTACAACTGCGTTGATGGCATTGCAGGACGCAGAAGCATATTTGATCCCGTCAGCGCGGTTCCGCACTGATTTAAACAACTATGCTTCTTTTTCTTCTTTTCGACCTTAATGAAGCCGTCCTTGTTCGTGTCCTTCTCTCGAGCCGATTTTTTCTAATCCTTCTGTACGGGTATGACTCCTTGGCGTCTTGGTTGTGGCATAGGTTTGCTGAAAGCAGCAACATCCTCGTAGGCACGTGTAGGGGTCGAAGTATTCGTACCTACACATTTCGCTGCATCGACACTTCGCCTATCCCTATTAACAGAGTAGGATATGCAATTTCCGTGATTTTCTTTTTATTGTACTATTGACCTAAATAAATCATTATCTTTCGATGGATTTAGAAAAAAGTTAATATTTCTTTATATTTTTTGAAATAGCCATGTTAACAAAGTCGTATACGGCACAAGTGTCCATTAACAATGATCGATGTTAACTTTTAACACTTTTAGCGGGTTGCGAGGGGAAGATGCGCAGGCGGTTGTGCCAGTACGAAGCATGTTAAAGGGGCGTGCGCACTTTGCGTGTTAGTTTAATGTTAGTTCGTATTTTTAAGTTTTTCTTATAATAAGTGTTGTTCCTATCAATCAAAACGATGAGTCGATCAGCCCGTTTAATAAAACTTGCGACTAAACAATTTAAAAACAAGGACAAGTGAGTTGACGAAAATATTTCACCTAATCTAGAAGAACAACATGAAGAAACAGGTAATTATTTATTATTGATATTTATGAATCTTAGCATATGGAATAAATTCTAATTATTTTAGAGTGATTTTATTTTGTTTTCGAGCTTATTAATTAGTTGCTGTCATCCATTGAAATGTCCAATTAAAATTGTAGGATGTACCATATTCGACATTGTTAACCACTTTTTGTAATACGAAGAATGTCAGTAGTACCACATCTGACATTTTTGTTAGTTTAAATACATATTCAATTTGTCGTATGTGGTACTACCTACATTTGTAACTGCATCTTGTAATATAAAGTATGTTGGTAGTACCACATCTAACTTTAATATTAGTTTCAATATAAATTCAACTTGCCGTATGTGGTACTTTCTACACTGTTAATGGTAAAAATCTTAAAACTCTTTGGGGGATATGGTTGATATTGATTCGTTAGGTGATAGCTTATATATTTTATGAGTCGTTTGTGGTACATACTTATTTTATTGATTGCTTCTAAACTAATTTTTTTTCAGTTCGTGAAGAATCGTCGGTATCAGATTGTAGTGAATTAATTCAGCTGCATGAATTGATTGGAGATGAGGTATTTAATGATAACAAAAATAATGAGTCTATTGCATCTACATCAAGTAATTTATTAACGCTATCAGATAATGTTGCTTGTGACCTTGTTTTTATAGATAAGACGCCTATGCCATCAATCGCCAACCTTGCATGAAACTTGTAATGACCCCTTTTGCGTAAACGAAAACCCACCAATCTTGACTAGCGATGATTTGTATGGAAACCCATCTACACCTTCCATGACTTCCATTACAAGTGTTTATACGGGTGTTATAAACATTCACTAAACGTGTTCAATCTCGCCAGTCCACTTTTAAAAATGATAAAGAAAAGTAGAGACTACAGCATAAAAAGGATTGAATAGTAAATAAGAGAAAGACTTTAAAGAATCAAAGAAAAAGTTTTACTAATTATAGAGGAAAACAAGTACAGGAAAAGAAGTTAAAAGAAGCATGTAACGAAAAAGTCGGTTGAAATATGCTACCAAATTTAGTGAAACACAGCGCAATAGGGTTTTTGAAAAGTTTTAGAAGCTCGGAGATCGTCAACGGCAAAGGCAATTAGTCATTTAATATACAGAAAAAATACCCAAACGCCTTCAAACAACTAAGGTAACTAAACATGATCGGCAAAACACATTCCGCTATTTTCTTCCCAATGAAATGAAACAAAAGTATGCAAGACTATGTTTCTTAACACAATATCTACGGGGAAGCGAATTATATCTATGGCATGGAAAAAGTATGATGGGAAAATAAATGTAGTTGAACACAAACGTGGAAAATGCGAGCACAAGAAAAGAGTAATAGATGATGACATGATCAGAAGCGTGTGTGATCACGTTCAATCATTTCCCTTGGTGGAATCCCACTATGTTCGCCAGAATTCTAAGAATTATACTTGAAAGGAGTGAAAAGTTCATCTCGGATGTTTTCCTTGTATTGCGAATGGTTTAATAGTGACAAATATGGTAGCAAAGCATGACCAAACGGCAATATCGCCATGTATTGAATGCTAATTTTAACATAGCATTTCATAAGCCTAAGAAAGATCTCTGCGATGTCTGTCACGTTTATAATAAGAGTATTCCGACAGAAGAAGAAAAGTCTGCATATTTAAAACATCAAGCTGCAAAAAAAGGCTGCGTGTTCTCTAAAACATCTGGTACTCGAAACACGGATAGACTGTCTCGTGAATTTTAAGTCAGGCAAGCCTATACTGGAGAAGTTCCTATCAGTCGTGAAAAATATAAAGATTTGATTAATCCATGCCAAAGTGGAATAATCGCAGAGAAGTACCACAACTTTTATGAAACCTTAAAATTTGGTATCTATGCTCAAGAGCGTGATACTATTTCAGATGATGATGACTAATGTTAAGACTGATTATGTCATTTACTTAAATGATTAGGTGCCTTATTAATAAGGTGAAAATAGTTATGTTCTGGGGTTGACTGTTTTGTAATTTTGTTATTTATTTATTATTTTGCTGTTAATTGACTTTAAATGTGATGTTTAACTTTTACAGTTTCTTTGTTATCATTTGTTTAGTGAGTAAGGTCATTTTTTGTATTGATTCTACTGGAGACCCTTTATAATATTATGTTGTCGTTTAAAAAACCACAAAGATATAATAATGTAACACTATTAAGACTGATTCTTTATTTATTGTGTCAATGAAACCTAAAATGAGGTTATTAAGTGTCATTGATAAAGCTAGAATACCTATATTATTATTATATTAGTACTTATAGAAGTGATCTCAATATTGTTCATTAATTTGTGATACCTTATACTTTACTTTTATTTTGTGTTAAGCCTGTAGAGGTAGGCAAGGCATTTTTATTTTTTGTTCTTTTGGAGACTACTTTAAAAGCGTGTAGAAGTACGTAATTTTATATTATTTGTTCTTTTTGAGACTACTTTAAGTAATATTTTCTTTCGAAATAAATATATTAAAATTTATAACAATATTATGTTTTATTTACAATTCATTTCAATTTAAATACGACAAAAACTTGACTAAGATTTTCTAAAAAGAATGATGTATGTGGAACTTGCGACAGTTAATCAAAATTTTGTCCTAGTAACTTTGTAGGATATAACAGATCCGACAAATTACTGTAAGCCTAGTACCACTAAGAAAGTCATTTGTGACTTTTTACGTATTTAGAAAAGAGAAAATAATATTTGATTACCATGTACATAAGCTCTTAAACGTATATTAATATATAGTAAAAGTTTGTATACCTAATTCCTATATTTAAAAAAATATAAGTAATTTAAACTTTGACGCGCTCTACTGTAAAGTTACTGATTTGTAGGTCCTACATTGTTAATAGGGATAGGCGACTTGTCGAGGCAGAGACGGGGACGCGCGTTGCATCCCATGCGATATCAGCGGCCGGTGATGCAATGAAGAATGTTTCCTATTTTTAATTTTAGATCTCCATATTCTCTATTGAAAATAAAAAATATGTGTAAAAAAATTATTTCGATACATTCAATAGTTTTTGAGATATTGAATTTTAAAAACACGTTTACTCGGCGAGATTCCGCAGGCCGGCGCTCGCTGCTGTGACGTCATAGGTCAACACCGCCCGCACGCTCTCTTTGACGTTTGTAGTTTAGTACTAATTTAGGAGTTACAGAGATAAACAATGTCTAATCCAAACACAAGAAAATCATGTGTACATCTTGGCACACAAAATGTTCAAACACGATCATCATCAATGCACCAGAAAAATTGGTTTTTAATTAATTTAAAATAAGTACTTAACAAAAAATGAATATTCATAAAGACACTACTTACGTGTCCCATTTGCCTGAACACAAATACCTAACAATAAAGAAAACTAAAGAAAAGTGAAATTAATTTCAACGTGTCGCTCGCAACAAGACTCTTTAACTCGGGAACGCGTATCGAGTTGAAATTAAAATGATATACTCAGGTCTACAGTCTCTTGTAGCCTTGAATTGAAGGGTGTGTTATTTGTATAATGCCTACATCATACAAAGAACACACCCTCCAAGTTTAAGGTCTCTACGATCAGCAGTTTAGGCTGTGCGTTGATCCGTCAGGGCTGGTTGGTCATTCAGGGCAAAGCATTTTATATATACAGATAAATAATCATACATATGTGACATGAATGATACAGCTGTGTTTTTATTTTTATCTTGGGGTATCTGTTTTAATGCTAAACTATGAAAGTCAGAAAAGAACAGAGGGCAGATACTGGTTTTTTGGCGATACACAAACTGCCTCGCACTACACTGCGACGCGGGGACGGAGCCACGCGTGCAGATGCGAGAGTGCCTGGTCTGCATTATCAATATAGGCGGGTCCACACAGAGCGAGTACTCAGTGAGCGAGTTGCTCGGTTTATGTTTGGTTTATGTAGACGTGCCTCGACCGAGGAAAGCACGTGCACCGCCGCGGGCGAGCGATCGAGCGGCCAAGCCACCGAGTGAGGGCTTTTTGTTTTGCTCAAAGGCGCCTCAGTCGTTAACCGCGCGCACTCTGGACGCACGTGTTAAAATATTAGATATGAGATTGTCATTCTGTTAATTAAATAATATAATAATTCTATAGTTAAATAATTAAATATAGACATTTCACAACGTTTAAAATATTCTAAAGGCATACTATTATTTTTTAAATATTAATTTAAAATATAACGAGTAAATCAATTGACATCCTATGATCGCCGAGCAGTGGGGGCATTCCTATAAAAACCGTTGCCGCGCTGCAACGGTACGTTATTTGCTCGTTGATCACGGGACAGTACACATCTCACCAAACAGCAGCAAATTCAAGAGATAACTATATTTTGTATTTGTAATGTAAACTTATGTACCTTAGATGATATATATTATTATATGATATGATGTACGGTACCTATTCTTTTATCTTAATAAATTACGGGTAGTGACATGGTTATTTAATTACAGTATTTACATTTAAAACAATGTCTGTTATTTAAAACAAATGCTTACCCTTAGAATATACAAAACTATCCCAATTACTTATATACAAATATAAGTGTACACATACATAATTATAGACGTAACACACGCGTATTCTGTTTCGTGCCTCGCTCGAGCATAATAATTATGGATAAAGATCAGTGCTTAAAATTAATATCTCTGTGTACATACGTGTAAACTCCTGGCTATGGAATGCAAGTGATCCTAATTACACAAATAGAGGGCTTAGAGATGTCTGGTTAAATATTAGCCGCGAGATGAATATGCCGCCGGTTCCTGATTTAAAAAAGAAGATGGAGTCATTGAGAAAATAAGTCGTTTGACAGGATCAGGTACATAGATACATTTAATAATTGCTTTTACATTGATTACCTACTAAGAACAATTATCAACTATTATAAAAACCTATCACTTTTCTTCCAGGTCGTGATGACGTTTATAAATCCAGCTGGTTTGCATATAGTGCCTTTGCATTTATGTCTGATAGGAACGAGTCAGGTACCACGCGGGATACTAAAGAAAATGTAAGTACATATAATATTTCTTACTGATAGTTATCTTGCCATGAGACAGTTCCATTCGTAATAAAATGTCTTGCTAGGTGGTCACGCATCTCTTTAACATTAGTTGATCCCCGTCGTGATATTTGTTGAATTGGTAATAATGATGTTGGTTCTGATTCATTTCGCCAACTTCCTTCTACCATTTCCCCGTCATTTCCCACAGCATCAAACAAGCCAGAAACTTCAAAGTTATTAGACGTAGAAGATGTTCTCCGTAAATAGTTATACAAATGAATTGATGCTAAGACCACTTTTGTTGCTTGTTCCGGTTCCAATTGACGACATTGATTTTCACAAAACTCTATAAACAGAACTTAACATCCCGAAAGCGTTTTCTACAACTCTTCGTGCTCTGAAGAGTCTATAATTAAAAATTCTTTCCTTTGAACCTCTTTCTGGATTGCCCTCGTAAGGTCTCATGGTGTTTTCATTCAGCTGAAAAGCTTTGTCACCTAGTATATAAAAAGGTATTTTGGTAGAGTACGGTATTTGCAAAATTGTGGGTGATAGGATGTTGAGCTCTCTTTTTTCAAGTTTTTTGTATAATATTGTATTTTTAAATACACCTCCATCAGAAATTCGTCCTTTACTCCCAACATTTACATGAAACTTGTAATTTTCATCTACTAAGTACATGCTTGCCATCCATCGCTGCTACAGCATGTGGGAAATTCCATTTATTTAGAAAACCGTTTGAAATTGCGAACCACTCTTTGTCTGTAGGTGGCACCTAAAATTGATATAAAAAAAAGTGTATTATATTATTTACAGAAAGAAACCGATACTAACGACGAAACAAGTTTTTTTTTTATATATTATAGCCTACCAAAGTGCCACCCCGCCTGATGGTAAGCAGTCAGTGGAATCCAGAAGTGGCGGCCATTGTACTAAAAGCCATCGTCTTAAACTGCTGGTATGGTAGTCTCCACTATGGCGGCTGAGAATGGGGTGAGAGGAAGGGAAATAGGGAGGTGAGGAAAGAGGTAAGGGGGGAAATAGGGCCTCCGGCGCTCTCACTCACCGAACGAAACGCAGTAGTACGGATACTACTACTCTTAAGTCGATCTTCTATGAGAGGGTAGTACTTCCCTGGACGATCATGCTGAAATCAGCGTGGATCTACTACTGTAAAAAAAATCGAAACCGTAGAAAAAAATATAGAAAATCAGCAACTACAACAAAATGACACCAATAACACACAATCTAGAGTTGGAACACATGACCAGAGATCCAGAAAACGAAGCAAAAATAGACCAGCGAAAGACTCACGACGATTTATCGGACCAAGGCCATCTTTCCGAGGCTTTCAGGATTCTCCAGCAGTGCGCTGAACCACAGCCAACCCTACAGCCGCCATGTGACTTATATTCGGCATTTGAACAATACATAGCCAACGAATTGAGAAAATATGATCCAGTGACTGGCACATGTTAAAAAAGATATATGCGGAATAATATTTCAAGCCGACACAGGAGCTTATCAACAATATGGCTATTATACACAGAGCTATGTTTCATCCTACACCGATCCGACGTTTCCCTCACCGTTACCTCCTCAACCACCTATTAGTCCACGTCCTAGCACTCACACTTCATCTTACACCGATCCGATGTCTCCCTCCCCGTTACCTCCTCAACCACCTAATACCTCACATCCTGGCATTCACGTTTCATCTCACACTGATCCGATGCCTCCCTCACCACTACCTCCTCAACCATCAAGTACCCCGAAGACTTTCCGAAGACTTCACCAATTCAATCAAAGACTCCACCTCCCCCCTTCCCCTACAATGACTTCTCAAAATCCATCAGGGATTCCTCCTCCTCCTCCTCTGGCTCCTAAATATACTAAAACATAATGCGAGCGACACGTTAAAATTAATTTCACTTTTCCTTCGTTTTCTTTATTGTTAGGTATTTGTGTTTAGTTAATGTAAAGGTTACTTATTTACTTTTAAACTTTCGCGTTGCATGATATAGTAGAACTAAAGACACGTCGCGTCAGTATTGCAGCCATTAGTGGATGAAACACTATCTTATGTGAAGGATTCTCGCCATTCGTGCAGATTGTAAAATCCCTAATATTGGAACCTGAGGACACCATGGTGAGTTTTGATGTGGAGTCGCTTTTCACCAACGTTCCAATTAAGGACGTCGTGAAGGACAAATTAAATGACAACGAGATGCCGTTGAACTATATTGATTTGCTGAAACACTGCCTAGAGGGCAATTACTTCCTTTTCCAAGGTCAATACTACCTCCAGATTGATGGCGTCGCTATGGAGAGTCCAGTGGCCCCGGTACTTGCTAATCTCTGGATGGAACATTTTGAAGAGAAGGCATTGAGTGGTGGACCGAAGATTATCAGATTTTGGAAAAGATACGTTGATGACGTATTTAGTATAGTAACGAGCGGTAAACAGGAAGTTGAGCAATATATAATATACTTAAATTCCATTCACCCAAATATAAGGTTCACATACGAAATGGAAACGGAAAGATCTTTGTCATTTTTATTAGATGTCAAATTGAGCGCGAGAACGGATGGGTCCTTATCACACCGTGTCTACCGCAAACCAACACACACGGACAGATACCTACGTGCTACGTCGCATCACCACCCTCGTCACTTGCAGTCCGTTACGACTTCATTGAAGAACAGAGCCTACGATCTGTGTGACCCTGAGCATTTAGAGAAAGAACTCGATCATGTTCAGGAGGTACTTAGTCGAAATGGAAAAAAAGTGAACAGGCGACGGAAGCAACCAACAAAAAGGGATAAACGTCCAGAGGTCAACCGGCAACCTGCCTTTTTGCCCTACATTAAAGGTGTGACTGATAAGATAGGAGACCTGCTTAAACAATACAGCATCAGCACAGTCTTTACACCTGGGGCCAAAGTATACAGCATGGTAGGCACGCCAAACGATGTTTTGTCCCTACAAACTCCGGGCGTTTATAAGAACTGCTGCAGCTGCGGTAGTTCGTACATAGGCCAGACTAAGCGGACTATTGCTGAAAGGGTCAAAGAACATATCGCCGCTGTAAAGAAACGACAGACCAGCAAATCAGCGATTGTCGAACATATTCTGCAAACGGACACCAATCACTGGATTGAATTTCATCATACGCAAGTCCTACGGACGGCATACAGAATAAGGAAACTGTCGAGTGTGTTTTGTGATAGTACGTGGAAAGACAAAAATGTGAGGGTAGATCTAGAATCTACTTCGCATACGGAGCCCTGACATCGCCACATCAGTCTGCTTGTGACCACGGCCGGTGTAACCTGGTCGAAACGTCAAGCAAAATAAGGTATGTAAATACCTAATGCATGATCGCGTGAATTCCCGTATATTTAGTTCTACTAAGGTCAACTTATAATTAAAGTGATTGGACTTTAATTATAAGATATTGTCTTCTTTTTTCACTTACTTTTACATAATCCTTTAAATGTTCGATAATGGCATCACAAACTTCAGGAACAATCTTTCTTTCGATATAGATTGTTTCAAGATGCGAAAGAGATACTGCAAACTGGTATAAGTAATGTTAAAAGAAGCTTTTCTCTCACGGTTATCGCTCGACGCCAGTTCGTATCATTTCGCCGAAGTTTGCTTTGCAGGTTCGAACACAATAGATCCAACTCCTCTGCATTAATGCGTGAAAATTTTCTCCACTCCATGATTTATCAATTCTAGGTACAGTTCATTTCCATAACATTCGTTTCCATTATATAATCTATTTTTGTATAATGTCTGGAATATTGTCTTCGTTTAAGTTTTTTTTTTCGCTTTTTTATTATCCTATTATAAGAATAAAAGCAACAGCTGCCACCTCTGGAACCGTTTCCTCGCGCGGCAAATGACTCGCGAGGCTGCTCGCTCTGTGTGGACCCGCCTAAATCACGCACGTTACTGGCCCCGCACTCACGCGCCTGAGTACGTGTTTCTCTGCATGTAAGCGAGTGATCTGCAACACAGCGCTTGAATGCGTTTTCAGTGTGTTGCACCACGCGTGATTTCTATACAAAGAGAGATACAAACAATGCAAGGCAGTGTGTGGATCGATCATGTATATTTCAATTTAATTTTTTCATAAACAATTTACATTGTATTTGAACTTACAATATAAAACATGAGTATAATATTATATAAACTTTAAATTTTTTTCACATTTAAAGTGCTCCTGGCGCCACTGACGGCCTCTGCCATTCCGGTAAGGTGTGGAACGGCCCTTTGTTTCTTGTAGTTCGTTTACGACCTTTCTTGTCCGTGTTACCAATCTTACTACTAGTAGTAACACCGGTAATTGAATTACCCTACTTACTACTAAAGTTGAAAGTTGTTATAACAGCAATTAAAAAATTGCCAGTGTTGCAACCTTTTATTATTCATTACAAAAACAAAAAAACAAATGAACATCGCGAAACATAAACAAAAGAAAATCGGGAAAACTTTTTTTTATTTCAAATATTTTGTCGAAAATAGGTTGCACCCATTTTTAAAGAGCTAAGGGCAAGGAGAGTCAAAACAAACAAAATATAGCGAATTTCTATTTTCAACAAAATGCAACTGTTATGCTTATACTATGAATTAAATAATATGAAATTAAACAAAAACAACAGGAAAATGTGTGCGTCAAGATGAAGGGACCAAGTCTTGGATGTCTGCTTTAAGGATGTCTGTCATACATATACAAAAGGTTAATACCATTCTACTATTTGCTACCTTTGCCATAATTTTAGCTACCTCTTCATTAGGCATATTATTTAACAAAATCTTTGGTCCCTCCATTATGACGTCAAGTTGGAGGGACCAAAACGATAGACTGCTGATATACCTACTGCTCCCTGGATTGTTCTACCTAGTTAGTGTTTTAATACCTTAATCCTACCATAATAATATTGATTTGGATTGAGCGTTATATACATAGTTTTGAAAATATCGACTAATACAAGTTGATCGTATGGCTCATCTTGGCACAGCCACTACCGCGAACTGAAAATCTAATTACATGACGAATTAGTCGGTAATTAGTCGATAATACTCGCAAAATTCCAGAATTGGTCGGTCTTTCTGAAGCAAGATATTTGAAATAGTTTTTTTTATACAATTAGGTAATGTACAGTCGGAGAGATGTATGACACTTTTTGTAATAAACTACACTACGTTTTTGTAATAAAATAAAAGGTTGTAACACTCGCAATTTTTTTTATTGCTGTTCTAACAACTTTCAACTCCTTTGTTATCCGTAGTACACCCAGTAGTACCACCAGTGGTACTAAAGTTAGTTTTTCGTAACCGTGGTACAACCCGTGCACTGGTGGTACTAAGGTTATAACTGTGGTACTACTGTCCACAATGGTATCATGGTTATAAGGAAACTACTGTGGTACCACTTAACACTAGAAGACAACTCGTACCTATAGGCGTGGATTATTCTACTATGTTCACCTGGTGATTAAAGTAGACTAATCAATTCCAGTTTGTTCACCTAGGTGATATCACCCAGGTGAACATAGTGGAATAATCCATAGGCGTAGGCAGTTCTACAAACTTGACTACGAAATAGATAAAATACAGGTTTCACGAAAAAAGAAATTGACGCAAGCTGATTATATTTTCCGTCTGCCCCATAGATGGGGAGCTTGATGGGGCAGTTGGGAATATATCGTTTTTGTCGCAATGACTTTGTAGCTGCCGGCAACAATCAGGAATGTGGTTTTTTAATAGTCATTTGTTTTCCTATTGAAATACATAAGTAGGTATCTTAGGCATGTGGCATTTCGAGTTGACTTATTGGAAAGTGGACGATTTGGGAAGTAATCATTATGGGAAGGGGGCGATCCAAGAAGTAGTCGTTTTAGGAATGGTCGTTCTTAGATATGGTCGTTTTGGGAAGTGGTGTGAAGTGAAGTGAAGGAAAGCAATTGAAGAACAAAACCATTGCCGGTAAACTGATTATTTGGACCTCCTTAACTGAAGGGCCGGGGCACACGATACGTTGCGGCAACGGCGCCGCTGCGTTGTGATACATAGAAATATCTGTGACATGTCACAGGATGCGTTGTGGCGCCGCTCCGGACTTGCAACTGTGAATGCGGTGCGACGTCGAAGCGGCACCACTCAGTCGTCTTTTTCGATCCATTTTTATACAGACTGTCACACTTCTGGGCGGCGCCGCACCGCTCGTGTGCTCACCGATATGGCGAAATCTTTCCTGTGCGGCGCCGTAACGCATCGTGTGCTCCGACCGTCAATCTCTACGGGATGGGGTAACCAACAGGAGTAGAGTGTATACGCTGTTAAGATTAATATAGAACACATAGGGACTTAATTATATTACTAGTATTATTCCATAACACTTGGTTATCATCACAGACAAATTTACCTTGTCTGTGTTGGTTATTATTATAGTAAGAGTAAAATTTAGAACTGAGTGGTATCACGGTTGTACTAGTCTTATTTTTATAACCGTGGTACCGCCAGGGGTGTGCGTCAAGATGAAGGGACCAAGTCTTGGATATCTGTCATACATATACAAAAGATTAATACCATTAATCTACTATTTGCTACCTTTGCTATAATTTTGGCTACCTCTTCATTAGGCATATTATTTAACAAAATCTTTGGTCCCTCCATTATGACGTCAAGTTGGAGGGACCAAAACGATAGACTGCTGATATACCTACTGCTCCCTGGATTGTTCTACCTAGTAAGTACCTTCCCCCGGACCTCGGTATCCTCTTCCCCCGGACCTCGGTATCGAACAAACGTGTGAAAATTCTACCCAGTTTTAAATAATTGATATAAAATATATTTAAAATAAAGCAAAAATCAAAGTAAAATAATAGGAGTGCATAAGTATCGAAGAGTTTCATAAACGGCTGCGCGCTTCAAACATTAAATCAAACCCCACCCGCTACGCCTCAGTGAAGTCCCGCCCACGGGTGAGAGACACAAATCTATTTACTCTAATCAACTATATTACCTGCACCCAAGTACCAGGACAACATAATTAACAAATGGTCTAATAACATCGAGTGTGAAGCATAATTTTGTTAATCTGAGTAATAGCTGCCGTGGAAAGGTGGTCAAGAGACGTGTCTACTAGATGTGGACTTCGGGTTCGAAACTAAGCCATTGATAATACTTTTTGTGGTTCTATTATACGATTTTATCCATATACCAAAAATTGAGTTAAGTATTTCATGTAAATTTGATAAAACTATTACAGATAATTTTTACTGCGATTTTATTAACTTCAAAAACATGTCTTTACCGCAATTAAATAAATCTCTGTCTGACTCTAATGTCCATGAAATGGCAACTACACCTCCTAACTATGTTTCGATGCGAAACAAAAGAATGAGAGAAGAAGATTTACCCTCAGAGTTTTGCGAGTTTAAGGAATATATTAAGGAAATGTTTTCAACATTTATGACTGCCCAACAGAAAGAACTAAAACAAATTACTACCAATCTGAAAGAGCTCCAGCTTTCTAACAACAATATAGAAGCGTCTATTGTTCACCTAAGCTCTCAGTATGAACAATTCCAAAAAAAAGATCGAATCTCTTGAGTTACAAGCAAAAAAAGATAAAGAATATATTGCCATACTTGAAGATAATATAGAAGATTTGCAGAGATGTTCACGGAAAACCTGTAAAGAGATAAAAAACGTACCAAAAAAGGCTAATGAAAGTCGAGATGACTTAATTGATATGGTTTTATGTCTCTCAAAGCATATAAATCTTGAGCTGGTTCCGAAAGACATAACTGACATTCACCGAATCCAGGGAAGAAAGGTGGGGATTAATAATACCCCTGTTGTTGTAGAACTTGGCTCGTCAATATTGAAATCAGATTTACTACAGAAAACTAAGACATTTAACATAAAAATAAAATAAAGCTTCAGGCCAAACACCTCGGGTTCACTAACAATGAGGAAACCCCCGTGTTCATATCAGAACAACTGACTGCTAAAGGGGCTCGCCTATTCTTTATGGCCAGGGACCTAGCCAAAACGAAACAATACAAATACTGTTGGACCAAACTTGGACGTGTTTTTGTAAAAAAGGATGAAAACTCTCGGGTTATTTTAATCAAGAGTGAAGCCCAAGTTCAACACCTGTTGCAAGAATTGTGACTAGACCCGAGCACCTTATCTGTTACCTTTTTATTTTACAACTTTTATGCATGTAAAAATATTTTAATAAGACTATTTAAGAAAAATACACAAAATCAACACACTGTTATAATACACATCTACAATTACACATACTTACTCACAAAAATTACACTACAAGTTCACACTCAGCGACTACAACTAAACTACACTACAATTATCAAATTACTCATAAAACATAATAATATGTCCCTATTTTATACGGCTCACAGAACTCTAAAACAGTACACCTTATTTACATATCTTTGTTTATACAAAACTAAGTTTCACCACAAAATGTTTCTGGTACCCCCTATAGTATTTACGTTTCTAAATGAATAATAATCTAATTACTTTAAAAGAATTGGACAACTTTGAAACCGCAAACTCTGCTATTATTGACATTGAACAATTACCCAATTATGTACGAGACCCTAACTTTATGATCTTGACTCAAAATATTAGGAGTATCTATAGTAATTTTGATGACCTACAACTTAACTTAAATCAGCTGAAACATGAGCCTGATGTGTTGATCTTGACAGAGTGTAGACTTAACTATAACCGGCAACTACCACTGCTTAATAATTACAACTCCTATTATACAACTCACAAGTATAATCAAAATGACGGAGTGGTTGTTTATATTAAAAATAAGTGTTCTTCCCATGTAAAAGAAATCCAACTAATACATGCTTCAGCCATTCAGGTATGCATCGCTGACTACACCATTATAGGCATATACCGTTCCCCATCAAATACCTGTGCTGATAACTTTATAAATTCCTTAAACCTACACCTTGAGGCAATTACAACACATAAAAACATTATGATACTGGGAGACATAAATATTAATTTAATTTATAAGGAATCTGAAACGGCCCAGCAGCGCACCAATAGGTTGAATTATCTAAATATGCTGGCAGGCCACGGAATTCTTACTGGGCATTGTCTACCAACCAGAGAACAAAACTGTCTCGATCACGCACTTATGAAGATCGATATGAGTAGCAACTTAGCCTTTGTGGCGGTTTTAAATACGACTATTACGGATCACGCCATGGTAATACTAAATATAACACATAAAACTAAAGCTAACATCGTAAATAATACTTGTAGAAAGCTTAAACCGGTCATAGACTATGAAAATGCCTTTAAACACCTCATAAACACAGATATGCCGTTTCTGAACACCAATAACGACCCTGACATCCTAGCTCAAAAGCTGATAGAAATAATTAAGACGTCATTACTCTCCAACACTAAATTTAAGCTAGTCTCTGGAACTAAGAAAATTTTGAAGCCATGGATGTCTTTGGGGGCTCTGCGTTGTATTAAACTTCGAAATAGAATGCAACTCCAACTAAGACAAGACCCTTGCAATATAATATTAAAAATTAGCTATAGACGCTACCGTAATTTCTGCTCGAATTTGCTTAAGAAGTTAAAAAGGCAATGTCAAAGAACCCAAATAGCTGACGCGGTTAAAGACCCTAAACAACTTTGGCGAAAAATAAATGAAATTACTCGATTTAAAAATCCTAAATCCTCAAATACTAGTCTCTTGCATATAACTCCTAACCCTCTAGATTCGGTAAATCGTGTGAATCAGTTTTTTGTCAGTATTGGTAAAACTTTAGCAGAGGACATTATTTGTAGCTTGAATCGACCCATAAATACCGTTGTCATACAATCCCAAATCTCCTCATTCGTGTTACTTGGGACTGACTCGCAGGAGGTAGACGGAATACTCATGAGTCTCGACTCTGGGAGTTCACCTGGGTGGGATGGCATACCCACCAGGTTTCTGAAAATGGCTAGGGATTTTGTGGTTCCAATAATAAGCCAGTTAGCTAATTTATGTCTCGAAAAAGCAATATTTCCAGCTGTTCTTAAACGTTCTACAGTGACCCCTGTTCATAAGGGTGGAGACTTGAAGGATGTCAATAACTACAGGCCAATTTCCGTCTTGCCATGTATCTCAAGAATACTCGAAAAACTAATAAACAATAGGCTTATAAAGTATTTAAATAAATACAAATTACTATCAAACTCCCAATATGGATTCCGGAAGGGTATCTCCACACAAGACGCTGTTGTAGCATTGACCACTGAGATAGTCACCAAAGTAGACAAGGGAGAAAAGTGTCTTACGGTATTTTTGGACCTCAAAAAAGCCTTTGACACCGTCTCTGTCCCCATCCTTTTGAATCGCCTAGAGCAGATTGGTGTTAGAAGTAATACACACTCTTTTTTTTAAAGTTATCTGCAAAGTAGGAAGCAGCAAGTAAAAATTGAGAACCTGATAAGCCGGGAGGCAAATGTGGTTTACGGAGTCCCACAAGGAAGCGTGCTCGGCCCGACACTGTTCTTAATATATATAAACGAGCTTTGTAATACTGAGTGCAGTGGAGGACGTTTATTTTGATACGCAGATGACACCGCAGTTGTTTTTTTAGGCAAATCATGGCCCGCTGTACAGGCCGCCGCTGAACGGGGTTTGGCTGTAATAGCTGACTGGCTTAATGCAAATTTGCTGACTCTCAATATTTTGAAGACTAACTTCATTTGTTTTGCTCCCACTTTGAGGACACAGCCGGGTGGAGATATTGGAGTCGTGATTCATGAGTGTGATGTTTCAGTTAATTCTACCTTCTGTGGTTGTAGAAGTATTAAACGTGTTAATACCACCAAATACTTGGGTATTACAGTAGATCAGAGATTATCGTGGCATCCTCATATTGAAATACTTATGACGAGAGTCCGTAAATTAATGTGGATTTTTAAAAGTTTACGTCATGTAACAACATCACAGCTGCTTAATAAAATATACATTGCTCTCGCACAATCGGTAATAACTTACTGTATTTCGGTATGGGGTGGCGCTGCGAAAACCAAGTTTTTAGAACTTGAAAGAGCTCAAAGGTTTATTGTCAAAGTTATGTACTTTAAGCCATTTAGGTACCCTACAATCTACCTATACAAGATTAGCGATCTACTGTCTGTAAGAAAATTGTATATTTTGAACATAACTTTACGTGTACATAAGACTTTGTATTACAATCCAGAGTATCAGGATAAACGACGAAATCATAATGTGGTCCATTCCTCAAGAGTTCGTACTGTCTTTGCGAGACGTCAATATAAAACACAATCTACGTATATTTACAATAAATTAAATTCGAAATTAAATATATATCCTATGTCACTTCATGAATGCAAACACACTATTACACAATGGTTGAAAACTCTTACATACGAAGAAACAGAAATGATCTTAACCAGACTTAGCTAAATCACACAGACATATATTCATAGGCACACGTGCGCACATACACACACACCACACAAACACACTCACACACACTCACTCACTTTCTCTGTCTTACTCTCTCACTCTCACACACACACACACACACACACACACACACACACTTTTATTTATTTATTTATTTTTAATTGTGTTTTTCATTAGTTTATTTATATGCTAATTTTTATTATTACAAATACCAATTGTTTTGCTCAGTTTTAATAATTGTAACCAGGGAAGAAGCAAGGTAGCCCCAACACAAGTATTTTTTTAACTTACTGGGGCTGCTTTATAATATTGTGAACTAAAACATGTGAGATCAAAATAAACATTTTATTTTATTTTAATTTATTACATAAATAAAATAAAAATAAATAATATAAGTTTAAGTAAGTATTTAAATACCTTAATCCTACCTTAATAATACTGATTTGGATTAAGCGTTATTTACATAGTTTTGAAAATATCGACTAATACAAGTTGATCGTATGGCTCATCTTGGCACAGCCACCATCGCGAACCGAAAATCTAATTACATGACGAATTAGTCGGTAATTAGTAGACATTAAACACAAAATTTCAAGATTCTATGGCCCTCCGTTCAATAGTTATAGGGGATATTGGTAGATATGCCAAACTGAGCGCTTAGGTTAGCACAACCACCTCTTTATCTCGAAAACCATAGATATAGCGAATACCTGGTTATGCCCAGAGTTAGTCGGCATACCATGATCATTACGAGTTCGTAAGGCATAATACATTTTATTAGGGTTCTTTTACCACCCATGCCCTGCATTGTCATGCTCACTAAAATGTCATTGCTTGTGGTGTCGTATTGGCCGGGTCATCACCTTCCCTCTAATATGGCGAGGGTGATGATGGCTGGCCCGTGCGTCATGCTCGTGAACGGGTGCTACTTGGGATGACTGGTCAATCTTGGCATGGCTTACATTTAATATTCAATCCAGTATTACCTTGTCGTTCAATGTGACCAGGGGGTGCATTTACCAGTTTAATTAAAATACGTAGTCAAATTACCATACTAGTTGAAACTAAATAATTGAATTCCTTGTTTTCTTTCTTTAATCTTAGTATTATATTAATTAGTTAATTTGTAATAATTACTTTGTATGGTTCTTTGGTTGCGTTGAGTGTTTAAATTGTAACTCATTCAAATAACTGTAATTATCTGGCGATTGAAAAGAGTGGCGTGAGTTTCTTGCCAGTTCTTCTCACAGCTCTACCTCGTCAGCGAACTGGCTGTAGGTCAATTGGCTGACAAAATGTAATGTTGACTTTTCATAAGCATCATACTTTATGATCTAAATGAAATAAATGCTTTGACTTTAACTTTGACTTTGAATTAGTCTAAATTAGTCTCCAAATTCCAGAATTGGTCAGTCCTTCTGAAGGGGAGATATTTAAAATTCTTTTTTCCATTCCTTTAGCAATCCAAGTACAGTCGGCGCTATTGATTAATTGAATGAACAAAATAAATGAAAATACAACACGTAACTGTATATTTTGAATGTCTAATATAATTTTTTAGAATGACCTAATGTAGAAAATGATGAAATGGGCGTATAACTTCGATACTATTACTTTATTTCCATATGGCAGTAGGAACATGATTTTTAATGAAAAGGATAGATTTTTAATCGATCAACAAAAAGTTAATCCATACAAATATCAAGATCAAAAATATGAAACAGAACATAATCTCCTCCTTTATGGAACTCGGTAATTAGATTCTTTTCTATAATTCCATGATTTTTCATTTATTCTATAACTCTCTTGTTCAATAGAGGTTTTAATATCGATATAACAGATATTAATATGTATAATAAATATTATTCATTCATACATCTCTCCGACTGTACATAACCTAATTGTATAAAAAAAAACTATTTCAAATACCTTGCTTCAGAAAGACCGACCAATTCTGTAATTTTGCGAGTAATATCGACTAAATACCGACTAATTCGTCATGTAATTAGATTTTCAGTTCGCGATGGTGGCTGTGCCAAGATGAGCCATACGAACAACTTGTATTAGTCGATATTTTCAAAACTATGTACATAACGCTCAATCCAAATCAGTATTATTAAGGTAGGATTAAGGTATTAAAACACTAACTAGGTAAAACAATCCAGGGAGCTGTAGGTATATCAGCAGTCTATCGTTTTGGTCCCTCCAACTTGACGTCATAATGGAGGGACCAAAGATTTTGTTAAATAATATGCCTAATGAAGAGGTAGCTAAACTTATAGCAAAGGTAGCAAATAGAAGATTAATGGTATTAATCTTTTGTATATGTGTGACAGACATCCAAGACTTGGTCCCTTCATCTTGACGCACACCCGCCAGGGGTACCAAGGTTATGAAAAACCGAAGTACCACTGGTGGAACTACTGGGTACCACGGTTATGAAAAACTAACCGTAGTACCACTGGTGGTACTACTGGGTGGTACTACGGCTAACTAAGGTTTCAACTTTAGTAGTAAGTAGGGTAATTCAATTACCGGTGTTACTACTAGTAGTAAGATTGGTAGTAACACGGGCAAGAAAGGTTTTACGAGAGCTTTATGCAACCAGACGTGTGCGTTCCCATTGAGGGACCATATCTGAATTTTAAACTTTTAAATGCGTCAGCCTTTAGTAAAAGTTCTCAAACGATTGTAAATTCAGTCTTTCATTTGTAAAAGTAGGCACTCAAAAGTTACAAGCGGTCAAAGGTGGTCCCTCAATCGTGACTGACAGGCATTCATATCTCAAAACCTTGTTGAAATTTACAACTGCTATTAATGAATACTCTTAGTAAAAGATTTGTTACGCTACTTTATTAAATATCAGCCTTGCCGGTTCATTATATAAAGAGAACTAGCATGCAGAAGGTGGTCCCTCAACGTAAGTTAGGTTAGTAAAAGTATTTAAACGGTTGTAAACACAATCTCTATTTTGTAAAAGAAGCCCTTTAAAAGTTACCACAGGTCAAAGGTGGTCCCTCAGTCGAAACGCTTTCCATAAGAAACGATCAATTTACGTAGCATTCGAAAATCAAATAGCCCATTGCTACTGCCAATGCTTTAGTAAATGTTTTTTACTAACGATTACTTTACTAAACAATATCAAAAAACCTACAAATTTTGCTTTGAACAACAATCAAATTCCTGCTAAGAAATCTAGCATCGGGGCGACCACACAGCAGGTTTTTCTTGGGATAAATAAAAACGAATGACCGTTTGTTTGTATACATTTTAATCATATTTTATTTTACTCAGCTGATAAAAAGAAAAGAAAGAAAAAAATGCATATAATAGTTAATAAAAATTACAATTTGATTTATGTTGAATGTTGTGCTATTTACTAATAATAAAATTATATTATAATATTGAAGATAATAATTATAATATAAAATTATATTAACTATGTAGATAATATAATTTTTTTATTAGTAACAATCGATTTGTGTAATCGATTATTTCTATTTAAATTAATAATACTCCAAATATTTAAATAAATGATAATTAACGTTTTTTACTTATTGTAACAATTGATTTATAAACATTAGATAGTAATAGTAATGAGACAAACAATGTAATAAAATATGTAATGTAAGTTAAGCGTTGACCTCTAAAGGCTACGATTTGACCACAGACTATAATGGAATATTGAGAAACTTTTGTATATTTTCTCCGACAGATATGAAAAAAAATTGTAGCTCATCATAATAAAAAGAGTTATAATTGTTTATACTTATTAAATAAATTGAAATTGAATTGTATTCTTGTAAAGTCTCCTGCGATACAGGGCTTGTTATTTAGTAAGGAAGTGGTGTTGTTAACCCATTGTTTAATGTAGTACATTGACAGTGCAAGGTAAAATAGTTATATTTATTAAATATTAAAAGCATTATTTTCTTTAAATTTAAATAATTTACATAACTAAGCTAAACTAAAAATAGCTAAGTAATGTAAAATATGATTTAAATGTATACAAGCAAACGGCCATTAGTTTTTATTTATTTATCCCAAAAAAACCTGCTGTGTGGTCACCCCGATGTTAGATTTCTTAGCAGGAATTTGATTGTTTTTCAAAGCAAAATTTGTAGGTTTTTTGATATTGTTTAGTAAAGTAATCGTTAGTAAAAAACATTTACTAAAGCATAGGCAGTAGCAATGGGCTATTTGATTTTCGAATGCTACGTAAATTGATCGTTTCTTATGGGAAGCGTTTCGACCGAGGGACCACCTTTCACCTGTTGTAACTTCTAAAGGGCTTCTTTTACAAACTAGAGATGGAGTTTACAACCGTTTAAATACTTTTACTAACGGTAGAGCCATACGAAATTTCCAAATTCCATTGTGGTCTCCACTTATGTGAACTTATGGTGATCGATTGAGGGACCACCTTCTTCATGCTAGTTCTTTATATATAATGAACCGACAAGGCTGATATTTAATAGCGGCGTTTTACCTGAAAATAAAACGCATATTAATTTACTTACCTTATTCGAAGCTTATAGACAAGTGACCTACTCAGTGGCGACACCTGGCGTTCGCGCGCCAACTTAGTTTTCATAAAATGTGGCGAGTGAATGTTTGACCATTGGCGTTTTAGTTTCCGTCGAAACAACTAGTGCGCATAAACTGTCCCTACGGGCATTTAAAAACGTTATTATAATTTTGATATTTAAATTTAAATAACTTAACTGTTAATTTCTAGTTAGTTCTAATTTTCTAATTCTATTTTGAATAATACGTGGTGATATAATTTAAATAATATTCCATTAGAAACAACGCGTAAGTAATTTATGATGGTATAAAGTGATTCCTAGTTCTAATTTTGAATAATTCAACAGTGACCTACTTTTGATAGTGATCATTATATTTAACGGTTTTTCCGTTCGGATCACTTTATTATCGATAAATACCCGTTATTATTTACATAATAATGGTCCTATTGCAGGTAATTGTGTAAATAGTTTTATTTTGTTGCAAGCTAACATGAATTCTTTTACAGTAATGAATAGTGAAGATGAATCTATTGCCGAGCCACATGTTGTGGCTGGGCCAAGTAATATGAGCAAACGCAAACGAAGCAGTTCCAGTAGTAGTAGCTCGAGCAACAGCAGTTCAGAATCTTCATGCTCTGCGGGTAAACGAAGAAAAAGATCCCGCCATTCTCGTCGTAAGAAGAGCAAACGATATTCTGACCGGATGATGGAGAAAGTTCTCAAGGAAATGGGTGAGTTACGCAAACACATTTTTACAAATAATATTGATACAGCCTGCCATGACAATGTATCACTATGTTCAGAAATTAGTGGAGAACTATATGATCAATGCACAAGCAATGAATATAATGATTTGAACCCTAATTTTACCTTTAATATCGAGACTAAGCTGAAGGAACCGTTAGTTCCAAAAACATCCGATAGCTATTTAAAAATGTTAGTCGATGTCCAGCGTTTGGGTAGTACATCTTGGTCAGATATAAGATATGCTGATACGCAAAAACTGTATAATCACACTCCGGGTTTTATCAACCTAGAGACAAACGAGGAGGTGAAAGTATATGATACATTACGTCACCTGACACACAGTGAAAAATCCTATGCAGCTTTAACGTACTGTGTCTTAAAACAAAAAGAAACTCTACAAGATAGTGTTCGTACCCTTCTGTCGTGGGCTAGAGATACCAATATTAATTTTGAAAATTTGAGTGTAAAGGTTAATAAATTATTCCAAAAGGGAGAGTTAAATAAAATTTCTTCAGACCTATTGCAAATGGTCTGTGGTCATCGAGCTGAATGTATAGAAATGCGCCGAGAGACCATTACTAGCAAAGTTCGCGAACCAATCTTAAAAGCAGCGCTAAATAAAATTCCACCCTCATCAACTGACATATTTGATTCTACACTATTTACAGCAGCTTTAGAAAAAGCTGGTGGGGTACGAAAGGCATTCTGGCCTTTAAAAACTGATAATTATTCTTCTTAAATAAAACCAAATCAATCTAATCGCCGCTCCTCGCGGGGGCAAGGCTTTAATAAATCCACAGTTCCATCGCGTGGAGCTCACTGTACTCAAGCAGGCTTTTATAACTGCAACCACCCACCCTCGCGGGGTGTATTCCAACATCCCAACTACCCTTGCAAAAACCAAGGCCAATATGAAAATTATCAACATGAAAATTATAATAACGTCAATAAAGGATCATTTCATAACAGAGGCTCGCGGCCCGAACGTGCAAATAACCGAGGACGTCCACATGTCCCAAGAGGTTCAAAAGATTCACAAAAAAGACATAAACAATGACTCAAAGCTGTTTCAGGCAGGTCAGTTAACACACTACCAGTCTCGATGGATAGAAATGGGAGCGTCAGAAATAATAATAAAATTAATTCAGGGATATCGCATACCCTTTTGTCAAAAACCGCCACTTGTTTATCCGAACATAATCACAAATCCCTATCAAACTCCAATTTCAACAGAAATGTCTGCAATTGTAGACAAAATGAAATTACAAGGTATTCTAAAAGCTGTCCAGCCTTCACCGAGCTTTATATCTCCCCTATTTTTAGTACCAAAACCCAACGGGTCGGCCCGTCCGATATTCAATCTCAAAGCACTAAACAATTATGTAAAAAGCGAACCATTTCATTTGATAAACATATATCGCATCCCCAACTTTCTTCAACCTCGAGACTGGATGTGCAAAATCGACCTATCTCAAGCTTACTTTCATTTAAAAATAACGAAATCTCACCGGCGCTTTCTACGCCTGATATACAAACAAGAGTTGTTAGAAATGACGTGCCTTCCATTCGGTTTAAGCACGGCTCCCAAAACCTTTTCCATACTCACAAATTGGGTAGCGCAAACACTACGAGAAAAATGGAACATGCGAATCATTGTTTATCTAGACGATAGACGAGAATGCATGCAGACTTCGAGAGCATGCCAATCTCGCTGTAAAAATACTACAGGATTTGGGATGGCAAATAAATTTCGACAAGTCAATACTCGAACCACAAGAAAGCATAAACTATCTGGGGGTGCTGTGGAGGCCTTGGCACAATCTGAAATCACTGCCAAAAGAGAAGACCACAATTATAATCAAAAAAGTAACCCGAGTCCTCGTACAAAAACAAATTACCGTAAAAGAGCTACAGAGACTAATAGGACTTCTGAATTTTGCCAGCTTTGCAGTCCCTCGAGGCCGACTCAATCATCGGCAATTGTTGAGATTCATGAACTCACTACCAGACAACTCACAAAAAGCACACGCTCTACCCAGAAATGTATGCAATGAACTAATATGGTGGACTCAGAATTGTCAGTTACCCACACCCCTACATTACCCTTCTCCGATACACTTCCTAGCAACAGATGCATCAGACCTAGGGTGGGGGGCTCAACTAAACAATATGGCTGTTGCGGGCACTTGGTCACAAGAAGAACGGATGCTGCATTGCAACCAAAAAGAGATGTTGGCCATATTTCACGCACTCCAGAGGCACGTTCATATACTCCACGACAGTTCCATTCTCATTCAATGCGACAACAGGACAGCTGTCGCGTATCTACGGAAAGAGGGAGGTACAAAATCTTTACCGCTGATGGAAATAACGTATCAAATTCTGAATTTACTGGATCAACATCGAATCCAATTCAGTATACATCATCTGCCAGGCAAGTACAACAGCCATGCCGATCACCTATCCCGCCACCGCCTCCCTCCCGAATGGCACTTGAAGCCGGCCTGTGTAAAAACGGTGTTTGCAAAATGGGGAACTCCTGTAATAGATTTATTTGCTTCAGCCACAGCTCACGTAGTCCACAATTATGTGACTCGAGACCTAAAAGACCGTCAAGCTCTCTATCACGACGCGTTCAGTGTTCCGTGGAACTATCCACTGGCATGGGTGTTCCCACCGCCGTTCCTAATACCGAAAGTCCTGACACATCTAAATCAGTCGACAGGTATATTTTTAATGGTAGTACCACGTTGGGAGATGGTATTCTGGCGCTCAGACCTGAAAGCACGAGCTCTTGCAGAGCCAATAACACTGAAGAAATTGCACAATCATCTCGTAGACACGGTGACAGGACTCCCGCCATCACAGGTCGAGAATCTCACACTAGAGGTCTGGAAATGTGGGGGTGGTCCGAGGCGATAAAAACATGGAGCACGGAACAACTATCACTACTTAAAAATTCCTGGCGAAAGTCAACCTTAAAGACTTACGAAGTAGCCTGGAAGCGTTGGACTTTATGGTGTAAACGTAAAAACATTGACATTAAGAATCCCACAGGTGCTCAGCTGGCACAATTTTTATCCGATCTATATTTAGTTGATAAGCTATCCTATAATACAATACTTGTACATAAATCAGTCGTATCCACATTATGCAATGTAGAAACATCGAGCCAGTTGAGTTCACATGTTCTCGTGAAACATATTTTAAAGTCAATTGCTTTAAATAACCTAAAATCCTATAAACCACCAATTTGGGACGTCAGTAAATTAATCCTGTTCTTAACAAATTACAACATTGACATAAACAATAATTTCCAAACATCACGTCATACCGCCATTTTATTGCTGCTTTGTTCAGGAAGACGCGTACATGACCTAACGCTTCTAAGAATTGACTCTAAACATTACATAAAATATGATGATGGTATAATACTGTGGCCCCTATTTGGCTCAAAAACTGACTGTAGTAATTATAGACAGTCTGGTTGGAAACTACTTAATAATCCCAACAACCGTAACTTAAATCCTGTATTCTGGATAGAAAGAATGATAACATTGTTAAATGAAAGACGTGATACTGCAAAATTATTTAATTTATTCATTACAGTCAGAGGTGTGGCGAAACCCGCCTCGCGCACGGTGATAGCAGGTTGGATAAAAACAATATTTAAAGAAGCTGGCATTGAAGCCCCTCCAGGAAGCACTCGATCAGCTACCGCTTCCAAAAGTTGGTTAGAAAATCAGCCACTTGAAGAAATTCTCGCACGTGGTAACTGGAAGTCAGCCAATACATTTCAAAAATTTTACAGAAGAGAAATATTACAGAGTCGTAATTCAGATCTAAATGTTACACCATTATTCAAGCCAGTAAATTAGTATGCGTCTATGTACTTGATTAAATAATAAAATGATTATCTCTAAACAAATTACTTTTCCATAAATAAAAATATTTTATTCATCATTTTAAATGTATGTAATCATTTTGTTTGTTTAAAATAAATAAGTGATTTGAATTTTACTCTTTTTTATTTATCATATTTTAGTATTCTATCACATTGGCGTTATTATTACACTTAATAGACACATAGTGGCGTCACCAGGCGATAACAAACAGCCTCTCAATATAAAGCTTCCAGTGACGGTCAAGTACTTTAATAGCAGCGTTTTACCTGAAATAAAACGCATATTAAAATACTTACCTCACTGGAAGCTTTCACTTTATACCTGCCTGGTGATATATTGAGCCAATGGTCAAACATTCACTCGCCACATTTTATGAAAACTAAGTTGGCGCGCGAACGCCAGGTGTCGCCACTGAGTAGGTCATTACACGCACTAAATCTGGTAATAAACTGACGGAAACGGAAATGCTCTCTCAATATAAAGCTTCCAGTGAGGTAAGTATTTTAATATGTGTTTTATTTCAGGTAAAACGCTGCTATTTACAGTGTAAGCCACTAATGTATAGATGGTAGGTATATGCATTAGCATTGCATGCAGTAAAATGAATAGTTAACATAAATATATTTGTTTCAAGAAAAAACCAAAAACACAGGCAATATATCTTCTAATTATATTGTTTAATCAACTGCATTAAACAAAGTGGTAATCGAAGGTCGATTAAAAGTAGGTTTAACCTTACGTTTATAAAATGTATAAAAAGTATTTAGAGATCGCCAGTTTCCCCTAGCAAGAATCTCCTCAAGAGGGTAATTATCAATCCAATTTTTGGATGCCACAGCTGACCTTACACTGCCAGGGGATGCTTTTATACCGGCATCTACTAATAGGGATTTAACCCAACCTACAATTAGTGTTTTCGATGCAGGTCTTGGAACTCCTCTAATATTAATAAACAAATTACTGACATTCGCAGCACTTCTACGGCTTTCAAGAAGTGAGATTGTATGCTTAATCCAGTAGACAGGGTCTAAGTTTTTATTATCTTGATTAGAAATTAACCTCCAGCCGGATTGTCTATAATCTGCAGAATCTGTTTTCGAACCAAAAACTGGCCAAAAAATTATTTCATTATTTTGATTGAAGTAGTTGTTAGAATCAACTCTGAGCAAAGTTAAATCATGGATCCTTCTACCAGAGCATAGGAGAAGAAGAGCAGCTGTATGTCTCTGCACTTGAAAAACACTATTTTCATCAATATGTTTCTTCTCTAAGAAGGTGGTGAGTTCGTTTATGTCCCAAATAGGGGCTCTGACATGGGTGACCGATTTATGTAATGCTATTGATTTTAAAATATGCTTCACTAGAACATTTGAACTTAATTGGCCTGATGTTTCCAGGTTACAAAGAGTGGATACCACTGATTTGTGTAATATAATAGAATTATATGATAAATTATTAACTAAATGGAGATCAGATAAAAATCTAGCCAAGTCACTTGCTGTTGGAATTGAGGAATTAACCTGGTGAGATTCACACCAAACTAGCCATCTTTTCCAAGCACTGCTATAAACTTTACGTGTAGAGGGACGCCATGACTTTTCAAGAAGTTCTAACTGACTACTATCCCAAGATGTTAGCATCCCAGACCACCCCCACATTTCCACACCTCCAGAATCATGTTGAGCACGTTCGGTGGTGGTAGTCCGGTTGTAGTGTCGATCAGGACTTTGTCTAGGTGGTATACTGTGAATGGGGCTGCTAGAGCACGTACTTTGATGTCTGGACGCCAAAAAACCTGCTTCCATCGCGGAACTACAAATAGGTACGTTCCCTGTGCTTGATTGAGATGACTCAGGACCTTGGGTATTAGAAAAGGCGGAGGAAAAATCCACGCTAGGTTGTAATTCCACGTCTGGGAGAACGCGTCGTGAAATAGAGCTTTGTCGTCGTTCTGATCCAGGGACACGTAGTTCGTCACTACATGTGTTCGATGGGATGCAAACAAGTCGACCAATGGTACTCCCCATTTGGAGAAAATTTTGTTCGTGCATTCTGGAGATAGATGCCACTCTGGAGTCGCGCGTAGCCTCAACAGATGATCGGCATGGCCATTGTATATACTTGGTATGTAAAAGACGTTCATGTGAATTTGATACTTCTCCGTTATTTGAAAAACTCTGTAGGGTAAGTCCATGAGAGGGTCGGACTTGGTGCCCCCCTCGTGACGGAGATATGCGACTACTGACTTGTTGTCGCTCTGAATCAATATGGTCTTGTGCACTAGAAGTTGATAATGGGCTTCTAAAACACGTAGGATTGCTAACATTTCTTTTTGATTGCAATGAAGACTCTTCTTGGCCTGTGACCACAGACCCAAGAGAGAGGGATTGTCTAAGCGAGCTCCCCACGCTATGTCTGATGCATCTGTCGTAAGGAAATGAGAAGGAGGTGGCATGTGTATGGCCGACGGGTGTCGACAATTTTGGCGCCACCACATAAAATTGTCCACAGCTGCACGAGATAAGTTGATCATTAACCTTGGATTCGACTTCAATGTTTGATTCAATTGGCTTAAAATAGCTCGGAAGTTGAGTCTTCCTTTCGGTACCGCAAAGCTGGCAAAATTGAGTAGACCAACTAGGCTCTGAAGTTCCTTGAGAGTTGTACGTCGCTTGTGCAACATTTGATCTACCTTGTTTAAAAGAACAGGAATTTTTTCGCCGGGAAGACACTTGCGATTCGCCCATGGATCCCAATGAATTCCTAGAAACACTAAGCTTTTTGATGGTGTGGTTATCGACTTTTGGTAATTGATCATCCACCCCAAGGATTCCAGAGTGTTGAGCACAATATTCACCTGACTTCGGAGCTTGTTTTCGTCCTGGTGAGCAATCAGAAAATCGTCGAGATAAACAATTATTCTGACACCTAGTTGTCTGAGTGTCTGGGCTATCCAGTTTGTGAGCGTGGCAAACGTTTTGGGCGCTGTGCACAGGTCAAAAGGTAAACAAGTCATTTCTAGAAGTTCTTTGCAATACACTAGGCGCAGTAACCTTCTGTGGCTGCGAGCCACTGATAAATGAAAATACGCCTGCGAGAGGTCGATTTTGCATAGCCAATCCTGTGGTTGAAGAAAATTGGGAATGCGAAGAACATTTATTAATTTGAATCGATCTGTTATTATGTACTGATTCAGAGCTTTTAAGTTGAAAATCGGTCGACTCGAACCGTCTCCTTTAGGAACAAGAAACATTGATGACACAAAGCTTGGCGAAACAACAGCTCGCTCTAGAACTCCCTGTACCTACTATCATTTTGTTTATGACAGATGACATTTCGGCTGATTCCGGCACACTTACAATGGTCCCCACCACACATGGGTGAACAAGCGGTGGCTTCCGGCGAAAAGGTATGCGATACCCATTTATTATTTTTAGAATGTAGTCTGGTGCATTCAATTGTTCCCATCGGTCGCGAAACTGTAGGAGACGGCCTGCACTGAAAGAGTCAATACTTACGCCGTTTGACATCCTTACTCTGATGGGAAGGCGGTGACGCGCGTCTTCGCCTATTGTGATTAGCATGCGACCGCCCTCGAAAGTTATTGCGATTATTCGGAGCGACTGAATTATAAAGATCAGTATGACAACGAACGTTACAACCACCTTGTGAAGGTAGCTTACTATTGTTGCAAACACCTTGCGGAGGTGCGTTACTATTAGCACAACGTGCATGAGCATTATTATGCTGGTAAACTGGAGTTTATTGGTCTTTGACCCCTGCGACGGATCACGTAGCGTTTTTGCATCCATTTGCGAGGTGGATGCCATATTAGACTTTTGTAATGGCCAGAAACCTTTCCTTACGCCGCCAGCTTTCTCTACAACCGCAGTAAATTTCTCTGCGTTAAACAGGTTAGTGCATGTTGGAGGAATTTTCTTTAAGCTAGCCTTTATCAGAGGGTCCTTTACCTGTTTAGTGACACAGTCCCTACACATTTGGAGAATTTCCTCACGATGTCCACAAACAATCTGTAATAAGTCTGAGGAACACTTATTATACTCCCCTGTGGAAAAAAGGTCATTAACCTTTTGAAAAAGGGCGTCATAATTTTGCGAATTATTACTCTTTGCCCACGTCAACAAATCTTGAAGGTTGCCTTGCAAAGCCTCTCTTTGTTTCAGGACACACATGGTCAAGGCTGCAAACGCCCTATCCGAATACATGAGGTGACGAGGAGAATCATATGCTTTTAACTTCCTCGTTAATTTCAATGTCCGTGTAACCCGGTGAATGATTGTAAAGTTTCTGAGTGTCAGAGTATCGTATTTGTTTCCAATCACTTTTATCTAAATGTTGAAACTCGCATAGCATCTTTAAATATTTATCAGAAGTCCTAGGCATCGCCGGTTCCTTGAGCTTAGTTTCAAAATTTAAAGTAAATTGTTTAGCATCGCATGCAATAACACCATCTGGTTCGATATCTAGTATTTGTTCGTAATGATTTTCACTAACACCAGACATTAGAGAGATAGAATCATAATCATTATTGGTACTCACGCGATGGTCACGATTCTTGCACATAATATGCTGACGTAGGTTACGTACCTCTTTAGATAATTTTCGAACATTACGAATGGAATAACGCTTGCGTTTGCTCCCTCTTTTCCTCCTGCGGCGACTTCTCTTCGAGTTGCCACCGCTAGACGAATAGCTACTTTCAGAACTCGAGCTACTAGAACTCGAACTACTAGAACTCTTCGATTGAGATTTCTGCTTAAGAGGGGTAGCAGAATTAGGATACACATCTCTCACTGCGTTATCAACTGACTCCTCCATAATGAATATCGAAAGACTATACTTTATACACTTTTACAATTGAAAAATTTTTGTACATTAATTCCCTGCGGGAAACAAGACGCCAAAGAAATTAAAATGGCGGCTGTAACCAACCATCACTGCCAGGCGGAAGTGACAAGGAAAAAAGAGATGAAATGATACGAAAGACAGAGAAAAACGTAAGACGGGAACAGGAAGTGCCTATCTCATTTAAATAAGCTTCGAATAACGGTCAAGTCAAATTAATAAAGTAGTGTAACAAATCTTTTACTAAGAGTAGTCATTAATAGCAGTTCTAAATTTCTACAAGGTTTTGAGATATGGATGCCTGTCAGTCACGATTGAGGGACCACCTTTGACCGCTTGTAACTTTTGAGTGCCTACTTTTACAAATGAAAGACTGAATTTACAATCGTTTGAGAACTTTTACTAAAGGCTGACGCATTTAAAAGCTTAAAATTCAGATGTGGTCCCTCAATGAGAACGCACACCAACCAGACCTCACATGATTTTAGCATGTCTGTTAATTTACCATAGCCCATAGACAAATTTCATCTATCGATATCGATGAACTGTCAGAAGGGATCGCACTTCGCAGCACTATTAAATTTCTATTTGACTTATGTACGCTTTATTGGCATATTAGTACTTCTATGTTTTGATCAAGTTTAGTCCTTGTTCCGAGATGAAGCCCAACCAGCCCATTGCGTCCAGCGTTTTCGTCAAATTACGCGCGAAATTTGAAAATGTAAAATTTCTGTCCCGGCAAGTGTTATGGCACTTTTATAAAATAGTAACCCTATTCAATCGTTTATCGTTCGAAGCCCAGGGCGGTCGGCTAGTCATATATCTCCGGATGCAGCTAGTTAGCTACATTGGTCCAAAATAAAACATACAAATTAGTGTTTATAAAAATAGTAAGTAAATTTAACACATACTTACAAAATAAACTGAAAAATGTTAACACATTTGAGAGTAAATGCAACAATCTCTGAAGTTTTTCTTACATACAAAACAAAATATCTAAATAGATATGCTCAGAGAAAATACAGATTAAGATTTTTATCAAAAAATCAACACTAAGTAATTGTTTTTTTATACAAAGGGCTTAATACATCTTGCACTTACAAATTCTTTTAAAAACCTTTAACATTATTTTAACATTTTATTACTCTTTGGGCCATAAACCTATCTACACACCAACACAACATGTTAATATTATGTACCTCCTTATCTTTACATAATGAATAAAGTATACAATATTACTATAGTAAACAAAGCATAATAAAATGATTTTATTAATACATACTTAAGTCTTCTTAGAAATTTCATTGTTCAGAACAAGGCTCATTGTAGTGCTATGTATTTCACAATGATAACATAAGTACAATACATTTAATGGGTAATGTAATAGTACATTAAGGTATGAACTAGTTACTAGATGACTGTGCAATGTTATTCTACTTTTAAAATCATATTCTTAATCTAAGCCCTTAGCATAATATAATATAATGCATGACTTTTAACTAGGTCAGGTCAGCTCAGAAGGACCCAATGTTACAAACTAATACATTTAAGTTTGTTTCAACATATTCTATGTTATGTTTATGATTTTCAGGTATTATTGTAGTTATTGTATTTCGCGGGGTGATGGAAGGGTTTGTCTCCCGCGCGGTGGTGGAGGTGGTTGCCTTTCGCGAGGCGGTGGTGGCGCATGGCGCTCCCGGGGTTGCGGTGGCGGCTGCGCAGTAGCTCGACGCGGCGGAGGTGGAGCATGTCGCGCTCGCGGCTCTGGCGGGAATTGCCGTTCTCGAGGTTGAGAGGCGAAATGAGATCCTGTGTCCATGTCTATGACTGACTGAAATATTCTGTAATAGGTAAAACATTCAATACTTAGGTAATTTATAAAATATTTTCCCAAATTAGGTAGGTACTTAGAACTTTTAATAAGTACCTACCTACCTGCCTATTTTTGTAGGTACCCTAATAATACTTTATTGTTGAAGTAATTGCATCATAATTTATTGTAGGTTGTAGGTATTGTAGGTAGGTACTTACCGAGTTTGTTTAGCTTTCTATTTATGTAGGTACGTAACTTCTGTTTTGTAACCATCAAAGCAAACAATACGAGTGCAATTGGTTTAATGCTCTAAGGTGTGCAACTTTTTCATATCACTACATATGAATTCGGTAAAGTTTACTAAACAAATTTAAACAGTATCGATTATGAAAATGTTTTTTTGAATTTTATGACACTAATGACAGCTGTTAATTCTTTTTTTTTTTGCATAGAATAATGTAAACTCTGTTCTTTGTGAATGGGC
Source organism: Parascotia fuliginaria (assembly GCA_963082885.1). NCBI lineage: Eukaryota > Metazoa > Arthropoda > Insecta > Lepidoptera > Erebidae > Parascotia > Parascotia fuliginaria. The sequence continues at coordinate 12,717,419 of OY720173.1, read as the reverse complement.
TGTTTAGCTGTTAGTATATTACCTACCATGGACGTCTTGTACTTAAACTCCGTAGTCTACGATGGACGTAATATACTAAACAAGACTGAGTACTTGCAGCTTAAAAACGAGCTGAGCGAGAGATGGTAGTACAGATGCCGTGTGCCCCTTTCTTGACAATAATATTTTTAGTAAGTGAGACAAATTTAAAATAGTCCATGCTATACATTGCATTTTCTAGGTGTTTCTATGTGTAATATGTATGTATTTTATATCAGCACCCTTATTACAAGCTTTAATAATGTTATTCAGCTTATTTTATGTAATTAAAAAAAAAGTAAGTACCAAAAGAAAATGTTTAATGTTGGTCATTATTATAAGAATGTACATACTATAAGTAGCTAGTATGTTTTAGGCGCGCATGCCGAGGCGCTAGCTCAAGTGAGATTCGTACCGATTCAATGGTTCAGTTAAGGTTCAATAATTCCCACTTATTCACTAACCTTGTGGATCTTGTCAGCTTAAAACTGATTGAAAAACTTTTTCACCTGACTAAACAAAGGTAGGTAGGTACCTACCGATTTTTTAGCTAGTACAAAAATTTATTAAATTTGTAGGTTTGTCAAATGCTCTTTTGGCTATTAGACTTTTGAAAAACTGTCAGCAAGAAGTTTTAGCTAGGTTAGTTAGTTTTGACACAGAGCTCAATGCAAACTGGCAAACATCAACTTAAAAGTTTAAATTACTTAACTGAAATATTTGGTCCAAACTCTCCTTCATATAAAAACATGGAATTATGTAAGTATGCCAATTATAATAAGTAGTATGTGAGAGGAGTGCATGGAAATTAGCTGTGATGGCATTCTTATAGAGTTTAACAACTGAATATTCCCACTACTGCAGGACCCCTTTATAACAGGGAATCTGTCCTGCCTCTATGTGATTCCTTGGGAGGTGTAGTAATATATATTATGTACCAAGTTACATAAATAAAGTATATAAAAAAAAATAGTATCAATCAGTCATAAATGCCAGAAAGTTATAATTATAAAGATAATAAGAAAACAAATATAACTCTGATAGAAAACTTGGAAATAATTTTTAAAAACATTCCTTTCATTAGATAAGTCCACAGGTTGACGACCAATGATAAACATAGGTATATTATGCTGAGATGATGCTATACAGATATAATATGATGACTGAGATAGATGTGCAACTCAGTTTCTGAAAGGCTGATCAACGAAAAATTAACTAATCACCTGTGAAGTACCTAAAAGCATGTTTTAGGCATGCAGTTTGATTTGATCTAGTTAAGTTAGTTACTAAAAACATTTTTTGAGGCTGGCAAGATAAAAGAAAGAGACACACGGCCTCGGTTGTCGATATCCCTCTCGGCTCGGATTTTCTCGTGTCTGCTTAAGGGCGACCACACACTGCCTTGCGTTTTAAAAACGCATAATCTTAAAGTATAGTGTGTCAAAAAGGTCCGCTCACTCTCGCTTCAAATATGCTGGTGAGTCTACCGCACATATTTATGTATCTATGAGGCGCCGCGCACCGCGGTGGAAAAACGCACGGTTTGGGATGCAAACACAGACTAAGTAGAGAACAAGTTAATGCAAAGTTTTTAAAAATATATATCCGGAATAAGGCGATAACGATATATCGAGATATCGGCACAGAGTAGACAAGCCGTACAGAGGCAAAGCTTCCAAAGAAAGTGCAAAATTGTTACCTATTTTGGTAGGGTTGTTACAATAGGATAAGACAAACAAAACATTAGTTAAATAGTTTTGCAAAATCTCAGTGTATGAGATTCAGGGGATCAGACCGGAATAACTCTATTTATGTACCTACTGATTTTGATATCTCATTTAAACGAATGGGATTAACATAGTGAATAGGGAAACATCTGTCGTTTTGCTTTTTTAAGTTGCTAAATTCGATATATTTTAGTGTTTTAAGCTGATAATATTATAAAAGTTTTGTTGCCATTGTGATTTTATAAACATTATCATTCCATTCATTTTTCAATTAAGTAGGTACAAACCAAAACCTGCCTACAAACTTTGAATGAATTTGATGAACCTGTTAAAATATAAAGGTAATTTACTGAGGTAAACTTATAACGCGTTAAAATAAACAATCATTCTTATTAAATATCATTAACATTATTTAACTTTAATCGAACTTTTCATGAATATAAAAATTACATATTTATTATAGTTTCAACCATTAAACTTAACCGATAAAATAATTAACAATTAACTTTAACGTGCGTCCCAATGACCCTGCCTGAGATTATCAACTGGCTGTGCCGGCGCGGCGTCAACTGGTTTTTTCCAGTCTCGCCGTGCACGCGACAAGCGGCCAGTGGACACGCACACATGCCACGCGTGCTTGTAGTAGTGCCACCGATTTTCGCGGTTGTACGAAGCTTTGTCTCTGTACGTATCTACTTTGTGATATCGGTCTAGAGCGCCGATACATCGGCGATATTACGATTTTTCTAAAAAACTCGTACAAATCCAATATAGTTTTAGGTTTATTAGTTATTAGTTGAATTTCTATTAGTTGTAGTATGTAATTTTTTCATAGTTTACTGTGAATAACAATAATTTTGGATTTAAAATGATTATTTTTCATAAATTAATTGAGCATGGTAGGTATTATTTTCTCTCGTGCTTGGTCGATACCGATATCGGCCCATAGTCGATATCAATAAATATCGATAATTTTAGGGGTCGATATATCGATATTTATCGGTTTTTCGATATATCGTTTCATCCCTACGCACGGTCAATTGCGGTAGGGACGCGATCACAGACTTTACAGACTAATTAAAGAGCAAGTTGACGCGATACAGGATATACCTGGCGTTTCTGGAGATAACGGTCCTATTTAGTATTTTACGTCCATTAGTACGTATCCCGGATATTTGCAAAAAATACAACTTGACAAAATCAGTACAATCCCGAGAGTTGCAGTGGCTCATTTTCTAATTTTTCAATTCTGTTTAATCTATATTAGTGCATAAGTGCAATAGTGCCATCTATTGACAAGTAGTTAAAGTGAAAGCGGAAATGCCCACTTGATAAAGCAGTACTCATCTAAAATTACAGCTGAAAATGTTGCTAGCTATAACTGTTTTCCATATTTGTAGGTGGTAAATATCAAAAAGACAACTGCCCAATCTTTGTTATTTTACTTAACAAAACCTTTTTTTTATATCCTAATGAACTTGATTTTATTATGACATGTATTGATAATGAAAACAATAAACTCATACCAACCGAGGAGTAGTAATCGTGTATAAAACTTTAAAGTGTAGGTAGTTTCGGATTTTGAGGAGGCAGCATTGGCTGGGTAAATGGTAACGAGGGAACGAACACAATGAATGAACGAGATGCTATTAATCAGTAAAGAACAAAAACTACACGAATGAAAAGTGATTTCGAAGAGAAAAATTGTAGCCTTTTCATGTGATTTTGTGAATTTGTGTTTGTGCAAAATTCATTGTAGACTGTGTTTGTATAATATTTTTGGAGCAAAGTTCCCAAAAAAACGTACCGCTTGGTAGTAATATGAGTAATGTTACCAACCAAAATGGAACAGGTCTAGAGCAGCAGGTCTGTACCTCTGTACCTCATGCACTTTGTATTGATTTTTACGAAATTGAATGGAATTTTACCTTTATCTGGTGCTATACATAGATACTTATTATTTAAATAAAACTGTTCTAATTCATGAATTATTTCATACTGTTTTAAATGCATTGATCTTAAAAATCGCAATGCTTTACGTGTCTCCAAATAACCAACATGGCGCCTTAGATAGATGACTTTTAGGGTATCTATTCCATTGATTTTGTAAAAGATTCAATTCAAGCATCAATAATACTTGCTTCAGTAGTTTTCCAAAGGCGCAAAGTGAGGTCATTGTCATACTATATTTGCGTGTCATGGCGGGAGGAAATGAAATGTTTCGCAATTATTAAGCTACACCGGAATAGTTTAAAAAAGAAATAACCAAAAGGACAAGTGTAATTTAATCGTTTTAACTGCACAGTAGGTTTAAGTTTTCATTCTAAAACTCATGTTTTATTTTGTCATGCTTGAATTTTTATTTTGTCATGTTAGAATGCCTCATTTGCTATAGTTAGATGACGATACATCGTAAGTTAACTTGGAACCAATTATTTGTTACCCTTGAGCATTATTTTCACCTTGTGGAAAGTTTTAAGTGTACTTATTGATCAGATGTAACAGTTATCTGCACAAGGTTATTAAATGATTAGCTTTAGGATGTGGTTTTACAATTAATTCTCTTTATTCTAAACATATTTAGTTACAAGTGAATTTATTTCATTATTAATATTATTTTTATACTAGCAATTAGGTATATTATTTTTACACATTGGTATGGTACAGTGGTTTTATAAATAAATAATTTATTATTGTATTGGTAGCTTGCTGGTCTGGACTTGCAGCCTCAGGCTAATACAGGTACTGGCCGTTACATCCCCCCGCACCTGCGCAGGCAGTTGCAGGCCAACACTTCACAAGGTAATAATTTTATATATCACAATCATCGAAGAAAAGCGACAAGTAGCTAAATACCATTGCACAATCACAATATTTAACTTTACATTAATTGTAACAGGACAAAAGTTTTTAAAGAAGCATATTAAATTTCATCTTACAACCCTTTTGTACTGAAGTTGTAATATTTATTATGTTGTTCATTCAGATTTATCACTTGTAGTTGTATCATCAGTTCAGTGACCTTTGTATCAAACTGCCAGATGTAGACAGTAGGGGCAGTGTTTATTATATATTCAACTATTACACTCAAGTGTATCAAGAAATTAGATCGGCAGTACCTACATAAGGACATAATATAAGGACATGTAAAAAATCTTGGTTTAAGGGAGAGTGCTTTTAAGATTTAAACTAATCTGACATTTATCATAAGTAATAACTTCTATATTTTATTATTGATCTAAAAAAACTCAATTTAAGCCGGTTGTAAAATTTTTAAGATGACTGTTTCTATGTCTTTGAAACTTATAATTCGTTAGGAAATTAATACATCATTTTGGTTAAAACATTGTCAAATAAAGTAATCTTGAGCTTCAGTTTTACAGTGTTTGTGGAACTTGCAATGTTTTAGATCTATTATTAATATTCATATTGACCAGATAAATTGTGATATCAAGTAAATGAGTTAAGTTTGACAAGTCAGTGTTCGCGCGGCATGGCGCGCTATTTTAAACACGGTATGAGTTTAAGGATTAGATGTTTTCGTTGCTCAAATACCGCAACGAAAACATTAGAATGTTGATACTTGTCTTTAAATACAACTTGTTGTTGCCCGCAGCTCCGCCCGCGTGAATGTCGGTTATATCGCAATTTCCATACAAACTTTCATCCCCTATTTTAACCCCTTGAAGCCACTTTTCCGCGATATAAGATAACCTATGTTGTTCCATATGAAAGCGTACCAGACAGACAAGAGTTACTTTTGCATTTATAATATTACTATGGATTAGTTTCTTTTGAACAACTGCTTACCAAAAAAAAAAGAATATGCATACCAATCAATCAAAGTAAATATTTAAATAAAAAAATGTCATTGAGGACATGTCTTTAAGTATGTAGAGACCATCGCAATATGTGATATTAATTAATAGAATATCAGTAATGGATAGAAATAAAATGATGACTTAATAACAAAAATTTTGTTTCAATAAGAATCTATTATCAATTTACTTATTATAAAAAGCTGTATGTTAGAAACTGAGTTTTATTAGCTAATTGAACAAGGTAAAAATATCAATCAAATATGCTATTCTTAGATATTAATCTCAGATAAGTCTAATATTAGATATTGTCTAGTCTCAAATAGAATGTAGTGACCTTAAAGATAGGGGACCAAATTCTAAAAGCATATATTTACAACTGCATGCTTCGGAGAGTAGGTTGTTTCCAGTTGTCATACAAAGTCTTATAATTCTTACTACTAAAGTAACCATCAAATATAAGACATTGCTCAGTAATTAGGTTGTTAATGTCAGAAGTTTTAATTAGAATTCAGTATCAAACAATAGATTCGAAATCAATCCCATATTTTTGAGAAAGATGGGGAATAATGTTCTTATAATCTACTCCTATAAAATTTATAAAAACAAGTTGAAATCTTATTTACAGATAGATGTATGGCTAAATAATTGAGTATACAGACTGAGTCATCTAGAACATTTAAACAAAATTTCTAGAATTCTGTTATCTATTATATACTTAATAATTTTGAATATGAGTGCATCTAAAGATATTTTTGCCAGTATTATTAAAAGCTTATTTATATTTATTATTTATTTAAGATGATTTTTATTTCTAGCAAATACCTACCTGTACAATTCTATTTCGTTATTCTACTACATTTTATTCAGCAGAGCAAAGACATAGGCTTTTTCTAAAAAAGAGTCAAGGTTTATGCATAATATGCAAATTGGAATAACATTATGCAAGGTCATTTGTTTTTATTGAATGTAGGTGATGTAGGTGTTTTTTATTTTCAATGTGGCTAGATATAGATAGGTATATAATAGTACTCAACCATAAAAAATAATTAGTCTAGCCTTTGTATATTTATATAGCCTTTGTTTCAAGTTCTTAGGCAAACTCAAAATGACATAATACTTTGTGAAGTTTGTATTGTGTTAGTAAAAAGAAGACAAAGACAATTACCATGAATATATCACTTGATTGTTATTTTTCATTAGTCAGCAAACATTTCTAACAAATATCAGTTGCAATTCTTGTCATTTGTACCAGTCATAAATGTGGCTTAAAATATTGCATCTTCACTCCAACCTATCTTCATCTTCACTACTGAACATAGGCCTCTTCCATTAATTAGTTTGCACATGAAACTGTTAGCAATAAGTATACTCTATGTCTAAAATTGCCGAATTGCCTTCTCTGCATATACAAGGCAGGCTTTTACCATGATGGTAATAATGAACTGGGATGACAACCTGAAACCATTTCTTATTCTAATAACCAAACTTATGCATTGATATGATTAACGTTTCCTCCAATACATTAGTGTATTCCCAGTTAACTAAAGGTCAACCTAATCTAATGTTCTGTCCCATTGCGATGACAAATCCATCAAAATTATATATAATTATTATTCCGGGCATTTTCGAGATGATTTGAAGTGAACGTGCACAATATCTGGGTTATTGTCACGAAAAATAATATGCAAACATTATGCATTACATAATTTTTTGTCAACCTATGTTCGATCTTTTGCTATCTTAGGACTATCTCGGAATGACAAAATTAAATATGCACGATCCGTAAAATATATTTTATACATTCCTCACAGCCGAAATGATTATGGTAAGCAAGCACAATAAAGTCCGCTAAAGAGCAACCAAATCTAAAATGCTGTGCTTGGTGCTGACGGATTTTGGTATAATGATAATAAAAACCGGCAAATCCGATTCGTACACGAGGGCTCCATACAAAATTTTAATGCTTGTCTGTCATGGTAATCGAATCTCGAATTCTCGAATATCTGTAATAAAAAGACAAGATAATTTTCGCAATCCCAAAAATGTTCTATAATAAAACGTGATTTTACTACAAATTAATAATTTTCGTATATTTCCTTTAGGTATGCTGTAAGATAGTGAATTAGGTGCCTAATATTCTATATATTTTTTATGTCTTCATTTTCTATAGCTGCGGGTAAGCTATGGTCATTTGATGTTAATTTCAGCTTGATCTCCACTTACCTACTTGAGATAAGGTACGTCCTGAAGATAATGATCTTGACAGACTGACAAAAAAAAAACGGTACTTAAATGAAGACCTATATGAAAGAGATTTGTTTCTATTTTTGCCCGACTGTCGAAATCAAGGAGGGTAATGTTTTTCTAGCGTATGAATGTATGTATGTACGTGAGTATGTATATCTATTTCTTTGGCACGCTAAGTTAAAATCATAAAGCCATTATGGCTTTATGGATTTTAACGTATGAGGTGTCATTAGATTTGTATTGATTGTGGGTGTGACATAGGTTACATAATATTTCAACGTGGCGTCAGCACGAGAAAAAATGGGTTTCTTCTCAGTTTGTTTTAGGCAGGCGGACTTTTTGTTTTTTAATAATATATATTGCTTGTATTGATAGCAAAACTGTTACTGCATTTGGGAGTTACTATTATGAAGCTCATACTAACCAGCTGATAGCGGTTTAAGATCATGACGCTTGTCAACGTCGCGGAGCAGTGAGTGCCTTTATACGACCGTCGATGATCAAGTGCGTCGTATTCGTATTAGAAATTACAACATCTTCTATAATTTCGGAGTAAATAATACTGCGTAGGAGTCGTCCGACGTACTTGTTCTGTTATACCCGGCAATAGTTAGACTGCTTACTCTGATCTGTGAATGAAATTGTGACATTCAACATAATGGAGAGACAGCCAGGGCAAATTTATAATATGAATTGATTTGAAAACACATGAAAGATGCATTTCACTATTGATGAGTGAGATTTTGCTATGTCATTGTATAACATAATCAAGTCGAGACTAATCAGATAATTATCAATAAAATTATAACCTAATTTATAAATAAAGGTAAGTGTTCAGCTGACTTATCTAAAAATTGGGCTGAATTATTGGCATGCTCTGTTAAAGGTTTTTTATAATATACTCTTCTCAAGATCAAAGCAATTCAAATTCATATATTTTTTTAAATACATTGTTCTTCTGAGCTTATGATTGAATGTTAACTGAACTGATATGTGTTTAACGTTTTCCATGTTATCTTTGTAATGATAATATGACACATGATTGTTGCTATAGAGATATTGTTTCCATTACATACTTTTCTGGTCTAGAATACAAAATCATCCCATTTAGTCCCATGGGTGCCGTAAGAGAAGACTAATATCAGAAAAGCACTAGAGCCTCTACTAAATATCACCTAAACATACTAAATATCACTTTTCTGCGGTCTACTAACCCGCTCGCCAAGCAAGTCTTTGGCAAATTTCGCCCTTTGGCAGCGGACTATGTACCGCAGTGGATGTCTTCAGGCTGATGATGTGATGTACAATTAATAATGTTGTTGCGTCTACTGAGTTACCTAATTTCTTATCATGTTAAATGAGCATGTGTATGGTATAAGATAGTTTCATAGAAATAACTTATAATTTCTATTTATTTTGTACAGGGGAAGAGTCTAAGCGTTCAAGCTTAGACGCCCGTTCAAACGATCAACGGGATAACCGTTCATCATTCGGAAGCAACTCTAGAACGCACGACCGTGGTGGTCGGCGCGACGAGCGCGACCGTGAACGCGAACGTGACTACGATCGCGGCCACGATTCGCGATTCCCGCGCAGGGACCGCGGTATGTCCACTTTGCACAACATGTACACAGTACATACGTTTTACTATCCTGATATCACTTGTTCATTTCAGTACAAGTAGTCATTTCTTACTCTGTCGTTTGTCGTAGATTAATCTCGTCATAGGTCAGGAAAAAACATTTCGTTTGTTATATGTATACAGTTGTAATCAAATCTCTTCGGTTGTACTTTTTGTGCCTGGCTGGCTTCTATATCATTGAAAATAAAGAAAATTAAAAGATTTAAATCATAATTTTGACTTATCTACGGAACGAACGAAGACACTTGATCATTTCGAAAAAAAACTACCTCTTGCAGTGTCAAAAAGAGTAGCACAAAGTTTGCTCAAGCGAGTTCAATCTAGAAATTTTATCATAAAAGATGAGTGAGTGATGATTTTATGATAAGATTTGTTACAGAAAAAGTAGATGCAAAATAAATAGCAACTTGTGAAAAAAATAACCAGAACTGGCACATTCATAACAGTGACAGATATTGCTGAAGAACACTGAGCAATCATCGAATTTGATTTTACTCGATATGAAAACTTGAAAATGAAACAACTCGAAATTTGGATGCTCATAAGCTTCCTGAAAGAAATCTCAAAACATGAAAGAATTTTTTAAATGATTTATCACTTTGAACCCAAAGCCACCAAGATACAATACAAAATCTATTGTTTGGGGTCACCCCTATATGGCGCCTAAAAGCGCAATTAACGGGTGATGAGTTATGGGTCATATTATACGACAAGATTGACAGAAGGCGGCGTGAAGTACAGCGGACTAAGGTGATTCTTGCTCGACGAATCCTTTCTAGGATGAGAGAGAGAAAGATTAATAGACTGCAATTGTGGCAAAACGGTCAAAGCTGACGTGATGAAAACGCCAGACCACTAAGTAAGCAACAAAAATCTTAGCAACAATGAAAGAAATTGAATTTATCCAAATGTACAAGTTTTGGAATAGGACCAAAAAATTTTCATAATTATCTAGTATTGACAGTTCTCTCTTGATAACCAGCTACCCTGAGTTTCCAAGAGACATATAAGCGCTTATCTTGTTATCTTGAAAGTGTTTAAAATATTCTTAAATTTTTGTAAAATACGAAGAAACCTTTTCTCTGACGGACCTATTATTTTTTATCAGTGGCAGACGGCATCTGATGTTCATGAGCCTTGGAGGCAGCAGAATCATAGATACTATGCTGCTGGCGGTGACGCCTGCCACTGTCGCCTTTTTTGCGGCTAAGAAAACTATTTTTCCTGTGACAAATAATGTGCTTTGTCGACGGACACTGGTCTCACCCGCAGGAACACAATACTGCATGTGACAGCCTTTATCTGGAGGAGGCTAGAGTTTAGTTACTTTCCCAGCGTTGCTTATGCAATTTGACCGAGAAGTCTATTTCGTAGCATTTTATGCTCTTCATTAGAACCCGCCAGAATGAGGACCACCATATTACCAATTGACCGTTATAGCAACTGGAATGGTGGCCATCACTCTTGGACAGTAACATTGGTGTACAAATAGAACAAAAAATATATCTATGTGGTGACATTTCTAAATGAAAAAGTTTGTATACAGGTCGCGATTCAGGATACCAAAATGGCGATTCAGAACGCTGGGCAGAGTCGTCGGAGAACAACAGATGGGCTGAGCGCGGCGGGCGCAGCAGCGCGACGGTCGCGGGGGGCGGCGGCGCGCGCGAGTCGCGGGACGTGCGGCGCGACGAGGACTACAACGAGCCGCCCGCGCCGCGCAACGACCGCTGGAAGGAGCCCGAGCCGCGCGCCGACGAGCGCACCAACTCGCGCTGGCCCTCGGACGATGTCCGCCGCACGGCCTCGCGCAGGGACGAGGTACACTTATTGTACATACGGCAAAGGGTAGGAGTTGGTAGAACCGTCAACCTAACTCCTTTGCCGTTTGTACTTGCAGCCAATGACATATTTTCTACTACTGCAAACAGAATGACCATAATAGCATAAATCTTCGAACCGCTGGAAAGCCACCACTCCTTAGACAAATATAACACTATTTAAATATGTTGCTGTGGTCTTTTGTTGGGCAGTGGCCTTTCCTCAGCCAGTTTACTCCAATTTAGGCAAGAAAGTTTTATTAGAAAATTTCAAATGACGATATAACAGTCCTCGTACCTTTTCTAGCTTGAATAACGTGTCGATTCAACAGCACCTCATTAGTTAATACACATTTATTCTTTACAGAATGATTGGACGGTCCCGTTACCTCGCGACGAGCGGCAGGAGTTGGAGTTGTTTGGCACTGGTAACACAGGAATTAATTTCTCCAAATACGAGGATATACCGGTTGAGGCCAGCGGCGATCGCGTCCCAGATTTCATCACAAGCGTAAGTCATCTTCGATTATCTACTTTTTCATACGAAATTACGACAGTTGATAGGAGCCGACGGCCAAGAACGAATTAACGGAGTTTATTAGACCAAAGACTGTATATAAAATTGTCACTGTAAACTTGCACTAATTAATACTTTGTTTGATTGCAGTTTGAGGATGTTAACCTGACGGAAATAATGCGCTCGAATATATCGCTCGCTCGCTATGACAAGCCGACTCCGGTGCAGAAGTATGCAATCCCGATAGTACTCGGCCACAGAGACGTAATGGCGTGTGCACAAACAGGCTCGGGCAAGACGGCCGCTTTCCTTGTGCCCATTCTCAATCAGATGTACGAAGCGGGACCCGTCAAGCACGCGGGAGGGTGAGTGTCCGTTGCCATTCTTTAATTTCATTTTATCTACAACATTGTATATTTATGGATTATTGCTTTGGTTCACAGGCCGTTCAATCGTCAACAGAACCGCAAACAGTATCCACTCGGATTGGTGCTTGCCCCAACGCGCGAGCTCGCTACTCAGATTTACGACGAGGCTAGAAAGTTCGCCTATCGCTCCCGGGTTCGCCCCTGTGTCGTGTGAGTATTCAAAGTAGCCTAACCGTTCGGTGCACTGCAAGTCTACTGAGAAGAGGTGTGATGAATATATTGGTAGTAAGTAGGTGCGTAAGCTAAGAGGTGTGTGTGTGCAGGTACGGCGGGTCCCCGATCCACGAGCAGTTCCGCGAGCTGGAGCGCGGCTGCCACCTGCTAGTGGCCACCCCAGGCCGCCTGGTGGACATGCTGGCCCGCGGCCGCGTGGCCCTGGACCACTGCCGCCACCTGGTGCTGGACGAGGCCGACCGCATGCTGGACATGGGCTTCGAGCCGCAGATCCGCAAGATCGTCGAGAGCCACACCATGCCCAAGACGGGCGAGAGACAGACGCTCATGTTCTCCGCGACCTTCCCCAAACAGATACAAGTGTTAGCGCAAGACTTCTTGTACAACTATGTGTTCCTCGCGGTCGGACGCGTCGGATCTACCTCGGAGAATATCACACAGAAGGTAATATCGACGGTTCCTACGTATCAAGCGGCATGTTAAACCTTATCATTATTTTTGAAACAGCTACATAACCAGGATTATATACAATTTTCAAATATAGTTTTCTCAAAATAAATTGTATGTCTTGTCGCTTTATACGTAGGGATCATCACTATAAACAAATAAACATCTAAACGATATTGTAAAATAAATAACAATAATAATAGAGATGTGCAGATTATGACTTTGGCCGACTAGCCGATTAGCCGATTAGCCGATTAGCCGATTAGTCGGTTGTAAAGAAGCCGACTATCGACCGAGCCTATCACAGTTTTGGAGATTTCCGTAACGCTACGCTTACTGCTGAATAGCGCGTAAGTCGCCGTCTGCGAATATGTTTTGTTTTTGTTTACTTCGCATTGTTTCTTGATGTTTATTTTGTAACGATTAGAGAAGTGTTTTTGTGTAAAGGTACTGTTAGTGTTAATTAAAATGAAATAGCTCAATTAAAATTAAATCATTGTCGGTGTCATTAAATCGGTGCTCTTTGCCGGATAGTCGGCTTTACCGACTAGGCGGCACATCACTACATAGTATAAAACAAAGTCGCTTCCCGCTGTCTGTCCCTATGTATGCTTAGATCTTTCAAACTACGCAACGGATTTTGATGCGGGTTTTATTTTAATAGATAGTGATTCAAGAGGAAGGTTTATATGTATATAACATGCATAATATAGTAGAGAAACACTGATAAATTTACATGTTTTTAATGTGTAGGCGTAAATAAACGAATTTTTTGCGCTTACATTGCAACGCTGGCTAAACTACAAGATAGATCAAAATAATGTACTATAGTATTGTACACCTTAAAAAGGTCTACAAGAAAGTCCGCGATAATATATTATGTCTATCTCTAAGGGATAACCCACAATAACCATTTTTTTATCCTTTACTTTTTATGAGAAATAACGGCTTATTTTCGAAGTGATTTTAAGCAATACAGCATTAATCCTTATCAAATTAAATACCTTAAGACATTGTGCATTTAATATAAATCGATAATGCCCTTTGCAGCATTTAATTTAAATAAATATTTTCAAAGATATTATAGATTAAAAATGCAGGGAGGGATATAGCGGCAGGGGGCCGGCATTCTGTAGTAAAATTAAATATACTACAGAATGTGTAAATACAACGTTCACAGCATTCGTTTTTCTTCGCACGGGCAAAGCTGATACTAAATATAGTATCAGCATTGCACGCGTGCGAAGCCGGGGCGGGTCGCTAGTCACTAATAAATATTAATTGTAGGCCTTTTCTTACGAACGAACTCATGATTCGTTTCCTTTCAGGTGGTATGGGTAGAAGAAATGGATAAGCGTTCCTTTCTTTTGGATTTGCTGAACGCTTCTAATTTACTAAACGCTTCTAATGTGATGCCGCACCGTCCTGAAGATGACCAACTTGTTTTAGTATTCGTCGAAACCAAGAAAGGTATGTGTTGAAATCACAAACAAACAAAATGTAGTTAAATCATGCCAAACTTCTTACATAATGGTATATTTAGCGGTAACCGCTTAGAAAAAGTAAGCTTTCACTGCAAGCGCATTAGAATTGCTAATAATATAATAATTAATCAGGTGCCGACCAACTTGAAGAATATTTGGATAACTTGGGATATCCAGTGACGTCGATCCACGGCGACCGAACACAGCGCGAGCGCGAAGAAGCTCTGCGTCGGTTCCGCTCCGGGCAGACTCCTATCCTCGTCGCGACTGCCGTGGCAGCCAGAGGTATATAGTGGTTAAAGATGTTTATTTCTCAAAAGATACATTACATATCACTTACAGAGAAAATGTACTTATATAATAAAATGTTAATAAGCCGATTATTGTTAGGTACTTACGATACTAAGCAAGAATGGGTAACAACATTTATTTGACTTTACGCCGCTTTAGAGTTTACAACATGATATTGTTGCCCATCTCCTTCCAAGTTAAGAGATGAGAAAATAAAATTAAATAATGAACACTTATGTAGGGTATTCATAAAACCCAACAAATTTTGCAAACTTAAACTAGCGAATACAATGCATGTTTACTAAGGTATATTTGAATATTAAGTTACAGAATATTTTGCCACAGTGATTATGGCAAAATATGAAATAATACTTTGAAAATTGCGTTGCAAGCTGTATTGCTTTAAGTTTAAATAAATTATTCGCTTTTAAAAAGGTATATTAACTATACATAAATTATTTTTCTTGTTAAATAATAAATTGTTTTCTGGTTTTTTTATGTATGTGTATTATCATATTAAAATATATTTATTATGGTAATAAAGTTCGTGCAAGAGAAGTAGCAATCGAAAATACGACAAATTAAGCAGGTTCAGTATAACACATTTAGGTAAAGTAATGCAAAATTTTAACTGTTTAGTAAATATTTCGTATATAATATACAATTACAAACTATTTAACTAGTTTGTAATAACTAAGCTTCAGAAAAATTATTTAAAATGTGTTTTTTCACAGTTGTTTTAAATATCGGTAGATTAGTTGCGTTTTTAATGTTTCCGGTAATTTATTGTAACTTTGCGCACCTTCATAAGGATACTTTTTTTTTTGCGTAATTAGTATTGGGTGCTATTAGGGCAATGTTGTTAGCCTGTCTGGTGTTATAATTGGTATGTTCGTGTTTTTTGGTTAGATTTATTTGTGAGTGAATATCTTTGTTTATGATTTTTCTAAAGAGTATACAGGTGTAGTATTTGTGTGTTTGGGTAAGGTTCATAAAGTTGGTTTCTGTATAAATTTTCTTTGTTGGAGTTAAGTAGTTGTATCCAAATAGGATTTTAATATTTCTATTTTGTGTAGCCTGCAAGTTTTTGTAAATTTGTTTTGGTGACTGATCCCCAAATTTCAATAAGATGATCTATGTGTTGTTTTACAAGAGAATTGTAAATTGTGTAACAAACGGCCTGAGACATCGTGCTATGCCCTGGACCATACCTGTAAGTGATGATAGTTTATTACGAAGTTTTTTGATATGTGGTTTCCAGGACAACTTACTGTCGAACTGTATCAAACCTAAGTACTTTTTAGAATCCACTCTTTTTTATTATTTCATTGTTAATATGAAGGGAATTTGTGGTCACTTATTATTTTGTTTTTACTGGACTTTTGTTTTTAGTAGGTTTGATTGTAGCCACGTGTGCAAAATTTGTAGGTCTTCTTGTGCTTGTGCTATAACTGTTTGTATCGAGTCACCGTAGTAGAACGAACTAGTATCATCAGCAAATAGAGTAATGCCTCGCACCATGAATGTCATTTATGTAAATGAGAGCCCTGCGGAATACCGCAAGTAACCAATCCGGGCCTACTTTGCTGACCATCAATTCTAACTATTTGACGCCGATTTGTGAGATAAGATTCAAAAACCGAGTATACTACATCCTCGATACCTATATCTTTAAATTTCTTTAAGAGTATCTGGTGGCTAACAGTATCGTAGGCCTTTTTCAAATCTACGAATGCTCCTAAGCAAATCTTCTTCCTGTCTATATTGAGTCTTATATTTGTGACAAGATCTAGCGTTGCTGTGATAGTATTGGACTTAGGTCGGAAGACGTATTGCTTATCAGATAGGATATTACATGAAGTGAGAAAGTCATTTAAGCGAGTGTATAGTATTTTTTCATATACTTTTGATGCAGCTGGTAGTACTGATATTGGGCGGTAATTGCTCGGATCTAATTTATTGCCTGATTTGCAAATTGGAGTTACTTTCGCTAGTTTTAAGTTATCGGGGAAATATCCATCATTCAAGCTTTTATTTGTACAATATGTTAAATATTCCGTAACTAGTTCCTTAATGCATTTTAAACTTTTTATACTGATTCCTTCAATACCTGAACTACTGTTTACGTCTAGATCTTGTATTATATTTTGTACCTTATATATGTATATTGTTGGCTTCCTTTTTAATCTTGGAGCAGAAACTCTAGTTTATTATAAATCAGGTCCATTGATACTGTTACTTTTCTAATTCTTTGCGTTTCAAAATGTTATGTTTGTCACAGGACTGGATATCCCCCACGTGCGTCACGTGATTAACTTTGATTTGCCGTCCGACGTGGAGGAATACGTCCACCGCATCGGTCGTACGGGCCGTATGGGCAACCTTGGCGTCGCGACGTCGTTCTTCAACGACACTAACCGCGGCCTTGCGCGGGAACTCGTGCAGTTACTCGTTGAGGCCAAGCAGGATGTGCCCAAGTGAGTACACGACACTTATACTTCTCTTTTTACGTATTTACATATACTGGGTGGCGCAAAAGTAAAGACCCTATTTGGTTCAGCTATAACATTTTTTCTAAATTAGAAAACTAGATTTAGATTTTTTTAAATGTATATTTGTGCCATTAAATTTCGTACCATTAGGATTTAAAGATGATGTCTTTTAAATGGTGACCTCCAGAGTTGATACACATTTGAGCCCTATTTATGACATTTTGCATAACTTGCCGTAACACTTCCTGCGTTTCCATTTCCATCTCTCAGGGCATGTCAATAAGCAGAATACTCGGTTCTGGGGCACTGATAATCCGCGCATTATTCAAGAAACACCTCTACACCCACTAAAAGTTACTGTATGGTGTGGCATCTGTGTTGACAGAGTGATCGGACCCTATTTTTTCGAAGACGCTGGAGGCAATGCGATTACTGTCACTGGAGAACGCTACAGAACCATGTTACGTGAGTTTTTGATACCCAGTTTGGACGAATTGGGGCTGGAGCACATCTGGTTTCAACAAGACGGCGCTACGGCACACACAGCGCGCGACACTATGGACTTAGTGAGGGACGCTTTTCCAGGCCGAGTTATCTCTCGTTTTGGCGATTTGCCTTGGCCTGCAAGATCACCCGATCTGACCAGTCCAGACTTCTTTCTTTGGGGTTTTTTGAAATTTCGGGTGTATGTGAACAAGCCACAGACTCTCGCAGCTCTAAAAGAAAACATTCGTCAAGAAATAACGAACATATCGCAGGAAGTGTTACGGCAAGTTATGCAAAATGTCATAAATAGGGCTCAAATGTGTATCAACTCTGGAGGTCACCATTTAAAAGACATCATCTTTAAATCCTAATGGTACGAAATTTAATGGCACAAATATACATTTAAAAAAATCTAAATCTAGTTTTCTAATTTAGAAAAAATGTTATAGCTGAACCAAATAGGGTCTTTACTTTTGCGCCACCCGTTACATACTAAAAGTATTTTATGTTCCTAAATAATTGCGCCACATTAAAATATTGCTTCTTTTATTTAATTATAGCTGGCTTACAAGCACGGCAGCAGACGGTAGATTAGGCGGCGGCAGTCGACGCACAGGCAGTCGGTCGGGCGGCGGCGGCGGCGGCGGCGGCCGCTTCGCCAGCAGCAGCAGCAGCAGCTTCGTTACGAGAGACTTCCGTACTCAACCGCGACAGCCCCCGCGCTCTGCAGGACCCTCTACTATTGGATCTGGTCAGTATCAATAATAAGACTGAAGAACTATGATGTGTGAACAGTCTACTAACCGCGTTTTGTTCCCGCAGGGTTCGGTTACGGCGGCGGATCGTATGGTGGCAACTACGGCGGCTCGTACGGCGGTGGTGGTGGCGGCAGCTCGGGAGGCCCCGACTGGTGGGACTCGTAAGCCGCCCAGCGCCCTCCGCCCTCCGCCCTCGCACCGCACGCGACACCGTACTCGATCCCCTCATTCGTAACTTAAGCGATGTGAAACGTTTTAGATTAATATATTTTATTTTAATTCGTAAACTGATAGTTGGACTGAAATTGACCTGTGACTATTTAATACGGAAATGTTTGTACAATAGAGAGAGCGGTGCGACGAGAGACGGGGGCGCCGGCCGAGCGCTGAATCTCAGGCGTGCGGCTCGGCGGCGAGCCCCGTCGGTTTCTTAACTTCATACACATACGGGCATGCTTAATTAACTAATGTCTGTGATTAATTCCGTGATAATGGTAGTTTGCGATCATTAATGGAGTAATCGATATATATTTAATTTTGATCACGAGTATCGTTTGCATACCGCGCGCCCCGACTCGCACGCGTTATCTTTTTTTAGTAACAATTATGTGAACGTAGTCTTATTAATATAGAAATATTTTTGATGTCCAATCTGTATCGTGAATTCGTTAGTGAACAATGTAATTGTGTATTTTCTATTTTCCGACGGTCTCATTGCCTCACTCATGCATGACACTGAAATTTTGAAGCATTTACGCACCCTAAAATCGATGTAGCTGATGAAGCAGTAGATTTAGAAATTGAGAAGTACCGATACAGTATCATAGCAAATAATTACTAAATTTTGTCTGTAGAAGTCCCATAATGTAATATCTGTCTTCGACGTGATCTATAATTTGAATGTGAATTTACCAATAAAAAATAAGAAACAGGATGACTTATTTGATTTGAGTTTTTCCCTCTTTATTTATTTCCAGCGACGTGGAGTGATGATTCCAGAGGACTATAAAGTGCACTGTTGCTTAAAGTGCGATAGGTATGTATGTATGTATGTAAATTACACCAGAAAGCATACTTCATTAAAGTATTCATTATAGTATTTGTGCCACTGGTGATGATGGCATCAAAAGGAAAACAACAAAACTGCTGTCCAAAGAAAGGTCCCTGCAGGTCGCATGCGTCCCCGCCGTTCATCTTTGTGCGGCCGACCAAGTCTTGGATGTCTGTCATACATATACAAAAGATTAATAGCATTAATCTACTATTTGCTACCTTTGCTATAAGTTTAGCTACCTCTTCATTAGGCATATTATTTAACAAAATCTTTGGTCCCTCCATTATGACGTCAAGTTGGAGGGACTAAAACGATAGACTGCTAATATACCTACTGCTCCCTGGATTGTTCTACCTAGTTAGTGTTTTAATACCTTAATCCTACCTTAATAATATTGATTTGGATTGACCGATACATTTATAGTTAAAAACATATCGATTATTACAAGGTGGTGGTATAGCTCATCTTGACATAGCCACCATCGCGAACTGAAAATCTAATTACATGACGAATTAGTCAGTAATTAGTCGATATTACTCGCAAAATTCCAGAATTGGTCGGTCTTTCTGAAGCAAGATATTTGAAATAGTTTTTTTTTATACAATTAGGTTATGTACAGTCGGAGAGATGTATGAATGAATGAATTATATTTATTATACATATTAATATCTGTTATATCGATATTAAAAACTCTATTAAACAAGAGAGTTATAGAATAAATAAAAAATCATAGAATTATAGAAAAGAATCTTATTACCGATTTCCATAAAGGAGAAGATTATGTTCTGTTTCATATTTTTGATCTTGATATTTATATGGATTAACTTTTTGTTGATCGATTAAAAATCTATCCTATTCATTAAAAATCATGTTCCTACTGCCATATGGAAATAAAGTAGGTATACCAACAGTCAGATTTACGTATTAAATAAAAGTAATAGTATCGAAGTTATACGCTCATTTCATCATTTTCTACATTAGGTCATTCTAATAAATGATATTAGACACTCAAAATATACAGTTACATGTTGTATTTTCATTTATTTTGTTCATTCAATTAATCAATAGCGCCGACTGTACTTGGATAGCTAAAGGAATGGTAAAAAAAAATCAAATATCTCGCTTTAGAAGGACTGACCAATTCTGGAATTTTGAGACATATTTAGACTAATTGCCGACTAACTCTGGGCATAATCAGATATTCGCTATACCTATGGTTTTCGAGATATAGAGGTGGTTGTGCTAACCTAAGCGCTCAGTTTGACATAGCTACAAATATCCCCTATATCTATTGAACGAATCCTGAAATTTTGTGTTTAATGTCTACTAATTACCGACTAATTCATCATGTAATTAGAATTTCGGTTCGCGATAGTGGCTGTGCCAAGATGAGCCATACGATCAACTTGTATTAGTCGATATTTTCAAAACTATGTATATAACGCTCAATCCAAATCAATATTATTAAAGTAGGATTAAGGTATTAAAACACTAACTAGGTAGAACAATCCAGGGAGCAGTAGGTATATTAGCAGTCTATCGTTTTGGCCACTCCAACTTGACGTCATAATGGAGGGACCAAAGATTTTGTTAAATAATATGCCTCATGAAGAGGTAGCTAAAATTATAGCAAAGGTAGCAAATAGGAGATTAATGGTATTAAGCTTTTGTATATGTATTACAGACATCAAAGACTTGGTCCCTTCGTCTTGACGCACACGTTTATTTTTAATAATATATATAGAAACTAAAGAATAAATTTTACTTTTTTAAATTTTATTGGTACCACGTTTATTGAAAACCCCAACAGGCTAAAGCTTAAATCTTTTCTTTAAAAAAATGTAATTTTAATTTGTGTGGCCCTCCAATCTATTTAGTATTTGATATTGGCCCGGGAACATATCCGGTCTAGACAGCCCTGGTCTAGAGCCATTATCAATATTTAAAGATTTTCATCATTTCTTATTATTTTTATTTTTAAAAGATTATTGGAAAATGATCAGACAAAGTGCTTATAAAAATATCATGTACCTATTCCCCGTGGAACACCCATTCCTTTTTTGCCCGTGTCACTACTAATCTTACTACTATTAGTAACACCGTATTACCCTATTATACACAAATTTTGCTATAGTCAAACAAATTATAATGCAACAAAAGCTACCTATTCGTGTAATTGGATCTGGGTAAATCAATAATTTCAAAAAAAATTATGCTGCGGTAATGTTCAAACGTTACCCCAGCAAAATCTGTTTTCTCAGAATAATTATACAACTATAATGCAAACAAATTTTGCTATATGCAAACTAATTACCCCTTACGACGCACTAAATATCTGTTATACTCTCACCTCTCATAAGCACAATGAAGAATGTTACCTATTTTTAATTTTTAGCACTCCATATTTCATATTGAAAATAAAAAATATGTGTAAAAATATTATTTCGATACATTCAATAGTTTACGAGATATAGAATTTTAAAAACACGTATGCTCAGCGAGATTCCGCCGCCGGCCGGCGCTCGCTGCTGTGACGTCATAGGTCAACACCGCACTCTCCCGTTGACGTTTGTAGTTTAGTACTGATCACAGAGTACATTTAATAATACCAGCCTATTTACTGTCCCACTGCAGGGCAAAGGCCTCTTCTCATATAGAGAAGGTATGAGCATTAATCACCACACTTGCTCAAGGCGGATTGGCAATTTCAGACATTTAAGTCCAGGGGGCTTACTCTGAAAATCGAACGTCGAACTTTCGACTGACGTATCGTACACCTAATAACACGAAATGTTTCGAATCCGAAGATCGCGAATTGACGTTTTGGCTTTCGTTGACGCTACTCCGAAATGATTTTTGACGTTTAACTATCGTTGTTTGACAATACTTTGATCGTAAATTTAACCTCTAATTTTACGATAACAACTTAGCTTTCGTTTCACTATCGTAAAAAGATTTTGCGTTTAATTTTATGAACGAAAATGGCACGTTTTGGCTCTATGAGGAGATTTTAGACGAAGAAAGACAAGAGCGCTGTCGGAGGCGTGAATTTAATTACCTACATATATGTATTTGTTTCAGATAACTTGTGTTGGGATTTTTTTTTTAATTTTTAATAATAAACACTTTTTTACAATTAATACAAAAGTTTATTTAAGGTTAATTATTGAAGCTGGCTGAAGATGGCCACCAACACTTCTTTCTTCTCCTCCTCGAGGCGAATCACTCGATTACGGAGGTTTGGTTGCGCAGCACGCAAACGTCGTCGAATTCGCCTCAAGGCTGTTAAATTAAAATAGAAAATTAGAGACACAAATTAGAAACACAATTAGGGACAGCACTTAATTATTATAGCCATCCTATATATAATTATATGTTAATATATAAGCCTATGACCAATGGTTGAGAGCCTTCTGCTCACCGACAGTCCGCGTAAGGTTGTGAAAGCCATTAGAGGCTAACAACCCACACCACACAAAAAAAAATAAGCCTAGAACCATAGCTGTACAAAAGCCTGTTACAAATTAGGGTAAGACAGTGATTGGGATTAGATCAATACATTTTTGTAAATCCGCACTATATTTTTCAACAGAGATCTCTAAAGTTTCTATATGTAGTTGGAATAATATAAGTACTTACTTGCTATACTATCTTGAAGTAAAAGGTAAACATTAGTTGAGGAATATTATGAGAAATCATTAGTATAATAATACATACCTACCTTATTCGACTGTTGCACCGTTTTAACAGCACCCCCAATGCTGTTTAACTGCGCAGCCAGGGATTCCAACAGTCTTTTTGGTGTTGCCTGCCCCTCTATGCTGTGTATGAGGCCACGGGCTAGGTCTGAATGCTCAGACATAAATTGTAATACAGCCTTCACTTATGTACCTGTGGCCGTCATTTTACTGTGAGAAAACGAAATTGCATTATTCAGAAAGCCGTAAAATTACAGATTGTTCATATCAAGAATACGAAACAAACTACAGAATAAATACATGACGAATATATTATACAAAGATACAAGGGCTAATACAATAAAGATCTTTATACTTACGAAAAGAAATTATATCCTTTTTTTAAATTTCTCAGACTTTAAACTTGTCCGCGAGCCGCGAATCCACGATTTCGAAATACTGCCACAGAATAATAAGAAAGCAACGATGTAAGGTTTTTTTAATGTCATCACTTTAAAATAAGTATCATTTTCAAGCAGATTAATTAGTTTTACGTATAAATTATTTTAATAATAACAAAACATTTAATTTAAGATACACCAATAGTTTTCTTATTAAAAAAACATAATATTATTGATTTGTCGGCTTTTTACCGGTTTTATATTTGCCTATACTAAAAGACCCAATTTGACATTTAATAGTGTTTCAAACTATGTTCATTCAATTGGTTGTCTATAGATTCGAAACGACGGCCGAACGCAATAGTCGTATCCGAAGTAACTTGGTAGTAGGGTTATCGTTCGACGTTCGGCGTTACTACGTTTCGATTCGAAACTTCGACGTTCGATTTTCGGAGTAGGTCTCCTGGTTTCCTCACGATGTTTTTCCTTCACCGTCAGTCAGAAATGTCCAAGATAAACTTAGAAAGTACATATGATTTGAAAAATCACATTGGTACTTGCCCGGATTCGACCCCATTACCTCGTGTTTACGAAGCGGGTGCCTTATCCACTGGGCCAGTTCGACTTACATTACGACTTACAGAGTACATTTGTTTAAACTGAAATAGAGATCTCTCTCGGCCGTCAAAATGGGCAACGCGGATAAGCGACCTCTGTATTTTAAAAATAGCAACTTTTAGTAACAAGTACCTACCTACCTAGATTTACTCCCACTGATCACATTTTAATTTTTTATGTATTTTCTATTTGAATGCAGCAAATTCATATTAGCAGCGAATTTGCAGAAAAATCATTATTACTAATACTGGTACTGATTTATACTGAAGCTATAGTGATATACTATGTCTAATCTAAACAAGAAAATCATGAGTACATTTTGGCACACAAAATGAACAAAGACGATCATCATCATCAATGCACCAGAAAAAATGTTTTTGAAGTTACACTTCTTTTGGCGCGATTGGGAAAAATGATGAGAGTGAATTTTTACGATGCGCGCGCACACCGACAGAAAAAAGCAACACCCTGAAGTTAGTTGCGAACCTTTGTGTGTCGTTTCAGTACAAATAATCAGTGTGAATAAATAAAAAATATATTGGCGTTTATATCAATTCAATTATATTTATGACGGTGATAGATATTTTTTATTGATCATTTATCAGTAAAAATATTTATTTTCAATATAAGTGGTAAAAGTGGTTTTAATATACTGTTATAAATGCATTTATAGATTTGAGGTTAACTGTTATTTAAGTATGCGTTGTGTTATTATTTGGTATTTTTGGATTGTTACGCTAAAGAAGTATAAGTAACTTCTTACGTGCGTACATGAGTACACACACTCTTTTATTTAATTAATTTAAAATAAGTAGGTCCTGTACTTAGCAAAAAAATAAATATTCAAAAAGACACTAGGTATCCCGTTTGCCTATTTATGCACAAGTTCTTTGTAACTCTTTATACCTACCTACTATTTGTAGTTTGTACAGTTTTACTCAATATATTCACAATCCATTCATTTAAATATTTAGTCATTCGATACAGACAGAATATTATAATAAATCTATGATCGGATCCCCCATAAAACGAGTAAATATAATATAATGTATAGGTACCTACTTAGTACATCTATCTACTTTATTTCAAAGATGATACCTACCATTTTTGTCATTGTTTAGACAATACCTACAGTAGTAGAGGACTAGCGGATCCAGAATTTAAGTTTGGAGGATGGGAGGAGTGGTGCGGGCTTGATCTTTGGCATATTCAATCAAAGTAGTTTACGAGAGCCCCGTCAGGGTAAGGTTTTACCAAAGAAAACACTATAAGCACATACATTTTTTGAACATGTATTTGGAAAGCGCTTGAGCCTCCTTAAGCCCCTCCCCTCTCCCTTGTAAAAGTCCAAGAATGTGTCTTGTCTCCCTAGGGAACCAGACTGATTTTCGGGATAAAAAGTATTCTATGTCCATCTCCGTTACCGAATTTATCTACATACCAATTTTTATCAAAACCTGTTTAGCCGTTTAGGCGCTAAGTGGTAACCTAAATATTGTAGGTATCAGTAGGTAGCTTATTGTTTTTAAATGTAGTTAGGTATGCCTGCGGTAAACAAGTATCTATGTAGGTAGATAAATTTTTGTACTTTTATTTCTCGCATTTCAATATTCTTGAGAAAATACTCAGCAGCCATAATGTCCATCTATTTTTAGTAAAGTATCCGATTGACCTTTTTTAAATCCTTTTTCATTATTTTAGGCAGGTATTTCATTATTTAATTCACACACCATTAATGAAAGTTATAGCAGAATAATGCGCGAACAAAACAGCAAAATCAAGCCACTGCCACTGTATGCGTAAGTTACGTTATTGCGTACTTACTACCACCAGCCACAGAGCGCTGAGAGCGCGATAGCGAGCAGTGTGACCAACTTTAAATTAGAGATCCTGCCCAGGCTAGGCATAAAAACTGACAAATCATGCCAAATTGTTATACACAAAATGCCGAAATAATGCCGATATATTTTAAAAATCTTTTAGCCTTTTTAGTAATCTTCTAGTGAAGACGTTTTAAATAATTTTTACATCTAAAATTATAAAAAAAAAATTAATACCTACTACATCAATATATACAATCTACAATTTTCCTGATAAAATGTAAAAAAAAGTATAGTCACCGATGACTGTCCACTGTATCCGACTATGTTCTTGATGTTCTTCTAATGCTTAGTAGATAGTAGTGGCATGTTCTTTCCTTTCTTTTATTGTTTCATGATAAATCAGGAATTGAAACATTCACATCGCACAAAATCCGAATGAAAATTTTGCCTCCTACAGTTTTTCTAGTCCGACTAATTAGAAAAACAACTGAAAACTATACTAAAATACTATTAATATAAATATTTTGTTCAACACTTCAAGGTTCACAATGGAATGAACTACAAATTCAATTATTAGAGATGATAAGGGACATGCACAAACCAAAGGTCTTACTCTTATTGTTGCTAATGTTGCCAATGTCATTTAAAATTCCTGCCTAATGCTGTTTCTTTTATCGATATTGCACCAAACTCCTTTTAATAAGCTGTGCTGCCAAGTCTGCCAGCTTAAATTCTTTAAACTGCCAAATAGTGCCAGATTTCTAAAACGTCAAACATATATGCCAGAGAGTAAAATAAAGGGTTAAACCTGCCGAAAAGGCAGGATCCTGCCACATATGGCACTAGGGATGTTCGATCCAGGTGCTTTGTATCGATATTCTGGATCGCAATGGATCGTAATACACTGTATCGATCCAAGTATCGATCCTATTGATTTGATACGATTTTTTGGATCGATCCAGTATCGTATCAAGTATTTTTTTTTAAATAATACACGTCTTTTTTTATAGCATCAAAGTTTTTTTTGTAGAGAAACAAAAAAAAATTACATTGGCCAATCTTTGAATGGTAGGGTACGTAAAAATAATAATTTTGATAACTGCTCTGGATCTAGGCGATTGCAGCTTTTATTTAAAGTGTGGTTGGCCAACGAGAAAAGACGTTCGGAGGGCACAGACGTTCCTACTCTCTACTGACAAATAATCGCTATATCGCTCAGTGTTCCCCAAACGACTTTTCTCACTGACCAATACTTAATTGGATCAGACTTTCTGTCCAACAAAGGTTCTGACAAATATTGTTTGAAATATGTGTGGAGGCCTTCCTGTGGTCTGCTCGCGCCAACTTGTGCCACCATTTCGCTATGAAATTTCCAGATGTCGGAGCATTTTTCAGTAACAGTTTCATTTACATTGACAGTAGATGTTGTCGTAGGAGTAATAGCCTTCATTTCTGATTTTAACAAGTCTGATATGAAGTATCACTCTCGGGTACAAATTCTGTATTTTTGTGGTGTCTTTTTATATGTTTGGCCAAATTTAGGAAACATAATTTGCACTTTCCTCCACTCGCCGTTTTTGTGAAAAACGACCAAACAGTTGATTTTTTTGGTGGAGACATAGATATCACAATTAATATTAAGTTGTTGGCAGTTGGCGGTTCAAGAGCGCAAAACATAATACACAAAAATGAGATGATCTATTATCATAAGTAATCAGCCGAAATTGAGGGTATATTGAAATATAAGATGCAATAACAACTGATTCAACAAAATCTACCGCCAGATAAATATTTATACTAGTGTAATATGAACCTGTTCGTTGTAGTAGACCATACTTTGTAGTTTAAGAATGCGAAATAATAATGTAACAAATAAATATTATGGTTAAAGTTTATCCTTTTTAAATTTAATACAAAATGGTCCGATTTTTCGATCCGATCCTCATTGTACATGTATCGATCCACTAACGGATCGAAAGGCATTGTATCGATACAAAAATCGGGTGGATCGTATTTCTTTGTATCGATCCACACAAGTATCGGATCGGATCGAACATTCCTATAAGGCACACTGATAGCGAGTTGCCCTGTGACGTCGTCACGCTGCTGTCGTGCGCCTGCTCGCGGCACTCGATAGCATAGTTATTACATACTATTTATAGGGTATCTATACATATAATAAAAATGTAACCGATCGCTGTCTGTACATGGAAGATATATGAGAAAAAATACTATTGGGACCTATATCAACGCAAATAAAACCCAAAACAATGGTTTTTAAAATTTTTGTCTGTTTGTCTGTGCGTTTGTGCACGCTAATCTCATAAACGGCTTATCCGATTTAAATATGGTTCACTAATATATTGTGGTAAGCTTCACTTAACATTTAGTGTTTGTTTCATGTCAATCGGTTCATAAATAAAAAAGTTATGCCAATTTAAAGAATCACATCAAACATTCGTTAATTTACTACGAAATCTTATAGAAGCAGATATTTTAACAGGTTGCGGAATAGCTGATAGTGTTTTTATTCCTCGGATTCCCGTCATTTTAAACAGTCTTTCATTTAGTTTTAAACGAGTCCAGTTTCCAGTGAGCCTATGTTTTGCGATGACTAATTAAAGTAATTAATTAATTAAGTAATTAAAGTAAAGGTAAGACACAAAAAGTTGTGGGTGTGGATCTAAGTATTAGCTGTTTTTCGGTCAGCTTTAAGTGGCTCTATCACGTGTTAGCATTACTAGCAGCCTGTATGCTTTGATCCCTGATGGCTATACGTCTAATCCATACATCCATACATATTATAAAAGGCTTTGTCCTGACTGACTGACTGACTGACAGACAACGTAAAGCCTAAACCGCTGGTCGTAGCGACTTGAAATTTGGAGGGTGTGTTTGTCTTAATGTCTAGAAGTGTATAAAGAAAGGGTTATTAAAAATTCAACCCTTAAGTGTATGAAAAGGGATGAAATCTATTGTATGAAACGTCTTCATTTTTTAAGTTACAGCTTTGAAATTTTGTTTTGGAATACTTTTATTTAAATAAAAAATACGCTCATATTTTTTTTTTTACTGGGGTGGATTTATAGGAATGAAATAAGGGATGAAATATTGTATGGAAAGATCTTTGCTTTTGAAGTTGGCGACTTGAAATTTGGAGGGAGGGGGAAGGGAGAGGGAGGAAGAGGAAAGGAAGGGAGAAGTGAGAAGTGAGGGGAAAGTGCGGGGGTAGTTAGGGAGAAGTCAGGGGAAAGGGAGGGGAAAGTCAGGGGGAAATCGACTGCCTCTGTATTTCGGTGGTACTGTGTATGGACTGTGAGGTCGCGGGTTCGATTCCCGCTCAGTGCAAATATTTGTAGCATGAACATGTCTATTTGCATTGGTCTGGGTGTTTATATGTATAATATGTATCTATTTACAAAAATAAAAGTATTTAAGTATGTTTATCCATATTCTAGAACCCATAATACAAGCATATAATATGCTTACTTTGGGTCTAGATGGCGTTGACCTCGCAGCATGTGTGGGACCAGCTGAGTATCCGCGGAGTCATTGTGTGGGTGGTGTGGGTCAACCCGCAGGCCAGGGAGACCCGTATAAACGGTGGTGCCGCTGGCCGCCCGCGGCATTGTACAAGGGCCCAATTAGACCTAACCAAAAAAAAAGAGACCGTCCCACCAGGTTGCGCATAATCTCAGATTGGTGACCGGATAGTGGGACCCGGCGCCAATTTTCGAAACGGTACGGCGGCCTTTTGCGAGCAGTCCGTATCATGGAAGCCCGGAGGCCTAAGACCCTTGAGCCTTTACAGCTGCGAAGAGACATCGCCTCCTCAACGGCCGTCGCCTTTACCACGGAGAGTCTTCTCTACAGCTCTTTAAATTAATTCTACCCTCTCCCTTTTTATCCAGAACGACACGTGCGGGACTGAAGTGCTACCCTTTCACAGTGCAATCTAAAGGGTCTCGAACCAAACGGTTCAGCACTTTATACTTTTGTCGCTCAATTAAAGCCTGGAACTCTTTACCAGCGCATGTGTTCCCACCTAACTTTCATCCTGGGACTTTTAAGCGAGGCGTGAAGAAGCATCTCACTAAGCCGCCATAGTGGAGGCCACTATACAAGTAGTTTGGCTTTTGGAATGGTGTCCACTACTTCTGAATTCCACTGACTGCTTACCATCAGCCAGAGTAGAGGCACTTTGGCAGGCTAATATAAAAAAAAAACTTATAGCGTTTTTATTCCTGGATTCCTTTCATTCCAAACAATTTCCCGTTTAGTTTTAAACGAGTTCAGTTTCCAGTGAGCCTATGTTTCGCGATGACGATTAATGAGTGTGGATCTAAATATTAACTGTTTTCCGCATGGTCAGCTTTATGTGGATTTGCCACGTGTAAGTAATCCTAGCAGCCTGTATGGCTTTGATCCGCGATGGCTATACGTCTAATATCGTAGATAGAGAAGCATTTACTGTAAAGATTTTTCTTATTCACCTAAACGAAGATGTTTATAATTCAAAACAAACCAAAAGATATATCCAAAAAATGCTGCCCAAAATCACTATTCCACGCGGACGAAGTCGCGGGCACAGCTATACTATTATATGCTCGATATTCACGACAAACTCAAATGCCTGTAATATCTTAACCACTTGGTATTTTTGAATGAAACAAAAACTAGTGTATTTCTATACATTTATACTATACTGTAATATAGTTTCATTCAAGCGATATTCCACATATTCCACATTATACAACATTTTGCTGGGGTGACGCACTTCTATTTACCGCTTCTTTTGCAATTAATACTTAGGTAGGTACCGCCCGCGTGTTCCAAACTCTCAGTTGGACCTTGAATAGCAGGCAATGTAGCAGATTTTGAATTTGTCAATAAGTTCGAAAATAAAGCCAAAGAGAGCCAAAAACATACAAAATATAGCAAATTTCTATTTTGAACAAAATGCAACTAATATGTTTGTTATGAAAAAAATAACATGAAATTAAAAAAAAAACAACAGGAGCGGAAATGCGTTTACTCATACCGCCTCGTCCGGGAAAACGAGGTGGCTATGTCGGGCTTGCTGGCCTGAGATAGTAGCCGGTCAAAATACCGACTAAAACCCCCCTGTGCACCTACTCTCGCCTTAATGGCTGGGCCGACGGAACTATACGATACTACATCAGCGGCCCACCCAGCGACAGCTCACACTGCGCGGGCACCAACACACCAACACCGGTGACAGCGTCCAGGTGCACCGGGAACGCTGTCCCTACGCGGAAGGTTGCGGATCGGCCCCGCTTCCCACCCACGATCAACGCCGATGACTGCGACAAGGTCTCGAGTCTCGACGCTGATACGCCCACGCCGGACAATACTCCAGTGTATGCTGCGCAGAGTCATCGTCGCAGTCAGTGGTGGCAAGATATGAAGTGTGCCTGTGCCAACCTAAGCGCTTAGTTTGGCACAGCCACCAATACCCCCTTATATCTTTTAAACGGTGGACCGACTAATTCTGGTATTTAGTGACCAATTGACTAATTACTGACTTATTCGTCATGTAATTAGATTTTCAGTTCACGATGGTAGCTGTGCCAAGATGAGCCATACTAATGCATGGACAGTTAAAGTGTTAACAGACAGGTTAAATTTTAGAGTCTGTTCTCACCTAAATTACCAAACTACTGTAGTAGTTATAAATTTCCTGTAGGGGAAAAAATAATATTATGTCCATTACGTAAGTACATACCTACATATTTTGACTTAAGGACGCGTTTACAATTCTATCAAAAATAACCCCTTTTTCGGTTCATTTTGCGGCAAAACGATAAACAATTTTATATATCTAGCAGATACTACAAATAGAATGGTTCTTTATCTTGTGATGGGACGTGTTTTTTTCTAATAATATTTATTTTCAATGTAGTAAAAACCGTTGTTCTTTGACTCTCAATGCAGAATTTACGAAATCGTGTTGATTTCGAGACCTGTTTTTTTCTTATTATATTCAAAATATTCTAAATTTAAAAATACCAAAAGTTAGCAAATATCTTCAATTCATAAAATATCAGACTATTTTTTTAACATTTTACAAATTAACACGAAAATCAATGAAATAATATCGTCGTTTTCCATACATTTTGCTATGCAGCGTGAATCTTGATGCATTGTAATAAGACTTATTTTGTTTGGTAGTTGTTTTTATCGCGGTCCGCGCTCGGCGCCCGTCGTGAGTGGACCCCTGTTTCGCTTATCGGAAGCTGCTCGACTCGTAAATTTCGTTGTTTAAACAATGTAGTTGACAATACTAGATTTGATACTTACAAGAGTTGCAAGCATTTTATACGAAATAGTTGTCAAGGTATTATTGTTTTGGCTATAAGTACCTAAGTAGCTATTATTATTAGTTGCGTTTCGGACATGCTGAGAAATCTGAATGTCTACTTCGGTGACTGCTATTGGGACTAGCTAACGAGTAGAGCTAGGTGTACCGAGTATGGGCTCGTTTTGTTAGTTATGATGAGACCTTACCACCGAACATGATGAAGTGACCTGAAGGTCTACTTCGGTGACTGCTACTGGAACTAGCTAACGAGTAGAGCTAGGCGTACCGAGTATGGGCTCGTTTTGTTAGGTATGATGAGACCTTACCATCGGACAAGGTGGATTGACCTGAAGGTCTACTTTGGTGACTGCTACTGGAACTAGCTAACAAGTAGAGCTAGGCGTACCGAATATGGGCTTGTTTAATTAGTCATGATGAGACTTTACCACCGGACAAGATGGAGTGACCTGAAGGTCTACTTTGGTGACTGCTACTGGAACTAGCTAACGAGTAGAGCTAGGCGTACCGAGTAGGGGCTCGTTTTGTTAGTTATGATGAGACCTTACCACCGGACAAGATGGAGTGACCTGAATGTCTACTTCAGTAACTGCTACTGGAACTAGCTGATTAGTAGAGCTGGGTGTACCGAGTATGGGCTCGTTTTATTAGTTATAATGAGACCTTACCACCGGACATGTTAGAGTGTCCTGAAAGTTTACTTCAGTGACTGCTATTGGAAGTAGCTGATTAGTAGAGCTGAATGTGCCTTCTGGTCACTCCATCATGTCCGGTGGTAAGGTCTCATCATAATTAACCTAACGAGCCCATAATCGTTATACCCAGCTCTTCTAATCAGCTAGTTTCAGTAGAAGTCACCGAAGTGGTATCAGGACACTTACGCGAATCCACTTGCGCAAAAGACATTTGCGCATTGCGCGAAAGACTTGCGTGAATGGACATTTGCGAGAAAGAAACTGGCGCGAAAGCTTTTGCGTGAAATATGATAAAACAAGATTCTTAAGTCAAATTTAATAAAAGCAGCCGCCATTTTGAACTTTGCTGATTTTGTACCTATTGCTTTCAAAAACGATACCTGAGTGTCCCAGCGATAACCGACCACGAATCTTAAGTCAAATTTAATAAAAGCAGCCGCCATTTTGAACTTTGCTGTTTTTGAACCGATTGCTTTCAAAATCGTCATCTGAGTGTCCCAGCGATAACTGAACACAAATCTTAAGCCAAATTTAATAAAAGCAGCTAGTAATTTGAACCTTGTGGTTAGAGAACCGATTTCTTTCAAAATTGATATTTCTGTGTCCTTGCGATGACCAAACAAGAATCTTAAGTCAAATTTAATTAAAGCAACCGCCATTTTGGGCTTGGCTGTTTTTAAACAGATTGCTTTTAAAATCGCTGGGATACTCACTATATACATTTTGAAAGCAAACAGTTAAAAAATTGCAATTTCAAAATGGCGGCTGCTGTCATTAATTTGACTTATGATTCGTGTTTGAACACTCAGTTATCGATTTTGAAGGCAAACGGTTCAAAAATAGCAAAGTTCAAAATGGGGGCTGATCCATTCATTTTGACTAAAGATTCGTGTTCAGTCATCGCTGGGCCACTCAGATATCGACTTTGAAAGCAATCGGTTTAAAAACAACAAAGTTCAAAATGGCGACTGCTTTATTTATATTTGACTTGAGATTTGTGTTTGGTCATCGCTGGCATACTCCGATATTGATTTTGAAAGCAATCGGTTCAAAAACAGCAAAGTTCAACGCAAAAGTCTTTCGCGCGAGTGTCTTTCTCGCAATGTCCATTCACGCAATTAGTTGGCATGGAGATGCCCACCAAAACTAATTCTAAGTACAAAATAAAAAACATACTTATTACTAGAAATTTCAAATACAAGTCATTCCAATTAAACAAAATAAAAATTTATTTCTATAGTATCAACGTGAGTTTATTTTCATATAATCGCCTTAGATAGGCTGACCTATGTATGTGTGTGTGAAATTTGTTTATGTATTGGTGCGATTTGATACCTATGATTTTTGGGAACGCGTCCTTAAATAAAACGAAAATTTTATAATAGAAAATATATTTAGAAAATGTATCAGATATCCTTCAGGATCCTTACATTGCAGCATGGCAACTACAGCTTCAGCTGTTGTTGTCATGCTGCAATGTAGGTTTAGCTGGCATACATCTAGGACATTCTTACAAATTATATGTAACCAATCATACGGCAACTTCCAATTTTGATATAGTACAATAACTATACGAATGTTACAAACAAAATAGATACATTTTTAATCGGGTAACATTGTAACTCTGACTTCGTATTAAATACGAGTGTTAGATATGTTACAAAAGAAGAAAAAGTCTTGAATTATTTGTATAGAAAAAAAATATTTATCAAAACCTATGTCAGTTACAAAATAAATGATTTATAATGTAATTATGCGTTACAGCACACATTTCAGGTTATAATAAACTAGGCATAGGTTTAGCTTAGGGTTGTAACGGAACCTGACCTGCGCAAGTGCAGTACTTTAGAAAGAAACAAATTTTTTCGAAGTTATTTTATTTTTTAATGAAACGTCATTCTTTTTGGACTTTTGCTTTCGTTACAACCCTAGTTTACAGCCAGATTCAGCATTATACCAACCAAACTGTTGCAACTTATTTTACGTACATTGTTAAAGGATGTTTAATAAGGTACCTACATACATGTTCTTTTCTCATCAGATATAAGGGCGACAGTTCGGTGATAGGACAACTCTTAAAACTAAGCAGAATAGTAGAGTTACTCCCAGTTTCCGAAAGGCTCATCAACGAAAAATTAACTCATTAATTGGGTTGCTAAAACCATGAATATGAAAAATAGTTTTAATTTGATCTAATTAGTAAATAATTTGAACAAATTAAACTAATTATCCATGCTTTTAGGTACTTCACATGAGATTTAACAGTGATTAGTTAATTTTATCTTGATCAGCCTTTCAGAAACTAAGGGTTAATCGTCAGTTTCTATTCTTATCACTAGAATTATTTTTCCTCATACGTTATCAACTAAAATATAAATCACGCATCGGTGGTTTGAAAATACAAAAAAGAACAATATCAATATGTAAAAAAACAGCCATATAGTAAACTAACATTAACATTTGTTAGCGACACCACCATAACGTTGGTAGAATATATATATTAAGAATTATTAGCGAGTTAGTATACTCTCAATGGTTGAAAGACATAATTACACAATTGTACCTTTTTATCTCTTGCTCTGCACTGGCTGTTAAATGAGGTTCAAGAGATAAATTATGTGTTATTTGTGCAGCAAGCGTGCCAGAAGCAAATCGTAAATTCAGTAAATTTATTGGTCAAGAACTTGACAACATACCTGTATTAAAAGAAGACAGATTATGTTTGAAATAATAAGGATTATTGAGTATCGTTCGAGTTTAATGAGAATTGTTTCTAAGTTCTTTTTATTTTATTTAATATTTTGGTATACAAACATAAATATATCAGGGCAACAACACTATTTATTTGTGGTGTCGTCAACAATGAATGGTTAACAGCATA
The DNA here is from genome assembly GCA_963082885.1 of Parascotia fuliginaria. Classification (NCBI taxonomy): domain Eukaryota; kingdom Metazoa; phylum Arthropoda; class Insecta; order Lepidoptera; family Erebidae; genus Parascotia; species Parascotia fuliginaria. The sequence continues at coordinate 12,681,578 of OY720173.1, read as the reverse complement.
ACAAAAATAAATGGAACATGAACATGAGGTAATAAGAACGCGTGTTTTAGACACACTTGTACCTCTATAAGCTTATTTTAATCCTATTTAATCACTAATTTCTTATTTAATCAGAAAGCGACACGGTCGCTTAACCGGACCTTGTCAGTAAAGTTATATAAGAAAAACATGTCACTGTTTAAAGAAAGTATAATGTTTCACCAAATGAGTAATGCGGCGAGTTATGAAGACTGTTCGCCGCTAAGAAAGCTAGTTTATGAGCGTATTGGCATACACATGGCACGCGGACTTGCGCCGAGCAGTTGAAATATAAATGAGTCAATTTGTATGTTAGCCATTGAATCTGTAACAAAATATTTATTATTCGTACGGCAAATATCCAACTTTCCTATGCCATAGATGTTAACATTTAAATTGATAGTAGGTATCGATAAATTGATAAACACTGTATTAAACTATAAAAAAATTTAAACGAAAGAAAAATACCAGCATTGGCAAATAAAAATAAGAAAATATAATTACCCGATCTGGAGGCAGGCCAGTTGTGTCCTCGACGATGTTGTAAGATGTAGGTGCGATGGTACCTTCTCGTACGTTTTGTGAAACCAGATAAAAGTCATACCTATTGTAAAAGAAAACAATATGAGACATATACAAATAAAATATTCCCAAAAAAATTAGCATTATTTCTAGTACACAGTACTTTTAATATCTTTCTATGTAACAACGAGAATTGGATGTATCATTAAATGAGGTTAAAACTAAACATAAGGTATTTTTCTAAATTATTCCAATAAGAAATGGATAATAAACATAACCATGCGAGACATGAACTGACCGTTCAGGGAGCGTGACAACATCATCAATAACAGTGCCAGGTCGCGGGTTCTCGCCTGAGCGTCCTCGCTCTAAGAAAATTCGGGTGTTGATGCGTTTAGACACAATAATGAATGCCAGTTTAAAATCTGTGCCTGCATAGACTTCAGTTAGTGTCTTCTTAATTTCAGCTACCTAAAATATAACCAAAATAAAACATGTAAGATCAATACTATCCATACTAATGCATATTAGGTATAAATGCGATAATATCTCTGTTTGTCTATCTATTATGCTTAAACCACTTAACCGTCTTTGATGAAATTTGGTATAGGAAATAGACCTTGGGAAACAACATAGGATTTCTTTTAACACGAAGAAAAAAAGTCTTGTAGGGGTTGAAATAGGGTATAAGATTTTGTACGGCAACAACTAGTCTTTTATATTCAAACACATTTTTAACCTGTAAAGTATTACTTCCTTACCTCGTGGCTGTATACATATGGAATTTGACCGTCCCCGACGCCGTCACGATATATGATAACGCGGCCAGGAAGACAGCCTGTACATAGACAAACATATAATTTATCAATTGTTAATTATAATTATTATTTGTGAAATTGGAGCATTATTCATGACATGTTAAACCAAGAACTAACCATTTTTCTCTCTGTATCTTTTTAAAGCGGAGGCCATATTGAAGGACATGTGGCTGCTCAGCTCTTCCCCGGAGGTATGGCTGTTGACAACTGAGTAGTACTCAGTCATGTGTCGGTCGAGTGTGGCTACAAAGGCACCGAAACTCTTTTCCTTGGAGCGTGTGTCGTGGCACACATCGTAACCAACCACCATCAAACTGGGCAGTGGGATCTCAACCCTCCACAGACTGCCGCCAAGCTGTTTATAACAACATCAAGTTATTAAGGATATCAAGTAACAATAATTAGCCTGAGTGACTCCACTCTGATGGTAAGCAGACAATGGTGTCTGTAGTTAGCTATTCATTCATACTGTTTGGGTTAACGAAGGCATAAAATAATTCTACATTTTGTTCTATCGAAATACATATAATATTTAAAATGTTCAGCTTTTTGTATTTATAAAACTTTCACCTTAACTTCAACTATAACAGTAAGCCAGCAATGTACTTTTAAATTATGCTCTTTAGGAAAATAATAGGGCCAACTTTTGACTTCCAAAGAGTAGGTCTTTTCAAAAATTCTTTGTTATGATATATTATGATATTTATAGAGGCATGCTCTATTTGCCATTTCAAAGGTGTTCCTTTTTTGTGCACTTTCTGCATACTTTAAAAATAACTGTGTGTATTTTTGTTAGTTATTTCACTTTGATTTCTAACAAAATAATAAACTAGTAGGTACTTACCTTGCAATTAATTTGATATGCAATTTTAGTAGCAATGGACATGGCAGATTTGCTCGTCATGTTTCTAGCACAAACCACCTGAGTCGGCACTGCGCGGTCCACTGTGCACTTCTTCTTTATAGCCTCGTAGCTGTGGAAACAATCATTAGCTTTATCAATGTTACTTTTTACATCAAAAGCACAAATACAAACTGAAGTGGCAAGTTTTGATTTTGGTTAAAGCAAAATGCCTATTTTTCATGGCATTTTTAAAAAAAAATACGTACCGATCAGTAAAGTTTCTCGCGAGAACGCACAGTATCATAGCTGGATTTTTTCTTGCTATGACCTGTTCACACATATTCGCATACTCCATTGGTCCATCATTGCGAATGGTCACTGAAACAATCACATTATATAATAAGTGTGATTATTGTATTATTCCAAATTACTGTCTGTTAAAAACAGTACTTTTAGAACATAGGTTCTTCTAGATAAACTAGTTAAATTTTATGTATCTATAATTGAAACTGGCAGTAGATGTTGTTGGTTTAAATATTTTTTGAAAAGAAAATTTTCTATTATATCAAAGAATAAAGAAAAATAATTCAGGATAAAGACAAAGTTCTGTGTCGCGGATATCACAGAACTCCTTCACATACCAATTTCAGGCTGGGGCATTCGGAATCCTACACCATTGCCAGTCTTCATGATCAGGTCCATGAAGCCCTCGGCGTCCCGGCGCTGCCTGTCAGGGGTAATTACTACCCATGAAGGTAAATTGGCGACACACAGCAGTTGCTTAGAGCTAAAACATAAATTTAATGTTTTATTAAATACTTAAAACTATTCACGGAATATATCAACTAAAATTTTTCGCTGATTACTTACGAGACAGATATCAGTATAATAATAATAATAATAATAATAATAATAATATAATAATAATAATAATAATAACTTTATTTTATCAGTGTGTTAAGATTGGTGACATCATGAGTACTGATATGAAAATTCCTGCTTTTGGTATACCACAAGGAAGTATAATCGGCCCTACTCTTTTTCTAATATACATCAATGACCTCTGTAATTTAAATCTAGACCACGGCAAAATCATTTCATACGCGGACGACACTGCACTCATTTTTTCTGCTGACACGCACACAGAAGCACTTATTTATGCACAAAATGGTTTTAATGTTGTAAATAACTGGCTCAGGCATAACCTACTAACATTGAACGCTGAGAAAACTAATTTCTTGAACTTTAGCATGCGCAAGCGGAACACTTTAAATCGAAATTATAATTTATTTGCACATCATTGCGATAAACTTTCTCCAAACACCTGCAACTGCCCTTCAATTAGCAACATTAGCAGTGTGAAATATTTAGGTGTCATACTTGATGACACTCTATCATTTAAGGAACATATTATTTCTTTCTTTTCTTTCTTTTATTAACGTGTACGAAAATTGATATTTGTTTTTAAAAACAAATATCAATTTTCGTACACGACATATTGCAGACCAAAAACTAATAAAACAGGTTTATCAAGCATTGTGTCAGTCCATTATCCAATACTGTATTACGTCCTGGGGAGGTGCCCCAAAAACTGTAATGTTAGCTATTGAACGAGCCCAACGAACTATCCTAAAAGTAGCTTATTTTCTCCCTTTCCGCTCTCCTACTCGCCAATTATATGAACTATGTAAGGTTTTAACAGTCCGTCAACTCTTTATTATGTCCACGGTCCTAAAACAACACTCAGCACTTCCATACTCTCCTAACATTACTAACCTCAAAAGAAGGGAAGATATTGTTTGCAAAGATCACTCGGAATCAAAATTTATGTTTTCGAATAAGTTCTACCCATTTTTAGGTCCATTTCTTTATAATAAGTTAAATAAGGCCTTATCTATATATGACCACAACTATCATAAATGTAAGATTTTAATTTATAATTATATACAGAATTTGTCCTATGAACAAACTGAACAAATGTTAATTGTACTTAAGTAAGTCATAACTAATTTATTCTAAATATAGTTTAATTATTTGTTTATTTTCTATATTATACCTAAGTCAGACTGAGATTTTACACATGTTTTCATGAACTCACACCGCCTGTGGCACAGGTTTTATTACCTAGTATAGGCATCCTAACACTGTATACCTATTTATAAGATATTAATTAAGACCTACATTGTTAAAATGACTTTCATGACCCAATAAAGAAAAGAAAGATTAATATAAAAAGCAAAACTTTCGTGTGGAATCAAAAAATAGCTTAGTTTTAAAATGACGACTTTTTAAGTTTATTCAGGTTGCTTAAAAATATATTATGCAATCTAAGTAAATAATCTAAGTAATTAAAGCTCATCTCAATTTCTTTATGAGAAGAGTTTTGTTGTGAGGCACTATGTTTAGGTCCTCCACTGAAAAAGAGAAAATGTGGGAGCTCATTTTAAAGTTAATCAATTTCTGAAAACAGGCTGGAATAGTGGACAAAAATTAACTTTTTTTCCATCATATACATGTTATTTTTCGTAATAACATAAAATCGGTTTAGTATTAATAATCTCACCGCATGTCTCTCGTCCAACCTTCAGTAGTGTCGCCGGCCGGATACTTCGCGTTCTGTCCTTGAATAATAGCCTCCGGAGGCAACTGACGTCCCTTGAATCTCACCAAGTCCTTGGATAATTTCAAAGACCAGCTACCCATTTCCTGTTAAACAACGACTCGGCGTAATCACATCATGAACGACGGACGGGGCGGTATAAATAAAGGAACGGCACAAGACATACATTGACAACTTCTCTGTTCTGCGTGAACCTGGCGTTGAAGGTGAGCAGCTTCTGTATTCTCTTGTCGGGGCCTATCTTGGTGTGCGTGTCGAGCGCGCGCATCAGTTTGAAGTTGGCGCGCATCTCGTCGGACAGGCCGGTCTGGCGACACAGCTCCGGCACCAGCAACACCAGCTCCGGCATGCCGGCGCGCACGTCGCGCGGCTTGGAGCGCGACACCAGCAGCGGCTGCCCCGGGTCCTGGATCCTGATGTTGTATCTCTGCAACACCACACCGCATTGTGTCATCTTATCCCAGAATATCATTTGTTAACGAACTTGTCTAAACGCGAGTAAATACCTTACCTTATTGTAGTAGTTGATGTAGCTTATTGTCTCATCTTTCATTTTGAAAGTGGATTGCGGAGATGACTGCCATGACACATCATCTATTCTGTATGTTTTTTTATTGTAGTCAGTCATAACAATTTTTCCTGAAAGCATCAACAATATTAATTTTCTTCATAATATACTTAGATATCTGCTGAATTATGAATATTAGCCAAGTAATTATAGTGTTACACTAGGTTTTGTGATTTATTCTTGTTGTGTACACATGTACCTTTCTGTTAATTAACTATTGTTAATTAACAGAAAGGTACATGTTTAAATATTGTTAATTTCCAATTGCACTTACCAATAACGTCTTCCTGGAAAATTTTCTTGTACTGGCTGCCCTTGGTGGCAGCATATTCATTCAACATTTGTAGCACTGTATCAAGTCTTAGTATCTGGAAGGGTGAAAACAAATTAAACAAAAGTTGCTAGTTGACATCTAATTTCTAGTAATTATGCAATTACCTTGTGGGTGATCTCTGTAACCATCAACAACCTATCTTCATATTGGTTTATTGTGGTTTTATATCCTGGCCAAATTTGGAGTTTATACTCTGGCACGTCAATCTGGAATCATATTTATTTAACATTTTTATGCTACATAATAAACTAGAATAAATGTAAAAATGTTTTAAAGTGAAGCTACATACCTTGGCTACCGGATCGAAATAATCACGGCCCATTAATTGCAATTGGAGTATATTAAAACATTTTCTTATGATGATGTTGAACACCTGTATGTAATGATAGTCTCCAGGGCTAACATCACAAGTCAGCTGGAAAGAAAAACTAATTTAGAATACAAATATTACACTACTACACAATACTACAGAATGAATAAAAATTATCATACAAAAACAGATGCAAAAAGAAAATAAGTATGTATAAAGCTGCAATGGTTAACATAAAAGTTATCGCTAAGAAGCTGTGTAATGCTGGCTAATTGACTCTGGCATCACAACATTGAACTTGTCGAGATTCATGACAATCTAACCATGTCTATCTAATAAATAATAATGAAGCTACAAACTGTACAATCTAAGTTTGTAACAGTTGCATAGGGCATGTAATAATCACTTTGTTACTTCTTTAAACTTTTAAATAGGAATTTAAGTAAATTCTCAAAGTGACTTATTATTTTGTCAAGTCAACTTTATTTTTAAAATTATAACAAGTGTAAGTACCTTAATCATAATTCTCATACGTGCATCATCTGAAGTACGATTAGAATACAATTCCATTGGATTCGGATGCAGTCTTTTGGTGGTATACAGTACTGCTCCATCAAACAGATACCTGCATAAAAATAAAATTGCATTTTACTGTATCCAATATGAATGTGATAAATATCAGTGTGCAATTAATGCAGATTAACTTTTTTTTAAATTTGAATTATTATTTTCATCTTTTTTATTGCCATGCTCAAACTCACACACATAAAAAATATTTAAGTGTGCCAGATATGAATGTGTGGATGAAGTGTCTGCCAAAACAAAAATAAAATAAACTAAAATTAATGTCTACAAGAAATTGCACAAAGGGGTCAGAATTAAAGCCTGTGATATCGATTCTAGAATGCTTTATGCTATTTTAATTGATAGTGTGATGGATCTAAATGAAACATGATACTCGAAATTCAATACTGTTGGTAACTATTCAAACATTAACTTACCCTCCCAAAGTGTTAGCATGTACACGAAGTAAAGCTTTGCGGACAGATGTAATGTCTTCTTCAGGTGAAAAGTCCACATGATATTGGTATAGGGCCCACTGGGGAGTAGTTTCCACAGTAAAGTAATTAGCAGTCAGGTCGACTACTGTACCTGTGGCACCTAGAACAACAATTATTAACATGTCAAGAGACTCACTCAAGTGCCGTTGCTTTCTTATAAACTTTATGTAAACAGTTTGTCTACCATGGAATCTGAAATTGATGTTTTGATTGGTTGCCATCGAATTTTCGACTTGATAAAAACAATTATTTTATATTACCGTGCATCCACACCGCAGTTAACTTTTATGGAGCGACACTGAGCAACACGGTAACATAATCTGTAATGTCTGTGGCTAGTTGTTACTATTTGTTGGTTTTACTCATTGCACTCATACCGGCAATAACATAAATATATTGAGCATCTGCAAAAGTTAGGCAACTTTACTTGTTGCTCAGTAACAATAGAAAACATTAATCAACAAAAAGTAACTGTGGTGTGGATGCAGTTTGAATCAAGATTTTTCATAATGACACTGTAGTCTACCATATTATTATTATGGTCTCATAAACGACTCACATTGTTAAACGGATCGAGTTGTTTTTTTAAAATTTGCCAGTAAGCCTGGAACCTCTTAGTAAAGAACTTGAGTCATTCAAGTCGATTTTGCAAAATTTCGTGTCACGATGTACGTTTGCGATTAACTCCGAAACTACTGAACGGATTTTGATAAAATTTTGTAATCATTTACATAATATAACTTAAAAGATAGAATAGTTTTATCTTAATTATTGATCTCAATATTTATTATTGCAAATTAAATTTTTATTTTACGACATTACTGTGTATTTATCGGTTAGTTCTATAAATTCCTAATAGATGGAGGTTTAGCATCTAAGTTGCACAGGTATCCGAACATTTTCGTTTATGTTCTCAACATAATCATACGTCATTTTCGTTCATATTCTCAACATAATCATAATATAACAATTTTTCGTGAATCATTTTCATAATTATACTTTGTATTGTGTTATTATTGTGCAGTGTTCAGTTTTAATATTTGTAATATAATAAATAATAAAATAAAATTTTATTTACTACTGTTATTCTCTACTAATTTTCATACCACCTCGAAAACATGAAGTATTTCTTAATATTTGTTTTGAAATACATCATTCTATTAAAATAAAAAATTCATTTTTTTTTAATTGGTGTGGATTTATAGGGATGAAATTAGGGATAAAATATTATATGAAAGGATCTTTGCTTTTGAAGTTAGCGACTTAAAAATTAAAGAGAGGGGGAGGGAGGAAAAAGTGAGGAGAAGTGCGGAGGAAGTGAGGGGAAGGTGAGTAGGACTTGAGGTTGAAGCGAGGGGGAAGTGAGGGGGTAGTGAGAGGGAAGTGAGGGAAAGGTGAGGAGGTGAGGGGGAGGTGAGTGGGAAGTGAGGAGGAAGTATAGGAGAAGGGAGGAATAGGGAGGGGAAGGGAGAGAGAAACGCAGGAAAGCGAGGGGGAAATGAAAAAGTGATGGAGAAGCGAGGGGAAAATGATGGAGAGGCCAGGGAAAGGCAGAGTGAAATGACGGGAAAAGGAGAGGGGAGGGAGGGGAGAGGGAGAGGAGAAGCGGCATGGGAGGAGTGGAGTAGAAGGGGGAGGGGGAACGGGAAAGTTATTGCAGTGAAAATTTGCTTTTGTGTACTGTATATTTTTTTTACGGGAGATATCTTTAGGTGGGTGAAATAGGGTTTGTAGAATGGGAGATTAGAAATAGTACGGAAAAGAGAATAAAATAATATAAAAAATGTGTATTGGAAAAAAAGATATTCACTCGAGCGAAGCCGCGGGCAAAATCTAGTCTTAACTATAAAGATTTAAAAGCATAGAGCCCTTAACAAAATTATAAAATAGAAATTAAAAATGTGACAAAGAAACTAAATAATATTAGAAAAAAAAGAAAAAAAATTAAAAACCGGCAAGTTCGTTAATAAAAGGTTTTGATTTATCTTTAAGTATGAAACTCTAAAAAACACTTAAAATTAGAATTTTCAACCAGGTTAGCTGAAATTTTTAATAAGAAAAGTGTCTCAATTACGATTCTGTAGCGCGCTCTAATAAACTACAAAAAAAAAACAAAATTTTTATTCAATCGTTAACCCTGTTTCTGAAAGGCTGATCAACGAAAAATTAACTTATCACCTGTTAAATCTCATGTGAAGTACTTAAAAGCATGCTTAAAGCATGAATAATTTGTTTAATTTGATCAAATTATTACTTATTAGATCAAATTAATCTAATTATCCATGCTTTTAGCAACCCAATCTGTATTTCACATAATAATAAATAAGGGGATAAGGGTCATAAAAATGCATAAAATTTATAGTTTTTTTAGTTTAGGGCATTATTTACCTCGAAGTTTTATCATTTTGTAACTCAGCAGAACAAAAGTCGCGAATTGCAGCAAAGGATTTACCGACCATCTAAGATTCTTGGTAAATTTGTGTTGTCTGCTTTTACAAAACTGTCCTCCATGGTATTATTTCAATAAAAATTACGTTGGTTACGATAACAATAAAAAGCCTTCATAGATTTTAAGCGTTCACACTTAAGAGTGGCAACGTGATGCCACTCGTAAGTGTGAACGCTCTTCTCTAAGCGACGTTGCAACGTCGCAATTTAGTGTGTGTATTTTCGTGGTTTTACATTTTTATCATTTAATTGGAGCTATATTTAAAAAAACCAGTTACACTTTTTTAGAATTACGTGAAAACTGAATAAAACGTAAGTAACCATAATGCTTACAGTTCTATTTAGGTAAATGCAAATAATACATTGGAAACTTCCCCTCAGGCTGAGAACGACAACTTCCTAAAATGATAACTTCCTACAATGTCTATTCTAAAATAGACAAATTCCGAAAATGACAATTCCGTGAATGTCAAATGTCAAGTTACCAAGGGGTGTCAATTTCGGCTAAGAAAACACTAAATACTAAGTGCACTTTCCTAAATTGTCAACTTTCCCTAATGATCCACTGGACTAAAAATGTCTCAAATTCCCATTCGGCCTAAAATACACACACAAAAAAGTCATCCGACGTCGATTTTAAAAACGAAAAACTTTCAAAAAAAAATATTTTGACTAATTTAGGTTGAAAACTAGGTGCACGCTATTTTAGACTTCATTGATTTTATTATTTTAATTTTTTTGTCGTACCTACTTCTGTTCTATTAGCGTAAAATATAAAATAGTGATTTTCCACATAAGTAATATCCCAAGTTTTGTCCTTTTGAAAATAAATAACAAATAAACATCATGAAACAAATGAACAGAGCTTTAGGTAATATTTTATGACAGGATGTCGAAAAACTAGTGCAAGGAATTTTGGACCTTATTGACACTACGAATTTTCTTTTCTTTTTCTATATTCATGGTCAGTATCACCTACCTGATACGAAAACTACGTCATAGTAATTTCTATTGACAAATGACTCGGTGGTCATTGGTCAATTTTTGGACTATCTTTACAAGCTCTATCGATGTCTTTATCACTTTCCGATAGTCTTATGTTTTGCCGACGTTCATTTGATTTGTGGACGTTCAACTGTTTTGCTTTTAAAATGTCCAAGCAGTTTGATCATTTTTATCGTTGGTCAGCCGGAGATTTCGCACATATTTTTTTAGTCGGCTAATAATTACGACAGGGACTAAAGGGCAATAAAGGATTATTTTCAGTAAAGAAATTCGACAATTTAGGAAAGTGGCCTTAGAGTAGGTACTTAATCAATCTTGTTTTCCTTACCCAAGGCAATGTGGTTCATTACAGAAATGTAGTCGAATGGAATTGTGGGATCGCAGTCTATTACAGGAATGAATGATAAATTTATAAGTAGCAAGTTATATTTGAATTAATAATAATAATAATTTATTTATTTTCATTTTGAATTGATGTTTGTGTTGTAACTTTGAACTTTTCATAGTGTTTTTATGAATGACAAAATTGTCATTTTAGGAAGTTGTGATTTTAAGAAGTTGTCATAGTAAAATGTTGTCATTTTAGTTCGTTTTGGGAAGTTGACATTTTAGGAAGTTGACATTCTCAGCCTGAGGGGAAACTTCCATGGCTTTATTTTTTATATTAACAACAACATTAATGTGTGACATTATGGTACTTTCCTTTTAAATAGCTTTCACACAAGTCTAAAAAGTGTTTTACTAATACTTTTTAAATATGAAATGTAAAAATATGACATTAAAATGAGACATTGCCACTCATACGTGTAAACGCTCAGATAGGAAGATACACTGATAGTTGACACTTCTAAGTTTACATAGCCTGATGTAATTACATGGCGACTACTATTTAATGGTGTTAGGAAACAGCATAAGAAAGCTGAAACGTTAAAATAAATCTTAAAATTTAGTTTGCTATTTTATGAACTAACACTAACGTTTTCCAGCTGCTTTTTGCCTTAGCTATCTCAATAATATATTTTTATATTTTTTCTCAGAGTAAAATACTCTATTGTTGGATGCTGCCATGATATCTAGCAGATCAGGTAGCAGTTCATGGCTCACCTGACATTAAGTGCTTAGTTAACATAGTAGTTTCATTGTGTTCTCAAACATTGTTGAAAACATGTTAAAAAAAAGAGGTAAGGAGAGAACAGACAATAAATTGACCATTCGGCGTTTAAATATGTAGAGATATTAAGATATTAGTCCCTTTGTTAAGTACCTTTTTTGGTCTGCGCCGTAGTTGGACGCGTTCGTAGAATTGTCATATTTTCTGGCAGCACTCTGCCTCCTCCACGACGTGACCCGCGGCCGCTAACAGCTGCATCACCGCTGCCTGCAGCGGCCTGCGCTGCTTGACCTGTTCAAAATGTTATGTAAACTTAGTCAAATGTTATGTAACTATCCTATGTACCTACTAAACAATGCAACCAACTTATTATGTAAAATTTAATTATTAACATTGCAGATGTAAGATATTTACTACTTAATTTAGGCGTCCCTCCATGGCACATTGACCAATCCTAAACCATTGTTATTCATTGGCAAATATAAGACAAGAGATCTTAAAATAATTTTATCACTATATCTGTCAAGAACTCGCGATCAGTTTGTATATTCACCTAGTTATTGCATAATTACAAGTTCAAAGTAGGTAGTGTGACCAGTACACTTACCTATATCAATCTTCTGCATACGCTGCTGTATGTCGACATCTCCAGGATGCTCCTGGTGCACGGTTGCTGTGGAGCGGTGAGACGCACGCCCCGCTTGGACAGCTGGAGTTGGCACTCCAGCCCTTACTGGTGGTGTTGCAGAGGGAGGGCCCCATGCTGTGGGTACTTGTGGACGAGGTGCCGGAGGGCCTAGTGGTGTTTGCGGGGCTGGACCTGGCTGCTCCCCAGGACGTCGAGGAAGTGGACCCTTAGGTTCATTTCCACGTCCTGCTCGCCCCCGAGAACGTCCTCTTCCAGGTTCTGACATCTATAGTACAAATTGATTGTTAATGATGAATGAATAATGTCATGCTTAGATGCTAATAAAAAAATCTATTAGTTTTAGGCCGATATCTGAGTCATGTGTTTGAAATCTTTATATGTTACAGAGGTCTTTATAGACAGGCAACAAATTGATCCTTTATGCGTTCCGTTAGCCAGCTAGTACTAAATCACTTATAAAATAAAATTAATTACCTAGCAAAATTAACAAAGTATGATGCACAGCTAATTTTGTAAAATCTGAATCACCATTATTTACATTGTTGTAAATATTCATTCTAACTTTCCATGACATCAATATTATAAAGCTGCTGAATATTACATTACTCAGCACACAAACCTACACAGTACAAGCTAATAATTTTTTGCTGTAATCACTTTGTTTGCTGATAAAACACATTTTGCCAACTAAAACATCTTTAATTAATAAAAAATAAAATAAAATAGCCTTTATTTCTCCGAAAATTTACAGTGATAAACCATGATTACAATTACAAAAATGCAAACTAAATTGTGTCTCTAATCTCAGAGTTTATATTGGCAAAGGCCTCCTCAATTCTCTTCAGTGTGCTCAATCACGAGGCACCTAGTCCAGTATATACGAAGAGTATAGCGGAGCTCTATCTCTTTAATTAGCTAACAGAAATGATAGCCATATTAATTTTGTAATTATTACCCCAGTAATGGTGATTTGTGACATAATCTAATAGCAGTTTTGTACTGATATTTATTTTGAAATATAATAAACTGTACTATCCAATTAGTTGTAACCTTTATTGGAACGCAGTCTATAGTTACCTATATGGCTATATGCTGCACTTCTGATGAACCAGATCAGATCAACATAAAATACCTATTTTGTAAATTTTTCTTTTTAATGAGATTAAAATATCGAAATATTACTTATTATCTTTTGGTTATGGTTGTGTGGCTGTTATTAATATTTCAGAGTACTTCATGCCTTGTGATATTTTGTGCTTTAATTGGGTTAAGTCATTGTAATCTTGTGTCAATAATATTAAAGCAAAACTTGCAATTTATGAGGCTAAAGGCAATGCATGCAAATTCTATATGTAGTGGAAACAAAAAAGTTGCAACTTGTATGCTATAGGTTGTACTTGTATGCACAACACTCAAGTCAGCTCATTTGTATACAAGTTGCAAGCGCAAGCGCTCGTGTAGAGAAGGAAGTGTGCAGGGTAAAGGTTTACTTTGTGAAAATGACTGTTAAGTGGGATACGGAGAAAACAATAATATTTATTGAAGAATATCATAGACATGATAGTCTTTGGGAACCAAAAACTGTCTTTACAAAAATCGAGACGCACGCGAATTTGCCAATAACAAATATCTACCCTCTATTTAACAAAATGTAACTATGAAAGTGTAGAATCTAGATATTTTTTGTTACCAGGTGACAGACAAAGTAGCTGGTAACCAAAACTGGTAACCAAAGCCTTTTTATTATTATAAAATAATATAATATAAAGGATTACTTACACATGTCATGTAAGTAGATACCATTTAATAATACCTACATATTCAACAGTTTACTTACAATAAAAAAAATAATAATTTTACAAACCATTCAAGAGCTAACCTTCACCGACGCCGGCGTCAAGATTACTCAAGATGGACTGACTCCCTGACTCGGCGCGACGAACATGGTCCCTAGTAATCACTACCTCTATGATCCCTAATAACTTGCAACTAACAATTTGCAACATAAACAATTTTAAGCTTCTCAGCAGGTAGGTACTTATTTCAAGCAGAAGATTAAATTTCTATAAATCGTAAATAAGTATGTAGGTAAGTACTAGCTTAATATTATTAGGGCAGTTTCTTTGGAAGTTACAAATAGTTATATACATAGAACAACATTTCAAAATAATGGGACTTTTCGGGACGCCCTAAGGCTGAATTTTTTTGTAAACATCCACGGTCCACCTACCTACTTAGATAATTAATAGGTAGTTAAGTTCCAGTTTCAAACCGTTATTATTATTTCTTAGTATCAAAACAATAAATAAATACAATAGAATCCTTTTTCCTAGCAAATTTTGAAAAAGTTTGGGCAATATTAAAATGGTCAAATATGGCGACAAAACAAAATTAAAGGTTGTGAGTGGTAGCTAAGTTTACTATAATAAAAATGTATGAAGGTAACAATGAAAATTCCAAATCCACTAACCAGACTCGTTGACCGACGTTGGTTGAAGATGAGACGAAGATATTATGGCTTCGGAGCTTTTTACTTGCTAACCACTGCAGCTTCCCAAAGAGAAACAACCAGTACTCTGTGGAAACAACAGCAAACAAACAATTTACTTTGGTTTTTGCTTTGCAATGGGCATGGACCGGACGCGGAAGAGCGGAGGCGGAAAGGGAGCGGGAGAACCACAGATAAATAAATCATATTTTTTTACCACAGACACAGAGTCCACAGTTGAAAGATTACCAAGGACACTAATTAAAGGCGTTTCATACGGATTTATCTAGTACCCAAGTGTTTAATCTATGAATATAATCAAGTTTCCATCACCTTGGAGGGCGCTTGCCTCCAGCGTGTTCGGGCACTCGTCCGGAGAGGTATTGTCGCGTTATCGCATTAAAATAGCCTTAACGGCGCATTCCCCTAATGTGGCTGCAAGTTTTCCATGTTTACTAACATTAACATTAACTATAACGCAGGTCGAGCAGTAGCTTAGAAAAGAGATGTTTTTAATGCCTACATGTAGAGTACAATCATCGACTTCTTTATAATAGAGGTCAGTGAGTACAATACTCCATTTGTTGGCAACCCACACAAATCTGTTTGTTCCAAGGAACATACGAATCAGAGAAGTTTAATAGTGCTGTGATACCTTCTGACAGTTTATCGACATCGATAGATGAAATTTGTCTAACGGCTATGGTAAATTATCTTCTTCTTCTTCTTAATGTCCCGGTTAGGGACTTTACTCTAGTGACGAGATGCTATAAATGCCATCTGTATGGTTATGCTGCTAAGTCATGCAGAGAGCAAGGTCCTACGTGTGTACATTGTGGCAAAATAGGACATGCAGTATCTGATTGTACTAAGAAAAAAAACTCGCCGAAATGTGCAACATGCCTACGATTCAAAAAGCCAAGTAATCATAAAACGGGTGACGATGAGTGTCCGGCTAAAAAAGCGGCAGAGCAGAGATACATTATCTCTGTTGAATATGAGTGCACCTAAAACAACATTAATATTTATTAGATAATTTAATTTGTTAAGAAGCATAATTATGGTATGTGTCTTATTCAAAATATATTATTATAGATACCTATTACAATTATAATATGCTTAACTAATTATCATCAAAATTAAAATAACCTTTTAACATCAACTTATGTAAGCATCTTAATTCATAACAATAAAATACCTAATATAAATAATGCCATACCTCGAACATATTTTATTTATACAAACCTAGATAATAATGCTGATGCTTAAATATTACTTACTCTAGCTATGTACCTAAATAATTAATTGCATTATCTGATTTACACAATACTGATTATTGAAATATTTTTTTACGCAAATTATTTTTAAGATTTACATGTATTCTTTTTTTATCTTTGTAATTTATTAAATCGTATTTAGTTTATATTATAAGTATGCAGTCTTTAAAATATGTATATAAGAATTGTAATCCCGATGGTGGCCAAGATACAAGCATTTGCTTAGTTTGGGACCAAAGGGAACCTACCATATTGTATGTAATTTAGATTTATTAATTGTAATCCTGATGTTGGCAATGATCCACGACCACATGGGAGGCTGCCTCAGGGAGTTTTTCATCGCCTGTCTGGTGTCTGGAAGGTTTCCTGAGTCCTGGAAGATGGGGAAGCTGGTGCTTCTACCCAAGCCGGGGAGAGCCCCGGACTCGGCTGCAGCCTACAGGCCCATTGTGTTGCTGGATGAGGCGGGTAAGTTGCTAGAGAAGATTCTCGCTGCCCGCATCGTCCGACACCTGAACGAGGTTGGCCCCGATCTGTCGGACGCCCAGTTCGGCTTCCGTGCCGGGCGTTCGACGGTCAATGCCATTTTGGTGGTGAGGGCTGCGGCCGAGGAGGCTGTAGGCACCGGGGATGTGCTGTTGGCGGTGTCGCTGGACATCGCTAACGCATTTAATAGTCTGCCATTCAGCAGCATAGGGGAGGCACTCCGGTTTCACGGAGTGCCCATATACATCAGATCGCTAGTGGCGGACTACCTCGAGCAACGGAGTGTCCTGTACGAGGACCGAAATGGCATCGTCGCTCGCAGGGTGATTTCGGCCGGTGTTCCACAGGGGTCTGTCCTTGGCCCTCTCTTGTGGAACATCGGCTATGACTGGGTCCTGCGCGGTGTCCTTCCCCCCGGGCTCAGCATATTCTGCTACGCTGACGATACACTTGTCGCGGCACGGGGTAGGAACTTTCAGGAAGCGGCACGCCTGGCCACTATAGGTGTCTCCCAGTGGTCGAGCGTATCGAGGCGCTGGGGCTTAGGGTGGCCCTTAATAAGACAGAGGCCCTTCTATTCCACGAGCCCCGCCACGGTCCTCCTGCTGGCGCCTCGATAGTCATTGGTTCGGTCCTTGTACGGGTGCAGGCCCAGATGAAGTATCTGGGTCTGGTGTTGGATGGGCGATAGCTGTTTGACGAGCACATCCGCCTACTAGCGCCGAGGCTGGAGGGGGCTGCCTCCGCTTTAGGACGGCTGTTACCAAACCTGGGCGGACCCAGCGTCACCTGTCATCGGCTTTACGCAGGGGTAGTCCGGTCAATGGCGCTTTACGGAGCACCGGTGTGGGCAGAGTCTCTGACCGCCCAGAATAGGCTGCGGCTGTGCAGGCCGCAGCGTGTCGTGGCGGTCAGGGCTATTCGGACACTGAAAACGCATTCAAGCGCTGTGTTGCAGATCACACCCTTACATGCAGAGCAACACGTACTCACGCGCGTGGGTTCAAGGCCAGACGGTATGGACACCGAATTCTGCAGTAACGTGCGTGATTGATGATACAGACCAGCACTCTCGCATCTGCACGCGTGGCTCCATCGCCGCGTCACCACGCTGCTCTCGCAGCGTTGTGCGGGGCAGCGTGTGGATCGCTAAAATACCAGTGGTTTAGCATTAAAACAGATACCCCAAGGTAAAAATAAAACACAGCTGTATCATTCATGTCACAAATGTATGATTATATTTCCATTAATATTCAAACACATTATTACCGCACCTTAAAATTACAGTTTTGTTTAAGAATGTCCTGATTTTTTGTGCATAATCAGAAATATTTTTGTTATGTTATGAACTTTTAGAAATTATTTTCCGATCAATTTTATCAATCAATTTCTGTAGTCATCCAGAAAATAATTCTCTCTTAATTTGTCTCATAGCATTGTCTTTCGGGAACCTGCAAAAAAACACAATGTATGAAACACTATGAAAGGTACAAAGATAATTATCGATTTTGTATAAATTGTATGCAAAATAGTTAACTAAAAATTATAGTAATATATTTGTCATCGATAAAATATGCAGCACAAGTCACAACACTATTGAACATGACTACACAAATTGGTAAAAATGTAAAATACTTAAAAATTACTGAATCAAATGGCAAACAGACGATTATAATTTGATTGCAGTATAGTAAAGTATAAATCACTTGGGTATTTTGCACTTATGTATAGGTTTTTAGTACATAATATTGGTTTGTTATCTATGTGGCGATAAGGCACGTGCCTACTGACCATACACAAAATATCGTGCTACGACACATCACAGATAGATGTCAGTTGGACATGAATTTAAAATTAAGATTCCATGTAATCTTTCCTTCTAGTATATATAATAAAAGTAATGTTTTATTTTACTGAGGATATTCGTTTCATTAAAAGTCAGGAGATAGTAAATCTCCTACATTGGTGACCCGCGACTTAAAACGAAATTATGCTTACAGTATCGACCAAATCCATTTTCGGACAATGTAAACAAACAGTTTTTTCAATATATTTTTATCAAAAACTCCGTAGACGATGACACATGGGTTTATACACATTCTGTTCACTATATACTTCATTTTGCAACTATTTCTACTAATGATTAATAATCAAATCTCGTTTATTTAATAAAATTACGAATTACTTTTTGCGGTCGAATTAAGACGTCAAAATGATTAACAGTTTTATTTTTTCTGTACTCTATATTGTCTTTGAAAACCAATGTTGTAATTTATTAGAAGAAATAAGTTTAACCAATACATATCATAGGTACATAATATTTTGTCATTTGCCCTCGCAAGTCCTAGTTCATTTGTTTTATTGTAATATAGTATAATAAAATCGTAACATACATACAAATTCCATATAATCAATATTTCACAATTTTTTATCAGTCGGAAAAATATTCAAAAGCATCCCAGTATTCTATTCAGTCCGTGGTCAAATAGTTGTAATTAGAGGTCAACGCTAAATTTAAATTAAATTTATTTATTATATACATTAGGTAAATTGTTTGTCTTATTATCAACGGTTACAATAAAATACAATATCATATTTAACATAAATTTGTATTTAGTTTTATTTATGTATTTTTTTTGGAGTAATAAAAATAACAAATCAAATAGAATTAATCGATTACGCAAATAGAGTATTAGTAAACGTATTATTATGAAAAATGTTAAAAAAAAGAATGAAAAATTATTATTTAATTATGTATGATGACATTAATTTTATTTTTATCATCCTTTTCCCCGTCACTAGTAAATTCATGAAACCATAGACAATGGCAATATGGAGGATTGTTTACATTGTCCGAAATTAGAATTGGAATGGACTATACATATGGATTACTTACGGCAAGTTACGCTTCGACTGCTGTCAACGGTATATTTTTTTCTGAAACTTAAGAAGTCTTTTACCAACGTCCTGAGCATTCGATTCGAGAAACTATATTCACTGCAAGCACAAGGCGTGGATCTGCCACCTGCGCGATATCTCGCTGAATAACGTTCCAGTCTGCTTCGGCACCGGTATAGTCGTCGTATCTATGAGTAACGGGGATTACTTGAACATCTTTGCCTTACAAGATGTACTTGACTTTCTCTTTTATCTCTCGGACAAATGCATTGCCATCTAACTAGAAGCTTAAACATCTGCATTTACCCCGTGTGGTGCCGCATATTGTATGTTTTCTTGCTTACTTACTTTTTTTTTCTTAGCAATTATACTTGGTGTTTATTTTCTAAATGGTGTTAACTAATGCTTAATATTATTACTATTGTATTTTTATGTATTGTTCTGCTCGCGTGCGTGGTATTTTATTTTTACAATTTTTATTACATTATGGCTTATGAACAGTTGCAGACCCAACTTGATGCATTGTTGGCAGAAAATACAGAAATACAGAAAACATTGGGTCAAAATCAGGTATGTAGAGTTGCAAGGAAGCTTCCCGCGTTTTGGGCTGATAAGCCAGCCATTTGGTTTGCTCAAGTGGAGGCCCAATTTCATATCGCTAATATTGTCGTTGATAATACAAAATACAATTATGTAGTCAGTCAATTAGATCAGAAACTGGCAGGTGAGGTTGAAGATGTCATAATTAACCCTCCTGAAGAAGGAAAGTACAAAAAATTTAAAGAAATTCTTATTCAACGCCTGTCTATCTCCGAGACTAAAAGGGTAAATCAGCTCTTAAATGATAAAGAACTTGGTGTTAGGAAACCATCACAATTTCTTCGTCATTTACGTTCGCTTGCTACTACGGCCTTTTTAGACGATAACATCATCCTCCATTTATGGCTGCGCCGCCTGCTTCAACAAGTTCAGGCAATATTGGTGGCACAGTCTGGTTTAAAAGCTGCTCGATGCATTTCCCCATGTAACTGGAAGTCGGAAAACTCAACAAGCAGTCAGTAGCGGCGGCATCTGGCTGTTATAATACGAGCTGCCGTCTTTTTATCACAGATCATGTGACCAAGCGCCGGTTTTTAATTGATACGCGGTCACACTTATGTTGTTTTCCACATCGTTGGCTGCCATCACGCAGAAAAGCTACCGATTTTGACCTAACTGCAGCAAATGGGAGCTGTATACAAAATTTTAGTACAGTCAACCTTACATTGAATTTTGGTCTTCGGTGCAATTTTGTCTAGCAATTCGTGATTGCTGATGTTAGCACAGCCATTATCGGTTCAGATTTTTTGGCATTTTATCATTTATTACCTGATTGCCGAAATAATAAATTGGTTGATGGCACTACTGGGATTACTTCTGCCGCTACAGCTGCTTGTATTAATCAGCCTAGCATTCGCGCAGTAGCCTCTGGAAATTAATTTTTTACAAATCTTTTGGCGGATTTTCCAGCTATTGCGAAACCGCCTGGCCTTCCAAGGATCATTAAGCACGACACGGTACATTACATTACCACCACTGAAGGACCTCCCGTTTCATGCCGCCCTCGTCGCTTGGCGCCGCAGAAGCTTATTTCGGCTAAAAAAGAATTCGAGGAAATGGTAAGATGTGGAACCGCTAGGCCGTCTAAAAGTGCTTGGTCTTCACCATTACACATGACCATTAAAAAAGATAACACCTGGCGTCCTTGCGGCGATTATCGCACCCTGAACGCTAGGACTGTGCCAGACCGGTATCCGGTTCGGCACATAAATGATTTTGCGCATAATCTCGCTGGTGCCAAAGTATTTAGCACTTTAGATCTCGTAAAAGCCTATCACCAAATTCCGGTTTTCGATGGGGATATTGCCAAAACATCTATTGTGACCCCGTTTGGCCTCTTCGAATTTTCTTATATGACATTTGGTTTGAGAAACGCTGGACAAACCTTCCAACGATTTATTGATGAGGTTTAGATTTCTGTTTTCCGTACGTGGATGACATTCTTGTTTTCTCTAAAGACGAATCTACCCATTTACATCATTTGCGCACCCTTTTTAAACGCTTGCAAGAGTATGGAGTATTTTGAATCCATCTAAAGGTGTTCTGGGTGTTAAAGAAGTAGTTTTTCTGGGTTATAACGTAAGTAGCGATGGTAATCGATCACCTCATGAGCGTATTCAGGCACTTTTAGATTTTCCACCTCCCAAAAACGGTACAAGGAATGCGCCGTTTTCTCGGCATGCTTTATTATTACCGTCATTTTGTACCTCGTGCTGCGAAATTCCAGGCTCCCTTGATTGTTGCGTTGGTTTCAACGAACAGTAAAGGTGCTAAACCATTTCCTTGGTCGCCTGAACTGCTGCAACAATTTGAGGCTTGCAAGAAGAGCCTCGCCAATGCAACCCTTTTGCAATATCCGGCTAGCAACGCAAGGTTAGGCTTGTTTACTGATGTATCTGGTGTTCATATCGGTTCTTGTTTCCAGCAACAAATAAATGGTCAATGGTTTCCCATTTCTTTTTTTAGCAAAAAGCTGTCACCACTGCAAACTCAGTGGCCAGCTTATTATAGGGAGTTGCTAGCAGTATATGAAAGTGTTCATCATTTTCGTTACATCTTAGAGGTTCAACAGGTCACAATTTTTACAGACCACAAGCCTCTTTTGTATGCCTTTTTACAGAAAAGCGTGAAAAACTTCCTCCGCCACAATTAAATCAGCTGTCATTTATAAGCCAGTTTACTACTGATATTCAGTATATTAAGGGTGAAGATAATGTTGTGGCTGATACAATGTCGCGTATCGACATTGACGCCATATCTTTACAAGAAGATTATAAAGCTCTTGCTGAGTCACAAACCTCAGACCATGAACTCGCATGCCTATTGCGTAATGGTTCTAGCTTAAAGCTAACTAAAATATGCCTACCTGGTACGGATACTAATATTTATTGCGACATTTCGACGGGTAAAACGCGTCTCTATTTGACCCCTTCTTTTCGCCGCGCAGCTTTTGATAAGTTGCACAATTTAAGCCATCCTGGCGCTCAAGCTACAACACGTCTTGTGACTGAGCGTTTTGTCTGGCCTTCGGTGAAAAAGGACTGTCGTGTTTGGTCTCGGTCTTGTCAAGCGTGTCAACGCAGCAAGGTTTCAAGGCACAATTCTGTTCCTACTGGTCATTTAGATTTACCATCAGGTCGTTTCTTGCATGTTCATATCGACATTATCAGACCGTTACCCATCTGTAACGAGTATCGTTATTGTTTGACGGCAATAGACAGAGTGTCCAGGTGGCCAGAAGTTTGGCCAATGCGATCCATCAGTGCAGAAGAAGTAGCCGAGACGTTTACCAGAGAATGGATTTCTCGTTTTGGTGTTCCGTTCCGTCTGTTATTACTACAGACCAGGGTTCTCAATTTGAGTCTGATTTGTTTCACAGGCTGTTAAATCAATTTTCTACTAAGCGCATTAGGACCACTTCATACCATCCTTGTGCTAACGGGATGATTGAGAGGGTCCACCGCCAACTGAAAGCCGCTTTAATGTGTCACACCGATTCTTGGTAAGGTCACTGCCGATGGTTCTTCTAGGAATGCGGTCGGCTTATAAAGAAGATCTTGAAGCTTCGGCAGCAGAGTTCCTTTACGGTGAGTCACTGAGGCTTCCTGGAGAAATGTTATGTCCTTCTTCCAACTCTAAAAGTTTTGAAGACCCTGCTGATTTCGTTGTACTGCTGCGACACAAAATGTCAGCGGTACGACCACTTCCGGCATCTAGACATGGTGAGCGATTATCATTTATTTTCAAGGATATTTTGGCTTCCTCTCATGTTTTCCTAAGGGATGATAAAAAAATAATAATAATATGTGGACACTATCACACACTGTCGTCTAGTCCCAAGCTAAGCAGAGCTTGTGTTATGGGTACTAGATAACTGAAATATAATACATATACATACTTTTTTTTTTTGTAAATACATACTTATAATACATAGGAAACGCCCAGACTAAAGACAAATACAAATGTTCATCACACAAATATTTGCCTTCCGCGGGAATCGAACCCACGACACCCGGCCTCACAGTCAGTTACACTAACCACTAGACCAACGGTGCAGTCGCTCTACCTCTCGCTATACCATTCGTCGTTCACTGCAGCCACCGTATTCAGGGCCGTTCAAGGTCCTGGAGCGCTCAACCGATGGTAAGACATTCACTTTTTTGATTAAGGGAAACAAGGTTGTTGTCAGTGTTGACAGACTTAAGCCTGCTTTTATTGGTCATTCGAATGAGCAGCCTAAACCAATTGAACCTGTTCCTGCTGTTTCACCACCACGACCAGTTGTTTTGTCTAAGCCTTCAATTCCACAACAGCCAATACAGGTTGATCCTCCAGTTAAACAATATACCACACGCTCGGGCAGGCAGGTTAAATTTAAGAATTTAGATTAAATTTTGGTTGTATGTTTAATTTTATTATATTAATAAGTTGTAAGTAATTGGTATATTGATAAGATTTTTGTCATTTTGGGCTTGGTTTGTTGTCTCCGTGGGGGGTCACTTAGATGTCAGTTGGACATGAATTTAAAATTAAGATTCCATGTAATCTTTCCTTCTAGTATATATAATAAAACTAATGTTTTATTTTACTGAGGATATTCGTTTCATTAAAAGTCAGGAGATAATAAATCTCCTACATCTACTTACCTATGGAAGTTGACGATTGTAGCTTGATTTTCTTTGTGAGAAGAATGTAATTTACAACCTACAATACCTGAGGACATTGCTTATCCAATGGGCTTAATTTTATTTCACAATAGCACTATGTAATTATTAAATAACATACATATTATTTCATAAAACAGGCAGACAAAAATGAAAATAACGAGCAGCGGTATAACCCGACTAAATTGTCTAGGGGACTTGACAAGTTGGAACATTTGATATTAGTTCGCTTCATTTAATTCGGCATCCAAAGGTAACCAATTTGACGTTTCTCCAGTGTACACCAGCCGTCCATAGCAAAATTATTTATCTCTTTCTTTTCAATGTATCCAGCTCATTTCAAAAAATAGGATAAGTGTAAGAGGGTGATTAACACTCCTTCTCTGCTTTAGTCCTTGTTCTGAGGATCAAACAGATTTGTTTGACAGATTTGATTCTAGTAGACTCGTAGGATATTAGGGATTATGCTCGTGTAGCTGTTTACCGGGCCGATGTTAGAGAGCCTTTTATCTCTTTTGTAAGGGTGTCCATGCCAATTAATAAGATCGGAATGTCGTCCAAAAATGTGATAGGTTCATTATGTGTAATTTGTCGATAATAGGTACTTACAGAAAATGGTATATGCATATTATTTTGGAGAGCATTAATTTATTACGAATATAAACAGTTTTTATTTTCTTTGTAACCAAGATCTCGGCGATACAATAAGGATACATACAGTTGTAAAAAGTGTTTCAATTTTAACCTGGTTGGCAGATCACCAAATAACTCTGGACTTGTCCTGGTACAATATTAATCCATATTTGGCGCAATTGATCATCTTTAGGAAATCTCTTAAGCAATTTCAGAATTATTAAAATGTGTTGATGATGAATTTTGAGTTGAGTTGAGATGTAAATTTATAATCATACGGGAATTAACGCGATCGTGCATTAGGTATTTACATACCTTATTTTGCTTGACGTTTCGACCAGGTTACACCTGCCGTGGTCACAAGCAGTGAGTTCTTCTTCTTCTTCTCCTTTTTTTTGGCAACAGAGCCGACGATTGTGTCAGCTATTTCTGCCAGCGTCAAGTATAATAATATTCTTGTTGATGATATTAATGGTATAATACAATGATAAAAAAAAATCAAGCAGTGAGTTGAGATGAATCTAAATAAAATGGTTCAATAAGTAGTGTTAATTTTAAGTACCTACCCGTAGGGTGAGGCAACGTCAAAATGCACTATCGATTGCATATCGTGGAGTGTTGGAGTGTCCAAACTCATTTAAAACTATGAAATAAAGTAATTGGAATTCAATCAAATCATTTTAGTGTTATTTTTAAGAAAATCTGTAATTAAACGGTTATTTAGACTTCGTAATATTAAAAAAGTTACTCTTTTTTCAATAATGTTAGACTTACTGTTGTGCTGTCAACACTGCTGTCAATGTCGTCAGTCGTCGTCTCGCTTGGACACTACCTCGTTTCGTAACCCAAATAAAATTGTGTAAGTCGCGTTTGGTAAACTAAAAAAAAAGAATATTTGTATGAGACTGTTCCTTAAAAATATTATTATGAAAACAATGGTATGGAAAATAAAAACGATACAAAATGTATGACAATTAAAAAGATCACCAAACGCGACTTTGGTGTGAGTATTTTGTTTGGGTTACGAAATGAGATGTTGTCCAGACGGAATGTAGCTGTTCCACAGTGCCGATTTTTTTAATAATTACTTTTGCTTGGCAATAATCTTTAAAATTGTGGATTAAAGTCAGGTATCAGCACAAACAATATAATATATTATTTTTAATGGAATTAGGTGTAAATTTGTATCATGCATAGAATTCATTTTTTCAATTTCCCTTCGTCCGATCTGGGCGCGAGAGGTGTCAAAAAACGCGGCTTATCACGGGCCCGTACGTAGTTTCGAATGACGTTGTAGCGACAGAGTCACCACCTACACGACGAGAGTATCTTGGACACCACCAGGGTTCACGGTCAAAAGTTAGGATATTTGACATACCTAATATAGTTGTCAAAATCGATCAATAACGATCTAAGTGTGAGTTTTGGTTTACTTAACTTTAAGGTCCCGTAATGAACCGTTAGCCGACTCTGAACTGAACTTTTTAAATCTGTACTAAGGAGCGATTTAAGTAGCCATTAGATGACTCTGAGTGTGGCTGTAAAAGTAGGTATTTAGTAGATGTCTACGTCTCATAATTAGTATCCTGGCGCCTGTGGATGTCTGGCCGAAAAGATTCAATCTATAATCTTTACTGATTTTATTTATGCTTTAACATTAATGTCTTTTTGTCGACTTCATCTAAAGCGATCTCCGTTTTACGTAACCGTTTTAATAAGTTATCGTAATTTTATGATATGAATTTTATGATAAATAAAATAGATAATGCTAAAGCGCTGTATTCAGCGCTTTAGCATCTGGCATCCAAGGCCAGATTACTACGGTATTACGTCATCTAATGGGCGAATCTTTAAAAATAGTTCACTGGTTTGGCCTATCCAGAGTTTCCTCTAGCGAATCGCGTGCCTAAGCGCATTGATGTAGGTATCTTCAATCAGATATGTTAATTTTATCTAATGTCCTGCGCCTACACTAAAAAATTTTTAAAGTTCTATCCGAATTTTTCAATAGTGCTATTAATATAAATAGGCATAAATAAATCGCTACCAAGCTATAATCTAATTCGTCATTTTACTGGCCGGAAGACGCATACACACTCGATACTCAAACATTTAGCAACCGTATTTAACTCGTCTGCGACCCTACAGATTTTATTATTACTAATTTATCTCATCGATTACGTCTGGTAATGGCCAACAGCTTATTGAATGCGTCTTTTTGTGGCGCCTTTTTATTTGGAGATCGCGTCTAGAGCAGGAGGGACCCCGTCGCGTTGGCATCCACGGAATGCCTAAAAGGTGACTCGTGGATAAATTACGGACATTTCTTCAATTTTAACGATTCCCTTTATTATTTAATTTATTTTTATCGTATGTTACACATTTGGCTTATAACAATGTTTGTTTTTGGGCTTCATTAGCATAAAGCTCATGCTGGGGTCGAAAAAAGTTGAGGCAGAGCCATTTTTATATTTCGATAGGATCTATTTTATCTTATGATGGTTGATATTGGTTGTTATACGTTAAACGCTTACGTGTCTAATAAGGTAGATAGCGGGATGTCTCAATTCCGTGGTAATTTGTCGGTTTTTTATCTCGTCTGGGATGTGACATAATAAAACAATTAATTTATTATCGTCTGTGGAGATGATTTCGATCAATTTATCGACGACGCATGGCGCTCCGCTGGACGTTAATTGTTTTATGTAACATGTAATTTTTATTAATTGTTCGTTGATAGCTCAGGGTTATCTCACCAGTAATATCTTTCATGCGGGATCAATTTACTTCTACTGTCGTCATTTTATTATATATATATATAATTTCTTAATACAACTCTTGCTAAACCTATGGACATGTTTTTTTAAGCATTGCAAGAATAATACTTAGAAAACACAACCTAGCCGACCATGTAGGGATAGTAAAAGGAAGGGGACCGTAACACATTAGTATGAAAACTAATAATTATTATTTTTACTTCGATATTTTTTAATATAAGGTAGTACTTCCCCAGACGCCGGTATATGATTCTATCTGTATTCTAGAGAACTTCATAGCCTATGGATAATAACCATACTTACCTAATAAAATTTTATTTATTACTTGTTTTATTCTGTATCTCAATATCTACATAGGTAGATAGACAGTACCTAAAGTTTTATCGATGTCGACATGGTTCTAAGCAGGTATAGATATAAGCAGGTTCAGCATTTGATATCGTTACATTAATTGTCCAGCAGACACAATAACGGTTTAGCATAAAAAAGACTGTTTGCTTTGCTTAAACCGCTTTAGCCATTGCCCCGTAGCGGTCGTATGATTTTTGTTAAACATGGTTGCCACAACCTTTATTGTCTGCCTGCCTCAGTGTCGATATGAAGTCCTGTTTACCTACGATACCGAACTTCTACAAGGATTTCAACTCTCAGTAGACACTAAAGCTAGGTATAGGATTATCTAATATTTATATTGGTATTATGGAAGAACATTAGGTCTAAAATAAGTATATAGATACCTATCTAAGTAGGTAGATAAATACCTATTAATAAATACTCCAAGCAGTTACTTGAAATTTACAAAAATCTAAAATATATGTAGGTACTCTACAATCCATACACAACTTTACCTAATAAGGAAACAAGAAACAAGGAGATATTTTGGTAGATTGTTTTGCAGATCATAATAGGTTGTAAACGACTGTGAATCACTAGTGTCCTGTTACGTAAACTATTGTTATTTATTAAGGGCTATTTGTAAAAACAACAATTTGTTTGTTTTACGTGATTTACAGTCGTGATTACTACTAGAGACAAATAAAACAAATTTCTATTAAGAAATTTGTGTCAAAAAATAGTGACGTTCCAATACTACTTAGGAGAGTTGTTGGTTTGGACTTTAGCTTTAGAGCGTTTGCTTATTATAACAGGTACCCAATTAACATTAGAATGAACGAAAGTAACAGTGCTAAAATACAATAGATAATAGCTACAATCGTACATATAAAATGCTCAAAAAATTAGATAGGTATGACAAGATACGATATTTACACGTTCAATGAAACTACAATTTGTAAAGAAAAAATAATAATAATAATAATTCTTATAGATATGTATAACATTCATAAATTATATACCTAAACACTGATATCTGTGCATACAAAGTTGTATAATTAAGTAGTAGTATAAGTTTTCTTATAATATATTGTAAATAAAGTTATTATTGTATCAAAGGTAAACTTTGCAAAAATGCATTTGTAGTGAAATATACATCGATAGGTAGGTAAGTAAATCACAGTCTACACAGAAAATACAAAAATATGACATCACACTCAAGTTTTGCTATTACTTAACTAAGCACGAAAGGGTTTTTTTGGACAACTTCTTCTGAATACACATTTTTAAGTTTATCTTAGACTTTGTGAGGAAACCCCGTTATCTCTTATTTAGTCTGTTTCTCCAACAACTATTTAAAACCAGGCAACAGTTTTTTTTAAATCTTATCATAGTTACTTGTGCAGACATCTATCCTTTCATTTATTACAATATACATTTAATTTATTCAATTGCACTTTATATAAGGCGCGTACCTAATTACAAAATATTAGGTATCATTAGTACATAACTTTTATTCTAAATTTTAAGGCTGGTGTTCATATTAAAATAAAGCCATTTAAAGCCACTAATAAACATCACATTCATAAGAAAGTAAGACTCAAATTGACCAGCTTATACTCTTAGTGCACTTATACGATTGTTTACTTATCGTTCGCTTATTTGTCAAAGTTTATTGTCAAGCATAACCTCTTCTATTTAAATTATAGTAAAGTCCTTTAAGTTCTATGAGTTCGGTGTGGGTGCCCATTTCGGCAACCTGTCCGTTGTGGACCACGCAGATGACGTCGGCGTCCCGCACGGTACTGAGCCGGTGGGCAATCAACACACACGTGCGACCGGCCTTAGCCTTATCTAGAGCTTCTTGCACCACCTGGTAATAACAAGGTAAAGCAATTGGATTTGGCACGCCTTCGTGTTTCAAGTAACAATTTCATGGACTAAAGGTGTGATTGCCGGTTTTGGTGCTAGAAGCACAGTTGGCTATCCCTCTACGCCTGCATCTACAGCTGTTACCATGTGGTAAAAGAAAAACAATACCCTTGCAGTCAAAGGCACAAACGCTTAGCTGCCCATACAGTGCTTTATTTAGGAACATTGGATGCACTGCTTCAATCAACACTAGGTACTAAGTGCTGCTATGACTTCGGCCTCCTGTTATGTAAAGGTATTTTCCTAAACACGCTGGTTCAATAATAGATTGTCCTATTTTTCTAACGCATCACTAATTCAATAGGTACACTTGCTTGCCTTAAGTAATCTGAAAATAAGCTTAGTAAGTTGATTTACCTTTTCACTCTCAGTATCAAGAGCGCTGGTAGCTTCGTCTAACAATAACATCTGCGGGCGACGGATGAGAGCTCTGGCAATGGCCATCCTTTGCTTCTGACCACCGGACAACTGAGTGCCTTTAGTTCCAATATTTGTATCGTAACCCTAGTAGGTAATAACATAAAAATGTTTATTTAATATTCATGTAAGTAGATAAAATTAGTATAACATATCTGACTTAATAAGTTGTCAAATTCAAGTCTTGTAGCAATACGTCTTGAATTTCACACCTTATTAAAACTCTAACTACTAGAAGGATTGATCACTTACCAAAGGCAAAGAAACAATAAAGTTATGTATATTAGCTTGTTTAGCAGCCTCTATGACGTCGTCTTTGGTAGGCGTATGCACGCTTCCATATGCGATGTTCTCTCCTATCGTGCGGTCGAACAAAATAGGCTCTTGCTGCACGAAACCAATGTGTCTTCGTGCGTCGACCAGACGCAATTTTGATATTGGAACGGCGTCTTGAGCCTGGTTATAACAAAGATACAGATGAAAGAAGCTAAAAGTCACGCTCACAGTTATTATTGTTGATGGATTCAGAACTTTTTCGAAGTAGTCCCCAAATATTTCTTGTGAGTTAGATTCTGTAATCTCTGAGGTTCTTTAGCTTAGTATAGTAAGTAGTAGTATAATAGGCGTAAGTTTTAGGATCGCTACGGAGAGCACTATGCCAATTTAATGCCTGTAGGTACTGTGCTATTGTACACAATTTTAATTATTGTTAGGTACCATCTATCTTCTTGGATATGTTTAATGGACGGTCTTATGACTAAAAACAAGCAGGCTTTAAAGCCAGCTAATTCAGTGACGCACTTTGCTAATTATATTCACTGACACCGCGTACAATAGCATCCTTATATGTTAATCCTGGCTTACAGGAGTCACAGTGATGGTCATGTGGGTGGGATTGTCCCGAAAAGCATCCTTATTTATAATTATATAAAACACTATATTCTAATCTCATAATGTAGGTTCCTACGTCCTTAGAATATAGTGTTTATTATCCTGAAGATCCTTCTTCAGGATAATAAATGTGTTATTAGTTCATAAACATCTGATATGATTTGACTTCTTCTAAAATTTTGTTATATTTATTAGATACTGTGAACTCACCACAATGCCATCATCTGGATCATAGTATCTCTCCAGCAGTTGTATGACAGTACTCTTGCCGCACCCGCTGGCTCCAACCAAAGCAACCGTCTTGCCTTTTTGGATTTCCAAGTCGAAATCCTTGAGCACTTGAACGTTGATTCGCGTTGGATATCTGAATTGGATGTTTTGTAAGCTCGCTTCTCCGCTTCCTCTCTGTAATAAATAAAAAAATAAATAGTTATGTTTTTCCACCACTGAGAAGACGACAGTTTTGTAAAATTGATCAGTTGACGGGCTATTTAATTGAATTGGTCGAGTTTTTGGTAGAAGAACATAGAGATGGTAGAGATTATTTGCTTCGCCAAGTTGCACAATTTCGAGGATTGATTAAAAATAAAAAGGTATTTAATTAAAGCCAATCAATTTACAATTAAAAAGAAAACTTACAAAGTTAGTGACCGCAGGCCGTGCGGGATCAGTGATTTTGGATTTCCGATTGAGCAACACGATGACACGGCTGGCGGCCTTGATGCCTTTTTGGAAGTTCGGCGCGAACGCAAATGCTTGTGCTGCGGATGAGGCACCCATGAGCAGTGCTTGTGCTGATCTGAAAGTATTTATTTATTGCCCAGGTTCTTAATAGTTGATAATAGAAGTTTTAGGTAATATTAGATATTATAATAACTACGCGAATGAGAAAATACACAGTTTATCATCATTCTAATTATTTCAGAGGACTACTCCGCGATGACATGGCATCTACAATATGAGCAACGAAAAGCGACTCAACTGTGATCTGATTTTAAATAAAAAGAAAACATTGCATTCAGAGTTTGTCTACGGTTGGGTAGGTATAAGTTTCTCTTTTCCCTTATTTATTAAACTAGTTTTCTGCGGCGCGGTTTCACTCGCGTCTTAGCTTACTGCTTCCGTCGCCACTGGTGACTCGCCAGTAGCGTGATGCTACATAGCCTATAACCTTCCTGAAAAACTGGCCTATCATAATCAAAAAAAAAAATTCAAATTTAAATGGTAGTGTCAGAGATTAGCGCGTTCAAACAGACAAACAAACAAATTCTTCCGCGTTATGTAATAGTATAGATTCAAATAAATTGCATAAGAATTAGTTAGGCTAGGCGCGCAAAAGCGCTGCGGCGTAATGTCGCACTAAGTGCGTGCAATTCAATTAGGAACTATTTGTTACAAAATTGCAGTGCGACATTACGCGCGCCGCAGCGCTTTTTCGCCACGCAGCAATAGTATGTTTGATTCAAGGTTCTGTATAACGTACTTGAAAACATCGGCATAATCTATTCCATCATTGACAATAAGCGTTCCACCGTAGTACAATGACGCGGCGATGACGAAGTTGAAGATGCCTCTGGACAGACCGAATACTAGACCACGCCAGTGAGTGGCTTTCTTGGCGAGCAATAACGCTGGAAGGAGTTTCGTGCCATAGTCCTTGCAGAAAGTTTCCTCTCTGCCTAGTGATGCTACTGTCCGCACGTTTGCTACTGCTTCTACTGCAATCTAAAATACAACAAAATGAATTAGAAAAATAATTTGACGTTTCGCAGTTTATTTGTGTTTTACAATAAGTAAAGATCCTGAGACAACTTTTACTTGTTTAGACTCACTGTTCAGACTCAATAAAATTTTTGAAATTCTCAACCCAAACACCTGAGACGTTGTTGATTTTCTCACACTAAGTATAAATATTTTACAAAGTATTTTACGCCGTTACTAGTGAGATAAACGCATGTAAACTCTTGATGGAGCCTATGTACCTAATACACGGTTAAAGCAAATAAATATTAAATACTAATTCATATTGATTAAAGATAAGTTAAAATCAAAAGTTATGATAATTTATATCTAGTAGGTAAGTACCTAGTCTATTTAACAGCAGTGTCTTTAGAAAGGTATTATGAAACAAAGTGTCAGCATATTCAAATATCAAATCAAACGAGTATACATATTTACTTACTTTGAAAAATATGAGTACACAATCTTAAAGCTATATGTAACCTAAAAGATTTACATTAAAATATTTAACAAAGATTTAAATTGGCCTTACCTTAGAACTTGACTCCATAGTTTTAGCAGTCCCAGTAGACTCGCTATACGCCATTCTTCCTTGCTTGTATAACACAAATACAATTACGGGAACAAATGATAGAGCGACGAGACCCACTCTCCATTCGTACACCAACGATAACACTAGGGCTAATCCAAATGTACCAATAGCTTGTAATACTGTTCCGATTCTTTGACCGGTAGCCTGAAATAACCAAAACGAATTTTATCACTACAGAATAAGGTAGGAAGGAGCTAAGGATGAAGAAGGATATGATTGTATGTTTAAGTTAATTTTTTTTATATATTAGATAAGATAGATTGATGGCTTCCATTTTCCGTTCCTTTCGCAAGTAGTTCGATTGTTTGATTAATAATAAATAAGTCATTCGTATGTAGCATTAAAAATCTCATCTATTTATTATAGCAAGGAGTCGTTTTCGTGAGTTATATCCTAATTCAATCGTTAAACTTTAACTTTAAACATTTTTTTATACAATCACAGTTACTTAGAAAACAGGTCACCACAAAAAACGGAAAATAGAAATCACCTTGCCTTAATTTGGCTTTGGACGAATAATGAATTGAATATCAGGTATGAGCTATATTAAGATGTTATTACCCCTTGTACAGCAGCCGCTTCACCGGACAGTTTAGCGCAGAGAGCTCCTGTAGAGTTGTTTTTGTTGTCGAAGTAGGCGACTTCTTGTTCAAGTAATTTGTCGAACATAAGCCAACGTAATCTCTCCGTCAAATATTCTCCGGCAATTCCGTATAAGAACACCTTAAAAATAATGTAATCATTTGATTTAAAACAAATAATGAAAATTCATTATTTGTTTTAATATGATGATGTGATTTTGATTGTTGTAATATGATTTAATATGATGAATAAAATTCATTTGTTTTTGAACTTGAATGGGACTTTGTATTTAAAAAATATAACAAACTCAATTCTTTCTTAATTTAAACATTCAACATTCAACAATGTGAGCTCCACAGGATGAAAAATCACCATCAACATATAGTTTAGGAAGAATGTAAGGTTCCGCGTAATACAGGATAAGCATAAAGCTAAAAACCGATCAAATTAAGGAAATTGAATTGAAAACCAAATCTAACTTTTTTATTGGTCAGAATTTATTTCAAACCTTAGCATACTAGTCATCAGTCATAACTTCATAAAGCAGTAAAGATAACTTACCACTAAAAAGTTAGTTACACCAGAAAATACGCCGATTCCGATAAAAATGTATACATATGACAGTACAGCGGCTTGAACTTCATCAGGGTTTGGATTGGACAGGTCCTGGAAGAAGGTGAACAATTATACTAAACGAAACGGTACTGAGATATTCGAATCATACTTTTGTTTCAAGATTAAAGATTATTCTGTTATGTCGAACGAAATAGTACTTGGATTAATCATATACTTACACCGATAAAGTCGCCGAAAATGACAGCAATGAGTGGCATAGCAAACCCGCTGAGTAGGGAACAGATACTGGCTATCGTGATTATTTTCCATTCTGGTGAGTTCAGCTTAAGTACCGTCAGGAACGAAACTTCATCGGATTTATCTTCATCTTCATCGTCATCCTGTATTCAAATGTTTAGATGTACAATATTTGCAATTAGTAACATTTGAATTTGAATGCTTTGTAAGATGCAAACATTATTAATCAAGGGCAAAAATATGTTTTTATAGACGACATAAAATAAAAAAAATTAAGCCCATTTTTTTCAACATTGTGACAATAAACAAAAGACAGGCGTCTTAAGATTTTATATGAAAACAGCATTAATTGAAGTATTTACTTATAAGGGTACATAAAAATATAGGTAGCTACAGTCTAGGACTTAAAACTGGAAACTGACAAATGGTACAAATTTACACTTGATATACTCGTAAGTGACGCAGCGGTCGACAATTACACGTCATAAACATTAGATGATATATCCTACGCCCATAATTATTGTCAATTTTATCAACATCAACATTATTAAATTATATTTGTCTATCTTACCATCGATCTATGACTAAGAACTAACTTTCGATTGGTACTAAACATGAACAGAATTAAATCCAGGTTGCATCAAAGGAAAAGCAAATTTATGAGCTAGAGGGGTTCTTTAGATTGTTGTAAACTATAGATATCATGCTTTTGGTACTCTAGAGAGCCTTTAAATTTCACACCTGTAAAGTTTACATTGTCCATTTATTTCATATTGAATTACAAATAGAAGAACAAATTGCAGTGTAACTTTGAAACTTACATCATTTTTAAGTTGAAGGTACTCCTCGTCGTCAACTTCTTCACTTCTAACAGATACTGCCCGGGTGAGCTTTTGGGCGTTCTCTGTAATTGTAACATATCAATAAAGATTCAGTTAAAACAATCTATATATGTGAAGTAATACCATCATTATAAATGATGAAACGATGAAATAAATGATTTATTATTATTATTAATAGTCCGTTCAATTAAGTCAATCACATTGATATGTTCACGAAAATTGAACGTAAATTAAAACACAACCCTTAGACATATCTCGGAAAACATAAAAAATGTGATTGACTTAATTGAACGACTATGTACTTTAAGTGAAGAGACAACGGAATATGAATTATGTATTAATTTTATTCCCTATATTTTAAATTAATCAAATGCCTGAAGGTCATATCTAAAACAATTTTAAACATGTAATACTTTAACCTTAGTTGAGTACCTAATAAACAAACAAATACTGAAAAATAACACGAATTTCAAAGCTGAACACAATTTACGCAGTGCCCATTATCCTTTACATGACGGGTGCTGTTCCCAAGCATCCTAAAATTGAGAGACAAAGAAGGTCACATAACACCTACAGCGACAAATAATCTCACCATATGCTGCATTTATTTGGTTCTGAGCCGTAATAGTTGTATGAGCCGGCCGATTAGCTGAGAAAAATAAAACTCTCTCAGAAAAGCGGTACACTACCATGTCCATAATAAGATTGAGCACGGACATCGCGACAGCGTTTAAAGATGATAATGCTTCATTTAGTTGCCTTCAAGGGTAAATTTGGATAAAGAAATTGCTTGTGAATTATACTCGTACTGTCTTTTTGAGTCTTCTGCCAACCAAGAGTATTTCAAATAGTTTTTACGCTAAAGTTATAAGTAAAAATTACCATCATCGTTTTCAACACCAAGAGTTTGCAGCATAACCATATCATAATAATGTCCTTTCTTTTTCATCAGTTCTTCATGATTGCCGGACTCCACTACTTCTCCGCTCTTGAATACGTATATCACGTCCACGTTTCTTATTGTAGTTAATCTGTGGGCCACGACGATAGTAGTACGACCTTCTTGAGCCTAGGTGAGGAGGATGAGTGGATTTTTTTACACAAGTTTTATTGTATATAAAAAGAAAATAATAGATGAAACGAGAATAGAAGTAAATACTATACGTACAAATTTTGCTAGCAATGCTACATAAGTTTGTGTGCAGTTTGGTGGGATCGTTTTAAACCAGCTAGTTTTTAGATAGCGCAGATCAGACATATATAATACCTACTAAATGGAATACTCCATGGTAACTACTAGGCATTTCGGGGAGCACTAATTTATTTATGTATCTCAATTTGTAATATAAAGTATATAAATCTACTATGATCATAATCCGATGCGACTTTTTTGGTAACGCACCTTATCCAGGGCTTTTTGTACTCTGTATTCTGAAGATGTGTCCAATGCACTGGTGGCTTCGTCTAACAATAAAATGCTGGGGTTCCTTACGAGCGCCCGGGCAATAGCTATGCGTTGTTTTTGTCCTCCAGACAAGGAAGTACCACGTTCACCAACCAATGTTTCATATCCCTAAAACAAAATCTTTTTTTTACTTTTTATTTTATTTAATCGTTGTTGTTTTCGGTTTGCAGGGATAAGACAGGAAGATCCCGAACATGCATCTGTTTTTTCTGCTCTTCTCTCCAGTTCGCCAAGGTAAAGAAGTAAAGGCAATAAATAACTGAAGAGGACACATTAACAAAAATGTCTGATTTTTTTGTGCAGTATTTATTCCTGTTGAAGCAAATAACCCCATGCTCGTTGCCAGCGAAATGCTCTTGGAAATGTAACTGTTAATATTAGTATTAGTGATTCCTAAAATAATGTAGAGCTTCACTGACCGTGGTAGCTGTTCTCGTTATTTTGACTTTTATAAATGTCACTCCTAAGGTTTAAGTTTGGTGCATAGGTACTTAGCAATGCAATCTTACAACAACT
The DNA here is from genome assembly GCA_963082885.1 of Parascotia fuliginaria. Lineage (NCBI taxonomy): Eukaryota > Metazoa > Arthropoda > Insecta > Lepidoptera > Erebidae > Parascotia > Parascotia fuliginaria. The sequence continues at coordinate 12,643,825 of OY720173.1, read as the reverse complement.
GACTACCTTTTATTGGCTGTTATCAGACAGTGGCCATGAGTAGTTATATAAAGTTAAATAAAAAACCATAATCAAGATTTGTAGTGATTACGGAATTATTTGATCGATTCAAGCTTAGTGATCAATGAAAGATACAAACATAATTAAAATATCTATATTGTCCATTGCATTTTTAGCGCCATGATATCTAAAACTACCAACTCCAGAAGTGTAATTTTTAAGAGAATTCTCCATTCATCCAGTACACAAATAAATCAAATAAAATAATGTAGGACATAATGCGCAACTACCCTCTTTGGTTCTCTTTTTGCTTTTTTATTCCCTTTTCCCTACACGATTTTGATTGTGTTTTTAGCATTATATTGCATTGCTTAGATGATACTGTCATGGCCCTAAAATTACCATTTGGTGAGCCGTATGCTTGCTTTTCACCGAAGTTGTATAAAAACTGTATGGCGTACCTGAGGTAGCTTCATAATAAAATGGTGTGCGTTAGCTTGTTTGGCACAGGCCTCAATCTCTTCATTAGAGGCGTCCTCTCGTCCGTAGCGAATGTTTTCGCGTACTGTGGTATTAAACAGCACAGGTTCTTGACCCACCAGACCTATTTGTGCACGAAGCCAGCGGATAGATAGCTCCCTGACATCGTTGCCATCGATCGATACCTAGGAAAATAGATATAATTTTGAAAGAAAAGTCATAAAAACGTGTCACAACTCCTTGACTGCGGCAGTCGGGCAAAAAGTAATGGTAAAACCATAAAAGACAGGTTTAGGTCTGATCGTGACATTTGCATACTTTGCGTGCGGGTGTGTATTAAATCTATTTATCTCAATTCCTGGTTAAAGACTATTCAAGATGTCTGTCATCGGTGATCTAGTGAAGGGTACCTGGAATATTAAAGTATTTAGAACAGCTTAGTAGCACTGAGCTGCCGATGCATAAGCTATAATTGCATTTAAGCAGATTTAGACAACTAAAAAGATGAAAAGGACCACTGAAAGTGAAGTATGATTTAAAAATAATGATGTTTTGTATATGTATAGCATGGATTCATAGGATCCAATTCATAAAAGATTGGTTCAATATTTTAGTCCTTGTACACCCCTATGATGACAGGTGTACCTACTAAATGTATTCACTATAAGAGAATAAAGACATTTCATGTTTATATTTTAAAGTCAATAAACGTTATTATTGTACAGCTATACGATCAAAATAATTCTATATCCGCGTCTTTTGTCAAATTATAACCAATAGATAATCCTTATCTAAAGTGATAAGTATTTGCTATTTTATAATAATTATAGGTCGTTTAACCATAAATTTACTGATTATTATAAATAAATAAAGTTGGCACTTACCATATAAAAATAGGAAATAGTATGTTTAGGTGCAAATAAATTTGCATACATGGATTAGACAACACAAGATATGGATGAAATCAGTGGGCAGGCTAATAATGGTAGGCGTGTTTTTAGTGGACACTACGGCTCGGAAAATGTAGCACTGATGATATTCAAGCAATCATCACAAAATGAAAATTAAATATGATTCTCGATCATTTTAAGCAAAGTTCACTCGGAGCGATTCGTTTACTGCAGTCAACTTTTAAATGATGTTGATAAAACAAAATATTGAAATACTTACTGTTCCATCAACGACATCGTAAAATCGGGATAACAGTTGAATAATGGTAGACTTGCCGCATCCCGAGTGACCTACTAATGCCACGGACTGACCACGTTTCACGGTCATGTTTATTCCTTTTAGTACCTGTGATAGAATAATCTCTATTATACACCATATAAAGAAGATTATAAGAAAAGACTATAGAATCGGGTAGACGTCATAGTAATCTATTTCTATAAACAAATTATTCCCTAAAATCTCTACATGCACGATTAAGTTACAAATTTCATTTCAGACAGCATAAAATTTCGTTCTCAGAGTAAATACTAGAGGCGCTGGTCATTTTTCATACAAATAATATGTGAGTGAAACTAAGTTTTAACTCATAGTAGAGATACGGAGTGACTAAGTTAATTATAAGATAATAAAAAGTTTCTAACCATCGGATATATTGTAAGAATATAATATGTATCTGGGTAATATTGTACGAGTTCAATATAATTTCACTAGTGATTTATAATTCTATGAACGTCAATAGTTTCGTGTCGTGCAAAATCATGGTACAATTTTAGTTAAATTACAATTGGACTAGGTATATTCAGTAACATTGTGAATTTTGGCAATTTCACAAAATATTAAGAGCGATATAGTTGTAAGGTGGGAAAATAAGTAGGTCCTAATGGTTATGTCGATTCATGGTTGTGAAGCGACTATTAACAGATAAGTTATCGGTAGGATCGATATTCAATATTTATTTTCCCTTGTCTATCTGAGTATAACCTACGCAATCTGATTAGTGAGGCTCACACATAAAATCTAATCGTCTATACTATTATTTAAAGCAAAATAGTTTGTTTGTTTGTTTGAATGAAGCTAATCTCTAGAACTACCAGTCGGATTTGAAAAATATTTTTTCGTATGATAGTCCAGTTCTCGAGGAAGGTTATATAACAAGGGTATGTAACATCACGCTACTGGCGAAGGAAGCAGAGCAGTAAGCAATGATGCGGGTGAAACCGCGCCTTAGAAAACTAGTTATAATATTATACTCAACGGTTGCATTTCTGTTTGATATATTTTTAATTTATTTATTTATATTTAAATGTTTTGCTCTAGGTCTAGCTTTTCGCATCGACTTGCCAAACTTGGAATTTTATTATTATTTACAGTGGCTTGTTTCGATTAAGTCCTAAACTTCACTTTAATAGAAAAATATTGAAAGAATACTCTCAATGGTAATTGGTAGGTGTATTAATTATTGACAAGATAAACTTATTATTATTAGATTTAATATTAATCAAAATATTAGACTAACATTGTTAATGACCCTACATATTAATACAATGCCAATATATGATTCTAGAATGTTTAAATTATTCAATAAGTCAAAAATAGCGAGACATAGATTGCAGTACTGCTTCATACATTTCAATTATGAATAATGAAGTAACATCAGTAACGATATTGTATATTCATTGTTTTACGATTATATTATTTGAATATTCAGCACATGCTAATCATGCTATAGATAAACAGTAAGCTTATCTGCACCAAGTATGTAGACTATACACCTGGAAGGCATTGTCAAGACTGCATTGTCATGGTATAAGCTAATCAGTTAATTGTTATATTTATCTAAAGCGTCTGTTACATTGGAAATGGATTGATAGATAGTCGTAGTAGATTTATACAGTTTTAAGTTTCGACCTATATCTGTGAACAGACGACCAGAAAATGGTTGAGGGTATAGATTGGATGTGAAAGACAAAGGGCCAGTTTTATGGCGTAAATTGAAAGAGGCTTTTATAATTATATATATATATATATATATAATTATATATATATATAACTTACCGGCACATCAGTTCTAGACGGATAATGGAACAGCACATTCTTCAGTTCAATGTTGCCATCGATTTTGTTAGGAATGACTCCATGGTTCAGCAATGGGTTGATGGTGGGCACGTTGTCGATCATGTTAAAGATCTGTGCACCAGCACCACGGGCTACTCCGAATACCTCCATGAGGGTTGAAGATATGCCGAAGTTTGCTGAGCCCGTCATTACTGCGAAAAACACCTATAAAAAAGCGGTCAGTACTAGGTCTGTTATAAAAAATCCACAGGTTTGAATTTTACGAGACAATTCCACCTACCACTGTGAGTTATGTAGACCAGGATTAACTCAAAATAATAGTGAATAACTCTTGTGAAGAACTCTTGTGAAGTTGAATCTAATGTCATGGACTTTGCAACGAATTTAATCAGGAGTAAAATGACTAAATGAAGAAGTTAGAAATAAGTCATATCCATTCTCTCCTAAAGGTTTAGGGTTATTTACGACTGACTTAAATTGTCGCTTCAGTACTCTGAGTTTTTTTCGTGCGTAGTTAAGCACTTAACAGGGAACAGCATTCGCTTAAATGACCTTTCCCTAGTCGGATGATTTATTATTATTTATTACCTACTATAAATAGATTAGTATTTATGTTGGCTTCTTTTTATTCAAGTCTTTAACAGTCATTATTACTAATTTACGTGTTTTATCTATTATCAAAGTATGATGCATATCTACTGCACTGAACTTACAGCAATCATGGTAGAAACGTCATAGTTGTCTGGTTCATCCACCATCAGCCTGTAGCCGAACCAGAAGGAAAGTGCATAGGCACAGAAGATGCACAAGAAGAGCAAGCCCATAGCGAGACCGTTGAACAAGCCTGAAATAGAAGGATACTGTAGCAACGTTGTTTTTTAATGTTTTGTGGTTATTGTCATCTATGGGTGACAATAGATAATATAGCGTGAACGTAATGACATCAATAGGTACATGTTCAAAAACTGACGCATAAAAAGACGTATAAATTGATTAAACATAAAATTTTCTAAAAAGACTGGATCATTAAAATCATCATCATGAAAAAAAAAATTTTTATTAGATACGGAAAATGTCAAACTTAAAGCAAGACTTATCCTCTTGGGCTTAAGATCTCAAATATTACGTACTTATTTGAGATCTTAATTACGAATTTATTCATAGCTTTGTAACGTCTTGCGCTAATATCATGTTTTCACAATCACTAATTTACGACTTGCCATCACCAAATAACAAGCTTACCCTTCTTAATATTGATTTTCCTAACATCTTTGAGGTGCATTTCGTATCTTTCCAGCTCTTTCTTCTGACCACTGAAGGCGTATACGGTACGGATAGCTGATAACACTTCTTCAGCAATAGCACCAGCTTTTCCTGATGCTACGGCTTCTTTTTTAGATAGTCCTGCGGCAACCTGTTTGATTCAATGGGATTTTAATAAAACGACATGACATAGGCATATTTGCTCGAATCTTGCTCAAAAATGAATTAACTTTTATGGTCGGGTGTTTCGAAGTGAATGAGAAAGTAGCTAAATATTTTTATCCACATACAAAAGTTATATTCACAATGTTTATAAAAATAAAATGATTATTTTTTATTTACCTACTTTATCACTAACGTCTTACTTACATGGGAAACATGTAAAATTTTGGGCAAAGCTTACGTTATGCCAAAGTACTACTTAGTATGACAGGAAAAAAAAAATTGTAGTGTATAAAATGTCTTACTAATCCAGCGACTCCGACCAGGAGCAACGTAACAGGGAATGAAATAAGGCACAACAAAGCCAACTTCCAACCCATGACCAGAGCCATGATCACAGAACTGAAGAAGGATGCTTGATAGAACACGAATGTTGCCAACTTCTCACCGATACCATCTTCTAATTTCACTACGTCACTAAAACAAATTGAAGTGAGTTTTACCTACTTATATTTTGAAAGCTAACACAGCAAGGTTTCTCTTTTAAATTTGCAGCCAGACCGGCCCTATATTTTTTGGTTTATATACGACTAAGGTGACAAACAAGCATACGGTTCGCTTGATGGTAAGCAGTTACCGTAGCCTAGTAGGACGCTTGCAACACCAAGAGTATCACTAGCACACTTGTTAAAAACCTTTTAACTCCTTTCTTGAAGAACTCCATGTTGTAGTCTCTCCTGGAAAACCTCGACGAGGAGTTCATTCCACAATCTTATCGTACGAGTGTAAAAGTTTCTCCGAAACCTTACTGTACGTACTGAGAGGTTCTAAGTTGTGAGGATAATTGCCCAGCCGATTGCGGGTGGTGCGGTGATAAAGAGTGGCCGTTGGCACCATCCTAAACAATTCTCTAGAACGCGGCCCATTGTTCAGGCAGTAGAATAGGAATAATAAAAAGGAGGCAAAGTCTCTCTTTAAGCCTAGTAATTAGAAACCAAGTGTAAGCCTGGAATCGTCGACAATTCTCGCATCACGGTTTCGAACTTCGTGTGTGTCTAAACTGATTTAGATCAAACTTTTTATGTTTTAGTTTGAAACACGTAAATATACATGAGTGCACTTCTTACCTGTTTACTTTAGAAGCTATGTCGCCAGTTTTATGAACATCAAAGTATTCGAAATCTTGATTAAGTGTTGCTTTTAAGTACTCTTGTCGTATTATGTAAACCTGAAAATTATTAATATATTATGTAGGTTATAAAAGCAAATCCGACTAAATTAGTGCTTCAGAACTAATTTAGTCGGATTTGAATCATTCTTTTTGCGTTTAATAGCCCTGTTCTTAAGATAAGTTAAAGGCTATGTAACATTACGATACTGGCAACGGAAGCAAAGCACTAATTAAAGATGTAACTTAACGCGAGTGAAACCGCGCTGCGGGAAACTATTCAAATATAAGTATTATTTTAAATAAAGCATACGCACCTGGTTGTACGCAGATATGTTCATCAACGTAGTAGCGATGTACGACAGTGCTACGAGCAGAACACCAATAATACAGTTGTATATCGCAAACCAGAATAGAGAGTCTAAGAATGCATCATGGTCAGGTGCCCCAAGATTAATAGATATCCCATAAACTACCATAGCTTCTAACAAGTTTGCTATCAACAACGTGTTGATTGGTGTAGAAGCAGCTGCTATTATGGAACATACTATTGCCACTACTATGTAGAATATATCCTTTCTGGTCGCGAATCTGAACTGTGAACAAAATAAAACCAAATATAGCATTACCGACAGTAGGTAACATGGTAATATTTACTACGTAAACGAGAAAAATCATTGTAACTTAAGACCTTTAGAGTAAGGACCTAGTAAGTAGTCGTGTTACCCCACCGAGGCAGTAATGAAAACTGAAATCTACAGTAAGTTACGTACAGTAATTTTTGTTTGAAAATTTTTGAATGAAAACTACTAAGTTAGCTGTGAAGGAAAATGTATTTTTATTGTAGCGGTAATGGTAACATAAGTGTAATGTGTAAGTGGTAGTTAGGTAACCATCACTCATGGAATTGCAAATCTAAGGACTAAGCACTGCTGTCTAGCGTTTTAAGCATAAAATCAGTTTAAAAATTTCGTTTTGGTAATTTATGAATGATTCATGAATTATTTATTACTATTTATTACACTATATTTAAAGTATCTCTATGTACAAGTTTTAAGTTTATATTAGCGGCATTACCTGACTTTATTAGAAATGTTGCCATAATAATCTAAATACCTACCTCATTCCATAATAAATTTACACCACTATCTACAGTACTCAACCTCGAAGTGATTTTTAGAGTTTTGTATATTATATCGCTTTGAAAAAGTTGGTGTTCCTAATATTGAGTGCGTGTTACAGCTCGATGGATTTCATGTTGAAAACCTCAGCGAAATAATCTCTGAATAGGTTAAATAATATATCTTCCCCATTTGTAGCTACTTTATTATTAAACTGATTTGTGCTGGCTATGTAGTTGCTAGTTTTCTTTTACCTTTTATAAAAGTCCAAAAAATCTTAGGGTTTTTTCATATACTGATTTCTATTTTATAAATATAAATGTCCTATAGCATGAAACTGAGTGTATTGCAATCGTCTCTTAACCTTTCGAAAGATAAAAAGTCCAGTGGATTATTATACTTTTTCTTTCGAGCATGATATTTATACATCTCTTTAAACAATCGAATGAGGTCTCGAGTATGTAGTGGGTACTTTTTAACATTTTTCTTTTTTAACCGAAGTATTACACCGTATAGAAAATTGTGCATCAAGTTCAGATTTCCATTTTATCGACAATCTTGAAAATAAAACATTTTTGTAGTCTGCTTGATAAAAATCAGGATTATGATTCTAAGGGGGGATGTAATGAGTTTACTTTCGATAAAATAAAACTATATCGCGTTAATTTCTCTATGGGAGTATTACTTAATATAAGATTCAAAGTTTTAGGTTTATTATTTAAGATATTATTATATTGATGTAATGCGCTGAGAAACAAGCACTCGTTGCGTTGCGGTTTGAATGATTAAGTACATTTCGGATATAGGTAATTAATTATTTTTTGACGAATAAAGTCGCCTAAGATTATCATGTGCTTATTTCTTGCCGCAATATCCTGGGTCTTATTTGTGTATAATGATAACTTTTCGTAGCTCACTGGTAGTGGTAAAATACTGCGTCAGTATAAATTGTATTTTTAATGTTATGGCTGTCATTAAAGTCTAAACCTATCTGTAAGTCCTCGTGTTCAGTCTGAAAGCCTTCAACCTACAAGTCTTAAGGTGTTTTGAGATAGCTATTAACTATCCGATCTATGGAACGGTTGCATGTAATAAGAGTTTGCTTTAGAAACTTGCAAAACATAAAAAAAGAAAAAAGAAATACATTAACGATGATAGATTATTGAGGCTGTTAATTATAATGCTTTGCGAGATTTCGTCTTTTCTTACAAAAACTTTCCCGTTCCTAACCCATACAAATTTATAATTCAATTCTTTACCACGGATCCGCGCCGCTACATGCATCGCTTTATTTTGGGCTGAAAGGTCTCAGTTACGTATATCGGCTGAGGTGTTTCAGTAGCAATACCCAGGTAACTGGTATGCAATTTTTCTCGTGAGTTTGTTTTATTATATTTTGTACTTGCAACAAGAAAAGTTTTAGGCGAGGGCTGCTAAACCTGACGAGAATAGATCGCGATCTTTTGCTTTTTGCGTCCATTTTTGGTACCTAGTCTTAGTATATTGCAGGATATTGTTGTTTTTTATATCACAGCTAATTACTCTACTGAGCTGATGTACGATGGAAACAGTATACAATAGCAAATAATATACAATAAGGAATATTCCATCTATCTATTAATTACAAACTCATTAGCCACGTTTAACATTTTGTAAAGGAAGTATTCGGGAAATAATCACTGCTAAAACGAAGGAATGGCCTACGCTGGCGCCTACAATTTCAAGTTTATATATCTATGGAACACGGAGTGCGACAGAATAGCGATGATGACATCCAATGATTATGGATGACTAAGTAGGAAGCAAAAATGAATTGTTTACTAACATTGAGTATTACACTCAGAATTACAAGAATAATCTGTCGCTATTTTGAAATATAGCCACAAACATGTTATCGCTTTTAGCAGATAACCTGTTGAGCATGTGTACCTAATATATTTTGTTATCTACAACAAACGTAACACTAATAACTTTATGACGTAGAACAAATAAAATGATTGGACATTCAAGCATTGTTGTTAAATCATTGCTCCCGGAACGAATTTTAAGCACAATTGTGCACTTAATGTAATCATAATCAAACTCAATAAAATTGGCAGTAGCTGCACTATGTGTCTTTCTTGTAGCTATCATTTGGCGAATTTCTTCTTTCTCTATATAACATCTTCAATATAGCTACAATAAAATATGTTTATATTTTTAAGTTCAAGTTCAAAATAGTGCTCACTGGGCGGCAAGAGAGACCTGTAAACGGTAAGATGATAATTCTTTAGATAACAGTCGTGTTCATTATTGTACTGTAGCGTCTAGTTCATAGCTAATAGCACAACATGCTAGTGGACTTTAACATTGACTTCAATTCTGTTCGATTAAACAACAACGCATCGGATAAAATAAAGCGGTTGCTTTGAACTAATTTATTGTAGAATTTTGTAGAAAAGTTTCTGGCGAAAATAAGATTGTTAAAGCTTGATTCAATATCTCGTAAATAATAATATGTCGCACCTATTTACTAAACTATCCTTGGATATAATGAAACAAGCTTTTAATTGCAAGTTTGATTTGTTCGATATTCTATCGTTTTCGCTGAGATACATAAATAATAAATACATGAATTGCTTTGAGTGTATCAGTCACGTTTTAATGAATGTACATTCTATAATTCTTCTTATTGCTATGAGTATTTATGCATGTACTATTAATTTGCCGAATTCCTTGTCCAAAGTCCTTGAACTTAAAACACAGAACAATTATGAATTTTATAATTATAACATGAAACTATTTGTGGTTTAACTTTTTGATAGAAAGATGGGCTGTAACCGGTTCTCTCTAAGTCGCCTTTTTAACGATAGGCAAAAATGTAACGTATCCGTCATATAGGTAGCTTTTCCTATGTTTCGTCGCATATCAACAATACGAACATGAATGATGTCATCGATCAACATTTTTATCAACGGTGAAATGATAATAATAACAACTCACTAATTTTCACAGCTGCAGAGTTGTTATGCATCCCATGCTTGCGCTAGGCAGATTGACAATTTCAGTGTATTTAGTGAGTCCAGGTTTTTCCGCGATATTATTATTCGCAATATAGCAGTAATGTCTTAAGTAAACTAAGAATAGACATGACTTGTATTTAAAAACGTTTTTGTTGTCGAACTGTTACTTCTGATTTGAAACTGTAGCCACGAGGTTGCTTAAAAAACTTATGAAAGATGATGCCGCGCTTATTAATTTCATTGTACAATTATGTCTGCGCTGTTAATTGTTCACGTCTTTTTGAGTTTGTACATTATACTAGATTAAAATAATCGCTTATGCGTAGAGTACATAGTGTAGGTATTAATCTAAGAAGATAATGAAGTACCCTTAACTGATGCTTCTAGAAATAGACGATTGTGAGATAATCGAAGTCATTCACTTATTAGGTAGCGGATTATCTTGCACAAGTTTACATCATTCTTATTAGGTTTTAGCGACAGTCCGATTTTAAAATGAATGGTCCAGATTGATGGATAAGTACCCTTGAAGTATAACCCTTGAAGTATGCTATATAGAAGTCATGACGGTCAACTATATGGAAGACATAGAAGACGCGACACCGAGCGTCTTTTATTTTAGGTAGTTCATTACAGTTACACGTCGCATCAACCTTATGTCCCGCACGTTGCTGACTGGAGCTTAAAGTAGTATTTATCCCTCATGAGCAGGTCTTCTAAAAACCAAAACGCCAAAGTAACTTATTGCCTGAAATGCATACACATAATAATGGCAGTGTCCGTATCTACTTCTGCGTTTCGTTCGATGAGTGTACTCTTGCGTACTTTTGCGCTCTTCGGCGAGTTTCATCAATTAGATTCATAAAATAATATATTTTTTGTACTTATAGCAGTAAATTCAAAAGATATATCCGATCACCCAAATTACCCATGATAATTTTTAAATATAGATAGCTACTTGAAATTATACGGCCTAACAGTTCACCGTCTTAATAGACTCAAACTGTCCTAAACCTAAATTACGTACGCTGGATACAGTCGACTTTAATTTACATATTAATCATACACAAATATTTTCAATTACAGTTTATTAACGGTCAGCAACATTGGTTTCATATTATATAATATATGTATTTCATATGTATCTATATATATAATTTGCCATTGACCGTTCACACATAAGAGGGGCAACGTCGCAATTTTCGCGGTTTTCAATTTTTATCACATCGGAGCTATATTTTTAAAATATTTTCAGAACACTTTTTAGAATTACGTGAAAGCTGTATATGAAGTAAGTAACCATAATGCTTACGTTCTCGCACTTTGTGTGTTAAAATTTCAAATTACTAACATCAAAAAGTTAGACTGTCTCGTTGGTGCAGTAGGAAGGCTGTTGGGCATTAGATTATGGGTTTGATTCCCTCACAAGACAAAAATTTGTATGATCTAAAAGCGAATTCTGAGTCAGGATGTAATTTTAGTTACTCCGGGAATATTTAATGTAGAATAGATATATACTATATTATTGAAACTTACCAATGTGCTGAATGCAATGCTTGGTACTTCATCGGCATCTTTTGCGTCAGGTTCTGATTCACTATAACAAAATAAATTCAATTTATAATAAATAATTATACCTAAGCATTTTGTTACATTCGATGCAACCTGTGTATATCAATACTTGAGAAATATTTAGGACGTGTTTTAGCTGAAATAGTAGTGCCTATTGTAAACATCTGCGTATAGTTTTTCAAATTGGTTAATGGTTTCCAATTGAAACATGTTACTCTATAACAGCTCAGATATAGTACATGAGCCAAATTTTGTTATAGGTAAAAAGAATAATTATATTATAGGTTACAGTCTAGATTATTTCTCTGTACTACTCTTACGTCGATCTTCTATGAAAGGGTAGTACTTCCCCGGACGATCCGGCCCAATCACACTGAAACCAGCGTGGATCTACTACCAATCCAGTAGGTATGTTTCCAATTTGATCGTCTTGTGCTTTTCATAACATGATCAACATTACATTTCATTTACGTTTTCACTATTGAAGCGATATTTTGAGAAACAATAGTTGATGTACTTGTACTTAAGTTGTTGACACAAGAAAATCAATAGCGTAGTTTTTGAACGGTGTTGATAGTGAAGACAATACCTAAATAATACGCAATGTACCTTCTGTAAGAACTTCGTAAAAATAAGCTTTCATGCCTGCTGTGTCTGCTTTCAATGACAAACAGTGATAGCATGAGACTTGATAGTAAAATGTAATGCACTCATACATAGAAGGATTACCTACCTCATATTTGCTATTGGCCACACCTTAACATTTCATTCATTCATTATGACGTGATTCTGTTGATTGAAGAATTCGGCAGAAACCATTAAAAACAAATCGTTTTGCAACACTATCTCGTGTAAAATTACTTGAAACTTTAAATTAAAATATAAGTTTAGAAGAAATCGAAATACAAAAAGAATGGTCTAGAATATTTTGGTAAGAAGAATAATTGGATTTACACTTCTTTTGTTCTGAATTCGAAAGTAGTTAACTACATGACTTAATAAAAGTACGGCCGTTTGATATTTTGTTACCCTAGCTTTGGCGCTTAATCGATAAAAGTGCGTGACCACAGAGTATGCTATATCACACCCATGCCTACCTTTAAATTAGAACATTCATGGCGAGCATGCTTGATAGTGAATATTAGGTAAGTATATTATATCTCACTAATATTAGTAACGTGAAAATGTTTGTATCGATGTATAAATGTTTGTTACTCTTTTACACATAAACTATTAAATGGATTTTAATGAAACTATACAATGATGTAGTTTATACATCAGAATAAGTCACAGGCTATAAATTCATGAAGACTGTGTACATTTTAAAGTTACGCAAGCGAAGCTGCGGGCGATATCTAGTTGTTAATAAACATACGTCGTTCGTACAAGTTATCACAATTTAATGAATCATTAAAAAAAAATGCGGTGCAAATTTTATACAATATAACTACCTAATCGGTTTTAAAATTCCATTTGATAATTTCTTTGACGTGCTTTGATAAACATCTGATCTATATAACATCAAAGTCGACAAGTCAAACTGTTCAACTCTAGTCGAATAGTCACCTACTCTCTTGTTATTTTGCTAAGATCCGATTATGCTTAAAAGTATAGTAAAATAGTGCGAACCATTTTCAATTTTTTTTTTGTTATCAACTCTGGTAGTCAATGAAATGCCACATCATCATCGTCATCTCATGATATAATTATCAACCAAAATAGGTCCACTGTTAGACATATACCTTCCCTAAGTTTCGACACGTTCACCGGAGGTGAGCCGCCCTCGTCCATTGGTTGCCCGCTACCCTCGGTTCATCGGTACACTTGATACTAAGTGGTACCTAACCATTATTCAAAAACCTTAGAAGCTTTAAGAAGCTCGGTTAGCTATGGCGCTTCTCCCTATTGCTGAAATGATATACAAAAACCTCCTGTTCGTCTCTTTAATTAGGTTATTCTAGTACAATATTGCATGGTCTTTTAGAAAAATAAGGCCTTAACGTTTCGACAGGATTCTACTTCTTAGCCTTACATGATCTATTATGCTACAGTTTACGGCTACTGCGCAATTATAATTTAATTATTTTTAGTTATTTATTCAATAAATGTTTAAAAGTTTGTTTATACGTAAATACAAGTGAAGCGTCGTCATATCTACACGGTTATACGATCTTTTATCATCCTTAAATACAAAAAAATACTTAAAGCATGCTTGTCATTTGCACAGGTGCCTTCTTCAATCTTGTTTACATTTAGGGCACACGCCATGGCACAATTTCGCCGAAAATAATTAGATTTAGGTACCTCAAATCGCTTATTATGAATCATTCCTTCCAAATATTATTCGGCACAATTGCTATTAGTTTAGTTTAATGTATGAAAATGCGCTTTCAATTTGTGCAATCGAGTGACTTAGTTACTCTTATATTGTGAACTATAGTTATGTTAGCTAAAGCGTATCAATCGTTATAGAAATCATGAATCGTATGCTTATTATAGTGGACAAACTTTTCAAAGTATGTGCTATTATGTTCATTTTGGACATTACTGACTTACAATGAAGAAGAGTATCGTGAGAAATCGAAATTGGATCAAAGAACCACAAATAGCTACCAAAGGTTTTATAACCATAATATCAGTAATAGTAGTATAGTCAGTAATGTCCAAGTTAAATTTACAAAGTATAAATATTAGTTATTTACATACACATATTACGTTTTTATTGTCATTGTTCATTTATGCATACTTACTTTATTAATTTTAGATTACTTTCACTTTTGATGTTAACATCTGTGTGACTGTTCATCGAGTTCTCAATTATATTAACATCCTACACACTACGCTTGTAATCCAGGAGTCGATAAATTTATTTATTTGCGTATATATTCTTATTGTAAGTAATCTATCATCAATATCCTGATAAATTTACGCAAACAATACGCATTTTTCGAATATCATTTGATTAAAAAGTACAACAGCAAAAGGCCAGCAATCCTCTAAGAGTAAACGTCACGTCAACCTAAAATAACTGACTAAAAATAATCTCATGGTTAACTCATACGGACTAGTATTACGTCCCGTGCTTCCATTTGATCACTTTTAATTATTTCAGTCTTAATACTACACAAATTCATTGGTTTAATTATGTGTGTGATACGATAAACAGCATGCAGTGCCTCTTGTCTTGATAGTGAACAATTGTTCATCAATTTAAAACAATTTGTGTTCAGTGTCAAACATCTAGGATACATTTCTATTAACAAATTCGACGCTCTTTTGTTTTGTTGTGTACTTATACTATAATTATATCAAACTAATTGCAAATAACTTACGTGTCTGATGTTTTATTTTTCGTGAACTCGACCTTGGACAACTCAGATCCTTTGATATCCTTTTCA
This sequence comes from Parascotia fuliginaria, assembly GCA_963082885.1. NCBI lineage: Eukaryota > Metazoa > Arthropoda > Insecta > Lepidoptera > Erebidae > Parascotia > Parascotia fuliginaria. Next base: position 12,628,632 of record OY720173.1, on the reverse strand, counting down.
TCCGGGTGCCGCCCATTTTTGATTTCCTTCATTATAAATAATAAATTTTAACTTATTAAAGTAAATTGTGTGATCATCTGATTTATTTTAAATAAAATTATTCGTGCAGTCAAAATATGACATAAAACACGAGTGTCTCGATCACGACTAACAGATCCGTGATATGTTATCAATTTATCAGTTTGATTAAACACTGCAAAACTGAAGCCGGCTTATAGCAAGAGTTACGTGAGTGAACGTGTATTACGTCCGTGGAAAGCTACGGGTACATTCAGTTTTATGTATTAACCGAAACTGAAGCTTTTAAGAATTCTTCATTTCTTCCGCGTTCACGGTCAATCATTCGGTAACGCGGTGTAATCGCTTTATCTACGTCAATTACAGTATTGATAAATGATATTAATATATTTATATCTTTATTGTGTTTTCAACTAATAGTAAGAATGATATCAAACTTAGACAAAGTTTTAATCTATTTGTCATTAATATATATTTCAAGATTAGATATTCAAAATTATACACAATTTAAGTATTGTGTAATTGCATTAATTTTGATAAATGAAATGCCCAAACTTATTAATTAAAATATTTTTAATGTATCTCAACAATGATGTGTCATTCTCATCAATTACTTAATATTTGCAACAATTTACATCATTTTGGCGAATGCGATACGCTAACGACTTTACTCGTAAACGCGCATAGTAACGACAGTATTTTCTTATGATTGGCACCCTTTACGACTTATGATAAAAAATAATCAGGATTATCATAAATTACTATTTTTAATTGTTTTTAAGTAATAAATTATGGTTAAAGTATACCTAAAGAAATTTATGTACACGATTGATGGCAAGATGTATCATTTCGCGCGTCAGCTATTTCGTGGATGGACCATTTTTCGGTCGCGATTGGCACACAAGTCAGTACATATTATGAAAGGCTTTGTCCTGACTGACTGACAGACAGACAACGCACAGCCTAAGGCTTAAACCGCTGGTCGTAACAACTTGAAATTTGGAGGGTGTATTTATCATAATATAAACGAGTACGGTTAGAAAGGATTTTTTTTAATTTATTCCCTAAGTGTGTCAAAAGGGGTGAAAACGATTGTATGAAACTCCTTCGTTTTTTAACTTACAAATTGATGATGAAATTTTGTTTTGGAATGCTTCTATTAAAATAAAAAATGTTCCATATTAATATTTATGACAGGGGTGGCTTAAGAAAGGTGAAATTGGGAATAAAACATTGTATAGAAAGATCTTTGTTTTAGTAGCTAGCGACTTGAAATATGAAGAGTGTTTATGTCTTAATGTCTAAGACGAGTACTAAGAAAAATTCATCCCTTAAGGGTGTGAAAAGGAATGAAAACGATCGTATGGAAACATCATTGTTTTATATTTTATAGTTTTTAAAATTTGTTTTGGGATACTACTATCAAAGTAAAACATACTGTTATCAATATTTTTATATAAGGAGTTGCTTTACAAGGACGAAATTTTGGATTAAACGTTCTATGGCAATATCCATGTTTTTGAAGTTATAGTCGTGCAAATTAGTATTGGGATACTTAAAAATGCAATTTTTTTTTTACATGTGTGGGTTAGAGAAATATTAAATAGACAGTTCTTTGTTTTCGAAGTTATAGTTAACCAAGTTAACTATAACTTCGAAAACATGGTTTAACCAAAATGAAATATGCTGCTTGAAATATTTATGTCTGAGATGGCTACAGGATTTTATAGGGATGAAACTTTTTTTAACTATTGTAGTGACTTGTGACTGTACGCGAGTATCTTTAGGTAGCTGAAATGAAAGAATGGGGCAAATGAAATAGCAAAAATGGTTTTTAACATAAAGCGTGAAATACAGACACATACACAAACACACATACATGGTGTACATCACAAACAGGTTAATAATTGTTTCTCGCATGGACAATTTTATGGTGCTTACTCTTGAGTAACACTATCTTCACAAATTATTTTGGTTTATTCCCGTTCAGTCACTCCCAGATATGTAACAGGGTGACTCATTAGAAATTAAATATCTGTTGAGTAACACTGTGACATATTGCTGCTTTTTGTTCCTAATAGGTCACAGACCTCACCTTCTGTGAGCATATCAATATGATATGTAAGAAGGCGAGATAAAGTGACGACATCTCCACGCCACAGATGAATTTACAACGCTGTACAACTGAGAACCCATTGGATTAAATAAAAGTAGTATTTTTTATGTAACAGTCATACTCAACGAGAAAAAGTGTCGTTTTGACACAGTGTAACTCAGAGAGCAATTTTTTCATGTTCAGTCACACTGTTACACATTGTTACACATGGCTTGCGTTTCATAATTGTCGTACAAACTATTCTTTATGAATATAAAAATTATACTACGAATAATTCTACTAATATTAGAAATGCGAAAGTTTGTGTGTGTGTTTGTTACCACTCAGCGCCTAAATGGCTGAACCGGTTTCGATAAAAATTGGTATGTAGATAGATTCGGTGCCGGAGACGGACATAGGCTTATCGGCATAGACTTTTAATCCCGGTAATCGGTCTGGTTCCCGAGGGAGACAAAACACATTTTAGACGCAGGCGAAGCTAGCGCATCTAAATCGGTTAGCCATACTTTTTGTCTGAACCGTACTTTGTTTGATATGGCATTGGCAACTTATATTTAATATTAGTGAATCTAAATTACATTGCTTTATTTGTAGGTAAGCAATCGTTGGGATTCAAGACTCGTGAACACCATCTCAATTCCTATCGCTTTGTTAGTATGGTGGCCTCATTCCGGCGCCGGCGGCTTAGTTATATAGTATACTTCTGTTTAGAGGTCCAAATGTTTGCTTTTCATGAAGTTACGAGTATTCATAAAATAACTAGGTACTTACCTAATTAAGATAGCACTTAAATTGAAATTTAAAACTGTTTAAATATTAATATTATTCAGACTTTTGTTCAGAAATTAAAATAATGTAAATAAAATAATAAGTTAAGGCATTGTCCTTGAACTTCTAGAACTGTCTACTGTAGACGAATATAATTATAAAGTTAGCAAGTATTCTTAGCTAAAGTATAGTTAACAATCAGATATTTACACTGTGGATAAGAACCAAATTCGAGATATCGGTACGCGTTCATTGTTTCGTGTTTTTGTATAACTTTTTGTTATTTGTATCTATATAGAATACAAACATAAATATAGACGTTTGCAAGAAATACGTCCATTACAAGACGGTTTATTTATTTTTTCTACAGAACAATATATTAAAGTAACTGACCAAGGAATAAGGAACAATATTCATTATGAAAGTGATTTATGAGTTGTCTATTATAGCAGTAGTGTCTGTCATGGTGGGCCGTAGCCCACAGATTTCACTCAATTATTTCTTATAGTATTTCTTCTTGAATGTTTCCTAAACAAGACGTCGGGTGTGCATATCGTCCTGCTCATTGTTCACTTTTTGTCACTTCCACGAGAAATTGACAATAGATTGCTACATTTTGGGTGTCAGTAATGTTTGAGTGTTTGACAAATTTCACTAGATTTTAGCTTTGAGGCGAACTATTTTCTTTTGTTTTAATACTAAGATTTTAATAGTAATTTATGATTGGATGTTCGGGTTCTAATTTATTTGGTATTATCATGTAATTTATCTCAATTCTGAGGTTATAAAATGTAAATTTTGAGGAAAGATAAATACTCTAAAAGGTTTATTGCATAGGATTTCTCAATGATCGTTTTTTATTTATAAGTAGATTATTTCATAATTTGTTGTTGCAATTTGCGCAACTATTACGCTAACAATCAAAGATAATTTAGATAATTCGTATGGGGCAAACGTGCACGTACCTGTTCATCAAAAAAATTATTTATGAGTATTTGTCTTCCCAATAATTGTGAGCGCTCTTCGAGAGTTGAGATTTCCCCGGGTTTTGGTTTGGGTATCTCCGCGAAGGTGATCATAACACGAGGTTGAAACATGTTGGTACACTGTAGCACTCAACGTTTCACTGAACAGCCGCTCCCAACAAATCATGAAACCAACTGACAAAACACTCGCGAAACTATTGTGATTACGTTACAAATGTGTACAGAGGCTTGTCACGATGCATGTGACGTTCCATGGGTACATGGGATTCTGGAACTCGTCGTAATAAATAGTTGATACAATGAACAATGACTCATTATTTGAGGTTATGTCGGCGCCGGCGACGCGCGCCTTCTCGGTAATACCTACTACCTATTTTGTTGACGTACTTACTCATAGCTACGTGTAAAAAAAGAGACTGGTTATGTTTTGTATAATCAATTGGTGTGGAGTAACATTAGAATTCAAGGTCAGCATGTCAATCATTATTGACACTTTATGAAATGATAGACAGTTTTTTATATACCTACTTTATAGGTAGGTACTATTTGGATGGCCTAGTGGTAGTGCAATAATATAATGCAATAAAAGTAATATAATATAATACAAGTAATACGTATTAAATTTTGCTGTTGAAAATTATTCTAGGGGGATGAACCTACCTACTAATAAAAATAACCTACTTGATTAATCTATTAATATAATGAATGTAAAATATAGTCTCAATACAAGAAAACGAACGGAGTCTGACAAGTGCGTGTCAAATTTTGTATGTATCTAAACAAAACTATCAATGACGTCTGCCTTCACGCGTATGACCGCGTTCGGGTAGTTCACTCAGGCATATCCCTCGCGCGTGCCATTACCGCCCCGTGCATTTCGAAAGTTTGTTGCAAAGGCTGAATTAAAGATCCTTCTTGGCTGGCACTGGCACTGACTCCAAAATAACTGATTATAAATTGTAAATAGTAAGCTATTAAAGGTATCAATGATTGCGTTGTTTCCCCTTTAATGTTCTTAGTATGCCATAAATTAGAAATTGAATAAAAAAAAAATATTTTCTATAATTTTATTATTATGTGCCACTGTACCTACTATGGAATAAAGCCAAATTTGCAAAGTTAAAAATAAATACGTAACGAAAAAGATAAAGATAACCAGCATTAAACGTGTTTGCTTAACATGTCGATGATAATTTAATAATGAAAATAGATGTATTTGATAGGATCATTGTCCAAAATAGGACTAATTACCTTACATTACACAGCTACTCTAAAAATAACTTTAGTTTGTTAAAGTGAAGGCATGTAAAATATTATGTTATGTTATGTATGTTGTGTAATCGATATTCTATAGGTAGTTACTACAAACGCATCTAGGAACTGTTCTCGAACATTTACTGCAAAATTGGATCATACAACCCTTGTGGTGACGAAACAGTAAGCAGAAGATGGTCGCTGTAGCCTAAATAAAATGAAAATCGGTGTATTAACAGCCGCAGTTCAAAGATTTCCCTGTATTTAAAATAAACAGAATTTTACCTACCAAGTTAGATCCTGTACCCATTTAACTCTGTTCGTTTCTAAGTTGACTGTTCTTTCGCATTTGAGCTGCTCGATATGAAACGACCTACCACTCTTTCACCATCGTCTAAAAGAAAGGTACTAAACTAAACGGTGTGGCACTTCAAATTCAAAATTAAATTGCCTGAGATGTACCTACATCTCAGGCAATTTAATTCTGTATTTTAGACCTAATGATTTCTTTTTAATTTCATCGTGGGTTTTTTTGATAAACATCTAACAGTGATGGCCACTTTGCCAATTTGCCATAATAGATACCTACGGGGATTGTGACAATCGCTCATGGAACTGGTTGCAATTGCAGAGTGGAGAAATTTTTATAAATATGTTTTCTAATATTTGTATGTATTTAATCATATCTCTTTATATTTATTTACTTATATAAATGAGTCATTGTATTATCTTATCTAAATTATAAGGTAATATGTTTTAATGTGGCGTAACTAGCATGTTTGGTAACTTACAAAAATAACTTTAATCTTGCTTTACAATATCATAAAATTAATAGACACCAAGAAACGAGAAATTGACGCCTGTTGCCCATTGAGCTTCTCGGTCCTCTTTGTTTTCTTTCTCCTCACGGTTGGCAACAACAATGTTGTGTTTTGCATTGATGGCAGGACGCAGCCGTGTATTACTACATAAAAAGGTTAAAACATTTTTATCATCAGATGGGTCATCCTCATAGTAAATATATAGTCTAGGTTTATTACATTTTGCCTATCACCATATATCAGTAAAGGCTAAGGCAAATTTGGAAGATATCTTCATATTACCGCAAAAACCTAACCTTTAATCATTTCGAACACTCAATACCTATCAAGTAACTATATTTGCATTTATTTAATTCTTTTTAAAAAATGATACCAATTTTTATTTAAATATTTTTAAATAAACATCCGATTAATATTTTAAATGGTGTGTGTGTGTTTGTTACCACTCAGCGCCAAAACGGCTGAACCGATATGGATGAAAATTGGTATGTAGATTGATTCGGTGCTGGAGACGGACATAGAAAATCGTTCTAGTTCCCGAGTTATACCAATATTATATAAGTAAGACTGCTACTATTCAGAAACTGTAGGTATTTGTAGTATTGCTTATACCTAACAAAAAAAGAAGATTAAGATAAGATAAGTACTTAATATAATGTTAAATAATGTCAAATTTTTGTGAGCATTTGATTACAAATTGACACGTGTATACGAGTTAATGACGATAAGCAGCATTTTTGTATGACGTCAGATAGATTAGTTTTTTGTTATTTACTTTTGCATTAACTGTCATAACATTGATATTGTCATTATACAGCAAATAACTTACTTATTAAATTCCTAGCATAAAACAAATTCACTACAAATTCTTGGCTGTTTTTTTTTTTAACTTCTTCGAAACCCTGCAAGAGATTTTGATACGATTTTCATTATCCTTCAGAGCATTTCTTTCGGAAGGTTTATAGATATAACATGTGGTAATCATAGAAAAGCAAAATCGATAATTTTAACAATTTGCAATAATGTTAGAAATGTAGGTAGGTATCCCTGTGTAAAACAGACGCGAGTCGTTAGTAACTTATAATTATCATGGTACTACCCTTGGGAACAGAGACAGAACAGAGAGATCCAACAAAAAAAGAACCATCAAAATCGGTTCATAAACGACGGAGTTATCCGCGAACACACATAAAAAATAAAATAATATATATGGTCGAATTGAGAAACCTCCTCCTTTTTTTGAAGTCGGTTAAAAATGAGATGACTTTTTACACAAAAACAAAACAATAATGCATAAAACTATTTTAAACTTTTGAATAAATTGAAACATTTAGATCTTCATTTGTTTAACACAAGTAGACAGATTTGTATGACAACCTGAATCGTCTATTCCCACCTATTCTGTTGACTAGTTCTGTCTACAAAACAAATGGGAATTCAATACCCACCTGTTCTGTTGAGTAGTTCTGTTGTCGTTAATTTTTATTTAGTCCTTTAGTATATTTTTGTTATTAGACAAACTGCGTTATTATTTACAAAACAAATTAACATCGGTCATAAAATAAGAGAAAATCGGCAAAACAAAAGATAGTCGCAATTTTTAATAGTGTTTAGATTAGTTCAGTACGTGAGATTAACTTTATCAGAATAAAAAGATACCGCAAGGTTTTAATCTTTTGCCATTGAAAAAACGTTAAGGTACCTACAATGTAGTATACTAAACAATATAGCATTCAATAAAAAAGTAGGTTGAATAGCGCTACACGGAATGTGCATTACCGTACTTTACCATATGCGTAATAGGTTAGTGTTCACAACATGATGTTTTAATATTCTGCGGTAATGCTAAGTTACGTCTGAGGTCTTACAAACGAACGGCACAATGTCAACGGCAGCGGTAACGGCAGTCGTCGACACGTCGTGTCGGCGGCAGACGTCGACATTAGTCTACACAAGGACAACGACAATAAGACAAATTCTTATTTCGCTAACAAATTACAATTAAAACACACCATTTTGAAACTTAAAAATGCTGAGGGAAAATGCAGCACTTGTGACAAGAGCTTAATGCCACTTTGTAGTAGGTAATAAAATACTTCTCATTATATTCTTTTTATCCACAGAGAGTGCGAAATACCAACGGGTAGCGGTTGTAAGCTAGCAAGGGTTAATATTATTAATAGCAATAACATTCATTGAGATGCGAAGACGACAGCTGGTGGTGCAGTACAGTGGTTAATACCAGTGAAGGATGCTTGTCGGCTCGCGACCAGAGCGCTGCGGTGGCCGCGACCACATATCGTGATCTCCCGTGGTCTCCTGTAGTCGCACGTGCCCCGCTCAACAACACCCCGAATGAGCATTTAAGGCAATCTCAATATCAATGAATACTAGAATGCGCAAATTCTATGCAAAATTAAATTGTTTCTGGAAATATGTGGTTCCTAAAATTAAGGCTATAAACACGTAAGATGTAGATAAATTAAATTAAATTAATTAAATTTGTATTTTAACCTAGATTTAAGTATCTAAGTAAAGACTTACAGTAGGTTCGAAAAAAATTCAAATGTTTTAAACGGGTTCTGCTGTGAAAGTTTTTTAGCGGATTTGGAAAGCAAGAGGTGAAAAATTATTTCATTGTTGATTTTATGATTCCGATTGGTTACAGTTTCGTTCCTTTTAGTTTCTCGGTATTGCTGTCATCTCTGTCTGTCTGTGTAATAAACGAAACCACAAATTACACCTACCCACCATCATGTGGTCACTTTGATCCGAATCCGAGCAATTTTTAACATAGCCATCTGAAACTCTACCATAAGTTATTGTGCGTTTTTGTAATCGGGTGATAGCGTAAATGATTGCATGAAAAATTTTCCTTGTCAAAGTAAATACCAGAGGCGTTGTTCATTTCTTGATATTATGCTGTCACCGTGAGACAAACACTCAAAAGTAACTGGCCTGATTTTCTTCAGGTTTTCTACAACACATCTTAAATAAAATAAAAACTTGTAAAACTTGTAAAAACGAAATGTGGTTACTAAATAAAATACCATACCAAGATAACATAGATAAATATATTTTTATCAATTAAATCAGATGAATAATACAAGTATGCATAAATAGCACCATAAAGGGTTTCTTAAGTATATTTTATACAATATTAGTATATATAGAACCTATTAAGCCCACGTCAGAGTAATTGCAAACCAGTTTAGTGGGTGTGTGTGTTAGGAGGGGCTTCATCCTGCCACGCCCCACGAGCCGCCTACTTATCGAGCTATGTGTATCATGAAATATACATATATACTGTATTATTATAATACTTAGATATAACATAGGACAGTAAGTAGAACTATAAGCCAATTAAACCGAAATACAATTGCGGTGATGTACCTACCTCGCGATATGTAACATCTCTATAAACCATCTACTAAATAAAATATTTTACATTTTTATTGTCGAAGACTATAGGGAATTATTATTGAATTAGATGCATTTATACAGCAACCTAGTTTTTCCAACAGAAGAACATAGGCGCGTCACAAACACATTTTATTAGCTATAATAATTAACTTTCATGTTATAAGAAGCAAGCCTTTGCATTCCGTGCATAATCTCAAAGAAATCACATAATTTTCTCAAAATATTTTGCACGATACCATAATTTGTATTAATGTTTTACAGTATATTTTTATTGGTACCTACTTCTACCTAACAGATTTAAATAACCTAATATCAAATTGAACTATGATGTAGTTGACAATTGATTGTCTACGTTGGATTTTTAAATAACTCATTGTTAAAGGGAGGACCTACTTAACTAGTACTATTGCTTTTAGCCATATTACTCGTAGGTAGATACGCCCAGCAAAAACAGGTACACAGTTTTTGCTGGGCAAAGACTTGCCCGTGATTTCCAATTTCGAATGTGCTTCAAGCTTTACTCGAGTTGTTGTGTGTGCGTGTTGCAATAAGGAACTATACATAGGTTATTTAATTAAACAGCAATGTACCTTGATTATAAAAACGTAAATTATTTTGTATGATCAAATATTCGATACTATATTAAGTAAGAACTCATAAACCAAAATAAGGTAAGAACCTAATAACAACCCTCACTCCTCTGTATTCAGCTATCTATATTTGTTTACGTTTGAGTATGAGTAGGTACTACAAATAAGTTATGTCCTAGATAAACTTAAAAAGTAAATACATATAAATTTAAAACGTCATATTGGTACTCGTCCGGTTTCGTCTTAATCACAGAGCCATCACAACTAACAATATATATTAGTTAATATTAGTAATATTAGTTTATATAAAATAGCTACAGTACCATAATTATTAATTTTTTTTTATATATTAGCTTACCAAAGTGACTCCACCCTGCCTGAGGCTCTAGACAAGTGTCAAAAGTTTCTATTCTATTCTTAAAATAGATAAAAAAACGTATGAGATTGACATAAGCGTTGGCATTAGCGTATGTCAATTCAATACATTTTTTAATCTATTCTATGAATAGAATAGAAATCTTTGCCACTTGTCTAGGGCAATCTACTACCGACAATAATAATGTATGTATTAATAATGTATTAAGAATCAGCATAAAATTTTCGAAACATCTGTTTGTTATTGACGATTTTAATTTCAAAAAGGTAATTTTATTACAAAGTAGTAATGTTAGTATCAAATAACATACATTGACATAAAGTTCATAGTCAAAAATACATATTTTGCGAAGTTGTGCAATAGCAGGAATCACCATACAACCTTGTTGCATGTATATGGTGTTTTTTACGCGTCGATGTTTGTACCTACCTACATCTGTCTGCCTTTGACACTCGCTTTTTTCACAGGCTTTTTATGTTACTGTGGTTAATTTACAAACGTTTCTCAAGCAGTCTAATCAAACATAAATGATGAGAAATTATGAATATTATTACTTGGCTTAAAGCTTGTTTTCGACTGTTACAACAATGGTAAATTAACACTATATTTTACCGAAAATAAATAACAGTACAAGATTTAGTAAAAAACAAACAATTTACCTATATATTTATTGAGCGTATGCTAAAAATAAAATTAGATTTCGCATAAAGCAACCAAATACAAATGGTACTTTTCCCACAGTTTCATAAGAAACGATTGTTCACTCCCACAGCATCCTAGAAGGTAAATAAATAATTTCTAAGCGAAAATAGGGTACCGACAGCCTGTCTAATAGATGGAGCCTCTTGCGTTATTAATGGCCAACTTGCAATATTTATGATTGCAATTACTGGCTTATATAAGAAAAAGTAAATAAAGTTTATCATCAGGTTAAAGGTTATAATATTTGAAGGGATGTTTACTTTCGGGCTATAAAGACGGGCCATAGTAACCGTCGTAGTTTAAGGGCGTTCCGTCACATATGACCTTGAGCGTTTCGCTTCCTCACCACCCCGCGCCTCACCCGAAAAAAACATTGCGTGCGAGTTCGCCCTCTAGCGGCAAGTAGCAGTAGCACAACTATAAGGCAATGACCTTACTTGTCCGAAACCGCAGAGCTAAATTCTGATAGACGCGCCAATAATGAATTATTTTTTTAGTATCTTTTATTATTTCGTTTAGTAAGTATGTATATTTTTTAGTATATATTATTTATATAGTAACGAAAGCAAAGATAAGTGTTTAGAATCATGACGTTTGTTAAATATGTACCTAGTAGAAATAAAAATAACTACTGTGGGTTAATATTTTTTGAAGTCGCTTAAAAACTAAGTCCCAATGACAATACACCATTGTGATAAATTCCTATAATTGACAAGATGTGTATTTTTCAACTAATACTAGTACACTTTAGTTTAGTAACCCTGCCGAGTTTATACTTATTTAGTTAGATATATATATATATAGGTTTTTTGTACATGAACAAACTAAAACATTTTGACTTAAAAAATGTATTAACATCCTATTAATATTATAAATGCGAAAGTTTGTGTGTATGCACGTATGAAACGTATGCGTACCTCATCTTCATTTATATTTTTACTATTTGCAATAGTGTCTATCATGAAGCCGCTATGCTAGCAGTTTGAGACAATTTCTATTAAAATAGTGTCTTCCACTTCTGGACTTCATTGGCTGCTTACCGTCAGGCAGAGGAGTGCGTTACCCCAGCAAAATGTTGATAAAAATGTGCTTATAAGAGGTGAGAGTATAACAGATAATTAGTGCGTCGTAAGGAGTAATTTGTTTGCCTATAGCAAAATTTGTTTGCATTATAGTTTTAAAGTTATTCGGAAAAAAACAGATTTTGCTGGGGTAACGTTTGAAACATTACCCCAGCAAAATGTCTTTTCTTTAAATTATCTAGGCAGAGTCACGTTGGTAGACCAGTATGAATAAAATAACTGTATCAATAGTACATGACATAGTACATGACTTTTTAAAACAATACTGAAAAATTCAATCTTTATTTATTAACTCTACTGCGTCTTCATGGACTGATGATATGAGGTCCTGCATCAATAATAAAAAAGCATCTCATAAAGACCACCTAGCCAGCAGTTTGAAACAATGACCTTTGGAATGGCGGCTACCACTTAGTCTTTTGGATCCCACTGACTGTATCATAAAGCAGAGTGAAGTCACTTCGATAGGCAATTGTACGGCACGGTTATATTGATGTATGTAAAGTAAGGTTTTGTGCAAGACAACTTTTTCTTGGTTCTGTAGATACGTACTACTACCAAACTCGAGTAACAAATCAGATTATACTTGTGCATTGTCCTTTCAATTCGGCCTCTATCATTAAATGGCAAATCTTGCGGAGTGTATAGGCTTGAAGCCTATTAAATGCAAAACAATTTTGAAGTGCTATAGACTGTGGACCTTCTAAACACTATTTAATTTCATCAGCCTTAGTCCACGAGGTAGGAATAACAGGCACAGTCTGCCAAAAATGAACACAAAATAGTAGGACTGTGATAGCCACTCATGAGTTGGTGTTGTCTGATATCTGGTCCACTGCTTTTAGCGCTTTACAGTTTGCCATAGTAAATTCATCCTTTATAATAAGGCTTCTATCGCGCAGCCAAATCAGTAAAAGGATTATCTACTCTACGAACACGAATCTAATCGAAACAAAACGCTGTTCTGTCTCTAGCAAAGATGTATACAGAATATTATACTAAATTATTCATACTTTATTTCCATCCTGTAATCTCGCTTATTGATACATTTTGGCATAAAATGTTTTTTTTGTATTAATTATATATTACATAATGCTCGAGCCATAATTGTACAGTTAAGTACACATTTTGTATTGTTTTGTTAAAATTGTATACTTAGTATTATAAAAATTTTACATTGTGATTTGTGAAATAGAGGTGTAAATTAAGTTCATCTTACTTTATACTTATATCGAAAATTAACAGTTTATATAATACTTACATAGAAACATTTATTACAGTTCACATGTTGCCTTTACCTTTTGTAGCAATATGCAAATTGAGGCAGCCTGTAAAGCACACATTTTACTTTTAATTTTTTCTTTGCAACATAGAAAGGTGTAAGTATTTAATTACCTATAGAGTTAAGTGTATTGCCTGTGTCACTTTGCATGCTACTTGAAACTGTAACTTACAAAAATTGTAATAACCTGGCGATTAAAAAGAGTGGCCTGAGTTTCTTGCCAGTTCTTCTCATGACTCTACTTTGTCAGCGAACTGGTTGTAGGTTAATTTGCTGACATTTTGTAAATTTTGACGTTCATAAGTGTTAATTTAATCAACCTATATGAATTAACATATTTTCATTTTCCTTATTTATTTTCGGTTCATCTGGATATCACAAATATAACTTCAGTAAATCGTTCTGTATATTGTATAGCCAGCAAACATTTTACGGAAGTAGATCTTTTAGAATAAGCGGGACGGTTTGGCTGGAGATGTGCATTTAACATGTACATAACGACGTAAAGTGTAAGTTTTGTCTGAAAATCAGTTGTCCGAAGGCATAGTTACCACCTCGGTCCTCTTTATTTCCTTTTTTCTCCCACAGTATCTTTACTCTGTATGGCCACCACTGCACTGAATTTGAAACAGCACCATACGCCAGCAAAACTGAATTCAAATGATGGAACTGATAAGGATTTTCAGTTACACATGCTTTAAACAAAGCGTCATCATTCCTATGTTGATTATCTTCTAGTAAGTGCCCGTACGTAAGGTACACAATATCATGTACCCTTAGCAAAATAAGTAAAATTGCCAAAGTAGACGCATTGTACCCACAGTTTGAGTGATTTGGATGTACCGTGAAAATTACCTCGCTAGAGATTCATTATAAGTATAGATTACTGCAATATGTACATACAAATATATATGTACATACATATATTTGTATGTACATACAAATATATGTGTACATACATATATTTGTATGTACGTACATATTGCAGTATTGTAAATCTATACTCTATACATATAATAAAAATGTAACCGGTCGCTGTCTGTACATGGAAGATATATGAGAAAAAATATTATTGGGACCTTTATCAACGCAAATAGAACCCAAAACAATTATTGTTGCAATTTTTGTCTGTTTGTCTGTTTATCTGTTTATCTGTTTATCTGTTTGTCTGTTTGTCTGTTTGTCTGTGCGTTTGTTCACGCTAATCACAAAAACGGCTTATCCGATTCAAATATGGTTTTCACTGATACATTGTGGTAAGCTTCACTTAACATTAAGTGTTTGTTTCATGTCAATCGGTTCATAAATAAAAAAGTTATGCCAATTTAAATAATCACGTCATACATGTGGTATGTATTTAGCTTAGTTTTGTGTGTTTTTAAGTTAGGTTAACACGTCTTATTTCTTTATCAAAATGTAAATACTTTGTCAGTTAAAATGTAAATAAAAGTTAGATGTATATTTTTCTGGACTTATTTTCTTTTTATTTTTTGTGATAAAAACATGTTTGTTAACACGTCTCATTACGGAATAGGTGGAATTAAAGTGAATTACGAAATAGTAGTAGTCGATTTACGCTGGTTTCAGCATGAAGGGATCGGATCGACCAGAGAAGTACTACCCTCACATAGAAGATCGACGTAAGAGTAGTAGTATTCGTACTACTGCGTTTCGTTTGGTGAGTGAGAGTGCCGGGGGCCCAATTTCTCCCTTTCCTCTTGAGTTTCCATCTAACTTTAATCCTGAGTCTTTTAAGCGGGGCGTAAAAAAGCATCTCAATAAGCCGCCATAGTGGATACCAGTAGTTTGGAATGGTGTCCACCACTTCTGGATTCCACTGACTGCTTACCATCAGGCAGAGTAGAGTCACTTTGGCAGGCTATTATATAAAAAAAAACCTTATAGCGTTTTTATTCCTCGGATTTCTCTCATTCCAAACAATTTCCCGTTTAGTTTAAACGAGTTCAGTTTCCAGTGAGCCTCTGTTTCGCGATGACAATTAATAAAGCCTAAGGTCAGACACTAAATGTTGTGAGTGTGAATCTAAATATTAGCTGTTTTTAGCATGATCAGCTTTATGTGGATTTGTCACGTGTAGGTAATTCAAGCAGCCTGTATGGCTTTGATCCCCGATGGCTATACGTCTAATATCGTATAAAGAGAAGCATTTACTGTAAAGATTTTTCTTATTCACCTAAACGAAGATGTTTATAATTCAAAACAAACCAAAAGATATATCCAAAAAATGCTGCCCAAAATCACTATTCCACGCGGACGAAGTCGCGGGCACAGCTAGTGTATAATATAATGCAAAATCGGTAAAGTAGTACTAATGTCATATTATCGCTAAGTAACGGATCCATGCGGACGACGTCACGGGGTAGTTTTACAGTACATACACTTATAATATAATATAATAAAGATACATACATACATAGAGTGCTAAAACATAATTCTTTTGCCTTTACCTAGTTAGGTAAAGACTGTACAAAAAAGAAGAGAATTCTTTATACTGTGCCACCGTGCCGGGTCTATTACTTTCTACATACACCTATCACTCGAAAAATACGGCATTAGTTTTGTTATGTCCAGTAGGCGCTCAACAATATATTATTTAATTTTAGGATTAAAAATTCATATAGTACGATAATAAAGGAACAGAGAGTAGGATTTTTAATTTACCTAATTGTGATAATTTCAGTCTTCAAATATTTTAGTTTGGTTAGAGACTAAGACGTTTTGTAAAGCCTTTTTTTCTTCCTTTCTTGCAATCAAATAAATAAATCAAAATAAGATGCATTGAAAGTAGAAGGGTAGGTATTTACTTTAGCCTAGTATCTTATCACTGATTTTATCAGCTCATGAAAAAAAATCTAACCAGGTAAATACTTGAATATTTTATCGGTATTACTTACCGATAGAATATTCAAGTACACACCGTATGTATAATTATATAGAATGTATAGGTATTTATGCTCGTGCAAGATAACGTAGATAGTTAGGTACCTAACAGCAGCGTGTATGGTTGTTTTGTGTAGGTACCTAACTAGGTCGCAAACCGACGCATGTCACGTATAATCATTGTAATTTGAGTTCTATGCTAGTTGTACAACCGACGCCGACGTTCGTGTTCCGACCGAAACACCTCGTACCTACGCCGGCGTCGCGTCGCCGTCGTCGTCGGTCGGAATCGGAAAGCGCCCTTGCCACATGAGTAAATATCCAAGTTAGATATTTTACTCATGTGCCCACCTACCCTAGTACACACACCTAGTTCGAAATGATAGTAGACATAGACAATATTGTAGCAAGCTCATATTCATATCCCTAGGGTATATAACAGCAGAAATTTACTGATTCTTGAGGCCCGGTGTTGCCTTGATCTTATCACGAGCGATAATAGGCTCACCACCTGCTACCTAGTTTACGTGGAACTAAACATAATTAAAGGATATCCTAGGTAAGTATCTCAAAGAAGGTATTTTACTAAAAATATGAAGGTAGGTATATACCTACTTACAGGATATTCATGTGTTGAATCTTTTGCATTTGAATTTGTTTCAGTCGTGAAATTTTAGTCATTTTGATGAAAAACAATAATAAATATAGGTAAATACCTACGTATTTAATACACTAAAAAAATCTAAATAACTAATCTAATTTATTTGCAACACTAAATCTATCCACACAATATTTTTTTTTTGATATTATTTATTTGCAATTATTGAATTACGTAAATATTTTTTTAAAAAACCGCATACGTCCGTCCGTCAGAAGGGCTTACGCCGCTCTGCCGCTCTGCCTCCCGTCGCCCGCGCAGAGCCCCTGCGACGCTGATTCAGCCAAATTATCAATAACTATTGAAACATTATCCTAATAAATGAAATAAATCTACAGAGTTGACATTTGGTTTATTCCGGTTGATTCAATATAACTTTTATATTTATAACTATAGTAATTACAAAGTAATATTTCGATATAAGTGAAATCACGTTGTTTTAATATCGTTGGTATAAGTTATATAATCAATTATTGTAAATAATTCTTCTACTATTCTAAAGTTCATGAATCAAAGTATATTGTAGTCAAAAAGAAAAATGAATAAATAGCATTAAAATCTACTAAATATCGAGATGAAAGTCGCGGATTTCGGCGAAATTTCGTCGGAACCACCTTAAACTAGAAACTTAGTAGATATAACTTGTTTCAGTATAGTAATAGAATTGAGAGAGACCGTTCGATGGAGATCTTGCAATATTGCTAAGTCATGGCTACAAAACGTTTATTATATTTTTTTGGATTAATTGACTTTATGAATGCTAACCCCTAGTTTCTGAAAGGCTGATCAACGATAAATTTACAAATCAACTGTTAAATCTCATGTGAAGTACCATTTGGGTTGCTAAAAACATGAATAATTAGTTAAAATTTAACTAATTATTCATGTTTTTAGATTTAAATTTGACTTGATTTGTTTGTTCTTGATTTGACGAAATTAATTTGTGCAAATAATGGCATACTTTCGAATATTATCTTGGAAATTACTGACATACAAAAGAGAAATCCATCTAAACCAAAGATCCTAGAGATCGAAGTGATAGCATTCTTAATTTTTACGTAGTCAGTTCTACACCTGGAGAAAAGGTCTCTTCCAAGACATACTACACTTTTCATTTTACACTTTTCTGTTTTATAACTGCGTTATTTAGTTTTCTGCATAGGCATCTGGATCGTCTCGTCAGCGTCAGCGGTTTCTAAACCTAACGTGGTGTTACTTATTGTCTGAAATTAAAAACAATTTTTCCTGGACCCATTAAAGATATTGTGTCCTTGAAGCCAGTAAAAAAAATAGCGCTGGGAGCAAATACGCAGTACCTACCTACATACAATTTTTACCATTACAAAGTCATTACATGAATTGAATGTGTTCTCCGGCCGATAAAACGATAGGAGCGATAATAAGCAATGATTAATTGAGCTATTAGTCTTCGTACGCATCGTACAAGTGCGGAAACTGAACGTTAAGTCTGATCGTAAATTATTAAGAGCCTAGTAATTTCTTCTTGTGTATATTGCGTCGTCACAATGTCTAACAATATATGGTATTATACTCATACGTAGAAATTCTGATTGGATATTGTTGAGGAAACCGGCAATTACTTTAAAATAAGTAACATTTTATTACATTATGAAGACATTACAGAATATCAGCGAAAAGTATTAGCTCCACATACTATTGCGCTTAATGATGATTGAGAGCGCTGAAGTCACACTTAGACCTTCTTCCTTTCTTATCTTCTGTCTCATTCCCTTCTTTCACAGTCAGTAACGAATTGGTTGTCAAAACAACGCCAGAATGCTTGAAGTTATAATGCTAGAAAAATCCTCAGTGCGTTATCCTACGAATGAATCCTAAAAACGAAACAGCCATGCGGGCTGAGAGCTATGGCGCCTTCTGCTGTGCATTACTGCCGGTTCTGTATATACAGAGTGTTTTGATCTTTTGTTAATTGTAAAGTAAGTAGGTACCTCTATATAAGTAGGTAAGTAGTGAGCATTTTGTGTAATTATTCTAATTAAGTTATCCTGAATAATTTATGGTGTTTATAAGCAAACGGACACGTATATTGTTATATATGTGACTAAGTTGTTAGAATATGTAAGTACACCCTTTTAAAAATAAATAACATCATGCAGAGTGAGCAGCCAAGCGAAGTGATATTACAAATATACGCTACATGAGGTGCCTGTACATTTTGCACTGATATGTTTAGGCATTGTGATGACTATCAGTAAGTATTAATCAGTCCGTAACAATTACGTATCGTATGTGACATTATAAAGCAAGCGAGACAAAAAAAAACGACTAAATATCTTTAATAGTTTAGACATAAGACTACTTTTTTAATGAATGAAAATGAATGAAAAATTGCTGTGTGAATGTGGTAGAATATTATTATATTATTATTATTATTAATTTCTTTAATTCTAAACACTCTGTAAGTACGTCAAACGGTCACTGACTTAAGTCATAATCCACGTTGAAGGATAAACGTTGCCGCTCATTACAGGTCAGTGAACTTGTCATAATAAATGGTGTATTACTTTGTTACTACTAAAATATTATTTATTTTGTTAGAAAATTTTAAATTTTTGTTTTTCTTCAAATCTTTTTTGTGATTAATTTGAAATCATTATACGGACTAGTAACAGCTGCCTTTTCATTTAATATCAAACCTTCGTGTACAATCTGTATACTAGCATTAACTTATATGCACTACTAGGTAAATATTAATCGTTTGTTAATGTTTTATGCAATAAAACCTAAATTCACACATTCGTTTATATCACATTAGTGGCACTCACCTATAGCCAGTTCACTGAAAGGAAAACCTTGTACGCTGAGTGAAACTAAGAACAGCCACTCTTTTAATCGCTAGAATTTTTCAATCAATTTAAGTACTCGTAGCATGGTATGTTACGCCGGAAAAACACTAATTTTTATAGAGTAAGTTATCTACTTTTTCGTAAAATAAATAATAAGAAAAAGACTTACGATTGTTGCTTCGTATTTTGTTAAATTTGTTGTCGGGTTCCAGCGCTATCTTCAAGACTTCCTTCCGAGTGTCATAGTTCAACGATTGCTATGGTTTCACAGCTATTAAAAAGTTTACAGTGATAGTACTGTGTGTAGGATAGTACCGTCATCCACTCACTTTATTTTAGTAAGTAATACCAAGACAAGGTTGTCCCACTTATGACTGTATAAGATATTTATGTAAGATCATTTTATTCGATATGCAGAGCAGATATTACGGCACGATAACACATAATAAAGCTACAGATTCATAGGAAAATTAAAAAATTAAGATACACGTTTAAAATAATTAGGTCATTAATTATAGGTATCGATTATTTTTTAATGTAATCATTAGATATTCTTTAGGTTGAATCAAGTCTATTTTAACACTTATCAAGTTACAAAGGACTCCATTATCTACTGAAGCAATTTAAACTTTCATAAATATTTAGCGCTACCATATCGATGGATATATATAAACATAAACTATGGAAGTTGTAGGTAATTTCAATAGGTTATCAGCGATCGCATATCGGTTATTGGATTTGGGCTTCATCTAAAAGAATGAATAAATTAGTTTTAGTAAATAACACATACGTATTCAAATGTATTCTTTCATATTGGTTGTATTTAAGCAAGGGGCCCGGCGCAGGCGCCCCGCTGGCCACGCGACATGCGCTGGCGCATTTGTCAAGACCACTTTTATACAAATGTAAAAACTAAAATAATTTACAACCACGTGATATAGTTAGAGACAATCGTATTTTAACAAATTAATATTCAAATACGTTTCTATAAAAAGACAGTTTAAATGTTTGTAACAAAAAGTATAAAATACGCTTATGACTAAAACTATTAGAAGCAAGTGATGTAAGGAATTTTATTATAAACTAGCTGTGTCCCGCAGCTGCGCCCACGTGAATGTCGGTTATATCTCTGTTTACATTGATGATATTTCATACAAATTTACATCTTTAAGAAATTTTTCGCGATAAAAGATACCCTATGTTGTTCCCCGAGGTCTAATCTATTACTATAGGAAATTTCATCAAATTCGGTTCAGTGGTTTAGGCGTGAAAGCGTAACAGACAGACAGAGTTACTTTCGCATTTATAATATTAGTAAGAGTAAATAATTTCATTAATTTGTATTAAGCAACATTAAGCCTTTATAGTAGACGAGTTAAACACTTGCCAGAAAGTTTAGTGCACGATATAAGAGTTTGTCTGATACAATCGTACATTCTATCGGTTGTAAAATCCACTTTTCAGCGCGTCAGTCCACTGAGTCGATCGATTTGACACATGAAAAGATGACAGCGTGTGATCGGGTTACTTAACTGTGACTTTGATTGCCAATCCTTCTTTCAATTGTAGGGATTATGATATTATAATATATAATATGTTTACCAAATTACTTATATATAATGTATAACATATAATTATTTATTTGTCACTGGGAAGGAACTGTTACCCAACACACAGATCACGCTAGTTTGAGAATTAGAGCTTATACTCAAAATTGTTAACCAATATTCACAACAAAGAAAAATAAATAAATAAAATAATCAAGGGCGACTTCAGTCCTGCAGTAGCCGTCTTTAGGCTGAAACGAATACCTAGAGTTAGGTACTATATAATACTCTTACCAATTCCAGCCAAAGTTTATGTAGAAGAATTTGATTTATGGGAAGACAAGCCCCGACGTTCTTAATTTAAACGCACCGATTTTGAAACGCTCCAAAAGTATTTCTAAAAATCTCAAGCGCCCCCGTTAGAAGTAATATAGTAGTCATATTTTTATAATGCGCTTCATTTGGTGCGTTTCAAAATTGGTGCGCTTCGAGGAATACCCTAGACCGTCCAATATACTCGTACTTACACCGTCGCTATCTACAACTTTTGCAGGCGTCTTAAATTTTACTATTAAAGCGTCACCTCTTTATAACAGTCAAGAATAGTGCTTATTCATTCCTAATGCATAGGCAATTATTCATTCATAAAAAATCGATACCGCTTGGTCACCATACGAATTGATTATTATTTATTGATTTTTTAATTTTGAAAGCTGAACACGCAAACAGGATTCTAAATCTTGTTTGCGTGTTTTTTTCAGCCATTTATCACAACTATACACGAACATATTTGTTTTTACATATATTATTATTAAAATATTTTATCTAATCTAAAGCTGTTTTTCATTCAACAGCCAAACTCATCATAAAAATTGAGTCCAAAAATGATTTCTTAAAATGATAGGTAACTGTATTTGCATCGAAATCAACAACAGAGTCGTGCTGTGTCCAGTGAACACAGTGATTCAGTGAGCACGGTAGGACACGTCCGCAATGATTCGTTCCACTTCCAACCACGCCATAACACCCGCTCATTTATTTTTAATTGTCCAATAACAGATCACTACTTTTTATTGTAGTTCTATTTCCGTTAGAAAATAGGTGTGGTGCTTTTAGGCAACCTCGTCGTTATTAAGAAAAATTCGATTTAAAAATAACGTATTTATTAGAACTTTGGTCTACGACCAGCACGATCAGAGATAGAAGTGAGGGAAGGTAAAAAGAACAACGGCATGAAATAATTGTTTATCTGTTCTGCTGCGTTAATATTTCTTCATGGTAGTGGCTTAATACAAGCGTCTACGAATATTCTGCAAACATTTTTAGTCAGTAAATCCTTATTATAAATGCGAAAGTAACTCTGTCTGTCTGTCTTTCGCTTAACGCTTTCACGCCTAAAGCAATGAACCGATTTTGATGCAATTTGGTATAGATATAGATTAGACCTTGGGGAACAACAAAGCCATATCTTTTATCGCGAAAAATGGCTGGAAGGGGTTGAAACAGGAGATGAAAATTTGCGCAGCGGTCCCAGCTCCGCACAGTCCTAGTGGCGGAGTGGAAGGCGCGACTTGCGCGACCAACAGCAGGGCACGCCACGGTGGTGGCGGTAAGTCCCATCCTCAAGGAGTGGCTGGAGAGGAGGCACGGCGTCCTCACGTTCCGGCTGACACAGGTACTCACCGGTCACGGGTGCTTCGGCACGTACCTGTGTCTCATAGGCCGGGAGCAAACGTCCGTCTGTTGCGTCCGTCACACGCTCGTGGAGTGTCCAGCGTGGGTGGACCAGCGCCGCGACCTGGTTGCGGTGCTCGCGACGGCCCAACTCTTGCTGCCGGCCGTGGTTCTGTCCATGGTCCGCAGCGAGAGGGCTTGGGAGGGAGTCGCCTCCTTTTGCGAGCAGGTGATGCTCGCCAAGGAGGCGGCCGAGCGGGAGAGGGAGCTGACCACCTTGCTCCCCGCCCGTCGCGCCCGCCCCGGACGTCGCCGTGGGGCGCTCCGGGATCTCCAGCCACCATAGGAGGATGCCTGCGGGCGGCGATTGGGCAATCGCCGCTCGAACAGCACAGGCCCGAGAAGGCGGCGTACGTGTTCCACGAACGCCTCTCGATGGAGGAAGGGGGGCTAGGCCTCCCAAATCAGACGGGGCCCGCTCACGTTGAGCGTCTCCCGTGACCCCGACACTCTGGCCGTCTGTAGAAACACCGTGGTTTTTAGTCGGTATGCCGGCCGCTGTCTCATTGTGGCCGGAGAGTCCGACATAACCCCCGCCTCGCCCAGGCGGGTGCGTACGCGTAATGCGTTTCCCACGACAAAAAAAAATGAGATGAAAGTTTGTATGCAAATGCGATGTAACCGATATTTACGCGGGCGGAGCTGCGGGCAACAGCTAGTCCTAAATTAATTTGTCTATTCAAAATTCTCATGTTGTGCTTTATTAATTTATGTCAATACTATAGGTGTTACACAAGTTAGGTTTTTGACGGAAATTAATTTAATAGTAATATTCACATCTATCCATATCTTTTTAATGTATATGTCTTCAAGAACAAGTCTCACGAAGACGAACCTGTATAAGAAATGAGTTTATTATGCTGTGAATATCATCAATTACCTCAGCCACATCCTTGTTGCGATTTTGCTACATCACTACGAAACGCAATAAATATTTATCTACTTATCATTTTTTTAAATGATTTATGATCAATATAAAACTTATACATTGATAAAAATCAGTTAAATTTGTGAACAAGAAAATGAACCAACATTTTGGATTACTAAAAATCGCAACTCAAACAATTCGTGTTCCAACACAATACCGACGTTTCACGGTATTGTTGTGACCGAGAATAATGACGTTTAAAGGGCAAGAGTCCATTCTTCGCTGACAAATTTAACAGCGCATTTGGTGACTTCAGAATTAACATGGCATCGGGTCTTTAGCAGAACCCTGCGGGGAAAATGGCGGGATACCGCGGACTCCCGCGATCACCAAACAATGCTACTGAGCCGCCGTAATACAGTTCTACTACTAACCATTCAGCCTATACAAATCAAACAAATTATATTTGTAAAAAAACGTTGAGTTAACTCTGGTTAACTGCCCGTGGTCATGTTGTATTAATATCTCTATATTCAAATGGAACTGAATTAGTATGTCAACGCTTCAAGCTGCGCTACGATGTCAGCTGCAAACTAAATGTCGATGCAAATAACGTGAAGTTTAAGTAATACAGTATGTATGATACATAAATTAGGCATAGTGTCAGAATTGTTATTAGTGTGTTTGATAAAGGTAGGTTACTTAGATTACTGTATTAGGCGTTCTGTTCTTTTCTAAGGTTTAAGAAGCTTAATGGTTTAATAGGTACAGGTACGGATTGGGTAACGTAGGGATAACGGTAAGTCTTCACACAAGCCATATACATATAATAAAATTGGAGTGTCTGTTTGTAATATTGAAATAACGGTTTTTTTACTACATGTATATGAATATATGGGACCATACACCAAAAGAATATTTTTTACAATTTTTGTCTGTCTGTCTGTTTGTTCCGGCTAATCTCTGAAATGCCTAGACTAATTTTGACGGGACTTTATTGGCAGGTAGCTGATGTAATAAGGAGTAACTTAAGCTACGTTTATTTTAGAAGAAATCTTTTATTTTAGAAAAAAAAAAATGTTGATCGAGTGTTAGGCGGAACGAAGTTCGCCGGGTCAGCTAGTCTACATTATAGTATTGTATCGTGTTTTGGTTGTGTTGCGTGTTATCATAAATTGTAACTGGTACCAAAAATTCATTTATCTGCCGATTAAAAAAAGTGACTTGTATTACTCTCATTTCTGCATGGCATTTCTTTGTTTATGTATGACATTTAGTATCATTCGAATTTTATAAACTAAACATTACTGTATTGTATTAAAAATATCGTGTAATTAAAACTAGGTATATCTGCATGATTAGTCTCCACCTGATTATAAATATTATAATTACCAAATAATTAATCATCCATCTAATATACACTTCAGTTTAATCCACGTGTTCCGAACAAGGGTATATAGAGAAGAGCCCTCAAATGTTAGCCTTCTGTACGAATGATCACGGGAGTACTATCGGCCTCTTAACGCGCACGTGACTACAATATACGTTTAGGGTGGTAAGTGCTACCGATAAAATGTTCTTCAATAGCGACATATGGATTTATAGCACTTGACTTCAAGCCATAATCGAACTGCACCTTTCCATTAAAATATTATTACGTAGAGCAATTAAGGTCTAGGCACGAGTACCTAGGTGTAATTTTGTGGATTACTATTTATGACGATCTATTTTATGTCGACTTAATATTATAAGATTGCCCGTAATCCACCTTAATTACAAAATGAAATTGCGAAAATAAAAAGTAATACCTTGATTCTAGATTCTGGATTTCACTCTACCAAATACAGAAAGGCAGTTTCTAGAGACTAAATGATCATTAATGAAACTTTGAGAAAGTATTGTATTTTCAGTCAAAAACTACGAGTATGTACTCGTAGTACTGATAAAGTTAGGTACTGTGTTACAGCATTAGGGAGCAACTGTAAAAAAAAATCTATTACAATTGTCTTTTCCTTGCCTTTGTCCCATTTAATATAGTTCGAGTCAAATTCAATCGTGAGAATATTTAACCGTCTTCCATTGAGATTGCTCAATACGTTCGAAGTCAAAAGTCAGGGGAAAATGAATATAACATATTCTTTGATTTTATGCGTAACAATAAAGGAATGTGCGGATAATTATACGCTTGAACAATGAGCGTCGCGAGTTGACTTCAATGCGGCGCCGATAACAAAAATTCTTTTGCCCATTAGCCCTCTTTGGGTTAAAAAGTTTTAAGAGTGCGAGCGCAAGAAAATCGCCGCATCCCGGGGGTCCGCGCACTTCCGTTCGGTTTCGTATTTCGAACAGCGCCATTGTTTTGTGCGTCAAGGGTGGTGCGCGTGCGCAGCACCGCGCTCAATGTCCCGACCGGGTCTACATAGTGTCACGCCGTCACTTTATTATTTAAGATCACATTATAGTTTGTGCACGTACAAGTGTCTGGTAAATATTACAGGTATGAAAGAAATAAAAAGTTCAGAAAACACGTGTTCTTTAACGTTTAGGAATCTGAAAACTTGGTTTAATTCATTTACTCGAAATCATTTCTACATTTTTAACCGAGTTCACAGTTCAGGTCGTTTTTTTTGTATGTGTGTTACGGGATGTGATCACGAATTATGGAAAGATTTTAATGATCCTTTATTTTCAAGGTAGATCATGTTTTAGACGTGGTCCCGTATAAATTTGATGGCAATTGGAATAGCGATTTTATTAAAATTTGTCTAAAACAAAATATATATAGATGATGTTTTGGTTTGTTCAAGTTATATT
Organism: Parascotia fuliginaria; assembly: GCA_963082885.1. Classification (NCBI taxonomy): domain Eukaryota; kingdom Metazoa; phylum Arthropoda; class Insecta; order Lepidoptera; family Erebidae; genus Parascotia; species Parascotia fuliginaria. The sequence goes on along the minus strand of OY720173.1, from coordinate 12,601,864 downwards.
AATGAAATGTACTTTTAGTTTTTGTTTAAGTTGATAGTTTTGAAGCCGGTTTTTATTTTTCTTTAAATTAATTATTTGGTATGCGGTGTACAACATTTATATCCTCCTTTTTTATTAAAAAAATTTCCATAAGGTACGTATACCAAGTGCAAACTTAAATTAATGGCTCTAAAGACATAACTTTCATGTTAGCTACAACAAACAGTCTTTGTGTTATTCGCATGTAGGTAATGTTAATATTACTTTACGAGTATATGTAATGCTACAAAATTTAATGACAATAAGCTTTATCCATTTTGATCAGCAATAGTTTGTAAATCGCAGCTATTATTAAGACCCTTGTTCATCAGCGCTATTGTGGTGCCGTAATAATAGTGATTTGACGAATAATCGCCATTCTCTTAGAGCAGGGTTGTTCTAAAGGCATTGTTCCACACGATACCTGTGAGAAAAGACGTTGACACTTCACTATTTGTTTACTCAAATATTATTGGTAATTGTAAATCACTTGAAAGTTTATAAATTATTTTAAAGTACAGGTAGCCGTTGGATAGGGGCTCGTAAAATGTTTGTTTGCGTTGTAAAATCTAGTTACAGCTTTTGTTATATCAATTGTTGATTGTTTTTGCTTGACGACTATTGTAGTACCTACTATTTGTATTTCATAGATTTATAACTATTACCTGAAATAGCGATGCTGATTTATTTATAGCCACAATGAGTTTCATCGACCATAGAAGTGATATCTCATAGAATATCAACCAGTACCCACTTTGCAATGTTTACACCGTGTCCAAAGCTATGGGAAACCGCTTACCGTCTAAGATGTACTTAGATAAGAAAACCATCACATAAGATAAATAATGAAAAAGTAAAAAATATGTCTGTTTATAATTAAAGAGCCTTAATATTCACAAAATTGAAACATGTATTTGAATGACGAGCAAATCAGAATCATCAAAATATTTAAGCCAATAATACCTTACTCCAGGACGTTTGAAATACACACCGTTTAGAGCCTAAATAATATCTTACACGAATAAAAGCTTTCATGGCGTTATTTACAAGGCTAACCTAAGACAGGCTGGTGAGTTTTATTAAATTACCGCTTTCACAAATTATGTGGAAATAATAATTGGGTGGTAGGCGCGGGAGGGGGCTGAGGAAGGGGGGCTAGCTGGTGCTCTGAACCGCGGCACTACGGGGGGCTGCACTTTTAATTAAACCCTAAATTATTGTTCACCTTCATTAATTCTTGTGCTCCCGGTCGGGCTTTACTAATGAGTTTGTACTTTTTATACTGGTTCCATCTGTATCCGGACTCTTGCCTTATGTAGTAGGTATATTCAACGTCCCGACGGCGACCACTAGGAAATGAACTGTTGTCACGCGTTGTATCAATATACTGGCGCCTCGTCCTGGCTTCGCAAGTGTGTATTAATGTTTTTACGATATAATCACAAATCTTTAAAATTCATGGTTTTCTTTAGTATAAAATGCGTATATGCGATATCAAAATCCGTTGCGTGGTTTAAAAAAAGTTAGCGGAGAAGCAGACAGAAGGAAACACCGACTTTACTATAAATTATCTAAAGATTAGATAGAATCAATGGTTTTATTGACAATAAACCCAAACTCTATGTTTCAAAATTAAATTAAAACTTAATATTTTCAGATAATCAATAAAATAATCGTAACTGTAACTGTCTAATATGCTATTTACCTATTTTAAAGTCAGGTTTATTGACGAAGGTTGTCAATAAAACGTCAAAAAATGTTTGACCGATCATCAAATCATCAATATTACATGATTCTGTTTCTATTTACCATATTATAATTGCTTACCAAATAGTATATTTTTATATGACATTTTAACTAAGTATGTTGATGAACAAACATTTTCGCAGTAGGCGTCGCAGTTTTATGTATAGTTAATATCAATATTCAAACATTGATTCAAACATTTGAAATATATAAAATAACAGATAAATTAAAGGCGACTTACTTTTCGAAAGTTATTGTTATGGGTCATTTGACATATTTGAGTTTAGATTTAATATAATGAGTTTCAGCTAATTTATCCAATATCCATATTTCGCGATATGTAGTATTAATGTACTAAAAGTATTATTGTAATATCAAGATACGAAACTATTACTGAATGTGAAGTGGGCCTTAAGTTTCTTACAATCTCTAATACTTTATTTCCAAAATAAATTGGCTTACAGTTTTTAGTACCTAGTTCACAGAAATACCTCCACGCTATCTGATAAGCAATCAGTAACATTCGGTTGTGATCGTATTCTATAATCGCAAATGTAGCAAGTTTACTGAATTGGATTGAATTCTATCTTGTTTATTAAAGATATTATTGTAGAGATCTTGTTGAAACCGCAGCAGCCGTACTGCGTACGCACTCAACAGAAAATCAGAGAATTCATGCAGCACATCACTTGACAAATAATTTTAATAAGCTAGTTGATTTGTTTTAAAAAACCGGTTTATATCAATCTTCACCGTCTGTTATTAATATCAATCATTCATTACATAGTAAAGATCTATTTTACATATTTATAAACTAATCTAAAGTTTCTCACCGTGACGCTCGGAACTGTCATTGGCTCTTCTGGTGATGTCATCTGTATGATACCTAGTAGATTTATTTGTGATATTTCGAAAATGAATCTATGTTTACATATTAATATTATTTTGTCTAAAATCAATCAAAATAATACAATTAGCTTTATGCGTGAATATTACATAAAGCGATTTAGATTTCACAAGTTTTTATAAGACAAAACGTTACGTTATAATTAAATTGTATATTTTCTCCTACAGCCGACGACAATTATTTTTAAAATAACTAGTCCCAGATCATAAAAAATAAACATTCCGAGTGCAATGATCTGATAGGAAAACATCTTTGTACCTAGGAATTCTATTTATTTTAGATTAAATTTTTAGTTACTTAATGGACATTTTGAAACCTGCTTTTAAATTCAAAGCTCATCTGATTATAATTATGTATTTTATTTTTTAAATATATTTAGTGCAAAAGATATAATAAATCTTTACGAAAATGCATAAATTATGGAAAAGTGAACCTACAAAAAAACTAAAATATTCATGTGCAGTCACCAATCCGTCTTCCTTATGGAGAATCCTGTAGCAAAAAATAAATGCGCTGTAGATCCTACGACATTTTCAGAAAATTATTAGTGATGATAAAGGAAAATAAATCGAAAATATGTACCTAATCTAAGTACCTACTGAACTTATTTATAGACATCATCAAAGTTTTTGTAAGAAAAGCAATTTGAGAAAATCGTGGCCATTTTTCATGAGTTGTTCTTAAGAGAAAGAACAAGTATTGCACAGCACGCGCGGTTGTATATCATTGAATTTTCCTCGGTTATTTATTTATTTATTAAAGGGTCGCGCAATAAATTGCGTTAAGTGGGGGCGGAGGAGCCCCGTTGCGCCCCGCGGGAGCCGCCATAACTCCGGGAAAAACGCGTCGGGCCCATAAGTGCCTTTCTACAACACTACCAAGGCTATATTGCCTCAAAATAAGGGTTGCGAGCCGTGTTCACGGTAAATTAATAACTAGCTAAATATAATCGAGGCCCGTGTTTTGCAAAAATAAGAGTATAATTTATACTATATTTTGAGCTGAATCAGGATGTTCATATTTATGGAGCTCACTTACGATCCCACGTATCATATATAATGTTTAGGATAAAATAAATAATGATATCACGTAAACTATTTTATTGAAAACGGTTGGGCACTGATTGTTGTTGTGGCAGAAAAGTTCTGAAGTGGACAATAAAGCGACGTTCTGATAAAGGTTAGACCGGTCTAAGTGACGAAACCTGAGGATAGGCCTACGGCAGCAGTAGATGACTCAGTCGGACTCAGTAATAACTACGATATATTAGCATAATTTTCAGTATAATTATAATCTCCCATAAGTTGCGACATATCCTATTGCTTGCGGCGCGGCTTGACTTCAGATTTTCATAACGCCTTTTTATACGATGGCTCCACTGTCAGCCATTGGCTGATTGTGCTAGTTTTAATTATTAATTAATTATTATTATAATAAGAATGTTCAATATAAACATTTGCCTGTTGTACATAGAAACCGGACGGTCTCATGCGTGATCATACTCGTACATCCTGACAAACAGGACGTATGAACACTAAGCTTTACAGTTATTGGATGAGCTTATCAAACATTGACCCCAATTCTGCTGTCATTTGCCTTTAGCTTTATATAAATAGTTTGGCTTTATATTTAGAGACTAGCTTTCCCTAGCGCGGTTTCACCCACGTTAAGTTATATTTTTGGGTAATACTCTGCTTCCGTCGCCAGTAGCGGTATAACACATAGCGTATGACCTTCCCTCAAACACTAGGCTATTAAACGCAAAAAGAATTATTGAAATCCGACTGGTAGTTCCAGAGATTAGCACGTTCAAACACACAAACAAACTCTTACGCTTTATATATTAGTATTGATGTAAGCTTCAGTCTTATAGCTGATGATCCTGAGTAATCTAACTAAATTCAAAATACCTCTAGTATTGTTAAATAACTTATTAGCTTCTAAAGTTCTAACATTACCTATATTGATTATAAAATGTCTCTCAAGCTATATAAGAAGTATTTATATACGTAAAACAACGACGAGAATACATTTGTCATTGCCGTAGAAGTTCTTGATATTTTTTTGTAAGAAATATTGAAGCAAAGGCGTGTGAGGGCGGGAACGGGCGTGGTACTACCACAGCTCCATTATCGCTACCACGGTTATCAAAAACACATTTTTCTTCATAAAAACCAACATGTAATTAAGGCCCAATGGCCAATATGTGTTGTAGAAATTAAATTATGGATCAGTGAGTCATTGATCTGACTTTATTTGTGGACATGGAATTAAGAATATTGATTTTTAAATGTGAATTATGTTCCTGTAATCAAATTATTGCTTGTGTAGAAAAAAACAATATTTATATGTCTAAGTGGGCAGACTTTTTACAAGGCGGACCGATAACCTTAGGAATTGATTAGCTACATATTTGTAACATATTTAGGCCTAGTCGCCTCGCACGACATTCACAAATAGAAAACCATTTCCTACACGAATAGCAGACGGGGTAAGATTTTCTTTGTCCGTGGTTTCGTCAAATTATAAACATAGAAAAAGATGCATAATGCCTAAAAGATAGATGACCAAAAGAAATTTTGTGTGGATGCGTTTAATAAAAATAATACATAATATGGATGCCACACACCACTGTGACGATAGGTACGACTTACCTAACGAAGCATCTGCTCGCCAGCCATCCCAGGCAATATAAAAAAGAAAATCACTGAATGTATCAGTAAGTAAAATCTCTTAATTTATCCCCATACAATTTCACAATAATATTATATCTATATGATCTAAGTAATTATCGTACGTTATTCAGTTTGCTCAATATCACTGATTGGGCTAATCTTGATAACGACCCTCGCAATTGCAGCTTTACTTCGATATATTCACATTTTTCACTGATCACCCCTCTTGTTTACCCACAATGTCAATAATATAGTCATTTCCATTCAATTATGTGTGTTTTTCTTCAATTTCTATGAATATAAATAATCTTACTCAGTATCGTACTTAATTAAAAAAGATAATTGGTATTATTTGTATTCTATTTGGTAGTTTTTAGGTAGGACTTACTCAGCGGGGAAAAACAAATACGATAATGAGAGATAGCAGGATGTTTTAATTTCTTTTAATAATTTCAGAAGATTGTGTTAATAGTTACCATAAAACTAATGTGGTCGTCCTGATTTTTCATATTTGCAGCCCTATGGCATCCGCTGTTAAAGATAAGCCTGCCGCATTATGGAAGATTTGTCATAATCGCAACGCTTGGCGAAGAAGAAAATAGCGTCATTGCTATATAATATTTAAATATTAAAGAAGAGATAAGCAAGATTTAAACGACCTAAGACATTGTCTACGCTTTGAGAGTTTTCAAGTTGTTCCTTCGTTCGAGCATACCGGGGCCAATCGTAGCCAGCGAGCCGCCCACAAAAACAGATCAAAGTAGCCGCGCAACACGAATCAAACGCGACAAATTACTTCCATTTTCAAAATAAACCAATCGAATAAAAACTACAAGAAGTTTAACCTCACGAGAAACTCACCACGACTAATTGAACGTTTTAGATGGCGTTGTACTAAGTTTACTCGATTTTCAAGTGGTATATTAAACTGGTGGAACTGTTAAATTCATTAGAGATTTTGTGTAGGATTTTTAAACATAGTAGATAGGTACTGACAATATCTGAAACTTACATACGTATCTACTTTCTTCTTTATTTATCCACTCATAATAACTCGCGTCAAGTATAAGCACTATATACCAACAAAATTGAAGTCGACGTTATAAACATGGAAATTATGGACTCAAAATAATTAGAATACCCTTTAAATGAATTACATTTATTTCTATAAAAATCATCTATAGTTACATTTGCAAGTAAGTCCTTAACATTTAATTTTTATTCTGATAGGCACATCAGTTTAATGCAGTCTGGAATATCAGTGTGTACACCAGTCAAAAACTTAAACATGATTTTAGTTTGGGTTAGTATCAAATACGATCATGTAGTTCGTCAAAGGAGTCACAATTTTATTATTAAAATTGGCATGCCAAATCGCACAATGTTGCCTCGACATTTTATTTGATGCTTTGCAACCTTTTGATAATAAACATCAAAATATGCTGGAGTCAAAGCAAAAAGGTCTGAGTGGGACAACAGTTGTATTATATAGAGTCCGTTTCTAATCGGTTCGATTTCATTCGGTTTTTGTCGTAGCATGAGGTATCACCGGCATCATTCGCTCTCGCCACATCTTATTATTAATTACCTTCTTTTATGTCTACGCGTAACAATCGATCGGCTTGATTAAAATATCTAAATAATAGATAGACATAATGACTGATATCGAGATGGTCGTACTGAGTCAGCATCATTTATATATCATTATACCTGTAGTACTATTATAAGATCATACAATTAATACAGACAGCATTAAACATCCAAAATCAGCGTACAAAATGAATTTATTTAAAATTGTGATATGTATATCTGTAAGGAAATCAATAATGTCGAGTTCATGTTAATTACAGTGCCCTACCAGGTACTGCAATAAGAATGCATTAAACTGCATGCACGCAACACATAGCCTGCGCGTGCATACGGCGGACGTGTATAAATTGCTCAATTTGGCTTGCTGCAAACGGCATATTAAATTATTATCGCGTATGTATGTAGGTTGTTCGGCTACCTTCATACGCTCGTCACCGCGGGGATGCTCCCATAGCAAGCAGCTAACATACTACTATTACAATACTAAATGTTAAGTATTCCTGTGAAATGTCTACGAATTATTGTGAATTTCTTTGGATATGTCGGACCTCCTCTATCACTGACTTATATAAATAAATAAAACTTATAAATACAAGCAGGGGTTCGTTTGATATTTTGTTATTTATGTACGATTATTTATTGGCAATAGTAAAGACGAGTAAGAGTCTGTTCTATCTGATCCAGATGTCTGCGACTGTCACCACGTAAACGAAGAGAAAACTCACTTTTGGATTTGAGCTCAAATTTGTCCTGTTACTTGTTTATAGCAATACCTAAATTGTAAGTGATACATTAATAGCGTTTATTTAATAATAAATCAAAATCTTCATTGACCCTATACAGCCGAATAACAATATGTAAAGAAACACTGCTTAACTACAAAATACGGTTTAAACTAAGCACAAATTTATGTAGTCTCTGACTCCTAAACAAGCTTTATATTCCTGTATCTTAGAAAATCTTAAATTTTATTTGTTTTTTTAATGTTTTTATTATAAATTGTTTTTAAACCAATACTTTCCTATTAATAACACACACATACCTACACAGTGTTCCGTTAAGCAAAGCCAGTTAACAAGAAAATGATAATTATTGAAGTTAACACCTTGACTTATCATTAAATACGTTTCCATTATTTATTAGTTAGCTAAGTGTAATGGAAGGTCAATTAGTTTTTCTTCAAGTATCTATAGCATAATGATCTTTTTCTCACATATATCACTTTAAGGTGTAGTCCCCTGTAATTGAATATGTATGCCATTAGCGTACAAACTAGTTATATAATTTCTTTCTTTGGGATGGTGTTAGAGACAGCCATGATGACAGTTTGTACGGCTTATACAGGCTGTAATTAAGCTTTTCCCGCTTAAAGTTACATGAGCAGCTCAAATTCTAAAATACAAATAAGCAATATGATTTGTACATAGGACTGTTATTTATTTCAAGGAGATAAATCATACTTAGTGAAATGTAGGACTGTCTACGTCTTCACAGAAGGCTTTAATATTTTGATTGGTTTCTACAACAATGACTTCTCATCAGACTAGACACGAGCATCATCAAGCTTTTTTAAGACGGATCTGCAATTTCATAACATTTATTATAAGTCTAAGTTTTTGTAGTTTGCCTCATCGAATGTCAATTTTGGCGAGAATTGTAGGAGGTGTTTCCTGTTCAACAAACGTATTTCGGCTGATATGATGACGATATCAATTATTTTAGGAATTAGGACAATTGAACGACGTAAAATCATAAACTAAATTGTATATTATAATTATTATTTAATAGGAGAGGTGTGCGTTCACTCTCGCTCAACACAGTCGGGATACTGACTTGTAACCGAACAGTTATTTGTGTAAAAAGGTTCTTATGAAAGGACTTTAAAACTAAAGTAGGACACATATATTTTTTATTTTATTTCAACACGCCCCAATAGAGTCCGTGGTAAAATAAAAGTATATATAAAACCTGCTAGATCGTCACTATTTGATTAGGTACTTGCCCTATCTCTATAAAAAAATAGAATACCTATGCATTAGCCTTCACCATAGTGACACTCCAATCTTAAACGCTGTATAAAGCATTAAATAACAGATATACATAATTACCTACATACAAATGGAAAACGTTCGAATCCGAATCTAATTTCATTTGAATGGTTGAGCAAAAAAGTCGATCACAACCGATTGTCGGCGCTTCACAGACGATATCAATAGTCATCGGGATCGACGACGTGTCCGACTCGGAATCGAATTAATTACTCTTACAGTTAGGGGCAAGAGGTGAACAGGTGATTTTTTTATGCTATTATGTTCAATTCATTGGTATGTGATTAATTCTGTTTTATGTAGCGTAAGTATATAATATAGCGAACTGGCTGTAGGTCAACTAGGCTGACTTCATGTAATGTTGACTTTTCATAAGCATCATACTTTATGATCAAAATGAAATAAATGCTTTGACTTTGACTTTAGCGCAATCGATATTATGAGTAAATTTGTATTTGTCGCCTTAGTTAAGGCAAGAACGCCCCTAGGGTTTACCCTGAGAACTATATTAATGAAAATTTCGCTGTCACTGGTAAGACATAATGACGTATGAAGTGAGAAACATATTAAAACTCTCCTACTACTGAAATAAGGTTGTGCCCCTGAAAAAACTATAAAGTAAATCGTAATTTTAGGTATTTAAAATAACCATAACTATTCAGTAATTGAGCTTTCATAAAAAATATTGGCCGACGGCTTAGCTAAAGAAACAAACTATACTTATAAATTTATTTTATTTATTATCATTAGATTATCGAAGCATTTTCACCCAGAAAATTATTTTAATAAAAATTCTAATTCAATTAACAAACAGGTATTTCAAATTTCTAAAAATCTTAAGTATAATCACTAGATAAGAGATTTGGTATTCACATAATTACAATTGATTAAAAAGTTGATATTATCGTCAAATTTTTTTTATGTAAAAATGAACAGCGCTCCTAGTATTTACTTTGAGAACTAAATCTGTCATATACTTCTACGAGATAATTTTCTTGTAGAAGTCTTTATTTAGGTAATTCAAGATTTAATAAAAGTACCAAAGATATAAAAAACTACTAAGTATTATATACTCTACTATTGTCGATGGAGATAATAGATTTAAAACACGATAAAACGAGTAAATACTATTTTCCCGTAGCGCGCACATTAGGTTGGCTGGTATTATTCTGACGTCTATCATATCTATATTTTACGTTGTCATTGTAAGTAAAACACGTTAAAAGACAAATCACTGGAATAAAGTAGTTTTGTAGTTATCTAGGATCTACGCTCCTACGCTCGTAGTAGTAGCGCGCTGTACGCTGTATACATTAGACATCAACGAGTTCGACAGCGTATCAAATGTCATACAATAAACACCTTTGAGCCTAAATTTTACGTTCAAATAATTAACTTTACTTCATTATCTTATGAATTCTAATGATTTGAATAAACATCTTAAGAATTAAGCTGCTGCCATGGTTAATACCAGCATTTCGAGACTTTAAATTATTTGTGCTTTATTTTTAAAGGCCCATATTACTGTACTAGCTTTCCGCGGCGCGGTTTCAACCACGTCTTTGTTTACTGCTCTGCTCCCATCGCCAGTAGCGTGATGTTACATAGCCTATAACCTTCCTCGAGATCTGGGCTATCATACGCAAGAATTTTTCAAATCCGACAGATAGGTTCAGAGATTAGCGCGTTCAAACAAACAAACAAACTCTTCCGCTTAATATATTAGTATAGATTAAAAGAGTAATTATAATATAAGGCCTTGAAAAATGTCACATTGATATCTATATGTCCGTTTCAATAACTTACCTTGCTTATGAGTTTAAAAAATCCTATCTTTTCTATTCTTGGTATTGTACTGCATTTAAAAACCTTAAACAATTGCCAAAAAAAAATCTCATATAAAAGGGTACCTTTTGAGTGAGATCAAAATTATAAAAATTAAGTTATGTATGTACTCGTTTCACACAAGTGTAAACAGTTAATAAATAGGTATTATTAGTGTAAAGTAATTATTATCACTTACAGATCTTTCTTTATTTAAATTATTTTTATATAAACTTCATTGCAATAATTTTATGAATATTCTTAACAAGCGTATAATATGATCAATCGACGCAGCTACCTTTTATAAAAAATAAAGAGACAATGTCATACAGGTACTTATGTTAAAGCTAAAATGAAATATAACGTTATCGAGAAGAAGGAGAGGAGCGTGGTTGCGTTGAGTGGTAAAATTGTATTTCATACAAAAAACTGTAATTATTTGGCGATTAAAAAGAGTGGCGTGAGTTTCTTGCCAGTTCTTCTCACAGCTCTACCTCGTCAGCGAACTGGCTGTAGGTTAATTAACTGACTTCATGTGATGTTGACTTTTCATAAGCATCATACTTTATGATCAAAATGAAATAAATGCTTTGAGCTTGAGTTGTGTGTCGGATTCTGTATCATTTAATTGCCTTTTTGAGTAAGTGTAGTATTTACTCATCCTCTTGAACGCTTAAAACTCAAACTCACCTCGGATGCTAAGTCCGTTAAAGTAAACAGTATAAAACTAGATATATACAAGTAAACTATTAAATTGTGGCCTATTGACTGTATGATCATTGGTCTAGGAAACACTCCATTTCTTCCCTTGTTCACATACACTCATTTATGATTAAATCTGGTATTCGATGATTTATAAACTCGTCTAAGTAACCTCTTGTCTGCAATATAAGATGTACTTACTGGAGCAAAAACACATATCTAACTGTTTGATTCGTATTCATTACAAGGTACCTAGATTTTTGAGAATGAGAATGAGATAAAAGAATAAGAATTTCGCACTAGTTTTGTGTCATGGGGCAGTTAACAAACATACCTACAATTATTAACAAATACATATTTATGGATAAAACCTTATACATAGTAGTCGCATGTACTTCTTGTTTTAGACAATTATATTTAACTGCCTATGTAATTAATAAAAGCGGTAATTCTTCATTAGATGCAGAACGGTTTTAATAGGCGTGTTTCATCTTTTGCAATAGGTAAGGATTATTAAAAACAATTTTTTGATATTGTTTATAGGGTTAGGGTCGCGGCCGGTGCCGAAGCACAGGCATCGCCATCTGGTGAGCTACATTTAATAATAGCGATGTCCCGCGGAGACATTGTCCGCGGTAATTTGTAGCTTACATCACTGACGAAAACTCACAAATAAATAATAACGTTATTTATTTTAATGAAATATCTGCCCTCAGTGTAGAATGAGAGGGCGCGCCATTGTCCTACCTGGAGTCCAACTGTGATATCGTGTTATTGCTGTAATTTAAAATACGTAATCATTAAGTTCACAGCTCGAGTACTATAAACTGTGACTCTTGTATTTTTTTTTGTTTTAAAAATGAACATCGCAAAAAAAATTATCACGAAACACTTAACAGCAGGCTATATACATAATTATAATCGCATTGCAGCAATACAAAAAATATCCGAATCGAATTCTACAGCATGCTATCTGTCACCAAGCGGATGTTATCCAGCAGTCTTCCAATAAGAAGCTCGCAACACTAATAAGAAGAATGCCGTTCCAACTACAAAGTACCGATTTAATTCTAACGAAGTGAATAAATCGAAGGAGATCATGCGTATAAAAACATTTTGTGGCGGATCGACACAGGTAAATGTCGCAAAAACCATATTGCGTGAGAAAAGCTACGCGATAAAAATATATTAAATTAATCACGAGAGATCGTGCTGCGGATGAAAATAAATGTTGGTAAAAATAAAAGTGAGAGAGGCGCGGCAGGCTGCGCGAGCGCCAATGTGCGCGACGACATGCGCACCGCCCCCGCGGCCTCCCGCCATCGCGCACCTCCCGCACTGTCCCGCAGTCTCCACGCCGCCGCTGCACCGTCGCATGCGCCGCATGCGACTTTTTATTCAATACCTAATTGCCAACTACAGATGGTATATCAAATTAATTATGTTAATTATTTTTGGAGCGCCTCACTCTGTTCCGGTACATTTAGGTTTTTAATTAGAGATAGGTACCATGAAGAATGCATGTGTCAATAAATAAAGTGAATTAAATGTAAAATTTTTATTATAATATAAAATTATATTTTTTTATAATGTCCATGCAGTCATAGGTCACAAACTGTGGAAATAAAGGTAACTAAAATATAAAATTAAAATTTTGTCGTAATAGAAAATATTATAACTTGAATTTAATTATTGTCCAATTATATTAGGAATACCTAATAATTTATTTGTTTGTAAACTAATTAAATTTAAACTAAACATATCTTAAGTTTTAAAATAAATAAATACTTAAATCTAAAATAAAGTTGAGTACTTATCCAAAAGGTATTGTGAATAAAGCATAAAGGCATAATCAACATTACTAATCAAAATAAAATGCTGCGAAAAACAAAACCGTGTAAGTAGGTAGGTATTTGGTGTGCTCAACACGACAACGCAGCGTGACGCGTATTAAATTAAAAGCGACGACATGTGTTTTCCTTCCCACAGGAAAATACATTAGCCGAAACATTTTCCGGGCGCCACCCGTCCTCTTTGCACCTACGCTTCACGAGATTATACTGACAAGGAGCTCCGATATGGCGCCCTCGAAAGTTAACAGCGAGCTTTCAACGTAAATCTGATAAAGCGAACACATTACGACACAAACACAAAGAAATTTTCTTCGTTATACCAACGTTTCGAGATTGCCGAGAGCAGTGTACCCCACTCGACCACTATTCTACAGCTTGAGTTAGAGAAAGACGGCGATACTTCATCCGTTTTCACATTGAAATTGGTACTATTGGATGAAAAAGTGTACGACGTCCCGCCCTTCTCTCCGAGTGCAGGGCTGCGTTCGCGCGTCCGGACCCGGTTTGTACAAAATATTTTCTAAGCAGTATGTCGGCTGTGTTGAGGGGCGGCGACGCGGGAGCCCGCAGTCATGCTGAGAGCCTCAGCGGAGTCAGTGGACACACGTCGCGAAGCTTTTCATCGGTACGAGAAAAAATCGTTGCGTGACAATTTGTCCAAAAAACTTATGTTCCATACGAGACGGCCGGCTATCGTAGACGACTGTAACTCTAACACCAAAAGGTTATAACGATGCGCCAACACCTGTGATACTAATTACATTACTTGTATGAGGATACTGAAATACCTATATTTTGTATACATACCCATATGTTCAGTGAAGTGTTTTGATATTATCTTGTGTTAATAAATCAAACTAACAGTGATTTATGTATAAGAGAACGCAGACGTCCTGAAAACTGGATTTCAACAAATTGCAAGTAAGCTTGTTTTTATTATCGCGTAGCAACTATGTGTCCTTAATCTTTGCTATTTAATATAACCTAACTAAAACAAAAAATATTGGTTACATATTAATTTTTATTTATTATTTTTTATTAATTAATAAATTAATATGTAGTTAAATATAGAGGTAGCTAGCCATCCAATATCTATTTTTTTTAAACATGTTAATAAAGAAAAATACAGAGTAGGGTAGTCCTCCTATGATCCACTTCCTATCACTAAATTTACCACAAACGAATGGACGTTATACAATTTTTTTTGCCATTTTTTTAAGTTTATGATATTCAAAACAATTATTTAATTAAGTATGTTTTAAATAGGATAAACGGTAATATAGTGTGATCTTATGATTTTATACTAGACCTTTAGATGAAATACACATTTTCATAGTGTTTATCTTCAGGTAACAGTCACAAAGTTTCAAATTGACAAATCACAGCTTGCACTTTTCCATTGAAGTAGCAATATCATAGTTAGAATCATAAATCAAAACCAGACTTTAACCATAACCTAAAAAATGATAATAATTATCGTTACCTGTTAATGCCACGAGGAAGTTTTCATTTGATTTCTTGTCAAATGACGGCAAATATTAGGTACTAGCTTCCCGCGGCGCGGTTACACCCGCGACTTTGCTTAATGCTCTGCTCCCGTTGCCAGTAGCGTGATGTTACATTTCCTATAACCTTCCTCAGGAATTGGGCTATCATACGCAAAAAGAATAATTTAAATCCGACTGGTGGTTCCAGAGATTAGAGCGTTCAAACAAACAAACATTTCTGCTTTATATATATGTATAGATATGAGTTACAGTGTTCATGTCAACTTGCACTACAACAGTACTATCAATGTAACATTACGCCTTATCATCGAAGAGATAAACAGAGGTGCACTATACTCAGAGTTTAAAAGCTATTATATGCTGGAGGTTCGAATTCACTTCGCTTCGGTATCAAAAGTTTCATTCCATTTCACAACAAACTCCTACGGAAAATATCATAGCAATAGTGTCGTATTGCATCATTCAGATTTATGAAGGAATTTAAAATATTGAAATTCTAAAAATGAATAAAAATAATATGTTAAACATAATAAAATATAGCCTTTGTTACCCGTCTTATTTGTAGCTTTCTAAAGGTGAAATCACAAATCGGTAACGTAAATTTTTTGTTAAATCGTTGCAAACAAACAAACAAACTTACAAAATATTAAATCTTTTCTCTTTGTAATGTTAGTTTATATAGTAAAGGGTAAGCCTATTGCTGCTGGATACAAATTTCAATAGTGAGTTTGTGTGTGTTAATTACTTATTCCCCATCACGTACTAGCAAAGTACTAGATACAACTTAGTGCTTATAGGTATACATACACTAATGGAATTATTCGACTAGATGTTGGCGGTCAAACCATTACAAAAGAAATCTTTTTTGAATTACGTGTAGTACTTACTTTAGGTATTTATAAAAGTTACAAGAGTTACAAATCAGTTTCATAAAATTGATTATTAATTTAAATTTCATTCATTTATCATTACTATAAAACATAATATTAATTAAAAAGTAAGTTTTTCTTAATTAATTATATTCATTTAATATCGTAAGTACTTATTACGTACGCTTTTGCAATGTAAATCATATTTATAAAAATCTGTGATTTAGCGTTAGTAGGTAAGTACCTAAATAAACATCCTGTGTAAAGCTCAAATATGAAGTCAGAGAAACTTAAATACTGCACTACATTTTTAATACTGCATTCTATTCAGAAACTATGCAAAAATGAAATTTGGTTCTAAAAGACTAATATTATTTATAACCTGAACAGGTACTGGCTAAAATAATATTGTACTTTATAAAATTATTATGCGCTTTAAAATTTATGTTATTTTTCATAAATATATATGATTCCATAACCTTTTAAGCGTCTCTGTCTATTCTTATAAAGGTAAGCAAGTTCGGCCACTACAAATGCTTGTGTACAAAATAAATAAATTAAAAAAAGAAGATTCAATTTAAATAGTTGTCCATAAGTCTCTGTTTTCTTAATTACAACAACTTTGAGAATCTTGACAATCAGCCATTTAAGGATACCTGCAAGGGAGTTAATTACTTTGTCCATTACGAGTATGAAGGTAGCTATTTAGCTCTTATTTACTCATCCAAATTGGTCAATCGCCAATAAAAAGTATCCAAACTAAATACCAAAGCAAAGACATTTATAATTGTTGACAATAATATTTTTTCATATTATATTCGATCTATAACATTTTATAAGAAAATGGGCATGCCAACCGTTCTTTTCGGTTTAACTTTTAAAATATCTTGACATCATCACTATAAAAAGAGATAGAGTATTCTTCATTGCACTGCATGCATTGGTTTTGCTAATGGTGTAATACCCGCAAGCGGTCTACTCGATGGTAACCTCAAAAACTTTCTAGTCCTGCTTCTGCCACTGCGCTGCCACTGCACAAAAAAGAAAATATCGTCGATGCTACGGCGCAGGCACTATATTTTCTGATGCCAAAAGAGAGCTTACTTTCTTCATTGTTTTTACTTGCATTAAACATACTCCTTTCTATTTTTGTCTTAAAGAATTTTTCTGTTTTTCTGTGCATTATATTCAGTTATTCAAAGTGTACATGATATATGATTTAACATTTAAATTTATAGATTGCCGACGCGATTGACTATAATAATAAAAGAATGAGATAATAGGCACTTTATCAATATGTTAGCAAAGGTAAACTAAAAGTAGATACCTAAAACGGTAAACAATTTCTTTTATTAACATCATTTATTTACATAATTTGATTATATTCTTTATTATTAGTTAAACAATGCAATTCTTTGCAAAACACAGGCGAAATAAAAACGAATTCTTTTAAACATTGTTATATTAATAATTTTAAACACGAAAAACAAAACGAGATTACAAAATGACTATTCGTCAAAAACTTAACGACGTTAATACTTATTTATAGTGTATTTATTATTTAGTAATTCATACAATTTATATTATAACATTGCAAGAGATTAAGTATATTTTACACAGTTTAGTGATAGGAATAAGTTGGTAGGTAATAATTTTTTTTATCATAACCTAATCACGGACGGTTATTGATTATCTTTCATTTATTTTTGAAGAAATAATGCATTAGAAAGCTTGTTATATCATTAAAGACAATTTTGTGATTTAACACAACAACAAAATAAAATCCAGAATTATTTTACAATAATGGCGAATGTCCATAGACGTTGTCACGCCAAAATAATGTTTAAGTTGCACTACCTAGTAGCTTAATGAAATGAAATGAAATGAAATATGTTTATTCATATAGGTTAATTAAATTAACGCTTATGAACGTCAAAGTTTACAAAATGTCAGCAAATTAATCTACAGCCAGTTCTCTGACGAAGTAGAGCCATGAGAAGAACTGGCAAGAAACTCAGGCCACTCTTTTTAATCGCCAGGTTATTACAATGTTTGTAAGTTACAGTTTCAAGTAGCATGCAAAGTGACGCAGGCAATACAGTTAACTCTACAGATAATTAATATTTAAAAAATTAAAAAGTAAAATGTGTGCTTTACAGGCTTCCTCAATTTGCATATTGCTACAAAAGGTAAAGGCAACATGTGAACTGTGATAAATGTTTCTATCTAGGTATTATATAAACTGTTAATTTTTGGTATAAGTATAAAGTAAGATGAACTTAATTAACTACAGGAGTTCACAATGTACCTCTATTTCACAAATCACAAAGTATACTAAGTATACAATTTTAACAAAACAACAAACTTAATACCCAAATAAACATTGTAACAATAAAACTCAATCCCAAGCTATTTTCACAAAACTGTTTTTGTAAAATGTAAATCAAGCTTTTTAAAATTGCCATTTTATTAATTGCCAAAGTTATAATAAATAATCCATAAACAACGCGACATATAGTCATAAGTTTGATTTATAGGAACATTAGGAATTTCCTTTAATACATGTATTGACTCACTATCTTTTGAAAGTTCTTCATTAAGCCGGCTAAGCGATGTCAGTAACCTGTAACCTGTTAAAACTTACTTATCAGGGATAATCATGAACTATTAACTCTAAGTTTCATATGTATGCGAATTTATCCCTCCCTAAAATATATCCTTAAAACCTAAATATGATGTACTAAATTTCTATAACTTAGCTGTAGAAACTGTTAGTGCCTAGTTAACTTACCTACTGATCTACAAAAGTCTCATTACATACATTAGTGACGGTAGCTTTTCATGAATTTGTTTCTTGATTTTATAACTGAAGTGTCCCTTATTTCTTATTTCTAGTTTCGATAGATTATATTTTAAATAATTCTGTTGTTTTTGTTCTTTCATGACTATGGAGCATGGTCCTAGGTAAAACTTATAATAACCCCAAAATGTCATTTTAGGAAGAGTTCTTTATACACTAGAGGTCTAATTCTTTTGGCTGAAAGTCTAACATATTCTTAGTAAACGTAGCTATGACATATACTTCTCTTCAACCAGGAAGGTATGTAGAGAAATTAATTTCACCAAATTTAAGATACTACAGTACCTTTACCGTTTTTGCTCACACGTTGAAAATATGTTTGATGAATGTAATAAAATTAACCGGTATGGAGTCCGACGCCGGAAAAAGTTGCACTGAAAAATTTTCTAAAACAAAAATGGGACCTCGAGCGCCGCGGAACATTTTCATCAAATGAAGAAAAGGAAAAATATTTGCTAACCTTTCTCATTTTAAGGGACAATAAAAGAGTAAAACGAGTGAATCATTTGTTTGTTTATAATTTAATTTTCGCGCTTTCTGCACTAGCAATACTGTACAAAGGCAGTGTATGAGTACATGTGAGGTGCTGCTGCTATTGCAACAAAACAATTACAATACCAGCAACGCGTTTGTTTTCAGACGTAAGCTTCGGTAACCACATACAAAGTAAGCTTTATTATGCAGCAGTTCAAAACTGCAGACATTAGGTCTAATATTACATTTATTTGGAATCAACTGTGTAATGGTATTAGGAATTTCTGTTGGGAAATGATTAGCACCAGCCTGAATTTGAATTTTACTAAGTGAATATATTTCCTATTTCATATTTATTATATCTCGTCTAGTCTCGTTAATTAGGATGTTTAATTAAGTTCTATGTGTTAGTCCTGTATTGGTTAAGGTCTTGCAAAATTTGAGTTTGATACACCTCTTTTTAAGACTTTCAAATAAATCGATGCTAGAACCTTACACTAAGGTTCTTTATCTACTGAATACCGATATAAACAATGAATGCAGAGGTCATATTTAATTGGATATATCGTAAGTATGTTGTAAATAGGCATATAAAATTTGTAATCGTTGAATTTGAACCGTCGCGTCGCGTCGGCGTCGGCAATAAAATATATGCAAATGTTATTGTTGATGAGATTTTGATGATCAGAGCATCGTCAAAATCTCTTTTAAATGGCATAAACGTAAATTAATTTTAGTTTAATTTTCGTTTGATTATGAACAATATTCATAAAGTCACACTAACAATAAAAGTAAACAAATCTGGAATATTAATTATGACTCCTTATTAGTTTATGTTTGTAAAAATTCCCCTGATCACCGTTAAGTTTAATGAGATTATGACTAATTTCTAAAAAACTGTACCAAATGTACCTGAGACAGCTGCAAATTGTCCCCAACATATATTTACCGTTCCAGAACCGTTGTTAAGCTTATAATTCCAACAGATTAAGACGCAAAATGCTTTGACAGATGATATTGATATAAAACGGGTTATTTTTGTAATCCTATTGGTCCATGGCCGTCTGTTGAGATCTGTCAACCCGTTGCTTTGTGGTGATGCGACCACGCGGCAGGGAGTCGCGCAGATAATGTACCGATTAGATGGAGATCTGAAAGGTACCACATTGTTTAACAAACTCAGGTAGAGCTCCGCCGAGTCGAGTGTGTTAAACAATACATAAACAACATTATTTTCAAATAATGCGATTATGTAGACGCCTACAAAAAAATAATAATGTACAGTTTGCTTGATTGACAGTTCAAGTTGCTCACTAAATATTAGGAGTGATGAGAGGATTAGTGAATGTTGAATTCACTCAATAAATACTCCTTTTTACATCGCATGCTAAATATATCGTTTATGTTCTTACTTAATACCATCGTCATTTCATATATTAGCATAAAATTAATACATAAGCATTACATCTAAATGTTTAAACACCTATTTTATGTTACTTTTTTTATATTAGCCTACCAAAGTGACTCCACCCCGCCTGATGGTAAGCAGTCAGTGGAATCCAGAAGTGGTGGCCACCAAACCAAAAGTCATCGTCTTAAACTGCTGCTATGGTGGCCTCTAATATTTGGCCAAATAGTTGGATATGCACACCTATGTACCCTTTCGGGGATTAAAAAGGCTTCAAGCTATGTATGTATGTATGTAATCATCAGACAAAGTAATTTTCCCATTTCTATTATTGGTATAGATAGACTAGACATTATTAAGGTATTGTCTGTTTAATTAAAAGAGTATAATTGATATATATAGGTATATAGTAATATCTACATTAATAAACAATATTAAAAGTTATAATTATTTTATTAAAGAAAAAGAAACAACATTAATTTGTCAGTTTTGACAAAGTAGTAAACGTAAACGGTAGTAGATCCACGCTGGTTTCAGCATAAATGGGCCGGATGACCGAAGAAGTACTACCCTCTCATAGAAGATCTACGTAAGAGTAGTAGTATCCGTACTACTACGTTTCGTTCGGTGAGTGAGAGCGCCGGAGACCCAATTTTCCCCTTTCCTCTTACCTCACCTCCCTCCTTTCCTTCCCCTATCCCATTAATTCCCAGCCGCCATAGTGGAGGTCACCATACCAGCAGTTTAAGACGATGGCTTATGGTATGATGGCCACCACTTCTGGATTCCACTGACCGCTTACCAAGTTACCATCAGGCGAGGTGGAGTCATTTTGAAAGGCTAATAAAAAAAAATTATTATAAAATCAATGATAATAATGAAAGAAACACGAATGTAATCGTAAAATAAATTACTTTTATTTTATTCAATTTTCTATAAATTTGTCATCTGGCGGGCAAATATTTAAAAGTCTCTCAGTATTCCATTTTTGTCTGAGGTCTAATCATTGCGTTATTAGGTCAAAGCTTAACCTAATATTTTTATTAAATTGTTTGCCTTTTACTATCTTAGTGTTTAAAAATCAACGGTTACAATAAATGCAATACGACACTTAATATAACTACTTGGACTAATTACAATTGAACAGGAGCACTTTGTACCTCACACTAAACTGAATTAAAATACTGGATTTAAATTAAACTTCAAATATTGATAGCTAGAATATTCTCAACATATAAAAACTCATTCCTACTCTAATTCTACAAGATTTAGATTGTTTTGTCTATTACTGGTGCAATTACCTTATTAGTGTGGCAGAGTTTCATAGCTATTCAATTACACATTACACCGAATGCGAATCGTATTCGCGTCAAGTTATACGTAGCTAGTAGTTATTTTTAAAACAATTATTTAGTCAGTCGAAGTTGGCAATAAAATGTTAGTCGTTGTCTGCTGTCTACGATGGAACTGGTTTTATCATTCATAAAACTATTTTAATAAATTATCGATGCTAAACCTCGGTCATAAAAGAGATTGGAGCCAGCCTAACAAATAAACTAAAATTAAATATACACGAATACAATCGAAATTTTTGTCTCAGGCGTATAAAAGTGTCCTATAAATTTACCCACAGTTTAATTTAATGTCCAAAAGTACCTGCTTCACATTTTTTATTATAAAATGTTCGTCGCCGGTTATGGCTGTACGAGTGTATGCTATTATTTTGAGAAATGATTTTGAATTTGTCTCGGAAGGTTATGATACTTTAAGTTTTGTTCCTTTTGAATTTGACTCGGTAAATTGGAAATAATAAATGTTATGTATCGTCTTTGACAGGAAACGAAACTGCTGCAATCGCCAAATCAAGAATAAAGAGATGACCAGAAAGTGATCAGTCGAAGTAGAAAGTTCACCTGACTTTAGCGTGTCGCAGAGCGTCGGCGACGACGTGGTTTTCGACAAGGTCATCAGCGGGGAGGACCCGCCGCGTGGATGGTGGCGGGCGAATGGGGCTATGCGCCGGCGTCGGCCACCCCCGCCATGAATGCTTTCCTTGAGACCAACCACGCACATCTCGCGTCGTATGGACTGAAGATGTCACCGCAGCCGGCATGCGGCGTAGGCGCGCAGCACCGTGCCGCCGCGCCGCACCCACCGCCGCCACACCACCCGCCTCACTACCAACCCTACCCGCTGCACTCGTACCAGCCGGGGTACCTCCGGGAATATAGCGGCTGCGGCGAGCTATTTCCACAGCAGCCCCTGGAGCAGGGCTGGGAGTGGCGCGGCGACGTTCACTACCAGGGTGCTGCACCGCCACTCGTACCTCACGCCCATACCCACGCGCCGCACGCCTTCCTACGCTACGTGCGAGCGCCACCGCGCCGTGACATGCGCTGTCAGTGGTTGGACCCTGAGCAGCCACCGCCGAGAAAACTGTGCAACAAACTATTCTCTAGCATGCACGAGATCGTTACACATCTAACCGTGGAGCACGTCGGCGGGCCCGAGTGCACGACGCACGCTTGCTTCTGGCAGGGTTGTTCCCGGAACGGTCGACCGTTCAAAGCGAAATACAAATTAGTGAATCACATTCGAGTTCACACCGGAGAAAAACCATTCCCCTGTCCCTTCCCTGGATGCGGCAAAGTGTTCGCGAGATCAGAAAACCTCAAGATACACAAAAGAACGCACACCGGTAAGCTTTAGTCTTAATTAACTTCTAGTCTAGTTAATTTTTTAAAAGCAATTAATTGAAACTGTCACAATAAATCGTTCACACTAGATGAAATAAATTCGTCACGAATTGAAACTAAATGTCTCACGTCCGGTATTCGTTTACTAAGATGTCAGAGCCATTCAACTAGACGAACGCTGATCTGGCGAAACATTTCGATTCTCATTAATTCATAATGAACCGCCCCCCGTAGTCGCCGCCTGTGGCTGACTGATGCCCACTATTGCGATATATCCGAACACGCCTCGACTATAACAGAACCGACACAATGACAACAGACACACAACAAACTATCAAAGAGTATCCTTGTAACGTAATATCGAGCACAAACAACGGAGCTAACGGCCGTCCTATAAATGTCCACGTCGACTTGTGAAGTCTATTTCTCAGTAGGCAAGGACAAAAAGCCGTTTAAGTCAGAACTCCATTTTTCAATTCATTACAAAAGTCGAAAGATTCATCTGAACTGCGTATGTTAGATAGAAAAAAAAACGGCTCGTAAATTAAAATGTCCAGTTGGCCGGGCTCGGCTCCTCGCGTCTTGTCTCTGTCGCACGCTGTACCATTGTTATTGGTAAGGTATTGGTACTTAACTTTAAATATCGATTTTTAAGGGAACGGTCCTGGAATTTGTATAGCGAGAGCGTCGAGGAGCACAGCCAGCTGGTTTTATATTTTTTTCTTCGAACATCTCTGTTTAGTGTTGCATCCAGACTTTTGTCCTGTGCCCCCGTCCGCTATTATCTTATACGGGTCTATGAATAGACCAAACCTTTTTGTGGGAAACTTTGAAGAATTGTTTTATGGATGGCTATAAATTACTCCGAAGGCTGTGTAGAGCCATAGAACGATGGGGTCCGCTGTTGATCATTATGGATTTAATTAGCCCAGTGCAAATATGACAGGGCGATGGGGCTCATGGTCAGGAGACCATAAAATAGTTGATAATGTATTTACGACATAGAAGCCCACCCAATATTAATGTCTATTTAACAGCAGTGGAACAGACATCTTTACTTAATAATAATATTAATAATTGAACTTGTTGGAATGCTGCTCCTTGAATTTCATTTTCATTTAATAAAATTATTCATAATTTATAATTCTGCTATGCTTTTAGCGCATAACAACTAAGCATGATCTAGGTAAGTGAATGACTCTTCAACATATTTGATTGCAACTGTGCTACATAAATTATCTTTTAAATATTTACTTTGTAACTAATAAACGACTATAAATTCTAACAGAATATCTATTTTGCAATTCACGACTCAATAAATCATTAAAAATTAGTACATGGACCATACTGGGCCGTTATATCGTTGGCTTAATTATCAAACTATTTTATTAAATAACTAACATTAAAAATAAAGAGATGCAACTTTATTTACATTTAAATATTATATGAGCTTATTTTTGTGATAATTGTGATGTAATAGTTTGATGCCATGATTAAATAAATGGACCTACGTATTCTTCTTATTCATGTATAATGGTATAATGGACTTACGAAGTTTGATATTAAGCCAACAATATGTAGAATGACCAAAGTGACTTTAGACACACTTTTACATTCTTCAAGTAAAGTGATACCTGCTCGAACAGTAGAATTAAAAAATATAAAATGAATTTTGTTTATGAGTAGTTAAACAATCACAAATGTAACACGATACTTAAATATGAACACGAGTCGTTATAATAGTCAATATGCTGAATCATAAAATAAAACAGATTTTATTGCTAAGTGATAAATGTGCGTACATCATGTCATTGTCATTACAACATCGAATTAGAGACATTTATTTTTCAAAACTACCAATATTTTTATTTTATACAATATACTTTTTTACTTATTTTAGTATTATATTCGCACTTTCAGCAGCAAAGAGACTCACAACTCTCCTCGGAGACGTTGACTGGACAATAGCAAATGATACGGCGAAAAGATTAAAAAAAAGCCACAATAATAACAGCAGAATAATAACAGCTTAAAGTTGGTTCTTACAAAAGCTAATTTAACACTCGATACAAGTTAATATTAGTAAAACAAATGTTACAACCTAAATTTTGCATAGATTTAGGTCATAGTTGTTCGAATGTCTTTCAATCTTCATAATACATTTTCTTTAATAATAGTAACCCAATGATAAATAATTCAATGGTAAACCGATAACATGGCGTTTATATTAAAAGTGCCTTAATTACTGATCCATTGGAGAAGAAATTATAAATTATGCACATGCAAGAAGTAAAGGATACGCTTGTAAGCTAGAAAACACGTACTTATGTACTTATATTACAGGCACTTAATGCGACATTTGTGTAATTTACATTTTACCTGTAGATACCGTAACAAACTCATTCCTCGGGAAGCAGTTTTCTTGTAATGTGGTCATATTATACTCCTTTCTTAAAGAACCATCCACTAAGCTCTTTAGGAAATCTTCTACAAAGAGTTTATTTCACTATCGGATTGTACGTAATAAAATTACAATATTATAGAAAAGATTCTATTTTTAAGCTATAATTTAATCGTCTTATAATCTGGTCAACACACTGTTATTTATTCTGTGCTGTGCAGCAAACTCGTCTAGAAATCAAACGAGTACTTATACAAGCTTAAGCTGTCGCTATCTTATATGGACACACCTCATGAACACTTAAAACGTATATAATCACCCGTATTTGGCTGTAATATATCGATGTTTACGAGTTAAAAGCTCTCAGACCGAGTGCTCAAATAGCCCGGGGCCACTTAGCACGCGTCGTGTCAAGACGCCAGAGGCTATACGCTCACAACCAATCATTTTATTTTCACTAAATTTAAACACCTGCAAATTACCCAGTGGATATATTACAAACTCAATCATACTAATAAATGTAGAAATGGATTACTATATTTTCAGTATACAAAACAATATAGGGTTAAATCACTTGGTTTTGATGAGTCTTAGTTATCGTATAATAGTGATGGATTCAATAAAGAATTAGCGGCGTTCATTGTTTAAGATCATAAAAACTAAATTTTTCTTGGTACTAATTCAGTTTTATTTTTATTAAACTCCTCTTCTTTATAAATAGCTAGTCATGCTATATAAATAACGAGGCTTTTATTATAACTTTTAGATCTTTAGCTCTAGCTGAAGACCATGTGCGTTAAGTTCACAGAGGTGACATCATAATATTTTGTATGATAAGAAAATAGTACTCATAATAAATACTAGTGGCATTGTTCGATATCCAAATAAACATATTATATTTTGTCATCCTGTGAAACACACGCAGCATTGACTTGACTATTGATACAAATTTTCAGTATTTGAACCTTTCTGATTTTTTCGGCAGTTTCTTGTACTTATTGTTATATATTAAGATTTAGATTTTCCTTTTCTTTCTCGCTATTTATTCCATAGCAAGATCTATCACATTTATTATCTTTGGCTAGGATCCAATTGTTAATAGTACTTACTGGCCTACATTTCATTGGTAGCTGTTATAACTTCTGTTGAGTGTAATTTGCTAAAGCATCTTAAATCTTTAGTACACATCTCCATTACTGCCATCTGACTATTTATGCGTACACATAGATTTGAATACTACATTTTTTAGTGATAGATAATTATATTTCAGACTTTTACATAACATACATACTTGTAATTACTAAGTTTGCCTCACATAAACTTTGTCTTATTACCCAAAACAGAGATTATTTTTAATAAAACGAGTAGGAAAACATTCGAAAAACGCAAAGCAGTTGCGCAAAATACGCATCTACGGTGGCAAAATATGTAACTACACTCTGAAAGACCACCCTCTACTTAAAAATTTAATAGTTTCTTTATAACCACTTCAACACCATACGCAACACAAGCGGCAGAGTAGCACCACACCGCGGTTAAAGAGGGGTCACTATACTTAATAATGATATGATTTCACCGGTGAAGACATCCCCTGCTATCAAATGCAGAACGCAGACCTAATATGCCGTATAAAATGACGCTTTCATAATATTTTGCAAACAATGTGGAACCCTTCGTTGCGCCCTTCGTTTCTCGTTCGTGCATTGTCCGCGATCAAAACTTGTCGACTGCAGTGCTTGTCTGTTATTGGGTATGCACTCGACCCGTCAAATAGTTGGTACTTCGTATTTATGTTGTTTTCGTTATTTTGACGCAATATGACTTATTATCATTTACTACCTATATATATGATATTTATTACTAATTAATTCTGAAGTTGCAACTTTTGGTAGGTGTACCAAACGGGCGGTATAATTGTTAGCAGGTACTACACTAATAATACATTATGTCACAGTACAGTATTAGTTGCAAACAGTAGTTAGTAGATTTAGCTTCTTCTATGTTTATAATAATCTAAATAATTTTTATCAGTAAAAGCTTCTAACCACGACTTTTTTTCGAACTATGGTAGTCAAAATTTAGCTAATATTGTGAGAAATGTAATTCACTCAGTCACTCACGAAAGTATTATCTACTTGTTAAGTACAAAAAGCAGAAAAGTATAGGTACTTAGACATTTTGAAGGTCAGTTTTAACATTTAAGAAAGTCACACATTCATTAACAAAAATATTTAATAGTAAAATCTGGTTTCATTCTATCAGCATAATATTGTACATAAGTTTTAAAATGTCGGCCATTTTATTCACATATGATAATGTTGTAACCCTATAATAGCTGCGTGCATTTTAAAGGTGTTTATATGATCCCGCGGCCATCTGCCGCGGATTGATAAATTGTATAAAAAATGTTACTAACAATACGACTTGTGTGTGTGTGTGCGTTACTAGAAGCAAGGAGATTTAATATCCACCAGACTTTAAACCTGGTTTACTGTCATCGAAGAGTTAGTTATTATTTATGTATTAAAAAGCCATCTTTTGTAAGTATTAGATTTTTGGAATTTATTACTGTTAAGTACTTACCCATTAAAGTAAAACTCGATAATGGTATAGTAGGTACACAAAGCATTAAGGAAATGAAAGCATTTTTGTAATAAAGAAAAACGAAATAAACAAAAATCTGTTAATTAAATTCCATCCAACGCATTCGTGTTAAAACAAACGATAATTTCGTGGGCGTGGCTGACCCTACCAGTAGCAATATTACAACCCTCCACGCACACATCCAATGTAGATACTAATCATACACACACACACACACACTCGTACACAAATCTCCGTATTGACATGTATTACACTACACACACTTGCTACCCTACCATATTGTACCCGTAGACAATGCGAGCGATAAGCGCTTTATTTTTTTATCTCTTTGTCACTTATCCCCTCCTCGCATTGACACGGTGTGATGTGCCTACATACATATTAAGCAGCACATTTTACACGTTTTATAAGTACTTAGTTTAATATATTTACGATAGAAATTTTTGCTATTCTAGTAACAAAACACAAAGTCAATCAACAAGCGCTTTTGTTAAAACAAGTATTTGGTTCGAAAAAAAACAGATCGGGCGAAGGTGTATCTTACAACGTTGACATTCCGGCAAACGCGAAAATTGTTTTTATATGTTAAAGAATTTCGCTAAACATTAAAGAGTTAGTGCGAACAGGGCGTTGGAGTGCACACAAAAACAATTATGCAGCAACAAGATACCTACATGTATCTGAGTTCGAACAGGATTCCATGCGGAATTCTATTGAATGAGATCAAATACTTTTAAAGCGATTGGTATTTTATATCTTTCATAAAAATCGAACAATTAGTTAATCATATAGACAAAAACAAATACAAGGTGCCTTTGTGATAGATCCAAAAATTACGAATGGTGCTCCAAAAATTACTAGTATATATTAAAATAGTAATGATTGTCTCTATTTGTTCCTGTAAGTGGACAGTAAGTGCCTGGTTGTTTTTGACAGAGGATATGAATTTTCAAATCATTTCAATTAGTAAATTAATTGACAATATGATTATCTTGGATTTACTTGTATGAAATAATTAAGGTAGGCAATGATAGATAAATTAAAATTACTTATTTTATCTATAAACGCATATGAACATTTTTCTATTTAACGATTCTTTTTTAGAATACTAAACTCAATTATTCATAAACAATTCGGTAATGAAATTATATCTTAAATTCGATCAAGAGGCTGTTTTGTTACAAGATACAATCGTGAGTAGACGATCAATCAAGTCGATCGTTTCACCTGGCCTACAACTAATATGGTTTATATCGGAGCTCTTATAACATCCGCCCGACACGCCCAATACGAATCATTTAGTCATGGAATATCGACAGCCTTTATTGACATTGTAATTATATAAAATGATTATATTTACACGTTTTAGTAAATCAAACGACCATTAACGAGTCTATGACAGCGCGTGCTTTTAAGTACCAAAAGTAACCTACGAGTGCAATCAATTTGAATATAATTAAACAAAATTGTTTTAAAATAAACCAACTCTTCTCTCTCAACAAAATTTTGCGTCGATACAGAACTTTACTATTTCGCTTAAGTATGTTATGTTACATGTAATAAAAACACCTTGTACAAGGTAACTAGTACCCACTATTAAAATAATATTTAATGAGAATATATATGTACGTTACCTAATAAGATGTAGTTGTTGGCCGATAATAAATTGTATATAAACTTGTCCATTTCAGTAATTGATTTACTTTCAAGGCATATATCAAAATCTTTTACAAATACATTTCTACCTTCCAACGTACGAAACATCTCTCTATTTTATAGTCGCGTTGTTTAGCCATGTGTTTGCCACGAGCCAAGGAGCACTGTTATCATAAATTGTGCACGGTTGCAACGTAACAATAGGTTGAAAGCCGCGGGATGCACTAGTGTTAGTCGTAGCCTTGCCTTGCCACGGTGTCTACCTACGCTTGACCGCCCCCATAATATCTTATTGCAATCGTTTCTAACTGACACTTTACTATCTATGTGACATAAATAGTTAACATTTTACACTGGCAGTTTCATTTCACTTTTTATTTTTATGTAGAATTAAAATTAGTATTACTATAATTGATAAATATTCAATAACATACAAAAAAAGTGTTGCTTCAATTCTAAAAAAACAGTATTATCATTTTAAATTTATAAATACTTATTAGGATTTGCGTCAATAAAACAGTTAGAATCATTAGGCGTGGATAAGCAACTTTTAATGAATCTTCTTTTTATATTTATACAATTTATAATATTTATATAATTTATATTTATACAATAAAGTATGCATGACTTTTTTGGCTAAAGTCCATTAATCCACATGCTAGTAGTGAAGAGTTTAGATCTACTACCAAGCATCAAATGGTATCTACTACTGTGGTACCAAGTTTTCCAGGCCTGCCCCTCCAGCAAAAGTACAATATAAAGTCAAGCAAATCAACAATGAGTCTTTTATTAGCATACACTGACTGCAAAAACTGCCTATAATATTACTTTATATTGCTAATAGCAGCCGTATCATAATGAAAAAACTTCAGCCGTTGAGCAAATAACCGTTTTCAATACAGTTAGAAACAAGAAGGCTAAAAGTAGAAAATATTTCCAGTTTCACGGTTTGACTCAAATTCAATTGCTTGAGCGTGGACTTGCTCTAATAACAAGTCTACGTCATAAATCATTTATAAATTATGAAAATCGATCAATAGTTATTATAACCATTAGTTATCAATATTTGTGTACTTCGATTTTGAAACAGCAACTTAGTTATAAGTAATAATTCAATTAGCAGCTAAATGTGTAGGCTTTATTCAGCTTTAGCCCCAACGCCAAACGTCTTGTGCACTTTTGACGAATTCATACTCAACTTTCGCATTCTCACCATTCTTCACTCATTCTTTCGATATCTTCATTTTTTAATTACGACGTTTTAATATTTTCTTATATCATAAAGGAGGAACAAGCAAAGTTTGGTGAGTTTCCAAGATCATTATGTACCTAGTCGAGTTCTTATCTATAGTGTTGCACTTTTTCAGTGAGCACGAATATGCAGCTCATTAAATTAAATGAGCTATCAGCCGTTTTCAATGCTTCAAGAAAAACATTTTGCGCTTTGAGGTTTCTAAGTGTGCGAAATTCTTTCGTCTTGTAGGGCGACCGCGGAGGGTCTCACTGCATCATTCATGTGTTTTTTCGTCGACACCTCACTCGTATCAATATGTATGATAGTGTGTGATATCGCCGACAACACGGGCTCTACAAATACAAACTCTGCTTTTATTTTCACACCTTAAACGATACAATAGTAAACACTAATCGTTATTTCGCTTTAACAACACCACAAGCATATAAGTAATCCTGCTATTAACTCGACTAAAGATTCGAATAGTGAATAGGTTTTATAGGCCGATAAACAAAGCTAATAGTCGCATAAGCAACTGACCGTCGCATCTTAAGGTTAATCGATAATATTTATCCTTCCACTCCAAACACCTGTGTTTGATAAAAAACTGCTGAATAAAGTATGTTTGTTGCAACAGCCTTTAGCATTCCGTGCATTTAACACCGATCGCGAAAAAATCTCGATAGAGCATCGACAGAATCAGACAACAATCGAAATGTTAACACAAGTGTAAAAACTTGTATGCCGCGACTTCGATTCACTCGTATTTTGTAAAACGTGCTGTTTACAAATAGCGTCAATTATAACTACTAAAACACTTCGGTAAATGTAAAGTAGGTACTGCCAAAATGAATAAATTAATCTAAGCCAACACTTGTTTTGGCGCAGCTTACGTACGAGAGTACCTTGTAGTTAAAATACTATTAAATAGATATCTAATTAAAACTTAGTTATGTGCTAAAATTTCGAATAACAGTTCTGAGCAATACAGAAATTCTTAAACACAAAAACTGTTTAGAAGAAACAAGTGAAAAAAAATCGCATCAAATCAAATTCATAAAGAATGTTAGGAACGTACAGAATGTGGGCGAGTCTCGAAACAAAAATTAAACACGTTACAAATAAAAACAAAACAGACTATTAATATTCGTTAGAAATATTGGTTTGTCCCAAAAATGTGCCCGGAGGCTGAAACTCAATCCTACGTGGGTGTTGAGTGGATACGCCGGCTATACAACAAATACACAACGCGACCGATTTATTGGACCGCGCGACACAACGCAAAATTATAATAAGTATTTATGATTTGTGAACCCATTAATATTTATATATGCTTTAAGTTGAACAATAATAGCAACTTATGTAACTTGTTTAAGCTATTAAAATTGTTTACATAATTATTCATATGCTCTCGTTGCACATTGAACTGATCTTTCCAATCACGCAAGATTATCTGGCGATGTAAACTATGCGTTCGAATTTCTACTCTTGCTTGATTTTTGTATAGTACTTAAATGCCTAACAGGTAAACTGAACTGACTGACTGTTGATAACGAAATAGTTAACGTGCCTTATTTACACTTAAGCCAGCAGAAATTTAGCAACTTGTGCAGTAATTTTATAGTGGCTACCATTTAAAAATAGTAATGTCACGATACATAATTTCTAAAACAATCTTTTTCTACCAAGAAAACTGAACTATATTTTGATTTCAAATAAAATCAATAACACTGTAAGATACGCACTCTATAAAACCCCTAAATATGTAAATATTTTGTAATGAATCATAATATCAGTATCAGACACATTTAAAATAAGTTATAAAAGGTCCATACTTTTCGTACGGCCTGCCAGTAGTGTACAATAAGGTTTGTCTGTAGATGAATCCCTAATACCGAGAAATGCGATACGAACATACTCAATTAATAAAACGATTCCCTTCGCCTGTGTCCACCTCGTGTATCTTCATTTTAATAACAATGTACAGAATTAAGCAATTTTAATTATTAATTTGATAAATAAATTCGCAACGTTTTGAAATATGTATACTTACTACAGTACTAATTATTTTATATTTTTTATACAACTCTGTAAAATTGTATCTACTAATAATTTGACAACTACACAACAAAATGTAAATTAATTTCAATATAACATTTTTAAGATTTTTTACAAAAAAATTTCTTCAGTAACCATTGCTGTATCTTTATTGGCCAAACATATTGTAGTACAATAAATAAATTTGCCTTCACATATTTTTTTACGAAAAAGTAATTAAATAAAATCAAATCGTGACCACGTCATTCATCATCATCTTATTGGCCCATTACTATCCCACTGCAGGAAAAGACCTCTTCTCATACAGAGAAGATACATGAGCATTAATCACCACGCTTGCTCAAGGCGGATTGGCGATTTCAGACTTCCTCAGAAGTCCAGGTGATGTTTTCCTTTAAACTTAGAAAGTACATATGATTTGAAAATCACATTGGTACTTGCCTGGATTCGAACTCCGACCTCGTGTTTACAAAGCTTTTTTTATCACGAAGTTTGTTTATATCACGACTTCGTCATTAGATTCGGAAATTACAGGCATCAGAATCTGACTAACAATCTCATCGACTATTCTAATGAAACACTGCAACTGCAAGAGATACTGTAAGGGCAACTGCAATTCTGCCCCGTTGTCGTTGTCCACAGAAGATTTTAAATTTAGCTTGATATGAAAACTTGCGTGCCTGTCCGTATCTTTAGATTATTACGCATTGATATCTTATCGTACATCTTATGACACGACGCGCTCGCTGACGGCGGCGCCTACTTAAAATCCTTCCTATTGTACCATTTTTACAGCTTCAAACGCCGTATATTATTAATTTGATTTTGTCCCTGCTAAGTAAATAAACAGTCTCAGACTTATTTTAAAAATAATACAATTTCGCTTTTATAATACTTAATATGTATTTATAGTCCTATAGGTTTTGAGTTAAAATAATATTACGTTTAACTTGTTCTAAGTAAACAATTACTACAAATCATAAATGAATTTCGAAGGCTTAATAAATATTTTACGAAAAAGGTTTGGCCTATTTCTAAGAATACCTAAACATTGTTCAATAAAATTCATACCTATCTATACTTATCTGCTTTTTACTCAAGTTGTACCTACGTAAAAAGTTAAGTACGAGTATATTTTCTTCTTACGGTACCTAAACCGTTTTCGTTTAGACGTAAGAACGCGACATGCAAACTGACTAACATCATACTCCATTCAATAATAACAAGGATTATACCTATATAACATAATTAAAATAATTTTTCGAGTACTGAATCATAAGCCTGAATCATTACTATTTTAAAATAATACAAAGAATTAATAAATGCATTTCAAAAGTTTGTTGCTAAGCCAGAATTAAAGATCCTTCTTGGCTAGCACCGACTCCAAAATAACTGATTAAAACTATAAATAGTAAAGTATTATAGGTATAAGGATTGCGTTGATTCCCCTTTAATGTTCTTTGCTATGAAGTAATTAAAATATTATTTTCTACTTTTTAGTTAAGGGTTGAACATGTAAAAAAGGAAAATGTAGATGCTTACATTCCGGTTCTAGTAGGACCTTCTGAACTTCATAGAGATGATGGCAGTGCTATGGTACCTTTAGTTTGACATTATGATGAACAATAACAGTATAACTTATAAAACTTCAATACATTATCACAAATTCTAAACTTTAAAAAACAAATCTTTATATCTTTAAACATTTAATTTTATAAACGCCATTAATGGACTCGTGTAAGTAAGTATATTTCGACATATTATATCTAGGTATACGGTAAATGTGAATTAGTTTTTTACATCCGCCTAATATTTCAAGAAGTCGAGTTTCTGATATTATTCCTTGTATTTTTTTACTCAAAGGAGCGATGATGCCGGTTAAGGCTGTCAAAATGCTTGACGTAAGGATTGACGAGCGTACCTTGGCTGCTTAGTTTTGTACTTTTTTCCCATCTCAATCTTGTACAACATTGTTTATCTACATAATCGTATGAGAACAATATTATCAAAAAATTAATGAGAAATTATAATACTCCTTTAAATGTCTTGGTACGAATGCATTTTTGAACATTTCTACTAGATAATAAGTAGTAGGTATAGTCTTTTTGAATTGACTAAGTACATTTTTAACAATCTAAAAATCTTGACAATTTGTACGCCATTATGGAAGCAACAACCACAATTAGTCATATTATGGCTTTAATGTTCATTAAAAATAAGTTAGATAATTATGTTAGGTTTATAACCTCAGACCCTGCTGTTTTGCTTAATGTTTTTCTATTGAACTTAATGTTTAATATTCAATCAGAGGACGAGAATGAATAAATAAAATAAAGAAAGTTCTTATTTGCTTTGTGAAACCGAAAATCGATTCTTTTGAAATCGTTATTTTTTATAGCATCGATTTTAATATATATTTAAAACAATATTTACATTAATCTAGGTTTTTAAATTAAAATTTGTATACAGCTGAAATTTACTCTTAGTCAACTTCAGCTGTATAAAAATTTAAAATAAATATTTAGTAATAAAAATAGTGAGCAGTAAGGGTAAATCACATTTTGCGAAAATACTGCTAAGAAAGACCAGAACAAAATTATTTATTTGACTATTGCTTTTCCTAAAATAAAAAAAAGTTCTACGATAATTCTATAGTCCTTGTTACGCTCTCAGCAGATGTATATCAAAGAAAGATAGATGGTGTTTTCACAGCTCCTCTCCAGTGTAAGATACAGCCAGACAATGCATTGAGCTATTATTTCGTTACCCCCAACGTAAGATGCCTTTCTAGTTATCGATTGTTAGCAGATTTTTTGGAATGAATTATTTATAATATAGGTACGGCGATGCTAGGAAATACTTTTGAATCGGCTAAAATAAATAAAAAAGAATTGCACTCATAATGATGAGTGCAATTCTTTTTTATTTACTCATATTTATCTAAATCTATAAAACAAAAAAAACTTTCAGGTGTATTCATAAATATTTACTAGAAAAATAGTATATGGTATGTAACAGTAATTATTTGCACTTTATGGCTATAATTATTTCTTTCTAACAAGATCTTGTCTCGTATTGAATTTCTAAATACTTTTGCACGAGTTATGATGACAGTAAATGACTTGTCCGACACTTATAGCAATAACGGGATCGATTAAAATGGTTATTTAATACAGTTCTTGTTTTTAATTGGTACAAAATAACAAACAACGTTAAATGAGGTCCAAACAGTGAATTATTGTAATAGGTAATGAAAGCGGCTGGTCTCACGGTCCATGCCATGAATCACTGCAGTGTGCTGATGCGCTCCACTACGACGAAAAAGACCTCATGTGACGTCTCGACGAGTCCTCGCTACATGTTCGATTTTCCACGAGCCATACGCACAACCTGCGCGTGTACATTTGAATGTTATATCAGTTTTAATTTGTTTTCGTTCACGGGCCGTTCCCCGTCCTTCTTTCTTTCTGGAGCTATACGTTTTCATTTTAATTTATATTTATCAGCAAGATATGACTGTGCAGTTTGTGGCCCGTGTTGTTGCTACATTTACTATTATATTTTTATTGGGATGCTTTTGTATGAGTTGGCAGATATTTATCGGGTATCGAAACATTATTCGGTCTGCTCATAATCGTCCGCATAAAGCACCTTGTCACACGGTCGTTGGGCGCCGAATGCGCCCGCCCGACCCCGAATGTATTCTTTTTGTGCTCCACGGACGAGGGCCCGTATTCTCTGAGAAGTGGAAAAAATGAAGATATTAATATATCTCTCTAATTCGAAATATGCTTTGGATAAAAGGTACATCATAAATCATTATGCACGGTTTACGAAACTGCTTTTAAAAAGAGAAAACCGTTTTCAAGGAAGTGTCGCCGATGTCGTCAATCAGTCATTATTGTTCGATGATAGTCGAGCGATTGTTAGTTGTTTTATTATTGTTTTAATAGAATGCGGTATATCTTAGATAGCGTATTGAATTAGCGATTAGTATTGTAGGTCAGACAGAACATGGCGCGTGGTTATGTCGGGTCGGCCGTGCCAGCAAATGTCTAGTCATCCACTGCTTATTAGCCGCTCTCTATCGAAGATTGAATTAGCTTCGATGTAACATTTAATAAAGATTGAAACAATGCTTAATACACTCACGCCACAAATGATGATTAATGCTATGAATAAGACGGTTGATCTTAACATAATATTACACAATATCAAAAAGTTTTAAGATGTCCGTTTCGCATAATATGTTTCTGTGCGTATAATGCTCATAACAGATATGCTATCTTAAAAATCCTAATATAATTACCATCTCTTCTCGTCAATTTTATATAATCTTAATTAAAATTCAACGGTGATTGAACATAACTCGCCATTAATATCTAATGAAAATGTTGTGTGAGCAACAGGTGCACGGATATCATGTGACGTCCAATTATTATTCAAGGTGATGACAACTCGACGGCCAGAAGTCGCTCAGCCACTTAAATAATGAAGATTCATTTGATCACTTCATACTTTAATAGCAATAAAGAGCGTTCAGTTCGAACATTCCTGTAGTGCAACGTGATATGCAGTGTTTGCGATTGTTTTTTCTCCAAACTCACCTAAAGCCATTTACAACAGTTTGGGTGCAAAGGCCGCTAGTGTCAGATTTCACATCGCTCGTGCTATTTCCAAAAAGCTTGTTTTCACAGCAGTGCACACTTAAGTAGCGATTTGTAACTCGATGCCGCTGAGTAATTCGGGCTAGGCGACGTGCCAACTGTTGATTTATTCATGTTTTACTTGCACACCGCTTAATGCTGTTTAATTGACTTGGAGATAAGTTTGCAGCTTAGCACAACGTTCTGGTATAATCACATTCGTTTACAAAAGTCGTGTAAACGCTTATCCTCTTGTATCGAATCCGTCAAATACCCTTTCGGTAACAAAACGACGAGATAAAGTTCCACATCGATAATAACGTTACAAAAAAGTGTCTCTCGTGGGTGATACAGCCGTTTAAGATAAACATCTGACCCTAGCCGGTGTCCCGGCGTGGCACGCAACGAATTCACGAAGTGCATTCTCAACTGGTGTTCACTTTGGTTTTGTTGTGACACTAAATGTATAAAGAAACAACTTAAACAAGATTTTTGTTTATGTAACTATTAATAAACTTGACTTTATTGGAACATATTGAAATAATTTAAATGCCGATCTGGACCTTTATCTAATTAAGTTTTCCGAGGCAGATAGGGTCTGTATTCTCATAAATTTATATGAATTATGTCCAAATAAATAAAATATTAAGAAGGTAATTAATATCTCTTGATTAATAATACCTACTACATCAAAAGTATACCTGCCTACCTATATTCGAAAATATTCGATAATCTAAAGCATCTTTAATATAATATATATATATAAATATATGCAAGAGTGTCATCGGCGCGTGCTGATGTCTTCTATCAGATTGTAATAGAATTAGTCCTCAATGTGTTTTTTGTATCGAACCATCAAACGTCGAAGATGAGACACCTGATTAGTAATTAGACGGGCGACACATGTTTTGGACTCTTTTACCTTGTCTTGTCCCATAGCCTCATTAGTGTTTAGTCTTCGCTCCGAACCTTTTTTATTGTTTTCATTCACAAAATTATCTTACAACGTTTTTTTTATGTATACAATACAATATTAGTGAAATTATTAGAAAAGTTGGCTTGGATTTGTATGGTAAATTTTGATCATGCCCTATGTCCTACATATTTAAAATTTAATCATTGTTAAGAATTACCTCATTCATAATTATTGTAAGAATTTCGCATGACAGAATCCAAAATAATACACAAATACTGATTCCTTTACATTTGATGATCCATCAAATGTAAAGGAAGTATGATTCCATTGAGACCATATGATCCGTTCATTGGGATTCTTACAAATATTGCGGTGAGAGTGCACCTAAAAAGCCCTATTATTGTAACGTTAACAGACACTTGAGATTAGCATCTGTGCTCCTCAACGCGATCTTCATGTTTCAAGCTTTCAATACAATACAGGGGATTAGAACCGAAGAGGTTTATTTGTAAACACGACAATAATAGTACATTGTATGTGCGGTCACACTAGCTGACTAGTACCGAACCTTCCTACTTGTAATGTATTTTATTGAATATCATCTCACACGATTCGGTGAACTTGTGAAGAATCAATACTGATGTTGTAGCAAAAAATGTAGCAAAAAATAAGGTCACTATAGAATCACACATGGAATTTGTGTTGGATGTTTCACGGTGACAATATAACCACGATATTACACCTTCTGTATACAAAATTGTAACTCATAAGCATTATAGCGTATATCTGTTAGTTCCGCCTGTTATCCAGTCCGATAAATCTCAGACATTTTGTCACATAGCATTTTTTGTAATTAAGTAAGGTTTTTTAAAATTGTAAGCGTTGAAAATAAAGAAATCCAGTTATGAAGAAAGCCAACAACATATGTAACTTGGGTATTACTCCATTAGAGATCACAAAAAGTAGAGAAATAAAGAGCTAAAAAGATATTTTATACCTACGAATGTTATACGTTGTAAATAAGAATGGGCTTGCTAAGTGCAGACTGAACTTTAGTATTATGCAGCAGCAAGAATGCTAGTCGAACAGTGCTCACTTATCAGCTGTCTTCGTAAAGCATTTTCTTTTTAAGAACTCAGCTCATTGGAGCAGTCATAAAACAAAAGTTATAATAAAATAATACATCTGGCAATACAGTTTTTAAAATTGATTGTAATTTTGTAAGTGGATCAGGCAACTAGGTATGTTGCCCCGTGCCCAATGGCATTCGCGCAATGAAAGATCTATTATTATATGAATAAAGGTACTTACCTACTTTCAAATAAATTATTATAATAAGAAATGTCAAAGAGTTAAAAGATATTTAAATTGAACAAATATATAAAATAAACAGGTAAACCGTTGTGATAACACCATTCAATAAGATTATCTGCATTGTTCGCCTTAATCATCAAGTTATCAGAAGTAAAACGGATGTCAAGCTCCTTTTAACCAGGACATCAATTGGAAAACATGTCATTGAAGTTGACAATAAGGTTCAATTTTCTTCGTTGTGGTAGTTAAGGCTTTTGTTATGAGAATGCGACAAAGTCGTCTTATAAAGATGATTTATGTTCGTGTTAAGTATCCCGTGCAATTGTTGTGAATATTTATTTACGCTCGTAACTATAAACAACGGCAAATCTGGTTATTTATTACGTGATTCGACATTCGCGTACTGGATACGCGTTTGTATGGGTTTTTTGTTATACTGGACTGTTTGTGATGTGACTAATTGCCGCTCTACTGACTCGGTTTGTCGATGTAATCCAAATTCAGGAATTTGCGTTGCTGATCTCGCATAAATTGATTTTGTTTGTTTTGGGCAATGTTCAGTTTCAGCCTAGGGTCTGGGTATGCTATATGCAACCTTTTTTTTTTAAATATTTAAATTAGCAAAGCTAGTGCGATCTATAGGTACCAGCTTATAATGTTTATTTATTTGTTAACAGGAGAAAAGCCGTTCAAATGTGAGTACGCGGGATGCGATCGACGATTCGCAAACTCTTCGGACCGAAAAAAGCACTCTCACGTACACACGTCCGACAAACCGTACAACTGTCGTGTGCACGGTTGCGACAAGTCGTACACACACCCGTCGTCGCTTCGCAAGCACATGAAGGTGCACGGTGCGGCGGGGGATGCGTCTCCGCGGTACGACAGCGACGGCGACGATTCGTCGTCGGCCGGCAGCGTCAGCGTCACGGCTGGCGCCGCCAGCCCTGTCGCGCCGCTCCCGCCGCCTCCGGCCCCCGCGCCGCAACATCACCCTCACCATCACTCCTCTATCACAGATAAACTAGAAAGCCTCAATGAAAAATATCTTAATCCCCATGATCAGAAACCGTACGAGAGACCACCTGCGCCCCCACACCACAACCAACCGCCTCACCTCACTAACATCGGCGGTAATGGGGTTATGGATAACAAAATCGGCTTCGGCGGTCATTGGACGCAATTCCAACAACCCGCACCTACCATGCCTCATGGGGTCCCGGACTGGTGGTGTCCGACGCAAGAGTCCTACCACCATCATCATTTGATGCATCATTCTGGAGCTGCAGCTGCTTACTGACCGCACCGCGCTTAGCGAACTCTTCATTCGACGAATAGCTTAAATGAGACCAACTATAGCTTATAATTACACGACTTTGCTTGTGTAGCTTAAATTAATATTTCAGTTAGTTTTGGTACTCTGAAGTGTCCGATGATCGTGGAATGAAAAGCTCACTAATGCGCCTCAGAATAGCATTCAAACATTTACGCTTATTATAAAACAAATTAGTCTATAGTCAATCCGACCATTTCTGAAACTCATCGCCATACGTCAGCCGTCCGACAAATATATAATATTGGGTCTTACTGTTAAGCAAAGTGTTATTAAATTTGTGAGAGCGGTTGTAATGTGACAATGTGAACTGTTTACAATAGAACTTTACGTCACAAGTTCTGTTGTTTATAGTAAAACAAGTAAGTTGTAAACAATAACCGCTGGTTGAACGGTTTACAACATGTTGTATTTCCTGTAAACATTCTACTGCGATGAAAAGTGTCTTATTATTTTTGGGACAAAATTTCTTTATTGGAGACGTATTGTACGTTAAAATATTTGTGATGTCCACGAACGCATTACACTATGTAACAAAGAATATTGTCAACTTACTGCAATTGTTGACAGTGATTTATTACAGCCTTTGTGTAACATATAACGATACGTACAAACAAATAGTATTGTTAAACATATTGGTTTTACGAAAAGAATATAATTAAATATTCATACAATTCTCGACTAAACTTAAAGATGGTTGCCTATTTAGATTGTGAATTGTATTTAAATAAAAATTGTATTCATTAACTCAGATTACATTGTAATATTGTACGCAACAGATAATATACCTAAGTATTTTAAAGGAGACTTGTGACATAAAATTTATATGATCAGCATGGCCAAAGCACCGAAGTCTAATTAAAACTACGATTTTATAGGTTGTAAAGTTTATGTACATTTCTAATATTACCTAAGGTAGTTGTAACAATGTATAGAATATATTTAAGGCAATGCCCAGTGATAGTAGACATAAGAGTTTGTTTCTTTGTATATTTCAGCCAATCGCGGTTGCTACTTCATTGTGCTATGGACTCCTAAACTATATTATGTATATATTTATAATGAACATAGTGCTATTTTTTCACGGACCGACGTTTTAGATAGTGAAAGATGTTTAAAAGTGTACCTATTATTATGACCTACCTGTTTGACTGAGAAAACATTACGTATTTTAAGTTAAGTACTTTAAGATGAAATTGTTGTCTTTTCTACAGCCCTGTATATAGCAAAAATAAAATAAACAAATATTTCGATTTCATAACGCTTATTTTTCATAATTTGTTTACTTGATAGCTGTCTACCAAAATGCCCTCCCTCATATCCCTGGCATGTAATTAATAACAGGTACTTTACGGATGGTTCTGCCTAACATGCTTACTTTCTACTGATTCTTTACTAAATTATCACCTCTCTTGTACACAAGCAATGAGTTTATGTAGGTACTCTACTAGAGAACTAAAACAGAATGGCATCTAATAGGCACCTACGTCGTTTCCAACATCAGTCTCTTTTAAAGTGAAATGAAATTTTCAACTATAGTATATCAATACTTACCAAAAAATAAATAAATGAAGTTTATTATTTTAATGTTTAAACGTTGAATTTGAAATATGATCACTTTTATTCTTTTTTCACAAAGTTCACCGTAAACAAGTCTGTATACGAAATACGAATTTATAAGATTGATCACTCGAGTCACGAAATCTAAAATGGAAATCCAATTCTCGCGATCATTTCGATCGGATTCCGATCAAAAAACCTAAGTCCGTGACGGTACCCATAATAAAACACTACACAATAACAAAACGAGGAACAATCATATTCCAAAAGAGAATTGAATTTATCATTGAGAAGAAACGAGAGAAAGACATGATAAATGATCTATATGGCATAAGAGCCGTCGGGTGCGAGTGAGAGCGCAATACTATTCGATTCGACTTTACCGTCCGAAGGGATGATTTATCGTTTCTCAACAGGGATTGGCCGATTCAGTACTTAAAAGATTTATAGATCCTTATGGTGCATGCGCGGTAGGAGCGTTTTCTTATTATAAATCTCACTCCTGCGCATGAACTCGCGATTGCCTCTTTAGAGCTGTCTGATGGAAAAATTAAAAAATATGTTAACATATTGCGGTAGTGAAGGAATGAACCGGGCCGAGTACACGAAGAACACAGCCAGTAATTATTGGCTGGCTAAGTTAATGCACCGGAGCAGGGATGAGCCATGAGTCGAGTTGAGCAGTACGCTGGCAACTACGTGCGCAGTGCACCACTACTTATTCTACAGTTACAAACAATTGATTATGAGTTGACATTAATACTCATTATACACCAGGTTTGATTTTGGAACGAATTTGTGTTAATACTTTAAACGATACCTACTTATTATACGGCATCAAAATTATGTAAAAAAATTGTACCATTAAAAGTGTTAGTCAATTGTTTCAGTGTACCCATTTTATTAGAACTGAAATGGTGTGTTGATTAACAGCTTAGAATAGATAAGACATCTTAAATGTAAACACTATTAAAATCCCAGTTCTTAGAAAAAAATGAAAAGTATTCTAGCTATATATATATTCTATTCAAGCTAACTAAACATTAAATAGGTAGGTAAATGTACTTTAAAGCATTGACATATACACATCAACACGAGCTGTGATAATAACATGTGAATAAAGTAGTTGAAGATATATTATATTAGTTGTCCGCGGCGCGGTGTCACCCTCGTCTTTGCTTACTGC
This sequence comes from Parascotia fuliginaria, assembly GCA_963082885.1. Classification (NCBI taxonomy): domain Eukaryota; kingdom Metazoa; phylum Arthropoda; class Insecta; order Lepidoptera; family Erebidae; genus Parascotia; species Parascotia fuliginaria. The sequence continues at coordinate 12,557,778 of OY720173.1, read as the reverse complement.
TCTGTGCCCGTCGCCAGTACGTGTAGTGATACAGTAGTGATGTTACATATCCTATACTTAACCTTCCTCGAGAACTGGGATATCATACGCAAAATTATATCATACGAGGATATGAAAAATAACATCAAACCCGACTGGTAGTTCCAGAGATTAGCGTGTTCAAACAAATAAACAAAAAACTCCTCCGCTTTATATAGTAGTACTAGCTGTTGCCCGCAGCTCCGCCCGCGTGAATGTCGGTTATATCGCTGTTTACATTGTCGATTTTTCATACAAACTTTCATCCCCTATTTCAACCACTTGAAGCGATTTTATAGCGACTAAAATATCTAACCATACTAATATTAGAAATGCCAAAGTAACACTGTCTGTCTGTTACGCTTTCACGCCTACACCACTGAACCGATAATGATAAAATTATAGAGATAGACTAGACCTTGGAGAACCACATAGGCTACCTTTTATCGCGGAAAAATGGTTTAAAGGAGTTGGAAAAAGGAATGAAAGTTATATGTTGTTATATTATGTATAATCAATATGTAATAATCAATGTAAACAGAGATCTAACCGACATTCACGCGGGCGGAGCTGCGGGCAACAGTATATTATATGTGTCTACCTACACCGCTCTGTCTGATGTAAGTAGTATAGTAGAAAACACCAGTACCCTGTAATTTATCGCTTACAATGCTTAATAAAACTGAACAGGCAGAGTAGCGGCGCGGTACGGCGGTGTGCATCCCTCCAAGATAAGATCTGCTGCTGCTGACACCTGGCCCCGCCCCCTGCACAATGTACGTTGTCCCCTTTTTGTTTACAACGCCATGTATGACATAACTGAATGTAGATAATTATTGATTTTAATTGCAACTGACGCGAATGAAATCTGTAGAATTTAGCTTATAGTATCAAAATGATGATGAGATGTTAATATATTGTTATTTACCTTTACAAATATTTATTTAGCTTTATAAAATAATGGAGGTTTGATGATGAAAAACAACAAAAATAAAACAAAATACTATTGACGCGTTTCACACAGAGTAGTTTTAACCAGGAGGACTTAGTAACATACCTAGGTACTAGTGAAAAAACAAAGTGACTCCACCCTGCCTGATAGTAAGCAGTCAGTGGAATCTAGAAGTGGTAGCCACCATACCAAAAGCCATCGTCTTAAACTGCTGGTATGGTGGCCTCTACTATGGCGGCTGGGAATGGGGTTAGGGGAAGGGAATGGAGGTGAGGAAAGGGGAAAGAGGGGAAGTTGGGCCTCTGGCGCTATCACTCACCGATCAAAACGCTGTAGTACGGATACTACTCCTCTTACGTCGATCTTCTATGAGAGGGTAGTACTTCCCCGGACGATCCGGCCCATTCATGCTAAAACCATGGTGGATCTACTAACTACGACAATTTTAAGTAACCTATTAATGGAGTAATTTTTTTGTCAAAACATTTGCCTGTGTACCAGGTTGGTAATAAAAGTATCTCTACCCAAACTGATGTAGATTACAGATTATTCCTCAATAAATAACTAGTTAGTTACAAGGCTAAAAATATATAAACGGTCGATTACCTACGTAGAATGACTGCTATAAGGTGCACATGACTTTTGTAACTATTTCAAATAATTATGTGATGATATTAATATAATTAATTAAGATAGAAGGGATAATCAATCAGCAAACGCTTAACATCTAATTTTATATGAAAAAGGTACTTAGCATATTTTGAGAAAAGGTAGATTTATATTGGTTTACGAAGGCACATCATAGAATAAACAATCAACATCAAAAACTTCTTTGATATACTTAATCAAAATGAAATCGCAAATTAATTCAACTGAGGTGCAAAAAAGAATGTATGATAAATACAATAGAGAGAATTCTAATACATGCAACCCGGGCGGTCGTTTTTCGTGTGCCCGCCTGTAAGGACTGAAATCTTTATTTATTAGAATCGGTAAATTATAAATGTCCAGTGTTTTATGTCGATCGCATTGTTATTGATGTGTAACAAAAACAGAACACCGCTTTTATGTTTATAATTGGGCACAAATTAAGCTATGATTCGCATTCTTTTGTTATTAGCAATCTGAAGTTTTATAGTTCTACCAGAATATTTTAATATTGCATTTAACCTCATCACATTTCAAGAAAGCCAAAATCCATCTTGCATAAATATTATCTTGATGGAGTTTTATTGAGCAGGAAACAAAATATTAGAGACTGACTAGACCACAAAATGACCCTCTCAGACCATATTGAAGAGATAATCGCAAAAGCCTATCAAAATTTGGGTTTTGTTCTCCGCATATATGTAGACCATTCTCGGAGATATCAGTAGTAAAAATAGTATACCTACTACGCATATTGAGTGGATCGGTGTGACAATTATTTGTCTGTTCGTATTTTTGTTATATTTATATGTGTATGTTGGTATACTTATGTGTATGTATGTATATTATCGCTGTGAATGTGATGAACATGTTATTTGTGCAATTCATATCAAATTTTTACATATCTAATACCTTTATTAAATTAAAAATATAAGTACGCTTCTCAGAGTTGCTAGATTAGTTAAGTACCAGCAACATTTCATGTAAATAAATTTAAGGGAAACCTGTTATTGGCCATATCTACAGTTATGTATTGACAATTAAAATGTTTTGTATACGCTGTTGGTTTTCTGAATAAAATAAAATAAAAAACTCTTTAAGTTGAACTGGGTTCTTACTAGACACGCTTTACTTAAATGTTATACCACTACCACTTACTATTTTATATTCTACGCTTTTCCTAATATACATTTAGCGAATTTTGTTTTATCGGTTTGTAGCACTAAACTTAACTTTATCTTTACGTGGTATATACCATGATTTCGTAGACATTCATATAGGCAACGATAAAATTTTATATAATTAAAATATACCCATTTGCGAGTGCGGCTATTAACAAATGAAAAAACTATAGCAGCTCAAAGACGCAATCATACAGCACCTACCTACAATACCTGCAGCAAAGTTCTTTGGAGCACTAGAGGTAGGGAACTACAACAATGGACGGGTGTAAACTCAGTACGTTTCTGCTAAAAAATAGGGTCTGAAATAAAAGTAAGTAGTCCTTGGGAGACAAGTAGGTACATAATGTAGTGTGACTTGTTTTTTAGACTACAGGTAAATACAGGATAAATGGACAATAAATGACCGCTTCTAATGCTTTTCGTAATATTTTCCGGTAGTTAGTAGATATACTTTTCATAAGATGATGGGTCGTATTAAGTATGTATGCTTTAAACCATCTTAGTTGTAAAAATAAAATTCAAAAATTTATTATTATTGATTCCAATGGGCTGAATTTGTATGTAAGAACAAATTAATGTCTTCCGTTAATTTACTATCAAAATTATTTAACATAAAATATAATCTAAAATTTTAACATATATATATTAATGAAAAAGTTGCATTAACATTTTCTCAATCACCATGCAAGTTCTTCGTTCTTCGCAATACCGTGATCATAAAAAGTTTTTTTTATTAGATATTTACTTATTAATTTAAAACTTAATGCACTTAACGTACAAAGGTGGACTTAATGCCAAAGGCATTTCTCTACCAGTCAACCAAGGTAATGCACTAATGCAGAAACAAGCGAAGTAGGCGCAATGAAGTTATATATTATGATATGAGAAAAAGAGGTTTAAATCATATCACGAAAGTAAAAGTACAAAATGAATAATATAATTTAAATAGTCTACTTAAAAAAAAATACTAATATACTATACAATATATACATATGCACACAAATGAATACCTATATCAATATAATATATATATTATATTGATATATATTATATATATATATATATTTTTTTATTTTACTAATAATAAGTACAAAATGAATAATATATTAAATATTCTACTTAAAAAAGAAACTAATATACTATACAATATATTCATATGTACACAAATATATACCTATATCAGTATAATATATATTATTATATATATATATATACAAATAAATAAAGTCAACGTAATATTGCCGACAATTGGTCAAACAGAAGAGTATGAACCTTTCAATGTAAATCGGTTTGTAGACACCCTGACCTCGAGAGGAAGCGCATTCAAAAGAAGAATAACCTGGGGCCCTAGACAAGTGGCAAAGATTTCTATTCTATTCATAGAATAGATTAAAAAATGTATTGGATTGACATAAGCTAACGCCAACGCTTATGTCAATCTCATATATTTTATTATCTATTCTATGAATATAAGATAAAAAAATAATAGAATAGAATAGAAATCTTTGTCACTTGTCTAGGGCCTCTGGACTACAAAGCAAGAGTGTACAAAACCGTAAGTATGAGAGGGATAGACTAGTAAGCGGTTATTTGAAGAACAAAGATTTCTATTAAGTATTGAAAGAAAGACTTTAAATAGTTGGGAGAGTTGAGGTTGGAAAATAGGGTAGTGAGAGCATGCATGCTACGGAGTTGTCGAATAGGTAATCATTTAAGTTCAGAGCGATAAATTGAGACATGATCATATTTACGAAGATTAAAAATGAATCGAATGCAGTTATTGAGAAGACGATAGTATTTATTGAGAAGATCTGCATTCAGGTCGTAATAGCACACATCACCATAGTCGATTATGAGTAGGATTAGGGACTGCACAAGCATTGCTTTAGTGTTAGAAGGGAGGAAGTTTTTCAGACGATATAGGGCACGAAGAGATCCTGTTACTCTCTGACTCATATATGGGCCTGCCAATTGAGTGTTGAATGAATAAACAAGCCCAGGTCTTTAACATTTGGACTGAAAGGTACGACCGAGTTGTTGTAGATCAGTGGTGGTAGGGTTCCAGAGTCCAATCTGCACATCATACGGTGACTACCTACAATGATTGCCTGGCATTTCTCTGGATTCACTAGTAAGCCAAACCTTTCAGACCAACTTTTTATTGCCTCCAGATCATTATTTACCATATCAATGGCTAATTTTATGTCGGATATGGATGCCTGGCAGTACAGCTGCAAGTCATCAGCATAGAGATGATACGAACACTGAAGGTTCTGGGTTAAGAGATTGATAAAAAGTGAGAAAAGTAAAGGAGAGAAAATACCGCGAGATAGGTATGTATTTAAAATAAAAATATTTACTAGTTTTTAAATTCTACATAATCTATAAATTGTTTTTTCCTGACTAACTTCTTCTAAACTATGCAAGGAATTTTAATGCTTATCACTGACTTATCAGTATCACTATCGTTTAAGCATTTCTTCAGGAAGGCTTAGTAAGCACCTATGATAAATGTAGCTATATTACATTAGAAAAAAGTCGAGAACTTCAGCGATGTGTAACTATGATGTAAAAACACAGTAGTAGTTTATAATGAAACATGTTATCTATTTTACGAGTAGGACATCCTTTCACAATTATCTTACTTTTAAAACATCTCATTTCGTGCCGTGAATACAAATTGTTTGCAATTCGAAAGGTGCGGAAGCGTGCGGGTTGCAGGCTCGGTGGGAACCGCATTGTTTCACTATCAGTTAGCACAGGCTACAGCTAAGTGATACAACAAAAATACATTTGGCAACTACTTACATTTACATACATAAATTGTCTTTATTTCGGTACATAAACAGGCTGTACGAAATTGACAGAAGTGGGGACATTAACTAGTATTCATATAAACGTAATATGAGGGAAAATGAAGGCTGAAAGAGATGTAGAAACATCGACAATTTTAAGTTCTAAGCAGGTACCTAGTAAAAGATTTCTAGAACTAAAGATCTAAAGAAAATTGTCGGTAAGGTACTTATTGGTCGTAACTTATGTACATAAGTTGTTGTAACTGTTCACATTTCATGATTTCACATATCTTTGATTTTTAATTTAGTTGTCAAGGCTCATAACAATTCTTACTAATGAGCATTAGAAAATGCATGAGAAAATTTAACTTTTGATTAAAAATGTTTACTAATTAATATCTATCTACATACTTATTTATAAAAGTTTAAGCGATTAATATTTCCGAGCAATCGCTTTGTTTACTAAACGTGACTCGTGAGGCTGATAAATCTGAGATTAATTCTTAGATCTTTGCATTTAAGCATAGAGACGTGTGTTTAAATAGTTTATCCTCAAATATGAAAAAACTCGAGCATTCAATCGAGAATCCTTAAATAAGAACAAGATAAAAATATTAGCTGCATCTATTAATATAATCAGCAAACAAACCCTACTTTACACATTTAAAAATTCTGCACCGAAGCGGAGTAACATTTTTTACGCGTTTCCCCTTTTACTCGTGGAGGGTATAATTCACCGAAATCTTTATATTTCTTTGTGTGAGGGAGAGTGGCCGGCGCCCCGCGGCGTGTTGATGATGAGTTACTGGCTCCGCGAGCTGGGCCGGAACACGGAAGTCACCCCTCCGCGTCTGCGTCATCCCGCCCTCACTTCCGATACCAATCGGCGGCCCAGCTTAAACTAACAATCCTCCATATTTCATAATTTATTGACAATATCGTCTGAGTTTGTGACGTCTTGAAGTATTAGAAAAAGCTTTGCTCCGCAAATTTATAAATAATCTTAGAATAATACCAACATGTTACAGAACCACATTATACAGGTACATATTGTTGACTATTTAAAAAAAAAAAAAATTAAAATTAACTTCGATTCTGATATATGATGTTGTTCATAAACAAAATGTAACGGAAATTATTTTCTGCTTTTGGAACTCATAATAAAATGTAATTTATTTCCGATAGATCCCAGTTTTCAATCCTAGTTTAATATTCCTGGCTTTGTATTACAAATAATTATATTATGTATTTCTGTTAGATCCCAAATTTAAAAAATGCAAGAGTATCACATTTTATTGTCCCAAATATTATTTCCTTGGATCCCAAGTGTCGAACTGGTTATCACTATTAATCCTGGTTTACAGGAGTCACAGTAATGTGGCAGGGCATGTAAGCGGGATCTAAAACCACTTTTGTTTAGAAAAGTACACCTGGTGTTATAACATGGGATTTAATGGAAATGCCATATGGAAGCCCGGTTTCAGATTCGGGATCTAAAACCGGGCTCCAACAGTTTAAATATTCATAAAGAATCTTACAATCAATATACAAGCTGAATCCCTTAAAATTTATTTAATATCTTATACATAATAAGCATATTCAATTTTAATAATATTATAGTCACCTGGCTTTGAACTGTCAAACGGATTTTATGAAAGTGGACATCTCGTCCGTAGCAGACAAAGGCTGATCATTTTAATACCTACCTACATAAAACATGTACCATTTTACCAAATGTAGGTGATTACTACCTACTACATGATGTGCCAAAATTGTATACGCTCTATGAATAACATACCTATCTGCCTGAAAACAGTTTCTGACAAAAAATAACATCTGTCTGTAGGTACGAAGAATGATGATTTATGAGTAAATCTAGATAATAGATCTATTACTAAAAGTTATAAAATATATGATGGGTGCATTTTTAATTAACTCGGTGACTATTATATAGTTGAATAACCATTCAGTGAACCGGTGTCATGCACAGGGATTACATCTCATCATTTACATCTAAACTCTGTAGATTACGAGACGTTCAAATCATAACCAGTGTAAATATCAATCATGGGACACGAGTCACGTGTCACTGATCGTCTCCTCGTCGCAAAACAATATTCATAAATAACGGTAACAATATGGCGGATGAGTGGTCACGTGCCGGCGCGTGCGCTGACGCCGACGACGCCACATGTAATTATTTGCGCATACCCACATAAATGTTCGGACGAGATGGTTTTAATAACTGCAGTGTTTTATAGAGCTGAAAGTAATATTGTCATGAGCAGACATAATAGAAAATGAAGTATTAAAAACCAGTAACGTAAAGACAGTTTATATTATAATTTGGAAGAAATGGTATGTGGTATTTCTGGTGGTTGAAAATAAAATACGAATTTTTAATAAGTACAAATACAGCCAGTTATCAAAAATTAATTAAAAAATAATCTGAAAACGAATGACCTACTTTGTAGCAGCAGATAAGTCCCTATATTAATAATTAGGATTAGGTAGCTGTTATATCTATTTTTTTTACCAGATCGATAAACTCTTCACGGCAATATGTATAATATCCTACTTTTATATCCTGCCTAGATCATCAACCGATACAAAAATTCATATATTTTGACTGATAATATAAACAATATCAGTTTATTTATTCATACAGTCTGCTCGAATCCCCCATAATATTGCAAGTGAAGCAAAGCCCATAGACGCCGACGCGCGGTTGAACCATACGCAAACATCGGCATTGGTTAACTCAAGTAGAAAATAATGGAAACGTATTCGATGGAAAATGATTTAATGACATGACAAAGATCACGTACATTTTCAAGTTTATGAGAGTCTCGTTTAAAGGCTGCTCTGCATACATTGAACTTAGATATTTTAATTTTTTACTCTGTAGTTTGTAGTGGACCTATCTTCAAACTCACAGAACAACTGTGTCCAAACTACTTCTATATGTTACCAAAACTTAAGAAAAAGGTCCTAACCTTTTTCGCCCTAGGGAAGACATTTTTTACTGCGAAAAAGTTAAGAACACCGTTTTAGCGTATTTTTTATACAAAGACTAATACTTATTTTATGAAATTATACACAAACTAATAATCGTTCTGATAAATGTTTAAGTGTTGTAGGTGAATATCTTAAAAATAAAACAAATTTGGTTAATATTATCCTTACCGCCCATTTCGCGAACCTAAAATATCCTTGTATAATCTTAAGCCATAAGCGGCATTTTTGTGTAGCTCATAAACTATTTGCAAATTGGAAAATGTGCACAAAATAAAAGTTGTGGAGAATTTTATAAGTTTCCATTTGATTGAATAACACTATTTTATAGGATGCATTGTTTTGGAAATATTAGTGAAAACTCAAAATTATGAACTCTTTCCTAAATTTTAGTATTTGACATATAGAACATTAAGAACATATATATTTCAGTTGGTCTTACATTAATTATTAATTATATTCAAAGTAAATGGGTTACGAGGTTTCTGTTTTTCACTCCACTACAAATAAAGCAACACCATGTTTACTAAATGCTAAAATATGCTACTTATATTAAAAAACATAGGTAAGTAGGTACATATTATTCAAATAAATCTCTCATTGAAATATAATTTTATACAAACGAAATGAATAATTTCAATCAATAACCAATTAATAATATTTGACAAAACTATAGAAAGTAACAATAAACTAACATTTTATATAAAAATAATTCAACCTCAAAATTCATTAGGTAAATCAAAATAATTATCTCAATGTGAAAATAAATGTGACAAGAAGAGGAAATATTTAAATTATATAATATTTTACGTAAATAATATTAATAACGATTGTGTATCATTATTAATATTATGCAAGTAAGTATGTAAAATACGACTTAATACCCATAGCAGTGGATAAAGGTTAATAAAATGAATAAATAAAACATAAATAATATAGCACACTAATGAAATAATAAAACATACTATAATTTAAACTTTAAACAATAAAAACAGAACATTTTTTATTTCTAAGTGAAGTGATTTATTTAATATTTGGCAAACATTTGAAGTTGCAAAATAATATTTATAAAATTAACTAATATAATATGTATGTACATAAAATAATAGTTATAATTTGACCTAAATTGATAATTTTTCATCAACTAACAACAGTTAAATGTTTAACATAAACAAAAAGATTCGACGAGGATGGGATTCGAACCCACGCGTGCAGAGCACATTGGATTAGCAGTCCAACGCCTTAACCACTCGGCCACCTCGTCATGTCAGACGGCAGTCAAATTACGGAACTAGTCCTAAGAAGGCACATGGCAATGCTGTGATAGTAATTTGATGAGTGCAATGTGTTCGACTATAAAGTAGGCATGACGTCATTCTCCTTTATCAAACATTGACCTCTGCTATGTTTTGATCAGTTTAGTTGACATCAATGATAATAAATTGACTTAATAATTCATGGTTAGATAGGCATAGACATTTTATGTACATAAAATGTGTTTTTTTTTTGCGTAGTTCATACATAATTATTAAAAAAGGATTATTCCTGACTGACGGACAACGCACAGCCTGGCCGCTAGCTGGTCGTAGCGACTTGAAATTTGGAGGGTGTATTTGTCGTGTGCTAAGGAAGGGAATATTAAAATTCAACGCCTAAGTGTCTAAAAAGGGCTGAAAACGATTCAATAAAACTTCTTTGTTTTTTAATTCATAGTTTTGAAAATTTGTTTTAAAATACTTGTATCAAAATAAATAATGTTATCATCAATATTTTTGGCCTCTGAAGAGAGAAATGCGGGATGAAACATTGTATGGCAGGATCTTTCTTTTTGAAGTTAGCGACCTGAAATTTGGTGGGTGTGTTAACCTCTAAGTATGTCATCTAAAGTAAACGTTTGTTTCTTTAATTTATCGTTTTGAAAATTTGTTTTGGGTTTTATACTATTATTAAATATAAAATACTCTCATTAATATTTTTGACAGAGGTGGCATTAGAAGGTTAAAATTGGAGGTGAAATGTTGCATGGAAAGATTGTTGTTGTTGAAGTTATCATTGTGCAGATCAGTATTTGGTATACTTAAAAAAATTGTTTTTAATATTTTTGATAGGAATCCATCCCTATTAAAAATATTAAAAACAACATTTTATTTATAGATGGTGAAATATTAATTGGAGAGTTATTTGTTTTTCAAGTTATAGTTGAGAGAAGTAATATTTAGATGCTTTCACCAGAGTGTAAAATACTGTTCTCAATATTATTGACTGGGGTGGCTATAGGGTTGATATGGGGGTGAAAAATTGTTTGGATAATCTTTTATTTAATATATTGTAGTGAAAATTTGCATTTGGGTACAAAAATGTAAATGGGTAAATGTTTGTAAATAATTACCTATATAAAATCTCTATGTAAAAACGATAGGTATCCACACGAGCAAAGCCGTGGAAAAAGCTAGTAAATAAATAAAATACTTTTTTATTTCTCATACTCGGAAAGTAGTGTTGTTTTGATTTGATTATTGGGTGGAAAATGCTGCTTTCCTTTCATAGGGAGGGAAAAACTCATACAAATTTATCCCGACCTTCGGGCCGGAATGAACTTTAAAAATGGAACTGCAGTAAGCTGTTAAGAGCTTTACGTAAAAAAAAAATAATTAAAAAAATGTCATGCATGACTTTCTAAACAGCCAGTGTGAATTTAGCGCAAACTTCTTTGAGCGGAATAAGCCGCGTGTGCCGCGACAATTATGCGGCAAGTTATAATCATATTTAAAATTTAAAAAGTCAACACAAATTGGCGGGATACTAAAATCTGTTATGTAATGTATCTGTGACGGACTTTTGTGATAAGATTTGAATTGAATACTTATTAAAAATGAGTTCAAGGGAAATATTGACACCAGATTCTATTACAGACGATGATTACAAATTGTGTCATAAAAGTGTAACTTTTAATTTCACGAATTGTTCTAATTTGAGTATTAATTTTAAATAGGTACTACTAATATATTATACTCAGTACGGAGCCAGATAAATAAATGTACCAAACCATTACAAAATAATTGTTTTAATGTAAGTACATAATGTACTTACTTATATTCAATTATTAGCTACCGGCCTACTTAGCCCTATGCAAATTTGAGTGATATTCGCTGCCGCTGAATGTAGAACTTAATATCGCGCTGGTTTCGCTCAAAATTTCGCTCTTTTTGTTGTGATCAGTATACTACCGGCAGACCCACTCAGTTTTCTCAATCGTAGGCGGTAGCGAATACAGGTTTAAATAGGCCTTAAATAGGTGGTATTTATTTAGGTGGTAAATGTAACTGAAACACAAAAATAAAATTTTGACTAGTTTTGGACATAATACAAAAATCAAACTTAAAACAGAATGTCTATTAACATTCTATAGTGTAAATCAATTAGTAAACCTTAAAAATAAAAAGTAGGTACCTCAAGTGCGCACTACCGCCATCTAGTGGAAATTACATAACACAAGTTATATAAGTAGGTATTTAATATTTTTTATAAACCGGATTTATGTCTGTGTCATTTTATTTCTCTTCGTCGAGCTATTTTTAAGTAACTTTTTCTTTTGCAGAAAAAATAACATGCTGCATGCATAATGTTGAGATGTCAGTAATAATTCTATCTACCGATACACAGGTAATCTATACCAACCTAGGTACCTACATGTGTTACTGGTATTGTAATTTTATTGGCGTCGCTTAAAATAAGATAGGTACTTGTAATAACTAATTATATTTCCTATGTTTCAACGTGAAATACGTAATAAATATCTTTTTTTTTAAATACATTTCTGCACTATAGTAAACAACATTTATGTGTATTGCGGCAGATTTTACAGATATACAATTTATTACCTTCACCAGACTAGGAACATATTCATGAATCACATAGTTTTACCCCGGGAATCAAACTTTACCCTTCTACCAAAACGGCGATGTCAAAAGGAGAGACAAGCATATCTTACTCATTAGACCTCTTAAGGCTCTATTCTTTTACGTCCATAGCATTTAAGTAAGTGTGTAAGTTTTTGACATATGCAACATTCAAACGAAAATTTTTGGGACTTATCTGGCAATCTGTCATATTTTTAAACATTCATTCCACGTGGTGAGGTTACACCATGCAGATTAAACATTTGTTAATAATGTTATTATAGTAGTCACTGGTAAGTTAGCCCAGCCTATAAACATTAGTTATTTCAATCTCAAGTCAAATATTTGAATCAGAAGATATCATCCAATTTACCTTACGCTAATAAACTAATACCTACGCTAACAAACATAGTGCGGTAAGAATAACTTGCTTAGGTATAACTTCACACTCATTTTACTCTCTTGGCAGATCCGAATTAGATATCTACGTGTACTTACAAATTTAACCTAATAAGAAATCTCATATAGATTGAGCATGCTTGCGTAAACGTTGACTTGGACCTTATCACCCTAAGGTAAAGGTCTGTTCTTGTGTACCAGAGCACGTCGACTCTTTAGGATTGCCACCGTACCTATTGAGCAGATCGCTTCTACTTACCAATTTTTGACTTCGAGGAAACTATTCTAATTTAAATGGAATATTAACGTACCTATCTAATGATTTGCATTTTTGCCTTTGCAAAGCAATTAGATATCTAATTTAATCGAAATTAAATAGGTACTTATTTCTTCTTACGAATGTCAACTGTTAAAAGTAATAAAAGGTAGAAATACCAACAAAATCAACTCCTCGGAAGAAATAAGCACTAAGTAGTTGATACACAAATTTTCACTTATTTTAAAGTTATAGTCTGTTTACTGTCATCTCTTATGTTACGTCTTTTTTCTATTAAAAATGTAAAGAATATTTGTATAAATTCTTTTCACAATACATTAGATATTAGAATAATATATTAAAAGGCATGTAATGGCTCTAGCGCCGGCCGGTACAATGACTAATGGTCTTCAATATGTTTCATAATGATCAACAAGGCTCATTTATTTCAACCACCAAGGGTTTGGTTTATAACGTGGATTGGAACTAAGTTAATTATTTAATCGGTATTACTTCAATTTTGGTATATTTTCCTTCTTGTTACTTATTTTCTTCTCATAATCGATTGTTAACAACTTGGTTGTTTTCTTAGCATTGACTCTGCAATACGTAAGTATACCAACATAAGGAATATTGCCATGTTCAATTGCTTTGGAAACTACTTAACACTTTGCGGGACAGAAAACAGATATGGCCCTAATGACACTAAAACATCTATTATGTCTACATCACTGTCCATTTGAGTCCATTAAAGGGTTTAACATTAGGTGGAGCAGATAGATTCATTAACAACCTCTACCCCAAATAAATCAACAACTAAATAGGTAATACTAGGTACTTAATAAATTCTGATCCTAATATTCTCCGGAGATTTAAGTGTTTTCAATCTGCCATAACAGTGAAGTCGGTATTTTTTTTTTATATATATATATAATACATCTAACAGTTGCATCTGAAAGGTGTGCGTCCCTAGGCTACTGCCTACCATCACGTAGGTATGTGCCAAAAAACCCGTTCAATAAAAAAAGTATACAAATCAACAAAGGATTGCTTTCGTAGGCGATTACGAGATAGCCTTGGTTAGCTCATGAGTAGTTCAAAATCTTATTGGTTTTTTCGTAAAGCTTACGTTTATGTTTAAAATAGAAAATAGCGAAGTCGAAAATACAGATGATTAAGTATGTAAAATTAAATATTTTCTTACCACGAGAAGCGTGTCTAAGGCAACTTTGCAATAATTGTATAGATAGGAGATATTTCTCATCTGAAACTTTAATAAGGTTGCGATGTATTATATAATTCAACTCTAATTGGTAAGTGCCTATTTGTCTAACTGGATACATAGCAATATTTTTATCTTGTTAGACAAGCACAGTTGTTCACTAACCAGAATTTACGACGTGTTAGAATATTTTCCAACAAATATTCACTTGAGAAATAAAACTAAATATTATGCATAGATAAAATAAAAAGGTCATTAATAAACATAGAGAAATTGAAAGGTCAAGAATACCTATTCTAGATCACAGCGGTCATCCCATACTGTTTATTCTTAATACGATGTTCATTCCATAATGTTTCGCTATCGAAGCAGGTAATGGTCGAACAAATTGTCCTGCGTCAGTCTGTCCCATTGACGATATTTTACCAATAAATGGTGTCTCGAGGCGCCATCGCAGTCACGAGTTGCACCGTCCACTGAATATGACAAATAACATTAAAAATGAAACTACACGAATACCAACATAAAATAAAAATGTCAAAAATTTAAATTAAGGATTAAAATATTTAAATTTAGTGCGGGCGCATCCCGGTCCATACCGGTCGCGCCTGCGCGACGAGCGCCGGTCATGCTTCGTACCTTATATCCCAAAGCTTACATAGTGTGGCGAAGGCTTTTTTCATTATGTCAAAGTGCTGGCTGTATAGAAAATATCCATTGTAAGCGCTTTTTAGAGATAAGCTAGTTAACATTATTATCCTTACGAAACCTGCACAAAATTTTAAAAAAGTATGCGAAAATTAATTATACTAGGTAGTAACAAGTAACTTACACGTCACTATATTACATTATATTCTTAGCTCAATTTGCCACCAAGCGAAATTTGCATAGGCGAATACAACCATTGTAAAAACCCACAACAGTCACAAATGATGAAACAGATAAGGGTCTGTACCCTTAGTAAATTGAATCTTTGAAAACTTCTATCAAATAAAAAGTAGTGACAAAACGCATCTACGTCCTTACAGCCAAAGCCATAATCACTCCTACTACCAAACATTGCTTTTTTAGTAGCACACATTACCATTCACCAACTCATCAACAAAACTACAATACTAACTAAGTATTGCTGTTATGACTGTAGTCTTGGATGAACATTATGTCTATTCTACTAAAGACCACAACCTCCTAGATGCTTCTTTTAGAACGAAAGGTTTACTTAGATAAAATTCGCTTTTCACCTTGTTAATTAGAATTACTCATACAGTGCTCATTGACCGTGACCATTCATTTGTAAGGTAACGTTATTACGTTACAGAGCCGAGCATCACATTTCTGAAAGAGGCGAACCGAGCATTACAGTACGCAACTGTTAATGACATAGTTCGAGCATTACATTGATTAGGGAGGCGAAGCGAGCATAAATTGATGATACAATGTGTAATATATTGAATCTGGAATGTTACATTACAAGCGAATGCTCAGCATTTATGGAGGCAGTTTTTAAAGTAATGCTGAAAATCGAATCTGTAAACATTTAATTGCAGGTGAACTTTTGCGGCAAGAATCATCTTTAGATATCGATATATATATAGACACACACCTAAGAAACTTACAATGCAAGCAACGCCTCCTGTACTAGTTATTAATATTGTAAAAGTTGAAGTCGTCTCCTTATTATCCATGTATTCGAATACTATAAATTAATGGAGTATACTGTGCCAGAGAATTTTAAATATTTGAAAGCAGAGTTTAGAATAAAATCAAAATCTCCACCAGAGTATAATATATTACGTAAAATAAATAATACAATCATGAAGTAGTTATAAATGTAGTGTTTATAAAACGTAATCGTAGTTTTATGGACCATATATTTGAAAGGGGTCGGAGGACAGACACGTCTCGTAGAGCGAGAGACCTCTATTTGTATTAATTAGTTGCTACGACTCGGCGACACCAGGATTATTGTTTGTTTACTCAAATAAAGGACTATATGTATTTAGAAATCATTCTTTTATTACATTTTATATTAAAGACTGAGCATTATTTCGGTAAATATGTTTATAAGGTCTGGAGTACCCACTATAAATCTTCAGAAATAAGCATTGAACGAGTTACATGCGTAGGTAAGATGGATCGTACTTTGTAAGTTAGTATATTAACCCCATATGCCAAGTAGGCATGTGAATTACATTCTAAATAAGTAGACAGACACGTATGTATGATACAAAATGCAGTGCCACTATTTAAAAGGAATGCAATTTTATAATTGTGACTTATTACTACTTTTCTTAATTTATATTTGGGGTATGTCCGCGAAGGTGACAACACGTCTATCTATATCTATACTACCTATTATATAAAGCGGAAGAGTTTGTTTGTTTGTTTGAACGCGCTAATCTCTGGAACTAGCAGTCGGATGTGAAAATTTTTCTCCAGTTCTCGAAAAAGGTTATAGGCTATGTAACATCACGCTACTGGCGACGGGAGCAGAGCAGTACCACCGAACCACAGAGGTCGGCAATTTGTTAAAGTAAAAAAATCTAACAAAAAAAGAGTGGTCTGAGTTTCTTGCCAGTTCTTCTCATGGCCCTACCCTCACGTCAGCGAACTGGCTGTAGGGTAATTAGCTGACATTTTTCCTTCTTCGCTTATGAACTAACACGCAATAGGTCTAAATATCAATACCTATTCTTATTTCTCGTTAGGTCTAGGCATAACGCGAAATGGTCAGACTGCGTTTTAGGTACTCAGCGACTAAAGCGAAGGCAGTACTACGGTACTACGTCCTATAAACGACCGCAGCCATAAGTGGGCCTGCTTGTAAGTGACTATACACAGATTGCAAGGAATTCTCAGAGTATAAAGATGGCCTCTGCGTTGTCAAAACACAAATGACGTAGGCATCTATGAGCTACCTTGGCTGCTGACCATCAAACGGGTAGTTCGCATGTTGGTCAAGTAGTGAGACATGAAAGATCATCTCAGAATTCTGCCATAGTAGAGATAGTTTTGTTGCCACGACTTCTAAGCCTCATCATAATTTCAACCGATCCTATCAATATGCAAAAAAAAAATGATTTCAAAATAAAATTTATCGAAAAACCAAACCCAAGTAAATTAAATTTTGACTGTACTGTTGGTCTAGTGGTTAGTGTTCGATTCCCGCGGAAGGCAAATATTTGTCTGATGAACATTTGTATTTGTCTTTAGTCTGGGTGTTTCATATGTATTCTAAGTATGTATTTACAAAAAAAAAGTATGTATATGTATTATATTTCAGTTATCTAGTACCCATAACAGAAGCTTTGTTTAGCTTGGAACTAGATGTCGGTGTGTAATATACTTATTATTATTATTTTTTAAATTGATAAAATTTTAAACTCAGACAACTTTGATCAAAGCCTTGTATTATCATTACCATTAAAATAACAATCAAAGGAAACGTATAAACATTCAAATTAGCGTCAGGTAGAGCAGTACAGGGATGTATGAAGCTGTTGTTGACAGGTCATAATTCGCACCCCTCGGCCCACCTCGGATGTTCGCGACAGCCGACCTTTGTACTAGTAGGACTGTGTCGAAGTAACCTGTCTGATACACTCCCCCATATCAACTAGAGGGAAACTCAATTTCTTTTTGACAGCAACATTAAAGAGCTTGATGAATTAAAAATATCTGCAGTACAATCTACTACTTCTTTCTATCGGTTTTAATTTAATCCATAGTGCTGTAATGGCCAATGGTTATTAGTTGTCTGGTATTGAAATGCCGCAATGCAAATGTAGCTTTTGCAATACCATAAGTATGTTTCAAGTGTATCGTTTTTTGTAGCATAATAGTCTAAAATTAGTAATCCGCCTTAAGTAAATGAGGAGGAGACGAAATAAATGCTCATTCTTATTCTGCTTGCCCTGTAGTGGCAAATTAAATCGAGACTATATATAAATACAAATTTAAATAGTAACAATATTGTCGCTTGATATTCATCTTCTACGGCAGTCGTGATATCTGAACCAGTGCTTGTTTATAAAGTTGGCCTTTGGAGCTAGACGCTTTTTGCGAAAATCTGTTACTAACTGGATTTGTTGCAAGATTCATAGCATATTTTAAGTTAAATGAAATAACAAAATCGGTAATTTTAATTGAATCCACATTAGTAATGCGATTGAATCTGATTGAATAGTCTAGTAGGTAAATACCCACATAATAGACGCTAATTGCCGACTCTACATATGTAGGCTATTAATCAATTTATTACCATGCACAGACAATCTGTTACTAAATTATTTTTTATTTCAAATCAAAAAGACGAAATACTTATATGAAATATATTTTCATAGATTTTTAACGTAGGTTATAAATAGAACGAAAATGGGTGGTCTTTATTCCATAAACTATAAAAAAATGTCAGAAACAAAATATCACGGAAAGCATCATCTTATCACACATGCATAAGAGATAAACGTGCTTCTCTCTACATTACATGAATAACATTCCAAAGATCACTTGAGGTATCATTCCAGAAAACAAAACTAGATCACGACTAGAAACTTCAATCGTCGAGCTATTTCCGCACAGTGAACCATCTAGGTAATCGTTTCTAAACGTTGTCAGCTGATACTGAAGCTACAGTTGTAGGTCCTGAAGGTGACTGGGTGAGGTTCTGTGAGCGAGGTGGTATCGATTGCCACGCCCACCCGCGGCGCGTTGCTTAGCAACAAACACGCGCGCCGCCCTTCGCCCGCCGCCCGCCCGAGCCGACAGCAAACGTCTTGTACGCATGCAACTACGCTTATTTCACTAAGTTCAATTCCGTAAAAATTTTAAAGAAACAATAAAGGTACATACTCGTACTTCATTGTACCTATCGTTTTTGGCCAAACTTGTTGACTGTAACCAATGACCTAGGTAGACTAATAATGTTACTTTGGGCTACTCTGTTCAACGGTGAGTCATAGTTTCAGTATACAAGCGTACCTACTTATTTCAGGAGTATACATTTCTGTGTTACATCCGGTATACCTACTCAATCTTTATTCTATTTCCTGAAATCATAGGAAACTACATGTTTAAAATTATATTTAAGAACTGATAAACAAAATGATTGTTTGGCGACAATTATTTGAATGCTTAATAACAATAATTGAATAATAATTCGTAATCGTCATTTAAATCTTTACATTTTCAACGGTAGCGCTATTTGTCTACGGGAATCCTCTTTCATTTCAACACTTAACTACATCTAATGTTGCAAAACGAAACAGATACGAATTACGATAATTATATAATAGTGTAAAAACTCGTCAGGGAAAAAGTTTGATTTGTGGCTAAAATATGTAAAGGCGCTGAAAAACATATTTACTCATTATTTAGAATGAACCTGATTTAGAGATTTGATCGCCTATTTGTAAACCAAATAAGTTTCATAGGTATTATTATTTTATAGAAACACAAACACTTGTTAATACTTTACGTCCTTAACTATTTAATAATTTATTAACACAGAAATAAGTACGTAAATAT
The DNA here is from genome assembly GCA_963082885.1 of Parascotia fuliginaria. NCBI lineage: Eukaryota > Metazoa > Arthropoda > Insecta > Lepidoptera > Erebidae > Parascotia > Parascotia fuliginaria. Next base: position 12,537,864 of record OY720173.1, on the reverse strand, counting down.
ATACGCAGTAGGTACATTCTACATTCAACATAGCATTGTAGTTATTTTAGAAATGTGTCTACCTTGTTACTCGTAGTTGTTTAGCCCCGAGAAGGTTGTAACGAAATGGAATGTTCTCGTAATTATGTTTAGTCACGTCAACGAAAAGGAGTACCTACATATGTATGTACTTCGACTATTATTGAAATAATAATGTATTAGGTATGAAAAAACTTCATGATCATCAGGCAACATGGTTGATAGCAAATTCGTTTGTTTAACAAGAACCAACATAAATAAATTCATTGTTTTATAGTAGAGTTCTTTTTTATGAAGTTTTTGGCGTGGCGTGCGTCGGTAAGTACGTAACGTAAAGGCAATCTAGTGGTCGTATTTTACTTGAGCAGTTGAAAGTGGTGAAAATGTCGCATGAAAATGATTCAACACAGTACGTCTAAAGCAAGTCTACTCTCTAAACTCTATATAATAAATATACGTACAATGTATATCTCTGAAACAACAAAATGTTAATACATTTCTAATTGTACAAACAGCCCCATGGGGTATATTTCCACTAATATATAACAATAAATCTCATAACAGGTTAAAATTGAATCAGTGTACAAAAACAACTCATAAAATGTAAAGTGAACGTGGGGTACGAAACTTAATTTAGGAACGGCTCTCTAATGAATTCTAAGGAAGATTTAATAAAGTTTCGGGGTACTACGCACCCCCATCATAGGGGCAACTACCGCAATTTTGTTTAACACTTTTTCTACAACGAATCGGGTGTTTTATCCCTTGTGGGGTAGGTTTAATTTTTTTTTTTTTTTTTTTATTTATTTATTAAAACAATATAATACAAAGGTGATAGTGACATACCACACAAACCATCGAGGGTTTAACAGTGATATGTTAGCCACAACATCTCGGTACATTAAACTTAAATACTACATTTTCAAGACTAAAAACTTAATAAATATTTTTTAAACTTGTTTTTACAATTTTGTGCATTCATGCCATCACAGACTTCTACGGGAAGACTATTCATGATGCAAGGCAGCATGTATTCCCACGTCCGCATCCCGTACACATTTTTAAACTTACCCTTCTTATAGACTGGTAAGTACGATAAACTACGTAATGATTTGGATCTAGCGTTTTTTTCTACTTTTTTAATGTTATCATATTCCTCGCTCAGCACACTCACTCGCACCTTATCGAATACACTTAACAGTTTGCAGTGATTAAATAGACCATGTTCATCATCTTTAAATTTTAATTTTATTTTATTGGGCACTATTGTTTTTAAAATGGATAACTGTAACTTATAAATATTCTGTAGATAGGTTTTGTACGTGCGCCCGTAGGTACTTAGACCATAACCAATCACGGAGTCTGCTAATGCTAAATACATTGTTCTAAGAGTTTTATAAGGTAGCTTGTTTCTGAGTATATATAATTTTGACAAGACGGATCTCAGTTTGCCACATACATGATCGATATGGGGTCCCCAGTGGAACTTATTGTCTATAATTAGACCCAGGTATGTATGCTCAGAAACTGTTTGTAAAGTTAGACAACTACATGAATTTACCGATTGGTGAAGGCACAGGTGTTCATGGCCAACAATGGCTGGCACACAGGGCGATGTGAGGAGCGGCGAATGAATGTGCATTAACTTTGTTTTTTTAGAGTTAATGACAAGACCTACATCGTGAGCCCACTTACACAGCAGATCAAAATTACCTTGCATGATCCTCTGGGCCTTAAGTAGGTCTTTATGCGCCACAACTAAACATGTATCATCAGCAAACTGGTATACAGAACCCTCGGAGAATATATTACACATATCGTTTACATAAAGTAAGTATTCAGTCGGGCCAAGAATTGAACCTTGAGCCGTGCCGTTTTCAGTAGAAATCATGTTACTCAAAGAGCCAGCTATACTCACAGCCGTGTATCGATTTTTATGATAATTTTTAAACCAATTTAACAACGGGCCCCGTATACCATTTTGCTGTAATTTCATAAATAGTGTATTGTAATTTAAAATATCAAATGCTTTGCTGAAATCAATGAAGACAACAAGCACGTGTTCCCGGTTATCCAGGTGCCTGTTGACTTCATTGCTAAAGTTCAGTAAAAGTTGCGATGTATTTTTATTTTTTTGAAAACCGTATTGTCTGTCATTAATTATGCAATTGGTTGTCAAAAATTTATTAATTTCCTGGCCTATATATCTCTCAATTATTTTATCAATACAGTATATATATATATATAGTATAAATATAATGTAAATGAATAGCGTGTAACTTTGTGGATATTGTCTTAAACTGGTTGAAATGATTCCTGTACGGTATTATTTCGTGATTCTAAAGGTTTAGTTCAACATATTAGCATTAAAAGTTTTTACATCTAAAGTGATTACTTTGCGATTTTAGTTATAATTTAATGTCTACAATTAAATAAGTGCAATACCGCAACAGATTTCTAACCGACTACTCACACGTATTCAGCTTGATTCAGCTTATGCCCACAGAAAACAACGATTTTGTATGAAGACGCGTACGCCTCCGTTGAACTTTCCGCATGCGTACGCATCTCAATACAAAATCGTTTTTCTATGGGCATAAGCTGAATAAGTGTGAGTAGTCCCGTAGTATTATACTATTGTAGTAAGTGGTGTCTGCAGACTTGAGAAAGTAGAGTACATGTTGGTGAAAACTTTACCTAAAAGAGCTACAAGCTTCTTTGTAGTTTTAAGGAGTTCAATCAATAGTCAAAGTAATATTTATTTTATTAAGCTCTTTAAAATTTAGATAGACAGGGTTACTACCCTGTTTACAATATATGTAGATACTAATATAGAAATAAACTTCTATTCTCGTCAAATAGTCCAGTGCGTCAGTCGAAAACGTGAGCTAGTCTAAAACAAAGTCGTGTGGGCGTACTATGTTATATTTAGAAAATAAACTTATTGTGACCTCTTGGTATGGTTTCAGAAACCAAAAACTGAATTGCTAATGAATCCATTTATTGGTGTTAACAAATATTTGAAGGAGCAGATTGATTTGATTTTTGTGAGTCTAAGAGTAGCTGACGTACTAATGATTCTATAAAGAGTCAAAGGTGGGTATGCACACAATGCATGTTGAGAAGCCTTATAATGCATTTCTCTATTTCGTTCTCTAACTCTTGTCAGTTTTTTAAACCACAACTCTTATAAATATTGATAAACTTTACGTTCAGGCAGGTATAATCAAAGCAGCCTACCTAATTTATCAAAACTCTGGCAAAGGAAAGAAAAATAATTATAATACACAAGTATATTGACAAATGACAGCAGCTTATAGGAATCGGGAATCGTCCTGGAACAACCATAAAAACAATATAAAAGTATGGTGTTATTTATGGCCCCTTTATCTGTAAGGAGGATCTTTGTGACGAGCTTCTTTTGTCGCTGCCGCATTTTTTTCCGCCAATGTCATGGCGTGCCAAAAAACACAATCGTTAAAAATGTATCGACCAATTGCGATGGTCGTTTAAACTGTAATCTGTGCCGATTTCTTTGTAGATTTCATCTTTATAGCTTGTCTATAACGTGATACCTTGTAAGATAAGCTTTTGTTTAATGCCGCACAGTAAAAATAAATTAATCGACAGTTCAGTATATTAAGACGACATTTTGATTCAAATTGAATTGCCTTTGCGAATGCAAATTGTATATACAATATACGGCTGCAGTTAGTTCAATACTTACTGCAAGCATAATTTATATAAAATTATAAATAAGTATGTTAGTAATATTGAAATAAACTTAAGTCACAGGTTCTCATTTTTCTCAAATAAGAAGGTAAATAATTTCCGTCTAAAGTGAAAAATTTATGAACAACGTCTATAATTACCTACCATAAACAAAGAGTATTAACATTAGTTAAGATTTATTTACGCACAAAACACATTTATTTTGGTACCTACACATTAGCTTACAAAAAAAAACATCTTGTGCTGCTAGTAGAAATAACCATATATTTCATAAATGGTATATCTTACTCATTAACTGCTTTACGTAATTTATACAAATAAAAAAGGGACGATTTAATATAAAATGGCTTAGATTCAAATAAAATAAATACTATTAAAAGATAAAAATCTCTTCAAAACATTCCTTCAAGAAATATATTACACACCTATCATATTAAAATTATAACCTATAATTTAATTTTCAAAATGGTGTACATAAAAACTAACGTTGGGTGTTGTCAGGTGAAAAAAAAACCGGTCGCACAATCGTTTGTTTCTTTTTTTAGATGTTAACCCTCCTAACAGTTTGGTGGTACGGAATAGAAAAATGAGGTGTGTTCTTAGAACAAGTATCATAACTCAACAAAAGATAGCCAGCTAAATGTCTCAAACTAATTATGATGAATATGTATATCTATAAAAATTCGAAAGAAAAGCAAATAAACTAGAAAATCTTAAACTATTGTTGTTTTATATTTTTGATAAACCTGATGCAAAAAAGCAGACGTAATTCTCATGAGAAAACCCCGGATCGGATGACTGGTTTTATTGCATTTTTCTGTCGAAAAATATTTAGTATCAGCTTAAAACGAATGATTGTATTTATTGTATGTGGCAATGGACTTGCTCATATATGAATAGAATCTAAAGCAGCTCCTTGCAAGACAAAGCCGAGATGTTATGTAAAAATAATATTAATTGCATCTCATAAAATCTCTATCAGTGTCATAATCAGTGTAATACTGAATGAACATAGGCCTCAAATGATTAGCACAATAATCAATTCTAAATGGACTATTGTAAAATGCTGCAAAGTGTATAAATTTATTATCTTTATTTACTATTCTTCTGCATTCACTTCTCTTACTTCGATAGGAGCTTTGTTAATTAGTTTTGAAGGTCATAATTTTATTTTTCAAGCAAACGACAATATTATGAGACCTACAAAATCTGTATTTGTCTATTTGAAACAAAACTGTGATCTTATCAATGTCAATATGTACGCTTGTAAACTTTTTCTGTAGCATTGAATTGCGCTTTTTGTAAGTTAGGTTTTTATCTAGCGCCAGAACCATCTTAAAAATTGACGATAATTATAGTAAAAATATAAAGAAGCCTGCCCGTTATATATAGTTTTCCCAAGTATCACAAAAGCTGGGCGCCTAGTGTGCGCCACCTGCGCCCGCGCTGACCGTGACTGATCGGTCTACGACAGAACACGTTATCCGTCATAATCGTCTGTTGCGATTGATTGTGTTTGCAGGTAATACGCAAATACCATTACAGTCATACCTATCTATAAATGTTTCTAATCTCAAACTGCAATCAAGAATTTAGAAACTACATATATAACACAACTTTGCCGGACCTGAATTCAAAGTTTGACCACACATTACAAGTGTTTTTTATGGCCTACTTTAAGCATTAACGGTGCACATCCTTACTAGGGCATCGTAGGCTCTAAAAAGTAGTCAGTTATATTAAACAAGATTAAATTTCAGTCATTGCGACAATTCATTTTTTTAAATGTATCTAAATATTTACTTACTTTTTCCTAATAATATAGGTAGTTACTTAGATGTATTGAATGTAATCTGGCCATCTTGTTACTGGGAATAAGTCATGTAGTTTCTTGTCACTCTTTCGCTGCCTTTGTCTTTGGTTTGACCTAACTACTTCATTAAAATTATTATGTGATATGAAGGTATGATTTTAAAATAAAGGTCTATCAAGATAAAAGACAGAAAATAACTAATAAAACTGGCAAAACGTGGTTATAAACATGTAATGTATATGAAGACAGTTAAAAGAACCCGCCTGAAAGACCCAGGATCAAAAATTATTTGGGAACACATGCAAAAAATGTAATTACTGCAAAATAAGTAACAAATAATGTGTAAATACATGCAAAATTATTGTATCTTGTGTTGCCATGTTATTTTCATCTTCGAGTAAGTCTATGGCTTTCTTTGCATTAAAGCTTGCATCTTTAATATCAATATATTTCTACTTGGCTATAATTTTATTCATTGATTTTTAAGGATGATATTAAGCTTATAAAGGCTGTATATAATAATATTATGTAACCGATGAATAAAAAGATGGTACAATATAAAAATATTGAAAGACTCTCCTTAGCTGTAATACTAACAACGGATACGTCGGGTAAGTGATTCTGAGTTCTTTGTTCAAGAAATTCTGAATGTCAGCAGTATTTATTAAACGGCTCGTCTGTTTTATTAATCTATTATATACGTAACATATTGAGATATGTAGCTCCAATAAATAAAAATATCAACAAATAACAATATGTTTTGGGATAAAGAGCCTAAATTTTGATAATTCAGGTGCGCTTTTGCGTTGCATATTTCATGCAATTTAATTCATTCTTTCTTTGTAAAGCACTGTTATGTATACTCGTAACTGTGTGTTGTGAAGGTTTGTACCTTTATACCCTTGAGATCAACAAATATAATGATGCCCATAGAAGTTATTAACTTATGAATAACATAATCTATTTTAAATTTAGTTCGATTCAAAAGAATCAAACCGTTAGAGAGGCACAGGTGGCGCAATCGAGATTTTTTGGTATTATGAAAACGAAGGCCCGTCGACTACAAAGGCCGCACTCCACTTGTACAAGCCGACGCGACAGATGCAACAATACCAGAACCAGTGATTAATCGTACGCATCTACTAACGTTTTATATGCACAAATAAAAAAAAACATAAAAAAAAATGAAATAAAAGCTTTTTTGTCTTTTGCTTATTGCGACGACGCAAACATGTCTGCACCAGACCGATTCGAATTTAGAATGGCGATCATTAATTATATTTTGTCTTACTCACGCATTCCATTTTCGAAGTCGATATGATCTATAGATCCGATCTAAGAGTCTATCGATCACGCGCGTTGGAATCTAAATTTATTCATTTAGTGGCATCTTTTTGCAGATGATGTTTGACGTAAGGGCCTTGTGATAAATTGTTCGTGTTTAAGCTTAAATTATAGTTTCAATCACCGTGTCTATTTTTAATTATAAGAACGTTAGGTAATTGTTTACCCTAGCATGATCTCATATACGTGAAGAAGCCTTGGCAGAAAAGGAGATCAATTTATTAGTGGAAGTGTTACGTTTGAAAAAAAGAAGTGGTTACCTACGTTTAGAAACCTAATAGACTTTGGTTTATAAATCTAAGTGAATTATTGATGTCCTTAATATCGATTATTTTAATCCAAAATATATACCTAAAGATAATATTATACAATTTATTCATGTAAAACCATTTAAGTTACTTTATCGACAGAACAAATGGCAATCAAAACTAAATCTCATTTATTTGACAAAACCCACACAAGACACCCACGCGATATCGTACAATACTATAGAAAAAGACTTTATCAGTGGATAACTAATTAACTCTAAACAATATATCATCCACCGAGATTGCATGATGCGAGACAAAAAACGAAAGGTCGGAATGACCGCGCCAAAACCAAAACGGTCTGTCCAACACAAAACAAATAAAAGTTAAACAAAAAACGAAGCCGGTTAATAAGCTGGATGACATTTGAGAATTCGAAAAATTCATTCAAAACATTATTAATAGCGCTCTTGAAGTGGGTCCCTACATATGATTATTTAAATGAGAAGACACCAATTACTTATCCATAGACAAAATCCACTGGCTCCATTAATCCACCCGATGTTTCGGTTAGAGCGCGATTGTTTTATTGCCCATACAACCTCTCGTAAATGTACCTTGCCATACTCTTGTTATATTTTAAACATTGCTTCTTCGTAACAAGTCTCGGGTGGCGTGATAGCAAATAATTTTATATGAACCTTTAACAATATGTCAAATCGTTTCATTTTTCTTATTTTCAATAAATAATACGTTCACTCATAATTTTACATTGTTCGGTCTCGACTCTCGCCGGTGAGACAAGCTTGCGACGATATTTCTCAAAATGTATCTTGTAAAAAGTTTCAAAGCGGGTTCTTTATGCATTTGAGTCCTGCGTTGGTTATTATGGGAGAATGATAATGTGATTATTGTTTTGCGATCTTTTGGATGATTGATAGCGGATTGTCATGGATAATGAAGTGCTTTGATATATTCAATTTTGTACCTTATGCTAGCTGGAAGGTAAACGCATACGAAAACGGAAACTACCTAAGTATTGACTGTTGGCCAATCTGATGATTGACGAAAAATATATATGTTCTTGGGTTTTGAATGCTTTAGCAGCTGTGCTTCTGGCGCCCCAACCTGCTACTGCTACTATATCACAAATAAAGCAAGCACAGAACTTGACATTCAATCCAATCACTGCCACTATTATATAACGCTAATTTACGCGATAACAGTATGCCGCCTTTTGCCGCTTTTTGTTTATTCTAGCTGCTTTCAGATCATCGCGTCCTACCCTAGAATTGCTGAATCGAGTTTCTAATTTTTTTTAAGAACTAATTTTTATTAAGTTTACCTTGAAACCAACCTCTATTGTTAACATGTACACAACTTTGTTAGTCATTCCAAATAATAATATTCAATTAGGTACATGTAAAATCAGCCGAACATAACAGCTCATTAGTTCAACATAGAAAAATAAACTTCTATACAATCATTCCTATATACAATTACAATACCCGTTGAAATTTGGACAATGGCACACAAATTTAATTCATGCTTATTACACAACTAGAAACCTGCCCTGGCTTCGTATAGTGTACCAATATGACTTTTTACGATGTCAGTCAAATCTTTGAAATTCTCGGTTTTGTAACCTTTTTTTTATTATAACTACATAATTATAAACGATAGTAAAATTCATATCAAAATCCGTTGCGTGGTTTAGAAGATAGCGGAAAAACAGACAGAAGAAAGCACCGACTTTGCTTAATTAGTTGTAATTTTAATTTGACCTGTACCAGAACAGCCTCACTGAAGTTGTCTTTATAGTCTTTTTTCAATAACCTTTATATTGTTCGTGTCGATCGTTGATAGCTTATAGTGACTGTCCGATACAACATAGATATTGTTCAATCGTGTAACATTGATGGCGCCACTATACATCTATCGAGCGTCGTGAATGACGATCGATTTTATCTCTTTGTAAAAAAATAATAAGGTCGTGAACTTTGCCTTTAGGTAGGTACATAATAGTTTTGCGAAATGTATTGTTGAAAAGTATTGAAATGTTTCGATAATACTCAAATGAATGATGCCGATAGATGGAATTTTAATTAAATTGCAAAAACATTGCAAGTTCTGTTTATATATTTTTATTTATCAACTTTATACATACAATTTGTAATGGCGGACATAATGCCTAAGACATTCTCTACCAGTTTACCATAGGTTGATGAAGGAAAGATATTTCGAAGCAGATGCATAAATAAACAAATTTGGGAGGTGAGTCAAAAAGTATATTACAGATAAAATATACATAACTACGTAGATACCTACACATATAAATATATACATTATCACACACAATTTGTATACGTATTAATAAAATTAACATACAAATACATAGAATAAACGAGATGTGACCTGTGACAATATCAGAGCTGTGACGAAACTGTCATTTTACACACACTTGCATGTATGGTACTAACCAAACTAGATATAAGTAACCATAAACTAATGTTTCATGATATGAAAGAGTGGGGTCTCCTAGTACAGGCATAATTTATGCCTAATAATATAATTATTTATTTATTTATTATTATTATTTTAGTTGCTCAGAAGCAAGTTCCGAACTTTTATTTTAAATGCATGACATAATTTTGTAGTTATGTATCTTATATTATTTCTTAGTGAGAAGCACACCCTGATACGAAAGGAGCTCTTCCACCCTTCTTGTTTTTCGATCTTTTGTACTAGGCATTTATTATTTTCCACATTTCCTTCCGATACTTTTTCCAAGATCATCGCCTCGTTATTATTCCACTGCAGAGAAAGGCTATGTAACATCACGCTACAAGCGAAGCGAGCAGAGCAGTAAGCAAAAACGCGGGTGAAACCGCGTTGCGGGAAACTATTACAATATAAAACATTTGACATGCATGTCACCTAGAACCAAAATGACTTTCACTTCAATCACTCCACTGAATCACTTCATGATTTCCCAATACAAATACATAAAAGTTAATAAACATATTCTCCAAATAATATTTAGCCAGGCGCCTGGGACTGCAATTATCGTATTATTTGATTTGGGCAGTGTTTTTTTTGTCCAGTTGTTGTAAAATAAAAGGTATACCATGTTAGGGGGCGGGGCTACCCCGCCCGGGCTCCAAACCCGCTTATTATCCACTTATACACATCACTTCTGTGCAAAATAACTCATCTTGACTTATGGGACTGGTATTTTAAGAAATTTCTTTTAACTTTTTATATATAATATATTTATATTATAACACTTTTACTTCGTATGTAATAAATATACCTATATCTATATGCGCATTATCCCAAAAGCGGTAAACAGTGGTCTATTACACACACTTTAGCCAACTATATGTAGGTATATTAGCTTTCAGATGTAATACGAGTAGGCAGTGAAGCTATTGCCTATTCTGGAAGTCGAGCATATGATAGAAATGTATCGTGTGTACTCGAAGCCCCTAAACCGAAAGGCAGTAACGAGCTAAATGTGAGTAGTGACACTTTGGTTCTAAATAATTATATGACTTGATAAGAGCTTCGTCCCTTTTTTTTCTTAATAGGCTGGAGTGATATTATAATTGATACAAAATCTAGTAGACTTAGACTGAGGCATCATTAATTCTATATCAGTTTAAAACTGTGTTGTTCTTATTGTGTTTTAATAGACTTTAGCTTTACTGCCAGGCTTTACAGGCTAGACAGCAGCTAAGTAAGCCTCTGGGTTTTATTCTATCTATATGTTGTATAATTAAGCACCTAAATACATTTAAATACTACTTTTTGACCGAGTCTGATTTTTCGGTCGAAGTGTATACGGTAGGGATACATTTTTAACACTTTTATAACTAAAGCATTAGAAAACAACAGATTTTATCCTTATTTTCGAAAAGGGGTAAGGCATATTAAATTAACGACCCTTTCATGTAAACCACTCATATTTGTAACAATCGTAGTAAGTCTCTAGAGATATAATTATAATAGAAAACGTTGAGGGTCCCAGCATTTCTCTCCTGGGATCAGTTGCGTGGGAATATACTTAGTTCTATAAACTTTTACTATAGTAAATCAATCAATGATGGGAAGAAACGTAATCAAAATGAAATTTTTGGAAGTATTAACAAAAATAATAGATATGTATTTAAGAAACTGAGTAAGTATAATATAAAGTACATTCAACCGTAACACACAAAAACCTATCTAATAAAAAATAATAAAGTCCTTTGTCTGGTCTTAAATCTTGGAACGTAATAAAGTGAGCTTATTCACCCCTAGTGTAATCAATGTCTAATACGATATTCACAGCTTACTATAATGATTAACGACAAACTTTATTAATTCGATCAGCTAGGATTAGAGGCAGCACACAGTGAAGGGTACAAGGGAAAAAACAAACGAATTTCGCAAAGGGATGTTCTCAGAGTTCCCCTTAAACGTCACTTATTTAGGGCTGCGACAAATATAGAATGATAGTGATAGTGTCAGATGAAACATTAGTTGTATTAGACACACAATGGGTATGTAATATTTCTTGAATTAAAGATAAAGGTAAAATAAGGATGAACTAATGAGTTTTTGATGTCTCTTACTTCTGTGTTCTGAAATATCAACGGTTTCTCTGTACGATGGTAGATCCAAGATTACAATTCTTGGATCTACCATCGTACAGAGAAACCGTTGATATTTCAGAACACAGAAGTAAGAACACATAGAAAGTAACATTAACATTAACGAAAATACGACGCCTAATATTAAAATTATACACATCAGTACACAGACATCGTTAATAATAAATATTTTGCTATGTAATGAACAACGAATAGGAATTTAATATAATGATGTAGTTGCTCACAGGCTGATCGAATTTAGTTTATTTCATCATTCAGCGAACGTTTATATTAGAATCTACTTTTGGCATGTGGTTTTTGCCCTAATGTAAAGCCACCCGATATCTAAACCTGAGCCCCACGATAAGACTCAGACCAAATCAAGGTAGGAACAAATTCAAATTTTCCTTTCCGAATAAGCCAGAAAAGGCTAGTATTAAAGGACTGACATAAATGAATACTTTCATCGCGTGATAATTATTCAGGTATCAATAACTTAAACAAATATAAATATTATACATACACATTATTATTATACATACTTACATTCGAATTCGAAATAAGAATAGGTACCATAGAAGTTCATCGTAAATTGTTATAAAAAAGAGAGTTGTGAAAATGTTAAAAAATTTGTCTGCTGATTAGTCTATAATATAAAAATGAATTGCTGAATATGTTGCTAAGCGCAAATTTCGAGAGCAGCTGAACCTTTTCGCTAATTCTTTTTTTATAATATTCCTTGAAGTACGAGAATGGTTCTTACGGAGAGAAAAATTCAAAAAATTGTCTGAAAAAATACTTTTCTTTATTCCCATACAAAAGTATCTTTATTTATCCCAAAATGTTTTAAAAAATGTTCACTCTTGCGAAACCGGGGCAGGCCGCTAGTATCTTATAAAATCAGGACTGTTTAGGTGTAGGCAGAAAACACCAACTCTTATTTTGGCTATATTTTTTTTATAGTCCAAGTTTTTAATGTCATGATATGGGCCTAATATTTTCTTTACTATTCTCGTTAGCCCGACGCTGAGAGTTCAGCAACGAAGAAGTGCAATTTCCTTGGAGAGGCAGGCAAAAGGTGTGTCTAAACGACTGATATATTTCTACCAACAGTTTTACAGACTGAAAGCGTTTAAACCGAATTCTTACTCGGATACTAGGTAAGCTGTATTATTATTATGGCTGGTATGGTTTGAGCTTAAATATTTCTATGATACCAATTTGGAGAATTCATTTCTAAAACACTAATTTCATGTAATCTACTTTGGTTTTTATGGACTACTGCTTTTAACACGATTACAACAGTTGACAATATAAGCAGTCACAGAAGTTTTAGATATACTAAGGATAATATAATATTTTGTATTGTAAATGCGTTATCTAATCTTGTTCCTGGATAATATTGTTGTAGATATAAATATCCATTGTGCCATTGATAAGATATAATATACACGGCTATATAATATTGCTTGTTATATAGATCTACTATATTATGGTTTTTCTTTAGAGGTACACACTGAACACATGACCTCTTTCATGTCTTTTGTTAAAGTACCTACATATTCTTTACTAAAAGTTTAGACGCTATTTTTTCAGGGTAAGGATGTGTGAAGTTTTATGAGTGAAAATCGAATATCTTATTTACATATTTGTAAATAAGCTGGCAATTAGATTAACTTATTTACATGACTAATAAACTGGTTTCTTATTCATTAGGATTAAATGTAGTAATTTTACCAGATCGCTCTGATGAAAAACTGGAATTTTCGTGACGATAAAAATTGTAAACACAAAACGGAAAAACACATTGCTGTGTAATTATATAAAGATAGTTTTATCTAATACTAGCTGTTGCCCTCAGGTCCGCCCGCGTAAATGTCGGTTACATCGCATATTATTATTATTTATAAAAGAATTTTCTAAAATAAACGTAGCCTAAATTACTCCTTATTACATGTAGTAAAAAACGGTTATTTCAATATGACAAACAGACACTCCAATTTTATATAGATGTATAGATGGGTTAACAGTGTTTATAATTACCACGGTTTTGTTTATTTTTATAATTGTTGCTGTTTACTGTTCTGTTTTAAGTAGTTGGAGTCACTAAATCAAATAATAATTTAATGTTCTGTCGGTTGCTTTACGAAGCCATCAAATCACCTTGTAATAAGGACATAAGGTCAATTAAAAGTAATAACCACGTAAGTATTAAGAAAATTTAAACTTCACGTAATCTAATATATAAAATTCTCGTGTCACGGTGCACGTTATTGAACTCCTCCGAAACGGCTCGACCGATTTTCGTAAAATTTTGTATGCATATCGGCTAGGGTTGAGAATCGGACAACATCTATTTTTCATCCCCCTAAAAGTTAAGGGTGGTCTGAAAAGGGATGAAAACGATTGTATGAAACTTCTTCATAGTTTTGAAATTTTGTTTTGGAATACTTCTATTAAAATAAAAAAACCTCATATTTTTTTTTTAATTGGGTTGGATTTAGAGGGATAAAATTAGGGATAAAATATTATATGGAAAGATCTTTGCTTTTGAAGTTAGCGACTTGAAAATTGAAGAGAGGGGGAAGGGAGGGGGGCGAGAGAGAAATGAGGGTTAAGGAAGGGGAAGTGAGAGGGAAGGGAGGGGGAAGGAAAGGGGAAGGGCGGGGAAGGGACGGGGGGCAAGGGGCAGCGAGAGGGAAATGAGGGAGAAGCCAGGGAAAGGGAGAGTGAAATGACGGGAAAAGGAGAGGGGAGGGAGGGGTAGAGGGAGTGAGGGGAAAAGCGGAATGGGAGGAGTGGGGGAAAAGGGGGATGGGAAGAATGGGGAAGAAGGGAGAGGGGAATAGGATAATAGGGGAAAGTAGTGAAAAGTTTACGGGGGATATCTGTAAAATAAATCCCTATTTCCCTTGGTCACGGCATCACGCGTGAACGACTGGACCGACTCCGTTAATTCTTTTTTGTTGTGTTTGTTATTGTCAGAAGAAGGTTCTGCGAAAAATTAGATAGTAATTAAAACAGGACAACGTCTGTCGGGTCCGCTAGTACTTATATACAATTTTCAGCCAGATCCAGACAAGGCAGGCATGATAAGCACTACAGAACAATCCATCAACAATCATCTTTAACTTATATAGACTTATCCCTTTTAGTTTATTACACAGTGAAAACAAATTTTAGTTCTCTTCGACCTATAAAGTAGACTTGGGTAGTTCGCGAGTGATTGAAGTAAATGGACTACTTCACTTCGCGAAATAATCTTATCACTCATTCAGTAGTCCTTCGAATGTATCTCTATCTATAGTTCAATAATCAGTTCAGTTACTGTTCAATTACTTCACACGTCATCGTCATTCAGTCATTCATTTGATCGCTCAGTATATCACAGATCACAGAGTACATTTTATAGACTGCCATAGATTATGATACACTATGAGCGGCTGAGCGGTTCCAAACTTCTAACCACAGAGAATAAAAATATTAGTGCGTCGCGTCGTGCGAACGTATTATCTGTAGTTCGAACCGAAGTAACACGAATGTACTTCGGAATACTTCGGCTGTGCAAATTGGCGCGAAAGCGACGATGCGGCCGGTGGACAGAACACACAATTATTCAAATATTTGTTTGCCTTTGTAATAATAAAATAATATTATTAGAAAATATTATTATATTATAACAATAAAATTTTACAACAGTGCAACAAACCGATACAAACATAAATTAACCTGAAGCTCTAATATATATAGTTCAATTTGGAGTACAAAAATTTACTTATATTATTCATTTTGATATTTTGTTATTGTTTTAATATTTTCAACAAATTGGGATCTCTAATAAGTTGCTATCAAAACTGAAACTTTTGAAAGAGCAGATAAAGCGCATTTATGGTTTGTTAAAATTTATAACTATTATTTGATTTTGAACAATTTTATGGCCGCGCAAAGTGTGCCAAAGTATGAAGGAAAATCGAGTTATGTATTCTACTATACTAAGTTAGGAAGGTAGGTGAAGTGCGCTATTCAAATCACTCAATGATAACATGATTGAATGGATTGAAATCAGAACGAGTTCATGGGATATACTGTTGATGAACGCTTGAACTTGTTCTGATTTGGTGAAGTAAATGAACTACTGAACTAAATGATTGAAGTACTTCACTTAGCGAAAAGAAGTACTTCAATCTTTTCTTTTCACTGACACATTTCTCGCATGTCTGCTATAAAGGCTTGCGTACCAAATTATTATTACTTATTATACAACAACAAAAATTATCGTAAATTAAATTTCAAGCTGCTGAGTGCGGTTCGGTAAATGAGTGCAGCAGGACCCTTGATGGGTACCAACCCTATAAACAAAATCTCAGTGTCAACACGCGAGGGCTTGTAGTCGGCACCCCGAGGGATGCGTTTGTTTTTATTAAAAGTTTTTATTTAGCAATAATGGGAACAAAGTTATCCTTCTACAAAGAAACACTATGCAATGTCTCAAGGTTTCAGCTTAGCTGCATAATACGACTTTAATAGTAGATTGCTATTCTTGTTAGAATATTGTGTTATGTGATTCAACAAAAAAACTACATAGGTACCAATTTATTTGTTATATTTGATATCATGTGGTAGCTTGGAAGGTAACTCGGCACTAAGGAATACGACGCAAGGAGGAGGTAGCTTGAGGATTTAATTGCTATATAATATTTATTACTAGACGTCCACTCTCGCTTCGTTTTCAAAAATTTCATTCGGTTTCACAACAAACGCCCACGGAAAATATCATAGCATTAGTGACGTATTGCATCTTGAGCTGAAAATATGTTAAACATAATAAAATATAGCCTATGTTACCCGTCTTATTTGTAGCTTTCTAAAGATGAAAGATTTTTTTAAATCAGTTATGTAGATCTTGAGTTAAATCGCAACAAACAAACAAACATACAAAAATTCAAATCTTTTCTCTTTATAATATTAGTTTAGATATAAGTAAATTAGATTAGTTATTTGGACAAAAATATTTAGTATTAAGCAAAACTGGCGATCTCTGTATGCAGACAGACGCACACTGGCCACTTTTTGCCTGCAGTGGTATCTAGTAAAGGCCGATACTTTTACTTTGTTTTTTGACACAAGTTTCATAATGATAATTAATTTATATAAATTTTGTTTTCTTTTGAACTATTTTCTAGTACCAATTTAAAGCATTCTTTACTCGTTTAAAAGTCTATGATAATATGTCACTTTTGATGTTATATTTGAAATGCAATATTTATTTATATTTTTAAACAGCTGTAAGCTAACAATTTCGCTGTAAGCGTCTGTATCTTTCAATTTTAGTTTTATTTCTAAGATGTTGTATTTAATAAACTAAAAGTAAAAATAAAATCTTATCGCACACTATCTTGATGTATTAATTTCTCACCGTGCAATCACAAGACAGTAATGTTTTATTACAGTTGTAAATACTTCACCCCGTAAACAGTCACCTAACAGAACGCTGAGCAGTCGTGAGTTTTATTTATTACTTTAATTTCATAATCCTTTACTTTTCATTGTCAAAAACTTCGCGATAAATAACAAATATTTAAAAAGTAAATTTATTTATTTATTTATATCTTTCTTATAACAATTTTGACAGGGTATTCCCTAATAAATACCTTATTATATTATTTTCCCTATTATTTACGTGATCCAAATTAATTTAATTAATTTTGATTACAGAATTAAAGAAAATGATCGGGCGCATAGGCATTGGGATTATAGTCGGATTGATCATCGTCGGTGGTCTAAGCGCTGTCATCGCCTTAGTCCTCATTCGGGATAATAGCAACTCTATCGATTACGACAGGGACTTTTGCCAGCCATTAGTGATCGCACACCGTGGCGCTAGTGGATATGTGCCAGAACACACCCTGGGTGCTTATGCGCTCGCCGCTACTATGGGCGCCGATTACATAGAACCTGACGTCGTCATGACCAAGGACGGATATATCATCGCCAGACATGACAATGAGCTCGGCCTGACAACAGACGTAGAACAACATCCCGAATTCGCATACCGTCGCCGCACACAATCCGTCGATGGCAGCACCATCACTGGATGGTTCACAGAAGACTTCACTCTAGCTGAGATCAAAACGCTACGAGCTATTGAACGAATACCTAACATAAGGCCTGGTAACACAAGGATGGATAAGGCTCTTGAGGTGCCTACTATGCAAGAAATCATTGACTTGGCCAAAGGTCTTGAAATCAGTCTTCATCGTCCAATCGGTATATACCCCGAAATCAAACACGGTACACATTTCCAACGTCTGGGCTTGGCAATGGAGAAGCCTCTTGTTGATTTATTGCATGCTAACGGCTATCGTGGTCCTGAAGCATCTATTTATATTCAATCTTTTGAAGTAAATAACTTGAAAGAATTAAAAACTTTGACAGATATACGGTTAATTCAACTAATTGGAGGCAATCGTGCTGGTCAGCCATTTGATCAAAACCAGCTCGGTACGGGTCTTACTTACGGCCAAATGGCTACCGCGGAAGGCTTACGAGAGATTTCGACTTATGCTTATGCCGTTGGACCAGACAAGTCACACGTAATACCTCGTGATGCCAACAACAATATGGGTGAAGTGACTAGTTTTGTAAGCGACGCTCACGCAGTCGGGCTAAAGGTTCACCCATATACTGTTCGTTCAGAGAACTTTTACTTACCAGCTGAATACCAAAGCGATGATCCTTCTCCTGCTACTCTGGGTGACGGTGACAGTGAAGTAACAGCTTTCCTCGCTGCAGGTGTTGATGGTCTTTTCACTGACCATCCAGATGACATGGTGCGCGTTCGAGGTAGTTGTGATAATTTTTAAAGGAAACTGCATATTATTGTGCTAGTTATCCAAGCCAGTGTCACGACAATGTAATATTAATATTGCAGGCCAATAAGTATTGTGTGTTGGTTACAAAACTATAGCAAGATTACACGTATGTTTGACCCGTGAATTGTTTAATCTGCTGGCGAATTCGTTATGGTGTATTTACTTATATCTATTATTGAATAATTTTAGTGTTTAATGTAGACTTTAATATTAGTTAAAGTAAATACTTTATGTTCTGAAACAGAGACTTTATAAATTTTATATAATAAGTGTAAGTCTGAGAGTTACGGCATCAAGATTTCGTGCTCAAATTGGAGCGGTTTAATGGCAGTGCAAGCAACACTAGCAGTTGTAACAGATTTCGCCCAAGTAAAGTGCACCGAAATGAAGAGGGATTGTGTCTTGGGCAGCAAGAACAAGCTTTATACTTTTCTCATAGTAGCGGTCAGCAAGTAGAGGAACCAGAGGGTATGCGTTTACCACTTATCATCAGGTGAAACGCTGGTTATTACCATCATTTACAACCAATAAAAAATGAAATTTTTCAAATACTTATTTTTAAGATATATTTAAATATAATTTAATAAATCTAAATATTTGCAAATTCTTTATGATTCGTTTAATTCTACGTGAACCTGTATGGCTCGATCGGATTTTTCAATCGATATAACGAACGATAAGTATTTGTGAAATTTATTATTTATTGTATCTAACTATTATATATATTACGATTAATAAAACGAGGAGAAGATAAAAGTCAGTCTCTTTATAATATAACTACAATAAGACTTCGATAAAATATAAAAAATAAAAATAAAAAAATATTCTGATTGTTTTATTTTTTTTTAAGTTATGTTTTAAAATGTATGTTTAGATGTCGAAAATCTTTTGATTAAATGTATTTTTCAAGCAGAACCACATGAAAACATTTGGGAAATAAAGGTTCGATGAGTCACTCAGCCTAGCCGGAAGAATTATGCTAATCGTTTCAATGACCTTGGTACAGTGCTAATCCAAGTTTAATCTATAATGAATGATATTACTTATTTAACTTTTAATAAATCATAGACCTATGATAACGGTTATAATATATATACTTTATTATTGTTTTATTTGAATGGCACATAAATATTAACTCGTCAGAGAGTTCTATGGTCTATTCTCTTCTCTATTATAAACTAGCTGTTGTCAATGATAAAATGACAATTATATCTCTGTTCATACATTGAAGATTTTTCATACAAACTTTCATCCCCTATTTCAATTTCTTTAAGCCATTTTGTCGCGATAAAAGATAGCCAATGTTGTTCCTCGAGGTCTAATCTATCTCTTTATCAAAATCATTATAATCGGTTCAGTGGTTTAAGCGTGAAAGCATAACAGACAGACAAAGTTACTTTCGCATTTATATTATAAGTTTTTTTTTTTATTGTCGACAATGGCAGACGAGCAAACAGCCGTGATGGTAAGTGGTAACTGTCGCTCATGGACGACTCAGAGTTCCTAGCATTGCTCCTGCCAGGGACTGCGAAGCCGCTGCCTACCGTAATAATATGGATAATTGGGTTTACACGTCACCTAATTAGCACACTATACATTTATTTACTCACACTGTTATCGGTAGGCTGATTACATCATAAATGGGCCAAATCGATATATGTTATGTGGGATGTATGTTAGTTAAGTACCTACTGGTCCTAAAGATTTTTTTTGCCATCATTGCTTCAACATTTTTCTTCTCCTCCCTCATTCCTTTACAGTTGACAACCACTTAATACCTAATGTTCTATTAGCATTGTTTCCGCAATGTTAATAAAATACAATGATAGCCATAGGTTACGATAACCAATTATCATCATATTTTTTATTTAATTTAAATGAATGCGTATTAATCATCTAAATTACCTATATAAAAAAGTTACACAGACTGTTCGTATTTAGAGCTAAGGTTTTTAAAATAACTGCGTGATAATTTTTTTTTAAAGGTAAAATTTTCTTCAAATAATTATTAGAATCGATATTATACGTATAGACAGGTAACATTACAGAAATCACTTAAAAATCCAGATTTAAATTTCCTTGTAAATGGTTTGTTCACCATGGGAATCAAGCCCCCCAGATTTACCCGCTGTTCCAAGTACATATATAAAACTAGCTGTTGCCCGCGACTTCGTTCGCGTGAAAATTCAGATGGGTGCCTCTATGAGAATATTGCGTGCCTGATTTTATGGCAATCGTACATTGTATCAGTATTATCCGTCTCTATGGCGAATCCAGTTTAAACCCGCTACCGCTAAAACTGACAAACCACTGTCACACAAACTTGCGACTCTTATTTGCCCATTTAATAAGGGTGGTTTCTGAATATTAAAAAAAGAGTATTTTCTAATAATTTGGTAATCCTACTATAAAAACTATAGAAGTTTCATACAAACTTTGCCACCCCTTTAAACCCCCTTAGGGGATGGATTTCGCAAAATTCCGTCTAAGTGAGCACCTATATTCTAATAGGAATGACAATGCAAAGTTTGAGATTTTTAGCACTTGTTGTTTCTGAGATTTCGTGATAAGTGAGTGAGTGACCTTTTGGGCTTCGCTCGCGTGAATGTCGTTTTTTCCAATAGACATTTTTATATTGTTTAAATACTGTTTTTCATACTATTTTGTATCTCCCCCTCACTCCCCTCACTTCCCCCTCACTTCCCCTCACTTCCCCGTTACTTCTCCGTCACTTTCCTCTCACTTCCCCTCACTTTCCTCTCACTTCTCCCTGGCTTTCCCCTTATTTCCCTCTGACTTCTCCCTGACTTTCCCTTCACTTCTCCCGCCTTTTACCCCACACTTCCTTTTCACTTTCCCCTCACTTCCCTATCACTTTCCTCTCACTTCCCCATCACTTCCCTCTCACTTTCCCCTCCCTTCCTCCTTCTCCTCAGTTCCTCCTTTTCCTCCCTCCTTTCCCTCCCTCCCCCTCCCTGTAAATTTCGAGTCGCTAGCTTCAGAAGCTAAAGATCTTTGTATAGAATATTTCATCCCTAATTTCACCCCTCTAAATCCACCCCTGTTTAAATAAAATTATAAGGATATTTTTTATTTAAATAGAAGTATTCCAAAATAAAATTTCAAAACTGTAAGTTAAAAAATGAAGAAGATTCATATAATCGATTTCATCCCTTTTCACACACTTAGGAATTAAATTTTAAAAAACCCTTTTTTAGTACAACCTCTAGACATTTAGACAAACACACCTTCCAAATTTCAAGTCGCTACGACCAGCAGTTTAGGCTGTGCGTTGTCTGTTAGTCAGTCAGTCAGTCAGGACAAAGCCTTATATAATATGTATGGGTGTATGGATGTATGGATTAGACGTATAGCCATCGGGGATCAAAGCATACAGGCTGCTAGGAATGCTAACACGTGATGAGCCACATGAAGCTGACCGTGCGAAAAACAGCTAATACTTAGATCCACGCCCACAACTTTTAGTTGTGTCTGACCTTGGGCTTTATTAATTGTCATCGCCAAACATAGGCTCATTGGAAACTGGACTTTTTTAAAACTAAACGGAAGATTGTTTAGAATGAGAGGAATCCGAAAAATAAAAACGCTATCAGCTATTCCGTAACCTGTAAAAGTCTCTGTTTCTATCAGATTTCGTAGTAAATTAACAAATGTTCGACGTGATTCTTTAAATTGGCACAACTTTTTTATTTATGAACCGATTGACATGAAACAAACACTAAATGTTAAGTGAAGCTTACCACAATGTATTAGTGAAAACCATATCTAAATCGGATAAGCCGTGCCATGATTAGCGTGAACAAACGCACAGACAAACAGACAAACAGACAAACAGACAAACAGACTAACAGACAAACAGACAAACAGACAAACAGACAAAAATTGTAACAATCATTGTTTTGGGTTCTATTTGCGTTGATAAAGGCTCCAATAATTTTTTTTCTCATATATCTTCCATGTACAGACAGCGATCGGTTACATTTTTATTATATGTATAGATTAACTAAAAAACAACTTTCCTGTTTAAAACATGTTGTTCCATACGTGGAAGTAAGCCAGGCGGAGACCTTTCTAGTTTCCATCATATTATGTTGGATAATCCGTCTGCCATCTCTGTGATAGTTTAGCTCTACATAAGTCTACTTACCTAGGAACTATTACGCGGCCTGCTTTGCTTTGATGTCGTCACTTCTAGACGCACAACTTACAACAATTGATAAATATTAAAAATGACAGATCATGTTAGAACTAAATAGTTTTTATAATGATTCTGCAGTTCAACCATGGTAATTCATTTGTCTCGCCGGTAATAATATAGGTACTGAAATATTTTAATGAGAAAATAAACAGTGCCCCTGGTATTTTCTCTAAGAATCGAAATTTTCACAGTATTTTGTGCTGACATGATACTACATTATCAATTTATCACTGATGAAAATATTGTAGATCAGCAATGGGTCGATCACGTCGTGTGTATAAATATGAAAAAATTTAGAATAGTTATGATGACAAGCACTTTATTTCATCTTTTTATCATAATTAATGATTAAATTATTTATTTCTAAATCATTAATGAGTTGTGTTATTGCTGAATCACTCTGCAATTCTAATTTTAGCTCACTTATGATTATAATAATCCGGTAATTAAAAAGATTGGCATCCGTTTTTTACTAGCTCTTGAATTGAATGTAGTCATAATATAATAATAATCTATCGGACCTTACATGGGCCTGATATAGACTATGTTGCCTCCGTTGCCTGGCTACGCTTCTGCGATCTCTTTGGAGAAACCGAAGGGTTTGTTTGTGCAATTGCTGACGAAGTTATCATGACGAACAACTACCGGAAATATATCTTGAGGGATGGCACTACTGACATATGTCGGGCATGTCATCGCCCTGGTGAATCCCTCAGGCATATTGTTTCCTGCTGTTCGCGTCTCGCTAACGGAGAGTACTTGCACAGACATAACCAAGTAGCCAGGATCATCCACCAGCAAATTGCTCTGCGATACAATCTTCTGGATATTGAAGTACCGAACTACAGATACAACCCTGAGCCGGTTCTCGAGAATGGTCGCGCGACATTGCACTGGGATCGCTCCATTATCACAGACAGGACTATTATAGCTAACAAGCCTGATATTGTGGTAGTGGATCGATCCGAACGCCTTGCAATGATAGTTGATATTACCGTCCCTCATGACGAGAATCTCATGAAGGCTGAGAAAGACAAGCAAATAAAATATCTTGATTTAGCCCATGAGATTGTTGACATGTGGGATGTGGATTCTGATGTCATTGTGCCGATAGTCATCACCGTAAATTGTTTAATAGCTAAGAGCCTCGATCAACACCTAAAGAGGCTCGCATTAGGTGGATGGGTCAAGAGCCAGATCCAGAAGGCAGTATTGCTCGACACGGCACGTATTGTTAGGAGGTTCCTCTCTCTGGAACCCTAACCGCCGGTGACTTGGACTCTAGTCTCGTTGCCGGTGGTAATCTATTTTTATATTTTTAAATGTGTATTTTTGTTGTTTTATATACCTATTTAAAAATGTAAATAATATAAAATAATTGGAATAAAGAGAATAATAAAAATAATATATTTATTGACCAAAAAGAATTACAGATAAAGTCTAAACAAACATCAGGTGACATGAAAAACAGAGATACAATTTCGTACTAAACTAACTAAAAAACAGATTCCGGTAACAATTATTGTAATATATTAATATTACAATAATTGTTACCGGAATCTGTTTTTGTTTTATATAATTATTGCCTACCAAAGTTACTCCACCCCGCCTGATGGTAAGCAATCAGTGGAATCCAGCTGTGGCGGCCACTATTTATTTATTTATTTATTTATTTATATAAATACTAGTATCACATATTACTTACAGCTAGACCAAACGTAATAGTGGAAGACAATACAATTAATTACCAATTATTTTTATCTATTATCATCAGTTACATATATATCTATGTATTTTATTCATTATAATGATTAATTAGTATATTTTAATTATACTTTGGTACAAATTTTGTTTATAAACTATTATTAAGAGCTTATACTAGTGGTAGTGAGCGATTCAAGGTAACGACCAGCTGCATGAGTAAATTTCTTTTCCGTGGAGATAAAGATGTCTAATGTTTTGTCGAAGTTAAGGATGTCGTTAATGTATCGGAGTGCGCGTGTTAATGGCGCGTGGTGAGCTAGGTTGGTGCGCGCTGCAGGCACAGCGAGCAGGCGCTGCCGCACGCGCCCCGTGCCCGAGCGCGGCGCGCGGAGCCCTACCTGTGCGAGCAGTGTCGGGTTGTACGCGTGTCCGCGAACGAGTCGGAAGAAGTACGTAACAAGTGTGACGTTACGTCGCACTGCTAGCATGCGGTAGTCCACCATCCCTACGATGTATAGGGTGGGGTATAAGTAAGGGTAGTAGTAGTAATATATTTTCTTGAAAAGGTATCTTACAAAAGATTTTTGAATTTTTTCTATTTGATTGGTATGTGTAGTGTGATGAGAGTTCCATATTATAGAATTAGTTTCTAGGGTGCTTCGGACGTATGAATTGTAAAGGATGAAAGGTGTTAATTGGTTAGTAAAATATTTAGATTGCCTTAATACAACTCCAAGGCTTTTTCTTGATTTATTGCACAATTTGGTAATATTAATATGGAAGGTCAATTGGCTGTCAAACCAAGTGCCAAGATCTTTTATAGTGGTTACGCGAGATAACACAGTGTTGTTTATGGAATAGTTGCCTAAAATGGGTGATCGGGCGCGGGTGTACGATACCATTGCACATTTGCCTACATTTGAATTTAAGCTATTGCATCTACCCCAGTCCAATACATTATTAATGTCACATTTTGTGTAATACACAGTCTGCTGGTGTATTAATGGTAATGGCTAGTTTGACATCATCAGCAAACATAAGGCAAGTGCTGTGTTTAATGTGAGATGGTAAGTCATTAATTAGGATTAGAAACAGTAAAGGGCCAAGGCAGCTACCTTGGCCAATGCCGGAGTTAACAGGATACTCTATTGACTTATGGTGTAGGAATGATACATATTGGTAACGGTTTGCCAGGTAGTTAGAGAAGAAATAAATAAGATGTTCTGAGAAGCCTATGTATGCCATTTTTTCGAGAAGCACATCACAATCTACCTGGTCGAACGCCTTCTGAAAGTCGAAGTACGCAACGTCAACTTGCTTCCTAGCGTCAACCTCATTCATAACTAAGGTTGTTATATTTAGGAGATTAGTAGTAGTGGAGCGGCCAGGTAAAAAACCATGCTGTTGGTCACAAAACCAACCTCTTAGCTGTTTATAAATTAGGGTATATAATGTGGACTCCATAATCTTACCAAATACTGACAAAACAGCTACAGCTCGATAATTTTTGACGTCAGATTTGTCGCCCATTTTATGAATGGGTATTACTTTAGTTGATTTCCAGGCAACGGGATAAACGTGCTCTTTAAGCGATAGATTAAAAATAAATGTAAGTGGATCGGTAAATACGTCGCAACAGTCGCGAACTATTATTTGGGGTACTCCGTCGGGACCTTGAGAAAATTTGGGACTCAATTTACGTATCGCACAACGTACGTCGCACTCCCGAACGTGCTCGATGTTAACATAAACATCGGGCAAAGCGGCAGTGGTGGCGGCGCGCACGCCGCGCGCTCGCGAGCAGCTGACAGCGCCGATAGCGGGTTTAGTGCGGGTGCACTCGATAGATATACGCTTTCGAAGTACGATGCGAATGAATCGGCTAATTGTTGAGAATCTGACATACCAAATTGAGATATACTAAAAGCCATCGTCTTCAACTGCTATGGTATGGTGGTCTCCACTATGGCGGCTGGGAATGTGGTTAGGGGAAGGAAATGAGGGAGGTGAAAGAGGAAAAGGGGGAAATTGGGCCTCCGGCGCTCTCACTCACCGAACGAAACGCAGTAGTACGGATACTACTACTCTTAAGTCGATATAATCTCTATCTAAATCTAATCTAAATCTAATCTAAAGTGTGTGTGTGTGTGTGTGTGTGAAGCTACAGTTGAGGTGGTCTAGGAACTTAACAACTGACACATTTAACTAATATAAGTTAATAAGGATTCCGTCTGAGCATAGTCTTGCTTTAGAAGCCACTTTGTGACAGTGGATTTGACATTGTATGTGTACAAATGTTCAATGTTTTATTAATTTGCTTGTAGATGTGCATGCTTAATATTTAGTATTGGTGTCTAGCAAAAGTTGTGTAGTGTGGGGTTCTAGTGCGCATTTTTGTGCGCTTATTAGGATCTGAGGGAGGGAGACTAGTATGTTTTCTAAGAATGGATCTGTCCACAAAGAGTTGACGAACCGTTAGTAATTGAAAATATGAAATATTTTTGGTTCTTATCCCGATACTGATAAATGTCATTTATGTACTTACAAATAAATGAGTGTAATTGAGTGCAAAATATTTTGGTTACCTACGTAACGCATAAAATCACAAGAGGTAGAGTGTAGGTACAATCATACCGTAGGTCGTCTGGTGTTCATCTCGTCATAAACGTCATAATCCTATTATTATTAATATTATAAATGCGAAGTGTGTATCGCTGAAGCAATCTACCAAAGCACGATAAAAAAATAAGGGCCGATACTGTAATTAGCTTTGATAACCTCTTCATCATGTTTAACCTGTAATCGATTGATACCGAATCACAAACAGTGACGTAGTAACATCATACGACCTATCACGCCAGATCCCCTATTGTTAATGACGGCGGCATGTATACTACACTATATTACTAGCCAATGACTAGAAACTAAAATTAATGTGAATGAATAAATACATTTTTATTTTACTACTAGACTTCCGCCCTCGCTTTGCTTAGGTATCAAAGTTTCATTCGGTATTACAAAAACCACTAAGTACATAAAATATGATTGCAATATAACCTATGTCTGCGAATTACTATTTCTATAGTGCAAATTAACTTTTGCCGTCTTCTGTATTGCAAATTTACACATATTGAAATTCTAAAAATTGCTAACAAATATGTTAAGCTTAATAAAATTAAGCGTTACTCGGTCTATTTCTAAAGGTTAAATAATTTTTCAAATCGGTAATGTAAATAGATTTTTAGTTAAATCGTTGCAAACAAAGAATCACACATACAAAAAATCTAATCTTTTTCATTTAGATGCAGAACAGGTAAGTGAGATGCTGTGTACAGCATCTCACTTAACTGTTCTAGCGAATCCACAAAAATGACGATGTCTCGCAATTGACAGTGCTATCTAATAAACGTGTTATAAGGCGTTATTATTATTATTTGTTGGGCTCTAGAAGCGGCCAATGGCCTCTTTGCTAACTCGACCAGAATTGATCTATTGTAGCGTCCTTGTTAGTTATTGTTATAGTTCCCTACTTAGTCCTATAGAGTCTAGCAACTTCCAGATAGCCTGAGCAGTGAGAGACTGTATCTTGTCTGGTTGCGCCTGGTGCTGTCCTAAATGGATGCTTCTTTTGTGCATAAGTGGTCCACAACAACAGAGTACATGCATTGCAGCCTCCTTAGACTCTAGGCAGAAATTATTTTATTTTTATTTTAGTTTATTGGGATATAAAACAGTTACACATACCAAAGTACATAATAAATGGATAAATAATAGTTTCCGTCTGGACTCAAAGCTTAAAAGTTTGTATTTGGACAACAGTTGAAAGTAAGGTAGTCTTGTGTGATAACATCGAAATTGCATTGACCTTAAATATTTTTTTGTAACATTGGGAGCCTTTTTGTGTATATATCATAAGCAGGGCTCCAGATTTGGACTGCATAGATACTCTAATTGAGAACGGATGAGTGTTTGATAAAGAGTTCATTACGTTTTTAATGTGACGATCAAAGTGTAATCTAGAATCAGCGTTACTCCTAAGTCTCTGATGAAGTCGAGTTTCTCTAATGCAATGCCATCCAAATCATAATTTTGTAATGAATGACGTTCTTGTTCTTGATGTAAGTTATTGTTTTACATTTAGGTATACTAAATTGTAGTTTGTTAGAATGACAATATTGGGTGAGCCTGTTCTGCACATTTTGGACCGGCTTTGTTGAGTTTAAACGTATGGTAGTTTAATTTACAGTAGCCGATAAGTATTCTAATCACCGCCGATGTTCTGCACCTACTGAGTTAAAGCAACTCTTTGGTACGTTTATTGTCCTGGCCTTTAATAAGCGCTTTGGAGTGGCTCTGTCCTGGTGCAGATTGCTACTCACAGAGAGAGAGAGGTCCACTGATTAGGTTGTCATTAGGTGGCCGTTTCTAGCCAGTGCATCCACTTTTTCATTTCCCTCTATTTCTAAGTGTCTGTGGGGTAGTGATGTTTGAATGTTAAGGGATACGATAAATAATTAATTCATCATAAAATATAATATACTTTACTGGTACCAGTGAATATAAAAAATATATAACACAACTGCACTGCACTACATCACTGTGGGAAGACGACTGGCGAGCCCTACGGTTGTGCAAACACACAATTACAACGTAAGCACAACGTATCGCCAAGCCGCTACATGTCCCGGGACCCATCGAATTATAACCCTGTTAGAATCCCCTAGGTTATTTAAATTTCTTACGCCATCTTTTACTAGTTTAGAGTTGAATTCGAAAGAGTTTAGAGCCAGTAGTGCTGCTTGGCTATCAGAGTTGATGTAAATTGTTTGGTTTTTTAGTGTTCGTTCTAGGCTGATATCAGCACATTTGGTTATGACATAGACCATTTATGAAGGGCGTTGGTGAAGAGCTCTGTATCGCAGTCCTCGACGCAGCAGGATT
This sequence comes from Parascotia fuliginaria, assembly GCA_963082885.1. NCBI lineage: Eukaryota > Metazoa > Arthropoda > Insecta > Lepidoptera > Erebidae > Parascotia > Parascotia fuliginaria. The sequence goes on along the minus strand of OY720173.1, from coordinate 12,508,339 downwards.
GGTTTGATCTTCTGAACCAGGTGTTGAACGGTCATAGTAGCAGAGTCATAAAAGCATTTCAGCACTTCGATAAATCGCTCCTCGTTTTACTATACTAAAATATAAGATTCTATTTGTCGATAATGGCATCGGTAATAACGTACAGACATCATACGATTGATCACGCCACAGTACCTACACATAGTAGAACTTTCACAGGTACTTTTCTATAATTTAAGAAAAATATCGAAACCTTTCGAAGGTCTTATTTTTCGTCCAACAGGCAGAGTCTTTTGGAAAGTTTATGTAATGTATGAGATGACGCTATTGTTATGTTCCTGAAGCTATAGCACATCAACATCAGTAAAGTGTAGAGCTATTTGAAACATTAAAATTATAATTTGTACTATTTTAAATCTTCTATTAACAGTTAGAATGTCGTATGAGGTCACAAAGAAATATTGAACATCTTTGAAAGCCTAGCTCTTGAATGCTTCCGAAGATATTGCAGATCAACTTCGCAACTTTGTGCAGCAGTGAAACAATATAAGTTTATATAAGGATGCCGGCAAATTTATAAAAAGTTTCATGACTTTATAATATATAAAGTACTAGCTGTTGCCCGCAGCTCCGCCCGCGTAAATGTCGGTTACATCGCATATTATTATTATTTATATAAACATTTTTCTAAAATAAACGTAGCCTATGTTACTCCTTATTACATTAGCTACCTGCCAATAAAAGTCCCGTCAAAATCGGTCCAGCCATTTCAGAGATTAGCCGGAATAAACAGACAGACAGACAAATATTGTAAAAAAAAATATTTTTGTGTATGTACCGTATATATATTCATACATGTAGTAAAAAACGGTTATTTCAATATTACAAACAGACCCTTCAATTTTATTATATGTATAGATTGGCAGTTATTGGTGTCTTTGGAGAAAAATATGTTTACAATTTTATCTAAATTATCAAACACAAAGCAAGTACCTAACTTTACTCTATCGCAAGAAAGTTGGCGTTTCAGAAAAATAAACTTAAAAGTTAGACAGCAAAAAATTCTTATCTTCGGTAAATTATTTAAAATAATAAATAGAAATATTCTTATTAGAAACTATTAACTCATATTTGGAAAGTAAAAAATGTTAAACAGAACTTATATAAATCTTTAAAAGAATAATTGTTTTATAATATCGTAAATGTTCACTGCTGTTCAGAAGAAATACTTCTAGTGCGTCTGTTTCAAATTTCTTAAGAATAGTTATGACTTAATAAAAAAAAAAATAAAGGATATTTTTATAAAAATCTATAAACTAATAATTCTTATGTCCAAAATAACATCCAGGTGAGGAAAAGAAAAAATGCTCATATATTTACTCGAAAACAATTTGTTTAAAGAGAAATTCCTTCCAAAATGCCAGACTCTTAACAGACTTCTATCACAAAATCACCAGAAACACGTCATTTAGAAGGCTGAAAATTAGATGCTGCTCGGCGACGGTAAGGGAAAACTTATAAAACTTCAAAAATATGCTCCGATCGCTACGAAAGTTGTATCAGACGGAGCAGGAAAAAAACTCTATCTAAAGATCTATAAGTTAGCTCATTTTGCCAAAATGACACTAGAAGTTATTCCTTTCCACCGTCGGTATCTTTTTTCGTGTTTTATGCCGGATCCACACGCTTGCCAAAAAAAGACGCGTGAAGATTGTTTTTATTGTAAGTACCTGTCGAAGTCGTATTAACCCCTCGTCTGTGACGCGACTTTAGGTATACTTACGTATAGTATTTCAGTTAATAAAAATATGTATCATAAAAAACATACCTTGTAAGGTTTCTATGAATTTGAATGATCCACCATCTTCTTTGCCGAATTTTTCGTTTCCTTTTATTATCTCTCTTTTCGTTTTTTTTTTTTTATAATAAAAGTAAGCTAAACTAAATGTTATAGCTGACAACAGCTGGACTTCCGACATGCTTGTTTCTTCAAAACACACAACACATTACACTATCAAACGTGTGGATATCGCTGTTTATACCACCTAATTATATTCAAGCGATTGTTTATATTTATAGTTTGTGCCATGTGGCAAGCGTGTGGATCCGTCATTAAATCTGAGATGTCATTTATTTTATTCTTTAAAAGTATAACATTGTATAAAAGTTTCATACAAACTCTACCACCCCTTTTTACACCCTTAGAGGATGAATTTCGCCAAATTCCGTCTTAGTGAGCACCTACGTCCTAAAAGGAATCCCCATGCAAAATTTGAGACCCGTAGTACTTGTAGTTTCTGAGATATCGTGATAGGTGAGTCAGTGAGTGAGTGACCTTTCGCTTTTATGTATATATATATATATATATATATATATGTAGATTATGAATATAATATATTGAAGTCAATAATCTACTTACGTATACGTACTCTATTGATAATGGGAGAGACAACATCATGCGACCGATCACGCCATTTACCACTCGTGATTGCTAGCTAGCAATGAGTAGTTAGGATGGAGCTCCTAATGGTACCTACCTATATATGTGATATTACCTATATCAACGTTTTTAGGACTATAGCAAATTAGAGAAAAGAAACATTGATCCATCATATTAGCAACCAACCCGCTTTAAGAGAGCTGTGGCTGCGTCTTCAGCCTATGTATACAGACACTGCTCTAGACTCTCAACTAATATGATAACTGGTAACACAACAAACAATAAATCAGGATAGCAGTCGTATGTACTACACGGAATTAATTTACAAAGATACTTAAAGCAAGTCTACTCCATTTAGGTAAGTGATAACCTCTTTGCCACGTGTTAACACACGTACCTACTCTGTTGATAATGGAACTGGCAATAATGTATGTCATGCGACCTATCACATCACTATACCGCTTGTGATTTACTGCGAGTATAAAAAAATTATACTAGACATCCGCCCTCGCTTTGCTTCGGTATCAAAAGATTCATTCGGTCTCACAACAAACGCCTACGGAAAATATCATAGCAATAGTGACGTTTTGCATCATTCAGATTTACAAAAGCGCTTAAAATATTGAAATTTTTTAAATGACGTAGTGATGTTTGAATGTTAAGGGATACGATAAATAATTAATTCATCATAAAATATAATATACTTTACTGGTACCAGTGAATATAAAAAATATATAACACAACTGCACTGCACTTCATCACTGTGGGAAGACGACTGGCGAGCCCTACGGTTGTGCAAACACACAATTACAACGTAAGCACAACGTATCGCCAAGCCGCTACATGTCCCGGGACCCATCGAATTATAACCCTGTTAGAATCCCCTAGGTTATTTAAATTTCTTACGCCATCTTTTACTAGTTTAGAGTTGAATTCGAAAGAGTTTAGAGCCAGTAGTGCTGCTTGGCTATCAGAGTTGATGTAAATTGTTTGGTTTTTTAGTGTTCGTTCTAGGCTGATATCAGCACATTTGGTTATGACATAGACCATTTATGAAGGGCGTTGGTGAAGAGCTCTGTATCGCAGTCCTCGACGCAGCAGGATTGGTTTGATCTTCTGAACCAGGTGTTGAACGGTCATAGTAGCAGAGTCATAAAAGCATTTCAGCACTTCGATAAATCGCTCCTCGTTTTACTATACTAAATCTATGAAGTAATCAGACGTGATAAGAGTCAATCCTCTGCGTAACATAATATGTCATTGATAACTTCTACTTCCCGTATTACATTAAAATATAAGATTCTATTTGTCGATAATGGCATCGGTACTTTTCTATAATTTAAGAAAAATATCGAAACCTTTCGAAGGTTTTATTTTTCGTCCAACAGGCAGAGTCTCTTGGAAAAGTTTATGTAATGTATGAGATGACGTATAGCACATCAACATCAGTAAAGTGTAGAGCTATTTGAAACATTAAAATTATAATTTGTACTATTTTAAATCTTCTATTAACAGTTAGAATGTCGTATGAGGTCACAAAGAAATATTGAACATCTTTGAAAGCCTAGCTCTTGAATGCTTCCGAAGATATTGCAGATCAACTTCGCAACTGTGTTGCAGCAGTGAAACAATATAAGTTTATATAAGGATGCCGGCAAATTTATAAAAAGTTTCATGACTTTATAATATATAAAGTACTAGCTGTTGCCCGCAGCTCCGCCCGCGTAAATGTCGGTTACATAGCATATTATTTTTATTTATATAAACATTTTTCTAAAATAAACGTAGCCTATGTTACTCCTTATTACATTAGCTACCTGCCAATAAAAGTCCCGTCAAAATCGGTCCAGCCATTTCAGAGATTAGCCGGAATAAACAGACAGACAGACAAATATTGTAAAAAAAAAATATTTTTGTGTATGTAGGTACCGTATATATAATATATTCATACATGTAGTAAAAAACGGTTATTTCAATATTACAAACAGACCCTCCAATTTTATTATATGTATAGATTGGCAGTTATTGGTGTCTTTGGAGAATATGTTTACAATTTTATCTAAATTATCAAACACAAAGCAAGTACCTAACTTTACTCTATCGCAAGAAAGTTGGCGTTTCTGAAAAATAAACTTAAAAGTTAGACAGCAAAAAATTCTTATCTTCGGTAAATTATTTAAAATAATAAATAGAAATATTCTTATTAGAAACTATTAACTCATATTTGGAAAGTAAAAAATGTTAAACAGATCTTATATAAATCTTTAAAAGAATAATTGTTTTATAATATCGTAAATGTTCACTGCTGTTCAGAAGAAATACTTCTAGTGCGTCTGTCTCAAATTTCTTAAGAATAGTTACGACTTAATAAAAAAAAAAATATTAAAGGATATTTTTATAAAAATCTATAAACTTATTTTATTTTAATTCTTATGTCCAAAATAACATCCAGGTGAAGAAAAGAAAAAATGCTCATATATTTACTCGAAAACAATTTGTTTAAAGAGAAATTCCTTCCAAAATGCCAGACTCTTAACAGACTTCTATCACAAAATCACCAGAAACACGTCATTTAGAAGGCTGAAAATTAGATGCTGCTCGGCGACGGTAAGGGAAAACTTATAAAACTTCAAAAATATGCTCCGATCGCTACGAAAGTTGTATCAGACGGAGCAGGAAAAAAACTCTATCTAAAGATCTATAAGTTAGCTCATTTTGCCAAAATGACACTAGAAGTTATTCCTTTCCACCGTCGGTATCTTTTTTCGTGTTTTATGCCGGATCCACACGCTTGCCAAAAAAAGACGCATGAAGATTGTTTTTATTGTAAGTACCTGTCGAAGTCATATTAACCCCTCGTCTGTGACGCGACTTTAGGTATACTTACGTATAGTATTTCAGTTAATAAAAATAAGTATCATAAAAAACATACCTTGTAAGGTTTCTATGAATTTGAATGATCCACCATCTTCTTTGCCGAATTTTTCGTTTCCTTTTATTATCTCTCTTTTCGTTTTTTTTTTTTTTTATAATAAAAGTAAGCTAAACTAAATGTTATAGCTGACAACTGCTGGACTTCCGACATGCTTGTTTCTTCAAAACACGCAACACATTACACTATCAAACGTGTGGATATCGCTGTTTAGACCACCTAATTATATTCAAGCGATTGTTTATATTTATAGTTTGTGCCATGTGGCAAGCGTGTGGATCCGGCATTAAATCTGAGATGTCATTTATTTTATTCTTTAAAAGTATAACATTCTATAAAAGTTTCATACAAACTCTGCCACCCCTTTTTACACCCTTAGAGGATGAATTTCGCCAAATCCCGTCTTAGTGAGCACCTACGTCCTTAAAGGAATCCCCATGCAAAATTTGAGACCCGTAGTACTTGTAGTTTCTGAGATATCGTGATAGGTGAGTCAGTGAGTGAGTGACCTTTCGCTTTTATGTAGATTATGAATATAATATATTGAAGTCAATAATCTACTTACGTATACGTACTCTATTGATAATGGGATAGACAACATCATGCGACCGATCACGCCATTTACCACTCGTGATTGCTAGCTAGCAATGAGTAGTTAGGATGGAGCTCCTAATGGTACCTACCTATATATGTGATATTACCTATATCAACGTTTTTAGGACTATAGCAAATTAGAGAAAAGAAACATTGATCCATCATATTAGCAACCAACCCGCTTTAAGAGAGCTGTGGCTGCGTCTTCAGCCTATGTATACAGACACTGCTCTAGACTCTCAACTAATATGATAACTGGTAACACAACAAACAATAAATCAGGATAGCAGTCGTATGCACTATACGGAAGTAATTTACAAAGATACTTAAAGCAAGTCTACTCTATTTAGGTAAGTGATAACCTCTTTGCCACGTGTTAACACACGTACCTACTCTGTTGATAATGGAACTGGCAATAATGTATGTCATGCGACCTATCACATCACTATACCGCTTGTGATTTACTGCGAGTATAAAAAAATTATACTAGACGTCCGCCCTCGCTTCGCTTCGGTATCAAAAGATTCATTCGGTCTCACAACAAACGCCTACGGAAAATATCATAGCAATAGTGACGTTTTGCATCATTCAGATTTACAAAAGCGCTTAAAATAAAGAAATTTTTAAAATGACTGAAAAATTATATTGAACATAATAATTTATAGCATAAGTTACCCCTCTTATTTGAAGCTTTCTAAAGGTGGAAGAAATTTTTAACTCGGTTAACGACGTAGATCATGAGTTAAACAAACATACAAAAAATGTAATCTTTTCTCATTAGTTTATGACTACTAAAACCAAGTTAATGGTTTTCGTAGGACTAGTAGACTAGTAGATTCTTGCTAGTTTTAACAGGATTCGGTCGGATCAACTGGAGAGGTAGGTAGAACACTTGCACAGAATATCGTCGCAAAGTATAAAGTAATAAAGTCGTTTGGTAAGTGAAAGCTAAGCTCAATTTATACCTCAGAACTATTCCTCTTCTCTCTTCACGGTCGACAAAAACTATATTGAGTTTTCTTTTTTTTATAGGTTTATTCATTTATATATCAAAATAATTTCACTGCGGATCTAGGAGTCGTTGACACCATTCTAAAAGCCATCGCGGCAAACTGCCACCGTTGTGGCCCCTACTACGACGGTGGCTTTATGAAACAGTTTTTAACATCCTGCATAAAAGACTCTATATCAAAATTAAAAGGCAAAAATTGCTTTAACTAAACTCAGAGAACACAGCCACACCCGTAAGTCCAAATCAACTTTATGCCGTTGTTAATAAATCTCATAATGTCTATAAACATTCTTAGATATTTGGTCACTGTAGTCCTAACTCACTTGAAATGATACGCGTCATATCTTTATCTCAAGTGTATGTACAGTTTTGAAGAAAATATTTGAATTAATGTTAATTATTTAACTCGTAGGTACATAACTAAGTATTATTTTTATATTAAAGTATATAATAACTATAACAACCACACAATACTGACACAATTTATCTACCTACGGACGGACAAGCCGGCCAAGCCAGGTTATGCATTAGCACAGTCTTATTGCATTATAATACTGTGGCATTACTAGTGATAAAAGACGTAGTGCCCGCAGGTCTCACAAAATGAACTGACGACCTGATAAAGATGGCGGGCAACCTAATAATGAAAGCTAATAACGACCGGTCAATGTTGCGATATTTAATTTAAAGTGACGTAACATAGTCCATAACCAAGGGACGGCCAAGACGCTTCTAATGATACCTCATTTATTAAATTATAGAACCTAGCTTATAAAATATGAGGGAATATCTAAATGAATACACTGTACCTATACAGTGTACTCATTTGTGTACATCATCAGTGTACTCACTGTACCTACATAGGCACATGCATACATACACTCTTTTTGATTTCGTAGTAGTCTGGAAAAACATATTCCCAGAACAAAATTGTCTAACAAAGTAAAAAATAATTCATCACACATTTACAAACGTATGTATAATATAGGTTTATAATATAACTAGCTTCCCACGACGCGGTTTCACCTGCGTCTTTAGCTACTACTCTGCTCCTGTTGCCAGTAGCGTGATGTTACATAGCCTTTTCTACAAAAACTGGGATATGATTCGCTAAAGCAAAGAATTATTCAAATGCGACTAGTAGTTCCAGAGATTAGCGCGTTCAAACAAACAAACTCTTTCGCTTTATATAATAGTATAGATAGTATGAAATGAATTTTTAATTACTTAGTTACTTCATTATAATTAACTAATCGTATTCATTGTGTATCAAGCCTTAATGAAATAAAGTATTACACACTCAAGGTTTTAAATCTTTTTAGTGGCATAATAAGGTTATAAAATGAATAAATAATTGTTGAATAATAAATTTATAGATTTTTATGGAGTGCAGCAGTACGAGATGTGTATAGACTAAGACTACATTTTCCTTACTGTCGCAATAACGACCTTAGCAAGTATAATATACCTACTAGTCAGTGTGGCACTTTAGCAATCGCTTATACCTGTTTGTTCTATCGTCAGTCATCATTCGACTTGTATCATAAATCAGTGAAATTCAACATCAGCTCGCAGAAATACATTTAAAAAAATGTAAGTATTTTGATTTATTTATTTGTTCTGTTCTTGATTTAGGTATTAATTATTTGTATCAATGTCGCTCGAAAGGAATAAAATAATTTTAATTAAACTAAATAAGTTTCTTCTAAGTTCTGAGCCATCAATGCACTATTAATATTCTGAAACAACTATTTTTTTAAATCTAATTATTGAAGATTAATGACAATGAACCTAGGTACGGGTTTATAAATTACCTAGATATTCGTGAGTAAATGGTCAAAGGTCTTCCCAAGTAATACGTGGCATACGGTTTTTGTCTTAACTGCTACTCTTGGCGGCAGACTCAACGTGTAGGAAACGCTAAACCGCGTTATTATTGTGTGATTGATTTTCCTTCCTCCGTGGTCATGTGATGGTTTTTTTTCATCATTCGGTTACCTATTTGCACTAGTGAATATATTAAGTATCATTAAGTTGTATTCATCATTTTTCTCTTAAATTGAGGCAGCCCAGCTGTCCGAGGTCTCTACTCTACCGAGGACCGCAGTAATAGCAATATTACCTAGATAATGTTGTATCCCTGCTGATAAGTAATAATATCCAGTCCCCAGTAGTAAAGCATTAAACCTATCTGCTGCTTTAGAAAACGTGCCTTCGGTTGCCAGTTCCTGGTTGTCCTTTTTGTTTTAAATGTTAGTGGCAGGTAGAAGCCTTTGTCAGTAGTGGACGTCTTTCGACTGATAGTGTTCAGAGGCGATACCAGGAGGTACGATTGGGTAGTGGGTACTTCTGGCATGTTCAGAGATAAAGAGCAGTTATCTCACCACTACATACTCGTATCTGCCTACCTGTGTTTGCTAGTCTAAAAAGAATATTATAAAAATAAAAAAAGACATATAATAAATCAGCGGAGATAAATCTTAGCGTTATCAATACTCGCGGAGTCACGTCATCGTATTGATAAGAGAAAACCTATACATATTGTACTAAGTACAGTTATTTATAACTCATTTATTACAATTATTTTAATTTGTTTATTTATTTCTTAGAAAGTTAACTGAAGACACTTTATATTATCTACCTGCTTACATCTGTTTACAGAAAATGAAGAAAAGTGAAAAAACATGGATGCTTTTTTTTACCTTTGTGGTCGCAACGATCGCGATACCGGTTGAACCGAATTCTATGGAACTAGAACGACCACCAGACTCAGAATTCTGTCATCCGCTGGTAATAGGACACCGCGGCGCGAGCGGCTATGTTCCAGAGCACACACTAGGGTCTTACTCCCTCGCCGTTCTTATGGGCGCTGATTACATAGAACCCGATCTAGTTATGACTAGCGACCATCACTTAGTAGCTAGACATGACAACGAACTAGGACTAACAACAGACGTCGCTAATCGTCCAGAATTTGCCGCACGTCGTAAAAACAAAACCATTGACGGTAATGAACATGATGGCTGGTTCACCGAAGACTTCACTTTAGCAGAAATCAAAACGTTACGAGTTGTTGAACGCATTCCTGAAATAAGACCCGGTAACGCAAGATTAGACGGTGCCTTCCAAATTGCTACCTTCCAAGAGATCATCAATTTAGCCAAAAGTCTACAAACTAGTCAAAAAAGAGTTGTCGGATTGTACCCTGAAATTAAACATAGCAGCTATTTTCGTACACTTGGATTACCAATGGAACAAGCAGTTGTGGATATTTTACACAGGAATGGCTACGTGGGTCGTAGCGCACCGGTCTACATTCAATCTTTCGAGGTAAACAATTTGAAAGAATTGTCCAAGATCACGAAATTGCGGCTCCTGCAATTGTATGACAGTAAGTCAATGCAGCCATTCGATCAAACTCAACTAGGTATAAATCTAACTTACGGTGACATGGCCACTCCTGAGGGTCTTAGGGAAGTAGCAACGTACGCTTATGCAGTTGGTCCGGATAAGAGTTACATAATACCCCGCGATGAAAACAATAAACTTAGTCATCCTACTAGTTTCGTGGAAGACGCTCACGCTGCAGGGTTAAAAGTTCATCCATACACATATAGAGCCGAAAACAACTTCTTACCAGAAGAGTATCAAAGTGAAGACCATACACCTAGTACTATTGGGAACTGCTCGGGTGAGATTCAACAATACCTAGACGCGGGCATAGATGGCCTTTTTTCTGACCAACCTGATATACCTGTTAGAGTTCGAGGGTTCTGCTCAAAAAAGACTGATTCTCTACTATAATGTAATAGGATAGTTATTGTAATATTATTCAAACTTTGGTGCTTATTGTTATACGTGTGCATTTTTTTTCTCGTTTTTTATAGTTGGATTTTTTTGATTGTACTTTGTCAAATTATAATAATACTAACTGTGCCCCACGGCTTCGCCCGTACCTAAAATGTGTTTAGTCTCGAAAATCAGACCGATTTTCGGGATAAAAAGTAGCCTATGTCTGTCTTCAATTTTCATCGAAATCGGTTTACCCGTTTATGCGCTGAGTGGTAACAAAAACACATACACACAAGCTTTCGCATTTATAATAATTATTTATTTTAAAGGATAATTTTTACTTCCTATTTAGTTACAAAGTACAAAACATAACTAATATTATTTTGCTGAGTAAAGAAAAAAAAATAAAGATAGTGAACTGGATTGATATCACAGACTTTATTAGTTATTAATTATTGTTTGATATCTACGACTCGTTATTCTATAATAATGACTCTAATATGAAATCCTTACTTTATTGTATTGTTATTGTTTTTTTAGAGTCACTATTTCACTGTTCAGTAAGTTATTATTACTTACCTTATATCGTAAATCGTGATCGTGTCATATTCTGTTACCTAAGTATGTAATTATTGGGTATTGTACAATTAAATGAAAAAAAACATCATATATCCAACATGTAAATGCCTCATGACTTTTTTCAACACAAAAAAAACAAAGAGAGGATGTATGGCAGGTTCAAGTTTTTATGAGCCGTTTAGAACTGTAGACGATTTTTTTATTATAAAATTAGTTTTACAAAAATTTTGTTAACAGTTATAATTATCACCCAAAGATCAATAAAGGCCTAACACGTCTCGATCTTGGAAGAAGCTATAGAATAGTGCAGCAAATATGAAACTTTCTGGTAGGCATAGATATGCCAAGAGACGAGAACCTTTCACCTAATAAAAGTATTGGTGCCTACTGATCATAGTTTTTTCTTTGAATAACAAGGGTGAGATTCACGATGGTGTGCGCGTGATATCACTCACTTGATATACAATAACGCAGTAAGCTCTTGGGTGATTTCATTAGGTAATTATTCAGCAATTATTCTGAGGAATCTACAGCTTTCCTTAACCTTGGGTCTAGTTATCACTGTGTAGATATTGTGTTATAATTTGTCACGGTGCCGTACGAGGTTATGGTTATGCTTGTAGACTGTACGTATGTGTACCTTTTTTACCAGAAAAAGAAAAATAGCACCATTTTAATTTACGACATAAAGTGCATTTTATAAGGGCGGGTTGCAGCGTGTTCGTCCCAGCACCACCCACGTTTAAATCAGCTGATAGTCACAACTTTAGAGAATAAATTCGTGTCTGAAATTAATGTACTTACCTACTCTTTATTTGCTATAAAATAGGCTTATCTACTTTGAAAAAGTATCCGCGCTATAGACTACAATAATCAAATCAGAAATATCTAGTCTTTCAAATGTTTAGGTAAACTAATAATAATAATAATAATAATAATATTCTACCACATGCACACAGCGCCATTTAGCCCCAAATTAAGCAATTACATTTGCTTGTGTTATGGGTACTAAACAACTGATATACTACTTATATACTTTTTTTTTTTTTGTAAATACATACATATTATAGATAAATTACACCCAGACACAGAACAAACAATCATGCTCATCACACAAAGATTTGTCCTGGGTGGGAATCGAACCCACGACCTCCGGCTTAGCAGTCAGGGTCACTAACCACTAGACCAACAGGCCAGTCTAAACTAAACATTTATTAAGAATTATTGAGAAGAAAGACGGAGAAATAAGTACCTAAATAGCGAAAAGTGGTAAGTCACAATAACATCTTGAAGAGATGGTGTGAAGTGTGTGAAGAAAATAAAAACAACAACAACGACAATTTTCATATCAACCCTAACCGCCCAAATGTTGAATCGACTCCTAGCGATTCAACATTTGGGCGGTTAGGGTTGATATAGGGAGTTATTATGCGGTTCATTCAATAAAAGTAAAATATATTTTTTAATAAACTTACTTTACTACTTACTTATTTCAGAATTTTGCATGCATCAATATTTTTACTAGAATTTATTTTTGAGCAAGAAATTTATTTTTAAAAAGTGCAAAAGAATTGTAGGAAATTCAAATAGGTATTTGAAAATCACTGCCACTATTCAGAGCGAATGTGACGTCAAAATACCAGTATTACAACAAAATGTCAAGGTTGACGAATTCGTAGTGTGTGTTTGTTGATTATACTAAACGTATACCACCAAACGGCTATTCTTAACTTCTTTATTAAATATTTTAAATTAAGTAGGTACTTTAATGGTGTTGAATATTTTTCTAGGTAAGTAGTACTTATTTTAACTACTTAATGAATAAAAATATTAAAAAAAATACATGCCAACCAATACCTATGTATTGGTTCCTTCGAAGCTCTCTAAAGCAGGTTTGTTATAAGTAGGTACTTAAGGTAAATGTGCCATATTTAGATATGGAGGCTCTTATGACTAAGATTTTTTAAATAAATTACTAAACGTGATCAGTTTGATAGCTTTTGTATGATAAATCCTGGTATTTTGCCCGTAATGCATGAATTGCCAAATTTTAGTTTGATTTATTCTAAGTTCGTGGGTTTGTAGCCTCTGTTTCGGGATTAAGGTTTTAGAGCAAGTTATGATAATTTATTAATATAAAAAAAATATACAAAGAATTTAATAATTAGGAACAGGATAAAGACATATTGATAGGACTAAACCTAATCTCTGCCATGTGGTGGATCCGTCTAACTAATAATTCCTCTTCGTCGTGAGAACTGTGGCATGCCCAGAAAGATTTAGCACTTTAAACACCTTTGAAGTCTTGTAAGCCGACATTTCACCATTCTTAATTGATGCCAAACCTTGGTCTCAATTTTCAGTAGATACCTACCTACTATTTTTTTTATTGCTGACAGTGGCAGACGAGCAAACAGCCCACGTGATGGTAAATGGTAGCTGTCGCTCATGGTTGACTCAGAGTCCCTACCATTGCTCCTGCCAGGGACTCTGCGAAGCCGCTGCCTACCGTGATAGTAAGGATAATTGGGTTTACACATCACCTAATTAGCACGCTATACATTTATTTACTTACACTATTATCGGTACTGTGAAAGGAGTGGGGTAGGTGAAGAGATTGAGAGAATTATGGAAAAAGGAAAGGGGGAAAGTGGGCCTTTACTTTTAGCACGGCATATATATTGTACGTTGCATGTTACTGGAAAATGATGAGAACTGATCTTTGGTTAAATTATTAATAAGCTAATGTGCGATTGAATGTGTGTATCTATTAGTTTGATCTAACACGAACTTAGAAAATACTTAGTAAGATAAAAGAGTCTCTTGTTTCGTGTTATTGATTCTTGGAATATTCCGAATTTCGCTCATTAGAAACTTAATTAAAATACTTTATTTGTTTTTTAATTGTCATTTAAATTATCTTAAATAAATACAAATACACAACGAGAAAAATGATCCCTGATTCGGAAGTGACATGAATTAAAGGACACACGAAAAATAAAATGGCCGCCTTTCCGTGAGTCCATTTATTGCAAATTTTTAAGGAATTCTATGCTTGCATTAACTGTTATATAAATTAAATCATTTTCTAAAGAACACAAAAAAGCACTAATAAAGGTTTTTTTCAATTGAACTTACCTTTTCCTTTCCGTAAGCTTGGAGCACGAGCGCTAACCTCACGGTGAAAAGGAATAGGTACACGCACACCGCACAGCTATTCGTGGCCGGCTGAGTTTTAAGCCTCGCATTGCTCACTCACTTTAATCGAAAATGTTGGTACTTGATTTTTTAGATAGTTAAAATGATAAAGATTTTGTATTAATGTATAATTTAAATAAATAATATTTAAATTTCTTATTTTTGGTCCCAGAAACGAAACTAACGAAATAACGTACTAACATGAATGATGGGCCCTTTACCTTACTGTACATTTTATTATTTTACGGCCAAAGACCGAAAACGCTTTTTGAGCTAAAGAAACAGTCCATAGGACTGGCCTGTTGGCCTAGTGGTTAGTGACTCTGACTGCTAAGCCGGACAAACCCACTCAGGACAAACCTTCGTGTCATGAGCATGATTGTTTGTTCTGTGTCTGGGTGTAATTATTTATGTATAATATGTATGTATTTACAAAAAAAAATGTATTTAAGTAGTATATCAGTTGTTTAGTACCCATAACACAAGCAAATATAATTGCTTACTTTGGTAATAGATGGCACTGTGTGAATGTGGTAGAATATTATTATAAATATTATTATTATATGGCATTATTTTGTAGTCACTGTAAAATTAAATATTTACATTGTGAAAATCGTCTAAACATGCATCGTGGCTATCATGCATGCAATCACAAAGCAGGCAGTGTTTAAGAAGAACAAATTTTGTAGGTAAGTACATTGATTTATCTAATATGCCTACAGTCCCGAATTTACGGTTTGCCAACCCGGGACAGAAACTTTATAGTGTCGGCTCCAGCGCCCCCCAACTCCAACGAGCTGGTAAAGTGGCGGGCGGTGGGCATTCGGCTGAAATGCTATGATATGATTAAATGTAAGTAGTTTAGTTCAAGTTAGATAGGCATCTAACTTGGCTTTGTCTTGAACTTATCAAAATCGCTGATACTTTATTAAAGGCCTATAATAAGGTATCAGCGATTTTAAAAAGTCCTGCCACTAGGTTGACCACTAACCACTCGATAAGAAGAATACATAATGAAATGTAAAATTATATATTATAGGTACCACTGTGTATGTAATTAATCTTCTTATTTTTAAATTAAATCTATAAATAAAATTGTGGCGTCATCTATCTGGCCAATGATGACACACAGAGAAAAATCTAAGTGAAGACGACTGACTACGAGTTTACAGCATAGAAATCAAATAAAAATCAATATAGACCTCCCATAGAAGCCTGAATCGCGATATTAACATTCTCACACCAACTAACTATATATACAAGTCCCCGACTACCAACTGTCGGGCAGTAGCCCGCCAGGCACGATCACCTAGCCTGGTCGGAGGATCCTCCCTTTGGTTGGAGGTATTTGGTGTGTAGCAGATCATCAGCATCGTCACCTCCACAATGGTGACCCCTGTCTGCAAGCAACCTTCACGGAGCAGATCATCAGCATCGTCACCTCCACAAAATAAACTAGATCCAATACTATAAATCAGCTAAATAAAATTAGATATTTTAAATACATATGCATATTTTGCTAATAAATTACGTTCAGGCGTTTAGATATCGACTACCTACATTTACAATATTGTCCAACACACAAAATAAAATTTATCACAGTCATTAGCCGAATGTCGTTTACTGCTGAGATCACTATGATCTGTGGCTGAGATAGGCCTCCTCTAAGCGTCTCCAACAATGATAAGTCCTGAAAGTCATACTAATAAGGTATACAGGTCGAGTAGTTTTCTCTAGAGCTCCTTTAATGCACCTAACAAGGTGTAGTTATGAAAATTTTGAAACCTGATTCATTTAGTGATTTAGGATATTAATAATAGGTAATAATGATTAATAGGTAATATATTATTAGTTTCAAAGTAATTTATTTCTATAAATAAATACCGGTAGTTTGGGGTGAATAACAACGCCGCCCGGGGTAAAAAACAGCACTTTTTTTGGAAAAAGTTCAGCTCAAAACGACATTACTGAAAAAAATATTTCTGACATTATTTGGCACTAAATTCAAATTTTAAAATTGGTGGTATTGAGTAATGCCATTTGTTCGAATTCTCGCGTATTTAATTGTCAAAGCACATTACAAATTAGAACTCGTTGCGTTAGAATGGGTAAACTTATATTAGCCTACCAAAGTGACTCCACTCTGCCTGATGGTATGCAGTCAGTGGAATCCAGAAGTCGCGGACACCATTCCAAAAGCCAAACTACTGGTATGGTGGCCTCCACTATGGCGGCTTAGTGAGATGCTTTTTAGACCCCGCTTAAAAGACCCAGGATCAAAATTAGATGGGAACACATGCACTGGCAAAGAGTTCCAGGCTTTGATTGAGCGACAAAAGTATGAAGTGCTGAACCGTTTGGTTCGAGACCCTTTAGATTCCACTGTGAAAGGGTGGCACTTTAGTCCCGCACGTGTCGTTCTGGATAAAAAGGGAGAGGGTGGGATTAATTCAAAGAGCTCTTCAGAACACTCTCCATGGTAAAGGCGATAAAAGACGGCCATTGAGGCGATGTATCTTCGAAAAAAGATAGGTACTTTACGATAAGGTACCTATCTATTGAAAATATAAAAAAATCGTAGCATTTTGAGTGCTTAAATGTGATATCCAGTGTTTTGTGCGTGAACTTTGGTAACAATATGATCGAAATAGTTTTATTGAGATTTTTCTCACAAAGTAGGGTTATTTGCAACAACTACCTAAGTACCTACTGGGTCGATTAACAACAAATAGTGGGACAAGAGATAAATGTCAACAACCTGTGTGGTAGTTTCAGTCGTTTGTGATGCCAAATAATTATAGGTTTAATACAGTTATCGCTGGATGTAGCCACAGAACAAGTACATACATAGAAGGAGTGTTAATCGCCCTCATATACTTGTCCTATTTTTCCAAATATGCCGGATACATTGAAAAGAAAGAGACAAATAATTTTGCTAAGGACGCCCGGTGTACACTGTAGAAACGTCAATTTGGTTACCTTTGGTTACCTTTGGATGCCGAAATAAAAAGTGAACTAATGTCAAATGTTCCAACTTGTCAAGGCCTCTAGACAATTTAGTCGGATTAAACCGCCGCTCGTAATTTTCATTGTTGTTTATCTGTTTTGTGAAATAATATATGTTATTTAATAATTACATACTTAGTGCTATTGTGAAGTAAAATTAAGCCCATCGGATAAGCAATGTCCTGCGTTATTGCAGGTTGTAAATTACATTCTTTTCGCAAAGAAAATCAAGTTTAAATCGTCAACTTCCATCGGTGAGTAGATAACAAACCAATAATATATTCTAAAAACCTATATAAACGTGCAAAATACCTAAGTGATTTATACTTTACTATACTGCAATCATATTATAATCGTGTTTGCCATTCGATTCAGTAATTTTTAAGTATTTTACATTTTTACCAATTTGTGTAGTCATGTTCAATAGTGTTGTGACTTGTGCTGCATATTTTATCGATGACAAAAATATTACTATAATTTGTGTTAACGATTTTGTGGTAACTATCTTTGTACCTTTCATAGTGTTTCATACATTGTGTTATTTTGAAGGTTTCCGAAAGATCAGACCGGAAGATCCATGAAGCAAATTAAGAGAGAATTATGTTATATATTATATTGTTACACGTTTAACACATAATAATAATAACAATAATTTATTCAGAAACCATAGATACATCTTAAAATAACAAATGCAGAGTCTTAAATTAACGTTCCAGCGGTGAGGACGAATCTACTCAAATTTGCTCCATTGTCACGCGCCATACGACTTGTTAATATTATTTCTATAGAAATTAATATTTTCAATGTACCCTGTCAAAATTCAAAGATGTTGCACAAAAATGTATAGTATTGGATAAATGGGTATATTTATTTAGTAATTTTTTTATGATATCGTATTGGATTTTTTATCTGTAATGATATTGTAAATACTTTTTCAATAAATAAATAAATAAATGTTCTAGATGACTACAGAAATTTATTGATAAAATTGATCGGGAAAAATTTCTAATAGTACCAATTCATAACATAACAAAAAATATTTTAGCTTATGCACAAATAATCAGGACATTCCTAAACAAAACTGTAATTTTAAAGGACAGTAATAATGTGTTTCAATATTATTGGAAATAGGTATAATCATACATTTGTGACATGAATCTTACAGCTGTGTTTTATTTTTACCTTGGGGTATCTGTTTTGATGCTATACTAAGAAAGTCAGAAAAGAACAGAGGGCCGATACCGGTATTTTGGCGATCCACACACTGCGCCGCACTACGCTGCGGGAGCGTGGCGACGCGGTGACGGTGCCACGCGTGCAGATGCGAGAGTGCTGGTCTGCATCATCAATCACGCACGTTACTGCAGAACACGGTGTCCATACCGTCTGGCCTCGAACCCACGCGCGTGAGTACGTGTTTCTCTGCATGTAAGCGTGTGATCAGTAACACAGCGCTTAAATGCGTTTTCAGTGTTGCACCACGCGTGATTTCTATACAAAGAGAGATACTTACAAACAATACAAGAACACGCACGCTCGCACTACGATCCGTGATGCGAGGCAGTGTGTGGATCGATCATGTATATTTCAATTTTCAATTTATTTAATTTATTCATATACAGTTTACATTGTGTTTGAACTTACAGCATGAAACATGAATAAAAACTTCAAAATTATTTCACATTGAAAGGGCTCCTGGCGCCACTGCCGGCCTATGCCATTCCGGTGAGGTGTAAAACGGCCGTTTGTTTCTTGTAGTTCGTTTACGAGAGCTTTTATGGAACCAGACCTCATTTTATTAGCATGTCTGTTATTTTACCATAGCCCATAAACAAATTTCATCTATCGATATCGATAAACTGTCAGAAGGTATCGTAGCACTATTAAACTTCTATTTGTCTCTGAGTGTGTACGCTTTATTCTCCTAATAGTCCTTCTATGCTTTAGTACTTGTTCTGTGGATGTAGCATGTAGCGCTTGTGATGGAGACAGTCTGTCTCGACTAAGATTAGGTAAGAACTGATATGACGTGTGACCAAGGTGATAATTACTGTTTGCTGTTTTTATAAACGAAGCCAAACATTTGTTAGAAGTTTACTTAATTGTATTATTTTTTGTTTGTAAATCCATACATAAATTAGAAATGTGAAAGTAATTCTGTCTGTCTGTTACGCTTTCACGCCTAATCCATTTAACCGATTTTGATGCAATTTGGTATAGAGATCTTAGAGCATTAAACCAACCGGAGAGGCCACTGACAGGCGTACCCCTCTGCCAAAGGTACGAGACCACCGGTCATACCCGTTATATAAAACTAGTTGACGCGCGTTCCGCATCATTAGTCACCTATCAGTGCATGCGTAATAGCGTCTCAATAGAAATGCCGAATTGCAGTGTATTTTGGTGTAAAAAGCGTTCAGCGACATCAAGTCTACAAACGGATAATATTACATTCCACCTGTAAGTATTATTTTGTTCTAATATTATTAAATAAGGCATTAAATTAGCAATTTAACCAAATAAAATGCTAATCAACAAGTGTTGCCAGGCTTATCATCAATACTCCAATCTGGGGTAATATTTTAAGTTGAATTAACATAAAAACTAACCTTTCCTTTTTTATATCTCGCCTTGTTGACATATCTAACAAGTTTCATTTTGGATGTACATTATTGTGTCACCGTTCCCATATTTATTTATTTTTAATTAAAACCAATGTTTTTTTTACCAAGTAATGCACAAAATAATATTAAATGAACAAGTAAAATAAGATTATAAATCCAAATATACAAGATTAGTGCACTTTATTCCGAAAGATAATTGCTCATTTCTTACAAAAATAAGCGTATTTATTTTTAAGAAACTGGTCACACTTTAACATAATTAGAGATGAGACAGTTTAATCACGATATCGATATTGGTTTTCCAGTATTAAATTATTATTTTTTTGTTTGTTTTAGATTTTCAAAAGAAGCAGCGCCTCGAGTCGCTTGGGTCCAATATTGTAGGAACCATATAAGTGGGTTCCTAAGCGTACAAGTATCTGACTAACAGCTTAAAAGACAAAGCCTTCTGTGCTGCCAGCACTGCTACCTCCTCCCTACCCCCCAAGCGGCGGAGAGCTCAGTTCTTAGCAAGTAAACTCGCTGTGCGCTACCTCCTCTTATTGCATTACCTAGGATTAGTTAAACTAGATTTATAAGGTTAATTTAAATTGCACAGTTTTTCAGTATTTTATTATACCTACTTAAATAAAGACTTTCTGAAATATGTTCTGTTGTTTTTTTGTTATCTGAACAGATAAAATATCTCTCTAATAAAAATCTACTCATACTTTCTCATGTCAGTGTCTTGTTATTATGTAATCAGAACAAAATCCTCCAATTACAAGCTCTGCTTAGTTGGAACGAAATTTAATAGCAACAGACGATTAATTCAAAGTATTATTTGGTTTGAATATACATACATACTTAGGAATAATACACGTAAAATTGACACGTAATAATTAATTACAATCTTTAATCCACACTAGAACAAATTTCAACAGGTGGTGGTTATTGAACATACATCCTTGTGCGCAGTAGTAAAATAAAAAAAAAGAGTGGGTACCCATGTACGCACGTAAGAAGTTATACTTCTTTGGCATAACAATCCAAAAATACCAAATAATAATACAACGCATACATACATAAATATTTGAATTGATATAAACGCCAATATATTTTTTATTTATTCACACAGATTATTTGTACTGATACGACACACAAAGATCCGCAACTAACTTCAGTATGTAAAAGGTTCGCAACTAACTTCAGGGTGTTGCTTTTTTCTGTCGGTGTGCGCGCGCATCGTAAAAATTCACTTTCATCATTTTTCCCAATCGCGCAAAAAAAAGTATAACTTCAAAAAAAACGGCTAAATGCCAGTAGGACTCGCGCGCCGAGGGTTCCGTACTATCAGGGATCGGAAGTATTGAATAAACATTAGTAAACATAGTAGGAGAGCCCGACCGCATAACCAGATTTGTTTGTCAAACAATGTTTAACAAATAAATTTAGCCCGACCGTATGACGGGCTTTTTTGATAATAATTACAAAAAAGTGTGCTAGTTAGAAACACTGTTTTATTCTTCCTGTAATATTGACTTAAACATGAATTAACAGAATTACTTCTAGTTAATTCATGTTTATGAACTATTTACTTTACTTTCATCTATTTCAAAGTGCTTAAATAAAAAAAACCTTAAAATTATAATAGATTATTATTACCTAAAACTGTTCTATATAATATAAGATAATGCTCATTTTAATAAGCAAACATAATAATCATGAAAATAATTAAATCTTTCGCGTACTTATATGAAATCCTAAACATCGATACTAAATATCGACAGAGTCAAGCTCTAACTGTTTTATACTAAGGAAGCGTAAACTGATAGATGTCCCTGTGTGTGAATGTGATTGTGTGTGTTAAGTTTAAACTAGTGTGTAATAATTTTATTGTGTGCGTGTATAACGACACGATTTAAAAATGCATTAGTAGTTAACATTGTAATTAGTGTGCGTTGCTCGCGTTACCCCGTCCCCCGCCGAAAGTGGCAGACTTTTGCGCAAGGGAAATAGAGCGCGTGTCCACTCCTGTTGGTTTAATGCTTTAAGATAGAGATAGTCTAGACCTTGGAGAAGAACATAGGCAGGGCTTTATATAACGTTAAAAATATAACATTGTCTCATCTAGCACGCTGATAACGTTTTATAAAAACTAGCTGTTGCCTGCAGCTCCGCCCGCGTGAATGTCGGTTATATCTCTGTTTACATTGACAATTTTTCATACAAACTTTCATCCCCTAGTTGAATCCTTTTAAATCATTTTTTCGCAATAAAAAATAGTGTTGTTCCCCGATATCTAATCTATTTCTATACTAAATTTCATCAAAATCGGTCTCGTGGTTTACGTGTGAAAGCGTAAGAAACAGACAGACATACAGAGTTACTTTCACATTAGTAAGTATAACGTTAGAAAATGTAACGTTTTCTTAGCTAGGTCTTATTGGTAGTCTTTACTAACGTTAATTTAATGTGAATGTGTGTAACGTTAAACTTGCAAGTGTAATAATGAAGTGTGGGATTTGGGCATTGCGTTTGTTGATGCATATGCGTGAGTACCTATATTCGTACCTGATTCAGTTAGCTGCTCTTATCAAGATGATTGTAAGCAGCAATGAAGGTAAGTTATTATTATATGTACCTACTTACATTGCTGTAGATTTTTATTATGAAACTTTGTATTTTTATTCGTGAATTGATTCAACGTCTATTCACTTCAATTGTAGCGGCCATTTTGCACGAATCGACGCATCTGTGTCGTTAAAGTTCGTACGACAGTAGGTGTCGTTAAAATTCACAGTACAACTAACAGTAATGCCTAACGTTAAATACTAATAACGGTAGCTTGTAGGCTTGACTTTATTATCATATTTTTACATATATTTTTTAACGTTAAGTAACGTACGTTTTTATATTAATTGGTAACTTGTCTTGAACATAGGCTGTCTATAAATCCCGCCAAAATGTTTCGAAGGGGTTGAAATAGAGGTTGAAAGTTTGTATGAAAATTCGTCAATGTATAGGTACAGAGATAATAATGTTCATGATTAGTAATAATAATATACTCGTATTATGCGATAACCGACATTTAGGCGGGCGGAGCTGCGGCAACAGGTACTATTTAATAAAGTTGATTGCGTTTTGAACAATATCCAAATGCGTTATTTTTCACCCATAGGTTCGTGTAACTTGCAACATGACATATTTGTCATCATTGTAATAAAAAGTTCTTATGAGCGTTTTTGTATACTAAAGTGTGTCAATAAACCACAGAACAAGTACATAGGTACATAGAAGGAGTGTTAATCGCCCTCATATACTTGTCCTATTTTTCCAAATAAGCCGGATACATTGAAAAGAAAGAGACAAATAATTTTGCTAAGGACGCCCGGTGTACACTGTAGAAACGTCAATTTGGTTACCTTTGGTTACCTTTGGATGCCGAATTAAAAAGTGAACTAATGTCAAATGTTCCAACTTGTCAAGGCCTCTAGACAATTTAGTCGGATTAAACCGCCGCTCGTAATTTTCATTGTTGTTTATCTGTTCTGTGAAATAATATATGTTATTTAATAATTACATAGTGCTATTGTGAAGTAAAATTAAGCCCATTGGATAAGCAATGTCCTGCGTTATTGTAGGTTGTAAATTACATTCTTTTCGCAAAGAAAATCAAGTTTAAATCGTCAACTTCCATCGGTGAGTAGATAACAAACCAATAATATATACTAAAAACCTAAGTGATTTATACTTTACTATACTGCAATCATATTATAATCGTCTGTTTGCCATTCGATTCAGTAATTTTTAAGTATTTTACATTTTTACCAATTTGTGTAGTCATGTTCAATAGTGTTGTGACTTGTGCTGCATATTTTATCGATGACAAAAATATTACTATAATTTGTGTTAACGATTTTGTGGTAACTATCTTTGTACCTTTCATAGTGTTTCATACATTGTGTTCTTTTGCAGGTTTCCGAAAGATCAGACCGGAAGATCCATGAAGCAAATTAAGAGAGAATTATGTTATATATTATATTGTTACACGTTTAACGTTCCAGCGGTGAGGACGAATCTACTCAAATTTGCTCCATTGTCACGCGCCATACGACTTATTAATATTATTTCTATAGAAATTAATATTTTCAATGTACCCTATCAAAATTCAAAGATGTTGCACAAAAATGTATAGTATTGGATAAATAGGTATATTTATTTAGTATTTTTTTTAGGTTTTTTTTATATCGTATTGGATTTTTTATCTGTAATGATATTGTAAATACTTTTTCAATAAATAAATAAATAAATGTTCTAGATGACTACAGAAATTCATTGATAAAATTGATCGGGAAAAATTTCTAATAGTACCACGTCATAACATAACAAAAAATATTTTAGCTTATGCACAAATAATCAGGACATTCCTAAACAAAACTGTAATTTTAAGGGGCAGTAATAATGTGTTTCAATATTATTGGAAATATAATCATACATTTGTGACATGAATCTTACAGCTGTGTTTTATTTTTACCTTGGGGTATCTGTTTTGATGCTATACTAAGAAAGTCAGAAAAGAACAGAGGGCCGATACCGGTATTTTGGCGATCCACACACTGCCCCGCACTACGCTGCGGGAGCGTGGCGACGCGGTGACGATGCCACGCGTGCAGATGCGAGAGTGCTGGTCTGCATCATCAATCACGCACGTTACTGCGGAACACGGTGTCCATACTTATTTATTTATTTATTTATTAAAACTTCATATACATAAATAGTATATTGGCGGACTTAATGCCTGAGGCATTATCTACCAGTCAACCAGTACAGGTGGTGCAGAGAGAAACAAAGTAGGTGCATTTGAAGAGCCGTAGAGTAGAAACGACTAATACTTACAAAACAGATTAACTAATTAAATATATATAATATAAACAATACAAACATAAACTTACATATATATACAATCATACATAAACATACATAAACATATCATAATATAATAGATGATAGACATCATTGAGATGAGTCTGCCTGCCCACGTAAGAGGAGTTCTTTCACCTTGATCTTAAACGCCAAACGGTTGGTGGCCATCCTGATTCCGAGAGGGAGTGCATTCCAAAGTCGTACAGATTGAACAGAGAAGGAAGAGCCTACAAAATTAGAACTATGAGAAGGACATTGAAGGAGTAAATTATTGGAAGAACGGAGGACTCGGTTATGATTAGTACATAGAAATTTAAAATAGTCCAATAGGTAGGAGGGAGGAGTGGGAGAAGTAAGGAAAGAATAGAGGGTCGTGAGAGTACGCAGACTGCGGCGCTGGCGAATAGTTAACCAAGTCAGCTGGGAACGGTATGTAGACACATGGTCATACTTGCGAAGATTAAAAACAAATCGAATGCAGTTATTAAGAAGACGATCATATTTGTTTAGGAGATCTGCATTCAGGTCCAAATAGCATACGTCACCATAGTCGATTAAAGGGAAAACTAAAGCTTGTACAAGCATTACCTTTGTCTTGGATGGGAGGAAGTTTTTCAGGCGATAAAGAGTGCGTAGAGTACCGATGACTCGTTGGCTCACGCTAGTCACTTGAGCTTGCCAGTTGAGAGTGGAGTCAATGTATAAGCCGAGATCTTTGACACTGGCACTCAGTTCTATAGTCGAGCCATCATAGATGATTAATGGTAACTTGCTTGTATCTAACAAGCGTACCATGTGTTGGCTCCCTAGCATGATGGCCTGACACTTGTTAGGATTTACCAAAAGACCAAACCTATTTGACCAATTTTTTATTTGGTCTAGATCACTATTCATTTCATTAATTGCTGTATATATACAACCTACCTTAGCCTGTGAGTAAAGTTGCAAGTCATCGGCATACAGATGATACGCGCACTGAAGATTTTGGGTTATGAGATTGATAAATATTGAAAACAAAAGCGGAGAGAGAATGCCACCTTGAGGGACACCAGCTTCCAGATCACACCAACTGGATGAGGAATCGTCCAGGCGCACCGACTGCTGACGTCCCTGAAGATAAGAAGAGAACCATTTCACTGCTTCGGAAGAGATCATAAAGTAGGATAGGATGGATAGCAGGATATCGTGGTTGACGGTGGTGAAGGCGTTGGAGAAGTCCACGAGAGTGAGAACAGTGACTTTACCATCCTCCATACCCGTCCTCACATCACCGGTCACCTTAAGAAGGGCTGAGGTGGTACTATGCCCAGGTCTAAACCCAGATTGTAAAGGGCAAAGCAGATTGTGTTGGTGCACAAATCGTGATAATTGTTTGTGAGCACAAGCCTCCAGTACTTTAGAAAGGAATGGGAGTATGGATATGGGACGAAAATGATCAGCAAGGGTAGGATTAGAGATTTTGGGTAAAGGAATGACAAAAGCTTTCCGCCACGAGGAAGGAAAACTACATGTATAGAGTGAGAAATTGATGATGTGGGCAAGAGCAGGGAGAAGGTGGTCTAGGATAGGTACTATCATTCTTCGACTAATGTTATCGTAGCCCACAGCATTAGACTTTATGGAAAGGATGGTCTTTTTGATCTCTACCAACGCAACTGAAGAAAAGGAAAAAGTTTTAATTTTAGCTCGGGGCAGACCAGCTACGTAGTCTAGAGTAAGACACTTGGTCTGGTGATCAAGCGGGATTGTGGAAGAGAAATGACGGTTGATGTCATCCAAACCAACTGCCCTACACAGCCTTGCGGGTCGCTGTTTGCCTATACCGAGAGTCCCGAGGAACTTCCAGATATTGGCAGGAGAAGCAGAAGAGATGTTGTCAAGAATGTAGCGGCGTTTTGCATTACGTATCATCTGGTTACACCGATTCCTTGCAACCTTAAACTGTGTCCAGTTGTCATCTGTGCGATCCCTTCTAAATGAACGAAACATTCGGTCCCTACGTCTCATCGCCATCCTAACACCCCTCGTCATCCAAGGCGCTGGCGGACGTTTGAGTTTTATCCTCTTGACGGGGGCGTGTAAGTCATATAATTGGATTACAGTGTCATTAAAAATTTGGACTTTTTCATCCACTGTAGAGGCCATCGTCAGAGAATCCCAGTTAAGAGCAGCAGCATCACTACACAATTTATCCATGTCCAAACGTCCAAAGCAACGTCTGTACAACACTTTAGGTAAGGATTTGGGAGGTTTAAGGATGTAAGATAGGAAGATGAGGTCATGATTGGAAAAGCCAGGGGCAGGATGTTGACCGTGACAAGAAACGAGTGAAGGAGAGGAGGTGAAAATCAGATCAAGCCAGGTATCATTCCCGTCGATATTATGGTGAGTCGCTTGCAGCGGAAGTAGATGCAAACTCGTAGACTCGATAATATCTAGGAGTTTCTTAGAACGAGAAGAATGGTGTGCTAAGAGGTTGGTGTTAAAATCTCCCATGATGACGTGATGCGCATACTCAGACCCTAAAGATTCCAGAACCGATTCGAGACTGGAGAAATAGTCAATAGAAGGAGGACAATAGACTACACCAAGTAAGCACTTGGCCCCTTTGACCCAAACCTCTAGAAAAAGATATTCTGCAGAAGCAGAATGACCTGACGATGAGGTTAAAATTTTATATGGGAAGTTAGAACGTAGATAGATAGCCACCCCACCCCCTCGTCTATCAATTCGGTCATTTCGAATTAAAATATAACCAGGGAGAGGGTAAGTAGTAGAAGGAAGATGAGGTTTGAGCCAGCTCTCAGAGATCAGGATGACATGAACGTTAGCATTGGTAAAAGTTGCCGACAACTCACTGTAGTGGCTGGGTACACTCTGTGCGTTGATGTGGCACACATTAAAATATTTGTGAGAAGTGTCCTTAAATGATTGCTGTACCAGGTCATACAGTGTATCAGTCACGGAGCAGAAACTATCATCATCTGAGGTAGAAATAGATTCATTGGCAGACAGAAAAGAATCATCACCACAATTCATATAACAAAATAAACAATAATAAATATATAAGAAGTATAAACAATTAAATAGTATAAATAGATACGTACCTAAACAGAGTTATGTAGTACTATTGTCTCCGCACCACCTGCCAGCTTACATGCACACACAGTTACAATAAATAAGAAATATTAGATAAGAAATAAAAAAATAATAATAATAACATCAAGAAAAAGCAACGAAACTTAAAAAGAAACGAAACGCAGAATGTTGACAATGTATAAATTTGAGTTACGGAACGCAAAATAAATGACAGATGCCAATTGTCATCACTTCATGGTAAACTCAGTAATGTTGATTTTGTTGTGGGTAAAACGACAATAATAAGTTAATACCAGTAAATTACATTAAATTATATAGTACATCGTGTGAGCCGTAGTTGTACTGCATGAACGAAACTACGAGTATGTTGCCAAGTATTAGATTTTACGCACTTTGGAACTTGCACCGGACACTTCTGCACTAATGTTCTCGTTGCCGCTTTTGATCACAGCCGACGAGATGTTTGCTGCCTTGGGATATTTCGTCTTCAAACATTGCAACTCATTAATGTTAGAAAGTTTACGACGGCTCCCATCCGCAAGCTTGACCACGATGACGCCGTCCTGCGACCAGCACGCTCGCATGCCAAAGTGCTGTCGGGCTCGACTGAAGACTGCCTGCCGGTCTTTGGTCAGGAACTCCCTCACTGATATCGACGACCCCTTCAGCCTCGACTTAGCCTTCCATACAGCAGACCTCGAGTTAACATCAGTAAACCATGCTAGTATAGGTCGATGGTGCTCCTTGTTCGGTGAACCGATTCTGTGACAAACTGCTATAGCTGGTTGATTGAGCTTCAATGCCATGTCCTTATTTATAAGGTTGTGCAGAATAGAAGAGCAGTCCTCATTATCACCCTCTGCAACTCCCAAAAAGAGCAGTGCCTTTCGACGGTGCCTTGTCTCAATGACATCAACCATGTTGGAGCATTCGGTTATTTGCTTGCGAAGGAGCTGTAACATGGCAATTATGATCTCCCTGAAAGTGCGGAACTCCTCTGCAACTTTCGCTACTGTATCCTTTGATGGCCCACCTGAGTGTAGTTGAGCCTCCAGTTCAGCCATACGCTTAGTAAACATATCCTCCAACATATTTTGATGGGATTGTATTTCCACAAGTTGTGCCATTTCAGTTTGTGTGTGCGTAGAGCTCCTCAAAATGTGTGTACTAGTGTGATGTGCTGGCAGGTGGTGTAATAATTAGCAACTAATCACATTGACTATATTGCTAAGTGAGTATAATCTATTTTTATACGATTGTAACCAAAATATCACTTAAAATAATTAGAATATTAGTTTATAATAATAAATTTAATTTTAAAGACTTGAAAAAACGTCTGAACTTTTTGACACCTACCCACTTATTCCTTATACCGTCTGGCCCCGAACCCACGCGCGTGAGTACGTGTTTCTCTGCATGTAAGCGTGTGATCAGTAACACAGCGCTTAAATGCGTTTTCAGTGTGTTGCACCACGCGTGATTTCTATACAAAGAGAGATACTTACAAACAATACATGAACACGCACGCTCGCACTACGCTCCGTGATGCGAGGTAGTGTGTGGATCGATCATGTATATTTCAATTTTCAATTTATTTAATTTATTCATATACAATTTACATTGTGTTTGAACTTACAGCATGAAACATGAATATAAACTTTAAATAATTTCACATTGAAAATGCTCCTGGCGCCACTGCCGGCCTATGCCATTCCGGTGAGGTGTAAAACGACCCTTTGTTTCTTGTAGTTCGTTTACGAGAGCTTTTATGCAACCAGACCTCATTTGACATTAGCATGTCTGATATTTTACCATAGCCCATAGACAAATTTCATCTATCGATATCGATAAACTCTCAGAAGGTATCGTAGCACTATTAAACTTCTATTTGTCTCTGAGTGTGTACGCTTTATTCTCTTAATAGTACTTCTATGCTTTAGTACTTGTTCTGTGCAATAAACGCGTATTTCGTGGATTTCAATTATTATCATTAAGGAGCTATATTAAAATATGTTATGCTAAAATTTTAGAATTATGTAAAAGCTGTGCATAATGTTGCTCCTGGAATACCGAAAGGTGTTGATATTCACTCCATATTACGGACTACGGTACACTTAAAATAATATTATTATTACTGAATGAGATAAACATAAAAGCCTAAGATTCAAAGCTGACTTTGACAGTCAGCTGGAAGTGATACTGTCTGTCAGAAGTGTCACAACTCAGATTTAAAATGAAAGGGGAATTGACGTTTTCTTCGGTAATTCAGTAAACCATGGAGATACAGATATTTAGGAGAAATTAAAGTTGAAGTTATCATTTCCACTTAGAAATGATAAGACAATATCTGAAATACAGAAAGACATTATCGGTCTTGGGCTTAGTTTGTTTAAGTAAGTGTAACCTATAAATAAGTTTACACACAATTATTGGCCATTTGCCGCTTAGTTAGTGGTGTATATTTTCATAACAATTTCGTGTTTCAAGTCGATGTTTGTAGCTTAACACTTAATGAACAATTAAAGATTTTATTACATCGTTATCTAATTAAAATGTTTCAATATTATTGATTGGTTCAATTTATATAAGTACGCATTTAAATTTTA
Source organism: Parascotia fuliginaria (assembly GCA_963082885.1). NCBI lineage: Eukaryota > Metazoa > Arthropoda > Insecta > Lepidoptera > Erebidae > Parascotia > Parascotia fuliginaria. Next base: position 12,477,573 of record OY720173.1, on the reverse strand, counting down.
AATTTTAAATTAATGTGGTGTCTAATAAATGTTTAATTTATATAAAAAGCAACAGCAATATCAAAAATATGTTTAACAAAATTTTTTTTTCAGTATTACTTTTTATTATAATTCTTTCAAAAGATAACAGTGCAAATGGTAAACGCCAAAGAGTAGATGAGGTCCAGGAATTAAATTACAGAGGTTTTAATGAACAGCCAAAGATTCAAAAGTATATGAATAGAGACAATATGGAAAAACAAAGAGAGTCAAGTGACGATGAGAGTACAAAGCATGCTCTTCAAGAAGCCATGGTCAAAATTGGAAACTTAGAGAAAAAAATTGCTATATTAGAAGGTAGAGTACCACAAAAGTATCCTGATGTCAAATTCTTAGGCTACAAGGAGAGGAAGCGAATATTGGTAAGTTATTTCACTGTATTTATAATATTACTAATTACTTTATAAAAATATAATATTACTAATAATATATCTCGAGTAAATTTTAATAATTGCTAAATGCTAAACTAATGAAGAGATATGTGTGGAGTTTGCCGGCCCAGAATTGAATATGATTTTAGGCAAATATCTGTAATCTTAGTATTTAACTACTCTTATTATGGTTCACACCATTTCCAAATAAGGATAAAGTATAATAACTCACACTAATATATATAACTAGCTGTGGCCCACGGCTTCGCCCGCGCCTAAAATGAATTCTGTCTTCCTCGGAAACCAGTTAGATTTTCGGGATAAAAAGTAGCTTATGTATAAAAAAATATAAAAAGCCTATGTAATAAAAAAAAAAAAAAAGTGAAAAGTATTTAAAATCCGTATGTAGATAGATTAGGTGCCGGAGACGGATAAAGGCTACTTTTTACCCCGAAGATCGGTCTGGTTCCCGAGGGATACAACAAAACATATTTTACGCGCGGGCGAGGCCGTAGGGGGTAACTAGTGGTCGTTAACATAAGGCAACTGCTCAGTTTGTGTCAACATTTTGTAAAAACATTATTGTGTTAGCATTGGACAAAGAGCACATAAAATTTCTCACATATCTTGAGCAGTCTGTAAAACTATTCATTATTAATAGTTTACAGACTGCTCAAGTTATGTGAGTGGTAGATGAGCTAATGATCCATTTGCTAGTAAGTCGAAACCCTGGCGCTACAGCCGGCCGCTTCCACCGACGTTACGATTACTTACGGCATAAAGGGCAAAACGCTGTAGCAAGACAATTTATTCTGGTATCAGAGCGCGTTTTTGAGGTAACTGAAAGCGCTTCGCGTTATATAGGTATATTAGGTATACTAGCAGAAACACATCACTACCCAACTTTGTCGTTATAATCATCTCGGTCGTAGAATGGCCATTGCTGAACATACGATTTCACCAGAGGAATCTTAGGAAACTTATTGAAAGCAGCTTACATCCAGAATCTTACAGTAGCCTTTACCAGGCCGTCAGACCATTTTCTTAACGGACTTCGTAAACTATACTTTTCGAAACGTAGTAGCCAATAAAAATTGGCAATCAAACTTGAGAATAATCTTCAATTATTGCGCTACTGACGGTAAGTCAAATATAAGTGTTTAACATAACTGTAATAAGTATAGTTAATAGTTTGTGTTATATTTGTGTCTATTTAAAAACTATGACTAGCATGGTGTTATCGTTCAACGATAACGAAGAATTGGTCAATCATTTAATTGTAGGTAAATATTGTTATCATAAACAAGTTGCGTTAACAATGCTCTCTCGTAAACTTGTAATAGGTACTACTCTTGATTAACTTAATCGTTTACTTACTGGAAAATATTAACATTGTAGGCTATTTTTAATGAAAGGGCAATGAAAAACCGTATCTTCGTCATTAGTGTCTGCCCACGTCTAAATGCTGTGTAGGTATATACATAGACCTTCCAACTTACAAGTACACAACTGCCTTCATCCAGCTATTATCCACCACCTATACCAGGTCTTTATAATACTTTGTGACCCTAGGCTGTGACCCACAGTAAAAAAAAAAGTGATTCACCGTCCGTGTCTTAAGAACGGCGCGACTGGGCGCGGCGGTGATGCCTGTCAGCCTTATATCCATAGAATTTATCGCTGACAACCTCCAGTCATCATCATCAGTGTAAACAATTTGTGTAAAATAAACAGCAAAAGACTGCAGCCAAGGATGCCTCCTATATCGTATTGCTCATTTTAAATCTTATTTGAATAGATACGTGGCCTCGTCGATGAGCTGCACAAAGTAGGTACTTACAAAAAAAATCAGCCAAACAAATTTTTATTGAAGTGTCTGTTAAATTAAATTTTAATGGTGCAATGAAATTGACTATTAAGAGTACATTAGACTTACAATAACGAAATATACTATGTGATAGTTAAGTAATTAAACAAACATGCACAATTACCTACAAGTTCCGTTTAAGTGATAAACTGATAACATTAGAGACATGACATTTCGGCTGCACATCGAATAGTGTATTGTTTGTATTGTATATTTATTTTTTTCATATATGTAAAATCTTTTTCATTGTGGATCTCGCTTGATCTTAAGTATATACTTCATCATGTCACTTATAAATTTCGATTACCAATTTTGCCCCCTTTTGCAGTAGGCAGAATTGCAAATAGACAACTCTTGCCGCAGGAGTTTTCTAAGATAGCCTATTGACAGACTGATGGGCGACGTCGCACTTTAGGGTTTCCTTTTTAACTGTACCTATACCTAGAAATGGAGCTAGTTAAGCACCGCATTGTTCATAAGCCAATATTCCTTAAACAAATACTTCCACAATAACCTACTAGGTGTGAATGTAAAGTGGTGGCTGGCTGTGAGACTCATTCCCATCACTAATGTACTGGAACTCTTAATATAATAGAAATAAGAGGTATCATAGTCTGTGGTATGAATAAAACGAAAAGCAAGCTAGCTAGCTTCAACCATCACTAGACTTGTAATTGTTCAGATAATTTTTATTATTCGTGTTTACATTTTCAGGTAACGGGTGGCGCTGGCTTCGTAGGCTCACACCTAGTTGATGTACTTATGACGCAGGGCCATGAAGTGATTGTAGTGGACAATTTCTTCACTGGCCGTAAACGAAACGTCGAACATTGGTTTGGCCATCGTAATTTCGAAATAATTCATCATGACATAGTTAATCCACTTTATGTAGAGGTACTTAACTCTTATCATTGTTATATTGTCCTTTAATTGAAGTGTGTTTTTTATAATGTTTTGCTTTCTAGGCAGATGAAATATACCATTTAGCTAGTCCTGCAAGTCCACCACATTATATGCAAAATCCAGTTAAAACTATTAAGACTAATACTTTAGGAACTATTAATATGTTAGGTAAGTATTAAAAAAATGTGTATGTAAAGCATGTTATATTGGCACCTTAGAAGAATTGATTTAGATTTAACTAAGAAAGAGAACTTTTAAAGATTTTGGCTCGAACCTCACATGAAATAAAAGTTTGTGTAATTCAAAAATACTTGTTCCGAATAATCTGATTTTACATGCAAACTGTCACATCCAAATACCTAATGGCCTAAATAAAATATCTCTTGTAAATGTTAATATGATGAATTTCTAAAATATGTGACGCACCAATTTTCATGACTATTGAAATTGAAATATATCAATAGCCTGTTCATGTTGTAAGCCTGTATACACAAGTTACACAAAGCGTGTTTTTCCCTCAATGACCTTGACTAATGTCTATTAACCACAGACTTATTTATCATTATCAGTCTTTGCTATTAACATAAAATATCACGTTGTCAGAGTACATTGTTTTGAAAAATTGGTCACGGTCACGACTTTATTTTGAAGGCGAACATCGATAATAACATTTCAGGTTTAGCACGACGCGTTGGAGCTAAGATACTAATTGCAAGCACATCAGAAGTGTATGGAGATCCCATGGTGCATCCACAACCTGAATCTTATTGGGGCCATGTAAATCCTATAGGTAAGTGTCATATTTAAATTACAGGTGAAAGTCTAAACTAATGAGATGTGAAAAACTAATAACTCACTCTAGATCATGTAAAGCGCCGTGTCGAGGTGTATAGCTACAACTGCTATGATCTGTCGTTTTCAAATCTTACGTTCCTATAAAAGAGAGGTAGGATACAGTGAAATTTCTCCTAGAAGCTTTCTTTCTCGTATTAGAGCAGTGAGGCTCGTACTCCATATTTGTATTGGATAAATCTGCTACCATTATTAGTAAACGGCAAAATGTAAACTAAATAATAAAAATGAACATTTAAACTAGCAACAAGGTAATGGTAATAGGAAAAGCATAATAGGTTACATTGTAACAAAAAAGAATCTATAACACAATAACGAAAACTTTTGTTACTTACTAGGGTAAATATATGAAACAAATAAGTTGGAAACACTTATGCAAATATTTCTTTGTACAAATTAAAGACGATGTTTCCGCAACTAAAAACTGCATAGGTATCTGAAGTAGTTTGTTTGCTACTTTGACCTGTATGAGGCTTTACGCCTCATGAGTGGCAACGTCGCAATTTAGTGTCATATTTCGTGGTTTTCAATTTTAATCATTTAATCTTAGCTATATTTTAAAAATATGTTCTGCTAACATATTAGAATTAGGTGAAAGCTGTATAAAAACTAAGAAATCATTGCGTTTATAGTTCTATTTTTATGCAAATTTGCTTTTGCTGTCTTCTGCATTGAAAGTTTACAAATAAAGAAATTCTGAAAATTGTTAAAAATTATGATAAACAATATTAAAGTTTAAAATATATCCTGTGATACCCGCTTCATTTATTGATTTCTAAAGGTAAAAGAGTTTTTCAAATCGGTAACGTACATTTTTAGCTAAATCGTTGCAAACAAACAAACAAAGAAAAAATTAAATCTTTTCGCTTTATAGTATTAGTTTAGATTGCGAAATTTGTAAGCGGTAGGCGACCTGGCTCTGAGGTACCTACATAAAGCAAATTACCTGATCTGTCCTGACCTTTCGCCGAAACATCCACACGATATGCCTCTTTACAGCTAGCACAAAACGCTAAATAGGTATTAACTGATTCTCCTTGGTGTGTAAAATTTACACACCAAGACACTTATTTTTACAATTTGTCTTAGTTATATAAGCAGACTAAAGTTTAATGGCCATTACAAAACCACTAAGGCGGCAGACACTATTCGCCTCCACAATAGTCGTTATCAATTTATCTCAATTGTCGATAGTGTAACCTATTAACTATTTTACCACACTAAGAAAGTAAGACGCAACTGTAACTAATTATAAACACTAGGTTACTCTAATTATAAACACTAGGTTAATTTTTCTTAGCCTACCAAAGTAACTCCACTCTGCCTGATGGTAAGCAGTCAGTGGATTCCAGAACTTCTATCGCATTCTGCTAATTGCTCTAATTGCATTCTTATTTCTTATCAGGGCAGTACTGTACCTGCTGTAAACATATTTCAGGTCCACGCGCATGTTATGACGAAGGCAAGAGAGTCTCAGAAACGCTAGCGTATTCATATGCAAAACAAGAGAAAGTATCTGTGAGAGTCGCGAGGATATTCAATACGTATGGGCCGAGGATGCACGCGTCAGACGGACGAGTCGTGTCCAACTTCATCATGCAAGCCATACAAAATTTAACTATTACTGTAAGAGAGTAAACAGACTTGATCATTTTAATAATACCTAGGTTCTAAATAAATTTACCTCCAACTACCTAACCCAAATTTTCCAAACACGAGTCTAAGTTTAAAAACTTAGACTCGTGTTTGGAGAATTTGGGTTGAAAATTTGTTGATGGGATTCGTAATCGTTACACCTATTTTTTTTCAAATCTATACAAATGCTTACAATTTTCGATTAAATTCTTATCAAATTAGTCACATATTCGCCGTCTGATATCCGCTGAATTTCAAGAACAGTAAAAATATAAATTTCCGTTTGAACGTTTGTATAGTACTAATATAAACACCATTATCTAGTTAAACGATACCTACCTCATTAATAGTCACTGAGGCAACAATAATGGCCAATGCTTCCTATTACTTAATTAAATTACAGCTCGCTCGCCATACTACTACCTACTCTCTATTCGGTCGCTCTAAAATAAGTTTCTACCACTTATTAAAAAAAAAATGCATTGCGACCATTTATGTACACAAACTGACTATAGAATACGCAAACTGTATTATGCGTACTTTTTAAAATAGTGATGATAGATAGGATAGGTACTATTTTGACCAATGCGACCCATTCATACTGAAACCCGCAAGGATCTGCTACCGTAATAGATAACACCCTCACACAGGACAACTACTGACACTACGATTGGTGCATTTCTGTACATTCGAATGCTTGGCCTTGAAATAGCCAATCACAGCGCAGCTCTTACGTTCGGCGCATCCCGCTCCTGTCCTTCATTTTTGTTAGCACGACTCAGAAGAAATAAATGTTAATGTGGCATCTATTTTAATAGAGTAATCTTTGACTATCGTATTATGTAATAACTTGTATAAATTTTTTTGTAATTTCAGGTGTATGGTAACGGTAAGCAGACTCGCTCTTTCTGTTACGTGTCGGATCTCGTGGATGGGTTGTTGAGTCTCATGGCGTCGGGGTACACGCTACCCGTAAATCTTGGTAATCCAGTAGAACACACTATAGAAGGTAATTTAACGTTTGATATTTTATTATATTTTAAATATATGTATTTTAACACAATGGGGTGAAGGCTTCGTGCGCGTGTCTCGTAAGTAACGCTCTTGACAATTAGTAGTCCCTTAACGCATCCGCATCACTGCTATTTTTACTATAATAATATAAATTACTATTACTTTATTCTGAGAGTCGAGAAGTGGGAAGCACGTCATACTACGAATTTTAATTCGTTTGTGGTGCGCGTGCCGACTAGCCATATGGAAACATTCCTTAAAGAAGAGTTTGGCCGAAAGGTGTTGTGTATCGTCGTTTCCGTGGAACTTTATACAACACAGCGCAGCGTAACACGACGCCGATACAAAAATAGTGTATTTTAGGTTAAGGTATTTATTGTATGGGCCTTGATGCCTGAAATAATAAATAATTATTATTATATTATTATTATTATTATATTATTATTATTATAAATTGTGTCTTCTGCTGCTTCAGGCACAATGCAGTCAATATGGCCGCGTTTTTGATCCAGCATAATAGCAACCTTTTGTAAACGCTAAGAAAAATCCTATCTTTAGTTCTAGTTACATTTCACTAAACTTATATTGTGTTATTCTTAAAATTGCAGAATTCGCGATGATAATAAAAAATCTAGTCCCGGGTTGTCGCAGCACGGTAGCGACGGGCGCCGCTGTCGAGGACGACCCGCAGCGACGTCGACCCGACATCACCGTCGCCGAAGAAAACTTAAACTGGAAACCTAAAGTTAGTACCAAACTAATATAACAAACTCCAGTATATCTTAAAATAGTAAAAGTCTTTTTAATAATAGTACATGTGAAGTATGCTAAAAGCATGGATAATTAGGTTAATTTGATCTAATTAGTTAGTAATTAGATCAAATTAAAATAATTATTCATGCTTTTTTTGATTCTAAGCCATTTCCCAACTCATTTTGTAGATAAAATCATTGAATCCAAAGTATTAATTTCTTTAGTACCAATATTGAGTTTATATCGACATACAATACTGTTGTTTTCTCTCTAACGAAACCAAACAAAGTTTACCAACACTACTTCTGTATCGTGTCGGCAACACGTAGGCACTTCAAAGAACATAAGTAAATACTTAATTATATACAAGACTCATTCCTACATACCACCTCATTCATACAATATCCCGATTATATTTGATTTGTAAGCGATTATCGGACCACGGTAGCGGTACCTATATCGAACTAAGGCAGAAAAGCATAACTTGATGTTATGAGACACACGGAAAATAGCCTCTATCATTTTATCATTTATGTTGATATTTCTGTAACATGTACTTATCATAAAGTTGCGTTGTTCTTTCTTAACACTCAATCTATTTATATTGATAAGCTATTGACAGATTTATATTTACTACCATACGTTGGTCTGGGACGTCACTTAATTTTTAAAACCGATTTCAAAAAAGGAGAAGTTTTCTCAATTCGACCGTATATCTATAATATAAAAAAGAATCGCTAAATGTGTTGCTAAGCGCAAATCTCGAGAGCAGCTAAACCGATTTCGCTAATTCTAAGATGGTTCTTACAGACAGAAAAAATTCAAAAAAATGCCTAATAAAAAAACATTTTCTATATTTCCATACAAAAGTATCTTTATTTATCCCAAAATGTTTAAACAAATGTCCACCCGAGCGAAGCAGGGGCGGGCCGCTAGTTAATTATACTTTGTCGTTTATGAACCGATTTTGTGATTCTTTTTTTGTTGGAAAGGACATATCCCAAGGGTGGTACCATGATAAGGAAACCAGGATCTGATGATGGCATCCAAAAAAAAATCTAGGGGAACCTTCGTAAATCGTAGTGGCGACCTAGTGTATTTGTTATTTTTTTCATTAAGTATTTTAAGGCAGTACTATTTAGTAAAGGTTTAGAATCGAGCTGATGAGGAAGCCGAAAGACAGTCGAGGGAACTCCTTAACGATTTACAGCAATTACTTAGGGTTTGGACTTAATTCATTTATAATGATGAGAACTTTGCACCCATATGGGTTATAAGTGATATTACTGGTCTGACGATAGACACCATAGACAGTCGAGAGAATTCCTCAATAATTTATAGCAGTTATGTTCATTCATTGTACTTCATACGGTTCAATATGCCAAAATGTTCAGTTTTTACAAAAATAGTACATAATTAAGATTGAAGTTTTACATAGGAATACCATTGTCTACTAGACTGATGCGTCAATTTGACACTGAATTTAAGCTGCGAAATCGCGTAATCTCTAGCAATGATCTTTCGTATTGTGGTCTACTCAATAATTTATTTAATCTAAGTCAAACAACGCTATTCCTTTCAAGGATTTAACAAGACTCAGAGAAACGTACACCTAAGGGTAGATCTAGAAAAAGAAAAATCACTAAAAATCGTAAACTAAAAAAAACCGACTTCAAACAGGAAAATATAAAATAGTAAAAATTACACCTATACCTAATTATTGTTTTACTTGGCACATACCTCAAATTTATAAAATACTTATTTAATCATTTCTAATTAACTAAATTAAAATACGAATTACTTTGTACTAAGTTTTTTTTTCTCTTTTTAATTTCCTGTTTGAAGTCAGTTTTTTATTGTTAAAAATTATTTTATTATGTTTGTTATGGCTGTTTGTAATAATAATTAACACTGTTTTATTACTGATTTTCAACACAATCTAAAAGGGATAGAGGGGTTGGCGTCCGCTCGTGGTCTTCGACGCCGCAAGCTTTGACGCACTAGTAGTGTAAGGACCCACATCGCAATCAACTTAAGTCTTTCAAGCGATATTATTATATTACTAGCTGCGCCCCACGGCATCGCCCGCGCCTAAAATTTGTTTTGTTTCCCTCGGAAACCCGAACGTTTTTTTGGGATAAAAAATAACCCTTTGCACGCCTTATGTCTAAAAAGAAAAACGTCCATCACTGAAAAATAGTCCAATCTGTAATTTGACCAGCTATAAAAATGTCCAACTACAGAAACAACCGACCACTTATATGACCAGCTATAATAACGTCCAATCATAAAAATGTCAAACTATAGGTATACACGACTATTTAAATGACCAACTATAATAATAACGTCCAGTCATAAAAATGACAAACTGTTGATATCACCAACCAAATACACGACCAGCTCTAATAATGTTCAGGCATAAAAATGTCCAATTGTATTCGTACTATTGTATAGACTGATATCTACTTTGGTTATTATATTAACTCTGTTATCCAACTCTCTTAACCATTTCTCACACCTCAAAGATATTTTCAGGTTGTTTGAACCGGGTAAAGTAAATTATTAGTTCAGTTATTCTTTAAATTTATGACGGTAATTTTTTTGCCGTCATATAAATTTTTATAATGTACTAGCGTCTTTGCTTACTGCTCTGCTCCCGTTGCCAGTAGCATGATGTAACATAGCCTATAACCTCCCTCGAGAACTGGGCTATCATATGCAAAAAGAATTATTCAAATCCGACTGATAGTTCCAGAGATTAGCGCGTTCACACAAACAAACAAACTCTTCCGCTTTATATAATGGTATAGATTTACAATTAAAGTCACGGACGTATTGAAATTTTTTGGGTTCCGTGTTTTTGGCCATATTTGGTAAGTATCTCTTTAGTTACGACAAGTTTATCATTGGACCTTTGTATAATTGGTCAATTTTATCATTTGACATGTGTTTGTACATTTGTCTTTTTTATGACAATTTTATTATTGGCTATATTTATCATTCGACATTTCTAGGCTTGAGCATTATTATTACTGGTCATTTTTGAGTTTGGTTAATTTTATTACAGGATATTTTTATAGTTGGACTATATTAATTTTGGTAATTTTTATATTTGGGCGATATTATCATTGGACATTTTTATGGTTGGATAATTTTATCAGTTGGACATGTCTTTGGACATTCGTATTTTTGGACGTTATTCTTTTTGGGCATAAGTCGTGCAAAGGAAAATAACCTATGTCTGTCTCCGGCATCTATCTACGTACCAATTTTTATCGAAATCATTTTACCCGTTTAGATGCTGAGTGATAATAAACACACATACACAAACTTTGGAATTTATAATACTAGTAGGATAGTAACGAAAATAGAGTTGAAATTTGATACTATTAGTGATACTAACTGTTTCTTTATCAGACTCTTGCGTTTTGATATCGAATTTTCTTGAAATATTACTAAGAATATTATTTTTTTGCTTTTAGGTCTCATTACAAGATGGTCTACAGCGCACCATCGATTATTTTAAAGAAGAATTGTCACGAACAACATTTTATAATAATCAAACCTACATGGACATGAAAAGTCATCATTAATTATATTTTTGAATCTTTCTATATGTGATACTTGGGTACCTGTGCATGAATAACAAAAAATAATTATTTATTACTATTTTTAATTATTCATGACATAAATTATTATGGTTACCCTCTTAGAGCAGACTATGCATGCTCTAAAGGTTACCCTTTACTGACAAATGTGTTATATATTATAATTTATATTCAATTGTTTACAATAAAATGCACACTTCAAAGCATTTTTCAAAATATGTTTTATTATAACTAATCATCTCACTCATAATACATCACTTGGTGACAGAGCTTGAAGACATGCATTGATTTCCATCAAGTCATCCCTTCTCTATATGAAAAGAGGCCTTCACCGTGCAATGGTATTATAATTGGCTGTGATGATTTATAAATTGCCACCACACGATCGCCCAAAATAAAACTAAATATCAAATTGTAACTTTGGCATAAAAACAAAATTATTTTTTAGCATTTAAAACCATAGGTACATTCTTGAACCTTTTATTTTCATGAACTTTAAAAGTACATTTTATAAATAATTGCATTTGACAAAAAACGGCTAAGATATATCTTGATGAAATAAACATGAGAGCGCCGGAGGCCCAATTTCCCCCCTTTCCTCTTTCCTCACGTCCCTCATTTCCTTCCCCTAACCCCATTCCCAGCCGCCATAGTGGAGGCCACCGATTTAAAACGATAGCTTTTGGTATAGTGGCCGTCACTTCTGGATTCCACTGACTGCTTACCATCAGGCGGGGTGGAGTCACTTTGGTAGGCTATACTATAAAAAAAAAGAAAACATTTAATATAAAATAATAAATATTGGAATTAGTTCTGTGTCATAAACAGTCTCCTTAGTTTAACTGCATTAAGGAAACTGGAAGAGTCACTGTCCTTATCCGTACCTATAGAATTCCTAGAAACATCTATTGATTGCTACATTCTAGCAACAAAAGTAAGTTCTCTATATATCTCTTTAAGTATTTGTTCTTAATTAATTATGATAATTCAACACTTTGATCTTTACAACACATACTAGGCAATACATCCCACTTATACAAATACCTCTTACTTACAATAGATTCGGGCGCACAGAGTTTATTTCCGCGAGTATATACCAAAGTTTTATACATTTGAAACATGTCACTAGGTCCTTGTTTGTGTCGAACTAATATTAATGTAGAGCAGCCGCGTGACTTCCATTCTGTGTCGAACCTGATGTCATGCACTCTGTTAATGCCGTCCAACGCTGCGGTCCATACGCCCATGGAGACATCTTCAGAGGTGTAGGGACTGCAAAAATAACATGGTTTTGAGCCATTATAGTACGAAGAGGTTTCAATAATCAACATCAATTCCCTTTCATAGGGCCTCTAAAAATTTATTTTCATTTAAACAGAGTTTAAAAAGAGTAGTAGCTAAAGATGTACTTAATGTGAGTGAAACCGTGCTACAGGAAGCTAGTATTTTATTTAAGCGTTTTTTTTTTTATTCTTTATTGAAAAAAAAGGGTTTTTTTTGTTTTTCCATATAGGTTAATTAAATTAACACTTATGAACGTCAAAGTTTACAAAATGTTTACAGGCTGCCTCAATTTGCATCTTGCTACAAAAAGGTAAAGGCAACATGTGAAGTATGATAAATGTTTCTATGTAGGTATTATGTTTGGTGACACAGCACAGTGATCATGCCACCCCTGTAGGTATAACTTAAAATTAGGTAACAGTTCTTCTTACCATCTAGTTATTGAACAAAACAAACTACAATCACTCTCTTTAAGAGTGATGAATTGATGATAGTTATTTTAATGATTTGATGAAAAATTCTTTTGGTTCATCTTTTCCTTATTTTATATCTGTAAGTGTGACTGGTTCGCAAATTACTAATGAAAAGAGCCCATGTGGTTTTTCCCAACCAGTCACAGTGGGACAGATGAGTGTGACTCCTTGGGATTGGGAGTACTATTTAGTATGCAGGTTGTTGACCATTTCTCAGTATGCTCATAGGCGCCTCTTGCGACATCCTTTAGGCTGAACTCACACTAAGTAGGTGTAGTGCAGTGACTTCTTTTCATGCCACAACTTACAATTAGGGAGACTACCATATCGCATTGTCTCAGTATGCAGCCTAAGGAAGGTCTATATATCTTAGGCTGAATATAACACAACTGTAATAACCTGGACTCTGTTACGGGCTAAACAGTAAGATCAGTATCAAAAATGTTAACTAAAATAGGCATAAAAGCACTTACCTCAATACATCAGCATTTTTACCAATATAATCAACAATGATTTGAGATATGACATAACCACCACCTAGAGCATAAGGCAAGTATTTGTCACAAAGAAACCAGTTCTTTTCCTGCCATTTACCATTAAAGTAAATAGGTGCTCGACCATCAAAGTAACCCCAATACAGGCCCTTGTAAGAAGGTAGGTCTCTCTGAAAAAGGAATGCTTGAAGTTAAAATAATTAAAAAAATATCAATATGAGTATTTGAAATTTCTTTTCAACATCTTATGACTATACTTTGATTTCTCTTAGCTTCTTAAAAGACCGCAGTCGTTTACACTTAACTTGCTACAATCTAGGTTTGTTTATTTTTAAGATTACTGGCATACAGTATAGCTACCATTAAATGATTATGATTAAAAAATACAGGCAAAACCATAGGCTACAATAACCACTTAACATTAAGTCGGCTGTGTGCTACTACACTAAAAGAGTTGTACAAGTTACCTTGTTTTTAAAATTAACAAAAAATATTTACAGGCCTTTAATACTATCCCATGCATTAAATAATTTGTGGACTAACTGTACTGCTTGTATTCTAAAATAAAAATTTACCTTATATGTCACATATTTGCTTAAACCACCAGCATTCATCTCTGGTGCATAAGCTTCAAGCTCTTTTATTATCAAGTCCACTCGCACAAATGAGTCATCATCAGATTTAATTAAATATTTTAACTGGTTCAAATTATTGCTGAGCCACTTTAGGGAATATAACATTTTTATAGCTAGGTTACCATAACTATCCTTGAAACCATCTAATAATAATAGATCATTATTTCTAATGTTTTCTTTATTGAGCTGTAGCAACTTGTCTTCACTGAGCCCTTGTATTCCAATTGCAAAATAAAACTTTATAAAATCTGGTGTCACTTGATGTTCAGTCCATGTATGATTCCACTTGTAAAGTTTCTCTCCATTTTCAATAAAAATATTATTAGCTAATTTCATCCATGTTGCTCTTATAGCATCTCTTTTGTTTTCATTATTTGGTCCAGTTAAAATTAGAACTGCATATTCTGCATGACTAAAAGACTTCTGACTGACAATATTTTGTTTAGCTAAAGCATTTACAGCTTCAGCACATTCAAGACGAAACAAACTTAATGTGATTCCACAGCCAATATAAAAAAAAAATATACTAGCCAGTATCATAGTTCTGTACCTCTTTAGAAATGACAATAAATTCATTTTATAGGTCTAAACCATGCCAATTCAATATTATATTGTACTGTGTAACTTTCGAGTAGCAAATCATTCAAAAACTAAAATAATCTTTGTACAGGTACAATATGAACACAAAGAGTAGGATCCCATGTTATAATCAAAAATTTAAAAAATCATTTGATGTTTGGCTCTTATATGCTTTAGTTCTCCTTACTAAACATATAATTGACCAACCAACACTAGTGGAAATGTTGTATAGATATCTCAATTTCATATAAGATTTCTCATTTTAAAATTCATCAATATGTAACCGAGTTGAACACTCGTCCGTTCGTCGATATTGTACGTCACTAAAAATAGAAATACGTGCGTAAATTAAAATATGATCATCATTAATAGTTTTACCTTAAATTTTAACTTTAATTGCTTACACAAATGCTATTCTTAGATCTGCCATTTTAATTTTAGTTTCGAGCCGATTAGTGATTACACTGATTACCTACCTACTCGGCAGATCCGTACGAGATACAATACAATGTTATTTCTATTGTCTGAACAGCTTAGGAGACGTCGTCTCGTTTAACTCTGACATACATTATTTTGCTAAACTTTGAGAATAATATAAATCTTTCGCCTTCTCTTTGATTTGTTTTGTTGTCATTAGACTTTTAGACATGCAGACTAGTGGTGAGCGTTGCATGAACGAACCGTTTTTTTAGACTGTTTATCTCGCATGAACGGTAGACTAGTTTACGGTCTACCAATAAACTAGTTTACTCGTGAACGAATAAACAGTGCGATGACTGACTCGACGAGAACGAGAATGAACAACATGACAACATTCCAATTTCCGAGTAAACATACTTTAGACCTTATGAACCTGAAGGAACACGAACTAATCATCAAAGACTAGCTGTCGACACAACGACGTGTTGTTTTGTCGACTAGTTTTGGTCGTCGACGACTGTCGACAAAATGACATGTTGTTTTGCCGACTAGTTTCGGCCATTGACGACCGTTGGCAAAACAACGCGTTATAAAGTTGACGGCCGAAACTAGTCGAAAAATAAACTGTTTTTTAAACTAGTTTATCGTTGACGCTAAACGGTCTCGTTGCGTTGTGTCGAAATACGTCAACGACCCACCACTAATGCAGACATGCATGACAAATAAATTGACAATAGACATGACAGTTGAGGGATAAACGATAACGTAAAACCGATAAATATCGACATATCGACAACTAAAAATATCGATATTTATCGATATCGACTATGCGCTGATATCGCTATATCAATATCGACCAAGTGCGCCGATATCGATATGTCGTAGCGAAAAAAAACTATGGTGTTTGGTTGGCGGACTGACAAAGCTACTGTTTTTAAGTTCTTTTGTTGGTACAAAAACATTGTTCAAATTTATAAAAAATACTCATTTTTTAATTCCAAAATTATTATTATTCTTAACGGTAAACTATGAAAATGACATATCTACTTACTACATATTACATACTTACAACTAAAAAAAACAAAACTACATTGGATTTGTACAACCTTTAAAAAAAATAGCAATATATCGATATCGCCTTAATTCAATATAATCGATATTTTTTAAATCTTTGAATCCCGACAGTTGACATGACAACAGAGTTATCTTTCGATCACTTTCGTTCTTGCCGGCGGAATATTGATAAAATTGCTTTTTTTATCGTATCGTTGTAAATAGATTAGTAATTTCTAATTCGATATTTGAGTTAAATAACGATCGGTCTAGTGATGCTGCTCGATAGTATCGATACTAATTACTATTGATCGCAAAAACCGTAATATGATTTTTGTGTCAAACCGTAAATTCGAACATTTGTGTATGTGTTTGTTTATGTGTGTGTGTTTGTTACCACACAGAGCAGAGCCTAAATGGCTGAACCGGTTTCGATGAATATTGGTATGTACATACATTCGGTGCTGGAGACGGACATAGGGTACTTTTTAACCCAAAATCGGTCTGTTTCCTGAGTCACATTGGTTAAACGCATACCATTTGTCGTACGGGCGAAGCCGCAGGTCGCAGCTAGTAATAATATAGTATTAATAATATTACGAAATTATTATTTCGATATAATATTTGATCTAACTTAGTTAAGTACAGAGAATGTCAGCCGACGTCACTTGTCTTGCGGCTAACTTCATTTCGAATCAGACGGACTGATGGAGTCACAAATGTCACTCGATCACAAGTCACGTTCGTTCAAATTGTCAGTCAATTACTTTCATGTTGAGTTTTTTCTATTACATTTTATGATTGACATCCTCACCGGTGGATGTGAATTTTACAAGAGTATATATAATAGGTACAATTTGAAAAAATGAATTCGTTGCAAATTATTTAGTCATTTTTATAATTATTTAGAACTTTGCCCATAAAGAGATTCAGTAGATATGCTAAATTTTATGGATTACTTACAAACAACTAAGAATCTGTTGCGGGTATAAATTAAATGGCAAGTACATAGACTACATAGTGCAAATCGCGTAAATTTACCGTGTAATTGTGTTGAAGTGAAGCTGTGTGACGGTGTTTGGGTTATGCTCTTGTTTGGTTCACATGAGGTTACAAAATTAATACCGTCCATCGAAGACTGCTTTAGTAAGTACCTACTTATTTATAATTTTATTATATCTCTCCATGAACTAGTTAGGTATCGTAAATTGTAGAAATAATAAATAGTACTTATTTGTTTTGTAGTAAAAATTATAACGTTATCATAATTTAAATCTTGATATATTTTATTAACTAGGTATAGCTTTTAATATTAAGTATTTAGTATACAATATAATATATAGAAAAAACATGAATTTCGAATTCAGAATGCTAAGTAGTTACTTTGTGTTTTTACTGTAGGCAGGTACCTAAATCATGGAGTCAACAAAGAAAAAAGGCCGTCCGCAACATCCAAGATCACGGGCTAACCCACTGTCAGCCCTGACTTTTGCGTAAGTATTTCATAACTTTACGATTACTTAAAAATAAAATTAATTTACTTAATTCGGCATTCAATATTTTGCTATATAATTACATAAAAACTAACCGATATTTTACCTATTATGTATTTACTATCAACTCTTTGATAGATACCTAGGTATTTTTGTGTATTTTAGATGGACCTTACCAATATTTTGGGGCGGATTAAAAAAGGAAATGGATGAACAAGATCTCTATGAACCGCTAGACGAACATTCATCAGGTAAGTTATTTAAAATACTTGCTTGTTTATCACAACATGTGTAAAAAGTAGGTAAGTATTTACCTAATTATGTAAAAATACCCGCATATCCTATGATTGATGGTGCTTCAACTGGGTTTACATTATTCACTTTTTTTTATACTAAAGGTAGAAACAGCGGCAGAATGAGCCGAGTTAGTGCTAATAAAAATAATATTACGTACCTAGACTATTTTTGTCGTGAAATAAACAGATTAGTAGTAAGCACATAATGCACTTGCTCAGTGACATTAGGTAATCGTATGTATTGTGATCGATGATTATTTTGTACTAAGTACTTACCTAACTCATTTCCCATTCATGTAGAATCGTAGAGCAAAATTCGGTTTCCTACGTTTGCCAAATTCCGATCGACTTAGTACTCATCTACACTTACCTTTGTAATTAAATGTTTAGTTAAAGCAGGTACCTAACATTCCTTTTAACCAGGGCTATAAAAATAATATACATACCTATTAATACAATAAATATATAAGGGTCGCATAGTGGCCTTGAAATCCTACACTAATTACCTACAACGAATTTCTAACTGAAATAACTTCTATACCTATATTACTTGTAAAATCTACCAAATAAAATTACGTTTTGAAAGTTATCATTTACAATAGAATTGTACGGCGAGGATTTCCTGGAGATAGGCACTCGAAGTTAGTATAAACGCTAGCCCAGCCTTCGCCAATACAGTACGACGTATTTATCTACGATCATCATCATACGAGGACAGCGGCGGGCCCGACGTGACGTCACGCGTTGACAGTTTGCTCACCGCAAGCTCCAATGTATTGTTCTGAGTGTATAAAGCTCGTGCCGCGCCATAATACAGACATATACAGTAGGTATATTTTTTAACATGATTCATGAAAATCAGTATTTTGCTACAGTGTTGTGTGCAATTTAATGTAGGTTTATTAAACCTAAAACGAAGGTATAGTGGTGGTATTTAATAATCTTGTCGAAGTTACACAAGTTAAAATGTTGGATAAACGTTACATACTAAAGTTTATTTTTTTATTTTATTTTTAATTATTGAACATCATACACGGAAGTACATCGGTGGACTTAATGCTAAAAGCATTCTTTAGCAATCGGTTTAGGGTTAGGTTTAGGAATCAAAATCTGAGATGGAAGCCAAAAGAGACAAATCTTTGGAGACCACGTACTTGATTTTAAAAGATGCGTATGTAAATTGTTCAATATAATTTAGGGCTTGTTTCACAATTTAAATCATTCTTCAATTGACAGTTAAATAGTTGGTGATTAAGAAAATAATAAAAAAAACCACATAACAAACACTTTTCCTAATAACCATTGACATAGTAACAACTAGACGTCGGTCTAAACAAAAATCATGCAAAGAGTGTCACACCTTCACCTATATAAACGTAGATATCGATACAATCTACTTCGAATTTTTGCATAAACTTTTTTTAACAGAATTGATAAAAGATATGTTTCGTATTTTATTAAAATTCATTCTTAGGGGCTAGAAAAGAAAAAAAATAATTTTGAGGATGATTTGCTTCGAAGTTGATATCAAAACACCTTAATGCTTTTGATTTAAAATATTTTATTTTGACACGTCATGTTTGAAAACTCAATCAACCTTCAACTAATGAAGTTGCTATAGTCATTTTTGGATAGCAATTTTCTAAGAGAGATATTGTAATGAGGGTGTTTAAGAATTTTTTTGCCACAAGTTAGTAGACAGTGCTATCAAAACAAATATTTTTCATTGCTCATTTTGCAAATTTTAATGTTTAATTTAGAAATTAAGATTACTGAGAGCATTTTCTAAAATGGTGCTCACCAGGTGGCAGCATTGATGCGTCACGTCTAGTTGTCAAGCGCTTTTTTAAAAGTTAACCCCTGATTGGCTCAATGTGACAGTTGAAGTGGTGCCAACTGGTGGCGAAATTTCCAAAACACCCTCATTGATTACTATGATAACACAAACATTGCATCGAATAGTTGAAATCCATCTCTCATACGGTAAATTACAGTACCCACTTTTGTTTTGCTACGGCGAGGATAAATACTTCACTTTTGTACCCCATATAAATAATATAAACATAGTGGTATCTGCTAGTAGTAGCTAGTAGTAAGTTTTTATTCTACCGTGTATTAATTAAGAAAGGAGAAGATAATCATCTGCTATATTTTCATTCGTCGTTCGGCCAGTTTTTGTTGTTTGCGAAAAGAAATCGAGACGAAAAAATTGAGTTACATTAGGAACAATCAGGCGCAGCTTACAGCGGACAGTTATTATATATACTTGCAAGATGCGATAGGGACACAGGATGTTGATGCTGATCAGCTGGCTACTTCTTTTACTGAAGGGGAGAGGATACGCTATATGAATGAGCGGGCACAAGTCACTACGGTCAAATTGAGAGCGCGCCAATGCGCAACATAAATCCACCAAAATTATGCAATGAACAACTAGATTGCAATGCAATAAACAATGTAATGTAATCGAGGCAACTATACTATCCGGTTATTCTTGAGAGGATTCTGTAGATATTTATTCCTATAATTCCCCCTAACACCATCAAATACCCCCTATAATTCAAAAAAGTGCAGTTTCCTATTAAAGTTTGTTTCAGAATGACCATAGACAAAGCTCAAAGTCAAACTCTTAAGGTAACGGGCGTAGACTTAAAGGAAAGTTGTATGTGTCATGCTCCAGAGTAAGCTAGAGTAGCCTGGTAATAGTAAAAACAAAATCTATATAATTATATAATTAGATAAAAGCAAAAGTTCACTCACTCAATCATCACGAAATCTCAGAATACAAGTGCTAGAAGTCTAAAATTTTGCATGGGGGTTCCTTTTAGGACATAGGTGCTTACTAAGACGAGATTTTGCAAAATGGGTATATCGGTAACTTTAGTTCGCCGTCAAACCTCCTCGTTACGGATTTTGTCGATCAGACGAACGCCAAGCATAGCTATTTCCATAGTCCTCTTGAGCGACTTTCAACTTATGGACCAGTCCATTTGTGAGTGTCCACGTTTCAGCACCATAGGTAATTGTAGGTAGGACGCATTGGTCAAACACCTTGGTCTTTAGGGTTTGCGGTATGGGTGACGTAAAGACTTGATGGAGTTTGTGGAACGCTGCCCAACCCAACTGAATCTTCGTGTCGATTTCCCTTTCGAAGTTGTTTTTACCTAGTTGTAGTTGTTTTTACCTAGTTGTAGTTGTTTTTTTATTAGGGTTTCCAAATTACTAGAAAATAATCATTTTTTATTACTTAAAAATTACCTTTATTAAGTGGAAAATAGGAGTCGCAAGTTTGTGTGAAATTTCGTCAGTTTTACGGGTAAATAGATTTAAATGGGATTCACCATAATGACGGATTATACTGATATTTATTACTGATACATTGTACGATTGCCGTAAGATCAGGCAGGCAATATCCTCATAAAGGCACATATGAATTATCACGCGAACGAAGTCGCGGGCAACAGCTAGTCTTTTATATTTATATATTATTTAAATAGTTTGATGGCTTTTTATGATATTTTTTAATTGTTTTATTTTATTTATAATTAAATTTTAAGTTTTTAACAATTCACATAACTACTTGCAAATGATAAAACAATAGCCTACTTACTAGTATAGGATAGAATAGGATAATGATAACATTCAAAATAAGTTATAATTATTGATTTAGAAATAAAAGGGCCGTTATATTTTCATTATTTTCTTAATATTTGCTCATTTTAATGTTTCTTATTGTCATTCCTCTAATTTGTGGAGAATCTATATCTATATTCTATATTAATAATATATAAAAATGAAACCCTATTTCCCTTGGTCATGGCATCACGCGTAAACGGCTCGATCAATTTCGTTAATTATTTTTTGTTGTGTTTGTTATTGTCAGGAGAAGGTTCTTATGCAAGAAAACTAAGAAAATTGCGCTGTGATTTAGAAAGTTTAAGATACTTAACCACCATATCATCACAACATAGTATAAAACAAAGTCGGTTTCCGCTGTCTGTCCCTATGTATGCTTAGATCTTTAAAACTACGCAACGGATTTTGATGCAGGTTTTTTTAATAGATGAGGTGATTCAAGAGGAAGGTTTATATGTACATTAACATGCATAATATAGTAAAGAAACATTGATAAATTTAGATGTTTTTAATGTGATGTCGTAAATAAACAAATTTTTTGCGCTTACATTGCAACGCTGGCTAAACCCTACAAGATAGATCAAAATAATGTACTACAGTATTGTACACCTTAAAAAGGTCTACAAAAGAGTCCTCGATAGTATATGTGTATCTCTAAGGGATAACCCACAATAATACTGTGTGACCAAACCCTTATCTTTTTTTTTCAATAAATATGAAAGAAAAAACCACAATAACCATTTTTATCCTTTACATTTTATGAGAAATAATGGCTTATTTTCGAAGCGATTTTAAGCAAGACAGCATTTATCCTTATCAAATTAAGTAGCTTAAATACATTGTGCATTTAATATAAATCAATAATGCCCTTTGTAGCATGTATTTTAAATAAATATTTTCAAAGATATTACAGATTAAAAATACAGGGAGAGATATAGCGGCAGGGGGCCGGCATTCTGTAGTAAAATTAAATATACTACAAAATGTGTAAATACAACGTTCACAGCATTTGTTTTTCTTCGCACGGGCAATGTTTTTACTAAATATAGTATCAGCATTGCACCCGTGCGAAGCCGGGGCGGGTCGCTAGTATATTATAATTTCAGGCAAATGTCTGTACATATAAAATTTAAGAAGTTTTGATTCCATTTTGCTTGTCAAAAATTACGATTTCATCCGCGTCTTAGCTTACTGCTCTGCTCCCGTATCGCCAGTAGCGTGATGTTACATAGCCTATAATCTTCCTCAAAAACTGGGCTATCTTACGCAAAAAAATGTCCAGAGATTAGCGCGTTCAAACAAACAAACAAACTCTTTCGCTTTATATAATAGTATTGATTTAGGATTTTATTGACAATGATTGTACTCGTACCAACTTGTAATAGACCAATCCAAACCTGACGTCATAATTACATGTAATTAACTTCCTGCAACATTTCTGTATTGTGACACCAATGAAACGTCAGTTTACCCAAAATCCAATGCATTTTTAAATAATATTAGATTTTATAATACAAATGAATTCATAACAGAAACATAATGTTAAAATATACTTATTTACCTATGCTATTGCTATTATTTGCTTAGTCTTCGTAAAGCTATTATTTTTTTAAATGACGCGCTTTTTTTCGGATAACAAAAAAATTGACACTGATCCGACATCTCACGCTGTCCCAGCCCAGCGGGACTGAACGACGAGCGCCGAAGCCTCAGCAAGGATGAAAACTCATTATCTTAGGAAACGGAGTAGAAGACGTTCTAAGTTTTACTTTTTGATTACCGAAAAACTTTACATTTTCAACGACAATTCATTTGATATCAGTTTCATTACACAAAAACTAATATACACTGAATGAAATGGGTTTAAAAAATAGTTTAGACTTATCTTTGAGACTAAAATCGATTGAGCCAAATTATAGACATTGCGTATTGAATTACCGAAATTTATAAATTAAAGAATGAATAATGTTATACCTATTTGATTTTCAGATTGTAATTCCATCTCGTTTACGAATAAAACACAAAACTAAGAACCTGTTTTTGAGCATTTGTGGGAAAAGCTCGCCTTAAGAAAGACTGGGAACGTAATAACTACTTAAGTAAAATATAAGTCTCGCTTGTTTAGTCTTACCGTTATACCTACCTACCTACCTATTCATTATGCAACCGAATTTTCAAACAAGTAGGTAAGTAGGTACACTATTTTGACGTCAGCGCAAGTTTCAATCGATTAAACTGAACATTCAACAGATTCTACATAATTTTGCTTTGTATCAGAATGAGAGTGTATGTATATATCTGAACCGGTGTTATGTGTATGAAACACAACGCCGGTTCAGATATAGGCAAAGTGTACCTACCTTCCATTGAAATTTTATTCATTGTGTATATATTTCTACCTACTTGTATAGGTAGTAAGAATAACCAGTACCTAAACCTTTCTCATTAGTTAAGCACCACAGCGAGTAAACTTTTTCGTGTTCATGAGAAATGCTTGTTGACAATCATCTTCTTTTCTTTCTAAGAAACGAAAAGTGTTTACGTACCTACCTATTTGCCCACACTGGGTTGCAGTTTTGTTGCGGTTTTCATTGACCTTTTTTTAATGAAGGCATTTTCGCATACCGTTCCTATATAAAGCGGGACGGTTATATGATAATCACGCAAAATTCACTAAAATCCCCGCGCCATCCTTTCACTGGTGCGATTCCAGAGTTACGCAGGAAGCGCATAACCTATTAAACCGCGATTCTCTATCATAATCCAGTCCCGAGACCCTTCTGGAAGGCGTTCTAATCTTAGCGGTAGGATCATTATCAGGGGATTAATACTCCTATAAGCGTAGAACTCCCATGACAACGGTTTTCCTACACACATTTACGTCGACGTCTTTCTAGCCAATATCTTCGCTAGGACCGCCTGTTATAGGACAATGTACCAGGGTCCAAATATTGGATATCTTACTTACTGCATATCTCGTCATACGATGGCTAAGCCCACTTCCTTGTTCACAAGAAAGTACACCGCAATACCCCTTTATCCTAATGTCGACTCTTTAAAGCTACAGAAAAACATTAGATGTATGTATTCTATCTATATCTATCATCATTATCATCATTATCATCATTATATCAGCCAGAAGACGTCCACTGCTGGAAATAGACCTCCCTCAAATTTCGCCACCGTGGCCGGTCGTTTGCCGCCCTCATCCATCGGTTGCACGCCACCCTTATAAGGTCGTCGGTCCACCTTGTGAAGTATCTGCCCACGCTGCGTCTTCCGGTTCGTGGTCGCCACTCCAGAACCTTTCTGCTCCAATGGCCGTCACTTCTGCGAGCTATGCGCCCTGCCCATTACCACTTCAGAGTAGCAACTCTGCGAGCCACGTCAGTTACCTTGGATCGCCTGCGGATTTCTTCGTTTCTCAAAAGATCGCGCAGGAAGACGCCTAACAAAGCCCGCTCCATCGCCCTCTGAGCGACTTTGAGCCTTCTGATAAGAACCATAGCGACCACGTCTCTGCTTCGTATGTCATCACTGGCAACACTGGTCAAAGACCTTGGTCTTGAGACACTGGGGTAGTGCGGACAAGAAGTTATGTTGTAGCTTCCTGAACGGTGCCCAGCCGAGTTGGATTCGACGAGTGACCTCTTTCTCAAAATCGGACTTACTTAATCGGACTGTTTGTCCCAGGTATATGTACTCGTCAACGAATTCGAGCATCGAGCCTCCGACCGTAATAGGAGTGGCTGTAACATGGACATTGGTCATGACTTTAATCTTGTCCATGTTCATTTTTAGGCCCACTTGTCGAGAGACTACTGAAATCATCGAGAATTGCACTGAGGTCCTCCACGGTCTTAGCCATAACCACGATATCGTCAGCGAATCGAAGGTCAAGTCTATTTCAGGTCAGAAACTTGAACACGTCCTCCAGTGCAGCGGTAAACAGTTTTGGTGATATAACATCTCTCTATCGTTCTCTTAGCTGCAACTGGATAGGTCTTTTAGAAACACTTCAGCATTTCGATATATCGATGATTAATATGGCATCGTTGGAGAGACTGCAGCACAGCTCAGGTCATGGTCAAATAAAAAGCTTTCTCATAGTCCACAAACGCTAAGCATAGGGGCCGGATATACTCTGTGGACTTATGTATAACCTTTATCTATATCAGTACTATTAAATAAAGCGAAAGAGATTGTTTGTTTCTTTGTTTGAACGCGCTAATCCGTGGAACTACCAGTCGGATTTGAAAATTTCTTTTTGCGTGTGATAGCCCAGTTCTTGAAGAAGGTTATAGGCTATTTAACATCACGCTATTGGCGACGGCAGCAAAGCAGTAAGCTAGATTAGAGATATATACATATTATATTATATAAATATATCATATATATTAAGATTGATTTAGAGCTGGTCTTTTCACCAGCTCTAAATCATCATGCATTAAACAGATAGTCTTGGAATGTGATTATTTAATAATTTTTCTTGTTATGTGAATAACTTGTGCACAAGAAGATTCATTTATTCATAGGAATTATGGGTTTATTCCCGTTGTCCCCGTACGCCGTGTCCCCGTCACGGGGATAGCGGGACGTGATTAAATTTATTTCCCGTTGTCCCCATAACATAAATGTATATTCGCTAACGGAGACAACGGGAAGTAAACTTTTCACGAGTCGTTGTCCTCTTATATCTGCATTCTGTTGTAAGCTTAGTTTTTAGCATGGGAAAAAGAAAAGGAAAATAAAACAATGTTATCTGCGCTTTTGTTCCGCAGCTGCAAGGGTGCGCGCGATGCCGACGCATCCTTTTCAAGGTCGCTTATCATTCACAATAATATACTATTTCGATCAAATTCATTATATAAAAAAATCCTACTTGAACCAATATTCCATACACTTTGTTTGTGGGGTAAAAGATGCCGACTCACACATAATACTACAGAAAAAAGAAAAACGGGGACTGTGGGCAATAATTTTTACTTATTTTATTCAACTATATTAACAGGGACAGTGTACGGAGACAACGGGAAGTATTTTAATTCAACTATATTAACGGGGACAGTGTACGGAGACTATTTTAAATATTTAATTGAAGTACCGCTGTCCCCGTAGGACGAGGACACGGCTTACAGGGACAACGGGAATAAACCGAATTATGTCTGGTATTCAAAACAGTCTGCGGTGCTGAACTTGAATAACTTTAAGCTTGACATTGATAGTTTTTTTTCAAGAATGCATATGGATATCTATTTATTTATTTATAAACTCAGTTTTTTTATTTATTTATAAACTTTTTGCACAAAAGAAATTAATGTACAAAGGCGGACTTTAACAAATAATGTTAACAAATAATGTAACTACGTTTATTTCTTTCAACGCCTCGAACCTGTTAATCGGTCTTTATTAATGATTGAACCAATCGATTTCAATTAATTGACGCCGATAGAAGACAATTTCATTACTTCATTAGGCCATTCGCACACTGCCCCGCATGATGCAGCGTGATGCGGGAGTGCGTGTTCTTTCGTTGCTTGTACGAAAACACGCACGGTCCAACACACCGTCAATGCATCCACGCGTGTTTATGCAGATCACGCGCCTACATGCGGCGAAACACGCATCCACGTGCGTAAGTGCGGTGCGAGAGTCGAAACGCACGGTATCGCACACTGAATCCCGCAGTGCCGTGCGTGATTTTGGAAGGGCTTGACGTGTGTTTAAAAATGAATCTCAATATCAATCAGTTAGTATAACTGCAGCATCTTGAATGAGTTCCACACTAATATACATTTGAATATCAAAACTGATGCGAAGCTCTGCACCGCACTATCACCAAAGCTTATGCTTTGAATGAAATGCGTGCGTGAATCCACGACACGCAACTACGCGCGTGAGTGCGTGAAAAACACGCACGATGTTGCAGATCTGCACTCGCGCATGTACGCGCGTAGGTGCGTCGACACGCAACATGCAGCGTGGCGCGTGGCAGTGTGTCATCCGTCTTACTAGGAATTAAGGTCAGATCGTGTCTGTATTGTATTATTTTACGATATGTCTGTACAATTATAATAAAAAATGTCGATATTCTCCTACTACATTACCTAAAATATATATTATTTAAACGTAATTCCAAATTTTGGTAACTTTATTGCTCTGTCGCAGACGACGGACTTTTTGTGCGATCGAATCTGCGGTTACCAATACTTATTATCTAAACTTTGATTAATTTCAAAAATGTCTAAAAATTTAACACCTACTAGGAGGTAGCACTTAAGTAACACACTTACTATTCCAATCACTGAATATTAAACATCCAGAAATCTCTTTTCGCCCAGGTAACACGACTTCTAAATGTCTAACACCGAATACCACGTCACAGAAAGAACACTCTCATCAATCATTTAACCATGAATGCACTTCAGCTTTTTCTTCCCTTGAATCAAAACTGTTCGAATCGTCCAAAACCTGACCCCTGTCGTTGGAGCAGTGGAAAACAAAAAAGAAGCCAAGGACCTTCCTTTTGTATTCGTTTTTTTAATGAAATGTCTTTGGAATCGTCTGAATAGGTTTTACCTTTAGCTTTCTGTCATCAAACCTATCAAATTCACATTTAGATTAACCCGTATCATCTATAAAGATTTCATTGCAGTTCGTTTTCCAGCCTTCATTTCTTTTACGTTCGTATAAATTTTTGAATGTAGTAACAGCTAAGGTAACCGAGCGTTAGAATCCTGGTCTCTTCACCTGATTATATCCATCATTTATGCTGATTATAATTATGACGAGGGCACCACGCATATGTCTTAATAGGCAGATGAAAATTGGTTACCGGATCGCACATCATATTGGTCTTTGAACTCTGTTACAAGTTCTGGTCTCCTTTTGTACAATAATTTTGCAAATTTATGTATTGTAGCGCTTCAGACTTTTGATTTATAAAAGTATTTTTTTTTAGGTCCACTGGGTGACAAATTTGCTCGTCTTTGGGAAGAAGAAGTGATACGCGCCGGAGGAAAGAGGAAACCCAGTCTTCTACGAGTCATACTAAGAGCGTACGCAGTTAGGTGTATGCTCTATGGATTCGTACTACTAATTATGGAATGCGGAATAAGGTAAGATTTAGTTTACTATAAATTATGTTTTTTTGTTTGATCGCGCTAATCTCTGGAACTACCAGTCAGATTTGAATAATTCTTTTTGCGTATGCTAGCCCAGTTCTTGAAAAAGATAATAGGCTATGTAAAATCTGCTACTGGCGACAGGAAAAGAGCAGCAAGCAAAGACGCGGATGCAACCACGCCGCGGAAATCTAGTAGTATAGATAATGGGGGTACACATATCGAACGTATAATTTGAAAGGCACTAATGTTGAAATCCAAGGATGAATTAAAGCTAAGACATCTTGCCGTCTTTAGATTAAATTAACGACACCCATGTTTATTCCCTCCGGCCGCATTAGCAACTAAGATTCGCAACCAGTCGAGTCATTTAGATACTCCAAAGATACGAAGTGTGCATTCATACATCCGATATTACTTAAAACACAATGCAGCTGAATAAGAAAGATCTATTACTTTTTTTCACAGTACAATACAAACTTTCATCCTCTATTTCACTCCTTCAAGCCATTTTTTCGCGATGAAAGATTTTAGAGAATTTCATCAAAATCGGTTTAATGCGGCCGGAGGGAATAAACATGGGTGCCGTCTTTAGATTAAATTAACGACACCCATGTTTATTCCCTCCGGCCGCATTAGCAACTAAGATTCGCAACCAGTCGAGTCATTTAGATACTCCGAAGATACGAAGTGTGCATTCATACATCCGATATTACTTAAAACACAATGCAGCTGAATAAGAAAGATCTATTACTTTTTTTCACAGTACAATACAAACTTTCATCCTCTATTTCACTCCTTCAAGCCATTTTTTCGCGATGAAAGATTTTAGAGAATTTCATCAAAATCGGTTTAGTGGTTTAGGCGTGAAAGCGTAACAGACAGACAGAGTTACTTTCGCATTTATAATATTAGTATGGAATGTATGAATTGCGTTTTGTTGACAACCCTAACTATGAAAACACGTGACAGGTTCTTTGTGCTTTGGATACGCAATTCGGTCATAATATGCAATAAAACTATTTTGTTTACTTTAAAAGGTTTTATAGTCTATTATCTTGTTTTTGTGTATTTGTAATAATATTTCAGATAAATAAGGTGACAATGTTGAAAGATTATTGACTCTAAATTTTATGCGGAGTTAATAGATTATTAATTATGATTATAGTTTAAAGTTTTTAGTTTACTTATTCCACAAAATGATTGTTCTTAAAACAATTTAACCTTCAGTGTTAAAATGTGTTGTGATTTTTGAAGTCATTATTTTTTGTCTAGATAACTATTAACTTTTCACAGTAAGTACAAAACAGCAAATGGACACATAAATTTCACCTTCTCTTGTTTACTGAGAGAAATGCATTAGCATGGTCACTTTTACTTTACGTCGATATCTATGAGAGTGTAGTACTTTCCCGGTCGATCTGGCTTATGCATACTGAAAACAGCGGATCTACTACCGTAACTTTGGAGTAGCCTACAAATTTAGAACTTCAGCCTTTTTTTTTTTTTACGTGGGAAATGCATTACGCATACACACCCGCCCGGGCAAAGCGGGGGTTATGTCGGACTCTCCGACCGCACTCAAAGCGCGGCCGGCATACCAACTAAAACCCACGGTGTTCCTCCAGACGGCCAGAGTGTCGGGGTCACGGGAGACGCTGGCGCATTCATCCGCGACCCCGACGGGCCACGGCCCGCTCACCACACCGGAGCGGGCCCCGTCCGATTTGGGGGACCTAGCCCCCCCTCCCTCGAGAGGCGTGTGCGGAACACGCGCACTGCCATCTCGGGCCCGTGCTGTTCGGGCGGCGACTGCCCAATCGCCGCCCGCAGGCCACCTCCTAACTCGGCCGCAGAGGATAGGGAGAACGGCGCGTCGCAATACCGACACTCCTCTTCCCCTGCGGCCCCACCGCGTCCACAATCTGGCGGTTGCGGCCCCGCCGAGGCCGCGGAAGGTAGGGAGAGCGGCGCACCGTTATACCGGCACTCCTCTCCCGCCGCGGCCCCGCCACTCCCCAGCCGCAGTGTCGCCGAAGCAACACCGCAGCCCGACCGAGTTGCGGTGCCGCCCATACAGCACCGCAACCCTCCTGAGCCGCTCCATCGTGGGCTTACCGCCAAAGCCCAGAGGAGCGGCGCCTCCTTGGGGTTCCTCTTGGTTCACCGTGGTCCTTGGTAACCACGGCTACTAAGCCCCCCTGCCGCGACAAGGCGAGAACCCCGTTTGGGGGAAGGACTTCAGCCTTAGCGAATAACGTTTAACGTTGATCAAGGGGATTTTTTATAGATTCTCGTGGCGCTTAAACATTTCGTCAATTGTTTTTTATTTATTGTTCTTCTTTAACAACCGTAATCACGGCAATGGCTATTCTTGACAATACTTTTTACAATCACAGTAAATTGATGTCGTAGCACGCAATGATCTCATATGTTTGACTTGTATTAAACAGATGAATAGAGCAATGTGTCTAAAAACTTGTTGAGGATACCATACCTACCAGTAGCGAAGAGTCACTTTTTCGAGGAGGGAAGCCGGTGGGACTAAAATACTTTGAGTTTCGGAAGGCCAGTTAGACTTTGAGTAGATACTCAAGCAGTGATAGGTATAAGGAGGTCAGGGCATATTTTAAAAGGGAAGCCGGCAGGAATCGTGTTATATAGACGCTTCGCCACTGATACCTACATATTAGAAACAGTTTTAATCTAGGAAAAGATGATTTGAACTTGAAATTGGAATGCGAAAAGTTATCCATTTTCTTAGATCAATCGGTAGGACCAATACCTAATGTCTGAAAAACTAGGAAAGCAATAAGGTATTAGGTATAATTAAATTCTTTCATTTACTAATACATATTTATATCATTTATAATTTGAATATTTATTATCTATGATTTGGGTCAATATCCACGACTCTATTGACACATTAGAATACTGATGATATTATTATATTTTTCTTAATTTAATACCCTGCCAAGGCAAGATGATCAAGGCCAGAAAAGCAAGCACATCTTTTAATATATTTTGTCCACCCGGTAACTATTGTTTTTACTTACCTGGTTGATTAGAAACAAAGGTGCCAATTGCTAAATAAAACAATGCTATATGTTTTAGGTTTATTATGCTTCATGTGGGATTTCCATGTTTAAAAATATAGTACCTATGTATGCAACGTGAATAACCATTTATGACATACCATATCACTTCACATAACCTATTCCAACATCCCCTGATTCAGTTCGAGTTTTCTAAAAAAAACCGTAGTTAGGAAAGGCACATGCATTCTGCGTCTTATGCACAAAGCACAAGTTGAGGACAAGTACTAATATGATTTTTACAAAGTGCTAGATTTTCTTGGTTGTTACTGACATACTTACCGCGAACAAAAATATCATGAGGAAGACTTGACTATAATCTATACTATAATATATATAGCGAAAGAGTGTTTGTTAGTTTGAACGCGCTAACCTCTGGAAAACCAGTCGGATTTGAATAATTCTTTTTGTGTTTGATAGTCCAGTTCATTCAAGGTAGCAAAGCAGTAATCAAAGATTTAGCAGCCGCGATGCGGTAAACTAGTAAAAAAATATAGTAGAAATGGGGATTGACTATGAGGGTTGACTTGCTATAACTAATAATTTAAACCTCCGAAGGATAGCATAAGCTAAAATCTATAATAATCCGTAGCCTTTAAAATAAAGCTGACTAGCTCGGCAATTTAAATACTAAAAACTGACTTAATTCCATTTAGCAAAGAATGGCAAATTCAATACTTATCGGCTTTTGCAAAGCGTGTTTCCCGCCTATGTGTGTAGAGGCATCGTTGACGTATAAATTCAACAAACGTCTCGCTACATGTTAGTTTTGTAAAACATGAATAACAACGCGTTTTACAATTTAATCAAGGCCGTGAGTCAGGAAGTATTCTTCAAAATCGAAATGAACTAGGTGTGGACTCCAAATAGTTATAAATTGTAGCAATAACATAAATACTGTTCAGTAACTAAGTCTTTTTTTATCGCTGATTAGTGGCAGTCGAGCAAGTGACTCATCTGATGTTGATAAGTAGTAATGCTCATAGACCACAAAATCACATGGATCACGTTTAGCACTAACGCCTTTGCCTGCAGTTCTGTTTGTTACCTACCAGTGTAATGCGGGGCTGCAGTATTATAGCGTTGCTTAAAAGTACCAAGGAAAACGGGCATTATGTTACTTTGACATTGTTGCTACGAACGCGCCGTACTCACGTGCGTTGTCGCATCCGCGTCGCTCCATCGACCGCAGAACGAAGCAAGATTCCAGTGTGAATGTATACCACGAGGTTCCTACGCGCAGAGCAGTTAAAATTACTTTATAGGATTCACGTGATTATCTATTATGGCCCCTACATGAGTCTCTTTAAATTATATATATATTTAGTTTCGGTTTGGTAGTAGTAAATACGATCTAACTGAAAACGACGGAAAGGGCTTGTTCGAGGACGGTCATTAACTGGATTAGTGACCATTACTTGAATAGTAATTGCACTGAATATGTTGATAGAGTGACATGTTTGAAAACATGTCACTCAACGGTCGGGCGAGACGAATATTAAATGAACTTAACTTTAGCACAATTAAACAAGGTTCGTAGTGCTAAAATAAGATCTACTTTTTTTAAATCAACGAGATATCTACTTCATTATTCATATTATTGAGTAATAAATGTATCGCTATAGTATGGTCGTTTTCTGATACCGACTACATACAAATCGATTTGATAAAGTTATTTTCACAACTTTTATTGTTTTTTAGAAAGGAAGTAATTAACTAGAGATGGGTTTTACTAGGTAAATCCGATACTAGAAGCGCCTATTCCTAGTCCGTCCGTATACTAGATCCAAATACCTGTTCCACTTAGTCCACCTAGTCTCAACCATATTATGGTATGTTCCATTACTTGGTGAATATGATCTACGCAATCCACAAGAATATAGGTATCAGGTCTATGTGAAGTATGTTGTATTTAGTCCTTGCATGATACTCGAATATGTTCATTGGAATATTATCTCTAATATATTGTTAAAGGGTCGGAAATCGTGTAATTTACAAAACTACTAGGTGGATCAAGTATATCGAAAATAAATTCGAATAGGTGCGTCCTGGTCTTGTAAAATACCTAGTGCGCGGAGCTGTTCTAGTAAATACACCTCATCTCTAGTGGTGGTTTTTATGATTTTTGCTACATATCAGACATAATAATGTTACGACGATTACCTATGCTAGAATGATCGCAAGTACCTACCTACTCGTGTACGACGAATACCTACGCTAGAACATTCGCAAGTACCTACCTACACGTATACGACAAATACCTACGCTAGAACGTTCGCATGTACCTACCTACACGTTTAACAATAGCTCATCGGCGGTAGGCATACCTACGCGTCGCAGCTAAGTACCTATACTCATTGTTCTGTTATCGAGAATTGTCGGCATCTTTGTAGTAATAACGGGAA
Source organism: Parascotia fuliginaria (assembly GCA_963082885.1). Taxonomy (NCBI): domain Eukaryota; kingdom Metazoa; phylum Arthropoda; class Insecta; order Lepidoptera; family Erebidae; genus Parascotia; species Parascotia fuliginaria. Next base: position 12,443,544 of record OY720173.1, on the reverse strand, counting down.
GGTTCTAGAAACCTATTAAATGACTATAAAAAGGATTCGAACGTCGGCACTTCGTTCAGTTGTGAATACAGCGATCTCGAGCGAACATCTAAGCGATACGGAAGTTTAAGAAGAGCGATATACGAAGCGTTATAGTGCAGTATAAGTGTTTATTGCTTTATTTTGTTACTGTTAGTGTATTGTGCGAGTCTTGAATAAACTCATTATCGCGTAACTGGCATTTTACCTCGAACCCCATCCTGACACGTAACAATAACATAAATGTATCTAAGCAAATTACGTTTATGTCATTGTTACGTATATGATTATGATTACTACTACCGATTACGTTTAAATTACTTAAAAAATTTAAATAAAAAAAATATACGGTCGAATTGAGAAAACTCTTCCTTTTTTTTAAAGTCGGTTAAAAATTTAGAAGACTTGATTTACATATTTTAATTACATATTTGAATTTAACTTGTCCCGATATAATTGCACTCGTTCACCAAGATATTTATTACTTGCGTGGCATATTTATTAAATGAGCCTGTACCTACCTGTCACAAATAGTGAGGTTTTCCACCAGTGAAACAATTTTAAAATCAGATTGTTCGGTAATTAGTGCATTCAAATATTTACTTTTTTATTTGCTATATGTACTAGATGTGTATTACTGTTTCAATTCTATGTAACAGCTTTAAAATCTTATGACCGTGTTATCAGAAACTTTTCACATAAAGAATAAGTCATGTTGATGTGACGTATGTAAACAACTTACACATAACTTTACAAGGGGGTAGGGGGTAGTAAAAATCTATACCTACTATTATAGCGGAAAAGTTTGTTTGTTTGTTTAAGCGCACTAATCTCTGGAACTACAACTCGGAATAGATTAATTCTTTTTGCGTTTGATAGCCCAGTTCCTGAGGAAGGTATGGCTATGTAACATCACGCTACTGGCGATGGGAGCAGAGCAGGTAACCAGAGATGTAACTTAACGCGGGTGAAACCGCGCTGCGCGAGGCTAGTAAATTATACTTATATTGTTTTATTCTATCATTAAACATAATGGAGCCGTAGCACGTAAACGTTTACATGTAACTCTTTAAAATTAGCGTCTGCTACCAGACGCAAAAAAAATGCGAGGATATCTATCATGCATTCTATGAAACGGCGCACGTTACATGAGTATAAAATAGATAATTATATAGGTACAATGCAACGGCAGGCGTAGATGCCACGGTATCTACGCCTGCCTATCTATCATTAGTATAATGATAACATGTATTAAATATCGCATTCCCAGACCGCATAAGCATAATTTATTGAAATATCTCAAAATAATATTTGCAATCACTGCGTAAAACCCCTGCGTAAAAAAAAATATATTTTAGTACTAACAGTATAAAAGATTTTTAATTATTTTAAGAATGGAGCTAAAAAGTGATGATGTTAAAAGCTATTCCCGTATTTAGTACTTAAGTGATTCAGTATTCAATTCTAATGACAATTTCAAGTGAGATTACCTATCAAAACTAATATTATAAAGAAAAATATTTGATTTTATTTTGTTTGTTTGTTATGGATAATCGCAAAATGTACGTAATCAATTTCAATATTTTTTTCCCATATAGACAGACTGCTGACTATATTTTTTGTGGTATGCCTAACCACGTGGGCGAAGCCGCCGGCAACTGTTCTTTGACTATGCAAATTAAACTTCTTGGTCGAGGTTGGTTAGCAGCTGCAATAACATAGTTATTTACATATTACATCTTTGTTTGCCTTCCGTTTAAATGTGACGCGTTTTGCGTCAGAGAACTCACCTGATGACGCTTTGTGGACACTAATATTTATCATGATTTTAGCATCGATATAATGTGAATTATCCTTTTTATTTCTATGAAACGATTACGCATATCGTGTTGGAGAAGCAGTTACCTTTTCATGTAGACGCATAGATATTTCTACATACCTTATCCATCCACATGCTTCACCATTTGTGAATTGTCATCGGTAGGATAGGCTTATTTGTCACGCGTTAAAAGTGTTAAGAAAAACTTGCGACCTATTACAAAGCAAGGAATCCCTATCCCTATTATAGCGCTTTTTTGTGAAAACATAAAAGCGTACTCAGTACTCACCCATCTTGGTATTTTAGGCTGCGGTTTGCCATTGCGGTTTAAGGAAACGACTGTAGGCTTGTTTTAAAATGTAGGTAAACCGTAATTATTTACAACTGTTAAAAAATAACTACATAGATAAGTACTTATCTATCGAAGCGCAAAAATAGTCAAAACTATAAAATTACCTGGTTTTATAAATTATTTCGTAACGTCAACGTCAACAAGACTCCAGCGTGTGTTGCGCCGAGTCGTCGTCGCAGTCACAGTGGTGGCAGGCAGAACTCCTCGCGACTTTGTGGAGGTAATGACCGAAGCAACTATGCCCGGTCAACACCTGCACCAGCCGAAAAGAAAGGGTCCCGTGCTGTCTCTCAACTCACATAGACAGGATCGGCTGAAGTGCCTCCACGGTTCTAAAACCAGTGCGCAGTGCCTCGAGCTTAGCCGATAGTACTGCGGCCCTACCACAAATTCATATCGCAATCTTATTATAACCTTACTTTGTCTCTATCCTTGTTTTTAATGCCACAAAAGAAAAGGACAAAACACAAAGTAACACTAAAATAAGTAGTACTGCTGTAAAAGGTAGTGGTAGGCCCCCTGTGCTATCCTACGATTAAATCTATCAGGATTTTTGCTGTAAAAATATATTATATCTAATATATATAGTGTATAAAATATTTTTTTACTATTAGGTATGCTGACTTAAAATTCAAGCTCATCTAGAAAGTATCTAAATGCCAATGTGTATTTAATACATTTTACATTCCACTTTATATTTTAGCTTATTAATATGTGTAGGTTGAATTGTTTAGCGTAGGTATCCTACGTATAACCACAAATTACAGAAAATCTACGTTTAACGTACTTATACTAGTCACAACCTTTAAACCGAGTGGTATTAGGTACCTATACCTATACTTGTACGGTAGTAGATCCACGCTGATTTCAGCATGAATGGGCCGGATCGTCCGGGGAAGTACTACCCTCTCATAGAAGATCGACTTAAGAGTAGTAGTATCCGTACTACTGCGTTTCGTTCGGTGAGTGAGAGCGCCGGAGGCCCAATTTCCCCCCTTTCCTCTTGCCTCACCTCCCTCATTCCCTTCCCCTAACCCCATTCCCAGCCGCCATAGTGGAGGTCACCATACCAACAGTTTAAGACGATGGCTTTTGGTATGGTGGCCGCCACTTCTGGATTCCACTGACTGCTTACCATCAGGCGGGGTGAAGTCACTTTGGTAGGCTACAATATAAAAAAAAAAAAAAAAAAAAAAAAAAAATATAATTTGTGATCGCCGCCCATCCAAACCTCGTATGGTGACACTTAACAAGTGCAAGGTCATGCACCCTTCATATTTAACATAACAGTAAGAGAAAACCTTGCTTGTTGTTTAACATAATACTTTAAGTTAGCATTAACGTCACCTATGTTTGTACACGATCTTGACGTCTGGTAATATTATCTAACATTATGTCCGTGATACGAAATGAACGTCAACAGGTCAATAATCCTTTGACCGTTACATAAACAAAACTTTTTACAGATAAACTCTATCTTTGCTGCGTTTTAATTATTGGGGATGCCACCGAACTAGGTGTTACTTATTACTAGCCGCTGCGCCCCACGGATTCGCTCGCGCCTTTTGACTTCCTCAGGAACTAAACCGATTTTCGGGATAAAAAGTAGCCTGTCTGTCTCCGGCGTCAAATCTATCTAAGTACATAACAATTTTCATCTAAATCGGTTCATCCGTTTAGGCGCTGAGTGGTAATAAACACACATACACACAAACTTTCGCATTAATAGGATTATTAATGCTAAGTTGTTGTACCTATTGCACAATATTATGTATGACCATTGATTAACAAATTGACACACACACACAAAATTTCACTTTTATATTATTAATATGTAATTTGAATAAAATGAATATTTACAAGTAATTTTAATAACAAATCAGTTTACAGTACCTACATTTTATGTTTCAAGCTATATTTGGGAAGTCAATCCGACATTTTATATTAAAATAACTTTTATTTTGATGGTACCTGTCTAAATTTTAAAACAATTTGCCATAAAATTTACTACAATTTAGGCACAATATTTTTTTAATTATTTCTGATCTAATAGACGAGGCAAAATTAAGTACCCATCTTGAAACTAAATCAATAGGTAATCTCAATCCATTTTTTATAGTTAGTCTTACGAGAATATTGGTCAGATGTGTGTGTAGCTGGGAGTGCGTGCGACTACTATTATTGCCGAAGATTGTGAGTTATTCCCATTCCACCCACATGGGACCATACTGTGTGATCCATGATTCACATGAATAATGCTTTGAATCAGACAGTAGTTTGTGTCTGTGAGTTGTAGATTTGTAAGTCTCTTAAAACACAAGACCTTGTTCCTTGGTGCATGAACAGCTCTTGTCTTTAAATGAAATAAAAATGTTACAAGAGTCCACAGAACTTTAAATTAACGTTAGAAAATTATTACAGTGTTCTCATAGTAATTATAAAAACATTGTAATATAATTGGCCATAACTTACTGAGACATAAAAATAAATTGTTCTATAAATAACTGAAGATTTCCACTGTTACGTAGCGGTTAGTCTACTACACTTGCCAATTTTTATTGATCGCGTCTACTTCCCTCTTATGTTACGAGTTACGACTCAATGGGTGTGTGCCCGTTTTTCTATATATGTCCCGGTTACTTTTCCACTGACTTACATAACATGCAGATATATTTAGCTTGATCTTAAAATAACACTGAAGGACAAATACGTTCTTAAAACTAACTTCTTTGCATATGGTAATCACCTGCACTTGTCCGATACGAACGGAAATGTATTTTTCTTATTTGTATAAAATAAAAACATCGAATATATACTTAGGTACCTACCTGCTTTTATTTTAGTAGGTATGTATCGATCTGTGTTTGCACTGATATCAGATATCAATTTTCATTTTAAATATGTTATGTACGACGCGCTGTCGTATGATGTGTACCTAACTATGCAAAAATGCTTCCATACTCTATTTATTATCAGATTTAATATTTTAAATTTGCAATACTCTGCAATAATATTGCTCAGACAGCATTGCAATCATGTTTCATGTAGGCGTTCATAATGTTAGCTTCCGCTAACAAAAGATACTTTTGATACAAAAGTGAAGCGAGGGCGGGCGGGTAGTGTTTCGAGAGGTGAAAGGCTATTTGTTTGAAGCGACATTTTATCACAGTATTAATATGCACTTACCAGTAGTCCGACTCCTTTGTTTGTTGTTGACTACATGGCGCCTAGGCGTATACCTACGTACAGAAACTCAATCGAGGGTCAGGGTTGTCACAACAAAAACTACTTAAATATCCTATGTTTACATACCTACATACATATGTTCGAAAAACATTACCCTCCTTGACTGCGTCATTCGGGAAAAAATGTATTCCCTATCTCAGTAGGTACTTAAAGGAAGTACTTACTTATATAACTACTAGTAACAATCATATTAATATTATAAATACGAAAGTTTGTGTGTGTGTTTGTTACCACTTAGCGCCTAAACGGCTAAACCGATTTCGATGAAAATTGTCATGTAGATAGATTCGGAGACGGAAATACTTAGGCTACTTTTTATCCCGAAAATCGATCTGATTTACGTGGGATACAACAAAACATATTTTACGCGCTGGCGAAGCCGTGAAGCGCAGCTAGGTTTGCGTAAGTTTTAATTTGAAATAACAAAGGAATATAGGTAGTCATAATACGTAATATACAAAAATTATAAATGCGTAACCGATAAATATTTCTACTTATTTTATTTTTAGATGTTTTTTTAGAGTTCTGTTATTAAATTTTACTATGTAATGGATTCTCATACGAATATACAATTTCAATAGAAACTCTAATAGGAAACACGCAGGATCGTGTTTTAAACCCAATTTTAAAGCAAGCATCATAAGATTTTATATGAATATCGTTCCCAACAATCGATCTGAAATGTTGCATCAAATTCGCTTCCAGTTTATCGCAATAGTCAACGAAATCAACTGGAGGCACCTGCAATCTGCCAAACGTATTACGACTAGTGATAAATACTCGTCCGCGCAAATATAAGTAATGTAATGTCGATGCATCGGAGTAGTTGGAAGCGTACTTTTATTAAACTCGTTACACGTACATCCCTTCAGCTTAGAGAGTGCAAACTAAGCGAGATTGCTCTCGTCGACCCTGCCGCTCGCTTCTCCGTGTCCCCCTCATCGTTGCCTGTGACTGTGATTTTACTAACTTTACAGTAGAGCCATTTAAAGATTCAGAATTTTGAAAAAAAAAATTATAATAAAACTGGTTCTCTTACATTAATGAGAATCAGGGAATCTTGATTGCAAAAAAAAATATATTGTTTTGGTATTATTTTCTATTAATAAACAGTTCTAAGTTCCAATATAAATGTCGCTTAATACGAAATGATCTGTATCGTCTTATTTTAAGACAAAAAAAAAAATTTTACCAACAGTGTAACTAATTAGCAGCAGGAAAAATGGTTTAAGCAAAATGATTGAACCAACATTACATAATGATAAGCGTATTTTGTTTAACTGCCAATTGGGTTTTATTGACGATACAGGCAAATTGATAAAAGACGGTGAACATTCTAAATGAGTTATTTGATGTCTCATAATTCGAGGTTGTAGTTTATTACATTGTAGTAAAAACTTTTAAAATAGAGATATTGTTTGAAGCTCCAGAGTGCAAAACAGTTGCAGTGAAAAGGGTGTAACCGACGTGTCTAACGTGTCTTATTGAATTTGGTTGACGGCAATCGGTTAAAGCGACATTGCGTAGTGTTAGTATTGGCAAGCAAAATGTATTAAGTGACTTTACTCATAAAGTTTGTTATATCGGCAAACGCTTTATCTGCCAATCTACTGAAATATTAGAACGAAAAAGAACCCCTCGGTTTGATAAAGGTTGGTAAACCATTTTTATTTTGAAAAGTACACCTGTTACAATAACATGGGATTCAATGCAAATATCAACTGGGATCCATCGTTATCACCTAAAAAATGGGATCTAAAACAATCTAACGAATTTAAACCCTCTAAGTTTTAGTCGTCCCCATAACAATTAAAATTTTTGCTTATGCATGTTAAATGTGAATTGACTAATGTCAGGATATTCCATCGTGAGAAAACCTTGAGTTAGATAAAAATAGTGTCAAATTGCCGATTCGCCTTGTTGCTCTGGGCAAGGGGATCAATGCTCAGATAGCTCTCTTCTTATAAAGGCAGTAACGTGCTGGTATAATTTATTATTAAAGTCAGAGTTAAATTTTTTGCATAAAATTGGTATATATTATGAGATGATTGTTTAGGTATTCATTGGCGTCGTCAACTTTTATTAGCTAGTAACTAAAGCATGTGACGCTTAATATACTGCAGAATCATTCTGTGTTTTCATTATCACGTAAACTTAGAACCGTAAGTAAGCGTGTCATCCTTATTAGACCATGAGATGATTAATAGCACCTTTATTTTTTGTAGCAATTACTCATAAAAAGCGACAATAGACGACCGTCGAACACTTACGTAATTTCTACACTTGTGTAATTACAAAGTACAAAGTCTGTACAAAGAGACCTTGACGTCACCATATAGATTTTTGTGGAGTCATGTAGGTACTTTAAAAATGTTGATGGACAAATATGCCAGTCTGTGGACTGTCAACTCTGATTTATAGATTGTACTCATTTAAAACAAGTGCTTTAATCTTTACTTAAAAATCTGTTGCTAGAAACTGTTTTTAGTGTTCTGTCGAACAAAAATCTTTTCTTTAAAATCTGTCTCTTTGTTTGTCAAAACTCATTTACTTCAAATCCCATAAAAGTATCAATCGGAAATAATATCAAATACATTGCCAGAATCTGCAGAAAACAAGCTTATAATATATGCAACTAAAATAGCCGTACATTTACTTAAATGCACGGCTATTTTAGTTGCATATATTATAACATCACATCATAACATTTGCAATTAAATCAAAAACTCGTAGTGCACGTGGACCTAGAATCTCAGAAGAAGCAAGATCTTAGAGCATATTACAGGCGTATCGCGTATACATAAATAATCTGCGACATTTATTGTAATGCCACTCCAATCAATGTTTTTCCTGTTGTCTAGTGCTCAACACAATTGTTATCATGTTTGTGAACTACCACTGGTTCTGGATGTATCGAGAAACATGATTGTCACCACAGAATAACTAATAGTACGTTGTCGTGGCACCTAGCGTATTGAGGTTTTCCTCATACAAGTACGTAGACTTTATTCACATAATGGAGAAGCGTATGTGCCTACCTAATTTAGCGCGATACGGTTTTTTGATTTGTTACTATTGATAATGTCAATTACAACCAAAAGTATAGACAATGGTAGGTACCTATAGCTAGTAATATCGAAGCTTTGCAGGTCGTTGCAACTGTTCAGATGGTGCGTGGGTTGAACCATTGAACCTATCTCTCTTAGTTGATTCATTATTAAAGAATAGAATGCAACGTAATTTATTTAGTTTTTATTTTTGTCTATAATTATGAATTTGTAATAAAACCAAAGAAAAGTATTTCTATATACAATCAGTCATTATCAAATTCTCAAAATCTCAAGTTCAATAAGGCCTTACACGTTGCACTCATGCAAACCGGTGCCGAATAGTGCGGTCAACTGTGCGAACATTGCACCGGACGGTACGGTGGCACCGAGCAGTAAAAACAGCTGCATGTATGCAGCCGTTTCATACTATAAGTATAGTTATCGATACATATTGAAAGATTAACGACTACATATTGAAAGGTAGGTACTACTGTATATTCATCTTAACTATACTGACTGAAAGACTGAAAAGTACACAAGTAAACCTATAAATACTCAAGCTAATATTCCTAAGTAGAAGTATTGAATGCTGGCAATTGATCGAGTACCTAATCAACAAATCAACATTGACTAAATTGATGTTGAACAGTTCCGTCTAACCTTAGTACCTTTATCATTGTATTGAAATATTATTTTAAATGTAAGTAGGTATAAACTTTTTCTAATTGTCCTTACATAAATACTTCTACAGTTTAGGTAATTCTGCTTACGTGTGATGTACGATGAATAATAATTCTAATATACTATCCGTGGAAATCCGTGTTAGTGTAACTTCACATTTAACTTACAAACTCATCACATCATTATGAAAGCTAATATATACCTGTATCAGAATACTACCTAGTTAATCTAAATTTTTCTTGCGACCGACATGTTGATTATTTTGTAAATAAGTATTATTTTGCCAATTAAATGTCAATCCACCTTGATCAAACATGGTGATCAATCAATGCCTTCTCTATGAGAAAACTGCAGGGAAAACTGTAGTGGAATAATAACGGGCTAGCATGATAAAGTATTATTTTTATACAAATTAATATCCGTTTATAGTATCCGTACCATAATGGTGCCAAAAATAAAGTAGATGCAGTAAGTTTCGTTTTTCTTAAAGTGCCAAGAACATCATGCCCACATCATAAGATACGTCCATACTTGCGCCTTTTATTAAATGCCCATCCTGTGTCACTTTGCATGAACGCAGTGTCAATTCGAATTGTTTATGAATATACTTTAATTTGACTATTACATAATGTATAAATTATCAAATTTATGCCGAATTTAAAGACTGTTTGAAGTTTCTTTCAAAAACCGATTCCTAATTTCTTCAGTAGGTTAATCCAAAGTTATAAACCGATTCCTAATTTCTTCATTAGGTTTATTTAAATTATTAGCCAAGTAATTCAATACCAAATAATACCTAATGCTGGAACAATAACAATTATCTTGTTTCATGAAGTTGTGCAAACTGTGTCAGTAGGTGTGCAAACTATTCGTAATGAGATGTTAAATGGAATTATCATCCTTACTGATAATTCAACTGTAACGCTAAAACATATACCTATAACTTTTGACTATTTTGTGTGAGACGCAAGCAATTTTTCAAGTGGCCATATGTATAAGTAGTCGCCTTATTCTTTTAATTTAATAAACAAATAACTTTATATTTATTCACTTAATAGCTTATGTTAAAATATTTTAATGTCGAGTAGGTATAATAAAATTAAGCACTGTTCAATGAATTATGCTCAGTACGACAGGGATACTGACGTCAATGAAACCACAAAACCAAACAATTGGCTATCTGAAATAGCTTCCCAGGAGTCTATTAAGTGCTCTAAGAATGCGAAGAATGGGAGACCAAACTCGCGCGATTTTGCGACTGAAAGTAAATGAACAATACATGCTGTTTATCAAATAAAAGAAAACTTTCTATCTAAACTAATATTATAAATTTATAAGTAAAGAGAAAAGATTAGATTTTTGTATGCAACGATTTAATTAAAAAATTACGTTACCGATTTGATAAATTCTTTCACTTTTAGAAATCATTAAATTGAGCGGGTAACATAGTCTATATTTTATTATGTATGTATGTATAACATATTATTTTCAGTCTTTTTTTAAATTTCAATATTTTAAGTGCCTTCGTAAATCTAAATGATGGAATACCACACTATTGCTATAAATATTTTTCGTATGAGTTTGTTGTGAACCGCGCCGCAGAAAGCTAGTCTCCTAATATTATTTGTTGCTTTTTAACCAGTAGTAAGACTTATCCTATCGTTATCTTATCGAAGAAGACAGTGATTACTCATATCATGTCTTCTTCGTTCGATTAGATAACGGTATCACAGTAGGTACATTATATTTACTATATCATTAATTCATCAATCAGATAAATAAATCGCAAGTCTTGATAATGACATACAGACACGCTATTACCCTACTTGTTGATTACGTATATTTAATGACAATTTGATAACATGTTGAATACAGTTTTTATATACATACATACAGTGATGTTGATAAATGTAGCGATAGGACTACTGATACTATTTACTGCTTATCTTTTGGGACATTCAATAAAAAAATGTGTGCCCACAAACCGGTCGAATTCATTCATTTATTTGTAATCGTGGTGAACTCCACCACCTTTAAAAATTTCATAGGTAAATCGGTACCTACCTACTTAGAATATTTTTAAAACGGATATAAGTACCTCCTTTTTTTTATACGACTAACGTGACAAACAAGCATTATGCTGGTCGTAACATTATTTTATTTGCTTTATTATCCATTCCTTACCCAAGATTCTGTATTTACGAAAAAGCAACTTGCAGTAAATGTTAAATGACCGAATACACACACTCATAATTTGCATGTAATGAATAAGCGTTAGTGTTGAACAAGGTACAACTGGTAAGAATCCCTTCTCCAATTCCTTTTAATTAATCCTGTACCCATCCTGTCCTTCAGAATACAACAACCTCGAATGCTGGGCTTATTTATCGGCTACTTCGGGCAAATGGACCACCTTTTAATGCACAAACGCCTATTGTCACTGCGGAAGCAAGTGGCGCCTTATTACAATAACACAAATAAGTGAGCCTATTTTGGTTCCCTGTAGTTTGAAATTATATCTTTTGTATATAAACGTATGGTAGTATTGTCATGTATGTAGCTACTATTTTCATCATACTTTCTGATAGTGTTTTTAAAACATAGCCACCATAGTGTTGGAAGTGAAGCATATATTATGTCGCAGGGCAATGGATACACATTTTAAAATGTTACTAGACACGTCAAAACAAAATTATATAATATGGAGTTCTGCCTCCATATTTTCGTATTAGAATCTTGAATGAATAACAGATCAGACACAAAAACCGATCTCTCAGAATGTCAAAATTAAACGGCTAGGCGATTTTCTATGATCTTCTGTCAGACTTTGCGCGACAGGTTTTGCGCGCACGGTGGACAGATCACTCTAAATTTAGAGTAGGGATCTCATTAGAAAAGATAAAGCTGGTGTTTTGAACTGGCTTTTATAGAACGAGGTCAAGGATTTTATGTTGCAAATTATTATTACTTACAGATTTAAAAATACATAGTGTAATTTCGGATACTCGTGCAATTTTTGACGTTGATTTGATCTCGTTTATTTATGACTTTGAGTCTTCATTGAACATTTACCTATTATGAATTCGTTCTAAACACTGATTTGTGACATTGTGACCATTTATCGAACTCCGTTTGCATTTTCGTACCGCACGTGACTAGATAGCGTCACGTTTACATAACATAATAATATTTGCATGTCTTATATATTACAGTAATGAACTCAACTTTTGTAGAATATACCATTATAATAAGAATCGTAAGATAGAAATTATCTGTATCTCATAAATATACAAAACTATTAATATTATACTTGCCCCAACAGGATAGCGCAGCCGGTTTTCCTGGGCAAACTAGTAGAGTTCTACAGTCCTGGGAACACGATAAAGCAAGAAGAAGCCTACATGTATGCAGCGGCTGTGGTATTGTGTTCAGCTATAAACGTGTTCGTCGTGCACCCGTACATGATGGCCATATTACACATGGGAATGAAGTTCAGGGTGGCTTGCTGTTCGCTTATTTATAGAAAGGTATGTTATAAAATAATTAATTTATCTCCGTTGTTTATATGATAGTTCCGAAACTCCGGTTCTATAGATGGCCGAAACGGATTATGAATGTTGGAAAACATGGTCGTAGGTTGCTAGACTCGTAAGATAGGTGAGAGTCAATAGGGTTTAACTCAAAAAAAATCTTCACACTTTGTATGTATTAATAATAGTGTGAATTGTTTTGTTTAACAGTCAGAACAGAAATTAATGATTAGTTAAATGGCACTGATGAAACATATAAACACATGGCTAATAAAACTTTCAGTGTAAGCAGCGTGGTTTGAGTGGACATGCAATCAACATAATTGTCGACTGAACGTATTTATTTAGAATGTAGCAATAGATACGATCGACCCACTTGTTTGTGTATTGATTAAACAATGTGCTTACTGTCTGTGGCAACATAACAACTGTTTGAGTTATAAGTTCATTTAGTTAGAAATCATTAGAACTATCCACTAGTTTTCAATTTCGGTACTCTATACTATCTATATATATATATCTATATATTAAGCGAATAAGTTTGTTTTTTGTTTGAACGCGTTGTTAATTTCTGAAACTAACTGTCGGATTTGAAAAAAATGCGTATGATAGCCAAGGTCTCGAGGAAGGTTATAGGCTATGTAAAATCACGCTACTGGCGACAGGAGCAGAGCAGTAACCAAAGTCGCGCGTAAAACCGCGTCGCGGAAAGCTAGTTTAAGTTTTAAGTATATATTTCCTTTGCCCCAAATAAAATTGTAACTCTATGCTTCGAGGGCATAAAATTGCAAAAAAATGTGCTAAGAAATTTTATCGAGCCTAATTATGTATATTCTGTTAAGTATACGGTATTACTAAAGACGTGTCAATATATTTGTAATAACCAAAAGTGAGACATCAAAGCTCACGAAATTTAAAATTCTCGTTTGCGAATATTCGAGCAAACCACCGACATATTATATAAAGATTTTAATTGATGTTAAATTTGTTTTCTTTACGGTAGGAGGTAAGATGCTTATGATGTTTTTTTTTTTCAAATGAATAGGTATATAGGCTTTGATAATGCCATCGTTTGCTTACAGGTTACTAAACCCCCTTAAGATCAACAGGCCCAGGTAGACTTCTATGGCTGTTTATTGATTTACAAAAATAAAAAACAAGAGGTCTGATCGTAAAACCTTATTTAGGTATATAAATAAATAAGAAAATAAATATTATGATTGTGTCCATTAGTTTGTGTCTTTATGGGTTATTCGTTTGGGGGTCTTCTTATCTGATATTATTAATCTATACCTACTCCAATACATTTTAAAATTAAGTGGCATATAATGAGTGGTCTTGTTACTAAGAGCGGTTGCTGGCAGAAAACTTTTAGATGCATATTGTCGGAAAAGTCTAAATTTATAATCTGAAGTTTTTGATCATGAACTAGTTAAACGAGTAAAGAAAGAATATGTGATTTGTTATCGCAGTCGTTATTGTATTCATAAATAACATACATTTTAGGAAGGTCATTGTTACTATTGTACTAGATATAAAATTAATGTAATTTTTTGTCGAATATAGATTTTAAGTTTACACTATTAAACCAAGTGTGCTCACTACCTTGTTTTAGTCACGTAAATTAGTCGTAACATTTCAATTTTCCGAATCCATTTTTATAAATTGCAATTCATTGTGTTCATACTGGAAATAATAAAACGAAATAATACTGGTAATGAACGAATCACGAACTGTTTAAAAATAACTAATGTGTACACGATCAATAAATTATAGTTTAAGCTTAAAGAGAGCTATGTCACGTTACTCTTATTGAAGGTTAAGGTACCTGTGATTGTAGTAGATGTGTGTAGCTCTACGGTGACATACTGTCTGGTATCACACTTAGTGTAAAGAGGACGTTAAATAACAACATTTGTTTGTGAATTTCTTTCTTGTGCTAATTGATATAAGGTAGAAAATTACATAGCGGTATTTCGCGTTAAAACCACTTTTTTTTCGAAAGTGGCGTTGTTTGCTAGACATGTCTGATACTTATTTACTCTTGTTACAATAATTACCTACAAAGCAGCTTTAATATTTATTGTTATAATTCACCACATAATAGTATCTTATTTTATGGTGAAGACTGTTTTAACTAAGCTTTGAAAATTTTAAAAATTAAATTAATAAAACTTTGTTTTAGCTAGTTTTATGCAAACGTAAGCTAGTGTTTGTCTTATTCAAACACTAGCTTCCTGCAGTGCGGTTTCATCTACGTCTTTGGTAACTGCTCTGCTCTCCTCTCGATGCCAGTAGCGCGATGTTACATAGCCTAATAACCTTCCTCAAGAAATAGGCTATCATACGAAAAGATTTTTTCAAAGTATCTGGTAGTTCCAGAGATTGGCGCGTTATATAATATTATAGATAAGCGGTATTCGCTGTCGCTATGGGTGGAGATATACATGTCGCAGGCAAATTCAATAAAGCCGCCATTTACATACTGCCTCGGCATTTTGAATAGGCCTTAAGAATTATTAGGTAGGTAGGTAAGTAGGATGTCGATATTTTTATTGTTGTATTTGTTTTCAGTCTCTTCGTCTTTCAAAAACAGCACTAGGCGAGACAACAGTGGGCCAAGTGGTGAACCTTCTCTCAAACGACGTGAATCGTTTCGACGTGGCGATCATATTTGTGCACTATCTATGGATCGGGCCGCTTGCTACAGTCATCATTACTTACTTCATGTGGTTGGAAATCAGCTGGGCAGCCGTTGTTGGCGTCGGATTCATGCTGGCATTTATACCTCTTCAAGGTTGGTACAAATCTGTTACACTTTCTATGGGATGAGGCTTAGGAATTTTATGCCAAGTAGTTAAGTACCAATGTAAAGTAGTGTACCTTACATTGGTGTTGATTGGTTGTATGGTAACAATGGTAGACTATAGTAATCAATAGATAATTAGAAACTCTTTTGCAGTCCTTTGATTAGCGTACTCGGTTAGTGGTTTTTGTAAGAAATATTTATTTATTGCGTAATTTAACTATAAATGCATGCTTCCTCAATAAATACGACGATGCTGTATCAAATAAGCGTAAAGCTTATGGCGACTGTTTTTATTCAAATGTACGTAAAGCCCGCCATAAATAACATAAAAATAAATTCAGTTTTTCTATTTATTTGTCCTACACATCGGATCTTTCGCTCTTTCAATGAGTGTGCTAGTTGGTTTACGTAAAATTATGTAGGTTTATGTTCTGTTTGCTTGACATAAAACCACAGCATATATCACTTATTCGCCTGCATTTAGATTGATCTACTTTTGTATAAGGAATGCAATAATTATCTTTGGTTATGTATATAGACATCTCACTCTTTCAGTTCATGTAGTTTAGTAGGTATACCATTGCATATAGTACAAGTATTATACTATCCTTCTTTTTTAACAGCATACTTGGGAAAACGTACGTCAGTATTACGACTGAAGACAGCGTTGAGAACAGACGAGCGCGTACGGCTCATGAACGAAATCTTATCAGGCATACAAGTCATCAAGATGTACACTTGGGAGAAACCATTCGCTGATCTTGTGGTAAAGGCGAGGAAGTAAGTCTTACTTGTTTTTTTTTGTTAAGTGGATGAAGGAATTTCACCACTGGTCAATGTAGTTATAATTGAAGAAGGTTAGTATTCAACAGAGAGTACATGTTTTAGCTGAAATTATAATTAAACTAGCTGCGTCCCCAAGGCTTCGTCCGCTCCTAAAATCTGTTTTGTCTTCCTCGGAAACCAGACCGATTTTCCGTATAAAAAGTAGCCATGTCCGTCTCCGGCACCGAATCTATCTACATAATAATTTTCTTCGAAATCGGTTAAGCCGTTTAGGCGCTGTGTGGTAACCAACACTATTTAATAAATATTTCCATAACGTTTTGCTATGTTAATTTTAGCTATTAAAATGAAGTATTTTAATGTCTCTTTATCTTTATTGTATTTTTGTATGATATTATACTCTTGAAATAGGAACGTGCCCTTTATTTTTGTTTAAGTTAATAAAACTAATAGGTCGCCTGCCTTTTATTGGGTATACTTAATTCATAATCAATATATAGGTATCCATCTAGAATTATGTACCATTAAAACGTGATTTTTCCACCTTTTTGAATTAAATCTGTGGTTCCGTAGATAATCGCTAACATACCTACACAAGAAATCACAAAACTTGCACACTATAATCTTAGTATAAATTATATTTCGCTAAAAAATCGGATAAATATGAAATCAGTAGGTACCAGGTATTGGATAAGAACTATTTTATTATGTACTAGCTGTTGCCCGCGACTTCGTTCGCGTGAAAATTCAGATGGGTGCCTCTATGAGAATATTGGGTGCCTGATTTTATGGCAATCGTACATTGTATCAGTATTATCCGTCTCTATGGTGAATCCAGTTTAAACCCGCTACCGCTAAAACTGACAAACCACTTTCACACAAACTGGCGACTCTTATTTGTCCATTTAATAAAGGTGGTTTCTGAATATTAAAAAAAGAGTATTTTCTAGTAATTTGGTAATCCTACTATAAAAACTATAGAAGTTTCATACAAACTTTGCCACCCCTTTATACCTTACCTTACTTACTTTATACCCTTAGGGGATGGATTTCGCAAAATTCCGTCTAAGTGAGCACCTATATTCTAATAGGAATGACAATGCAAAGTTTTAGATTCCTAGCACTTGTTGTTTCTGAGATTTCGTGATAAGTGAGTGAGTGACCTTTTGGGCTTCGCTCGTGTGAATGTCGTTTTTTCCAATGGACATTTTTATATTGTTTAAATACTGTTTTTCATACTATTTTTTATCTCCCCCTCACTCCCCCTCACTTCCCCCTCACTTCACTCTCACTTCTCCCTCACTTCCCCTCACTTCCCCGTTACTTCTCCGTCACTTTCCTCTCACTTCCCCTCACTTTCCCCTCACTTCTCCCTCACTTCTCCCTGGCTTTCCCCTTACTTCCCTCTGACTTCTCCCTGACTTTCCCTTCACTTCTCCCGCATTCCCTCTTCACTTCCCCCTCACTTCCCCCTCACTTCCCCATCACTTTCCTCTCACTTCCCCATCACTTCCCTCTCACTTTTCCCTCCCTTCCTCCTTCTCATCAGTTCCTCCTTTTCCTCCCTCCTTTCCCTCCCTCCCCCTCCCTGTAAATTTCGAGTAGCTAGCTTCAGAAGCTAAAGATCTTTGTATAGAATATTTCATCCCTAATTTCACTCCTTCAAATCCACCCCTGTTAAAATAAAATTATAAGGATATTTTTATTTAAATAGAAGTATTCCAAAATAAAATTTCAAAACTGTAAGTTAAAAAATGAAGAAGATTCATATAATCGATTTCATCCCTTTTCACACACTTAGGAATTAAATTTTAAAAACCCTTTTTTAGTACAACCTCTAGACATTTAGACAAACACACCCTCCAAATTTCAAGTCGCTACGACCAGCAGTTTAGGCTGTGCGTTTTCTGTTAGTCAGTCAGTCAGTCAGGACAAAGCCTTATATAATATGTATGGGTGTATGGATGTATGGATTAGACGTATAGCCATCGGGGATCAAAGCATACAGGCTGCTAGGAATGCTAACACGTGATAGAGCCACATAAAGCTGACCGTGCGAAAAACAGCTAATACTTAGATCCACGCCCACAACTTTTAGTTGTGTCTGACCTTGGGCTTTATTAATTGTCATCGCGAAACATAGGCTCACTGGAAACTGGACTCATTTAAAACTAAACGGAAGATTGTTTAGAATGAGCGGAATCCGAAAAATAAAAACGCTATCAGCTAATTCCGTAACCTGTTAAAGTCTCTGTTTCTATCAGATTACGTAGTAAATTAACAAATGTTCGACGTGATTCTTTAAATTGGCATAACTTTTTTATTTATGAACCGATTGACATGAAACAAACACTAAATGTTAAGTGAAGCTTACCACAATGTATTAGTGAAAACCATATCTAAATCGGATAAGCCGTTTCTGAGATTAGCGTGAACAAACGCACAGACAAACAGACTAACAGACAAACAGACAAACAGACAAAAATTGTAACAATCATTGTTTTGGGTTCTATTTGCGTTGATAAAGGCCCCAATAATTTTTTTTCTCATATATCTTCCATGTACAGACAGCGATCGGTTACATTTTTATTATATGTATAGATGTTTTATAGATGTTGTGAGTGAAATAAGAAAAAACTAACAATGAAAGGTCTTAAGATTACTTCTAGTTGGCCACATACGTTATTAATATTATTATATTCTAACAGAAACCGCAGAACTGCAATACAACGATATACCTAAACCATGAATGCAATATCCAAAAAATTACCATTCAAAACATTTTTTGTTCCAGACGTGAAATAAAACAAATTCGGGCAACATCATACATCAGAGGCGTGTTAACTTCGTTCATAATGTTCACGACTCGCATTTGTTTGTTCTGCTCGATCCTCGCTTACGTGCTCGTCAACAATATCATCACCGCCAAACAAGTGTTCGTTGTCACCAGCTTCTACAACGTCTTGAGGCAAACTATGACTGTGTTCTTCCCGCAAGGTAATTATTTTAATTTTAGAGTCGCGCGTGCTGTCGAATAATTATATGGAACTAAAGAGATCTTACAAAAATCTATCTAACATTAGTTGTCTAGTTTCCTATGTCCACGACTACATGAGAATCTATACTTGACATTGATTGATTAAGAACTTGATATTAGTTCATTGGTTAAGCATCTATAAATAACTTCCCGTTTTGTTGTAAGAGGAGAAACATTACAGATGCTTGCAACATTAAGGAATAAAAATTAAATCCATAAACGAATTAAAATTTTTTAATATTAAAATAACTAACTAAAACTCAATAATTTACTTTATAGGTATAGCTCAAATAGCAGAGGCCTCTATATCTATAAAACGTCTTCAAAACTTCATGATGTATGAAGACACAAGCAAGCCCGTGCCAGGTTTGGCCGAGATACAAACATCCACTAAGCCGAGAAAGAAGAAAGAATTAGAGGAAGATGATATTATCAAAGAAGAACCCAAATTTGGTGCACCATTTGTAGAACCAGAAGTTAAAGAAGAAGTTTTTAAAGAGGAAAACATTGTAGCAAGAGGCAATGGTAAGTATTAGAGATATATTTCAGGTTTGCGCATATCATTATTGCCAATTTATAACGCTTTATACAATTCATACTATAAACAGACAATATTTAGTAATATTTTACTCGGAAGTCGGTGTGGAGGCGCTGTTAGCTGAAATACAGGTAACAAGCCTAGTTCAGCAACCGTTACTAATTGATACCTAGCACAACAGCTTGTTTTAATTGTATTAAAACAACCTGTGTAAATTACAACATTTTTGTTAAATGAATTATATTATAAACTATGCGCCGCAGAAAACTAGTTTATAATATGTATAATGTATTAATTTTACCCGCTTCTTTGCTTACTGCGCGTCGCCAATAGCGTGATGGTACTGGAAAGAGAACTGAGAACTGGGCTATCATACGCAAAAAGAATTATTCACACTCGACTGGTAGTTCCAGAGAGTAGCGCGTTCAAACAAACAATCAAACTCTTCCGTTTTTTTTTAATAGAATAGATGATGTTTACTACATACAGTCGTTTTAATATAGAATTAGGTATCTCACTGTCTACCTAATTACCACTAAATAATGTCAGTTTCTTATTTAAAACAGTGAATGAAACATTCAAAGTATTCAGATAGTGCGAAATTAAAAATAATAATATCAAAGTTAGCATTATAGCTTGTGTTATGGGTTCTAGAATGCGGAAATACATAGGTACTTAAATACTTTTTTATTTTTTGTAAATACATACATATTATACATTGAAACACCCAGACTAATGCAAATAGATATGATTATCCACAAAAATATTTGCACTGATCAGACATAGAACCTACAACCTCTGTGTGGCAGTCCGTACACTGTACCACCGAACCAGAGACACAGTCAAATTAATGACATTGTCATCTGGTTTTTTGATGTTTTTAGTCTCACTTAAATGTTTTAAATAATCAACATAAAAACTATTTAATAGTAAGTAGTAAATAGGCGTGTCTCTCTTATCGCCAATGTAAAGAGGCCCAACCTATGTTCTTGTAATTGTATGTATACATAATAAGATTCAACTTCACTTAACACTTTCCGGGACAGTAAACATATATGGCCGTAAAAACATCTAGTGTCTACAGTAGTATCCATGAAAGGGTTGTTGGTATTGTTGTTCTCAGGTAACGCTAATACAAATTTAGCCCCACTAGAGGCTGGCGAAGAAGAGGAACAGGAGTTATCGGCGAGAGTAGAAGACGACGCGAGAGGGGTGCGATTAAAACATGCCACCGCTAAGTGGATAATGTCTCATCATGAAAACACGCTCTCTGATCTCTCGCTCACTATTAAACCTGGCAAGTGAGTATAATAGAATCTATAATTAATAAGTCAACAGTCAGGAGTGCTATATATAGGCTGTGGTACTGGCGCTTTCGAAGCCGATGAATGCTCAGCATTTACCATTGGGTGCCTACCACACCTGTTAGCTTTTCTGTGATCTTTGACAATAAGTAGGCAATCTATTAAAAAAAAACAGTGTTGCAAGATAAAAAATCATGTTAAAATTATGTTACTGTTGTAGACAAAACTATTAACATTTACACATATAACGTTTAGTGTAAGTGCTTAGACAATGGATATTCTTATGAGATTTCCTGGCTAAAAGCTCCTCTCTCAATGATCTGTAAGTAATCTTTTATCAACCTTTGTAATTTGCATATCTAATCTATTACAAATTATCTCTATATTTCAGATTAATAGCAGTCATTGGTCCAGTGGGTGCGGGCAAATCTTCATTGTTAAATGTATTACTACGTGAGCTACCTCTAATATCTGGGTCAGTACACGTCGGCGGAACAGTTTCGTATGCCAGTCAGGAACCTTGGCTTTTTGCAGGTAATTGCAATACTACTAAAGAGTTTTTATTTTATTTATTAAAACTTTAAACACAAGAGTATATTTGGACTTAATGCCTGAGGCATTATTTACCAGTCAACCGGTACGGATAGTGCAGAGAAAAACAAGTAGTTGTTTTTGATGAACAGTAGAGTAGAGACAACTAATACGGTGAAAACAGATTAGGTATGTTAATTTACATAATACATACAATACAAAGATAAACTTACATACATAAAGAACCACACAAACATATGATAATATAATAAATTTTAATAATCAACATCATTTTGATGAATCTGCCAGCCCACGTAAAAGGAGTTCTTTCACCTTAATCTTGAACGCCAAACGATTGATACAATAGTATAAAACAAGAATATGAAACCTAATTCATTGCATTTTAATTAAAATTAGCGTACTTCAGAAACCAGAAGCTCAGCAAACAAATCAGTGTTCAAAACTCCAATACAGCGTGTTGGTTAAGTAATAATAATTTTGTTACCTAAAAGTCACTCTGTATATGTTTTTAATTTAAGAATTGTTCGTCATTTCCTACCATCAAATAATTTGTTTATTTATTTATTAAGCCTTATTACAGGGTGATTATACTATTACTAGTAAAATTTTTAGTTTATACGAGTAGTTTGTTTTTTACACTCTGTGCATCCGAGGACGCGTAGGCCTCCTCCAACATTTTCCACATTGGGCTATTGTCTGGTAGTCTTGTCCATAGAGGGCGAAACACTGTGCTACATATAAATTCCTCCACTGGCTGTGTAATTTCTATGGTTTATATAATTGGCTACCACATTTACTGTAAGTTAAATTATTTATTCTATAATGTTTAATTTATAGGTAGTGTTCGACAAAACATATTGTTCGGTCAAACCATGGACCGTCCTCGATACAATGCTGTGGTACGGCGCTGTGCACTAGATCGCGACTTTCAGCTGTTCCCGCACGGGGACAAGACAGTTGTCGGCGAGAGAGGCGTTAGTCTTAGTGGAGGTATAGTAGAAGAATATAGCAAAAAATATAATAATACACTTTTATCAAAATATGTAGATTCTAAAGTAATATACGGTTTTGTACTTAAAATTGTGTTCAACTCAATCAAATCGTAGTACACGAATAGTAGATTAGATCATGTTACGAAATTTAGAAGCCTGTTTATTAAACAGTTAAACTTATAACATTTGCTTACCATCTATGGCATTATTGAAAATCATAACGCAAAATGTTTCATGATAATATACGTTGCTCAGGTCAGCGTGCACGTATCTCGCTCGCCCGCTCAGTATACAAGCGTGCGGACATATACCTGTTGGATGACCCGCTGTCCGCCGTAGACGCGCACGTGGGCCGCCACCTGTTCGAGTCGTGCCTCGTCGGATACCTGCGCAACACTACTAGGATACTCGTCACACATCAGCTGCAGTTCCTACGTGATGTTGACCAAGTAAGCAAAGTATAATCTATACATAGTATAAAAGAAAGTCGTCGGCAAGCGCCTGCCTCTATGTAATCGCTAATCTCGAGAACTGACCAATGGATCTGGATGGGATCACTGTTAGATAGTGCTTTTTTTATGCTTGGAGTACACTAAGACTATGTTCTGTTACGATTGCGATAATAAGCTTTTAAATTTAATAATAAAAATAGGTAGGTATATTAAGATTCGATTATTCATATTTTTACTCTCATGAATAGGTAGTATATATTTATTTCCATTATTCTTTTACAGATAATTATCCTAAAGAACGGTACAATCGCTGCGGCGGGAAATTTCGATACACTGAGTGCGTCAGGGTTGGACTTTGCTAAGTTATTAGCCCGTGAAGAAGAGGAAGATAAACCGACTGTCGATCCAAACGCTACTGTCGACCCTGATACGGAGTCTGTGCTGCATGGCAGCTTTAGAAAACGACAGATGAGCATTCATTCGGTGAGTACGGAATCTGTGCTCTAATGTGTGAATCACCTGTATTGTTATAACGCATTTGAGTAGACTATAACCAAATAATATTAGTAATGTTTGTATGATATGTGTATGTTCCTGTAGTGGTTCGAAATAAATGACTATTATTATTATTATTAAAACCAATATTTTGCAATTAACGATATCTTATTCGCTATAATATAGCGCGTGCCCTACTTCGTTCTTCAGTTTAGTGCGTTGTGTAAAGTTAAAGGCTATTTATCTACGAGTATCTCCTTATTCGCCGTTTTGCGAATTAAGGCATTGATATGCAAATAAGGCGATACCGTAAACTACGCTATAGCGTGGTGGGATTTGTAGCGTCGAGTGGATGAACTTATAACGGTCTTATGTGGTGATATATTAATATATATCAATTTTTATTTATTTTAATTACTTATATAGTTTCCTTTAGTAGTTAGTTATATAATTATATGTTTTTTTTTTGTAATTTTTATTTATTCAAATATGTTCAATTTCTGTTAGTAATATTTTATGTAATACATAGATTTAATGAATTATTAATTGTTACCAATATTTGCATGATGTGTTCTCCTCTAATTGAAGGAGTACATTGAAATATATTTGTGTCCTATTTACTTTTAATTTACAATTGTGTACATCCTTTGTTGGAGATCCTTAAATATAAATAAATAAATAAATATCTATAGCACGCGGCGCAATAGCTCATACATTCATATCAAAATCTAGTACTTAAAAGTTCCAATATTTTTATATTGTGTGTGCTGTGCAGGTGAGTTCGGTAGACAACTTGACAGCCACAGCTCCACCTGAGAGCTCGCGCGTAGAAGCTGAGACGCGTTCAGCGGGCGCGGTTGGCGGGCGAGTGTACGGCGCGTACTTACGCGCGGCGGGCCATCCTGTGTTAGTGCTCTCCATGGTGCTTATCGCTACACTCGCACAGCTGCTCGGATCAGCCTCGGACTGGTGGACCAGCTACTGGTCAGTATTCATTATTTTTTTCATTGTCTGTAGTGGTAGACGCGCCAGCAACCACTTGATGGTAAGTGATAACTGTCCATAGCGTACTTCTATTTGCCAGGAGCTCAGCGAAGCCGCTGCCTACCGTGATATTAATGTTCTCTTTATACCTAGAGCTGCCTGTGATTGACTATTTCAAGATCATGATTTAAATGCACTGGAACACACCAATTTGACGTATACGTATATAGTATCCTTAGTTAGTTCTTGTACTAGCGAATGCTGGTATGAGTTGTATACGTGTATGTTGCCCTGAATCTATTAAGGGCATAACTGTGTGTTTTTACCACCCTCAAAAATTTTATTGGATCAACACTTTGTCAATTCAATTTTTTATACTAATCTATTGTGATTAATTGATATAACTTTTTAATGATATTGTATTTTTCATTGTTTCTATCAGGGTAATTTTAGAAGAAGAACACCCAAGTACACGAATGTCCGCCATGTCCCTTAACGAAAACTTGAACGCAACGCATTCGAACACTACTCTAAGAGAATTAGTTGGTAACTACACGGTGGGCCTAATCGACGACACCTACTTCGAATCTGTAGGCCTTTCTAGATACGACTGTGTTTATATTTATACTGGTAAGATACTACGATTCTTATAAAAAAAATTGTTTTTATGTTTTAAAAAAAATGTTGGCAAACTAGCATGCAATCTGCTTGATGGCAAATGGTTACACGACCTTAGGTATGATATAAGGTATATTAAGGAGCAATTATGGAGAATGTTTAAAAGGAGGATACATTTCTTTTACTGTACTTCAGTATTATAAAAATTTTAAAAGTTTTTTTAGATTATCCCAAAAGAGAAGCACTACTAAATAGCCACTACTTTTGGAAGTAACCAATGTCATCAGACTGATGATTTATTACAATTAATGCCGAGTTCTTACATAATATTTTTTATTACAGCAATGGTGATAGCTCTAGTAGTAGTATCTCTACTGCGTTCATTCACGTTCTTCTCGATGGCGATGCGCGCGTCTACCCGCCTACACAACAACATGTTCGCGAGTATAACACGAGCTCCAATGAGATTCTTTCATACAAATCCTTCTGGAAGAATTCTGAACAGGTTCTCAAAAGATATGGGGGCTGTGGATGAAGTGCTGCCATCTGCCTTGTTGGATGTATTGCAAGTAAATTGGACTTTGTTTTTTGTTTGTGTCTCGGTGTAGTTACGGTCGGTATAGTATACCACTCTAAAATAAGACTTCAATATTCTTTGAGTTTAGTTCAGAGAGAAAACCCGACATTCGAAAAATTTAGAAATATTAATATTAGGTAATATAAAAAAAATATCCGGGCAGGCATTATTGTCACGCATCATTATTTGTTGTATACTAAGTAGTATTTTTTATAATAAGCTCAGTTTAAGTCAGATTTTACAACCAAACTTTACTTTTTGTTTACAGATCGGTCTATCCCTAATCGGTATAGTAGTAGTAGTGGCAATAGTGAACTACTGGCTGTTAGTCCCAACTCTAGCCATCGGGTTCGTGTTCTACGGGCTGCGCATCATCTACCTGTCCTCTTCACGCAGCATTAAACGCCTCGAGGGTGTGAGTGAGTGACATATATCCCTTTAACTATACTAATAATAAAACTAAGCTATTTAACACCACGCTATATCTGGAGCGTTGCAGTAAAGCAATAACCGTGGGTGAAACCGCACTGGTTGCAGCTAGTATATAAGTCAAAGTCAAAGCATTTATTTTATATAGATGTATACTTGATACTAGTGTTTTATACTGTAGTACACCACTATATACTCATATGTATGTATATTTGTATTTATTTAGAATAGTATTGCTATGTATTTATATCGATATGTTTGATATTTTTTAATAGTATAATTACCTATATTTTATTTTATCTTTTCACTACTGAGTGCACCTACCAAGTTTTATCTCTGCATCACCCACAGTCAACAGTCAACCTGACTGGTAGAGAATGTCTCTGACATTAAGTCCGCCTTTGTATATTTACTTTGTATTATGCAAGAAGTATAAATAAATAAATATATACGTGTCCATGAATCAACGAAAATCTCTGACAAGTGACTGGAAAATGGTATAAAATAAGAAAATGATTGGGTAATTTTAAACTTTGTTGCAATCAGCACAAGGTAGATGTTTCCAAAGAAGCATGTTTTGTCTTATGTATCTTCTTTACTTACAATAAATAGTAATCATCTTGTATTACTCCACAGCTCGAAGTCCTGTGTTCTCTCACTTGAACGCGTCTCTACAAGGTATCACTACGATCAGAGCGTTTGGAGCTCAGGAAGCGCTCATAAGAGAATTCGACAACCATCAAGATCTACACAGTTCCGCTTGGTGAGTTATATCAATAATAATACGATAACTCATGCTTTGCAAGTCGACTGCTCTGAAGCAAACGTTTATGTAGCTAGATGGTGTCAGGTCGAGGTGAGAGGTTACGATATATTGCGACTTGCGCGAAATCCCGGTAAAACTAATTGCAGAGCGGCAAAATTCGAACGCGCGATCTAAGGACTATGCATATAGATTCCATTTGAAGTTTCTAGTTAAATTGATGATATAATCAAATTGGAAATGTTGATTATAAAATCTAACCAATATTATTTTTAGTTTAGTCAAAACCGACAATTCAACCGATTTTCAACAAGTTTAGTATGTTTTTTGTAAAAACTAGACATTAAGTTTGTTTCAGGTATCTATTCATTGCAAGTTCCAGAGCATTTGGTTTCTGGTTAGACTTAGTTTGCGTAGTGTATATTGGAATTGTTACATTCAGTTTCCTCATATTTGGACAACGTAAGTATAAACTTAAAATATTACAACGTCACTTATCCACGACAAAAACCCTAAATAAGCGCATGAAAATTATATTACGATGTATTTGTTTGTCGCTTCTGCTATTTATATATAGCACTTTAAAATCTAGAATCTTATCGATGAAACAATATTTTAAATATAAACTTGGTATTCTCCTGTTAGTCTTGTTTTATAGTATTCAATAATTATAGTAAGTATAATACTTGCATTGTATATTACAGATGAATATGGCGGTAACGTCGGTCTAGCTATTACACAAGCGATGGGTTTGACTGGTATGTTTCAATGGGGTATGCGTCAGTCCACAGAGCTAGAAAATCAAATGACCAGTGTAGAAAGGTATACATTCTTTTTTATTTAGTAAATATTGAAGATGCGGCTATCAACGTTTTTTAACTAAGGTTGTAGATGAACTTATCTGCTGCCTTTTTCTTAAACGTTCGTAAAGTTTTCGCGTCATATTTGATGGTGATTTCAAACACAATTGGCAGACCGTAATGTACGAAAACACTTCAAATCCTTTTGGCAACTCACAAGGTCTTCTTTTTGAGAAATCAAAAGTTTAAAATTTTTAGTCTATTAAAAAGAGCGGCCTTTAAGAATAAGCTGTCTTATTCATAAAGGCTGGTAGTCTTTTAGAATATGACAGTTTGATTAAGCTTTTTGTCGCTCTTGGACTAATTACACTGAGAGTGCAGAAAATTGATATAAAACATTTTCTAACTTATACCTTTCTTTTAGAATACAAGAATACTCAAACATCGAATCAGAGCCGCCCCTACAATCTGCTCCTGACAAGAAGCCCCCGCCATCTTGGCCAGAAGCGGGTCGAGTTCAGTTCAAACGCGTGTTCCTGTACTATTCGCCCAGCGAGCCGGCGGTACTCAACGATTTGTCGTTCGAAGTACAGCCCAAAGAAAAAGTTGGCATTGTCGGACGTACTGGAGCTGGCAAATCGTCTCTTATTAATGCGTTGTTCAGGTATAGTGATCATATTTATATAGACAAGATGATGATTCTGTAGTATTTAACATATCTTGTTGGTATGGGAGGGGATTTATGGCTAACACAAGCAGTAATAATATTAACGACATTCCATATCTTGTAGTGTTATTAACTTATTATTATTATCGCCTACCAGGTTAGCACAAATCGAAGGAGATATCATAATAGATGGTCGTGAAACATCACAGCTTGGTTTACACGAACTACGCAGTCAGGTTTCAATCATACCTCAAGAACCTGTTCTATTCTCTGGCACCATGAGACATAACCTCGACCCCTTCGATGAATATCCAGATCAAGTACTGTGGAGGGCTTTAGAAGAGGTAGTATATGTATTATTTTTCAATTAATTATTAGCATGCAGAAGTAGTAGTATTAATTAGTCTGTTAAAGTTCTAAAACCCTCTCCTTGTAAAGAAAAAGCTTGGTAAATAAGAATTGAACCACTTCGGGCAACACGGAATCGCTCGTAGCGCGCACGTAGCCAACCGCACATCCGCTCTGGTTTTGTCGCCTATTCTAAAAATAGAAAAACCGCACTCCAACTGTAAGTTTGGGCTGTTAGGCTTTTGGTGTATGATGACACTCCCCACCCTGTCTTACCGGTATTTTTCATAATCACTTTTAGACATTTGTTGTTCTTAATTTGATCGAGAACTGCCCCAACCTCTCTCTGGTCGACATCCCAGATCTCTGATGTAATAGCGTCTAAGTGGGGTTCAATGCTAAGTCCCGTAGGTTTTACCTTCACTGGGTAATTAACACTTTATTGTATGGCAGGTGGAGCTAAAAGAAGCAGTACAGGAGTTGCCGGCGGGGCTATCTTCGCACATGTCGGAGGGCGGCGGCAACTTCAGCGTGGGACAACGGCAGCTCGTCTGTCTGGCGCGCGCCATCGTGCGCCGGAACAGACTGCTCGTGCTCGACGAGGCCACGGCCAACGTCGACCCGCAGTACGTACACGATAGCGCGCTCACATACAAAAATATGTTCTAAAGCATAATATTGTGATAAATGCTCATAATGTGGACATAATGGTAAAATAGAGTGAAGTAGTTTTAGTCCCTTTTGATCGAGTTACCTTAAACGCAAGATGCCAATGAAGGCGTTATACCTAAACATGAAATTTGTCTAAAAAGCTATTTGCCGTTAATGAGAGATGCCGATGAAGCAGTATGCCTGAAATGTGAAATGGACTTAATAGCAGATTGCTTAAAGTCAATGTCTACAAAGCACATTGCCTAATTGGTTAAATGCCTACAAATCAAATTGCCTAAGTGGTTAAATATCTACAAAACAAAATGCCTAAGTGGTTAAATGCCTACAAAACAATGTGCCTAAATTTGTGAAAAATTTTAAATGTGTTTGTGTGTACCTAAGATAGCATTTTGTGGATAGCTGATTATAAATTATATGTACATAATATTTAACATTTTGTAGTTGATACGTTGACCACATACACTACTCCTGGGGGCCTACTTTGAAAATCGAAGATAAAATCGAAGAAGTTACCAGTGATTTATCCCTTTCACTAAATTTAGTCAAGAATAACGATTGAAAGAGACACCGAGTGTAGTTAATTGTTAATTTTACACACTGTTGTGTTGTTGTGTAGGGTCAGGCATTAAGTCCGCTATTACATATTGTATGTATAATGTTGATAAATAAATAAATAAATAATAGCTGCGTGCCACAAAATTTGACGTTCGTCAATTTCCTTCAAAAATTATTGTGAGAGGTCAAATGAAAAAATAGAGCTCGGTCTTATATTTCACAATGAAATAGGCCTCCATATAGTCGGTAACTCTCTTCATGTAATTGACTTTTCTGTCATTACCAGCCTATGCACATATTAAATTTATAGCTTCTCAGTCATCTTGTATTTCAGGCAAACTGCTTCTCAGTCATCGTGTATTTCAGGCTATCTGCTTTTCAGTCATCTTGTGTTTAAGGCAAACTGCTTTATAGGTAATTTAAAATTAGGCAATCTGCTATTTAGTCAATTTCACATTTCAGGCATACTGCTTCATCGGCATCTCTCATTAAAGGCAAACAGCTTTTTAGACAAACTTCATGTTTAGGTATAACGCCTTCATTGGCATCTTGCGTTTAAGGTAACTCGATCAAAAGGGGTTTTAGTAGATTAGACCTGGAATGGATTACAATTAATGAACGGATGACGTTACTGCAAAATGTACAAAATAGCTGACAAAATTCGACACTTGTCATAACATTTTAAATATGTACAGTTCATAGTAAGTTAAAATGAGCTATATCCAAAACAGCTCGCTTCGCGCTGCATGGTTAAATCTCCAATTATTTATTTAACTAAAATCACTTTAAGATTAATCTAAATAATGATGTATTGTTACAGGACTGATGCTTTAATTCAAATGACAATAAGAAACAAATTCGCCGAGTGTACAGTACTTACAATTGCTCATCGATTACATACAGTAATGGACTCGGATAAGGTAACTGTTTATAATATTTTTATTAGATAAGTACGTAAATGAAAATGAAAATATATTTATTCATATAGGTTATTTAAATTAACATTTATAAACGTCAAAATCTACAAAATGTTAGCCAATTAACCTATAGCCAGTTCGCTGACGAAGTAGAGCCATGAGAAGAACTGCAAGAAACTCAGACCACTCTTTTTAATCGCCAGGTTATACAATTTTTTTTGTAAGTTACAATTTTAAGTAGCATGCAAAGTGACACAGGCAATACACTTAACTTTATAGGTGCGTAGTTACAGCTTTCTATGTTGTAAAAAAAAATTGTAAGTAAAATGTGTGCTTTACAGGCTGCCTCAATTTGCATATTGCTACAAAAGGTAAAGGCAATATGTAAACTGTGGTAAAACGTACGGAACTTATATACGTCCGCACCTTATCAAAGATTTGTATCATCATCATGTCAGCTTTTTGTCATCTTATGAGGTCGTCGATCGACCTTGTGAAAGATCTGCCCACACTGCGACTGCCCCAAAATTTGTATATACCAAGTTAAACTTTTAAATGTACACTAACGTTGCAGGTACTAGTAATGGATGCAGGTCGCATGGTGGAGTTCGATCACCCGCACATATTGCTGCAGAATCCAGAGGGTGTACTGCGCGGCATGGTCGACCAGACCGGACGCGCTACTGCCGAAACACTCGCTAGAGTTGCGCTAGAGGTAACTAACGTATATTTTATTATGATTTTTCTGACTTACGGTAAAGGATATCGTGTATACCTGGACTTAAAAGTCTGAAATTTGCTTAACTGCCTTGAGCTCACGTGGTCATTGTGCATGCTCTCTGTCTAAGAAGCCTTTGCCCTGCAGTGGGACAGTAACAGACTAGTATTACTATAATATTATGATATTACTATAATATTAGTATTATTATAATACTGTTTAAGTTTCATTATGTTCCTGAAAATTCATACGCTGAAGTGTATGTATTATTAAAAATGTAGGTTAATTATTTAGTACGGTGTAATGCATTCAAGATATGAACTTAAAAACGGAGTATCAAAATGAGTTTCTATGATATCAATTTTAATAAGTTTACCATTTTTATAGCTATGAAAATAACATGCGGGGGCATTCTTTTAATGTCTTTGTGTGTAACGTAAATATCGTGATCTCATTTTAGTAATGAAGTGACAATACTTGATACATTATAACACAATCTTAATCGCTTTGGGAATTGTATCTAAAAGAAACACTACCTACTATGAAATTAGGTCACTCAAACAAACAAACAAACAAACAAACGTTCAAACAAACGAAACTCTGCCGCTTTATATAATAGCATAGATGAGTTTTAGATTAGCATGAAGCTAAATGTTAGGTAATACTAGTTGGTTCAGAAAATAAATAATAATAAATGTTCGAAATCAATGAACTTCAATAAACTAATTAATCTAACACGGTATGTGACGGAAGGCATAGTTATAATAAAGCCGAAAACTTTAAACATCTTCCGCTACATTATTGACTCGACCCGACGTAAGTTTGGGAAATACCAACTTGGGAAATGTGTTGTTTACAAATTTAAAAGTGTTTTTTAGCAATATAAGACTAAGGAAAATAGTTAGATATATTTTTAACCAACATATCAGTAGGTTTAAACCGCTACTTAAGGCGCTGTAATTATTACGACGTATTTGTAGAATTGTAATGTTGTTCGCATTAGTGGAAAACTCACAACAATGTTGTGAACTTATTTATTTGTCTACGAACGTTACAAGGGGCCCATCTACAAGGAAGCCCAATGCTTGGAAAGAGAACAATGGCCTTTATGACGTGAGGTACTTCGTACATAAAAGATATTACTGCATTATTGATCTGATCATAATTATGTAGTAATCGTCAGCCTATAGTAATTTGTAGTGCAATAGTATAAACAAAATTTTAAAGTG
The DNA here is from genome assembly GCA_963082885.1 of Parascotia fuliginaria. Classification (NCBI taxonomy): domain Eukaryota; kingdom Metazoa; phylum Arthropoda; class Insecta; order Lepidoptera; family Erebidae; genus Parascotia; species Parascotia fuliginaria. Next base: position 12,410,606 of record OY720173.1, on the reverse strand, counting down.
ATATTCTACAAAATCCTAAATATTTTCTTAGCTCTTTTTATATTTTAGCAAATTAACAGTTATATATGTTTTGTTTGAAGGCTTACGAGAGAAAACAGGCATCAACGCAGCAAGCAACGGGCAGCTCCGATTGATACAAATAAATATAAGTTTAGGCTATGAATAAATAGTTCCTATAGTCGAGAATTGTACAAAGCGAATAGAAGAATCACGCTCTGCGTTGATTTAACACCATTGTGATTACTGACCAGTAAGTGAAACGTTTTTATAATTTGTAAAAATGTAATCAACACTTCTGTGAACAACGATTGTACACATGAGTGACGCGCATTCGTTCGCATGTATATATTAGAGTATTTCATGGTACTGACCATTCACACCGCACTCGTACTTTTTATAACGTAATTCCTGAACGAGGTATTTAATAATGTTTCTTAGTATTTTAACATTATTGAGTATAATTAGTAACATGAAACGTTTTTTACGATATTCACTTAAAACTAATTGGAACTATAACTTAATTACTGCCGCGCCGCTCGTTGCGTGTAGTACTTATTACATAATCGCGATGTTAATGTTAACAATAAGTATCTATAAACGTACGGCTCATATTGTTGCCAGTGGAGGTGTTGATTATTTGTCATAGAAATGTATTAAGTAGATATTTTTATAAATATTTTTAAGAAGATGTTATATAGAGCGTGACTTAGCTGGGATTTTATATAAACTACAAGTGAGATTTATTATTATTTTAGTTAATATCAAATTGCGTTCATGTGTTCACTCAAAGTGAATTTATTTATAAACAATTGAATTCAATGCCAAATGAAATCTCGAATACCATTATGTAAAATGAATAATTTGTAAAATTAAAGGTCCTTATGATGGATGTCCGAGCTTTTTAGATTATGTATGAGGTACATGCGATCAAACTTTGTACTTACCCCTAGTCGAAGTAGACATCGGTCAAGCGTAAAGCGCACGTAATGATGTACTTAAAAACCATATTGTGAATTGTTTGGATACTGTAAGTATCGTCAGAAATGTGCTTAATTGTGAAATCTTTATATTTTATGAATATCAAGTGGCCTTTATTCTTATTATGATTCTATTTTAAAATGTTATGAATATTGTGAAATTTATACACTCGTATTATACACTCAACGATTTAGCATATTCTAGGTAATAATATATTATATTAAGTATTTATACGAGTATATGTAATTCATTCACTTTCACCACTTCAGTGATGAGGTTAATTTTCACAAAAATTAAATTTTTGTGATGACTTCATAATGATTATCCAGAATATGTAAGGTCGGTAGGTATTATAAAACATACCTGTGTACGGTAATCTATTAAATAAATTACTATTATACCAGAGAATTGTTGCTAGTTGGTTTATAACAACAAAAATAAAACAATTTTTACATATCAATAGTATTTGTTTTATTTATGTACAAAATTCAAACTAAAATAAGGAATACTTTCTTATTTATGTTTATTTCTTTTTGAACCTTTCTAATAGGTTTTAATGAACAAAAAATGTTGACGGAATGTAATGAATAAACTATAATACTTAACTCGCTAAGCTTGGATAACTTAACTAAACACATTATGTAAAAAATACTCTTGTATTATAATAATATTTACATCAATAGTACTTACAACATGCCACATCCATAAATGTAAAAAAATAAGATCGTTAAAGAGTCGGCAGTGTACAAAACACCATACTTATCGCAAATAATTATCGTGTTTAGTCTTAACAGTGTTTTGGTTTGTCCACGGGTTTTATATACTACAGACTCTATTATGCGCCGCGCGTACATGATCATGGCCATGTACGCACGGCGCTTTAACAACACGCTTCGATATCACAGAACCCTGAATCGTTCATTCACAACACACCACACTCAGCTGTTTACAATCAACATAAATTACCACAATAATAAAGAAAGATAAATTAGATTTTCATTTTTTAAACTAAAAAATGTCGCTCGTCACACTAGCGCCAATCGCGACGTAACTAAACGCAGACTATCCGCACAATGAATGAAATAAAAGATACACATAAATAAACAGCAAGTAAAAAAAGATAAATAAAATAAATAGGCGTACAACCGCAAACTTAAAAAAGAATTGTCATGATAGATTTTCCCTTTGGCACAAGAGAAATAATTGATGAAATGAAACGTTTTAGTAATAGGACGAAAAACAAAGATACTGAGATCTTAGAAAACTGTATACAGGTTTCAATGGGCCTACGAGCTAGTTACCGAAATGTGATATTAGAATATTACAAATAGCTACAACTATTCACAGTCTTCGTACGTTGTCGGCGCGGGAGTGTCTCGCACTGCACTGTCGCACTGCGCGCCTACACGAGCGCAGTCAGGCTGCCCGAACGGGACGTCTTGCTCTCCTCGCCATCACATGGGTTTGGTTTCGACTGCAAACAAACATTACTGTTCAAATTACACACAATTACAAACGATCGTTAACTTTACGAAATAAAATTATAGAACTATGATTTAAATTAATGTCAAGTCTAGATATGAAATCACCGTTTTCTTCGCTTAAGTAATCGTGAGAAGTGACTAGGAATACCAGAGAACGGAAGTACTATGAATTCGTTTGCACAGTGTGCCTACTTATAGTTAAGATGTATTTAGACTGATAGAGATGATATTAAATATTTCTAAAGAATGAAATAAATCAACTATAATTAATTAGTAACCATTTTGCAACTTTATGAAATTGTGCATTGTTTAGAATATACAATAATAGTCATAAATTTTTAAGTTTCAAGTTGGGACTAATGATATCAGAGTCGTTGAGTGTCCATTATGTTAGTACAACCAGCAACAAAATACTGAACATTCTTGTTAATATACAGCATACATTATTTGAAAATAATGTATGTTAACAACGGGTTTTAATTGTGCTTCAAGCGTTTGCTAATATAATTATTTGGACGGAAATACCACTGCTGATCATGGATCTTCTCTCGAGTATTTTTACTTTCACCGATTCTGAGTTACTATAGTTCAACGGTTGTCCGTCACCTTTACTAAGTCGTCGGTACACCTCGTAGGGAGGCGTGCTCATACTTTGATTTTCAGGCCGTGGTCATCATTACAGATAATGCTATGTTTGCACCCAAAATGTTCAGTAGCTTTTGTTGCTTAGACGATTGTTAGTCATAGTACCATGCGGATGCTCACGACTAAATGTGCTCACTAACATCAGCGTGTCTCTGTGTTGAGTGCGGAGGGAGCGGTAGGGCGAGCCTCAGCGCGGTCCAGAAGGCTCGCTCGTGCACGTGGCGCCACGCGACTAGCTTAGTGCCGCGCAACGTACACACTAGACTCGATCCACCCTCTTTCGCTGAGCGCTTTAACTTTGGCAGGTCCTGAAAGGCAATGCAATCGATTAATATTTACCTATAAACTAGGTCAATACAAAGTGATGATCAAGTTCTTTAATTGACATGAGATTATCGATTATGTTTTTTTTGTGTATAAGACAATACTCTATCGTGTAATTGTCAATTTTGTAACAATAATTATTGAATTCCCTATTAAGTTTTTCGCCATGTGTTCGATAGTAATCGATTTAAAAGACTACTGAAAGTGATACTCAACATTAGTGGGTCCAGGATATGGGTTTGGGACAGGTGCTTGACTAGGCCGGGATAGGTTGGATTTGAGTTTGATAGGGCTTGACGAGGTAGGTTTTATCAAAGTTACAAGTACATAATTATTCCTTACCCCTCTCTGGATTCGCTACTGATACCCAACATGCCTTTACCACTGGCATGTAGCAGATTGCAAACTGCATCACTACTATAATTAATAACTACGTCGCTACTAATATTCATAATATAAAACCGTATAAACATGACTACTTAATTTTATTTGCTTTTCTAATATTATTTTAACCTTCACATATTTTGAATACGGAACTACCCATAGTTTACTTATGTTAACTAATACGAAGAATATATCCACGACAATATTGACTTTAAAAGACTTTTTATACCGATCGATACTTCTCGTCTCCATTATTACAAGTATTCTATGACGCAATACTTTTTATTCCTATTACATAGCTTAAACATAATTATTATTAATCTGGAAAACGAATGATAACGAAAACATGTGTAAATAAAATGCTATTGTGTTTATGTCTTAACATGACGTGGTGGTTACTCATACAATACTTAAAGTTTAGTAGAAACTACTTGGTATATATGTATTCTAACGAAAATATAATAGTGGGAAATATCATACGTAGAAGCCATCGTGATTGACGTTTGTATGGTGAAAAAATTGATATCTTACTAAAATTGATTATTATTTTTAGTTTATACATAATTAGGTATATATAGGTATGTAAATGTTGTAGTTGAGTAAAAGAGAAACTCTTTCGCGTGTGATGACACAACAGCGCATACAGGCAATAAAAAAATAGAACAGAAAATTTAACTAAAATATTTTATTTTAAAACAAATACTTAATATGTAGTGGCTGTGGTTTGCTAGGGTGTATTATATTGCGCAACTTTGCGGTCAATGACCCCAATCACTACCGCCAGTTTTTGTTATCAAGACCATTTCCCTTTCAGCCAATATTTACCTTACAATTTTGTAAATATTTGATAACGATTCCTCAATTCAAATAGTTTGTGGGAAAATGGAAACAATCCACACATATTTATATAACATATTTACTGTTTAATTCTAACAATAACTCCTTGGCTGATAGAATATAAATTAGATACACGTGCACAAGTAACCCTAATGATATAAATTACATGCACAATTCAGCCCTTTCTAATAAAGTTCAACGACCAATTACATGACAAGCTACGGACAAAACGCACTTAATGTGCCTTATATTAGACCTGTTTTCCTTAATCCTATGTTATAAAGAGCGCTGTTTTTTCTAACACTATTAAAACTAAACGTTAGAGTATAATAATAATTACAGACATAAGAGAAGCAATAAAAAACGCAATTAAGGTGCCGAATATTAGATCTGTTTTTCTTAAATGTGTGGCATAAAGTTGTGTCATTCTTTTAACAGAGCAAACGTATGAAAAAAATATAGAATATTGCAAGTACTAACCTGTAGTAATACAACAACGGGCGGTAACGGAAGCGCGCGCAGTTGTGTGAGTGCAGTGAGCAGTTGTTGAGGTGAATACTGCGCGGGGGACAGCACGGCCACTAAAGATCTACACCTAGAAGCTTCGCCCACCAGTTCACTATACCCTGTAGATAATATACATCTATACTTATTATATAAAGCGTAAGAGTTAGTGTGTTTGTTTGAACGCGTTAATCTCTGAAACTACTAGTCGGATTTGAAAAATTCTTTTTGTGTATGATAGCCCAGTTCTCGAGAAAGGTTATAGGCTATGTAACATCATGCTACTAGCGACGGGAGCAGAGCAGTAAAAAAAGACGCGAGTTAAACCAAATTTATTAAATGAGACTAAAGAACATCAATGCAATATAAAAAGGTTTTAATTACAAAACAGTTAAGGACAATATAGTTTTCTTTTTGAGATGTATAATTGATGTCTAAATGAAATCAATTATTATTTCACAGGTACTTTTTTAATGTCAGAAATTGCAATCGACGCACGCAAGTAACTTATTTCATATATTATGAAATAAGATTCTTGCGTCAGTCATACTTAAGTGTACAACTTTTGTGTCGTACTCTCATCTTAGGACTTCAAAAATATGTAGTTACAGTTATGTAGGCGGCTTGTGGTTAATTGGATAATTACTCCTTCGAAATCAGTTACGTATAAGTATGAAAAATCCTTCATGGAAACCAGTTACGTAGACGTGTAAAAAAGCCTTTAAGGAAACCAGTTACTAAACTCAGGTTTCTTTGACGCCCGAAGCGGTTGAAACACTAAGAAAAATATTGAAGTATACTTACAAGTATCGGGCTGTGTGGATAACAGCACGGCGTGCACCCTGTACTTATATTTGAGTGAGAGCGTCGGCAACAACGCGCCTCGCACTAACTCACCGTCGACCGCCGTCCAACACACTAACACGTCGAACTCCTTCTCTAGTACTGAAATTTATAATGTCTAGTGTTAATTTCAAATTTTATAACATTTTGAAAGTGAAACAGTTAATAATTTATGCTCTACTCTCTAATATGAGCTCAGGGGCACACTTTTTGATCCCACTGACTGCTTACCACCAGGCAGAGTAGAATCACTGTAGTAGGCTAATATAGAACAAAAATGTTTTCCTATTAGACGCTATATCTGAAAAAATTTCTTTCCACACAGTTCATCTGACTTGTAGATCTTTCGCCTCTCTGAAATCTCTACAATCCCACTCTCGCACTAGCACATAACGTCTATTTGATATAAACTTAAATGTTAACTACATAACAGGCGAGTCAAACTAAACTTCCGCAGAGGTGTTCGCAGGTTGGTGAAGGATTATGTTTTTATTTATACCACATTCCATTGTCACCGTTGGGCACCCGAGTTGAATCACTCTCAAATCTTACACACTTGTATAGCTGCCAAGCGTGGCAGTTATAGCAATAACCTCCAAACGTTAATGTTCGGGCCAGTCTTAGTCCCGTACTAAATGTCTTTCAGCTGAAATACTAATGATAAGTACTCACCTCTCGCTCTCGTAGCGGGTGGCTGTGCCCGTGCTCGAGCGTGTCTCGCAGCGAGCAACAGACGTGGAGTACATCGTCGATGTAGCGCGGCAGCCGACAACAATGCTAAAACACCCGCCGCCGCGCCTAATGCTAGTGCACGCCAAGGAACTTCGCTGCTACCGCACCATGAAGGGTCTGATGTACCCTCAGCGTCTACGGAACACGATAAAGTGACATTCAAATGTTCGTATGAATCGTTCGTTCGTTCGTTTGAAATGCTTAAATAATTAAAAAAAGCACTTTGTAATTTTAATTAAAAGTATGTTGTTTTTCAATCATAACTTTAAATCTAGTAGGCCGCGGTACTTTCGGTTTCGAACCGTTTTCGCGCTACAAGTAACAAATTCCAGGTTACAAGTAAACGCTTTTAAATGACATCTATAAAAATGAAACGAGCGAGTAATAAAATAATGATAATGTGATTAATGTTTGTTTTTGACGGGGCACGGCGATCGTGTTAATGCGCTCTAATTTAAAACACGATAAAAAAAAATCAGACTAATTTTTATTTATGATTTATTTATTACGAAGGTATCTAGGTATATTAAGGACTTGACGACAAGTAGCCGCACTTTGAATAATGCACAAATAGCACACACTTAATGAAGAAATGTCAATAACACGTGAATATAGCTACACCATCTCAGTCAATCTTAGAGAATGGCTTTTCGTAAGAATTTCATTTGAAAATTTGTGAGCTGCTTTCAGCTAAGATTCTACAAATCAAATTGATCGCAATATTCAGTTCCACGATAAATAACTTAAACGAAGTTCTAAGAAATGTCATGTTTATATTATTCTCGGAATGCAACTGGAGAACTGCGATTTCTCAATTATCATATTATAGTTACTTCATAATTGTTTTATAACTTATCCCAATATTTGATGGAGCGTTGGCGTCAGTAACGAGTTACTAAGTAAGAAATTAACCGAACAAATATTGCATCACGAATCTTGGATACCTGCGTCAAATTTAAGTGTTTGTCTGTGATTATATAAGTGCTTCCATAAGGTGATATGATTCGTACAAAGTACAAAAATAAAAACGTTTAATCAGACACTAGCAAAACTCAAAATTACAAAAGAAAAATTGCTGTATTTATTTCTAACAAGTCACAATCTATGTATCTTGCTGTCAGCTCTGAACTATCTTTAGGAACACTAGTCAATTAACAGTAGTAAATTTTATCAAGTTTATTAGATACATAAAATCTAATAAACTTTCTATAAAAAAAATATTTGAAATTGTTATAATTAGATTGCGTCGGAAAATAGCTACCTAATTTACCCACCCACTAGCAATATCTGTCCTAATCAATAAATCGAACGATGGCGGTGAAATCATCACTCGAAAAGTTTCCGGAAAATCATAGAACACAAGCGTCCTGTGATAACTGATAACACTGTCGCCATTACGATCGCTAATCCGGCGCGGCTGCTAAAAATGACGATGACAAAAACCTACCAAATATAGGTCGTATCGATGATCAAGAGATAGCCAATTATAAACGTAAATTACCATTCTCACTTCTATTAATAGCTACAATTCAGCAAAGCAATCATTAATGGATAAACAAAAACATGAATTAATATAAAATGCAATTTCCATATTCTAGGAATATAATACCGTCCAGATGTATAAGAAACTAATAACAAATCACAGTCTTAGCATTACTTTGATATTAAATATCAGGCATTCAATGAAACTTTATGAATCATTGATATGATATAAAAAACGATTTTGTAACGTAGGCAATGAAATGAATGAAACGTTGATATTAATACGAGTATAGATAATAGTACTTGTGAATATTAGAATCGATGTTATGTCTAGACTTTTGCAATGTCTAATGATTTGTATATCGGCCTACGTAGCATTGCACGGCACTAGTATGTATTGTAAACCATACCTACATTATTAAGCTTGTACCTATCCGAAGACATCCACTACTGAACATAGAAGTTTGGCAGTCATAGTCATCATGCTTGTAAATCGGATTCGTCATAGTAATAAAATAATTGAGTACGCAGGTTAACACTACTGCTCCTTACCATAGTTACGTCTAATTTTCTCAGTTGCCTCAAAGTTTAAAATATAACCACCCCATCTGGTTGTATAATTAGCTAAAGTTTACTTTAAAAATGCGCACACTTCACAAACATACAATACACAAAGGACACAAAGTGCTTTGAAATAGACTGTCGAAATATGTGACAATATCCCAACTCTTTCAGTCTGTGAGATTTGTAGGTACAAGGCGTCCAAGGATAAAAATATAATTGAGAAATACTTAGATCAATCCTTTGAGATTATGCTTGACATAATATATGGCTCGATAAAAAAAAAGCCACGCTATATTATTGAAAAACAATCAAACAGGGATAATTGGTCAAGAGACCGCGATCTGTATCCTTACTACATGGATAAATATAAATAAAGATAAAACAAAGTACTCACATTTATAGTGCACAGTGACGTAATTCTTGGACACTACGTTGTTGCTATGCACGAGGCACACGTACGTGCCGTAGTCCTGCGCGGACACGCGCTCCACCGTCAAGTAGGACCCGATGATGTCCTCCACATCCTCACTGCAATACATTATTCAGTTATACTTCCTTACTGCCACAGGAAACTATCTAAATATGGCCAACGAGTATACCTATAAAGGATATTAATTAATGGTGACGCAATAAAATTGTTTCGTGAATATCTAGTAAACACGTCAATGGTTTAAATTGTTTGAGGAAAAGTTTATAAACTGACTTATTGACCCATTGTGAATCCTATTAATGAATATGAATGAACTCATTGGGACACTGATACGGAGATTTTTTTTTACTAGCTGCGCCCTGCGGCTTTGCCCGCGCGAAAATTGATATGTGTTTAATTAATATAACTCGGGAATCAGAGCGCGATTTTCGGGATAAAAAGTAGCCTATTTCCCGAAACCAAATCTATCTACATACCAATTTTCATCTAAATCGGTTTAGCGTTTTAAATTTAATATGGTGGTTATTCTTAAACTTTCTTAATCACCGCGCAATTTTCTTAGTTTTTCTTTTATAAGAACCTTCTCCTGACAATAACAAACACAACAAAAAAAGAATTAACGAAATTGATCTAGGCGTTCACGCGTAATGCCATGACCAAGGGAAATAGGGTTTCATTTTTATATGTATAGATAACAACTCTTCATGCATACATATATAATGGCGAACATAATGCCACTGGCATTCCCTACGGCAATATAAGAATGGACAAAGTTGCAATACTACTATACTATACTGAAGATAGTTTTGTTCGATCAAAAACAATACTACGTAAATGTATAATTACTAAATCCAACCTACATATAAATGGACCGTATTTAATTTAAAAGGTTTAAAATTTACATTACATAGATTGAGTAATTATAAGTAACACACAATTATTGAGATAGAATAATCGACCGAAATTTCAGAATAAAAGGCGAATTAAATTGAAAGTCTGGGGCGATTATTTGATGAACGTAGATTTCTGTCCAGAATCCAACAAATATTAGAAACAGTTAAATAATTGGGAAGTGAAGAAGAACTGCCGATAGCGAAGAGCAATCAAGGCGCCCAGGTAATAATATATGTAGCTAATATTGATAGAGTTCTTGATGAGGTGGAAAGACATTCCAGGTGAAATCGTGAACAATTTGGTGCATACGTAAAAGAAGAGGACATACCCGTTATTAATTTTGAAAAAAAAAGAGTAGTTACCTAGAACAGTATTATAAATTTTTCAGTGTTTTTCTTTTGGTCGTATTTGCCATTCAGAATTGCCTAATATAAAAAAAAATAATAAAATAAATAAAAATGTTTATTTCAGTAATCTTATTAAAAATAAATTGCTGAGACTTCCCAGTGAATAATCACAAGATACTCGTGTTGGGAATGACCCGCTGCTTCCCTTAAGAATACAGTTAGATTACAAAAATAGTGGTGCATGTGTGTGTGTTTGTATGTGTGTTATGTGTGTGCGTGTTTGTGTGTACGTGTTTTTGTGTGCGTGTTTGTGTGTGCGTGTTTGTGTGTGCGTGTTTGTGTGTGCATGTTTGTGTGTGCGTGTTTGTGCTAATTCATTTTAACTTAAAAAACAATTGACGATTATAACTGAAAACAATCGTTAGCATAAACTGTAAGCAAGAACATAATATTTAATTACCTAAGATAAACAACAATAACCTAACCTTAACTGTTTCTACGCTACTTATAACAAAAAAGTTGAAGGCCATTATATTGTTTTAAAAAAAAAAATTATTAGAAAAATCAATATTTCTACAGGTCCAAAACAATAAAACAAAATCATTTGGTATTAAACGTTTACGGCTATAGGTGTCTTAGGCTGCTATTAGACTATCATAGAAATATGATCAAAGGTGTGTAAGTCATTTTTAAATGAAGAACATATGACGGTATAATAACTACATGTGATTTGATTATCTATGATCATAGTTTGAGAGTCGTCGAACTATGATCATAGAATTTGACAGATATGAAATCATATATACATATATGATAATGTAATACCGGCCTTACTGAGATTCAGTAACCCGCTGCACAAAAGCAGATTCCTTTATTAAAACATTACTAAGAAAACTAAGTAGAACATGTGACATATAAACAATTATATGCATAAATAAATAAATATCTTTGTCTCACCGGGTGGTCTTGATTTCAGTCTGTGTGGGTAGTAAGTCTCCTTCGGTGTTGTTAGGCCACAATTTTCGCCACCGGAGATCGCTGCGTGCGTCCGCCAAATATGACCGTCCTGTACAATATCAAATGATTAAGTAAATATTGATAATTATTATATTTATATATTGTATCTATCTATGGAGATCTCTATGTATGTTGAAACTTGCTAGACCAGAGGTAGATCACGTTCACGTTGGGTCTAGAAAGCAAACGTAATAAAAGGTCATCCAAGTAAATCTTAGAACTCCGGTTTAAATTTATCGATTTCTAAATGAAAACTAAAACATTTGCAGTTTACTAATATTGAAAGTTATCAAGCCTTTATTACTTATCAAAAAATTGTTTTAATATATTCAAAAGCGTAATTTTGTAAAACAAAGAGATTCAAATAGAGTAACATTATTAGCTAATTTTGTTTCAATAAATGGATTTTGAATTTTACTACGAACACCACTTCAAATAATTGATTCTGATCCGCTAAAGATACCCAACGACATATAAGGCTAGACAAAGAAGTTTAAAGAAACTGAGTCAAGTCAAATATCTTAAGACCTAATAATAATACACATCATGCAATTAGGTACGATGTTTTAAAATAAAGCTATTTTTTTATTCTTACAAGTAATTCTGTCACGATGCATGTTGGAAAAATGTTGTCTAGTACAATATAAATTACGACAAATCAATATTTGAACCAGTTTAACTTCTTTTAACCTGTTATTAAATTTTACAATGGAACAGGCTTCGTCACACGGTTCCACTGCCACCCTCCTGATTCCGTCCTACTGTAGAGTAAAGAACCCCTTGTCATACAGAGAAGGTAAGAGCATTATTAACCTACTTGCCCAAGCCGGCTTAGAAATTTCAAACTATGAACACATATTACTATTTCATCTCTTTTTTAAATTGATACTTGGTCTAATTTCGGAATCAATATTTCCGTATTTTCGGCAAGTATGATACCTCATGATCTTTAGGTATTAATTTATTTGGTAGACGTCTACTTTTGCACGCAAACTTCTTAAGTATTGACAAGTTTTTGCTGTAATCACTACCTCATATGATACCTCATTTTACTAAATGTATTGTAAAGTAATATTACACACTTTAATCACTTTATGACTGCCTCAAGAAGCCAATAAAATACCACTGAAGTTGGAGCAAGAAACTATTGAAAACTTCCCCGATCCGCTCTATGTATTTACTCTGATATTATGTTCGTAAGTATAATATATGTTTTCAATAATGTAGGTTTCTAAGATGTGGGTGTACTTACCGATGAGTGCTTCGCAGTACATTCGCAAGCCTCCCCCCTCCTCCACCCATTGATCTTTCGAAATGAACATTGTTCTCGGCGCATCCGTCGGTTTTTCTGTGAAGAGAAACAATAGTTTAGCCGATATTTTTCCTTATTCCTTAAAAATAATTGTTTTTCATCATAACAGCTGGATAAGTATTAGAACTATTACATAAACAAATAAATTTATTGATTTGTTGCCTACATGACTTATCTGGGTAATTACGAATAATAACTCGACATTGCTATTAAACTTTTGCAAAATGAAAGTCATTTGGTTAAAATTATGGGGACATTTAACTGTAAAATATTCAGTTCGGTTTTGACCACCGTGAATTTATTAACTGCAGATACGGCACAATGAATAAGCCTAACTTCTTCCGTGGAAGGTTGTTTGGGGTGTTAAGCATTTCAGCGTCATCGTGAAGATCTGAAGCATCTTTAAGTCCACAGTATGCTTACACAATTTTATATCGAGGCTTATGGTTATGAATACTTGGAATGGGAGTATACCAAACCCCTAACCTCTAATAAAAGATCTGATAAAATATTAATGTCATCGCCTATCGACAGTTTCAACGAGAACTTATGACAGATACCGTATTTTATCGAAATTGCTCATGCAATTAAAGATGAAAAGTATCGATAATAAATAACAGAATTGCTTACATCACTTGAGTCATGAATACTCACGATAAATAATAGAAAATAATAATATAAACACAGTTAAATATCCATCTTGGGTCAGGTTAGTCAGGTATGTTTAAAACGGCTGAATGACTGAAATAACAGTTAAGGTTATGTGCCCAGTCGTTATTTTAATAACCGTACGTACATTAGCATCAGGAAGATTTATTTTCGCTTAGGTAAAGTGTTTGGATGGCTGTTCATACGTATTTACCACCATACTATAATAAAATTGTGATTATTAATATAAACATCATGTATAAGCATTTACGGCACAAATATAAAAGCTAGACTTCCCGCACTCATGGAGCTGCATGATTTGTGATTGATTTTCTTTTTGAAGAAACCATACAATTTATAATAAACTTTCTTATTCAATATCCTAGTCAATTTAAGTAGCTATTCTGAAATCCTATTAGGGTAAATTATAAATGCTTTTAAGAGTGACTAACTAAAGACATCCTGCTTGTCATTAGACGTCGAGAGAGCTTGTTAAATGATTTGTGATTTTATTTCTGAAATAGAACGGCTTATTTTCCTTGACTTCATTAAAAATTGACGTCTATTCTGAGACATTTACAAGTTTTTTTAAGTTGCAAAGTACACCGTTAAAACGAAAGCTTCAGTGACTGTTGCTGTAGCTGAAATCGCATCAGAGTATAGTTCTTCATCAAGGCATTAATACCCTTCTTAATGTTATATTTGTCAGTCACATTAGATTAGAGTACTAAAAATAACATCGGGAGAACCTTAAATCTGTTTAACACTAAACTTGAGACACTAATGATATTAAAATAGATATATAAACTGTTAGCGCAGTTATTTGACCGACGCGACTGCCGTTTCTGTGATATGCGCATTTACAAAACTGAACAGGCAGTAGGTTGGAAGCTGAAAAAGCATTCCCGAAAAATTTATGAGATATTTTTTATTTTTTATTACCGGCAGTGCGAGTAGACGAGCAAACACCTCATCTGATGGTAACCGGTAACTGTCGCTCATGGAAGACTCAGAGTATCTGGCATTTCTCCTGTTAATGTCAAGAATTCTGCGAAGCCACTGCCTACCGAGAAAGGAGTGGGGGTATGTGTGAGGATAGAGGGACGTGAGGAAAAAAGGGGCAAAATTGGGCTTCCGGTACTTTTACTTACGCAATAGTATGGATACTACTACTCTTACGACGATCTTCTGTGAGAGGGTAGTACTTCTCCGGTCGATCCGGCCTATTCATACTGAAACCAGTGAGGATCTACTACCGATAATGTCTGATTATGATTTCTTACCTAGTATGTTGAGTCTCACAGTATGTGTTTCCGTATGAGTCTCGTTGCTGAGCCGGCAGGTATAGTTCCCGGAGTCAGCCCTCGATGCCCGCCGCGTGTACAAGGTCTGGTTGGCAGCTTCAGGATACAGGATGAAGTTCGACACCCCAGCAGACCAGGGATATGACACGCCATCTTTAAACCTTCAAAGAAATTGATCCGTTAACATCTAACACATCTCAGTAAACAAACTGTTCTGATGTAGAGAGTGCGACACAGGCCGCATACCGAGCTCGCCAATTTAAGCAACAACCAACATACTGATGAATGTCTCAAAAAAGGAGACAGATTGCAGTAAATAAGAGAACCAAAAACATCTGAGCATCTGACACATTACAACTTGCCGTCGATGTCATCACTCATCAGCACTGCATAACTAGGTATTTAATTAAATTTTAAGGTTAATGGACAAAGAACTTATAAAGAACAACCCTAGCTTTAGATACATTTGCGACTTTAGGAACTTTCCCCCAGGAAACAAGTTACAAAGTTGTTAATTATTTTCAACCGCAAAGAAATAAGTATGCAATTGATAAACTGCTTGCAAACGCAGAAAAGTTACGTGTTTATGAGTTATGGAAACTTTACCACATATTCAACAAGAAAACGGCATCTCAAAATTGACTTGCGTCTCATCGTCTGTGGCAGATGTTAAAATCCGTGACATGTGTTTAGGTTTAGTGACGTGCACGTCATTTCAGCTGAATAAATTATTTATTTACACTATTTACACAATGTGATACGAGTAAGAAGGTTTTGGCAAATAAAAATAATAAATTCTGGTATCGTGAGAATCGAGATAAGATTTAGGATATTAAACTAACTTTGTAGTGTGACATACTCAAGATTATAACAGGAAAATGTTTTTTTTAGGGTAGCAAATAGTCATAATTCTATACCTACAGGATCATTTTAGTCGCCCGCTTTGTAACGCAAGCAAGTTGACATTATACCTAATTACTGCTTTCGTCGTTTTCCAAGGGTTCAGTATGTAGGTACGCCAATACGGAAAATGCAGATTTATTCGAACAATAACTTTCCAGTGAAGTTTGAGTAGGTACGGAATTTTGAGCCACATTAGCCTACCACCGTCCATAGAATCGAGTATAATCCGTAAAGGAAAAACCACACATCAAGTTTTTTATCGGTGAAACGATACGTTATAGTAAAGCAGGAAATAATAGGATTCTGTGAAATGATCGTTTTGTGAGATATATACGTTAATGCTTGCAGCCATTGTCATTGAGTGACGAGATCAACCGTCGTGTCTATGCGCGGGAAATAATTCCCAGTACACATTAATAGTGTCATTCCGCCACGGAGTGGCCTGGTGGCGTAATGGAACTGTCGATGACAGCAAAGTGATTCTGTGAAGTAATGCATCGTGTTCGCTAGCAAACTATTTTCTAATATTGCGCAAATTGATATCTAATGTCATACGTAATATATAATCATCTAGACTCTATCATCTATGGCAATCTTAAAATATTTAGAATCACAATTCGCGCTAAGACAAAATCAAACAGCTGTAATTTGTTCAGCGAATCGGGCTTAAGCAAACAAAACGTCGCACGGAGCTACCGATTCCCGCGAACAGTAAAATTTTGCGAGAGCCGTTTTTGAATAGTCTGAAAGGAAAACAAACATTTAAGCGATGTTTCATCACAAGGCCACGTTGGGATTGTTTCTAAGAAACCGCGAGGTATAATCTGGTGAATATCTTATTTATGCATAACATAGAATACTATGGAGTGCATTAGGTACTTGTCTCGTACCGAGAAGTATAGCTAGCACTCGCAACTATCTGAATATCATTATCTTAATCCCCTTGTTTCAGCTAGAACGGTGTTTTCTTTACTTGCGCAAAGCAAATATTATAAAGCTAGCCGAGGTCTGCTCCGACGTGTCGTACATAGCTATTATTTGCACTAGAGTCATGACAATTTCCAAGAAAATATATCAAGAGCATATGTTTACAATCTTCATTCCACTTTCCAGTGTCCCTGGGAAACCGATGCGAATATTTTTAACTTTTTTCGAAGTAATGACTCACGCAAAGCACGCATTAAAAATATTCTAATGAGATACGGATTTATTATTGAATTGAATGGATGGTATTAATGGTACGGGATTTTAAGTGAAACGCGTTCAAAGTCGTAGACCGCTTTAGACAAGGCGAAGATTTGATTACATTACTGAGGAACTGCAGTAAGTACGTATACATACATCCATTCACGAGGAGTGCGTAAGTAAATTACGCCCATTCACGTTTGATTAAGTAAATAAAATTTAATTGGTTGATTATATTTGAAACAGAATTCTCGTGCGTGCGATTCACTTAATGGTTATACAGTACGCCTTCGACAGAACTCGGTGCCGGTCTTGTAGCACGACAACTAGAGCCTGACAATATGCCGTCCATCCATCTGTAAGTCGTTTTGTTTTGTTCATATTACCCACAGCAACATGTAAGTAATTCGTACTATTCCACATAAAACAACAAGAGGCAAATGTAATGATACTCATTACGGCATTACAAGCGATACTGACAGAGATAATTTAATTTAATTAGTTACAAGGGTCGACAAAAAGCGTAACCTTTTTTATTTATTAAGCCGTTTAGCGAGATGGGCCGTGGACTAATGCGGTGGGTAATAATAGCTGGTTCAAGATAGAACTACAAGAATGGAGATATTTCATTACAATCAACTTAGTGCCATCTGTTCGACGTAATTTACAGGGTGTTTCAAAACGACCCAACAATTTTGAAGTTAATGAGACGCAAAATTAGCGAGATCGATTCTTACATTTTTATTTGCCGCCATGACTTAAATGGGAACAAAGCAACGTTTGGTTTGCGCGTATTTCGAAAACAATTGATCTCTCATTCGCGTTCGTCGCCTATTTCGAATTAATTATGAATTGCGCCAAATTGGAGAAATTTATTTAGGCATTCAATGCTACTAGAAACACTAGGCGACACACTCAACAACTTCTTCGAAAAGTGTTTCTTGTCTTTAAAAAGAAAAATTTCATTCTTTATATGCATTTTGGTATCTGGTAAATTATGGTATTTATATAATTTGGTATCTGGCTATTGGCAAATAATTCCTGTAAGCATTTTTTATAACTACGGTCGAAATAGTTAGGTCGTTTTGAAACAGCCTGTATTATTAAATGTATTATAGAAGGTATCCGTTACATTAAATATCGTCTGTCGTGTAGCAGGAAAATGGTTTAAAGGTCCGAATAAAAAGAAATCCCCGATGAGGTCATCCTCTGGAGCGCGTTGTCGGCCCCTCCTGTAAAAAGCATCGAATATTTCCGAAATAACGCGAACCGGTCTTTGACCGTGTGTTGGCCTCACCGCTCACCACAAGTTATTCGCGTGCAGCCTCCTTGCGAACACAGGATACATCTGTTCTTATCTACCTATAGCTATACATGTAGACACAATTAATGTAGGTATTCTGATTTGGCGTGCCAGGCAAATGTTTCTTGAATGCACAGAGAATACCTACGTCAAATAGATACTCACCAATATGTTTATTAAACATGAGCAGAGAGCTCTTTTATTTCAAAAAGCGTTGCCAATAGTCGTAATGGAAATATATAGGTACTTACTTGAATAAACGTTAAAGTTATGCAAAGATTTGGCGCTAATGGGTCTCACTGGATACGATGTATTCTTTATACTATTTTAATCACTCTACCTGCAGAATGGAGGGTTTTGCTCAGCAGAGAGAGAGCCAAATCTAGAATAAAATTGCTACATCGTATTATTATTTGTTATAAAAGCGAGGTCTAATAATAACTTATATAATACTATATTTAGCTAAATATCACTAAGTGTCGAGATCCTTCTACTGAGTATTGCTAGTGCTGTGTTCATATAGCTAGTGATATAATATCTTCTTACTTCAATGCACGATCTCAGTTTCGGCAATAAGAAAAACTTTGTATTTGGCTTTCAGTCGCTCTCGTCGTCGCTACTTTGTTACAAAGAGGTCTAAATAAAACCCTGAACGTTGCTTCATTATTTGAAACATGTTGATGTTCGCATAATGTGTATATGATAGAGATTTTTTTTTTTTTTTGTTATAGTATAGCCTACCAAAGTGACTCCACCCCGCCTGATGGTAAGCAGTCAGTGGAATCCAGAAGTGGCGGCCACTATACCAAAAGCTACCGTTTTAAACTGCTAAGATAACTTAATTAAACTTTAAGATAGCTTAATTAAAGAGAGCTTTCCTCTTGTAAAATACACAACTGTAAATGTTGCCAAGAACATAATTAAACATCCATTTCCACGTATTAAGGTTATAATGTCCTTTTATTTATTCGCATGTAAATAATTTCTAAATGAAAGCTACCATTTCGCTGTTTATTAAATTTATATTTTATACACAGGGAACTGGATAATGTCGTTCAACAAGTAATTTAAATTTCGATACCCTGATAAAAATAAATAAGAAAGCAATGAGTTTATTTCACTCTGCACTCACTGAGCATTATTGTGTTGACTTAAGAACATAGAGGGAGTAAATTTCTAATTTAGTTCAATTGTAAGTAGTGTTTAAAAACTACATTTGAACACAATAAACTATTGAAAATTTACGGAAAAGACCACGACAGGCGTGGTCTTTTCGAAACAAAAATACTAGAAAATAGGTTGTAACTCAAAATGATTCTGACCCTGAAGTACCTAGTAGGTAGTACAGGTATCCTGAAAACTCAATTGATATGAACGTTGGTGGACATTATGTGTAAATAATCTTAAAGCGAAAGTTAAAGCGTTCTTAGTACGAGGCAAAAACAATGTATGTTTACAAGAAACACGGTACTGTGTTTAATGTATTTAAGTAAAATCTATTTCAAAATAAAATACAAACAGATTTACAATTTTTCTTCGATACGATTTTTGTGCTAACATAATGGATATATTTACCGTATGAGTAAACTAAGTAACTAAGGTTTAAGTTTAAAGATTGTTGTGTAGGGACTAGAGAGGTATAATTAGGTAAATTGAATATACACAGGACATATATATTCTATAAGTTTAATATTGAATAATCCCATACCTAAATCACACATTTATGCTACATTAATTTCGAGTTTTCAAGTCTGCGCTACATGTGCTTAGTACACATTCAGTCGCCTATGAAAGTATATTCATACATAATCCCCCGCAGTCAATTTCGTTGCAAGGTCCAAGACGGTAGTAGCTTTAACAGTCCCTAAAAACTCCCAAATGTCATAGCTCGTATGAGTTCATCACTGTTAATACTGGCTTACAGGAGTCATAGTGATAGGCTACCTACGCACATTCGATTGCCCCGTTAATCCACTGTTACTTAAATAGACAGCACTTATTCTGCATCACACCCTTTTAAAATAAATTATAAAGGAGATTAAAATTACTGTTAATTAACAAGAATCGATTGTCATTTAGTTATGACAACGTCATTAATTTTATTAGGAGTAATCTAATGTGGGATCGGTTGCCAGAATTTAACAGTTTAACCACAAAATATCCATTCACGATTCCGAGTAGCAACGTCAGTTTTATGCTTCATTAGTGATTTAAGGCTAATATCAAAAGGATAATATAAAATTAGTTACATGTATATAGCTATTCATAAGATGGCTTAAGAAGTGTCGGCCATACAATGGCGAGATGGGCGGATGATATCATAGCTATCACGGGCCGGGCATTAACAAGAGCGTGGAGTTTAGCACAAACTAAGAGAAATCGAGACCTATCAGTGAGTAAGTTCGGTGATAAAGCTAACAAATAACAATAATACAATTAATCTTAAAACAAAGATACTCGAGTGTGCCAATGTTAAAAAACCTATTTATAGTTTTCCTTCCGAAGGGCACCTTAATAAAATCCACCAGATGTAAGAAAAACTACAAATGTTTATGCTAAATTAAAAAAAAATACGTACATACTAACCATTCATGTTGATCCAACCCATTCATGCTGAAACCAGCGTGGATCTACTACCACTTACAACTACACTTACACTTACAATAATCTATATATTATAATATAAAAGCGAAAGGTCCCTCACATAATCACTCACTCACTTATGACGTCTTAGTCTCAAATTATGCATTATTAGATTTTGCGAAATCCGAACCCTAAAGGGGCGAAAAGGGGGTAATTGAGGACAATGATAACACAATCATTGCATTGAATAAGTAAAATCCATCGCTCATACGATCATTACAGTACCTACCCACTTTTGTTTCGCTACGGCGAGCATGGATACTTTATTTGTATACCCCAGTCCGATCCTAAGACCAAACAACCACTTAAAAAATTGATTCTGCTGCAAGTTTTTATTCTTACAGTATTAGAAAATTATTATATAATTTAGGAAAATTATCATAACGATTAAGAAAGGAGATGATAATCATCTGCTGCATTTTCTGTCTGCGAACTTTCAAAAGCCTTTGATTGTATCGAACACAATGCGCTTCTACGAAAACTGAGTCATTATGGTATCAGGGATGCTGCACTCAATCTAGTTGCCACTTACTTAAGCGATAGAGTACAATATATTGATATAAACGGAAATAGGTCTACCGGATTATCTGTAACTGTGGGCGTGCCACAGGGTATTTTAGACCCTTTTCTTTTTCTGATTTATATCAATGATTTTCTATTCCTTGTTTAGAATTTTTGCGACATTGTACTGTTCGCTGATGATACATTACTTTTATTGAAAGTGGATCATACGGAACCGAACATTGACAACGTGAATAGGTCACTAGTGAAAGTTCTAGACTGGTTTTGTGCGAATAACCTACTGCCTAATTCAAAGAAAACTAAATGTGTTAAGTTTACTATGCCCAATACTAAGAGTATAGCTATAAACATAAGTTTAAATAACAAAACTTTAAGCTTTGTTGAGTCCAAAGTTTTTTGGGTTTAACTTAAGATAACAAGCTTCAATGGGGTACCCAATTATCGTGTCTTGCTGGGTAATTAAATTAGTACCGCAGCCTTTGCGATAAGAAAGGTAAGACAGTTTACCGACATAAAAACAGCCAGACTTGTCTATTTTAGCTATTTCCATAGCGTATATGCACGCACGCACACACACACACAAACACACACACACACACACACACACACACACACACACGCGCGCACACACACACAATTATCATACTTTATACATGCATTGAATAAAACTTTTTCTCCACATATTTGTGAAAATTCCATGTTTCTATTGTTTACTAAATAATTATAGAAATAAAACGTCAAATTGTATTCCTTAAAAAGTGGGTGAGGTCCTGGTGATCTGTAATACAGGTACTAACCTACATCAGACACCAGCTCCTCACAAAACATATTTGTAACATACACCAATCACAAACTATTACAAAATGTATGAAAAATTGTACCCAAACTTGTAACTGATTGTATTGTGAGGAGAAATAAAGATTATTATTATTATTATTATTATTATATATAGTATACTGCTCTGGGGCAAGGCTGCGGATATTGAATCAATATTTATAATTCAAGAACAAGCAGTGCAATCTATTTACAATACACACATACAATTTGGGCCCTAGGGCTTCAATAAAAGAGATAATTAAAGAAATAGATATTCTGACGGTGGCATCTCAGTGTATTTTCGCTAACATTATGTTGATCAAGAAAAATATACACTTGTATTTCAGAAACTGCGACATGCACTCTGTGAATACTCGGAGGTAAACATAAATTAGTTGTTACATATAACTGTCTACATAAAGTAATCTCATTTACGGGTCTTGGTGTATGCTTCTATAACAAATTACCAATTGACATTATGAATCTACCCTTACAAAAATTCAATGAAATTGTTAAACACCTTATCCAAAAGGATTACTATACTATTAATGTTTATTTAAATGATAAAACAGCATGGTTATAGTTGCTCGTGTAATGCTAGATTAATGGTATATTGATTATAATTAATGTAATTATGTTGACTATTGTAAGTAAAAGCTTTTGCTGTGAAGTGGATGCATTTCATGATCATGGTCTTGTAAGGCTTACTACATTTTATTAAGGGTTCTTTACCACACATGCCCTGCATTGTCATGCTTACTAAAATGTCATTGCTTGTGGTGTCGTATTGGCCGGGTCATCACCTTCCCTCTAATATGGCAAACGTGATGATGGCTGGTCCATGCGCCATGCTCGTGAACGCGTGCTACTTGGGATGACTGGTCAATATTGGCATAGCATACATCTAATACTAAATCCATTATTACCTTGTCATTCAATATGACCGAGAGGTGCATTTACCATCTTAATTAAAATAAGTAGTCAAATTATCATATCTACTAGATGAAACTAAATAATTGAAATCCTCTCTTCTTTTCTTTTTTTAATCTTGGTAATTATATTAGTTGGTTAATTTGTAATAATTACTTTGTATGGTTTTTTGGTTGCGTTGAGTGTTAACATTGTAACTTATAAAAAAAAAACTGTAATTATCTGGCGATTGAAAAGAGTGGTTACAGTTTCATGCCATTTCTTTTCACGACTGTACCTTGTCAGCGAACTGACTGTAGGTTAATTGGCTGACGTTATGTAATTTTGACTTTCATAAGCATTACACTTTATGATAAAAATGAAACAAACGCTTTGAGTTTGAATTTATAGTTTCGAGTGTAATAGTGTATCTAAATTACTAGAAAATACTTTTTTTAATATTTAAAAACTATTAATAAGTGGGAAAATAGAAGTCCCGAGTTTGTTTGAAAATTCGTCAGTTTTAATGGTAGCGGGTGAATAGATTTAAATGGGATTTGCCGAAAGGGCGGATTATATTGATATTTATTACTTATACGATGTACGAAGATTGCCGTAATGCAGATCAGGCCGACAATATTCTCATAGAGGCATACATCTTAATTTTCACGCGAACGAAGTCGCGGGAACAGCTAGTGCAGAATATATATGTAGAAGATACAAGCACAAAATAAATATATAAAATAATCAAAACACGTTTGTGTATGGAGAATTCGAGTAAATTTATCACGATAATTAAAATACTGACTCGTAGAAGTTGAGGTCATACTTTTGAGTTAATTTAGAAGGCTAGCTCGGGATTCATAAAATTTGTCACGAGCAGACCTGAATAAATGGAATATAGGTAATATAGGACATGGCAAAATAAGTAAGTGGGTAAAATCATTAAAATATGCAAGTAGGTACTCCAATAACTTAAAATTGATGCGGTGTTATCTAAGATTTTGTTTTTGTCGCCTTTACCACAATTAACCTGAATTATTTTTAAATTGCAGCAATACATTTCTATAAAAAATAAAAGATATATTGCTTCCAAATTACAGACAAGAAAGAAGCTTTTGGTTCCAAATTACATTATAGCGTTGTTGGCTTTAATTTTTATACTTATAATGCCTATCTATCTATATTGATAAAGGGAAATCCCAAATCCTTTGACACAGAGACCGAAGCATCAAGTGACGTCATGTTTACTTTAAATGATACCACTTCAAGAGACTATAAGCGAATGCTCATTGTTATTTATAAAATTAATCCGGTTTTTTGTGGGAGCGATCACGTCACTGTAACTGGCCGATGATCAAAATCAAGGAGTAAGTAGGTATAAAATAGTTAAGTAATTGTTTATATGAGGGTGAACGAACTGCTCGCTATTTTTACAACCACAGATTAACGAGGATTCCAATAGAATCGTATCATGTAAAAGCTCATTATAGTGAGGAACATAGTAATTTAGAGTTGTAAAATATAAGTATTAGTAATGGGCGCGCAGCAAAAAGCGACCGCTTCATATACTTAGATACTTTCATCTTATATCTAGGACAGTTCCCAATTTGTTTTGTCTACTTAAAGATCAATATAATTACTTAATCAACTTCAAAACAATCGAAACTATAATATCAAAATGAATAACTTTTAAATAGCATGACTCACATCACGCTAATGTAATCGAATTACTAATCAATGAATGAAGGAATATTAACTTATAATTAATGGCGTATATGGTTTGTATACCAGTATAATAATAAAATTATAAACATAATAATTTGTGGTATTTGTAAAGGGCAAACTAGTTTCCCACAATGTTCTTGTCATCGCTGGATGATGATACGATTACCGACTTCTATATAGAGGACAAAGAGAGGCGGCTAATGAGAGGGGCGCGTTGCAACAATTCTTGGAAGTAATTAGGGCTAGCAGTGGCTGGTCTCGCCGCGTCGCGCCGCACTGACATCTCCTGCAAGCTCCAGGCGATGTGATGGCGAGGCACACGCACCTCGGCGCGCCGTGTCTATACGTGGTTAAACCCTTTGTTGGCCGAGCCATTCGCATGCTGATCGTTTCTGTGAAACAACCGTAATTATACTTCTCTTGCGAACGGTTGACACAAACACACACACACACACACACACACGCGCGCGCGCCGGTCGTGTAATGACGTCGCTCCCTTGCATTACACTGTAATCGCACGTCTGCCCCGTCACGCACCGATGACAATAATAATAATCGCTATATGTTGTGGGAAATGAAAAGTAACATTCCACTACTGTATATTATAAAGTGTAAACATATTGATACTTTACGTGCATCTACACCGTCGAGAAAATCGCTATACAAGTTTCTAGGAAATGCTTTGAATAGAAGTAGACTTCGAAATCAATACAAACATTGTTTAGTTGAAACTGTGTTTTATTTTTAAAGATGTTTGATTAATGGCAAAGATAAATATACTGATGTTACTATTAAAGTAGAGGCAATGTTTTTGTTAACAACAGATCATATGGTAGATGTGTGTTAAACCAGAAAATATGATCTCATTTTCAGTAACGGTGCCACGGCTTGTCGTAAACTAAAACTAACAAGCAGAAAACTAATACGTCGCTTCGGAACAAAGCATCGATCCCGTGCGCGCTATGATCTGCAAACTGTTTACGCCTTGAATACATCCGCGATGTCGATTTCTTGCCATAAATCTTATATAATATGCAAGTGCATAGGGCTTTACAATAAATTCGATCCAGTTATCGACTGTCATTCGATACATTTTATTTATATTCTTGAAGATAAATCTAAATACACCATCCATTTGTGTAGACAGGTAACAGCTGCGCAAAGTAAGAGAATAATACGTACACCACCGGCTCAATTTTTGCTACTCATGTAATTATATTATACAAGTATAAGTATACAGTTGCGCTCAAGCTCCCTATGTTTAATGACAGAGTCGCAGCAATAACACGGAACATCGCGAACTAACGTTCCTACAGCAACAAGTGTAGCAATTTCAAACAGTTAGTGCGGTTTAGGGATGCGCATTGCGAATTGTTGAGTTGCGATTAGAAAAACCGCAAACTGTTGGATATCAAGTAAAAAGTAGATCCCATAACAGGTGAGCGAGAAACCGCCGAGGCATCTCCCGGCCTACGACAGCTCGTTCCGAGTACCGACGCGCGGCGACAGGCGACAACTGTTATGTTCCGCTCACTACACGTACAAAGTGCACTGCACATGAGACCCCCCATAAGTTATACAACCGCTGAGAGTTACCACAACAATCAAATCGTTTCTTACTATTTAACAGAACAGAACTCTACAATAAGGACGCGTATCAGCAACAAAAACGCAACACGGTTTACTCACGATCACGAACCAGTCAAATGTAATGCAGTTTATTAGAAAATGATTCAGTCTCGGTCTCAACACAAAGGGTGCGTCACTCGCTGACCATAACCTAAATAACAGAATTGCGCGATTTTAACTGTTTCCTGGAAACTGTTTATAATGCAGCTGCCGCTGTCTTATTAGTAATTTTGATAATAAAACTATTTGATTATACAGTGCTAGATTACCACGAACGACTACGATCGAAGGGTATTTGTACCTATAGTACCAGGGACGAAATCATTTCTAAAGAATAATTTCCATAAATTGTTAAGCTGAATTCGTTCGAAACCAAGCTGAACTTTCAAGTTGACTTATTAAAATAGATTCAAAGAAGCGGTCTAGTGTGTATACCTTATCTCATGACACTAACGAGTAGATGTATTAAGGCAAAACGGCTTCCAAGTATATCGATCAGTTCACTACAATTACCAATATGAAAAACGTAATCAGAGCTTAATAATTATATCGAGTGAGTGTTTGTCATACCTGTCATGTACATGTGTCGTAAAGAAAAAGTTTGGAGAGGAAGGCGGTAGTTTGTATTTGCGTTCCTGGTGTCCAGGGAATGTAGTCTCGAGCCAGGTAATGACATGTCCCGGAACAGCCAGGTGGCTGGGCCGGCTGCATATGGGCAAGGAATGTCGCTGCAGCTACGGCTCATGGGAACACAACACTGCCGCCATTGCGCTAGAGCCGGCCGACATCTGTTCTTTCTTGATTCAGTTACATGATTATTGATTTTCCTAATATTATTTATTAGTTATTTACTGTGAAATGATATGAAAGTAGATCGATTATGTATCAAAAGATTTTAAAATTTTTTGAACTGGAAAGGTTTTGCTTGTTGTTTATAATGTGTCTCTTACCCCCAGTTTCTGAAAGGCTGATCAACGAAAAATTAACTAATCACCTGTTAAATGTAAAGTACCAATTGGATGTACATTTCAACCGCGCGGCCAACTCATAAAATTTGATGAAACTTTGCCACGAATTAGTGGTAATTTGTTACTATACATATATCATTTCCTGAATTTGTTGCAAAAAAAACTAAGACGCTATGACCAAAAATAGTTGGCCGCTAGCACCGCCACGTGCCGCAGTCACCGCCTATGATTACACAGAAACTAAGTAATGCAAATATGCGAATGATACCTTAAAAGAAAGGTCTTAATTTGTTGTATTTGTTGCAAAAATAAGAAATGAAATAACTTAAATAAACAAAAAGTTATGCGATATTTAGTTTCCGGTAATGGGTTGGCAGGTATCTCACCATTTATATCAAATTAATAGAGGTTTATGTGTATGGTCAATTTGTTGCAACGAATAAACAGAAAAAAATACTAGCAAGTAGTTTAAATAATTTGTTGGAGTCGATTTTAGTTGGCCGGTCGGACGGCAATATGCCTAAAATTCAATGGCGTTTATTTCGTTAGTGAAAGTAGGTATGAGCTTAGTTATAGTACTAATCGACAGATAACATATCCTAGTTTGGATAAATGTGGCGAAAATAGCCGTCAAACTCATAGTTTAGGATATAATAACTAAAATATAGTACCATCAAACTGTATAAGAGTAGGGTGACCATGATTACTTACATAAGTACGAATGCATCTTTAAAATAATAATAAGTAGATGGACGTGGATTTACATTATAGTATGTTAGTTTTTTTCTTACCCTGACTTATCCAATTTGACTAAAGGAGCTATCAATGGTTGTCTTGTGTTTTAATTCGTAACGATTCGTTATATCGTTACGAAAGCAACTAAGATCCGCCTAGTACGATCACTGTTTTCCCCATATTTCTATACGCCAAGGAAACATAGACATTGCGACAAGTAGATGCTTTGGAGATGTGGTGCTGGAGGCGGTTGCTGGAAGTGTCGAGGACCGATTGCCGCACCAACTATTATATAACGTTTTTCAGCAGTTGTGCAGAGTCGCATTTTAAGTTTTTTTAGCATGTTTCTTGGCGCGATAACGACTCCATCGAACGTCTTGTAGTTCAGGGCAAAGCAGAGAACACCAGAGGGCGAGGGCGGTCACCCATGAGATGGACCGACAAGGTGAAGTCTGCTGTGGGTGGCTCCTTGAACGAGTGCAGCAGGATGGCTGCCACAAGATAGAAATGGCAGATGATCGTGAGGCAAATAACATCTTTCTCTACGGAAGTCACAACCTGATGACCACGACCGCTCTGCCAAAAGTGTCACGGCGAAGAAGAAGAAGTCCTAATTATTAATACAAACTTAATAGCGGATAACAATTATTATGATCACATTGTCCTACAAATTGAGTGGCACCTTTTCCCAGTCCGACGCTTGCAATTCATTTTTCACTCACTCCTTCATTAGCTACAATTTTACAGGATTCTCATTGATCGATAGTCGGGTGTCGTGTCTAATCGAAGCTACTTACGAAATTTCAGCCTGTTAGTAATCAGTCCACTAAAATGTTCTTGGGATCTTAGACGATATAGGTAGTTATATTTTATATTCTATTCCGGTGAACTATTGATAACTTTTAGTCAAATTGGATAGGTCAGGTTAGGAAAAAAACTAACATACTATAATGTAAGTCCACGTCCATCTATTTATTATTATTTTAAAAAGATGCATTCGTACTAATGTAAGTAATCATGGTCACCCTACTCTTATACAGTTTGATGGTACTATATTTTAGTTATTATATCCTAAACTATGAGTTTGACGGCTATTTTCGCCACATTTATCCAAACTAGGATATGTTATCTGTCGATTAGTACTATAACTAAGCTCATACCTACTTTCACTAACGAAATAAACGCCATTGAATTTTAGGCATATTGCCGTCCGACCGGGCAACTAAAATCGACTCTAACAAATTATTTAAACTACTTGCTAGTATTTTTTTCTGTTAATTCGTTGCAACAAATTAGCAACAAATTGACCATACACATAAACCTCTATTAATTTGATATAAATGGTGAGATACCTGCCTACCCATTACCGGAAACTAAATATCGCATAACTTTTTGTTTATTTAAGATTTTTCATTTTTTATTTTTGCAACAAATACAACAAATTAAGACCTTTCTTTTAAGGTATCATTCGCATATTTGCATTACTTAGTTTCTGTGTAATCATAGGCGGTGACTACGGCACGTGGCGGTGCTAGCGGCCAACTATTTTTGGTCATAGCGTCTTAGTTTTTTTTGCAACAAATTCAGGAAATGAGATATGTATAGTAACAAATTACCACTAATTCGTGGCAAAGTTTCATCAAATTTTATGAGTTGGCCCCGCGGTTGAAATGTACATCCAATTGGGTTGCTTAAAGCATGAATTTTAGTTTAATTTAATCTAATTAGATGTATCCATGCTTTTAGCATGCTTTTAAGTTCTTCACATGAGATTTAACAGGTGATTAATTAATTTTTCGTTGATCAGCCGTTCAGAAACTAGTCAATAAAAATAGAAAGAAAATAGAGTCAAGCGATCTTGAGTTCTTGGATATACTTTTTAACATTTACCTACTTATTTTCAGTTTGGTACTAGATTTAAAAAGCCTTAAATATCAGCAAAAACTATAAGAAAAATATACCAATATTTTTATGTTGTTTTCTTAAACATGTCAACTACGAACCTACTTATTATTTGTCTGGTTAACAAAATGATGCATAAAAAGTTTTATTAATCGACAAGAGTATAATGAAGAGAGTGACTTGTTCAGGAAAAATAATAGATACCCACAAACATACGAGTAACAGTCATTAATATAACCACTGAGGAGCCAATAAGTAGTCAAAACTAACCTTTGTGGTATTCGCTCGCAAATTGTATTTATGATGTGTTTTATGGTTCCATAAACCACAATTACACGTTTAAAGCGAATATAACGAATTTCAATTTCGACATGAACCATCATGTATGTGCAAGGAATAAGTAATCGTGCTGTGGACTCTAGCCAGGACCGAATACAGTGAACACTTGTTAATTTTGGGCGTACCTACACGAGTTACGGCTACCGGTATTCAAACACACACACACACACCTTCTTGTATTTAAACGAAGTGAGTATATTACGTAATCAGAAACACGCACCATTTAGTTACCAATTATGGGAATCTATCACGATTATATAAAACGGAACTGTTTGTTTGTATGTTTGAACGCGCTAATCTATGGAACTACCAGTCAGATTTGAATAATTCTTTTTTCGTATGATAGCTCAATTCTAAGGAAGGTTATGGGCTATGTAACAGCACGCTACTGGCGACGGGAGCAGAGCAGTAAGCAAGACGCGGATGAAACCGCGCCGCGCCAAGCTAGTTTAGTAATAAATATTTCTGTTGAATCCAACGGCACTGATATCGCTATGACAACGATTATAGTCGCTGCTTACAGCTAACCCGTTTTTATTATTGGTTCTCCTACCACGTTCGACATTTTATTGCGATATCTAATCGCATAACTTTCAGAAATGAAAATACTGACATTTATCATTTTCCTCGAACCAGTAGATAGGTATTTAGGAATTCGTACAATATCCATTTTAGCATTCGGTAGCCGAGCGCGGTTTCTTGGCACTACGTGAAACTGCAAGTGCACAAGAATTTATTATTACTTCATGTCACGCGACGAATACTAATAAGGGTGGTCGCAGTGTCGTCCGTGCGTGCTCCGACGTCGACCACTCGATTGTGCGAAATATTAAATATTCAATTCCGCGAAACAACCGGAAATGACTGTTTCATTATGCGCGTCGGGTGCGTAAAATGATCGATTTGGATGGCACCGGGCACCGGCCAGCGAGCGTCCGTCGCGCCGCCGCGCCGTCACCGCTCGAGCGTTCCTCTTCTCAGATTCTCAAAGTTCCTGATAAAGATCGTTCTAAGAGCAGCGGACGTAACTAATGTTTTAAACAAAGGTTAGTCGAACGAACACTTCTAAGTATCCACTGAATCACCCTCTTTATTACATTTTGTTGGCAATTTTTCATTTCAGACTGAATAAGAACAGATCTTCATACTAATAAATCAGTGTTAATAAACTATTATTTTTAAAAATGTTGTGCTTTACCCGGTCATTGTCCAAAAGAACCATCGCTTACTTCTCGAATTATTCATTTGCCATTTTTAAAATAAGTATGAAAGCCGTATGTAGCACAAAGACGTAATGTATTTTATATAGTAATAACTCTTATTATGTACTAGCTGACTCGGAGAACTTCGTTCCGCCTAACAGTCGATCAACATTACTTTATTTTTCTAAAATAAAAGAATTTATCTAAAATAAACGCAGCCTAAGTTACTCCTTATTACATCAGCTACCTGCGAA
The DNA here is from genome assembly GCA_963082885.1 of Parascotia fuliginaria. Lineage (NCBI taxonomy): Eukaryota > Metazoa > Arthropoda > Insecta > Lepidoptera > Erebidae > Parascotia > Parascotia fuliginaria. The sequence goes on along the minus strand of OY720173.1, from coordinate 12,378,839 downwards.
TAAAAGTCTTGTCAAAATCGGTCCAGCCATTTCAGAGATTTGCCGGAACAAACAGACAGACAGACAGACAGACAAAAATTGTAAAAAAAAATATCTTGGTGTATGTACCGTATATATATTCATATACATGTGGTAAAAAACGGTTATTTCAATATTACAAACAGACACTCCAATTTTATTATATGTATAGATGATAAAATAAGTAAGGCATAAAGTGCACCTTGTAAAATATGTTTGCCACCTCTGAAGATGGTTGCGACTGACGGACGCGCGACACACGGTGACAGCATAAGAAGTGCCTGCGAGCACTGCACTGCCAAGATACACGTGCGATAACGTACGTACATTCGATTTACGATATCATTTCATTACTTCGAATACAATAATGCGTTCATGTCAAATAGTAGCGTAGGTAGCCGACATGTGTGTATAATATGGTGGTACGTAGAAATTGTAAAATGAACAGCTAGAAAGCTCATGTGCGTGATTGCGTGCAATGGACAGCGCCGCTAGCACCCGCAGGGCCAGTCGGCGGATCTTAAGACGCACGCGAGCATCTTCTCGCTAATCGGCCCATATATCGACAAACACACTCGTGCAATTAGCCTTCTTGGTAGTGAATGATACCTATTAATCTAAAAGCAAAGCGCAACGAATGCTAAATGCATTGTACGATAGAATAACACACCTTGCTGCCAGATGCTTACTTTAAGAATGTTTATCTGTGACATTCATTTATTAGCTTAAACGCAATGTCTTACGTCGTGACATATAACTACCGTTATTTCTGTCTGAGTTCTTCTATTTGTTAGGCTTCAAATATTGTCCAAGTCGTCCATAACGAATCTTCGAGTTTAAATATACGAGCGCTGACGGTACTTAACGAAGTAAGAGTTGTTGGCATGCAGCATTGTTAAGTGAAACATTATTGGCTAGTAATAAGCAAAAAGGATTGCATGCAGCTGGTAACCTTGAATTAGGATAATTCCCTAGTATTGCAGAACAGGCTTGAGTTACATAGATATTATAATGAACAATTACAGCTCGAGCAAAAAGCTTATGTAAATTGCGCGCATGACATTGTGAGTGTTATTAAATAACTAAAGAAGCAATTAAGTGAGATACCAAGAAGTGATCACCTACGCGACTTATTTTAACGACTGTTAACGCATTTAGTAACAAACTTGGACAGCATTTATTAAAATTACTTAAGTACAGGTAAACAGAACCAATTACCATTAGGGATTTATGGTAAATTAAAAACGCTCTATTTAGCTACCCACGCAGTTTCGAGAACTTTTGAATGCCTCAAGTAATATTGAACAGGTAGGTAAATAATTATTAGTAAATAAATATTTAAAATATAATATGTTGTACAATATTTTTAGATAGACAGGTTACCTAACCTACCTGATCATATACTAATCAAACAAATCTGATGGATTGTCGCCTACATTGCTTTTCTTACATATCGGCTAAGTCCCCTAGGCTCAGCCCAGTTAACGAAAACGATGAAAATAATACAAATTCGCTTAAATCGAATTGAGACAATGACCATGTGATGTGTACGAAATAATTATAGAAAGAGTGAGATAGCGTGCGAATTAAAGTTTGGCATGAATTGCTATTTTTGGATCTTAAGCCGTAACTTCTCCAAACAATGACAAAGAGTTAATTCCTAATTTTTGCTATTGCTGTTTTAAGTCTCTGTATCTTTTGGCTAATAATGTCAGAGATTAATTGTTACAACAATAAAAGGAATGCTTTTGCGTAAACCTGTCAAACTCAAGTGTATAGTTAGATACATTTATCGTCCATATAGGTCTCTAAAAGAAAGCGCATGTTTTGATAGGAAATTATATGACTTCCATATAGTAAGAGGTTAGCACAGTTTTACTACGAAATCTTTACTTAACCGTTCGTATCCTACGGCATTAAATAAATACTTACATAATGACCAGTATTTTCTTAGTACAGAAAGGCTATTTTAATTTTGATGACGGCACACAAACGTAACGTATGGAGTGATATGTTGTACACGCCGACCAATCAAACAATATTACGCAATAAAAACAGACCTAAAGACCGGTTTAGTGCAAAATTAAGACACGTTTATACTTACCACGTGTGTTCGTGATTCATACAATGACACTTATATTTGGACACTCCTCGTCTAACTGTATCAGTGTTAATAATTTGACATTTTCTTTAAAAAAAACAACATGACGATATTAGTAATTAAACTATGAATTATGATGACGTACACTGTGTTTTATAATAACACAGTTCCATGAAATTATTACATTTGATTATTACTAATTGACCATGATAGCTTCATTGACACGCTTCAGTTATTTTCAGACCGACAGGTTTAGAGGCTCTTATCGTATGCGTTACATCAATTCTAGTTACCCGTCAATTCGAGTTAACACGTTTGCCGTCGACATCGTTGATAGTCATTGCAGGGTAGTTTCACAAGTGCAAACAATTCCAGCAACTGGTTTAACCTTGGATTACCGGTATTCCCGTTCTTATTAGTCGAGATCAAAGGTCAGGCGGAATTGTTTCGTGTGAATATTATGATGAATTTTGAATTACAAACAAGAAAGGCAGAATAATGATGAGGAATGAGGAACGGTGTTTGAATCACAGTTTGGTTAGAACAGTAATAATGTACCTGGCATGAATGAATTCCCATTAAGGCCCAGAAAATATGCAGATGACTGTGTAGTGTGTACTGAGAAGGCGACACCACAGCGGAGGTCCCAACACGGCGACGTTTCAATATTTGCCTGCGGAGGCGGCGCGAGGCGCGGCAGGCGCGGCCGCCCCATCGAGGTGTTGGTCGAATGTTAATTTTCACGATGAAGCCATTTGTCGGACGTGCACAGACGTCATAACGAGTTCAAGCTACTTCTCGAAACCCATACGATTTGACGATGTATTGTTGCATGAATTATGCGAGCAAGAATTAAGCTCCGATGTAGACTCCTCCGGTGCTTTGACATCACCGATCGAATTTACCGATTCAGTCTGCATATCGCACAAAAAATTCACATTCTTCAAATTTAATATTCTCATTCGTGCTCGAGCTAATGTGTGACATCCATTTTTATTAAGACACTGTTGTTCACAATAAAACGTTTAATAATTATGTATCTTGCCGTCCCGTGCTCCCGACGTTCAATATCGGGTTTCCCTCGCGACATTCCTCGCTAATGTTCGCCACGGTGGTGGTCCTATACAACCACAACGAACTTTTTGTATTAACACTGCTTTAGTGTACCTAGTAAGTAATGGGATACATAGGTAATAGTTTGGCACATTTAGCTCAAATTGTAAGAAATTAAAACGTTGGACAACAGCAGGTGTTACACAGTTAATAAATGGTTAAATAGGACCAAAAATTATAGAATTTGAAACATATCTCAACGATCCATGTCATGTCAATATTGACTATTCGACTAGAAATGTGTATTTGTGAAGTAAAGACACCGGCGTGTGAACGGGTTGGTGTGGACCGCTTGTGGTGGCTAGCCTCAACTCGCAACTATTCGATCTCAGCAAACTGACATTTCCGTTCGGAATCATTACCGTTCGTCGGCTTTCCAAAGAATGAAGTCATTTATATTACGCATATTGGTAAAGTCACGCGTTTCTGTTATACACATCAACGATGAGGCCTTCGACTATTTGTTCCGAGGAAATAGACGCAATACTGTTTTAAGCATGGATGTCGTCGTATCGATCATATTACAAATTGTAATTTAACGAATATTATTGGACTGTAAGTAAAACAAACTTGCAACTGTTAAAACGGCTTGTATTGTGGTAAAAAAAACATAGCTCATCAATGTGACAGTGTCGTGTCACAAGACGACAGCTACGAAGGACATTTAATGATTGTGAGATACAGTCACGTCTAGGTAGCTGCACCACATCATAACTAATTTGTGTGGTATTCGACGATCGTCTCAGATGTGAACACGCCAATGCCTTTAGGCTTTTATATAAATCGTGTTTCGCATCTTATTAGAAAAATATATACCTAAAAATAGGTACCTTACTAATTTAAAAAAATTGGTACCTACGTCCCAAGGAAAATCATTTAACAATTAGGTATTTGGAGTTAAATTTAAATTAAAGTAATAAAAATTGCCATGGACTTTTTTTATATAGATATGCGAATATATCCCCAATTTTAAAAACTGTGACAATATTCAAAATGATAATTCGAGTTAAAAGAATTTGAATAAAATTCACACACATTATTAAATTTTATAGAAGTTGCTTGACAAACAATACTATGTCAAACTCTTTCAATTATTATCAAGTAGCAAGTAGAATATAGGGCGTCACAAATGTTGCACAAACATCTTTATCCACTAAGTGCAATGTGAACGAGCGATCTTACGGAGTCAATACAATATAATTGAGGGTTCTATTCATACGGAACACCTTCTTGTCTGACTATAATAACCACGGTGAAATATGTGAACAAAAAATATTTACAATGGAATTGTTACCCACTTCGGAATCGAGAGAATAAAAAAAATAAGTTGAGTTGAGGGAGATCAATATTGTAGATAAATAAAACGGTCCATTGTGAAGGCTGCGTTGCTGTGTGCCGGTGTGTCTGGCAATTACGCTAAGCACCCTCGAGGTTTTGACTTTTAGCAATGTTCAACGGCGAGGAAACAGACACGCATACACTCATTTAAGTTTAACAGTTGACCTGTCTGATTCATCAACACACGCCCCATTTACAATTTTGCCTGAGAATTTAAAATTGAGAACCCGGTGTACTAGTTAGTAACGACTACCTTTCCCTCAAAGGAATTCTGATCGCTTCATTTTTAACTATTTCAATAAATGACCGTTTTTTTATTAAAACCTCGTACTCGTACTACTCGTAGTAGAAATCTTGACCAAAATTATGGTAATTAACAAAAGCAACATAATTGTGTCAAATACTCAATGTAATTTTTAATGCATGTTCAAACAAGAGATTACAAAATCACCGAATTTGTAAACATAAATGTCCTACTACCTGCACGGCAGTATTCGTGAGCTTTAAAAATAATCTGTCCAACAAATCGAGTCATTCGAACGTGTCAGAACATGCTGTCGGTTTTTATTTGGGCCCAGTGGGTTGTCCATGGTCGTTTTGTGTGTGTTTATGGCCACTTCATTAAGAGTATCGGAAACTGTTATTTTGAAGTATCTCTATTGACACATCAACTGATGAGAAAGGTGTGAATAATTGTGTGCTTTTAGTGAATGATGCAAATCAGATCTTGAACGTACAAACAAAGTAAGCACACATTCCTTACTGAAACTGAACCAACTTTTACATTATTTATATCTAATCTACTTTACATGAAATGGAAAGTGTAACTGTTTTAACCGTATATTTTTTCTTGAAGAGCAAGCGGTGCTGATAATATACTATGCTGTTACTGCAGTTGATGGTTCGTTGACTTTTAAGGACTTACGTTAAAATAGCATCGATATTTTATGAATAGAATGCTGGAATAAAATAAAATATAACAGTAATGCCGATAACATTTGTAAGTTAGGTAGATACTTATGTAACAAAGATGCAGTGAATAAAGTAAAGCAGAAGGCGAGTTCGTTCCCACAGCAGCAAACAGCGAGGCAGCGAGGTGCGGCGCGGACGATACACTGCGGGGGGAGGCGGCGGCGCGCAACAAAGAGCCTTCCGGGAACCGCCACAATACAGGTTTGCGGCGACGTGCGATACCTTCGCAGATACCGGTCGCGACCGGCCAGGTACACCCGGAGACACAATTCACGACCGACGAGGAGCTTTTGTCAACTAAATAAGAATGGGACCCAACGGTACCCATCTGAAGACGCGAGCGAACATCACATTTATCCAATAACAAAATAAATCTTTACTTATTTCCAACTTTAAAATATCAAGATTGGCCGTTCTCCCTAATCACTATCTGTATTGATAGCAATCAGACGTGACAAAAAATCGCCAACATTGACTTAGCACGGCGCTGTACCAGGAATTTCAATACGTATGACACGAATATTGATAAGGCACTGCGTTCACTTAGTCTAAACATGTTGATATATCATCGCGACGCATATGAATAATTTTGCATACGAATAATTAATTATGTTGAAACACTGGACGCTGTTAAAAGGGTTTTATCGTAGGAAAGCAGTTTAGCATAAATAAAAGTAAAAGTGGGGTAATAAAATAAAGTTCTCAGGTTGTTCGGTAACCCGTTCTGGCAAGTGCACCGCCGCTAGCGGTGGATTTATTACATGATACTGACATGGCCGTGTCACTCTCGCTCTGCCGCGAGTCGACTCGCTCATCGACTGCTCTATATAAAAACAAAATTACACAATACGTCAAAGCATTAAGACGGGTTGTCAACAAGAAGCATGATTGCAGTAATTGATAAAATGTTAAATCAGTTAATTTGACGCTGAGTAGTCAATTAGTATCTATCCTGTCAATGAGCTAATGGCACTGTTGGTGGCACATGCACGTCTTGCACTTTATAATCTTGAATTAACGTGAAGCTATCACGCCACTTTGTCTCCGAGTTTCACTGCATACGTATCTCGTTTCAGAAATTGTTTAGCTTAGCAATATGTAACAGTTGTTCGTCCTAAAGATAAAATACGTTTTTTAGCCTGCGTAGTTCACACTATATATTATGGTAGAAGTCAAAGGAGGTGAAAACTTATAACTTAACTTAGGTGTGAGTTATAACATAACCTACTTTTTAGGGTTATAAAGGTACTAATAAAACGATAAAAGCCTTATTATAGGAAGTTGTTAATTAAATGAACAGATGTTCTTTCTTGTTCACCTGCTTTTAAATCTTTTTACCCTTTTCTATATTTGCTGAACTTGCTGCGATGAGCACGTTAGTACTTACATAATAACTTTCGAATTGAAACTTAAATACCTTGATGATTTACAATTTTATAACCATTTATTTAATTTTTTTTATGACACAAGGTGATGAATATTAAGCAGAATGTATAGGAAGAGCTATGATTTTTGAAAAAAAATTAATGTAGAGGACGTCTCAAGAGGTCGTGTCTTTATTATTATTATTAGAACTTTGAATTTCCTTATCCTCGCTTATTTACTTTCTCCTTGCAGCCGCGGTCGTCAAAGCTATATTTTTAGGATTGTGTCCGTAATGTATAATGAACACAGACGAGATCAATGGTTAGGACTAGGAGTATCATCTGGTGGACCATATCATCAAGTTGGTTAGTACCAAATGCTTACATATTTACAAACTCAATATTTTATTTACAACGCAATTCAATTGAATGTTTATAACCTGGTTAATGTTATAAAACAATTTACCTATTCAATTCTCGGAATTGTCTCCAGCTAGCAAGCAACTACCACGTGCGTAGTATAGCCGATGTTGTGGCGAAATTCATCACGTTGGCTAAATTCGAAAACATACTATAGGTAACGTACACACGTTTTTACGATTTATGACTAAACTAATAATACAAATCGTAATCTGCCTATCTGATTAGATAAAGAAGAAAACTCTAAAAATGTGCAAACAGGTTAATCACCCTGATATAAATTTATATTTTGTGTATTTGTTTAAAATAAACTTGTAGGAGCAAATATGCTTTGTATCTAAGGACATTTAAAACCTTAAGCGCAAAAGATATCAAAGAGACAATTTGAAATCACGGTCGATCCAGCCTAATTATGCTGAAATCAATAAGGTTCTGAATACGCTTTAAACAATATAAGTAAATCAGAATCAATTAGTGAAACTATTAAAATTAAACGTAGGAAACAAAAAACTTGTACATACTTGATAAAACATGAAAAGCTGGTTATCTTTAATAAACTACATTTTCGTAATCAGACAGTAAGCTGCATATAAATGATGAATTGATGACCAACAATAATATAAATGATTATACGATTTGATTAATAAGGTGATTCATCGAATGTCGATAACATATCAAAGGAAATCTCTGTAGTGATGTCAACATTGCTACACTATGTTATAAGTCTGTGCAATACTACAATAGCCCGACTCACGATTCAAATATCGGTCAACTTCCAAAGTCGTTCAACTAAAGTTCTTACAAACTGGCTATCTGTTAATAATTTTAATGTTAGTGATAATATAACCATACGACTTGTGAATTCTACATCTACGGTTCAGAAGTCATCTACGCATTCAAAGTTTGTACAAAGGTCATCACTTTTAGCCACAAGACCGCCTACATCTGCCTACGCTATTGCGCGTGTCTATCAAACTAATATCATTGTTCAGCGAGTGCACCCCGTCCGCCAGCCTAATGATTCTCGCCGTTCTTCTCGTTCCATAAAAGAAGAAAAGACGTCAATTAAGCGACTTATAATCGGTGCCATGACGATCGAAATATGTGAATAGTGATTATAATTTTTGGGCGTTTTGAAACCCGAGTCGCTAGGATTAGGATTAGGTTTTAAATACGTGGTATGTTTCAAAGGCTATTTAATAGTATTTTAACGATGCTTTTAGTGTAGGCCTTACAGGCGCCGCTATAGATAATAAACAATTTAAATAAATATTTATTGCAAGCATAACTTTTGAGATATTATGAAAAATTGTGATATTACACACGACATAATGATACGATTGGAATGTTGTAGAATTATAGTTGTAAATTATTAGACTTTGTGTATTGGTATGTTGGCCACAATACCTGCCCGCGACCGATGTACCAGGTTAGGGTTTAGTATCAATATGAGACTCATATTGATACTAATCCCTAACCATATACGAAACTGTTGTGAGAATAAAATAAAATAAAGACACTACAGTACTCACTTTCATGTTGTCAAACTAACAATGAATTTAAATAATCGTATCGTCCATTATCATTATTAAAAACCATAATTGCGTCTCTAACTGCGTTCCAAAAACTTTTATAATGATGTTATGGTTTGCATATAATGTACTGGTAACAAGTTGTAACAAGTGGATAATGACATAATCCACAGAGCGACCTAGTCTTTCATATTACAAACGTTGTGAGTCACGCTAATAAATTTACTAAGTACTACAATCTGATATTGTTAAGATTATATTATTATTTATGTTGATTTGAGCACAACTAACATATAAAATTCAAGATACTTCAAAAAATCTGTAAATTTTAAAAGCTTAACCTGAAGTTAATATTACATCGATGCAATTTATTCGGTTCTTAAAATTTATAAAATAGAAAAATATATTTTAAAACCTGTAGGGTACAGGCAACGCGACGAAAGTAAAAAATTTCTTTTACTATAATTAACTAAATATTTATTTTGTTATAATGGTTTCTGAAAAGACTGGTCCAAACATTCGGCAATAATAAAACAGCAAAGATTAAAATTGACTAAAAAAATTAAGCTAACTACCTATTTAACTGTAAAATCAAATGCATATAAATATGGCATGCAAAAACATTGACTGTACAAACTTTAGCTATTCAGCATAATAATATGTTTTTCTTGCTCATATCAGCTTTAAGTTCAGATACACCAAAGATGGATGGTGATGTGACGGCGAGTTGCGTATTGCCGGCAAAGTAACGACTGGCAATCACAACTTCTCAGAACTGAACTTGTTTTCGCACCTGGTGCACTCATGATAAATAACACCTTCAATGATTTATGTTCACTAAATTTATTTAAACAATATACGCAAGTGAGAATTGATATAGATACCTGACAGCCGTTTATTATATTGAAACATACACATATATCTGCAGTTGAACGAAATATTATGTAAATACGCTTTTCGACGTTTTAAAAACCTAGTCGCTACGATATTACGTGAATCGACCTAAATAGCTCGGCCTTTCCCTGTCATGAGCTAATTAATCAAAAGCTGGTATAATGATGATGATGATATGATACACATCATATTTTATGTACTTGTTTTACGTCTCCTCATATCAAAGTAGTAACGTACATTTATGTAACATGAGAATATAAAAGGTTAAAGATTTAAAATTGCTAAAAATTCGATTTCAGAAACAAATGTCTTCTTTGAAGTTTCAGTAAATATATTCATTATCGCAAAAAGAAAGTGCTTTGTTTTGTGCACTTTTTGTCCGCGTGTAGTAGAATATTAATACGGTTTATTTTTTATTTCAATATAAATTATTTTCGACTTGCCCCAACCTTGGACGAGGGTGTTACTTAATATTTTTACGAATATAATTACAAACCTTTAAAACTCTTGAATTTTCTGTACTATAGTATGTAATTAATGTATTAAGTATATAATTAATCTTTTCAGAGGAAATTATCTAAATGGTAGTCAAAATCGTATCAAAATCAGCTGCGTTGTTAACAATAAGTTAGCGGAGAAACAGAAAATAACTGCGACTTTGCTTTATAAGTACTATTTAGAGTAAAGATTCAAATATTTTCGTAAAATATCTTTACACCATTTATTTTGTTAGCTTCACAATAGTTAAAAATATCTACAAACTTTTAACCGATTTTGTTTTTTATTGCTGATAAAAAAATACCTAAAAACTATATTTTGCCAGTATTTGTTAAACGAATACTGGCAAAATATAGTTTTTAGGCAAATCACATACCTACTTCAATTAAGACTTTTATTGGTATTTTTCGATTTGAACATGTTCGCGTTTAATATAAGTGTGGACGAGTTTCGTTCTAACTTTAACGAGTTCTTAAGTTGTATTGATAAACATCCGGGAAAGACTTTAGTATTGATTATTAATATTATATGAATATATGGCCGATAATCGCTTTTCTAATAAGAGAATTCACTATACTATAATATTGTTTAAACGCTGAATTGATGGAACAATGATGATAACATACATAGACTAAAGATGTTTACTGTCTTCAGAGGTCTTTCTCTAAGGTGGATGATTCTGCCATAGTCATCAGTCATTCATCACGTTAGGCGAGCAGGTTGGTGACCGTGCAAAGGCGACATTTAGTAAGCAGATAACGTTGCTGTTCGATTCCTGGTATTCCCTATTGTCACGTTTTTCGGCGTATCGAAGAGATGTGGTGGTTCCTTTTATATTTCTGGACTAGATTTTAAGTAAGTAAGATAATATTTACCTGTACCATGTTGATTCCTTGTTTCAGTTTCGATCTCAATATCTAATAGTTTACGTCGAACAAAGTTTTTTTTAATATTATCCTGTTCCTTCGCAAAAGTGTTTCGATCATTCAATAAATTTTCTCTATATCCTCAACTGTTACTTTTTAGGTAATTTTAACATAAAAATGTATTAATATAGTTTAAAAACGATAACACCATCGATGAGATCGGACTGTAATCTAGCTATGAGTATCAACTAATTTTAAACGAACGCCTGGTAAACAGGATTCGATGAAATCGTACTTCAGTTAAATTGATTTTTCTTAGTTTACTTGATAGTGAGATAGTAGTGGAATAACTAAATTGTTCATCAAGGCCATAATTGTTATAACCTTTACTGGAAACCGCAGAAGCCAACACCATACAGTAAATATAATTGTTTGCCTTTCCTCAACATAATTTATTATTTTTATCGATAACTAAAGTGGGTAGAAAAGTACAAATAGTGCATAGAAATCTAGTATTACATAAAATAATATTACATTAAGTACTATTTTTTTTTCATTATATAACTAGCACCACCAGAGATTAAAATAGAATAAGAAAAGATAGTACTCAAATTGGGTTATTCCCAGAGGTCCACGAATTTTTTGTTCGAAATTATTGCATACATCCATTGACTATACTCAAATCAAAAAACGCATTAAAATAGATATTTCAATACTGTGTGTTTGTACACACGTATTAATTATGTAAAGTTACTCACATTAAGTCACATTCAATATATTAATTATTATATACATACAGGCTTCACATATTAAGAATACACAACAAGATTTGTGTTTTGTCACTTTTATGAAAGTCGGTTTTGTCGGTAGTAGATCCACGCTGGTTTCAGCATGAATGGGCCGGATTGTCCGGGGAAGTACTACCCTCTCATAGAAGATCGACGTAAGAGTAGTAGTAGCCGAACCGAATGAAACGCGGTAGTACTACTGCGTTTCGTTCGGTGAGTGAGAGCGCCGGAGGCCCAATTTCCCCCCATTCCTCTTGCCTCACCTCCCTCATTCCCTTCCACTAACCCTATTCCCAGGCGCCATAGTTGAGGCCACCAAACCAGCAGTTTAAGACGATGGCTTTTGGTATGGTGGCCACCACTTCTGGATTCCACTGACTACTCTATCAGGTGAAGTCACTTTGGTAGGTTAATGTAAAAAAAAAACAAAAAAAATCGCGTCCACATATTGGATATTTCAGTGGCAAAACTAACTATTCAAATTGTAGCATTATGTGTCTTGAGCGCGGAACGAGGGCACTAACTTACTTTTGTCTTGTGTTAGAACGCTGTCACACTTAACTCTATTTTGTTTCCACAGAATTCTATTGACGTCATTCGTCGTTATGAACCTGTGACTTATTCCTAATACCTACGTCTATATTATTATACTGCGTTGGTTGACGTTTGAAGGTGTAATCGGATCTCACGACAATACCATTAATATTTTGTGAACGACGACGCAGTTGCGAGCGCATGTAAGTGAGCAGTAAGCACGGTGAGCTTCGACCGAGGGGGCAATGCCCATTGTCACACCAGACGATTATCAATTATTTTCGCGCGCACAATGGACGTTATTTCCTAGAAGCTTGGTGCTTATCGCCATCGGTAGCGCACACCTGTCCCACATCTCGAAACAATCGATCAATAATATTCGCTTTTATGTATTTACTGTATTATTAAATGTATATTTAAAAGCTTAAAAGCGTATATAATCTTTGATTTTGACAATATCTACCATTAGGTCTTTTATTTTCTAATTAAATAACTACCATTAGGTCGTTTATTTTCTAATTAGTGTGGCAAATCGCAAATATTTGACAGATGCCAGTAGTATAAAAATTATAAACGTCCGTTCACCTGAATATTGTAAATTCCATTTAGAAATTGATCTTTTTCAGGCATTGTGCGTTTTTTTACACATAGCTGTCTGCATCTACGTATGTTTTAAGTTAAAATGAAAGTGACTTACCACTCAATACTCCTGTATCCTTTAACGCAGCAGTGGATACTCTTGAACTTATCTTCGAAGCCGTACTCGTAGGGCACCGGCTCCTTTGTGAATTGCATCCATGTGGCGTTTGTGGTAAAGGTGTTCACAGAACAATAGCTGGCGCCTTGTGCACGGCTCACAGCCGCCACCGCCAGCAGCATGACTAGCCCACTCCACAGACACATTATCTTCTTATTGTTGCATTCTACAACAAAAGAAAATATTTAGTTAGCAAAGCATATTAGGTCCTTCTAACGTTCCGTAAGCTATGTCAAATCCCATAGGTATATTAAGAGGGTCGACAGTTTATTCCTATATATGGGCACAGTTCAAACTGCTCAGAAACAAAAAAAAAATCAGACGAGAGAGCTCAGGAAACGGAAATCGAATATAGCCATAGCTGTATTTTAGAATTAGACACGACCGGTGTAATACGTATGAAGTCGACTTGCAGCTATTAAGCAAAAGATACAGCAAAGGGGAAATCCACAATAAAATTGTTAAATATTCCAATACAACCGTGATTCATGCATGAAAATATTCAAATAAAATGCTACCTGCTACATCTACCACACGCATTGTTGTGGTTAGAGACAAAGATCGATTATTATATTGATACTAATACCTGTAACATCTTTATTATTTATCTACATGGACAAGTAATGTCGGGTGTATCGTAACGATCGGGTGTCAAAGTCGAAACTTGACCTCGAAAGACCACCTGAAAGCTGTTCAGTTATTATTATCCGGTTGCCGCAGGCCGAAATGGATTATATTGTATGGTTACTTAGATTACTATACGTGGATTCAATGATGGCAAGAACGATTTGTTATTAGTCAACTTGTTTGTTTTATAATTTTATTGTTTGTAAAACACGTTTTGATATACCAATTAAGAACAACAATATAATCATTATAAAGATGAAAGGTAATGACTTCTTAGTAAAATACGACCTCTACTTTTTATCACATTTAATGAAAGATTTTCCTTAACTTTTCTGTTCAAGAACTAATGTTTTGATTTGAGGTTTTGCGTGGAAAAGTCAAGGAAGCTGTATATGATACGACGAGATAACCAATCTCAATGTGCTCTTCATTTTCTATTTATGAATAGCAAATGATTACTGCCTAAAAAGTAATATAATGTAATAATATTTTAATATGAAAGTAACCGAACAATTTTAATAATGAAATCTATTGAATGAATTTCATAATAAAACCAGCTATAAGGAATTCCATGAATTGGCAGTTGCGCGAGTGACTGGGCCACTGCCTAGTCGTTCTTAGAAAAGCAATATTTAATGGCAATGCAGTCACTAGGTTTTTTTGGTACCTATATGATTGCTATGAAATACCTACCTACCTATTTTGATTCTAATCAAATTTGATCGTCACTGTGCAGTTTAATTAGAATTATTTTTAGTGTAGTAGTACATCCGCGATCAAGCTAAAGTCTTAGACAATTAATCAGAGCGGCGACCTTGAGTAGTCGAACACTGATTGGGCTTTCAAGGAGTGTCATGAAATTAGTATTATTGTAATGCAAAAATGTACTTACTGTTACAATAATATCGTTTGTTACTTACTATTCTCCAAAAATTGAAACATCTTTTTTGATTGGTTCTATTATTATTAGTGAATTTGCCATTTAAAAACATAATATTTAACTTCGTTCAGTAGCTCAAAATAAACGAAGTTTAATAATATGTTTTTTGTATTATGTGTTGATTATGCATTAAGCAGACGAAGTCTTAGAAGAAGAAGAAGCCTACATTAATATTTTGTAACAACGTGTTTTGTTAATTATATCGACTTACACCCTAGCCGAAGGATTAATAATCAGCGACGTAGACAGTAAACGCAACTTAAGAAATGACTTGTATTCCATCCAAACTCGGACAGAAATTCAGATAAAATTTCTCAACACAGTACGGTACTATTACCTAACATAGTATGTACATGTAGTATACTGCCTGATTAAAGCTGCAATAGCCATTTGCGGATACCTAACTACAAAACATATAATACATATATTGATGCAACTAGGACAGATTACCTATTTTCTTGTTCGATATAAAAGCTGGATAGTTGTGTATGATAATTACCTTATGTCAGCTTTGTGGTCCACTGCACCTCGCATGATGCCTTTTTGTATATTGCTTACAATTATAATATATTTTTATATTTATAAGAACGAAGAATGTATTTTATTTAATAATACGTACTGGTAGGTGCATTACTCTCGACGCGACCCGTTCGACTTCAACAATTTTATTTGTAGCTTCGAATGTAGCAAATAGATTTGCCGAGACGGCTTCTAGAAAGCAATCTTTTAGTCAATACCAATACGAATGTAGGTACCTACTTATGTATGATTGCGTAGTTTGAATTTACTTGATAGGAAATTACTATACCTAGATGTTATTGAACTGCATAGTTCGTGAACATAGACTTTTATTATAGGCAGAATATGTTGCGAAAATCAACTTCGATCAGCGGTCATGATAGGATTTCTTTTTTTCGTAAAGAACCTTTATACTGATGAAAAGCTAAGTTTCAGGCTTTGTAGCATTTAAACGTGCTATTACACCGATATTATTGGTAAATTCTTTGACTTATTGAAATTCTACACTTTTCCCAAATAATAAAGGCTATAATTTACTATCGACTGAAATTGCAAGCAGATACCTACTAGTTTATTGTAACGCAAAACTTACACTACGGCACTTACAGCACGACAACGAGGGAGAGATTAAATCTTGGGGAAGGACATTAGTAATAATACAAAGTATTATGTTAATATAGTATGAATGACTTATGAATGCGGTGAATCTAGATTTTTACAAAAGTAAATGCAGGGTATTCTACGACTTCCAAATTGTATTTAGTCGGTTAATTGAGCATTTAGTCAATTAAGTATATATCGTTTATCAGAGTTAATGAGTGATAGAATGGAATCGAAACTTGGAAACAATAACATCGCATAATCAAAACATATTCGTTTCGATTATTAATGCGTTTGTATCTAATTAATATTCAATGCAATTTCGCGCAATACTTATCTTAGTAAAAAGAGATGTTAGGTACATGTATGTAATAGTATGTGTATGTGATGAGATGTATAAACAGTAGTCACACACGAGTTGTACTTGTAATACAAGAACTGTAGCTCGTTCCGCGGTGAGACGAGTGATTTTTGCAATTACGGACAAGCGGCACACATATCTGTCGGCAATTTGCCGCTCCTCCCGCGAGCTCCGGTGATCAGTTTCTCGGAAACACACTTGCTTCAACTGTGTGCCCATTTAGTGCGATTAACGCACTAATTACCGCCTCCGTGTGCCGTCGTATCGTACCGTGCCGTCAGCATCCACCACACATCCATACACCACCCCGTTGACATTTATCGCGAAGCGCAAAAACATCGTGTTCTGTTAATTACTATGTCTTTCAGCTGAAGTTCAGGTTTTAACTGTTTTATTGCATTGTACTACTTGTAATAATGTCCTGTTGCTTGGTTTTTATTTGATGAAGTTATTACTGTAATTGTGGTAAATATAATTACTGTTAATATCTCTGTATGTGGCTGGATTGTGTCAGATTAATAAAATAATAGGTATATTCGAACTTTGCCCACACATTGCCTTAGGAACAATCTTTGTTCTTGTCTCCTTTACATGCTGATATTTTTTTTACGAAAATTAGTTCAACAATGTAGCCTATCAAACTTTAAAGACATGCATACCCTTATACCTTTTTATTTTGGCATTATACTAATGTATAATGTTTTACTTAATCTATAACATAATCTGTAACATGAATCATAAATAATTACACAAGTATTTAGTGTATTGCTACATGAATTTAGTTTCGAGATAATGTCATTGATCTCTTCAATGTAAATAGATACTAGAAACTAATTAACAGTGGCATTATTTTTTATTCACCTTTATAAAAAGATTGTTTATAAACTAGTACAGATTATTCTTTTAGTATTTCATTTTGTAACGCAACAGTACTTTATTATAATTTTAGGTTATTCTTACTGTCGATTTAGTTATAATAAGAAACTGTATTTTCTTGATATAAAAGGAAGACTATAGTATAGACTATTTTATCATGTTTTTTTTTAAATAAATTAAATAGTTAAACAGGCAACTTTTTATTTATTTAGCCATTATAATCATAATGCAGGGGGTTCTTAGCCTCCTTTCATCTTTTACATTCTTGTCTGTTTAAGGCTTTCTTTAAATGAAAATTATTTTTATGATGAATTTTTTAAGAATTTTAACTTCTCTGAACACATGAAAATTTTATATTGTAGTAGGTAGTAGTTTATTAGGTATGAATAAAGCATGTTTAGACAATTTTTTAAGTAAGATTTCAGTTGATTCCTTTATTGATTGTTATGTTTTAATTAAATACCTAGCATTGATTTATTTATTATTGTAGAATAGATTATTCTGTAAATTGTAGGTTTGCAGTACGGGACTTTTATTGGCAGGTAGCTGATGTAATAAGGAGTAACTTAGGCTATGTTTATTTTAGAAAAAATCTTTTATAAATAATAATAATATGCGATGTAACCGACATTTACGCGGGCGGAGCTGCGGGCAACAGCTAGTCATTAATATAATTAGATATATAATTACTTATTAGAATAGATAACTCTAGTCTACCTTCTTAAGAATAAAATTGTTCATCATTGTGTGCAAAATGAACAAATGTATGCATAGTAAGTGAAAGTAGTATTATTAATATTTATGTGAACATTTACAATTTACTATCTCACTGTGCCCATTGCCGATCGCCAAAATCATCATGAATTACAACCAAAAACACATGAATAGTATTACAATTGCTTTTATTCGGTCATGTGCCATTTATTCCTCACGCGTGGTTTGTACGTTATAATCTAAAGCTTTTACAAATAAAAAATAAAGCATTACTCACCGAATCTGCTCGATGACAGTCCAACTTTCCAAGAATTGAAAATACCGCAAACTTCAATATGGACAGTACAATAACACAGTTCGATTTGTTTCACCACACTTTTTAACTGTTAGAATTATTGTTCTATATATTATTTTCTTTTATCATAAAATTTACATCGGTAACTTATTTTCCCTATTAAAAAACACGACATCACCTACCTCTACGAATAAACGCGTGCGACTGACAGCCACTGACAATGACAACTGAACTGACAAATGATAGCGCCGTTTGGTATTCCTTGACGTCTGTCAAAGTGCGTTTCGTTACTCACAAGCAATCTTAATTTATGTACTAATATATCTTGGTAATATGATTTGCTGTATAATATTATATATAAAAAACATTGAACAGAAACTTAAAAAAATACCTATTTATATATTAAAACTACGGCAGAAATTTTTACAACTTGTAGATTGATTAATTTTATGAAAATGCAAACGTTCTTTTGGTGAGCATGTAATATCTATGGCCCAACAATGTTAACTTTAAAAAGTTTCTTACAATAAAGTCTTTTCATCTATCGTGGTCGGTTTTCAACATCATGTTATTTTAAAAGATGTTTATGAGTAAGTGAAAAACGTAAAAAACGCTTGGTTTTATTTTACTTGATTACCGGTACATTTTGAATACTTAGCGAATAATATGAGAGGCAGCGTTGTTTATGAACAAGACATTTGATACCGACTAAAAATCATAACAATACATAGCTTTTCCTTTAAAATTAAGAGCCCGGAACGTCAGATACTCAGGCACCGTTGGAGTCAAAAGTTAAACATAATTATGTTAAAGTTAGCACAAAAAAATATTTTTTAAGGAATTTGATACCGAACGAAACATTATTAGGATGAGAATTTAGATCATTTTAAACTAAAAAGTAATCGTTAGCTGCTTGCAAGCAGAGGGTAAGGGAGTCGGGCGCTTGAAAGTTGCCAAAAAGAACAGCGCCTTTGGTATTTACTCTGAGAACTAAATTTTGACACGATCTCAGAAGGCCGATATCAGCTTGCCGCTGTCCTATAGTATATAAGTAGATAGACCACGTATAAATAAATTAAAACATAGAATGTACATACTTGCATAAAAATACTTGGCAATTCTGAGATGGCGTTAAAATTTAGTTTTCAGAATTCATTCTAAAGAACATAAATACATATTGGAAATTTAAAAAAAACCCGACTTAGTTTACATTATTCAACTAAACAAGCCCTTTTATTTCATACTTTATCCCTAGTAAAGTGAGTTGTAAATTTTCATCAAACATAGCTCTTTATAATATTATGAACACTCCCGACTGATACACACACAAAAAAAAAAACAAAATTAAAAACAGACAGGCATACACACACACACACGCTCACACACCCGCATACACACAGACACACACGTCAATTATAACGCCCAGACGTTTTTGTGTCGGAGATTGAAAACAGGATGAAATAATATTTGCACAAGGCTTTGACACGATTACGACCAACCTTGGCAGTCATCACGTGTTTGTTGTCCTATAAGCCCTAAATTCTTATAGTTTGCAGGATTCAGATTCAGAAAACCTCCATTGTGAACAATGAAATCTCTCTCAATACAAGTGGACAATAGTAAGGTAATTGCAGCAACTTCCATCGTAGTACGATAAGGTTGTGGAATAGTCTTTGTAGAGGTTTTACCGAGAGACTACAACATGGAGTTTTCCAAGAAAGGAAAAGGTTTTTAACAGAGTCGGCATCGCGCTAGTGATGCTACTGGTGTTGCCAGCGTCCATAGGCTAAGGTAAATGCTTGCCACCAGGCGGGCTGTATGCTTGTTTGTCACCTTAGTAGAATAAAAAATGACTTTCGATTTAGAAAATTTGTCGAGCTATCAATATTTGAAGTTTTATTTAAACTCCAAGTCTTTGAATTCAATATAATATGAGTATTAAGTATAGCTTTCTTTAAATCAGTAGGTTTTTTGTTGCTTGGATTATCCATGAAATTAAGATGTAAACGCACTTGCTGTTACTTCAGAAAGGTTATGTTTCATATTTTTTTGGCAATGTCTATTACCTACTGGTGCACTAAAAGTTAAAAGTTCATTCAGTTTTGGACTTGGTCGAATGATAATGAAAATCGACTTGTCTAACCGATTCTTTCTATTTATCTTGTAGAACATTGAATAAAAGGAATTTATTTAACGATTTTATTATTCGTGTTTCTTTAATTTTAATTGAATTTGTGATGATTAAATTTTTCCTATTTTTTAGGATTACCTCAAGAGCCAAAACGGAAACCTTATAGGGTCACTTTGATGTCCTTGTGTCCGTTTGACTTGTGACTTTTTTCTAAAAGCTGATTAAGAATAAAACTTCGTAAGTATCATTCCATGTTCATTATTTAATAATATCTACAGCTCTAAAAAAAGTATTTGTCCGAAATACCACTCAAAAATATTATTAATAATGAAATTACTGTTTCGAACGGATCGGACGAAACTCGGCGGCCGAAACGCCTACTAAGCCAGCTAGGGATTCATCAAAAGCTTGATGATTACTGCGTGATCCATGACTAGGATAATGTTCATTATTGGACTGTCCATTATTGGACTGTCCATTATTGGATCTGTTCATTATTGGGTGTCCCTATCAGGGTTTGCTCTGACCATCACTGTCTAACAAAATTATTTTGTTTGTTTGTTAGTTTATTACATTAAAACCAATTGCAGTGCAGCACACATAGGCAGAAATGTACAAAAAACAAAACACAAGACATTCAATTTTCAATATGTATTCTATTGAAACAATAACTAATATTAGGTACTGAAATTGCAAAAATACTACAAATTTGCGCTTAATGTGTCCATTACCGGAGTCTTTATTAAATTGTGTTTTTAAAATAAGAATACAATGTCAGCAATGTTTTCAAACTGAAACACATTTTAGCGATAACAAAATAACTCTATATTGTTAGTTATATTTTGCCTATTTCTTTTTACCCTTGCCGGGTTGTTTCTTGATATGACGTAGGTATTTGAACTGTCCAAGAGCCTTTTGCACCATGATTCCTCGCCACCACGCTTGGATACGTACAGCGGACATACGTTGGTGTTCCTCCCGCGCCAAACGGGCAGCACGTTCTCGTTTAAATGTCAACCAACTTCGCATCTCACCTTCATGTAAGTTGTACTGAAACAATAATTATTAGAGATTATTAATTAAATATACCTCGCGGAATCTTCCTCGACCAGACTGAAGTTAGCTCGATTGGCGTCAGTTAACCTTTGTTGAGAGTTAATTCTGGCGAAACTCACTTCAGAGCGGCCGAGTTGCAAGTAAAATCACTGTCCTCGATGTACCTTACCAACTGTTTTCTGTTAGATAATCATCAATCATCCTTGCCAGGCATTAAATAAGGAACTTACCATTTTTTCTAATTCAGCACGTTTCTCACTAGCAACTCTTAATTCTTCACATTTCTCTTTAATTTTGGCACTTATTACTTTTGTATCAGTTTCATAACGTTGTTGCCAGTATTTTACTGATTCTTCATGTTCCTACAACAATGTGTACAACAAAATTAAGTAGGTACATTTTTCTGAAAGAGGTATGCAAAGTGTTATGTTTTACTACATATATATCTAATAGATAAAGGCATAGGTACATAACGTACATTGAAATATATTAAAATTTAGAAGCCCCCAGTATCAGGTACAGGGACCAAGCAGTTGTGGTGTTTGGGTTCTAGATACAAGCATTTCCTCACAATGCGGGTCGTATTCAGAAGCACAGACTTTTACGTCAGGGCTATCGTCCTCGGTTTTCCTAATTGTACATGGCAGAAAAAGTCTTTCGCCAGAAGACTTGACATTTAAAGCACTTCTTAATGGCACTGGGTGCTCACCTTTGTAGCCTTACAATCTTCCGCATATTGACAGATCGTTCAATAAAGGTAACATTCGATCATTGAGATTGGTCACCCCTTTTGTAGCCACAAAATGCACGAGCATGACGTTTTTATTCATGGAATGGATCGATCTTACGCAGTGCACATCACCCGTAGCGTGGGCCCAGTTCGAGATTGGTGGGCCTTAACACTCTAAGGCTAACGCGCAGGTGCAGGCGAAGTCAGAGGGAAGAAAGACTTGTCGCTGGAAGCGAAGCTCGATACCTCTGCAGAAGCCGGCGCAATACGGCGAATCCGGGGGTGTATTTTGTGCCTTTTTAATTAACCTCCGACGCCAACGTGCCTGCATGCGTGCGTGTGCGTTTGGGTGTGCGTGTGCGTGTGCATATGCGAGTGCGTTTGCGTGGGCGCGTGAAAATCGATCTAAGATGGCCACCGCCACGAAATGGCGTATTACACATTATTTCACATCTTTCTCAATATGGGTACCTATTATATGAAAGGGATTGACTAGTAAAATAAATGTACACTATGTCGGGGTATTATAAATTTTCAATATAGATGGTTACATCTATTTATTACGGTAGGTACTCACACTTTACATTTTCTATTTTTTTGTTATTTTACTGACATCTGTTACATTGTGTTTCTTTTATCTTTACTTATTTTCTAATATTAAATGAATAAAAGATCTTACGTTGAAGCATGAAGACCATTTCTTTTTATGAGTAGGTACAGCTTCCGCTGAAAAATGATTTAAGCTCCACCTCATTTGTTGATTAGCGTTAGTGTAATACTTAGGTCCATTGTGGTAGCATAACATAGTTTGACAGGGCTAAACAATGCTAAGAATACCTACATATGTAGTTGAAAGATTGTGGGAGAAGAAGAAAAAGGAGAAACAAGGGGGTAATTGGCTGCCGACGCTTACTTTCACTACGTGAACTACTACTTTCCATCGATATTTAATTTAATGATAAGGTAGCCGGTAGGTACGTACATAATGAATTTAATGATAAGGTAGCCGGTAGGTACGTACATAATGAATTTAATGATAAGGTAGCCGGTAGGTACGTACATAATGAATTTAATGATAAGGTAGCCGGTAGGTACGTACATAATGAATTTAATGATAAGGTAGCCGGTAGGTACGTACATAATGAATTTAATGATAAGGTAGCCGGTAGGTACGTACATAATGAATTTAATGATAAGGTAGCCGATACGTACGTACATAATGATCCAGTATATTCGTTCCAAAACCGTCAACGATATGCACGTACTACTGAATAAACTGTACCTAGACTGCGCTTATGAGCTTTAGCACAATGTTAAATATTTTACTTTAGTCTGTTGATCGTACGCTCGAAGGAGCTCGACATGCACCCGATCTTCTTGTTCGTTATCCGGTTTAGGCGGACGTGGTACTTCATGTTTCAGTTCTAGGGACTCGAAACGCGCAAACAACCACATCTCCGCGTAGCACAAACGCGTGTTTGCATTCAACAGGTCATCCTGAAACATAAAAAAAAAAGCTAGTATAAAATTTAACTCGCCGAATTACAGCGGTAACACTCTAGTTACACTTGGTGCTTCCAACTTTCCAGGGTGGACAATCTTTTGCCATTAAGATGGATCACTAAGTAGTGTTTTAAATATAGTGTCAGACGGCCATCACTATTAAAAAACCTTTCAATTTTAATGACAACAACAGAAGCTAGGTACATTTTTAATTTCATCCTCATCCAGTAGATCTAATAGTCATAATTTAGATTTATCTCACTATTTACTCGATTAGTATTCTCACTAATTAGCCACCATGATTTTTACAATTATAATTTACCTGTTCCAGCTCGACTTCTGTTGTAAACGATGGAGCGACTTATTAACAAGAAATGTTTGCTAATTAATATTTCTATACTATTTCAAATGCGTGTTGTTTGTTAAACAATCATTAAAAAAAAAACATAATTTTGTAATATAGTTACTGCTCCTTGAAAGTAGAATAAAATTTAGTAGAGGTTAGCACTTGAAGCATGTGTGGTCTTAAATTGACAAATATTGAAAAGCTTGATAAGAGAACAATAAGTAGGTGACTTGCGGGCCCCCCCAACCGGGGTTCTAGCCTTATCGCGGCGGGGGGCCTTAGTAACCGTGGGTTACCCAGAACCACGGTAAACCAAGAGGAACTCTGGGCTTTGGTGGTAAGCCCACGATGAAGCTGCTCAGGTGGGTTGCAGTGCTGTATGGGCGGCACCGGGTCGGGCTGCAGTGTTGCTTCGGTGACACTGCGGCTGAGGAGTGGCGGAGCCGCGGCGGGAGAGGAGTGCCGGCATAACGGTGCGCCGCTCTCCGTACCTTCCGCGGCCGAGTTAGGAGGTGGCCTGCAGGCGGCGATCGGGCAGTCGCCGTCCGAACAGCACGGGCCCGAGACGGCAGCGCGCGTGGTCCGCACGCGCCTCTCGAGGGAGGGGGGGCTAGGCCCCCCAAATCGGACAGGGCCCGCTCGCGTGTGGCGAGTGGACCATGGCCCATCGGGGTCGCGGATGAATGCGCGAGCGTCTCCCTTAACCCCGACACTCTGGCCGTCTGAAGGAACACCATGGGTTTTAGTCGGTACGCTGGCCGCTTTCTTATTGTGGCCGGAGAGTCCGACATAACCCCCGCCTTGCCCAGGCGGGTGCGTATGCGTAATGCGGTTTCCACGACAAAAAAGGTGTTGGTTAGTACAATTACAATGTTGTTATAATTACAGCATGAAATATCATTTCTTATTTATACTTTCTCTTACTAATATTAGTGTAAAATAAAAAGGATAGATCTGTCGCTCTCTCGAGTAGAGTTAACCCTTTCATGGACACTACTGTAGACATAATAGATGTTTTATTGTCATCACTGCCATATACGTTTACTATCTCGGAAAGTGTTAAGTTTCTGAAATTTGACTGTATTGATAAATTAACTTAATTTGAAAAACATTCGGATATTTTGCAGAAGTCCGATTTAGGTCGAAAATCTGGATGGATGTTAACCCTAGTATTAAAGTTGTGCTTTAGTTCTTGCCGAAGTATCACCCAGCGCACACGCAAGTTTCCATATAACTAGTTATGATTCCTCATAATAATGAATTTTGGGAAATCTCGTAAGTTACGAGAGAAGTTTTTGCTTATAGTAGATATGCATCGATGCTCCTCCCTACTAGGAACTAGGTTGAGACCTGCTAATTCTATGTAAGCACTACATGATGCTTGCATAATAGTAGGTAGCTAACACTTCCCTATCAAGAAATTTCACGTGAAAAACTGGTGAAGCTAAAACAACAGCCACAGTCTTTAACTAATTTCTACGAACCCGTTTTTATTTCTTGCAATTGAGTGCATATTGTTAATATTTCATCTGTAGTATTAACATTTTTCTCCTGTGTGTTAAAAAATATGCGTTTAAAATAGGTAGGTATAGGTATGCAATAGGTATGCAATCATAAATAAATATAAGCTCGATTTAATTAAAAAAAAAAAACTCTTTTTATTTAGGTACTACATGATATCCACGGCAGGTGACGGTGCTGGCAGCTGGCAGCAACACTTTCATAGATCTATGCTAATATTAGATACACCTCCTTAGAATAATGAGATTATTTCGAAGTAGGTATGTAAGTAGTTGTTCAAAAAAATATATAACTTTATTTGTGAAGAAAAACGTTGAGACCAGCATACTGGATATCTTTAAGGTCTTGAAAGGTCTGACATGATTGAAGTGTATGATAGAACTACGGCAGGCGTCCTTATTCTAAAAGGATGCGTTTAAATGAGAGTAATGAATAGATGAATAAGTTCGCTTACACTTATTTTGTCTCGCAAAAAAGATACTTTTCTGTCGGCTTCTCGCAATTCCGTTGCCCACTGATTCTTCTTGACTTGTAATTCACGTAACAATTCAGCTCTGCATCTGTAATAGTGCATAATATCTGATAGCTCAATTGTATATACCTAATACGGCACAAAAAAGGCCGCCGGCGCCGGCCGGACCAATTGTACCATTTGGACATAATTGATGGTGCAATTGGCACTGTCTATTTTGGCTGGGTCACTTGCCTTGTGTACTAGTAAACTGTACCATTGATGGTACTATAAACACTAACTTGTCCCAATGTAAGTAAAACAGATGGTACAGTACAACTGGTACTTAATACTTAGATAAGAACCATTTGTAGGTACCATTGCACAAATACTACAAAACTCCTCCGTAGGTAATTTCTTATTCGAAATCTATCCGGGCCGAATTAAGGGGAACATACGAAATTAATTTGAAGATGTTAAACGCTGTAGTCTAGGTAATGTAGGAACACATACGTTTTAAGTTGTTTGTTGGTAAGCCTTAGTGCCGCTATGTCATAACCTTTATGTTTTAGCTCGCAGATTGTTTGCTTGATGGTATTCCACTTGCCAACCTCGACCACTTCTACGATAGTTTTTCTTATCACATGGTTTACTAAGTCTCTGCAATCATAAATTAAATCATTATATGTTTTCATAAGCTGATATTTTATGTATATACTGACTGATACTGACTTGATTCAACTGAATCAAGAATATTGTAAATTGCGTGATTTATTGTAGGTATACGCGCTAGAAATTAGTCATACGTATGTTATTATTATGATGCCTTTTCACGTATTGCGTTTCATAATTTTTTGGTGATATTATATTAAGTATCAAAAAGAATCTTAATAGCATCATGTAAGTATGTAATCTTGTTAGATATTTGTTAATTTTATTTGCAAAACAGCTAGATGCGAATATATAGCGCCATCTGTTAACAAGTTGCAGCTCACCTGTCCCGTCGAAGCTTTTCATATTGTAGCTTTTGGATCTTGTTTGTCGGTTGCCAATTTCGAAGCCTTAACTCAATGCTGCCCTCTACAATCAAACAGTAAACAGTCGGTAGATAGCGCTATGTGCAATGTTCATAGAGTTCATTAACTATTAAAAGCTCTGCTATATCTGGATAGCAGGAGTTTTGATAGTAATTTTTCAAATAAATGTCAGTAAAACCCCAAGTTAAATGATTTGCAAATGAGATTATAATCTATACTATTATATATTATAAAGCGGAAGAGTTTGTTTGTTTGAACGCGCTTATCTCTGAAACTACCAGGCTTATTAAAAAAAAAAATTTGCGTGTGATAGCCCAGTTCTCGAGAAAGGTAAAAAGGTAAAAAGGTAAATAGGCTATAAAACATCACGCTACTGGTGACGAGAGCAGAGCAGTCAGCAAAAACGCGGGTGAAACCGCGCCGCGGAAAACTAGTAATATATACATAGCTTCACGCCTAAGCTTTTATCTATGAGGTTTTTAATTACTGTGAGATATATAGTAGGTATAAGATATTAATTTAAATTTAATGAATTTGCCAGATAATTTTAAATTCGAATATATTTATATTATCAGTAAGATCTTTCGAAAAATGTTCCTAAGATAGGTACCTAACTATGTTGGAGCTACTTAACTAGATACTTGTCGGCTAGAATGCTTTAACTATTACAGGTTCTATATTCTGTGCTATTACTTTTAAAATTAAAATTGGTAACGACATGAACTGTAAGTACCTGTATTATTTAAGCGTACCACAATTACCCTCCTCCTCTCATCGATTAATTGTTAAATACCTTGATATCTGAGATTTATTAATACGAATAATAACGAAACATGTTAGTTGTGGTGTATTACAATAAATAGTAGATTAGTAGCCAAGGGCTGTAAGGCATCAATTGCAGCCCGAGATATTTAGGCACACGAGCGCAGCGAGGGCGCCTATAGTTCGAGGGTGCAATTGATGCTTACACCCGAGCTAACTACTCTGCTTTACATCTCGATTGTGAGGTAAGTAGAAAAAAACCGGCATTACAAGAATAAAAGTTTTCTATTCCCGCCTTTTTCATCTTTATTTTGTTATACTACACTACTTGTACACCATGGAAGGAGCGCCCATGCAGCGTGTCACTGAGGTAAAAGATTTAGGAGTTAGATTTACAGTCGATTTGAATTTTCGCAAACATATTATCGATACATGTAAAAAGGCTTATCGGAATCTGGGGTTTGTTTTGCGAACTGCAAATCAATTTACTAATATTGGGGCATTAAAAGCATTGTTTGAAGCTCTGGTGAAAAGCCGGCTGGAGTGTAGTGCCATAGTTTGGTCTCCACATGAAGCCAAATACAAATTTATGTTAGAACGTATTCAGAACAAGTACATTAGGTTTCTATATTTAAAACAGTATGGGGTTTATCCTGGATATCCACTGATATATCCTACTTTATTTGTTCTGGGTATGGTTGGCTATTGTAAACTTGAAGTTAGAAGGGAAGTGGCATTAGCTACTTATTTATTTAAGTTGATACGGGGTATCATTCAGAACGCTGCTATTCTGCAGGAGGTTAGGTTGTGTGTTCCAGATGACTACGTGGGTCGGCGGCGGCGGCCGCCACTTTTTGATGTTCCGCGAGCGCGTACCAACTTGTTGCAACACGCACCACTTACGAGGGCGCTGCGTACGCTCAACATGGTTTCCATTAAATTGGACATTTTCTCGTGCTCGCTGAACGAATTCACTAAGGCTGCGTATTGTGCACTATGTGTGTAGTAAAATGTTTAATTATAATAAGGTGTGTAAATTAGTTTAAGTCATTAAAAGTATGTTGTAAAGTATGTCTTATGTTAAAAAGTATTAATGTTCTACACTATTGTATTAGGGTTCACCTGTAAAAATAGTTGTATGTGTGTATAAATAAATAAAAATAAATAAATAAATAAATAATTTTTTTTTTTTTCAAGAACGAAATTGAGCTTCGCCGTTCGATATTTAAAATTGACGACTATTATACTCATACGAAGACAAGGCTGAATAGCGAAGCGACCTCTTTTGTCATTAGGCTGAATGCATGATGTCTTTTGCCAGTATGATGGTTAGATGTACGCGAACTTGTTGAAAGAGTGAAGTGTTTTTTTTTAATTACTTACCGCCCTAGGGCTTTTCTAGCTACATTATTACCCTAGAGCGCTAATTGGTCACCTACAAGCCCCATTTGGGGGTAATAAGGACCTAGGTACTTACCGAATATGAGAGATGTAAAAGATGTTTAAATTATAAACTTTGCGTTTTAAATTTAAAAACTACTCTTGCTTGAAACATGTATAAATAATTTTAGTACAAACTGGTTACTAGGTACACTTACCTAAGATCTTCATTTGGAGTAAAACCACCTCGAATGACATAGCAAATAACAGAGCGTCCATTTTGCTAATTCTGTTAAAAAATAAATATATTTAGTACTAAGACTTATTAGGTAGATTGGCATGCATCCGTCGCCATAATCCGTTTGACTGTGTCTTTTTTAGTAATTTATCGTATTATTATGGTAAATTATTATAAATAGGTATTGCGAAAATTTGTTTATTTGTCTCTTCTTCTATTACATCGGTAAGGAGCGACCGGTTAATGTGGTTTTCTGTATGGAGAAGAATTATCTAATAATTTCTAATTTACAACGCTTATGTAAAACTTCGGAGGCAAGAGTTGTTCTTGTAATCGTTCAGTGAATAATCATTTATTTATGTATTTTAAAACACATACTTAAGTAGGTACCTATCATAATAAATGCCGAAGTACACACTATAAGGGTTATGGTAATCATTTTGATACGGATTTTAAACTTTTTAACCTATCTGTAGTTAGCGTCACTCTTGACTATTATTAATAAAGACAGAGAGCGATGGCATTTTAAGATTCCGTATCTATAAAAGGGCTAACTTTGCTTTTTATTTTTATTGGCAAGAGCGTAAATCTATTATTGCTAGTGCAAAAGTATTCTTTTAACAAAAACAAACTGAAGAAGCATGAAGATATCTATTATATGACTACACAGTATGGCGAGCTGGTTTTTCGAATTTGGCGACAACTAAAAGAAATATTTCGACTATATATATATATGTGATAGTCGAAATGGCCCTGTGGATAAGGCACCCGATTCGTAAACACGAAGTAGTGGGTTCGAATCCGGGCAAGTACCAATATGATTTTTCAAATCATATGTACTTTCTAAGTATATCTTGGACATTTCTGCCTGACGGTGAAGGAAAAACATCGTGAGGAAACCTGGACTTAAAAGTCTAAAATTGCCAATCCGCCTTGAGCAAGCGTGGTGATTAATGCTCATACCTTCTCTATATGAGAAGAGGCCTTTGCCCTGCAGTGGGACAGTAAACAGGCTGGTATTATTATTATATATTATTTATTAAAAGAAATATAGCTTTGTGTAGAATTAGGTTTACTTAAAAATGTTAGTAAACTTACTATAATACGTGGGTGTACAGCCTCTATAATAGCGATGTCACATGTGTCCTTGAGTCATAAAGGTAAATCCTCTTTTGTATATTTAGGGCCAAGTGGTACTTATATAACAAAATAAGACTCATCTTCCATTTTGGTTTTATTGAAAATGCGACATTAAGGGATTGTGCTAGGTACATAGTATTTAAGTAGTGGATTTGTAAACATAATAATATAAGTATTTTTATTAAAGTTATACTTATTTTGGCGCGATTGGGAAAAATGATGAGAGTGAATTTTTACGATGCGCGCGCACACCGGCAGAAAAAAGCAACACCCTGAAGTTAGTTGGGAACCTTTTACACCCTGAAGTTAGTTGCGAACCTTTGTGTGTCGTATCAGTACAAATAATCAGTGTGAATAAATAAAAAATATATTGGCGTTTATATCAATTCAATTATATTTATGACGGTGATAGATATTTTTTATTGATCATTTATCAGTAAAAATATTTATTTTGAATATTAGTGGTAAAAGTGGTTTTAATATACTGTTATAAGTGCATTTATAGATTTGAGGTTAACTGTTATGTATGTATGCGTTGTGTTATTATTTGGTAGTTTTGGATTGTTACTCTAAAGAAGTATAACTTCTTACGTGCGTACATGAGTACCTACACACACTCTTTTTATTTATTTCTGTTTAGTATTTATTTTTCATCCACTGAGCCGAGGATTGCGCAGCTAGGTATTTTTCCTATGTCATATGGTTTAACCTTCTCGTTAATGATTTTGATGCTATTACAACAAAAAATAGAAAAATGTGACAATCATCTTTCGTGAAAACAGACGTAGAACTTTTATGATTTCGGGCATATGACGTGGTAGATGTCATTTTAAATCTAATTTTACAACTGATAAACGTGGACAAGTAATTAATATTAACGTTAACTGTATTATAACATAACTATAGCTGTAATGTAACATAAACAATATTCCCAATAATTTATAAGAAGGAGTAGTACTTATTACAAGTACCTATAGTTCAATATAAAATCAATGAGACGAGTTTTAATGAAGAGGCCGACGCAATATCCGCAGCAATATTGTTGGTTGTCAATATTCACAATACATCAAGGATCTGTCAGGACAGTGTAATGAGTTACTGAAGCTAGGAAGTTGTTATTAATTCAGTTGTTTCTTACGTTTTGATATTATAACCTTTACTGTTTATAGTGTAAGTTATTAAAATATTTAATCGTGTTGTGTTGTCTTTTTATTTTTTAACCGACTTCAAGAAGGAAGAGGTTATCAATTCGGGTCGTAGGTATGTTTTTTTTGTATGTTTGTTATCTCATATCTCGGTCATTTATAAACCGATTTGAGAATTCTTTTTTTAATTGAAAGGGTTAACTCTGAAATTGGTCCTATATTTTTATTATAAAAAATGGTTCCAGTAGTTGTATGTTTGTTAAAACCAATTTCGAAAATTCTTTTTTTTAAATCCCTGAAATCGGGGAAAAATATTCAGTAGTTTGGCTTTAATTTTATATTTTTTTATTTTCTAATGTGAGGAATGAAGACGTGTAAAGCAACGCGTCGATATCTTTTACGACGAATTTTCTGACATTGAGATGTCAATGCTAATATTTCCAATTTTCTATTTTTGTTAGAGCTGTGAGAAGAACTGGCAAGAAACTTACGCCACTCTTTTCAATCGCCAGATAATTACAGTTTTTTGTATGAGTTAACAATTTTAACACATCAACGCAACTAAAGAACCATACATAGTATTTATAACAAAACAACCAATTAATTTATAAATAAGATTTAAAAAAAAGAAAATAGAGGATTTCAATTATTTAGTTTCATCTAGTATGGTAATTTGACTACGTATTTTAATTAAAAAGTATATTGTTCTGTATACATCTTCTATATATATAAAAGCGAAAGGTAACTTACACACTCATCACGAAATCTCAAAAACTTCATGTGCTAGGAGTATCAACTTTGCATGGAGGTTCCTTTTAGGACGTAGGTGCTCACTAAGACAGGATTTTGCAAAATTCATTCTCTAAGGGTGGCAAAGTTTGTATGAAACTTCTATAGTTTTGATAGTAGGGTTTCCAAATTACTAGAAAATACTAATTATTTAATTAAGTTAATTAATTTTCTAACCAGCCTTTACAAATGGATGAAATAGGGGGTATAAGTTTGTATGGATAATATTTTATTTTTAAAGCTATCGAATCCAAACTCATATAAATACTCTTTACTGAAATTAGTAAGGCATCATCTATTCATAGTATAAACGGGAGTCGTTAGAAAGCGCCTGTCGCTCTGTTGGAACGCGCTAATCACGAGAACTACCCAATGGATTTGGATGTGGTTTTCACTATTACATTGAAGATTACTGAGGCTTTCACTATCAATATATATGCACTATACATCAAAAATACATCAACCTATATAATATAAGTGTATAGGAGCCCAGCCATTAACGATAATATTAAACCGAAAAAGTTAGCCGCCAGCGCACTATTATGCGTTGTACTAATGTAGGTTAAGTTCAAAGTATTTTACCAAACCCAATACAAAAATTTAATCCTAATCAAAGTAATATCATTAATTATTAGAACCGTTTCACATAGATAAAAATGACCAATGAAATGATCATATAATACTTACCTTAAAATATATCGAAAAGTACGTAATAACGTAATTAATTTGTAATTTTCTTTATCTAAAAACGCACATGCAGAACATTATTTTAATTCATTTGGTACAAATTTGCTCGAGGGCATGATGTCACACAGCGGGAACAAATATGTGATGATGTATTTATTTTCAAAATAGTCACTTAGAAAGCGGCAGAGCAGATATTTCTAAAAAAATTAACTTATGATACCGAAGCGAAGCGAGGGTGGCCCGCTAGTGAATTATATAACTGCTAAAACTTTCCTCGAAGAACGCACTCTATATAAAACAGTGAAAACTGTATCCAAATCCATTGAGAGATTCTTGAGATTTGCAATTTTATACAGTCTGGCAGATGCTTTCCAGCGACTCCCTTTTATACAATTACGAACCACGGCTTCGCAGGTGTATAAAATAAATTTTGTCTCCCTCGAGGACACACACAAACTTTTACATTTAAAATATAGTAGGATAAATAAAATATAAAAATAAGGTGTCCACTGCAGGATAAAAGTGTTCCCCAAGCATCAACGGAGATTTTGCCATCATCGCTCTGCAATAGTTTTGCCATAGTGGCGATAGCAATGGAGTCTTATCCTAGGGTGCTGCTGGATTCGTATTGGAGGAATTTGATACCGCGTTCTTAGTTATGTGGTAACCGTAGAAATATATAGACGAGCGATATTTCTCTACACAGGTTTTGTTATTTCAAATAGGTAAATAGTTATATAATAATAATAGTCCTAGTAATATAGTCAACTATAGACCCATTTCCATATTATGTTCCATTGGTAAGCTTTTTGAATCACTAGTGAAAAAAAAGTTTCTATGTCATTTAAAGTCTTTTTTTTTAATACCCGCCAACATGGTTTTCTACCGCGTAGATCGACCACGTCGAATCTTCTCAGCTATGTCAGTGATATTACTGAAGCGATGAAGGATCATGGTGAAGTGCATGCGATCTATACACACTTCTCCAGGGCATTCGATGTGGTGAATCATGAACTACTTGTTCAAAAGCTTGGCCATGCTGGGATTCGTGGTTCACTGTTAAGATGGTGCGATTCATACTTAAAAAACAGGCCCCAGATTGTTACAGTTCGTTCATTTAAGTCTATTGCTAAAATGATACCATCTGGGGTACCTCAGGGCTCGCACCTTGGACCCTTATTCTTTTTGATATTTATCAATGACCTATGTGCTTCAGTAACATCAAATATTGAAATGTTTTCAGAAGATCCATAGAGTAATACGCAATCAGGACGATTTCACACGTTTACAAAATGACATTCTCAGTATTACTAGGTGGTGTTCTAAAAATAAAATGCTATTAAATGCAACAAAATGTTTTCATATTAAATTTACTCGAAAAAAGAATCCTACGCCAGTTTCATACCATATTGATAACATTTTCATAACTGAAGTCTTAAGCACACGAGATCTAGGAGTTATTGTCTATACCAAGCTGAATTTTCATAGTCATTTCGACCATATTTGTAACAAGGGAGCGCGTCTGGCTGGTTTCATAATTAGACAAACAAAGTTTTTCAAGAACCCTGAAATCTCAATTATCCTCTTTAATTGTTTTGTAAGATCTCTTCTGGAATATTGTAGCCTGATATGCAACCCTACATACGATATACATGTTATTCGATTAGAAAAACTACAAAAACATTTTCTTTACCACCTTTCTTACGTCATTAATTTATGCCGGAATTTAACATCTTATGAATCCAGATTAGCACATTTTAAAGTATCTCCACTTAAAACTCGACGAAAAGTCATAGATATTGTTTATCTATATAAACTAGTTAGTGGAAAAATAGATTGTCCAGAAGCCTTAGCTAAGATCAATTTAGCGGTCCGTCGGACAAGCAGCCGTATCTGTAACAGAACAACTTTCTGCCTTCCTTTTTGTCGTACCAAGTATGGTCAACATTCCCATTTTTATCGCATGTGCTTTCATTGTAATACAATATGCCATGATTTGGATATCTCGGTTTCTGCTATCAAAACTTTCGTTTTGAGTCAAAATCATTTAAATTGTTAATTTTTGTTCGGTTACTCTTAGTTTTCTGTTGGAACATTGTGCAAGGTTCATGCCAGAATAAAATTTTGTAACATATATATTTTGCATGCTGTGTTCTTTTCGTGAAGGTCGTACACTGGCCCATATATTTTCTGTTAAATTGATTTATACTATATTCAAGTGTTACGACCTGTTTAGTAAGCCAATAAAAAAAAAAAAAAATGTTCTTTTGTATAAAGAATTTTTAATAACCAGGACTAAGAAAGAAACAAATATGTAGAAAGTTTTCGCAACAATCATTGGTAGAGGCTTTATAAAACACGTTAACGATTATCAGTAACAGCAATTTATTAATTCTATGTTGTTCGCTAATAATACAAGCCTGTTTACTGCTGAACAAAGGCCTCTTCTCATATATTATAGAGAAGGCATGAATGAGCATTAATCACCATGCTTGCTAAAGGCGGATTCGTAATTTCAGACTTTTAAGTCCAGATTTCCTCACGATGTTTTTTTTCACCATTAGTCAGAAATAACCAAGACAAACTTAGAAAGATATGATTTGAAAAATCACATTGGTACTTGCCCAGATTTGAACCCTCATGTTTACGAATCGGGTGCCTTATCCACCGAGCTATTTCGACTTTATTATTCGCTTAATGTAACTAATAATATTATACACCTATTAATTATTGAATTGTTGTAGGTATGTCACGAAGTACAATAGTAGGCGGTAGGAACAATGAATTTAAAAGAAGACTGGGTTCAGGTGCGACGTGCGCGCTACGTGATTCTGATAAAAAAGGCATTCAATTGAATGGAATGCTATTGAAGTACCTACTTACACGTCAAAAAATAAAAACTAAAGAACCAATATATTCGAAATACAGAGAGTGACTGTAGCGTATGTATGTGAGCGGACCGGCGGAGAGGGGATATTAACTTTCATTCCGGTGCCCGCATAGAACAGTCAGTCTCTCCCTGACCGTTGACCAAGTGACACGTATCGGTGCACGGCGCACCAATATCTTTTACTTAGCTAGCTATATCGTGTAGTGTCAAGCGAGTAAACAGTAAAATGTTATATACTGAACACCACACGTAGCAGATATTACAGTGACCAATATTATTTACTTATAATTTTATAAGCAGCTAATCCAGGCAATTTTAAGTGAAAGTGGGTAGGTAATTGTTACTGTATACCTATATAAATAGGGTCAAACCTATTATTTCTTATGCTAAACAAACCAGTTTATGTTGTGTAGTATCAAACAAATAACAGACTTTATTGAATAAATGATTATTGCATAACGAATTACCAAAAAATATTAATATCTACAGTAGTACATATTTGAAAACCCGTGTTGGTCATCTTGATATTCTTAAATAAAACTAAAAAGTCAGATAAAGCCACAATAATGTAAAATTTTAACTCTTATCACAAAAGCAGCCTTTATTAGCCAAAACACTAACATTTCATATTCTTCACAAAATGGGTGAATTTTGTGGGTATTTGAAAACCCGCGCCAGTCATCTTGTCTTGTTATTCATAAATATAACCACAGATAATTAAGATAACGCTTTAATAGTCAAACACCCAGTTTATGAAAGGCCTGTCAAATCATTGTTCAACTAACACGACTGTTAATTTAACATGGCTGTTAAATCAATTCGAGTTTCTGTAACGATAATCAGTGCAAAATTAACTAATCTATGATTATTTTGATTTGACATTAGTTTGTATGAAAACAAACCGAATGTCAAATCAATTGGCACTTGACATATGAATGTAAAGTTTTTTTTTTTTTGATTCTGTCGATATTTTCTAAAGGTCGATGGATGGTGTTCTTGGTTAGCACGTGTGTTTAGAGTATTTGTTAGTTTTTTTTTTGTTTTGAGCGATTGTTATAACTTTTGTAACTTGTTTCTGTGTGCCGTCCTTATGTTTGTAATCAGGTTTGTACTGTTTGTGTTTCTATCCTTTTTTTAAAGATGGATAAGAGTAAACCCCCTGATCCTGAACCTCCAGACATTTCAAACTCTTTATCCCCGACCTTACTATCCCAACCGACTCCACTATCTCAATTTTCGGATGTTGTTTGTAGCATCACAGAGATGGATGTGTCGCAGCATATCTCGCGAAAACGCCCTTGTGTTGAAAATATCGTGACACCCACCCCTCCAAGTAAACAGCAAAAAAGTCAAATTGGCCGTGTCAGATATTCAGCTATCGACAAATCACCCTATATCGTCCATGTATCCCGTATTGAGTCTCAATCCAATGCAGGCTCCACCCTACACCCAGTTAATTTCGGAAAATTTTTGTTGAATAACAACATTGCAAACATTATCCGAGGTGGAGTTAACAGAGTAGGTAGAAATCGTGTGTCAGTAGAGTTTGCTTCCCCTCAGGATGCAAACTCATTCCTTGTTAATACTTTACTCCCCAAACATGGCTATACAGCCTCAATCCCCACATACAACATTACAAGAATGGGTGTTGTGACTGGTGTCCCTTCTGATCTTACAAAGGAGGAAGCCATAACATATTTATCTGTGCCTTCAGGATTTGGGCAAATTCTTAAAGTTCACCGCTTAAATAGGAAAATTCAAAAAGACGGGGTCATGAGTGGAAACCTACAGAAACTTGCGTCATCACCTTTGATGGCCAAGTTTTACCCAAACGTGTTTACTGCTGCTACACATCTCTTCCTGTTGAGCAATATATTTACCCAACAATCCAATGTCGCAAATGCTGTAGGTTTGGTCATGTGGCCAATATCTGTAGGTCTAAACCTCGCTGCAATAGGTGTGGCCACGATCACCCTGGTGATGGTTGTAGCATTTCTGAGGGCGAGGCTTTTTGTGTGCTCTGTTCGGGGAATCACTTTGCTAATAGCAGGTCATGCCCTGAGCATGTTAGACAGAAGGCAATTAAAACCTTTATAGCCGAGAAATCTATTCCTTATGCTGAGACTACCCAAATGATTCCATCAGTTTCTCGCAATTACGCTAATGCCACTAAAGCACCTATTTCTCAGTCATACCGTAAGACTATTACTCTTAAACCCAAGTCCCATGCCCCGCTTTCCCCATCATATGATAAAGCTGCTCATCAGCACATAATTAATACCCCCCAACCTTCACAGTCTAATGGCTGCGCTCTTAACTCTAGCAATCTTTCAGTAGATAATACTACTCCTTTTCTTGAACTTCTAATAAAACTTTTACCTACTATAATTTCTACCTCTAGTTTTCAATCACCGTCCAACGCTGCCGATCAACTTATTTCTATACTTACTCAAATTAAAAATGGCGGCTCGCCAAGTATTTCTCCAGTGGAATGTGAGGAGCGTGTGGCATAAGAAACACGACCTCATATTTCTTTTAAATAAATACAAGCCCCTGGCTTGTTCCATAGCTGAGACTTGGCTCATTCCAAGTCTCAGCTTCCGTATACCACATCATAATATTCTCAGATGTGACAGATCTGATGGCTATGGAGGGTCTGCCCTCTTTGTCAACAATCGTGTTCCCCTTCTACCCATATCTTTGCCCCCACTTACTGGTGATATGAGTATTGAAGCTGGTATGGTTGAAGGCATCACAGTGTTCTCAATATATATTGCTCACCCCCATCATGATTTTCTTGATATTTTAAAAAATATTATTTCAAATATTAATGGGCCAATTTTGGTCATGGGCGATTTTAACTGTCACCATTACAGGTGGGGGTCTGAACGATGCGATTCCTTTGGTGTTGCTCTGGTTGAGATTTTGGATGATCTGAATCTCTGTATTTTAAATAATGGTTGCCCAACAAGAAGATCTCCTCCCGGACAGCAAAAAAGCTGTGTTGATTTATCGTTTTGTTCGGTTGAGTTAGCAGCTTCCAACTCATTGGGAATGCACAACATTGTCGCATGGTAGTGACCATTACCCTATTGTTATATCTGTTGTTAATAAGACTTATTTAGAAAAACCTCCTCTCCACTTCTGAAATATAATTTATCCAAACCAGATTGGTCCAAGTTTTGCTCATTACTTGAGGACAAAATTGACAGCCTTCCAAATTTAAATTTAAGCTTACTAGATCCTGCGGGCCACCACCATGCTAAAAGCTGTTATGACAGATTTGTCGACGCTGTAACATCTAGTGCTGATTCTTGCTTTCCTTTAAAAAATTGTGCCCGTAGTAAAATTCCGTCCCCTCCATGGTAGGATCAAGATTGCACCTCGGCGGTAAAGCAAAGGAATGTAGCCGAAAAGCGATATAACACTTAAAACTTGCTAGCTTATTTACAAGTTAATGCCAGGACCAAACGTCTCCTCCGCAAAAAGAAACGTGCTGGTTGGGTAAATTTTTGTACTTCCTTATCTCCGTCTACTCCAGTTTCAGTTGTTTGGAAAAACATTAACAGGTTCAGGCATGGTTGTTCCCCATTGTCCTCCTCGCCAATGACTAGGGAAACAGCTGAATTATTTTTTGATAAAATAGCCCCTCCTTATGTTCCACCTTCTTCAGAATATCTTAATGTGCTCGTGCATAATGTTTCTGACAATCCCTTGGATGCTCCATTTACCTTAGAGGAATTAAATTCGGTACTCAGATATGGCAGATATGGCATTGTCCCTGGCATTGATGGTGTACCATATTCTTTTATTGCCCATTCTGGAAATAAGGCTAAACTTTATCTTCTGAGTATTATTAATTTATGGTATAACTGTGGTTGAGTTCCAGAGCAGTGGAAATCACAGATCATTATACCCTTATTAAAACCAGGCAAACATGTTGATGATCCAAAAGGCAATAGACCAATTGCCCTTCAGTTTTAGCTAAATTACTGGAACACCTTATTAAGAACCGCTTAAAATGGATAGTCGAATCGAGGGATTTACTGCCGAATCACCAGTATGGTTTCAGGAAAGGCCTTAGTACAATGGATAGTGTCGGTGTTTTAGTCGCGGATATAAAGTCAAAGTCAAAGTCAAAGCATTTATTTCATTTTGATCATAAAGTATGATGCTTATGAAAAGTCAACATTACATTTTGTCAGCTAATTGACCTACAGCCAGTTCGCTGACGAGGTAGAGCTGTGAGAAGATCTGGCAAGAAACTCACGCCACTCTTTTCAATCGCCAGATAATTACAGTTATTTGAATGAGTTACAATTTAAACACTCAACGCAACAAAAGAACATACGTTTAGCGTTTTCTAAAAACGAGTCTGTCGTTGCCGCCTTCCTAGACATTTATTCTGCTTATGATAACGTTCTTCTTCCCCTTCTCAGGCAGAAAATGCAACAGCTGAGTCTTCCGGTTAAAATGATCGAATGCATATGTAGACTACTTTCGTCTCGTTATTTGATTCTGAGAGTTCAGGGCGAGAACTTTGATAAAAGGCTGACTTGGAGGGGTCTCCCGCAAGGCTCTGTCCTCAGCCCCCTTCTTTATAATATCTATACTGCTGATATTAGATCCTGTTTAAACACCAATTGTCACATTTTACAGTACGCAGATGACTTATCATTGTATGTGACAGATCTCTCTATTGTCGATGCTGCGGCATCACTCTGCCTCTCTCTGGACTCTCTGAATCATTGGCTTTTAAGCCATGGCCTCTCCTTATCCGCCCCAAAAAGTACAGCAGTTATTTTCTCTCGCAAGAGACTTATTCCTGACGTTTCAGTGGGTATTTTAGGAAATAATATTCCTTTGGCTAGCAAAGTGAAGTTTTTAGGAGTCTAAAGTAATATGTAGATCTACCCATCCCCTTAAAAGAAGCTTAAACGAGTTAGATGCCTTATGCAGAAGCTCAATTTACTGGAAAAATAAAGAAATTCCCCTAATCCTAGAATCATTCCGACAACATAAAAATTTTGTATGTCCTATCGTTCAGTATCCCAGAGTTCCCATTTTTAACTTCGCCTATGAAGTTTTATGTTTCATCCCAAAAATTGTCTTTGACATTGGGATATCCAAACATTCCCATACAGCGAATTCGACCTTCAATGCGGTGGTGGACGAACGTTGGAATGGTTTCCAATTATTTTTTACTGATGCTTCTAAGTTAACTAATTCTAATTACACTGGAGCTGCTGTATATTACAAAAGCTCTAATATTATTTTACAATATAAATGCCCTAAGGAGTCGACTGTATTTACTGCTGAATGTGTGGCTATATTGGAAGCTAGCCTTTTCATTGAATCACACTCCAATATTGAGAATACCGTTATATTTACAGATTATCTTAGCTGTCTGCAAACCTTAATCCAGAATCCCTTTAAAGGTAAATTGTGTAGCCTCCTTATCTTAAAAATTAAAAGTTCATTACTGTCATGTGCTAGCAATCAGAAGAATGTGCAGTTAGTTTGGATACCTAGTCATTGTGGCATTGAAGGTAATGAATGTGTTGATGCTTTGGCTAAAGACGCTTGTTCATCTGTATTGGCGGATCTCAGACATAACACTCATTAGTGTTACGACCTATTGAACCTCCCAAAATTGACTCTTCAGTGCTCATGGCAGGAGCAATGGAACGTTTCTAGCAGGAAGAAAGATAGTTCTTTCTATGCAGTACAACCATCAATAAAACCGAAACCTTGGTTCTATAGCTATAAAAAAGTTTCTAAAACTGTAATATCTGTTCTTTGTAGAAATCGCTTAGGTTTTTGTTGTACTCCCGTCTTTTTGAATAAAATTCGAGTTCGTGATTCCTCTCTCTGCGAGTGCGGATTGGCAGAGGGGACTTTGGATCACATATTATTTGAATGTCCTAGTTATGTTACTCCTCTCAATTTATATAGTCGTCTTCCTAAATTTAAAATTTCTCTTCCTATTAATTTCCCTTCTCTCCTAACATACTCCTCTTCAGATTTGTTTGTGGCACTTATGAACTTTATCCGTCACAATAATATAAAATTATGAGTCTAGTTTATGTTGGTGTGGTATACCTGTATATTATACATTGTGTGTTTTAACCTATTATAATATTTATGTAGATATATTCTATTTTTTTGTTTGTTTCAGTCCCGTACTAGCCCAACAAGTTCTACAACATCGTGTACAACTGTTATAATAATTAGATTATCAATTATGTTTCTACTTTTTGTCTGTGAGTCTTTTTCTTTTAATTTTTTTTTTCGCACACCACACTCGCTACTTCTTATCACTTTGACATTGGCAGAATTGTCGACATCGGCATTGCTTGCCATCGTACAAAAATAGAATAGAATAGAAGTTATTTTTTGCGTTGATCAGCCTTTCAGAAACTGGGTATCATTCTCGTCGTAAAAGTTCGCGTCCTTTGATCTTCATCACCGCTAGATGTTTTGATACTCATGCTAATATCCGAAACGGACATGATTGTGATCTAAACAGGAACAATGTTCATTTATCAAGATGTGCAAAATATACACTTTTTTAAAAGGAATACAAATATTACAAATTATACTGCATTAGAAACATGTTTTGACATACCCTAATAAGATAAATTTAAAGAAAAAACTGAGTTTCATATAAAAAATCAATTGTATTTACAAGTTAATTCGCCGACGAGCACCGATTAGTTGACAAACAGTTTGATCGACGTATGATCTATGAATACTATATAACTAACGTTTCAGAAACCCAATATTTGAGGTTAACATACGATCCTCGAGCCAAACTTAACAGCTATGTCAACTGACAGGATGTTCAAATTAAACTAAAAAACCATACTTTTAGCAACCCAATTGGCACTTGACATGAGATTTTACAGGCTATTAGTTAATTTTTGCGTTGATCAGCCTTTCAGAAACTAGGTGTTAGTATAACACTAAAAAGTCAAATATAGACAAAGTTAAATTTTGATTGCAATCACAAAAGCAGCCTTTAATAGCAAAACACTAACATTTCATAAACTTGTCAAAGTGCCGTAACTACGTATATAATACTTATAGTGTATTATATTCATATCTGTAGCTAAAGTAAAACAAAAATCAAAGCGATATCACTTAAAACACAATCAAAGTAAATAGATAAATATCTACCTTCCATTTAGCTCCATGTCAGCATCGGCACCAATTAATAATACTTCACTAACAACAGAATGCTCAAATTAAAACCTACTTAATACGAATGATAATATTTCTGCGGACTTGAAGTACAGTTGATCAATAGACCCTCGTCTCTCGTAGCAACCTTACATTCTCATTGTGTGATCGATGATAGATAGACCGAAAATATCCGTACCGTAATAACTTCTACTTCGTTCATTACTAAGCTACTTAGTAAGGTACAAGGTAACATATTATTTTTATGAACTTGATGTGTGGTTCCGGTTGTCGTTTCGACATCAATGTTATGCCGAGTACCTACCGTAGGTTTGAGTTATAGCCGGCACAAATACTTGTGTGAGCCACAAATATTAGATTAGGGAGCTGGGTATTTTGTGATCGTTACAACTACGTATCTCTGTAAAGTCCTATGTGGTCCAGCGCTTGTTATTTTCTACCTAGTACGGCAGTTGTGTTTTAAATAGAAAAATATACTTTAGGTCTAGATGGTGTTGTGTGTTATGTAGTTGTTGAGATAATTATTTTATCGAGAAGTTAACTAACTTTACTGGTGCCTGGTAAAATCAGTCAATCATATAATGTTGGCGGGCAAACGAATCTTCATGTAAGTGGCAAATAAATTATCCAACACGGCATGGACAGCAGCGTCTTGTGATAAGATAAGATTGCATTTGTCTAGGGTAGACTTTTACCACCGAAATTTAAATAAGAAATGCTCAGTGTCAATTTACTAAGGTCCGTTTTGTAGCCAAAGCCCTCTATAAAATAGGACTTGAACTTTAACACAGCACTGCGCCTGTTTTCGTGTCACTACCCTCAGATTCACTACTGCTGGGAATGTCGAGAAGAAGAATCAAAACTTTCTAAACAATTTTGTAGCGCGAATTGCGAAGGTAAATAATTATCCAAGCGCATGGCAGCTAATTGCAGTTTGTTCATTACCTTGAATACGAGGGAATTGAATAAAATGTTGATTAATGTCATGAAATCACGTAAGGGGTATTTACCTCCTAACGATGTGTGTATTTCA
Organism: Parascotia fuliginaria; assembly: GCA_963082885.1. Classification (NCBI taxonomy): domain Eukaryota; kingdom Metazoa; phylum Arthropoda; class Insecta; order Lepidoptera; family Erebidae; genus Parascotia; species Parascotia fuliginaria. Next base: position 12,334,670 of record OY720173.1, on the reverse strand, counting down.
ACAGCAGTAGATATACAAACTTCCATAGAAAGTAATATACTTGACTTAATATACAATGACTGATTTATTTTCATCCACTTGAATTAAGACTCATTTGACTTCATACAGATTAGACTGAGACGATAATTGCAGGGTTACTTACAAATCTTTATCAACTAAAGCAAGTCAGTAAAACAATTATTATAATAGAAGAATTTTTGCACATTCTATATTTAATTAAATAGTTGAGGAATTTCATTGAAGTAAATTAAAAAAAAAATTAGAATTTTAATTAGTTAATTTAAATAAAGTGTTGGTGCAGGTGGTTAGTAAAAAGTGTAGCTGAAAAGGAGCTTAATAAAGTATATCTTCAGTAGCAAAAACTATAGTATTATTACTACTACATACCTTAAATTTATAATTTTTATCTCTACTAGAAAGACTACCTTTTTTGAACGTCTAGTTTAAAAAAGGATTAGGTACTTGCGCTCAATATTATATAAGGTATTACCTAAGCGTTTTTGAACTGGATGCTTTTAAAAATCCCTCACTTCGCCTTCACCTTTCTTCATTTGTCTGTCCTACAATAGAAATGGCTGTAACAGCATAGACTTATAATAATTTTAACACGAGTAGACCCATTAAACAAAAAAGTTTGCAAGTAACAACATAGTTTTAGTCGTAAAGTCGGTGAATATAGATGTAAAGATGTGTTATGTTAAGTTTAAATCCATTTTTATAAAAAGGCAAGGAAATTATTAATTATTATTATTAAAAAAATTATCGCCACTCCACAGAAGACACGTCATGTTCTTTTTCGTTTTGTTCTTTCGTAGAAACGTTACATAAATAAAATATACAGCTTTAAAAGTAGAAAATGATTTTATTGTATTTAATTTTGTGAATGTATAAAGTATAAAGTTTAAATTAATTACAATAAAAACCAGGCAAGCATAACTTAGACTTACCTCAAAGTTATTGAAATAATTACGAAACTAGCGACCCGCCCTTGCTCATTGAAACCACATTCTGACACTTGAGCCAACATTTTATTAATATTATGCTGCATTTATTAGGCTGCGGATGCAGGCAGCGGCTGCGTGTCATGCGTGTGCCACCTGCATGTGCTGCGTGGCATGCAGGCAGCACATGCAGGCACTTTTGGTGAAAATAACAAGTATTTTTGCTTGATTTATAAGAATTTAGGAAACCGCGAGCGCGGCCACAGTGCTGCTGCGGCGCGAACTTTGCGGCAAATTTGAAGGCGTCCTAAACAGGTTGGAGTGACGTAACTACGTGCGCATCGACTTGCGGCCGCAGCACTATTGGTCTGCGATAGGCTGCGGCTGCAGGTTGCGGCAGCACTCGCAGCCAAGGCTTGGCAGCACGTGCAGCTGCAGCTGCGTTCGGAACGGTTTTCACAAAAATCCATATATTTACATAGATAACCAGTCGTGCAGCCGCAGCCGGCTTTGTGCGGCCGCCGCATGTGCTGTCTGCGTCCGCAGTCTGACGCCGAGATTAGAATAGCACCTTTACAGTACGCACTGTGAGTAATAGATAAATGATTTGCAAAAATTGAAATCCAGCGTCGTAATAATAACTGTGGTAATTTGCTATCACGATTTTGCCGATAATAAATAAATCGCATACTTACTCTTTTTAATTTTTCAAACCAAATTAATGAATAGAAAGTATAAAGCAATAATTCATACATTCCTGGGAATTCATAAAAATAAATACCCGCAGAAGGTATTATGCCTTTTTAAAATAAAAAGATTTGGTTGAGAGTAAGCGATGCGAGTCACGTCTGCTAGCTATATTAAAAACTTCACAAACGTAAAATGAAAAGTAAAATTAAATACCTATTTCATGCCATTTTTTAATAATATGTCTGAGAAAGACTATTTGGTTGACCAGTCTAAATTTGCATTACTCGTATAGTATTGCGCTCATGTTTTATTTAAAACATTTTGGACTAATTCAATAATTTAATCGATGATTTTTGAGTTTGTTCTATAGGTTCTATTTCTACTATTAATTCGAAAGTAGCAAGCAGTACTTGCTACTTTCGAATTTCAAACCTGAAAAAAATATTATTACTATCTTAATACTACTGATGGAGATTGTTTTTCAAAGAAACTGATTTAAACATATCGTTCAGGAAAAGTGTTTCTTAAAGTCAGCTGCCGTTTCTATAAATTCTTAGTCAACTCAATGGTTATTACTTATGTGTATCGGTATATAACAAGAGGTTTTAACATCATTTATTTTGATTTCATTTCTCACTAAATACATCGCAGAAGACTGGTGGCATTTCAAAGGGTATATATATAAGATTTCATAAATATTGCCATGACTGTTCATTTCATTTAGATGATATTAATGTTTACTTTTTAAACATTTACCATCATTTTCATATCGGTTTCATTCGGGTGCCTGCTCTCACGGTGCCGAAAATGTGTTGAAGAGTAATGAAATCACGTGGCTCTCGAGGCGCTCGGTTTAAATTAAATCACGTTAATTATCGTTCGTAGACGAGCTAGGGGCTCCTGCCTCTCCTGCCCATGTTAACGTAGGTATCTATCGTGTCAAACCTCTATCATATTATTGCTTGATGCAGAGAAAATATTCGCTTCATTTTATAAAGCATTTTACCTTGTACAATAAGCAAGGTAACAAGGAAAACATATTATTAAAAAACAAAAAACCCGCCTGCTTAAAACAAGCTAATGAGTAAGAAATCCATTATTTTTCGTGGCAACGCGGCGACGCTACATTGCAACATTATATACCTACTCTATCAACTCTATGTCTCTCCCACAACTAATACGAATTTAATGACACCTCATATGGTAAAATCCATTAAGCCATTTAGGCTGTAGAGTGTGCCAAAGGAATATGAATGTATATAAATAGATACAAGATTATATACGCTCGATAAACATTACCCTCCTTGACTTCGGCAGTCGGGCAACAAAATAGAATTAAATGCGTTACAACGTACAAGGATTTTTTTTAAATCTGCCATTTCACTCCAGCGAAATGGTCAAGTCATATGTTTTGACTAAGCTTGCCTTTATAAATATATAATTGCTACTTATTACTGAAAGGAATTATCCTTTCAGTAATAAGTAGCAATTACAACATTTTCAATATTGAGAAGAAGTTATAAGTTTTTATTATCCTTATAGCACTATTATACAAATAGAGAAGATGTTTGACTGATTTGAAGTGCTTTCACAAACTGTCTCATAAGTAAAGTAACATTACTGAAACAACTATTTCATTCTCATTAAAGTCGAATATAGATATCATATAAAGGTGAAAGGTCACTCACTGACTAAACACAACAACTAGAATATTACTTGACTTAACGGAAATTTGCCAAGTGGATAATATATAGCAAAAAGACGTCAGTTGAGGATGGATTTTGTGATTGACACGAATTAATTGCCGAATATCTATACGGAGGTAGGTTATTACTTTAAATGTACGTTTCTAAGTGAAAATGCTCGTCTGCCAGTTCATTAGGTTTAGGTTTCAACAATTATATTTCTATAAGAACTTAGAGTCAGACTGTAAGTTTCTCTACGAATAAAATTGTGTAAAATAAAATTTGCTGATTTTTTTATAATTAATCAGTTTCTCATTTTACCTACCTATAGAGCATTGTAAGTGTTCTCTATTATATCGACACGTCTTTCATTCAAAACAAACTCTGTAATCAGCATTCACGATACTGATTATAGAGCTTATAGTTAATTAAGCATAAATACGAATAACAGTTTCGAATACCATAATATAATCCACAGACCAACGATTTCTCATTTTAATCCAATATTCAAAATAAAAAACTAATTAATGCCGGTCAAAGGATTAAGGCCGGTCTCAGTGCCACGAAATTTGATTGAGCTTTTTATTTAGGCCATTTTCATCAGTAGGGTTAATTGGTTGCACACCTTTCGAATAATTATAATAATAATTGCTCAGGAACCAGCCTTCCTTTTACATACAGCATCGCATCCTCTTTGTACACGAATTTAATTATGGATACCTTCGGCTCGTAGGTTGTGTCAAAGACAGTGTGTGACGTCATTTTCTAACAGGAATATCCTAGGAATTTCAATCAACTACGAAATGTTATTACAGGAACTAAAGTGGACGTTACGTAGTCATCTGAGTTAAAAATTATTAAACCACAGAATACGACATGGTAATCTACAAAATTCTTTAAATGAAACTTTTTATTTTAAGTAGGTAGGTGTATCAAACATATGTAACAAAAGTTACATCCTGACATCACTTGTCAAGATGTTGAAGCTTAAGCGTTTTCTTTTTATATTGTTCTTTTTTTACTCGCTCTCACATTGAGCTTTATCCGTAATAATCTTTCATTTCAACTAACGTTTAAGTAACTATAATTAAAATTAAAAAAGATTTTGACAAACAGAGGGACGGGCCGCGTTCTGTCTGATAGAGAAAGAAGTTCAAACTTTAATAAAAAAATTATGATAATGTACTTACTTTACACGCGAGTCTTAGTAGATAAAATAAAACACAAATTAATAATTTAACGTTTTTATTGAACGTAATTTATAATGTATGAACTATTACACTTTTCCTACCATTTATATGCTATGAGAGATCAATTTATTATATAACATAAAATACATATTAACTACTCTGTACATATAAATTACGTAGAAACTAACAGCAAACGTCTAGTACGCTTACATAAAGGTAGAATGTAAAATAAATAATGGCATAGTGAACGTCCATATAACTATTCTATGACAGATAGGTACTAGATATTTAGAGGCATATATTTGGCACAAATAAATTAATATTAGATAACTGAAAATATCTCTATGAAGATACGCGAACTTTTCGCGGCAACTTGGTTAAACAACATCCTAAGTAATAACAATTTACAAGCGTAGAAAAATACTATTATGGAAATACAATAGAGAGTTAGATTAGCTGTTGTCCACAAATAAGGTATTACGATAACTCAGTGTGTATGTCGAGCTGGATAACATACACAATACAATATATTATTATGTTTAAATTAACAGATAAAAGGTTAAAATAACAGGAATAACGATGGCTTTAATGGATTAATGATTGATTACGTTTTTTTTCTTTATAACTTACTGGGAGTTTAATTACCTACTTTTTTGTAATGTGTGTGCGTCACTTATGTGAAAAAAATAAAATAATGTTTCTTCTTTTAAATATTTGGTTTTAGAAAAATAATAGATATTAGTCACCATAATATACATCTAATTTTACTGTGTTACCTTTATACTCTATACAAGAGGTGTGACAAGTGCAAACCATTTAGATAGCACTCCATATATAATTTAATTGATGTTCATCAAAAGAGTGATGCGGTCGACATGTTCTAATGTCAAGTGAGGTTAAATTGAAAATCACAGATAGCATGCTTAATATTTTATAGGTATTTAGAAATAATAAATAGTACTTATATTATAATAGGTGGCAAGGAGATTGTGTTGAATGTAGGGTTGTCGTAATATCTTGGTTCCAGCCAGTGGCAACAGCTCGCAGGAAACAGAAAACAGTCAGTCGCTGGCATCTCTAGTTGTCGTAGCGGTTTGGAGCGGAGTTAGCCCAGAATCCTGTCCAAATAAAATATTTGTTAGAAAAAATGAAGCATTGATAGTAAGGTTTAAGAAGTTTAGCTGGCAACTGATGGATGAGAGTGACTCACGATCGGTCAAGGCAGTGAAACTTGGGGAGAGGCCTATGTCCAGCAGTGAACGTATTTCGGCCTGATATGATGATAGTCATGTTATTTGCACTTCAGTCCTCTGTGACTGAGTACTGTTATTCGATCTCCAGGTGACATAAAAATATAATGTACCTAGTTGTATGTTTTCGCCATTCTATGCCAACATGGAGGTTTAAGGTAAATCTTGTAAGGTCAATCTTGCATAAATAAGTTTTATTGAATTTACATAATTATGACATGTTAAGTTACGATAAGAATACCTAAGCATCGATTTGTTAGTATGATAGTTTATGCCCAGTTATATTTCTTGGTGTGAAACTGAGGTCCTTTCATAATGTCTTTGATAAGCTTTCTTGACCATGTTAATTTATTGTATAAATAATAAGCTTTACTTGTTAGCACTACGACAAGTAATAGGGTAGCTAGTATAATATTAGGTACCTAATCAAGAAGGTGCTGTGCCAATTATGACGGACTGCGAGTTCTAAAGTCTACTAAACATCCGTCAAAAGCTTGTTTTTTGCGTGTAGTATTATGTATGCTTGCTTAGTCAGGTATACTAATAGAGATAAATAGATATCTGACACATGAGAAAAAGAAAAAACATATGTACCCATTTCAATAACGGGTAAATAATTACACAACGTATAAAATATTCCATAAAATTTCCGATTCTGGGTAAAGATTGGGTCAAATCTCATGTGATGTGTGACAAAAATAACTTACCTACTACGAATATATTAGAAATAATTTTGCGATAGAATAAAACAAAAATGTTAAATATTCTTAAGACACAACTAAAAAAACCTCTATCGGCAGGAAACTTTATTATGATACGAAGTACCCAATCACCGGCACTCTTTTCGAGATTATCGGATAGCTTAAATAATAGGCACCCAAAAAACGAGCAACGGCGCAGCGTGTTGTTTCGAAGAAAGTAGACTCGCGATACCATCTCAGAGTAATGTTGTGTCTAATTTTATTGATTTCAAATTAGCACATTGCAATAGTGGAGTTACATAAGATATAGATTACACAAACATATTATGTCCCTTTTACTCAACTATACACAATATTAAACCAAAAAAAGAAAGAAGAAGAAAAAGAAGACAAAGAAGTAGAAAAGTTTACTCTACTTTTTTCATAAGTAAAGTTATAAAGGTATGTACTTACGTACGTTAAAGATTGATAATTTTATTATGACTTATAAGCTCTATCACTTAAAGAGCTGTAAGCTGTATGAGAAATGGAGTGGTTCTACGTTTTTGGAGACCATAGTCGTGAATTATTTAATTACTTCCTTTACAGTTTACAAACAAATATCAAATTATTTACAAAAGTTTGCAAAATGCTGGTATTTTCATATTTCTTTGCGACCATTCATATTAGGTACAGTTCAGTTAAAATAACTTTTCATGATCAGGTAAATGTGGGTCTTACGATGTCAGCATAAAACAAACTAAAGTCAAACGATTGTTTGTTAGTGACTCTACGTCTTGTCACTGTTTGTATAGTACAAAGTTTCGACGAAAATCAAACGCTACAGAACTGAAAATTGGACATTTTGCTCAAGTTGGAATGCAAAATGAAGTCACAGAGCTGTCTAGAACTTACAAATAGCAACTGTTTATTATTCAGAGCTTGTCTAAGTCGTTTCAGGCTAACAGATTACACTAAACAAACTATAGAGAACATATGCAATTGTGTTTAGTAAGCTTAACACGTCTATGCAACGCCACTGTGACGTCGAACAGGGGTGACGACCGATTGTTTACACAGGGACAACTACGTGTGTCAACATGGCATGCCACTATTTTAACAATGTTGTTTACATAGTATTGAGAGTCCTTCGTATTACCTACCCTTTATGACACAATATAACGAGCTCCTCAAAAAGATGAAGATGCTCTATTTAAAGAACGTTATGTACGGAAGTGTATTCTTCTATCATCTAAAATGAAACGTTTAGAAATGAACATTCATTCAATGGCTGACGTCATAAATGTATACTATTATATTAGGCAGAAGAGTTTGTTTGTTTGTTTGAACGCGCTAATCTCTGGAACTACCAGTCAGATTTGAATAATTCTTTGCCCAGTTCTTAGGAAAGGTTATATAAGCATCACGCTTATGGCGACTGGAGCAGATCAGTAACCAAAGACGTGGATTAAGCCGTGCTGCGGCAAGCTAGTGGCGCGTAATCTAGCAAGAAAGACCCTTTGAGACTGGTAATATATACTGTGTATGATTGGTATTGTATGTACACCACGGTGTACACCTATGTGTAAAATAATAAAATAATTTTATTTACCTCATATTCGGTAAGTAGGTCCTTATTACCCCCAAATGAGGCTTGTAGGTGACCAATTAGCGCTCTAGGGTATAATATAATGTAGCTAGAAAAGCCCTAGGGCGGTAAGTAATTAAAAAAAAAACACTTCACTCTTTCAAAAAGTTCGCGTACATCTAACCATCATACTGGCAATAGACATCATGCATTCAGCCCAATGACAAAAGAGGTCGCTTCGCTATTCAGCCTTGTCTTCGTATGTGTATAATAGTCATCAATTTTAAATATCGAACGGCGAAGCTCAATTTCGTTCTCCAAAAAAAAAATTAAAAAAAAAAGATGGAAAAAGGCGGGAATAGAATACTTTTACTCTTGTAATGCCAGTTTTTTTCTACTTACCTCACAATCGAGATGTAAAGCAGAGTAGTTAGCTCGGGTGTAAGCATCAATTGCACCCTCGAACTATAGGGGCTGCAATTGATGCCTTAAAGGCCTTGGCTACTAATCTACTATTATAGTTTTAGTTTTGAAGGCAGTAGTATTTCTTGGACAGTTTTAAATAATAAACGAATATTAAGAATATTCTGTACTTTACCTCGTTTGCCAACATTTTGCAGGAAAAGTCGGTTAGCGACGGCCTGCCGTTGGTTGGCTTCGCGCATCTGCTTACGGGCTACTTCGAGCAGGAGCCGCTGTCGGAGCACTTCCATGGGGTTGTTGATAGACAGCGAAGGCATCTTGCGTTTCGGCCGCGCGCGACCCTCGTGCACCTCCGACAGCCTCTGCATCATCACGTAATGAAAACACTTCATTGAAGTAATCCCTAAAATCTCCAGCCAAATTTACTAGGTCGTCGACCTTTCCCAAAATAAACCTACGATCTGGTAAATAGCAGATAAGATCCGATCCGATTAGTACATGTAATGTGAGCAGCTCAGAAACGGTCAAAGTGCTTGGCTCTATGGACAGCAGTGGAAGTCTTTCTGCTAAAAATGTGATGATGACGATAAAGCTCTAGCGCTTACCTACGCGCAATGCGCCAGTTCTATTTATAATTTCAATACTATTTACGAGTGTTTATAGCAAGCTATTTTATTTATAGTAACTTCTATTGTCTGTAAAAAAAATCTATGCTTACATAACGATCTATTCGTGAAAGCTTGTATTCAATTAAAACAAAGATTAATTAAGTACCTAAGCTTATAATCTAAGTTTAAATCTAATTTATCTAAATTTAAATTGATATGACTAATCAGAAAAAAATTCGTGATTAGGTTAAATTTTATTCACTTTAATACAGCATTTCTACGAGTGGCTAGTGAGGCGATACCCTTAGATATTGTAACATTTTATAGGTATGTTAACATTACATTGATACAGCTAATTAAAAGTCGAATACATAGCCGGCAAATCAAAGTCTTTTAGAGCAAACTGTGTTCAATTACGAAAAATTCGTAGAAAAATAACCGAATAGAGACAGAACAGATGGGCCAATTTTAAAAGTGTCCGAAATAAAAGATGACGAATCTGTAGTGCCTACGAGGAGGATATTATGTATATTAAATTACGTCCCCATCTCACGAGTCGATAGAACGAGAGCGGTTCATTTCCCAATAAAGGGGTGAAATTTTATATGTACAACAGACGTGAACCGGTGTTGAGTTCCGTAACCACTCAGCACTTGTGTGCTTTACGGCCCATCATTTACATTTGTTCGTGTTTTGGTGTATGTAATCTGTAATAGGCCTTTATAGAAATTATGTTCTCGTATGTTTACTATTTTTAATTCTTTCGTATAAAATTTGGGATTAGTAGAAGAGTTTATTGAATTAGGTACTGTCGGACTTTAAGCGATTTTCGACAATAACAACAAACCAAAAACTGTATTTTTATATTTGTAAAGCTTTAATGTAGAAGTAATGAATTTCAGTACAGTAATTGTTAGAATGAGTAATTAATAGGGTTTACATACACAGTCATAAAATGACATAAGCGGATCTGCTTTCTTAAATCTTTTAAGTGTATAAGACATGGACAAATATGATTGTATTGCCTTCTACTTAATAATAAGGTCTAGAACTAAGACAAGGTAAATTATCAACATCAACAAGCAAGTGATCTAATACGTAATATAAAAGTAGCTATTTCTGTTATCAAATATATTGTGTCTGTGATTGTACTTGTATTTTCAATATCTTGGTAAGGTACTGATACAAATACATATAATATACTGCTACTTCGAATATTATATTCAAAAAGTTTTTCGGGATAATTGGACCCAACATACAAAGTACAATACAACGCACTATTGGTTATTTAACAGATCGAAAAAAGCATATAATGAGATATATTTCTTAAATTTGTATCTACTTCAAATCGGTAAAAGGTTGAGTGCTTCTTTTAACCCTGCTGTAGGTATATTAATTAGTTACATATTTAGATTGCTTTGATTTACCATAAGTTACAATAAGAACCGCTTTTATCATATTACGACAGATCACGTCGATTATTATACTAATACTATATTCAAGATCAGGGGTCCTACCACAACCTTTTAAAGCAATCTTATTATAACCTTACTTTGACTCTATTCTTGTTTTTAATGGTACAAAAGAAAAACTAAATACAAAGTAAGATTAAAATAAGACTGCTTTATGAGGCGGTGGTAGGCCCCCAATAGATAGGTAGGAGTACCTAAACTAACACGATAGTCGTTTAAACATAAAAATAACAGTCTGCTAGAGCAGAACTTTGGGTCCTATTGGATTAAATGGCAGTGAATAAAACGACTAATAATCTAAAACATGTTTATTGCATATTTTAATGATCATACATTATTGGATTTAGGTAAGAACTACATAGAAATGACTGACAATTACAAGAAAGCTTCTGTTTACAATAAATAGATAGGTAAATACATATCTATACGGTTGACTATGTTTTACTTAAGATTAATAATAAATACTCTATTTAGCCTATCTACGTCATCTGAAAACAGTAATTTAGATTTGTACTTCGGCTACACAATAACATGCTCAATAATGTTCAACCAAGTAAAAGTTGTAGATGGCGCCACTAAAGTGTAAGCCGAGTACTAGAATTTATGCTGTCAAAGTCAAGTTTACAATATTGTTGATCAAAATCGTCAAACTTTTGTCATTTCATATTTATGATTTGACGAAATATCCAAAAAAGCTTGTGTTAGACACACATACTCGTGTTTTAATATTATTAATATATTGCGTGAGTGGCAACACATGCATTATAATTATTTTTCACAAACGTTACAAAATTATCTTAAAAATACTAAAATGATTGTTACATTTTCAACAGATTTTCTACTACAACAAAAGTATTCTAAGAGGATTTGTATTGAAATGTTGCTATTTCTAGTATTTTCTACTTTAGACATGATGGTCGGTGTTTGAAGGCAGGCATTTCTTGATGGTTGATATTAAAGATTTAGTAGCTGTATCTGACTTGTTGCGCAGGAGGAGACCACTGGAAGCCTGCAATATAAATAAGGAATACTTAGTTTTTATCTGTCCAGAGCCTTTCGTATTTCGTAAAGTAATATATGGATTACATTTTATAATTTTCTCTGTTGAAGTGCATTGAGACTAGTTAAAACTTTTTGAAATGTGACATTATATGAAATGATGATAAGAGCTCGTAATTATTGAACTACCTCCTTAAATTTTAAGTAGGAAAGGCCTCTACATCAATGACTTTTGTCTGATCTATCTTAATTATAGTTAAATCGTATTGTATTAAATTTGTATAACGTTAACTGTCCACTCTATAGATCCAACAACAGTTACCGACGACATGTCCAATCGTACAACAATTTCGTAGGTTTATGGAACCCTAATTATTCCAAGTAAGCATAATCCTGGGTTTAAGCCCTCAGAAATACAAATTATCAAAGACACACGTAGAAAAATGCAGGTAAAAATAACCTCACTAAAGCCTTGTAAAATATATAAACTATAGGATAGTTGTGTTTGAGATAAACCTCTATATCGTATCTGGTAACAGATGTTTCCATCCACCGCAAAATAAGAAATACACATAGGTAGTAATCTATGTTACTTAAAATGGAATTTAAGATAGTTAATCTTATTTACCTAAGCAAGTTATGATAAATTTGTGTCATGTTTGAATATAAATAACTTAAAATAGGATTTCATTGTATGAAAATTGATAATTGCCTCTATTTTTCGAAACTCCATACAAAATCTGCACGTTATAAATTTAATTGCCTAAGTCCACTTGGTCTCTTTGATTGCTGATGCAGTTTTATAGTGTTCTATTTGGAGAAGATATTATGTGTTGCAAGGCAAAGAGAAAAAACACAACCATTCAAGAAATAATAAATTAAGGAACATTGTAGAAATATATTCTAAAGATTGCTACCTACCTCGTTTGCCGATGTCGTTCAAGAAGTTCCTATTGACCGCAGCGCGAAGGGCCTGTGCCTTCCTCTCCTTCTCGAGGCTGAGCTTCTGACGCAGTACGGACATCGGGAGGTCGATGGAGAGGGATGGCATGCGTCGCTTCACTCGCCCACTCGCACTCTTCACGTACCACGTGTATTACACTCACATTAGAACTTCCAATAACTAAGATATAGATAGATGATTTCTAATATCTATTTTAGTAGGCATTGTTAGAAACATTATAATCAACTGGCAACCCGCCCCTAATTCGAACGTGAATGCTCATATAAGTCTTTGCGTAATGTTTACGACAGTTCTAGTTTTCAGGTTTTCTTTTTAGCATGTGTTTCTATATAAACTTTGCGGAATATTTTTTTTAAAAGAGAGTGATAACGCATCGAAGACTGCTGCGCGCTTTATAAGAAGATTTAGTTAGTAAGTACATAAGGGTTTTTTAAATAGCGAAGGATCAGTAGACCTTGTTTCTGTTTACTCATTTAAGTAAGCTTTCTGAGAGGGAAGAACCTTTGATAATATCTTTATACTATTTGATTAATCCTCTCCAAACTTTACATTTTCGAATGATCGCTTTAAGTGGTCTAGATATTTTCAGATTAATGAATTAGGTAAATGAGAACGCTTTTACACTATATAAATGTACCATACCTATGTATATCGTACTTGCAATGGTTTTAAATGCTTATCGAATGGTGGCGGAAAATTATTGAAATGAGAGTTTTCTGATTGATTTCGTATTCATATATTGTCAAGCGTTTAATTTTAAAACACAAAAAGTTAATCCATTTGGAAGTTAGGTGCTCATCGGTACTTCATCCATTAAAATATAATTATATTAATTTAATTACGTAGTTTTTGATTATTGAAATTTATAATTTGTTTAAATATTATTTTTATACGGCATACTGGCATTCCACTAACACTATCTAAGTGGAGTACCCACTGCTAAAGTGACTTATTTCAATTTTATTCGCTATTTATCTACTATGAATGTAATTAATAAAATAACACTTTTGGTTTGAATGATGATAGGTAGCCGATAGGGGATCGTTTTTATGGCTATATACAACTAATATAGATTGAAACTGAAACTACGTTTATATAAAAAAAAGATTATCTTTATTTTGCCCACAATAGTGTAATAAATGTTTTGTAAATAAGTTTAATGTATAAATCTATATTGGAAGCGCGGACAAAGATTTAGTTTATATTCGATCACAGGGCGGTGTGAAGGCAGCTGGTTCTTTTTCTAGCACTTTAGTTCACGGTATTCCAGGAACCTACAAATAAGAAAAATGCATTAGAAATAAATAATTATATGTAACAACAGTCTAGTAAATGCACTACTTTATACTGCAATTAGTGTCAAAGTTTTTTATTCAAGTATTAACGACTAAAATTAAAAATAATCTAATGCAAAACTTTAAAATTATTTATGTTGTGCAAATTTTTTTAACGGCAAAACGTATCAGAAGAGATTTATCGAAGAGATTACAATTTTAATAATATAAACCGGTATCATTTCATTTCGTTTAGATAACGTACTAATTTGACAGTTATTAACGACATAGTCTAAAATTGAGAAATTTCGGATTAAATTTGTTTAATCTCAGTCGCAAAATAATTTAAACATCATTTTATCTACATCAAATCAAAGAAACGTGCACAAATAACCAGAGATTATGATTGCTGACCTCGTTTCCCGACGCGGTCAAGAAAACTTCTGTTCTTCTGCGCGATTTGCTCCATATAGTTATTGTAAGCTCCTCGCTGCAGTAGCTCGACTGCCGGGTTGACAGAGAACGAGCGTCGGGTGCGTACGTCCAGCTCGCTACTTGCCACCTTCGTTATACACTTAGACTTTTATATCTTCAAAACACTCCAGTCAATCGCGGTATCCATACGAATAGCATTGGATTGAATCAAGCAAGTAAGCAATTCCTTAGCGTTGCAGTAAAAATAGATAATGACTGTTCAGTAAAATTAATACAGTGCCAAAGATTAGCAGTGCAACAATTAAAATGAAGACTTTACCAGAATAATGTGAAAAGAGAGCAAAGCTTGCGTAGGCTATACAAGCTAATGATCACTCATTTTATAATTAAATTATTGCCCGCAACTGTTGCAAAACAGTAAGATTATATTGTTCAAGATATTAAAATATAGCTCACATACTTAGTAATTAGTGTTACGGGTAATATTCATTAGATTAGGTGCTAAAAAAGAGAAAATACCACAAAAGCCGTTGCCGATATATCCGAAATTAAGTTACCTCAGATACCAAACGAACTTTTATACGGCGATTAATACCTGCGTTACAGTTGTAGGTAAACATAATAATATCCAAATGCATAATTCGTAGACTTCTAATTCCATAAATACTACTTTGAAGCCATTGAAGCTGTCTTTTTCTACGAAAAAACATACCATACTAACTGACGGCTTTAATTATTTTTAATCTTTCAATTTTAGGGAGTAAGGCTATACAACAAATTGAAGGAAAGTGTTAAAGAATTTGCATCGTTACCCATATTTAAGAAAAGATTAAAACTGCATCTATTAGATAAATAATGTTTGTATAAGCTTTTTTAGAAATTATAATTGTCAAAATTACTACATATATTTAGTGTGAACGCCTGTTTAAAAATAACCTAATGTAAATTAGTTAAGTTTCTTTTTAAGATAATGTAATGTTCTTTGAGAAATAAAGATCTTTAAACCGATTTTTTTGAAAACAGAACAAATTTGATTCATAGATGTTAATTGTTGAAAGATGGCACCGGGATTGAATCCTAAATCATAAGTGGAAAATTATAACAATACTATGGGCAAATAAAGGCCGTTGTCATGCATAATACGAGTATTAGGGAAAATCACAGTCACGGCGGGGTACGATTGAAGAGGAATCCTATAATGATTAAAATTCATTGGAAATTATACAGTCGCCTTAATTAACAACCGCAATCTATAACGAATTTTTAAATTAATCCGTTAGGCAGATTGTAGAACTTAAATGAAGTGTGGTATTGCTTTTGACATGTGATTGTAAATACTTGCTGAATCTAAGTTACGATTAAGCTTCGTCAAAGGAAAACCTACCGTGCCTAGGCCTAAAGTTAAAACTGATTAACATGTCAGTCACTATTGATTCCAGTCACATAGATTAAATAAATAAAGAAAGCTCATCTACTCCGCAAAGGCGTCTAATAAATTAATGTGTTAATACGTAGGTATAGGTACTGTGTCATACCTATGAGTTTACTCAATGAAACAAGTGAAATATCGAGATAAGCTTCGTTGTCATTGAAAGAATGGAGTCACTGCCATACTTTAATGACACCGTAGTAACTGAACAATAAAATAAAACTATTCAGTAATGTTTTCATATTATAATATTTTGGCTGTAGGTAGATATTATATGCAAATGATAAAACTGTACATTGTGGCATATCTTAATTGCTAAACTAAGGGTCAATGTACCTACAAACAGAACTTAATTTGCAGTAATATCTAATTAAAAGTATGCATCATTTTACATTACAAGTATTGTTAGCTCGCAAACAGTCTGGTGTTAGCATAAGTATGCGTCATATACAAAGTTTTACCGCAAATAGTTAAATTTAACGTTGTCCCATTGCAATTATTGTTTGTTTAAACAACAGTAAATTAATTATTGTACCTTCATTTGCGTTGTTCAACCGCATCTCTTAGTCTAAACTATTTTGAACTCAAATTTGGAAATATTTTATGTAACTATGTTTGAACTTTCACCACATATACATACTTTTACTGCTACAAAAATCGGTCATAATTTTTTATTATTATTTCCAAATATGTAATCAAACCTCGTTAGCAAAAAACGCTTTCTTTTTCCTTTTCATGTTTAAAGCTTCTATTGCTATATACGTCTATTCTTAAATGCCAGGCTGATTGTCACCTTAACGAATAACGATCGCAAACTGAAACGGGCGGTTTCTAAGTTACTTTTGTAATTTGTTTTTATTAATTACAGGGACATTTTTTGCAAAAGAACTTTACTTTACTCTTATTATATTTTGAACCTTCTGAGTGTTCAAAATATAATAAGAGGCTGAGTGTTAGATATTTTAATTAAGTGGAAAACTCCTGAAATATACTAAAACTATCTTCTAACATCACCAAACTAACATTACTAACCTATTTTTAACACTATTTTATAATTTTAATGTATGGCGTATTGTAAAAATCACCTTTCATACACTATAAACACTAAATATATTTTTAATGATGTCTTTTCATGACAACAATTTCATTAAAATGTCTTGACCCCACAAAATATCAAGCCGAAGTAATCGCGGCATTAAGCAGCAAAAAGTTGGAAGCTTTTATATGACCTTTTCTTATCAAACAGTTTTGGCTTAATACGCGAGTCGTAATTTTTTTTATATCAAAAAATTCACAAGCAGTGGGCCATATCCCAATGGGTATTATAGATATACGTTTGTATTTCTAATTATTTTAATATCTTGTGTCCGAATACGGTCCAAACCCAAAAGCGTTTAACCAGAAAAAGGTCCTCAATAATTGTCACGTTTCTCTGTTTGTTCAGTAAGGCTTATGTGAAGGATATGAATATTTACCTGTGAGTCACGGGGAACTTCAGCGAGCAGGTAGAGCCAGGGCGCCCCAGCTGAATAACGCCCACCCATCGGAGACACGTAAGCGAGGCTTTCCTGCACAAACAAAGCACGTTATATTTTTGAACTTTCTTGTGAAGACTTTCACATACGAGTACATTCTATTCAGTGATTGAATTGAGATGTTGTTATGTGTACAGATTCTTTAGGTTGATAGACGAGCACGCAGCCCACGTTAAATACCATTTAACCCGCTCATGAATTTTTACATTGGACTGTAATGGTGACGCTTTCATATTTACAAGAAAGTAAAACACTTATCTTGAATTCGAAGAAAATAGAATCCCTTCGACGGTATGTGTAGTGATAGCCTTAGTAACACTGTAAAGTACTGTTTCCTAGCAAAGTCACAAAACAACCCAGGTAGTGTTTCTATAGCACCTTCTCTAAGGTAAAGCTAGACTTATCGTTTAAATTGGAGCAGTTTTGACTAGGAAAGTCAAATGCGCTCCAAATGTCTTTTTACAGAAATAACACTTTCCTATTCTGCCCTATATTTAGATCTAGATTAATTCTTTATGTAACACAAAGTATGTTTATTACCTACTACGTACAATCGACTAACGAAACCAATGACATATCTACTTAATATCCCACTATCAGGTTTACGAACGACGCTTAATGCCAACAGTACTCAGCAACAAGCTGATTGATGAGCTTGATGAGGCAGTCCATTGATTTTAGTACTAGCCACTCTACAGCTTTGAATAATGCTTATGTAAAACATGGCGCGCAATAACGAGGGATGGGTAGCCTGTGATAATTGTGACGGAATGTCAACTCAGTCAAACTTTTAAATACGACCGTGATATAAGCAGATTTTGCGATTTTCGTGGAATTTTAGAACGATTTTAGCACTGACTGACTCGTGCACATATTCTGCTCCAATCAAAAATAATTCATACCTACTCCAATTTCGTACTGCATACTACCTACTTTTACTTTATTATTTTTTATCTTAGTAACATGTTACAGGATCGAAAATGTTATTATTCTAAGCGCGTTTACTTGTTTATTTTAGTACAAAAAAAAGCATCTTTCAAGTTTAATCCAACAAAAGCCAATATCGCAAACCAACAAACTTGGGTTATCCTTGTAATCTATGGCAAAACAAGTGTTTACTCTGCGACTTGTTGTCTTTTATAACACTGCAATTATTATTGGTGTTCATGTTTGGATTTACAAAATTTTCACCATGAGCATGGCATATAATAAATAAAGTGAAAAAAATGCGACGAACATAATGTTTGTTCTCGGATTACGAAAAATGCTTGCGTGTTTTTAACAATCGTATGGAATATCAAAGTTAAAGGACCTATCAAATGTAGGTACACGTGTCATAACTTTGTTTTAAATGTTCACGATCCATAAAAAAAAACTTGATGGAAAAAGTTTCGAGAATGTTCTACAGTTAGAACGAATGCGTGGTTTAACTGAGGTACTCAATAAATAATCGCAACAATAATTTGTTTTTGCTTGGAAATATAATTCTTTAAATAACCGACTTTATTAAAAATGGTTGTCAACACTAACACCCATCTATCCATCCATGAGTCCAATCCTACTTGGTCTTGGATCTCGCAAAGAATTTAAAGAAGTAAAAAGGAGGAGGTAGGCTGCCTGTCCACAAAAGAGGAACGAAACTGCAGAGCAGACAAACGGACGTAATATTAGTCCCTACGATTTTATAAAATCTCCGCTCCACTCTAGTTGACAGGCACTATTAGTTAATACACATCACTCCGTAGACTCGTCCGGTTCTATAGATAGGCAGCATTACAAAAAAAGACGATAAGAATGTTGTTCAACGTACGTCATCAGGCGTTGGAGAGTCCATTTGTACCATGTCGAGTGGGGAGAGAGCATCGGACGCGGGTGCTGCTGCCACACCAGTTCCGCCAGCCAACACCACAGCGCACCAAAGAGCCCACCACATCTAGAACAATAATTGTTGGTGAGAGTTAGTAAGAGTCAAAAATTATAATGTTGATTTTAACACTACTATCTTAAATTTAATAATAATAAATTATTAATTTTATTAATTATTTATCTTTATTTAGAATACTAAAGAATAAATGTTATTAGAAACAAAAACTCACTATGCATGTACACATAATTATGTCGTAGTCAAATTTAGTTGATTTTATATTTACTTTAAAAGCACGTGGGACATGAGCGAGTATCAATTAATCCATGCAGTTAAATAAAGCCCTTACAAGTTAATATTGCTGGTGCTACAATATTTCGGTATGGTAGTTGTTTGCTGTAAACTAGTAAAACACCTGGATGCATGTAGATAAGAGTTTTAAAAAAACATGTCTGAGAGATAACAGTCATGCTCATGTCTAAGATTTCGCGTGATAAACGCTTACCATATAAACCTTTGTAACTTTGTCGATATCAAACGAAATCCACTAACACAAAGTAAATGGGTCACCATAAGTATCTGCCTTTACATTATGTGTGTGGTAAATATATTTAAACGAAGCTATGGCATCAGCGATCAGTGCTCTTTGATTATAGCTAGCTTCACCGCGTTATGTGCATTTTTGGAAAGTCTGCTTATAAATATTCAAAGAGTTTGCATTATTCTAGCCACGCTTTTCCTTTACGTAAGTACTTACTTAAACTAACATTACCATTGATCTTGCGACTTATGTGTCTTACGCTAATATATAGTTTGCATATCCTATTTTTACTTTAAATTTGCCTTCAAAAATTCTTGTTTATCTCTATAGCTTTTATTTAAAGAAAAACATGAAGGAATTCACATTCATTTTGGTCTAACGCTCACAAGAAGAACTAAGATTTGAGACAAATAAAAGGTAATAACAAATAGACACCGATTTTTAGTTGGCATTTGTATGCGAGGTGTGGCAAATATAGCCTATTAGATGTCTTTACTCGAAATTCTGGCAACCTTTAGGTCAAACACAATACTTACATTAAAATCGATTTAGTGGTTTAGCCGTGAAAGCTGGCGTAATACAAGCACCACTCTATTGGTTTATCTTTGCCCTTACTTGTCTAATTTTTTGGTTGATTTTGGTTTATATGTTTTTTTTATAAATGTGCTGTTTGAAACTGATCTAATACATACATTCAGTCAGAACAAATAAGTACTGTTTTTGCCACAAACGGTAAAATGAAAATTTTAAACTTTTGATTTTGAATACTAAAGACTATTTTATCAGTTAGACCCACGAAAGCTACCTTAAACACGCTCCTATAACAGCAAACAAAAATAACCTTAATTTTCTCGTAGAGCTATAGAAAGGTTTTGTGTTCATATAGCCGTCCATTCCTATATATTTTTATTGTACAAGGATTAAATGGCACTGATGTTCGATGGCTAATATTACAATCTTAAGTATTTCCTTTTTGTTTGTACAAAATGAAAAAAAGGCAATGAAAACATTTCATCTCGTCAACCATAAGGCACTAATTCTTTTGTTATTGAGCACAAAATTTTGACAGGCGACAGGATATTTATAATCTGATTTCATTCTCTACTTTTTGCCTAACTCCTAGACTCCTGACTACCACATTTGTGTATGACATATATAGTATCGAAAGATTTTTTTAAATCCCAATTTATTGCAATGGATCTTCAGCGCTGAATCGCTCGGAATTTAAAATTGTGACGTAAAAGTTTCAGACCTTTGAACTTTGATGATACAAAATAATTTGTACCTTTCATCAAGTTACGTCAGCTGGTTCTTACAGATAATAAATAAAATGTTGACAGCCCAAAACACTGATGGCATCGATGGCATTTTAGTTATTTATTTGCGGTAAAAGAGCTGTCAAATGTTTAACATGAAGGAAGCTAGCTCCGATCAGGCAACACGAATTTCCGACGTTATTTTTTCTCAATCTAATTTAACCACAATACAGATAATGTAAAGAGTATACCTGTTCCTTTCGGTCAGAGTCAGAAGATATAAAAATAACAACAATAATTTCAATTTTAATAATTCATTAAACTTCTGTGAAAACTTAGGTCTACGCGTATAAAATAATACGTATTAAACGTATTATTTTATATTTTTTATTTTTATTTTTAAGTTTTGTGTAATATATATTGCTGTACCATTTGTTCATAAACTAAACAAATAAATAAATAAAAATAAATTCAGGCGTCTTAAAAGAAACAAAAAGATTTATTATCGCTTGCTAGTATTTTATACATGAAGTAGTATAAGAAAGCATTCAGATATCACGTAACTGTTGTATATCAAACTTACACCGCAACTTTTTTGCTCTGGTTCTTAATAATCTTAATATGAATGAGCATTACTATTTGAAATTCCAACTTGCCAGATTACACAACACGTACAAACTTCTACATTATATGTGGTATAAGAGATGTTATCTTTATGAAATGTTTTGAATGGCCAAAAAGCTTTTGAGATATACTGACTCTCTATCTATTCTTTTTTTTTTACTTTAAGCGCCACCTTAGTTAAGAGTGATGACTCCATAATAATATATTTTGAATTTGGTATTGATTAAGGTCACATTACTAATTAGCCACCGAAATATTTTCAGCCAGTCAAAAACTCTACTATTTATTAAATATGTATTTTATTTTATTTTTAAGAATCTTCTACATATATAACTAAAATAAATCTAAAAAAATACGAAATGAACGTGATGTTGATATTAATCTAAAGAGAAAGAATTTTATTTCAGAGTTTTGCAGTCCCTAAGGCGAGGCGTGCTGACTTATCGGCTTTGCGATGCGCGTCAGATATTTGTCATCTATGAGATTAGCTCATTGCCTAATCTTATAAAACATCCATAAGGAAAAAGTACTTAAAACCAGTAACTCTGACTTTAATAATGTCAAATGTACTGGTTTTAATAGATTACGTTCTACCCCGCAGGATTATCGTTACGTTGTAATAACTGGACGAACAAGAAAGTCAAACCAAGTAAACATATTTATTGTCAGTGAATATTAAATGACGTCTTTGACCGATTAGAATCATCGTTTAAAGAGTTTATACATGCTACCTAACTCCACAAAGTCTGTAAAACAAAACCGAAAGTTTTCAAAGCTGGTAAACCCTTAAGAATAACACGAAATATTTGAATAAAAAACATATTCGATGACCAGGTCAGGATCCGTGGATGCCGTCCACAACGAAAGTATTAAATTCGTACGTCACTTAACTGTTTACTGTGCAAATGACAGCGGCTTTTAAACAAAGCCGCTAACAAAGCTCCCGCACCCATTTCATTTTAAATCTTGGGACGCTCTTTAAGATTTTATAATTTCTGTGTAGTCCTTGTCTTACCCAAACAAAAAACAAAGATAAAATGACTGTCTGATAAAATGAGTGGATTAATATTTAATTTGAGAACCCAATAATGAAGCGGTACGCCTCAGAAGCCTGTTTACCTCCATATCCGTGACAAGAATCAAACTGAACGTCCTAGTTTGTTAGTCCGTTGTTTCAGTAATTTGTCATCGCAGTAGTTGGGTCGTGATTGAGACCAGTCCCCAACTAAACAGAACTGCTATTTACCTAGGACCTGTCTCAAGAATTGTTTAACATTGGACCACCTGTCCTAAAGAGATAAACACTTAGTATCCGAGTGCACAGTCTAATTACTGTTTATATTACAAAACTTTGTAAAGCAAGCATTAAGATGTTGCTAACTGTTATGTAGTTAGCAACATAAAAAGCATTTTAATTATATTTTATTCATTATGAATATAAAGCATAACAATAGGTTAATATGGTAGTAGAAGGTGGGTCAACTATATTCATTACCTACCATACAAGAGACATGTAATACGTGGTACACGTAGTGGCAATAGTAAATTTACTTTGTATAATAGTATCAGTCTCGCATTAGTAGAACTGATATTGTTTTGTAATTTTTGTTTAATGTAATACTTATTTAAATAATAAGTTTTAAAACTACTAATCAGACTATATTGGTAATTGAATTAGGAACTACTCACACTTATTCAGCTCTATTCAGCTTAAGCCCATAGAAAACAACGATTTTGTATGTATGGAGATTCAGCTTTCCGCATGCGTACGCGTCTCCATACAAAATCTTTGTTTTTATGAGACATACGTTACAAATACATACATTTTATAAAGTCCTAAACTGTTTTAATTTCTTCAACGGGTACATCTTAATATATCTGAGCATCTAGTGAAAAAGGGTACAAGTCTCTGTTTTATTTTTTAAATAAGACTTTTAGCCCTTTTCACTAGAGGCATAAATATACACATGTATATTTGTTTATGTAGATAAAAGAATAAAATAAATATTAACTATAACATACCTAACTGCTAAATACAAACATAGCTACAAACTGTTTTTCCGGTAAGGGCTAGACGTAAGTGTTGATCTACAATTTATCAAGCGTCATAATTTTGAAGACCATTTATCATTGGCATCCATAGTTGAGTGGGAAATGATGACAGTCACATACATACATATTTATATTATACAGTTACCTCTAATTCACATCGACCATTTCGCCATATTGATCAAGAACCTTTAGATTCCAATAATCCTAAAGGTATTTAATAAACAACTTGAGTTAGTAAAATTGAAAACTGTAGCAGACGAATAATAAATCCTTCGTGTAATAACTCAAAGTTAAAAAGGTCGAAAGCAATGCTAAAGTTTCTACAATTCACAAAGCAATGCATCCGAACAATTTCGCAATTATTTCTCTTTTATCGGACTTGTTTGACTCAGGTAACTTTACCTGTTCTTAATGTTAATACCATTTTAGTGTCCAGTAGGCTTACAACAAAATCTTCTTGGAAACACTTTGAAGTTATTAGATGCTAGGTGATCCCCAATTCATCCTCGTAAAACAATGACCAGTATAAGTCGATCTCTCCGTACTATGATAATCTTAACAAATAAAGCTCAATCTAGTGATGCCTTCCATTGACCTTTGATAAATCGTTTCTTTCATTAAATCCTTTCTTAGCACATGTCAATATTGTATCAGGCAAACCACCAACCAAATTTCAAATGTTTACTTTATAAACGTTTAGAGATTACGTTTAAGATTAGGTACTCAATGACTGATGTCAAGGGTAAGTATTAGCTAAAGAGTATATTTCAATAGGTAAGTATAAGCTCTTGCCTACGCCTTTGTCCATATAGCAAATTTAATGGTTTAGAAAGAAATTTAGTAAAATGCTTTCTTGCTTGAAATGCTTTGAAATGCCATTTCATTAGAGATTGACGTATAGGGCTCTGTTATTAATATTACAGATACCGTGTACAGCAATGATTGAAAACAATGAACGTTTATTTTACCTCTTCGGGGCGTAGCGTCGAGGGCTATTGTGTTGTGTGTGTTGAACTGTACGCTTCCATGAAGATTGCATGCCTCTGCCCGCAATGCTACTTTTCTCTAAATGACTGGTGCAACTTTGCCAGGGGAATTGCCTGGAGCGCTCAATCAATTTCCGATAAACTCGAAACAGTTCACTTAAATTTTATGTCGATTTCTTTACCTTCCCTGAACTTGATAGTCAATTAGTGATACGGAAGATATATTAATTAAATCACTTTATTTTACTTTAGGTAATAACACTTTTACGTTAATTGTAATTATATTAATTACGATGTTATATCGTACAACAGGTGGAATATATTTTCAAATATGTAAAAATAAGTACATTACGGGCTAAAAAATTTAGAAGAATTCTTTTTCTTAAAATCTTCTTCTCTTAGGTCCAAGAGTGTAACATTACCGAAGATGATGTAAATGTATATAAATTGAAGTATGTTGATCATCTGTACTATTATATAAAGCGGAAGAGTTTGTTTGTTTTTACGAGTAATCTCTGGAACTACCAGTCGGATTAGAAAAATTATTTTGAGGAATCTCGAGAAAGGTTATAAGCTATGCAACATCGTGCTACTGGCGACAGAAGCAGAGCAGTAAACAAAGAAGTGGGTGAAACCGCGCTGCTGATAGCTTTTATGAGATAATTTTGCTTACTATTCGAAATGGTACTGTGCAAAAATATCTATAACAATATGTAGTATACGAACGGCCAAGGTGGCGAAAATTGGGGGAGGCATTTGTTCAGCAGTGAACTTCTTTTGGCTGATATGATGATGATGAAACAATATCTGTCCCAACGTCCCATCAGTTGCGAGCTATGTGTCCTGCCCATTGACCTAAGTTGCGCATCTTGGGGGAAGCGTATGTGAAACAGTAAACGTCTTTCAGATGATATGATGAAGCAATATCAATATTTTAATATAATATAATGAATAGTACTGTATTTTGTGCTACGAATACGTTATCCCTGCAGATGTTTATCACACAAGTACCTAGTTCATTGTCAAGTATAATTAACTATTTAATTAATGTAAATCATTTTTGCCTATTCATTCATAATTTTATTATAATAGTGTCTGACATTTCTGATTTTCAAAACTCACGTTAAACTATTAAACGAAGTAACTTGTAGAGTATCTATTTTAGAGCATAGGTATATGATATTAGAATACCAAACGGCAAACTAGTGTGCTATTCAAAAGGTTTTCCGTTATTTTTTACTTATTTTATTTTTCACGAAGGATGTAATGAAATTCAGTAATAGGATCTCAAGAAAATAGTTTGAGATATTTTTGATACACCATTGTGATTATGTATGTTATTATAATCCTTTATGTGTTTCAGCCGAGTTTTACCATCTAAACTTAGTGTTGGACATACCCGGCACAAAACTAAGTACCTATTTCTCCATAGACATTTATCATTGCTGGTTAACCCAAAAACCAAATCATTTTAGAATAGACTGTGATTTTGACTGCAACTATTGCATGAAATAAAGGTTAGAGCCTCTAAAACAACAGTTATTTACCTACATTTAGTATAATATTCTGAGTAGAACAGCTGTGGTTTAATGATATAGTTACATTTAGAACCTTAAACTATGTAAATAGTAAACTATATAAGTACTAAACATTTAAGTAACGGTTATCATACAGATAAATAAATATTTGGTAGAAACATATTTTAAGTGTTTTAGCCTTGCCTGTGGCGTAAAACCTTGTCAATGAAAAATAGTAAATGTGCTTATTCACAATCTCTGAAAGCTCGTGGGCCGAAATATATTTCCCGCGATAAGCCACAGAGTGCGTCCAACTTTGGGACCACTTTCGTACATAAATGATATCCTTTTTTGATGATGTTTTTGACTTATGTGTCTCATGTGTCATTGTTAATAATATTTGTGCTATGATTTACTCGAAACGAAGTAGAATTCTTACCACTCGGATACTTTTATATTGGTTACAGAAATAGCCTAAAATAGTGTATAACATTAGTCATGAAGTCGTACTGAAAGTCTTGAATTTTGTAAATGGCCTTTCATAGGTAGCATGGCGGCCTTAGTAGGTAGTAGTAACTTAGTATGATTTTTTTACGCCCCGCGCTGGTGCTATGCCTTGTTTAGCTAATATGATATATGTGTGTATCATTTCTACTAACACTTGTTTTTTGTTGTTAATTCACATAGTTTAGAATTTTTACAGCAAGGTATCAAAACCATTGTGTATAAAAATATTTTATGGCGAAAGTGTAAATTGAATGATGAACCAAACAACGCGCAGAATATTTATTTTACAATAATTTGCTAGGGTCACAAGAAATACAAAATACCTACCAATTAAAATTGATAATTTCCCTGAAATGGAAGGCACTTGTGTTTCATCGTGCACAGTATCTATAACGATATGCAACAAGTGTCACCGTCAGTGCTACGGGCGCTTCAGACCGGGCAAATATTGACATCGACACATCGTCGCACATTCTCGTACCGGAACTTCGCAGCGAATGGCGTTTCCTCCTTTCTTTAGGCAGCAATGCCATTTGATCCGCAATTTCGAAAGGATCGAAACACAATTACGTGTTTTGTATACACAGATTATTCTCAGACAGGAATACTTCCTACATTGTGAATTTAAATGTAAATTAACTGTCGTGGTGGCCTAGATGTTAAAATCACCTTTACGCAAAGGTTTAAATTGGACAGGTAGCAATGCGACTTTTTAAAAGTGACTTTATTGTTTTACGGTGAAGGAAATTATTAAACAACTGTGATGATCAATGCTCATTCATTCTATAAATGAGAGAAGATTATTTTGGAATGGGATACGAACTGGTATTAAAACAACACTAAAATAAAGAAGAAAAATTGGTGTAAATAAAGATTTATTACTCGACTGGCAAAGAGTTTATGAATATGGCTTATGTTTTTCGCATAAACTCGTATGTATAAGATGTACGTGCAGCGTGAACGCCTTGGTGGATTTTAATTTTAATAGTTTTAAGCTACAGCGCTGCTACAATAGCACGAAATAAATATCGCGGCCACAAACTATACAAAAACTTGATGATAAGTACACGGGTATTATGCGGTACATATGAAATATTTACATAATATTTCTGGTTGACGTTTCGATCAAGTTGTTTTTAGTCTTCAGACCATAGTGCTCACAAGCTGAGTGAATCGATGGTCGCAGTGTATGTGAGGTGATCCTTTTCAGGACCTAATATTTTGAAAACCCCCTTAAAAAGAACATATATCGCACTAAAGATGCTGCGGTATAATATCTAATCGAAGAGACCTTTCAATAGCTTTCGCTAACAGTTGCTTCATGATAGCCTACGAACAAATACATCGTAAGAGTTGCTTTCTGTTGTTTAACATACGAGGTTGTAGGTACAACGTTCTATTTTGATACTGCTTTGCGGCACTCATATATAGTTATTTTTTAATTGCTCTTTGTGCCTTTGCTGAATACAGTTTATTACGCGTTACACTTTAAGAAAAATCACTTCAGATTTCTAAATTTTCTTTCATGAAAAGTCATAAATTCATAGGTACAAAATACTGCAGGTTCAAAATCCATTTTTCTAAGAGAATCAAATCTGACACGATTGCTATTATTCTGGTCCGCTGCTTATACGAAGAAAGGGGCAAAAGCTTTGTAAGCACTACCTGTACCGGGCTTCTAATTTATGTTACAATAACAAAAATATTCATGTCTGCTAATATAATACTGGACAATACGCGTGAAGAATATAATACGTAAGTAATACAATCTTTTGTTACATACTCTATTCAGTACAACCACAAAAGAATATATTGTTCGTAAACAAAGGATATTTAGATACCTACTATGTTCATAATGTGATTAATTAAAAACATAACTTGTATGGTCACGATAGAATCTATTTCACTACAAAACTTAATATAACTTAAGATTAAATGTTAAAAGTTGGTGGGATTAAGTGTAGTGTTTAATCTAATAAACAGTATAAAGTACTTTTCTTTTGTTTTACTTAGTATACTTGAGTTTATTTAGGAATATATCATACAAGTTAAAGGTATTAGATGAAATACTTGTATTTAGAAATGTTCAAAGTCACAGAGCTCAAAAATGCTAAATCACTTTTTATTTTTTATCATTTTTTCATAGAAGTTGTGATTAAGAGTATATGAATTCAACTTATTTTTTCTGACTAGACGTGATGTTACTATTTAGGCCACAGAATAAATAATAGTAGTCTAGATATCTCAATCACAACGTTGTTAGCTAAACTAAGGCATACATCAGTAAAAATGTTGCAATATATAACTTTTCAGTACCTTTTGTCATTGTTCGTGGGTAATGAACAATAGAAAGTAGGATAATTTAAAATAAACAAAAGACTTACCATGTTTGTTATAGAGTTGTGAGAACGGAATGTGAGATGAATCTGAAAGAGAAAAATTACTGTGTTAGTGAATGCCGAGGCAAAATGCGAGGTTTTATTGAGTAGGTAAGTATAGCAGTCTTAGTTCCACAAGTGGATTAATAAAAACTAAAAACGTTTTTGTTTTAACTCATCGTTACACTTGTTGTTTAAATGAAACCTTCTTCTTGTCATCCTTCAGATGAAATAATGACTATTTAAATGCACTTAACAGACTGAACCTCTAAATTGACGACTGAAATAAAAAGAGATTAATCGTCATCATCATATCAGCCGAATGACGTCCTCTGCTGGACATAGGTCAATTTTCGACACCATGGTCTGTCGTGAGCCGCGTTCATCCATCGGTTGCCAGTCAAAAAGAGATTACAAAAACCTAAATATTCACTCCCTACATTATAACAAACATCCATTGTGTACTTAATTAAAATAAATTACAAAAGTATAATCCTAATCCGTAAGTGAAATAACTGTTGTAGATTAAATTATAACAATAATAACGAAGTGAATTTTATTAATTAATTATTCCAAGCGTTTCAGGTGTGAATGCATTTCAACAGTAATGTAATATTCGATATCATGTCAACTGTTAAAAGGAATGAGTGACTGGTATGAAGTATGACCCAATTTAATGACTGGTACCGATCTGTTAATAGTAAAAAGTAAAATCGTTGTATTTTCCTGTCTGTTTCTCTGTATAATTTTTCAAAATCAAGCAACCAATTTTGATACGGTTTTCATTATCGTTTAGAGCATTTCTTCGGGCAGGTTTATACGTACAATAAAATTAATTAATTATTATAGTAGATGGTTTCATTCTGTTGAAGTTTGGGCTGATTCAGTTTGAATAGTTTTTTCTGTCTACACGAAAAGAAGATAGTCGAGAAAAACCGAGAATTTCAACGGTTTTGTAATCATGTCGTAATAAATAAAATACCCACGTGCGAAACAGTGACGGGTCGCTAGTCGCTAGTACCAGGCACTAGATGAAGGATTTGAAGTGTCAATAGACGTAAATTAAGATGATTAGTTTATGCTGCTAAATGTTACTTGTGAGCTCTTCGCAAATATTGCTTCAAGGTCTTAATTTACCTCTTTGAAAATGATTGAATACACCTTTTACCTAATGGGGTAGGTAGATATCAGACGGTTTACAGATATAGGTATATAATACACTTCAACAATAGCACGACCAGAAAGGTCTGGCCAACGTAACGATGATATCTGGTTAGTTTTACTGGGTATTCTAAGCTTCTTTTAACATGAGTTGTATTTACAGCAAGAGAAATCGTATTACAAGTATTACGACCGATAAACAATAATAAATATGTCTTGTACCAGATGTCAATGTGCAAAATATGATGTTCTAGTATTTTTTTCACACAATGGTGTAAAGAAACTACATGTACTAGTGTGTTGCATGTACTACTACTAGTAACATTATATTATCAAGAACCTAAAATTGTCTGTTTGGTTACCAAGGTACTTTAGAAGCGTCGAAAGATGCACGCTTTTTCAACCACAAAGTTTTCACTGATATCAACACTATTTATTAAATTTTTATCATCTTAAGAACTCTGCAGAGCTAATAATAGAATTCATATTCAATTAATTTGTGATATTCGAGTATGCCTTAAAGTTAGGGTGTTAAACCACCTGGGCAGAATATAATATGACGAAATGGGTTATCTCATACATGACGTAACTTCAGCTATATATACGGATTTAACGTTAATTATACCCATTATCATTAAAATAAATACTTAACATTCCATTAAGCATAATGGGTTAGTAATAAAACGTTAGTATAAAGATTTCTAATAATATATTCAAAGGCATTTCATGTACAAAGGATTTAGAATGTTCTAAAATTAACACGTAATCATCTTTATAGGATATATGGCATAACTTACCAACATAGCATCTTTGTCGAGAGGTGAATAACTTGATAGAGTTGTTTACTCGGATTGTTCGATGTTGAATATTACTAAAATAATTTTGACTTTGAGAGATTTGACGGTAATGTGATTCTAATACACCTACTCGTATGTAGAGGTTATGCGCGATCACTGCTCTTATTCTCTATTTACCGTTTTCATTCATCATCAGACCGAAGACATCCACTACAACACATAACGTCTCCCAAAGGGAGGTGGTAGCCACAGTATGTCATATTTTTTATTCTTATTTGTATTTTTTTAATTACTAGCGGAACCGCCAGACATTGTCCTGTCTTATCTATGAATAATGATTTCGAATTGGTATATAAATATTTTAGAAACAAAGTAAATAAATAATTTAATATAGTGGTTATATAAGTATACTTAAATTTTCTAATTTTCCTCGCGATTTTCTTTTTTTTCTCTTATGAACCTTCTTCTGAAAATAATAAACAACAAAAAAAGAAATAAAGAAATCGATCCAGCCCACAATCCAGCCGTTCACGCGTGATGCCGTGACCAAGGGAAATAGGGATTCATTTCTAAAGTATTATAAAGAGAATGATTTGAGTTTTTGTATGTTTGTTTATTTGTTTGTTTGCAACGATTTAACTAAAAATATATGTACCGATTTAAAAATTCTTCCTTCTTTAGAGATATAAAAATTAAGGGGTAACATAGGTTATAGTTTATTATTATGTTTAACAAATTTGTTAGGCATTTACAGAATTTCAATATTTTAAGCGCCTTCGTAAATCTGAATTAAGATCTGAATGATGCAATACGTAATAGAGTGATTGAATTAACTTTTGATACCGAAGCGAAGCAAGAGCGGCCCTTTAGTTTAAATATAAGTATAAAAGATTATTTGGTTTTTCTGGTCTTCTCGATTTAAACTTTAACTATTATGGCATTTTGCATTGGTCTAGTGTCTCTATCTATACTATTATAAAAAAGCGGAAGAGTTTGTTAGTTTGTTTGTTTGAACGCGCTAATATCTGGAGCTACCAGTCGGATTTAAAAATGTATTTTTCGTATGATAGCATGTAACATCACGCTACTGGCGACGGGAGCAGAGCAGTAAGCAAAGACGCGGGTGGAACCGCGCCGCGAAAGCTAGTGTAGAATATGTATGTATTTACAAAAAAATGTATATTAGTATGTTATGTGTCATCAAATAAATCAAACATGTATATCTCTTTATAAAAATAGGAACAGGTGTATAGCCTCCGCAATATAAAAAGGACGAATGTGCTCTAATAGGCACAGCATTTGAAACTCGCATAAATCTTACATAAGCATAATGTATTTGAGAAAGAACAGGTTGTACTACAGGTACGACCTGGGCACGCGGATAAAATATTTATTTTGAGAGTGAAGTTAAATGGTTTTGTTGGTGTAATTGCGGTAGCGGTAGTTTAATATTTGTATTTATTTGTAAGTTTATGTTATGCTATATATTAAATCGCAGTCGTAATGGCCCAATGGTAAAGGCACCCAAAATTCGAATCCGGGCAAGTACCAATGTGATTTTTAAATCTTACGTACTTTCTAAGTTTATCTGGTTTAGTTTATCTATACATTACTAAGTGACAGTAAAGGAAAACATCGTGAGGAAACCTGAACTTCGGAGAAAGTCTGAAATCGCCAATCTGCCTTGAGCAAGCGTAGCGATCAATGCTCATATCTTCTCAGTATTAAAAGAGGTTTTTCGCTGCAGTGGGATAATAATGGACTGATATGATCTATTATTATATTTATTATAGATCCATATTTTAGGACTCTCTTGGATAATAACTAGTGTATTGTGTATTAAGTTATGAATTAAGAGAAGAATAGCCATTAACTAATAACTACTAACTAGACTTTTTCTCTTTTTCTTTACTTTTTTTCTTATCGATTTGGGCTGTTTTTAATAAGCTTTATTGAAATTATTACAGGCCAGTATATTGCATACAAAATACTTCACCCACTCCATGATAATTTTCGTAATTCGCTCTTGCATAAAAGATGGGTACCTACCGTAACTACAAGGCCATCAAGATTGGGTAAATATTTCTACTTAACTTATAGGTACATCAACACAAATAAGTTTTCTCGTTGGTTTTAATGTTGGCAATTGTAGACCTTACTAATCTTATTTACTTAAGGACCGTCTAATTGCCGAATTCACAGACTGAATTAAGCGTACACGCTAGCCAGTATTGAGAGATGACAGGTAGGTACTTTGATGTCGGTCAAACCTGATTACCCGAACAATGCTTTGTCCAGTGTGATCGATTCTGCAATACGTCATCACATCAACACCCCCACTTGAAGTAGGTAATTGATTTATCGAACAACCTCATCATAAATTATGTTGATTTAATTTAATTATAGATTGAGTACCTGCTTGGGATGCGCTGGCGATCATAATTTGATTAGGTATGGTGCTGTTGAATTGCTATACTGAAGGATAATTTGTGAATTAGCACAGTTTTTGTATATTAAAGGGTCTTTCAACAAGGACGGGTCGATGTTGAAATTAAAGAAAACAAGCTGTATGTATGATATTAAGGAATTTTCATTTTTATTTGAAAGGCCCATTTATGCCATTACTTATGAAATATGACATCGTTTAAATGTCCACCGCAGCTTTGAACGGTGGCACTGATCCGAGAGGTCCAATTTTTAATTACTCTACTGCCTAGATGCGGCTGAATCTGAGCGATGGCCTGCGTTATGTTGACATTAAGGGCATCGGTTGATTGAGGATTATTGGCATAGACCTGCGACTTGAGAAAACCCCTCAAGGAAAAGTCTAGCGGGGTCAAATCGCACTATCTTGGTGGCCAATTCACGTCACCTCTGCGAGGATAACCCTACCCTCGAACCGTTCATGCAGAATGTCCATTGTGTCGCTCGCTGTGTGGCACGTAACGCCGTCTTGTTGGAACCACATGTTTTCCACGTCCATGTAGTTCAATTCAGGCCAAAAAAAATGTTAATCATTGATCTGTAGCGCTCGCCGTTGACAGTAATGGCCTCGACATCATCGTTTTCGAAGAAGTACGGATCAATGACGCCGCCGGACTAAAATCCGCACGAAACAGTTACTTTTTGTGGATGCATTACCACCTGGTGAACCTCATGTGGGTTATGGTCGTCCCATATACGGCAATTTTGTTTATTAACAAAACCATTCATTCAAAAATGCGCCTCGTTGCTAAAGATGATTTTTCGGCCAAAATCGGGGTCGTCTTCCAAACGTTCTGTAGCCCAGTCGGCGAACAAACGGCATTATCTATGGTCATTCATTTTAAGCTCCTGGGTCAGTTGGATCTTTTATGGGTGTATGCCCAAGTCCCGACGCAAAATTCGCCGAGTTGAATTCTGCTAAAGGCCGAGTTCTTGTGCACGGCGCGAAATCGACTGCCTCGGAGTCTCCTGCACACTCTCACGGACAACAGCGATGTTCCTGGCCAATCTGGCGTTCCTTTGACGTAAGGGTGTTGGTTGGTTGTTTACCGAACCAGTTGTCTCGAATTTGGTCGCCAAACGTTGGCGAGTCGACTTTCAAGTTCTATCTCGGTAATTTTCTGATCTAGATCAATAATAAAAAAGCAACATATTTTTTTATTTAAATATCTCATAGCCTAAGGATGCCTAAGGCGGGAGATATTGGTAAATAAAAGGAAAACTTATGTGAAATGCATTACTATCAGTCTTCAAACCAAAACAATAAACTATATTTTGTAGTATTATATCTGTGCTATATTGCGGTTAAATGATAAATCGTGTTCATCAGTATTACTAACCTAGACAGATCTTTTTCTACTACGCGCCGTTTTGTCGTAATATAGAACAAACAAACTCACAATCGCATTTGTAATACTTAAAAGGCTTACAAGGGTTAATGGTTTTGAGTGGGTGTGAACACGAATCAGTGCCTCTACGAACATAATGAAATATCGTATAGTGATGACAGTCCAAACCAAGTTAACCAGAGTAACTTTTAATATCATAGTACTTTCTAAGTTTATCTTAAACACATCGCATGCGGTGAGATAAAACTTGGACTTATAAATAAAAAATTAAAAGTCTCAAATTTTCCAACTCACATTATGTAAACATATTGTGGTCAATGCTCATGATTTGGCTGTGTGGGACGAGGCCTTTGACAATAATTTGTTTGTATTAGCAATTAGGTTGTGTCAACAACGTAACGAGTTTGGTATCCTTTTAAAAATGCAACACATTACAAACTGAATGTGATAGATTGTGAAAACAATAAAAATGACTCTGGCAATGGCCCGACTCTTTCAATCTGGGTATCGTACAAAGTGATTATAAAAAATTAACAATCCTTTTAAATTTTACGTAATACGTCTATTAGGCTGGACACACACAGCTCTGCCTACCTCATCAAGAAAAACTGCTAAACCAACTAAAATAGTTTTTTTAATTATTAAACTATTTGTAGCTTTCGTGCAGTTTCTAATAACATTTATACAAAACAAGATGATAAACAGCATCTATGACGTGATAGAAAGTTAAATTGTGTATGCAAATTCACGATACAGTTTTAGAAGTGATCTAAGTCTCGTTGTTGAACTGTGGTAAAACTTTTAAACACTGAAATTGATTTTTCTCGATAAAACTTACGTTCAATCCAAATATATTAGGAGACCAACTTAAATTTTCTACTATATGACACATTACGTTTATATTTTTACTCGCGACATAAAACTTTGAGCGTTTTTTACCTGACGTGTCTTGTTTATAAATTACCTACCTGCCAAATTTTAGCTTTATAGTCATTTTATAGTTACTTTTTTTTGCCAGACAAGTACTTTATGTAACAAGTCCTGCGTCACGAGGGACTTCACAAACATACATTTAACTGGCATGAGTCATAAACTTTACACGCAGACCAGACATTTTTTTGTAGATCAAAAGTTTATCTCGTGTGAAAATCAGACCCTCTTGCACAACAGTTGCACGCACGCTTCTGCGCTACCGAGCCAGTAAAGATCAAGTAGTATGCCAGATTTTGTGTTTTATGGTATATTCGCTAAATGCAGGCTTGTTACAAAAACCGTTGATGGTTCCTATTTGTACACTACAAATAGGAACCATCAACGGTTTTTGTAACAGGACCCTATCTGCAAAATTTCAGCCCTATAGGTCAAGAGGTTTTCAAATTGTTCTGTTTAGTAAGTGATTAACCTTTAACATTTATCTACAAGCGTTGTAATAATCAATTAATTTCTTAATAAAACAAACAATTGCGCTGGACGTTTGTTGGAGTGAGCTTTAAACATAACGGTACCTATTTAGAAAATTTCGTGTGCGGCTTTACAACTTTGTTCAGAACTATTGTAAACAAATAGACAGCGACTAATAAATAAGACCATGTGTTTTAAGAGGGTTATTGTTTAATTTTTCTGTTATTTTTAAGAAAAAGTGAGAGATCTTATATCTTAGAAAATTTTTTCCGCAAATTCAAGCAGCTCGAGCATCCAGGTTGGTACTTTTTTATTCCACAGATGATATAGTCAATACATAACACTATTGTGTTATGTGTATAGTGTATAGTTGTTTCCAGTGTTGAAGAAATTATTGTATTGCGAGCAAATGCTAATAGGTAAGAGCGGTA
This sequence comes from Parascotia fuliginaria, assembly GCA_963082885.1. Taxonomy (NCBI): domain Eukaryota; kingdom Metazoa; phylum Arthropoda; class Insecta; order Lepidoptera; family Erebidae; genus Parascotia; species Parascotia fuliginaria. Next base: position 12,298,159 of record OY720173.1, on the reverse strand, counting down.
TCTTTGTCAATATAAAAAACTGTACAGTTTATTGTATTGACAAAGATATTTTATTTTGACGCTTCTTACGTTCATTACTACTTACCACTGTGATATCAATTCAACATTACGTTAAATCACTTTGATGTAGCTCTAACAATCATTAACAACACAGTAGTCATTTCTTGAAACAAAACGATGCGACTAATCTAATTTAACGTCGGTGATTATCACAATAATTATGTTATTGAATAACTGGACGTGTACTGAATGATCATAATACCGTTATTAAGGGCACTACGTGATTGTTTAGCTAAATACACTGCTGTAATAATTATGAAGTAAATATAACTCCAGTTAGTAGGCCAATAGGGAGCTTTAAATGTATTTTGATATTAACAAGATATATTCTTTTAGATGGAAATACTTCTTTATACCTTACTAGCGACCTTACTTCACTCGTAGACAATAATATGACATGATTACGAATAGTTGTATTTTTTCGGCTTTTCTCTAGTAAAATATGTATTTGTATTTTTATATTTTCAAACCTCTCGAAAGAAAGTCTCTAAGTGATAGTAAAAATTGTATTAAAATCCATTGCGTGGTTTACAAGAAGTTAGCGGATAATCAGACAGGAAAAACGGTGACTTTATATATAATAATAATAATACCAGCCTGTTTTATTGTCCCACTGCAGGACAAAGACATCTTCTCTTATAGAGATAGAAAAGGTATGAGCGAGTAAGGCGGATTGGCAATTTCAGACTTTTAAGTCTAGGTTTCCTCACAATGTTTTCCTTCACAGTCAGTCCGATTAAGATAAACTTCGAAAATACATATGATTTGTTGAATCACATTGGTACTTGCCCGAATTCTAACCCACTACCTCGTATTTACGAAGCGGGTACCTTATCCACTGGACCATTATGACTTTATACTATTTAAACGTTTTTGTAAAGATGATAGGTACAAGATAGATCAAGAGATGACAAGTCTTTGTTGATGTATTCATGAGAGTATCGGCGACGTGATCAAAGAAGCCTTTTTCATTTTATTCTTGCATTTTTCGATTATATTATTTTGCATTTCGATTGAGTTTATAATATTTAATTAATCGATTTAAAATTGAATATTCGTTCGTGGCTATCATCAAAACAAGCAAATTTGTTAAGTGATATAGTTTTTTATTAGTCTTATGTATTGTATAGATCTTAGTGTTATATTGAAGCCTCACCATGTAACAGGGGTCAACCAACCTATTGCCTTATGCCATACAATTGATAGATATATTTTTCCAATATAATATACTTGGTATGTATAACATCTTCTAAGGGTATGTATGTATAGGTTTTTTATTACTACTTTAAATGAGTTCAACTTCAATATAAATATACAAAACAATCTCCCAATCAAATATTGCTTTAACAAGTCGTAGTTTAAAGCCATTTTGTTATTTAAATTCAAAATAGAGCCGAGAGGCCCGTGAGGGAATAAATAATGTTGTGCAAATCTTCTAATCTCTCTAAATAACCAAACAATCAAAATTAAACCCATTGATTGCGTTAAAGTTAAAAGACAAATGTTAACAAATAAAATATTGTAATGACTATTTGACTATAGGTACCTACTATTTTATAAGGTGACAGGCAACAGCGTTATCTGTCGTACTATGTTATTATCTTACTAGCTTACTGCGGCGCGTCTTTGCTAACTGCTCTGCTCCTCCAGTAGCGTCATGTTACATGTGCCTATCCAACCTTCCTAGAAAACTGGGCTATCATATGCAAAAATACTATGCTACGGTAGTAGATCCACGCTGATTTCAGCATGAATGGGCCGGATCGTTCGGGGAAGTACTACCCTCTCATAGAAGATCGACTTAAGAGTAGTAGTATCTGTACTACTGCGTTTCGTTCGGTGAGTGAGAGCGCCGGAGGCCCAATTTCCCCCCTTTCCTCTTTGCTCACCCCCCTCATTCCCTTCCCCTAACCCCATTCCCAGCCGCCATAGTGGAGGCCACCATACCAGCAGTTTAAGACGATGGCTTTTGGTATAGTGGCCACCACTTCTGGATTCCACTGACTGCTTACCATCAGGCGGGGTGGAGTCACTTTGGTAGGCTCTAATAAAAAAAAAAAAAAAAAAAAAAATACGGTAGTTGTAGAGATTAGCGCGTTCAAACAAACAAACAAACTTTTGCTTTTCAGTAGCCTCAAGCTCCTTTCCGTCAAGCGTAGTGAATACCTAAAGCACCTTCTTTTGGAAAAGGCCTATATCCTGACGTAGAAGTCTTCAAGCTGATGATGATAATAATATCAAACCAGAAATGTTAGTGTTAATGTTACTAGAATAGTAAGATGCTTCTGGCTTCTAACTCCACTTATAAATAGTTACAGATTTTGACGCTTTCCGTCATTACGAATTGAATAGGCTGATCCACTTTCTCTTACAAAGTTTTTGTTACGTCAAAATATAAAGTCTACCAATATTATTAAGTTTGTACCTACCACTATAGCACACGCAATTGCTGGACCTTAGATAAAACATAAATACAAACTTTCAAAACTCGGTCACGTTTCATCTTACCTATATAAGTATCGGAAAAGGATATTATTAAGTAAAGTCAGGTCTATATGTCTGGAATAAACTCTACCAATAGTTGTTGTGCGTATTTATTACAGTACGTATTTATTATTTATAAGTAAATTTTGAAGAGCTGTTTGATTTTCATAGAAATATCTTGCGCTGTCACTGACAAGATAGAGGCAAATTTACTCGTGGTAACTGGTTAAGTAGCACGGGTTTTGTTAATCTCTAATAGTATAAAGTAGTTTTGTTGCTGTCGGTTTTTACCTCTAATTTCTTCTGTGCCGCGCGCATCGAATATTGATGCGGTTTGAGGATTATAAGTTAAATTCGTTATTTTTAGAAAAAAGCTGACAATTTCAAGATACTAACAACCCACACTTGCTTTGCACGAAGGTGCATGTTTTATATAAAAAGAGTGGGTTTGTTATACAAAATAAAGTCTTTGTAAGTACGCTTTAGTAGTAAGTAAATGATTTTTATACGATACTGGTATTGCACAAGTTTCGTAGGCGGCCGAAAAGGCGCTACAGACAGCGAAAATATTAAATTTAAAACCGTAGAGCAGCGATGCGGCATTCAGACCAATAAAAGAGTAACTTGTAAACGTTTTATTATATCACTAACGAACGTGTCCCCGATACGAGTTTAGCGACCATTTTACTGTCTTTAATAACACTATTCCGGATATGTTTCTGTTGTGTTTGGTCCATGCATTAAGTACAACTTTTGTTAATTAATGTAATTGTTTCTGTACCATTTTAATTAACTATAAATAAGTAAGAAATTGTACAATATTACCAGAATATAAGCGTTTAAATCCGACATTTTTATTAAAATTGTTTATGTGAAGTGTTTGTAACGTCGCATATTCTAAATATTATTTAGATAATATACTTTTTAAAGCTTTAAACAATGAAAGAAACTTGTCTTCTAAGATACATATAAAATCTGTCTGGTACTATACAAGACTGTAGGTAATGCGACCTTTATGACGAAGGTGGACATTTATCAGAATGTTTCAATGTTTCACTACATAATTGTCGTGTCAATTATAATATCATGTCCTGACATATTGTATAGGTAGGTATATAATATATAATATGCCAGGACATTTTATTCTTTCTATTTATTATATTTATGATATACCAGCTTTCCGCGGTGCGGATTCACCCCCGTCTTTGCTGTCTGCTATGCTCCCGTTGTCACTAGCTTAAAGTTACATAGTCTATAACCTTTCCCAAAAACTGGGCTATCATACACAAAAAGAATTATTTAAATCCGACAGATCGTTCCAGAGATTAACGCGTTCAAACAAACAAACAAACAAAGAAACAAACAAACTCTTCCGCTTTATACAATAGTATAGATACTAGCGCACGTGGGTACTAATATGTTTTACGTCATAATTACAAATCGTTAAAATTTTTGGCTTTATAAAATATCTACACATGTATTATACATATAAACCTCCCAGAAAACAGACAGCAATACAACAGCTACATTGATTTAAAAGTACATACCTATTTAGAGATTTTAAAGTAAATCTATTTGAGTGACTAGGTACCTACTATAGTAAAAGTTTAAAATATTGAACAGGTGTGTTAAACAAAATTTGATAAGCCTAATAAAGAGTTCAACTTCTCGTCAAACTCAGCAAATTTATCTAAACAAATCTGCATTCCTAAATAATCAAAATCATAATTAATATTATAATTTGGTAATTGTGTTTGTTTGTTGGATCATCCTTAACGTTTTACTGCACAGAGATAAAGAGCCGACAGTACTGATTATCCCGAAATAATATTTGTAATCACGTTCTTAATCATATAAGTAGAACACGAACAGCTGAAATGTATAATAATCCTTTATTTGTTTATTAAAAAATGAACAATAACTGGAGCCGTTTAAATAAGGATCATCTTTTTATTGCCAGACAATTATCTAGGTGTAGGTTTCAATTATTTTTAATATATTATTAAAAATTAATACACGTAGTTGGACTATAACTCGTGTTCTTATACGCGATAAAGTAGGTGAACATGTTCTTACGCAACTCTCATTTCCAATAATTATATTGATATACGATATGGTGACAATTTTGATAAATACCTCATTCTTATTGTACAAGTAGTATACAATTGAATTATTATACAATACGTGTAATAAATAGTACCTACCATCAATAATATATAATTATATCAATAATATACATTTCTTTTTATATATACGGCGCATGTACACATGGATTTATAAATTATAAATAGAGCGCCAATATCTTACAAAACGCATTCACTATTTAACAAAGTTTGAACAAGAATTTGAGACGTATCTTAGTCGAAAATTCGCACACAAACCTCTTTGAGGTGAATATCGTGCATTCCCGCAAAATTTGTGTGTATCGTGTAAACGCTGGAGTTATTTATCTGTGAGCCCACAGTGCGACAAAGAACTAGTTTGGGATTACATTTAAAGTGTAACTATACCTGCCTCAATTTATGTGTGCCCATCAATTGGACCGCGATTACTGCTTAGCATTAGGCAGATTATTCTGAAAGGCTGAATAAACAAATTAATTTGATCTGCAGAGACTATTTAGAAGTCAAATTTCAGTGTCTACTTAAATTAATTTTGTAATAGCATTAGCGAGCTGTACTTAACATAAACTGTTACCATTCTTATTTTACACAAAAGATATATATTACTGGACAAACAACTTTACGAAATATTTAGTAGTATTATCACAAGACGTTGCTGCCCGTTCTGTTTTATGATTTTGGTGCCACTTTTTATATGATAGTTTGTATCTATCATTCGGTTAACTCGTTTCGCGGGAAGTAGATACATTCCTACCACTTCTAAATTGTGTGTTTAAAAATCAGCGGTGGTATCGTCACTTCGCTTCGCAACATCTATATAAAAACCTTTATAAATTAATGTACCTTATTGTAAGCGTATTTCCTAGCGTTGAAAATATAATTTTCATAATTTAATTACAATAAACTTCACCTTGAAATTATATTGGTATATTTGATAGCTACTTTGCGTACTTTATTTCAAATTAATTTTAATCAGTTTTACGTTCGTTACCCCTTTTGGTAAACTAAAGATATAAATAGTAGACCGGTACTTATAATTTAATGTATAAGCGATATTTCACGTATTGACTATAATTTTGTACCTTGAAAAGCAAAATGGATGAAGGAGGAGGCAAACCACTGTCTCATCCGAGCCCAGTGTGCCAGCAGTGCCCTGCGTGTAACTTAACACACCTCGGGCAACTAAATGGCGACATACGTGGCTTTATAAGTTAGCAGACGGGATGGACTGCTAGAGTTTTACGCGTCATATTCATGCGAAAGCAGCTGTGTTTCAAGTCAGGCGACATGAAAACTTTCACGGTAGCTGTGACAGATAGCAGGCATGGAATGCTACATTCCAAACCCGCTGGTGACTGTTGCAGGGGTTATGAAACAACCGTGGTTTAATCGGCCTTGTAAGAAAGCTAACCAACTAAAAAAGCTACTTACAAGGCTTGGACTACAGCTCAAAATTGCGAGGATCTCTGTGCGCCTGATTTGAAACGCAAATTAAATGCTGCTTCGAGTTTCAGTAAAAAATGTTATTGGCAGGGCAAAGTCCGAATTTGTTGGCAGAATGGCATCCCGCAAGGCTCCATATTATCCCGGACGCTGTTTGTTATGATGACAGCGTTGTCGGTTCATCTGTATGATTGTCTAGATATTTTTTCTCAAAAACTTGAGAGTCATGAAGCATAGGAGGAAGGACTAAAGTGCCACCCTTTCACAGTGGAATCTAAAGAGTCTCGAACCAAACGGTTCAGCACTTCATACTTTTGTCGCTCAATTAAAGCCTGGAACTCTTTGCCAGCGCATGTGTTCCCATCTAATTTTGATGCTGGGTCTTTTAAGCGGGGCGTGAAAAAGCATCTCACTAAGCCGCCATAGTGGAGGCCACCATACCAGTAGTTTGGCTTTTGGAATGGTGTCCGCCACTTCTGGATTCCACTTACTGCTTACCATCAGGCAGAGTGGAGTCACTTTGGTAGGCTAATATAATAAAAAAAAAATAAATAAAATAAAGCATTATTTTTATGCTATAATCAAGGTTTTCTCATTGCCTTTTTATGGCAATGAAACCTTGACTTATACCGTACGATGTGAATGATATTCAAAGTAGACCTAAAATATACACGATTTTGAAAAAGTCACATTAATATTGTCTGATTTAGAACCTTCAGTCTCGTGTATGAGACTCGGGTTTTGTTGTAACCACTCACCATCACGACCCTTTCAGATTATTACTGAGTAACAAATAATAAAAGATAAATTTGTCCCAAGCAAAAAATAATTTAATTATATAATCGAAAGTTATTTCCTTAAATGTGGCCAGATGTTGAATGTCAGAATGTTAGATGTTTATAAGCTAATTCGATTATAAGAATTTCTGTGTAATGTAATTTGAAGATACTGAAACATATTTAAGTGTTTTTATACGTTACATACAACACAACAGCGTAGTACATTGTTACCTTTTTTAAAGTTTATTAATTTCCGTAACTAAACAATTCAGATATAATGCCTTGCGATAGACGTGACGTACTTAATGGTATAATTGTGACTGGACTTCTTCCATTTGAAAAACTTTGTTGTTTCTATTCAAATCATATTATTATGTTTACAGCAGTGAAAACATAAAATGTAAATATTCATGACTCTAAAAAATCATTTGCATCGTTGGCATATTGTCGTACGTATTGCAATCGTTTGCAGTGCAGTAAATACATTTGTCTAAAAAGCTAAGTCCGCAGGTTTGATCAATTCGACGTGCAAGAACTTGTATTGACAATTGTCTGAAATTGTACCCCATATGATGTGCTAACCAAAAGCATTTAGGCTGCCTACGCCTTCACAAAAAGGCGTAATGATATATGTTAAGACCAGCTATTAACACAGTAAGTTCTACACAACAATAAATACTATCGATGCGCCCACGAAGTCACACATCTGCGGTACATGCGTAACTCATTTTTCACGTCGTATATTTTTTTGTCATATCAGTAAAAATCCTATACTTTTCTACCTATTGTTACTCATCATATTCATGGGCATTCAAGCGTCTCGTACGTACATCAAGTGCACCGTATGAATGCACCACACTGGGAAAACTCACGTTTTTATCTCTATAAATATATTTTAAAATTAAAATTTTACTTTAGATGGGAAATTCATTGTTGTAGTTCTTTGTTACTTGAAAAAAGGCAAAATTACAAAGTCAACATTCGCAATGTTGTCTCATTCATGTCTGATCCCTGGGTTTAACCTAGCACTTTACCCCTCGTGGGTTGAATCCCTTGATTATTTATGTTGGTAACTAATCTAACCACAAACTCGTATGCACGAAATTTAGCGCCCCTTGGCTACATCATATCTATTTTGCATGTACTTACTTTTTTAATGTACATTTCAAGTAGGTCATTTAATATAAACATAAAACATTGTGTGCCAAATTAGCTTATGCAAGTTAATTCAAAAGATAATCAGCCTACGGTTGAATCAAAAAAAGAAATGCTTAACTTGCTAAAGCTTGAAATCTGACCAAAATCCTTTCGAGCTTTCAATGCGCAATTTTTCAAGAAAATAGATTTTAGCGTTTTTTACCTTTTCGCTTCGAGATGTCAAATATGAGTGCTAAAGGTATTGTGAGCCTGAAAGAGTGGTTTTCTTAGGAGTTTTCACCACAGTAAATATTGCTGTATCACGATGATTTCTCATTCATTTTGTAGGCAATATTTTTCTCAAACGATATTTGGTATACTTTTAACTAAGTAGGTATATGTTTTGATATAAAAAATATTAGATTTAAATAATTTCTAAAATCAATTGTGTGTTTAAAGTTAAAGTTCGTAGGATTGTTGTGTTTTTAACACAAAATCGGTGCTGTATCAATAATTATAATTCGATTATTTAATATATACTCGAACAGTTATCATCATTTAAGCCGATAGACGTCAACTGCAGAACCTTTGTCTTAAAGAGGCCTATTGGAACAATTCCACCCACATGCCCATCACTGTGACTCCTGTAACCCAGGATTAACAGTGATAACCAATACGAATAAGAAAACAAATAAGAAGAAACACACCGAGCTTTGACAGTCGGGAGTCCCGAGGACTGCTAAACCTACTGTCTTGGACTCCGCGACGAATTTAATAATAAGTTAAAGAAATAGTTGAAAATAAAAATGTCCACTTCCCTCCATTGCAAACCAGTAGACCAATTTAATCTGTATAGGATTATGACCTATTAAAAGAGAGCACCACGGACAAGAAATGTAATGAAACCTATGTGAGTTATATCTGATTTCAGTAAAATGTATCACCCTAGTTGACACAAGTACCGTATAATAAACAGGTCCTGATGTAACTTGTAAAGTATTTAACATTATGTCGCGGTCTTTATGACAAAGACTACATTCCCAAATAATGTTTTTATAGAGGCTTATGCCTCTCCCAAAATACCGCCAATTTGACCAGTCAAATTGTAAGAGCTTGTACACAATAGGCTCGCTAACTACTTATTACATAGGACCTGACGTATGTAGTTTGTACTTTGTGTAGTAAATGCCATTTGCAATCATTCTGGCTATTGGCTATGATGAAATTAAATTTGAGTTTGCGTGACTTAAATTGGAGAACTTAAAATATCTTAAATGTATGGCCAGGATTTGTTAAAATTACAATGCGTTGTATATTCTTCACCATTATGATTTAGTAAGTACACAAGTACGAAACGTAAAAGGTATCACTGCTTTCCCGATTCCTTACTTGAGTACTCAACAAACTCTCATAAAGCAGATAACTGACTAACCCTTGAAAATAGACATCTTATATTCTCTGCTGTAAGGTTTTTCCACATTTTAAATCGGTTAAAACTATTGATAATTAGGCGCATTACTATAGGGGTTTTCGTTTTATTTAAAAAACAGTAATAACAGTAATTATACGGTAGTTAGATCCACGCTGATTTCAGCATGAATGGGCCGGATCGTCCGGGGAAGTACTACCCTCTCATAGAAGATCGACTTAAGAGTAGTAGTATCCGTACTACTGCGTTTCGTTCGGTGAGTGAGAGCGCAGGAGGCCCAATTTCCCCCCTTTCCTCTTTCCTCACGTCCTTCATTTCCTTCCCCTAACCCCATTCCCAGCCGCCATAGTGGAGGCCACCATACCAGCAGTTTAAAACGATAGCTTTTGGTATGGTGGCCGCCACTTCTGGATACCACTGACTGCTTACCATCAGGCGGGGTGGAGTCACTTTGGTAGGCTATACTATAAAAAAAAAAAAAAAAAAAAAAAAACTGCTACAGAATTAAGCTGAAAATATCAAAAGAATAGCCTAAATCTTGTATAATAATGACCTTTTAAAATGGTAATTACTTTGATTTAATATTAAGAGTAAAATAATCACTTTATATCTGCCCGTTAGTGTTGTAAGAGACGAATCACTAATGTCAACTAAAATAACTTGTTGTGTAGCTTATACATATTATTGTGAGTTTCAACTCAAACGTCTTAGTTACTCCTAATTACTACTAGATATCTGTAAGCGATTAGGCTGCCCATTGTACCGCATATCTAATTTATATTGTTTCTCTTACATGTGTATTTTATATGGTGTATAATAAATCTATACTAAGTATACTAATATATAAAGCGGAAGGAAGAGTTGGTTTGTTTGAACGCGCTAATCTCTGGAACTACCAGTTGGATTTCAAAAATTCTTTTTGCGTATATCATATCTCGAGGAAGGTTATAGGCTATGGTTATAACATCACGCTACTGGCGACGGGATCAGAGCAGTAAGCAAAGACGCAGGTGAAACCGTGCTGCGGAAACCTAGTTATAAAATAAATAAAACCGCAATCAATTGTATTTTTCAACAGTTCAGTATTGTGTACATTAATTTTTATGTTTAAACACCGTGAACCAGCAACACAAATCAATCACAAAATGTTGACTGATGTGGCGAAGTTTAAACTTTGGCGTTGTTTAGGCAGGTGGTACTTAATCTCACTTAGCGGTTAGAGGGCAATGCCCGCAAAACATCGCTTTTTCATTCTTACAAGCTATTTTAAAATATGTACTTAATTTAAAGTTCATCAATCTTTATTAGGTTAGCAAACCACTGCTACTGATACATTTTGTGCGAGAAGGTCTTATTAAATGCCGGCTTGAGGATCATATCATCTTCATCAGCTTTACCTTATGGGTGAGAAGCACTGCTACACATAAGCCTCTCACAAGAAACTCCATTTTGATAGAACCCAAGCCGCCCTATGTACCGATACTCATATATAATTATCGAGTTACTCGTATTATACTTTTAACGAATTCCTACGACAAAACTAGGTAGAACATTATAAGAATTCGTTTGAACAACATTCCATAGTAGAACAGACAATTTCAGGCGAAAATCGCGCTACGCCGAGTGTCTCTTTTTACAAAAATTGAATTTACACATTTGATTACCTTTCACGGCTAGCCGTAAAATGTGATTTACAGTCACGAGCTATTTTTATATTTTAATAATAGTAGATTAAAATTAACGTTTCATCTCGAATTTTTATACAAGTATTATTTTAATCTATTATTTCAGGGCTAAAAGGCACTTTCGAAAGACTTCAATAGAACTTTGTCCAATTTGGGGTTTCCCAAGACCGCAGCGAGACGATTGTACTTACTTATAACATTTTCACTGCACTATAAGTTAGACCGGTTTATACATCAGCGACAGCATAAAATACTCGTATTTGTGTAAAAGTGAACAGCGCTCCTAGTAATTACATTACATTAGGTACTAAATTTTGACAAAGTGAATTATAGTGCTCAAAATATAGCTTGGTGCCTGCGACGTCTGTCAGTGACATATGTGCTAGTGATGAGGACAATCTACCCGTGATTATCGATAAATTTTAATACTAAAAATATATAACCTAATATTATTTTAATGGCTTATAATATAATAGATGCAATGAAACGAAGAATTAGTTCTTAATTTAGACTTTTATTGCCTTAAAGGGGTACAAGTACAACACAAATTTTATTATCATCGTTGTCAAAATCATATTCATCACTGGAGCAGTCTTAGAAATGAATAAAGAATAAACGGGATTATTTTGAACGCATTAGCATTAATTCTTTCTAAATAAATTCATAATTTATTTAGTAATACATTCAAATTATAATTAGCATGCATTTATTTTATCGATATTGTCTATGTCGGTTGATTACGCATCTCTAACCAGTCTTCAAAAAGCGTTTATAGGGTTAGATACCGTAAATTTTTGATTTCGGCAAAATAAAAAATATTTTATAACACCGTAATTATTCTGCAAATTATTATTAGATATAGCTATATTAAGATGTTTTTGTAATAAAACTTATCTTAACAATAAAATAAGTCTTATTATTAATTTAAAACACGAACTTTTTTAACAGGAAATTTATTATAGCTGTCCTTAAAAACGAGGTGGCTAATGTCACAGGCACCAAGCTATATTTTAAGCACTATAATAAATAGTATTTTTACAATAGGCTCTCTGTTAGATGACGTTATTAGTCTTCAGTCAATGAGAGTTCTATTCAATTAATGCCCAAACAAACAGAACGTTAATTCACAACATGAATATCACATTTAACATTCAACTCATAACAATTAACAATGAGAAGAATTAACCGATCGGGATACAATATTATTCGAACGTCATTATGTCATCACTTCATAAGCCTGATAAGGGTCATACGACATTTTAATTACTCTTAGGTAACATTAATTATAATGTCATATTTGATAAACAATCGGTAAACTTATATCGTTATTAAACTGTTGAAGAAATACATGTCGATAACGTGGCACGAACAAACAGTACTTTGATAAAAAGTGTATACATCATCCTTTGATATATATATACAAATATTGTAAGTATTTATATTTTTTTTTGGTGTAAAATAGTGCCTTGAACATTATCACACTTTCATACCTTGACACAGTATTTGATCTTATTTTGCGCTGGAGCTGTCTTTATTTAGCTCATAATATACGACTTTTTAGTGGCGCTATCATGTGTTTGATGGGACTGCGTAAAATTTTCGGATTATGCTAACACTAACAGACTCCACCATTTTGCATTCAACACTCTTGTTGTCTAATACTATGCCATTTCAAGATTAAGTATGTTTTGAAACATATTGTTATAAGTAACATAGGTATACTATTATAGTTATAAGTCGACAATTGGTAACTTTTATTCTCTATTTGTTATAAGTCCAGGTTATTGGTTACGATGTTTTCTTTCTCTATACATTTTTATTTTCGATTTCTGCAATCATTTGTTTTGACTTAGATTTTTTGTGTTTACATTTTTGTAGTCATCCACGATAACAGGCTTGTTACCTATAGTTGTAATTTATTTAATTATTTATATGCACACACAAAACTTATAAAGATAGTAAGTACATAAAATAACAAGAGAAAAAAGGTACTGCTTATTTCATCAGAGATTTCTTCCAGCACCTGCGATAGGAAAATTGATGAAAACATAAACATAGTGTGTAGGTAAATTAAATATATTGGTGACTAAACTAAAACAAAATTACAAAAATAAAATAAAAATATAAATACACATAAATTATACATAATTTGATTGATATCTCGTATGTTAGGCGGAAGTAAATTCCACAACCTTTGTCATTCTTTGTCAATTTAAAATATTTTGCACCGGCTATGCGGCTGGTACAAACATACGAAGAAGTTTATAGGTATATTATATGGTGCACCATCACACGCGGTGATTGCGGGTGTACGAAGCTTTTATCGTAGTACACTGTTCGTGTCAAAGGGTTCTTATCCTTCCTAACGAAGTTGTAATCGTTTGAAATTTTATTCAAATCTCTTTTGATGTGTGTGCGTTATTATTTAAGACACAATATAATTACTTAAGATGAGTGTTTTTCGTATATGTCTCCGAAATAATTTGCCTTTACCAAGAAGATTTAATGTAATTTATTAATAATATGTGTGTATGTTTTTTTATTGTATTGTATTGTATTATTGTACTTATTGTGTTGTAAAAAAAGCTATAATTTTGTCTACGTTAATATTATAAAGCAGAAAGATTTGTATTTTTGTATGCAACGAATATACTCAAAAACTACTGGACCGATTTCAAAAATTTCTTTTACACATGCCGCCGCGCCGGTGTCGCTCCACGCAGCGCTGTGAGCAACTTGACGCGGCGAGAGAGATTATCTTTATTTATCCCAAAATGTTTAAAAAACTGCCTCTGTGGTTCGGTGGTACTGTGTACTGATTACTACGCAGATTCGGTTTTGCAGCAGCAGATTCGCAGGTCTCGGTTCCGATCCCCGGGTCGAGTAAAGTGATATTGGGTTTTTCTGTCGAAATATTCTCAGTATTAGCCTGGAGTCTGGCATTGTGCCCGATAAATGGCAACATGCTCGCCCTCTGTTACATGAGAACTAGAAATATAAAAAATAATGGCGAAAAGTGGGTGGTTAAACATCTCTGCCTACCCCTTCGGGGTAAAAGGCGAGAAGCTATGTATGTTTGTATAAATGTTTACAAAAATGTCCACCCATGCGAAGCCGGGCGGGCTGCTAGTATTTAATAAATTTACTATGTATTTATTATTTTTTTTAGAAATAAGTTCAATTCTTATTTAATAAACTGAAGAGGCATCCTATCGTATTTAATTTTATCAACAAGAGATTTCAGATTAGAATTGTTCAATGTTTAAGTGAACAAAGATTCTAATTTCTCTTTATTTCTTCTTCGTCCTTTTGATATTTTAACCGTTGAGGTGACTTGATGATAGTGTTCGTCAGCATTAACAGCTTATTTTATACCTGTAGTTTATACTAAAGTATTCATGGTTTAAGGTGACAGAGTGATCTACCATTCGATTATCATAGAGTTGCATATGTCATCACTAGAAACTTTCATTTCAAAATGTTATAAAGCAAATAGCAAGTAAGTTATTTGAGTTGTGCCATTTATTTACTTCACTGACGACTAAACCAAAACTATTATGAAGCATAAACAAACACACAGAACAATATATTAAAGCATAATAGCAGATATTATTACGTACTAAAACATTAAATGTAAAATATTTATCTTGTACCGCGTATCAGAACTTGTAGGTCAACTTCGTAGCAACTGAATGCGTCTACGCCGTAGCAGATGTAGCGCTGAATAATTTCGTAGCTTATATTCGGCATAATTATTTTATGGTTTATATTATTCAATTAAAATAAATTCAATTATACATTAATTGAATAAATTAAATGTGAATATTTTGTGTTGATCAATGAATACGTTATTTGGTGTATAAATATTGGTCAATAACATATTCATGTGTTAGTGAATACAGTATATCGTAGTGGGCAAGTGAATGCGTGAATAAATGCGAGTAATAAAACTAATTGATTAACCTTAATATTAATTTTTAGTTAAGACTTTGTATACGATAAAGCGCAAGCTTATACATAATTATGTTTGATTTATGAACAAAGCCTAACACAAAAATTATTGTACCCATCATTATGTTAGTCGGACAAAACAGTTCAGTATTGATCAATTAGGTACAAATGATTATCAAAATTAAATAATTACTTACTATAAATATTTTATCATTGTTAACTCAACAGAAACAATACTACACCTCATGCCTACTACAGCAAAAAAAATATTATTCTAGCTTACTAGTCTAATTCCGTGAATAAAGAGATCTCTACATAAAAGAACGATAAACGTCGAAGACATTTTATGTAACTGTTCGTTCTTTTTTTAATAATCTCTAAATAAGAGATATCTGTAACGTATAAATAACGCTCCTACTCTTTGATGTTAACCAGTTCTATATTTAAATTGAATAAATAAAATTGTTGCCATAAATAGAAAATCTTGTAATAAATATTCGGTGTTTATGTTCTTTATAACAGTTGTAAATGTTGAAGGAGGTTGAATTGCTTCGTTATACAAATATACAAAGTGCTTAAATGACGTATTATTAATTTTCGGTTACATAAAGAATGTTTGGTTTTAGCTATTGTCGGTAAAGAATTTTTAAATAAATTTTAAAATTTAAATAAACTTTACCAATAATTAATTATATTAAATTTGGTGGTATTTTTGACGTCGCCGCCCGGTATCGGTAGGTTAATCTAGAGACCTTTTTGAATCAAAGGTTTGCATGCATTCAATTATTTACCTTATAATGTCATTAAATTAAGGAGTATATGTAATATAATAACTCATATATAATATCGTATGAATATGGATACTATGGCGTTTCATTCGATGAGTAAGAGTGACGAAGACCCAATTACCCAATCGCACTACCTCTCATGATTTTGTAACCATCCTTTGAACTTAAATTCTTGGAATTGAAACATTATTTAATCGTTAGTAATAGTTTCCCTATTGTATCGAATCTTTTTCTTTAAAGCTGGTACTTGTTTGTTGCAAATAACCGATAGAACTTTGTAATAGGAATTTGCGGAATCGGGTAATTATAGTTCAATGTAAACTCGAGTTAGAGAAGCCACGGAACTGCAAAGTCAATTTGAGGAAAAATATATACACTTGGTTTATAAACTGTTCGGTTTGTGATTCAGCTAAACAACAGGTTTTCAACTTTCTTTATTAGTTAGATTACATTATATATGTTGTAGATTTATATTGGTTCCGGAAAAGGATCTACTCTCTCATAGGGTAATCGATGTAAAGTAGTAAATCCGTACTTAGAATTGCATTCTGTGAATGAGAGTACAGGAGTCCCATTAACCTCTTTCGGTTCTCTCCCTATTTTATCTATTCTCTCATTTCCCTTTTCCTCCTTTGGCCTGACAATATTTCTACAAAGCCAAGAAAGAGAAAACTTTAATATATTATTAAAATTATTTCAATTTCATTGACAATTACAATAGTATATTCCTCCCTTTGCAGTCGTATTTTATTTGTATTTGATGAAATTTCGCGATCAATAACAATATGAGTTCATTTTCTCAAATAAGGTTATACCTTATGCATATTGACTGCCTCTGTGATTCGGTGGTACCTACTGTGTACGGATTACCACACCGAGGTCTCGAGTTTGATCCCCGCGTCGAAAAATTCTTAGTATTAGCCCATAGTCTAGAATTCTGCCCGCTATATGGCAATAGGCTCGCCCTCTGTTAGATGGGACCAAAAATAAAAAATAAATGGCGTACAGATATGATAACTGCATGAAACCGTATAGTAAACATACATATATTATAGTTGAATACGGATGGATATTAGGGTCGAACATCGACACATAGCAATTTTCGAGTACTAAAATAATAATATTCGATATAACTTTACCCCACAGTTCAAACTGCTTACTATAATAGCATTATCTTTAAATTCACTTCTAGATGAATGCTGACCAATCAGTAATTACATAGAACGAACAGCGCTCTGGAAGATCACTAACAAATCACTGAATTGGTCGAAAATAATAATAATTCTCTTGGGGTCCCTAACTACCAATTCTATATATTTCGTTCGTTAGTAATCACGTGCCCGTTACTTACGATTCGAAGGAAAATGGTACCTAAGATGCAATAAAAACTGTGGTCGTAAAAAAATATAGATAAACTAGGTTTGAAATAAAAATGGGAATGTTTGGCGAATATTGATAAGTATGGTTTTAATTACTACCCTGTCTATCTGCGAGTATGTTAGGATTAAAGGCCGTTCCACACCGGAATATCCGAGGCCGGCAGCGGCGCACCGAGCACTTTTAGTGCCGAATAGTAAAAAAAACAGTATCTTGTAAGATTGTAAAGCTCGAAAAGGTACTGCCTTTTTGAGCTTTACATGTGACACTGGTCTTTTAATCATGTAAACCTAGATTCAAATTATTTCTTGTCAACGGTACTAGGCGCGGCTTAGCTCGTCGTGCCACTGCCAGCCGCTGCCTGCCTCTGCCATTCTGATATAGATCGGCCCTTTGGCTATTCTTAAGAGGGTTTAGCAGTTCGGTTTTGTTTATTTTGGTGCAATATTTAAAATACTCCTAGTTTCCTTTCTCCGAGACTTAAATACCACGCAACAATTTCTATTTTTTGTACTAGCCTACCAAAGTGACTCCACCCCGCCTGATGGTAAGCAGTCAGTAGAATCCAGAAGTGGTGATCACCATACCATAAGCTATCGTCTTAAACTGCTGGTATGGTGGCCTTTACTATAGGGTAGTGGAAGGGAATGAGGGAGGCAAGGAAAAAGGGAAAGGGGAAAATTGGGCCGCCGGCACTCTTACTCACCAAACAAAACGCAGTAGTACAGATACTACTACTCTTACGTCGATCTTCTATGAGAGGGTAGTGCTTTCCCGGTCGATCCGACCCATTCATGCTGAAACCAACGTGGATCTACTACCATGTTCCTACTAAAACACAAAGCTCACGAACATTGTCAGTATAAATTTGTGAATACTGCTCTAAATTTCATAGCCCATAGTTTGCCAGTAAACGTCACTAAACAAAATTATGAACTCACTAAAACACTAGTTACGGATACAAAATGCAGTAATACTTCAAATTAATAGTACTTTTGTTTCACAATGAACAGAGGTGGTGCTAAACGATATCGTAATTAATAGTCGATTAATCACCCTCAAGCAATTTATTCAATAACTCTTAACGAGTTAGTCCGGTTCTTTAATATAGTACCCTCAAAGGTTGGTTGGCTTTTACCAACCTGCCGACTATTGGCTTTATTAGGTGTAAACCGAGAAAAATTAACTAGTAGGATTGCATACAATTTATTTGCGCTCTGCTCCAGTGAACAGGCACTATTGGTTATTTCTCAGTTTCACCGCTCGACAGCCTCGTTCTGCTTCTATGGACAAGCAGCTTTATGTTTACTTACAACGAACGTTAAAAGTGTATCAGAGGCCCTAGACAAGTGGCATAGATTTATATTCTATTCATAGAATAGATTAAAAAAGTATGAAATTGACATAAGCTAACGACAATGTTGGCGTAATATATATTGCATTATACTCATAAACCGTACAGAAGAAAAAAATCGTTGCTTGTTTTCGAACAAAATAGAGTATCTGACAGAAGAAAATAGCTACTTTGCTTTGCTATATATAGGTGTTGACTTTCATATTAACTTTTATTGAAACAGAAACATTTTTATTATTACTGGGTTAAGAAAAAGCCTGACTAATTTCAAGTTATAATGAAGTAAATTTAATAGAATAAATCTTATGTCCACAAGTAAATAAATGATAACTTTAAACTCGTATTTTGGATCGCCAAAGAAAAAAGAAAATATTAAAAACATTTCGACATAAACAGCAGCCAAATGCGACGACGTTGTCATGTGACTACATTTCTTTTTCGACGATGTGTTCATGATTAAGATTTTCAAATAATATTTGAAATTTCACTCATACTCAATAAGTTTGTAAATAGCGGCAATAGTTATAATCATAAACGTGTGTGTTTCATTAGAAGGGTTCAGAATAACAATAATCAAGTTTCGCTCTATGCATTATTATTGTTATCATTGTAATTATTGTTTGGCATTTTTTTTTTTTGGTTTTAATTACCTGTTTTAACTAAACAGTAGTATTTTAGTGGAATGACCGACATTTAACCTGTGCGACCTTAATAGGTCCGATGCAACACCGCGACCCTTTTCCAGCTTTTGTGTTTTCATAGTATTATTTCCGCAATGGTTAGAGAATACAGCTGTTTTCTTAAGCTACTCTTATTCACGTTCTACTACTATTAGCAGTTTGGTTTGGTTATAATCTCAGATGAGTATCTGCTTAGTTGTTACTTAGCTACAAAACGGCGTGAACATAGAATTTGCCCGCTTCACTTCGCACCATGATAGCCGTCGCATAAGATTTATTATAAGTCTTTATAACAAATATAAAAATAGGGTCAATAAGAGATAAGAAACTTCAAAGTTATTACAAAATCATTTCACTCACACGTTAAATAATGTAAGTAGGTTTATTGTAACCAATAGATTCATAAATAACTTACAGTGCAACTGGAAGGTTGCTGGTACTTATAGCTCAGGTTATCCTATTTTAAGTACCAGCAGTACATTATTAATTGAGACTTCTGTACCTACATTAAGTTTTCCACTACTATGTACCTACTTGTGCTTGTGTCAATAAAGAACTTTTATTATTATTATTATTTTATTATTATTATTTTATTATTATTATATTAAAACTTTTGCAATGTATGGCAAGTTAAATTTAGACTGAGAACCTACATTACGTTCAAGACAATCTTATTCAACCATATTTAGATTATTATGTACGTACATTTCCCACAAATTTCAGAAGAGATTAACAAACCTAAAATAATTTTCCCTTTCAATTAGGCTTGTCATAGCGCGCATTCATTTTATTTACGCAACTCATCAGAGATCTGACAAATAGGGTTCCATTATTCCACTCCATTCGCGCTATTTGGTACAAAATCAATCTTTGATATTTTTAACGATTTTTGTTGGTAATTTTTTATTACTTTTTGTGACAAGAAAATATAAAATTAAATAAATATTTTAATTATTATTTTTATGACTACGTTTAGTTTTTGTTATCAAGAAGGACAATAACTTCAGTAAGACTTAAGTCTCTAATAACTAAACTATTATTACACGAAACTGTTAACAACCTTTATATCTATGACAAAACACAAATGTTTCGAATTTATTAATATTTGGATATAAATTCAGTATTGGAACGATGGTGGTACACCACCGCGTAATATACTTACGCAATAAATACCAACTTTAAACGAATAAGTCCCGCATCGTCAATTTCACTTCACTGCGGTCACACCACAAGCTTGGTGGCTATAGCAAAACCGTTTCTTTGGGTCAGATCTATGTTCATCAGTGGATGTTTTCAGGCTGATGCCGATTCTTCTTCGTTACGCTCTTGGCAGAGCGGTCGTGGTGTTCATGTCGTATTCTTCGTCTAAGGAGCCGCCCACAACAGACTTTATCTGGTCGGTCCATCGCATGGGTGACCTCCCGCGCGGTCTAGTGCCTTGTACTTTTCCCTGAATGACGAGGCGTTCTATGGAACAGTTGTCGCGTCTGGAAACGTGTCCGAAGAAGGCCAGAATGCGAGATTGTACTACGGAGAATAGGCGCTGCTTGATGCCCAGTTCTTAAAGTATCGAAACATCCGTGCGAAACTCAGTCCACGACACTCTAAGCATTCTTCTCCAGCACCACATCTCAAGAGCGTAAATTTTCTTTCTTTCCACTTCCCGCAGGGACCACGTTTCAGCGGCGTACAAAAATGTGGGGAAGATAAAAGTACGCACAAGTCTTGTTTTTGTAGTTTTTGTGATGTTTCTGTCCATATTTTTTTCATTTTGTCCATCGCCGATCTGGTAATAGCCATTCGTCACTTTACTTCGTCAATGCACCCGCCATTATTAGAAATTAAGACGCCAAGGTATACGTAGGATTGGACCACGTCACAGTTCGCAATTTTAGTAACTTCTGGCGAGTTATTGTTGGCGCGGTCAACAATCATCATTTTGGACTTGCTGCGATTGATCTTTAATCCAAACTCAAGGCTGACACGTTCCATTTTTTGTAGCAGTTCTTATATATGTTGGGTACTTATTGCAAACAGAGTGGTGTCATCTACATATCGCAAGTGTGCGATTTTGTACCCACCGATTGTGATACCGTCTGTCCAATCCTTTAGAATGATACGCATTACTAACTCAGTGTATACATTAAACAAGAGCGATGATATTATGCAACCTTGGCGGACTCCAGCACTTGGATGAAACTTTTCAGACAGAACGTTATTTGTGCGAACTGAAGCTGTACCATCTTCGTGTAGACGTCTCAAGAAATGCACAAGGAGTTTAGGCGTGCCCATATCCAAAAGTGTTTTCCCATTGCCATTTCACCATTTTGAGAAATTAACAAAGCAAATGTACGTCGGCTTGTTGAACTCTCGTGCTTTCTCGATTATCTCCCGTGCAATGAGAATTTGTTCCCGAGTGCCATTCCCTTTCGCAAGCCCTGCTTGTTCTGGAGCAATTTTTTTAAACAAGTATGTTGTAGGACGTTCGTTCAGAATATGTAACAAAATTTTACTAGCGTGTGAAATTAAAGCCATAAGGCGGTAGTTGTTACATTTCTTCGTGGATCCTTTCTTATGCAAGGGGATAAACAGTTAATATTTACGATTATGTCTAAAACCTCTTAACAAAATCGTAATAATATGTTCATATAATCCGTCAATAGATCAGGGAATGACAATCCGAAATTAAAAGAACAGAGTTAAATATTTCGGCCCATTGCATTAAATCAGTTACCTCAACAGGATTGATTAGTGCCTGATGACGTTGCATACTGAGATTAATGTACCACGAGTTCACCCACTGAGTGTAGTGAATCGCCAGATGAAATACCTTACATTTATAAATTACCTATTAATGATTTGTCTACTTCAAAAACTAAGAGCTACTTAGACTTCCATCACTCTCTTTAAAGGACGAAAATTACTACTACTAGCAAACTTTCAAGTCGCGACTAACCAACCAACTATACAAAAGTAACGGATACTAATATTTTACATCGGTTCAACGAGAGGGTAGATCTATACCTCTCCGGTTAATCCAGCTCATTCATAATGAAACCTGTAAGATTTGATCGCTTGATAAGTACAAGAAACTAAAGGGTCTCAAACCTAACAGTACACGATTACTCAATTGAAACCTTCATTTACCAGAGTTATTCCGGTCCGATCCTCAAGATCTGATCCCTAGGGTTAGTATTATTCTCTAATTCCGTTCTGATCCCCTGCATATTTAGTCATTCCACTCTAATCCCCTCAGTCTTTTTAACAGGTGTGTACAGTCAAGAGAAAAGCTGTATAAGTTATAATTAACTAAAAATAAGAATAAAATACGCAATTACTGTTGAATGCAGGTGTTTTTATGACAAGTTGTTCACTACTACTCATAATAGTTTAAAAATAAAACCTAACTACTTAATAAATAATTACCTTTGGCGTCAATGTCGTATATATTTGTTCAAAATTTGGAGAATCAAAATTATTTCAATAATACTTACAAATTCTTAAAACTTTTATTGCGTATTTTATCTCTTAAAGAATGCTACGTATTACCGTAGTAAGAGACCCTTAGAATGAAAAGCGGAACATGAGTTGGAAGTTAAAATTAATTTCGTGTTTTGATACACACGAAGCAACAGGCGAAAGCAACTTAAGTTTTCAAAAAAAATACTTTTATTATTAACGATTACTTGCATTTTATATGTATAAGGGTTTACGTAAATATAGAACAGCGCATTAGATATGCGGACAAAGTGGTAGTAACTTCTAAGAACTACATAAGACGAACAATGTATAAGTGTCAAAGTGTTCTAATTTGTTAAAAACCATCCCGACCATAAGACAAAAAGTATTACGTAGTAAGTATGTCAGTTTACTTAAATCTCAATATTCAACATTAAGAAGGGTTCACAACTTTCTCGTCACCAATACAAAAGTTCAAACTACTGGGTTAAGATAAAATGTTGACGGAAGTAAACTAATATTAAAAACTTATACATAGACCATTTTTATATCGAACTTCAGAACTAACCCCGAGGGAAATTTAAAAAAGTGACGTCATACAAGGTATCAACTTTTCATTTGTGTGAACCGTAAGAGATGTTAATGTATATTGATTTACCGTAAATTTATTTAGACGAACTTTAATCATGCAATGGATCGTTTGCTCTGTATCGCTTTTTAAATTATGTAATTATGTTTATATTGACATAGCGGTTCAGCGCCTTACAACCTATTACATAAAATCTGGATTTTAAAGAATCATCTAGGTAATCATGATACTTCTAAATCACCAGGCTACTACGATTTAAACCTGTACCTTGTTTGGTAATGCAAGGTGTCAAGCATTAACTTTATGTGTAATGTAACTTTTACATGTTCATATTATCTTGACTAGAAATAGAATATAGAATCGTGGGCTATGACAAATAATAATATATACGACAAGAATAATCAGATATCAATTGTAATCAGAAAAAATCACATAAATTAACAGTTTATAATATATGTTATTATGTTATTACATCGGTCGAATTTTGTTTCAATTTGATTTTAGTTTCCAATTGTTATAGATAACTTTATTACTTATGAAGTCCTACATGTGGAGGCTTGTAATTGGCAATTTATAATATTTATGTGTTTTTTATAATGTTATATTAATCCGTAATCCGCCTTCTGTAAAATAAAATAAAATAAATAATTTAATTACTGTCATTACATGGCACTGCATTTGACTTCATTAATAATGTAATAGGACAATATTTGATATAAACCATGGATGTGGATAATTATTATTATTCTGCCGCCTTCATTAGGTTGATTGATGACGCAAGCGAAGTATTACGACTGCTAGGTTGTAAATACTTTGCTAAGGAATGATAAATACATCGCTAAATAAGATCGATTTAATAAATGTCTTAAAGTTTTCCTTAATAATTGACATAAAGCGTGATGGCTCTGTTATTTAAGCCTCTATGAGTTATGGCAACCCCTAAATTATCAAGTGACCGCTCTTTTATATTGATATAAAATAATAGTCGGTCCTCATCCGTATATTCTGACAGTGCGATGTGGCTCTTGTGTTCATATGCACATATGAAAATAAATCAGCTTACAATATATTTTCAAAAAAACAAACGATGAAATAACATAATTATCATGCTTCACATTAGGTAGCGGGATATAAAAATTAGCAATCTTTTGATCTCTTCACACGCATTTAGTTGATAGTCGCACATGACGTCATATGACATGAAGCAAATTTGACAAACAGGCAAGAGTCAAAAATAAAAAGTATTTTTGTAAACATTTTTGTCATATTTCTACGTTTTACACCCGCGAATTTTATATTTGGAAATCTTTTTCAAAATGAGATATTGCATTTTGAATTTGAAGTTGTTGCACCTGACACACTAGGCAAGCTTTAGAAGTTCTTGGAAATGTCCTGGTCTTTACATATCATTGAAAGTAAAAATACAACTTCAATCTGAATCAAACTTTTCTATTTTACTCACCGATTTCTACTTCGTATAAAAGTTTTATTGCAACTGCATCGTAGGTGGTGCCGATATAAAGAGATTTACCAATACAAGTGTATATTGGCAATAAGTGCATTTGTATTGTCGGATAACTTAGGCATGGTGATTCAAAATTATGCACTTTTACAAATATTTACAAAAGTTAATGTATATGAATAAATGTGGAGCAGTGGGAGCGCAAGCGGCTTATGACATTTTTTTTTATATGAACGAGCCCGAACGAGCCCTGTGTCGCGGGAGACTTTACAAACATACAATTAAAGGACATAAAGTACACACAGACTCGGAAAAAATTTTTATGGATCACACAAAGATTTGTCCTGGGTGTGAATCAAACCCACGACCTGCGGCTTAGCAGTCAGGGTCACTAACCACTAGACCAACAGGCCAGTGACATTATACAACTACAGGCTACAAGAAACTCATACAGAGAAAGCAAAATAACAATTCTAAACTTATAAAGCCAAGATCTTTTACCTAATTATTGATGTTTACTCTCATTACACGTCAGTAATGAAACATGAACAATAATATTAATGCTATGTGGTTGCTACGAGTGGTCTACAAAAGGGCTACGGACCGATACACAAAGAGCGTTAACTTTGGCCCATAACTAGTGTTTATTTGTATTATTACTCTTTAATCTCTCATCAACACGCGAGAGCATGCAAGATGACGAGTTGTGTAGTTTGACTATCATGGACATAGATAAGAATGAAGTTTATTATCAACATTATGCATTAAATCTTTAAAAACATAAATATAACATATCTGTATTGAAAAGTTACTCTTTATGTAACAAAACGAACGGTATATTATTATACTGTGGGAAAGATATACAGGAGCCCTTAATAAAATTTGTTGATTACTGAACTCAAACAAAATGTTTTCCTCTGTAAGTCATAAAGTTTTGGGAGCATGAAAACACAGATGGCTGTTTATATACTCCCCATCCTATAGATTTACATTATAATGTTTTGTTTATAATAAAAACATTTCTACGTAGTCAACCTCATATAGCTTTACCTATCCATCGTTATCTATAGCAGTAAATACTTTACTAACGCAATTAGTATCCGAATAATGACGGTCAAACTATCATGAGAAGGACGCAAGAAAATTGTCCAACACAAGATCATTCAATCACTCAATGCACCGATTACCGTGCAAAGAGAGACGATTTTGGCAAAAATCATTTAAATAAGCCTTAAGAGGGTTTTTAGAATTGTCGCTACCAGTTGGGCAACGCTTTAGTTAAAGGGTCTTCCATTTTGACAGCGCTATCAAAACAAATATTTTCAGTGTTCATTTCGGAAATTTTAATGTTTAATTTACAAAATGGATAATTGACGGACAAAAGAAAACTGGTGAGAGGCTTTTTTAAAATGACGCCCACGAGGTGGCAGCACCGATGCGTAAGGTCTAGCTGTCAAGCGTTTTTTGAACCCCTGATTGGCCCAATGTGACAGTTGAAGTGGCGTCAACTGAGGCCCTAGACAAGTGTCAAAGATTTCTATTCTATTCATAGAATAGATACAAAAATGTATGAGATTGACATAAGCGTTGGCGTTAGCTTCTGTCAATCCAATACATTTTTTAATCTATTCTATGAATAGAATAGAAATCTTTGACACTGGTGGCGAAAATTTTCCTAAGCACTCTCATTGCTATAGTTGCTTACTTGGTATATTAGTATTAAATACTTGAATGCAGTTAACCAATCGATACCACAGACAAGTAAAAACTACCATGTCTCTACTACGAGTATAACTATACTAATAACTCTATTTTATACAGCAAGTTAATTTAAACATGTTATTTTTAAAAGACTTTTAAAGCATAAAGAAGTAGAACATAAAGAGTAGTTTTAAAGTAAGTAAACAACATCTTAAACTAGCTTGTTTAACTTGCTTACTTGCTTACTTAAAACAAACTTTGCGATTGGAATGAAGTACGATTGAATACTTCAATTAATCATTTTGTCCGTTACAACTGATTTATCAAAACTTTGTGTTGATATCATTGTAGGAATTAATATTTTATTTCGTATAATTGCTCCAGTTTTAACAATCTTTAAGATCTTTCAGAATCTTTTAATCTGCACAAGGCTACTAAGAACAATTATGTTTAAAAATACGTCAACACTTTGAATTTCTGCCCTTCAATAGGTTCCCCTGCATCCACTAGATTCATCCACACATCCATTTTTCCATGACACTGATTATAGCTAACCAAACTTAGATATAGCCCTCTTTTGCCTAACCCTTTCGGGATGATAATATGACGACGTATTTATCTTTGGTTTATTATTTTTTATTACATGGGACCTAATGGGGTCGTCGGAAAACGTCCTGCTACCATTGCGCTAGCTTGTTACGTTGTTTAGCATTACGCTTCCTACCCTTTTTGAGATAACGGCGGCGGCGTGACGTATACATATCACTATTTCAAATTACAGTTTGTACTATTTCATTGTTATTTACTTAAGCGAATTGTTTCTATACATGAAGCTTCTATGACCAATTGACAATCCGAATATTCAAATATTTAGCACAGTAAATACGGAGAAAACGCCATGAAAGTTTAAAAATCAATCAATTTTCCGCCGATCAATCTCTTAGATAGGTACTTAAGCATTTACGTATGTGAGTCTAAATGGACTGTAAACGCTTGACGCATACATATAAAGACAATAAAAGTATCAATATAAAACACATTCACCCCTGCCTTAACCATTGCCACATGTTTATACGTATTATTGGCGAAAGCAGTAACATTTATATGCAAATTTAAGTATGACTCGTACAAAAAGATAGGTAAAAGTGCAAATTATCGTAGAGAGGGACGTACGACGAAAGCAAGTTATGTTCATTGGCACCCACAAAGTACTCATTTGTATAATTCTTACATTATATGTCGGGGCAATGTAAACATTCGCTTAGTAAACAAAGAACTATTGTTAAAATACTTGTTGCATAAGACCCTTCATACTATTGTTTTATGATCCTTGTAAGGATAAATGTCACTATAAAATTTTAATATTTGTTCAGTGGAAACCGAGGTACTATTTACAACAACACCGTATTATGACCTCAGAAGAAAAATATCAAGTAATAATAAGTCGATTCGGCTTTTTATCTTGTAAAAATTAACATTAGGTTAAAAATTGCTAAACAATATTGTCTTAACCTATACTACTTATCTACTAATACTATCATTATAGTTTTTTACTATATAGTACCGATATATTTTCGTTATAAAAAGAATCTCACCCATTTAATCTCAACAAACCATAGTTAAAAGCGACTAACAGCTATGATACTCTGAAGTCCTATAAACGTAAGCAGTAACCATTCGTATTAAAAAGGTGGAATTTTCGCCAAGCAAAAAAACATATTTTAAAGCTAAAACAGGGATAGGGGTTCTTTTGCCAAGCACGCAAAAGAACCCCTATCCCTGTTTAAATTCGAGCGACAGTTTATCTCGATTGCCGCACGTACGTTTTGTAGAGAGAAAAATCACGCCGTTGCTAGAGGGTATGACGCTCTTTAACATCTACTAAGCTGACAAACTCTCTTTTGGCGGTTATTTTAAGTTATGGACAATATCAGTACCACTTAGGTTCATGTTCGACCCTAAGGGCTTTTTGTATCTTTATCCATACAAAAGATAAATGTCAGTCACTGGCTGAATACTTAATCTTACAACCTTTTTGACTTCTAAAGCTGAAATTTGGATAGTAGGCGGCTAGGAAGTTAGGTAGATCATACTTCAGGTCACCCGTGATCAGAATGGCTGCTGGTATAATATATTTGTAACTTTATGCTTACTAACTACATATTCTGTAATACCCTTCAAACCGAAACGTAAAAGCTCTTGCATCATTTAGCACACAACTACTAAGTAGCACAATATTATGGTTCCACAGTGGCACCCACGTAAGCGACCGTTAGAATAATAATTTATTTAGAACTAGAAACACAACATATATCAATCCGTATCATATAACAAAAATCAATTCACCATCAGAAAGACCAGTCTCTAACGCTCCTCGATAGAGTCTAACGACTAAGCAATAGACATTAGAATATTTACTTTATAAGTAGCGGTATTCCAAGCTATAATATTCTGAATATCTTAGTCAACTCTCTGTTATTTTATTCCAATTTTAGCACAGGTATGTCCACTTAAGGGATTGTTATATGCTGTGGCATGTAAGTACGTACATAATATACATCTGTTGTTACCTATAGCTTACATGTTAAGCTAAAAATTTTATATTTTATTTATTTAAACAAACACAATTATTTTGGCAAACTCTTAAAAGAATTATAAAGCGTTTAGATTTATCAATCAGGCTTGAAGTAAAATGACAGGTATTAATTGATTGCCGAAAGTTATTGGACGCTACCAAGTTAAATAAAACACAATTATATCTTTCAAAAATTATGTATTATAATTAATAATACTATCCACCTTAACACTATTCGAATTTTTACAAAACGTATTAATTTATATCATGTATGTATGAGCTTCTGAAACGATCTAAGTAAAAGTCTCTCGACTGTAATGATGATGATTATTTAGATCGCAATGTAGGACCACAGTCTAAAGGGTGCGTATTTCGGCACTCAACATATTTCAATTGAGACTAGTATTCTCAGTGGAACCCACTTTAAGCCTCTAGATTGTAAGTTAGTAATGTCTTTCACGGCACAGGATTGGTTATCTAGTACAAGAGCTTTTTAAAAAACTTGTAGCTATCCTATTTTATATTCTAGAGATAATAATAAATCAAATTTACCCCGTATATTGTCGAGGAAACCGTAATTTAAAGATGTAATTTCTTTTTGTCGTTCAGATTTTTCATGGCTCATAACACAATTTAATTTAAATTTCCAATCAAAGCAATACTATTTTCGTTACACTACCTGGGACTCGTAATTGACGTTTACAAAAACATTAATGTTTTTTTGAAATTAGACTAACTTAACCACATATCAATAGCTGAAATCATTTTAGTTTTTCTTCTTCTTCCTCTTTTGATAATGAGAAACCAAAACGGCTCAATTGCTGATACTAGTCGGCAACTGAACCGACGCTAATGTGAGCTTTTTTGCCAGTATCTAGAGCAAATTATTGTTCTTGGGTGCATTTTACTTGTTCTTTGATAATTTTAATGTTATTTACAATGTCAAAAATAGAAAACTGTGAATGAAATTATATGACAACCATCGTTTGACACCATTTTAGCTTGATACGTGAAGCAAATTAAGCGACGCAACGTACTGGGCGATAATATTTTCAGCTTCGTTATATTATTTTCTTTGTAGAGTTAAAATGACAGCGCTCGCTCTGTGTAACAATTCTTGTCATAGAGGACTTTACTAACAATCCTATTATATTGCAATCCAGGGCACATGTGAATCTGGATGTAATTATTTTTCATGCAAATATAGGTAAATTTCTTCGCTAGCGAGACATTGGTTATAGTTGCACACCTCTGTCTAACCCTTTGGGATTGTGGTGTTATGTTATTTTATTATTATTATCTGTAGAGCGTGCATCATTTTTTAAAAGATATTATGCTTTCTTCAGAGTCACGCGCACGTACGTACAACGAATAACATTTACCGCCTTTAGCATTCGTTATTAGTACATATATTTTCATATAAAAACCGATCAACTGTTGTAGCTGTGATAATTCGTTTCTTTAGTGAAAGACAGTCATAACACAAAATACGGAATTAGAAATATATATCTTCTCTCATTGGCAGAGAGTCTAAAATTGCCAAATCGCATATCTAAATTTACGACGCTGTGGATTGATAGTGCAAATTGTAGAGACAGTTTTCGTATCACCCTAAAAACATCATAAAAGCGGGAACTTGATCTTTTTTGTTTATATGGCAGCAATTTGTCAAATACAAGTACAAATTCTACTACAATAACTAAAGAAAAAGTTTTCTTAAAATGTAACCCTGTAGTTATCCTTTTAAAAAAATATTAAAAACGGCAATATAACTTTTCTCAACTATTACTTCTAAAAAACAAAGAACTGTTTATTTAACGTTTCACCCCCTAAATAACAACAGCTACTCTAAGCATTCCAATACTAATTTGCACGACGATAACTGCAAAAACAATGAAATTGTCTTACAATTTTTCATCTCAATTTCACTCTTCTAAAGACACCTTCTGTCAAAAATATTGAAAAGATTTTTTTTTTACTTTGATAGTAATATCTCAATACAAATTTGCAAAACTATTAATTAAAAAACAAAGAAGTCTTATAAAATTGATTGTATCCCTTTTCATAAACATGGGGATTGGATTTTTCAGAAAACCCTTTCTAAGAAAACCTCTAGACTTATAGACAAACACACTTTCCAAACTTAAAGTAGCTACGACCAGCGGTTAAGGCTATGCGTTATCAGTCAGTCAGGACAAAGCCTTACAGAATATGTATGGATTGACGCGCATTTAATGTTGACGTGTGTTGTTTTAACTTGAATTTTATTTAAAACTAAATTTAACAGACTGTACTTTTAACTTCAATATAAATATACCTACTGGTACTTATATGATTGTGCTTAATATTTTCCTGTGATAACCAGGTTGTTTTCATATTTTTTTTACAAACGTACTTCTCTTTACCACCGCTCAAATTAGATTGGCAATTCCATAGACATAGGTACATTTTAAAGAGTTAAAAGTCCTATAAGTACTTGCCGGATCCGAACTCCTGAACAACCTCGTACACAAGAGACCACTTATCTACTAGACTATTTCAATGAATGATAATAAAATAATATTCGAATGTCGCGAGTTAATTAAAAACTAACTCAGGTTATTTATTGTTAGTAAGGTACAAAACATATTCTAGCTACTCGTAACCTCTATATAAATGTGTTATACCCGCATTAAAAGTTTCGAACTAAAACTTCGCTTCACCGATCATCCAAATTATACGAATTGTATAACAGTTTTTAATTACCCGAATAAAACATTCCTTAAAAGTGACTAAAATAATAAATCAAAACCTACGTGAAAAGCCTATTTAGTAAGTAACCTTTATTGTTCATTTTCATACTTAATGTAATTCCAACCTTAATGTCAGAATTCGTTTCCTTTAGAAGGTAACGTTTAAGCGATTTATGAGCACACCTAAAATCCGACGTCATCGTGGTACTCAAAGCTTCATAAAATAGCCATAAAATAACGTTTTGAAATAACATTTTTAGAGAAAACGAGAAGGTTATTATGTACGTTAGGAACAAAAGATAGACCTTTAATCTTGTATACGTGATTCGTGTTGACTATGAAATAGTTGATTACCATAAATAGGATTGTAGTTGAATGTATGGTGTACTCTTCACTAATTATTTTTATTATTATTTTTCTGACATTTATCATTTATAATTATTGAAATTTTCTATTGGCAATTTTTCCTATTGTCTGTGTTTTTGTAACAATGAATATTGTATAAACTTTTTAATATTGTACTGTTACCGACGTTTTATGAATTTAGAATCAAAAGTTAAATTTTAAATTTTATGAATATTTCAAACACAATGTATATTGTTAATGAATAAAAATCAAATCAAATTAAATTACTATTTCACCTGCTATACTACTAATGTTATGAATAGTAAATTCTCAGAACGAAACAATGATATCAGTAAGACTAACGTGCGATTGTTTTACCGATGACAGCGTAAATTGAAGTAGTATTCTGAATACTTACTAGAGGCGCTGTTCATTTTACTTTTTAAAATATAATCGTACTAAAAGACTTACGTTAGTAATAACGATGTATTAATTTTATTCATCAATTACCGACAAAAAACATGATCTAAGATGACAAGAACATACTCTCTTTGTAAGATACCTAAACTCATTCTTTCTGCTCATTATTGGAACACTCATTCACAAAGGCATCCGTATTTCAACGAAAACGTGGTAAGTATTCATTGTCGGTAAAGACATTTATCAAAAGATTCAAAGCACTTGATCCTTTAAGTCCTGAAACGTTCAAAGCTTATACAAGAATGTTTATACCATGACTTCAGACGTCAGAAAAATTAATGGCGAGTGTAATGTCTGTTCTGCCATTTACCTTACAAATTACCGGCAAGCCGTGATTAACTGCCACCTGTAACACGGCTGATATAATTTTTACAATCTCATAAAACTGGTTGTAAATCTAAATACTGAGTTCTTGTTTTGTTCTAAAAATAAACATATACTCAACAACCTTAAACCTATTTCCTTTTGAGCTTAACTATGTTCTTTACATAGTTAAGCTCAAAAGGTGTGTTACTTGGGCGTTGACACTATAGACATGTTTTCTGCGTACTTAAGCTTATTTGCACTCGATTGTCTATTATTGATGAGGCATACATGCTTTATAACCATTATAAACCTAACAATATGCCGAAAATATCAGTCAGCTAATATAATAAGGCCAACCAGGAATAATGCTTGAATATAATAAATCTTTATTAAAATTTGTTTTATTAAATTTAAATTATCGGGAAATAAATTTTCCTCTTTCAGTATTTCGTGACGTCGTAACCGACCTGATCAATCAGAGTGTAGTGTTTGTAGGTACTACTTTAAACTGACACTCAAAATACGCGCACAGTCGTGATACTGCGGAAAACAGCCCGATCACGCCATACCATAACATGGTCTAACAGACTCAAATACACTTGCAGTCTTTTATGCGCTTTTTATTATAAGCAAAGGCCAAACCAGCATGGAAACATAAGTTTATACATTTTATATATATTATCTGCTTGATCTGTAAATGTCTTAAAAAGGTAGCTGTGAGCTTGTTTGTCCAAAATAAGATAACGGCGTATTGTAATAGAATTCATTTTTGTAAACAATATTGTATCAAGTCGTAGTAGGATTAACTGTGGTGGAACGAGATTCCTATTACCTAAATCAAGTCACACATTGTTTCTATAGACTTCGATCGCGGGAAGGACGATGGATCTGTTAAATATTCATTTTAGGAATCCAGTTCCTATAACTATGTTCGATTTTCTCAATTTATAACAGATCCTTAACGTCCTACAACATCTTTAGAGATAACCCGACGTAGCTGTCTTGAGCGGCGAGTCTGCACTTGACGTAAGGGTATCGATTAGTAAACTCATAATAAACAAAACAGCATCGTACCTTTGTCCGTGAAGGAGGCAGAGAAGCAAGGTTAAATCCATGTTTGTTATGTTTATTAGGCTCTGTATAATATCTGCTACAACTTTAAATTTTGGACTGCAAAGAACTCAACAGAAAAATCGATAAACCAAATGAAGGTTGAAGTTATAGACATTTTTAACCATACAACATAGTAGTGGTTGGTAAAAATATTAATAAAAACTTGAAAAATTATGCATAATTACTAGATCAATCGAGTACAACCTCAATAAATTTACTTAAAGCTGAAAAAACTTCTATGTCTACCGTCAACTATCACCAACGATGTTTTAAGCTTAACAACTTACCACACTAATTTTATAAACTTTCAAGTTAATTTTCGGTATAAACGTTTTTTTTAGGTCAAGTTTGATACTCCGAAACTTTGACATTATCTATACTAGGTACCCATCAACAGAATTTTTCTTACAATATTAATAAGTAAGCAGTATTCTAATAACTCCGTCAAAAAGCTTCTAAAACCTCTTACTATTTGCAGTTTAACTTTTAAATCCTCATAGTTTTATAAGCCCTTCAAATGCAATTTAATGCAGATCTAGTGAGAACGACTCTTCCAGCTCAAAGCTTTCTCGACCCAACATTAAACATTCCTACGGCACTGGTAAAATATTGAATTTCATACACTCGTTTTACGCGAAAAATACCTATTCATATTATTATCATTATTGGATGATTTCGTTTCTGAGATAATGGGTCTGAATAAAAGAATACGGCGAAAAATCACACTGTTTTGATTGTTGCGTGTACGTAAATAAGATTCATTCTATTATTATTAGTATTATCGGACTTATAAGTACATATTCATTTCGTCAATGCGGTTTAATAAGTGACGTGTACTTGAACAAACCAAACGCGCTACTCCATGACGTTTCTATAGGTATTTATACCAAAATGAAAATCTTTAATGTGTTTACCTAATCCTAATTCCCCAGTTAATACACAGAGCATTTTTCTATCGTTGTGACAGTACTTATCTCGAAATAAATTATAATGGAAAAACACTTTAGAAGACGGTGTTACGCGAAGAAAGGCTTTTAGTTATATAAACTATAAAAGTAAAAAGTAAAGACAGTGCTAACTAGTAACAAATTCACAAAGAGACTGCCACTCGGATTTGAAAGGTTTTAATTTGATTAAAAACTGTCAAGATAGCGTACCTATTACTTGATGGATGCTCCGCCTCACATCCACCAGTAGGTACTACGTTATACTAACAATAGTTGTTCCTTCATCCGCGGCTATTACGTAATACCGTAAATAAACAATACCATATCTAATAATCCGATTTCTCTTCTTTTCTAAACCTTATAAACAATAGATATTATTGAATGGAAAATTTAATATGTTACAGAAGTGTTTTGTGTTTATAATTGAGCAAATCCATCATATTGAATTCAGAACATTAGTTGAAACTATGTTGAACTAAGTTCGGTTACTCACTAGCAAAAACTTTTTAGTGGGAAGAGAGTTTACACAAAAAGTCAGTGACTGTCGGTGGTCAGCTATCTTGGTTCAAGATCTTTAGTGTGGTTTTTTACTTTGTAAAAAGTGCGGGCTTGAATTGAGTACTAGAGATCATTAGTAATAAGTATTATAACTTAAATATGATCTACAAGTGTTAAAATGATTCGGAAATGATCCGCTTCTCACAATTAGTCTTGCGATTTGACCATTTCCTAACCGTCATAATATTATTTGAAATGGTTATGTAATTCTATTGAATACCTTCGGCTAAACCGTAGATAATAAAATATTCCCACGATAACGGTTAAGAGAACACCAATGCTATAATTTGATATCTCTTTTATCTTGAGCTTATAGATAGTGGTTATAATAAAGTTTTAACATGACGATCTTATAGAATAGCTAGTGAAAATTCTTATTTTAGTTAGTGAATAGGACTTTTTAATTATGCATTAGATAATTACACATTAGGTATAATACTATTGCTGTACACGTTTAAATAGGTATCTTTTATTTCTAACTTCTAGTTTTAACGTTTGACAAAATTTAGCAGTCCTCGAAACTCCAGAGTTTTACGATTTAGTGTTCACAAACGTTCTTTACTGTGGAATTGTGTGAATTTTTCCTTAACACTAAACAAAATATCTTGAAATGGGATTGGACTCACCGTCTCTAGTGATGACTAAATGTAGCTAAACAGTTTACAAATTCAAATCTCAAAATAGGATGTCTGATATTCTAGTTAGATAATAGCGTACTCAAATGACATCTCAAAAACCTTAGCATGACAATGCGTACCATGAATAAATGCACATCTTCCTAATTTGAACGGCTACAAACATGAGTGCGTCTAAAAACATGTCCAATAAGTACGAGAAAATAGTTTTCTTGATTAATAGTAGACATGAAACAAGATTAACTGCTGGTCCTTTTAGAAGAAATAACCGTGTAAGTAAGGCTTACACACGTTACAGTTTTACTTAGAATTAGGATCATATATCACTTGTCTGACTCATAGAGTTCAAATGTCTCATATTTTCTTGCCAAACAATACATATTAAGCATGTTTAATAAAAATCGTTACAACTTACAATATTCTAACTAATAGTTTTGTCAAAGGTTTCTTTTAGAAGTTATTACGACTAGGTATTTACTAATTTGATGGGAACAGAATTTGTAAATAAGTGTTGGGGTTTTTTGGTTGTAATACTTAAGTCAGTCATAAAGCACTGTATGCAGAATTGAATAAAATGTTCTCTTAGCTATTTTGTATTAAGTATTAAGTATCAAACAATGGTTTCTTTTGAATATATAACTCTTAAACACCCAGGAACCGCATAGTTTAGTAAATCAAATCAATATGAATAGTATATATACGAATCGTAGAATACGTTTATTAATGCCATTAGTACATACGCAGCCACTGGCTCTATAGTGGGTACCTTCGTATGAAAAACTGCAACATTTTCTTTTTTATTTTTATAACGGCATTTCTACGTTAAGGTATTCTACAAAAGTACTTAGGTAGTGTTGTATTAATTCCTTTAAGTAGATAGTATTTACAGAAATAATTTTATTAGAACAATATTGTAACTTACGTATTGTTAGCAGGTACAGCTGCTGATGATCAGGCACCTATCCTTCAAGCACTTCTAAGGCCCATTAACAGCAGTTACCACTTACAATCAGGTCTCTTATCAACCACTACTGGTTATAAAACCCATGTAAACAAATCATTTAGATAACTATAAAGTGTTAACATAAGTTAATCCACAAAACATTTTGGCTATCGCAATTATAACAGATAGCTTATTTATACTGATAGCTAAAGTAAATGATGACTAGTTTTATCATCAACCGGTATAAAATTTACATTATGCACTGTGTGCTTAGTGTTAGTAATCATCTGTTTTAATTGCTATTTCACAATAGTTGACTGTTTCTAAATGTTCCTATATATGATATTGGACCGATAATCTGATGAAAGTGGTGGGCATGTTGGCGGCAGCGTACGACGAATCAAAGTAGAGATGCTTGGAGGAAGTCTATGTCCTTCAATGGATGTCTTTCGACTAATATTATGATACTATATTGTTCAACTGACGAGTAGTTTTCGAGTATAAGTATAGTGGGCATTAGAGTCATTTTAAATTATATACAAAAATAGCCGTTATATTGTTACTAGAATACGGATCATAATGATAATGTTTAGAGAGATAGACCAGAGTGCAACAAAATTGCATTATTACAAGTGTTCAAAATAAAAACCTACTCCTGCATGTGGATGCAGGAGTTTCTAAAAAATAGATGATGTAAGTAAAGAGGGTAAGTTTTGGTTACAACAAAATCACCTGTATACTATTAGACATTTTTTTCGCTACCACAAAAAAGTCTACAATCTAACCAGTCGGACATTTCCTGGAGCGTGTTCAAAACGCGATACCAACATGTAAATTAATCACTACTTGACCGTATTGGGTTGCAAAGAGACCGAATGTGAACGAGAGCCAAATCGGGTGCTCGAAACATCAGCCAAATTGGATGCCGCGAAATGCACGACCCACGTTAGTATATTTGCCTATAGCTGTAGTTTTAGATATTATTCAGATAGAAATAACTTTCACAGGTTTCTAACAAAAAAATGATGGCACAATAGTGGCACCAGCTGGCACAGGCAAACTTTGGCTGTTGCCTTTACATAATAAGCCACTTTAGAGACTTGTACTGCAATTTTGTCGATATACCTATGCATATTGTCTATTTAGATTGGTTTTAAAAATATAATTACCAGGTAAAAGGCGGAGATCTTTCAAACTTAAGTTTTTTTACTTTATGTGAGTAATAGATATTAGGCATTATTTTAGTGCATCACAGCAGTAACATTAAAATAGTTTTGTAGCTTTTATCACAGCCACTCAAGCAGTTTGATTATATCTTCAGCAAATTTAAAACAAAACACAAAGAACACAAGATCACTATTAACGAAATTACAGTAAGGTAATAACAAAAAGTATTTCTAATTTGTAATAGGGCTATTTGGTACGTGTAATGTTCAAGACAGCTCGTAAACAGCGCCGCAAGCACACTTTCATATGATCACATATTTATGTTACTTGGTAAGATCGAAAGTGCCATATCAAGATACTCGTCTGCTTTGTTAAAGTCATACTAACTAACCTTGAAAGTTCTGTTTTGCAGCATTTTTTTTTCCTTTTTTTTTATGAAAGGCTGGTGTTTGATTTATCTAGTATTAAACAATGATTTGATTTACGATGAAGCATGCTTAGCTAGAACGTAGCCATCTACATTTTAAAGACACAAGCCTTTATCAAGTTGTTTTAGATACTCTTTAGCTGTGCGTATCTTCATTAGAACATAACGTCCTTTCATTAAGCGGGCTATCGCTACCAATATTAGGGTCTGTGTAAAATTATCCGAGTCTACGTTCATGGACTGAATACAATTCCGCAATCTATCTGTACCGAATATTGAGAACCCAATAGAAATGTCGTTAGCCCAAGATAGGATCCCAACATAGTGGTACAAATATGGGGCAAGCCAATTATCAAAATGTTTCGATCGCAAGTTAACTACGGTTCTTACGGTTGAAATTTTGTGTTACAAAATTCTCAAAAGAGGATGCTATTGATTTTTTGCGATTTTTGTATGCAGACATGTTTGGCTAGCCCAATATTAACTATGGTCAGATATATAATGATGGAGGAGAAGTTACTAGGTTTTAAGAGGGTCGGCAATGCGTAAGTGATACTCTTGGTTTGCATCTTTCACTTATTGTAACTGCATACCGAAGACGTCAAAATGTCTGTCAAAATATATTCTCTGTTGCCATTCAAGAACATTTTAAATGCATGTAAATTATGCCACTTGTGCTTTATGAAGTGAAA
Source organism: Parascotia fuliginaria (assembly GCA_963082885.1). NCBI lineage: Eukaryota > Metazoa > Arthropoda > Insecta > Lepidoptera > Erebidae > Parascotia > Parascotia fuliginaria. Next base: position 12,258,738 of record OY720173.1, on the reverse strand, counting down.
CCAAAGCCTAATTAGGCGCGAATATGCACGAACTAACTGGAATCGTATTCACTCCTAAATTGTAAGGCGAATAAGTTTGAATAAAAGAACGGTGAAGGAATCTGGTATGTAAAGTATCGCTATAATTGCAATGAACAAAGCCTTCAAATATTTTATATCATTATCATCAGCTTAAAGATGTCAATGCAAATGGTGGTGTTTGCCATGGCCACCTTAGCCATTGATTTTTAGTTTACACGATGCTGCCCTTTACCTGTTATTGTCTTAATTTCCTCTTACTGCAGTTAGAAATGGTTCTAAACCTAAGACTACAAGAGGTATTTTAAACAATCATCATCATAACCATACCAGCCTGTTATTATCCCACTGCAGCGACTCTTCTCATACAGAGAAACCATGAGCTTGATTGCCACGCTTGAAATAATAATTATAATCTTTAAATATAGCACAATCCAGTAACTGACCGTCTGCAATATATTACGGTAAAAACAAGTATTTTGAACATTAATAAGTAAACAAAATAATGGTAATCAAAGCTCAGAACAGTCTTTTTTGTTATAAAAATAACAATTAAATAACAATGGGTATCAATCGTTTTTTTATGGTTGTCCCGACGCCGACATCGTACAAATACACAACACTGAGACGCTATAGGCCAGGTACTAATTAATTCATTCTGTTGTACTCAAATGCTCCGATTTATATATAAGAAATGGCACTCGTTAGTATTGTGTACTTTGGTTCACTTTGGTTACTAGAAATCGATACTAATAATATCACGACAATGAATGGGAGTACAGGCCTCGGCTAGTTTTGCTTTAGGCTGCAAATACAACCTTTTTCTTTTTAATCGCAACGTTAAACTGCGCTGTTGCATTAGCGTTAGCGTATGTTCATATATAGGTAGGTTCATTTATCATATGTAGACAAATATTTTCTTATATGAAATGATGGTAGTGCTAGTAACTTTAAGGCAGTGTTAGATGTTCTTCGAAACTTATTTCACTGCTGCCCTTCTCTTAGAAAGAAGGCAAGGCATAAGCATTGATCATCACGCTTGCTTAAGGCAAATTAGTTCATGATTAAATCTATATTACCACTACTAGTTTCATAATATTACTACTAGTTTTCGTAAACTTCGTTTCGTAATTGCACCAGTAAAGATAGGGAACCAGTGATGGACAAAAAACTAAATCTTGTAGAATAATAGTAGAAATGAGTTTTATTTTTTGAGAATATTTGGATTTAGAGAAAAATCTTCGAGCTATCAATGTTTGAAGTTTTATTTAAATTCAGTCTTTTAATTTAATATAGTATATTAATAAATAATTTAGTATATATATTACATGGATGTAATTTATTTACGTCTATGGGTACAAAGAGCTCCTGTTATTGAAAAATTGTTTAAGTGTCTATTATTACGGAAATTGTTAGTATAGTAAAGGTAGAATTTGCCTTTGCATTTATTAGCTTTATTTAAATCAGAAGTTTTCTTGTTGCTTAGATTAACTATGAAATTTAGATGAAAACACACTTGCTGTTAGTCTAGAAAGGTTAAGTTTCATGTTTTTTTGGCAATGTCAATTACTGGTGCACTAAAAGTTTAAAGTTCCTTTAATGGACATTTGTCAAATGATAATGAAAATCGATTTGGTAATCGATTATTTCTATTTAAATTGTTATTACTTTAAATATTTGTATATGTAATATAGTGCTATATTTATTATAACCGTCGATTTTTAAAGATTAAGATAGTAATTAATAAGACAAACAATTTAATAAATGTAATTTTAGTTAAGTGTTGTCTTCTAAATGCAATGATTTGACCTCCTAAAAAAATGGAATATACTTTTGAATAGGTGTTTTTCCGCCAGATGACAAATTTGTAAAACACTGAATAAAAGAAATTTATTTTACGATTTCGTTCATTTTTATCATTGAATTTATGATGATTTAATTTTACCGACCTCAAGGGACAAAAGTAACCCTTGACATTTTTCTAAAAGCTGATTAGAAATAAAAATTCGTACCATTTTATATCGACAGCTAGAGATTCATCAAAGGCTTGACAATTACTACGTGATTCATGACTAGGGTATTGTCTATTATTTGGGTATCCATTATTGGGTATTATTTGGGTGTCCATTATTGGGTCTATCCATTATTGGGTATCCTTGACTGGATTTGCTCCTGTCCATCAATAGTGAATTTTTTTTTCATTTGTCATTACTAACCAACATCAGAAATGTAAAAAAAAACACAGGTAAATTTTCAATATGTATTGTATTGAAACAATCACTACTATAAATGAAATTGCAAAAATAGGTACTACAAATTTGTGTCCATTACTGGTGCCTTTCCTATATGACGGGTTGTTATAGAATTTCAAAAAAATTAAACATTAGAGTTATTCATGAAGATATTATAATATCAAACATTGTTGTTGTTGAATTGTTTTGTAAGTTGTGACTATTAATGATGACAAGTTTTAAAAGTATGTGAAATTGTGATATAATAATAGGTGACATGCGATTATAATCGATTTTTATTAATATATTAGTTCGGTATCAGTAATACCGAAAGGTATTAGGCATGTGTTTTATATTTAGAGCATTAAACTAGAGAGTAGGCTACCTTCTAATATTTGACGCAAAAAATTTGTCTGCCGTTTTCAGTTTCCACTAACACAAATCACCAAACAACCGAAGACAAAAAAATTTTCATGTACCTTTGTCAAGAGGAAAATACCTTTAAAGAAAAGTACTGTGTGAGTACGTACCTAACGCTTAGAACTTCTATTGTATAGAATTATACGAAAATAGCAAACTAAACAAAAGAATCAACACAATTAAGTCATTTCTAATTTAATTAAAATACAACTTATTGTTTATTATTATCAAATAAAACATGTACAGTAAAAATTTATAATATATGTTTACAGCTTTAACTGTTTGTGAATCAGACTGAGTTTTCATACATTTATTATTGAACTAAACAAAGTATATGTAGGTACATATTAACCATATAATACATTATAAGCCACGATAATATATTGAAAAACAAACGCAGAATTCAACATTGACTTTGCCACGTTTCATGTCAAGCAAGTCATTTTTAATTTCTACAAGACATTGTGTCAGTCTATAATTCAGTACTGTATTACATCTTTGGGCGGCACTGGGAAAACGGTCATGCTTACCATAGAGCGAGCGCAAAGAGCCCTTTTAAAAGTAGCAACTCATCGACCTTTCCGTTTTCCTACACCCCTCTTGTATGAATTTTGTAATATGCTAACAGTTCGTCAACTTTTTGTAATGTGCACTGTACTAAAACAGCATGCAACGCTTTCGTATAATAGCAACCTCAGAGGCCCTAGACAAGTGTCAAAGATTTCTATTCTATTCATAGAATAGATAAGAAAATGTATGAGATTGACATAAGCGTTGGCGTTAGCTTATGTCAATCCAATACATTTTTTAATCTATTCTATGAATAGAATAGAAATCTTTGACACTTGTCTAGGGCCTCTGTAACACTAAGAGACGGAAAGATATTATCTGTGCTTAAACATCTGAATCAAGGTTTGTTTTTACCAATAGATTTTTCGCATTTTTAGGTCCTTTTTTATATAATAAAATAAACAAACAAACTTCAATATATGACGCTAGATCTAAAGTACGAGTCTATCAATATTTGCAAACTTTGAATTATGAACAGACCGAAGAATTGCTGACAGTTATTAAATAATTTACGTGAGTCTTAATAATACGACATGCTTTATTTATCTACAAACATGTATTATTTGTAAAAGTATTGTTAAATGTTTTTATTATAGTTTCAAATAATATTAATTATGTTAGTGCCTTTAACGCCTGTGGCATAAGTTTATCCTAGTATAGGCGCCCTATTTTGTTACCTACATTTAATTTAAGAATTTTATATATTTGTACAATTTATACCAAATAAATGATTTGATTTCATTTGATCTGATTTGAAATTGTTAATAAACTGTGCACCGTTTTGCTGAAAGGCTAGTACAAATGTAGCTTATACATAGTCATAAGTCTTTTTTAATTTACTTTGGATAATACTGACATATATACATGATTACATGACTACATTCTTAGTTAGGAACGACAACAGGCAGGCGGCTGGCGAACAGAAACACTATAAGGAAGCACGTTACCAAACACAAATAACTGAGATTCGAGTGACGAGAAGAAGAGGAACTAACTAACTAAACAAAGAGTAACTAAAAAGAGTAACACTTTGTATTAAAGCTACACCAAAGTGCTATTTAGGGGCTTCAAACGTGCAAATGTCTACTTTAAGTATAAAAAATTCAGAAAAATGCATATCAATCAATATAATGTACCAATTGATTATCATGCATAATTTAGTAAATCTGGTAATTATTTATTTAATTATGTCAATATACATTATGTAGGTTTATTTGGTGATATTAAATACTAGCTTTCCGCGACGCAGTTTTATTTTGCTCCCGTGACGCCAGTATCGTAATGGTTAGGTTATAACCTTCCTCAAGAACTGGGCTACCATACGCAAAAAGAATTATTCAAATCCGACTAATAGTTCCAGAGATTAGCGCGTTCAAATAAACAAACAAACTCTTCCGCTTTATATGAGAGTATAGATAGGTATACTATGTCTTACCACTTACCATGTGGTATTTACGATTGTAAGAAATAAGAAAAACAGATAATTTTTAAATATATATATATATTATAAAATTGTTTACAAAAGATATGTTGAAGTTTGTAAATCCGCCATAGCTTCAATGATATTCGTCTATTATAATAATATTATACTTATAAAGCTAAGATATTCCTGTGCCATAACGTTTTTAATTGTCATTGTTATTTTGGCATTCAGGCATTAAGAGGCATCCCAGTAGTGCAAAAGTAAGGTCACACAAATGACATCACAGTATTTTAAAATGTGTGCTCGGTCGGAATGAAGCTCTGCCTTTTGCAGAACCACCCACTTGTCGGCCGACACGACAATGTCAGTTATTGTTAGAAATAAAACCTCCTGGATTTGCTTATATAATATTTTATATATCCAAACGTGTCCCCTCTTATTTCTTACATTCTATTTACGACTGTCTTTAGTAGAAATGTTCTTTGTAAAGGAACTTATTTGTTTGTGTTGCTTAGCGGTTCTTTGATGCCTATGTTCTCTAAGTTATGAACACAATGCGCAAATGCACCTACACAAAAGCAGAATCAGATCATCCAGTGTACAAAAATGTACTAAATTTCAAAGTACTATACTGTGCAGCTAAAGAGACAATATAAAATGTGAAGAAAGTAATTTCTAAATAGTTATAAGTGGTTTAAATTTTAATAATGCTTTAGACTATAGGTAGAGTTACTATAAGTACGCTATACTATTATTTTATAGGCCACAAAAATATCATTATTTAGAAAAGACATTTCTGTTATCTAAAAAATGATGGCAGTTAAGAGCGACGTTTTATTTCGCCTGTAACATATTACTAGGTATATCTTATCAACTATTATTATTTGGCATATTTCTTTTAGCAAATTTCAGAGTGAGTGGAAAGGGCGTTTCAGTATATTCGATTATACGTAAAATTGTATGCCTCTCATAAAAATATATATAGGTACGGTTATTAGACTTCTTCTTCTTCTTCATATCGGGTGGTTAGTGGTCAACCTAGTGTCAGGATTTGTTCAGGTCGCCCGTAATTTATTATACAGGCATCCGACTTGATCTAACGACTGTTATCAACTTGGTAACAACCGGGACTGACTATTAACGTGCCCTCCGAAGCACGGAGACGCTCAGATCAAATTCCACTATGCGGTCACCCATCCATGGCCCAGCCGCACTCTTAGTTGCTTAACCCGCAGATGGATTACCGATCAGTGAGTCAAACGAGCTATCAGCGCCTCAAATTTATTTTAAGGTTTTTAGACAAATGAATAATTTAAATAGCCAATATTTAAATAGGGTAGGTACCAGTCTTTAAGAACTCAGCATAATTTGAACCAATTTGTTTTTACTTTATCTAAACTAATATTATAAAAAGAAAAAAATATTTTTTGTACGTTTATTTGTTTGTTCCGATTTACCTCAAGACCTACGTAACCGATTTAAATATATACGTATGGTCAAAAATAATTACATATGTATATGTAATTTGCTTTCACACGAACTAAAAAAATTTTATTTATGTTAGACTTAAACATTTGTCATAGTGTAATCTGAGTTGAATGTGTACTGTGTACAAAATTACTCACTTTAGTTGTATCACTATCATTTTGACAAAATTCTTAATTGCTCAATATTTATAAGCCTTGCAAACATCTTGGTATGATTGAAAACAACGATGTAAAAATAGTTTTATACCAAAATGCACTGTGTTGCCTACATCACTTTGCGTGTTACTTGAAATTGTAACTTACTGAAATTATAATAACCTGACGATTAAAAAGAGTGGCCTGAGTTTCTTGCCAGTTCTTCTCATAGCCCTACCCTAACGTCAGGAAACTGGCTGTAGGTTAAATGGCTGACATTTTGTAATTTTTAACGTTTATAAGTGTTAATTCAACTAACTTAAATGAATAAATATATTTCGATTTGATTTGATTTGAAAGTTTACAAACAAATATATAGAAAGATAGTAACAGAGTATTGTTTTAGAAAAAAATCTAGACATCGGTGAATTATTGTATTGGTTTCATTAAATATTGTGTCTTCTGCTTAAATTTTTTTTTTTCATGTCTGCTGTAGAAAGAAAAGAATGGTTTATTGACATACACACAAAAAGAATCAAATGTGATAACGTCCCGTCCAACTACCTCTGACACTGTTGGGTTCCAAAATTGGTTACCACTTACTTCGAAGATAATATATATTAATCTAATAAAATTTCATCATCATGATTATAACATAGAATATATCATATTATCATGGCTTTCACAAGAGGGCAAGGCAGAAGTTATGTGGCAGAAGTGTCTACATCAGATTAAAAAATATTACTATACTACCGATCTAATCACATTAAGAATACTACTTTTACAAAAAATAACTGTTATTTACAGAAACTAGATTATTATGATAATTTAGTTAGTGTACCTATAGGTACCGTTTAGTGTTAGTTTCCAAGTGAAAACTCATTTGAAGAGTAGCATTTGAAAGCTAGAATAAATCAATAGAACTGATTTATTGTGCCAAGCAAACAGTCATAAATCATAGGCAGGCGCGGCGAGCGGTGTGTAGGCTCCCTACATCGATGACGCTCTACAGATATTACAAATGAACATGACGTCATAAAACTCTACTTCATATTTGTACATTCATTTATGTTCATATTTTCTATTGTGAAAACTACCAAACTCCATCTCAAGAGACAACAGTTCATAAAAAATTAAAACTAATCTACCCGGCCTGCTGATACATTGAATCCAATAATCTGGACTCATTTATATGTTAGGAATACTGTGTTGTGAATAAAAGTGTAAATATATATATTTATTTCCATATGCCCATAACTGGTGTTCGCATAAGTACCTACCAACGAAGTTACTTATACTATGAATAAATATTTTATATCAGCGAAGCCTATGTTTTAATTATTGCCCTGTATATTGTAATATACTTCCCCACTATTACACAAAACTAAATGTATCTCAAAGATCAAGATTGTGATAGGCCTTTAACCAGCTGTTCTGAATTATATCTAATTATTTCATTACGTCGTTCACTAATGCCGAATCGTCGATCTCGATAGAAGCTCAATTTCAATGTCTAACATAATGCCATAACATTTACATGATATTAATAACTATTACATAATATTATTACCTCTAACGCTTTAAAGAACACTTATAGGTAAGTGCTCTTTAAAGCGTTAAAGGTAATATATGTACGATAATATTTATACATTTCTTAAAACAACAAATCATTTCTTCTTTAATAACAATACGCAAAAATAAAAGTTTAAATAACAATTTAAATTCTTTGTAATTACAAAAGAGTAATTACTCTAAAGTGTCTGAGATAAGGACCAAAACTGCTTACTATTAAAAATTAAATCCAAATATCACAAGAGTAAAAATAGCTCAACAGAAAAGATGGACACCGCATTCTTTGTTGGTCTTATACTTAATTTATATTATCCTTTCTGCAGAAGGGAAATGAAAAAAGTTTGTTATTTCATTTGCTGAAACTTTATGTAAAGATAGATTTCAAATGGCAATAATTTTTGAAATTCTAATTAAAACTTCCTAATCATGTATTCCGGAGAGCAACTCTGTGACAGGTGATAGAGTGTAGCTATAAGTCTACAATTATATATTAAGGTATTTAATGAGCGTTTGCTTAATAAGTAATTTTTCTAAACCATTCAACAGATTTGGATGCAGTTTTCACTATCGTTCAGAGAATTTCTCCTATTATAAAAAGGTGAGAGTTTTACAGTTTTCTAAGCATGTCGTATAACACATAGAACTCACGTAAAACTGGGACTCATGAGGTCACTAGTAAATTATGATTTTGGCGTAAAAGAAATATAAATTTTACATGTTGACTATAATAATTAATTTTTTTTTTCTCCATAAAAAAAACTATCAAAGTTATTAAATGTCACATATACAAGTCAAGGGTGCTAGCTATTATTATGAAGGTGTCGAAAATATACATTTTTCGTATACTTATCATTACATCCTGACGTAATTGTAGGCCACCCTCTAACTTCGTTCAGGTAATTTTATCAGACGCGCCATCAAGTAGCAAACCGGGAGGTTACAAGCTTACTGACGAACATACACTCTCTTATCTTTATTTAGAACTAGGTTTTGTCGACGTTTTAATATCATAATCGTAGAAATATATATGAATAAGTTTTATCTAACCAGATTTGAGCCATATAGGTACCATTCGCACTATAACCTCATAAGACCTTAACAGCCCAATTACTAGGTAACATCGATTTTCGATTTTTAGAGCAGTCTTTATTTTTAACCACTGAGAAATTATTACGGGTAAAATTTGTTGTTCAACAACTCTTTCGAATATTGATTGCCGATCCGATAGATTCGAAATACTAGTTTCAGATTCAATCGAATTTTGGATAAAAATAAAGTGTTAGATTTCGACTTTATGAATAGCGTTTATGCATCTGACGCGACAGCTTTTTCTCGGATTGCTCTGACTTCTTGACAACTTTCATAAATATACGTACTATCAATGTAAAAGTGGCCTAAGTCTAAATATGCTTTTTGGAAAATTTTATCTTGCTCTCATAGCCAACAACAAAGCTTAAAATTTCTTAATTACTAATCTTATTTTATATCATTTTTCAGTAAGGGTTATTTAACAACCGTGCTCAAGGTATTTAATAACTAAAACATTTTTATGACCTTAGCATAGTCTAGGTTACTCGCTGATACTGCAACTTTCTATCGAAACAAACAAACGCTAGATCTTTTATAACGTTAATTAATGTTATCAGTTTAAGCTACTTTGATGAGAGATTTTAAGTAACAGTCGTTTTAAATATGAAAAAATCAGGCCATTCTTTAAACTTTTATTAAACATAAATTTTATAAAATAGAAGGACTGTAGACGGATAATCTAGTAGAGGTTAATTCTTATTGATATGAATATGCACAAATATTTTACATTTAACACTATGAAATGAAAAGGAATCAATCAGTTAATCATATTTTATTGACTCTTCTCTAAGTAGAATAAAGTAAAAACGCCGTTTTTCATGTTTATTTTATATTATCCTACCAAAGTGACTCCACTCCTCCTAATGGTAAGCAGTCAGTGGAACCCAGAAATGGTGGCCACCATACCAAAAGCCATCGTCTTAAACTGCTAGAATGGTGGCCTCAACTTTGGTGACTAAGAATGGGGTAAGAGAAGGGAATGAGGGAGGTGAAGAAAGAGGAATGGGGGGAAATTGAGCTTTCGGTACTCTCTCAGTACGGATTCCACTACTCTTACGCCGATCTTCTATGAGAGCTTAGTACTTCGCCGTTCGATCCGGCCCACTCATGCTGAAACCAGCTTTGTTTCGCCTTTGACTTCTTCTAAACTACGCATTAGCATTTTTCGCATTTAGCATTTTTCTAAAAAGTTTTAAGTATAATAGCACGTTATAGTAGTGAAATGCTAAGAATTTAAACGTTTGTAATCATGTCACTAATAGCTCAAAAATACCTACATGCAGCACGGGCGTTCGCTATTTAATTGAATGAAATCAGAGTAGATATATTATTTATTTAGTTACAAGTTTCTAGCGCTTTTATACTCGTAAACTCAGTTTGTAGCTTATATTTTAAATTTAATTAGACTATTCAAGCATGCAAAGTGACACACTACTACGGATATCTATCAATATCTGGAACCACTAGTAACAAATAATTTGTGATTTAATTTTACCCTTCGATGGTCAACCGTGACAATTAATAGATTAAAAGAATAGTTTACAAGTAGGTATATAAATCTTCAAGTATTGTACAACATTGTGTTTGATGCGTCTTTGTTCCATAAATCTTAATAATGTAGTGCTTTTTTATAAAGAAAAGGTAAACAAGGAAATACCGTAATTTTATATGGATTTAGAATAATTAAGGCTGAGAACAATGCATAAAAAACAACCTTCTTAGCGGATTGATTCCTCCGTTCTACAATGTATAGGTTCTCATTTCTAAGGAAATCAAATGAAATGAATGAATGAATGAAATCGCGAGCGTCAACCCCTATGGGAGTAGAACGGACAATTGAAGTTATAAATTCAGGCGAAAGGGGGTTGTATGGATGGCTACTAAATATGCAAGCAGGTCATTCACACGTTTGGCAAGTATATACGTCCAATATCTTAGAGATTTTTATTTATAAAAGTCCTAAAGAAACAAGGATGCATTCTTGGGTTGTATATAACTTTATAGTTGCATTATGAAATCATTTGACGATTACACATAACGACATTACAAAGAAATATGTGCTTGCTTGTTCGAAATGTAGCTTGCATGTGGAAGTGTTAGACAATAAGACGCCTAAAAGAACTATTTATTGGCCTGGTCTTTTAGAACTGTATCTTCTCAGAACGAGAAGATACAGTTACAGAACTCCATTTTTTTTGGCCTTGGCTGTAAAGTCAAATTTTAGATTTTAAATTATATTGCTACACCCCAAAAATACAGTAGGTATTAAATGTTCAATATAAAATATAAATTCATGGAGTCCAATCAAAATTAGAAGACAAGTTTATTTAAAGACACAAATGACGCTGAAGTAAAGGTTTTAAGACTTCATAAAATTTCAATCAAGATACTAGAATAAAGTATCATCATTTTTACGAAGAAAAGATTTTATAGCATCCACTGAAAATGTAGAAAATTGGTGACATCATATATCTAATCGATGAGCTGGACTTTGGGTATGAAACTAACTCATATCCTCAAGGTTGTTTTTATGAGGCATGGTAACTGTCTTCGCATATTATACAGCTGTATGCATAGTGTTACGTATGACAGATTTATGTCCAATATATCGGGCACAACAGCTGTGTGCATCCTCTCTTTACGAGCTGCTTTTAATCAGGAACCAACAACGTCTGTGAGTCCTGTATTTATTGTAAATGCATTTGATAAACGAATAGGCTTGATATTATACCGCCATATTGTCTTATTAATTTATTAATCGTAAATATTTAAATAATACCTATTTCAAAGTTGTCAAATAACTTGTGTTGTTTGTTTTTGTTACGAATAAGTAGGTACTTATAAAACTTTTACGCATTGATATCTTAAGTCCCAAGTGTGCGTACAACAGCTGTGTAAAAAATTGTAGGTCAAATACCCATAGGAGAAGAATCTTTGTCTGATGTTTATGGTCAAGTAAATTGTAGGTGTGGGCGTATCTTGTGTTCTTTAATTCTACGTTTGTATTGTCCTCTATTTCTCTTAACTTTTTCAGAAATATTACGAGCATTCTCAATTTAATCATATCGCATAATTTAATTAGCATTTACTTTGTCAAAATATATCAAATAGCGACAAATTTTAATTTATTTTATATAAGCAGCAAAATAAATGTCTTTTCTGTCATAAGCAGTATGTTAATAAACTTTGAATTCAATAATCATTAGAATTGATCAAAGATCTGTAATAATAAACGAGAACCGATACACAATTTATTTTAATATATTTTGAAATTTAATTGGCAATTTGTACTACAAGAATGATCACTTCAATTTATACACAAACCACTTCACAGCCAACCAAGAATATTGAAAAAACAATTCGTATCCATACACTAATTACACTGTGCCATCAATATTTAATTATTATTATTTTATTTGTAGACTAAATTATAATACAACTTTTAAAATATAGCTATTGTTAATTTAATTATTAAAATCGAGTATACTTATTTAATTTCCAAGGTCAGAGACATATGCTAAATGACAGCACAGCTCTTTGTAAGACTAGAACCGGTAAGCATATTATAGGCTATAATGCAACCTAAGAAGGTGATGAAAGATTATGATGAAGGCCATAAAAAAAACCTCTCTACCGCTGTCCTAGGTAATTAATGTTTATATATAATACCAGCCTGTTTACTGTCCCACTGCAGGGAAAAGGCCGCTTCTCAAATAGAGAAGTCATGAGCGTTAATTACCATGCTTGCTTAGGGCGGATTGGCAATTTCAGACTTTTAAGTCCAGGTTTTCTCACGATGCTTTCCTTCACCGTCAGTCAGGAATGTCCAAGATAAAATTAGAAAGAACATATGATTTAAAAACTTACATTGGTACTTGCCCGGATTCGAACACACTACCTCGTATTTACGAAGCGCCTTATCCACGATGCTAGAACAATACAGTTCTAAACAGCTATCTCTATATTGCTATCAATATATTGCTTTACTAGAATTGTAAAACATCGTAACTGTCTTATATATATGACTGTAGTGCATTTAAAGAGCTCGTAAACTAAATAAATAGTTTGCATCAGTTATAATGGGCACTTAACTTTTTAGATAACTACAATTTTCAGATATAAAACTATAACCCTTAGAGTAATTCATTGTTATATTTAACTCAAAAAAGTTAATAATCGCTTTGTCTGCTTTTACGTGAAAAGTGAATTTTATACCTGTACAATTTACCAAGAAAATGGTTTGTAGGTAAGAATCGACAGGCAGATTCGGAGTATTCTGCGTTGAAGCCAAAAGTGGACCATTAGTAATACTATAAAAGCTAAAGTTTGTATTATTTCGATGTTTGTTTTTATATCACTCGTTCTTAAATCCTCACTAAACGGGCTTGTATGAAATGAACCATGATGGCACTTAGATCATTGTTTTAATTAACACATACTTAAAGCATATTTCAGATAATGTCCCTGAGGGAAAGTTATAGTTTAATATTACTTGAAATTTAGTTTCAAAGGTGAAGCGAGCGAAAGCTAATATACGTCAACCGGTGAATGTAGCTTGACAACTGCCCTGTCGTAGTGGTTGAGATGGTTACATCGACACTACGTACCTTCTACGTGACATATTTAGTGCCGTTTTATTATAATAATAATTATTATCATATGAACTGAAACCTGTCATTATGTTTTTATTTCATAGATGTTCAGTGCCAATGCACTACGATCCTACCTATTGTAATAAATAAATAAATCATATTTATTTCGGACTCAGATCCACATATTTGTTAGTATTACAGGAACTTACAGACTATGATAATACATAATTTGTTTGTAGAATAAATAAAACATTTTTAATAATAATAACAATTAATATCGCTTCCAAGTATTCATATCATTTTATTTTTTTATATTTATATCCTCATTTTACAGTTTTTAGATCTTATATAATAGGTATAATAAGACCTAATAATCTGTATAATGAAGATGCAAGATAAACTGTAAAATGACCAACGGTTTCCTCACATTTTCCTTCACAGTATGCTGGTGTATTCAACATAAACTGGAAAAGTAAGTGCGATTTCTAACTTTCAAGCCTGAGTCTAAAATGTAGGAAACGTAACACTGTAAAGCATTATTTTATTTTTATTTTATTTAAAAACTTTACACACAAAGTATAAAGGTGGACTTAATGCCAAAGGCATTCTCTACCAGTCAATCTCACAGGGTGGTTCAGAGATAAAACAGAGTACATTTTTTACATTATGTTACAGATAGAGCTAGACCAGTACTTAATAAACTGTACTTTAAATTCGCCTTATCTGACCTCTACTTGATAGCTTAAACATATTGACACGTTTATAACAATATTCAAGAAGATTTAAACTTTGTCGCGCCTGCTAATCCGTAAATCCTTGCCAAAATACTTCATATTTTTCGAGCCGAAAGACACATCGTGTAAGTCTCGTTAAATATTAAATCTAATATGATGTTAACGTGTCAATCTGACACCAATATTTAGCTTAGAACACAGTTCTGCCACTATAAATTTATTTAATCTACATAAAAAATTAACACTATTCTTAAGCGCATTGTTTGTTTAAAAGTTTCAAAAGAAATATTCATATTCATGAAAAACGCTGAACGCCTTGTTTCTATGCGTTATTTTTCGTTTTGTATTGTTACAATACTAAACAGTAAATATGTTACCCTATAACGAAACAAGATTATGTATTTCATGTAACACAAATAGCAAAAATCTACGCTACTCCCATATCTTAAATTACTATGCGCAAATCTTTTTTTGTTTAAATATCGGAAGTATAGATAATGAAATTTGGATAGCACCATGTCTGACGGGTTAGCCAGTAACAGTTAATTTATAAATAAGCCTACTTATGAGGAAACACAACAACAATCGTCTGTGACGGTTTGTACGTGTCCGTTTTAAAAATGTCTGGAGTTTTCGTTGACCTTTTGTTTTTATGAACTAGCTGTTGCCCGCAGCTCCGCCCGCGTGATTGTCAGTTATATCTCTGTTATCATTAATGATTTTCCATACAAACTTTTATCCCCTATTTCAAACCCTTTAAGCCATTTTGCGCCATATAAGATAGGACCCTATGTTGTTCCCCGTTTAATCTATTTCTATACCAAATTTTATCAAAATCCGTTCAGTGGTTTAGGCGTGAAAGTGTAGCAGACAGACAGACTTTACGGTAGTAGATCCACGCTGATTTCAGCATGAATGGGCCGGATCGTCCGGGGAAGTACTACCCTCTCATAGAAGATCGACTTAAGAGTAGTAGTATCCGTACTACTGCGTTTCGTTCGGTGAGTGAGAGCGCCGGAGGCCCAACTTCCCCCCTTTCCTCTTTCCTCACCTCCCTCATTCCCTTCCCCTAACCCCATTCCCAGCCGCCATAGTGGAGGTCACCATACCAGCAGTTTAAGACGATGGCTTTTGGTATAGTGGCCGCCACTTCTGGATTCCACTGACTGTGCTTACCATCAGGCGGGGTGGAGTCACTTTGGTAGGCTAAAATATAAATGTAATTGTAATGGTCACTTGGGAGTGACCCTACTTTTACTACCTATTTGAATATTTTTTTTCCTATGACATCGGTAAATTGTAAGTAAAGGATAGTGTATGATATGGGACGGGTCATTCCATAATATATTGGGGTTAACATCATTACTTTTCTATGTCAGGTAAGAAATTTATTGTTTGAACTATACTAAAGGAATGACACAAGTACAAGTTTTAAAAAGTTGTCATCATTTTGTCAAAGATACCATTGTCCGATTTATTCGTGTCTAAAGTACACTAGAAAACAAGTTCTAAGCCACGCGATACTTTACAAACATCTAGACCGATAATGACATGTACAATTTAGCCACTTAACCGTTTAATTTTTAGGTTACTGGAAGCATTACTCCGCTTTAATTTTCCCTATATAAAAATAACGTTTTTTGGAATGTGATTAACTCTTTGCCCGTCAGCTGAGACAGATAGTAGGTACCCCTATCAACAGTAATCGATCTGTTGCTAGCCAAGTATCTACAAAAATTTAAAATTATTTCGTGAAAATGACAGCTGAACGGACAAAGTCCTTAGAAGAATCAAGAACTTATTCAGAAAATTAGAAATCTAATACACTTTTTCAAAAACAATGCTCGATACTTAGAAATCTGACTTCCTAATCCGATACGCGAATTCAAAGATTCTATAATTGTCATTAATCAGTAAGCATCTGCTTCAGGTGTCATTACATTAATCATGTAGAGCTTCAGTCTCCCGTATAAAATCGCGACATACCTTTATACTCATTACAATTTAAATTAAATGGGTAGTAATATTTATTACATAATCTGTGCGGCTAAATACGTAACTGTCAATAAATACTTATAAAGACTTGACATTGCTTTAAGATTTTTTTTTTATTCCGAGTCTTGGACTGAGGTCTTCCTTGATCACGATTGCCGGGTCAGATAAAGACATATTGAATTTTCTTTCAAAAATACGCAACATCAGCCTTAAATGTTTTAATTGTCTTCAGTATACGGTACCAAAGTGTGAATTAGTTGGTGTAAAAGGAGTCTCTTAAGTATAGAACCATCCTACCTCTGCGCGTAAGTATGTACTACTTTCACTAACCCACTATGCGTAACAGTGAATATCTTCAGTCTAATGATGTGATGCGATAATTCATTACTGTAATTACATAAAACCTGCCATCGTAAATGACGATATAATGAGTACGATACACTTATACCTAGTCTTTCCTGTTCAGGCGTAATATTTATACATTATCCATAGTCTTGGTGTAGGAATTCTAATACTTACATGTATAATTCGTTTAGATCCCACTAACATCAAAGTGGTAAGAAAAAGCCAAACACAAAGTATAATAGAGACAAAGTGCCGATTCGTGAAGAATACTAACTATTCTAAATCCAACAAGAAGTTTCACAAACACACGATACGATTAAAAACTACTTGGACGCAAACGTGACTTTCTGAGGATTATCTTCTCTTTTCCAAGCTTAGAAAATCTTTATATGCAACTAGAAAATATTATCGGAGTGTAAAAGGGGAGACAATGAACTGATTACGACCAATATCATACGATGTAGGTATCTGATTTCATAGTGAATACCGTGTTAAAGTTCGTAATAAAAAAATATTTTCATGATCTTGACATTAACTTTGACCGCCTGAGTAGCGTAATAGAATAGTGTGACTGTTGTGCAAGAGGCTGGGTTTCTTTTTCACATGGAAGAAATCTCCAAAATATTAGATGCGAGTCCGGATGTGTTTTGTGTATTTGATATTGCATGTTTGTTAAAAAACCCCTTTGTGATAAAGGACTTGATTCTAAGTTTTCAGCAAAGGTCTCTTTACTCTAGAGGTTCATAATAAGTTATTGTAAGGTATTACATATATATTCAAATTAGTTTTATCATGTACGCATGTCGTACTTGCTGTCTTGAATTCATTCTCAGAGCTACAGATAACAGAGCTTGTATGTTTTCAGATCTTTAATTTAAGATTGTAAATATAAAATGCTGGAAAATATTACCATTTTATACGACGACTCACGATAAGTACATGACAATGTCGTCTTTAGTTGCAATTTTTAACTATTTAGTATATCCTCATTCTATTTATTGAAATTCAAAATATATTGTAACCTGCTTCATTATAGTAGAGATGATATTTTTGTCATTATTTAAAACGTAATATTCAAAAGTAATATGTAGTTCTCTAGGTAAATAAATAATCTTTTTTTATGAATGTGTCATGTACAAAATGTCACAGTATCAACAAAAAAAAACACACTCACTAAAAATACATTAGTTTTTTTAAATAAGCATTCTTTTTAACGTGAATTTAAATTCGTATATTATTATCATTTTGTATATTGTGTACATTTAGTAAACAAGAGAGATATTAGAGCACTTTATTGTATTGCCAGATATTTACAAGAGGGTAAGTTATATTAAATCAATGGACAGAAATCTTTAACGGGAGACGGATAACAAGTTATTGATAACTTTTACTACTGAATAAGTTGAAGAAGGTTCAAGTCATCCCGACTACCGTACTGCTGTCGTTGTCCGAATTAATTCATAGGTAATCTTAAAGATATATATTTATGGGTAACCTATTTCATGATTATTTCAGATATTTATTTTACGCACATTTACTATTCGTTATTTAAATTGTTTGTACAAGTGGTAAACAGTCAAATTAACGCTAATTTTCTGTTCATGCATTTCAAAAATCATGGTCACTGAAATAAGGCATAAAGAAGTCATTAAACGGACTGCCCATTTAAACACAATTTAATACGTATTTATAGACTAATTAGTTTTAATGATTTCCGTACACGTACATGTTGTACGTGTCTAAGTAATGCCCAGAGGTGTCATTAAAAGAAGTTTTACCCATATATTTCTTTACACACGTACTACAAATCAAGTGGAGCTAATGGAGAATGCGACCCGCAAGACAATCGTTTAATCAAATATCTAACCGCAAAACTGTCACGGATTGTCAATTAGGTAATGTACGTTTTTATGATAAAAGCGAACTACAAAAAGCCAGTCTTTTATCTATAAATATGATGTTATTTTTGGTAGATACACTTCAGATCTTGCCTGTGATAGATAAGACTGATTGCAGTATTATTAATATGGCATTACAGCTATAATGACGGTCATAAATAAAATTGTTTGTATTTAGTGATGTAAGTTAGTAATAAAGGAATGTTGTTAACTAATAAAAAGGTTTTTCTCGAGATTGTAGTAGGTAAGAAAAACTATAAAAGCAACACTTTTCTGTTAATTTATTCTATGTTTGTTAACTATTTAACATGAATAAACTAGTTATGGTTAAAAGGAAATGCAACAAAATATCCACAATATTTTGTTACAATATATTTCTATCGAATGAAATAAGTATATAATATGTAGACAACATATTTTCTTCAAACATACTGTTTTATTCATGTACCTATTAATTTTTAATACTCGTACATATTTAATTACCATATGGTAGGCATATGGTACTTAATCATCATCATTTAACAAATAATAAAATAAACAACTATTATATAGAAACCAATAATTAAAGTCAAGTTAAATATTTAAAGATGGCGTATAAAATATTAAGAAAATCAAAATACGACTGCGTATAACAAAGTAAAGAAAAGAAAATTAGAATGCTATGTTTTCGTTATTAATGAGAAGGACACGTCATTCGATTTATAATTTAGCCGACGCATTTCCCGTCGCGAAAGGTTTGTCCATTTTACAAAGCCTCCACTTTGTCACAGGTACCGTAGATTTACAACAGAATCAAATCCTGAATGTTAAAACTACTCGCCATCTATTTTCACACGAGATTAATGACAAGTTTTTAAAGACTAATACTCTGGGACCGAGCTTTCGTAACGCGTAGAAACTGTTGCGCGTTTCCTAATCACATCTCTATATTTTTTACTCACTGATCTTGACTTCAATTCACGGTCAGATTTAAATATAAATATTTTTTTTATTTATAGCTGCGAGAAACATAAAACAATTAATTAAGCTCGCGTCGGGCACGAGAAAAATAGCGTTATGTTCGCTAGATTACACCAGTTTTATTAATGCCTAGGTTACCGAAGCGCTGCATTTTATTGTAATGGATAAACAAACCGCAGTTTGATTCAATAACAAGCAATTATTTTGGAAAAATAAATTTATTTTAATAAAAATTAAATTGGGGTGGTACTTAAGTAAACAACTTGTAATTAATGAACTTTTATATTAACAACATCTAACTGAGCGAACTAGTACATTCAAAGCCGTCGCACAGCCCCCAATTCTGAATATGAAATCGTTTTGTAACGAACATAACAAGCAAAGTTGTTAAAATTTTAAACATTGGGTAACGTTTTCTGTCGCTTAGTATTTTACTTATATAAACATACGATTAAAGAGATATCTTACTATATCTCTTTTAGCTCGTTTCAATTACGTTAAAGATTACCGATAAAGTTCGTAATCTATGTATAAGCACACAACATTATTTACACAAGGCGTATTATCTGTTAGTAAATGTAAGTATCTGGATAGTTACTTTATTTTTTATCGATGGGTGTTTTTGCTTGTATTATTTTATACAAAAAACATTTAATTTTTTTACTGACATGAATAGAAAACATGTTTAAATATAAAGTGTTCTTTGTAAGTATAAGTTTTATTATAAATTGTACTTATTATTTATTATTTACTTTAAACAGTAAAATATTTTAACCGATTTTTACATAGGTTCTACTTATATTCGAATATTTTGTAGTGTGATATTTATTTTTAAATTTGTGTATGTATTTTTAGTTTACGTTATTAAAAATCTTTTCATTATATTTTAGCTCAAAAAAGCCTTTATAGTTCAGATAAAAATAAATAGGAAATAACTTAATATTATTCTATGACAATTTGGGATATACTAAAATTTATGTTTAAAGATAAGTTTTTTAAAATATTTTATAAGTATATAATTTAAAAACATGGTACTTACTCAGAAAATTTAATCTGAAGTTAGTTTAAAAGAATATAATGTTGCACTTACCTTCGTTGCGCAGAGTTCGCGACGAAAACTTCAAAACTAACTAAAAGTTTGTGTAAAACGTTCAGTTAAGTAAAGCGCAACACTTAAAAACTTATTCACAACTCACTGCAGAATGTCGTTGTTGGGCAATAAATGTGTAAGTTGGGAATGTGTGTGTCCGTCGCCAAGTTCTCCGTAGGAACGTTTGGGCGCGCCAAAGTTGTGTGGCGATGGCTTCGTGCTGCCTGCTTATATCTTACTGAAAGCGGAGGCTGGGCGCATGCGCGACAACCATTCATGTCACTCTCTCAATGACCGCCTACACACATCATCGCTAATTATTATTTTTATTAATTTTGTCTATTTCGATATTCAAATACTTTAAATATTTTTGTCACCATTAAACACCTTTTTTTTAAGATGACAAAATTACTCGTATGTTTAGTACAAAATCAGATTATCTAGCAAATTAAAAACTGAAATTTTTTATATAGAAAGTTGTATAATGAAATGGTCGTATACATACAACCAGTGCAAACTGATTAAATTTGTTTTAATACCAAACGATTACAAACAAAGTATATTGTTCACCGCACAATCAAGCAACTTGAATAAAAATTTTTGAACAAATTGGGTTTTATTTTTAGAAAAATATTATATTGAAATTTGAAATTCTAACAGTGCAGTGCTTGTTAGGAACATAGGTAAATCAATGACCTGGACAGGACAGCTCAGTATTAAAATTTTGATTTTGATTATTTCAAATTGTAAGCATCGTTTTAATTTAAAAACGAATTGTCTGATTCATACATTGTTTTTGAAAAATAATTGATATGAAACAGAGGTCCACACTGCCGTTACGATGTCAGCGTAATTCCTAGAGAAGTTTTAGTTTTCAGAGTAAATACCAGGAGCGTTGTTAATTTTTCATGATAATAATAAAATAATATTTATGCACAAACTCATAGTAGTTGCTAAACATAACTTAAATAGTCATTATTTAAGTTATTTTTAGTTCCGTATGTCAAGAGGCTGAACGGAACCCTTATAAGATCACTTTGTTGTCCGTCTCAGGTCTGTCAGGTATCAGGTATCTCAGGTATCAAGCTGATTTATATTGAATACTCATATTTGCAAAATCTTGATGCTGTGAAAAAATCAAAGCAGTTTGTCAACGAAATCAAAAGATAATAATATAATGGCCATTAGTACGGAATCGGTACGCGTGTCTGACTCGCACTTGAACTACGTTTAGTACTTTTTTTCTTTTATTTTCTCAAATTTAATTAGATAAACTGTATCCTATAAATACAAGAAACATTGCCAGTGTGGCACAGTTACTAAAAAGCTGTACTACTAACATATTTATAAAGTAACTTTTACTTCATCATTTATTCTATCCTGAGATACGTACTTAATAAACTAAACTTGAGGTTTCTGTTAATTATTTAATGGAACTCTTCGTTAACCCTAGTTCAAGTCAATCCTCCTGTTACGCATTGTTCTCAATATAAAATTCATGACCCAATATGTGTTAGATCGACATCTCCGAAATTAAGTATATTCGATGAATGCGATCGAGTGTAAACCTTTTAAATACTTGACAGTGACCAAATTTTCTGCTGTTTCTACTGGTCGTAGGCAATATGCAACTTTTTTTATACTTATAATATTATAATTTAAGAAAATTAATTAAATTTTTATCATGCAAATGTTTCTGCATGACATCTTAATACCTCACTAGTGACCTGCCCTACTTCGCACGTATACTTTAAGCTTTTTACGACTCGATTACAAATAGTTGAAATTCTCGGCTTTCCTTCACTATAAATGCATGTATTACATTTATAAACCTTACAGGAAAAACTATCTAAATGAAGTAAAGAACTTAGTAGCGAAACAAACAGTACCAAGAAATTGATATAAATTTTTAGACTAAAAACAAAAACCGATTTCAGAAATATCTCTTCACAAAAGACATCAACGCGTTGTTTTACATCGCTATACTCCTTGTATACGGTTTTACAAAATATAAAACTAAAACCAAATTACAGAACCATTTTTTATAAAAAAATATAAGACCAATTTCAGAGTACACGCTTTCAAATAAAAAAAGAATTTTCCAAATCGGTTTATAAATGACCGAGTTCCGTGGTAACACACATACAAAAAAAATACGACTAGAATAGAAGTCCGTTTTGAAGTCGGTTAAAACAGGAAAATAACCTTTAGCTCAAAACTATAATCATACCATGCTTTGTAAGGTTTGTTATTATGTTTATTTAATTTCACAATAATCCTCGAATTGACGTCACTGTAATGACGAATGAAACAGCACTATTTCAGTTGCATTAACATTAGAAAGAGATATCCGATATGAATACGTCAAAGATATAACATACAATTACATTGCATCTTGTGAATGACTACTAATTATGCATAAATAGGGTAGCGACAGTTTAAACTAGTGCTTACTTTACTCCCACGCTGGTAAGATAAGTACATATACGAGTATATAAAAATAAATGCTGCTTAAAATTATATCTATCTAATCTAATTATATATTATAAATTAAAAGTTATATCTATCTCTTAAATCCATACTAATGATATTATAAATGCGAAAGTAACTCTGTCTATCTGTCTGTTACGCTATCACGCCTAAATCACTGCACCGATTTTGATGAAACTTGGTATAGAGATAAATGTCTTTAGGGGGTTGAAATGAAAGTGTCCCCCACGAGGGGCTCCCGCCTTCTCGTGGCGTGGGGCGTTTTTCCGCGGCGAACCAAGAGGAACCCAGTCGGTATCTCTCTGCATGTCCCTCTGAACAGCAGAGGGCATAGTGGAGAGTCTGTGTGGGGCGTGGATATGTCGGAACCTTTTTTTATATTAGCCTGCCAAAGTGATTCCACCCCGCCTGATGGTAAGCAGTCAGTGGAATCCAGAAGTCGTGGCCACCATACCAAAAGCCATCGTCTTAAACTGCTGATATGGTGGCCTCCACTATAGCGGCTGGAAAAGGGAAAGAGGAAAGGGGGAAATTGGGCCTCCGGCGCTCTCACTCACCGAACGAAACGCAATAGTACGGATACTACTACTCTTGCGTCGATCTTCTATGAGAGGGTAGTACTTCCCCGGACGATCCGGCCCATTCATGCTGAAACCAGCGTGAATCTACTACCGCTAAAAGCCTGACTCATGTCAGTCCTCCTGACACTTTCCTATATGAGTCAGGAACGAGGGCCACCTCTAGGGGTGGGCTGTGAGGAACAAAACCTCTATAAAAAATTACGAGGAGTTAAGGGTCTGGCTTGTTGCTAAACCCTTCAACTCGTAAACCCAACGCATATCAGGAACGAGGGCCACCACCTTTCGGGGAGAGGGCCACGAGGAAGAAAACCTCTATAAAAAATTACCCGTAGAGGGCGGCCAGCGTGCTTTTGCCGCTGGGTGCTGGCCTGCCTGTGGGCAGCGATTGAGCAGTCGTCGACCGACTATACAGGCTTGGGACGGTGGCGTGTACGTGTTCCACGTGCGCCTGTCGTGAGGAGGGGTGCAACCTTCTAAATTAGACGGGTTCCACCAGGATGTGGCAGACCGTGACCTTTCACGTTTGCGGATGAATGCGTGAGCGATTCCCGTAACCCCAGCACATTTGGCCGCCTGAAGGAACACCGTGGGTTTTAGTCGGTATGCTGGTCGCATATTATCTGCGACCGGAGAGTCCGACATAACCATCCGCTGCTTGCCCGCGCGGGTGTGTATGCGTAATGCGTTTCTACGTAAAAAAAAATAGGGATGAAAGTTTGTATGAAAATGCAATAACCGACATTCACGCTGGCGGAGATGCGGACAACAGCTAGTTTCATATATTTTTGTAAAATGACACCATTGTTTTCTTTTTTTGTTTTAAGAATGGCTATTTTGATTTTGGATATTTTAAGCGGGATAAGACATGTCATAAAGCCGCTTTAGGAAGCCTGCAATTTGATACGTTCTTCTTCTGAAGGTCATCATGCCTGCAATTTGATACGTTATCTAGCTTCTTGCATGGTGTACCACCACCTAATAACTGTTTATCATCGGGCAGAATGGGCTCACTTTGATAGGCTAATATAAAAAAATATAGAAACTAGTAATTTATTCCATAAAGCATATCGAGTGAACTAGTATCTTTAATACCGGAACTAGTTAGTTTAACAACTATTCAACTAGGTAGAACAATGTTCGGAATATTCATTGGCTTTATTTCACTCTATTTTGATACACTGCGTCTATTCTAATGCATAATGAAATACCTATATTTAACTACCTACCTAACCGAAGAAGATACGGCCATATGCTTTAAGCTGTCACTGGTAAAACAAACGCGAGTTAACTCATGACAAAGCTACAAAAATCTTTACAGTTACCTATTCATCACTTTGCTTTGCTTTGTTTGCTTCGTATTCCATGGAGTGCCCATCGTACTAAAGTGTCTATCCTAAAAGAACTTCACCTTACAGAGAGATTATCGTCGACTGTGCAATTACGAATACTCAAGTTCTTTGGCCATATAATCCGAAATGAAGACTCGGTGGAGTAACTTGTAATCCAGGGCAGAGTAGAGGGCAAGAGATCTCGTGGTCGCTCGCCAACCAGATGGGCTCACCTAATTAAGTTCCTCACTAACACCACCATGTCTGACTGCTGTCACAATGCTTCAAATAGAGCCGAATCGACACGCATAGCACAGAGCGCCATTTGTGAGGATCCACCCATAACCACGACCACTCTATCAAGAATGCACGACTAAGAAGAAGAATTCATTACTGTAAACAAAAAGCCTGAGAAGTCCGACTGTTAAATAAACCATTTATATCAAAATATATAAATATTATAGTATCAAAAGTTTTATTCGATCTCACAATAAACTCCTACAGAAAATATCATAGCAAAAGTGTCGTATTGCATCATTCAGATTTACGAAGGCGCTCAAAATATTAAAATTTTGAAAATGACTGCAAAAATATGTTGAACATAAAAAATATAGCCTATGTTACCCGCTCAATTAATTGATTTGTAAAGGTAAAATAATTTTTTAATTCGGTAACGTAGATTTTTGTTAAATTTTTGCAAACAAACATACAAAAAATCAAATGTTTTCTCTTTATAATTTTAGTTTAGACAGCACCTATTAAGTTAATGTACCTATGTGTCGTATTGATTGGCCGTGTAGTCTTAAACTTGCAACCACTTCATCTACTATGTATATACTATGACTATGTCAAGAACCACCCTATGGGGCTATGTCGTCCAGTGGACGTCTTGAAGCTGATGATAACCTAGTTAATAAGTTTAGAGTTCTATTGTTAAGCTGTGATTAATTGTTAGACCAATAGATACAAAAGTTAAGATAAGTGTAGCAGTTTCTCAATGCATGTAAAGAGAAGTACGCGATAAAACTGATTTATACCACTTAAGCACCGCCGACAAAAGTGCTAAGCTTAGCGTCGGTAAGACGGGATATGTTCACAGCTACTAAATTCAAGGTTAATGCGAAAACTTACATAAATCAAAGAAGTTCAGGCCACTTTTTAAAGATGTTAAAGAGTAAGGCAACTCAATTTATTAAGAAGAATCAATGTGATAAAATTATGTATATTTATCTAGATACGTGCCTACCTCTTTTTTCATAAAGGTAGAGTTGTGGATATTGTTCAGCACGACGTCTTGAAACCGTGAACCAGTCGTGTAAATTACTATTGATAGAGAATTTACTAGAATGGTCTTTTGTCTTTTCTATGGTAAGTTTTCTAAGAATTAGCCATCATCCGTTTTATAGCGTCACACCTGGATATGATTTCGTTTCATACAAAATATTATACAACGTTAGATAGTACAGAACTCTCATCTCTTCTTATTTTCGTATAACATCTCACTTAACCATTGACTTTGTTACTATGTACTACGTCTCACACGTCAATTTCTTCGCATAGCGTTCTCCCAAAGGGTGCACGATATAAAATTATGAATAGCAATTTCACGCTAGACTCAAGCAACGCGTACGATAGTGAAAACCCTTTCATACAAGAAACATGAATTTCTTTAAAATTGTTTTACAAACCATTGATCACTATATTAAAAACACATTTTAAGCTATATTCTTAGAAATCATAATCATAGCAGAATAGTAAATACACTTTTGTGGTAAAAACTAAACCAGTTCCAAAAATTTTTTATTGTTAAGTATTACCCACATTTTCGCATTTAAGATATTAAATTATGCAAAAGATAGACCAATTTCGCTAGTTTCGACAGCAAACATCGCTGGTTTTATATTGTTGCCCAAAACGTTATCATTAACTGTATCAGAGGCAGTTATTAAATCCTCAAAGGTGCAGACATTTCACTTACTGCTTGTTTACATTCTATGTGTGAGAACATGTCCAGAACCGTCATTAATTGATGTAACAATGTACGAAGCTTAAGATTAGCGAGTTTCTTGGATCAGTGCTTTACAGCAGATCTGAACCTAGCCTAAACGATATTGTCTAGCCCTTACTTAGTGCAATACAGCGAAAATTTTCAATTTCCGCAAACAATACACCGCGTTGACTTGTGCAACTTTTTTGCATAAAATTCTTTTGAGGCCACCTATCCTTTGTACAAAGGTTATAAACTAGAAAAATGCTAACCCAGAGCGGCCGAGTTGCATCATTTTATAATAATATGCCTAACGAATAAGCGACATTATGCTTCTGCAGCAATTATGCATCCAATTTCTACATCCTATCATAACTAGCAGCACGCTTCACACATAGATACATTTATGCTTTTTACGACATCATTATAAATTGCTAAAATTCTCAGCTTTTCTCTACTATAACAAGCATAATATATTATTTCAAACGATAGTGAAAAGCGTATCAAAATCCGTTGCGTGATTTAGAAGAAGCTAGCGGAGAAACAGACAGAAAAACAGTGACTATGACTATTCAGAGTTTTCTATGTACTTACGTAATAAATTGTCATCTCTTTTTAACATTAAAGCTAAAAAACGATAGAAGGATTGTTGCCAATATAACTAAACATTATTATAAATGCCGGTATTTAAGTTTACAGCCGTACAGCGCAGCTCGCGCTAATGAAAACGTTCATAAACATAAACATTTAATTTACATGACTTTTATTATTATCTGAGTTAATGATTCCAGACGACAGGTATCTAAGCACACGTTTGATAAAAATAAACGTAGGTACATTTTGTACCAGTTGGTTTGTCTGAATTATCTAACTGCTGGGCAAAGGCGTCTACCGTGACCACCTTACACGTTGATATTAACCAATGTGAATCAGTGTTGGTTTATGTTATCTTCCTTCGTTGAGGTACAATGTGTAAGCATAGTTACATATACATGAGTCAGAGGTTAACATAGCCTGAACTGTAAGGGTATATCTTAGCCGATCTTGCAATGAGATTTATTTACTTTTGCGTTCTTGTCTAAAGAATGACCCTTCTGATTCACTGTCTATACTTATCAAATTCCAGCAAAAAAATAGTAATATATAGCTGCTATTGCTATATTCCCAACTGGAGCAACCATGCTTAATCGTTGCAAAATCAAAAAAAATAGCGGTGCAGAGATTAGATTACAAAATGATTAATTGCATCCGCTCCGCTCAATAAGCGCTAATTCTATCGGTTACATTAGCACATCTCCACTCTTCTCCACTTTGGTAGAAACCGGGCCATATTGTGGTCCGGGCACATTTGCTAATTCCGCGATCAATCGCTGCACTCAACTCAACGTTTTACTGGACGCTGACAGACCACAATGTGAAGGTTACGGGCGACTGAAAGGTGATTGTTATTGTATTTGTGTTTAAATCTTTCTAGTCTTTATTGTGTGCGTCACCTGTATGTAAATAATAAACTGGTTTTCTTTCTTTCTGATTAAGAGAATGCTTGCAGTACTTTTAGGGAAGCATTGCACTGCATTAAGCTAACTTTCATGGTTTATACCTTTATTGTATTGTTAAATTTGTTATTTACCGTAATCGGATAGTCCGTTATAAATACATAAATGACCCAAATATGATGTTACCATTTCTTGTATTTTAAAAATGTTACTATTAGGTAGACATTGTACGCAACAAGTATCACGTGTTTTCCACGATTTTCATCTATTGTGTGTTTACGTAGTTTTTTATACGGCTAGGCAAAATATCGATTGGCAGTGTTGACAATGACCCTTCAAGGTTTTGTCGCATAACTACGACATCTACATTCGAGGTAATGAGCATCTATTATAGTCTGGTACAGTTCATTGCTCCGTTAACTCTATACATGGTGGAAGGAATACGCCTCCCAAAACAAAACTGATAACAATGCTAGTAATTCTGCAAACACTGAAACTAAAAATACTTAATTGAATATTCCTATTTACAATATTCTTCAGTTTTCACGCATGAATGTGCGCATGAATCATGATAACCACATGCATCGGGATTTTTGCATTCTAACATTTAGATAATAAAACAACATTTTATGACGGAGACAATATTTGGTCACAAAAAAATATCGCAAAATCTACAAAACTGAGCGAGCGAAACAAAAAGTCTTGCGCAAATTAAACAATCTGATTGCAAACTTTTACTCCATGATACAAAACATCCCGCGTAATTGACATCGGCAGGCATTATATAATTCGAGCTTTTTCAACCTTAAAGAGCTCACTTACGAGAAATATTGTAATAGCATCACCAAGTCTTGCTGTTCATAAATAAGTTCTAGGTCTCATTATGACATAATCCACAACAGATGCATTTTTGGTAGTTAGGTATCATTTTTTAATAGAATAAAAACAAACAAACACATATGTGATGATGATACATATCTGATGATTTGCGATAGTCAACTGTTTATTATCACCATTTTAGTATCATTAACATTTTAGTTTACCATAACCATTTTACTTACGGTAGTAGATCGTCTTCTCAATAACTGCATTCGATTCATATTTAATCTTCGCAAGTATGACCATGTGTCTACTTATCGTTCACAACTGAAATGGCTTCCAATTCGTCAGCGACGTAGTCTACGCGCACTCTCTACCCTGTATTCCATTCTTCTATCTCCCCATACTCCCTCTTATTTAACTCCTCAGTTTCAGTATCTATATTCTACTCATGACCGCAATCTTCGCTCTACAAACAATCTCCTTCTTCTGTGTCCTTTTCACACCTCCGATTTCATTAATTCCTCTTTTCCAATTCAGTCCATCCTTCTTTGGAATGCTCTGCCTTCAGAAATCAGGATGTGTACCTGTCGTATCGTGTTTAAGGCAAAAGTTAAGTTATTACTTCTAAGCAAATTAGCAGAATCATCACAATAATAAGGTAATTATATATTATGTATATATTTATATAACTTTCTATATAATTATATGTATTATTTGTAGATTATATTTATAATAGGAATCTATATACGTATTGCATATTTGTATATATGTTATTATTACATATTTTTTAATTTTCTAGTCTTAATTTATACATCTACCTTGCTTCATCTCTGCATCACCCATTAGGTTGACTGGTAGAGAATGCCTCAGGCATTAAGTCCGCCTTTATACATATGTTCTGTATATGAAGTTTAAATAAATAAATAAATAAATCCACGCTGATTTCAGCATGAATAGGCCGGATTGTCCGGGAAAGTACTACCCTCTCATAGAAGATCGACGTAAGAGTAGTAGTATCCGAACTACTGGCCCAATTTCCTCCCTTTCCTCTTTCCTCACCTTCCTCATTCCGTTCCCCTAACCCCATTCCCAGCCGCCATAGTGGAGGCCACCATACCAGCAGTTTAAGATATATTTTGGTATAGTGGCCACCACTTCTGGATTCCACTGACTGCTTACCATTAGGCGGGGTGGAGTCACTTTGGTAGGCTAATATAAAAAAAAAAGGGTAAAGGTAGGTACAGCATTATAACATAAACCATTGTTACCCTGCAGTATTACACCGATTTTACTATACATCATTATCATCATATCAGCCAAAAGTCGTTTACTGCTGGACATAGGCCTTCCCCAATTTTCGCCATCTTAGCCGGTCGTGAGCCGTTCTCATCCATCATTTGCCACCCTTATTATTATTAATGGTAGCACATAAAGCTTCAGTGTCACCTCTAAAATTAAAAGCACTACTTAAAGTTAAGAAAGCCCTACAGTTAAATGAAATACGATTGTCCGTGGCCTTTCCAAGTATAAGCCCGGCTATTTCACAGTTCAATAATAATTGTGGTGACCATTATTTAGTCCGTGGGCGTAGGGTTACCCGCAAATATTATTCAATTAATTCCGAAAATCCAGATGACAAAGAGCTATCGGCGCAATAGTCCCATCTGCTTTAGTTATTCCTACTCCCTGTTGAACCCTCGAAACTCATTTATAAGGCCAAATAGATTACTGCCTGAAATTTACTACATTTTTTATTTAAATTGAAATTACAAAGTATTTTAGTGATGAACTTAATGCAAGTAATTATTTCTCATACATTATGCTCATGACTTCTCTGTACGAGAAACAGTCTGCTCTTTGCAGCGGCAACAGCATTGACTGAGACTTTTAACAGATGATAGAAACCACTATTAAAACAATAGACTGTAGCACAATGAGTCGAATAAAAAATATTACACATGTTCATAATTAGAAAATAATTATATATAAATAAAATTGATTGTATAGTATCTAAACTAATTATTTATACATTTATTTTGACGCCTTAAACATCTGACACCAACAAGTAATGCAACAACCAAACAATTATAGTCTTTGAGAGCATGCAGTTATGAATTGTACAGAAATCAATAAGAAGAACAGCTTAAAATACGAGTCATCTTTTCATATGGAGCATGACTGCTACAATTTTAATCATTCATTATCATTATACACTATAGTGTCATCACCATAAATACGTCCAAAGCTTACCAAGACAATTAAGACAATAACTGTATAATATGGCAGTCTATACTTTAATTCAGGTTTGCATGGCATTTAACTTTTAACCGAAGAGGTTTTATTGTGTTACAAATCCTTAGATATTTCAGAGTGATCGCAATATTTTTTTTTTGACCTACTAAACTTTATGTTTTTCGGGCGTCACATGAAACTCAGATTAAAAGACAAGTATTTTACTATGTAAAAACACAGTCTGCTAATATGTTTGGGTTTCCGTAAAATATGTCATAGTTTCGCATAATACATGCGGCAGAAGTGTTGGTTTGCCACTAAGCTACACTTACACTTGTTGGTATGAATATTGTGTGCTTTCCTACCAGCCCCGCTTCAGTGTTTACCAACTCCGCTAGTAGCGCAGTTCATAGAAATCGTAATACCAATACTGTGGAAATAAAGACGTTTGTTTTGTAAAAAAGCTTTTTAAATTGCGCATAGTTTTGAATGATAATTAATTTGGTACACCAGCTCTGCGGTTAGCTCATTTTGATCTTGTTTAGTTTCTGGAGATGAAAACTAATCGAGTATTTTGTCAAAAAGCGATTCACTTCCTGTTATTCTCTTACTAATAATATCTCTATATATCTTCATGATTGGATCACTTATTGGTAACTTAAATGGTAACTAAAGCTATAATTTGGTAGTACTGTGAATGGACTGCCATGCAGAGGTCGCAGGTTCCAATTCCGCTCAGTGCAAATATTTGTCTGAATGAACATGTCTATTTGCATTATATAACATGACGTATGCATTTACAAAAAAAGTATTTAAGTATGTATATCCGCATTCTCGAAACAATAACATAAGCTCGTTTGAACGCGCTACTCTCTAGAACTACCTGTCGGATTTGAAAAATATTTTTGCGTATGAGAGCCCAGTTCTCGAGAAAGGTTATAGGCTATGTAACATCACGTTACTGGCGACGGGAGCAGAGGCCCTAGTGCGAGTTTGTTTTACGTTAACGTGATCGACACGTTTATGACGTTCGATGCTCCGATTGGCTCGCTCCAAACTCTTAACCAATCAGAGAGCAAAACGCGGTAAACGTTTCGATCGCGTTAACGTAAAAACAACGCGCACTCGGCACCCAGAACAGTAAGAAAAGACGCGGGTGAAACCGCGCCGCGGAAATCTAGTATAATATATGCTTTTTTGACTCTAGATGGCGTTGCGTGTAGTTTTTGGGATATTATTATTATTATTAATCTATATATATAAAATGCTTTGTCCTGAATTACTGACTGAAGGATAAACGCACAGCCTAAACCGCTGATCATAGAGACCTTAAACTTAGAGGGTGTGATCTTTGTATGACGTAGGCATCCGATAAGAAAGAATTTTCTGAAATTCGACCTCTAAGTGGGTGAAAAAGGGGTGCAAAGTTTGTATGGGACAATGTGATTCCGGGGTCCAATCTACTTCAAATTTTGCATGAACATACTTTAACAGAATTTTTGGAAGATGTGTCTCATATTTTATTGAAATTCATTGCCTAACGGGGTTAAAAAGGGGTAGAAAGTTATTTTGGAGATTATTATATTATATTATTATTATTATGATTTGCTTTGAAGTTGATATTAGTACTGTATTGCTATTTTTAGAACATTTTATTTTGACACATGTCATGTTTGAAATCTCAATCAAAATACGTCAATTATAGTTGCTGTAGTAATTGACGTCAATTTTTTAAGCGGGATATTGTAAATTGAGAGTTAAGATAGCACAATCATAGGCCGATCTTTTGTTTTCACGGAAGATGGTTGTCATTTAATTTCATCCACATTTTTTCTATTTTATCATTGTAATATACCATTAATATCATCAACAAGAATATTATTCTACACTTGACGCTGGCAGAAAAAGCTGACACAATCGTCGGCTCTGTTGCCAAAAAAAAGGAGAAGAAGAAGAAGCACAATCATAGCATCATAGCATTGAATAAGTGAAATCCATCGCTCATACGATGCATTAAAGTACGCACTTTTGTTTTGCTATGGCGAGGATGGATACTTCATTTGTACACCCCAGTGCGATCCTAAGACCAAACAACCGTTAAAAAAATGGTATCTGCTGCAAGTTTTTATTCTTACCGTTACCTTATTATGATTAGGAAAGTAGAAGATAATCATCTGCTATATTTTCATTCGTCATTTAGACAGTTTTTAGTCGACGTGTTTGCGAAAAGAAATCGAGATGGAAAGATTGAATTATATTAGGAACAATCAGGCGTAGCTTATATATTTTTTTAGTTATATATAAGTACAATTGCAAGTTGCGATGCGGACGCAGGACGTTGATGCTGATCAGCTGGGTCAAACGGTGGTGCTGCCTTTTTCTTTAAATGGGGGGGGAAGCACGCTATTTAATGAGTAACAGTGTTAGGTGCTTTACAAGTTTTTTTTTCTTATTCTGTCGCGCAAAAAAAGAATACCCAATATTGGGTAAGGGCTCGTGGTCCTAGCAATTTGTCCTACAGGTAATTTGTTTGGTGGCACTAGGGTATACCACTGCATAGTGGTACGGGTATGGGTAGGTACATACCCGTGGTCCTACTGAGTTAGGGGCGGATTAATATATCGACATATAACATTTAAATCCCGACACTTTAATAAAGATTGTTATGTAATAAGTATTCAAAAATTCAAAAATAATATTATTATGTTTGAATGTTTCACGGCTCCGCCCGCGCGTAAAATATGTTTTGTTGTATCCCTAAGTAACCAGAACGATTTTCGGGAAAAAAGTAGCCTATCTATGCTATAGTCCTATCTATAGTCCGTCTTCGGCATCGATTCTATCTGTATAGGTACCAATTTAAATCGAAATCGGTGCCGCCGTTTAGGCGCTGAGTGGTAACAAACCCACACACACGCGCACACACATACACACTCACAAACTTTTGCATTTATAATAATAAAAGGATGATAGGATAATAACAAAAATTAATAACGTGGGTAAAACATTTAAAAATCATATTAGAGCCATTTTCTATGCGGACGAAGTCGCGGGCAAAAGCTAGTACTTTATATAATAATATGTACCTAACTATCACTAGGTACATAGTATAAAACAAAGTCGCTGCCCGCTATCTGTCTGTCTGTCTGTCCCTATGTATGCTTAGATCTTTAAAACTACTCAGCGGAGTTTGATGCGGGTTTTTTTAATAGATAGAAATATTTAAGAGGAAGGTTTGTATGTATATAACATGTATAATATAGTAGAGAAACACTGATAATTTTAGAGGTTTGTGATGTCATGTCGTAAATAAACACATTTTTTGAGCTTACAACGCTTGAAGACGCTGGATGAACCCTACAAGATAGATTAAAATACGTACTATATTATTATTATTGTACACCTTAAAAAGGTCAACTAAAATGTCTGCGATGGTGTATATCTATGTCTTAGGGGTAACCCACAATAACCATTTTTTATCCTTTACTTTTTACGTGATATAATGGCTTCTTTACGAAGCGATTTTAAGCAATACAGCATTTATCCTTATTCAATTATGTACCTTAAATACATTGTGCATTTAATATAGATTAATATGGCCCTTTAGCATGTAATTTAAATAAATATTTTCGAAGATATTATAGTTTTAAAATGCAGGGACATAGCAGTTGCAGCGATACCGGCCAGGGGCCGTCATCGTCATTCTATCTATACATATAATAAAAATGTAACCGATCGCTGTCTGTACATGGAAGATATATGAGAAAAAAAAAAATTGGGACCTTTATCAACGCAAGTAGAACCCAAAACAATGATTGTTACAATTTTTGTCTGTTTGTCTGTTAGTCTGTTTGTCTGTTTGTCTGTTTGTCTGTTTGTCTGTGCGTTTGTTCACGCTAACCTCAGAAACGGCTTATCCGATTTAAATATGGTTTTCACTAATATATTGTGGTAAGCTTCACTTAACATTTAGTGTTTGTTTCATGTCAATCGGTTCATAAATAAAAAAGTTATGCCAATTTAAAGAATCACATCCAATATTCATTAATTTACTACGAAATCTTTTAGAAGCAGAGATTTTAACCCAAGGTAAGACACTAAAAGTTGGGGGTGTGGGTCTAAGTATTAGCTGTTTTTCGCACGGTCAGCTTTATGTGGCTCTATCACGGGTTAGCATTCCTAGCAGCCTGTATGCTTTGATCCCTGATGGCTATACGTCTAATCCATACATATTATAAAAGGCTTTGTCCTGACTGACTGACTGACTGACAGACAACGTACAGCCTAAACCACTGGTCGTAGCGACTTGAAATTTGAAGGGTGTGTTTGTCTTAATGTCTAGAAGTGTACTAAGAGAGGGTTTTTAAAAATTCAACCCTTAAGTGTATGAAAAGGGATGAAAACGATTGTATGAAACTTCTACATTTTTAACTTACAGCTTTGAAATTTTGTTTTGGAATAATTTTATTTAAATAAAAAATTCTCATTTTTTTTTTAACTGGGGTGGATTTATAGGGGTGAAATAAGGGATGAAATATTGTATTAAAGATCTTTGCTTTTGAAGTTGGCGACTTGAAATTTGGAGGGAGGGGTAAGGGAGGGAGAGGAAGAGGAAAGGAAGGGAGAAGTGCCGGGTAGTGAGGGGGAAGTCAGGGCAAAGGGAGGGTAAAGTCAGGGGGAAATCGACTGCCTCTGTATTTCGGTGGTACTGTGTATGGACTGCCACGCAGAGGTTGCGGGTTCGATTCCCGCTCAGTGCAAATATTTGTAGCATGAACATGTCTATTTGCATTGGTCTGGGTGTTTCTATGTATAATATGTATGTATTTACAAAAATAAAAGTATTTAAGTATGTTTATCCGTATTCTAGAACCCATAACACAAGCATATAATATGCTTACTTTGGGTCTAGATAGCGTTGTGTAAAAAAAAGAAAAAGGGAACTCAGGAGGATGTGAGGAGGCAGTGAAGGGCAAGTGAGGGGCAAGTAAAGGGCAAGTGAGAGGTAAGTGAGGAAGAAGTGAGGGGGACGTAAGGGAAAGTGAGGGAAGTGAGGAGTCAGTGAGTGGTAAGTGAGGGGTGAGTGAGTGGAAAGTGAGGGAAAGTGATGGGAAGTGTAGAGAAAGTGAGGGAGATGGGAGGGAGACGGGAGGGAAAGGGGAAAAGGGGGAGAGGAAATGAGGGAAAGGGGAAAGTTATTGTAGTGGCAATTTGCCTTAGTGTATTGTATATTGTTTTACGGGTGATATCTTTAGGTAGGTGAAAGAGGGTTTGTATGAATGGTGATGATGATGAGATTAGAAATAGTATGCAAAACAGTATTTAAACAATATAAAAATGTCTATTGGAAAAAGTCACTCATCACGAAATCTCAGAAACTACAAGTGCTGGGAGTTTCAAATTTTGGAAATAGGTGCTCTCTAAGACGCGTTTTTCGAAATTCATTTCCCTGTAGTATAAAGGGGAACAAAATTTGTATAAAGCTTCTATAGTTTTTAAACGGGAGTTTTGATAATACGATTTCCAAACTAGGAACTATTCTTATTAAGTGGGAAAATAGGAGTGGCAAGTTTCGTTAAATATCGCAAAATTTCGTCTGTTTTAGGGGTAGCGGGTGAATAGATTTAAATAGGATTCGCCTTAGAGACGGATTATACTGATATTTATTACTAATACAATGTACGATTGCCGTAAGATTAGGTAAGAAATATTCTCATACAGGCACACATCTGAATTTTCACGCGAACGAAGTCGCGGGCAACAGCTAGTAGTAAATATACTACAAAATGTCTTTAGACAACGTTCACATCACAGCTTTTTTCTTCGCACGGGTGCAATGGTGATACTAATTTTAGTATAGCGGGCGAGTCGCTATTATTTTATAAAAATAAATTGTAATTTACCTAACAATGTTGCTATGGTTTCGGCGTATTAATTCTTGCTGAAATCAGCAAGGAACTGCTTCCGAAATGTGTCCTGCAGTAGACGACATCATATTGATTATGGTGATGAAGATGCTAATAAGGGTGTGAAATAGGCCTCTAAAAGGTGCAATTCCTTCAGTATTGTTATTACGTATCTATGCTATACTCCATTCAAATAAGTCTCTAGTGTATTCCTACTGCTTGCTATTTTCCGATAAATGATACCACACTGATTTGCTCACTCGGCAATTCATATACAGAAGCCATGTGAAATACATCACAGATACACATGATTTAAAACCTTGTTGCAAAAGCTTAGGGTATAATGCAGGGATATTATGTATACGACTGAAATTTATGTCGACTTTCTCTGAGACAACTTACAATTTGAAACTATCAATTCGCTCGTTTTCACACAAAAAAAGGGACAAGAGAGAGCGAAAGAGACGGCGTTTTATGAGACATAGAACAACCTCTTTATTATTGCCATAATAACAGGTCAAATAGCAATGAAACAAAACATTTAATATGGTAACATTGTACTTATTTTTTTTTAAGTAAATGATTTATTAATTTTCCATCGTAACGATAAATTAAAATAATTTAATCAACGAAATAAAAAGCTTCACAACAAACAAAACTTTAAATTCAGATTAGACAAATCATGACCATACAGGAAAAACCATAAGATTAATAATTTTTCATCTAAGAGTGAACTGGACTCATACTAAATAGAACCTCACCTTCTCTTCCTTACTACTCTACCACCGTAAAGTCAGTTCATATAATCTGATATAACCACTCGAAAAGCCTGTTTTGACATGACTTTATTTCCATATAGGCGATATTGGAGATAGGCAATAAGATTGTTTTTACTTTTACACATTTTACATAATTTCGCGAACATCGCCGAATATTTCAGTAGTTAAGAAGTATTATTTAAAGCATGTAATTTACTGTGTTGACACTAAATGTTTCATGTTCAATGATTTGTTTACGAGCCGGACAGCAGCAATTAATATTTTTATAGATGCCCGACTCTCCCTCATCAATATTTAAATCGTTTCAAATTGATCTTCTTTATTATTATCTGCAGATAGCAATTAAGCTTCACGAAATTTTCCATTCTATTAAATACTTGATACTAGGCTACTGGAAGACTGAGTTTGAGCTAGAATGCGTAGGCTCTCAAATCGAGTACCTACTGAGGCGATTCATAATAGGTGTTTAAGTACGTGCCTACATTCTTGAGCATTTTTAAAGAGTTCGACTGTATATATATTTTTTTGTATATCTAAATGTTATGTTGTTACTTAACATTTTATGTACCATCTTAGTCGATTATAACCCGTTTAATTTTCTTTTTAGGAATAGCTTAAGTCAAACACTAAATCGGCAAGCGACTTCAAAAAGTCAATACTTTAACGGTAATGACATATTGATGTCATTACTTTAACGGTAATGACATCAATATGTCATTAATTACCGTAGCAAGTTTGTAAGATAGGGTGGACGGAAGGTCATTTAATTTCATCCACATTTTTTCTATTTTTTATCTTTGTATTATACCATTAATATCATCAACAAGATTAAAATTCTAAACTTGACGCTGGCAGAAATAGCTGACACAATCGTCGGCTCTGTTGCCAAAAATAAAGGAGAAGAAGAAGAAGAAGGGTGAACAGAAGATGGTTGTCATTTAATTTCATCCACATTTTTCTAATTTTCATCATTGTAATATACCATTAATATCATCAACAAGAATATTACTCTAAACTTGACGCTGGCAGAAATAGCTGATACAATCGTCGGCTCTGTTGCCAAAAAAAAAAGGAGAAGAAGATAGGGTGATTTGAGATGTAAAAAATGTATTACGTTTCAGTATGTGAGAGCAACGACTACATGCATTTCATTAATGTATTTGTGTTGTCTACATAACGAAAGAAATAGAAACAGATAGAGAATAGAAGCTGTGTTTTAAATATACTACTCAAAACAAAATAAACAAGTTTTTTTTGTATAGCACAAAAAAAGTTAAAGTTAGTTTGGTTATTTATCTTAGGTAATTAAATATAATGTTATTGCTTACAGTTTATGCTAACAATTGTTTTCAGTTTTCAGTTCTACTGTACGATTACGAATACTTTGGTCACTGACACGGGTACCCGTTGTCAGCCGTAGTTGGTGTTATAACTTACGATCCCGACGAGCACTCAATTGAACGTACCGATCCTCCTGAGCCGTTGTTATGCGAACTCTCCCCGAGCCAGGTCTTCTGGTGACATTACCGGTCTGTTGGAAGCGGTTCCATGTATTTTGGGCAGCTCTACGAGAAAACCCCAACCGCAGACCTACATCACGCTGTAAACGTCCTTCTTTAATCATTGTAATTGCTCTGGTATTATCGCATTTTTTTGTGTCTGTCGTATTGGTGGCACACGAGCAAACAGCTTACGTTATGATAAGTGGTAACTGTCACTCATGGACAACTCACAGTCAGAGAGTTAAGTACCAGGCACCAAATTCAAAATTATAAAATACTTATTTAATCGTTTCTGATCAACTAAATCAAATTTGACTGCACCGTTGGTCTAGTGGTTAGTGTAACTAACTGCGACGCCGGGTGCCGTAGGGTCGATTCCCGCGGAAGGCAAATATTAGTGTGATGAACATATTGTCTTTATTCTG
The DNA here is from genome assembly GCA_963082885.1 of Parascotia fuliginaria. Taxonomy (NCBI): domain Eukaryota; kingdom Metazoa; phylum Arthropoda; class Insecta; order Lepidoptera; family Erebidae; genus Parascotia; species Parascotia fuliginaria. The sequence goes on along the minus strand of OY720173.1, from coordinate 12,218,631 downwards.
GGTGTTTCCTATGTATGTATTTACAAAAAAAAGTATGTATATGTATTATATTTCAGTTATCCAGTACCCATAATAGTAGATGACGGTGTATGATAGAGTCAAAAAAAAAGGAAACGAATTACTTTGTGCTAAGTAAATTTACTTTTTACTTTTAAGTTTCCTTTCTGTTTGAAGTCGTATTATTTTTTTAAAAATTATTTCATGCTTTGAGTACTTAGTAAGTATATTATGTAAAATAAACGTAGGTACTTCCATACATTGTCAGCAAATATAAACTTAATTGAATCTCTCATCCAGGATTTCGAAAAGGTTCCCGAGGGAAATTTAAAAAGTGCAAAATAATTATTTTTTATCCGAAAAAGGTGAAACCGGGTTCTCTTACTTTATTTGTTTTAACATATACGTTTACCTGACTTCATACCAGAATTTAGGCAAATTATCCTGGTAGGCACACAAAATTTACGAATAAGATAAAAATAAAATGAAAATATCGTTTCCATATTAAGTGCTTGTTTATTGTTTAAATATTTTGTTAATTGCTTATTACTAGCATTTAACGGTAGTAGATCCACGCTCTTATCTAATTTAAGTTTTGGCTAATCCAAAATCAGAAAGTGTCAAAAAGTTGTGTAGCTTAATTTTCTGTATTCAGCAGTGAACATATAATAATTTAAGATGTCATTCTTTTTATAAGTTAGGATGGGAGTGACATGGTCGTCTGTACAAAACGCCCAAATAGTAATTCAGGAAAAAAATAGATCCAGGCTATTTTAGCATGAAAGAGCCGGATCGACCGGGGGAGTACCTACTTCCCTCTCATAGAATATCGACGTAAGAGTAATAGTCTCCACACTAGGTATAGTGTTACGTTCGGAAAATGTGAGAGCGCCAGAAGCCCGATTTCCACCCTTTCCTTTTTGCTTATGTCCCTCAATCCCTTCACCTAACCCAATGCCTTCACGGTAGGCACCGGCTTCGCAAAGATACTAGCATTGCAGGAACATTCCTAGAAACTCTGAGACGTTTATGAGCAACAGGTACCACTTATCATCACTTATGCTACTGACGGAAATAAAAAAAATACCTGTAATCTAATACCAAATACTTTGAGATAAGTTTGCCTGCATAATTTCCACAGCTGCATAACCTATATTTAAAATAACGAATCTGCGAGGAGTTCTGCAGATACTTATAGCTTCCTGGATGCTTTAAGTCTACGATAGTGCCTGTCACTCTAAGAGCTTATGTTGGCTTAATAGAATATAACCAATGATGTGTTGTTTATTGGAAAAATACAATTTTAACAAATGCTATACTGTTCAGAACCACTGAAACGTTGCAGTTAGCAGATACAAGTATATCTGACATTTAAAAATCTCTCTTTCTAACTTTCTTACCGCTTGAGTATAACTAAATACTTAAATGAAGATACCCATTAAATGAAATTTTAATTATTTTTGCCGTATTATGCGTATCATGAAAAGATACGTTACATTCTCTTCTTACTCCTTAAACTAAAAGCTAATATAAATTTATTAGTAAAATACCATGTCTTCGCCGTAATGTAAGATATCAGTATACTATTTGTTTACATAAGTACTGATACTTAGTGTTTTCTCACATACCAACTTGTCAAGTTGAACATCTATAGGTTTCTATTTCCTGAGTTCCCGGAATGAGCTGATGGGGTCAGGTGCTAAAAATAGTCCTACATTCAGAGAGTGCCGTAAATCGTTTATAAGCAGGCATATCTATCTGTTTACTATGTAACTTTACTTAGCTTCGACAGTTAGCGAATCGAGCTTTAATTTCTCGTGTTTGATAATTACCACAAAGTGGCTATGCTGGTGTTAATGCTAGTATTTAGAAAGGTTAAAGTGAATTTAATAATTTCAATTCTTCTAATACATATATCAAAAATTTAAAGCATGCTTAACACACAGCTGTCGGGTAGAATAAAAAAAAAATCATTTCTCATACTCGCAAAGTAGTGTTGTTTTGATTTGATTACTGGGTGGAAGATGCTGCTTTCCTTTCATAGGGAGGGCAAAACTCATACAAATTCATCCCGACCCTCGGGCCGGAATGAACTTTAAAAAGAACTGCTGTCAGCTGTGAAGTTTTATGTAAAAAAAACTAATTTAAAAATGTCATGCATGACTTTCTAAACAACCAGTGTGAATTTAGCGCAAACTTCTTTGAGCGGAATAAGCCGCGAGTGCCGCGACAATTACGCGGCGAGCGGCGATTCCATATTTAAAATTTAAAAAGTCAACACAAATTGGCGGGATACTAAAATCTGTTATGTATGTGACGGACTTTTGTGCTAAGATTTGAATTGAATATTAAAAATGAGTTCAAGCGAAATATTGACACCAGATTCCATTACAGACGAGGCAAATTGTGTCATAGAAAATCTTTGTAATTTCACGAATTGGCCTAATTTGACTATTAATTTTAAATAGGTAGGTACTACTAATATATTATTATCAATAAATAATTTAAATAGAACAACTAGTTTTATTCTCCTCATATTCTAAATGAAAAGTAAAGTGTTTGCCACGGGTAAAAAAATCAATTTCTACTCGGACTATAGTCTAACTACCTCGGGAATTGAATCTTTTCAACCCTAGGCTAACAATCTACTATTTTTCACTAGCGTATAAATGGAGCTTTAATTTCAGGGCACAAGACTCATGAGCTGTATTATCTATTGCATAGTAGTTTTTATCCTCACCAGAAGGTAAGGCAATATTTCAACAGTATTGGTCAAGGCTAAAATATGTTAATTACAATTAGGTACATGCTTTTCAAAGTGAAATTCCTCACTTCAGTTTATACAGCCTGACAGGTTAGGTATCTGCGATTAGTGCGGGCAGTGCTGCTATGACATCAGTCTACAAACCTGCAGGTTTTGTTGTATTCCTGCAATGAGTGGTGTTCTCAGTTCTTCTGAAGGAAGCTTAGCACTAACGGTTTTTTTTAAGTTAAAATTAGGTAATTACAGCATTTCTTTTTTTACTCGAATTGTGTGCCAAAAAACGAGGTTAGAATGTAGAAGAGAGGTCCATGAGCGAAGGTAATCACTGCTCTCCTTTGTTGCGAACAAAGAAAATAGAAAAATCTCTTTAAATTTTGTTAAGGTAAATTACATGTATTCAAGTTAAAATTGGTACTTTGTTAGATTATGTTTTAGATGCTTGATAGCCAAAATGAGACATTTGAGTATAGTGATTTATTACATCATTGCTTTGTAGATTAAGTACTCGTCGTTGGAATACATTTTTATATTGATGCTTGTTTTTTTTCTTAAGTATATTGTCAATTATACATAGTTAAAAAGTGTCTTGTTATTTGTAACTTCGAGCTGTTAAAGTCATCTGAAATCAACTGTGATTACTGATACTCATAATCAATCATTTTTATATGTTCCTACCACCAGTGATGAAAAAGCCAGTGCTGCAGTGGCGACAACTGGGAAAGTCTGTGTTTTAGATCATCACTGACGACGGTAGAGGATTTTTTTTTCACATTTGTCACCAGTAACGACAAAGCCAGTGGCGACAACTGGACAAGTATGTGTTGCATATAACCATTGGCAACAGTGGGGTTTTTTTCCCCATTTGTCACCAGTGGTGACAAAGCCAGTTGCTACAACTGGGAATAAACCACCCAGATTATTAGAATCTTAATTCGCTTTTCAAATATGTAGTATAGTAGGTACTAATCACCAGGATATTTTAGAGTATTAATAAGATTCTGTAATCTGTGGTACTATCTCATAATAAATTGCCAAAGATATCATTGATCCAAGACCGATAGCTTAACATATTTATACATATAATAAAAATGTACATATTTATACAAACATATTTATACGTATAAGGAGGTTAAAGAGATGGCTCTGGACAGGGAGAAGTGGCAGGAATTGCATCAGTTCCACCGACAAGAGTCTAACTCTTAAATTATGGATGGATGGAATAAAAATGTAACCGATCGCTGTCTGTACATGGAAGATATATGAGAAAAAAAAATTGGGACCTTTATCAACGCAAGTAGAACCCAAAACAATGATTGTTACAATTTTTGTCTGTTTGTCTGTTTGTCCACGCTAATCTCAGAAACGGCTTATCCGATTTAAATATGGTTTTCACTAATATATTGTGGTAAGCTTCACTTAACATTTAGTGTTTGTTTCATGTCAATCGGTTCATAAATAAAAAAGTTATGCCAATTTAAAGAATCACATCGAATATTCGTTAATTTACTACGAAATCTTTTAGAAGCAGAGATTTTAACAGGTTGCGGAATAGCTGATAGTGTTTTTATTCCTCGGATTCCTCTCATTCTAAACAATCTTTCGTTTAGTTTTAAACGAGTCCAGTTTCCAGTGAGCCTGTTTTGCGATGACTAAATAATAAAGCCCAAGGTAAGACACTAAAAGTTGTGCATGTGGATCTAAGTATTAGCTGTTTTTCGCACGGTCAGCTTTATGTGGCTCTATCACGTGTTAGCATTCCTAGCAGCCTATTTGCTTTGATCCCTGATGGCTATACGTCTAATCCATACATCCATACATATTATAAAAAGCTTTGTTCAGACTGAGTGACTGACTGACTGACAGACAACGTACAGCCTAAACCGCTGGTCGTAGCGACTTGAAATTAGAAGGGTGTGTTTGTCTTAATGTCTAGAAGTGTACTAAGAAAGGGTTTTTAAAAATTCAATAGGGATGAAATATTGTATGGAAAGATCTTTGCTTTTGAAGTTGGTGACTTAAAATTTGGAGGGAGGGGGAAGGGAGGGGGAGGAAGAGGAAAGGGAGGGGTAAGTGCGGGGTAGTGAGGGGGAAGACAGGGCAAAGGGAGGATAAAGTCAGGGGGAAATCGACTGCCTCTGTATTTCGGTGGTACTGTGTATGGACTGCCACGCAGAGGTTGCGGGTTCGATTCCCGCTCAGTGCAAATATTTGTAGCATGAACATGTCTATTCGCATTGGTCTGGATGTTTCTATGTATAATATGTATGTATTTACAAAAATAAAAGTATTTAAGTATGTTTATCCGTATTCTAGAACCCATAATACAAGCATATAATATGCTTACTTTGGTAGACCCAAGATAGCGTTGTGTAAAAAAAAGAAAAAAGAAAAAAGGAACTCAGGGGGATGTGAGGAGGCAGTGAAGAGCAAGTGAAGGGCAAGTGAGAGGTAAGTGAGGGGGAAGTGAAGGCGACGCGACGTAAGGGAAAGTGAGGGAAGTGAGGAGTCAGTGAGTGGTAAGTGAGGGGTGAGTGAGTGGGAAGTGAGGGAAAGTGAGGGACAGTGTGAGGAAAGTGAGGGAGATGGGAGGGAGACGGCAGGGGAAGGGAAGGGAATGGAGGGGAAGGGGAAAAGGGGGAGATGAAATGAGGGAAAGGGGAAAGTTATTGTAGTGGAAATTTGCCTTTGTGTATTGTATATTGTTTTACGGGTGATATCTTTAGGTAGGTGAAAGAGGGTTTGAGTACGAATGGTGATGATGATGAGATTAGAAATAGTATGCAAAACAGTATTTAAACAATATAAAAATGTCTATTGAAAAACTAAAAATTCATGCGAGCGAAGCCGCGTGCAGAAGCTATACATATAGCTATAAACGAAAAGTCACTCACTCACTCACTTATCACGAAACCTCAGAAACTACAAGTGCTAGGAGTTTCAAATTTTGAAAATAGGTGCTCTCTAAGATGGGTTTTTCGAAATTCTTTTCCCTGGAGTATAAATGGGGAACAAAATTTGTATAAAGCTTCTATAGTTTTTAAACGGGAGTTTTGATAATACGATTTCCAAACTAGGAACTATTCTTATTAAATGGGAAAATAGGAGTGGCAAGTTTCGTTAAATATCGCAAAATTTCGTCTGTTTTAGGGGTAGCGGGTGAATAGATTTAAATAGGATTCGCCTTAGAGACGGATTATACTGATATTTATTACTAATACAATGTACGATTGCCGTAAGATTAGGTAAGAAATATTCTCATACAGGCACACATCTGAATTTTCACGCGAACGAAGTCGCGGGCAACACCTAGTACCATAATATATTTTTAGAAACGCAGGCAACTTGTCTGTGGAGCTCTCCCTTGTGTACTTTACCCACATGCATGAGTTAGCATGTAGTATCCGCGTGCGTTTGATATGCATAGCAAGAAAAATACATGACTCGCATAATTTAGGGCTCTTGTATATGGGGACACAAATCTGCGTGAAAGTAAAAAGTAACTATGGTTTCATATACCACCTTAAAGTAGGAACTCATTATAGTTTGAGTCTCTTTCTGAATTTGACATAATGAAAAGATTTCTAAACAATAAATAATAAAACTAAACTACTAGTATGTTTATAAAATTTATATCAGAGTAATTTTATAATATAACGTGGTGTTACAGCCACGATGTAGACCTAAAACATAATAATATACTCTCACTAAAACTCATTCGTATAATGTAAATTCTTAAAACAGTAATTTCTTAAAAGGGCTGAGAAGTACACCATGCAAATAGGTGCTCAATAGAAATTGCTTGGTGGCGAAAATACTATTTGATCAATCGTAAGTAAAGTTCTCAGTAAATTATTTATTACAGTAGGAACTTGGAAGATTCTTATTGCTTTTAATTTCGAGAGCAACTAGGTATCAGAATTAGTACTCACACTTGCTTGCTTGAATTTTTGAAATAAAGCTTATGTTTAATAAATGTGTGAGGTGAAGGAAATTCGCTTTCGAAAACAAGATCGATCGATCGACAAGCACTTGCTACTAGACTACTCTAACATCCCTTGAGTTTGGCCACAAGGAAATAAAATTCCTCGTAGCCGAATCAGTTTGGCGATATAGTTTGGCCACGAGGAAACGCCGGTCAAAAATTGATTTTTCAAATAATAATGAAGTTGTATTATTAGGATTGAGCAGACTAACCGTAGCTAACTTTGTCTTCGTCTTCAAGTAAGGTGCGGAAGACGTAGGCATCTAGGCCGTTGCTAATCCTATAAACGCTTTCATTTCATGGTTTCAGATCATTCTCTCCAATGACCCATCAGTGTTAATTAATTGACAGAGATGATTTTCTTTTAATTAATACGGTTATTTAATAAGGTTTATTCATACTTTGTAACCATTCAATATGTTTTTAAACTATTTTAATATTTTGGAAATGAAGTTCAAGGCAATGTTTTTTGACAGTAATTGGCATGTCTATGACCAGCAGATCATTTAAAGAACTCAATCATACAAAAGTTTTTCGTAGTACTCAAAGGTCTATTGCGCACACTAAATATTTTCAAGGAATAGAATCTTCCTACGATTCAACGCGCAAAATCTTACTCTTTAAAATATGGGCGTAGCGAGGTAGCCTCATCCAACCCCAGCTGCTCTCGCTAGAAGGATTGTATTAACGGTTTTAAGCATTGGCTTATGTAGTAGAGGAAGCAGCTGCTTCTTCCCTCCCTTCCCTAGAAGGGTTGTATTATCGGGTTTAACAAGCCTCCCTCCCCTCACCTTAACGAAATTGTGACTACGCTCTTACTTTGAGTCTACACATTCTTGATACTACATAAAGAGTCTGGATTCCTATTTTTTTGGTTCTATTGTTTAGGTGTGGCTTCTTCTTTTTTTATATTTACTTCGTTCAACTTGTTGCCGACAAGTTTCCATTAAAAACCATTTCCTACTCGTAAAGTAAGAATTTGCTGGATCCTTTCTTCTATATACATCGTCAAAATGGTCCAGTGGATAAGGCACCCGCTTCGTTAACACGAGGTAGTGGGTGCGATTTCGGCCAAGTACCAATGTGATTTTTCAAATTACATGTACTTTCTAAGTTTTCTTGGACATTTCTGACTGACGGTGAAGGAAAACATCGTGAGGAAACCTGGACTTAAAAGTCTAAAATTGCCAATCCACCTTGAGCAAGCGTGGTGAATAATGCTCATACCTTCTCTATATGAGAAAAGGCCTTTGCCCTGCAGTGGGACAGGAAACAGGCTGGTATAATATGCATCGTCTACGCCATTGTAATATCCACTCCTTCGGCCACTTTGGAAACTAAAGTTTGGAAACCAAAAATCGGCAACCAGTTTTGTAAAAGGTTTTTCTTTATGAGACCTGGTTTCCGAACAAGAATATTTTTTCTGTTTTCGAAACTGGTTACCAATGAAGTAGAATATTTCTGCTATGGAAACTTCGATGAATAATGCCAATTGGTGTCTGTGTCACACCACCACTGCGACTTAGTCCAATAGGCCTCCCCAACGTCTACTTCTTGATCGGTCATGAGCCGTCCTCATGCATCCGTTGTTAGCCACTTGTATCAAAATGTCGGCGAGGATGATGTTGAGCATTTAAAATGATGTGAATAAATAATAATAACTGCACTTTATAATGACTGTTGAATTGTCTCAGCAAAACGTAGTCGCGTCATTCCAGATGTCCGTCCGGTTTCATTGTCAATCAGAAAACTGAAAACCAATCTATTGTTCATTACAAGCTTGTTAAACTGATGTCTAATACTGTATAACAGACATGTGAATTTGGACACGACAACGTAACGCAAATAAAGCCATGACGCGTGATACAATGTGAACAACAAATTAACATTTTAATTGTGGCCACCACGTACTGGCTTTCGGAACACACACGGTGGCGCGACAGCCCTCTGGAAAATTTTGCACAGTTTGCCGAATGACGTCCAATCGTGCATGTGACACCCTTTTAATAGGTTATTATAATTTTCGACGACCCACTATCGATTATCAGATAGGTTAAATTGGAGGCAAGTTTAGTAAATAAACTAAACTCTTTAAATTTGTATCTTAGGTTGTATGTTTTGTTTGCAATTTATAGTTTCTATGGAAAGTAATTACCATGCGATTATACCTACCTAAGTGTAACGTGGACACGATACCTAGGCCTAATGGCCACGGAATTCCGCCTCTTACACTGAGAGCATTCGAAACGAAGTAGGTATCTACTTACCATGTAACGTGAACATTAATTTACAGTATGTGAAAAAACACATCGTAAGTAAATGTAAACCATAACATAAATAAAAGTGAATGCGGTGATTACCTACACTCTTTTTCTTTGGGATCTTTCGTGAAGTTTCGTGCTACATTTCTGTTATTAGTACCTACATACCTAACTTAGGTTTCTTCATGTTGCACATAGACCTTCGCCTAACGACTAACTTCCCGCAGCGCGTTTTCACCTGCGTTATTTTACATTTTTGGTTATTGAATGGTCCCGTCGCCAATAGCGTGATGTTAAGTCCTTTCACCTTTCTCAAGAACTGGGCTAACAAATGCAAAAATAATTATTCAAACCCAACGTAGTTTCTTCAGAGTTCAAACTCTTCCGCTGTATATAGTTAGTATAGATTAGTAATGTCCCTAGAAATACCTACTTACGATTAGGTTCTTCAATCTTCATCATGTTATGACTTAGTCAAAATAAATCTTGTATAATGATATTTGCAAACTTGCACCATTTTTGCACTGACAATGATACTACATAGTAGGTCTTACTTATTTTTGTTTTCTTTCAGACTTTTGCAGCAACAACCATGTATTATATGATGGTACCGAAAGTGCAAGATAAATCCATAACTAAATTAGCCATTTCGTGTATATTATCTAAGTTCCACCACATTAATTTACTAGTGTATTTATCATTGATGGCTTTCGTAGTATTAAGCGTTATTTACATCGGCACCAAAGATTGGAAAGGCTACACGTGTCCAGAAGAAATAGTACTTGGTTCTATTAGGGTACCGTCCTCTACTTGGCGCCATAAATATTATAGCCATAGGCATACTCGAAAATATTAATTTGCACACACTACCGTGTTATGTACTCCTATAATATTTGGAAAGACTAGTGTCTTTTAGACCCAAATTTAAAGGCTTCTATGTTATGTTTAGTAGTGATTAAATAACACCTCAAAGTGCTTTGATAATAAAATACTTAAGTATGAAATGCTATACTTAATAAAAAATAAGTAAAATGAAATAATAATCTGTTTTTTATTTATCTATATTCAAAAATGATAGATTCATAAAATGTATCTAAATATCATGCATGCCTATAGATTTTATAATTACACACATACATTTTACCTAGGTAAATCAAAAGGTAAAATCTTCAATTTTTACATTTTGATTTACCATAAGTTATCATCGTTTTTGTAAGACTGACTGTATAATAAAGTTGCTGCCTTTTCTATCTGTCACCGAGAATTTCAACGATAATTAGGTTCTTATATGGTTAGGTATTAAGGTACGCACACTTGAGAGACTCATATTATTGAGAAATACAAAGTAAGAAGCCGGATAGTCGGCGCTCTTTATGTTCCGAATATTCGCCGACTACAATATTGGCCGGTCGGCTTTACCTACTAGTCGCCGACTACGGCACATCTCTATGGGTATGAGTTATTTATCAAAAAATCTATGATAAATAGTGTGGTTGAAATTTATCAATTATAATATTAGCGTCAATTTCCTTTATTTCACTTTTTACAGGATCCAAGGCTGCAAAAAATGCTAGTTTATTTCGCTGATAGGCAGCCAATCCGAATAACTTGCCATCTTGCAGCATAAGGTCTCCTGCACGGACCGGACAACGTGACAATTCTTTGCCAATTATCGTATAATTATGATTTAGTTTCGACCTTTTGTATCCAGTTCTTTCAAATCCAAAATCTTTTTGTGCCAAACTGACGTGCTGTCGCGATAGAGCTCTTCCGTGGGCAAACGGCCTACCAATAATATGAACTTGTGCATCCCAGTCTAACTCGTGCCCTATTGTTATTGGATCAGAACATTCTTCTATGTTTTCGTAACTTGATAATAAAACCAGCCTGTTGGAAACCACTCCTGGATGGTTTATTGATTCGGAGACATCCACTGAGAAACCTTTTCTGCAACGAGGGCTAAAAAAAATTATATTGATATAAAATTACTTACTTACTTACATAATAAATATTATTTATGTATTAAAATTTTAATTACATAAAGCTCAACAGCATACCTCCTAGCATACTAGCCATGATAGCGGAGAGGCTAGATTGTAGGTACATCGGCAACTGCAGCGCCATCTCCCATGGAGTGGTGAGAAATGAATACAGTGCGACTACTGCGACTATGCCATAGTGTAAATAGTGTGTAAATGTTTTGTAAAATAAGTTTTATGTAGGTATTACCTACTAACAATTATGAGTCATGGTTAATTAAATAAATCATTTAAATTTTAATTATACTCGTAATAAGTAGATAAGCATTATGGGAACATAGTAGCAAAGCAGAGGTGAATAACATTCACGTTTCGTAGCTATTTTAGGTCCCATGTAGGTACAATTCCAGACTCCCGGCTTATACTGAAATTTTCAATACAGAAAAATCCATATTTATTTTTCAAACCTGGGTATCGAATCTGAGGCTTTTGATTGACAACCGGTGTACACAGTACCACCGAGACAGTCTTAAACTGAATACTTAGGTAGGGTAGGTACATACTTCTTACCTACTTCCATTAATTTGTGTTTGTAATACTAATTATGTAATACTTTCGTTATCTAAATGCATAGCAGATGTATGATTAAAATGTTCTGCGACGGTGGGACATTTTTATGTAAGTATGTAGTCTGACGACAACTAATAACGTTTGTTTTGTTCTGTTTGCAGATAGGCAATTTGACTCATAAATATTGCTGCACAACGTAATATCGCAATACAATATAAGTCGTAATAGCCCAGTGGTGAAGGCACTTGCTTCGTAAACACGGGGTCGGGAATTCGAATCTTCAAAAATGTGATTTTTCAAATCATTTTGTACTTTGTAAGTATATCTGGACATGACTGACTGACGGTGAAGAAAAACATCGTGAGGAAACCTGGACTTCTGAGGAAGTCTGAAATCGCCAATCCGCTTTGAGCAAGCGTAGCGATCAATGCTCATACCTTATCTGTATGAGAAGAAGCACAAGTAAAGTGCCAACGAACAACGGACGAAATTCGAATGATTGGTGCATTAAACCTGGGGAGTATTTGACTTATTAATACTAACAAACACTTCACAACACCTGAACACCTTGCTCAACATTGCGTGAGCCTCGTCCAACACTCACAGGCACAGTTTCTAACTCCTTTTGCTTGACAATAAGTGGAAGCAAAATCGACGATTGGAACATACGCCTCATACAAGCATACACTACATAATTTCTTACAACTAACATATGTATTTAGTACTATATATCTTGCTTGTGATCCATAACTCAGTAAATTTATTATAATTACTACTATTTGTTCTCATAAACTTAATTAGCATACAAGTTTTTATTTCCACCCTCATATTTATAAGTCTAAAAAATACATTTAATTGTTACTTATTATACATTTACAGTAAATAAGCTATCCCTAAATATTATCTAATTCTTTTATTCCTTTTGTTTCTACTACCTTTGTTTTTTTTAATTAATTATTTCATTTCATCCTATTAGATATTCCCTTTCTTTTTCTTTTTTTAATTCTTCTACTCAGCTGTTTTCTTCACATTCCAGGTGTTCAACTACACAAATATTTAAGAACCATGGCCACACACATGATGACCCGTAGAGCCATGGCTAAGGACACTGAGAACAAACTCCGGATAGCACTTACAGAGTTGAAGAAATGTCAGGAAGACAACAGTCAACTGTTGAAGGAACGCAGTGACTGTGAGGAGGAAATGGAAAAAGTTAATGACAAGGTTACTGAGCTGAGGGGTCAATTGTCACTATTGCACGTTGAAAATATGGATTACCAGGATCAACTAAATAGACTGCAAATGGAAATTAGATCCTACAGTAGCTGTAATGAAGAGTATACAAGGTTACTGAGCCGCAACACTGAATTAGAGATCGACCTGAAAGAAGCCCACATGGAGATAACTTCACTTCAAGATCAACTACAGGTACTCAGTTGTGTTGAGACTCAGAGCTTGTACACTGAACTCCTAGGTGAAAAATGTGATACACTATATAGGCCTAATACCGTTCACAAGGCAAGATTAAGATTTAATATTAGTAGTAATAAGCAAATTAGAAAATACTCTAGAATTAAGAAATTAGTAAACAAACTTCAATTTAATGTTAAAAAGTCACATCAATTTAAAAAACTTTCATTTAATAATAAAGAGTTGGTGAATGAGTGTGGGACATTGCTATCACAGCTTGAGGACTGTCAAACCCAGTTAGCTGACAGTAGATTACTATATGAAAGACACACACAGGAGCTTCAGTTGCAATTATCTGATTTAGAAGCTCGCTTGACAAAAATATGTCTCCAACATGAGAAAGAGACATATGAGTACATTCAAAAATATGATGAGGTTGCCAAAGCTGGTAGGGAGAACATAGAAAAGGTTATTTCACTAACAAATAACAATCTATGTTCAATGTGTTTGTCATCAACGGCCTATACTCAGCCTTCATTAGGTAATGTACATTCACATAGTAATCAATGTAACGACTTGCCTACTGATCATCCCACCTCCATAAACCAAGTTCGATTTTCTAGTAGGGAACCAGCCATAAATAGTACACAAAATGTTGTAATGTTTTCTGATCAATTTGGCTCGGGCCTAGGTAGCATGATTAATATCCTCACTGATAGGCCTATTGTAAACTATTGTTCACCTGGAGTGAAATTCAGTATTTTAGTTAATAATTTAAAGAATTCTGTCCTGAACTCTAACTCAACAGTGATTATAATGTATGGTGATAGCCTATCAGTCACTAAAAAGGACATACTAGATTTAACTGAAGTCATGATAGCGCTTCACAACAGTGTAGGATGTAAGTTTATTATCTGTGCCTTACCTTATTCACATGCACTTACTGAGTTACAAAACGTGCACATAGGCAAATTAAATTTATTACTTTATAATTGTACACATAGTCATAGTGACTATATTTTGTTTTTTGACACTAATATATTTATTAGTTCCAATTTTTATTTGACAAAAGATACTATGTATCTACCATTTAGTTATAAGCGACTTATTGCTAAATTATTAGCATATAATTTACTATTTGACACAAGTACCAGTAAGGTATTGAAGAATTTGACAAATGTTTGTAATAATTTACAAATATGTTATACAAACACATCTGCTAGTTTAAACTAGTTGATGAGACAATGGATAAGCAGGCTCTAAATATAGTTCATCAAAATATACAGGGCTTATCCAGCAAAGCGTTAGAAATAGATTTATTTTTGAAAAAGTACAATGTTCAAATTTTATGTGTTACTGAACATTGGCTAAAGATGGAACAATTATTATTATTTAATAATGAATATTTTTCTGTTGGTAGTGCATTCGTAAGAAAGAAGACTATACATGGTGGCTCTCTGATATATGTATGTAGTAGTGTTAATTATAAGGAACGTAAAGATATAGCAGATCTTTCTATTGAGCGCACTATCGAGTTGTCCTGTGTTGAGCTTAAGCAATATATTGTGGTTTGTGTGTACAGGCCACCTCAGAGTGATTTTATTCTTTTTGAAACAGTTATGGAAGATGTAATGAAACGTTTAAGCTCTGTCAATAAGCATGTAATAGTGTGTGGTGACTTTAATGTCGACTTACTTGTTCAATCACAGACTAGTATTAGATTAATTAGTTTATTGAAATCATTTAATTTAAAATATTTATTTTCGGAACCTACTAGAATTACATCACATTCTGCTACATGCTTAGACAACATTTTCTGCAATTGCAAATATATAGATAAGGCTATTCTGAATGATCTAACATCGGATCATTGTGGGCAAAAAGCTGTTTTTCCTTTAGGCACAACTACTAAAGGGAGTAAGATCACGTGTAGGCCAATGACCTCTGTTCGCCTAAACCGTTTCACTGAGAGTGTTGCTGCAGCAGTCACTCACATAGATCCAAGCCACGATGATCCAAATGTGCTTTACGAGTCCTTGTTTAGCACAATACAATCAGCGTACAATGCATCATTTCCAACTAGAACTTTTACCAAAAACATCAAAATAAAGTTCTGTGATTGGGCAACATCCGGAATATACAAAAGTAGAGCTAAGTTGTATGAACTTTATGGTATGAAACAATATAATTTTGATCCAGTCTTTATTCAATATGTTAGGGATTATTCAAAAATCTTTAAAAAGTCATGTGTTGCCGCTAAGTCCTTGTATTTAAGTAATAAAATTAAACAGTCCGAGAACAAAATAAAAACAACTTGGAATGTTATTAATAGTGAGACTGGTCGTATTAAATTGAAAGATAACAATTATGAGTTAAACATTAAGGACAATATTATTTCAAATAATACAGATGTAGCCCACATTTTTAACGACTACTTTGTTAGCATACCAGTAAAGACAACCAGCTCCTTAAATTCTTGCCCAATCAAAGCTGAGCATTTACTTAGGGGGAATGTGAAAGAGTGTGACGTCACTTTTAATTTTAATTATGTTAACCCAAACGACATAATAAAAGTGTTCAAGTCACTACATTCAAAAAACACTGCTGACTTGTGGGGTTTTTCAGTTAAATTAGTTGAGAGTATAATTATAAATATAGCACCATATCTAGCTGCTATCTTTAATAAAAGTGTTGATGTAGGAGTATTTCCTGATTTAATGAAACATAGTAAAGTAGTACCTTTGTTTAAAAACGGCTCTAAGAGTGACCCTAGTAATTTTAGACCAATATCTATACTGCCAGCTATTAGTAAAATTTTTGAGAAAATTATATTGCAGCAATTAGAGAGCCATTTTAACTTTCATAAATTACTACATAATGAGCAGTATGGTTTTACGAAAGGTCGCTCAACTACAGATGCAGGCGTTACACTAATAAAACATATTTTTAACGCCTGGGAAAATAAAATGGATGCTATTGGTGTTTTTTGTGATCTCTCTAAAGCATTTGACTGCGTCGAGCACAATACGCTCTTGAGAAAACTCAGTCACTATGGGATCAGGGATGTTGCACTTAATCTAGTTTCCACCTATCTAAGTGATAGAGTGCAATACGTTGATGTAAATGGAAATAGGTCCTTAGGGTTACCTGTTGCTATGGGTGTCCCACAGGGCTCCATTCTTGGTCCTTTTCTATTTTTGGTGTATGTAAATGATTTGCCGTACTTTGTACAGGATTTCTGCGATATAGTGCTATTTGCAGACGATACGTCTCTTATTTTTAAAGTTAACCGTAAAGACCCTAATTTCGACGTTGTAAATGGTTCGCTCGCGCAAGTCCTGAACTGGTTCACGGTAAACAATCTTCTACTTAATTCCAAGAAGACAAAATGTATAAAATTTTCTATGCCAAATGTCAAAAGTGCAGGTATAAACCTGGTTTTAAATAATGAGTCAGTTTCAATCGTAGAGTCCACAGTTTTCTTGGGCTTAACTTTAGATTGCAAACTTCAGTGGGAAGCCCATATTTCGTGTCTCGCAGGTAAACTCAGCTCAGCGGCTTTTGCTATCAGGAAAGTAAGGCAACTTACTGATGTGGCAACCGCCAGACTAGTCTACTTTAGTTATTTTCACAGCGTTATGTCTTACGGCATATTGTTGTGGGGTAGGGCTGCTGACATTGAAACCGTTTTTATTATTCAAAAACGAGCTATACGTTCTATCTACAACCTAGGTTCACGAGACTCCCTGAGAGAGCGATTCAAAGAGATAGGTATATTGACAGTTGCATCTCAATATATATATGCTAATGTTGTTTATGTTAAGAGTAACATTAGTCTATATACTAGAAATTGCGATGTGCATGAGATTAACACCAGGGGTAAGCATAAACTGGTTGGCTCACACTATCGCTTACATAAAGTCCATAATTCGTTTACGGGACTTGGTGTACGTTTATTTAATAAATTACCTATCGACATATTGGATAAACCCTTAGACAAATTTAAACAAATTGTCAAAAAACATTTAATACTTAAGGGTTACTACACTGTTAATGAGTATCTGAACGATAAAAGTCATGGGATGCTCGCTTGACGAAGGAGTAAATTAATTTTACTCTTAATTTTAATGACATTATACTTTAAAGGACATATTTTTGTTAATTATTGTATGAATGACATTTTTTATGATTATTATGAATGACATGCTTTAACAAATAATTTTTTGACATTAATTTATTGATACATTTTGACATAATTTATAAAATGATTTTTTTTTTTTTGTATTAATTATAAATGACATGATGCCCGAGCCATATTTGAACAGTTAAGTACACATTTTGTATTGTTTTGTTAAAATTGTATACTCAGTATTGTTAAATTTTTTTACATTGTGATTTGTGAAATAGAGGTACATTGTGAACTCCTGTGGTAAATTAAGTTCATCTTACTTTATACTTATACCAAAAATTAACAGTTTATATAATATCTACATAGAAACATTTATCACAGTTCACATGTTGCCTTTACCTTTTGTAGCAATATGCAAATTGAGGCAACCTGTAAAGCACACATTTTACTTTTTAATTTTCTTTACAACATAGAAAGCTGTAAGTAATTAAGTATCTATAGAGTTAAGTGTATTGCCTGCGTCACTTTGCATGCTACTTGAAACTGTAACTTACAAAAATTGTAATAACCTGGCGATTAAAAAGAGTGGCCTGAGTTTCTTGCCAGTTCTTCTCATGGCTCTACTTCGTCAGCGAACTGGCTGTAGGTTAATTTGCTGACATTTTGTAAACTTTGACGTTCATAAGTGTTAATTTAATTAACCTAAATGAATAAACATATATTTCATTTCATTTCATTTCATTTCAAGGGGCCTTTTCCTGCAGTGGGATAATAATGGGCAGATATGATGATATGATAAATGTACTATCTAGACTATATACCCGCACAATGTACCTACTTAATATATCTAGACTTTAATTGAATATACCGACTTACTCTGATACACTTCCTATATACATTCGTAATTGTCCAAATCGTACGCAAACTCCATTGGCAAGGATCGAAGTAGGACTAACAACAGCTCCCAAACACAATAATTCGAATGTTGTAGCGGAATGTAGTCGTGCAACGTATCGCAATGCATCTATCCGAAGTCGATAACAACTAATATCGCTGCTTTTCATTGATAACGTCGATTCAAATCCTATATAATGAATATGAAAGTTATTAATGACTAAACCCATAGTAGCCACGAATATTGAGATTAGTAGAACAATAATAAATGTCTTGCTTTTAATTGATCGATCATCCCATGGTGTGTTTATAAAATTGTAACTAAATTCCAATTCTTCTGGCTCGTTATTATTTTCAAATATTTTATTATTTTCACTTATTTCTTCCATACCGATCTTTGATGAAATATTTATCGAATAGGTAAGTCTAGGTGGCTTAGTTAATATTATCAAAATTTCTGCCTGATCATGAAATTAAAATATTAGATACTTATTTCTAAAAACGGAGATGTAAGTAGATATATCTCTATTGTAGGTACAAGGCAATTTTACACGTTTAGGTTGTAAGTTAAATTTTAAAGGTACGAGTACAAGTTATAAGTAGGTACCTAAGTAAGTTATTTGTTCCTACTAAAATATTATTTAGATAGGTAGAAAGGTAGGTAGGTAATTAATACTCTAGTTGTTTAAATTAAGTCTGGAGCTGTCCTTACTGGGCCAGAGAACTTAAATAGGTACTTTGGGATCTATAGTTTCTATACTTATACTATACCAAATTTCATCAAAATCGGCGAAGAGGCGTGAAGGCAGACAGACAGAGTTACTTTCGCATTAATTTATTTTAATTAATTACATAGGAATATTATTATTTACATAGGATTTACCTTTTTTTTAATTAATTCGGTAAACAAACAGTGACACAATAGGTACATAGTTTTTAAGGTTTTTACTTAATAGTTTGTGGATCCAACGGCATTTACCACATAATCACTTAATCACTTTTAGAATTTACAAACATGGTTTTAATATTGAGAACTAATCTATACATATATAAAAGAAAAACAAACAATACTTAACCCATAAGTATAATGTTTACGAAATATAAAAATGGTAAAAGAATAAAACCCACAATAATATTACAGTACATTTTAACTGTTCAGTCTACATCAGTCAATGTGTGTGTTTGCTAAAGAGTAAATTACTTATTACATTTTTTTAGTATTTTCTAACAGAAGTTTTTTATAAGTATTATCATTAAATCTATAGAACTGAAATGCTTGATATAGGATTACACTAACCGGTTCATTGGCAATCATGCAAGTTTAGTGTCTCAGTATGTAAAATGTACTCTGTGGTTTAGTGACTCTTTGGTTTAGTGCATCTTCGAACATTCCTGAGTCCTTTTTGTGGTCCTTTTCCTGTGTCCTTTTCTCAATATTGTCCTTGTAGTGTGTGACGTACCATGTCACTGTCAGTGTCAGTCAACTGTCAAGTTGTGTCTGTTTGCTAAACTGCAATTGATGCAAAATTCAAATGTTTTTAAATTAAATTGTGGTCGTAGCTGAGCGGTTTACATCGTAAAATGCCGACAGTATTGTTACTTGATGTGTCGCTGTCGATGTCGCGTCCAGTACCGGCTTCAGATACCACGGACAACCTTACCCGGTTAACGATAGCTACAACTGCAATAAACACATTTTTGGATTATTTAACTGTTCATGCTAAACTAGAATATGTCGCTTTGGTCTCATTCTCTTCTGTGTATGAAGGTACAGTATATATTTTATGCTACAATCCTTTCCAAATATGTATTCTTCTATATTAAGGAGAGACAAAAGCAACTTCGAAACGTACATACTTTTGATTGGTCGCAGCCTAAAGAAGCAATTTTTTAACATAGATAGGTACGCTAACAATATACATACACAATGCTATTTTTATTTATTTAATGATTTTCTCATTGCAGTTACTGTTCCATTCACCCGTGACTTTGAAACTATACGCAGCAAGCTGTTGACACTTGAAGAAGGAGATAAAACATGCATAGATACAGCCCTCCTTGGAGTGAACCAACTTGTACTTAATGAATGGGGGTGTCAAACTCCTGTCCAGATAATATTGGTAATTATTTATTAGAGTAACATTAACATTAATCTGCAAAATAGTCACAGTTTGTCAGCCCATGGTTTGTGTTGGCCAATTACCTCTCGGCCACCAATTAGGGTTGCAATGTTAGACCATCTATGAGAATTGGCAGTCTGGTTGCCATAATATGTAATTTTATATTAGAAGGTACATAAATCAAAATTTGTACAGTAGTAGATCCACGCTGATTTCAGCATGAATGGGCCGGATCGTCCGGGGTACTACCCTCTCATAGAAGATCGACTTAAGAGTAGTAGTATCTGTACTACTGCGTTTCGTTCGGTGAGTGAGAGCGCCGGAGGCCCGATTTCTCCCCTTTCCTCTTTCCTCACCTCCCTCATTCCCTTCCCCTAACCCCATTCCCAGCCGCCATAGTGGAGACCACCATACCAGCAGTTTAAGACGATGGCTTTTGGTATAGTGGCCGCCACTTCTGGATTCCACTGACTGCTTACCATCAGGCGGGGTGGAGTCACTTTGGTAGGCTATAATATAATGTAAAAAAAAAAAAAAAACTTTAAGCTGGTGCAAGTGTCTTTGTACCAAATATTGTAATAGAAAACACTTATTATGTTATAGATAACAGATGGCAGCAGTGGAGTGGGATCAATAGGCAGAAACCGTATTGTTCAAGCATTGCCATTGCCTCCCTCCTACCCAGCTAAGATACATGTGTTGCCTATAGCCTCTCCGCATGACACCTGTTTGCAGCATGGTAAGTAATTATTAGCTGGCTTCATTTAACATTACTTGTTGGTGGGCTCATTGTCTGCAAGTAGAACACTTGTCTTAGTCATTATTATTATTATTTCTCACTTAGTCTTTTAAGCATCTGGTTCTATTTAATATATACAAAGTAGGTATATATTTTTATATAGGGTTGCATTAGCATTGGCTTATAACTTGCTTTAGCTGTTCATGTGCTAATTGTACAGCATGCTCTCTGCAAGTACAAGTATGTTTATATACTAATTTTGTACTGCACTAGAGACACAGTACTGGCACATCTTAGTCTCATGTCACATGAATACCTATAAATCCCCAACATAAGCCCTAATAATGGACCTCTTTATTTTGCTGAGGAGTAAAGGCTCTTATTTAAGAAGGTATTTAGTTAAATCAAAATATACAAATAATCAAGCATCCATTAGATAAAGCTAATCAGTTACACCACTATTACTACTAATAGTTCTGTGACTCCTTCTGCAGTTTTTTATTAAGTACAAACAAATTCGCCAACTACTTTTAAATCAACTTTGTGCTTTAATCATAAAATGTTTCACTTACAGCTATGCCACTGTATCAAAAAATAGTGGACCTAGCTAATAATACTACAAGTAACTCAAACGGCAATATGTATCGTGGCTCAATATATTGCTGTGATCAACTGAATGTGCCCAGTGTAAGTAGGAAGCAACTATACTAATACTGAATATAAGATTCTGCTGTTCTCTGCACATTTCTACTTAGCAATGTAAACCTTGTACAAACTCAAAATTAAAATTGCTATATTTAAGAGGACTCCAAAATATTGTATTGGTTATATATGTATGGTTAATATATTAACAAAACATTAAGTATAGCATTGTAACATGAACTTTATCTTGTGCTGTATAAAGCACCATTTACAAAGAAAAATATTGATGAAATAACTACTTGCTCACTCAAAATTATTGCTTTTATCTTTCATTTTAGGTGATCACAGCAATGACACGTCTTTGCGAACAGCATTACCAAGAGTTTTGGTGTACTCTCAAGTGTGGGCAGTTAGAGGCTCGAGTACAATTATTCCCTGCACCTCAAACAGTGTCGCATGAAGGCTTGACCGCCACATACACACTGGCTAATCAACTACACGTTATTGGCTTCTTGCAACAACAAGAACTTGGTAATTGTACAATTCAAATTATTTTTGTCATGTTGTGTCTCCTGTGGTGGTTTTTCTAATATAATGTCTTTGGATTAAGTCGTTTGGATTGACGAACCTGAAGCTAATAGAAGCATTTTTATCCACCTTAGACTGCATTTTGCGCCCTATAAAGTGATAAACATGAAATTTTACATATTTCCACTTAGCTATTTGTTCCATTTGGTTAAATGCTTCACATAGTAGTTAAAACCTGGTCCCTCCACCTCACAGCCACTACAAATCACAATATTTGTGAACCTTTTCTGTAGGGTTATATTTGTTCATGGCATAGGTTTGTATTTACCATAAACAACATTTTTACTTCAAAGTAGAAGCAAAACTGCCTCCGCATTAGCATTTTCAGGCTCTGTCAGCATTGAAATCTTATAAGGACTAGATACACAATCAGTAGCTAAGGTTGAATTTACTATAATATTTATTTAATTTAGGTAGGATCATCTAAACACAATAAGGTATTACACCCATATTTAAAAAGTCTCAATTAGATTCTTTATTGCCATTCTAATGAACAACTAAAATTTTCACAAATTTTTTATTCAATCATTATGTGCCATAAAAATGCATTTTCAATTATCACATTAATTGACGAAAACGCTGAACGCGACTATTGACAGTTGACACTTCTAAATTTACATAGCCATATGACGTATTAACATGACGATTATAATATACATAATAAATGGTGTTATGACTCAGATTAAATGGCTGGCCCGTGTGTCATGCTCGTGAACGGGTGCTACTTGGGATGACTGGTCAATCTTGGCATGGCATACTTTTAATATTCAATCCAGTATTACCTTGTCGTGCAATGTGACCAGGAGGTGCATTTACCAGTTTAATTAAAATACGTAGTCAAATTACCATACTAGATGAAACTAAATAATTGAAATCCTCTCTTTTCTTTCTTTAATCTTAGTATTATATTAATTGGTTAATTTTTAATAATTACTTTGTATGGTTCTTTGGTTGCGTTGAGTGTTTAAATTGTAACTCATTCAAATAACTGTAATTATCTGGCGATTGAAAAGAGTGGCGTGAGTTTCTTTCCAGTTCTTCTCACAGCTCTACCTCGTCAGCGAACTGGCTGTAGGTCAATTGGCTGACAAAATGTAATGTTGACTTTTCATAAGCATCATACTTTATGATCAAAATGAAATAAATGCTTTGACTTTGACTTTGACTTTAAAAAAGCTTAAACATTTGAATTGAATTTTTAAATTTAGCTTGCTATTTTATGAACTAAAAGTAACGTTTTCCGACTGCTTTTTGCCTAAGCTATCTCAATAATATATTTTTAGATATTTTCTCATATAGAGTAAAATATTTTATTGACGACAGTTTAAAGTAAACCATTGTATGGGATTGTGTATCTAGTTCTTTTATGATATCAATTTCTGTCATGGACCAAGTTTGTAAATTTGGATGGCATTAGGATCATGCTATTTTCAACAGGTACACCAATAGCATTAAGTAAGCATCTAGTTATACCGCAAGCTCAACCAGGCAATAATACGTCAAGAGAAAACTATGGGTCAAAGACACCCACTAAGGTAATAGAGTAATCATAATAATTTTTCCTCAATGTTTACTTAATCAAAAATGCAGATATTCTTATATGTATTATGAACTATTTAACAGGAAGGCTCTTCCAGTAACGATGGGTCTACCACAGATGAGGATATGTCGGATCCAAGTAAAGTGCCAAATTTTTGTGTACTTCTTCATGGCGCTTTGAAGGTATGTCTTAATCTATTCACTGTTGGTTATTTCTAGTTAAATTAGTTCGACAGCTAAGAACGATCACTTTTTGAGGAACATTACGTATCCAAAGCACGCACGCATCTCAGCTAAGTACTAAACTCGTCTACCAGTTTGCTTTACTTACAATAAAAAAAATTACAACAGTTGCTATTGCTATAATTTTCTTTGTTTTTGAAAAGCAAGCTTCTTCTCTAGGTAACGCCCTTTATCTTGAATTTTAATCATAAAACGGTTTCAAAGAGTGGTGGATACCATACATCCTAAAAGCCATTTCAATCTACTGGCACGAGATGACATTGTTTTAATTAAACTCTTTTGCTAGAAGGTTGATTCTAAAATCCCTCTGTATCCTTTCCATCTGTCTAACTACATAATACATATATTGCTTTACGCCTTTTATCTCCGAAGGGTAAGCAAAGGTGTTTAACCACCCACATTTCGCCATTTTTATTTTAAGTCCCATGTTACAGGGGTGAGCCAGTTGCCATTTATCGCGCACAATTTCAGACTTCGGTCTAATACTAAGAAATCTAACTATTCATGCCTTATTATAACTATCAGGAGTAATATGGTTCAATTATATTAAGACTAACATAAGAGTAAGAAGTAAAACTGGTATATGAGTAAATAAATAATAATAATATCTAACTAGTCATCCCTAATTCTTCATTTAGGTGGAAGGCATGACAGCAGTAGTACTACTGGGGTCAGACTGGTGGGGCACACTCTCGGCGTGGTGTGAAGCCTCAAGGGCAAGACGTTCTTGTTTACTGCTCAGTGTGTTAAGACCCGGTACTTCTGCGGCGCCCTGGCTAGGTCCGCTAGACCAGCTGGGACCAGCAGACGAGGGGCATACACCTGGTAATCTATCACATATATTTAAAACAATGTAATAACATTATAAACTCTCTCGACTTTTGACAACGTGATATTTGCAATCTTAAAAGCTATGATTCCAATGATTTAGATCGACCTGTTGGTTTTTGACGCATCTACATCAAAAATCAAAAATTTCGATCAAAAACATTTAGATACTAGTACATTTAGAGTCTACCTTCTTAAATTTCTTTATCCAACAACAGACGCGTGTGGCACTAGCGACTGTGGCTCTAGTACCGCGACTCTTTCAACGATCATCAACAGCAATTACCCAGTCACCGTCGGCTGCACCCCTAGCTCGCCTACAAAAAATAACACTCTTAAATCTATATCTATCTATACTAATACATATAGCGGAAGAGTTTGTATGTTTAAACGCGCTAATCTCTGGAACCACCAGTCTGATTTGAATGATTCTTTTTGCGTTTGAGAAAAGTAATAGGCTATGTAACATGAGTGACACTATTGCTGACGCGAGCAGAGCAGTAACCAAAGATGTAACTTAAACCATGTGAAACAGAGCTACGCACAGCTAGTAGTAACAATAATATTAACATTCATAGATTTATTTGATTGTCAGCGGAAACATTCCCGGTCCGTTCGTGGCGGTCGTACAGCGGCGGCGGGTCGGCGTGTGCGTGGGCGCGCCCGCACGCTCTGCTTGCCGACGTGCAGAAAGTACTCCGACACGCTAGGAAGCTGCCCGATAAAACGCAACACCTCTACAAGGTATATCAGAAAAATTACCTACTGTAATGAACCATAATAAAAATATACTATAACAATTCCAAGGATCAAAGTGCTCTGGCCTATTAAGAACATTCACAAAATAAAGATTAAAAGGTATTAATCAATGTAATTTTTGTTCTAGGAGCTGAATCGCCTACGCCGAGCTGCCATATCTCTGGGTTTCTCAGAACTATTGAACGCTGTAGGCAGCGCGCTGGAGCGTGAGTGTGCCGCACTCCCTCAGACGGCGCCCTCTGAATGCGCTTTACAACTCGCGCACGCTGCCCGAGCGCTCCAAGATCCTAGGACTGCCTTAGATATCAAACACACTCTCCAACCTCTCGGCTCTAACTTCAATGTCACTCCACTGACCCATTGACGAAAGAGATTATTAATTCCGTCACTCGATCGTTCTGAATAGTACAGATGATGGATAATGTAAGGTAAGGTCAAGGTGGCTGAGGCCGGCGTAGTTTCTTGCAAGCTTGATTTGGTAAACACCATATGGATTTTTAACTTAATTGTATGTTTTAAATATTAATGATTACTAAGGATTCCTTATTTATCAGTTACTTTTACAAACATCGATGTTACTGTTGTCAACATAACGTTAACGTTACGTAAGTTCTTCAAAACTAGCTGTATGTCATTCTGAACTCATATTATTATTTACTTGATTCGAGCTAGGTTCGTGAATTAAGTTCATATTTTTTACAATAAAATCAAGAACTATTGAAAGTAGTGTTTTTGGATCTGTTTGTGAAATTTTACTCTATAACTGGTGGTAAGTCTCGTTGGGTCCATCAGTATAGGAAAGGTTGAATTTTTTTGTCCGTCTGGCAAAGCTGGTTTACTACTGAACCGCTTTCATTTTCTTTAACTTTAAGGTGTCAAACTGATTATCATTTATTTCTCCTCAATTAGACAGATAAGTACCAGCTTTTCGAAATTCATGTCGTATGACATCAGGATCTATCTGAGCCCATACTGTACCAATCAGATGTGAAAATTCAAATTTAAAGTTTACAACATCTGCCTTGGAGCAAGATCGGCATGTGACGGCTTTTTCCTAAAATATTAAACGGTCTTCCCCCAATATTGAATTTTTAGGTAAGGTTTTTATCACAACTAATATTTCTGTAAATATAGATTTCAAATTGATCAGAATAGAATAAAACATTAGCATGGAATACAAGCTCGACACATATCACTTCTTTATGTAAAAATCGTTGCTATTCAAATTTCACGTTAGCTAAAACTTGGATACAACTCACTCTTGTTCAACTTGTCAAACTAATAAAATTACGAGACCGTTTTTTTGCTTTTAAACTGAACATGGCGTCCTAGCGCCATCTATAATTTAAAGGTAGGACGAAATATTGACTGTTTTACCAACTGCGCTGACATTGTCGTAGCTTTATAGAAACAGCCTAGAGAGACGATGTTTAGTGTTACCCCGTAGACGAACTTCTCCACCTTGACCTTACTTGCATTGTTCATATAGTTACTATCCATTTTGTAATACGAGAACGGCAATTAATACACATCCATTTATTAAATATGAAGCACGTGTTATTAAGAATTAATGTAAATAAAGTATTTCAACATTTCATGTTATTTTTATTAACCGTATCCTAACTTTGGTGTACCTATTAAAAATTTAAATAAATTTCCTATGCGTAACCAAGGAACAGAATTATGTTTAAAAGATCCTTGTGCGTAACAAGCTCCATGTCGCGGAAAAGTGTATAAAACTTACAAATAACGGATATAAAAACAACCAGACTTTCAAGAATCAAGCTGACGATGAGAAAAAATCATCAGAGCACGTCATGATAAAAATTGGAAACCACGAAAAATATGACACTAAATTGCGACTTTACCACTCATATGGTGTAAAACGCTCATAAGCTGCTAGATCAAAGCAATCGGCAAGAGAAGGGTTGTATGGAGATGATTTTATTGATTGTTACAAAAACGGTAGGTACTTTTGACACTTTGTAGTCAAATAAAAAATATAAGCTAGCTTATTTTAGTTTATAAAATAAAGATAAGTAATAGCCACAATCCGTTTAATTATTATTTATTAACCTCGATCATAATTAAGAACATTTAACATCGTTACAATCATCCATGCCATGAATGTAATTTCTATAGATTTAAAGCAGTAGCACGGTAAATCTGTCTACAAATATCTCCAACATTAAGATAATCAAGATTGATCAAGTTTACCTATGTAGGTACTCAATGTAATGTAATCCGACAAGCGAAAATCTGCTAATAATTAGTTGTTTGCAACGATTATGTAAGCCTATGTACATACTAAATTACTAATGTACATATTCATAATAATGTAGCAACGAGAGCAATGTTTAAAATTTAAACACTGCACTTGTTGTTACACCAGTAAAACAAATTTTTTTGGCAAAAGTTGAGCTTTTATAACAATAACTTTACTGACATTATCAAAAATAAAAGTTAAAGGCAATACTTGGCTCTAATTTCAAATTTTTAAATTGGCGGTATTGACTTAAGCAGTTTCATAGATTATACACTAATGCAGTTTGTACGGATTCGCGTGTATTTATTGCGGGTGCTTAGGAAAATTTTCGCCGCCGGTTGGCGCCACTCAGGTAAAAGGTCTACAAAAGTTCAAAATCAAAATTCATGCGCAGTTTAAAATGAATAAAATCGTTCACGGTTTATTGGTTGATTGAAAGCGCTTTGAAAGGTGCCTGGACCTGACGCTGTGTGCTGTGATACTGTCACCTCGTGGGTGCCATTTTAGAAAACCCTCATTGAAAAAAAAACCTAGCACTTGAGCGCTTATAAATGGTAACCTAGTGATTTACGCGATAAATTAAATAAACAGGTAAGCAGTACAGTGTGAACTTTTGTAATCGAAATATTTTTATTGAATTTTTTTCACAAAATGGGGTGATTTGTAACGACCATCTAGGATCTAGGTACCTACTGGGTCGATTAACAACAACTAATGAGCTATGGGATAAATGTCAACAACCTGTACGGTAGTTTCAATAGTTCGTAATGAACTGATGACAAATAATTGTAGGTATATTACAAATAACGCTGGATGTAGCGCTTGTGATGATGTCAGTTTTTTGACTAAGATTAGTAGAGATGGGTTGTACTAGGTAAATCCGGTACTTGCGCCACGATGGGTTTCCGCCTTGTCGTAACGTGAGGACTTAGTAACCGTGGAACCTTACTAAGCCGAGAGGAGATTGGACAAAGGTCCAAGAGACGGACCTGACGTGCATTCTTGCTGCCGGGCATCTTTGTCAGGGGCGACGGATTTGTTCTGCTGCAGTCAACCGTTTGGCCCGACCCGTAATTCTGAACGAACAGGGATGGGGGTCTTCGGATCACGTGGCATTGAACCACTTTAAAATATTACGAGGAGGGAAAAGTCTGGCTTGCTGCTAGAACGTTCAACTCGTAAACCTGACTCATGTTGCAAACGAGGGCCGCCACTTCTCGGGGGAGGGCCGCGAGGAAGTAAACCTCTAAATAAAATTACCCGTGGAGGGCGCCCAGCGTGCTTTTACTGCTGGGTAGGTACTAGACTGTGGTTTACTGATGCAT
This sequence comes from Parascotia fuliginaria, assembly GCA_963082885.1. NCBI lineage: Eukaryota > Metazoa > Arthropoda > Insecta > Lepidoptera > Erebidae > Parascotia > Parascotia fuliginaria. The sequence continues at coordinate 12,189,596 of OY720173.1, read as the reverse complement.
TATTGTTGGGGGCGTCCGGATCGGCGTAGAGTCGACGCTGACATATCTCGGCGTCGTCCTCGACAGCTGGTGGAATTCGGTAAAACATTTCTGAAGGCTGGCCGTCAGAAAGGCCGCCGTCGTTGCCTTGGCGAGGCTGCTCCCCATCCTCGGGGGACCCAACTCGATCTGCCAGAGATTATATGGAGGGATCAAGCGGTCCATGGCCTTGTACGGAGCGCCCGCATGGGCTGCCAACCTGGCGGCCCGGATCGTTGCCTTATTTCGGAGCCCGCAACGGGCCTAGCCCGTGCGCATGGTACGCGGATCTCGTTCAAGGCTGTGACCCTATTGGCCGGATTCTGCCCTGGGACCTTGAAATCGAAGTCCTCGTTATTTCAATAGAGCCATGAGGCGGTGAAGTGGGATCTGCGACCTCTGCCTCTGGAGATCGAAGTGCAGCGGTCCCAGCTCCACATGGTCCAGGTGGCGGAGTGGGAGGCATGACATGGTCACGATGGTGGCGGTAAGTCCCGTGCTCGAACAGTGGCTGAAAAGTTCCAGCTGACACAGGTACTCACGGGTCGCGGGTGCTTCGGCACGTACCTGTGTCTGATAGGGCGGGAGCAGACGTTCGACTGCTATCATTGCGGAGCCTGCTTGCGCGACCTCGTGGAGTGTTCAACGTGGGCGCTCCTGACGGCCCCACTCTCGCTGACATCTGTGGTTCTGTACATGATCTGCAGAGAAAGGGCTTGAGAAGGAGTCGACTCCTTCTGCAAGGAGGTGATGCTTGCCAAGGAGGTGGCCGAGAGGGAGAGAGAGCTAACCACCATGCTCCCCGCTCGTCGCGCACGCACTGGACGTTGACGTGAGGCGCTCCGTGATCTTCAGCCACCCTGAGAGATAGCCTGCGGGTAGCAATTGGGCGATCGCATCCCGAATAGCACAGACTCAAGATGACGGTGCACGTGTTCCGCGTGTGCCTCTCGATGAAGGAAGGGAGGCTAACGTGAGCGGACCATGGCTCGTAGGGGTTGCGGACAGTGCCGTAAATAGGGCGGTGCCACCGGTGCCCAGGCACAGGGCGTAGACTCTGGGGGGCGCAAGAATGGCCAGACCAGGCAGGACTATTATTTTTTCGGTTTGCTCCTGATAAGTGCCCGCTGCGCCCTAGTGCTCGATTCCAACACATACGAACCTACATGCCAGTATCATCAAAAACGTCTATTAAATTAGACAAAACATCGCGCTCATTTTTTTGGCAGCGCACGAGCGTATTTGTGTTTAGTGTTTATCGGAGTTAAGCCGCCGCCGCGCCGGCCGGCTACACGGTCGGTCGGAGACTAAGCTGCGGGCGGGTACGGGCGGGCGCTATAAAGATTTTTTTTAAAATGCCAGTGGCTATCTTCCTGCGAAAGATCATTTAGTAAGCTAAAATTAATGAAAACTTACTTGCGCTCGACGATTGGCCAAGAAAGGTTGACGGGCTTAGCGATTTTGTCGATTGAACGCGACATAGGAAGGTGTCTGTCGTATGAAAAGGTTATCAACGATTTCGCAATGAAGAAAGCGCGAAAAGTAAATCTTTAAAAAAGTTTATGGCTTGCTTTAATAAATCTTTACTATCTGAACTCATTCATTTGTGGTCTCATTTATTTGTGTATTGTGTAGTTGTGAATAATCTTGCAAATATTTTCGAATAAACGTTTCTTCACCAATTCATACTTAAACGCAATTTATATTATGCTACCTTCCTTATTCAAAACTCTACCATACCAAGTACTTAAAATTAAATTAATTTACAGTTTACTGAAACTTTGCAGGGTGTTATTTTATTATAGAAGTATGAAAACCATAGTGGCCCAAAAATTAAATCTTAAGCATCAGGGTGGGCAACGCATTTGCACTAGTGAACTTGCGATTGAGTTTTAGTGAGTGAGACACAGTGGCTGGTATAATAGGCGAAGGGTCCACTTAACATCAGATGGCTGGTCTGCTTGTTTGCCTACATCAGTTCTTTAAAAAAAAAGATTTTTCTTTCAAAATATTATATAATTGGTCCACCACCAAGTTCCTTGTGCTTTATTTTAGCACCCTGAATGAAATAAAGTAGGCCTGTATATAGCATTGCTCTAGGGTACCTATAATATCTAAAAAAACAAGGGCGCAATTATAGAAGCTCGCACAGGGCGCAAAAAAGGCTATTTACGGCACTGGTTGCGGATGAATGCTTAAACGTCTCCCGTGACCCCGACACGAGGAACACCATGGGTATCAGTATGCTGGCTACGTTTTCAGTGCGGTCAGAGAGTCCGACATAGCCTTGCGCGAGCGGTTGCGGATGGGTAATACAAATTCCACGAAAAAATAATGTAAAGCCGGTACTAGGTGCGCCTATTCCTAGTCCATCCGAATACTAGATACTAAAACCTGCTCCACTATTACTAAGCTATTTAGTTCCATTACTTGGTGAATAGGTATAATCTAAATAATTAACAATATTAAAGGTGTCAGGTCATTGTGAAGTATGTAGTCCTTATCATTTGCGATCGTGAAACGCCGAGAAAACCTAGGTTTGTATGCTGGACGATACTGGACACACGTAGTCGAGTATCTACTCTTCTTATTACTGACTGGCCTGTTGGCCTAGTGGTTAGTGACCCTGACTGCTAAGCCGGAGGTTGTGGGTTCGATTCCCACCCAGGACAAATCTTTGTGTGATGAGCATGGTTGTTTGTTCTGTGTCTGGGTGTAATTTATCTATAATATGTATGTATTTACAAAAAAAAATGTATATAAGTAGTTTATCAGTTGTTTAGTACCCATAACACAAGCAAATATAATTGCTTAATTTGGGGCTAGATGGCGCTGTGTGAATGTGGTAGAATATTACATATTACATATTATTACATATTACATATATATTACTCAATCTTACCATTTCAGAAATGCATTATGATAGGTTTAAGTTAACTTGTGACCTTTGTCTATGTACCTATCTACTTAAAATATTTGCATATCTTTAAACGTCGAAATGTGTCATCGCTCGATTATTCCTGATAAAACATATTTTGTACCACGTTTTCAGCAAATAAATTATTATTTTTATTAATAAGAAAGAGCAATGGCGATGTCTGTGGACGCCTCGCATCACGGATCGTAGTGCGAGCGTGCGTGTTCTTGTATTGTTTGTAAGTATCTCTCTTTGTATAGAAATCACGCGTGGTGCAACACACTGAAAACGCATTTAAGCGCTGTGTTACTGATCACACGCTTACATGCGGAGAAACACGTACTCACGCGCGTTGGTTCGGGGCCAGACGGTATAGACACCGAGTTCTGCAGTAACGTGCGTGATTGATGATGCAGACCAGTACCGCATCTGCACGCGTGGCACCGTCGCTGCGTCGCCACGCTCCCGCAGCGTAGTGCGGGGCAGTGTGTGGATCACCAAAATACCAGTATCGGACCTCTGTTTTTTTCTGACTTTCTTAGTATAGCATCATAAAACAGATACCCCAAGGTAAAAATAAAACACAGCTGTAAGATTCATGTCACAAATGTATGATTATATTTCCAATAATATTGAAACACATTATTACTGCCCCTTAAAATTACAGTTTTGTTTAAGAATGTCCTGATTATTTGTGCATAAGCAGAAATATTTTTTGTTGTTATGAATTGGTACTTTTAGAAATTTTTCCCCATCAATTTTATCAATAAATTTCTGTAGTCATCTAGAACATTTATTTATTTATTTATTATTTATTTATTGAAAAAGTACCTATTTAGAATATCATTACAGATAAAAAATCCAATACGATATCATAAAAAAAACCTAAAATTTAAAACAATATAACTAATTACTAATAAATATACCTATATAACCAATACTATACATTTTTGTGCAACATCTTTGAATTTTGACAGGGTACCTACATTGAAAATATCAATTTCTATAGAAATAATATTAATAAGTCGTATGGCGCGTGACAATGGAGCAAATTTGAGTAGATTCGTCCTCACCGCTGGAACGTTAAACGTGTAACAACATAATATATAAAATAATTCTCTCTTAATTTGCTTCATGGATCTTCCGGTCTGATCTTTCGGAAACCTGCAAAAGAACACAATGTATGAAACACTATGAAAGGTAGTTACCACAAAATCGTTAACTACAAAATATAGTAATATTTTTGTCGTCGATAAAATATGCAGCACAAGTCACAACACTATTGAACATGACTACACAAATTGGTAAAAATGTAAAATACTTAAAAATTACTGAATCGAATGGCAAATAGTCGATTATATTATGATTGCAGTATAGTAAAGTATAAATCACTTAGGTATTTTGCACTTATGTATAGGTTTTTAGTATATATTATTGGTTTGTTATCTACTCACCGATGGAAGTTGACGATTTAAACTTGATTTTCTTTGCGAAAAGAATGTAATTTACAACCTACAATAACGCAGGACATTGCATATCCAATGGGTTTAATTTTACTTCACAATAGCATTATGTAATTATTAAATAACATATATTATTTCACAAAACAGATAAACAACAATGAAAATTACGAGCGGCGGTATAATCCGACAAAATTGTCTAAAGGCCTTGACAAGTTGGAACATTTGACATTAGTTCGCTTTTTAATTCGGCATCCAAAGGTAACCAAAGGTAACCAAATTGACGTTTCTACAGTGTACACCAGCCGTCCTTAGCAAAATTATTTATCTCTTTCTTTTCAATGTATCCGGCTTATTTGGAAAAATAGGACAACTATATGAGGGTGATTAACACTCCTTCTATGCATTAGTACTTGTTCTGTGTGTACCATTCACAAAGTACATTTTACTTAAACATTCTTGATTCTAGTCTAGTCCAGTCCACAGAGTACATTTTACATACTGAGTGAGAGTGTAGTCTGTGCCGTCCAGTCTAGTCTGTGCCCTGAGCCCTCACTGTCACTGCCTTCCTAGCACCAATTTAAATATTGGTAGTACAACGATGAAATATTTAATAATTAATTAAAAATAATTTCTAATTAATATATTGGTGGTAACGCCATAATAATAGATATAATGAGATAATAGGAACATTTCAGAAATACCTATTAATACTTAATTATCAAGTTCATTGTAATAGTGCAGAAAATGTGCAGTAAAGTTGTTGTAATTGTATGTCTTTCTTCTTTACCGTTTCTATTTACATTACACGGTGATTTTGTATTTGATGATTCGGAAGCAATTGTCAAAAACAAAGATGTCTCTTCGGAATCTTGGACTGATCCATTTTATAATGATTTTTGGGGCGCCAACATAAAATCAAATCTTAGCCACAAATCTTATCGACCTCTCACAGTGTTATCTTTCAGGTCTGTACTCTTACACAATTTTTTTTTTTAAATATATTTGAATCTAAGATATATCTAAAACTACACAAGATCTATTGTTTAGGGGTGAGAGTTGCATTCTATTAATAGATTGAGGTTTTTATAATTTAATAAATTAATAATAATTCAAATAAAAATCAAATCATTTATTCATAATCGTACTTAGATACGAATTAAAATAAGACGTGTGTAAGGGCTTTTGTATTGGGACAATAAAAATGTAATGATGACATGACAAATGTTATGTAAAACATGAACAAATGCGTTGTTTGATTCTATCATGTAATAAATAGCATTAATCCAAATAATCAACAGAGTTGATATATTTGAACTGGGCACTCATTATCTCCCGTATAATATGGGAGAACGGTATTCGGATAACTGTTATTGGACTTCTCAAATGTTGTGCATGAATGATTGTGTGTGATTTTTGTATATTTAAGCAAAATGCTCACAATCACATTGTTATATTATGACTTACTTTATATTGTAATATATTGTGCATAAAGAATATGCACAAAATTATTTATAGCTATAATTATTAGTTTAATATTTTATAGTTGGATGAAAGATGATTAATTTAAAAAAAATAATATAATGTAATCAAATTATTACAATATTCAGCACAATAAATAAGTTGATACAACATAAATGATTACGAATATTATTGTTTTCCTAACCTGGAAAATGGAAATCCATTTTCTAGGTCAGCAAAACAATAATATTATTTATTTACCAAATTCAGATAAAATAAATAATCATACTGTTTCAGAATAAATTATTTACTAAATGACAAAGATTTATCAGCAGTGCAGTTTAAAATCACAAACCTGATCTGCCATGTTATTTGCTGTCTATTAATATGGAAAGTGTTTGAACAAATTGTTTATGATAAGACACATCCCTTCCAAGATGTTGAAAGTAAAAAGAATGTTAAATGGTGGAAGGATGTACCGTATCTGTCCACATTGTTGTTTGCGGTACACCCAGTCCATGTAGAGGCAGTATGTGGTATAGTTGGCAGAGCTGATCTCCTTGCATCCATGGCATTTTCTCTGGCATTCCTGTGCTATATCAAAGCAACAAATAGTCTACGATGTGGATTCATATATTTATTATTGACTGTGATTTTTTCTGCGATATCTATGCTGTGTAAGGAGAATGGAATTACTGTGTTGGTTAGTATCCATCTGGTTAAACATATTACAATTAAGATAGAGCATGAATAGACTCTACCAGCTGGATTGACAACCTGATGAAGGTGATTGGTATCAAACAGATGAGAACTTCTGTGATTCTTAAAAAATATTCATGGGATTATTACCTGTAAAAAATGCAAAACTGAACTTAGTTATAAGTTATTTTAGTTATTAGCAATTTTTGTGGTTAAAATTTGTGTGACTAATTAAATAATTTTTTTAACTAAATTTACTTACCTACATAAGTAAATTTATCTGATTTATTTTCAGGGCTTCTGTTTTGTTCATGAAATAATTACGAAAGTGAAATTTAATAAAACCGATTGTATATGCTGCAAAAAAGTAATGTATTATGGTCGACATGGAGTATACTTTAGTACTGATTCATTATTTAGAATGAGTTTCTTAATATTAGTGTCAGCAGGACTGTTGTATGGAAGATGGACTGTGATGGGAGGAGCAAAACCAGAGTTTAAGCCAATAGATAATCCAACTGCTTTTTCTGAATCTCTTTTTACTAGGGTATGTTTTATTTCCAATTTATTTATTTGTTTATATTTCTGAAAATGGTTCTCCTTGTTTGCTAAAGTTTGCTTGCAACTATTTTTTTACACCAGTATTTTTGTCTTACTGGTTGCATTATATTTTTTTTTACAGATAGCAACATATAATTACATATATTCACTAAATGCCCTCTTATTTATGTGGCCAAAGTGGCTGTGTTATGATTGGTCAATGGGATGCATACCGTTGATAGAAAAACTAGATGATAGAAGAATAATGCTCATTGTTCACGCGTATTCATATATAGTTTTATTACTAAAAAGACGGGCATCGGACAGGTAACTCTACTTTTTTTGGTTTATTATATAATTATCAACACTGGCCACGTATTGTTGTCACTTTATCTATACTGATTCTGACTAATTAAGTTTTTGATTACATTCACACAAATGTGATTATTGGAAGAATCTTAGAGCATTAATATACAGATTTTTTTAAACAACACTTCACAGTTCATTTACAGCTTGCTCTGATGAAATATCTTTTTGCGATAAGCCTGCCAATAATATAACTGATACTTAGTTCATTAATTTACAAATCACATTTAACAAAGATTTTGATACATAACATCATACCTTTTTTTCACTAAAGGGGTAGGCAGAAGTGTACAACAGCCACATTTCAGTAGCTATGTTAGGTTTCAAGTAACAAACAAAAGGCGAGTCTGTTGCCATTATATCATGATTTTATTTTTCAGAGTGATGATACTAGCATTCTGGTTGGCAGTAATACCATTTTTGCCAGCAGCTAATATCTTTTATCCAGTGGGTTTTGTAATAGCCGAGAGAGTACTATACACATCATCAGCTGGCTATTGTTTATTGTTGGTCACGGGCTTCAACAAGCTACTCTATAAAAGATCCCTTATAGCTTGTAGGGTAAGAAGTTGAAATTTTATTGTTTTAGGAATTAATTTGTTTCAATAATCCATATTTATATATATTTAATAATACTTAGTTATAAAAATCTTAATATAACATGTAGGCAGCTAGGCCCACTTCCAATGTAATTGGTTGTTTATTCCACATTCCATATTTCACCGCAGTATAAGAAATAGTACTTTATATGTACAGAAGGATAACTATGAAAGCAAATATGCGAATTTAAGCCTGCTTACAATGCCGCTAGCGTAGATAATAGCTTATACTGCACGAATGCGACTTTCGTTATATTAGCCTACTATTTGGGCGCTAGTAACGAATAAAAATGCACCTTAAGTGCGCGCCGCGAGAGTCTGTATTATATTGCCTGCCATGCTTCTGTTCTTTTACTACTAGACTATTGTTCCACAGTGTGGTGTATTGATGTTCTTATTACTACTACTGGTCTACTCTGCACGAAGCTTACAAAGGTCTATGGAATGGCAGAATGAATATAAACTGTTTACAAGTGCTCTCTCTGTGTGCCCTTTGAATGCTAAAGTGCACTACAATGTTGCCAAAGCAGCTGACGCTAATCATCAAACTACTTGGGCATTGGCAGAATATCAAGAAGCTATAAGGTAATTTTATTCTCAACTGCTTTTTTCATTCCGAAAAAAGTATGAATGCTTATGGTTATCCATAAATCCGAAACCGAAAACTTAACAGCTCTAATCGAAATGTAGATTGTGCTTAATGTTACCATTTCTGAGCAATAATACAAAACAAAATGCTTTAATAATACCTACATACAGTCAGTTAACCGGAGCCTTAAAAAAATGGGCTAATCCATCTTGAACAACCATGGTGATCAATATTCATGCCTTCTATATATGAGAAGAGACTTCAACTTGCTAGGAATGGCTGGGACGACGATAAGGAATTATATTCAAGCGAATTTTAAAGTATTCATCTAACTCGTAAAAGCCATCAGTGTCTGATATCGTTATAGTTTAATATTTTAATCACGACAGCGCCAATCTCTCAGTTTACAGTTGTTTTTCTTAGAAGACGCCTTTCGCCTAAAATTATGTTAAAATTTCTTCTCAGATTGTATCCAGAGTACTACCAAGCGATGAACAATTTGGCTAATATATTAAAAAACCAGAAAGAATATGGTGAAGCTGAATTTTTTCTTAGAGAAGCCGTTAACTACAAGTGAGACATAATCCTTATTAAGTATGTTCTTAGTATTGTTTTAGAATTAAGTTTTACTCTTGGCATTGCAAGACGCATTTTTCCATTTATAGTAATAAGTTGAACACATCATTTTACTGACTATTACAATACCATAGTGAATGTGGAAGCAATGGCAAATTGATAAAAATATGCATAGGGTGAAATCTATAATACCCACTGCTTATTTCTTAATTAAGTATATGAAGTAGATAAACTGTCCATCTAATTATTCAGTGTCTAGAAAGAATACTAGATAGAAGCTTCGTAAAAAGCAAAACGGAACAAAGTCAAACATCGAATGATGACCTTATCCTTCGCCAACAAAGATATGCGCCATGTAGAAACGGTACTAACGGTAACTAAGATATAACCAAACAATAAAAATGTTCAGCTTTTATACCTGACCATTGTGTTGTACGAAGACATGAATGTGTATTTTGTAAGTATTATGAAATGTCTCTTTAGTTTGCCTGCTTTACGAGAATTGCCTTTCTCTTGACAGACATGATTTCCCAGCTGCTTGGATGAACTTGGGAATAGTTCTTGCAAACACTGGACAGTTTGAAGACTCGGAGCAAGCCTACAAAACTGCTATCAACTATCGGAATAAGTATCCCGACTGCTATTACAACTTGGGCAATCTGGTAAAGAGAAAAATATTTTAAGAAGAGCCTATTTTTGAGTTATTCCGATCTTGTGAAGTCATCGAGTTACTTAATTTTGAAATCAAACCAACATCAAATTGCTATTCGAAAGGTATACGTACACAAGCATGTATGTATACCTTTTTAACGTGCACGCTTTTGTTCACTCGTACTCGTTTGTGTATATGTTACGCCAGATATATTCAATGCATTTCGCAATGTGTCTTGCGATAAACAGATACTTCAAATACCACGAACTGGTGTAAGAAGGTTGCTATCTGACGTAACCTACACGGAGTTTAAAATTACAGTCAAGCAGATAGAGATTAAAAGCTTTTTAATTAGTGATATTAGCTTAGGTTAAAAAATAATATATATATAATACTCGTTTTTTTTCAGTACCTTGAAATGAATAAAACAGAAGACGCTATGAATAATTGGTTGCAAGCAATCAATTACAACCCAAAACATGTGTTGGCGTGGACCAACTTAATGGCATTGATGGATAACACTGGTAATATGATAAACAGTACTTTATTTAAATATGAAATTATGCATTAGAAATGCATAATTTCTTTTATTCTCTCTTTTATTTGTTAAGATGTTGCTCCATTATTTTGTTCCTTAATTGCAATGAAACCACAACCAAGCCGTTATACAGTATAAATTAAATAATTACAGGTCAAATTGAAAGAGCATTAAAAATAATACCGAGAGTTCTGACTGAGCTACCAGATGCGCCGTCTATAAACTTCGCCATCGCCAATATGTACGGGAAAATAAACCGATACAGTGAAGCCGAATCTCACTTCAAGAAAGCTATCTATCTACTTGATAATGAAGTACAGGCTATACATTATGCTAATCTAGGTAAGTCTTTGCATTATACAGTTAGCGTGGATAAATACACGCAATATCTTTTTAAATATACAATTGACGTACACAAATACACCAAGATTCGGAACAAATATTTATGAATCACACACAGTTTTGTCCCGTGTGGGGATCGAACCTACAACCTCGTGCATGGCAGTCGCTTGACTCCCCGCTGCGCCACAGAGGTAGTCGATGCACTACATATTTAATATTAACCAAAGACATTCAAAGGAAAATTAACGATTATTGTCTACTGGTTTTTCTTTACAGGTGTACTTTATCATCGATGGAAACGATACGATTTAGCTAAAGAAATGTATACAAACGCATTGAAGATTGATCCAACATTCCAAACTGCTAAAAGAAACCTTGAAACTTTACGGAATATTAAAAACTAATAAGTACCCAATATTTGCTGTTTTATTTTTTGAATATTATGGCGTCTGGGAATTAATGGGGTACGGAAAGGGAATTAGGGAGGTGAGGAAAAAGGAAAGGGGGATATTGGGCCTCCGGCGCTCTCACTCACCGAACGACACGCAGTAGTACTGATACTACTATTACGTCGATATTATGAGAGGGCAGTACTTCCCTGGTCGATCCGACCCATTCATGCTGAAACCAGCATGGATCTACTACCGTAAAACATTACTTATATCTACTCCCAGCCTTCGATATCCAAAAGGTGGCCAGTATAAAAAAAGATAATATTTCTCTATTTAATACCTGTACCTTGTGCCATTATTTTTTATCACTTTAAGCCTATGGATTTCGTACTTCAAGAGACTGTCTGTCTGCGTTAATGAGTAAAAGCTTTTAACAGAAGTCCAGAGCTTTTCTCAGTAACGCGTGGTGGTATCTAAAATTTTATCGAATACTTTGCTGTGTACTTAAAAATGCTGTGAAAAATGAAGTTCATTACCAACGCAATCAAAAGATTGACGTTCGTGTTATTTATATTGACTACAAATTTGTAAGTACGGACAAAACCCTCGGTGCGTGAATCCAACTCGCACATGACAGATTTTTTATTCTGTAGACGAAACATATGTTACTGTTACAGTTACTAAAACTGTTCCCAGTTTCCCAACGAGTCACACTCTCATCTGTCACACTGATTGGCTTGGAAAATTTTTCTAAAAGAATCCCATTAGTCACACTTACTCCTGGAGGCTTACCACCATCTCTTAATGCGATTCACTTTAGGACCTAAACTGAATAGAATCGCTAATTCGTACCACCACATCTCATAGACGTCTCAGTTTGAGTGTCATTTTTTGACAGCGATTCACTTTTATGTTGGATCGCTGACTCGACTTCATTCACTCAATTTGTAGGCAATTTGGTACCACCATTGTGCTTTGTCGACCTAAACTGATCCGCCTAGCTGTCATTTAGAACGATTCAAAAAAAGTTGCTATCTTTCAACCTAAACTGAATAAGTAGAAGTGATTTGTTTTATTGTGTTGGCTTTGATTAAAATTGATTATAATAAATCGTAAATAAACCATTATCGTAAGTATCTAGTGATGTTTTATAAGCTTCATTGTATTAAAGTGTTTTTATTTTCTTATCATTCTTTTATATTTATATCGTACTTTTTAGATGTCGGATGATTGGGTTAAATTTGAGTTTTTAGAGAACGACTACAGCGAGTCGAATATAAGTCGAAAACGTCAGCGTATGTCGCTGAGAGTACAGGCGGATGCCTTTGAACTGGAAGACCGAGAGTTCATTCGGCAATATCGCCTGTCCAAACCATTGGCGCAAGAGCTTTGCGAGGAAATAAGACCAATGATGAAGGACGCGAGGCGGTCTAGTGATCTGTCTGTGGAGACCAAGGTAGAGTCAGCAGTTATACTCAGTAACTTGCATGTTGTTTTATGTTCTGCCCATTTAAAACTATAAGTATATTATGTCTATTTCAGGTTTTATGTGCATTGTCATTTTATGCCAATGGATCCTATCAGAGACCCATTGGTAGTATCAGTGCACATTCTATGGCTCAACAAACTGTATCATCAGCTATATCACAGGTGACAGCATGTCTAAATTCACCTGCAATGAGAAAAAAGTATGTTGTTTTTCCTAAAAGTCAACAAGAAAGGTCCTTCATTAGAGCAGAGTAAGTCATGTTTAGATTTGACCATCCTTTGTACTTTATATACTTTAAGATAAATTAAAATAATATATTTAGTGCAATATCATACAATTTATTTTTAACAAATATACATAAACTAATACTTACAAACATACATTATCAACTTAAACTAATATTTTGAATATTTTTAAGGTTCTACAAGAAATTTAACATGCCTGGGGTGATAGGATGTATCGATTGTACTCAAGTTGCTATAATCAGACCTTCGCAACATGAAGAAAGATATTACTGTAGAAAACACTATCATTCCCTAAATGTTCAATTGGTAAGTTTCTTTAACTCATCAATCCACCATCAATAATTAAAGTTTATTGTCCTGTGGTTTTGAATACATAAATATGTTATAAAATTAGTATTAGTATATTAACAATTTTGTTAATATCAATTTTATTGCAGATTTGTGATGCCAATATGCAGATTATTAGTGTGGACGCTAGTAATGGTGGAGCTACTCATGATAGTTTTATATGGAATTATCACCCAATTAAAAATCATCTACAAAATCTAAATGAATCTGTGTGGTTACTTGGTAAGCATTTAATTTACATACTAAATATTTTTTAATATATATTACAATTCTTTGTAATAATCAGTGTATATTTTAATTTTTTAAATAAAATTCTATAATAATTAATTACCTATTCTTCTAAATATTTCAGGTGATTCTGGGTATCCATTAAGGCGGTACATGATGACGCCTATTGTCAATGCATTGCCAAATACTCCTGAGGCTCACTATACGGAAATGCATGTTCGGACTAGGAACATTGTTGAGAGGACTATTGGGCTCCTAAAGGCACGTTTTCGCTGTCTTCTGGTTCATCGAGCTTTGCACTAGACTCCTAAAGTGGCTGCCTCAATTGTGAATGCTTGTGTAATTCTTCACAATATTTGCAATAAGGCAAACACATTAGTTCCAGAACTGAGTGATGCCGAACTTCAACAAGAAGCTCAAATGCAGTCAGGCCAAGAAGTATATAACCCTGGCGGTGATAATAATCTTGACTTGCAACTGGGACAGGCTACAAGGCAGGACCTTATTCTACGTCTGTGGCAGGCAAGGGCATCCTAAAATGAAACATCGATAGTTAATAATGTTCTTTGTTTGTTACTCCTTTTAGATAAAATACATTAATTTTGTATGCTATTAAATATATTTTTTAAATTATTTTAAATAAGAAGTCTTTAAAGTCTAATATTATATTGTAAAATTATATTATTTGAAATAAATCTGGCACAAGTTTCTTGTTATATTTGTGTATACTAATATTGTTGTACTTGTAAACATTCTTGTAAACATAGATTTTGGTTTTTGAAATTAAAAAATACAAAAAGAAAATTCAAAATTAATTCGAATGTCATTGAAGATAATTGTCATAATTATAAGCATTAAACACTTACCGTGAAAGTATATTTTTAATTTCCCTCAATTCTGTGATCAAATCTTGGAGTAATTTTAATTTCTCCCTTGACAATGCAGTTCTGTCAAGGGAGTCTGCTACCAGCGCTCTTCGTGCCGCCTGTTGCGTCATCGGCGGTTCACCTCGTCTCTGCCTCTGGCGTGTTAGTGCGGGTCTCGGCGTCGACTGTTGTCGAGGAGGCGGCGTTCCTACTTGTAGAACGCGAGGGGTGTATTGCGGCGCTCGCGTGGAGGGCCCAGCGATGGCTGCGGGGCTGTCACGACGCGCCATGAGACGAGGTGAACGACGCGGCGTCACTGGTAGCAGAACAGCAGGTGACGCAGGTGGAGGTGTGGCTGGTGGCTGCTGCTGCTCTTCTTCACCTTCAGGCAGCAGTGCTGAGTGTGGCCACTGTGTTAACACACTTTCAGACCCCTGCTGGCTTTGGTGGTCTGATGGTGGTGGTGATGGTGCCTGTCATATTAAAAAACGATTTTTATATCACTAGAAAAGTTATTGTAATATAGGCTCTTCTTCGATTACCTATTCGAAAGTAAAAGTGGTTTTCTTCCATTGGTTTATAAACATTTTATCCCCAACACTAAGTGTGTTTGTTACAGTATATAATTTTGTCATCTATTAAATTAATTCCAAATCTTTTAAGGGATGAATTTATAGAATTGAAATAAGTTTCCACAAGGCAAATTTTATATGGGGATCTGTTTGTCATGTGAAATATGCTAAAATTAAATTATACTGGGCCATTTACATTAACTGCTACTGAATTAAATAAATGACACTCACATCATCAAATGGTTCAACCCTGGCATCCGGAATACCAGTACCAAAATCCTTTCCTACAATTTGTAGGAATTTGTTTTCGATATCTGTTAATGGGTACTCATTTGATGGCCCACCACCAGTGCGTTGATGTGATGCTCTTATCGAAGCCACTCTGGATTTTAGCTTCGACTTATAGTCGTTCCAGTACTGAAATTTAATTAGAAGGTACAATGGTTTAGTTTTAGATTTATCTCAAAACTATAGGTACTAATATTATAAAGGAAAAATTTATTGTAATCAATAGAAACTTGGTCAGAGGTTGCAGTCTTATTGAAATAATGTGCAGTGTGTGTTTGTGTGTAAGTATTGTATTTAAACTGCTATGCCTCACAGGATACATGTGGCGCACATTCTCTTTAATTTTAATAGCACCTATATACCTATGAAACATCATTATGACTTTAGAACGTTTTATATTCGAAACAGCTTCTTCACTAACCTTGCTCCAACCCTTCCAATCTTTAGTGGCACCATCGCCAAAAGAATTTAAATTTAGTGCCACCGTCTCCCACATTTGCCGCAATAACTCTCGTGCTTGAGATGTTTTGTTGTAGCCAGTTGCAAGAGATCGGTTTTGACTTAACGCCTCCCAAAGTGCTTCCAACTGGCTATAACTAACTCTGCGACGAGGTCCCAAACTAAAAGAAAGTAAATACATAATAAAAAAAACAGCCACTTGAGAACACTTCAATAGCCACATTCCTCGAGTCTTAAGTTTGAGATTATGAAGGCGTGGGATGTGAACAAATTATAAATGAACACAATAACAACACAAATTACTAGGTTTTGATAAGTAATACTTCAATTTTAAATACTTACGATGACATTGTTTTATAAAAGTTCAACTAAGTATTTGAATTTATTTGATTTTGTATCTACCGCGGTTTTCACACACGCAACACAAGAGTACTATCACTACTGTCAGTGGCGACAGGCAGGTACGTTCATCAATGTGTTTCAAACGCATTTTGTCAAATCTTTGTAAATAAAAATAGAAACTATCGATAAAATGTATTACCAATCTGTTTTTCTACCCAAAAATTTACAAAATACTTGTTTAACATTGTTTATAATTAGATTGAAATCATATTTTGTTAATTAAAATATCTTTATTAAAACCGATTAGTAACGAAAAAACTTTAAAGTAGTTTCTGAACGCACTTCAAGCTTACTTGTAAGCGAGACGCTCCTATGGCAATTCTACGTAGCGCCATCTCTTTCGTTTCTCAAGGCCAGATTAGCAGATCAGCGACAATTTTCATTCATTCGAGCGAATCAAATGCGTGTCAGCTTAGTTAAGATGATGGTACGAATGTAAGCGATTCATTTTCAGAGCCTATACTGAACTGAATAGAACTTGAGTGGTTTGTTAATAGTTGGTGGTAAGCCTCCTGAACTTTTAATTAGTAATTTTCCAACCAGTCACACTTACAGAATGATAATATAAATTAATGAAAAGCAGAATCATCGGATAAATAACAATAGTTTTAAAATGTGATGACAATTCACAGTTAACTCTGATATATTTTAAAAGACTGATTGTATTTAGATAGTGTTCCTAAGATTACAACGTTCTAATAAGAAATACCTACCAGTTACGATGAATGCTGATAAACGTTTTACATTTATAATTAAGTAACTGAATATTTACCTTTTTTTGTTATTTTGTTAATTTGAAATTATAATAAAAAAGAACCGTTGAGTTTTCTCTTCATTATTTTATAAGTATCCATCTGTAAATGTGACTGGTTGAGTAATTACTAATAAAACGTTTCGATAAAATAACAGTGTGAATGGTTGGGATTTTTTTTATTAAAATTTTTTTTTGGGAACAAACTCAGTAAAAGGACTTCCTTGTTCTGTGGGAACAAATGCAAAATTCACGCGCCGCGCCGCGCAGCTCGTCGCGCATCTTCGCCGCTTTATTTGTAAATACATAGTATAAGTAATAATTACTTATTTAAAACAAAAACTTGGATAGGCGTTTGACTACAGTGACAGACTGCCGATAACAAAGTGCATAGGTACCTAAATAGTAGGTATAGCGTTGCCAGGCGTCCAACCAAAGCCGGACAGGGTTTGGCTTTTTGAGTACTGAGCTACTGTAAGCGGACAGGCCGGGCACGCTCATCCTTCCCCCACCCCACCCCTCCACCCCGCTCTCTCTACTCGCGCTCGCTACCTACTTTAGCTTATTACTGATTCTTACCCTCTTCCCCCTCCGCTTAGGTCATCCATCACTGATCCTCCACTCGCTGTCGCTACTGTAATTTGGCGAAATAATTTGGCCATGAGGAAACGCCGTAATCTACTGTGTCCGGCCTTTTTACCCAAATGTTCGGCCAAACTGGCTGCTGGTCTGTCCGGCTATTATTAGGTTTGACGACCTGGCAACCCTAGGTAGGTACAGCACTTAGATTACCGAACTTTTTATGTTATCGTTCATAGAATTATAACTTAACACCGTATTATTTTTATGATATCGTATAATAATAAATGTTAAATTCTAACCGAACCATATTAATCAAAATATCTTTATCAACAGAAATCTAAATACCTACCTATACTTACCTACTATTTATAGGATTTTCCGCGCAATGTTTTAATTAAGCGTCAAAACCTGTACGTAGGTAATGTAAATATTTGTTATGTGTATGTCGATATTTCATTATGTCGTAAATTTCATTCTACCTAAATAATCTGTATTGCAACAGCAAATTGTATTTTATTCTTTGTCGACGAAAAACCACGTTATGTCGGGGGTATAATACCGCCAAACAAAGGGGTTTTACTGTTTGGGGCTCGAGCCTGTTCTGAGAGAAGTTGCTGCGAATGTAAGTACTGGGCCGTGGGCGGCATTTGTTCCATGGAAAAAGCAACAACTGAGCATGCGCCACCTGCGCCACACAATGAACTTACGACAGGTATTTTACCAGACTACCTTTCCAGTGCGCAGCGGTAGCAACTTTAAGTACCTACTTAATCTGAATAAAACTTGAAGAAATTTAAATGTTTACTTCTATCCAATTAACTGCGTTTCGCTGTGCCATGGTGTCGTCAAACTGCGTGCACAAATTCTCAACTTTAACGTCTAAAGAAGGTAAGTAGGTACTATACTTATTTACTTAATTCATAAAAAAATATTTCTTTAATATATATTTTAAATTAAGTATATAAATAAAAACCTATAAAGTGATAACTAAATCGTGTAGGCGCGAAGTTTAATGACTGATGTGAATGTGATTTTATTAGACACCGGTTATCTGGTTTATAGGTACCTACTTAAATATTACTCGATATCTATACACGTACCTACATAATATAGGTAAGATAGACTACTATTATTACCTACTACAGCTACATAGGTACTGTTAGATTACACATAGGACGTAATACCTCAGGGTAATACATAAAAACTTGAAATGATCTTTACAGAATTATGTGTGTTTAGTTAAAATACAACTAACTACCTATGTAGTATGTATCTAAGTGTTATATTAGTTATCTATCAAAACTAGGTAAGTTTAGCATAACCCGAATTTATTGAAGATTTATTCCGATTATAATTTCTGTCAATCAAAATGTTACGCACACACTATCAGGTACTATTAGGTACCTATGTACCTGGCTGCTATAGACACCTACAATATATAGAATAGAAACATCAATCATCCAATCTAGCAATACACTGCTGCTAATTTACGCCGTAATACCCAATAAGTAAGTAGTACTGACTTATTTTTCGAATCCAGTATTTGTCAGCTATCTTCAGGTTCATATAGTCATCAGCTACCTTCAGGCAATCGCCCACCCTACGTTTAACCAATCGCGGCCTTCACTTCCTTTGTCCCTCAACGGTCTATTACTAATTCAGCATGCTAAGTGTAGGTAGTTTCCTCTATACCTAAGCTTAGGTAGGTATTAGTTAATAAATACAGTGAACTGAATTTCTAGCAGGTACTACAATATCTGATAAACACAGCCCATAATATTCGAGGATTCACTACAAGTAACTAAGATAAAAGAATATTAGTTTATGGCATTTCTCTAAATTATTATAACTTATCAGCTTCAATGTTTGCTTTAGAAAACCTTTTGCAGGCAACCTAAATATTTTCCGTTTCTTCTTAGCATAGCATATGTAGAAGTAAGCTGAGACGTTCATACGTTTTGTCAGTTGTATTATGATGTCTCATGTAACAGACGGCGAATTTATTGCCTTATATTTTTAACAATATTTATCATCATTAAAAGGTGACCTTTTACAACACCCACAGACTATATAGGGACCTGATATTACCAGATAACGAGCAACAGCGTTTCCTGAGTGCCAAATATTAGCTAACTGCTATCAACTATTCCTCTGGCAAGCGGTGGTGACTATGGCAAACTCCTCCCTTTGGAAGTGGCTATGTCAAGCCAGCAGTGAACTTTTATAGGTACGACGGTAGTAGATCCACGCTGGTTCCGGCATGAATGGGCCGGATCGACCAGAGAAGTAATACCCTCTCATAGAAGATCGACGTAAAAGTAATAATATTCGTAGTATTGCGTTTCGTTCGATGAGTGAGAGTGCCGGAGGCCCAATTTCCTCCCTTTCCTTTTTCTCATCTTCCTCAATCCCTTCACCTACCCCACTCCCTTCAAAGTAGGCAGCGGCTTCGCACAGTCCCTGGCATTGCAAGAACAATTAGGGACTCTGAGTCTTCCATAAGCGACAGTTACCGCTTACCATCACGCGGGCTGCTTGCTCATCGGCAATAAAAAAAAAAACTTACACAAAGGTAGACAATGGTGGACGTAGACTGATAAATAAAAGTTTTCTGTGGCACCTACCTACTCGTATATAAAGACGATAATACTGTTAAGTATCTAGTTTGGGATATGGGGTGGTGTGGTGTGGCAATATCAGATGCGAAGAAGCCATGGCCGTAGTAGGTATACCGTCGTAGTTATTTCGTAGACAAAATAATGGCAGTGTTAACAACAAAACACAGTAATAAATGTCGTTCTCTCGAGATTACTTAGGCCGCATTGAGACTATGCGCGCTGGCCAAGTGACCAGAGGCCCTAGACAAGTGGCAAAGATTTCTATTCTATTCATAGAATAGATTAAAAAATGTATTGGATTGACATAAGCTAACGCCAACGCTTATGTCAATCTCATACATTTTTTTATCTATTCTATGAATAGAATATAAATGTTTGACACTTGTCTAGGGCCTCAGGTGACCTCGCACAGGATCCGCAACAGTGTCGCCAGTGACCGAGACATCTCAAAAAGAAATAGCTTTTTGCGGCGCGTTTTCATAATCGTCTTTGCTTACTGATCAGCTCCCGTCGCAAGTAGCGTGATTTTACATAGCCTTCCTCAAGAGAATTTTCTAGAGCATTCAAACAAACAAACAAAGTTTACCGCTTTATATAATAGCATAGATAACGTTGAAAACTACTCCAATACTGAAGTAGGTATTTTTAATACGCAAAAAATAATAATTTAAAGCCTGAAACCTAATCACACAATAAAAACCCAATTCAGTTTCTTTCGTTAGATTTATAGATCACTTACTTGGGTAATAACCATTTTTGAAAGAAAGTGATAATTTTATCAATAAATCTAATCATGAAACGTTTGAACTTAAAAAATCTTTGTATATTTTCAACTCCTAAAAGTTACGGAAAAGTAACATTTTGAGTCGTGTAACATGAAAGGGCCAAAAGTAATGCAAAATGTAACACAAGTAACCTATGGGTAATGCTGCCACCTTACCCGCGCTTACCACGCGCATAGACAGCGCACATCGCCACTCGCCCACATACAACAATAAGTAGGTACTGTTTGGGCGCAGGCGTGTACGAGGTTGGTGCAGCGCATGTGCGGGGCGAACGTAGAGTTGTTACGAGGCGGGCGCAGGGCATGTGCGAGCGAGACGTGATACTTAAATGCTAGGTAGGACCGCATCTTGACAACATGCGTGCGCCAAACGCACGCCATGCTCGTAAGCACCCGCGCCCAATTCGCTTTAAAATTTGTTGCATAGTTATACTTCATTTGAGTCCTACACCTATAAAAATTTCAAATTTCATTTATTTGAAGTCCATAATTTGATCATTATATGTATACATGATGTACGTTTTAAAAAAATGATTACCTAAGCATTATATGACTAGGTTTCAGGTTAAATTATTACCTGCGAAGCTTAACAAAGGAAAATAAGACTTTTATTTTAGAAATAATAAAAATATCTACTTCATTATTAGAGTAGTTTTCTACAGATAGGTAATGTTACTTTTACCTCGATACTGTTACTTTTTGAGCTGTCTCGTGTAACTTTTAACAATCGGCAAAGTGGCAACACTACCTGTCAAATTAATTTGCAATAAATAAATAAAGTTACCGGCCGGGGGATAGATTTTCATACTTTATCCCACCCAAGGAAAATAACATCTGAATATGGATTTTACTCCAGAGCTACTGATGTTTCAAGGCGCTATAACATCTGCAGACAACGTGCACAAATTTTCCAGACTAACTTCTAAAGGCGGTAAAGTCAAAATGTTTTAGCAATATTTTCTTAAACTAAACATTTATTTTATATGTAAATCATTAATATTGTATTGTTTCTTTCATTTACAATATTATATTAAGGACTTACAAGTAAAAATATACTTATCCAGTATCGATTTTGTCCCGATTCATCAATGTTTTTGTTTTAAATTACAATGCTACAACTAGCCAGTAACCCGTCAAATTATTACCACTTGATAGAAAGGTAGTGCTCGCTGTAGAACTAGAACCTCAGTATTATGAATGTCAGTTGATAACTACGCAGATTAATAGAACAGTTTGTGCGCAATACATTCGACAGTTCCCACGCATCAAAGCGTTTTGTCTAAACTTATAATTTTGAAGACAAAGTTCAATGTTCTTATCATCATCATCATATCAGCCGAAAGACGTAGGTCTACTGCTTGACATAGGTCTCCCCTAGTTTTTGCCTAATGTTCTTATCAGCTGTAATGTAATTAACCCTTGCATATAAGGGGCGATATAGGAATGTGTTGATTTCTTTCATCTATAAATCTATTATACTGTCAATGCACATTGCCAAATAGACTTATACACCAACAAGAATTCTCAACATCGTTTATGTTGTCTTCTAACTCTCTCAAATGTAATTACTGTTCACTCATTTAATGTATGTAGATACTAATAAGTTGTGTTTTGTGTTGCAGGCAATAATGATAAAGTTAACTTTGTCACACAGAGTATAAAAAGGTTTTTGCATATGGAAAGGTATGTTGATGAAAATGGATTAATTGATGCAGCAGTACCCACAACTCGAAAGTTTGCTATGTATATTATCTTAAATGCAGATTTAATTATTCTACAAGACATGATGGATATTTCAGAAATTGAATCTGTTATTTGGACGATACCTACTATACCCAAATATTTAATGTGTGAAATGCTATGGCAGTTTCACATGGACAAGTTTGTTTATGAAATAATTGCTAACTGTTGGCCCCAGCTAGCGTTAGAGGTGGCAGATGCATTTTCATTACACTTCAAATATTTTGATCCAACAGAATGTCTTGACAAATTGTTCAAGTTGTCTATGGCATGCTATACACTCATTTGTAGACTAACTTGTTTAAACTTTGAAGATGATGTTTTGAGCACCATTTTACCTACATGTTACAGTATATTTGAAAAATTTCTAAAATATTATATTGATCCACCAAACAAGTATAAACTAGATATATTAAATGATGATGATTTATATAAGTATAAAGGAAAACGTCTTAAGAGTATCTTACATTTGGTCTTTGATTGTTGCTCAAAGTTTGGACAAAATTACAATCCAAATTGTGATGACAGTGTTTACAAGGTAACACACTATGAGGGTTGTGTTCAAAACACTGCACACAAAGTGTGTGACTGTCAGAATAAATTGTTAATAGAATGCCTGAACACCTCTAATACATTATTATTAGATGTTTTTAAAGAAATTGTGATGGATGTCAGTGTTGATACGTTTTGTGCATGGAGTGAATATGAAGAAGAGGGTAAAAGTGTTCAGCAGAATATAGGAGAGCTTTGTGATAAAATACATAAGAAGTTACAGGGTATCAGCAGTCTATTAGAACATCCGGTTATACCCATGATCCAACTGTTAGCACGCAAACCAACTGAATTAAAAGATATTGTAAATTCAGTAAGCACTGAGACAATATTGCAAAAAATTAATGCCAATGATGAAGAATCTTCAGCATGGATACATGCCCTTGTCCATAAAGAACATTTGTGGCAAGATTTAAAACTAATCAACATTGTACAGTCACATTTAAGTGTTTTTGATGATCAAGAAAGTTTTTTACTCTACAATGCACTAAAGGAGATAGTATCTAGTAGTATTGATGAAAATAACATTCTGATTGCATTAAAAATGAAATTACTAGAGAAGTGCAATATTGCAGATAAGATCAAAATATTGAAAGATCATTTTCAAGACAAAATATTTAGCAACACTATAGTTGATCTGCATTGTGAAACCAATGTAAATGAAATATTTAACAAGTTTACAGCAGATCCAGATTATACTGATGTGGATTTCAAAGATGTACCAATTCTTTTTTATCAAAATCCCAAAAGGGTTTATATTAAAATATGTAATTTGGCTGCAATAAATACCCAATTACTAAAACCCATGGTAAAACTTATGCTGTTATTTAAGGATTTTGCAGATCATTATTACACTAATGATACGGAACCGTGTCTGATTATGATTATACGTTCCATGGCATACCAAAGTTGGCTTAATTCAAAACCTAGAAACAATTTTGTGGAATTTGTCTGTGAATTGAAGAAACATGATATTGTCTCGGGGTCATCATTATTAATGTTGGTTATTATGCCCAACCTGCACTCAGCTCTGCTTGATAACAATATCCTACGAATGCATATCCAGGTTCAGCTCCTAATTGAAGCCTATACAATGACAGAGTTATTGAAGTATAGAGCACCAATGCTTGCTATGATGGCTCAAGTGATGGAATCGGTACGTTGCCGGGACTTGCATAAATTTCAAGTGAATGCTCATCAAACACTGGCACTTGCAATAAAATTTCAAAGTTCTATAATGAATAATTATGGCGGACAGATACCTGGTGAGTACACATCAATGTTACTCCTAATAGTAGTAATGGCAATAGCTTAAAAAAGGAGATCATAGATAACTCAAATTAAAAATAAAAATGTGTTGTTGTATTTTTTTTACTTATATTTATTACTATTTGAAATCGATCGGCAGGCCATAAGCAAGTTTTTGCGACCATCGCAGCTCTGTCCCAATTAAAGTGTCTTTTTTCAGTCTTCTGACCA
Organism: Parascotia fuliginaria; assembly: GCA_963082885.1. Classification (NCBI taxonomy): domain Eukaryota; kingdom Metazoa; phylum Arthropoda; class Insecta; order Lepidoptera; family Erebidae; genus Parascotia; species Parascotia fuliginaria. Next base: position 12,165,044 of record OY720173.1, on the reverse strand, counting down.
CGTTTGTTGAGTTGAGCATCTTAGCAATGAGTGGATTGGTATGTTGCTTAAAGCGCTCTTTATGTTGTTTCTTGTAGTGTTCGATTACTGTCGCAAGTCGGTATTTCAAGGTAGTTGTGTACCTCGTCGTTTTTAATGACCCAAGGTGCATTGCTCATTGCCCTCAGAATGTTGTTTTGAGCCTGCAATACCCTAAATCACAATTCCATTCGTCCCATGAACCAGTACAATAAGCGAAAATTTGATCCCTCTTCTGTTTTATGTGGTGTGGCCATGTTAGGCGCCTGCGCCTTGATGAAATCCTTGATATTTCATACAATCGGCGTGTGGAAGCGCATCATTCCCAAGCTTTACGGAGGTGCAGTTTCCCTTTTGTAAAGAGGAGGTTATGTGGTTGGATTTCGTGGCGCTGGCACGAATACGCGATTTTGTAAACCAGTTTTGGAGTTCATCCAGTTGAAATTGGAGTTTGTGGCTGGCAACAATTGGACTATCATATGGACATCATGGACAGATAGGTAGGCAATGTCTTCGGCATACATAGCAACCGTGATAGTCTCACGTACAGGTACGTCCGATATGAAGATAATGTAGAGTACCGGTCCAAGTACAGAGCCTCATGGCACTCCGGCTTTAATAGCATAAAGTTGTAATCGTGCTTCTTCTTGTTTTATCTAGCATAATCTTCAAAGTAAGATTTGATGAGTGGGAACATTGAATGTGGAAGTTTTTCTTGATCTTTACTAGCAGAGCAGACCTTTGTGCCACACGCGATCAAAGGCTTTTTGCACATCGAGAAAGGCCGCTGAGCAGTATTTTTTTCGTTCATAATAAAGAATATTTTATCTGTCTGTGATGGTACTGATGGTCGACGGCCAGAGTAGCTAGTGAAACAATTTATTAAATTATTTATGTACCTAATTATTTTTAGCAAATGATGGAAACTGGTTGCGGTTCAAAATGAGAGATTTGAATGTACATCCAATGAATGCTCACTACTTTAGATCACTGTGGAACTTGGATAGTGCGAACTTCTTTGAATCTGTTAGTAAGAAGTGCATTAATAGAAATACTGATCTAACCATGCTTGCTGGACACCTGTTACAGGTTAGTTTTTATTGGTACTGCTGCTTTTTTATTAGAAATGATGGCATACAAATAAGCGACCGATACTGCTTTGTATAAGTATTCGATCTTAAATCTAAGATTTTTAAAATCCTCATATTATGCAATTGCTTGTTAAACGCTAAATCGCTATTTCAACTAAAACATATAGACGTAAATATTAAAATAGTGATTCAGCGCTAAACAATCAATTGCATAAAATCGGGATTTAATGAGCGGTCGTTAATGGTGAGTCGATAGAAGCTCAATTGTCTGTAAGCCCAGCGACTGCTACTATTTATATTATGTTAAAGAAGGCAAAACACTGTACCTACCTACTATGTATGCATTGTACTTAAATTACTGAAAGGAACACATTCTACCTGTAACTGATATTATTAACCAACAATGCAAATACTTTCAGTCTAGTATGTTGCCTAATTTCGAATAAAATAACTCTGATCAAAAACGGATTTAGATGGCATAAAAATAATGTAAGCATGCAATCAGATTGATAATTGCGAATGTTGCAATCAAATGCAAAGTTTGCAATTTTTGTTATTCGGAGATTCGTCAAGTCATTTTATTAACCAGTTTAGGCCCTCTTCATCACTAGCTGCTAAAGTGTCTGATATATATCTAACAGATAAAACATCTTTTGGTTAAATCTATTTAATATTTTTAAAGACTTTATTTGTCAGCTAAGATAATCAGGCAATTGTGGAATTGATTTTTGTGTAACAACTATCTGGCAGTTAAGTTTTGAATATGTTATTACGCACTTTATTAGCAAATGGGGAACAGAGCTTTGATGTAATACAATAACTTGAAACTCATTTACTTAACATTTTTAGATGATACCCAGAGCAATTTTGGATGAATGGTGCGCAATATGGGATAGTTTTGTAGGAGGGGGCATTAGAGAGAAGCTTGTGTTACATTTGTTTTACTCTGTCCTTGATGAACTGACCAATTGGGTTGAGGCTAATCGCTCAGCAAACTCTTTGGCTTGCCTCTTCTACTACTACCAAAATCTTATGCATATAATTCGGGTAAGTAACTTCAAATTTTTCGAACTAAAAATAATTTACCTTTTGTAAAATCTTAATTTTCGTTGATTGCTATTGCGAATACAATCTATAGTCAAGATTTTTGTAAGTTATTATGGCTTAATTCTAAAATTAAGTTTTTATATTAAGTGACTCTCTGCTGTAAGAATATAATAAACGACAATTGTGGGTTCGATTGTCACACGAAACAAATTGTAATCTATAAATAATTGCTACCGCCTGTGTACCATTGTATCCATTAATTGTATGTAACTAGTTTGCGACAAGAAATGTCTTACAAATTTACTTTGCTGAGGGCTAACATTCCGTGCATTTTCTTTTGCCTTTCTCAATCACTTATCCACAGTCAGCAACGGCGCCGGATTTTACAATAAATACTTAACAAACACTGGTTGACCGTGTACATGTAATATCACTAAGTTAAAAAATTTCTTTCGACTACAAAAATAGTTCTCTTTACCATGTCGTCGAAAATTGTTTAGCCTCTGTTCTGGCGAATAAAAATTGGAAAATCGTACCTTTCTGTGCATATTTTATCAAGCACTGGCTTTCCACGGCGCGGTTTCACCCGCGCTAAGTTACATCTTTGGTTACTGCTCTGCTCGCGTCGCCAGTAGCGTGATGATACATAGCCTATAACCTTCCTCAAGAACTGGGCTATCATACGCAAAAAGAATTATTCAAATCCAAGTGGTAGTTCCAGATTGACGCCTTTAAACAAACAAATCTTTCGCTTTATATAATAATATAGAAGTATAGCTAGATAAAACAAATAATTTACAATACTGAACAAATATGCTGACAGTTATTGCCTATACATAATTTGTTATTAACAAAGCAAAATTCTGATGTAATTCATTTTTGTTTTTCAGTACAAATTCTTTCAAGAACCACTGTCAAATAGTCAAGTGAAGACGTGTGTAAAGCTGCTGTCAAATAATCTAGGCAGAGCGAATGTGGAAGATGTGGAAGAAATATCGACGATCATAGGCCCTCTGCTTTCCTACCTAGTTGAGAGAAAACAGGATTACTCAGTCAACATTGTAGAATATTTTAAAAATAACAATTATTTTAATATTGTATGTAGATATGTATCTATGAGCCCGGAAAATAATGAATAAAAAACTTACCTTTACATAAAGGCATATAATTAACTCACAGAAATCTGTGGACATTGTGAGGATATACGTACCTTCTTAGTATAATTTAAAGCTGTTTTTATAAAATATATAAAGATGTGTACCTTAATGATTTTTTTTTAGTATAGAGTTGAAAACTTGATTTTAAGTTAGAGGGTAGACTTATTATCCCACAGCCTCCTAGCGATGTTTTTATGTATGTGTTAGCGTTAAGCGGAGTAGCTGTTAGCAGTCGGCTAAATAAAAGTAGGTTTAGCCTTAGCAATCGGATAAAACTAAATCTAGTTTTAATCAGGGTAGCTACAACTTAATATAACCAACCCTTAATGGCTAGAACTGGGTATGATATATTTAAAAACAAAAAAAGTAACAAATAATACTTAAAGAACATTGAGGTGCTAAAATCATTTTAAGTTCTTGTTTCTTAAGGCCAGCTTTATGTCCTGGCATTTTCATAAACATTACATTACACATTAAAGAGAGATGTGGGACGTGTTTAGCGTTTTTATAACTACCGCAGTTTAGTATGGCAATACACACATTATAAATACTGGCTTACAAGTTGCCATTCTCGGTCATACTTGAACATGCAAATGTCTATATTATTTCGTTCTAAGTCCTAACTCTTCATCATCATGTATAATTATTAAATTATAATTTTTCCGCCTATCTATATATTTATTTTTAACTAGCTTTTGCCAACGGTTTCGCTCGCGTGGATATCGTTTTTTCCCATAGTCATTTTATATTAGGTATAATTTATACATTTTAGAGACGCATGGACCTGTTTTAACTCTTCATTTCTTTGTAAACGATATTTTTTGTTTCTGTCCGCGGCAGCTAAAATAATTACTGCTCATGGTCACTCAGTTCTATAGCCATCCCTGACAAAAAAAATTAAAACACTATTTGATCCCCTGAACCCATCCCTATCTAAAATAATAAAAACAACATCGACTAATTTGTACAACGATAACTTCAATAACAAAGACCTTTCCATGCAATTTTTCATCCCTAATTTAACCCATCTAAAGCCAGTATTTTTTTTTATTCATTTTAATAATACTCGAAAACAAATTAATAAAACTCTTAATTAAAAAACAAAAAAGTTGCATACAATTGTTTTCATCCCTTTTCACTCACTTAGGAGTTGAATTTCCTTTTTTAGTAAACCTCTAGACTATAAGACAAACGCACCCTGCAAATTTCAAGTCGTTGGCGTCAGTTCGTCAGTCAGTCAGGACAAAGCCTTTTTTAATATGTATAGATAATATTTTTTGTGAATAACACTAAATTAAAATTAATTTACCAATAATAAATTAAGGAGTAAATAAAGTCTCAGTATCCATAATCAATAACTATATTCACGTTTTTCATTAAATAATACATATTAAGAAAATAGTGTTTTAGGCCCTATTTTAATCTAACATATTTTGATGCACTTAGGCCTTACAGAATTAAACTACGGAGAGAGATAGTATTGGTTTAGTGTGCATTTGGCGGGACACGACATTTTGTTTTAAGGTACCTATATAATGATATGATTGTGTTGTCGTGTGCTGTAAGTATGAACTCCATGCCCCACCAAAAGCGGCAGACAAATTTCTTTGCGCGTCAAACATTAGAAGTCTCCTAGTGTAATGGTCTAAGGTCTAGGCATAAAAGAAGCGCCAAGGAGGCATACAAAAACAGGAATATTCATTATTTTCTAAATAGTAATTAAGTAAAATTGTTTAGAGATAAAGATAACCCTTTCATACATTCCGCATAACTACAGGGCAACAAGCACGACAACTCATATTGGTATTCGCTAGCAATAAGAACTCACTACAGACACGATTGATGCATTTCAGTGCGTTTCAATCTTGACCTCATTAGCACGATTCGGGACAAATTAATGATAATGCGGCATCTATTAGGGGGTACTTAATCTACGATATCTTTTAATTGGTAACGTTAAAACATTATACATTGTTATGTAAAACCATTTAACATCTTTACATACATTGTTATTCTAACTTATTTAGATTTAATCAATAGAATATAAATTTTTGTTTTGTAATTTTAGAAATGTTTAGTCTTACGTTTAGATATTTAAATGTCTTATTCACAATATCTTTAACTTATTTAATACGTTGACTCAAAAGAAAGTTGAGATTAATTAACCCACAGTTTCTGATCAACGAAAAATTAAGTAATCACCTGTTAAATCTCTTGTGAAGTACTTAAAACCAATAATATAAAAAGCATAATTAGTTTTAAAATTATACAAATTATTCATGCTTTTAGCAACCCAATTGGTACTTCACATGAGATTTAACAGGTGTTTAGTTTTTTCGTTAATCAGCCTTTCAGAAACTGAGGGTTAGGTTGTCCTAAGAACATTTGGCATTTCTTTAGGGGAAAACAAAGTATCTACGTAATCTTAAAAAAAGGTCCAACTGGTGGCGAACATTTTCCTGAACACCCTCATAGATAAGCGAGTTAAAATCAATCAGTTGCCAGAGCTTTTCATAGTATTAGATTATAGACAAGATCGAATACCAAGTTTGTAGACAGTTAAGAATATCGGATAAACAAATAAAAAAAATCTGTTGTTCGTTGTAAAATTCCCTGAGTGGGGTATATAACTTGTGTTATTTTTTAGAGCTTAGCCTAATACGGCGTTTCAGAATAATATCTACTATTGACAAATGTTTCACTCATCCTCTCGACATGCGTACCTTTATCAAATATATTTTTTTCCTCTTTTTATACTCGAAAGTAACACATAAGTAACTTATAACTACAACTAAAAAATAGACTTGTGCTATTTCTATGTGAAGAAAGACCAAGTCCAAAATTGTACTACTTATACGGGTTTTAAAAGTGATTTAATTAATAAATCTGTGTTTATTGTAATACAATAAAATTATAAAATTAGTCTTACATCTAGTTTTATTATAGAATAAATGTTATAAAAAAAATATATAAAGTATGTGAATAAGATCAGTCTATTATTTATAGAACATGGTTTTGCATTTATATGGTTTATACAACAAAGGAGGTGGTGGTGACATGGGAGCTCATTTCAAATCACTGTGAGAAAAGTTGTGGCGATTTAAAAAAAATCATACAACCTGCACCGCCCTGAAAATACTCATAAACATGTTTCAACTTGCATTAGGGAGTATTTCTGGGGGAGTGTGGGATGAGGTAGTGTCCCTCACCTCGCACCCCCCAGAAATACTCTGATTTTTGTACTATATGTCATAGAATACGAAATACTTAGTTTAGTTTATTTCTTAAAATCGTCTATGAAAATATGTTCCCATAGTAGGTAACTATTGTAGTATATTGAAAAACCTTTTTAATCCTATTATTATTATTAAAAATGCGAAGGTTAGTAAATGTGTATGTGTGTGTGTGTGTTTGTTACCACTTAGCGCCTAAACGGCAGAACCGATTTCGATGCAAATCGATATGTAGATAGTTTCGGGACCGGAGACGGACATAGTCTACTTTTTATCCCCAAAATCGGCCAGGTTCCCGATGGATACAACATATTTTACGCGCGGGCGAAGCCGTGGGGTGCGGCTAGTGACATAATATGTCGGAAATTGACCTTTTGTTTTCATGAAAGATGGTTGTCATTTAATTTCATCCACATTTTTATCATTGTACTATACCATTAGAATCATCAACCAGTAAATTATTTTACACTTGACGGTGGCAGAAATAGCCGACACAATCGTCGGCTCATAATATATGTAGGCTGTTGTCATAATATAGGAGAAGAAGAAGAAGACATAATATGTCACGTCGTTATTGGTTCATGGACAAGCCTCCATACATTTTTGCCGGTCCTTCTTTGTTTAGCTCAATATGGTGCATTTCAGTTGAACCCCCGACTGTACTCCTCGGGGAGTTCACGGCGACGGACTGTTCCACTTGAACCCTTCGGAGGGTACATGTACACTTAGATACCCGGACGTATAACAACATAATGTCGATCCGATCCATCGCCGCGTCGTTTCGATTGATTTAATGCGAAGTATTGTAACAATGAATCGCACATCGCAATGGGACCCTTTAGATCTTACCTACTATCAATGACAAGTGAAAAATATGTCTTAGAAGCATTGATAAATAAAAAACCCAAGATACACAGTTAGCGTCTCAAAACTGTCCGCAGAAAATAAGAAGAGCGCACAATTTGAAATTGTGCGCTCTTTTCAAAATAGTCTCGGTAGACTCGCGTCAATATACACACGTTTTTATGCCGAAGTGTTCGCTGAGAAATAGCAAAAATATTACGTCAAGGACGATAAAAAGGGATGGAATTTCGTATTTTCGGTAAATAAAATGGTTTATTGATTTATTTTTGTTGTTTTTATGACTAAATATAGTAAGCATTGTCTGATTTTGATTTAATTTGTCTAAAAATTTCACGCAACGGTCCAAGTATAATACGGCAAAATTCAATAGTCGCATTTTCAGTGTAAGAACTATGCATTACAACCTCCTTCTATTTTAGTCGCATAATACAAATGACCCTGTTCTTATTTTAATGGAGTCGATTTATTATTATTGTTTAATTTGTTAATTAATAAGTTTATGTACTTGTATTTAATTTTAACTAATATTTACTTTCCCGGCTTCGCACGGGCAATTTGATACTAAATATACTACATAATATAGGCACGCGCCGCCGGCTCCCCCGGCCGATACCGCCGCAACCGCTATGTCCCTGCATTTTAAATCTGTAATATCTTCGAAATATTTATTTAAATTATATGCTGTAAAGGGCCATTTTGATGTATACCTAAATGCACAATGTATTTAATGTACTTAATTGGATAAGGAAGGAAGCTGTATTGCTTCAAATCGCTTCGTAAATAAACCATTATTTGTCGTAAAAAGTAAAGGATGAAAAATAGTTGTTGTGAGTTATCCCTAAAAGATAGACATATACCATTGCGGACTTTTTTGTAGGCCTTTTTAAGGTGTACAATACTGTAGTACATAATATTGATCTATCTCTTAGGGTTCAGCCAGCGTTTGCAATGTAGTGATGATAATCATGTATATTATAAGTTATAACATAGTTTTGAATCAGCTTACTATAGAATAGAGAAGAGAAGAATAGAGAGAGAAGCTATTAAAGAAGAATACATAAATGTTCGTTTATATTATATAGCAAAAAACCAACAGAAAGGCTGAAATCTAATTAATAAAGACAACTCTACAATAAACTAAACTTATTTCAAGGAAATTAACGTGTTATCAACTACCTATGTCACTCCTGTTCACACGGACACGATTCTTTGTCGGAAATATTTTTTATAGGTTCAGCCTTAGTGGCAACAGTATTTCATTTAGGTACTGTGACTGTAGTATACTCATACAATAAATGTTATGTTTTAATATTATGACAACTATATTTTTATTAATAATATTTTATTTTATTAAATTATAAATTTTCTACCCAAAATCATATTCACGGTCAGAGAAAAGTATAATTGTATGTTTAGAACATACTAAAAAACACTTATAATACTAACTCAATATCGTATAAAAATCGTATCGTATACAAAAAGTAAAAAACAAATATTGGTCTCCATTACATCCTTTGTCCTACCGGCGAACTTCGGTCGTAAAATTTTATTGCTTTTTAAACAGTGCATTGTAAAAAAAAATCGTTAAATCATGCGTGTACCTAAGGATGAATTTGCAAAAAAATATGTTTTTAGGATAACTTTAATTAACTAGATAGGTATACTTGGCGACAGTTTCAAGTGTTACTTTTGTACGATACTGTGCATCTAGGGTTTTTTATAAATCTATGCTTAGAAGTTATAAAGTTACAATTTAATTCTCAAGATCTATATCTAAAGAGGAAGGATTTGAAGTTTTGTATGCAACGAATAAACTCAAAAACTAATGGACTGATTTCAAAAATTCTTTTGCCATTAGAAAGTTACGTTATCACTATCACTGAGTAACATAGGCTATATTTTTATCCTCCTACTCTCACTGGAACGTGACCCCGCGGGTGAAACCGCGTGACGTTTGCTAGTATTATCGTATACACATATATTATGTTTTGCCATTTTTGCCAATTGATTGAGAAATAAATTTGAATGACATTCTTTTGTGACGAGAAGTTATAACGCCTCTTACGACACCTACGGAGAGATGTGATGAACATACTATAGGTACTTAAGTCGAATACTTAAGTGCTGAAATTGCATTTAATTTTGTGGATTTATTTTGAACATTATTTTTCACGAAAATCCCCGAAGAATTTACATAGGTATAATCAAAGTAGATAGGTATAATATTAATATCTGATGGGCTTTTCAAAATTATGAGGTCTTGGTCGATTATCTCTATTGTTGCCTGTTCTATTGTAAAAAGTTTGCGATTTTAGATTATCATTTACTTTGCCACAATAGCGGCCCAGCTGTTGACACTTTTGACATAACTCCTTCGAGTGTTCGGGAGCGTTGCCTTCTCCTCGTTTTATATCGGACGGACGTACTTCTCTCTAGAAAAGATAAAATGTAGGTAAACATAATAAATTAATAACTATTAATAACAGTGCAGCTATCGAGACCGTTTTGTGATTTCTTTTACAGAATTACGTATTCTACATCCTTCTTGCAAACGATCAAAAAGGTAGGTACCTACTATAAAATAGAGACACATTCGCTGACTGGTCAAAGGCTTAACGATTATTAACGAACTCCAGCCAATTAATTAAATATTACGAAATACGGCCAGCATATTCACAAAGATACACTGGAACACCAGCAGCAGTAAACTTACCGTGCCAGAGCACCTAGCGGCTCACTTGATAGTCAAAGTTAACTAATTTCTACTGTAGATACCTATCAGGCGATCATAAAATCCATTGCCTATTGTAAAATGAGTAAATCATTTTAAGCCTCGTTTTGAAAAGGAACGCCTGGTGTTAGGCAAACATCGTACTTAGGTACCTAAATGTAGGTAGCTTGGGACTAGATGACGATGTGTGATAGTGTCCACATATTATTTATTTATTATCTTTCATAGTTATATGAGACAAAAATGGTATTTAGCGAAAAAACTGGCATATTGCGACGTTGCCCCGTTCACTAATAATTAGGCAACAGATTTATGGACCGCTTGTTTTATTGATACAAAGAAAAAAATAAAAGCAATTACTTACCTGATTCTTTGGATATACGTTATTTAGACATTTTTTGCAACGTTGGTATGCATTAAGCCAAGACAAGGTGCTGTTCCAATGGCGACCGCAACGTTGGCAAAGATATTCGCCATAGTAAGCTTTCTCGACGGATACTGGAGGCACCTAAAACGTAAATTAACACATTGAAGGACACGACTGCTGAGGACGTCGTCAATAGAACACTTTGATATGGCGGGTGGCTGGACACGTCTTTTTTTAAGGCCTATTTATTTTATTTTGAACCTTATTCTGATACAAATACGAGTACTAAGTCATAAAAAAATATTTAGTGTCACATCGTAATCGTTTTTTTTTTCATTTAAATATCATATTGCATCAACTTTCGTCCCTTTCAATGTAAGCGTGTCACACGCACACATAAACCTGCGTGATAGCACACAACAACGTCCACGGATGTCGTATTTGTTCGCGACCGCGTCAATCCGCGTCATTCGGGTGTTGTCACCGCACGAGAACCACGCGTTTTCGTTTTTTTAATTTAAATAATGTTGTATAGATTGACTTCGCAAGTGTTTTATTTTGTTGATTGTTATTTAGTTCTACGTATATTGAAACTACTGGGCTACTAGCGTGGTTTTATCAACACAATATACCTACATAATGAAAAAGCTAATCTGTTATTTTATTATTTTTAGGTGGCTGACGAGGAAAGGGAAAGAGCTTGTATCCTGCGACTATTTGAGGAAGCATCTTCAGGAGAGGAATCCTCAAAGGACCCGTTTAGCAACCAAGATGGAGAGTACGGATCTGATCCGAATTATGACTTTTACGACCTCGATGTCACGTCGTCCGGCTCCGACGTGCAAGCTCTGCCAAAACGAAGACGTGTTCGTACACTTTCATACGACTCGTCGAGTCAGTCAAGCCATGCATGTAGCATGGCATGACGGCATGGAAGCATGTACTGTAGGTACTCACTTCTCCAAAATTATGGGAATGGAGAGGTTAGATAGTACGATTAAAGAGTACCTAGGTCTATCAACTAACTAGATAGCTACGCTACGGATACTTACACTAGTTACTGTACTTCCTCGACAAACATGTTGTACGCAGACTGCATTGATAACGATCGGTTGACTTCGAATATCACGTTCATTTCTGCGAATATCAACATGTTCGACTCGCCGCTCATTGTCAGAATCCTGTAAATTTGAGTTATTAGTAGAAACATTTTTGCAATAGATGATATACTTACCTAATTACCTATACCTATCTACCTTTTTTTCTTTTCGTGAGAAACGCATTACGCGTAAGTACGCGTAATGCGTAATGCGCCCAGGCAGGTACGTACCTGCCTGGGCAAGACGGGGGTTATGTCGGACTCTCCGACCGCACTGAGAACGCGGCCGGCATACCTACCACGGTATTCCTCCAGACGGCCAGAGTGTCGGGGTCACGGGAGGCGCTCGCGCATTCATCCTCGACCCCGACGGCCATGGCCCGCTCACCAAGCGCGAGCGGACCCTGTCTGATTTGGGAAGCCTATCCCCCCTTCCTCCATCGAGAGGCGTTCGTGGAACACGTACGCCGCCTTCTCGGGTCTGTGCTGTTCCCTAATCGCCGCCCGCAGGCTACCTCCTATGGCGGCTGGAGATCCCGGAGCGCCCCACGGCGACGTTTGGTGCGTGCGCGGCAGGAGCATGGTGGTCAGCTCCCTCTCCCGCTTAGCCGCCTCCTTGGCGAGCATAACCTCCTCGGAGAAGGAGGCGATTCCTTCCCAAGCCCTCTCGCTGCGGACCATGAACAGAACCACGGCTGGCGCGAGCGCCGCAACTAGCCCACGCCGGATACTCCACGAGCGTGTGGAGCGCCGTGTCACGTGGGCAGTCCTCGCAATGATGGCAGACAGACGTCTGTTCCCGGCCTATCAGACACAGGTACGTGTCGAAGCACCCGTGACCGGTGAGTACCTGTGTCAGCCGGAACGTGAGGACGCCGATTTATTAACATCTATACATTTATAATAAAAATGTAATCGGTCGCTGTCTGTACATGGAAGATATATAAGAAAAAATATTATTGGGACCTTTATCAACGCAAATAGAACCCAAAACAGTAATTGTTACAATTTTTGTCTGTTTGTCTGTGCGCTTGTTCACGCTAATCTCAAAAACGGCTTATCCGATTTCAATATGGTTTTCACTGATACATTGTGGTAAGCTTCACTTAACATTTAGTGTCTGTTTCATGTCAATCGGTTCATAAATAAAAAAGTTATGCCAATTTAAATAATCACGTCATACATGTGGTATGTATTTAGCTTAGGTTAGTGTGTTTTTAAGTTAGGTTAACACGTCTTATTTCTTACAAGTTTTCATTTTTGTTAATATCTTTTTAAATACAAAGCATTCCAAAGCTGAAACTTTGCAAATATATGAATTGACTAAATACACAAACATTTGGTTTGCGTCCACACGTTTTGGGTAAGTATATAATCTATGTTTTGGGTTGAGCCAGTTTCTTATACGGTGACGTCAATGTTATGCTACATTGCTACCGTCATTTTGACTTTTAGTATACCTATTCACTAGTTTTGTAGTTACACTTCTGTAACTTTTTACGGGTATTATAAGTCTCAAGCAGGACCGAATAATACAGTTTTCAGTGAGCTTAGATGTTTACTCATTTAGGAGCTGGGATTTTTTTTGAATTTTTAAGAAAGCGCGATTACTTAGGTACTTAAAAACTATACATTTTTTTTTTATCTAGTTGTGTCACAAATAGGCACAAATTAAGAACTACTTAAGTACGTTTATTTTACAGGCGCAAATATACATACATTAGTATAATGGTTTTAGAGATAAGTACTCTATTCTGCAAAACGTTACTCCAACAGAATATGGAATAGGTAAGTACCTCGAAAACCTAAAGACGCAGAAATTATATTTTCGGCGTACATTTAGCACAAATATAAGCTCCCTGACAAAGTAAAATATTTCTCTCTCCGATCATTCGTTTAGAATTTTCCTGCTGAAATCGTTACCCCAGCAGAAATCGTTTTTTACATTAGGTAGGTATATATCAACACATCAACGTACACATTTTTATTATGCGGCGCACATTTACAGCAAATTATGCACTAATTTATTCCTGCTACTTATATCACTCTAGAAGACAATTTCCTGCTAGGGTAACGCACACAGTAGCAAGTTAACACAAGACATTTTACGCATCAAGATTAATGCAGTTGGATAAAAAACGAGAAACATCTTTGTAATCATTTGTAATATTATGTAGCACGTACCTACCTACTAGAATTTAGGTGGTAAATATACTAAGGTAAGGTAAGGTTAATAAGGTATATGTATACCCACTTAAGTAGATACAGCTACGCAAAGGTACCTATTTATCCTAGTTATCACAATGCGGGAAATAGCTAGCTTATAGGTATGTAGGTACCTACTCCGTACTCCTCTAGTGCATTATTAGGTAAGTAGGTACTTTAACAGTGATTAGAATTTTATTGAATCCTTTGCTTTAATAAATACGTAGTACCTAATTTAACTTTTTTTTACATACCCATACAGAACCTACCTAATATATAAGTAATTAAAATAAAATAGACTCACCTGAAGAGACAAACACGATCCCATATTTTCTCGCTTGACAAATTTCTTAACTTTATGTATTTGTTACTTAACTTTTAAGTAACACGCCCGTTATGCAAACCAATGTGTAAATGTAATTATCAATCACAAACAAAATGCACACTTAATTTAACTTTGAGCAGGCAGGATCTCTCGTAAGTACTTATAGTAATTTTAAACAACCCAAGACAGTGTACCTACCTAAGTAAACGTAAAACTTACTTTTCTACTTAGCAACGATTTTAATTGAACCTATTTTTACTGTAAGTATACGTGCTTGACACTCTGAGAGTGGAGTATACTAATAGATAACTACTTAAGTTATGTACTTATTTAATACACTAATATAGAATACACAATGTGCACATAATTAAAATGTGACAACAATTTTATGGTAGCACATATGTCACTTAACAGTCTCAATAAAACCATAGACACTTAAATCATGGACGATTGGGTGATTTCCCGCGTATTGTGCACGGCTCGATCAGATCTGTACATGGTGTTACTTTACTTAGATGGGACAACAAAGCGTGTCCGAGCCGAAAATCCTATCTAAACAGTGTGACTATATGTGGCAGGATCCTGCCTTTTCGGCAGGTTTAGCCCTTTATTTTACTCTCTGGCATTATATGTTTGACGTTTTAGAAATCTGCACTATTTGGCAGTTTAAATAATATATGCTGGCAGACTTGGCAGCACAGCTTATTTATGGAGTTTGGTGCAGTATCGACAAAAGAAATAGCAATAGGGAGGAATTTTAATTGACAATGGCAACATTAGCAACAATAATAGTAAGACCTTAAAAAAAAACCTTAAGTTTGGGGATTGTCCTTATCATCTTTAATTGAATTTGTAGTTCATTCCATTGTGAACCTTAAAGTGCTGAACAAAATATTTCTAATATTTGCATCTTTAGTTGTTGTCAGTTGTTTTTCTAATTAGTTGGACTAGAAAAACTGTCGGAGGCACAAATTTTTCATTCTGATTTCGTGCGGTGTGAATGTTTTCTATTCCTGATTTATCAAGAAACGTAAATATAAACGATTATACCACCTAGAGTGGGAGCAGGATCTATCACTTTCGTCCTGATTAGCAAAAGCGAAAGATGCATGTAACGTTAAGTTGGTGCCTAGGTTTTCTAACTACTTAATAAGCCTAAGAAGAACATGATCGGATACAGTGGGCAGTCATCGGCGAGTATACATTTTTTGACATTTTAACAGGAAAATTGTAGGAAGTATTAGTAAGTAGGTATTAAAGTTTCTTTCTATTTTTAGGTGCAAAAGTTTTCAAAAACGTCTTCACTACAAGATTACTAGAAAGACTAAGATTTTTGAAAATTTTAAATGATATCGGCATTATTTCGGCATTTTGTGCATATGAGTTTCAGTTTTCTTGCCTAGGCTGGGCAGGATCTCTAAATTAATGTTGGTCACACTGCAGAGCTTATAATATTATAACCACACTATCAAGAGCCCAAAAAGCCCTCTCCCATAGACTTAAATTGACATGACTGCGTTTATTATTTTGGATTGCTTGTGTTTTAAATCTGTATTTATTATTAATAATGTTTGTTTTAAATTTAATAAGTTGTTGTGGCGAACCCGAGCATAAGTTACACATGAACGTGGACACGTTTCCTAGTAGTGAACAAATTTGGGGCATGATGGGCTCTATAGTGGTGATAATCTCGTGCTGGATGGTATATTGTCATGTATGAGTGTTTTTATCAACCTACTTTATATCTTAATCTTAGTCAATATAATAGTAGGCTCCGTGTTTCCAGTGTTGCCATTATCCACATCCCTATAGATTTTAAAGCCGTAGCAAGGTGTGGTGCAGCGAAAACGAACCTAACTTTCAATTCCCACACGGGATAAATACAGGGTTTCTTTTTGAAACTCATAAATATGTCCCGATACCTAATGTGGTAATGCAAACCATAAGTTCTGCTACGGAGATGAAATAGCCTACTTGTTCCTACCAGGAGGACAGCTAGTGCTAGCAACTGAAAATCTAATTACCTACATGACGAATTGGTCGGTAATTAGTCGAAATTGGTCGCAAATTACCAGAATTAGTCGGTCCACCTTTTAAAAGTTAGTAACTTTTAAACGGTGGACAAATTCGTCATATAATTAGATTTTCAGTTTGCAATGGTGCCTGTGCCAAGATGAGCCTTACGCTGGTAGGGACTAATTTAAACCGCCGCGCGTTTAAGTCGACCGGCTGACTCTCAAGTTAAGCAGAGCACTAATATTGCTTCTCCGGCCAAAGCTATGCCTGAAAAGGCAACGACCCAGGCGGCTGAGGATGGTTTCGTGACGGTGCAAAAGAAGCGCCGCCAGCGAGTTAATAAGAACTGTTGCGGTACAGCACCAGCGGAGACCAACATAAAGCTGCGTGCAGCCGCGCCGAACACTCCGTTATATATCTCTCGCCTACACTACACCACAAAGGCAGAGGATATCGAGGAGTACGTACGCCAAAAGATAAATTACAGGCCAAGAGTGCAGCTGTTGGAGTCGCGTCGCAACGTCTATTTTAGGGCGTTTGTGGTGCGAAGTACCAACGTGCTATCTGCACCTCGTCATGGAAGAAACCTTTTGGCCGCAAGGTGTCGTGTTCCGTCGCTTCCGCGGACAACTGCCACACGAACGCGCAACAACGTAGTGCAATATGTGAAGTGTAGTTTATAAGATAATATTATAATTATGTATGCTAGTCTATAAGGTATTTATCTATGGGTCTATGAAATCTGAGATTGATCTATTGTTATTGTTATTGTTATTATATTTAACCGACGTAAGACTCTTGCCGTTCCATTAGGCTTAAAAAAGTATACTTATGTTTTTCTCATCTGTTTTTCCCAACAGATAAAAAATAAACATTCGGTGGATGGATACTCTTCAGTGGAACAGTTACAACAACAACAGGATTGAATAAACAATATAAAATTATACAATTATAATAAAATATTATATTTTTATTCATAAGAGTAATATGGCAGTTTTCGACAAAAGTATAAACAAATGAACAGGATATGGCACATTTAAATAAGTATACACATACAAAATACATGGTACACTGAAAGAATAAAAAAGAAGATAAGAAAAAAGTATCTGCATGCATGTGCACTATCAATTTAACTAAGGCCAGTATTACATTATCATAATTAAATCATAAGATTTCATATCTGTCAAATTCTATGATCATAGTTACATAAGAGTGTGATGAATGATGACGTTCTTCAAAAAAGTGGGTGGTTAAACACCTACCCCTAAGAGGATAAAAGGATAAAAAGGGATTAATATATGTATGTACATACATAATACACATAATAATCATATAAACATCTTATTTATACCATCAAGATGTAGGTATAACGATTTAGCCGTGCTGTTTTCCGTTGCTATGAGTGAAATTTTATTAATTGCACTAAAAAAAAGATGGTTAAGAATTAACAGAAAAAAAAAAGACGAATTTGGGTTAGATTATGGGTAGCAAAGCGATCAGCGAGAGAGAGTGGTCCATAACACCCTACTCGAAACACTTAGATTGGAAGACAAAATGGTACAAAATATATCGTCGGGTGGAAGAAGTCGCGATTGCTACGGATATATCCTACTTGTATGCTAGCTGTCTAATAAGATCCCATACTTAACTGATCAATTGATCATAGACAATATCAATCACATGTAGTTAATATACCGTTAAAATTAACATTTTTAAATGACCACGACTCACACATATCTATGATCATAATGCTATGATAGTCTAATAGTGGTTTAACTAAATAGCTACGTACCACGTAAGAAAAGCCTACCTATTTTTCAATATTATCGAAGTTTTTATAAAATATAAATCTTGAATAATAAAATTTCAATTTAGTTATCCATACACCACAGTAACAATAATAAAAATAACAAAATATAGATTATATTTATAGTGATTACATTAATAAGTATTATTTAACAAATACATTGTGTCTTTTGAATATTTCTTGCAGTCTTGTAATAGATATTTATATTCATCTTCGACCTGGCCCCTCTTGAGCAAATAGACCAATATGTATTGGTATGGGAATACAGGAACATTATGTCGAGCGAAAAACCGTAGTTTGACTCTTTCAATAATCTTCATGTCGACGAAACAGTAGTCTGCTGTGCAGCAACTACCGGGCGTCCTGTAAATATGTTTAAAATTACATTATTTTCGTCAAAGAACTTCTTCGTTGATGTTACACTATCCATATTTTCGTGTGTCATTTGGAGATTTTCAGGGTGGATAATTGGTTTTATTAAGAAAATTGTCATACCTTGGATCGTAAGTAACAGGCTTTGCTTTAAGAGTCTTGAATATCATCTGATAATATTGTCTGTACTTCTTCTTCATGATAAGCACTATTTGTTTTCCTTCGAAAGGGAACTTAGCACTGAGTGCGTCGAGTTCTAGATGCCAGTATACCGCGGCCTTTGCCACTTCTACGCTTGTTGAATCTATCTCCAATATTTTAGGTTGTTTTAACCATTCATACAGAGATTCCTGGAAAATAAAGTAAAATTGTGGATAATTTTTATGTTAGTGCTAATGCTGATTTTTGGTGTTTATCTCAAAAAGTGCATATTTGCCATGTTTAATTTTTGGTTGCTTGGAGGGGTCAAAGTATCTCAATTTCGAATGGATCTCAGTCGCCTTCATTGTTCGAATTTGCAAGGATACCTTAGTAGTAGGTAGATGCTATATACTTCGCTACCCGTCACGAGACGAGTTGCCGATATCTTGGATGTGGTGGGGCGGCCAGTGCCGGATTAGCCACGTAGCAAGAGTAGCAAATGCTACGGGCCCCGCGAATTTGGGGGCCCCGCGCTCCAACGCCTGTCTGACCCTAATAAAAAAAAATTAATTTAGATAGGAGCGTGAAATATCTTGCATGACTTAAACGCGAAGCGCTGCTTCAGTTCCACTTGAAGATCTAAAACTCGATTTCGTCACGTTAAATCGTAAAGATAAGTAGGTATTTTACGAACTTTTTAACGTAAATGTTCTAATGTTTAATTATAATCGATATATTTAGACTAGCATCTGTACCACATTTCTACATAGCGGAATTCCCTGACATTGTCATCGATCGAGCTAGTCGTAACTCGAACAAATATAAAATTATTTTTAGAAAAAAAACACGAAAACCGACTTCAAAACAGTACCTACGTGTTCAATCCATAACTAAAAGGTAGAAAATAATATTTTAATTACTTCATACCTAAGAACATTAAAAGGGAATCAACGCAATCATTGATACCTATAATACTTTACTATTTACAATTTATAACCAGTTAATTTGGAGTCGGTGCCAGCCAAGAAGGATCGTAATGACTAATGACCTTAATAAATATAACCTACCTGCTAGCAAAAATAACCTACTTGATTAATCTATAAGTATCAATGATTGCGTTGATTCCCCTTTAATGTTCTTAGGTATGAAGTAATTAAAATATTATTTTCTACTTTTTAGTTATGGATTGAACACGTAGGTACTGTTTTGAGATCGGTTTTCGTTTTTTTTTCTATAAATAATTTTATTTTTAAACTTTTAGTGGAAAGTAATTTTATATTGTTAATATATTTGATATAGGTAGACCTACTAAACGTGCTGCGCAAATGAGACAGCACCGTTTGGAAGAAAGTAGTGACGAAAGAGAAGATGTAGATATAGAGATATAAAGTCCTTATCAACACTTTTGCTGATTGCTGAACCCTGAATCCCGGCAACCACAAACAAAAAAGTGATGACCTACGAACAATAAAGAATCATGAAAAATCATAATTTAACTGACGGAGCAATCGCGTAACAAATATACAAAAGATAAACAGTGGTGCTGTGAAGGCAGGTTTATTTTCGCCCGCTGCTGTTTGAATTTCTTACGATCGTAAGGCCTCTAACTTGGCTTAACGACTACCAAATTATGATGGTAACCAGAGTCCACTGCTTCTAAAGCATGAAGACGCTCAAAATGAAATGACACAAATTGTCACCTATCCACGGCTACGTTGTTTCTAACAAAAAAAAGTCTTGGAAATTAATTTACAATTTTAGCATGGACCTGTCAATGTTAGAAAATTCGTTGTAAAAGATATCGACGTGTTGCTTTACACGTCTTCACTCCTTGCATACAAAAATAAAAAATATAATTAATTCCGAACTGCTGAACCATTTTTTCAAAAAAAAAATATAGGAACCAATTCCAGAGTATACCCTTTCAAATAAAAAAAGAATTTTCCAAATTGATTTATAAGTGATTGAGTTCTGTTTTAACAAACATACATCTACTGAACCATTTTTTATATTAAAAAAATGGAACCAATTTAAGAGCATACCCTTTCAAATAAAAAAAAATTTTTCAAATCGGTTCATAAATGACCGAGATATGAGGTAACAAACATACAAAAAAAAAAACATACGACCCGAACTGATAACCTCCTTCTTTTTGAAGTCGGTTAAAAATAGGATTCTATTGACTATCAAACTAAGAAATTGCTATACATTTACCTTTGGCACAACGTAAAAAACTTTTAAAAGCACTTTAGATGTGAGCCATTCTTGAGAAAAGTTGTTTTGACATTGCTTCGAGTACTGTTTTTGTACTATGCAACTCATTCAATTATCTTTTTTAAAACACTATAGAAGAGTTTTTGTATGTACAAAGGCAAAAATATTAACGAGAATAACTTCACATAAGGTAAGATATTTTACTTTAAAGAGAAGATGTAGATATAGAGATATAAAGTCCTTATCAACACTTTTGCTGATTGCTGAACCCTGAATCCCGGCAACCACAAACAAAAAAGTGATGACCTACGAACAATAAAGAATCATGAAAAATCATAATTTAACTGACGGAGCAATCGCGTAACAAATATACAAAAGATAAACAGTGGTGCTGTGAAGGCAGGTTTATTTTCGCCCGCTGCTGTTTGAATTTCTTACGATCGTAAGGCCTCTAACTTGGCTTAACGACTACCAAATTATGATGGTAACCAGAGTCCACTGCTTCTAAAGCATGAAGACGCTCAAAATGAAATGACACAAATTGTCACCTATCCACGGCTACGTTGTTTCTAACAAAAAAAAAGTCTTGGAAATTAATTTACAATTTTAGCATGGACCTGTCAATGTTAGAAAATTCGTTGTAAAAGATATCGACGTGTTGCTTTACACGTCTTCACTCCTTGCATACAAAAATAAAAAATATAATTAATTCCGAACTACTGAACCATTTTTCAAAAAAAAAAATATAGGAACCAATTCCAGAGTATACCCTTTCAAATAAAAAAAGAATTTTCCAAATTGATTTATAAGTGATTGAGTTCTGTTTTAACAAACATACATCTACTGAACCATTTTTTATATTAAAAAAATGGAACCAGTTTAAGAGCATACCCTTTGAAATAAAAAAAAAAATTTTCAAATCGGTTCATAAATGACCGAGATATGAGGTAACAAACATACAAAAAAAAAACATACGACCCGAATTGATAACCTCCTCCTTTTTGAAGTCGGTTAAAAATAGGATTCTATTGACTATCAAACTAAGAAATTGCTATACATTTACCTTTGGCACAACGTAAAAAACTTTTAAAGCACTTTAGATGTGAGCCATTCTTGAGAAAAGTTGTTTTGACATCGCTTCGAGTACTGTTTTTGTACTGTGCAACTCATTCAATTATCTTTTTTAAAACACAATAGAAGAGTTTTTGTATGTACAAAGGCAAAAATATTAACGAGAATAACTTCACATAAGGTAAGATATTTTACTAGATATGTTTTGCAGACTTCAGCTGTGGCAGCTATTACGCGCAAATGTACGCATCTGTAGCGCTGTTTGGCGCGATTTGCCGAAAATTCAAATGTCACATTTGCGCAGTTTTAATATCGTGATATCTTTTAATTATTATATGGCAGGTGTATATAAAACTTATGTCATTGGAATCGTAATTTAATATACTTCATAACAAAACATATATTAAGTCCGAGTAAAGAGTTTTTATATTGTTAATACTCATTTCAAAAAAGGTCAAAATTTTTTAACGGCTAAAGTTTTAAAAATCTTTAAAAATCGAATAAAATACCCGTATTTGTAAAAAAGTTATAGTTAATATACATTAATATACATTAAACACTATATTTAATAAAAAACAATATACCCTCTTTATACAAAATATCATATTTTAAGCCATGACAATGCCGGGCGGAGCGCCATCCGAACGCAAGCGTAAACAATCGCTTCAAATTTTTATTAAATAATTCTTTAGAACGTCTTTTTCAACATTAAAACGTATTAAAAATGAATTAAGGAACACGATGGGCTAAGAACGTCTTAATCATCTCACTTTGTTGACTATAGAGCATAATTTGCTTAGAGAAGTCGATATTGAATGTGTTATCTCTAAATTTGCCCATATTAAATCTAGAAAAGGTTATTTGTAACAGTTTTGTTTTATTTATTACCCTAAACTTGAGAACCTAAAGCAAACCAAGGGCCCCTTGACAGAATTTGCTACAGGCCCTGGCTGGCCAGGCTGGCTTAATCCGGCACTGGGGGCGGCCCGAATGATTCAATAAAACAGCACTTTTTAGACGGTATTTTATTGTTGTTCAGTAGATGCCGCGAGACTTTAAAAATACTTGAAGATTTTATTTATCATCTTGAATGAAACGAGAGCTACTAATAAATAACGCAATGTTAACATGCTCATTCCCACAATGGTTTGTATTTATCGTTAGTATACAGAGATAAGTGTAATCTGACACGTTGGGTCGAGATAAAGTGATATTCGACGCGGACCCTAAACAGTTACAGACGAAGCTGTAATAATTATCATCTGGTTTAAACAAATAAATGAAATATTACCACAACAACCACACAACGCCATCTAGTCGCAAAGTAAGCATTAATTAATTGCTTGTGATATGGGTTCTAGAATGGGGATAGAAATACTTGCTTCAATACATTTTTTTTTGTAAACATTTACATATTATATACTAGCATTCCGAGGCACGGTGTCATCCGCGTCTTTGCTTACTGCTTACTGCTCTGCCCCCATTACCAGTAGCGTGATGTTACATAGCCTATAACCTTCCTCGAGAACTGAGCTATCATACGCCAAAAGATTTTTTCAAATCCGACTGGTAGTTTCAAAGATTTGCGCGTTCAAGCAAACATACAAACTCTTCTGCTTTATATATTAGTACTAGCTTTCCGCGGCGCGGTTCATCCGCGTCTTTGCTTACTGCTTACTGCTCTGCCCCCATTACCAGTAGCGTGATGTTACATAGCCTATAACCTTCCTCGAGAACTGAGCTATCATACGCCAAAAGATTTTTTCAAATCCGACTGGTAGTTTCAAAGATTTGCGCGTTCAAGCAAACATACAAACTCTTCTGCTTTATATATTAGTACTAGCTTTCCGCGGCGCGGTTCATCCGCGTCTTTGCTTACGCTCTGCTCCTGTTGCCAGTAGCGTGATGTTACATAGCCTATAACCTTCCTCAGAAACTAGGCTATCATACGCAAAAAGTATTATTTAAATCCAACTGGTAGTTTCAACAGCGCGTTAAAACAAACAAACTCTTCCGCTTTAACCGCTTTAAATAATAGTATAGGTAAAAACTGCAAATAGCCATTATTTGCACTGAGCGGGAATCAAACCCACGTCCTCTGCGTGGCAGTCCATACACAGTACCACCGAACCAAAGAGGTTGTCAACAGTATATTTGTATACTGTTGTGTAGTTGTAAATAGTTAATAAAATCAGTTTTACAGATATTTTAAGCATATATGGTATGGTAGTTTATCTATACATATAATAAAAATGTAACCGGTCGCTGTCTGTACATGGAAGATATATGAGAAAAAATATTATTGGGACCTTTATAAACGCAAATAGAACCCAAAACAATGATTTTTAAAATTTTTGTCTGTTTGTCGGTTAGTCTGTTTGTCTGTTTGTCTGTGCGTTTGTTCACGCTAATCTCAAAAACGGCTTATCCGATTTAAATATGGTTTTCACCGATACATTGTGGTAAGCTTCACTTAACATTTAGTGTTTGTTTCATGTCAATCGGTTCATAAATAAAAAAGTTATGCCAATTTAAAGAATCACATCGAACATTCGTTAATTTACTACGAAATCTTATAGAAGCAGAGATTTTAACAGGTTGCGGAATAGTGATTGTTGATAGTGAGTGCTGATAGTGTTTTTATTCCTCTCTAAACAATATTTTGTTTAGTTTTAAACGAGTCCAGTTTCCAGTGAGCCTATGTTTTGCGATGACTAATTAATAAAGCCCAAGGTAAGACACTAAAAGTTGTGGGTGTGGATCTAAATATTAGCTGTTTTTCGCACGGTCAGCTTTATGTGGCTCTATCACGTGTTAGCATTCCTAGCAGCCTGTATGCTTTGATCCTTGATGGCTATACGTCTAATCCATACATCCATACATATTATAAAAGGCTTTGTCCTGACTGACTGACAGACAAAGTACAGCCTAAACCGCTGGTCGTAGCGACTTGAAATTTGGAGAGTGTGTTTGTATTAAAGTCTAGAAGTGGACTAAGAAAGGGATTTTAAAAATTCAACCCTACAGTGTATAAAAAGGGAAGAAAACGATTGTATGAAACGTATTCATTTTTTAACTTACAGCTTTGAAATTTTGTTTTGGAATAATTTTACTTAAGTAAAAAATACTCTCATTTTTTTTTTTAACTGGGGTGGATTTATATGGGTGAAATAAGCGATGAAATATTGTATGGAAAGATCTTTGCTTTTGAGGTTGGTGACTTGAATATTGGAGGGTGGGGGAGGAAGAGAAAAGGAAGGGAGAAGTGAGGAGAAAGTGCGGGGGTAGTGAGGGCGAAGTCAGGGCAAAGGGAGGGGAAAGTCAGGGTGAAATCGACTGCCTCTGTATTTTGGTGGTGCTGTGTACGGACTGCCACGCAGAGGTTGCGGGTTCGATTCCCGCTCAGTGCAAATGTTTGTAGCATGAACATGTCTATTTGCTTATGGGTGTTTCTATGTATAATATGTATGTATTTACAAAAATAAAAGTGTTTAAGTATGTTTATCCGTATTCTAGAACCCATAATACAAGCATATAATATGCTTACTTTGGAACTAGATAGCGTTGTGTAAAAAAAAAAAGAAAAAGAGAACTCAAGGGGATGTGAGGAGGCAGTGTGAAGGGCAAGTGAGAGGTAAGTGAGAAGAAAGTGAGGGGGACGTAAGGGAAAGTGAGGAGTCAGTGAGTGGTAAGTGAGGGGTGAGTGAGTGGGAAGTGAGGGAAAGTGAGGGGAAGTGTGGGGAAAGTGAGGGAGATGGGAGGGAGACGGGAGAGGAAAAGAGGGAAAAGGGGGAGAGGAAATGAGGGAAAGGGGAAAGTTATCGTAGTGAAAATTTGCCTTTGTGTATTGTATATTGTTTTACGCGGGATGTCTTTAGGTTAGAGAGTGAGATTAGAAATAGCATGCAAAACAGTATTTAAACAATATAAAAATGTCCATTGGAGAAACTATATTCATGCGAGCGAAGGTCACTCACTCACTCACTCACTCATCACGAAATCTCAGAAACTACAAGTGCTAGGAGTTGCAAACTTTGGAAATAGGTGCTCTCAAAGACGGGATTTTGCGAAATTCATTTCCCTGGATTATAAAGGGGAACAAAATTTGTATAAAACTTCTATAGTTTTTAAACGGGAGTTTTAATAATACGATTTCCAAACTAGGAGAAAATAGGAGTGGCAAGTTTCGTTAAATATCGCAAAATTTCGTCTGTTTACTAAAACAGACGCTACCACTAGGTAGCGGGTGAATAGATTTAAATCGGATTCGCCTTAGAGACGGATTATACTGATATTTATTACTAATACAATGTACGATTGCCGTAAGATTAGGTAAGAAATATTCTCATACAGGCCACATCTGAATTTTCACGCGAACGAAGTCGCGGGCAACAGCTAGTAGTATCATAAAATCACTATTCACGTATATAAAGAGTACTTAAGCTTAGCTCACCTGTAGAAACTTTTTGCACCTAAAACTGTCGTAAATAAAGTTGATATGCAGCAGCCATTTGCCAGTGGCCAAGGCACACACCATCATGCCAGTGTATGTGTCGTTTGGCAACACAGCTATAAAGTGTGTTGCCAACATCTCCATTTTTGTGTTTTCAGCGACAACACCGCCTAACTCGTTAATCATTGCCACGATTCTGTCTCGGTTCTGAAAAAAAATTCCATTGTAGGAAACTGACAAACAACATAGCAATTTTATACACGTTTCCCACAAATGAAACACCTTAGGCTGACTAATCATCATCATCATGTCATCCGAAAGACGTCCATTGCTATTAATACTAGGCATGCTTCAAATTTTGCCACTTCGACCGCTCATGAGCCGCCCGCATCCATCTATTGCCCGCTATTTTTATCAGACCGTCGATCCACATAATCTTTATTGATGAAGCTGCAATAATTATCATCTCAAACACAAATAATAACATTAAACAGTTTTACTGTAAATTCAACTTACTGTATGCCAAAACAGGAACCTGATAACAGAGTGGGCATACCCTTCACAGACTAATAAAATAATATAATTTATACTTACATGGATGTTCTCTGACAACATAAAGACCTTCTTGTCACATGCACATATAAGATTCTGCTTCAACCTCCATGATTCCTCTGAAGTGCCACTTGGTGAATGATAGTCACTATCTGAAGATAAGACAAACACAATGACAACAATACTACCCACTTAAATCATGGAATTTCTCAGCTTTACTCTACAATAAAATGCATGTATAAAACTTGCTTGAAATTCTCTTAAGGGTAGTAAAAATCATATCAAAATTCATTGCGTGGTTTTGCAGTTAAGGTAGGTACAGACAGAGAAAACAGTAACTTTATACTATTTGGAGATTAGAAATATTTGGTCACCTGAAGTCAATTCTGGTAAAGCAGCTTTAAGGTGTGCTGACACCTGAGCCTTATTCTTAATAGGGCTATAAGCAGTGGCCTTTTTCTTTAGCTTGTAGTTTTGTATATACTTTTGGAACGGCAAGTAATTTGCAGTCTTTTCTTTCCCACTCTCTATCAACTTCCGGAAGCTTACTTTCTTGGGAGTACTCTGTCTGCTAAAACTTCTGGAAAAGCAATAACACCTTTTCAGCATTACAAGAAGAAGCTACATCTATGTGATGATCATTCTATAAAAATATTTTAGAAAATCATTATATACATAATTTAAGTAAATATAAATATAAATAAATAATATAAATATAATAGTTTTCATCAGGATTTATTTAAAGTGCATAAAAGTATATATCTTAATCTTATTTTATTAAAAATTAAATAGAAAATAAATTATATATAGGCACAATGTATTATGTATGTGTAAAAATAGTAGGATATGAACATTTACTTTGTATATAATAATAAATAAATAATAATAATTTATTTTTCAAAAAAAGTAAGTACAGATGTGAATATAACCTAAGTTTTACAATTTCATATTGTTGTATGATTCAAAAACTGTACAATAAATTTAACCCTGCCTCTCAAACTAGGATAACCTGTATCTTGAGAGACAGTGTTCAGCCTTAATAGTATCTACACAACAAATACAAATGGTAGACTGTGTCGTTCTATGACTACACATTAATTTGAACTGTCGTAAACAAACATTTTATCAAAAATTTTATATTTTTATAATTGATAAGTAAATCTCTTGAGCCTTAAACTCTTGCAAACACTATTATAAGAACATATTAGTGAAGTGATGTGTAGATTTATATATTTATCATTTATATTATATTTATATTAAATTTATGCTCTAAGTAGTAATAACTGTGTTATCATAACTCATAACAGCAAGTGACCTCTTTAGTTGAGTTGACTAAAACATAATTGTAAGATATTATTATGTAAATATTTGTTTATAGTATAAAGAGCTTAGACCTATGTACAGGAATTGTGGAGCGATTAAGCATTGTTTACCCATTAGTTGAAGCAAGAAAAAGGTTAACTATCTTTAGAAGATCCCAGGCATGCCAATTTACAATTTGTAACTCACTCATTCCCCAACTTTGAAAAGAATTTTTTAATAGGACTCGAAGAGGGAGTTTGTTTATCTTCAATTTTTTTATTACAATCAATTTCTTGGTAAATATCCTCAACAGACCAACCTATTTGTCTTCTTACAGCTTTTGGTTTCCTTATTTTCTCTAATGCTGGTACAAAGTCCACGCAATCCTCCCCAGAGTCATTGAACCCCATAGTATAGTGGACCACTCTTTCTTTTGATGCGACTTTAAAATGTTGAACCTTTACATGCTCTAGATATGCTAGTTTTTCAGTGAACATATCATGGCACGCTGGACAGACATAGTGATGGAGCTTTACATTAGTTGTGCAGCGATTTAAGTGTATGACATATTGGTCATACTGGTCATACTTCTCATCACAAAGTAAACATGTGATGTCAACATGCTCTGGAATGTCAGGTAGAGGTTCTGTAGCTCTAGTAGGCTGTGTGTATGTTGTTCTAGTATGCTGTTCTATTGGCATTACATCAGATGCTACAAGTGTTTCATTGCTACTTGTTCGTTGTAATTGATCTTGCTCTATAGTGCATGTTATTCTGCATGTGTGAGTTCCTAGTTTGCTATATGACTCATTGCAACCTCCACATTTAATTGAATCCACATCACTGTCTGTTTCATCACTAGTTTCTTGAATGCTATTTCCACTCATGTTGTCTTTGAAGAAGTTTTCATTATTATCACCCTCAGCAGTGACATATTCTTCCATGGTGTTGTCACAACTTTCATGCATGTGCATATGAAACTCTTTGTTGAATAATTCATTATAGTCACTCACAGAAGACTCATTTAAGCTTGTATCTAATAAAAACGAAGAAAATCAGTAAAAATCACACAAAAAAAGAGTAAAATTAAGAAAAAGTGCTGAAGGCTAAACTATTTTTACATTTCATTTCCATTTTTTATAATAGTAATTAGAACATCAGTCAAACAAATTTAAATTTAGAGGTTGTTTAAACTTGGACCTTTACAAAAGTTCAATGAACTTTTGAAGCCTTGGTGTAGCGATTAAGGTGATCAGCTAGTCACTACCACTACACTGAGAGTCATGAGTATGATTGCCATTGCCACTCAAAGAGATATAAGTTGAGTTGGGAGTGTAAGAAAAAGTTTACCTACTGTACGAACCTGAACATTTTCTGATCAGAGAGTCAATTCGTTCACATTGTTGTTTGAACAAGTACGCAGTGCTCAAGTACTCGATACAAGAAGTACACACGCGATCTGATAAACCGTCTCCTTCATATATCTAGAAACGAAACAAGGCTAAATGAAATCCAACACGTAGAAGTGTTGGCGGATACTGGATAGTGAGTGTAGCAAGACTGTAGCAAAGTAGGTAACTTATTATAATACTCACTTGAATGGTAGTAAAAGACATAACCATATCAGACAATTTTATGGAGTCATCCTGCTCAAAAATAGAGCAGAATTCGCCAAGTTTCAAACACAATCTACACTTTTGAAAACGGGAGCCCATTTTCTAACAATACTTCTATAAAACCACTAACATTTTACGGGCATTGCCCAATATTTACATTCAGCCATTCAATTTGCACTTACATACGAACGGTACTTTGAAGACAACTTGTAATCACGCATTTCAAAACACATCAACCGTCATTTTTAAACAGTGACCTTTTGACATTAATATTTATGCTGCCATATAAATAAATTTTATTGCGCAGAAAAATTTTATATACCAAGTGCATTTATTTATCAGCTTAGAGGAGACGAAGGTCTGATTCCGTAAATCCGTCTGATTTAGTAATGATTTTGTTATCGATAACGATAACGAAATGCAAACAAACCAAAAACAATATTGTATCCGCACGGTATCCGCCACCTTTAGAACATTAAAGAGGCAACCATAGATTATACACTTGTATTGAGGTAACCCTAGGAAAAGATGCAACCATCAGCTGTTTTTGACATTTATTTATACATTATTTGACAAATGTAAATAAAATTAATGTGCGGCAGCGTTGCGCTTGTTTAGAAAAAAGATAAATAACGTAACAGTAAAAGTAATAAAAGAATGGTAACAGTTAAATCTACCAGATAACGATCTATTAAATATTATTTAAGTATTGTAAGATTAAACTGCACTTAGTCAGTTGTAATAAATTAAAATGCAACCAGAACTCTATGTCGAACCCTATATTTACACGAAACCGTTCCCTCGCTTTGAACGGCCGAAAATTATAGGTTATATTGGAATTGAAAACTTAAAGTTTGCCCGACGTATATGCAATGATAAAGTGCGATTCGATTTAAACTTACATTTAGATAAAGCTGTACACCGACCGGCGGACCTAGACGTGAAGCTAACAGAACTACTAAAGTTCATATTAGAACATGAAGCGAGACTGAACTATCCCATGGCAACAAATTTAGATGGCGCCAAATTTTTTTGTTATCGAGGGCTCATGACGTGCATAGCTTGCACCCCATATGAAAATCGGGAACCATGGAAAATTGTAGCTTTATTATATAAAGGTAATATTTACCTATGTGCTCGAGACACAGAGGAGAAGCTACATAGAAAACTTAATATGACTGACAGAGAGAAGCAGTTTACTTCATGGGGTTATAAGTTTGAACAATTCTTGTTATCAGGTAAATTTAACTGATATTGGGTTCTATTAAATTTCTCTACCTATTTTGAATTCAATTCATTTATTTCATAAGTAGAAGCATTCATTTATTTATTTATTTATTATATGCTTTATTGTACACCATTAGAAACTTTGCTTATAAGTAATTGTACAGTAATAGTAGGTACAATGGGCGGCCTTATCACTAAAAGCGATTTCTTCCAGACAACCTTTGGATGGACATTATGTATGGAATTGTAGCGGTAGTTGTCGGCGTACATTATACATACATGTTAATTATATATAATCATATACATATTTGTATAAATATATAATACAAAATACATATAAACAATATAATAAAGGTATAATTCATATATATATACATAATATCAATATATATTTTAATTTTTTTTTTTTTTTTTTTGTCTCTTAATTTTACCATCTGTCTCTATGCATAGGACAATAAGTAACTTTATAAGACAAGTGTCAAGTGTCTTGAAAGGTATGCATCCCTTGATACATCCAACCAAATAATATAAGCATCAAGCTATGTTTAGTTAGTGAAATCTTGTGGAATTTTGTGTTTAAGTCTGCATATCCCTTTTGCCTTCATGAGATGATTTGCCAAGATATTTGGGTGGTTAAATATTCTCTTTTTGTATGATTTCATGTAGCGTAATATTTCTTCCTTTACAGTCAATATTCTCAGGTCATGGTGAAGGGCTTCGTTAGGTACAAACCAAGGGGCATTCGTAATTATTCGTAAAACCTTGTTCTGGAATCGCTGAATGGTTTCAATATTAGAGTGTGACGCTGTTCCCCATAGCTGAATACCATATCTCCAAATTGGCTTGATAATAGCTTTGCATAGAAGGATTTTATTTTCCAGGTGTAATTGTGACTTATGACCAATGATCCAGTAGAACTTTCTTAGAGTTAGGCTGAGTTGTTTACGTTTTGTAAAAATGTGCTTTTTCCAGGTTAGGCGTCTATCAAGATATAAGCCAAGGTATTTTACATGTTCTGCTTGGGGTACCTGTATATTATTTAACTGAACTGGGGGACATGTGCCCTTTTTTCTGGTGAATGTTACATTTACTGATTTAGTCTCGTTAGCTTTGATCCTGCACTTTTTGAGCCAGAGAGCTATGTCATCCAGGCATGTCTGTAGCCTAGCCGATGCTGTTTTATGGTCGGAATGGGACACTAGCAAGGCTGTGTCGTCTGCATAAGTTCCAATGGTAGCTACACTTGATACTGGGAGATCAGCAGTATAAAGCAAATATAGAATTGGCCCAAGAACGCTGCCCTGTGGGACCAGAGCAGTGATTGGGCATAATTTTGATGAAGCTTCGCCACTTTGTACAAAGAAATACCTTAATTTCAAGTATGATTTCAAGATTAGATAGAGATCGCTTGGCAAACTGGTTTTAATTTTGTAAAGAAGGCCTTCGTGCCATACTCTATCAAACGCCTGAGAAATGTCAATGAAAGCAGCAGCACAATATTCCTTATCCTCGAATGTGTTGTGTATTTTGTTAACTAGCCTGTGGACTTGATCAATAGTTCCATGTCGCTGTCGGAAGCCGAATTGGTGGTCAGGTATCAGGCGTTTCTCTCTAATAATAGGCATTAAGCGCAGCAGTAGGAGCGATTCATACATTTTTGAAGCCATTGGGAGCAGACTTAGGGGACGGTATGATTTCGGGTCTTCAAGCTGTTTGCCTGGCTTAGGCACCATTAAGATCTGAGCTGTTTTCCATTTAGGGGGGAAAAGTAGAGTCTTGACATTGCATTGTAGATAGATAAAAGAAGGATCAAAGCAGAATCTGGAAGTTGTCGCATAACCATGCCAGTCATCAGGTCATAACCAGGGGCTTTTTTAGGTTTCAGGTTATTTATAACTCTTTTCAGCTCCTGTTTTGTAAACTTTGTGATAGTGTTGATAGGTGAGCCGTAATCTTGGAGAACCTCTCGCAGAACTTCTGCTTTGTGCTCTGGGGGTCCCTCATAAGGATGAGGCTGGAAAACTACTTTTAAATGATCAGCGAATGTAGAGCATTTCTCCTCGTCACTGCGAGCCCAGCCTCCGTTGATTTGTCGAAGTGGGGGAGATATGGTTTTCGGCTGCTTAAGTTTCTTGGTAGCTTTCCACAGAGAGTAATCAGTGGCGGCTGAAGCGTCTAAGTTACTCAGACGCGTTTGAACACTACGGTTTCTGTCCTGATCTAGGAGCCTTTTGAGTTTCTTAATAGCATAGTTGAGCTTCTTCTTATCATCAGGGCATCTAGATTGTTGCCATTGTTTCCTCAATCTCCTTTTTCACAAATTTTATTTAAAATTTGAGAAGGTATTGATTTTTTATTGTTATAAGAGCTTTAGGTAGGAGTAGATTGCCAGGCAGCAGTTTGGACTGAATTTTTAAAATGTTCAACTGCTGTTACTATGTCATCTTCAGTTTTTAAGCGGACTGTAGGTGTCAAAGCCTGATTGACTAGTGTTCTAAACATATCCCAATCTGTTTTATTATTATGGAGAACACAGCTAGCTGTAGTTTCTTTAAAGCCTCTTGATAGGGTGACGAGGACTGGTTAATGATCTGACGACAGCTCATAACTACTTTGGCATTGGAAGTAATTTTTCGATATGCCCCTGATGACACAAAAGTCTATTAGGTCAGGTATTTTGTTTCTGTCGGTAGGCCAGTGAGTGGGCATCCCTGTTGATATAGTTTCCATTTTTAGGCTTTCAATAGACTTAAGTAGCTCCCGGCCTCTTGGGAGTGTCAATCGTGAACCCCAATAACTGTGTTTCGCATTGAAGTCTCCGCCTGCTATGAACCGTTCACCGAGGGAGTTAAAGAACTCATTAAACTCTTCCTGCTTTATTATATGTTTTGGGGGGCAGTAGAGAGCTGATACAGTGACAGGGCTTATCCAGTCTTCAACTATGACAGTTGTTACCTGGACATTGCTTTGCAGTATGATACCGATTGGTAGTGTCTTAACTTACTCCTGATAATTATGGCTGAACCACCATGTGCCTTACCATCTGGATGCATGGTATGATAAAGTGTATATCCAGGTATTGCCATATGGCTTCTTAATGTAAAATGTGTTTCAGATATTAATATTATGTCAATATTGTGTTGGTTTAAAAAAATTTTTAACTCTTCCGAGTGGTGTGACAGGTCATTAGCATTCCAGATGCATAAATTTAACGAATTAAATTAGGCAGCATTGACATGAAATCTCCCAGCATTTTAGTTATAATCATTATCTGGTGAATGACTGCATTAATTCTTTAATATCTGGTGATGGGTTTGGCTTTGCTTGGAGCAGTTGTGTTGTTGGTTGTGTTTCTTTAGCATGCATATTTGGCATACCTGTTAATACTTCTGCGAATGTTTTGCTACCGGTATTTTCATATCTGCTGTGTTTCATTGTATCACTACTTGTTTCCTGTGTGGCTCTATTATGTTGAGTTTTTGTTCTCAATGGAGGGTACTTAACTTTTTGAAGTTCTTTATAAACTGCACATCCCTTGTAGTTTGCGGGGTGATTTCCTTCACAAAGAATACACTTCACGCTATCAGAACGCTCTTTCCTTGTACAAGCTGAGGTAGTATGTGTTCCAGCGCACTTGACACATCTGGGTTGACGGTGACAGAACCTACGCGTATGCCCGTAATTCTGGCAGGTGGAGCACTGCGGGATCTCTCTTTTTGGCCTTGGTGATTCAAATACTACACAGCAATGGAGAAGGCGCTTGACACTATAGATGTTTTTATTGTTGAGGCTTGGTTTAAGATCTATATAGTGCAAGGGGAGAGGGGTTTTGGTTTTCCTATCTTTTATGTTCCAAATATTTGTGACCTTATGGTCTAATTCTTCAATTGCTATTTTTATGTCATTGATGTCAGTAGTCGGGTGAATATTTTTAAGGACTACTCGGAAGCACCTTTCCTCTTTGGGTTTGTATGTATAAAACTCAGTTTCGCGTTTTTGTAGTTCTTTGTAGATTTTGGTGTATGCTTCTGATGATTTTGGCTGAATCCGTACTTGTTCATTACGAAGAATTTTGATTTCATACTGGTTAGTGGCTGTCTCATTAAGCATAGTATAGAGTGGCTGGATGTTACTAACTTTGTCTATGTATAGTGGTGGCGGTTTAATGATTGTTTGAGCTGTTTCTGGAGGATCATCTGTTTTTTCAAGGCTGGCGAATCTATTTGAAGTGCTAAGAGGCGCACTCAACCAGTAGGTATTTAATTTTGTTTGTTTTTGGTTAGTTGGTTTGTCTGGGCTATGTTACCTTTTTAGACCAGGGACTTCCTCCCACTTTTCTTCGGTGGCATTGTTGGTCATATTTTAAATAGAATAGGAAAAGAAATAGCATTATGTACCAGTAAATTTTAGTGATAAATAGTGATCCTCCACCATCTTTTTAAATGAGTGCAATGTTTTCGCTTGCCTTATTGCCACAGGTAGTGCATTCCACAAGCGGGTTGCTGTTACCGCAAAGGATTTGTCATAAAACCCAGTAGAGTGTGGCGGTACTTCCATTTTCATCTTTTCTGATGACCTTAAATTTCTGGTATGTGTATCATGGAGGAACCTGAAACGTTCTTTGAGATAGGAAGGTGCAGAAGGATTAAATAATACATTGTAAAGTAACGAAAGGATATGAGCATTTCGGCGATGACGTATTGGTAACCACTTGAGTTGCATTCTGAATTGTGAAACATGATCATACTTACGCAACCCAAATATGAATCGTATACAAAAATTTTGGAGCCGCTCAAGTTTATCTAATTGGTTTTCGGCGAGATCTAGATAGCTGACATCAGCATAATCAAGGATTGGAAGAAGAAGGGAGTTTGCAAGCGCAATTTTGGTGGCAGTCGGCAGAAAGTTCCTTAACCGTCTTAGAGATCCCGCTGAAGCAAAAATTTTACGACTTACTTCCTGCAGCTGCGAACTCCACATCAAGTCTCGATCTATAGTAATACCCAGATTTTTTACAGTTTTACTAATTGGAATTATAGTACCATTAAATATGACAGGAGGAAGCTGCAACCAGTCAATTCTGGATATCAATCTGGAACTACCCACTAATGCAACTTGTGTTTTGGACGGATTCACTTTCAGACCAAAAGAGTGACTTCAATCACTTATTCTTGCCAGATCATTATTTAATTTATTAAACGCTTCCGACAAACATGACAGTGAGGCTTGTGTATAGATCTGTAAATCATCTGCATAAAGATGGTAGGGAGAAAGCAATTGACTAGAGATAGAATTTATAAAAATAGAGAAAAGTAAAGGAGATAAAACGCCACCCTGAGTTACGCCGACAGTAGTGTTGCACCAGGTAGAAAACATATCACCGGTACGTATGCACTGCCGACGTCCACTCAGGTAACTACGAAACCAATCTATCACCGATGGAGATATGTTAAGAGAGCCAAGAATATAAAGGAGAATGTCAAAGTCAACGGTGTTGAAAGCGTTGCTGAAATCCAGCAACGCAAGCAAGGTTAGATTACCACTTTCCATACCGAATCTGATGTCATCCGTAATATTGACTAAGGCTGTAGCGGTACTATGCCCAGGACGGAAACCGGATTGATAAGGATTAAGGAGTTTATTTTTTGATAGGAATGTAGAAATTTGGTTATGAACCACCCTTCGAGAACCTTGGATAGGAAGGGTAATATGGATATGGGACGATAGTCAGTAAAGGATGAAGGATTAGGTTTTTTTAGGTAAAGGAATGATTTGTGCATCTTTCCACATAGATGGAAAGACACCACTTGTTATGGAATAGTTCAGGATGTAACAAATTATAGGGAGGATTTCATCTAGGATAGGAAGGATCATATTACGGCTGACACAGTCACTTCCAACTGAATTGGAGGCAATTGACGTAATTCTCTTCTTAACATCACAAGCGGTAAAGAGATTAAAGACAAAGGGAGAGTAACTAGCGCTTGGCAATGATAAAAGACAACTTATAGTATTTACCTTGGTAGTCCTATCCAAATTGGACGAAGCAGAGAAATGTTGATTTAGTAGATCAATATTCAAATAAGTAGGAATAGTGTTTTGCCGTGTTTTGCCAATCCCTAAGGTTTTAAGAAATTTCCAGACTTTAGCTGGGTCTCCATTTTGAACAGAGTTATGAATATGTTGGCGTTGTGCATCCCTACACATCTTATTGCAGATATTTCTGACAGCAACATACTTTTTGCGGTTTACTGCATCTGGCCTAATTTTATATTTAAATTTAGCAGCCGCCTTCTTAGCTAAAAGAGCTTTAATGTTTTCTGTAAGCCACGGTGACGGCGGATGCTTCATTCTTACAGCGCGAATTGGTGCATGTCTATCATAGAGCTGTATAAGATTATCTCTAAAGATATTGACTTGCTCGTCAATTGAACCAGAAGTAACTAGTGCAGTCCAGTCGATATTAGTTGCATCTTCTCGCAACTTATCCAGATTCATGTCACCAAAATTGCGTTGCATTAAGAGCTTAGGTTTAGTCTTTGGTGGACGAATTTTAAAGGAGAGGAAAACTAAGTCGTGGTAGGAGAACATGTCAGCAGGGTATTGTCCATACATTGCGACATGTTCTTTAAAAGAAACCAGAATAAGATCGAGGAGTGAAGGAGTAGAATGCGGAAAATGATGGGTGGCATTTAAAGGAAGAATAGACAAGTTACAGGATCTTGAGATAGAAAGAAGAGAAGACGAGCGAGAATCGTTTTTCAATTTTTAATTCATCATCAATTTGATCAGATTAGGTAGTGCATTTAAGAGTGAATGACCTTGTATTAATATGGATAAGCTTTGTGGGATGTGCAGGATTTTGATTATGATTTCTTATTCAAATTTTTTTTTACAAATATATTTTTACTATAATTTAGAAAAATACATACTTACTGAATAAATCAGCAACAATATTTTTTTTATAAATCCTGCTAAGTTTCAAATTAAGTGTATTAAATTCCAATGCCATGGATTTTCTGATCTATAATCATCATGTATCAAATTAACCTAAACAATAGATAGACGCAGAACAAGTGGTGCATGCAATAGACATGTCTGTTGGTTCACAAATTATCATATTTTTTTAACATTACGCTAATATTTCATAATTTCAGATGAACCAGATTCTGAGCCAAACCCAAATGTGCCAGTAGATGAAAATGAAGAGTTTTCTTTAGTGTTCACTACTAATTTGAACCAACATACAATAGTATATGGAGCTGAAATGGATGGTATTAGATGTGACAAGGGTCCAGTTGCCAAACCTCCAGAAGAACAGAGTACCAATGCTTTAATAGACTACTTCTCATCTAAAGAATTTATAGAGTTGAAAACAAATAGACATATAGAAAATAACAGACAGGAAACCAATTTTAGGTTTGTTTTACTTATTAGTTTCAATAATTAGAATAGCTATATCTTCTATACAAGGCACAGTTTTGTTTCTGCATGGAGTACTGCTCTCATCTTTGGGATGGCCCCACACTATTAGCGATTTTCTTGATAATTTTTGGTTAGAATAATAATATATTTAAATTGAATTTCAGACGATTTAAATCCAAAAAATGGTGGTGTCAATCTTTCCTTGTGGGAATCGACACTATATTGTGTGGGTACAGGAATGATGATGGCATTGTGGAGGAATTGAAAATATGTGAGGTTCGAGATTTAGCCAAACAAGCACATGTAAGTTTATTATTGGTGCACCTGCCTGTACTGCTACACTAATGAAGAAAGGTGTAGCCAAAAGATAAAATAATGGAAAAACACCTCTATACTCAGTCCTTTAGGCTTAGTTTTCTGTGATTTATTTCAAATTTGTTGCAATCTTCTTC
Organism: Parascotia fuliginaria; assembly: GCA_963082885.1. Lineage (NCBI taxonomy): Eukaryota > Metazoa > Arthropoda > Insecta > Lepidoptera > Erebidae > Parascotia > Parascotia fuliginaria. The sequence goes on along the minus strand of OY720173.1, from coordinate 12,126,259 downwards.
CTTAGTAGAGCAGTTTAACAATTTGGTTACCACTTAACTGAGTCACTCAGCTCAAGGGACTCGGAAGTCAACAAAAACACTCAGTTGACTATGCTACTGGCTCCCCCAAAAAGTTGTTTTGTGGTTTCTGTAGGGTTTAGGGGGCAGCAGTTGATTTTACTAAAATCTTGGCAATGGGCCTTGTACGAACTGGTATTACGCAATACTGATGTCAATTTCATGAAGGTATTAAAAAAATCAGCAAATGTTTTTATTTAAGAATTTTGTTTGTCATTCACATCTTCAAGCACCCAGTAGTCTTCTAGTATCAAGATTGTCTGATTAATTTATTTATTATATTTTATTTAGTACTAGTCAGCCCTCGTTTCACTTCAGTATCAAAAGTTTCATTTGATCATAGCAATAGTCGTACGGCATCATTAAGATTTACGAAGGCCCTTAAAATATTGAAAGTCTAAAAAAAACTGCAAAAATTTGTTAAACATAATAAATATAACCTATGTTATCGGCTTAATTTTTTTATTTCTTCTAATGGTGAAAGAATTTTCAAATCAGTTATGTAGATTTTTAGTTGAATCGTTACAAACAAAGATACAAAAAATCTAATTTTTTCTACTTATTTATAATTTGCTCCTGCAATGCCACGGATTCTGCAAAGTCACTTACTACTGTGAAAGGAGTGGGATAGGTGAAAGGATGGAGGGAGGTGAGGAAAAAGGAAAGGAGAGAACTGGGCCTCCGACACTCTCAGTTATTACTAGTTTAGATAAGAAATTATAACTATAAATAGTTGGTAATTAATCTTTCTTTTTCTCTATTTCAGCGATTTTGGAATCCCAATGTATGCTTCAATTTCTTGGATACTTTCTTAGTATATGTAAAAAGGTGTTTGGCAAGAAAAGTGAAGAACAAGTATGGAGAAAGAGCATTAAATGATTTGCAAACGTTGCCATTAGTAAGCATATTGTTTGAGTGGCAACCTGGCATGCCTGTTCAAGTATCGGAAAATTATTCACACGAAGATGATCCAATACTCCTACCATGGTTTTTAGAAAAGTATGGTAAGATTGAGAGATAGTTGTAAATGTAATAAGGACCTTTGTTCTATTACGTGGGTTTGTGCCCGTGTGCATTTATGACCCGCATGCCGCATCCAATTTTTTGTGGGTACATACTTTTCAGGTCATGTTACACGCACGTGGGCAAGGATACCGTTCACGGTGCCGAGTGCGAGTTATTTTTACGTAAACGCGATCGAAACGTTTAACACGTTAAGCCCTCTGATTGGTAAAGAGTTTGGAGCAGGCCAATCGGAGCACCGAACGTTATAAACGTGTCGATCGCGTTAACGTAAAACAAACTAGCACTAGGCTCTCTGGACAGGCGATAGGACTCACGCATGCGGACGAGTACACAAATGGTACAAATCCGCGTGACAGAAAAGGTCCTATCTATAATTTTAGGAGTAGGTACCTATAGAAATTAGTAGTACCTACCATAATTATACGCGGATAGTTTACACAGTATAAGTACTGCTGTTAAATACAATCTTATTTTTCTAAAGTTAAGTTAAGATATTCTATTGTCTAAACCAGAGGTTCCCAAACTATGCGCCACTGCGCCCTGGTTCGATCCTCTATCATTATCTGAGGGCCTAGTGCGAGTTTGTTTTACGTTAACGCGATCGACACGTTTATGACGTTCAGTGCTCCGATTGGCCTGCTCAAAACTCACAACCAATCAGAGAGTCAAACGCGGTAAACGTTTTGATCGTGTTAACGTAAAAACAACTAGCACTCGGCATCTTGATACCTTAAGTATTTGGTTCCAATAAATCAACAATAATTTGTTCGCATAATAGGTATACACGTCGCGTCGTCGTCGCTCACTCGCTGATATGTACATATGCACTTAAAAAACTATAGGTATTTTCTTTCTACTGTATCTATTTCAAATCACTAGCTAGGGTGAGGTGTTACAATATTTTAAAATTGTAAGTGCGCCGAGTGCTGAAAAAGGTTGGGAACCCCTGGTCTAAAGTAATACTATAATAATATTATATATTAGATTTTTTAACCGACAAAAACACGGAGGAAGTTCACCGACAAAATATTTTTTTATTATGTATGATTTTTACAGAGTAGTCCATTCTGAGAACTCTTTTTTTATTGGAAAGGGTTGGTTTCCCCCCAAAGTTGGTGCCATATAAATTTAAAAATCCAACACCAGGGGTAGGGAAAAGTGGATAATTGTTTATTATTAGTTAAAGTAGGATTATATAACAGTTATTGGGTAGCTAAAGTTAGGAAGATAGCTATTTTAAAAGGAATAAAAAATTAAGCATACTTATAGTAATTTTTTAGTAGATTGTAGCCACAAAAAATTATAAAATAAAACATTTACGAAGTTCTTCAACTAATGTACCTACTTACCTAAGTATACCCCCTTTTGATCGAGTTACCTTAAACGCAAGATGCCAATAATGATGCTATACCTAAACATAAAATTTGCCTAAAAAGCGGTTTGCATTGAGGGCAAACCACTTTTTAGGCAAATTTTATGTTGGTGTTGCAAATGCCAGGGAAGGCGTTATACCTAAATATGAAATTTGCCTAAAATGCTGTTTGCCCCAAATGAGAGAAGCCTATGAAGCAGTATGCCTGAAATGTGAAATTACTGAAAAGCAGATTGCCTAAATTTAAATTACGTCTAAAGCAGTTGGCCTGAAATACAAGATGACTGAGAAGTTATAAGTTCAATATATGTGCATAGTTACAGCGTTTTGATAACAGCGTGAATTCCAAGGAAAGATGTTACTTCACAAGTAGTCTTTTTATGACACGGTTCCATAGAATAATGTAAGTTGTTGACTGTAGCACATAAGAAATAATGTAAGTATTTAATATTTATGCATTACTAGTTGCGCTCCACGGCTTCGCCTGCGCGTAAACTATGTTTTGTTGTATCTTTTGGGAACCAGACTGATTTTTGGGATAAAAGTAGCCTATGTTCTATCTACATACCAATTTTCATCGAAATCGATTCAGCCATTTAGGTGCTGAAGGGTAACAAACACACACATAGGTACACACACAAACTTTCGCATTTATAATACTATTAGGATGTTTAAACATTGTATGTTTACGTATAAGCTGGATAGCTAAAAAGAAATCGAACGCCAATCCATTCTTGACTAAATCGAGAGAAAAGGTATAAATCACTGGTAACTTAGTGTAGGTGGTCCAATGTATATCTATAAAATGTTACATATGTACTTAGGTACTTAATAAGCTGTGCACAAAACGCTATCTTAGGTAGGTACACATGCAAACATTTGAAATTTTCTCACAAATTTAGGCACTTTGCTTTGTAGGCATATGACCACTTAGTCAATTTGCCTTGTAGGCATTTAACCACTTAGGCATTTTGCTTTCTAGGCATCGTCTTTAGGCAATCTGCTATTTAGTCAATTTTACATTTCAGGCATACTACTACATCGGCGTCTCTCATTTAGGGCAAACAGCTTTTTAGGCAAATTTTCATATTTAGGTATGACGCCTTCCCTGGCATCTTGCGTTTAAGGTAACTCGATCAAAAGAGAGTATACCTTAAGTAATTTTAAGTCGGCGCTAAACAAGCAAATTAATTAAATACGTATAGCGTGACGCACGGCGCGGCGCATTGCTTGCTTAAAAATAATTTTTGTATGTTTTTTTGTTTGATTAAAAATCTACGTTACCGATTTAAAAATTGTTTCATCTTTACAATTCAATACATGAAGCGGGTAACGTAATAAGTTATATTTTATTAAATTTAGTATATTTTTTAGCAATTTTCAAAATATCAATATTTTAAGCTGCTTTGTAAATATCGGAATGATGCAATACGACACTGTTGCAATGATGTCCGTAGGCGTTTGTTGTGAGACCGAATTAAACTTTTGATACCGAAGCGAAGCGAGGCCGGACGTCTAGTATTATATATTTTAAGAGGTAGGTATGTACTAAATGTTGCAAATCCATACTAATATTATAAATGCGAAAGTATCTCTGTCTGTCTGTTACGTTTTCTCACCTAAACCACAGAACCGATTTTGATGAAATTTGGTATAGAGACCTCGGAGAAATAGGTGATGAGTTTGTATAAAAAATGTCAATGTAAACAGAGATATAGCGACATTCACGCGGGCGGAGCTGCAGGCAACAGCTAGTCTTCTATATATTTAATGAATTCAGGTGAAGGATTTAGTTGAGAACATAATAAGTATATTTTATTTTTTACGTAGGCTAAGATTAAAAGTATTAGTTGAATTCGGTTATTTTATTATATAAAGACAACTCCCGGATTAGGTAACATGCCCTGTGGTGTTGCGGTCCGATCAGTAGGTACCTAAGTAAGTAGGTAAACTGGTAACCGCGTAACGATCTTAAACCAACGAGACAATTAATTTTTAAATTGAAATCATTCTCATAGTTAAATACATATACGAGGTTGAAAGCAATAATCGCGATCAGCTAGGTTTCAGTTTTTTTTAAACACCTACGTTGTCGACAGGAGTATCGCAGTAATCAAAGATGTAACATAACGCGGGTGAAACGGCGCTGCAGAAAGCTAGTTTTAAATAAGGCATTTAATAAAACAATAGCCAATACGATAATACCATTTATTATCACTGCATAGCAAATGGTGTAAATCAACATCCATAAAAGACTAATCAACAACATGGATATCTTCACTTTAACTAGATATGCTTATTATAACTAAATATTGTATTATTTATACATTCATAAAAAATATTTAGAAAATAAAAACAATTAACAGAACAACGCAGTTGTAATAAAAATAATATGGTGTCATGTATTAATACGTCTCTACCAATGTTAGTGCATTATTTACATAACAATTTTCATTTTATTTTAATAATAATAAAATCTCAATTATTGATGATATTTTATATATTTAATATAGCAGTACATGCCACATAGAAAGCAAGTCGATGAACTAATTTACGCTTTAAAGGTTTCTCAAGGCAAATCTCGAACATGATATTTATGCATGTTGCACTCTGTAAATGAGCCTTAACAGTATATGTAAGTATCATGATTTTATGTGTTTAAAAGTTGCGTATTGTTCAATAAATTTGTACACAAGGTTAAAACGCTACTCGCACGAAAGCCAATCTCTTGCCAATCCCTACTTTATCATGAGAAGATACTTTTCTTTTACAATAATTATACACGGATTATGTACACGGACTTAGTTTGCAAAGGCAAGTTTAATGCAATCACTGTTTGGGAAAATAAAGATTATACGAGAGACATAAGACTTGCCTTGCAAGATTTAATTTAAAAAAAGGTTTTATAAAAAAAATATGAGTAAATAGCGCTATTTTCAACTATAATAAATAAATCTAAAATAATAACATTGAATTAAGAAATGATAAGCAAATTATTTATCCAGTGTATTGATCCTAAAATTATACATCCAATTAAGGTATTATAAACATAAATAGAATTCTGAATAATGATTAAATTGCAGTTAAGTATATAAAATATATAATAGAGATTACATTTTATCGGAACTTATACGTTAAAAATATATGTTAAAAATATATCATTTCCTTATTTTAACGTACTTAGAAAATGTTATAATTTTAATTTCACCAAATAATTGCCATGTCTGCCGAAACCTAAAATAGGGTTTCGATAAAATATAATTTCAGTCAGTCACTAAATAAAATAATGATTAAACATTCGATTAATGTCTTGGAAACCTTTGTTTTGCGTAAAGTTAAGAGTATAAATGTAAACATCAAATACAAAGAATAATAACTATGTACAGGCACACATAATTTCATTACATGATATTTTAATAGGTAAATCTGTAAAAGTATGAGGGCGTGGTTTTGTACATGTCCGTTGGACAGTATAAGTAGATAAATAATTAAAATGTTAATAAATTAATCATGTAGTAGCAACATTTACGTCAAATGAAATGGTCACTTAAAGTGACTAGTTTCCAGCTGAAACCAAATTTTAGCTAAATTGAATAATATTCAGTTCCGACCGAATTTCGGTTTCTGTGTTATATAGTTTTTGTGTAACACTAATACGGATATTCTCGGCGTTACGAATTATAAGAATTTGGTGCGTGATTGGAATCATATTTCATATGTATGAGACCAAGCAGCAATAAAATAGTTGACATAATTTTAACGTTACACCTTAAAATTATGTGCAAGTTAGAATTAAAATAGTGTAGTATATGACAAAAACTAATGCTCAGCCGAAACCGAATAATCGCTGCCTAAATAGGTTATTAGATTACGTAAAGTCGCACTTAAGTTTAGGGCATTTGTGGTGACATCTAGACATCTTGTGATGGTCGCAGTATGTGATTTATCATATGAATGCTGATTGTATTTGTGTAAGTACATATATTAGACGGTAAGGCATAGTCGTAACCCAATAAATTATTTTGACTATTAATCCTTCAAAAATATTGACTTGTATTCTAAAAAAACTGTGACATGCACTCTGAATAATACTCGAGGTAAACATAAGTTAGTTGGTACATACCATCTACATGTACACAACTCATTCTTTAACAAACTAACCATTGACATTACGAATCTACCCTTAGAGAAATTCAAACAAACTTAAAAACCGTCATAATCAAAAGGGTTATTATTACTTATAATGATTATTTAAATGATAAAACAGCATGGGTATAGTTGCTCGTTTAATGCAAGATAATGTTATATTGATTATTATTTTTGTAGTTTTATTGACTTTTATTATCATACGACTTTTCATAAGCATCATAACTTTATAATCAAAATTAAATAAATGCTTTCAGTTTGATTTTGATGTAGTACCTAAGCTTTGTTATTAGCCCAACAGATGCCGAATATTAGGTTTCAGAAAACTGGTTTCAGTTGGATACTATATATTTTTTTATAACAAAACGGCCTTAAAATACATAAATACGCATTAAATAAATTTTAATTATTTGAATAAAAATATCGTTTAAATTTACAACAGTATTTATTACTCCCTTCTAACACTCAACATTTATGATTAGGAATAGCACACCACTAGCCAGGCTGCTCACATAATTCACAAGTGGGCAACTACCTCAATCGGTACTAATTCGCATCATACATTATTATATTCGTGTATTGATATTAAAATTAATTTTGTCTAGACCATATATTTTGTTACATTTCAATCTAACGGGTTAACATATATGTATTTCGTATAATGATGTTACATTTAGGCTATGTAGTAAATATGGAACGACACTTGTATATTTATAGTAGATGCGAATATTATAACACTTAAAGAGAAACATATATTCAATAAAACTAAGGTTTATTCTCTTTTACATAGTCCTTTTGAAGTGCACATTAATAATGACGTCAATAGTTACTAAAATAAGATGATTATGATAGACAACAACAGTGTTCCTGCTAAGTTGAAAACGGTTGTGCAAACTAATATACGTTGCGTTCCACACGTAATGTTTATTAAAAAGCGCAATCGACGCCTACTTAAGAGGAACACATCCAAAATGGAACAGAAATAATGGGGAATTATACAAATATTGAAAGTATTTACAAGTTATTGCTCTATCAACGTCTACAATTTATGAGAGACGAATGTTTACAAATCGTATAAGTAAAAAGTAATTAGGTACGAGTTGATTTTGGTAAGTTGTACCAAATCGGAATAACACTGATTTGATCACTGAGGTTATTCGTTGTGTACACCTTGTCTACGAGACGTAGTGATCATGACAAGTAATTTCTTCAAGCTACAAACTTTAAACAGTCTTCGGTTTCACTTACATATACCTAAGTATATCCCTGTCGAATCAGTGTTTTGTACTAGCGTTATAACAAACCAACTACAACGTCGTTATATCATATTTCTTATTGAGGCACAGGTTGAGAAAATAAATATAAATATGTTACTATTTTCGCGTTCATACGTTAATAAAAGTGATCAAATTAAATCTATAATACAAAATTAACAAAAATACATAACAATTTCGCTAGGCCATTATATTGATTAGTTCTTTTAATTTTAAACCACAAATAAAAAATTGGAAGCCGGTCTTTTAGGTGTTTTTTTATAATACAAATATTGTTTACTTTAATGTATGAGTACAGATTACTTTATAAAGGATCTATTTATTTACAACAGCTTCAGGGTAAAGAAATGTATTTATATATAAGCAAGGGCAGTGAAATGTGTAACAACAAGAGGCAATAGGCGAAAGATTTAATAAAAACCGGTGTCCGGCAAAAGTTAAAACTCAGCTAAAATTCTATCGCATTTTTAGTTTCACCTAAAACCGTAATTCATTTCGTTTAATTACAAATATAGTATTAAGGCAACTAAATAAATTGCGGTCTCAGACGAAACCATAACAGGAGATATCGGTTTCGGCTGTAATTTAAGTTTTGGTCGGAATCTAATAAAACCTAGCAAGTACGTGTGACTTTTTATTTATTATCATTATTAATCGAGTATATTACTAGTCCTGATACACTCATTTACATAGACCGACTCCCACGGTCAAGCAATAAAAAACAATAATAATTTAGTGACGCCTTATAAGCTCACTGCGGCCACATTGGCAGGTCCAACTCTTTATTCCGCATTTAATGCGATCAATGTAAATTTAATATATCAGTAAAATTCCTATGTGATAATAAAATATATTAAATCTTTGTGCTAACTTACAATAAATTCATTTTTCATAAACTATATACTATTTTATCATTTTCTTATGAAAAACCAATTCTAATTTACTAAGCGCGCTTGGCACGCTGCATTGGTCTGGTTAAACTCTAAACTACATCAATTAGCTACATTCATATGAAGTTGTTGAGGGAACTGGTTAGTTAGTATATTACTATTGACTGTATCTCACTAAGTTATATAAAATTGATATCAAAACTTCGATGTTTTATACTATGAGCGCAGATATTGTCAGAAGGCACATACCACCTTGTCCTATACTTGATACTGAAGCGGTGTACATACTATTCCAACCCAATTTACCTTGTTACAATGTAATTATTAATAAGTGATGACGGTGTGTGTCGGTAGCACGTGGTATATGCCCAAAATTGTGATGAATGGGCGTATACAGTCGGCAAATACTATAATATATTTATATTAAACGACTAGCTGGTGTATGAAATAAAGTTAAGACATGGAATTCACGAAGTGGTTTTCGCATGCGCTCGCCAGCAGGTGGAATCGAGAATGGAAATGTGTAATTAGTTGTTTTTAAGTTTTTACGTAAAGTCCATTTCAACTCCAATTTCGTACAATGTAAACAATCCGCATTATTGTCATTGTCTATGGTTTCATGAATTTACTAGTGATAGGGACAAGGATAATAAAAATAAAATTAATGACATCAATAAATTGTTAAATAATTATTTTTCGTCCTTTTTCTTACATTTTAAATAATATTACGTTTACGAATACTCTATTTGCGTTATAGATTAATTCTATTTAATTTATCACTCCAAATATTTGTATTTATGTTAAATATGGTATTGTATGTTATTGTAACCGTTTATTTATAAACATTAACATAATAAGACAAACAATGTAGTACCTAATCTAATAAATAAATGTAATTTAAATTAAGCGTTGACCTCTAAATGCAACTATTTGACCACGGACTAAAATGTAATACTGACAGAGATACTTTTGAATATTTTCCCGCCCGATGAAAATTTGTGAAATATGAACTAAATGGAATTTGTATGTATGTTACGATTTTATTATAGGTACTATATTACAATAAAACAAATGAACAGACCTGCGTTGGCAAACCCAAAATAAATGATGAATTACAAAATATTATGTACCTATGATATGTAGGTATTCGTTAAACTTATTTCTTCTAAAAAAAACATTGGTTTTCAAAGACAATAGAGAGTACAGAAAAAATAAAACTGTTAATCAATTTGACGTCTATAATCGACCGCAAAAAGTAATTCGTAATTTTATTATATAATCTAGATTTGATTATTAACCATTAGTAAAAATAGTTGCAAAATGAAGTATATAGTGAACAGAATGTGTATAAATTCATGTGTCATCGGGGAGTTTTCGATAGAAAAATATTAAAAAGAATGTTTGTTTACATTGTCCGAAAATGGGTTTGGATAAGACTGTAGTGTATATTTTTTTTTACGCATTTATGTCTCTCGTAACCGTAAAAACAGCTTCGTGCGTTCTGGGTTATATAAACCTACTGACAGTGCGTATAGCATTTGTTTTCCTTTATGTAATAAGTGTGATCAGAAGATTCTAATATCTACATCTGTAAATTTATAAATCTCGGCATTTATATTTAGTGTATTATGTCAGCTGTTCTGAAATGGGTGATATTATTATATTATGATATTAAATTCCTAAGTTTTTTGATGTTAAGACTTTTGAACATGATCCTACCTACATCACATGGAGTTCTGTACTAGTAATGCCACGTCAGAATGGACATACCAAAATCGTAAGTTCTAACCGTATAATTTTTAATTCCGAAATGAAAAATATATTTTATACTTTGTGGTCCACTGGATCACACGCATGCTGTGCAGTGCATACTCGACACCTGAGCCGTTATTATTAGCAATATATTTTTATGTTAATTTATCGGGATTAACCAATAGAAAGTAAAAGTAATATTGATTTCAACCTCAAAACTCTATAAAATGTACCAATTATTAAATTAAATAAAAAAAATAACCTTAGTTTAAAATTAAATTTCATGTGACATTTGCTACTTAAACCTATTATTTACATTTTGTTAATTAGTCATTTAACAAACAAAGCCGTGGTTCCACAAATAGCCAACCTAATTGCAAACCATCAAAAATAAAATTTGTATCAGAGTTGCTTACTCTCTAATAATTGATGTCACATGGCTTTTATAATTCAAGTATCACAATATTATAAGTGCATTGATTATTGACTCATATTTTGGGAGTGTGCGATCCGAATTTAAACTAGGTCTGCACAACTTAGCACTTGCCTTCACTGAAGGCATACAAAAACATTGTACTGTGTAGATATCCAAATTATGGGGTATCTGTACAAACGAAACCAAATCTAATAATATATTACATATGTACAAAGTGGCGATATAGGGAACGGCCGACTAGAGATCGACATATGGAGTTCCGTCCATTTTGTCGAGGTCGGCCAATAGTGCCGGTGTGAGTGGGTCGAGCATGTCCTCGCGCAGCATGTCGTGGAGCGGAGACGTCAGCCCCTGGTCATTGTCCACCACGCTCTCGTGGAGTTGTGTGGAACCGCACACTGAATTACCGTTTATTAGAAAATCTCTGTTGCTGTAACTAAATACGCTTCTATCCTCGGCAAATTGCGGAGTCGATGGCACGGATTTAGAGGATATACCGTTTGATGCGTTAGTGTAGTTGTCAGCTGTAAATAGTTCCCTAGCTCGTCGGGAATCTATCTCTAAAATAGGAGCGGTCCGTTTATAAGGCAAAGGCGTATTCGGGACAGAACGTGAAGTATAGTATTTACTTTTGTCGGCTGTAACCAATTCTGATAAGTCAAATTCAATACTATTGGCTCGTTTAAGAAAATCATCTACGTTGTCAGCGGTAGCGCTATTAGTAAAAGTTTGGTTAAACTGACTACTTCTTTCGAGTAAATCATCACCGGTCGGTATTATGGACGTCAATTGTTCATCGGAAAGAATCTGATGTTCGGGTAAAGGATCACAACCGTTGCTTAGAGAATCATTCGAATTTAACATACTCTGCGTTGTGTTAGAAGTAAGTACATCGTTACTGCTATCAATGGCATCGTAAATTTTATCAAGAGTTTCCCTATTCAGTCCAGCTCTGGATATATCACAGGTTTCAGCAAGAGATCCAAAATCACAAAATTCATTCGGGACCGGCGTGGGCGGCACTGATCCCACAGGTGTGTTATTGTAACTTAAAAGCCCCATGTTACCTATACCGGGTTTTAATGGCACTGATTGTGATCTGAATGTATCAGGTCCCGATCTGTAAACAAGTGATTCTTGGAAAAACTGGCTTACTTCACTCGATAAGGGATCAGCAGACAACGGCGGCTCTCCGTTTATATGGTCCCGAAACGGTGCATTTGGTAAAAAATTGAGAGAGAGGTTATTAGACCCGTTTGTTAATCCGGAGGGGCAGGGGTACATGTGGTTTTTGTATTGCGTCAGTATGTTCGGCGACGGCGGCGCTGAGATCGGCTGACAATTGTACTTGCCAGTACCACATATTGACGTTTTGGGCATGAACTTCTGATCATTAGGTATAGCAAATTTAGAAATAGAATCTACACCAAGCACTAGAGGGGTGCGACGTTTTCGTACGTTATGTTTAGGTATAGGCCGAGGGCACAGTCGAGACCGCGGTACAGGTGTATTTCTTGGACTGACGAATGGACTCGCCGCGGTACTATGCGAAATTGGTGACGTCTGCAGGGAGCCGCCCATCATTATTGGCTTATTCACTTTTGACGGACTTTGACTTCTTTGTCCGAAACCTAGAGGCGACTTGGAATGAAAATTGCCAGGAGAATGACATCCGTCTGAAATCGGCACGAAATCGTACTGTTGCGTTCTAGTGGTTGGACTCTGCGGCTCATTATGACAGTGCCCGTTGTAGAGATGAGGACCTATACCAACAACCGATTGGGCCGTTGTTGTGTCATTGACGTACTGCGTAGAGTTACCATTCTCGACAGGAATAGAATTACTATGCTTATTGATGTTCATATCAGTTTCATTGGTGACTGTCGAGCCATTCATTGCCGTTTCTGTTGCACCGGTAAGTGGCTTGAAAGCGCCCTCAGAAATTGTCGTTTTAGAGAGTGGTTGTTCGTGTGACTTTTGCTGAGACGGCAGAGACTCTTGACTCATTTGCATAATTTGAGCACCGGACCCACTCTGGTTTTTTAAGTTTTTAGCCAACAATTCTCGTAACTGAGATATCTTTTCGTTTTTTCCTTGACTATGGTCGTCGTTTGGGTCCTGGCCTGCTTCTAAAAAAGCAGTCTTGCCTTTGGACGCGTTCGGATTACTATTCGCCGAGGCTTCGGATTGATTTGCGCGCTGCTGATGAAAATACTGCAATAGCTCCTCTTCGTGCTCCTGACTGTTACCTTCGTTTAAATAGTCGTCCAAATCGTGTTTATCTATGTTGCATATACTGATGACGCGTTCTCGGTTGAGAATCTCAGAGTGTTTCTCCTCGCAAATCATCCCAGTGCGAATGTTAATCCCATCTAGACCGCAACACGAATCGGGCGTTGCGGGTCGCCCGGGCGATCCCGCCCGATCCGGCGAGGGTCCACTCGTTCGGCCGCTCGGTTTCCGTAGTTTAGTGCGTTCGGACTTAGACGTCGGAGCCTTCACCGACCGTGTGGGACTCGCCGCCTCCTGTTCCTCCCGGGCCAGCGCCGCGGCGGTGCTTTTGGACCGGCTCGTTAAGTTTTTTGGATCGTCTAAAAAAGCAACCTCGGGACGGACGGGGGCGTCGGCGGGCGCCGGGGCAGACGAAGACGCGGCCTCGGCCAGCGCCTGGCGAGCGTTGGCGAGCTTGCCGCCCATGATCTCGGCGGCGCGCATCTTCTTCGGCAAGTACTCGGTGCGCGGAAAGTCCTCGGGCGTGGGATGAGGCCGCACATCGGTCTGCGTCGAACGCGGCGAGCTAGCAAGCGTCTCACTCTGGTAAGTTTCAAGAATCAACTTCTTACCGGGGAGAGGCAGGCGGGCCGGCGGAGGCTCCGGGGGCCTTCGCCGTTGCCAATCGGTGCGCTCGGTGGAGAGGTCCAGCGAAGCGTCGCTGCTGAGGTTGATGGGCAAGTTGTGTGCATTGTGATCTGCGGGGCGCGTGAGGTCCCGCGGCGCGTAAGACGGTTCAAACACGTAGGGGTCCGGTCGGTACTCGTGCATGGGGAGCACGGGGTGCGGCGTCGGAGGCACGTGGGGTGGGTGCGCACGCGGCGGAGCAGCGTACTGCGGGAAGGTTGGTCGCACTTCGTACACGGGCACGTAGGGCGGCTGGTAGCCGTAGTTCACCTCGGGCAGTGCTTCGCTCTCGTGTTTCATTGGTGGGTGATGCGGCACGTACGATGTCGAAGGCGGCGATTCACCCGGCGCATCTTGGCCTTTTGTCTTTTTCGGCCGGCCGGGTGTACCTTGTGTCTGCAAAAACCAAAAAATGTATTTGACTACAGACATAATTAGGTTATTGTTACTGTTAGCCTATACCATCCCACAGCTGGGCAAAGGTCTCCCCCCGTGACTTTCATATTTTTCGGTCCATAGCCAGTGTTGACCATGTATCCACCGCGTTCAACTCATCGCGCCATCTTAGGAACGTAATTTAGTCCTTAATAATGTGATATCTCACCTGTATTTTTCGTTTAAGATGTTTAATAAGTTGTCGACTTGTGGTTTCATCGGCTGGTGCTGAAAACAAAACACAACACAATCTTAAAAGCTAGAAAAAGTAAATAGTAAATCGTTATAGTGAAATCGTTTCATTAGTCAATGCTTTTACAAAATAGTATCTGAATACAGAGTTCACAGAACATTGTATTTTTGAATTACGAATTACTTGTCGTTAGATATTCTAATATCCGATATACAGGGTATTTCGAGAGTGAGTAGCCATAGGAAAATGGTTGATAGCTGATTGTGTTGGCTACTTGTTGCGCCTAATTAAATAACATTTTGCCCTAAGTTTAACGAGTAGGTAATGACTTTTTCAAATTTTTTTTCTAAAAAATCCCGGTTCTTTTGTTAAAAACTTTTTTAATTTTATTTCTGACTGACATGTCAAAAAGGTTATTCAATTATTTAGTCTTATTCAGATTTAATCATAATTTCATACAAACAATTTAACAAAAAATTACAGTGGACTGCCAGAAATCGATAAGAAAACTTTACAATTTAAAAAATATTTTTACTAACCATTTTCCTATAGCTACTCGCCCTCTAAACACCCTGTAACGTAGACTAGACGTCCACCTTCGTTTCGCTTCGGTATCAAAAGTTTCATTCGGTCTTACAACAAACGCCTACGGAAAATATCATTGCAATAGTGTCGTATTGCATCATTACCACTCTAATTTTAAAACACTTGCTGTTTTGTTAAAAGCGCGCATAGAGCTCTCGTTCACTTACTAGCTGAGTTTTATACGCCTCTGTACCCGTGTAAACTATTGTCGTCGTGTCAGTGCGCAGGAGCAGCTCGCGAGGAGCAGTTAGTTGTCTAGATCGTCACCGTGCGTCATTTTGCTTTTGCATTTTGCGAGCGTCGACTTTATGTACTGAACATGCTATAATTTTATGTGATACTAGCGACCCGCCCCAGCTTCGCACGGGTGCAATGCTGATACTATATTTAGTATCAGCATTGGCCGTGCGAAGAAAAACAAATGCTGTGAACGTTGTATTTACATATTCTGTAGTATATTTAATTTTACTACAGAATGCCGGCCCCCTGCCGATATATCCCTCCCTGCATTTTTAATCTGTAATATCTTTGAAAATATTCATTTAAAATATATATTGCAAAAGGGCATTATTGATTTATATTAAATGCACAATGTATTTAAGGTAAGTACTTAATTTGATAAGGATTAATGTTGTATTACTTAAAATCGCTTCGAAAATAAGCCATTATTTTTCATAAAAAGTAAAGGATAAAAAATGGTTATTGTGGGTTATCCCTTGGAGACAGACATATACTATCGCGGACTCTTTTGTTGTAGACCTTTTTAAGGTGTACAATACTGTAGTACATTATTTTAATCTACATTGTAAGACCAGCGTTGCAATGTAAGCGCAAAAATTTTTTATTTACGACATCACATTAAAAAACATTAAAATTTATCAGTGTTTCTCTACTATATTATGCATGTTATATACGTATAAACCTTCCTCTTGAATCACTTAAATCACAAAGACTAGTCTATTAATAAAATATAATCTATCTTCACTGGTATCTAAAACTAAAATAACTTTAAAACATTTTAAAAACATGTTACTATCTTGTCTTTCTACTCTGGTAATAATAAACTAAAATAAAATAAAAACATTTTAAAAGCGCCTTCGCATTGGCGCCAAAATGTCAAATTGCTATGAAATAAGCCGCAGGAATTGAGAGGAATCAAAAAAAGAAATCGTACGTTCCAAGTAACTAAGTACATAGTTAAATTACGCGTAATGTAGGTGGAGTATAACCCGGTATTTGCCGGCTTATGACAGAGACAGAACATTCAAATTGCGTAGGTGTAAGCGAGACAGACAACAAAGCTACATTCCAGAACGTACGAAGCACGAAAATTTTAAAAAGAAAGAGATGTGCATGTCAGGGTTACCAACTTAGCTGTTAAAATAAATCAGATAATAAATAATATGAGATTTTGAAAATGAAAAAAAGTAATTAAAAATTTGTAAAAATAAAGTTTTGAAAATGAAAAAAAGTAATTAAAAATTTGTAAAAATAAAGTTTTGAAAATGAAAAAAAGTAATTAAAAATTTGTAAAAATAAAGTTTTGAAAATGAAAAAAAGTAATTAAAAATTTGTAAAAATAATTTAATTATTAAAATAAAGTTGAAGCACCCAGGTTATTGGTGATTTATGATTTAATTTCTAGAGATTTTTTAGTTTACATTTGGGGACAAATATTTTTGAGTATTGGTAACTAACGGAGTTACCAATACTCAAAAATATTAACATTTCATGTGAAGTTCATTACAAATAATAGCAATATTTTGTTTGTTTTTGTTTTAATTCTGTAAAAAAGTATCTCGAAATATTGTTTTTTATTTTTTAATTATTTTGCAAGTGCCTTCAAAGACTGGCTATTTTAGTTGACCTGTGATTGTTACCAATTTTTATATTATTAAGATTGTTTTGAACTAAAATAAACTTGTAAAATAGTAAAATACGAGTGATATATTACAAAAATACCAAAAGATGTACATTTTTGCACGTAATAGGTAGGTACATTTCAAGCTGCTTATAAAGTGTGAGCAAAATACTCTACGCGCGAGCGATCGCGTAAGTTTGAAGGCGCGAGTACTCGCGGGTTAAATCGGTTACGTAGATCTAAGAGTTAAATCGGAACAAACAAATATACAAAAAAAAATCATTTCTCATTAAAATATTAGTTTAGACAAATATTCAACATGAGGAAAACGATGTTAGTAAAGAGTTTCGATAGTTACCGTGCGGCTGCGCTAAGGGCGGCGGTGAAGCGCTGGCGGGTCCGGGATGCGCCAATTGCGCGCTGCCCGATATCAGGTGCCGCGACAATTCACATATGCTTGCGAATTTCAAGCCTGGTTACACCAAAATATTTTATATCAACTGCTTAATCGTAATTTCATTTAATAGTTTTTACTGTCCGTTTTATCTAACGCATACAAAATTCACAATTGTCAGTACTGTTACATCTCTCACAAAATTAGAGTACACTTTTTACATACTTATAGATCCAGAATATGAAATGTAAATAAACTATATACGTTTCTTTCATAGGTACTCTGTCTTAATTTTATTATGTTTGTTATTTTTTTGTGTGTGTCACTTCAAAACCACACAAAAAAATAGGTTATTTGGTTAACAATGGTTGAGAATTATCTATTTATCTTAAATCCGTATGCATAAAATATACAACACAAAACGTAAGCCGAAAAAATACTATCCGTACCTAATTTAGTTTCGGCCCAATCACATACGATCCTGTCAGTTTCTCGCAATGCTGCCGTAGTTTCCTGGAACAATAAACAGAATCTCATTTATCAATTGATTACTAACAATGTTTGCATACTTGTAAACACGTGTCGTGATCGTATTACCTAATGATTATCATTATTTTGGGTAAAACCACGCACTTTAAGAGCCGAAACACATAATGACATCATCGTTTCAAGCAATCTAATTATGTTTGCTTGAAATTGTGCCGCCGCGTTTCGGCTTAAATTCTGGTGCCTTCTGTATGAACATCAACCATAAAATTACGTATTAAAGTTAAGATTGTAGTGATATTTTCTATTTTTAAGTATCAAGTTTTTGATATAGATACTAATAATGTACGCGGTTGAGGGTACGCAAGCAAAAAACTAAAAACATGTACTATCCAAATTTATCTCCAACATTTCTGACATACAGTGATCAGAAGTAGTTTTGGACTACATTTAATATGTTAGATACAGTAGCTTAGTGGTTCATAATAATCATACAATTATGTTTTTTGCATTAAAATTAATTGTAAATATTTTATTTTTGAAAAATAAATTACATTTTTTTTATCTGTGGATTACAAAACTGAAACGCGGACAGTCATATTTAAGCATTCTGTGACATTCTCACAATAAGTGTTTATTTCTCTCAAAAAGGTACACTGGTCAATTAAATAGAGCAATAGAGATACATTGTTGGCAGTTTGCTGAGAAGATTTAAGTAGGTACTTTAAAATATTTTAATTTGTACATAAAGAAGTTTCACGAAATGGGGCCAGGCTATTTAAAGCCAATAGTGCAAAACTGCCTAAAATCGATTCATTTATTATTAATTCTGACAAACAGTCTGGCTTCATTCTTATTTTGCCGACAAAACCCATCACACTGTATTGGATGTAATTTTCCATGTCATTAGGCGGCTGTAAAGTGACACAAATATATTAAAATTCTTTTATTTATATGGCATTTTTATGTACAAAATTAATTTCAAAAAATTGTAGAATCAAAAAAAATTTCTTATAGAGGTTTAAAATAAACTACGTATATTTAAACATATCTTTCCGAAAACTCTCGAATAGCTAATTATTCCAACGTCACAAAAGAAAATCTTTATCTATACATATAATAAAAATGAGACCGATCGCTGTCTGTACATGGCAGATATATGAGAAAAAAAATATTAGGACCTTTATCAACGCAAGTAGAACCCAAAACAATATTGTTACAATTTTTGTCTGTTTGTCTGTTTGTCTGTGCGTTTGTTCACGCTAATCTCAGAAACGGCCGATTTAAATATGGTTTTCACTAATATATTGTGGTAAGCTTCACTTAACATTTAGTGTTTGTTTCATGTCAATCGGTTCATAAATAAAAAAGTTATGCCAATTTAAAGAATCACATCGAACATTCGTTAATTTACTACGAAATCTTATAGAAGCAGATATTTTAACAGGTTGCGGGGTTACTGTCATTCTAAACAATCTTTCATTTAGTTTTAAACGAGTCCAGTTTCCAGTGAGCCTATGTTTTGCGATGACTAATTAATAAAGCCCAAGGTAAGACACTAAAAGTTGTGGGTGTGGATCTAAATATTAGCTGTTTTTCGCACGGAAAGCTTTATGTGGCTTTACCACGTGTTAGCATTCCTAGCAGCCTGTATGCTTTGATCCCTGATGGCTATACGTCTAACCCATACATCCATACATAATAAAAAAGGCTTTGTCCTGACTGACTGACTGACTGACTGACTGACTGACAGACAACATACAGCCTAAACCGCTGATCGTAGCGACTTGAAATTTGGAGAATTTAAGACAAACACACCCAGACAGAAAGTATACTAAGAAAGGGTTTTTAATAATTCAACCCTTAAGTGTATGAAAAGGGATGAAAACGATTGTATGAAACGTCTACATTTTTAACTTACAGCTTTGAAATTTTGTTTTGGAATAATTTTATTTAAATAAAAAATACTCATTTTTTTTAACTGGGGTGGATATAAAGGGGTGAAATAAAGGATGAAATATTTTATGGAAAGATCTTTGCTTTTGAAGTTGGCGACTTGAAATTTGGAGGGAGGGGGAAAGGGAGGGGGAGGAAGAGAAAAGGAAGGGAGAAGTGCCGGGTAGAGAGGGGCAAGTCAGGGCAAAGGGAGGGTAAAGTCAGGGGGAAATCGACTGCCTCTGTATTTCGGTGGTACTGTGTATGGACTGCCACGCAGAGGTTGCGGGTTCGATTCCCGCTCAGTGCACATATTTGTAGCATGAACATGTCTATTTGCATTGGTCTGGGTGTTTCTATGTATAATATGTATGTATTTACAAAAATATAAGTATTTAAGTATGTTTATCCGTATTCTAGAACCCATAATACAAGCATAATATAATATGCTTACTTTGGGTCTAGATAGCGTTGTGTAAAAAAAAGAAAAAGAAAAAGGGAACTCAGGGGGATGTGAGGAGGTAGTGAAGGGCAAGTGAGGGGCAAGTGAAGGGCAAGTGAGAGGTAAGTGAGGGGGAAGTGAGGGGGACGTAAGGAAAAGTGAGGGAAGTGAGGAGTCAGTGAGTGGTAAGTGAGGGGTGAGTGAGTGGGAAGTGTGGGGAAAGTGAGGGAGATGGGAGGGAGACGGGAGGGGAAGGGAGGGGAAGGGGGAAAAGGGGGAGAGGAAATGAGGGAAAGGGGAAAGTTATTGTAGTGGAAATTTGCCTTTGTGTATTGTATATTGTTTTACGGGTGATATCTTTAGGTAGGTGAAAGAGGGTTTGTACGAATGGTGATGATGATGAGATTAGAAATAGTATGCAAAACAGTATTTAAACAATATAAAAAATGTCTATTGGAAAAACGATATTCATGCGAGCGAAGCCGCGTGCAGAAGCTATACATATATAAAAACGAAAGGTCACTCACTCACTCACTCATCACGAAATCTCAGAAACTACAAGTGCTAGGAGTTTCAAATTTTGGAAATAGGTGCTCTCAAAGACGGGATTTTGCGAAATTAATTTCCCTGGAGTATAAAGGGGAACAAAATTTGTATGAAGCTTCTATAGTTTTTAAACGGGAGTTTTGATAATACGATTTTCAAACTAGGAACTATTCTTATTTAATGAGAAAATAGGAGTGGCAAGTTTCGTTAAATATCGCAAAATTTCGTCTGTTTTAGGGGTAGCGGGTGAATAGATTTAAATCGGATTCGCCTTAGAGACGGATTATAATGATATTTATTACTAATACAATGTACGATTGCCGTAAGATTAGGTAAAAAATATTCTCATACAGGCACACATCTGAATTTTCACGCGAACGAAGTCGCGGGCAACAGCTAGTTTTATAATATTTAAAAGATAATAATATATATTAATTTTATTATTCGTAGTAATAATATGCTCATTTGTCTAGCCTGGAGATGCTGACTAAAACTAAGGATTTTTAGAAGAAGCCGAAATCAAATCTTTGATAGCCATTTCAGTTTTGGTCTAAACCAGTTTTTGGTTTCGGCTAGCATTATGACATGCTTAGGGCGACCGCGCATTGCCTTGCGGTGCGTTAATTCTACCGCACGGTAGAATAAACGCATTCACGGGACCGCGCACTGCGGTGAAACAAACGCATGTTTTTTGTCATTCGAACTCCAGCTGTGGTGTCGTCGCTATGGATTATCAAACAAGAGTCGCTATCTACGTATATTTATCGTATATTTATTATTGCATAAAAAAAGGGTATACAAACGTTATTGGGTAAATCTCTTGACGGCCTTAACACCTATGAAGGGCTTTTTTTCTTATGATAATTATACTTAACGACTGTAGGTCGTTATAGTTATAGTGTATAGGTATATATTCGTCGTTCATATCCAAAAACGCTTTTTGGATATTGCATTACTAGCATCTCGCGTCGCAGTTTTACCCGCGTCTTTGCTTACTGCTGTGCTCCCGTCACCAGTAGCGTGATGACTCAAAGATCAGATTTAGTAAATATTTACTTAAATTTCGGGAAACGATGAAATATAGAGTGAATTATACCACCTCTAAAATACCGGCAGCATGCCGGTTGTAATTTGTAATAGCGGGATTTCAAAACCATAAATTATTAGTGGATTTCATAGAAGTCCATACTAATATTATAAATGCGAAAGTAACTGTCTGTCTGTCTATCAGTTACGCTTTCACGCCTAAACCACTGAACTGATTTTTATAAGATTTGGTATAGAGATAGGATATTTTATTGCGAAAAATGGCTTGAAATAGGGGATAAAAGTTTGTATGGAAAAAGTGATTTTACTGACATTCACGTGGGCCGAGCTGCGGGCAACAGCTAGTAATATTTAGGTACAAAATATAGATTTGAAAGATATTATTAAATTTTTTAGAGTTCCGTACTAAATGTTTTGTAATTACGTAAAATTAAACTAAGTTGGTTTTGTTTAAGTACTATTTTAGTATTACTACTAATACTACAACTTAAGTATTTTAGAGGTGGTATTATCCACTCTATGTTACGTCCTTCCTCGAAGTTTAGGTAAATATGCACTGTATTATCCGATCTCTGTGATGTTAGTAACATTACTACGTAACGTAATGTTACAGAGCCTATAACCAGTGTTGGCAAAAAAATAATCTGATTAACGATTACGATTAAAAGTTCACTCGTAGCTTTTCGATTAAAATTAACTTTATCCTAATCAGATGACTCCATCTTCAATACATTATATTCTAAGTACAAAATAAAAAACATACAATAAAATAATTCAATCTTAAATAATAAAAAATAATAAAAAAATCATTTAACAACAACAACAAGAGTTTATTTACACATAATTATAATTGCCTTAGTGGCTGACCAATGTATGCGTGTGTGAAAGTTGTTAATGTAGCGATGCAATTCGATACCTTCTATGAATTTTGAAAACGCAAAAAACGAAAATTTTGTCCCTAATATTATTATATTACCTTCCGCTTTAAAATATCAAGCAGTTAATAGTAAACAGATACATAAATTGTTGTAAGTAGGTACAACATGAATAATTATTATTTGAACGATTATACTCAATCAAATCAGATCAATAATCCCAGAAATCTCGGGTATTTAATATACGCTAGGTAACGACATTCCTGTATCGTGTCTCTACCGCAACTGAGCGACCGTGCGTTTTTTCCACCGCAGTGCGCGGCGCCTCATAGATCTCTATGCGATACTAAAATATGTGCGGTAGACTCACTGCAAATTTGCAGCGCGAGGCCAAAACGCATGCGTTTATTTCACCGCAGTGCGCGGACCTGTATGACATTCTATACTTCACAGATTATGCGTTTTGAAAACGCAAGGCAGTGCGCGGTCGCCCTTATGCTTACATTACTAGATAAGCTAACGAGACATGAAGTACTGGAGGCTTGTGTCCAGCAGTAAACGTCTATCGGCTGTAACCTATACGGTAAAAACATACCTTGGATGATTCACCCAGATCAGGTAGCTGTGGTACTTCCAATTTAATTTTCTTTCGCAAACCCGCGTAGCAGTATCTGAAAACGATAGAAATAATACATGAATATGTAAGTATAGCGTGTATGAGTGACGACTATAATCGTTTTTATAAAGTGGAACAGTTTGTTTGTTTGTTTGAACGCGCTAATCTCTGAAACTACTAGTCAGATTTGAATATCTTTTTTTGTTTATTAAAAATATCTTAATCTAATTTACATTTTTTGATAATTGCCAAACTGCTCAGTAGTTTGTCGGCAGATTCTTTTTGCATAGATAGCTTAGTTTTTGAAGAAGGTTATAGGTTATGTTACCTACATCACCCTACTGTCGACGGGAGCAGAGCAGTAAGCAAAGACGCGGGTGTAACCGCGCCGCGGGAAAGCTAGTACTTACCTAAGTATTTTTCTACAATTTCTTTTTGCATACTCATTTAACACTACCTATATTCGTCTAAAAGCAATGAAGAAGATTATATTCTGTTAAGATATTTTATACTGTTAGGTTGGTATCACTCCAAATATTCATCAAGCAATTACGTAATATGATAGTACCTACTTATTAAAAGTATATTATATTTGTACATATTAATTATGCATTGATTTCCTCGTGTTACACAAACATCAGATACGATACGAACAAATGGGTAGCGTCACAGCGATATTAGTCGGGGTCATCGGCATCACTTACTTTGTTACATATGAGATCTAGTAAACTTAATTATCTAGATTAAGTACACTTCGTACAACAGTAGTTGAAATGAAACCTTGAATTTAATAAAATATTTTCATTCAATTTAATGTTTTAATGAGCCATCATTAAAACATTAAATTAAATGAAAATATTTTTAAATAGTATTTTATAATTTTGAAGTAGGTGCCAAGTAAAACAATAACAATGTATAGGTATTAACAATCTTAATTTGTTAATGTAGTAAGGTTCTTTTTAGTTTAAGTTTGAAGTCGTTTTTTTTGTTATAAAATATTATATTTTTCTCTTTTTAATGGTTTACACGTGCTTACTCCTTTACAGCGTACTGACGTGATGTTATGTTATGCTTATGTCCTGTTGTAAATAATAGACAGACATGAGATTTCAGCAATCCCAGTTCATTTGCTATCATTTATTGAGTTTTGTTGCCTATCTCCGAAGTTCTTCATCAGATCTAGACCAAATTGAAATGGGACCACTCCGAGAAAGTACTCTTTCAAAAACCCAAATCGCTTCTGTGCCTATAAAATTTGAAAGGTTTTCTCTATTTCTCAAAGATCCCATCATCAGATCCTGACTATTGATAATCATGAGACCGCACCTGGGAAGTATACTTATACCCTTTCGAACAAAAATATCCAAATCGGTCCAGCCATCTTCGAGTAATCGGGGAACATACATAAAAGCAATAAAATAAAAAGTTTCCGACGAATTGAGAACCTTCTCCTTTTTGAAGTCAGTAAAAAATAAATATTTTACGATCTTGTTACCTACATAAAAATTGGCTCTATGTGGGTACGATTACTCACATCAATCCACAACTACATACATATTAAGTACGTTCGTTCCAAATCATTACAAAGAAAGCATTACTAATATCAATATCTAGATAACAGCATCCTATAGGTACATCAAAGTGATAGTCAGTGATCGCTCGGCCAAAGATCAATGGGGCAACCACAACAGATGGCCGCAGAATTGTCGAGTCTTTTAAGTTTTGTTTTTAAGAATTAAAATAAATTAATGTGAAATGAAAGGCATGTGTCTTCGTGGTCATGTTACGTTTGTTGTATTATAGTATTGTTTGCCAACTATATTAACGAAGAAGAAAGGAACTACAAGACAACTTTCGGTAAAACTACCCTAAAGTAAACGTGTTTTTCGCGTAACTTGTACAATTACTACGTTTGCACCGTTCCTAAAAGTTTCTAGAATTATTATTATCTTTGTACGTTTGTTTACGTTTAGTTTACAAAACATACCTACTCGTATGCGGATAGTTAATTGGTCATAAATTAGCGCTACATAAGTTCATTAATATTCATATCGTAGGTATATTGTATATCTATGTAACTTGTCTGAGTAATTATTTTATATGCATTCTACTAACATGTTTTATATATCATGTAACAATAAAAGGTACAGTATACAAATATTACTACCATTGATTCTTATTAAACGGATACAAGAAGGTTATCAAGTTATGATATTCTGTGTACCTCTGTTTTATCATATCTTCCAAACGAAAGAAGTGATTACAAAACTTTTTTCTGTCAAGAATCGCCCGATATGTGTGTATGTGTAACCCGGTTTAAGTAATCTTACAGTACGTTCGGGCTTTCTTACATTATCTTTATTATCTCTTTTGAGCGTCATATGCTTTGATGGTTAAAGGTGAAAGTTTATGAAGATATTTGCGTTTTTGTTTTTATTACTTACATGTAAATTGTTGAACTTGTAATCAATTGGCACAAAAATAGATTATGTCCTCGATTAACGATGTTTTTTATCTCGATAACGCGTTTTCTTGAAAAATAGTAAACTTATGTCAACAACAGGTGCGAGCTTTTCACGTGGGCGTAGTTGTTGACGAAGGCTGGTATTTTTATACCTAGCGAGTTTTCCTATAAGTAGGTATCCAATAAAAACCGTAGGTGTATCATTAGTGATATATCGGTATCCACCCTTGATTATATCTTCCAAAGGTTATCTCAGTTGTGAGTTTTGTTAATAAATACAATGCATTGCTTAAATATAAATAGGAGCGTGTAGGTAGTTATGTGTACCTGATAAAAGCGCAAAGAGCGTGGCAATCTGCCCCAGGACAGACATACTCCAAAGCGGTCATGACAATAAATGTACTAGAGATCCTTTTTTTTATTGCCGACAGTGGTATACGAGCAAATAGCCAACCTGATGGTAAGTGGTAACTGTCGCTCATTGACGATTCAGCCTCTGGCATTGCAGGAGCAATGCCAGAGGCTGACTGGAATTAAACAAAGAGATTGAAGGACTTGAGAAAAAACGAGAGGAAAGAAATGGGGCCTCCTGGGCTCTCACTTACTGAACGAAACCGCAATAGTACGGATACTACTACTTACGTCGATTTTCTATGAGAGGGTAGTACTTCCCCGGTTGATTCGCCCCATACTGAAACCAGCGTGGATCTAGTACCGTACAGACTTCAACACAGTAATAGGTGCAAAACGTCGGCTGTAGGTAATAAGAATACTCATCGGTCACTGTGAATTAAACTACCATATGTTTAAACTCAACCTAAGCCGGTTCAAAATGTCAGATTGTCTGATTTCGGGTCCGATTTAGGTCTAAAGTTAGTCCAAATCTTTTAAACTTGTTAAATTATAAAAATTTACTTGCCTTCAGTTAAGTGGTATCGAACATTCAACATTCGATATAAAATAATTTCCTCTAACTTTTTGTCTTTAGTAGCAAGACGTAACACGTTGTTCGCCCACGTGGTATAAGTAACACTTTGCCTATTTATATTGCTAATGATGGCAATTGGTTGCCTTTCTGGCTAAGACCACACTTTGCTATAGCCACCTGGTACATGATATAAAGGAAGCAAACCACTATTTGCAGCCGAAGGCACAATTTCTACGACTGCCAATAGAGCGGAACTCTTACAATTGTTGTAGACGCAAGCCATGAAGTTGTCAAAAGTCAAACATAAGCAATTACATATATAAATGTTTTATATATATGATATTTTGCACGCAAGCATGAAGCGTTATCGTGAAGATATATAAAGAAATTGATAAACGAATGCTATTAGCTATTGCATAATTTGTCAAATGTGTATACGTAGCATCACCTTATCGGGAGATACACAATCGAAAGAACTGCGTGGATCGTTTTCAATATATTATTCGTTTTCTTCACAATGATTATTATATCTATTCTATAGGTAGGTAGGTACACATTTTTCTGTGCTTTATTGTTAGCTGTGGCAGGCGTGCTTTCACCTAGGGACTTAATGTACTATATCCAATGTTCCTGCGGTAGTTATGGATCCCTCAAACGAATATATATATATTCTACAGTTTGAAAGGCAGAAATAAATTAATTTAATCCCTACAAGAATAGTAATGTTATATCGGTGAGGTTTATTCAACGCGTCATATTTGTATCGAGAGCAATAATTTATGGACAAAGCTCCGATTCTATCTTCTCTGTGAATGCGAAGCGCTGCAAGAAAGACATCTGGGACAAACACACCCAGAACTGGAAAACCTAAGTCTCATTCCGATTAAAGTCATGGTAGCACACGTGGACGTGTTTCTAAAGAGCTTAGGAGATAAGTAGAATAACGTGGGGTAAATCAGAAAGATTTGGAGTCGAAGTGGTATTTTTCCTTCCTATGATTATGCGTCTGACTCAGGATATGCATCAAAATATCGAACAAAAGTAGATATCTGTTTGTACTTTGACATGGACAATTGGACAGTAACGTTATATAATAAAACCAGATTTATGCCTTTTTGTTTTAGAGCAAATAATACGCAGATAGATATTTACATCAGTGGTTGACGTAGTATTGACAACACGTGTCTGCATTAGACATTTTCCACTTGCATAGTGCATATCTATTTGGTATGTAGGTAAATATAATATAATCGTAGATGACGTAATACTTTGCAAGTACTGTCGAGCTTCCGGGCAAAATAATTATTGTACCAACGCGCTTAAATTATTATATTTACAGGCATTTATTGGATTAAAGAATGGCCGTAATTTTTAGGCCAACCGGGAAATTTGATGGTGACTGACGCGAGAATGATACGAGCGGTTTACACAATCATTCTAAACAGACTGACAAAATTATTTAAAATATTTAATTTTCATCACTCTGCTGTCAATCCGTGGGTTACACATTCTTCTGACCAGACTGATGCAATCTGAGCGTGTAACCTTGCTCTAATATGTGTTGTTAAAGGAATATGTAATATGTATACTTAATAATGATCAATCAATCGCCTAATGTCAATGGTTAACGCGTTTTAAATATGGAACTATTGAAAAATTATATAGTAAGTAACACAGTGTTGTATGTTAATCGGCCCAAAACAAACAAAAATTTAGATTGTGATTTTCAAGGGAATACAATAAGAGTGTAAGGTACTTAAAGTTAAAGATACAAGCGCAGCATTTCTTCTACGACTTACTTAACCCAGCACTTATTTCTATAGTAAACCCTAGATTATTTCGTTTCATTACGATTATATCTTATTTTGTGAATAAAGAAATAAATAAACTTATTTAACTTAAGGTTAGAGCTAAATTATAGCAAGTTATGTTTCTTCACAAAGTTTTTCGAAATATATCCGTATATTAGCAATAATATCCATGATAAAAAATCATAAATTTTACACACATTTGAGGGTTGAGTATCTAATATACTATAACATCTAAGATAAATAATTTATGTATCATTAATTCATTATCTTCTTTAATCTTTAATAATAAATATATTATAACCATGATTGATTGAGATACCAAAATTACACCTAAATTAGTCATTATTCTGAATAATAATAATATTGCAACCTCACTCTATTGCTCACGTTTTTTACACGTGAAATATCATTTTGGACAAAAGAAGATAAATTATTTAGAAAGCGATATCTATAGATCAACTTAACAAGATGATGAGAGAAAGAAATTAAACGCTAAAGACGACATACAAATATGTATCAATGATACATATTCAAGGCAAAGTCAAGGGAACGGGGTCACAAGTAGGCATCTAATACGATATATTGTCCAGACAAGTGCACCATAGTCAAATGCTCATGCAGTAGTTTGTAGTATTTTTGTTTTCAGCAGCAGTTCGCGAAAAGTGTTAAAATACGCACAAATAATGAGAGATAAACGTAAGTCTAAAGTAAAGAGAGTTTGAAACTTGTTATCGCCCGTCATAAAGCTTAATCCACTCACTCTTCTGCGGATGCATCTTCTTTGGAGTTTCGGTTTTAAATCTGAATTTTGCATTTGTATATAAAAATATTTTTATAGCGAGTCCAGATTTATATTATTGCTTTGTTATTATATAAGTATATTGATATTTTGCTTTGTAGAAAACATTTGGTTAAATTAAGTACCTACTAAATCAAGTATTTGCTATGTAGATAGTTTGCTAAAGACCTGTGCAGGACACATATCTCTATTAAAAGTAAATAAATGATTATTCGCGATGGTGTGATGGTTTAAAAGATTGTTTACTTGCAAGGTGCAAGTTAAGGAGTTAATTGTCAAGCCTTAGAATACTAAGCGAAACTAAAATTGGCATTGACCATGAACAAGGAAATTGAAAAGCAAATTAATGCAATTATTATGTGATAATGATTATGCATCAATATCATAGTATATGTCTGTAATGTTTGTGGTTGAACTATATTTTTTAACACACAAACTGTAGAACTCTCATTCAATATTAGGATACCATTAATTTAACATAACAACATGACTATAACTTAGTTTATTACTCAAAAATTCACAGATTAAAAAATAATAAAGTTCTGACCTTGAGTTGCCACGAGTCCCAAGCCGCCGCGGCCGCACAGTTGGATACACCTGCTTCATCACCTTGCCAAAGTCCGCGGTTGAGAGAGGCTTCATGTTGCTGCTCATACAATGTGCACTGACAAAACAGAACTTATATTATTACCAGTTGTACGCAGCGCCGCGCGGTAAGTTACATCTCTGGCTACTGCTCCGCTCTCTTGAGTAATGTTACATAGCCTATAAACTTCTTCAAGAAATGACCAATCAAATAAAAAAAAATTCGACTGAGAGTTCAAGAGACTAGCTCAATCAAACAAAAATAACTCTTAAGCTTTATATGCATATTAGTGTAGATATGCACACCTCTTTTAAAAATCTAGTGAGCTTGTAATAGAGTTCATAAGGAACTAATTGGTAATATACTATGACTGCCGTATAAAGGATTAAGTGGACCAGATATTGTTATTTTATTTTAAGTAGCTAGTTGGGCCAAAAAGCCAAGTGCAATAAGCATTTGAAAGGAAAGATTTGTATTTCTTTTTTGAGGGAAATTACAATAATGATATTTGTATTATATATTTTTATCTTGCTTTTGGGCTGTTAATAATATCAGAGCTTTTCAAACCTTGGGCTCTTGATTATAGTCCTTGTTTCATTTAATTTTGGATTTTCCAAAATAAATTGTGATACACTTTAAGATGGCAAGACTCTGACAAGATCTGAGGTCTATATCCAGCAGAGACTATATTACTGCTGTATGGATATGATGATAATAATACAAAATATATAGCAGCAATCTCTTAAATAAAAGACCAACTGACACATATTAGTGACACTTACATGTACTCATCATAGACATCCTGCTTAGGCAAAGATACATCGGGGTCAACTTCTAAATGTGTCTGTATCCAAGTTACAGTTTGCTGAAGTTCAGCCCTGAAATAATATTACAAACAATAGAATTGTGTGAAGGTGCTTTTGAGCTTAGCAGGAGAAAGAATTTTGAGAGAGATTTGCCAGCCATTATCATGTCATAAGGATTAATTTCAGAATAAATGTGACTTGTGTCCTTTTTTATAATATAGTATAAATCATATCTACATGATAATCAACTAAGATTTTAATGCTAACACAACATACCCATTTTGTTCTGCTTTGAGCTTACTCTGCTTATTTGCACTGAAATAATTTAAGCTGAGCCAGATCCAAGGGCCAATGTGCTTCAAATCTAATGGTACTCTAGTAAAAAGTGTATTCAAATAAACAAATGTTTCAGTTTCATAGTATCCTATTAATATTATAAATGCAAAATAATGAATTGAAAATGCGTGTGTGTATGTGTGTTTATTAACACTGAGCGCCTAAACGGCTAAACTGATTTAGATGAAAATTGGTATGTTGATAGATTTAGTGCCGGAGACGAACATAGGAACGAAAATACTTTTTATACCGAAAATCGGTCTGGTTACCGAAGAATATAACAAAACATATTTTACGCAAAGCCGTAGAGTGCAGCTAGTATAATTTAAGACATTAAAATTGCTTACCGTGAGCCCAGTGGGTTAATTGGTTGTTTAAGAGGATCATGTTGTGGTACACCAGTGGGCAACCGAAGGTATAGTAGTAACCTCTCAGCTCCACTTAGTGCGTCCACAGCTTCTAGGAGCTGTGCCACCCTTTGTCGGCCCTCTTGACTGTAAAAATAAATACTCAATACATTTGATACCTAAAAACAATATTATTACCTATTATTAAAATGGATGAGTTGCTATTAAGTCAATTTACATTGCGGTCAGTTATGGGTTTGTGTTTCATTCAAAATGCAGCATCACATCTGAAGAAGGGCCTGCACTATAGAAAAAGCTACAGTTGTAACAACACTGATGTTGTGATTTCAATTTTATTATTATCTCTAGTACTGAGAAAAATGCCTAGTACATTGTTATTAAAACAAAAACAAAACATCTAGTAGCACATTATGTCTGTAATGTGAATTGTCAGTATGCATGTTAAAATAAAAAAAAAAAAACACTTTGTGAATTATTTTTAATAATAATAATAATATTCTACCACATTCACACAGCGCCATCTAGCCTCAAATTAAGCAATTAATAAGTAAGGGACAACTAAGTGCTCTATCTTTATCCAAAATATTCAGAAACTGCTGTACTTGTGCTCTGTGCTTCACACACCATACATATTATTCCAATGAGACTTTTTTATGTAAAAGTCGCTGACAATTGTCACGGACTGACTAAATACTGTATTACATTATTAATTATTTCAACATAAATCAATCCAAAGACAATAAGGCACTAATTCTTCTAAGACCATACTTAACTCAAAAAACACTGCTGACTTATGGGGTATTTCAGTCAAGCTAATCAATAATATAATATTTAGTATAGCTCCACATCTTGCTACCATATTTAATAGATATGTGGATACAGGCGTGTTTCCTGATCTGATGAAACACAGTAAAGTGATACCCTTATTTAAAAATGGATCAAAAAGTGACACAAGTAATTTTAGGCCTATTTCCATATTGCCAGCTATAAGCAAAGCGTTTGAGAAAATAATATTGCAACAATTCAGAAAGTCACTTTATCTCAAATAACTTACTGAGCAATATGGCTTTACGAAAGGTCGTTCTACAATAGATGCAGGTGTTACATTAATTAGGCATATTCATAGTGCCTGGGAAAATTCGATGGATGCTATTGGTGTCTTCTGCGACCTCTCAAAAGCCTTTGACTGCGTCGAACACAATACGCTTCTACGAAAACTCAGTCATTATGGTATCAGAGATGCTACACTCAATCTAGTTGCCTCTTACTTAAGCGATAGAGTACAATATGTTGATATAAACGGAAGTGGGTCTACCGGATTACCTGTAGCTATTGGCGTGCCACAAGGTTCCATTTTAGGCCCTTTTCTTTTTCTGGTTTATATTAATGATTTGCCTTTCCATGTTTAGAATTTTTGCGATATTGTACTATTTGCTGATGATACGTCACTTTTATTTAAAGTTGATCGTAAGAATCCGAATATTGACAGCGTGAATAATAATACCAATACTATAAGCATAAGTTTGAATAATGAAACTTTAAGCTTTGTTCAATCTACAGTTTTTTTGGTTTTAACTTTAGATAACAAGCTTCAGTGGGGTACCCAAATATCGTGTCTTGCTGGTAAACTTAGTTCCGCGGCCTTTGCAATAAGAAAAGTAGAATAGTTTACCGACATTGAAACAGCCAGACTTGTTTATTTTAGCTATTTCCATAGCGTGATGACATACGGTATACTGCTCTGAGGCAGGGCTGCGGATATTGAGTCAATTTTTATACTTCAAAAACGAGTGGTGCGATCTATTTACAATTTGGGCTCTAGAGTTTCATTAAGAGATAAGTTTAAAGAGATAGGTATTTTGACAGTGGCGTCTCAATATATCTTTGCTAACATTATGTTTATCAAGAAAAATATTCACTTGTATTCAAGAAACTGTGACATGCATTCTGTGAATACTCGAGGTAAACATAAGTTAGTTGGTACATACCATCGCCTACATAAAATAAACAACACATTTGCGGGTCTTGGTGTACGCTTTTATAATAAACTACCCATTGACGTTTTGAATCTACCCTTAGAGAAATTCAAACAAACTGTTAAAGACTGTCTTATTCTAAAGGGTTATTATAATATTAATGATTATTTAAATGATAAAATAGCATGGGTATAGTTGCTCGTTTAATGCAAGATTAATGTTTGATTGATTATTATTATTGTAGTTATATTGACTTTGATTAACATTATTTATTATTATAGTAAAATTAAATTTTTTTTATTGATTATTGCAGTAAAAGTTTGATGTGAAGCGAATGCATATCATGATCATTATGAACTCGTAAGACATAACATTTTATTATGGTTCTTTTTACCACCCATGCCTTGCATTGTCATGCTCACTAAAATGTCATGACTTGTGGTGTCGTATTGGCCGGGTCATCACCTTCCCTCTAATATGGCGAAGGTGATGATGGCTGGTCTGTGCGTCATGCTCGTGAACGGGTGCTACCTGGGACGACTCGTCGATCTTAGCATGGCATACATTTAATACTTAATTCAGTATTACCTTGTAGTTTAATATGACTGTTAAATGCATTTACTTTTTTTAATTTTCAAATTATCATACTAGATGAAACTAAATAATTGAAGTCCTCTTAAATAATTAGTTGTTTTGTTATAATTATTTTGTATGGTTCTTTAGTTGCGGTGATGTGTTAAAATTGTTAACTTGTACAAAAAAATTGTAATTATCTGGCAATTGAAAAGAGTGGCGTGAGTTTCTTGCCAGTTCTTCTCACAGCTCTACCTCATCAGCGAACTGGCTGTAGGTTAATTAGCTGACTTCATGTAATTTGACTTTTCATAAGTATCATTCTTTATGATCAAAATGAAATAAATACTTTGACTTTGACTTTACTGAAAACTAGCCTACTACCTAGCCCCTAGTGCAGTTTTAGAACAAAATATTTTATAGATAGAAACCAGGAGCAGTTTCATACACAAATCAAAAATATGGTTAATCTACTTTAGTACTAAGTAAGTGTATGAATTTAGTGGCATAGTTTAATAGAGCTGAATAGAAAGTGAACACTTGGAAGGACTTTAGGTAGACAACAATCTTAACAGCTGTCCTACTGATAACATCATTGTCAAACAACTATTGTGGATAAAAAGTGCCCGTGTGGTAGGGACTATATAGTCTCAGCGGGATTTGTTTAATATACTTCTGGGTGATTTGCGTTACCTGAGGGTGTTCTCGACGATTTGCTGCATAGAAGCTATTTTGCCCGAGTCCATTTTGGCCTCGCTGCCCTGCGGAGGCTCGCCGCCCGGGGCCGGACCGCTCGACGTTCCCGGAGCGTTGCTTGGAACGGCGACACTTTCTTTATTGTAAGACGCAGTTTGCCTATGTTTTGGATGATTGACATTTTCCCGATGAAGTTTCGCGTCATCCA
This sequence comes from Parascotia fuliginaria, assembly GCA_963082885.1. Taxonomy (NCBI): domain Eukaryota; kingdom Metazoa; phylum Arthropoda; class Insecta; order Lepidoptera; family Erebidae; genus Parascotia; species Parascotia fuliginaria. The sequence goes on along the minus strand of OY720173.1, from coordinate 12,091,442 downwards.
CTAGTTCTCTCTCAGTTTTAACATTTTTTGCACTATCGTCGGACGCCCAAGGTTGAAATGGACTTGTACTATCCATTCTAACCCAGCCAGGTTATAAAAATAATAGTATTCGATTTCATATTGAAACTTTTCTAATCAGAATTATAAAATGCGTAACAAAACTCCATTTTCTTGACATTTGATCAGCTGTGAGGTGAGGTGGAGTAAAGGGGAGATTTAGGGATAACAGCTCTACTAGAATAGTATTTTCTAATAAAAGATTAAAAAAAACAGAGCTCTTTTGCTGTCATTAGATGAAAATGGTTTGAAAATTGTGCTATTTTGAAACAGTTTTCATAAAGTAACAATAATAAATGCACATTATGAAATAGTCATAATATACAACTTGTATAAATTGGTTGAAACCAACTATCTAAAAATATGGCAACATCTAAACTTATTGGACTTGAATTAAGTTATTAAAACAAATTTAACTTCATTACGTTTATGACTCCTTGTTCAAAAACAAAAAAATATAGAGAAAATGCTCAGAGCGGTTTAGAGCAAGACAAACTAGGGGCATCGAGGGGCGTTCGTTACCCGTGGTAATAGCTGTCGTACTACCAGTATTAAAACAGGTTTTTTTTATGTAAAATTTTATTTTCCATATATATACTACTGGCCAGTATATTTCTTAAAAATTCTTCTTTTTACTACAATTATTGACATTTATGACTTAATTATAAAAAAAACTAGCTCCGCCTCACGGCGTAAAATATGTTTGTTGTATCCCGCGGGAACCAGACCGATTTTCGGTATAAAAAGTAGCCGAATCTATCTACATACCAATTTTCATCGAAATCGGTTCAACCGTCAAGGCGCTGAGTGGTACCAAACACACACATATTTTCGCATTTATAATATTTAATAGGATTGATAACCCTCGGCTGGCGTGACTAAACCTGTTCTACGTATTCATTTTATACCGGGTTCTACTTCACCCATATTTAAAGAAAAATTAATTAAATATAAATTACATAACATAAACACCAGTTGCCCTCCTTATCTACGTTAAACATCACCATTAAAAATAAGCAAAAAAACGTCAATAATTATTATATTTTTTTCATAATTAAGTCATGAATGTCAATTACTTCGGAAAAAAGAAGTTGCAACAATTTAAGTGGCAGTAGTATGGAAGAGATGGAGCTTCCACAAATGTATATCGTAAATGAAATACTAAATATCAGCATCCCTACTGTTGAGTCTTTCTTACCAGAGGATCATCACATTTTGTGGCACCAGTTGGAGTGAGAAATAGAAGACCTCAAACAGCAGTCAACACAAACACTCAGTGTCCATGAGGTACATTAATACAGCCTGCTATATTTGCTGTTGGTCATCGTGTGTTATCTAGACGAAGGCGTAGCCTGCAGTTAACATTTTACTCTTTAAATTTTTAAAATGCATTAAAGTAATAAATATTTTTTCTAGGCCATTATTTTCTATATTTTCTATTGGTAACTTTTTAAAGTGTCATAGCAGAGATAAGGCCGAAAAACTATGTTGACTTTCTAGTAATGTGTTGGATGGATGGATGGATGGATAGCTGAGTATTTTATTTAAATTTTCTCTTATTCTGATGAATAAGCTATATATTAATACTGTCAAGTTTTATTTCAATCCATTCAGTTTGTACTTGTTCAGTTTTTGTGTGAAAGAGTAACAAACATGATAATAACACAACAATTACAGACTCAAATAAGCTTATCATTAGCTTGTGATATTGGTACGGATATAAAATACCTATATAATATAATATATAGAAACACTCAGACCAATGCAAACTATAGCATAGACTATTTTAAATTTGTCTTACTTAGTAAAAATATAATTGTCACCCTACTAAAAAGAGACACACGGCCTTTGTACTACAATACCTCGCTCGGCTCATTTTTTAGCTGCGAAAACTGTGTTCCGTTTAGTGCTTAGAGCATTAAACCAACCGGAGAGGCCACTGACAGGCGTACCCCTCTGCCAAAGGTACGAGACCACCGGTCATACCCGTTATATAAAACTTGTTGACGCGCGTTCCGCATCATAAGTCACCTATCAGTGCATGCGTAATAGCGTCTCAATAGAAATGCCGAATTGCAGTGTATTTTGGTGTAAAAAGCGTTCAGCGACATCAAGTCTACAAAAGGATAATATTACATTCCACCTGTAAGTATTATTTTGTTCTAATATTATTAAATAAGGCATTAAATTAGCAATTTAACCAAATAAAATGCTAATCAACAAGTGTTGCCAGGCTTATCATCAATACTCCAATCTGGGGTAATATTTTAAGTTGAATTAACATAAAAACTAACCTTTCCTTTTTTATATCTCGCCTTGTTGACATATCTAACAAGTTTCATTTTGGATGTACATTATTGTGTCACCGTTCCCATATTTATTTATTTTTAATTAAAACCAATGTTTTTTTTACCAAGTAATGCACAAAATAATATTAAATGAACAAGTAAAATAAGATTATAAATCCAAATATACAAGATTAGTGCACTTTATTCTGAAAGATAATTGCTCATTTCTTACAAAAATAAGCGTATTTATTTTTAAGAAACTGGTCACACTTTAACATAATTAGAGATGAGACAGTTTAATCACGATATCGATATTGGTTTTCCAGTATTAAATTATTATTTTTTTGTTTGTTTTAGATTTTCAAAAGAAGCAGCGCCTCGAGTCGCTTGGGTCCAATATTGTAGGAACCATATAAGTGGGTTCCTAAGCGTACAAGTATCTGACTAACAGCTTAAAAGACAAAGCCTTCTGTGCTGCCAGCACTGCTACCTCCTCCCTACCCCCCAAGCGGCGGAGAGCTCAGTTCTTAGCAAGTAAACTCGCTGTGCGCTACCTCCTCTTATTGCATTACCTAGGATTAGTTAAACTAGATTTATAAGGTTAATTTAAATTGCACAGTTTTTCAGTATTTTATTATACCTACTTAAATAAAGACTTTCTGAAATATGTTCTGTTGTTTTTTTGTTATCTGAACAGATAAAATATCTCTCTAATAAAAATCTACTCATACTTTCTCATGTCAGTGTCTTGTTATTATGTAATCAGAACAAAATCCTCCAATTACAAGCTCTGCTTAGTTGGAACGAAATTTAATAGCAACAGACAATTAATTCAAAGTATTATTTGGTTTGAATATACATACATACTTAGGAATAATACACGTAAAATTGACACGTAATAATTAATTACAATCTTTAATCCACACTAGAACAAATTTCAACAGGTGGTGGTTATTGAACATACATCCTTGTGCGCAGTAGTAAAATAAAAAAAAAGAGTGGGTACCCATGTACGCACGTAAGAAGTTATACTTCTTTGGCATAACAATCCAAAACTACCAAATAATAATACAACGCATACATACATAAATATTTGAATTGATATAAACGCCAATATATTTTTTATTTATTCACACAGATTATTTGTACTGATACGACACACAAAGATCCGCAACTAACTTCAGTATGTAAAAGGTTCGCAACTAACTTCAGGGTGTAAATGCCAGTAGGACTCGCGCGCCGAGAGGTCCGTACTATCAGGGATCGGAAGTATTGAATAAACATTAGTAAACATAGTAGGAGAGCCCGACCGCATAACCAGATTTGTTTGTCAAACAATGTTTAACAAATAAATTTAGCCCGACCGTATGACGGGCTTTTTTGATAATAATTACAAAAAAGTGTGCTAGTTAGAAACACTGTTTTATTCTTCCTGTAATATTGACTTAAACATGAATTAACAGAATTACTTCTAGTTAATTCATGTTTATGAACTATTTACTTTACTTTCATCTATTTCAAAGTGCTTAAATAAAAAAAAAACCTTAAAATTATAATAGATTATTATTACCTAAAACTGTTCTATATAATATAAGATAATGCTCATTTTAATAAGCAAACATAATAATCATGAAAATAATTAAATCTTTCGCGTACTTATATGAAATCCTAAACATCGATACTAAATATCGACAGAGTCAAGCTCTAACTGTTTTATGCTAAGGAAGCGTAAACTGATAGATGTCCCTTTGTGTGAATGTGATTGTGTGTGTTAAGTTTAAACTAGTGTGTAATAATTTTATTGTGTGCGTGTATAACGACGCGATTTAAAAATGCATTAGTAGTTAACATTGTAATTAGTGTGCGTTGCTCGCGTTACCCCGTCCCCCGCCGAAAGTGGCAGACTTTTGCGCAAGGGAAATAGAGCGCGTGTCCACTCCTGTTGGTTTAATGCTCTAAGGTTTAGTGTATGCTTTATTCTCTTATTAGTACTTCTATGCTTTAGTACTTGTTCTGAGTATTACGTCTATGACTTTAATGACTATCCCGCTCATTAGCAAAGAAATTTCCACTTAAATGGCACAATAAATAAATTGGTAAGAATAGTAATTAAACGAAAATGTATGAAAGCTTATCATTTTTTTTAATTATTAAAAGATGCTGGATCCAGATGATTTAGATCAAACAGCGAGCATATTTTTTGTTTAACTGAGGTAGATAATAACCAAAGTCTCTGTCATACAACAGTTCGCAATAACCTCTTTGTGTCAGTAGTACCATTGATCAGTATCATTGATAGTAAAACATTTTTGATTATCGTTTTGACAATAACGATGAAATATTATTTCTTATATGGCAAGACAACACCGTGTGTACTACGAGGACTAACTTTGATATTGTTGAGCCCTTTTGCAAGATAAAACGATGGTGTTCAACCAAACGCCTAAAAGTGGATGTAGGGATCCCAATGTCTTTCTAAGTTATATCACTAGGATGGGAGGAGTAGAGAGCAAGCAGATCAGTGAATTTCCCTCTATTGTGTATCCCTACGTGTAAGCTCGCTGGCAATGTAAATTATGTGTGAAGACCCTATGTGTAGAAAACAAATTTTCTTGAAACTTTTCATACCCTTTGATGCCATTGTCCCCTTATAAGGACGCCTATTTTTTATATTTAGAGTTTATTTTTTTCAATGTTCTTTTACTCTTTTTTTCCTAGTATATTTTATTTATAGTCAATAAATAAAGTTGCATGCCAGTATCTATATTCTGTATAATATGAAATTGGTTATTAAATTAAGAACCTCTGTAAACATGGTAGAAGGTAGAAGTAGTAAATAAACAACTTTAGGTGGAAACACTAAGATTAGTTATCTGTATTAAAATAAATCTGCTAAAATGTCAAAATAAAGCAAAGCTGTCAACAAACTGCGAAAGTAGTGAAATGCAAATAATTTACGGAAAATTGGGAAAATGCACCTTGCTTTAATAATAAGTATTTAATACCAATTGGAAATATTATTTGTTGTGTTTGTAGCAATAATTAAAAACGGTAGGTGGAATGTGGACATAATACATGATTAATAAGTTTTGTTGAACAAGTCTTATGCGATGCGTTGTAATTATGTTCTTGTGTATTATTAAATATAAATATTAATGCCCCCTCTAAACTAAACTTCCACGCTACACCTGTTCTCTGTTAAGACCACCTCTTCATCAAACGAACCTGGGTAAACACTCGCCGATTGTTCGACTTTCATACCTATACAATAAAATCTCTGGTATCTCGGTAGACATAGACATATTTAGTAATTCTTTAGCTACATACAAAAAAGCTATTAATACGCATCTGCGAGGGTTGTCCTCGTAGCAACTATTTTTATCCTTTAATAATATATTTTTTTTTAATTTTTAATTTTATGTCATTGTTTAATCTATTTCATGTCTTCAAATATTGTATTTTTTTAATTTTTATTTGACCTGATATTTGTCTGTACTGATGCTGTATGTCTGCATGCTGTGATATTTTGTAATTGAGGAAGCATGAGACTTGCTATTTTTATGTTTTAAATGTGATGAAAGTGACATGTATTTCTTGTAAGAGATCCTTAATAAATATATTAAACTAGCTTTCCGATCGCGGTTTCAACCGCGTCTTTGTTTACCTACCATATTCTTCGTCGAGAACTGGGCTATCTATACATATAATAAAATCTGAGTGTCTGTTTGTAATATTGAAATAACTGGTTTTTACTACATGTATATGAATATATATGTACGATACATACACCAAAATAACATTTTCTACAAATTGTGTCTGTCTGTCTGTTCCGGCTAATCTCTGAAATGGCTGGACTGATTTTGACGGGACTTTTATTGGCAGGTAGCTGATGTAATAAAAAGTAACTTGGGCTACGTTTATTTTAGAAAAATTCTTTTAATTTAGAAAAATAAATTAATGTTGATTGACTGTTAGGCAGAACTAAGTTCGCCGGGTCAGCTAGTCATACATAAAAATAATTTTTGAAATCCATTTCGTATTTCCAGAGATAAGCGCGTTCAAACAAACAAACAAACAAACCCTTCCGCTTTATTTAATAATGTAGATTTATTTCAGTGCCAGTGCATTACAGTGCCAGAATAATTGTTTAAATAAGTCGGTACTTACTTAATTGGTATGTTATTGCTGTTAAGTTTTTAATAGGTAGTTTATTTTGTGTTCAACTTTAAAATGCAAACCTGCTTACTGTTAACAAAATTTCTTTTGTCTTATTTTTAGATAATGTCTGATATAGAGATTGAAGAACATGATGTACTTGATGATCCTACTCTAAGGAGACTATTTCCAGATCTGTCCGTCATTAAAAAAGAAATTTCGGAGTATGAGGAAGGTGAGTAACTGTTTTCGAAAATTAGTAGAGAATATAATGCTAATTATAATTTGACTGCTCAGCAAATTGCCTCAATTTTTAGGAAGATGTTGCCTAAAATTTAAAGGTGACTCACTTCAATACCAATTTCAACATTTACTTTTAGTAGTATGTATTTGATGTTACAAAGCAAAATGTTGAGGAGTTTGAAAAAATACTTTGGACTTATCTGGTTTTGAAAGATAGCAAAAGGACTTATCTGGTTTCGCCGAATCCCAATGAAAAACTATGGGGCTTTAATCTGATTGGCCATTGCGAATATGCTCGAGTTTAATAATTATCTATTTGCATCTAATGGCATATGGAAGAAATTATTGATTTGATTGCTATTTTCGTTGTGTATTTAGAGATTTACCTTGATTTAAAAGAAAGAACCAAAAGTACATTAAATTACAAATTTGGCCCTATTCATAGTTAAATTTCGAGTAGGGATGTAATGGCTTTTGATATTTAACTACACAAATATATAATGACATTTTAATTACTTCCTGTAGCCCTTTCAGCCACTTTGAAAATGAAAAGTGTAAATGAAAATGAAAACTGTAACAGTGTTTATACGCAAATAATAAACACTGTTACAGGTGTAGATCTTTGGAAACGAAAGTTTGAAAACCAGTTTCCAACGCTAGCTTAGCTACGAACACCTATGCCCAGGGATCGTTCGGATACTCGTTCAAAGGGTTTTTGAAGGAGTTTTATTTAGCGCTTAAAAAAGAAACTATCGAACGTGTTACACCTTATACGGGTATAGGGTAACCCATTCCGAAATTGCATAACCATGACTGCACGTGGTATCGTACCGCCGCAGGCAGTGACCTTGGTGCATATACGGAGCTATTTGTAAACTTGGAATAATATGGTGGTTTGCAAAGTTTAGGTAAAAAAAATCGATAGCATCAATTTAAAGATATGATATATAATCATTACTTTTTATTGTCAACTAGCTGCGCCCTGCGGCTTCGCCCGCGCGAAAATTGCTATGTGTTTAATTAATGTAACTCGGGAACAGAGCAATTTTCGGGATAAAAAGTAGCGTATGTCCCGAAACCAAATCTATCTACATATCAATTTTCATCGAAATCGGTTTATCAGTTTTCTTAGTTTTCTTTCATAAGAACCTTCTCCTGACAATAACAAACACAACAAAAAAAGAATTAACGAAATTGATCTAGCCGTTCACGCGTGATGCCATGACCAAGGGAAATAGGGATTCATTTTTATATATATAGATAACAACATCAAATGCTATTTAATCCAGTGTAGTGTGGTTGTTAAGAACGCGTCTTCAAAATTTATACTGTATCGAAATGCACCACTACAAAAACAAATTTCACACATACATGTCAGCCTATATGAAAATAAACTACATTGACGGACTCATAAACTGCATCAAAGTAATAGACGACTTTGAAATAAATATTTTAACCAAGTATGCAAACTTTCTATACAGATTAAAATTGAAACCTCTAGATTGGTTCGTGAACTTTAAAACAGCGTAGGGTCATATCCTTAAGTTTAAGTTTGTGTACTGGAAAGGACTTTAAGACTTTTTTGAAGAAAAACAGAAATTTAAGGAAAATTGGTTTAATAAAAAAAATGGTTTTAACAATAGACACAAACTTTATGCAAGGGTTTATTTATGTTTTAATAAGGTGTATTACCTCCTCGTGCCCTTATTACGGATTCTAATCGGTTCCGCATAGATTTTATTAGGGTTATTAAAAGATCTTGCGAAATATTGTCCCATTCTTCTGAAAGTGCTGTTCTTAGTGCTGCCACTGTCGTGTGCACAGGATTTCTCGCATATACAGCTCTTTTTAAATTGTCCCAGACATGCTCAATGGGATTAAGATCCGGGCTGCGTGCTGGCCAATTCATTGTACGTATCCCAACCTCTTCGCAATATTGTCGAACTTGTGCAGCAGCGTGCGGCCGGGCATTATCCTGCATTAAAGTAAAATTTTTGCCTATGAATCCCATGTAAGGCACCACGTGATCTTCTAAGGTCTCTATTATGCAGCGATGTGCAGTCAAACCCCCTCTATTACCGTTTTGACAGACCATGTCTATGAACACAAGTTCTGTTCGCCCGTTCATCGATATGCCACCCCAGACCATACACGAACCGCCTCCAAAAGGAACACGCTCCTCAATGCAACTTTGAGCATATCGCTCCCCACGTCGACGATAGACTCTTCTGCGACCATCTGCACCATATAAACATGTCCTACACTTGTCCGTGAACAATACGGAGGTCCATTGCTCTTCTGTCCAATTTAGGTGATCACGCAAATCTTAAGCGAGCTTGTCTGTGAGCTACAGACAACTTTGGACCATTTGCTGGTCTAAAAGGGGTGATATCCGCTTCCTTTAACCTTCTTCTTATTGTTCGTGCACTCACATTTACTCCACACACTTCATTAAGCTCTGTTTTGATGTTAACTGACGTGAGGAAATGATTTCGCAGCGAAGTTGTAACAATAAATCGGTCATCACGACCGGTGGTTGCTCGAGTCCTGCCTGTACCACGTCTCCTTCTGTAAGAACCTGTCTCCACAAACCTGTATATTCTAGAAACCGTAGACTGGTTTAAATTTAAATTTCTACCAATCGTTCGTTGATCCAAGCCCTCCCGCACCAGTGCTACAATTTGAGCCGCTTGTTCGGACGAAGTATCCATATTATGGTTAAAAAAATCTCGATGAGTTAAAAAACTAACCCAACAATTCTGCTGGTAACAATAATTCAATTGACAAAAGAATAAAAAATCAATGCAAATCTGATACTACGAGTAAATTTTCTTTTCCCGGCTATATTCATTTGTTTTATGTACTGCATTTCTATTTTTAAATTTTGCTTTTTTTTAAGATTAAGAGCCAGTCTCTCCATATTTATATAATTTAATCTAAAAAGTTTGCATACTTATTAAAAAAAATCATTTCAAAGTAATCCTGAACTTTGATGCAGTTTATGAGTCCGTCAGTTTAGTTCACGTTGATACTTTAGAAACGTAATTATTATTTTTGTAATAATAATAATTAATTGGAATGATCAATTAATTGTGTTTTGAACTACAAAGTATGTTTTTTTATATTTATGTTTTGTAAAAGATAACTAACAAAACCAGCCCATACTCGGTACATAGTAGTCACCGAAGTAGACCTTCAGGTCACTCCATCATGTCCGGTAGTAAGGTCTCATCATAACTAACAAAACGAGCCCATACTTGGTACATCCAGCTCTACTTGTTAGCTAGTCCCAATAGCCGTCACTGAAATAGACTTTAAGGACACTCCATCATGTCCGGTAATAAGGTCTCATAATAACTAATAAAACGAGCCCATACTCGGTACACCTAGCTTTACTCAGTATTAATATTAACGTAACTCAATACCTACTTTAAAAACTACCCATTTACCAATATTACTTATGCTACAATTTTTAGCTACCTTATCTGACGTCACTTGCCAAATGCGTAATAAGTAATTAATATCTAAATAAAAAATAACCAAAAATAAAAGAGGTACGGGCAAGAAGCACCGCTTGGGTGCAAGCAAATCCCCATCTACATGTAGCTTCAAGTGTATTGGGTAATCAGGGTAACCCGAATATAAGCCTTTCGAAACGGTAACTTCTTCAAAGGCTTAATCTTGAGTTATCATAATAAACGGGTTAACCCTATCAATGGGTTCTGCGGGTGTTTCTCGACCAAAGCGTAACACTGCGATATGAGTTACCCCTTGTACGGGTTACCCTGTCAAACGGCTTAACTCATATGTGGGGTTGTCCGGTCCTTGCCTATGCCTTCACCAATCGGTAAACTCATGTAGTTGTCTAATTTTACAAAGAGTTTCTGTGCATACATACCTGGGTCTAACTATAGACAATAAGTTCCACTGGGGATATCAATCACGTGTGTAGTAAACTGAAATCTGTCTTTTCAAAATTATATATACTCAGAACAAGTTACCTTATGAACGTCTTAGAATAATGTATTTAGCATTAGCAGACTCCGTGATTGGGTATGATCTAAGTACCTACGGGCGCACGTACAAAACCTATCTCTAGAGTATTTTTAGGTTACAGTTATCCATCTTAAAAACCATTGTGGCCAATGAAATTAAATTAAAATTTAAAGATGATCTATCTAGTACAGTACTAAAGTGTAGCCATATCTGCTAATGTTATGAGGCAAATCACAGAATATTTTCTTTGTCTATTGAAAAATAATAGATAACTGTATTTTAACAGTCAACATTTCGGCAAATACATTTTTATTCTGCAGTAAATATTTTTGGAAGCAAGAAGGACAACATACCAGCAGTTTATATGGCATGATGGCCACCACTTCTGGATTCCACTGACAGCTTACCATCGGGCACACTGAAATCACTTTGGTAGGCTAATATAAATAAAAATATGATAAGGGAAAAAGAGTACTTAGAACTAAAATATTTCCCTGTGGTACTCCATAGTGATTATGTCGCGGATAGGAATCGTAATCTGTAATGTTGTTAAGGTCAAAAATAAAGTCAAATTTAATTTTCATGGCCACAAGAAAGAGAAAGAGCAACGTATCTACGGCGGACACCAAATCCACATTTACAATGGATTTCTGCAATATCAGGGGTCTTCACAGTAATCTCGACGCCGTCCATCAACACCTTGAGTCGGCGCGGCCTGCCTTGCTCTTTTTAACGGAGACGCAGATATGTACCCCGGACGATATATCGTACCTTAAATACCCCGGCTACGAGCTGGAACATGCTTTCCACCGGAAGGCTGGGGTGTGCGTTTTCGTACGGGGTGATATCTGCTGTCGCCGCCTTCGGGCCCTCGAACGCCGGGACCTATCATTATTATGGCTGCGGGTAGACCATGGGGGTCTTACCCGAATCTACTCGTGCCTTTACAGGTCTCCGGCCAGTGATATGGGAGTCACCCAAATAACCGAGAACGTCCAAGGGGGGATTGACCAAATATTGGAACAGCATCCGTCTGCGGAGGTGGTGGTCCTAGGTGATTTCAACGTTCACCATAAAGAATGGCTGGGGTCCCGGACCACTGACCTCCCGGGCAGAACTGTCTTCAATATGGCCTCGGCCTATGGCCTCTCTCAACTGGTAATGCAGCCCACCCGCATTCCAGACGTAGAGGGTCATGAACCTTCTTTGTTGGATCTTCTGCTGACTACTCACCCAAACGGCTATGGGGTAGTGGTCGATGCTCCACTCGGATCATCTGACCACTGCCTTATCCGTAGTAAAGCCCCTGTTGTGAGACCCGATCGCTCTTCGGCAACCGGGTCTCGCAGAGTCTGGCGATATAGCTCAGCAGATTGGGATGGGCTTCGTGAATTTTTCGCGTCCTACCCATGGAAGCGGCTTTGCTTCTCCTCCGGAAATCCCGACACATGTGCGGACTGCATTACCGATACGGTGCTTCAGGGGATGGAATTATTCATCCCCAACGCAAAAATTCCGGTCGGCGGTCGCAGTCGCCCCTGGTTTAACAAAACCTGCAGGCAGGCGACGCACCTTAAGCAGTCCGCATATAGGGCCTGGAACAGTGCTAGGCAACGCCAGGACCCGCGGGTCAGGGAAGAGAAGCGTAAGTTCAATGCCGCTTCCAGATTCAACAAGAAGGTTATCGCTGAGGCCAAAGCAGAACACGTTGCCAGAATTGGCGAGAGGCTAGAAAGCTATCCTTCAGGGAGCCGTGCATTCTGGTCTCTCGCCAAGGCTGCTCAAGGCAACTTCTGCTCGTCCAATCTCCCGCCACTGCGCAAACAAGACGACATACTGGTCCATAGTGCAAAGGAAAAGGCTGACACTTTAGGCCAATTCTTTGCTTCGAACTCGACTCTAGACGACGGGGGAGTCACACCACCCAACATCTCGCGGTGTGAAAGCTCAATGCCGGAAATCCGCATCACTCAACGCGCGGTCAGGCGAGAGCTCAGGCTCCTAGATGTCAACAAGTCGAGTGGACCAGATGGCGTCCCCGCAGTGGTTCTGAAGACGTGCGCCCCTGAGTTGACTCCCGTTTTAACGCGCCTTTATCGTCTCTCATATACCGCTAATAGGGTTCCATCTTCGTGGAAGGTAGCTAACGTCCACCCGATCCCTAAAAAGGGTGACCGGTCGGACCCGTCAAACTACAGACCGATAGCGATAACATCCTTGCTGTCCAAGGTTCTGGAACGAGTTATCAACTCCCAACTCCTGAGGTACCTTGAGGAGCACCAGCTGATAAGCGACCGCCAGTACGGTTTCCGTAACGGTCGGTCAGCTGGTGATCTTCTCGTGTACCTCACACACCGTTGGGCAGAAGCCTTGGAGGGCAAGGGTGAAGCTCTGGCTGTCAGCCTTGATATTGCCAAGGCGTTTGACAGGGTCTGGCACAAAGCACTTCTATCGAAGCTACCATCCTATGGAATCCCCGAGGGACTCTGCAGATGGATCGCCAGCTTCCTGGATGGTCGGAGCATTAGGGTCGTTGTTGATGGTGCTTGCTCCGATACCATGATGGTTAATGCTGGCGTACCACAAGGCTCAGTGCTTTCCCCAACGCTGTTTATTCTGCATATCAATGACATGTTAACCATTGAGAACATGCATTGCTATGCAGATGACAGCACGGGTGACGCGCGGTACACTAGCCAACAGAATGTCCCTCGGAGCTCCGTGCATGAGAGACGGTTACAACTTGTGTCTGAAGTTGAGGGCTCTCTCGGGCGGGCTCTCGAATGGGGTGAGAAGAACTTAGTTCATTTCAACCCCACGAAGACACAAGTATGCGCGTTCACTGCGAAGAAGGACCCTTTTGTTATGGCGCCTCAGTTCCAAGGAGTTTCTCTCCGTATCTCCGATGACATTGGGATCCTCGGCGTTCAAATATCCAGCAAGGTCCAATTTGGGAGTCATTTGGAAGACAAAGCCAAACTGGCGAGCAAAAAGCTGGGCGTCCTGAACAGAGCCAGACGGTACTTTACGTCATCTCAACGGCTTGTGCTATACAAAGCACAAGTCCGACCGCACGTGGAGTACTGTTCTCACCTGTGGGCAGGAGCCCCCAAATACCAGCTCGACCCACTTGACTCCCTCCAACGGCGAGCTGTTCGAATCGTCGATGATCCCAATCTCACAGACAAATTGGAGTCACTGGAGCAGCGGAGGGACTTTGGCTCTCTATGCGTGCTCTATCGTATGTTCAACGGGGAGTGCTCTGAGGAACTGTTTGACTTGGTGCCATCGTCTCCTTTCTATCATCGCACCACTCGACATCGCAGCAAAGTTCATCCATACTACCTGGACACGATCTCGTCTAGCACGGTTCGTTTTCAGCGTTCATTTCTCCCACGTACGTGCAGGCTCTGGAACGAACTACCAGCTGCGGTGTTTCCCGAGCGCTATGACATGTCCTTCTTCAAACGAGGTTTAAAGAGAGCATTAATATCACGGTAGGCAGCGGCTTCGCAGAGCCCCTGGCATTGCAGAAGTCTATGAGCGACAGTTTCCACTTACCATCAGGTGGGCTGTTGGCTCGTCTGCCACTATAGGCAATAAAAAAAAAAAAAAAAAAAAAAAATAATACTTTTGTGACTGAAACATCATCTAATGCCATTTTTATCTAATTTATCAATATGAATTGAATAATATATGAAATCAAAAGCCTTACTGAAATCGAGTCAATTAGGCCGCTATTAGACTATCATAGAAATTTGATCAAAGATGTGTAAGTCATTTTTAAATGAAGAACCTATGATGGTATAATAACTCCATATGATTATCTATGATCATAGTTTGAGGGTCGTCGAACTAATAACATAGAATTTGACAGATATGAAATCATATTTATATGATTTAAATATGATAATGTAATACCGGCCTTAGAAAGAGAGCTGACATAATTTTTGCGTTGATATATAAATCAACTTAGTTAAGATAAACATTGCCAGTAAGGATGATGTATTTTTTATTATATTTTAATTATTGTATTACAACCATTGATTTATAAAAAAAATATAAAAAAGGGTTTTTTGTTTAAAACGCGAACAACTGTACTAGTAATGCATCGTAAAATCACTGTGAGGATTAAACACTCAAGCTTCTTACAACACTTTGGAGGTAGTTTTAGAGACTAGATATAGTCAGTTACTTAATAATTAAACCTACCTACCAAAAATCTAAATGTTTCAGTTTTATTAGGGCACAGGTATTTTAGTTTCATAAAAATATCCACTTCTGAGAAAAGCTGTTCACTAAAGCAGAAAATAGATTTATTTTAATTATAGTTTCAAATTTGCAATACTAGCCATTATTTAAGAATATCAAGCTGTCGTAGCGTCACTTGTCAAGCGGATCATTTTGAGCTTAACTAGAATGGCCTTAGAGCATTAAACCAACAGGAGTGGACACGCGCTCTATTTCCCTTGCGCAAAAGTCTGCCACTTTCGGCGGGGGACGGGGTAACGCGAGCAACGCACACTAATTACAATGTTAACTACTAATGCATTTTTAAATCGCGTCGTTATACACGCACACAATAAAATTATTACACACTAGCTTAAACTAAACACACACAATCACATTCACACACAGGGACATCTATTAGTTTACGCTTCCTTAGCATAAAACAGTTAGAGCTTGACTCTGTCGATATTTAGTATCGATGTTTAGGATTTCATATACCTAAGTACGCGAAAGATTTAATTATTTTCATGATTATTATGTTTGCTTATTAAAATGAGCATTATCTTATATTATATAGAACAGTTTTAGGTAATAATAATCTATTATAATTTTAAGGTTTTTTTATATTTAAGCACTTTGAAATAGATGAAAGTAAAGTAAATAGTTCATAAACATGAATTAACTAGAAGTAATTCTGTTGATTCATGTTTATGTCAATATTACAGGAAGAATAAATCAGTGTTTCTAACTAGCACACTTTTTCGTAATTATTATCAAAAAAGCCCGTCATACGGTCGGGCTAAATTTATTTGTTAAACATTGTTCGACAACAAATCTGGTTATGCGGTCGGGCTCTCCTACTATGTTTACTAATGTTTATTCAATACTTCCGATCCCTGATAGTACGGAACCCTCGGCGCGCGAGTCCTACTGGCATTTAGCCGTTTTTTTTTGAAGTTTTTTTGGCGCGATTGGGAAAAATGATGAGAGTGAATTTTTACGATGCGCGCGCACACCGACAGAAAAAAGCAACACCCTGAAGTTAGTTGCGAACCTTTTACACACTGAAGTTAGTTGCGGATCTTTGTGTGTCGTATCAGTACAAATAATCTGTGTGAATAAATAAAAAATATATTGGCGTTTATATCAATTCAAATATTTATGTATGTATGCGTTGTATTATTATTTGGTATTTTTGGATTGTTATGCCAAAGAAGTATAACTTCTTACGTGCGTACATGGGTACCCACTCTTTTTTTTTATTTTACTACTGCGCACAAGGATGTATGTTCAATAACCACCACCTGTTGAAATCTGTTCTAGTGTGGATTAAAGATTGTAATTAATTATTACGTGTCAATTTTACGTGTATTACTCCTAAGTATGTATGTATATTCAAACCAAATAATACTTTGAATTAATTGTCTGTTGCTATTAAATTTCGTTTCAACTAAGCAGAGCTTGTAATTGGAGGATTTTGTTCTGATTACATAGTAACAAGACACTGACATGAGAATGTATGAGTAGATTTTTATTAGAGAGATATTTTATCTGTTCAGATAACAAAAAAACAACAGAATATATTTCAGAAAGTCTTTATTTAAGTAGGTATAATAAAATACTGAAAAACTGTGCAATTTAAATTAACCTTATAAATCTAGTTTAACTAATCCTAGGTAATGCAATAAGAGGAGGTAGCGCACAGCGAGTTTACTTGCTAAAAACTGAGCTCTCCGCCGCTTGGGGGGTAGGGAGGAGGTAGCAGTGCTGGCAGCACAGAAGGCTTTGTCTTTTAAGCTGTTAGTCAGATACTTGTACGCTTAGGAACCCACTTATATGGTTTCTACAATATTGGACCCAAGCGACTCGAGGCGCTGCTTCTTTTGAAAATCTAAAACAAACAAAAAAAAATTAATTTAATACTGGAAAACCAATATCGATATTTGTGATTAAACTGTCTCATCTCTAATTATGTTAAAGTGTGACCAGTTTCTTAAAAATAAATACGCTTATTTTTGTAAGAAATGAGCAATTATCTTTCGGAATAAAGTGCACTAATCTTGTATATTTGGATTTATAATCTCATTTTACTTGTTCATTTAATATTATTTTGTGCATTACTTGGTAAAAAAAGATTGGTTTTAATTAAAAATAAATAAATATGGGAACGGTGACACAATAATGTACATCCAAAATGAAACTTATTAGATATGTCAACAAGGCGAGATATAAAAAAGGAAAGGTTAGTTTTTATGTTAATTCAACTTAAAATATTACCCCAGATTGGAGTATTGATGATAAGCCTGGCAACACTTGTTGATTAGCATTTTATTTGGTTAAATTGCTAATTTAATGCCTTATTTAATAATATTAGAACAAAATAATACTTACAGGTGGAATGTAATATTATCCTTTTGTAGACTTGATGTCGCTGAACGCTTTTTACACCAAAATACACTGCAATTCGGCATTTCTATTGAGACGCTATTACGCATGCACTGATAGGTGACATATGATGCGGAACGCGCGTCAACTAGTTTTATATAACGGGTATGACCGGTGGTCTGGTACCTTTGGCAGAGGGGTACGCCTGTCAGTGGCCTCTCCGGTTGGTTTAATGCTCTAAGAGAATGGCACATTATCTGTGAAATTCAAAAATCTAAAAGTTGGTGACAGTAAAGGTACTTAGTAAGGACTACCTTTACTATCATCAACTTTTCGATTTGTCATTAGGTCTTAATCGACATGGCCCGTTAATCGGCGGTTTGCGGGTTGTCGGCTAGTGTGCTAATCAATCAAGTTCATAGTCGATTCATTTCTAGCTAAAATGAGCAGTTAAGGTACAGATACGTGTAAATTTGGCGTTTAAGTTAACTTATTGGCAAAACAGATCCACCCTTAATAAGTATCACATAAACTACCCACCATCGTAAAGAAACAAAATAATTTTTATTGTAAGTTTTGGTTATAAGTAGGTACTCAATATAATTCTCGTTTTTCTTTTCAGGATTAAACCCTACTCTTGGAAAAACACCTCAAGTAGCAGCAGTAGATTATACTGTCTTAGATGAAAAACCAATTATTCAAGAATCTCTGGAATTAGCATCTAATACTCCCAAGGGTGAAGATACTCAAAGGACAGTAATTAATGATAGATCAGAAATTCATCGAAGGTTTAAAACATTTTTAGACTCCCTAGCTGATGATACTTCTTCAAATACTGATGTTACCCACACTCTATCTGGTACATCTAATCAATATTTCAATGATAATTGTTCAGTTAGTTCTTTAAGTTGGTCAAAAGCTGGTGAAAGTCCAGCTAAAAAAATAAAACAAAATAACATATTTATATTAGGATCAAAGCCTAGTGCGCGGCGTTCTGAAAATCATAAAGAAAAAAGACATATTAAAATTGTATTACAAAACATTAACTCTTATTTAAATAATTCTAAGCGGTATTGTAAACACTGTTGTATATTGTTTCCAAATATTGATGCATTCAAATATCATTTGAACCAATTGCATTCTCCACGAAGTAATAAAGGAAAGGAGCATGTTGGACTAAAATCTCCAGAAACTAAATTTCAGTGCAACATCTGTAGTATAAGTATATCTACAAGAAGCAATCTTTTGCGGCATTTAAGGTCAGTTCATAAACATTTGATAAGGTCGGGAAAAAACACAAAAAATCATAAACGTCAGATATTAGAAGGAAATAAAATGTCGAAGGAAACCACAGTGCCTTCAACTGCTCGTAATAAAAATCAATTAAATTTAAAAGAAAGATGTTTTCACTGTTCACAAACTTTTGCAACTCAAAGTTCTCTAATTGAACATATTTATGATGTTCTAAATCCAAACAAAACTGCTTCTGTCAACTCGTTGGAAAGTGAAAAACCAAATATATGTTACAATACAATTATTGATAAAAATAATGACATCATGACTCCAAAAAACAATGAATGTAGTTCCTGTGCAATAAAATTTCCAAGTCAAAAACTATTAGAACAGCATAACAGTGAAAGTCATCCAAATAATAAAAATGAAATTGCAACTATGAATAAAATAATACAAGATAATTTTCAAAAATTCAAACCAGTGCATTCAAATGAATCAAATAAACTGAAAAGTATTCAATATAAAAGTAGTATACATGCTATAAAAGAAAATGGAGTTGCTATTACTAGTACAACAACTGACATAGCTGAACACAAGCTTCATAGGAATTCTAAATCAGATAGTGAAATTGTACCAGATCATGACAGTACGGACTATTATGTAAGTGATAGTGCGCCAAATACAAATAATAAAATTAAAAAACAAAAGAAATATAAAATTAAAAAAAAAGAACTATATTATTATCAATGTCTTGTATGCTTCCAATACATGGGCCATTTTTCGCGGTTTTCTAACCATATGGCTGCTATACACAATATTAAAGAAATTTCTCGTGAAGAAAGAATTGTATTTAATAAACAATGTAAATTTTGTCCTTTGAAAACTACAAATATATATCGCTATAATGCCCACATCATGAAGTGTCACAATGATATGTACTCAAAGAAAATTCCTGATGATATAGCATTTTACTCTGCATTGTTTCAATGTGATAAATGTGACGTATTCTTTTTATCAGCAAATGTAGCAAAATGTCATTCAGAACATGAGACATTTTCTATAAACTGGAGATGTTTAGAATGTCTAAGATTATTTAAACTCAAAGATAAAGCACTACATTTGAAACAACATTCATATTATGAAGATTTTAATGTCTATGCTTTAGACGAATCTGCACTTAATCGAGTTTTGTACAAATGTTTAAACTGTACCGTACATTTTAGTGAAGTCGACTATTTCCTACATTACTCGTCATGTAATTTGCAAATTCCTAATGCAACATACTGCAATATATGTGATATTTTAATAAACAAAAATGATATGGTATTGCATGAAAGAAATCATAAAGAAAATAATAATCAATCATTTGATTTTACGTGTATTGAATCGAAAATAATTACGAGTGACGAGAAAAATATTGCGGATATTAAATCAAAGTTTGCACTGACGTTTTGTCACAACTGCAACGTTTTTGTAAGTTCTTTGAGCAGTCATCATAATATTCATAAAGAAGGACGATGTAATACAACGGTGAATTCCAGGCTGTGTTATCAGTGCGGGCTTGTATTTACAACCAACGGGTACAAATCACATGGTATGCTACACAAAAAAATGCAAAATCTAACCTTGCAGACTTTCTATTTTTATGATATTATGAATTATAAAACCCAAATACGACCTCCTATACCTAAATATCCTAATTGTATGATATGCGGAATGCACTTCTTAAAGAAATCTTCCATCGGAACACATGAATGCGAAAAACAAAGATATTATATAACATGTACAATATGTAACATTAAGCTAGTAAAATCAGCCTATATGTTACATACAAATTTTCATAATTACAATCTGTCATCATCTATGATAATTAAAAAGAATATAGTAAAATTGAGTATGGGTAAACTTGTAACAAATAGTAATAAAAAAAACATTTTATATAATTGTATCAGTTGCAACTTTACAACCAATACATACGATAATGTAGTACTGCACTGTCATGATCATTATGATTGTTCTAAACTAATTAAAATAATTGAAGATAGAAACACGCACTCAGGTGATGATAAATTCTCAATAACTATTAAATACGATCCGTTTTATTTTCGTTTTAACAATGAAGCGTGGATTAAACATATTTTTGTAAACCAAAGAAAAAAACAAATCAATAATATACTTGAAAATTCGTTGTATAAATTTGAATGCAGATTAAAAATGTACGAAATTCAACCTGGTACCTGTAGTTCCGTCCTGCATAAATGCGCTATTTGCCGGGTCTTTATTGATCCAGAGGATCTTTATTCACACGCGGGAAAAACAAAATGTACAACAGGCAAAAAGTACCCTTGCTCTCTGTGTGGATTATGTTTTAGTACTCCAAGTTTTAAATTGGCACACAAAAAACTAATACATTCTAGTCCAAGTCTAACTAAAAAAAATTATAAATTAATATTATTTAATAAGCAGGTAGATAAATCATTTACTGAAATAATGCAACAAGCTCTCGACACGTATGTTTTGTACCAATGCAGAACCTGCGAAGGCGTTGTTGATAAGTTACACCGTGACAAACATCAGTGTCATGTTACTGAATTAATAAAGTGTACATCTTGTGGATTACTAATATATATCGAGGACTTTATTTCACATCGTAGTAAACATACCTCAATCAATAATTTCAAACAAAAAAATATGAAGATAGTTCTGTTCGGTAAAGCAGAAATGCAAGATCAGAATAAGCTGAAACCGTCTTTCAAGGGTGCTGTTTATGATTTAACTTTGTATAAATGTTCAACATGTAAACTTTGTTTAACACCCATGAATCATAAATACAGACACTTTTGTGTTTTTGATTCGATGAAATCACAATGCCCAAAATGTTCTTTAAGTTTCTTACCCAAGGACTTAGAAGAACACCTCAAACTACATAAAAGTATATTAGGACTGGGATACGACGACTTTAACTCGAATGTAATAACTTTAGATTCATCAAAGGTGAAAGTATATCGTAAAGTAAATAAAGTCCAATCAAATAATGATACATATAAAAAAGATAAAACAGAAGCAAATAAAATTGAAAGTGTAGGGATTGTTGATAAAATTTACAAATGCGAATGTGGTTTACATTTTTTGGAAGAATTAAACGCAAGTAAACATAACAGTAGCTGCAATCCAAGGACAAAATTGTCTAAGCAAAATTGTTTTAAATGCAACTTGTTGTTTACGCCTGGTGAACTATTTAATCATTTATTGAAACACCACGGAGATAAAAAGATAAAATATAAGTACGATGTAATAAACGTATAGGTACGAAGAATTAAAAACATGAAGCTAAATTTTTTTGTGTCGCTTGAATGGACACATCGTGTATAATATTAAAAATTTGCAACTATTGTATTAGAATGAGCCATTGCGCGAAATTTATAATCGATAATGATTTTTAGGGCCATTGCAGATGGATCTATCAACTTTTTAAAAGTTTCCTTTAAAAGTTGTTAATTGCTACGACCAAATAGGCCGGTTTACGGTTGCCGCAAGTTTAGTGCAATCTGTGAGCGATTTTGATAGCTGTTTCTTAATCTACGTACAGTGTGATGATTAATGATGGATAATGAAGAAGCAACGCTTGTTCTCATTTTATCTCGCCGCTGCCGTCGACGACGTCAGCAACGACAAAATATTCGCAGTACAATAATATCGTTGGTTTTGAATGCATCTCTTTTTGTATCTTAAATCCTAGATTGCACAGTGTTTTTCTTATTTCGTCAATAAAATATTCTGTGTTCACCGTCTTAATTACTTCCGTCGTTCTGGTTTCCATCTATTTTCACTCGTGCGCACGAAAGTCAGACTTGTGTCGTAGTAATACCAATACCTTGAACAACACTGGTATTGCGTTGCCGTTTTGGAAATTACTCGACGCGTTGCGTTTGCCGGTTTAGGAAAACAGCAAATTTACACAACTGATACAAATTCGACAGTTTAGTTGCGGCAATTACAAACTAACCAAGTCATTTATCATGTCAGTCATCAGATTGTAGCAACTTTAAAACTGTTGTCAACCACCGCAACTTGCAACTCGCGTTGCTACGTGTGCACAGTTCTATAGAGATACCTATAGATAAACAGCTTGTTGCCAGTTGCTGCAATAATTGCTCCATCTGTAAAGCGCCTTAAGTCTTGTTACATTCAACGTCAATCGCAAAGTGCGTACATAGCTGGCTGCGTGTCATAAGTTATGCCGTTATGAAGTCTCACAATAATACGAAATGCTTGCATTAATAAAGCAATATAATCATAAAATTAGATTTTTTGCATGTTCAAGATGTTCGCCAGCTATAATATATTTAACTTAGCTTTAAAATTATGACCCATAAGCATTTTAGCTATATTTATGTACTATCGAACCAACTGAATCATGAATTCATGATCCATTTTGCTAATATTTCGCTTAAAACTGTCAAACATATATGATCTACCGTGTCTAACGTTTTAACGTTTTGACGTTTTAATAATAACTCAGCACTACTGCTGACTCAGCAGTGCGCTCAGTACAATGTCAGTGTCTAATAAAATGACAACAAGCTCGTTGCCAAGGAAATCTGACTTCAGGCGAATTTCGACCTACTTGCATTTAGATTATTTGGCAAAATGAGCATACGGTGGGTCATAATTCACTTAATTCGATAGTAGGTACCTAACTACTCTTACTTTATGGATGAAATGCGTTAAGAATACCTACATATATTTATTTTAAGGCTTATATACCTACTGTTGATTATAAAGATATGTACACTATAATATGTTAAATGTTATTATTAGATAAATAAGTTTAATTATATTTAATTAATAAAACTAAGTACCTACGTTAATAAAAACCGACTTCAAATACTAAAAGTGTAAAATAGCCTAATAAAGATTTAATTTAATTCATCTCTTATGCAAAACTATAATACCTTTAGTATTAATAAAATACTATTATTTGTATCTACTACCTATTGATAGATTTGAAGTCGGTGCCAAGCCAAATGCATAGGTAGGTGTACCTACACTCGGGTCCTTTTCAGGGCCACAAATATATTCATATATACGAATATAGGTTTAATATAGCTATAGTTACTCATTCAAGTATAAATATTACTTATATATTATGATCATAAAGTTTACCTGTTGATAGGCTTGGCACCGA
The DNA here is from genome assembly GCA_963082885.1 of Parascotia fuliginaria. Classification (NCBI taxonomy): domain Eukaryota; kingdom Metazoa; phylum Arthropoda; class Insecta; order Lepidoptera; family Erebidae; genus Parascotia; species Parascotia fuliginaria. The sequence continues at coordinate 12,067,667 of OY720173.1, read as the reverse complement.
CTTCAAACCTATCAACAGGTAGTACATGCAAATAATAGTATTTTATTAATATTAAAGTTATTACTTTTGCGAGATGTATTAAATTAAATCTTTACTATGTTATTTTATACTTTTTAGTATTTGAAGTCGGTCTTTTTAATGTAGTTTTATTATTATTTTACTTTTTAGTGTCTGAAATGGTTGTTCTGTAATCAATTTTTTTTATACGACTAAGGTGACAAACAAGCATACCTGCATACCGCCTAATGGTAAGCAGTTACCATAGCCTATGGGCGCTTGCAACACCAGGAGCATCACTAGCGCGTTGCCGACCCTGTTAAAATTTTAACTTCATTCTTTAAGAACTCCATGTTGTAGTCTCTCGGGAAAACCTCGACGGGGACCTCATTCTACAACCTTATCGTACGAGGGAGAAAGTTTCTCTGAAACATCACTGTATGGGACCTAAGAGGTTCTAAAGTGTGAGGATGGACTCTCAGCCGATGGCGGGAGGTGCGATGATAAAAAGTGGCCGTTAGCAAACAATTCCTCTGAACACAGCCCATTGTACTGGCGATAGAATACACATAAGGAGGCAACGTCTCTACTTAAGTCTAGTGATTCAATACCGCCTGTTAGCCTGGGATTGTCGACAACTCTTACAGCACGCCCTTGGACCGCGTCAAGGGGCCTAAGGTGGTATCCGGGTGCTTCCGCCCAAAGATGGCAGCAGTACTCCATGTGGGGACGGACTTGAGCTTTGTAAAGCAATAGTCTTTGCCCCGCACTGAAGTACCGCTTCGCCTTGCCTTTCTGTAATCTACAGTAGCATTTTCTAGATTACATCAGGTAGACTATATAACACTTCGTTGCTTTTTATAGTGATTATATTAAATGGTATTTTTTTTTAAGTAGCTTTAGGTAGGCCTACGAAAGGTGCCGCGCGCTTTAAACAATATAGATCCCTAGAAACGGGAACAAGAAAAAGGAATCGATTCCGAACAAATGCGGTTTGAAACTCTATTTTACGTTTTTGTTTTTGCGAGACAATGAAAGATCGTGAAGAACGTTTGTTAGCTATGAAAAATTACATAAAATTTCGTTCTAGCCAAGAAACACTTGAACAGTATGAGTCTAGACTCGCTAAGATTCAAGAACATCTTGCCAAAGAGACGTCTGAACAGCAAGCGCATAGGTTAAGCCTTATTTATGACCGTCTTGTCTAGCCAACGAGTCTGCTGAGCAGAGGACTTATAGACTCGATCTTTTTAAATGATCTTTTAGCCAATGAGTCTGCTCAGGAACGTGAAAACTGGCTGGCGACAGCGCAGCAGATGTCACAAAGATTACTTTCAATGATTGAGCGTAGTTTTCTGACCACTGTAAATCAGTACTCTGTACAGTTTGTAAGAAATTATTATATACAAAACATGAAATACCATTAGTACCAACACGTTTTGATTTGCTTCCGCAAAAGTTAGTAGCCTTGGAAAAATTATCATATGTTTACGTTACTAGACGCGCATAAAAAAAAAGTTCCTTCTCAGGCCTACTGAAACAATGGAAGTTATGTCTTTGCCTACTGAACTGTCCGACGTGACGGACGTCGAGCATAGACTTCTGTCGAGAGTAGTAGCTTTTATAAAAAATATTATAATTATTAAGCTACAAAAATTACATCGTCTAGGTAAACAAAAATATTCATGAATTGACTACTGGCCATACCATTTAATACTGGGCCAAACCATGTTACATTTTTATGGGACCAAATGGCAACTATTCCGCATCAAACTAAAGAAAAATCACGTAAATCGGATCATAAATTTCAGCGTAATCGGTGTATGTACATACATTAAAAAAATAAATACCAATCGAATTGAGAACCTCCTCCTCTTTGAAGTCGGTTAATTATACTGACGTAATTTAGTTCGATTCAAAAGGACTCACAAGTACATTATAGGTCTAGGTACGTTTTGAAACTAACAGTATTACGAAAACCTAGTGTCGCCTTATTTTCTGTTACAAATGAGATAATTATACTTATTATTCAAGGAGAGAGATATTAATATGTAACCATTACTTTCTTAACGTGAGAGAACTTAATTATAGGTCTGTACCAATGATATTTTATCTAAAATATGATTGGTCTGTACCTACTATTAATTAAAGTCTGCAATAACAAAAAACAAGCAAAAAAAATTTATTCGTAATTGCTACTCTCTACGCATCACGGATCTATAGATGTTCAGCTCTCTTATCGTTTGGGATTGGTGGTTTCGAGCTAGACTTTGGTTATTTTGTAACATAAGTTATTGGTAGAAATCTGCTCACATCTTTTCTCTTGTTGTTATAAAAAAAACAAGCTTTTTAAGTTGGAACGATATTGTTGCCAGAGTAGATACAATACAATACTTAAAACCTCAACAGAACCATAATTTCTTAGATGTAAGTAAGTTAAGAGTACCTAGGTACCTAGTACCTAGACAAGAAATTAAATTTATTATAATTTTCTTTAGTTTTGTGTTAATATTTTTGAATTGTTTGTTTGTAAATTTGTAATTTAATTTATTAGTGTAAGAAATATTGGTAGGTACCTACCTAACTACGGATTGTGGTTATGCAGAAGATGCTATTACGACATTTTAATTTGTAGGTAGGTAATGTTAAAAAATATATACTTAAGTTACATACGTGTAATGTAACTAGTATGTAGTACTAATGTCAAATGAAATTATAGTAAGTTACTATGTCTTTCTTCCATGAGTACGGTACTTTTATAATAATATTTAAGTTAGGTAGATTGTAATAAAGTACATATAATTGCAATTTAAAAAATTGAACTATGCCGCGATCAAACAGAAACTGAAAAACGAAAGCGAAAAATAAAAATTTTAGTTTTAGGTACCTATAATTGTTTTATTTAATGACCTTTTCCTTACATAACAAATAGGTATAATAGCATTTTTAAGGTTCTATATCTCGAGGCAAAACGAAACTCTAGGCCTATTTGAACCTGAGCGGTATTCGTTATCGCCTATGGTAGGGCAAACCGAGTGGGTATGTGCCGTATGTGGTTCACAATAAAATGAGTGAAATTTTGAGCGAAACCAGCGCGGTATAATTTTACCCACAGCGGCAGCGAATACTGCTCAGGTTTAAATAGGCCTTTATTATAAGATCAGTTTTTTGGCCGTCTGTCTGCCAAACTTTTTTTTAGTACATAACGGGTGAAATCGGGTGAAGTTGTATGTCAATGCAATCAAAAGATATACTTAGATAAGCCATTCATGTTATTTATATTGAATGAGCTGTGTCAGTTAAAATCCTTTAAAGACACTCGACCACTTTAACAAATAGGTCTACGACTTGTATAAGAGGGTGGGAGCTCTCTTGAGAATTAATTATTTGCATCCTACTAATATTATAAATGCGAAAGTTTGTGTTTGTGTTGTTACCGTTCAGCGCCTAAACAGCTGAACTGATTTCGATGAAAATTAATATGTACTTACATCTTAGAGCAATTGGTTTAATGCTTTAAGACTTACATAGATTTGGTGCCGAAGACGGACATAGGATACCTACTTTTTAACCCGAAAATCAGTGTGGTTCCCAAGTTACATTCCTTAATTAAAACATAAGCGCGCAGGCGAAGCAGCAGGCAGGGCGTAGCTAGTCCATAATAAAATAAACAGCGAATCCAAAGGGAGAGGAAGGAACACGGCCGAACCATCTTTAAAGTGAGCCTTCACACCAGTGTTATTGTAGAGAAATTACTTTCCAGAGCTTCACACTTCAATATGGTGTCTAGCGGATAGCGCCACTTGCTACCATCAATTAAACGTCACGTAATGGTGAAGTTAAAATCATCTGGAATTTATACGGAATTCCGGTTGCTACGATTTCTAAACGAGCAAGAGCCGTGTCTACGTTTGACTTTGAGTTTGACATACACGACATTTTGACTTTTGTGAATGAAAAATTGTTACCGTGAAATTTTTAGGTAGAATTAATTTAATGTAACGTAACTTAGAACGCACGTTATCTAAATTTATTAATGTAATAATTAATAATTACCAAGATAATAATATAAGAAAATGTAATAATATTTAGATGATAATATGATTGCAAGTAAAAACGGTGTGAGATAATAGGTACCTTAATATCTGGGCAAATATTTAATCAAAATGTATTTCCATGAACGCTTTTGCCAATGGCTTGGACATTTAAAATTGTCTCGTGTCATATTATTAGTATCTGTTATACTATTTATTGTGCCTTTGTTTACCCACTACTATTTATCCAAGGTGAGTATTTCTCTTATTCATTTCTAATAGTTCAGGAACATAAGTATTAATTTGCATATTTCCAGCAATATCATACATTTGAAGCTAAATTTATTTTATTATTGGTATAAACCCAAACATATACTTACTACAAAAATATATATTACAATTTCATATTGTGTCAAATTATTAATATACTTTTATTAAAAGATGCTTATTTGCCTAATTAAGTTTTTAGATTTGTTATCATGTTAATGTGTACCTTTACTAGATTAAGGTTATTAAGGTCCAATAGAAACATTATTGTGGCATATGATTTATGATTCAGCAAGAAGGGCTTTACATATAAACTTCCTAGTACCTATCTATCTTTTTATACTAAGGTTCATTATTGTTGACTAGTTAGCTTCATGGTTCCTATTTTATTTTCTGGCCTAACTAACTCTAACTATTACATATTATGAACTCTAAGCAAAAGTAAGGTATTAAGTTTTATATCTTTATTAAAACTGCATTATCCACACATAATTTTGTTAATGCTACAATACATTTTTATCTATACACAGTCATTGTAAATATATGTCATAGTAAGGATATAGACCTTTCTTTAATATCATTTCAGCATAGAGATATGGGCATATGTCTGCCTCAAGTATAGCCATTTTGACTCTTGCACAAAATTATAAAATACACAGAGTATTGATAGAGATATATTTTAATTATAGATAAGAGTTTTCTATTATAATTTTTATTTTATTATATTAATTATAATAAATTTATTTTTATTATTATGACTATTTGCAATGGTCTGGGTGTTTCTATGTATAATATGTATATATTTATGAAAAAAGTATTTAAGTATGTATCCCTAGAACCCATAACACAAGGTATAATATATGTTACTTTGGCTCTATGTGGCATTATTATTATTAATATTATTGTTATATTAAATATCTATTGTCCATAATCTGCTTAACAGGTGTACAAATGTCATAACTACCATGTTTGAATTTCATGATTTAGATGATTAACATACTGACCCGCATCACACTATGGTGTGTGTAGTGAAGGAACATCTACACTGTGCCTGAATTGTGCATTTTTAGTGTATTGTAACACACATGATTTGTAATCAAAGAGAGATACTTACAAACACACACACCCGCACTACTCTCTATAATATGAGGCAGTGTGTGAATCGTCTTAAAATATTTTGGGCCATACTCATTACATTAGTCCAACATAGTTAGTGTAATATCATTCATTACATTAGTATAATATTTTGTGAGCTAGATGACTTCTATGTAGTAGGTCATAATCTTATACCTACACATTAATATAATAAATATTTTTTGTAATTTGCAGTACGATGAATCTGGTGTGTCAGCTAGTAATCCAATGAGACACACTCTGGAGGCACTTGGAGACATCTCAACCATGAATGCAGCTGATCTTAAACTCAGGATTGAAGAAATGCTCAGAATAAAGGTTTGTTTATAGGTAGCTCTATGTGTCTACTGCAGATGCATTACACTAATGAAACCTATTTTACGCCTAGAAAAGTTCAGTGAATGTTATTATTATTTTTGTAACATTTGTTTAAAATTGGTTTATATTCATTAGGACTACTATATCTATCTGTCTAAATGTATTAAAGCAATCAACACTATGTTATTGATCGCATTCTAATGATTGTTATTTCAGGCTTCAGTATCTACTGAGCTGCGTGAATTAGAAGCTAAACGAAGTCGGCTTCAACGCGAGGCTGCGGCCGCGAGCGCTAAAGCTGACAGCGCTAAGTCGGAGCACGCGCGCGCCGCCGCCGAACTGCAGCGCCTCCGCGCCTCCGCCGACCAGGCCAGGCTCGCGCAGCTCGAGGCCATCCGCCGCGACTCCCCAGAACTAGCTCCGCCCACACGAATCCTCCCATTACGACCGCCTCCCATCCTTACACCTATTAATCCAAATTTTGAAGTCCACTGCCGCATGTTTTCCTGCTTCGATTATTCCCGATGTTCCCTAACATCAGGCTTTCTTGTTTACCTCTATGATCCTGACGTTTTCGCACCCCTAGCGGGCGCCGAAGTCGACGGCTTTCTCAAAACTACTCTGCGTCAAACATTGGGCTACAATACACATATAACTCAAAACCCGAACGAAGCGTGCGTGTATCTCGTAATCGTGGGCGAAGCTTTCCCTTTTGAAAAAACTTCTTCGTAAGTGTGCATCGCTTAAATGATTCGTTTTATCGTTGCACGGTGAGATTCGCCTAAGTATTATTGTGTTTTCAGGTCCGCGACGGATTCGTACAAAATGTTTTTGAACGATACGTCACTGAAGAGTTTACCGTACTGGGGCGGCGACGGTCGCAATCACGTTCTCTTAAATATGGCGCGGCGCGACCTGTCAGTGGGCTCCGGTGACGCTTTCGGGAACGCATCAATAGGAAGAGCTATGATCGCACAATCTACATTCACACACCAACAGTTTCGACCGGGATTCGATATAATAACACCGCCCGCGCTCGGCCCGCCCGGCGGCGACGTGTGGGCGGACTGCGCCCCCATGGCGCCCGCCCGCCGCAAATATTTGCTAAGGTACACGCACTATACGTTTTGTATTCCTTTCCGAATTCCAAGGAGTCCATTTCAAGTAGTCCTATGTACGAATTCATGAGCTAAGTTTAGTTTTCAGGGATCACAACCGCCACCCCGAGGGGTAGACAAGGCCGAGGACGAGTCCCTGATAGAGGCGCTACATGCGATGGTGCGCGGGGCGCCGGACGCGGACTCGTTCCTGCTGCAGTTCGAGTGCTCGCCGCCCGTGGAGCGGCGCGCTGTGCTGCCAGTCGGCGACTGGGCGCCGTGCGGGACGGACCGCTCCCGCCGCGCCCTTCTGCGCGACTCCACGTTCGCGCTCGTGCTGGCGCCCGCCGACCGCAACTACGTCACCACGGCCATCTTGCAGGCCCGCTTGTACGAGGCGCTTCGCTCCGGCGCCATTCCTGTCTTACTTGGTGGTGACCGCATCAGGCTGCCCTATGATGAGGTATTTATGTAACCTATGACTATTTGTTATATATTGCAAATTCAACTACACATTATATTTGTACAATTTAATAATTTGTTGCATTTTCCAAAATTGTACATAATGATATTGTATTCGGCAATTGTTAAAGTTGTTAAAGCTCAAAACTCTTAGAACTTTAAAAAAAAGGGACACAAATTATGTAACATATTGAGAGCGCCGCCGGCAGCCCAATAAAATTTACACTTTTTAAAACATATTATGTCAAAATATTTTTTCATTTTGTAGGTGTTAGACTGGCGACGCGCAGTGTTACCGCTGCCTCGCGCGAGAGTACCAGAGCTTCACTTTTTACTACGATCATTGGGCGACGCAGACCTACTCGTAATGCGGCGACAAGGCCGCGTGCTCTGGGAGCGGTACCTAAGCTCGGTGCAAGCCACCGTCGACTCCTTGCTAGCCACGTTACGTACGAGGCTACACATACCTCCTCACCCGGCGGCGCCTACATCAGCGACACCTGCATTCAACGATTCCTTCACACCGCCTCGATTAGAACCGCCCGCTGTGGATGCCGAGCCTGAAGAAACTTTAGGACCATTAGAAGCACCGTACGCGAGTCCTTCCTATAGAAGAAATTACTCCGTCGCATTGTTGCATAGTTATGAGCTGTGGAATGATTGGGGCGAACCTTTTGCTCTTTTTCCTCAACTGCCTTGGGACCCGGTAGTGACGTCGGAAGCTAGGTTTTTGGGATCCGCGGCTGGATTCAGGCCTGTCGGAGCGGGTGCAGGCGGGGCGGGGCGTGAGTTTAGTGAATCGCTCGGCGGTGACCGTCCCCGTGAACAGTTTACTATAGTGATACTAACATATGAAAGAGAAGCTGTGTTGGCTGCTGCGCTTGCTAGGTTACGTGGCCTACCGTATTTGAATAAGGTAATTATTTTTGTTATAAATGAGGTTAGAATAGAAATAGAATATATAGAAAAGGCCTCTTCTCATACAGAGAAGGTATAAGCATTGATCGCTACGCTTGCTCAAGGCGGATTGGCGATTTCAGACTTCCTGAGAAGTCCAGGTTTCCTCACGATGTTTTCCTTCACCGTCAGACAGTAATGTCCAGACAAACTTAGAAAGTACATATAATTTGAAAAAGCACTTGCCTGGATTCGAATCCCCGACCTCGTGTTTACGAAGCGGGTGCCTTTACCACCGGGCCATTACGACTTAGAAGAATAGAAATGGTTGATGATATCTGAGCATTCTTACCCAGTACTTGATTGAGCTGATTTGATTGAAATGTAGATACAAAACTAAATGCTATTTCATAATTTAAATATGATTATTTAAGTTTAGGTAACTTCCATAGATCGCTACTGAATCTGAATTTAGCACCTTTTCATGCAGCCTCTATTCTATTTATGGTATGTTTGAGCCATGTACCCTTACTTTATAGGTAGTGGTAGTATGGAACGGCCCGTCATCTCCGAGCTCGATGACGTCATGGCCCGAAAGTGGCGCCCCCATAGCCGTGGTGCGCGCGGCGAGGAACTCACTCAACAACCGCTTCCTGCCGTACAATATAATAGACACAGAGGCCGTACTCTGTGTGGATGATGACGCACATCTTAGACACGATGAGATCGTGTTTGCTTTCAGGTATGTATGTTTTTAAATCTCTAGTCTCTTAAACTCTAGTAGACTTTTTAAAGCTCTAGTCTATGATTGATTTTTAGACGATTGTCGGTATTCCATCATAATTTTATATTTACATTTCACAGAGTATGGCGTGAACATCGCGATCGAATCGTCGGCTTTCCCGGCCGGTATCATGCGTGGGACCTCAACTTTAACAATGGCTTCCTATATAACTCTAATTATAGGTAATTGTTTCAGTAAATTTTATGTGTATTATGTTTTTCTCAGTATTACGTTTTAGATTGGAGAACATTCGGCCCATAAATAAGTAATGCACGTTAATAACACGCAGTTGCTTTACTGAAGTACACATAGCTCGTAGAACTGATGACCGTTGGGGCAGAAAGGTTTTAGAGTGGCCACTACGACCCCTCACAAGTTGGCCCAACGCCCTGATAAGAAGGTCGAGGTGTGTGAGTGAAATATGGGGGAGGCCTATTTCTATAATTGGACGTGTTTCGGTTAAACTGATTATGAATGTTGATAATTTATAATCTCTGAAGTTGTTTATAACATGAACCTTTATTACAGTTGTGAGTTATCAATGGTATTAACGGGTGCTGCGTTTGTGCACCGCTACTACTTATGGTCGTACTGGCGGATGTTGCCCGCCGCCATTAGGGACTATGTCGACGAGTTCATGAACTGTGAAGACATCGCCATGAACTTTTTAGTCTCGCACATCACTAGGAAACCACCTGTCAAGGTACGTGTATTAATATATCAGATGTTATTTGATGCGTAAGTAGTAGTGTCTGGTAGTTAAGTAACAACTGCATAGCGTTATTTTACAGTTCCGTACAGCAAGAGGTCAAGTGAACCCTTATAGGATCACTTTGTTCTTACCATCTGTCTATCAAGACCTATTTCTCAGTAACGCGTGAAGGTTAAAACTGTAATAATTTATGTAGAATACACTAAAAAAAGGTTATATGTCAACAAAATCAAAAGATATGGCCGTTTATGTTATTTAACTTGCGGAATTCTCGGTGCGCGTGTCCGACTCACACTTGATCGGATTTTTTTAATCTTTAGTAGGAGTTAAACAAACATCAAAATAGTCTGTCAAGATCCATTTCTTAGAATTCATTTCCTTTTATTATTATTAAATGGTATGTTATGACAGGTAACTTCACGATGGACATTTAGGTGTCCGGGCTGTCCAGTGACGCTGTCGGCAGATGAAACGCACTTCCACGAGAGACATAAATGTATACAGTTCTTTACACAGGTAATTACATCAATATTTCATAGTTTTCATTCCAACCTGTCCTTTTCTACATTTAATTCTAACGTCTTATAGGGCTTGTTCTCTAATACGTAAGTTGATTTCACAAAAAAGAAATAAACAAACTAAACATAATCAGAAGTTATTGACCCTCAGTTTCTGAAAGGCTAATCAACGAAAAATTAACTAATCACCTGTTAAATCTCAAGTGAAGTATATATAGTTTAATTTAATCTAATTAGTAACTAACCAGATCAAATGAAACTAATTATCCATGCTTTTAGCATACTTCACATGAGATTTAATAGGTGATTAGTTAATTTTTCGTTGATCAGCCTTTACAAACTGGGGATTAGTCAATTAATTAATTCTTTTGTCTTAGGTAATGGGCTACACTCCGCTCCTATCCACGCAGTATCGAGCCGACTCAGTATTATTCAAGACACGAATACCTCACGACAAACAAAAGTGCTTTAAATTTATTTAACGTGCAACACTGCATTTTACTCGACTGTGCAAAAACCGTGTTGTGTTATAGTGTGCTGGTGTCTTCTAGTCTTATCTCTAGGCTAGCTGTAGTTTCGCTTTTGGAATAATGAAAAATATTTAGATATAATGGCGATTTGTATTTGTTGTCTTAAATCTCTTAGTAGCCATATATGCCGTTGCTATATGCTTTATCCTTGTATTTTATGGTTTATCATAGCGAGTACATTTAAAAGCTGCAAGTTGAATACTTGACAGCCAATTTCGTACACTTCCATACCTACTAGGTGCCTTAGGTATACTGTTAGATATGAACAATACAGTTATGTTACCACTGAGATAATCAAACACAGCCCTTTATTGTTTTCCTTGCTCTTTATAAGTAGTCCCATTTCTTCGTTAATCAATATTAAGATAATAACTGTTGTAGCCAATTGTAGGCGAATAAAATAAATATCTTTAACAATACGTTTGTCTCTGAGACTTTCATGAGACAACACATTTGCACTAGTCTCACATGTTTTTATAATTTTGTATTTGTAAAGATCAATATAAAAATGGTGCGCTAATATTATGTAAGTCAATTTGTTATTATGTAAATAGTAATTTAAGTGTTAGTTAATAGTTAAAAGAGCAGTATAGACCTTGTTGTATGACCGAGATAGATGTACTAAACGTGCAAGGCAAAAGGGCATCCCTGCCCTACTAATGGAAGAAAGCTGTAAGTGCATGAGGGCTGCCTGTCTACTGTAGCGAAGCGAGGCTGCGGAGCGAAGCGAGAAAGTAATGCACAGCGAAGTTGCGGTCTATAGTTTTTCTATGCGCGGAGCTAGGCTGCACGCGATGAGTCAACCGCTCCGTTTCTCCGCTCCGCTTCCCCGTTCCAGTTCCCTTCTCTGCTTCTCCGTTACTCTTCCTCGCTCCCCTTTCTCGCCTCGCGTCTTCGTTCCGCTTCCCAGTTTTGATTCCATAAAATTTCTCCGCTGGCGAGGAACAAAGATTTTATACAATCCTCTTGGTTAAAATTTCTCAGCTCCGCTTCTGTTGGCAGGTAGCCTAATGGATCTATCTTTAGGTCCATTTCTCTGTTGTGTCGCACAGTTACAGTGTTCTTTAACAAGGCCGGTCTACGCCCGTTATGGAATTGACCGAAATATTTTTTTTACACTGTATAGACGCTCAGATTCTGTTTATTTTAGCAGCGGTGACATTTCTAATCAGATAGGCGAGTCCACATTTGTGACGTGTGACTCTTACCCATAAACTAATTCAAAGTGTTTAAAGTAATCAAATGGTTTATATTTGAAACCAAGAACCTCTAATGTATAACTTCGTAATACAATTTATTAATTTACTTTTTAGTTTAATGACAATAAGTAAGTACATGATTTTATACATATTATTGATTTAAAATAAAACGAAATTTATCTCCGTGCTTCGGAGGGCATGTTAAAAGTCACTCTCGGCTGTAACCATGTTGATAACAGTCGCTAGATTAAGTAGAATGCCTCTATAATAAATTATTGGCGACCTAAACAAATCCTCACATTAGGTTGACCACTCGATATGAAGTAGATTATGAAGAAAGCTTGATCACAGATTTAAGAGAGTAATTGCGAATCTATCAAGTTAGTAAAAATCTGTTCAGGATAAAAATAATATGTGTTACATTTTAAGTAGCTAGAATAATAAAATGATGTAGTAATAATGTACCTTATTGAGAGTGAAATACAATCAATTTTGATTTACTTAAAATTTTGTACAGTAGCATAAATTATTATCATTGCGTTAGTTTTTGAATTCATTAATCGGTCAGTTTTAAAAGATTCTTGCATTTACCGTGGAGGGCGCTTTTAAACTTTAGCAAGCTATTATAACATTTATAGAACTTGTCACATTGTCATATGCTTGTACCTCGCTTGTACAAAAATACCTTTGAAAGGAACTACTAGGAACACTATGAATTTACAACAAAAAGCTTTGTTTTATCAAGTTATAGGCTTTCACCAAGTATTCTGAATATTTATAATAAAAAAAATTAAAGGATTATTGAAGTAAAATTTATTTTATTCGAATATTGTTTTATAATAATTTATTCATTATTATTTGGTCAAAATAGGCAAGTGTAATCGACGTATTGCTAAAGTTCAAAAACGCTATCTGGGAGCAGCTTTGTGAACCGAACCATAAGTCCAGTAAATCAAATATAATAGAATAATCGAAGGCATTTTATATGGCAGAAATTTAAGTGTTGTATCGTTTAAACATGTATATTAAGAACCTTATTTGTTTACCACAGTCAGTCGCAATAAACTAGCATTCGAGCAAGCACGTATTTTATTTAATACAAATTCAGCTAGACAATAAACAACCATAATACCATAAACATAGTGGTCATATTCGAACCGGATTTATTAGAAAAACAAGTTATCGAAGTGAGTGGCCGGCCGACGCGAGAACAATAGGTGACCGCATTCCTGAGGTGATTAGTGGCTATTGAATATAGCGAAAAAATAAAAACTACGATGAGTAATACTACGACCGAGTTAATTAATGTTTTAGAAGACACTGCTTTATTAATACGTAAAACACAAATTAATTTGAAGAAATGCGCTAAAGCTAAGTTGACCAAAAGTTACTTTGAAGCAAGAATTAAGTGTATAGAAGAGTATTGGGCAACTTTTAAGGATTATCATCAACAATTAGTGAAAATAACGACGAAAGAACAAAAACTAGCTTTACCGTATTTTGAAAATGAAGATTTCGATGCTTGTGAAGAGTTATATATTGACTTATTGGCCGACTTACAAGATCGCTTGTCAACTATAAATACAGTGCTTACGCCAGGTACATCAATATCAAAGCAAAACAAATGTGGTTCAGATGAGACGAATAAAGATCAATTCGTTCGGTTGCCGAGAATACAATTACCGAGTTTTAGTGGTAATTATGAAGAATGGCCTACGTTCCAGGACTTATTTATTTCGTTAGTGCATAAAAATACTGCAATCAGTGACGCACAAAAGTTGCATTATTTAAAGAATAGTGTCACCGGGGAAGCCGAAGCTTTGTTAAAGCCTATTCAAATAACACATAATAACTATGAACAAGCATGGACTATTCTCAAAACCAGTTACGGAAATAAAAGATTGATTATTAATTCAGTATTAAAAAAGTTGTTTAATCAAAAGAAAATTACATCTCAAGTTGCAAGTCAAATAAAGAATTTATCAGACATTACGACTAATTGTTTGAGCAACCTGCAAAATTTAAAAATACCTACGGACTCATGGGATCCTATAATTATATTTCTTGTGACACAGAAGTTGGACCCTGAGTCACATAAAGAGTGGGAACATTCAGCTTACACACAAGATGAAGACACATTACCCACCTGGATTGATTTAAAGGAGTTCCTGCATTCAAGGTATCGTGCTTTGCAACTTGTCATGTCAATATCGGGTACCCGTGACAAACAACCTATAAAAGAACGTACTCACCTCGTCACTGCGACGGAACGTACACAACTCGTCACTGCAACGTCAACCTCTTCACTATCGTCGGCTAATAGAACATGCGTGCTATGTCAAGAAAAACACACTTTATGTCATTGTAAGAATTTTACTAAACTGCAACCTTCTGAAAGAACGGAATACGTGAAGACAAACAAACTGTGCTTCAATTGTTTGGTGCCAGGGCATTCTGTATACCAATGCAAACTACAAATGTCCTGTCGTATATGCAATCGACGCCATCACACTCTCCTACACCGAAATCAGGTTTCTGCCGCTTCGGGACAAAATGAGGATACTAATCAACCGAAGGCATCTCATCACAGTGTAGAAGAGACAGGAGAATTGGATAACACGACGATAGCGTCACATCACAGTACCAGACAACGCACAAACACAGCACTACTAGCCACCGCGACAGTTGTATTAAGAAATGAGCATAACCACACTGTTGTTCTACGTGCGCTGGTAGATCAAGGTTCGCAGGCTTCTTTCATCAGTGAGAAGGCGACTCAACTGCTCAAACTAAACAGACAACCAGCAAAGGGAAGTATCATTGGGGTGGGATCTACAAGAACCAACGTTGATCACGTGGTGCAGTTCAAGATTGGGTCACGTTGGAATTCAAACTTCGAGATCAATATTAAAGCATACGTCATAGGTAAACAGTTGACCACGAAGATCCCCTCAAAAGCTGTTACTGTCACACATTGGCCACACCTAGAAGGACTGTTTCTGGCAGATCCAGATTACTACAAACCAGGCCCTATTGATTTGCTTCTGGGTGTCAAGGAGTATGCACAGATAGTGCAACAACAACTTATCAAAGGTCCTCCCGGTACTCCATGTGCCCAAAAAACAATCCTAGGATGGATCTTGTTTGGCGAAATCAACAACAAGTTACAAGATGAATCGTTTCTGGTCCTTCATCATCAAATAGAAGTAGAAACCATTTTGAAAAACCTTTGGGAAATTGACTCTGAAAATAAAAGAAAATTAACCAAAGAAGAAAAGTTATGTGAAGCAATATATGAAAAAACGCATGCAAGAACAGAAGAAGGAAGATACATAGTGAAATTACCCTTTAAAACTGATAATCCCGTTTCGCCTGAGGGAAATACAAAAGAAATAGCAAGAAATAGATTACTACAGCTAGAAAGAAGATTTAGAAAAGCACCTAAACTTAAAGAAGATTATAGAAAAGCTATGCAAGAATACATAAATTCAAATTATATGGAAGAAATACCTGAAAATGAAACAAAGAAAGAAAAAGCAGTATACTTACCTCATCACGCCGTCGTCCGCGAGGATAAGGAATCTTCAAAAACACGCATCGTATTTGACGCTTCAGCTAAAGGCTCAAATCACATCTCTCTTAACGACGAACTACTAGTAGGTCCCCAGCTTCAAGATGACCTTAGAGACATAGTTATGAGATCGAGATTACACCGGGTCTGCTATGCAAGTGATATCCAAAAAATGTACTTGCAAATATTACTCTTTAAAGAAGATGCCGACAATTATCAACGTCTTTTATGGAGAGATGATGAATCAAATCCAATAAAAGAATACCGTATGCTTCGAGTCACTTTCGGTACAGCATCAGCACCTCATCTCGCCGTAAGAACTCTTCATCAAGTAGCTGAAGATGAAGGTCAAAAGCATCCAAAGGCTGAGAGCATTATCAAAGAGGACTTTTTTATGGACGATTTAATGTCTGGCGATGAGTCTGAAGAAATAGCAATAAATACAGCTAAAGAAATAGCTGATATACTGCAAAGGGGTGGTTTCGTTTTATCCAAATGGTCTTCCAATTCACCTAAGTTCATGCAATCTATTGAATCAAGTAAAAGAACCACTCAAGCACATTTGGATTTTAAATTAGATGGAACGGTGCAAGCACTAGGACTAATATGGAACCTAGGAACTGATCAGTTTCAGTATAAACTAAAGTTACCGCAAATGTCACCCAAGGTTACCAAGAGAACAATTTTATCGGACATTCAGAAACTCTTCGATCCGCTGGGATGGATCGCGCCTAGTTTAGTCTTAGTCAAAATACTCATACAGAGGCTATGGTTAGAGAAGGTTAGCTGGGACGATGAAATAAGTCAACCCATAGTGGATGAATGGACAACCATCCGTAAAGACTTTGAAGGAGTTAATGAAATACAAGTACAACGATGGCTCGGCACATCAAAAACTGAAATGAAAAATGTTGAAGTGCATGGCTTTAGCGACGCTTCGATGCAAGCATATGCAGCAGTAGCTTACATTAGAGTAAAGGCGCAAGATGGCTCGATATCTACAAAATTGCTAGCTGCAAAAACACGAGTGGCACCGTTACGAACTATTTCCTTACCTCGTTTGGAACTGTGTGGAGCGCTATTGTTGTCAAGATTGCTTAAACAAATAGAACACGCCATGCGAATACCTACAGAAAACATTTATGCCTGGACAGACTCATCTATTGTCCTTGCGTGGCTTTCTGGCGATCCCCACAAATGGAAAATATTCATTGCAAACAGAGTTGTGGAGATTATTGAGAATGTAAACAAAAACCGATGGTTTCATGTCACAACTGATAAAAATCCTGCAGACATTGGATCTCGTGGTATGTTACTAACTGATCTAAAAAACAATGACTTGTGGTGGAAGGGTCCAACGTGGCTTTCTGAAACAGAAATAAGATTAAAACAATTAAATGTATCTACAGAGTTAGAAAGGAAAAAGGATGAAGTACAAACAAATTTAAAAATACAAAACGAAGATATAACTATAAAATTTAAAGCATTTGATAATCTTAGGGAATTAATAAAGGTAATAACCTATTGCAGAAGATTTTTAAACCATAAAAGAAACCCAGAAACTATAGAAAGAAGTTTTACAACAAAGGAATTAGATACATCATTAATGAAATGCATACGATTAGTACAACAAGAAGAGTTTAAAGAGGATATAGAAAGAATAAAGTTAAATAAAACTGTAAAAGGAGAAAGTAAAATTAAAACCTTGAATCCTTACCTTGACGGAGACGGTATCCTCAGGGTGGGCGGTCGACTTCGTAATGCGACCTTAGATGAGCAAGTCAAACATCCGATCATCATTGGAAACAATAATGATTTGGTCACATTGATTGTCGCTGATGCACATACCCATACATTACACGGTGGTGTCCAACTTATGCTGAGTTACCTAAGTTCAAAATATTGGGTCATTCGAGGCAAAGCGCTAGTAAAGTCCTGCATACACCAGTGTCTAATATGTGCCAGACTTAGAGCGATATCCAGGACACAAATCATGGGCGATTTGCCTAAAGTAAGAGTAACTCCTGCTCGAGCTTTCTTACACAGTGGAGTTGACTTCGCAGGCCCATTTCAAATTACTATGTCAAAGGGGAGAGGAATTCGAACACAGAAAGCATATATTTCGGTGTTTATATGCATGTCAACAAAAGCTATACACCTAGAATTAGTAAGCGATCTATCATCGGAGGCATTTATCGCTGCATTCAAACGTTTTGTTTCTAGAAGAGGAAAATGCAGTGAAATATGGAGTGACCAAGGTCGAAATTTTGTTGGTGCCAATAAAGAGCTAATGGCAGCTTGGAAGGAAGCGAATCTGGTCTTTGACGGTGAGATAGCAAACACATTAGCATTGGAAGGAACACAATGGCATTACATACCAGCATACTCACCTAACTTTGGAGGCTTGTGGGAGGCAGGTGTAAAATCCGTCAAGCATCACCTGAAACGTGTGCTCACCACCCCTCTCACCTACGAAGAAATGACAACAGTGCTCTGTCAAATAGAGGCTTGTCTCAATTCCAGGCCACTGTACCCTATCAATGACAACGATACAGACTGCATAGAAGTATTAACACCTGGACACTTCTTAATTGGCGAAGCCCCTATTGTTGTACCTTCTCCAGATTTAAAAAATACAAAGATCCATCATTTAACCCGCTGGCAACATATTCAGAAACTTCTTGGCGATTTCTGGCGACGTTGGCATAAAGAATATTTGACACGATTACAGCAACGTCCTATTTGGCTAAAGAGAACTGAAGAATTCAAAATTGGCGATATTGTTTTAATAAAGATCGATGGATTGCCGCCTGGTAAATTTTCAATGGGTCGAGTAGTAGACAAACATCCTGGAAAGGATGGCGTAACCAGAGTCTACAGTATAAAAAGTAACAATAATGTGGTGAAGAGATGTGTATCGAAGTTGTGTCTGTTACCAATTAATGTCCAGTAAATTGTATTTAAAATATCAATCAAATTTATCAATGTTGATTTCATTGTATAAGGTTTGCATGAATATTGAACATTGTTATGGGCAATGTTAACTTTGTTTTGTTAGTAGATAAATAAAAAGAACTGCGTCCTTTTGGTGGGCGGAATGTTGTATCGTTTAAACATGTATATTAAGAACCTTATTTGTTTACCACAGTCAGTCGCAATAAACTAGCATTCGAGCAAGCACGTATTTTATTTAATACAAATTCAGCTAGACAATAAACAACCATAATACCATAAACATTAAGAATATTATTTTTAAAGCAACTCTGTTCTCATTAAGACTGATTTAAGCTTACGTAATATGTATAATATGTGTTATTGTGTATATATTTTATATATTTTTCATGAGTAAACTTTAGTAGATATACAGTTTTTATGGCTTAAAAGCATGCTGTATGTGTAAACAGATCAACAATTTAACAGAGCTTGGTGACCTGTATATATTGATAATCCTATGCATACAATGGCTCAATGTGTATGTGCACGTGTACCGTGCTACTTTGAATTTTGAATGCACGATGTGTTTAAACATAAAACGGCCAATCAGACACTGCCTTCAAAATCTGAAATTATAGCAATTCTGTAAAGTAAAATATTCAACAATTTTGGTGATCGTTTTGTTTTCTTTTTGTCTTACGCGGTATATTTTAAAATGGTATCTATTATTATTTAAAATATTATTCTATTAAGACTTTTGCAAAGTACTAGATTTGGTCACAATGTTGTTAGTAAGGTGACTCATGTTATACAGTTGCAACATTCAAATTGTTAATATTCTTTTAAAATACGTATTAATCATTTTAAGTTTAGGTTTAAGTTATTTATATAAAAGAGTAGCCTTGCATAGCTTGATCAATATGCAGTTTTGACGAGATTGAGGTCGTAGATAATAATACCAGCCTGTTTACTGTCCCACTGCAGGACAAAAACCTCTTATTATATAGAGAAGGCATGAACATAAATCACCACGCTTGCTCAAGGCGGATTGGCAATTTCAGACTTTTAAGTCAAGGTTTCCTCACGATATTTTCCTTCACCGTCAGTCATAAATTTCCAAGATAAACTTAGAAAGTACGATTTGAAAATCACATTGGTTCTTGCCCGGGTTCGAACTCACTACCTCGTGTTTACGAAGCTGGTGCCATATCCACTGGGCCATTTCGACTTAGAAAGATATGCGACGAAGAATATATTTATTTTATTAGTAAATTATTCGTTTTATAATAGTTTATATTTTTTTGCATTTATGTTAATCAAATATTTATTACATATTATTATTGCATTGACTTTGATTTTTATTTGAAATACTCATTACAAGCCTTTTATGATAGCTACTAGCTTACTGCAGCGCGGTTACACCGTCATTGGTTACTACTCTGCTCCCGTCGCCATTAGCGTGATGTTACATAGTCTATAACCTTACTTAGGAATTGAGCTATTACAAAAGAATTATTCAAATCCGACTGGTAGTGCCAGAGATTAGCACGTTCAAACAAACAAACTCTTTCTGCTTTATATAATAGTATAGATTGGGAGTAGAGAATACAAGGGAATACGCAAGATATATTCGCTTAAAAAGAGTCAATAAAATAAACTGACGGACTCATAAACTGCATCAAAGTTCAGGATTACTTTGAAATGATTTTTTTTAATAAGTATGCAAACTTTTTAGATTAAATTATATAAATATGGAGAGACTGTGACTGACTTATGTATTTTATACTTTGTCCGAACAAGCGGCTCAAATTGTAGCACTGGTGCGGGAGGGCTTGGATCAACGAACGATTGGTAGAAATTTAAATTTAAACCAGTCTACGGTTTCTACAATATACAGAAGGTTTGTGGAGACAGGTTCTTACAGAAGGAGACGTGGTACAGGCAGGACTCGAGCAACCACCGGTCGTGATGACTGATTTATTGTTACAACTTCCCTGCGAAATCGTTTCCTCACGTCAGTTAACATCAAAACAGAGCTTAATGAAGTGCGTGGAGTAAATGTGAGTGCACGAACATGAAGAAGGTTAAAGGAAGCAGATATCACCCCTTTTAGACCAGCAAATGGTCCAAAGTTGTCTGTAGCTCACAGACAAGCTCGCTTAAGATTTGCGCGTGATCACCTAAATTGGACAGAAGAGCAATGGGCCTCCGTATTGTTCAGGGACGAGTGTAGGACATGTTTATATGGTGCAGATGGTCGCAGAAGAGTCTATCGTCGACATGGGGAGCGATATGCTCAAAGTTGCATTGAGGAGTGTGTTCCTTTTGGAGGCGGTTCGTGTATGGTCTGGGGTGGCATATCGATGAACGGGCGAACAGAACTTGTGTTCATAGACATGGTCCGTCAAAACGGTAATAGGAAGGTTTGATTGCACATCGCTACATAACAGAGATCTTAGAAGATCACGTGGTGCCTTACATGGGATTCATAGGCGAAAATTTTACTTTAATGCAGGATAATGCCCGGCCGCACGCTGCTGCACAAGTTCGACAATATTGCGAAGAGGTTGGGATACGTACAATGAATTGGCCAGCACGCAGACCGGATCTTAATCCCATTGAGCATGTTTGGGACAATTTAAAAAGAGCTGTATATGCGAGAAATCTTGTGCCCACGACAGTGGCAGCACTAAGAACAGCACTTTCAGAAGAATGGGACAATATTCCGCAAGATCTTTTAATAACCCTAATAAAATCTATGCGGAACCAATTAGAATCCGTAATAAGGGCACGTGGAGGTAATACACCTTATTAAATAAACCCTTGCATAAAGTTTGTGTCTATTGTTAAAACCATTTTTTTTATTAAACCAATTTTCCTTAAACTTCTGTTTTTCTTCATAAAAGTCTTAAGGTCCTTTCCAGTACACAAACTTAAACTTAAGGATATGACCCTACGCTGTTTTAAAGTTCACGAACCAATCTAGAGGTTTCAATTTTAATTTGTATATAAAGTTTGCATACTTGGTTAAAATATTTATTTCAAAGTCGTCTATTACTTTGATGCAGTTTATGAGTCCGTCAGTGTACATCCTACTTAATCTCGTAAATATGGTTGAGACTAGAGAAACTTAATCGTTTTGGAAATCTACCTACTTAGGTAGGTACATGACATAATTTAAATCTTCTAAAAGCTTTGGATAATTCTTGATGGGCAACTCTTGTTTTTTTTTGTTAGCGCGAGCGGTGTAATTTGTCAAACTCGACAGCTTTTCAAATTGCAGACGGTTTGGTATTTGGCGCCACACAGTATTCGCTACTGGAATATGTACCTATATTCGCTGGATGCGCGATGACAGCGCCAACTAGCGGATATATTCACGGCACGGCGGACTTTGAAATGAGAAAAAAGTAGTAAAAAAACCATTAATTTAAAAAGGTTTTGTGATCACTGTTTTTGCCATTATTTTTGCAGTTAATTATGCAAGAGGTTGCGCATGACGTGACGCATTTCGCTAGTAAAAAGTGACAATTAGTCTGCCGAAAGTTAATTTTTTGGCCATAGTGTGCGCTGCGATCGATTTGTGGTTCTCCCTCCTCGTACTACCTTTATCTTTTCGATTATTTAAAGTTTTCAATCATTTGTGAAAGTTGTTCGAAGTGAAGTGATAGTATTTTATCACGAATGATAAAAAAAATAGCGAAGTTTAGTTTTTTTTTGTGAACCATCATTCCTTCGTAGACTGAGGGACACTTGGACAATCGTATGAGTTGTTGACCCTTGTGAGAGTTGACCCTTGCTTGTTGATTCTATAATATTTCTGATATTGCAATGTTAGATAATATATGGTACATACTACCCTCAAATCGTACTTTGATAGACTTTAACTGAGTTAGTTTTTTTTTTATGATGTTAAAGCGATTTAAGTAAGTTTCTATTTAATTTCAAAACCTTTTATTTCAAAACCAATACCTACTACCTAAGCCGAAAACGAAGTAATAGTGGATACTCCGTGTGTGACTTGTGTGACATGTCAGGCAGATTTAAAAACAATAAGATTGAGGGAAATACGATAATAAATGAGGGTAGTACGGGCAAAACAGATGGCAAAATCAAGTGACCTCTTTTGAGTTTAAATTCAGTGATTGAGTCGTAATGCGTGTGGCAGTGGTTAAGCACAGTGCGTGAGGCAAGCAGGGGTAGACACCCTAAGGTCCAAGTTATACCTTCGAAACCAGGTGAGTACCATGTGTGTATTTTTCAAGTTCATTGTATCTGTCTATGGCAAACTTAAAGGAAGTTTGCAGTGGCGTAGCGTGGGTATCGGCTGCCCGGGGCGGAAGACAATTTTGCCGCCCTCTTAATTAAGTATTTCACTTTAATGTACCTATACCTATACTATACATTTTAAATACATTAATTCTAGAGAACTTTTTGGCAAGAACAGTCATCATTATTTAGCATTATACAGGTTAGATTTTAAATAAAAAAGTTTATTTATTTTACGATCACGTTTATTAATACAAAGTTCTTACTTCAACCATTGATATAACAGGTACATAAGTGTTATCATGTCGATCGTCGTAATTTTAAGTAGGTAATTGTACCTTTTACTTAAAATTAGGGTTCACCGCGACGATTGACATGATTAAGTAATTAGCGAATAAAAGAAAATCAATCTTTTATTAGAATTAGGATGATACTATTAAGTAATATTTATATCTTTATTGAAAAATAATATGAATAGGTACTTTTTAGAGTTAAAAATATGTAGAATCCGACGTCTCAAAACAACACTTTTCACATATTTAAGTAAAGCCCCTTCACTTGCTCTAATATTTTCCAAATTAGTTTTTCTCTAATTACGGTAAGCAGTCCCACTTTCTTTATTACTCTTTTCATTTTTGATACTAAAATAAATAAATATTGTATGATAAAAGTTAGAGTTACAAAATAAACTATCGAACAATTCAAAGACTAGGTATATTATATTAGCTATACATTCATGAAACAATTTGAAGTGTGTTCCACTATTAGTTCAATCGATACAAAAATGGCTATGGATATTTTACATAAAAGTGCAGATAGAGTACAAAACGAACTAATTTTAGACCATTCCACTCCACAAGAGATATGTAAATTAGTTAAAAAAATGGAGAGTAAAAAGTCGACTGGTTATGATGACATACCTATATCACTAATCAAAGAAAACATTGATATACTAGCAGAACCACTAAGTTATTTATTTAATAAATGTTTTGACGAAGGTATATTTCCGGATCAATTTAAGATAGCAAAAATCGTACCAATACACAAGAAAGGATCAAAAACTGATCCTAAAATGTATAGGCCCATCTCGTTACTGTCCACTACGTCTAAAATATTAGAAAAATTAATTAAAGCAAGGTTGTTAAGTCATTTGTATAGAAACAAAGTACTGAATAACAGACAGTTCGGGTATCAAAAAAACGTCGGGACACAAGATGCAATATACACGCTTATAAAGGATGTTGTAAGCAGAATGAATTGTAAGCAAAAAGTGGCCGGACTTTTTCTAGATTTAAGCTCGGCATTTGACACAGTGAATCACAAATTACTGCTAAAAAAACTTAATCATTATGGTGTAAGGGGTAAAGCTCACGAACTTCTTACATCGTATTTAAGTAATAGGAAAATGTTTGTCGAGATTAAAGCTATGAATAATACAGCTAAAACATTAAATATAGATAATAGTATAATTTGTGAGGAAACATATAGATCTAAAATGTCACAAATACGGGCTGGTGTACCCCAAGGTTCAATACTAGGTCCGATTTTCTTTATAACCTTCATCAATGACTTGATAGAACATGTGAACACAACCAGTAACGGATGTACTCAATTGGTAGTTTTTGCTGATGACACTAATGCAGTAGTGTCGGCTAGTGATATAAACAGTCTTAATGTGGTTGTAAATAATACCTTGGACACCTTCTACACTTGGTTCACTGTAAATAGCCTTAGAGTAAATATTAGTAAAACAAATGTAATCCTTTTTCGCTCGACCTCTAAAAATACGGATACATTATATAGTGAAATAAACGGTGAACGCATAAGCCAAACCTCGGTGGTAAAATTTCTAGGAGTCCACATCGACGATAGACTAAACTGGAAAGCAGAGTTAAAGCATCTGGAGAACTCTATTAGTTCGGCCTGCTATGTACTCAGGAGTCTTAGGAATGAAGTTAGTATTGAGCACCTAAGAATGGTATACTTTGCGCTAGTCGAGTCAAAACTAAGATACAGCATCCTGTTTTGGGGAGGAAGCTTTGAATATAATATTAATAAGGCATTTGTCGCACAGAAAAGAGCCATTCGAACAATTGTAAGAATTCAAATACCAGATTCATGCCGACCACATTTCAAAGAACTAAAAATATTAACCGTTCCTAGTTTATATATATTAGTATTACTCTCTCACTTATCTAAACATGTTGATGAGTACGAAAATGAAGATGAAAAACAGATAAGGGAGAGCACGAGGAGAAAGGATCTGCATACCCAATGTATACCACATCTAGATGTCGTAAAACAAAGTGCATATTACAGATCCGTTAAAATATTTAATAAATTACCTTTAGAAATTAAAGAATTATTTTGCAAAAAGGATTTTTTAAGCGAACTTAAGCAATTCCTCTTAGAAAAATGCTATTATCCAATTGATGACATGACCTCATAGACAATTTTTTATTTTTATTTTGTTTTATGACTTTTTTAGTTTCTTTATTTTATTATTTATTAGTTTATTTATTGACATTTTACGATTTTATTGTTTTTAGTTTGCATTTGACATTTTAAGGATTTTATTATTTTTCTTGGTGTGACATTTGATTGATTTAATATTTTTATACATATTATTAATATAACTACATAATTGACTTTTTATCTCTTTTTTATGTATAATTGTGGTGTCATCAATGTTTATTGTAATTAATCAAATTCAAATTATTTATACTTATATTAAGATTATTGTTTTTAGAAAATATTTAGAAATTGTAAATTATAACCGTAAAACATTCGCATACAATGTAAATTGTTTCTGAATAAAATAAATGAAATGAAATGAAATATTTTATAGCACATCTATCTATGATAGGCAAAAATCTGAAAACCGATAACTGAAAAATATTTGTTCGGAATCCTGGGTATGCGAGTGTAAAACTCGGACATGGCCGGATTTTCATAATTTAAAGCTTGAACAACATATCAGACTGTCCAACATGCAATTAAATAAATAAAATATTTAATACTCACACAGTTGAACACACGTAGCGGAAAATTTCAAATTTCCACAAAGTTATCCAATAATTTCATTATTCATTCATTTAACATTCATTCACTACACGTACTTATTTGCACAAAAATCACAGTTACGAAACAGTGTGAACTAAACAACTGAAGATCCATGACTAAAATTTCTTAGAATTGTCAAAGCATCACGCACTTTTTTAGAGGGACGTAATAAACAATATTGAACCTAGTACTTATATAATATGATGTAATAAAATATAAGTCATTCCTGCCGATTTTAAGCCATAAATAATCAAGCACGAAATCAAATACGAGAAATCCCCG
Organism: Parascotia fuliginaria; assembly: GCA_963082885.1. Taxonomy (NCBI): domain Eukaryota; kingdom Metazoa; phylum Arthropoda; class Insecta; order Lepidoptera; family Erebidae; genus Parascotia; species Parascotia fuliginaria. The sequence goes on along the minus strand of OY720173.1, from coordinate 12,041,599 downwards.
CAAGTCAGTATAGGCGGTGTTGCCATTCGCTACAAAATATCATTCACAGAAAGCGGATTCCCCGAATTCGTCACAGAATAAGTAATAAAAATTTCGTGCACTTTTCTATCGGTCCGAATTTATAGTTACGTTAAAAATATGAAATGGTTTAAATATTTACTAAATATATTTTATTATCTAATGTGAAATTTTGCCGCCCCCTAAAAAGTGCCGCCCGGGGCGGGCCGCCCCCCCCGCCCCTACTACACTACGCCACTGGAAGTTTGCCATAGACTCATAATACGGTGAAGGAAAACTCGATGATGATGTTGGTGGTTGGTAATACTGCTTTTGTCGCACAGTGGAAGTGCGGGCAACTGTTACGTATAAAATACTTTCTGGACTAAATTCCCACACGGGATAAAGGTTTGTGTGTGATACCTACATAAAAAAATTGGCTTGTTCCCTAGTTTGATATTTGTCTTTCAAAAAATAAGTTGTCAATAGGCATTAATTAATTAGGACTTTTTGAATCTGAAAGGCCTTTATTGTGTAAGTAAGAACTAAAGGTCACTGGATTTTTGCACTTGTGTACCTACCTAACCATTACCTACTTAGGTACCTTTTATTTTTCTTTATAAAATAACACACAACATAGCTGTCGCACTAGGGATCAAGTTATAAATCGCTTTAGTCACCTATTAATTACAACATGTCCTGAAAGTGCAAGTTCCTACCTAAGTCTAGTTAATAGGATTTACATTTTATGAACTTCTAAACTATGTAATATTAAAATAAAAAATCTAATTTTTTGTAGATGTTTTTTTATTATTTTGTAATTGATAAACTTAAAACGAACACACTTTCACATTTATAATATTAACCCTAGAAAGATAACCTTATTTTATAGTACATATAAGATAACCATACGCTTCAGAGGCGCACGATACATTAATGATATTTTTTCAGTAAATACTTACCAATTGAATTTATTTATGTGATTAACTTAAATGTGTGGTTAATTAACTCATAATAAAAGATAGTTTTAGTTATAATTATTTATATATTTAAAAGAAAAACATAAATTAAAAACCCTCTATAAAAAAAAAAACAAAAAAATCAAGTCTTTGTTTATAGGCAGATATTATCACATTATAGTAACTTTTTAAATAAAACTTAATTAAAATAAGTTTTATATACTAATCAACTACGAAAAAATCAGTCTGGACTATAACTATTTGCCTAAGAATTTGGTTTACAGGCAATCAACGCAAATATCTTTTTCTTATGTAGCCGGAGTTATATTCTCTACGTTTTGTGTGTCATCCAATTCTTCGGGCACCTCATCGTCCATAAACTCGTCTTCATAGTCGCTTTGGACATTATCTTCGCTTAGGTGATCCTCAATCTCGCTGTCACTGGTCTGATGCCCACCATGCTCGTCCTCTACGTCTTCAGCCATCAGTCTGCTTATCGCATCATCGGACAACATTCTTCGGCTTGTCATGATGAAGGTGTAAATATTTCATGCTAAAACAAACAAAAAACACTAATAATAACCACGTTTTGCAAATAATAAAAACAATATTTAATTTACTGAAAGTTACACAAAAGATAACCTTGCGCCTCCGGAGCGCATCACCTAGTCGTAACTGTAAAACTATGGTACTTACCGCGTAAAAACGGACGTCCCGCGATGCTCTGCACTGGCGACTGAGCTGACAAAAAAGGACGGCTAAATATGTGCGCTCATTTGAAAGAGACAGCGCTTTCATTTAATCGCGGGCGCCTCTGAGGCGTAGGTTATCTTTCTAGGGTTAAAAAGTATATAAATTGAACCTTGATATGGATAGAATAAAATTATGTTGACCTGTGTAGGTAATAAAAAATATAATATCTTCGATTACGTATGCAATGGATGTGGATGTTAATTGCAGTAGCAAAGCCTGAAACTAGATTCCGCAACCGCAACCTCGGGGGTATCTGATTTGCTACTCAACTTACTGACACCTAGGTAATTATAATCAAATGAACATTGACATTGATGCTGTCAATCAGCGATCATGTGATCAAGACAGCTTTTAAATTCAAGGTTCTGTCGTCTGGTGATATTCGAGCAAATAGATTTTGTGAAATATGTCAATGCCCTGCGCTCTACCAATGCACCAATTTGCATCCTGGTGTTTGCCTATAGATAATTGGTTGTGCAGTTAGATTTAAGACACAATTACATGTATGTTCCTATCTATATTATATCTGTAACAACTGTAGGTAAACCTTATTTAAATAAATAAATAAATGATCAATCAATCAATCAATCAATCTCGATAGTCGTCATTCTTAATAAAGGAAGTCGTTTGTATTAAGAAAAAGGTACCTAGTTAATTTACTATCTTTTTACCTAAGTATCTTTTATACTTACGGTTTGAGGATCTAACCCACTACCTCGTGCACAGCCGTTTTGACTGTGCTCGTGCTCCCACTGCGACACAGAGTAGGCAGCCAATTGATCGATCGATTACAAGAAATCGATGATTAATAAATTTAAGGCTTATTCAAACATAAACGGTATTCGTTGCCGCGCGAATTTCGCTCAGGTATTTAGTATGAAGTTCCGCCGCTAGAGAAAAGTTGGTAGAATAGTAGCATACCTCATTTGGTTTTCTCAACCGCAGGCGGTAGCGTATACCGCTTAGATTTGAATAGGCCTCTAATAATTATATCAATCAGTTGTGGTGATTTATTAATTTATTATAGAGTCCCTCAGGGAAGTATCCTTGGACCATTGCTCGACCTTTATAGTAAAGGCCAGCTCTGGAAGCATGTCTCAAACGTGTTGGCTGTCAAAGAAATCTACTGGCGATAAAAAAGAAACTTTAATGTTATAATAAAACACTCAAATATAATAATATCAGTTTAATTAATCGTTAAAAATCAATATAATTTATCTCAAGTTGGTACGTAACTTTGAACACTTCGGTTTGAATCTTGACAATTAAACATTTATAATTATTTAATATTATTATTATAACTTACACATTTGTATTACATTGCATGTCCTAATAAAAGAAAAGTGTAAAACTTTTATATTCTTAAAATATTTAATCAATTTTTCTTATAAAATAAAAACTACGCTACCTAAATGGGAGTCACATGAATGAGATTAATTTTTAAGCGATTTTCTTAAGACTCCCAATATCTTAATTAAGTAGATTATCTATAACTACCTAATTATGTAGAATCTCAAATATCAAATAGTATAAAATTTTAAATTACAATCAACTTTTAAGAGTTCAGAATGTCCAAAAGATATTTATGTAATAGTTTCATAGGGCGGATATTAAAAAATAGTTTCAAAAGTTCATGATTGTATAAATAATTATGTAGGTCATTATATTTACAATAGTACATAAAACTTAGGATGGTATAGAGTAAAGCTTATTATTAAAAAGGCGTAGGATAAGGTTTGTGTGTGTCGCAATTTTCATCAGAAGTAACATTTCTCAATCTGACGCCGTTTTTTAAGTTATCTATCTGTGGATCTCAAACATATCCGTTTTAGGGTAGTCATGACGTTATTTGACAGTTTCACAGATAAGCAAGTAATTTGTAGCTATGTAGCTATGGTTGTTAACTGGTTCGAATACATCATAACACTAAAATGTCTGATTCACTTATATATATATTACTCGCAAGAGCACCGCGAATCAAATTAAATAAAAAAACCTATTGTTTTTAATTACTTACTATATTTTTTTATAGACATGTTTCGTTAAGAATGTTAGTTCATAAGGGCACGATGTTTTAAAGCTATCGTATATTATTTCGAACAATAGTGTGTTGTGTGATGGACACGCCTGTTAGCGGCTGTGCCACACGCTCGCTGTCGAGGTCATCGCTAGTTTTTGCTTTTAGGCCAAGTCGTCAGCTTTCCCATCCAATCTCTTCAGCTAAACAAAAATAAAACTATTTATTACATTTTTAAAGGAGATCTCTGCACTGACTATTGAGTAGGGGAGTGTTGTTTAACAAAATAGTTTTGGAATCACGCGTTGACGGCGCGAAAAAAAGAGATTACTTGCGATTGCTTCGGTGTAAACTCGCGAGAAACACGCTACTAACGCGCGTGAGGAATCCTTCTTGCAGAATAAAACGCGCCAAAAATGGTGTAAGTAGATAAATACCTATTATTGCAGACACGTGTAAATTTGCACCAGAGACAACTTTAATGTAGATTGGCAGCAAAAAAAGGCTCTCTTTATTCTCCTGACGGTTGTCATCAGATTCGTAACAAATTTTGTTACTTTCCAGGAGAAACCAGTTTCAAGAGTGGCTATGAGCCGTGCGTCCTCTACATTAGGTAATTTTGCGTGCCATATAGGTCAAAGATTTACCTGTTTAGCTAATTACCGGCTATTATTTACTTACGCCCTGTTCTACTGTCCATGCAGTGGTGGTAAGGCGTCCAGCGCGCTTGTAACGGAGCAAACAATTAAATAAAACAGTGATCGCAATATCATAGCAGCCTGCAATCTTACAATCAATCTTATCTTATACACAGGCCTCAATTTGTTGAGTTTGAGTATAGTTAAATATATCAATAGGAAACCTTATCTACATCTTATGAATACACCACAAAAGAACCGAGTGCCGAAGTAGGTTACTTTTGGCTATTAAGAACAGCTCAAACCATATTATAAAAATAATATTAATAGGTGTGTTATTATTGTTCTACCTACCTCTTTCTCATCCCCAGCTACGGCGCGGTACCTCGGCGGCGTGTGTGTTTCGACGGGAGGCGCAGAGAAGCCATGCACGTACAGTAGGGCGGCCGCCACGCCACCGGCGATGGGTCCTGCCCAGTATATCTGAGAACAAAGCGGAACAATGACGATGGCAATCTTGAGACTCAGGTTGATACCGAATGTGCGTTTCTTTTCTTTCTATTATTGCCTGGGCAGCTGCTACGAAGCATCTTTGTATAGAACCGCGCAGGCGTTCGTGTAATATAGTTTTACCCCCAGTTTCTGAAAGGCTGATCAATGAAAAATTAACTAATCACCTGTTAAATCTGTGCAAATGCATTTTGTTTGCATTACCGTAGCCATGTTTGCTACACTATAAATAGCAATATGCGGGTGTTTTGTCCTAGATTACATATAGGTAGGTATTACGTAGAGATAGTAAGGTAAGACTACAGATTAATTAATATCTAGTACCTACCTACCTAAGATTGTTTGTTTAATTTGGATCAGCAGTGTTTCTCCACCTAATTACAATCTAACAGAACTAAGTAGGTACCTAACTAAGTGTGTACTAGTGCACACAAGAAAAAAAAAACGAAGTAGGTACCAATTATATCCGTATCTGTTGAGGTAGGTGTATATAGGGATAGTAAAACTAAAAACATTTATTGTGTGACCAGCTGACCCGGCAAACTTTGTTCCGCCTAACAGTCGACATTACTTAATTTTTCTAAAACAAAAGAATTTTTCTAAAATAAACGTAGCCTAAGTTACTCCTTTTTACATCAGTTACCTGCTAATAAAAGTACCGTCAAAATCGGTCTAGCCATTTCAGAGATTAGCCGGAACAAACAGACAGACAAAAAATTTAAAAAATGTTATTTTGGTGTATGTACAGCATGTATATTCATATACATGTAGTAAAAAACGGTTATTTCAATATTATAAACAGACACTCCAATTTTATTATATGTATAGATGAGCGATGACTGATGACTTGTGTGAAAAGAAATACGAGTCATGCTGTATGCACTTTTAGTAGGTGATGCCTACTAGGTGTTAGGCAGTGGCGTGCACTTCTTAAAGGCAGAAAGGCACTGTCTACCTTAATAATTGCCTGAAAACACAATTTTAGTAACATAAATAAATTATGCCTACCCTGGCCAAAATCTATAATGCCTGCCCTGTCAAAAATCTCTGTGCACGCCACTGGTGCTAGGTATTACAATAGGTACTCAGTATGTAACTGTGTACTACATCACTCATAAGTTTCTTTAGAATGTTATAAATATTATTTATTATGTTTCTATTTTATGCAAAACAATATTACCAGTTTACCGCAACTAGTATAACCGCAATAAAAGTTAACTATGTAAATAGTCCTAATTAAACCAGTAGTTACCTAGTAATGTTGATGCAGTTAAAGCTAAATGCGATTTGATATTAAGGAAAATGCGCACAGGAATTGAAGTGATGGCGAGCGATGATGCAACAATTAGCTCAGGGATAGATATACAGAGTGTATTCAACGGTATGATATTAAATGCAATTACGTATAGTAATGTGACAGACAAAAAAAAATCAACTAAATACCTTCAATATTTTAGACACAGGACTACTTTTTTAATTTCTTTAATTCTAAACACTCTGTAAGTACGTTAAACGGTCCCTGATCCACGTCGAAGGATAAAAGTTGCTGCTCATTAAAGGTCAGTGAACTTGTCATAACAAATTGTGTATTACTTTGTTACTACTAAAATATTATTTATTTTGTTAGCAAATTTAAATTTTTTGTTTTTCGTCAAAGCATTTGTGATTAATTTGAAATCATTATAGGGACTAGTAACAGCTGCCTTTTCATTTAATATCAAACCGTTGTATACACTCTGTATACCTAGCTAAGAGTCATCATTGTACATGGTTTGTTTGCTTACTCTCCTAGGTTTCTAGTACAGAAGAAAAATAATAACTAATTAATTCTTAGTAATAAACAATAATTATTTACATCCGTAGTTTTGCCTTCATCATCAGACCTAGATCATACCTATACCATAACATAAGTAGTTAGGCTATAGAGCTCATTATTGCTTGTATTGCATGTTTATGACATTACAAACCTTATTTGATAATAAGTAGCTGTTATAATAAGTGCATCTATGTTATATATTAATAAAAAAGTTTAAGTAGGTATGTAGATATATGCGCATTCTAGAACCCATAATGTTAGCGGTAGAAAACAATTTATTATGTGTGTATCAATCAATAATAATGAACAAATGTAAAACTTACCCAATGGTCAACCCATTCGTTGGCGACGAGTGCAGAGCCGAAGGAACGGGCAGGGTTCATTGCAGAGCCAGTATAATCCACGGCTAGTAGGTGCCCCAGGGTCACGGTGAGCCCGATGGCTAGGGGGGCGGTCGACTTATGGTCCGGTTTGTTGGGATCACATACCTGTAAATACAAATAAAAATATATTATACAATGTAGTTAGATTATGTTTCCTCAATGTAGGTATTATTGTCAATTTCTTGTCTAATTTATATCTGTGTCGTCGACTCGTGTGGGTAAGAGAATACTGAACGGGCAGCAGCGTAATATGCGACTATATCTACGAGCACTGACACATCACAGATAAATAGTCATAATACGATGATTATTACAGGACGGTGATGCCCGTCCTATGTTGAATACTGTTCCTACCGTCTGTGTAGTCTGATGGTCTGACCGCCAAAATTCGGTTAAAAGATTGCACTCGTGAGGTAGCTTGTATACACTTTTTCATTGGACAGCAAATCATCATTGCCTAATAGCGACGGTGATTTTTTGTAAATAATTTTGATACGACTACTGAACACTAGATGGCGCTATAATAAAAATATTTCTACATTTATTACGTTTTATATTAGGCTGTGGCGTGGTTATGAAAACACTCTTAAAATAGTAGATTTAATACTATTACTAATACTATCTATATTTTTGTTTGTTTTTTTGTGCAACTAATTATGTTATACAAGCTACACTAATAAATAATTATAAATTATCTAATAATCAGGTAAGAACTCAAAAGACGGGTCTGTCGAGTATGATAATGTTTCCTATTCCCATTGGTATTTTGTTAACACACCTACATTTTTCTATTACCTTATAAAATTATGTCATAGATAATTTTGAAGATTATACCTAATGTTGTGACATTATGTTGATGAGGAGTAGGAGGACAAAATTATTATAATATCAATGTAATAATAAATAATTGAGAACACGTCATTAATGATTTCATTGATTTGTATAGCAATAGTGTAATACGCTGAGATTAGTTACATGTTCAGACGTAAGGCCGTATTATTACTAGGATGGAATAAAATTATTTTTGTTAGAAGGTACTTATTAGGTATGCATTTTTTTTGATAACTTGAACTATTATTATCTACTGCACGTATTAATGTATTTGTTTTATGAACGAAACAGCAACAAGAAAGCTCTAAAAGCACAGTTCTCTGCACTTTAACTTGTATCTACTATCAAATAAAAACGCTTGAAACAATCTGTTCTGCTACATAAACAGAGTTTCTCTTACCCACTATATTATTACCTACTTATGAAATTTTCGTACTTGGCCTATTGCTTCAATTGGAACATTATAATTTCACCTGGAAGACGTTCACTGCACAAAAACTTCAGTTACACAAAGGGAAATTTTGTCTATAAATTGCCAAGCAAATTGGCGATTGCAGTGGCGGTAAGGTGCTGTCCGCCCTGTGATGGATAAGTTACCTGCAGACTTCTTACTTGAAGATTTCAATGCCATTAATCGGTTGCACACTTTATGTGTACTTAATAACAAAACAAAGGAATAATGTTTATGCCGGTCATAAACTTTTTGGAACGCTAAGGCAAGAATTTAGCAAGATTACGAGTTTCCTTTGCACGCAATCTATTCGCGGTTATAACGACAAACCGTTTTAGAGCAAATTTAATGGCTTATGAGTGTTCATATTCAATTGTTATAATTAGGACTAAAAGAGAGTGAAGAAAATTCAGCAAGGATTATTCTTTTGATAGCCTATTGTCCCATTCTCAGTAGCTAGATAGGTACCTATCTACTTTGACCGAAGCGCAAAAATAGCTAAATGCCTGTATACTACAAAAATACATTCACACACTTATCTAATTAAATATGAATGAAATTGTTGTAATAAAAATAGTCGTTTTATTAAGGTATTGATTACGCAAATGTTCAGTAGATTGGTTGGCTATCCACTATTTCGCGAATAATTTACTGCGTTTTAGCACGCGATATTTTTACTGACTGTTTATATAGTTATTTCAGATTTAATGCAAAATATGTTTTTTTATGGTTTAATTAGAGCTTTTGGCGCACATATTATTAACTTTTATATTTGTGATTGTAAACTAAGATTCCTTCAGTCTAGATTAAACTTTCTAAATCTAGTATTATAAGAGATTGATTATATTATGGTAAGAAGTTTTATGTTTCAAACACGGTTTTTTTTTTTCAAATAAAAAAATCCTTATGTTAACAGATTACGATTATTTAGTAGGTACAAAAAGCAATTTTCAAACACGATTTCAAATATCGCTCCTAATTTTATTGACTAACAAATGAACGCCGATAAAGAGATCTTGGTGTGACCGACTATAAGTTTGTGCTTCATTAATGATTTTACACTTTAAAGGCCATGTCTAACTTCTAAGTAGATATCAAACATTACAAACAAGGCGCTAATTGTAACTGGGCAGGTAATGTCCACCAGTGGACAATCTTTCGGTTGATATGATGATGGTGATTGTAAAATAAAATATGTTCCTAAAATTTACAAAGCGAGCTCTTAAAAAGTTGTGTTGTGTCTGTGCCGCGTTAATAGTAGTATAATATATAGGTAATCATAATCGCGGTGCTTATTGGTGGAATGATACAACAATGAGGTGTCGTAGGCGGCTAAAGCAGCACTACATCGCATGTGATAAAAAATCACAAAAGCTCCAAACCCTTTAACTCGGTAATCTGCCTGCATATTATAAATTTTTGAATATACCCTTTATTATTGTACTGCAAGCTTTAAATGGACGCAAGTTGACATTGAGTAATTGAGTTGAGCCTACCTACATCCGATAGCAAAATGCATATTTTGTAATAATATATGGGTATGGTAATTTTGTGTAATGCTAGTATTGGCCTTGATCTTGAAAGCCGCTTTATTTTCGTAAAGTTTTATTAACCTAACATTTCTTTCGTTGAGGAATTTTTGTACATTACATATTTTCCACTCAAGCGGTTATTTAATGGCGACAAGCGTAGCGAAAATTTATTTAAAAGTATTTAATTAACTAAAAGGAATTTAACTGATACATTTTTGTTTATAAAGGTAAACATACATAAAACCATACTAGACTATAAAGATTAGTTTTCACAGCGCTAATGTAGCATTTTGCCTTTTAGCCGAAGGGTTAAGTAAAGGTCGCACATGTTACCACCATTCGAGTTAAAACCAATTTATGAAAACCTAAATTATAAAAGTCGGTAATAGGGTCAACTAGCGTCTATTTATAATCTAACCTACGAAAGTAACCATCTGATAGTAGGTAAGCAATTAATGAAGACTATGAGTTGAGTAGCAGTCACCATTAAAATTAGAGTAATATGACCAATACATGGTAATCGCTACTTCTCTACATCGTCCTTACGAGATGCTTTTGCACACCTAAAGAATAAAGAATATTTATTTTGTCAAACATTTAACACTCTCAAGCTACTTTAACATAATAGCAGCTAAACATGTCAATTAAGTACAATTTAGATAAATGAGATCATAAAATAACTTACGAGGTACCTAGGTACCTAGAGGTACTTAAGACTAGTTTTTATTACTATTATTTATTCTATAGTATGAACGTAATGGGTAAGTAATAAACAGTTGACGTAATGACCTAAGCAACCTCAGTCTATCCGCTGTTAGCAGCAGTAGCGAACAATGATCTAATGTCTCGCACAAATCTCGTCGGTAGTAGACACGATCAGTATTTCGTGACACAGCGTTATTAACGGAAATAGTTATCTGTTCAAAGTCAAGTCACAGACAATGAAAAACCTACGTACGTACGTGATTGTCTACAACAAGGAATATTATATTTTTATAGTATATTATTAAAAAACAAAAACCCCGCTTGCCTAAAACAAAGTGAAAAGATAGAAAAATATTTTTTTTTCTCGTGCTGACGCTACATTGAAATTTTATATACCGTAAGTCAATTCCACAATGAATACGAATCTAATGACACCTCATACGTTAAATAAAATCTATCAATACATTTATACTCTATAGCGTGTCAAAGAAATAACCACGTACATACATGCATACATACATACATATATATATATATTTCATCTTATTATGTCATTAACAGATGTATGTTTTTGTATGAGGTGCCTTTTTAAAAGCAAAGACTGTCAACATTTTTGAAATATTGGTTTAGCAGCACTTAATAGCTTTAGATGTTAGTCAGCATCTTCTATACGTAGATATACGTTTAAAGATTACATAGTAGCTAAACATGGCCAGGATTACTTTCAGGAGAGTTCAACTGACTTTCAGGAGGGTGCACCTAATGTGCACGCTCAGTGTTAAGTATAAAAGCATTCTATAGGTAAAAGCTTCAATCCAAAGAATAACTTATAAAAATCCTAATCTTTTCTATGTTTTTTTCTAGACAGAAGTTGCAGGTGCTAGTCGTGTCTAGAGCACCCCCTTGCGCCCTGCTCCCAGCGTTCATGTAGCTAACTAAGTGGTTGAACAATTGTATATGTGCATTTGGAGCCATGTTCTTAGATACCTAGATGCAATGGTACAATGAGTAATTTTGTTTTTTGAGTGTAGTTAATAGGTATGTGCTATTATTGTCCGGATTTGAGTACCTATTTTTTGCATGTCACTGGTACCACCAATTTATTGTATCATGTAGCTACTGCGAGTCTGATTTTGTCACGTCCGCGTAGCGGTCATTATACTGGTAGTAAGTACCTAATAGATCGTTGCATTGTATTTTAGTTTTCACACCACAGAGGTGATATTTAAGTAGGTACGCAAATAACTTTGCTGCCCGTTGCCTTGTTTTTACTTAGTCGCCTCCTACTATTTTATATTGTATACGTGTCACTTATGGGTGACTTAGCCCACTAGCTGGTTAACTCAGCCCGCGGGTTCAGTTGACCACTTGCTGCGGGTGAGGGTCTAATCAACCCGCGGGCTCAGTCGACTACTTTCAAGCCTTTCGTCGTCAACCCAGCCCACACCCCCCTACGCTGAAACAATATCTATTTAAAATTACTTTATAACTATCATTGAATGCTTCCTTATTTTTTTCATACTTAAAATTAAAAGGCGTAATTGGTTATTTGTGTAAGTAAATTTTATTATCCATCTTCTTTTAAATAAAATTATTCTTTTCCCTAAAACTAAATAACTAAATGACTATATAACTAACTATATAAAGATGCAATGCCATATTGCGATCCATCTAATCGGTATAATTAGTAAACCGTTAGAATTTCATTAATTTTATCATTTACCCCAATGACTTTATTTTTAACCCCCGATGCAAAAAAGACAGTAGGTTATAAGTTTGACGTGTCTGTGTGTCTGTCTGTAGCTTTCCAACGGATGAACAGATTTTGAATTTTTTTTAGTTTGAAAGGTGTTTGATGAAAATCAGTTCCAGATAGCCGCCGCCACAAAATGGCGAATTACATATTTTCACAACCCCCTCAATATAGGATCAAATAAAAGGGCTTGACTAGTAGAATACTATACACTTTAATAAATTTCAAATCTAAGATGGCCCCTACCACTATTTTTAATATAATTTTTTAATGCAATTAATCAGGCAAGAGTTTAATGAAAATTCAAAACTATTACAAATACCTAAAATTATTTTATTATTTAAGAATGCTAAGCAATCTATTGGTGTACAGTAAATAAAGTATGAAAGTTAAGCAATCTCTTTGCGAAGAATTCAATGATAGATAGTAATTTTAAATACATATTGCGTCAAAGTATGGGCTGGGTTGACCACCAAAGGGTAGAAAGTAGTCGACTGAGCCCGCAGGTTGAGTAGACCCTCAGCCGCAGCAAGTGGTCAACTAGGCCCGCGGGGTCAGTTAACCTTCTAGTGGGCTAAAACATCCAATAAATGCCAAGAGTGGTCAACTGAGCCCGCGGGCTAAACGGGCTGTGGGCTTAGTTGACTATAATATCGGATTTTAAGTACCTATGCAGTTATCACATGGTGCCCAACACAAGCGATCAATCTATATAGCTTCATGCATAGTTCTATTAAAGAACTACCGAGATTTTTTAGATTAGTTTTACAAAACCAGTAGTAAACTGAATATCAAATTAAAGATCGAAACGACATTTTTTTCTAGATTTTAAATATTTTTGTAGATTTATTACGTACTAGAAAACGTTACTGAGCTACAATGTGCATGAAGCAGTTATAGTATTGTGCATAGTGTTAATTAAGTCTAAAGTCGCAAATCTACAGTACGGAACTACTATCATTCATCATTACAATAATATAGAATTATGTAGTACTTACACCGCAAACGACAAAGATCAGTACGAATCCAAGGAAGAACTCGATACCGAAGCCTTGTAGCTGTGTGACGTCAGTTCCCAACCCTGTGACACCAAGCTTGCCCGCTGCACGGTCAGGAGTCAGAGCTTTGAGAAGTCCGGAGCCTGCTGCTGCACCGGCACATTGTGCGATTATGTAAAGAATGGCTCTCGCTGGCTTGACACGACCCACTGACGCCAGGCCGAGAGTCACTGCAGGGTTGATGTGACCACCTGATATGTGGCCTATCGCCTATTGGATAAGATAATAAATAATAGCTCACTGTCTGACAAAATAAAACTTGTGGTAGTACCACAAGTTTTATTTTGTCAGACAAGAAAATAAATCTTATTTTTTTTGTTAGTTTTACTCTAATCTAATGATGACAGACACATTTAAGCTTCTAAGCTTACAAAATTAATGTATAGATTAAAAAAAAACCGACCTTTACAAAAGGTCAGTTTTTATCAAAAATCTAATGGCATAGACTAAGATGTCACCTCCTCAGAGCGTATAATAGTTGTCTCGATATAAAGCTAAATTTGCTGTAAGTTATTTCTAAAAGGCCTATCAATTGTGCCTTGGTTTAAATAATCATCAGTTTCGAAATTCTTTTGACAGAATTTAATAAATTATACTTACAGACACAGCGGCGTAAACAGCTAAACCGAAAGCCAGCGCTATGAGCACGATGTCTGGTGCAGCATTTGTGCCTTGAGAGATGTTGATGCACGCGCCGCAGCCGAAAAGATTGAGCAATAGGTTACCTAGATGAAAGAAACATTGATAAATACTGATGTTTTAATTTTATAATTTGGTAAAATTTAGAAATATAAATCGGTATTGATTGACATCTCATTAGGCATGTAGGGTAAATGGTGGTCAACCCCATGTTGTGCTTATACCGGTAGGTAAGTAATTTGCTCCTATACAGAAAACTCTTATACAAGTGTATGGTCACTATATTACACATACCTACAACTAATAGACACTATTTGAATTCATGCGAGAGTATATTAGGTACTTACCTAGTTATTGAAAGATCATAACCAACGTTTAAGATAATATTTGCACTTTCTACTGCAATTTTTTCCAACGACAGTAAATATAAGGATAGGATAGAAGAATCTGAACTACCTACGTAAACAGCATTCCGTAAACTTGCACTTATCTCCGATTGACACATCGATTAGTTATTAAGTGTTAAGTACAACAGTACACTGCAGTTGCAGCTATTCGTATTGGTGTATAACAAGAACTTGAGCTAATATTTACGTTTGCGACATGTTGAAATATCTCAGTTATCTCTTGTAAATAGTTTATCTCTGTAGGTTGACGAGTTCAAAAATTGTCTATTTTCGTTACTGGATATTAAAATTCATAAAGAAAATTGATAAAATGATTAGGACATTTATGTATATGTGATACGGACCTTTTATAAAATGTATTAAAACCGTTAAATTTAAAACAATACACGTGGAACCGTAAGAACCGTAATTGAATGCCTGAACACTTCAGCCATATTCAAAACGTGTATTTGAAATTTCAATAAGATATACTTATTGAAATTGCAAAGTTATTCTATTAATTATAACGTATGACATAATGCTCTTATGGTATTTACCTACGAACGACCTAGTCACTATTGATGTCACCTATTCGGGCTGTTAAGTGATTCCCTTTAAGGAACTCGCTGTTTATACAATGTGGAATTTACATTCCAAGTTAGTTTCATAGAAAAACGTGCAAACATCTGTTAAGCGGCTAATATAGTTCTTATATGTATATATGACGTTTAATTACCAATGAATTCAGCCAGCAATGCTCGGCTAATACCAGCCGCTCCTCCCGTTAGCTCGTCGAGACCGAGTTTGGTACCAAGTTCACCCATGGCTCTGGAAGGAAAAATAATATTTATTATTTAAAATTACGAATCGAAGACGTATCTCAGAAGTAGATAATTTTACGATTTTGACTAAGCAAAATATGACACGAAATTACTACAAAATAATAAGTAATAAGAAATACATAGCGCATCGATAGCGTTTTCATCTCAGAGCCAAGGAATAGTCCCAAGGGTTTTCTATCGAGATAATGTTCGGCATCAGTCTGTATTGAAGTCTGATATATTTATTTTAAAAACAACAATGTACGAATTCTGCGTAATCTTACGGTGGTACCGATACCTATCTAGTTGTAAAGTGACCAGTTGCCACGACTTAAG
The DNA here is from genome assembly GCA_963082885.1 of Parascotia fuliginaria. Classification (NCBI taxonomy): domain Eukaryota; kingdom Metazoa; phylum Arthropoda; class Insecta; order Lepidoptera; family Erebidae; genus Parascotia; species Parascotia fuliginaria. Next base: position 12,026,014 of record OY720173.1, on the reverse strand, counting down.
AGACGAAGTGTGGGTGTCATATTCCGCTGCTTACCCATTTAGAGAAATTTCTGCTTACATTAAATTTAAGCGTGCCTTAATCTTTCTTTATATAAAAATCTAACTACCAACAAAGAAAGACAATTCAAACGAGGATGGTATGTATACGTAATGGTAGTTTTGGAACACGCACAATCCATGATACTTGTATTCAAACATTCTACCGAATGCTTACGATATACACCGCTAGTTAACTAGATCAGATAATGCACGGTGCTATTATTTACATAATTTACACGCCTGGGGTCCATCAATGTCATTAGGGAGCCAGTAGTTTAGTTCTAGCTATCGGTTAGGTGGAAATAACTCGAATGATGACCGGACGCAAATTATACTAATTAACTATAGGGTGCGTGGTTCAGTCATCGTTCTGTGAATGTTTTGTATGGAATAAATAACAGGAAATTGGGAAAGCGGACATTCCGGACACTAGATAAAGCTTTGATCACCTTTGTTGGCCAATTTACGAGCTTAATTACTGGTGCAGAGAATATTTTGTCGCTTTGATATTGTTTCCGGAGGGTGCTAAACAGTTATACAAGGAAATTGTATATCACTCTAGCTAACGGTTCTGGTGTACCTACTTAGTTAGTTTTTTATCCATATCATTTTGAACACAAAGATTTGACTATGAGAAAAATGATAATCTAATCGAGAAGCCATGAAAAATAACTTTGAAGGTTTTGTTGAGAGATCTAATCCAATACACTTGCAAAGATGCATATAAATAGATATCGATTGAATACCTCCACTTACAGATTAAAAAATCCTTTAACTTTTTGTTCCTACTACACAATGTTATAGGTAATATAAATATTACAGTTACTCGTAGATAACGGCAATAACTTTTGAGACTGGCACTATGACTAATTTGGACCATCATCCATGCATATTAGATTAAAATTATTTCCCGCTTTGCTTGTGACAGTAAGAATGTTTAATAAATAGCCTGCTTTGACCAACGTGACTTCTATGAAACTTAGTGTTTTTTAACTTTGTAGTATTTCCTTGCAATTTTGTGGAAAGAGGTATTTCAGTCAATGGTCTGATAGTTGGCAATCAAGCCTTTGCGTGTCCTTTGTCGTTGATGCTCGCAAGAGCAAGCGAAAAGGCACGCTTAGGTCGCTGGATAGCTGGGCCTGATGCAGTATGCGGTATTCTTAGACTAGGTGCGTATAAGGTTACTTTCTCTGCATCCATAACCGCACTGGTAGTAGTTTGGTCACTGTACCCGAGGCTTTCTCCGTATTTTTTTAAAAACAAATTTGATATCTATAATATAAAAATAAATAAAGAATATATCTACAAGCGGTTTTGAGGATAAATCTAGGATAAAAAAACATTGTAGAAATATTTTAAAAATAAATAATAATTACATTGAGGTACATTGATTATGCAATCTGGTGCAAAGTAGGTATATTATTATATAAATTTCGAACATTGTTTTTCAATAATTTACCTCCGGTTGAAAACCTTGGCAGTAATCCATATTTCCTTCGGGTGTGAGTAAGCAAGGTCCATGCCGTTTACCATGACCGCACCATACGTAATTATTTACCATAAAAGCATCAAGAAGCGTAAAGGGTACTAAACTACCTCCATTATAAGTATATTCAACCGCTTTCAATATGGCAGTTTTTCTCCAAATTTAATATCAACGAAACAACCTTCTGAATTTTATGTTTGGAGCTTTTGTAGGCTTGATAAGATCTGTCTGTCATATAAATCTTGAATAATTTATGGAATTCAATACAGATATTGTATATGAAACATCTAGGTGAAGGTTATCTCTATGGTGCAGAGAAACTGCGTACATCTATGGTGCTATTTGGGTTCAACAAGTGTACGGGATAACTTTATATTGAGTTTTTGCAATTATGAATTGCTTAGTACACCGATTTCCTCTTATATGGCATAACCTAAACACAAACAACTTGCTAAAACAGTAAACATGTGTGTTATATCATCCCTTAAATCAAAAATGTAAATCTTAAGGTTTTTGTTATTAGTTATTGCTTATTATATTTTATTATTATTCTTCTAACTATATATATATAAACCCTGATAAAGAAAAAGGTGTAGTGCTCAATTTTATTTCTTAAGGACGTACTACTAATCAAAAAGCTACGGAGGGCGGCGCTCTCCAGTAACAGTGTTGCATATTCTGGTGTTGCTCAACGGAAATAAATGCGCTAGTTCAGAACCAGCAATAGTGGAGATGCTTCAGAGAGTTCTACCGGTAAGTCCAGTAGTAGACGTCTTTCGATTGAGATGATGATCATTAGTTTAGAACTATACTTTTGTATTAATCAGTCTAACGTAGTCTACCGTAGACTACAGAACTCTTCCAATATCCTTCATAACCTGATTCTAAATCTACCTATACAAGTCATCGCTCCAACTACCTGAAGGTCGTCTCAACTTACTTACTTTACAAAGTCATCTATTTTTGCACAATTAAATGAAAAGACATAATGTAAGGTGGGGGTGATATCGGGGGTTAGTTCCACGCATAGAATAAATATTTGTCTGACCCGTATATTAGTTCCGAGGTTAACCTATCGACAGTAGAATACTATGTTTGTTATCTTTTTATAAGTAGCTAAAGCGGTATCTCAAATATTAGTTACAAAATATGAAGATAAGGATGAACTCGTTTTAGGATAAGTATGTAGCTATCAGCTAGTTTGTATTGATTTTTTGATAGTGGTTAACAACTATCAAAAAAATCAATACAAACTAGTGATATACCTACTTATCTATTGAAATAATGATGTGGTATTTTATTGACGTATTTTTGTCGATGTGATTGGTATTGAAATATCTTGAATATGGATGACGTGCGCTTGTCTCATAAGTGTCAGTATTAAAATTTTGTTCTTAGAGCAAACACCAGGTGCACTGTTCATTTGTTATACGAATTTAACTAAAAATGTGGACACACATTGCTTTACACGCATTACACTGTGTTTATTTTGGCTTCTTAAGCTTGACTTTATAATAAAGCCGTGCGTGTGTTTAGTTGGAGAGATAGATGGGGTTTACCTATCTCTTCCAAGAGAATCTCTTTAGTGAAGGCCACCAAGGTAACTCCAAACGTAATACTTAAGTGACTGGCAAGCAGCTTTAGCAGAGAACTATGTCCTGCAATATTTAAATGTTCTAATACGCACAATGTTATAATTATCATATTTGAAGTACCTACAACCTTAGTATGTATTTTACAAACGTAGGTACTATATAATTACAACAGACATACCTAAGTTGTCTATTTCTTCTAGAATTAGCTACCCATAATCACGCTAACACCTTGTGTTATTATTTTATATATCATGACAAAAACTTGCAGGTATATACCAAACAAATTTAGTGTATAATCTTAGAACATTATAAATATCTGGTGTGTTCTTGTTGCACACAACGTCTCAAATATTACTACTCTTTATTATAACAAATAATTATCTCGTATATATTTAAAACTATGTAGTTGACGATTGCAATAAAACATGGTAATTAAGTAGGTACGCTCTTGTAATTATTATAATAATTTGTAGGTATATGCTTCCGTTATCAATCTTTGCTTTGCTCATGGAGGTATTTCACTAAGCCATGACCTGTAACTAAAACCTCTATACTCCTATACATGAGTAGATTGAGTAGAATATATCTACATACTTTATTTCACACCACAATTACAAAACAAATAACAAGACAGCTCAATATTAGGTAGTATAATAAATTTCTATAATGCCATGCGTTGTTAAACGAAATTAATAAGAAAATTCATCACATGACTGGTCGACAATCTTTTGGCAGCAATTGTTTATTTATGACTGTACAAATCTAAGTATGCCAGATATCATGCGCAAGCAGCGGTAATCTCTGTTCCTGGGCTACCATCTCATCCGTCTCCACGTTTACCCTAATGGATACTACATAATTTTTTTAATTTACTCCTTCCTACACTAGTAAATTGCTGAATCTCAGATCAAAAGCTCCATAAGACCATGTAGGACCATGGACAACGATCTAGGGAGAATGTAATGTATCACCTTCGTTTGTAGTAGGAAACCTTACAAAAAATTAAACAGACACAGTAATATTTTCCATATTTGAATAACAAAGTGTCACGTAGAATTTATATACATATTGTAATCAATGTAGATCGCGTTACGCTATGGTCGATTCAATGGTACATGCGTGCAGGTGTTACCTAATGATTATCTACATAGCATCCTGCATTGATTGCTATGGTAATATTTTGTGACTATTGTTGATCACGGCGCCGGGGTAGAGAGAATAGGTGCAATTATGCCTAAACAAATAAAATTCTGGAGTTTATTTAGAGGTAGCTCAGTAGTTAGAGTAATATTATTCGTTCAAAATTTAGCAACCTATAAATTGTGTAGTAGATACTTTTTAAACTTCACTGTAATTAGAAAACTGCAAGGATCGAGAGAAAGAGAGTATTTATCTTTCAGTCCATTTTATAACTTTGACCTATAGTGTGAGTTTTCTTTCTAACAATTCTATTCTAATAATGTTATTCTAATAATGTTAATGGTTTAATTGATATCACAATAATTGAATGTGATAAAACAGTATTAATACACATTTTAATACCCGTTTGCCTATTTTGTCGATAAGTACTTCAAAAATGTACAGTGAAGTCTTCGCATATTTAGATATTAGACAGGATGCGTACATAGCCTATAAGCGTAGTTAGTACTTATCTGCTAAGGTTTACTTGACAAGTCTGTGCAAGGTCTGTGTTAGGCAGCATTGCCATAATTGGAAGTCTTTGTCTGTGACATTTATTTCATCATTCATTAAGTTTCGGCATACTAATTTTATATGTGATAGTTCTGCGATTTGGTTTTCGGATACGAATACGAATTTGTTAGTTGCCTTTTAGGGGTGCATTATAAAAGCAATAAGTTGATATTGATACGTGGTTGTGCACATATTAATAGATATTATATTTTTTTGATAGATTCTTGCATTGTTTATTTAAACAGAGCTAGTAAGCAAAAATTATGATAGCAATGGATATAAAAGTAAAAAAGGAATATGAATATATGTCATTATATTAATGATAGTAACTATATCAATGTTATAGGTATGTTAGATACCTATATCATTGATTCAGACTAATAAACTGTAAAACAATATTCTCTTGAATTGAGCATAGAATTTTAGCCTGCATTGTAAGTAAATAAAATTGTCTGCCGATACGCACATATATTTATTTTGTATTATTTTACCAAGTAAGTAGGTTTAAACAATGTTTATCAGTAAATTTTGTCTGATAATTGGTTTATAAACTAGTCTTCAAAGTCCAATGCCTACATTTATTATTAATGACCAAATATAAAAAAGGCTTACTATACTACTACAAATAATAGAAAAATGTTTGACGTCAGAATATTGATAACAATGTAAATGAAGATTCATGTTTTTCGTCTGTCCTAGATACATGAATGATAACTATTTGATAACGAACGATTTTGGAGTTCTAACAAGCGACCTCGAATATTTCTCATAGAATACTGTCATTATGGTATCTGAATTATAACGAGTCAATGTGATTGCCACTGTGTAATTTATGACACTCTGGAGTGGAGACAGCAGTTACAGCTATAGATGTATAAGAACATTATATTAATTATATGGTTACAACCAAGGTTCAAGGTGACAATAACTTTCTGCAGCGTTCAATCAATTTCCTTTGAAGGCAAATTACAATTTTTGTTTGTCACGAAAGGTTATATCGATAAACATGTCATTGTTTAATATAGGTAACAACAGTACCTACTATTACATTTATAGTGTATCGATTTCAAGAGCTTACTATACCTAAAACTATATTGTATTATTATATGTAGGTATTTACAGTAAATTGTTAATGTTCATGATGTGATTGAGTTAGATTATTAATTCTTTGACTCCTTCTCAATCTCATGTAAAGTACCTAAAAGCAACCCAATTAGTACTTCACATAAGATATAACAGGTGACTAGTTATTTTTCGTTGATCAGCCTTTCAGAAACTGGGGGTTAGACGCCATGAACTCACGTGGTCACAAACCATGATAGGAAATAGAACTTTTTTAAGAATTAGGCACCATAAGTAATTAATTTATTGTTTCGGGGTTCATTTAGTAAAATATAAGTCATAAAAACTAACCTACAGTTTTTATGACTGTTCAGTTTACTTTCTATTTATGTATAGCTTTATGACTTTCTGGCTTGTTACTGATTAGTGTTTCAGTTACACTATTTCTATGTGAGTCTGGCATTATCATTGCAATTAAAATTTTGATATTCACATGACCAACTGTATACTCAATGCGTAATAAATTTACACTATGTAAATAACCTGAAAAGTACTACAATTATGCTCAAACTAAATATAAAATATTATCACCTTGTTTTTTTTATAAAAAGATAATTACTGAAAAGGTAAAACAAGTGATAAAGTAGCCGCTGGAAAAAGGCAAATGGAAACAAAATGAGGCCATGGTAAGCAAGTAGAACGCGGTTACGAATACATATTTAAGAAGATAAAATATGTTTGTGTTAGCTTGTTTATTTATATATGTCATAGTTAATATCAGTGCGTGTGCATGCCGGATATGCGTATAATTTTTAAAATAGAAATCCTGGTGTTTCGTTTAAGTAAAGCGAAATGAGTTTTGCGGTGGGTTATAGTGGGAACGAATGTTATGCCGACTAGAGCGATATCGACAGGATGTGTAAAAAGCTCACAAGAAAATGTAAATATGTACCTATTTAATTTTCGATATCTACATTCAATGTCGAGTAATAAATTTAGTCTGTATTGCGTAAAATCTGTTTCTTGCTTCATATCTGAACTATCCATAGTTGAAGTCCTAATATAGTTTTGTATTGAAGATATACGCGAACTTTTATTTGTACGATAAAAGTGTGGAGATACCTATTATTAGCAATAGAGGATAAATGGAGGCGAATCCAAAATAGGTGGCCACCCTACCAAAAGCCATCGTCTTAAACTGCTGGTATGGTGGCCTCCACTATAGCTGGCTGTGAATGGGGTAAGGGAAGGTAATAAAGGGGGTGAAGAAAGAGGAAAGGGAGGAAATTGGGCCTCCGGCGCTCTCACTCACCAACCGAAACGCAGTAGTATTGGTACTACTACTCTTACGTCGATCTTCTATGAGAAGGTAGTACTATCCCGGTTGATCTAGCCCATTCATGCTGAAACCAGCGTCGATCTACTACTATTCTGATTTAACTCAAAGTCTGCGTAACCGATTTAGAAAACTCTTTTACTTTTAAATAAAATAAGAATAATAAAAAAGGAGAAAGAATAAAACTTTTGATATAGAAAGAAAAAAAGAAAGTAGGTAGGATAATACTGAGATCCATTAGACCTGAACCTGTCCCACCTTTATGTCGGAGTGACCCTCGTGAATGTCATGTGAAGTACATAAAAGCATTAAATTTAATCTAATTAGTAACTAATTAGATCAAATTAAATGAATTATCCATGCCAGCCTATTGGTACTTAACATGAGACTTAACAGGTGAGTAGTTAATTTTTCGTTGATAAGCCTTTCAGAAACTGGGACTAAGTGTCCCAATTCACTCCGACATATAGGTATTATCTAAAATTTGCCCCAATTTCAACTGTCTCGGTTTAAATTCGTATGATAAGTTTAAAAGAATAATAGTCCTGTCACGTAAGTCTAAAAATAATCTCTAAGAACATACCACCTACACTATCCGCTTGTCGTAATATTTGTATGAACGAAGTGGATGTAATGGAACAATTGGTTTATTGGTCATGGTCTCATCTCCACCCACTTTGACTTGGAAATATTACCGAGTGGTATGAACATGTCATATTGTAAATGTTGTGATAGTAGAGATATTATATACTTATTAATGTGGTTAAGCATGTTGTGTCAGCAAGTCAGCAGAGCAGGCATAATAAAAACTATAGTTGATAATGAGTGGACAGAATAGTGGTTTTTTACATTACTAAATAGGCATAGGTAATGGGTATCTACTGTCTACACAATTTTATAGCCTGTAACTCTTTATAAATGCAAAAGAAAGAGTTAGCTAATTGAATAATTAATCAACATGCAGCTAAAACTACTTAACTTACTTAACAGCTATTATAAAAGGCAATGTAAGCTCCAGATTTATTTTAAATATAAATTCTAATTTAAATATTAATGAAAAAGCCCATTAGTTATGTAGGTATTTAATGAGCGGCATTGATAATGTGCAATTGATAAGAAATATGATTGATATACACTTACATCTCACTCGTATGTTACTTATTATTACTATAAAAACAAATATTTAACATAATAAATATCTCTATAATACCAATACGTTGACCTACTTGTAAGTATATATAAGTATATATAATACCGCGACATTGTTTTAGATTGCTGCACAGATAGCACAGTATCACACTTGTACAGGTTACTCGTAGGTTTCATGTATTAAATTAAAATAAGCAAAAAGTAGACAACAACGTACTTATGACTACAGTGATGGTGGTGTCTTTGCACTATACTGACTTTGGTAAGAATAGTGTTTGAAGCGCATAATGGTATATTACAAGAAATCCCGCCTCTACGATGAATTAACTTAACTGGAATATAAATATTTATGTATTATGTACACAGTTTAACACACAGTTTTAAAGCGTTAGGGCACAATAACATTTCACGGCCACTCACTTTCAGCATTAATAACTTTATCTGAACTGCAGTAGTAAAGATAATTACGATTATTTAACAAAGTTTTTAAGTTACTGTTTTTAAGTTTCGCAACTTATACTTCAACGTAAATTTTACTAGTGGTTCTAATATACTACATACGTGTAACAGATGACAGTAAAGCTATTTATTTCCACCCACACATGACGCCAGCTGATTTATTAGTAATCAACACCTGATTGTAAACAACTGATTGTAATTTCACTCAGCTTCTTATATTACTCAGTTATATAATGAAGCACCTAACATTACTTGCAGCATTCGTATTCAGACCGTATACTGAATTCGATTTGCTTTTTAAAAAGCCTTTCATTGATATTCCTTCCTGCTACGAATGTCTAAGAATGAATATGCTTTACAATATATCCTAGGCGTACATATGTGGAGTTTTAATATTATTACGTGTGTTTAACAATCAATAAACTGCTGTAATACCTATTTAAACACGCGTATTTTCTTTGTGAGATGCACAAAATATGTCGCGGCAAGCGTCCGGCAATAACTTGCAACTGCAACTTTGACACTATGCAAACTGTCGCAAAGATATTTAGTTATTCGTAGAATTAACTTTTTTATTGCTCTTGCAAAAGATTAGATTAAAAATACAAAGAATATCGTAGTCAAAATGTACATTTTATTTTTACAGCTTAGTGTTTACACAGATAATGTGTATCGATTGTTGAATTTGCTATCAAACAGAGATTCTCAAGAAAATTAAATATACGCAAATATAAATTTCATCCATATAAATAGTTTAAATGTTCGATGTAATTAGCTTAGATTTACATACTCGTCTTATTAAAGAAAAAGGTCAGCATATTCAAGAATAAAGCTAAAAGTGCATACAGTCTACATCCAATAAACATAACATATGAAAGTTAAGGTTCTGGGCGGCGTGGTTACTAGCTAGTATCATATTATCGTATCTGTGTCCATGGTAAACAGTCATAACAACAGGCAACTTTTTAAGCTTTCTTCTACAAATATGAATTCAATTTACGCTTCTTGTTTTTTAAATTATCGACTATGTAGTTTTAGGGGTAGGTATATTTGCCGCAAGTTGCCTAGGGAGACAAATTGTTTTACTTTTCAAAATATAATAATATTAATATAAAAAAAAAACTACTTTAAAACATGTCTGATGAAGTGCTATCATGATTGATAATTTTTGAAACTTATTTATAATTCTGTATTTGTTTGGTTTGTCGGCGCAATCGATCATAATTGATAAGTTTATGTTAATCGTGGCTCACAATACGTTTATATTCACACTAAACGTATTAACGACTACAACTTAGCGTTTGATAGCCATCGTAAACTTCTATTATTACTAATGTACAAGATTAAGATATAAGATTATTGAGATTCACCTTGTACTCGTAGGATTTATCACTTAGAACCGGCTAGCTTATTAGAAAATAATTATAATGTAGCAGTTTATATTTGGAATGTTAAATTTTAGGAGGCTAGTACATATCCTTTGCCGAGGAGATAAATGCAATTGCCGAGACCAATCAAAGATAATATGAATTTATTTTATACTAAAACGTGTAGGTGTATGATGTGATGAAATAGAAGCCGATGTTATTTGCGAAAAGCCATAACAGTACCTAACTACACACCTAAGGATGTGTTTAATCAAGTTTATAATTTATTTTTAATTATGTTTCTGTACATGACAGTAAGATTAAAATCAAATGTCGCAACAGGTTTTTGACAACCACTGCAAAATCAGACTAACTAACGGATAACATTAAATAAGTTATCTTTTCTCACAAGGGGCACTGACCGCGGTAAACACTTACAAATTAGCCTGTTACATAAATTACTTTACTTTACCAACTTTGTTTACGTAAACCGTATAAAGTAACATTTATAGTACCTAGGTATTATTATAATTTATTTATAGTATTAGTATATTATTGTAGTATTATTGTAATTTTGTTGGCACTTGTTAAGCATAAGGAAATCAGGGTCGGCGGATGAGGAATGTGGTTTTTCCAACAAATACTAGCTGATGTTATTGTTTTGCAAAAGTGCATCACTTTACGATTCACGACAAAACTCTTAAACCTCCACTAGACTAAATTTTGAGAATGACCTAAGTACATAAAAGTTTTATGTATAGTGTTCTCAATGCACGCTGCTTATTGCCAAAACCATTAAAATTAATTTACTTATTGACAATATTCTCTATGTAATATGTTTGAAAATACTTTACGCATTAAAATTACAGGGGTTTACGACTTCATTACATTAACCTAACTAGTGCACACACCTAATAAAAGCTGTTTTTTATTATAAATGTAAATAAATAGGTACCGATATAGGTAAATTAAATAGATAATAATAAGCATAATCGTCAGTTTTTTTACATGATCTAATGCCTATAAATTTATGTATAAATGTCAAGTATTAATCACTACTGCACTACAAAAAATATTGAGGAAAGTTTAAGGACAGGTACCTACTAATATAATTTTAGAAACTGCTATTCGGTTCTCCGTAAAATTGCAATTACTTTATTTATTTTTATAAAACTGTTTATCTGTGTTTACTAAAACTTAACTATGGTACAAATTTAAATCGTGTGTATATAAATCATTTATATATGTACACACGATAAAAATGAATTTATGAGTTTATCATTTTTTGATAAGTTTCCAAAGATTTTGCAGGTAATAGCCGTTATTAAATGATATCCAACATGTTACGTTAAATTAACCTTTAACGTTTGGAAAGATGCAGGTAAATACGTCATAAGCTAAGTACACAGTTGATAAGTATCATAAATATCAAAACGTTATCGTAACGGAATTTCTTTGAAGAAGAAAGTTATTTTAATCTGTTTGACGTCGTCGTTCCGCCTTCAACACTTTATTTATTATAGCCAAAGCACTATTGTACATATTATATTGTAGTATTAACAATAATTAAGGTTTCACGGTCAAATTGTTTACACAATGGTAAATCAAAAAAGGCATACCATATTAAGTTAAACTTTTAATTAGGGCGAATTTCTTGTCAACATTCCTGCTCCGATTATTTCACCTTGGAGTATATATAGTAGCAGGGGACCAATTAGGCTTGTTGAATGTCGAAGGAAAGATTCAATGTCGATTGGCAATGATCATCTTGTCCCAGAGGATCTATGGCAGAACCTTCGCGGTGCCATAATAGTCAGTGACGCAGACAGCGGCCTTTACCCGTATGCAATTATTACGAGAACTTAATTATTCAATACATGATTTATGATAATAAGAAAAACCCGCTCAAATGGCAATAACTCTGTGATGACAAACCGGATACAAACATCATGACAAAAGAAACATATTTTTTTTGATTAGTGAGAAAAGGCACGCGATAATTACAATCGGTATGGAAAATATCGCTTGCAAATTATCTGGAAGAATACGTACATACATCATGAATCATGTTAAATAGTTAGTTATTATGAATATTTTAATTACCTTTAATATGAGGAAATAAAGTAGACTTAATCAGTTACATGTTCTCTGCATGGTCATAATAAGTTAGATGCCAGCTGCGACTGCGTCTCTTATTTCATAGAAAGACCGCCCCAATCTGTTTCATCACGCAAAGTTATCAGGAAGTTATTCTGTTAATGATTATGTATGATTGCGAGTTTAATGGAGTTTTATGTATCTAATGTTCGTATTTTACGTAGCTTATAATTTGTCAAACTTGCTTTCAAGACGCAGCGGTATCCTTCATTTACAAACGTTATATAAAATGTTATTACAGTTTATCTTTCTTGGTTCTTCTGGACACCGATAAAGACAACTTTTCTTCACATTTTATATTCAAATAAGCATTCATAAAATATACCATTTTTTGCAGTTTGTTAATTAATATCCTCCTTCATTGCATTAGGAATCAAATAGTAATCAGTAAGTACATCAAATGCTTTAAATAAGTTTTTATAGAATGCTCGGGCTTATGTGGCATGTTTCAAATTTACAGGTTCAGCAGCTTTCGGGTTTGGCATTGTATGGTCATTTGCTTTCAGATACAAGTATATTATAAAACTAAACTAGGGTAAATATGAAGCCAATCTTCAAATTTCACTCACACTTTCGGCACTTAATATAATTATTTGTGAAATGAATTTGAAAATGTCAAAATAGAACTAACTGCCATACTGATTAGTCTCGAACACAACCTCAACTATTTGTCACGACTTAGCATAAAAATAGATATTTTTAATTTATTCTAGTCTATAGAATATTACTATAAACTTAATGTTTACGATACAAAATATTAATAGGAAGGTAAATATTACGTTGTTTATGACTCTACTATTATGGCAGCGATAAAATAAATAATAGTAATCAATAGTGGATGAAAATATACCTGGTCTAGCAATGTTAGTTAAATTTGTAATTTATTTACCTATTGTCCTAATCCTTCCTATCTGTTACATATACCTACCTACCTACCTACGTATATAATAAGATTTTTTAATATAGTTAGGTTATGGATTATCTGTACAGAATTACAATCCGACGAAGAACACATTGGATATAATATGACACAAAATATCAATTTAGATTTATAAATTGAGCTTCTTTTTTCTAGAATTAGCACTACTTGCTTCGTCATAGGTCAAGTTCTTTTAACGGACTTTTAGTATCGTGGTAATAAATTATAAAAGTAAATTTTGGGTCCTTAAGCATTTCAGAGTAAAACCACAAAACCGATTGTGTAATGAAATGAAATGATGATAAGTAGGTATTATTACAATTAAAACATTCGATAGCTGTAGGACTACTTTTGATGCAAGACTAAAACGCTTACCCAATATTTTAGTTTTTTTTTATTTTATTCTTAATTCTTTATATTCTTCTTCTTCTGCATGGAAGGCACTAGTAGTATCTGTATATATGTGTAATCTAATAGTATTTACAAACCAATTTATTGTGATTCAGATTGAATTGAATCGTTCTAGGACAGCCGAACATGATTACGACATATTACAAGGATATCCATGGCCAGGAGTCATGATGTAAAATCAACCTACAATATTTATAGGTGTTAAACAAATATTTATCAACCAAATGTTCATTACAGAAACACGGGCAGACACACCTAGTTATTGAGTTTGAACCTATGTTAGTAATGGATCCATTGCCACAATTGGCAATGAAGTAATCGTCGTCTTCCCCTGGGGAGGCGAGGCGTGCCACTGACGTGATGCCACTGCGACCATTCTAATATTCTAAGGAGGTGCTATTGTCTATGTTAAAATAATTTATAGCTCACAAAGGTGTGTCTATGAGGTAAGCACTACTATTAGAAATTATAAATGTGGTTGGGTTTTGAGTTCGTGTTATTCTGTGCCTTAAAAGGAATTGCAAAATTGTATCGAGTAAATGATCTATAATATCGTAGAGTAGCCTTTCACTGTAATGAAGGTAGGCTACTAGGAACTAACATATTGAATAAACTGTGTTGCAGTGTTTATTGTATTGTACAATGTTTATTCACGAAAATTGAATGGTCATTCATCTGTATTTGAATTTTCTAACATTTTAGATAAGAGGATTGCTTTGCTCTCTTGCCTCCTATATTTTTTTTGTAGTTTGAACATAACTAGGCAATAGGTAACTTATCTATAGTCTATCTATACTATTATATAAAGCGGAAGAGTTTGCTTGTTTGTATATTTGTTTGAATGCGCTAATCTCCGAAACTACGGTCCTGGAACTAACGGTCTGATTTAATTTTTTTATTTGCGTATGATAGCCTAGAGATAGTTCTCGAGGAAGGATATAGACTATATAACATCACGCTACTAGCGACGGGAGCGGAGCAGTAACCAAAGACGTGGATGAAACTGCGCAGCGGAAGCTATCTTTACTATTGTTATATTATATTATTATATTCCATATTTATATTGTAATGCGGAAGAGTGTTTGTTTGTACGCGCTAATCTCTGGAACTAATAGTCGGATTTAAATAACTTCTTTTAGCGTTTGATAGCCCTGTTCTTGAGGAAGGTTATAGGCTATGTAATATTACTCTGCGAGTGACGGGAGCGTAGCAAACCACAAAGATGTACCTTAGCGCGGAAGAAACTGCGTTGCGGAAAGCTATTCGTGTAATAAAAACAAAATTTAGAATAATTGTTTTTTTAAAGATCGTATCGAAACTATTATAAAATCATTCATTACTTAACTTGGCATTGTTATCAGTTACTTAATGTGGCTAGAAAATATAAACGACAATATCCGACTGCCTTTGCTTCCGGGTCGTATTTAAGGGTCTGATACCGGTTGGTACGGGTGACGACCCTACACCTCCGAAGCCATTTATATCTTTGATAACCTTTATTATAAAGCCAACAAATTTACTCGATATTTAAACATTTCGACATTCGACATACGAGCTTTATCAATATTTTGTTAACATTAGAATCCCTTCCATGTCGTTATCTCTATCATGAAGGTGTGATAAAAATTTAGGGAGGGCTATTTGTTAAGAAAATAGTGAATATCAATTTACGGATATCGTAGTAATATTATTTACTAAATATTATAGGTATTATGTTCTGTTATATATAACTCACTGATCGAAACAACATTATGGAATAAAATGAAAATGAAAATATATTTATCCATATAATATATATATATTCATTGAGGTTAATTAAATTAACACTTATGAACGCTAAAATTTACAAAATGTCAGTCAATTAACCTACAGCCAGTTCGCTGACGAAGTAGAGCCATGAGAAGAACTGGCAAGAAACTTAGGCCACTCTTTTTAATCGCCAGGTTATTAAAATTTTTGCAAGTTATAATTTCAAACAGCATGCAAAGTGACACAGGGAATACACTTATCTCTAACTTAAATACTACTATAAGTCGATATTCTTTAAGAAGATACTTCCGTTGACCAAGAAGTTTTTCTCATAAATTATCCCGAATCATAAAGCATAAAATATCGGAATATTGAAAATAAAGCTCACCTATGTAGGTATTTTGGTTTCATTATGTTGGAGAACCCGTGGTTAGAGCACATTGTAGCCGAAATATAAGTGTGGGTACTTATAGAATCACGTACGCGGGCACACGTAAATTATTAAAAATCTCATTAGATGATAAACTATGTTAGTACACACTCGTACCTAAGTAATTTGATTCTTCACGCACGGCCAGCAGCCTTGCTTATCGAGAGGCAGTTACGTTCAGATGTTAATGTACGGTGTTTCTCCATACAATTATTCTTACCAAGTAACAATTATCTAATCTTTATCTTATCAGACAAATGATTACACCGACCGGCATTAGTGATCCATTTGAATTTTGATAAAAAAATTGACGATTTATGAAGGAGGTAATTGTTCTTGGTGACCGTGCATCACTTTATATGTATGTTTATTGATTATTGATTTTACGG
The DNA here is from genome assembly GCA_963082885.1 of Parascotia fuliginaria. Taxonomy (NCBI): domain Eukaryota; kingdom Metazoa; phylum Arthropoda; class Insecta; order Lepidoptera; family Erebidae; genus Parascotia; species Parascotia fuliginaria. The sequence goes on along the minus strand of OY720173.1, from coordinate 12,009,774 downwards.
TTTTTGGAGGTAAGTGCTATGCAATAGTATAATTATAACTACCCACTTGAAAATCTAGGTGCTCGTAAGTGTCTATTATTTTGAAAAGTTTGAATATGGTATAGACTGTACCTAGGTTTTTTGAAAAGATAACTACCCTGCCTGTCAGTTGGGTGTTTGGGCGTGTTACTAAGAAATTATTCGCGAATTCTTGTGTCCGGAATCAGAAGCACTATTACCAGCTGTTTTTACAACAGATAACGTTTTCCTGCCAGCAGTAGGCAAATGACATTAGTAACATGCACCTATAATCAAGACAGCTTATGTAACGATTATTGTCTGATTAACACAATGAACCTACTTACAGCCAGCGGTAATAATTGTCGTACAAGTTTTTCATGTCATGATGAAAAACTGACTTTTAATGTCACGATCATGACCGAGGTTGCGGTTGCATTGGCGATAAAAATTTGTAGAACATTCCGAAGATAGATATTTTTTAATGCTGTTGTTAACACAAAATAATTAAGAAAAAACTTACGTGTAGATTAGATAAATATTTACGAAGTAAAGCTGAAGTTCATTATACTAGTAGGTTTTATATAGACATAACACCTACCTACTACCAACCTAGTTATTTTTATGAATAGATATCTAAATACATATAATTATGTATAAACGATTACACCGATACAATATTGTACTTTGGATAAAGTTAAGACAAATATTTTTGTAACTAGTCATTCACACATTTGTTGAATGGTACCTATTAATGTTCAGCGAATTTACTATTTTTTGTATTTTTATTGTGAATCGTATCTATCTACGTAATTTATTAGATTAGATACCGAATACGAGTAAGTATGATACGAGTATACTTACTCGTATCAATGATACAATTAAGGAACATACTATAATTTAGATAAAATAAGTAGATTAAATTAGTCATATTTCTCCGCATTTGGCGCAGTAAGTATCTGGATATTGTTACTCCACGTTATGTACGATTAAACATTGATAAAAATTTGAAATTTCACTCAGTGATCACGTATTTGCCAAAGTTAAAGCAAACACGTAATTTTGCTGATAAAAAGTCAGTTGCTAATAAAGAAGTTAACTAAAATCCACACATTATGAAATATAAATTAAAATGTAACTACCTACATAAGAGATGTTTGCATGAAAGCACAGATGTTGGAAGCAATAACTTTACCATAACTTGATCTGCATTTGTCTCACAGTTGAGTGTGAATTTTATTATTTCTCTACTAAAATAAACATAGCGCCTCTGGTATTGACACTCAGAACTAATTTATTGTCACTCTTCAGTACTTTCCGTAGATTTTTATAACATTTCTACACTACAGCAATCTTTTTTTTTTTTTTTTATTGCCTACAGTGGCAGACGAGGCAACAGCCCACCTGATGGTAAGTGGTAACTGTCGCTCATAGACTTCTGCAATGCCAGGGGCTCCGCGAAGCCGCTGCCTACCGTGATATTAATGCTCTCTTTAAACCTCGTTTGAAGAAGGACATGTCATATCATCTGTTTGTATGAACAAGAATATGTCGACGGTTTAATTGACCATTTGTCACAAGCCAGTTAATAGAAATTAGACAGGCTTAAAGTAAGCAGGTTATTAACCATGGTCTAATATTTCCTACTCGGCAAGCAAAAAATCCCACGTGAATGAAACCTCGAGAAATTTCTACTTTTTTTTTTTTTTTTTTTTTTTTATATTGTAGCCTACCAAAGTGACTCCACCCCGCCTGATGGTAAGCAGTCAGTGGAATCCAGAAGTGGTGGCCACTATACCAATAGCCATACTCTTAAACTGCTGGTATGGTGGCCTCCACTATGGCGGCTGGGAATGGGGTTAGAGGAAGGGAATGAGGGAGGTGAGGAAAGAGGAAAGGGGGAAATTGGGCCTCCGGCGCTCTCACTCACCGAACGAAACGCAGTAGTACGGATACTACTACTCTTAAGTCGATCTTCTATGAGAGGGTAGTACTTCCCCGGACGATCCGGCCCATTCATGCTGAAATCAGCGTGGATCTACTACCGTGTAAACTAAGTATTTACAATTATTATTCAGTACCTATGCTATTATAATCTTAGATATCTCAATTATTTAATTAGCAGATAGATATCAATATTGTGGTAGGTATATTTAACATATTTATAATTATAGACGTATTTCAGATTGTTATCTTCAAAATTGGCTATAGACAAGAACAATTTAATAACAAATTGCCGTTTCAATTCTATTTTTATATTTTTTTATTAAATTATCGTTATTAGACATCTAATATTAATCGAATTAAATAAGGTAGGTAATTAACTTAATTTGGTGGAAATTGCCGAATTGCGTCACAATTGGGAAAGAACAGTGATAGAAGAATAAATATATACTGGCTTAGTTTGGGACCAAAGGGAAATACTTATATTGTACATTGTATGTAATTTATCTTTATTAATAATAATAAATAAATTGAAAAAAAATAAATTGAAAATTGACATATATATAATTGACATATTTCTACCTTTCTTAACGACTCAAATTAATGTCTCTTCAACGTTCCAGTATTTATAAAATACTTGTAGCTATGTGTATGTACACTAGAACCAATCAAGTCGTTCGTCATAACTAGTTCAAATAAACATAAGACAAGCTTACTTGTATAGATAATTATTTTTAACCGACTTCAAAAAAAGGAGGAAGTTTTCTAAATTCGACCGTATATATTTTTTTAATTATTTACGTGCCTGTTTATATTTACCTACCCACATCTACTTTCGTCTTATGTAGGTGTAATATTTTAAACACATACATAAACAACCAATGAGTATATCGTCTTTGTAAACAACATAAAAAGTCCTTAAATCACTTTTTATGTCAATAATACCAGATACAAATAATATAAAAAAGAAAAGAAAGGCAAATGTACCTAATCATATTTATCGTATTCGGAGTTCTCCGGGACGGGGGCATCGGGGATCGATCGATATTCAGGGAATAACCCATATATTTTAACATACCTAATTAAGTAGTCGTATAAGCAACGTGCTCATCTCAACAGAACATAAGTATGGGAACCAAATAGGTTGTCAAACAAATCCCAGGAGAGGACTCCAGCAGCCTATTAATTGCCGCTAATTAATAAATAGACACCTACTAAATAGATATTTTAAAAACAAAAGCTACAATACAGTACGCAGAAATGATATTTGAATGTTACAACAATTATGGATGATTATATTAATAACGTGTTGGACACCTGACCGTATTCGTATTCAAATAATCATAATTTATTATGAGATTTAGGAGGGATCGGACGGATGCGGACGCCGACGCTGATGCCGCGAGGCACTCTCAATTATCTATGGTACCTACATACACGAGTGTTTTTTGATGCTCTCAGATAATAATAGCCATGGTTCGGCCCAACCATAATTGCATCCCGAGAACTGAGGAGGTAAACGATGGGGTTACGCTCCGTAAGTCCCCATGACTCGGTAGTTTTGTTAGAAAAAGTAAAAAAAAACTTCATTGTAAAGGCACGTCTCTCTCCGCCATCGCTAGTTCGAAAAGGACGGACTACAAAGTTCAATATCCATTAACTTTTTTGTTATTTGGCCACGCTCTGATTATTATAAGAGTACAAGAAATGAAATATTTTGGATGTATAGGGACCCAAGCAAGCCTTTCTCTTCATAATACAGTTGTAAGTACATTTATAGAGAGTACCTATTGATTCACTCTACTTTTAGAGTAATTTAGAGGCTATTTATAACATTAAACTCTCACTAAGTATATATTTTTTGTTTACATTATTATAGGACTGGAATATTACATTTTACCAATAACTAACATATAAATACAGTTGAAGTCCGCACTAATTAATACTAATATCCTATTAATATTATAAATGCAAAAGTTTGTATGTGTGTATGTGCGTGTGTGTGTGTGTGTGTGTGTGTGTGTGTGTGCGTGCGTGTGTGTGTGTGCGTGTGTGTGTGTGTGTGTGTGTGCGTGCGTGTGTGTGTGTGCGTGTGTGTGTGTGTGTGTGTGTGTATGTGTGTGTGTGTGTGTGGGTGTGTGTGTGGGTGTGTGTGTGTGTGTGTGTGTGTGTGTTCGTTACCACTCACCGCCTAAACGGCTAAACCCATTTCGATTAAAATTGGTATGTAGATAGATTCGGTGTCGGAGACGAACATAGGCCACTTTTTATCCCGAAAATCGGTTTGGTTCCCGAGGGATACAAAAAACCATATTTTATGCGCGGGTGAAACCGCGCCGCGGAAAGCTAGTAATAAATAAATACGAAAACAATTCAGTCCCTCTGCCCGTCACGTTTTCACGGTCAAATCAATGATCAGGTGGTAATGAAATTTGGTACGAAGATAGTGTAGCTTGGGGACGGACCTACTTCGTCGACATGTCATCTAGGTGAACCCAAACTTGGTATATTTACAGATAGATAATACAAAAATATTTTTGTTTTATTTAGCTGAATAACAAATGTCCTGAAGTTCTGATTTAGAAAATTTTATGTAATACCTACGCACCATTAATTACAAGAACTGATTAAATTCTCAGAATTAAGCCTTGCCAGAAAGAACATTAAGTGTTAATTTTTCATCATCAACAATACTTTATCTAGAAAAATAAATGGCATACTTGAGCACTAAAGCAAGTAGCAATTTGTAAAGTGAGTCAAAGTACATAGTATTGGACATAACAAATATGTGTGAAGCGAGTTATCTTAGAGCGCAAGCGTGTAAATAATTGTCTTCAGTATCTGTTACACTTTATCACTGAATGTTTGACCAGCTTACCTCTATGTACAGGGTATAAAAGTGTTTTCTTTTTTAGAAATATTTTAAAAATCTTAAATAGGTTTTGGAGTCATAGATAAATATTAGCTTATACTCGTATATATTGGATGTAAGAGGTGTGGCGCGTTTTGGCTTAAGGATTTTCGGGCATTTTAATAAATTGATAAGATTAGTCAGTAATACTGATAGGCATTGATACATTTACATTTACATAATGGACTGATATATTTGACGTCAAGTACGCGGCTATGAGGAGCCAATTTTCTATATTTAACACTAGTTTAAGGAGCTCTACCAGTGCCAAATTGTGCTCAAATGTACCTACGTACATCCTGCTTGATAAAATAAACATGAAAAGATTGATTTACAACATCGAATCATAGTTTAAGAAATAATCCAATTTTACATGTTTGCTAAACTCTTATAATATTTTTATTTCAGGTTGCCATATCTACCTATACCTATTATTAGTTTGTGTACTAAATATATTTATAAATATAACATATTTCTATTAGTCATTGTATTGTACAAAGAATACCTGCATAATAGTTCTAAACATAAACTAAAACACTGTGCGTGACAGTCTGCTTAGCAATTTTGCTGTCAGCAAATAGATTTACCACGAATTATCCAGCTGAGCGACATTTATGCGAGTTTGCGCAAAATTTACTATGCAAATAAAAACGATGTACTTACTAAAATAGTTTCATTTAAAATTTAATTGGCTCACGTAATTCGAATGTTTATTTGTAGAGAAATATTTACATGTAGGTGTACCTATACCTACTACGTACTAAACGCTACGTATGCAATTACGAGACAAAAACTTTGTCGGTGTGATTCATGTCTCATTAATTACAAGTCTCAGTTTTTTTGTTCAGTACCTGTCGGTAAACTGGTTTCGTTACCAATGTCAAGGTTCCAACACGTAACGTAGGAGTAACTGAACCATGCCGACTCGTTACTCGCCTCGGTTGGAGCCCCGACCAAATAAAATGAAAATATTATTTTGTGTAGCCCTATAAGCATTGTGTTGTGTACAACCTACGTCAAGGTAAAATGCCTCCAACTATTTTCTAATTTAACGTGACAATGTTAAAATGGAATAAATTTTTTTTATGTCAAGGATGCTGCGATCTGATAATAGAGTGTGGTACTTAAGTTTCCTTCGTTAGCTTATAATTGATAGAATATAGTAGGATCTTGCTAGCATACTCGGCACTTTAATTAAAGTAAAATCATTAATGTAACATACTTATAGCTGCAGATAAATAAATAATGCACTAGAGCACTGAAAGCAAATATACAACTGCAGAAATATAACGCTAAGTAGAGTTGCTAGGTTTTGTAGCATAAGTGCTAAGTACTTCCTGCAGCCGCACTCCACCAATTTGTGTGAGAAATGTCGTTGCATCAATGTGTCCTACCTCCCTTAGAGCAAACTACATTACAGACAAAAAGGTAATAGATTTCATGTGACTCACACTGTCCATAAAAGATTGTGGATCCGTTGGATTAGCTTAGACATTTACAGCCAATTATGCAAGTTTACAGCTCAATTACTCTTGCTCGTAAATCTATAATAAATGCTGAATTCTTGTGCACTCCGTAACAAAAGTAAACGTCCAAGATATTATTATCACGTCTAAAGATAAGTGACAATACAATAATCATGAGTATGGTTGACCGCTCTTATGGTCTAATACTTCGTGTAGGTACCAAAACATATGTGTCATCAATTGTAAATAGTCCTTTAGAAATTTCAACATTTTAGAATTAGGTATAAGCTGTATAAAAAGTAAAATTAAGTAACTATATATAATGCTTACAGTTATTTTACTATGAAAATAAAGTAAAGCAAGCTTCAAATGTATTATTTGCATATAAATAGAACTGTAAACCCAATGATTGCTTACTTTATAAACAGCTTTCACCTAATCCTAAAATGTTAGGTGAACATGTTTTTAAAATATAGCTCCGGATAAATGATAAAAATTAAAAACCACAAAATATAACACTAAATTGCGACGTTGCCACTCGATAGATAAGGCCTAAAGGCTCTAATTAAATATCCAATGATTTCAGGATCCAGTTAGCTAATATAAACTTAACAATTTTTCATTTGATTTTCCTGCCACTGCATAAAAAAACCATTAAATTATTTGACTACTAAACAAACATCGCGTGATCGCTAATTGCCTGAACAGAATGACAGTTTTTCTTGATTACTAAGGCAGTAATTAGTTAATAATAAAGTAATTCATTTACTATCATAATATCTTCAAGGATAAACAGTTCATAGATTTATATCTGAATGTTAATTGAAAACTAATGGCATTGTGTTTTGTTAGCCGTGATAAATATAATATTTTAAGCTAAACATACCAAAGTAAATATTTTATTCGTAGGATTATAAGCTGTAGTGTTTATAACCTTTAAGCTTTTCAATGAGTGAACAATGGACAAAAAAATATTATATTATCACAGATAATTAAACTTAACCACTACGTTTATCCATGATATTCGTTTGTCAAACTTTTATTCTATGACTCTAAGATTTGCCGAAAGAAAACTCATGCAAAGTCAAAGTCAAAGTAAGCTCGCCTTTGTACTTGTTTTGTCCGTGTTAATTGTTAATATCTTGTTTTGTGTAAAAGATAGGTAGTACAAAAATAATAATCAAAATGTGTATTTTCGGCGTTTCAGTAATAGGTCCATGATCTCGACTGAAGATGAAGTTGAACCCATAGCATACCTACCTATTTAAATATTTTACAATACTATAAATGCGACATCAACGGCCCCAGCTGCTCTCAAAATGAAGATGCTTGGGGTGTTCGTTATATATACATATATATCACATACTAGTAGAGCATAGAATGGTGTATGTACAAAATGCGTTCAAATACAACTAGCTGTGATATTACTGCGACTCAGAGAATCGTAATTAATCAATCACATTATCGATAACAAATATATTTTTAAACATCAAAATTAGCATATACTAGTCTAAATTAAAAAGAAATACAATAGGTAATTACATAACTGGATATGTAGCCTTCACTATTATTAAATGTTTCGCAAGTTCAAGGTGGAACTACTATTAATAGGCCTTTGTACACGGTAATTTATATATAACGTACATGGTTAAGCCGGACATCCGGTCCACAATTCTACCTAATACTTTACCGGGAGCGCACCCACCCCTTTGCAGCTACCCTAGCACTGATTTGCATAAACTAATTTATTTTTCTTTTAACAGCCTTCTGATATGTCCAGTGGCGTCGAATTCATTGCGGCCTGGTAATACCGTGCTGCACTAAGTAAATTTCTATAGCTTCTAATACAACTTCTACAGTAGGTATGATTGCGCTCATTTTTAGATTGACCGCTTAAAATATCCTACCTACGTGAAATCTCAGTGTTCTGTCTCTTGTAAGGCATATATCTGAATTTGTACCTGGATTACAAGTGACCGTATCACGGACAAAGGCACGAATATAGCGCCGTAATTGGAAGATACAGTTTTATAAAGTTGCGATCAATTTGCTACATTCTACCGGAGGCAGACGTTGTAAATTTGCTACTTGGAGAACCTAAAGAAGCCTAACGTATCTAAACCAAAATAATTATGTATGAAGACAAACAGACGAGGGCACCTCTGCCTAACCTTTGGAGGGTAAATGACGCTATGATATATATTATTTTAATTTATCAGCAGTGACGGTTATACTCAGTGAAAAGTTATATAACAGTTGTATTGTGATTGATGAGGCAAAACTATTAAAACCACCTGAATACCTACAATAAATACCGTAATCTTTACAAGCTGCAAGATAAACTATCAGCTAATATTTGTATGCACAACAGCTGTCGTCAAAGCATATATCTGAATTAAAAATCCTTCTTGATGGACAATGTCCACAAAGGAAAACATTTCACAAAGATTGTTGAGCTATTAATATACGTAAAGATATTTTTTTTGAGTCTTTTTACACGAGTGAGCACATAGCGATTGGTATGGTCAAACAGTCGAATATGCTGCGACTGAAATTATCAATTTTAATGGGCAACATTGAATATCGATGCTTTAACTAGTACCTAATCTTTGCAAGTACTTTACAGACTTCTGACTACCCGTAGCGATAGTATGATATCCTAAGTATAGATACTTATTGTTCATGAGATTTTAGACACCGGTACGATATCTAGCATCCAACAGTCACGCAGCTGTATCTGGCGGGTCTATTGAACCTAACAGATGTTACTTAACATCTAGAGTAAACACTCGCCACCTATTGTATAATAGTGATAAGTTTGTACTTTATAGTTTAAGGTAGCGGCTTGATTTTGCCACCAGGTGCTGGCGAAGCACGACCAAACAAAGTTCGTGGCGGGTATTCAAACTACCTACCTACTTACTAGTTTATAAACTTTTGCTGTACGACTGACAATTTGTTCACTTGTCAATATGAATAAGCAAAAACAGCAATACAGACTTCTGTTTTTTGTAACTGCAATAGTTTATTAGAACCCGACTTTGAAGGACTCAATTTTCTTACGTCTCAGGGCATGGCGTCAACCATACCATCATTGATCCTATTTAAATTTTCGTAATAAATTTATATTCATCAAAATTTCTGTAGTAAATAAGAACATAATGTACAAAATTTAATAATAGTCATTATTACAATAAAGTCGTCTAAGCGACGGAGACGTGATTCACTTGAATAGCTCATTCGGCACGGCGAGGTAAGAGTCGTTGACGAATACACCAAGTTATCACGCTCTCCGTCACAGCTGTCAGATCATAAACGTTTGTTCTTGTATAAGCATGCCACGGCCAGACAACCATGTCACCAAATCAATCGCATATGGACATCATTCCAAACAGATGTTTAGCCCGGTTTTATAGTTTGTTTATTCATGCGACATTAAAATGTCAAGCTTCTGTTTAATGTTGTTTATCGGAAGGATTTAGTAATTATACGTAGTCTGAAAGATAAACTGGATTTGGCATCATGTAATTTATGACGTGGTTAAATTAATTTTAAAATATTAAACGTGCGCACTTTGATTATTTAGGCTTGGCTTAATACATCATCAGAAGAAAAGAAGAAGAAGAAGAAGAAGATATTTTTCTATTTTTAACTTAGATAATTTCTAGTAGCAAATCAGTTACGGGAGCTGATTTTACTTAGCACCAAATGATAAATGGGTTCAGGTTTGGGTTATATTAGCGTACAATACGTTTAGGCATTACATTTATAGAGTCTTAGCTCTTAATTACGAAAAAAAGGTAAAATTCTATAAGAATATTATTAAAGTCGGACATCTATGTAGTCACACCGAGTTTCGAAGAAACATAATACGTTTTTACTGTTTACAAAAAGAGGCAATAATGATTAAAGGACTGTAATGGTAGTCTGCTACTGTAATTAATTAAACATGGAAGCAGCACTGCTTTTTATATCCTCTATTAACTTGTTGTACAAAGAAATCCAAGAACTTAACTTGAGAAATTTTAACGAAGGAAAACCCAGCACGCTGACGTTTCAGATCCATTATACAATTCAAAGATTTTATTATGTAGGTATGACGTAGCTTGATAAAAACTTATACCGCCGTCACGAAAGCAAGAAAACATTACAAAGATTTTGTTTTTTTTGTACCTATTCAAAATCAGTAGGTTTTTAGAATGCGGTATGTATGTATGTAAATCAGATGATAACTACTAAAAATAGGTTGTTTCTAACCAAAATCGAATTGAATGAAAATAGAATCATTGCATATCATTAAAATCTAGGGGGCCAGGTCACTTGTGACACGGGTATCTATATTCAATGCTGCGCGCACCTGTCTCGAAAATTTATCGATATATTATGTGATAGAACTAAATTAGTCAGAACGTACCTACATATTGTGAAGAGAAAAATAAATAAATATATTATTATTATTTATATTGAGTTTTATTTTTTAACATTATCTATCTAGCTCTATCTTCTTGTGGTTGAGACTGTTTTTAATAGCGCTATATTTTCTTCTAGCTCAGTTTCTACAAGCACGTCCGAAATCAGAAATAATACGCAGAATAAACTTAGCAGGTATCAACATAATGTCTTTATGTTCGTCCTTAAATTAGTGACGATAATTATGGCGGGTACCATAACCATAAATCATGACGTAATCACTTTAGCCTAAAACTGCTACAACATCATTATCTACCTAAAACAGTAAACAATTACAGGTGTAATTCTTACAAATAGGATGGTAGATTCGATTCTGTAAATATTAGAGCTACATACATTACATTTATGAAGAGACTAAAGCTGAAGCCCTAAGCCACGAGAAACTTTAGAAACTCACAATTAACAAATTTAAAGTACCTAGTACCTACCTACATTTGGATTCGGTGTACAAAGTTTTGTGCTGTGCGAGAACTGAACCTACGATCTCTTGCGTAGCCGTAGCCCACATCGATTTAAAACGAATAAGAACAAAGTGATAATTTTTCGTAGCAGCTTATTTGGCAAATGAAACTAATAAGTATCTGCTAAAAAACATCTTATATGTAGACAAATGTATTTCTGAAAAATAGTACTACCTAATTATATTTTACGTAATATATTATTATGTCAACTACAAGTCAGTGGCTTCCTATTTAGACCATGTCCAATCGTTTAGCGAGTGTAGTCACAGTACCTACGTAGCACTACTATGATAAATAAGGCTGTTTGCACTATGTGTTTTATTTTCAAATGCCTCACGATTTTCATGTCTCAATGTCAACAGACTGTCTAGGACTGTAAAAGTGTTCGTGAAGATTTGTCATAGTTACCATGTCATTTTATAATCCTATCATAAAATGTTGCGTAAACGGGTATTTACTAAATAAATATCCTATATTATTTCTACAGTTAATCTTGTTATAGTTTAAAGTATTCTTTCGACCGGTAGTTGTTAATGTGCGTAGATTATTATTGTTGCTTTTGTACTATTTACTAAAATTGCGTAGATTAAGTGTGTATGATCCTAATTCAGTTTGTATTTTTTTATTGCCTATAGTGGCGGAAAAACCAACAGCCCAAGTAAGTCAAGACTTCTGCAATGCCATGCTGTACGACACCGTTGCCTACCGTAATAATAACGTTCCTTTAAACCTCGTTTGAAGAAGAACATATCAAACATGCTGCGGAAACACCACAACTGGTAGTTTGTTGCAGAACTTGCACGTACGCGGGAGAAATGAACGCTGGAAACGAACCGTGCTAGACGAGGTCGTGTCCAGGTAATATAGATGAACTTTGCTGCGATGTCGAGTGCTGCGATGATAGAAAGTAGACGATGGCACATAGTCCAACAGTTCCTCAGAGCACTCTCCTTAAAACATACGATAGATAATTCCATAAAAGATTTTCTCTATTTATCGTATTACATAACTATGTTACATTGAAAAATTGTAACACCTACGAAATAGACAAACTTAATGGTAACAAACTATTGAAGAAATAGACATAATTAACTATTACGACTATGGTAGTAGGTACTGATTAATATAATGTAGATAATTCCCATTCGATGTAATTTTTCATAAGTTCATTGACCATAAGCCTAAATTTGGATACATTTCAATTACTAATATTAAGAAACCCATAAAAATATGATGTCATTACTATATATTACTAGATCCCTCAGTTAAACCATTGTCATGGTTTTGGGGGACTACAAATACATGTATGTTTTGCTGTTATACGTAATAATAATAATAAATAATATTACATCCAGAATCATTCTAATAAAATACGCTACGATAGCGCATACCTACATTAAAAATATGCAGAATATTACACGTCTTTAGGAAGAGGAATACCATTAGTTCTATGAGTTTGTCCTCTGGGATGTTGCGTGTGTAAATATTCAATGCACTCGAGTGTGATTTAATATATCACCTGGGACATTTAACTGTCCTGCATATGGATTGAAGTGGCCTTAGATTAGATAGTAAGTAGGCGTACTTGAAGACTTTGTTATCCGCGCTTCTGCTCCAGATTTCACCTGTTGACTATGTCTTGAAAATTCACCGTAGAGGCTTAAAAGCTGTAAATTTATGTATAGATACCTTTCTCTAATTTGACTATCGATTTCTGATAATTAAGTTTGTGATAAGAAATGTCTATTTGCATGTAGTTAATAAATAGGTCCTCCGCTCAGGATATATCACTCGTGTTAGATTTAAATATGGGTACCAACCTTATTAAAATTTTGACATTCAGTTTGTTGGCAGCTCTAACATTGCGTTAGAGCTGCCAACATAGAAAAATAGAAAAGAAAAATGTGTGATGACTTGATGAGTGATGACAGAATAAATTATGTCGATATGAAAATAGATAATATTCTAAATCAACTTACGGTTTTAGGATATATTATTACATTTTAATTAATTATAATAAGTATTTCTTTCATAAACCTTGTAAATAGCCGGCATGGCAGCACAGCTCTCCGCTTATATAATCTTATCTAATCAAATCAAATTTATCAATTGTGAAAATTATAAAGAGCGGCGAAGCAATTAAAATTATGGCCTAAATACTGTAGGTATCGGTTAAATTAATAGATAAAATACTAAAACATTTTTTTTTCATGAGTAAAACTACAATTATAAGTACATGGTTAAGTCGAGTAGGTAGTTACATATCTATATATATAAAAATGAATCTCTATTTCCCTTGGTCATGGCATCACGCGTGAACGGCTAGATCAATTTCGTTAATTATTTTTTTGTTATGTTTGTTATTGTCAGGAGAAGGTTCTTATGAAATAAAAGCTAAGAAAATTGTGCGGTGATTTAGAAAGTTTAAGAATACTTAACCACCATATTAAATTTAAACCGGTAAACCGATTTCGATGAAAATTGGTATGTAGATAGATTTGGTTTCGGGAAATAGGCAACTTTTAATCACGAAAATCGCTCAGATTCCCGAGTTACATTAATTAAATACATAGCAATTTTCGCGCGGGCATAGTCGCAGGGCCCAGCTAGTATACTTATATTTTTACATGATAGCAGAATTTAGATGCCGAAATGTTATTAGGTGTCTATTCTGTTTAAGTACTTATCCAGGTAAAGGTGTTTCTATGGATAAATATAGCAGAAACCCGGACAATTAATGACGTATAAGCCTCAACCTAAAGCTCAAAGGTTGTTGGGATGCTAGGCAGAGGCTGTATATTTTGTAAGTGATGTCTGATTGTATAAAATTTATTGTTATTGATAATGAATTGCCGTATGTATTCCTAAACAACTTGAAAATATGTAGAAGTGTCAATTTCACGAAAATGGTTAGGTAGAGGTAGGTACCTTTCGATGTTCGTTAAAAATATACCTACTTAATAAATACCCGCGTAAAATTATTCATTGCTTGACAGAATCGAGTTAAACATTGAAATTATACGTTAAATGTTTAAACATTAGGGTGATATTTTTGTGGGTAGGTATTTCTGTTGTGAGAATCAAGTTTCAAACAATACGAGATATTGTTTTGATGCTTTACTTATGAACCATTGTACCTACTATATTAGGTTTAGTTATTTTTGTTAAAAGTGCAGTATTGTAGTATTGTATATTACGTGAATACCTACATATATACTCACCACGTGAACCGATCTCCGAATGTATCAATGAATGCGAAATTTACTTTAAAATTTGATAAGTAGGTAGTGTACATAATGAAATGTGAAATGGTAGAGTTAGATAGTTTGTGGACGAGGGCGGACCGAATAAAGAACATGAGAATTTGAAAAGTAGCATAAAACTCAGATTATTCAATTCCCGGGTAGATACTACAACTGTTTCAAGAGATTCTTAATAATTGTAAATATCCTCATTACTTTTCTGTGATCGCTCAAATTTATTCTAATTTTGAAGTAGGTATAGTATTACACATAATCACCTCTACTGCATGGATGTTCTCAAAGGTAAGAAAGGTAAGATAAGAATACTCAGGTCTATTTTAAAAATAGTCGAATACTTTTTAGGTTCTAATAAGTATTGTAATGACTTGATTATTGTAGGTCTCATTTCATTTACATACTTATTTATTTTTTTAAATGGATTGTATTGTCATTAAAAACCTTCTATTAAAAAAATGATAGTAATATTTTTAATACTTGAATAAATTAAAAAGTTTTCAAGACTTACATTTTTTATTGACTGAAGTTCCTCAGAAGTTCGTAGCCGAAGTCTCTTCACTCACGTATTTACTCTTTACGGTGCTAAACACTACACTTGTAACTTTGTAATGTCAATAAAGTTTATGTTAAAATAATGAACAGTTTCTGTACCAGTTATTCGATAAATATGATGTCGATCTCGCAACCGACTGCCGCGCGTTTTTGATGTCGTTTGAATAAAATGTTTTGAACAAGCCGCCTACAAGAAAGCGCGGCAATGATAATTTTAATCGACACTAGCGACATCTGGTTTCAGTTTTTGTGAACAGCGCCATCTGTTGTCGGGTAGATAATAATAAATAAGTGTCATTCAACTTTGACCCCTACGTAAATATTACGTACCGAGGTTACATACATTAAGGGTGCGTTTTCATTAACGCGGAGCTGGGCGAAGTGGACAAGAGCGGGCCGTGAATTGGCCAATCCCAGCATTTTTAACAGACTTCAAAAAAAGGAGGAGGTTTCTCAATTCGACCGTATATATTTTTCACTGATGCGGAGTGGCAATTTTGAACACTGGCCTATTCACGGTCCGCTCCTGTCCACTCTGCCCAGCTCCGCGTCAACGAAAACGCAGCCTTAGGGCGCTTAGGGTGCAAAAACAATTGAATTTTAGAATAGAATAAAGAAAACACGAAGTTACATAGATTGCTTATTTTATTTTCTTAACATTTAAACGGATTGTATTGAACTTTTAATACATTAACGTTTAGGTCAAATTTCATAATCGCAGTATAACTGACCATGTTGTAAAATAGATCTAGTACATAATGTAAACACAATACAATGAAAATAACACAATTAGTACTAATTTTCTTTTATATATCTTACAACTGTATTATGTCTATGAGAAGTTCCTTAATAAAATATGATCATGTTAAAACACCTTAATGCTATATAACTAGAAGAACACTGAGGTGTTCAATCTTGAATAAATGGTGAATAATACAAATTAGTGAATAATATTATGTATATGCATAGGCATAGCGAGAGCTAAAAGTTTTGTTGTTAATGTCACACTAAAAGATTCCAAATTAAAGGTATTGTTTTTTTTTAAGTAACTTTCACTGGCGCTGTGGTTATGCCAATGTGTACTTATTATGTCTCTTCGTCTATGTTGCACCTTGTAGGCGTCGCCTTTTTGCTAGGAGATTCTTTCACTGCCTCTGCAATTACACAAAAGTCATAAAACTAATGTATATACATAGTAAATTTTATATTAATACTTTGGCTTTGTGAAGATCTAGATTTTATTGAACTATTTAGGGCAACATTAAAATTGATTTCGGTATAACCAAACAGAATAGAGACAAGCCTATTTACTGTGAGTCATTTAAATATATATTACCATAACAGCTAAAAGGTTGTATTCAATACTCATTCTTTACTGCAGATAGCAAATAACGAAACGTGGATGAAGTGCGTACTGCTGCGTATCCTTTAGGCGCAAATCTGAAGCACTACATTTTATTTTATACTAAACTAGCTTTCCGCAACGCGGTTTCACCCACTTTAAGTTACATCTTTGGTTACTGCTCTGCTCCCGGCGTCGCCAATAGCATGATGTTACATAGCCTATAACCTTTCTCAAGAACTGGGCTATCAAATGCAAAAAGATTTATTGAAATCGGACTGCTAGTTCCAGGAATCAGCAACAAACAAACAAACAAACTCTTCTGCTTTATATAAAAGTATAGATTGAAATTCTATTAATATAATAAATGCTGTAGTGTGTATGTATGTGTGTGTTTTTGTCACCACTCAGCACCTATGTATATAGATTCGGTGTCGGACACAGACATAGGATACTTTTTATCCCGAAAATCGTTCTACTTCCCGAGGGATACTATACACATTTTACGCGCGGGAAAAGCCGTGAGGCGCAGCTAGTATTTCCATAATTACAAATACTAACCATCTCCAACAAGAGTTTTGATTGCAGATGGATCAGAGGTCGGAATTTTAATACCTTGCTTCAGTACCATTGTACCATCCTGAAACAAAACATTATTTTTTTATAAACCTAGACAAGCATCGCCTCTGTGTCTCCAAAAATAATAGTGCATATTAAAGGCCTGCGCTCGATTTTACGACAACTCGACGAATCTATGGTAAAAGCTAGACTTGATACGCATTACTTAGAACCGAAACGCAAGTGTATGCATACTCTTTTTGTAAACTATCTGGGGAAAAGTGACAAAGTAGGATGCTATGTCAATATTATGTTAAAAGAGAGCGAGCGACAGAGGAAGAAATTTTATTTGATCTAAGGTTCTGTTATATGACATAATAATACAGTACCTTCATTTCCACTAGCCCCTTTTTAGCCATAGCTTCGACTTCTGCTTTCGTCATAACAATCTTTTGTACTTTGACCACTTTCTTGCCAATCTGCATTTCGCATACCTCTCCACCGCCCATTGCTAAAACAAACAAGCATATTTAAAAAAAAATTATATTACTGTTAAGATTATGTAAAATATATATTAACAAAAGCACATTGTTGTAAAACGAGCATAAAAATACTGGATGTATTAAATTGTAGAGGGCCTTTTCTGTTTTTATAATCATTTTCATATGGTCAGCATCAGTGGATAGCAGGGTTCATTTTTATGCTCTTATGTTCCACTTCTAATATCGTTGTAGTACTTACGTCTTGCATTTATTGGTAGCGGTAGAGGTTTGACACCTGGTGGTAATGCTTTGATGGGGATCTATAAATAAAATCACGGATGAATAAATTACATGATATTAACTTGTAATATGAGGAGGCCTTTGCCCTGCAGTGGAACAGTAACAGTCTGGTAATATTAATAAGATATTAAAAGGAGTTTTGGCAAATAGTTATCTATCTATATATATAAAAATTAATCCCTATTTCCCTTGGTCATGGCATCACGCGTGAACGGCTAGATCAATTTCGTTAATTCTTTTTTTGTTGTGTTTGTAATTGTCAGGAGAAGGTTCTTATGAAAGAAAAACTAAGAAAATTGCGCGGTGATTTAGAAAGTTTAAGAATACTTAACCACCATATTAAATTGAAACCGGTAAATCGATTTCAATGAAAATTGGTATGTAGATAGATTTGGTTTCGGGAAATAGGCTACTTTTAATCCCGAAAATCGCTCTGATTCCCGAGTTACATTAATTTACACATAGCAATTTTCGCGCAGGCAGAGTCGCGGGGCGCAGCTAGTATATGATAAAATTTACCTTTTTCAATGTCTGTCCTGTAGGGGAGACTAATACGCCGCTGGCAGGTTTCGGTTCTGTTGCCGGTTTGTTTTCCTGTAACAAGTTGGCAGCCTAATTATAATATAGTATCCATACTTTATGTATATGTGTATTGAAATCAACATTATTTTCCTGCTTGTCTACCCTTATGAAAGGCCATAAGGGTGACACAGAAAGGCAAATTGTACAAAGTTGTTGTTACTGAATCCAAACTGATTGATTCAAGTTTACCGGATCAAAACATCGGCAAGAGCAACGAAATGTATAGAAGGCTAAGAATGATGATGACAATAAATTATTTATTTATTGGCTCACAAAACAAGATACAATAGTAAAGAAACAAAGCAAATGTATACAATTAAAAGTTACGTTGTAGCTCTGCGTATGTGCACAAATGTTCTGGATATTAAGTTACTTGTGTCAATACAACAAGATCTTTATTAAAAAAACGGAAACTAAAGAACTACTGATATATGGAATCTGTCTAATTTTAACTTTTGAATTTACCTAGACTACTATGAAATATGTCTAAGGTAGAATGTCTAGACACCATTTCGTTGTATAATCGTCAAATTCTGGATACAGGGTTATAGAAATAATGATTATTTCTGAAAGTCATACAATTCTATGTATTATGTTACTTACTGTACTTTCACTATCAGCCGTACTAGTTTCCTTGCTCGGTTCAGTTACTGCTATATCTTCTTTAGGTTTATTGTCATTTAAGCTATCTTTACTGTCCTCTGATTTCGGTGCCTCTGGTTCATTATCTTCTTTCCTTACTTTAGCAACACTGTAATAATTAATATTAAAATTACTTAGATATAAGAGATAGGTCAGGTTTAGCTGCAAGTCTTTCGAAAATTTAAATAAAATACCGTGATATTTTATTTAAATTATAAACGGCATTTTTCTCATTAAGAATCAAGCTTTCTGTCGCGAGTGATTTTACTAATAATTAACGCAATACAAAATATGACAGAATAAAAAAAAAACATCACACTAAATATTTTCTGCCATTATTTAACAAAAATCACACTGCCACTTGTCTGAAGAGGCAGGTACCATAACCATCAAATCCATCACCACACATAACTTTAATGTTGCTTTATATAAACTTAAAAATGGTTACGATTAGGGCGCTATTTATTCGTCAAGTGCAGTAAGTATACTAACACGGGCGCGCCGCTGCCGACCTTGCGCGGCCGCCCTCGCTTGCGCGGCGCGGGCGAGCCGGCGGCGGGCGGCGCGGCGGGCTTGGGGGTGGCCTTCGTGCTTGCTCTGCGTGGCTTTTTACTCTAAAGTTACATCACATACTAATTAGAAAAATTACGAGAATACATTATTGTGTAATTGTCGTCCCATTAATGAGACAAGCAGAGAATACAGAACGCCATTTGCTGCTATCCAAACATATCTTCATTTCCTCTTCAACATATATGAATCTTTTCATACATACACGTCACCGTCGGTTACAGGTGCTTGTAACTGTGCCCTTTGTCAACTCATCACCTATTTGGTCCGTGTATGTCCGTCTAGGGCGACGCCTACCAACTTTTCCAGGCATTTCAATGTATAATATAATATAGTTATAACTATTATAGTTTTATAATAATAGACTAATAGTAGAATTTGAAGTAGCAGTCAAAAAGCTAGGTACGTGTATCTTATTAATATTTTAAATGCGAACGTTCGTGTGTATGTGTGTGTGTTTGTTACCACTCAGCGCCTAAACGACTAAACCGATTTCGATGAAAACTGGTATGTAAATAGATTTGGTGCCGAAGACCGACATAGGTTACTTTTCATCCCGAAAATCGGTCTGGTTTCCGAGGGAGACAAAACACATTTTAGGCGCGGGCGAAGCCGTGGAGGCATTTAGTATAATATATAGAAAACATTGAGTAATCCTTACCTCTATGCTCTTATCAGTCTCTTTATACTCTTCATCAACCTCGTCCGAATCTTCTTCGTCAGAATCTTGTGTCCTTTATTCAAAAGATTAATTTTAGTTAAATGAATATCAAAGTTCACTGTCATATTATGCACTATAGTGACTACCTTAACCGCTTGACCAATTTAGACAATATAAGTGACCTTAAAGTGGTATTTGATATATACTGAGTGTTTCCGAATACAAAAGGCACTTTAAAAGACAGCGCCATTTAGCCCCAAATTAAGAAATTATATTTGCTTGTGTTATTGGTACTAAACAACTGTTATACTACATATATACATTTTTTTTGTACATACATACATATTATAGATAAATTACAACCAGACACAACAAACAATCATGCTCATCACACAAAGGTTTGTCCTGGGTGGGTATCGAACCCACAACCTCCAGCTTAGCAGTCAGAGTCACTAACCACTAGGCCAATAGGCCAGTCAAGTTAGATCAAGTTGTATAGCTTTAAATTAAATCATGGTTGACCTGAACAAGTTCTCACACTAGGTTGACCGTTACCTGTCACGAATCATCTTCGCATAATCCTTGATCTTTGAAGGTCTGGTCGAACGACGAATACCAGCTTCTTCCGATGAGGTGTTCTTTTCATTTGCGCCATTTTTGACTACAGTCTGAAATTTAAAAATCACTATTAATATTATGACGAATGTGGTAAAACAAGCTAATAAAATCCGCTAAAACGTCTGCTTTCATGTAATGACTTTGACTGCACCGTGGGTCTAGTTATTAGTGTAACTGACTGCGACGCCGAGTGTCGTGGGATCGATTCCCGCGGCAGGCAAATATTTGTGTGATGAACATTTGTATTTGCTTCAGTCTGTTTCCTATGTATAACTAAGTATGTATTTACGAAAAAAAAAGTATGAATGTGTACTCAGTTATCCAGTACCCATAACACAAGCTCTGCTTAGCTTGGGACTAGATGACGGTGTGTGAAAAAAAATGTATTAGTTAATTTTATGCTATATAATATACTTTCAATATTACCTTGTTTGTAGTTTCCTTTTCTTTAGTGACTTCTTTTTCTTTCTCTTCTCTTACGCTACCATTGTTTCCTTTATCTTTCACATCTTTGGGTTCTTTGTTCTCTTTGGTAACTACGCGACGTTCTGGAATTTTCTTTTCTGGGGCTGGTGATTTTGTTACTGGTCCCTTCTTCTCTTCTACAGCAGTTCTGTAGTGATAAATTTGTAAGATTTATTTAAGATTTCTTTAGGTTTATATTGACAAGTAGAAAGTAGTAACATTTGAGCTAAGTAATCAAAATTTTTTACTTGATAACTAGAAATTAAGTGTAACTTTGTGCTGTTAATGTTAGCTATCATGTTATAGCTAAAACAGAACGCATCATAATTATTTAAAACTAACTCAGTTGATCGCGATAATTGTTAGTATATAAAACAAGTACGATAATACTAACCTTAACTTAGGAGTAGACGTGTGTATTTGTGGCCGCCTGTTCCGTAATGTGTCTGCAGATTTAGCGGGAGTTTTCACCGCCTCACTGCGGGTATTTGTCTGCAATATACCTTACATTAGTCAATATGAAGAAGACAGTGGCTGAACGTTTCTATGATATTGACAAAGAAAAATTATCTTTGAGAATTGAATTTGAATCTTCTAGAACAAGGAAGGAAGTAACATTATGTATCGGCGTCAAAAATATGGGTGAAAAGCATTAAGCTTGATTAAATATTACATCAACCTACAGAAATTTACGAAAACTATAGGTACATCTATAGGTAGATATTGACATCATTTATATAATATAGTGTGTTAATACCCGGCCTACTGTTATGCATATGTATGTGCTTAAAATACTATACTTTATGTTTATTACCCTTTTAAGTTCTTGTAATTCCTTTTCTAACAGACGCAGCGATTTGTCGCTTGCGCCAGTGTTGTTGCCGTCTCCTTTGCTTTTTTTTTCAAGAGTCTGTTCTAACGTTGGCTGTACTTTACGTTTGATCTCTTCTGCGCGCCTCAATATTGGAGCAGTCTGTAATATAAAACGGAAATAAAGATGGGTTTATGTAAAAGTACATTATAATGGCACTCACGCATAAAAAAATGCCATCGATACTGATTTCTAAATATGATTTACGTTTAATTCAAAATACATCATAATTCTGTGCAAAAATATTTAGTTTATTTACAATTTTGAATTGGTGCCAAACATTGTCAAGTTCACCTTGTTTTATTTTAGACAAATGCGTAGATTACCAAGCTCAATTACATAAATTTACTATAAAACCATTTGTGTAATAAATTAAAGCGTCGAAGGCCTGATTACCCACTCAATCTTCTTTCTTGTCCTTTTCTCCTTACATGGTCGGCAATGGAGTGTTTGTATTTTATTAGCATCATTTTTGTAATGCTTAGTCATATCACATTTCCATAGGTTATGGTTAACATCAGTTGTGCTTGTATGCCATTGAATTAGTATAAAAAATATAGGCAGAACAAGGCCCCATATATATTTTGATACATAAATATCACTCAATTCAGCAGTAATTCTAGAAAAGTAATAAATTTATCACCTGGTTATCATTTTTGTCTTGGGTAGTAGACACAGTTTTCGTAATAGTAGCTCCGCCAGGGGTAGCTGCTTGACTTTTAACGGGTTTCGCGGCCATTTTCGTCATCGCTAGTGTGTCCACGGTTGACAATTCCGTATACGTCATTTCCGGATCACTCTCTAAAACAAAAGACACACGGATTTATGTTGCAGATCTGATACAGAAACATAGATAACCCCCTAATAGATACCGCACTAGTATTAATTTCACCTGAATCCAGCTTACAAAAATAAGGGATTGGAGCGGGAAGCGCGGAACGTAAAAGCTGCGCTGTGATTGGTTATTTGAAGTTTAAGAAATGCATTAATTGTAGTGCCTTTAGTAAGTTCTTATGCTAGCGAATGTTAGTTAGTGTTGTGCGTTTCTGTTGCCCAATATGTGGCATCTTTTAGGAGGTTATATGTGGACAAAATAAACATTCCGAGATACGATGTCTTACCTTCTGAATTAGTATTATCAATTTTCTCTTCAGCATCACCCTGCAAATTGGACAGCTGTAAATTAAAATCCGATCAATAAATATTCACTATGGGCATCATGTATACAATAATGTAATGAAATAATACCATAAAGTCACCAGCCTTCTTTATCTCTACAACCATATGGTCACCTTCATCTTTGACTGAAAAAAGAAAAGTTATTTTTATTATATTAAAATTTTAGGCATAACTAAATCCGATGCGTGGTTTAAAATAAGTTAGACGACAAACAGACAGGAAAAATCAGACTTTATTTTATACTACATATTACACTAGCTATCCGCGGCGCGGTTTCACCGGCATATTTGCTTACTGCTCTGCTCCCGTCACCAGTAGCGTGATGTTAAATTGCCTATAACGTTCCTCGAGAACTGGGCTGTCATACGCATAAAGAATTTTTCGAATCCGACTGATAGTTTCAGAGTTTAGCACGTTCAAACAAACAAACAAAACTCTTCACTATTTTTTTATATTAGCCTACCAAAGTGACTCTACTCTGCCTGATGGTAAGCAGTAAGTGGAATCCAGAAGTGGCGGACACCATTCCAAAAGCCAAACTACTGGTATGGTGGCCTCCACTATGGCGGCTTAGTGAGATGCTTTTTCACGCCCCGCTTAAAAGACCCAGGATCAAAATTAGATGGGAACACATGCGCTGGCAAAGAGTTCCAGGCTTTAATTGAGCGACAAAAGTATGAAGTGCTGAACCGTTTGGTTCCGCACCGACTTCAGTCCCGCAAGTGTCGTTCTGGATAAAAAGGGAGAGGGTGGGATTAATTCAAACAGCTCTTCAGAACACTCTCCATGGTAAAGGCGATAGAAGACGGCCATTGAGGCGATGTCTCTTCGCAGCTGTAAAGGCTTAAGGGTCTTAGTAGCATCCGGGCTTCCGATGATACGACTGCTCGCCGCTGCAACCTATCGAGTGCATCCAGTAAGTACTGTGCGGAGCCATCCCAAAGATGAGAGCAGTACTCCACGCAGGAACGAACCTGTGTCTTATAAAGAAGACAGAGCTGCTCGGGCGTGAAGTACCGCCTCACCCTGTTCAGGACACCGAGTTTACAGGAGGCGGCTTTAATGACGCACTCGATGTAGTTCTTTGAGTTGAGATCTCGGCTGATGTCCATACCCAGGATACTTAGGCTATCCTGTAGTGGTAACGCTGTGTTCTGAAGAGAGGGAAGGGGAAGGAACGGAGATTTTTTTGCAGAGAACGCGCACACCTGTGTTTTCTTGGCATTGAACTCGACCAAATTCTCACAACCCCATTTAGAAATGCGGTATAATATTTGGTCGAGCTCAGCGACAAGTTCTAGGCGTTTTGCCTCGATGTCAGTCTGTTTAGCCGCAGGATGTCCGAGATATCGCCCATGCACTGTACTATCATCTGCATAGCAATGAATGTTGCCAAGGGACAACATGTCATTGACATGCAGAAGATACAGGGTCACTCAAGATCAGGGACAGGACGGACCCCTGAGGCACCCCAGCGTTGACCTGCAAATAATTGGAGGCCGATCCGTCACAAAGGACTCTAATGCGGCGCTCACGCAGGAATGCGGCAATCCAGTTGCACAGCTGGGGTGGTAGACCATATGCTGGAAGCTTGGACAGAAGCAAACGGTGCCAGACTCTATCGAAGGCTTTGGTTATGTCAAGGCTGATGGCCAAGGACTCTCCATGCCTGTCCATAGCTTCACCCCATTGGTGCGTGATATACTCTAGAAGGTCACCCGTAGACCGTTTTGACCTGAAGCCATATTGTCGGTCACTAATTAACGAGTGACCCTCTAGGTAGCGGACTAGTTGGGAGTTTATTATCCTTTATTTTTATATCCTATATTATTATTTTACTTTATATATAGTCCATTCCAACTCCAATTTCGTACAATGTAAACAATCCGCTATATTGCCATTGTCTACGGTTTCATGAATTTACTAATGATGGAGACAAGGATAATAAAAATAAAATTAATGACATCAATACATTGTTAAATAATAATTTTTCGTCCCTTTTCTTACATTTTTAAATAATATTACGTTTACGAATACTCTATTTGCGTAATAGATTAATTCTATTTAATTTATCACTCCAAATTTATGTTAAATATGGTATTGTATTTTATTGTAACTGTTGATTTATAAACATTAAGATAATAAGACAAACAATTAGTACCTAATCTAATAAATAAATGTAATTTAAATTAAGCGTTGACCTCTAAATGCAACTATTTGACCACGGACTAAAATAGAATACTGACAGAGATACTTTTGAATATTTTCCCGCCTGATGAAAATTTGTAAAATATGGACTAAATGGAATTTGTATGTATGTTACGATTTTATTATAGGTACTATATTACAATAGAACAAATGAACAGACCTGCGAGGGCAAACCCAAAATAAATGATGAATTACAAAATATTATGTACTTTTGATATGTAAGTATTAGTTAAACTTATTTCTTCTAATAAATTACAACATTGGTTTTCAAAGACAATAGAGAGTACAGAAAAAATAAAACTGTTAATCAATTTGACGTCTTTATTCGACAGCAAAAAGTAATTCGTAGTTTTATTAAATAATCTAGATTTGATTATTAACCATTAGTAAAAATAGTTGCAAAATGAAGTTTATAGTGAACAGAATGTGTATAAATTCATATGTCATCGGTTATGGAGTTTTTGATAGAAAAATATTGAAAAGACTGTTTGTTTACATTGTCCGAAAATGGATTTGGACAAGACTGTAGTATAGATTGCACAAATATGGGTCGATATTAGAAGTAACAACACAAATTTTATGTAAACACTGTATTTTACTACCACTGTTTACATTTTGAAATTAATTAATGAATAATAATTAAAAAGTGTAAGAATTTAAAAAGCTTACCATTGATCCCAGTATCATCTTCATAGTCTTCCGTTTCTATGTCCATAGAAGATTCGTCCTGCTCCTACAGAGAGAAATACTTTGATAATACAGAGGTTAACATTACGTCTAGATGGCTATGGATTATGACATTTTATAAAATTTGTTAATTCAAACTTTTTGCTAGTAGGACAAATGATCGGTCTAAAGGTTGAGCTAATAAACCACATGGCAACATTAGGCTGATTTAGGATGTTACAAAATAAGTTTAGTTGGCCAAAAATAGTTCAAGTAGACATATATCTCCAGAATGTCATAATTTCATACTGTCTTTGCACTCATTTACAGTTTGTATTCATTCATTGCAAATTTTAACACATCAGTCATAATCCGTCAGTACCCAGAAGCCACTTTTATGTTGACGAAAATGTTTATGGACTCAGTGATAGTGTACTAACAAAAGACATACCTCATTACGGGATTCTTCGTCTTCGTGCGTGTTAGCAACGTGAATATCGAGCTTTTCCTTCGACGTGAAGATTAGCTCGCACATGTCGCACATAAACTCCGAACCTGATGGAAGAAACATATTCTGTTAAATTACTGTCCTAGAGGTAGTGTGCTAAGGTTATACTTATTATATACCAGTCGATAAAATGGTAACATTTTTACGGCATTACTTTATTATTCTGCTATTATATAGATACCCCAATAGATTATAAAGCTATATTAACTTCCCATTAAAAAAATAATTTGATAACTAGTTGCTCTCAACTCATGTTTATAACATCTAACCTTTGTCACTCTAGTGTAATACAGATTTTAAAGCAAAACCAGAGACTTATTTTGTAAGTTTTTCCACAGTGAACTGTCAAAATAATACTTACTAAGAATATTTTACATTATATTAGAATCCTCAAAAATAATACTAAAGTACACATACTAGAAGAACACACATAAAGCTACAAAATACACAAGCATGCTACCTACCGTTTACATGTGACTTGATATGCGAAGTGACGGCGTCAACATTTGGGAACTTCTCCTGACATAACGGACAGATAAGATTCTGCGTGGCATGTATAGCCGAGTGGTATATGAGCTCGTCTTGCGTAGAGAACGTGTCCTCGCACTGTTCGCAACGATACGGTTCCGATTCACCGAACGGGCCGCGACATGTGCGTATAGTTTCACGGTGCTTTAAACGCAGGTGCCTGTAAAGGGGGAGTTTTAATGCACGCGAAAATCAATCTTATGCGTTATCTTTAAGGGATAAAACTGTGTGTTGATTTGGTTCATTGCTTTGGTTAGTAAAGCTTTTTATATTAGCTTAGTGTTTTAAATATAAGTGATATTGGTTTTGTGTTACAGTACCTAAATTTATGTTAAAATGACACTTGCATTGCAATAAATAGTTGCTTTTGAAAAGGAGGGTTGTTGTAATGGTTTGATCAATATTTTTGTAATATAAGTCCATGGTTCATCTTATAAGGAACCTGACCTCACTAGGTCTGAGAAAAAATGAGCTAAAATGAGTGTTTTAAAAAAGAGGATTTTAATCGAGTTCTTGTTTGTTTTTATGACTATGATAATATTAATGTGTAAAAACCTGTAGCCCATTACGTTTACTTACCTAGTATAATGGTGAGATTTGATAAAGCTCTTACTGCAGTACTTGCACGGGTACGAGCGTTCGCCCGCATGAGAGCGAACGTGTCTTTGCAACTTTGTCACTGAAGGAAACCCTGTCAAATACAAAATGTATTACAATATATATTACATACATATAGTTAAACAACTATTTCATTCAGATATTATTAGTATAGGTTTCACTTTAGCGATTAAAAGGCTAATGCTAATAAATTTTTCGTTATTTTGGTACTTATACAATAATAGATGCAAAAAAAGTGTGTATTATGAAATACAGCTTGAGACAAATATCGTGTCTCATATGTGTCGTTGAATTAAATTTTAATTTAACTATTATTAAAGCAAGCCTTATAGAAAATAACAAATTTTAGGTTTTAAACTAATTTTAAGTACGAGCTCTGTTCATTTAAAAAAATAAAGGTTTATTTTTTAGTGATTGATGTACTTTTATTTAGAACATAAAATTAAGTTAGATCATATCGATACGTTATAATTTACACATCAAATAATATCTGAAAGAAATATTTTATTATTGTTATTTCAGTAAAAGTTACGCATGTTCATAGCTCATATTATAATATATTAAAGTATAATTTATTGTAAATTTAAATAAAGTATATTTGTATTATTCCCGTAGACTCACGATCAGTGCAGTATCCGCAAGCAAAAGTATTTTCTCGCTCGTGGACATTCGTCTTATGCCTTAGAAGCGTTGATTTTTCAAAGAACCTGCAAAATGTAGCTTAAATAGATAATTTTATTTATTTTGCCTTAGAGAATCTTCATATTAATAAAATCATCCTTAGAAAAATTAAGCACGCAAGAGCCTCTGTTTTACTTTATCTTCGATATGTGATAAAATTGATATAAATAGTGAAGAAATAAATTATAAACTACTATGATTTAATTTATAAATTTCAAACATGCTGTCAAAAAATATGCTCATATTTCAGATACATAATTTTATCTTCCGTATTTCTTTAAAAACAAAATAATTTCTGAAACATTTAGGTGCATATTAATTTAAAACTGTATTACAATCAAGATAGATATTAAACTGCACAATATATTCAATTATTCACCAAACCTTTTATTACATATATTACACAAAAATCGTCTTTCTTTAGCTGGACCATGTTTATGTAGGTGTGCATCTAATTCTTCGTTAGATAAAAACGTAGCTGGGCATGACGGGCACGGTAGTTGAGGCAAATCCGCGTGTATTAACTGAAAGGGTACCGAGAGAGACATTACAAAAACCATGCACGAGTAGATAAATGTAATAGAAAAGCGAATGTTGTGTATGTGCGTGCGTTTCGTGTGTGTTGTATACTTGAGATACGCGAGCGTGTGTGAGGGTGCGTGTATGTGATATCGCCGTGCGTGTGAGTGTATGATGTGTTTGAGAATGCGTGTATGTTAGCGTGCGTGCGTGTACGTACGCGTATAAGCGAGTATGTGTGTGTATATGCTAGATAATACATTGTTTTATAAATTACATTTACCTTTTCGTGTCTCTTAAGTAGAATAAGCCGCTTAAACGTTTTACCACATGCGACACATTCAAAAATCATCTCGTTAGTAGCGTGCCGCAACTGATGTGTCGACAAATCGTAAGTACTAAAGAATTTACTGAAAGTTACAATGTGATATAATAAAAAAAATATATGACAAATATTTTAAAATATTTAATTTTAAATAGACATTGAACACCACTGATTATGTTTGCCTTGAAAAGTTCTTACTTCAATCTACATTTATTTACTGATTTATATTATCTCATTGTAAAAACGTCATCCTTGACAATATTGTATGATAATAATAATAATAATATTTCAACAACTACACACAACGCCATCTAGACCCAAAGTAAGCTTAATATATATTATGCTTGTATTATGGGTTCTAGAATACGGATATACATACTTAAATACTTCTTTTTTTTGTTTTTTTTGTAAATACATACATATTATAGATAAATTACACCCAGACACAGAACAAACAATCATGATCATACAAATACTAGGCTAACGTTAGTAGAAATCAAAGTATGACAAATGTAGTTCATCAAAATAATTTCTACCTATGTCTTAAGCCAGTGAGCAGCTTAATATTTTTTTAATTAAAAAAAAAATTAAAAATTCTTACGCGTCGCATTGATCACATTGCACGGGTCTCTGCCTGTGTTTGTGCAATTTGTGCAAGTAGAGTAGCTGTTGTAGTGGATACGTGCAGTCGCATTCGTCGCATGGCCAGCAACCATCTCGCAAGTTTGTTACCTTCGGCTGGTCAGTCGAACTGCCTTCACTTAAAGTTTCTTCAAACAATTGTGATTGTTTATTTCTCCCCGGTCTGTGCGTACTCTCGTCTTCCGTATCTGCACCACAAGGCTACTACTCAAACTGCCTACTATGCTAAACAGCTAACATTTTCAAAGCAAGATTCATTTAAAGTAAAAGTTAGATAGTTCTATCTACCTATTTATCAGCCATTTTACATGAGATAATAAATGTTTTCACAATAGTACTATAGTCAGCAATGTCTATGTCGATTAATAAGAGGCGAAAATCATCGAGCTAGTCAAATATATACTTTTGTTTCGTAGGATATTTTGCATTATCGATTTATGTATTTTAATAATCTTTAAATAAATCTAAATAGAGTTTAGAAGAAGAATTTTTAAAATGGCACCTATTTATTATTAAAAATGTATGTGCCATTAGAAGGTAATATTTTGAACTGTAGATACATATGTAAGCACTACTCGCAACATTTCCTTAGAATTATAATGAAAGAATCAACCTACATCCTTTATCATTCCTCTAGCTGGCGCTAAAGGTCACATTTTTGTAGAATGTACCAGATTTATCTATTTATTTACTGTCATTCAGCAGCTTTGTTTCTCTTTGAAGTAATCGCTAAGGTATATAAAGATGATCTCCAATGGACTCTGATGACGGTCTTTAATTTAACATGGGTTCCTGCTAAACATACATAGCAATAGACGACAACTTAGCAGCTAAGTCACATTACGATCATCATCATACAATAGTTCTATTCTAGACAAGCTTTTACATTTATCAACTATATTTCAACACAAAAAAATACAAATTTAAACTAAATAATAATCTAAACTCACTACATACAATCTTACCTTTAAAAACAAAAGTATCACTGTTAAAGAACGCATACTCACGAACATTAGCTATGCTATTTCACTCTTCATTTTTTTTTTAATAAAATATTTATTATATTAATTAAATTAATTATTTACATCCTTTGGATTCACTTGATCCTACCAAGTTCAAATATAGTTGACTTATTAGCTAATAAATTAAAATTACATATAATCAAATGAAAAGTGAAATATACAAAAGTAAAAAAATGCAGTCATGCATCAAATCAAAATCATTTAAAATATACGTTATAAGCTATGAACACACGCAAATTCAAGGGAAAGTATTCCTTATATGCTAGAACTTAAGATTAAAATCTCTATTAGTAGTACTTTTAATGACTTGTTACCCACCTTTAGCTTGTTTGCCCTTCGGTTTGCTTTGTTTGTCTGCTGTTATAACTTTGACCCGCGCGTTCTTAGGTCCGTCGCTTGAGCCATCTCCGATCTGCCAAACAAATTATATTGGTAATAATTTACATGCTTTTGTTGAGTTATCAATACTAATAAATAAAGCGAAAGAGTTTGTTCGTTTTTTGAACGCGCTAATCTCTGGAACTATCAGTTGGATTTAAATAATTCTTATTGCGTATAATAGCAGAGTTCTTAAGGAAGGCTATGTAACATCACGATATTGGCAACAGGAGCAGAGCAGTAAGTAAGGTATAGTTGGGTAAAGCCCGAAGGAGTTGTCTGCACAATTCAGCATACATACTCAGCATTAGTGTGGATTTTTTGGACAACCTATATCTAATTATAATTTTGGGACAAAGAAGAAGTAGAAGTCAAAACAAACCAACTTAACTAAATAATTTTGTAAATTCCTAATAGGGATTTATTACACACATATTTGAAAAATGTCTTATTTAGATTCTATAGTGCTAACCACAAAAAAAATCTTTTTTTTTTTCTATCGTTAAGTGCTATCAAAATGCACCTTT
Source organism: Parascotia fuliginaria (assembly GCA_963082885.1). NCBI lineage: Eukaryota > Metazoa > Arthropoda > Insecta > Lepidoptera > Erebidae > Parascotia > Parascotia fuliginaria. Next base: position 11,977,821 of record OY720173.1, on the reverse strand, counting down.
ATTTAGTATTTTTAAATTTCACGCGTAATTTGACGAAAAGCTGGACGCAGTGGACGCCATATCTGATCTGTGGTCATGACGTCATTTGGCTTTGTAAAACACATTTTAATACACTTCTAAGTTTACATAATTTTTATATCCGTATGACGTTTTTTATGGCGACTACTATTTAATTTACAACATTAAATATAATGGTGTTATGAAACAGATTAAAAAAGCAGAAACCTTTGAATTCAATTTTTAATTTAGTTTGCTTTTTTATGAACTAAAACTAAAAGTTTCTGACTGATTTTTGCCTAAGCTATCTGAATAATTATAGTTTTAGTTTTTTCGCTAGAGTAAAATACCCCATTAATGTAATAATGTCAAAAATATTATGATATTAAAAACTGCTGCTGCTGTGCCCCACGGCTTCGCCCGCGCGTAAAATATGTTTTGTTGTATGCCTCGGGAACCACCATTTACGGGTTAAAAGTAGCCTATGCCCGTATCCGGCACCAAATCTATCTATATAGGAATTTACATCGAAATTGGTTCAGCCGTTTAGGCTGAGTGGTAACAAACACAAACACACACACGCGCGCACACACACACACACACAAACACACACACACACACACATATACACAAACTTTCGCATTTATAATATTAATAGGATTACACTAGATTTAGCAGTAACTGAGGAATAAAATAAGCCTAAGAGCTTATTGCAAAGGCTTATAAGACTATTTAGAATAAGGATATTAAGTAGAATAAAGAGACAAATTAACAGAAATATTATACTTTTTTCATGGACATATACTTTCAACATGTTCTCTTTGTCTTTGTGTGCCATTTACTTTATTCAATATAACTACAACATAAATTACCTTGATGTTGTAAACATTATCCTCGTCTTCTTCTTCTTCACTGTCGGTCTCCTGTGCCGTTACTTGTACAGTAGCACCTCCCTCTATAACGGTTTTCATAACAGCCAACTCCGATTTAGTTGCTATGCGGAACAACTAAAAAGATATCATTACTAGTATATAAAGTGATCATAAACAAAATATGAGAAATATATCACTTATTTTATTTTAATTTATACCATTTTGGTTTTACCAATTGGTACCAATTTTATTTCATCGTTACATTTTCATTTACTAAAGTGATGTTGTTAAAGTTAAATAATAAAATATGTAGATTAAATTTTGCAGGTGTTCCTCACGGACCAACTACATATGCAAAACTAGTTGTATCATTAGGATTTGTTTTTGAAAAGCATTCTTATAGGCACAACTAAGTACAGTCAGCTTGTTCAATGCAGACACTACTATTTCTGCTTTTTTTTTAATATTTGTGTTCAGCAATTATCATTAAAATATTGTGAAATATTAGTACTGTCAATAAGGTCCAAAATTGCTTGCACTAGTTTTCCGCCAGGCTGTGCCAAAATGTAATATTTTGTTGATGTTCATTTGTTTCGTACATAGTTCACCTGGTTGTACCACGGGTAATATAATAGTTATGATTCGTTATGATTGAGTTATGATTGAGTTCAAAGACTACTACCGAATGATTGGATTGGTCGCTTGTACTATTGGTAGTACTTGAAACCCAAGGTTGTATCATTTGTACTACCAGTTGCACTACTCATATAACTGATCCAGAGAGATTGATTAAGTTTTTTATTTCAGTTAACAGTAGTTAAATACCTTTAGTTTAACAACTTACAGGTTGACACATTTTATAATTATAATGTAAAATATATGACAAAGTGGACAACATCAAAATTTCTGAAGAGGTTTGCTAAAGTAGATAATCAATATAAGTATTTCGACTGTAGTTGTGTTACAGGGAATAGTTGTAGTAAATTAGTTGTGTGTAGTTGGTCCATGAGGAACACCTTTACATTTTTTAGTATCTCCTCATCAAAAGTAATATTGAGTGTTATTTTCAATTCAAAATAATAAGTATGATTGCATAGTCATATGTACTGTAAAAAAGTTTGTAACTATTTAAAATATAGTTACGTACTACCACTTTGGTGAATAAGGCTTATTTTTATTAGAGAGCTGTATTTAAAACAGTTTATTACAAATAGAAGAAACTTACTTTTTGAAGACTAGATGGCCAAGTTATTGGATTCATAATAGTTCCACTCTGAATGTATTCTAAGACATTCTCATCTGCCTGTCTGCACATCTGCTTATACTCATAACTGACATCCATGAAAAATTTGCAACGGTTGCAAATATAAGCAGGCATCTTATCAGAAGGAAATACCTGTGACAACATAAACAACACTTGTACATAAATTATATATTTTTATATTTTTACAAAGCAGTGAAACCATTATTTGATTTTCTAATTGCCAGTAGGTGGCGCTCCAACACAAAATAATTATCTAAAACGGCGTATTGCATATAGATAGTTGTACAATAAATTGTTCTAAATTTTTTTAGGTAATCTATTATTTTATCGGTATCAAACCCAATATTCATATCTATAGTAAAAATTGTTGCAAAGCGGTAAACAATCATTTTTTGTTCACAATGTATATTCGCCGCCATTACTTGTGAAATAATGTAGGCAAAAATTCATCAGTTCTGTTCATATGTATGCTAAATAATTACAATAAATTTTTATACGAAAACACATAAAATTACTTATTTTAATTACCTCAATGGAAACGCAGGATAATATTTTTAATGGGAGAGAAACAGTGTTTTTTGGCGCTCGATTCCTGTCATATAAACTCGTAAGCGTTTCATCTTGAGATAGACAAAAGCGACAAATCTTCATAGCACGCAAAGTGTCCTTCCTAGTTTCCATTTTAACGAAAATGAATAATAACACTACACCAAAAATTAAAATTGTATTTTCACTCCATAACCTCTTTGTAACTGTATGATGAACGTTAATATTGACGACACTAGCGCCGCAAAATGTATGACGCGTTAAATGACGCCGTAAGGCAGAGCCCCATGCGGCGAGTGGATAAAACTAACAATAATAATTAATACTTCTGCCTACTAGATGGTAGTAGCAGCTATTCACATGCTATTTTATTAATTTTATTGTCAACAACAAAACTCTCCTAATTTACAGATTTAATTTTTATGTTTAGGCAATTACCTAGTGCAGAATCCAATAAATGTAATAAAAATGTCATTACAGAAATATTGTAGTATCTGATCTGATCTTTGAAAATAGGTAACTACGTAGGAACTCGTACAGCAATAGTGTCCTATACAGTAGTTAGCTAAGTAGATAAAATTACCTACTAGGTACCGCATTACCCATGCATGCGGTAGTTATGTTGTCTACAATGAGGTAGGTAGATGCCTAATTGAAATATTTAAAATATTATTATTATATATTATAACAGGTAGGTTTTACATTAGCTGGTTACAGCAATATTATGTCAAAACGCCCGAGGAAGTAAGTACTACTCTCTCATAGAACATCGGTATCGGCTTAAATTATTCATGCCTACCTACTAGGTAAGTAATGCGTTTCGTTTGGTTAATGAGAGCACCAGACTCTTACATATTCCGAACTATTCCTTTTCCTCCATCATAAGTCATACCCTTCACTATACATGGTTGGCAACATGAGTGGGCAGTGGTTCTGCCAGGCATGATTACCCAGCTCGGAGGATTTTCCCTTTTCAATAGAGTTATGTTGTGTGATACCTCCTCAGTGACAAACACAAAACAAAATTGTATTAAAAAACGAGTCGAGTCGGACACACAGATTTTGAAACGATTGTTTCTATATTTAGATTCTACTTATACACAAACACATTGAATTTATTGAGATTTTAACAAGACACATACCACTTTAGCGCTACTACTTAGATAGGTATATTTTAAATTTTCAGTTGTGGAGACATGATTGCGTTTGTAGCCATCATTTTAAATCATAAGTAAATTTATGATGAACTATGAGTCAAAGTGAGTTCCCAAAAAGTAATCTTTATAGGCACGTTTCTTGATATCAACTGCATTTATAGATAAGAATTTATTGTGTAGTGTTATTTATTGGTAGGTAGGTAGTCCTAACTCATGGCAGTCAGTCACGGACTTACAGATCGATCGACTACGGATCTGACGATGCAGATAAAGAGTGAAAACGGGTCGAATAGGTTTGTAAACCTGCCCAAGTTGTTAATTGATGTCGACTGCTCTACTATTATTTAATTTTCTATTTTTCTGCACTACCGCTAAGTTGACTGAACTGAATTCAGGTTTAATCTAGTAAAATTTTAATTAAAAACTTGTCATCTTAGAGCTCAAGGCGATCTATAACTGAATGTGTTATGTATCGTCTATATAATGTAATGTTAAAATTTAATTATTTTACAATGGAGAATATTTTATTTATCTATTTACATATCTACCTTCGACCCCGAAGTAAGAACGTAGGTAAGACCAAGGTACATTAGCTGCAATGAAATGTTTTTAATACGACAATGTAATGTATCATATTATAACAAAAATCATTCACTGTTTAAGTTGAGACTGCCTATGATCTTAATATTTTAATAATTTGTTTCTTTTCCCTAGTAAAGAAATTGTGTTTAATCCCTTTTGCTACAGACTTGCTCTACGGCGTAGATGCGCATAAGTATGACGATCTGGGTATTACACATATGCTAATAATATGCCGAAGTAAAAAAATAATATCGATATTCGTATCATAAAATGCATTGGAAATACGCTCAGTCCAGCTAGCAGAAGGTGTTCTTATCCTCGGACTGAGCGAAAACATCGGTTATAGCCGATGTCCTAAAAGAGGGGCCGAGAACAGACCCCTGTAGAACACCGACTGATATTGTCCTACGTGTGAAGACGCGACGCCGCCATTTCGGTCTCCGTACAGGGCGCTCCTTCGCTTGAGATAGTCTGCCACCAGCTGCCTCATGTATGCAAGCACTTCATGAAATCGGAGCGCCTCCTCGATGCTGCTGAATGTCAGACTGTTGAAAGCGTAGGCAATGTCAAAAGACACCGCCAACAGCACACCTTCGGCACCTAGAACCTCCTATGTGTTCGTCGACCCCTAGCTAGTTCCCATTACTTAACTTTATTCTTTATCCGCACGCATCCTACTAATCCTACTATTATTATAAATGCAAAAGTTTGTGTGTGTTGTGGGCGTGTGTTTGTTATCACTCAGCGCCAAAACCAGCTAAACGGCTAAACCGATTTCAATGAAAATTGGTAAGTATATACATAGATTCAGTGCCGGAGACGGACACAGGATACTTTTTATCCCAAAAATCGGTCCTGAGTTACATTAAATAAACACACATTATTTTTCGCGCGGGCGAAGCCGCAGGGCGCAGCTAGCCTATTATATTTTTATATACATTTACGAGTTTAAATAAATTATAAAAATGACGACATTATCAATCGCAATTTAATTTGATAAGATATTTAGGTACAATACATATTATTTAGTACACAGTATCTTGTTATTATATACCTATATGATAAATATATTATCACACGTATGTAGAGTAGTACAAGAGTAATACATGAGTGACAATCCCAGTAAATAAATGTGCGGGTGTAAGTAAACTCAAATTGACTTGAATGTTTCAAAATGGAACTAAGTAATTCTAAAAATGGTGCACAATCTTTACAAAATGATTCTGATGGTACTGTGGTTCTAAGACACAATACAAGATCTTCGTGAGTATTTTATTTATTAATAAAATAGTAAAAAATATTCTAATAAATTATACTCCAATAAATTGGTGACGATTTTTGTTTTAACACAAAATTTTATATAAGTAATTATAAATTTACAATGTAATTATTAAAATTAATTTCTAATATTTCTATTGCATTTGGACTGCCTAATTACCTAGTTATGAGAGCATGATAATTAGGTCGGAGTGATACTCGTAATTAGATATTATGATTTTTTAACACGAGCTGTGTGCATGTGTAAGTAAGTCTATCTGTCTTTGTAAGAGAGTATTAGATTCCTTTAAATTCAAAGGTGATCATGTTACTAAATACAAACAAGAGATCCAACTAAAATAATTATTCCACTTTGTAGAACTTTAAATAAAAAAAATGTTTATCACATCATGTGTATCATAAATATTAGTTTTTAATAAACTGCCTAAAAGTTTAAGGAAACTTCCATTTAAATACTTTAAAATTCAAATAAGAAAATGGCTAGTGGATAAGTGCTTTTTTACAATACAAGAATTTAAGCAGCATAAAATTCATTCAACAAGCCACCAGACGACCAGTAAGTCATATAGACCAATTGCGTTAATACCATCATTAGGAAAATTGTTAGAACGTCTCGTAGTTCCTAGGCTTCTACCGGGAGCAATAAAATTTAATGATAACCAATTTGGCTTTACAATAGGTAGATCAACAGTCGATGAAGTTATATCTGTTTGGAAATCTGTTACTAAATCTGTTTTTTATAGTAGGGTATTTTCTTAGATATTTCTGGTGCCTTTGACAACACATAGTGGCCAATCTTACTTATGAAATTAAAATCACGAGGTTGTTTTAGTAACATATATTCACTTTTTAATACATATTTTACGCATAGCACAGCTAAGCTCAAACTTGGCCACCATGCTGTGTCGAAGCCATGACTGACTATGGGATGTCCTCAGGGATCAGTGCTAGAGCTGTATCTTTAAAACTCAGGGTTTTAAGATTTCCTTTCATTGCCATTACCACCTGGCCGTACATTAACGGAATATGCTGACGATGGCCTTTTACTATATACAATATCTAATACCAGGGCTGAATTAGAAGATCGGCTATGTCGCCCAATTTCTTACGGGCCAGGGCAAACTATTTTTGTTTTGTTATTTTCTGTGCCTACTTTGTTTGTTATCTATAAATAATAATAATATTTTTCGGCATTACGTTGCAAACTACCTCCCTGACTAGTCGAGCATTCGCTTGTAATGTAACATTCCAAATTCAAAATATTTCACATTGTATCATCAATTACAATAATTCTCGGTTCGCCTTTTCCACCAATTTAATGCTAGAATTGTATCATTGCGGATCTGCAACGTTAGGTACATTACAAGTGAAATCTCGCGGTAAGAAAACACCTTTAGGTTTCGATTTTAAGTTTGTATAAATATTTTTTTATGTTTTTTTAAGCAAATGAAATATATCTTATAAGTATACTTATTTTTTTCACACATACGTAGGACTAGAAATATTAATTTAAATATATAATAATATAGAATTAGACATTACTTTGTAGGTAATGCTAAGCAAACAAGCAAGCACCTACTTCCTGTAAAAGGTATAGGTACACACCCAGGAAGGACCTATTACAACATCTTTATCTATCATAATTATCTTTTGATTTGATATTTTCAATCATTCGATAACATAACGATTCGCGCATTTTCATGCGAACAACGCTTAGGTCGGTAGTAAGGTGCCGAAAAGGAATCGTAAAGAAACGAAACGTTTTGAATATTTTTTATGCTTAATTCTTTAATTTTTTAGTTGGGCTAGAGGCCGTCTGCGGCCTCTGTGCTACCTGCGCGACCAGAATTTTTTGTAGCATCCTTGTTATTTATAGTTATTTGCTTAGTCCTATTAGAGTCTAGGAACTTCCAGATTGTTTGAGCAGAGAGAGACTATATCTCATCTGGTTGCGCCTGGTGCTGTCCTAAATGGATGCTATTTTTTGTTCATTTTTTTATTAGGCAGTAATGTGCTTCCTAAATTCCTTTTTCTCTTCTATCTTTTTATTGTGCTAAATTTGTTGAAATTATATAGGTAGTATAGGTACATATCTACCTGCCCAGTGATTGTTATTGTGACTTTATGTTTACACACCCTTATTCACAGCTGGCGTCCGGCCTCTTTCGTAAATGTTATAAACGATATCATAAGAAGAAGCAACCCAATACTTGATACAAAACCAAAAAATGGGCAGGAAAGCCCTAAAACTGAATCAGCAGTAGTAGTCGCTTCCGCAAATGGAAAGGTAATTGTTTCAACCGTTCATAATTATCAAATCGAAAGATATCCACCGCAAAACATAGATAAGCTTTTTAAGCATGTTTATTTTCGCCGCCTCTGAGTCCTCATCTACCAGTTGTTAACTACCTTTACCATGTTGTAGATATACTAATCTTGTAAGGAGCCTATAACGAAAAACAAAAGATGACTTTGATTACTCAATAATAGTGATATCGTATGCTTACCCAGGATTGGATCCTATCTGTAGAAATTTACTTAATATCAGCTCGGAGGTTAGAATTGAGCCCAGCTCCATTTGTAAGTATTGTGTATACTCATACTCACGTGAATCTATTCATTTGCGCAGGTGAACGGTAAGGAGTCGACAAAGAACAAAACTGGCCGAAATACGATCGTGAGCATCGTGCTGGTAGAAGCTAAAGGTTTACCTGATGTGCCTGACGATGGGCTTTCTCATGGAATCCATTGCAAATTTCGGTAAGCTAATTTTCACTATTTTTTTGAGTACACACAAATATAATAGGATATTATTACATCACATAATATCATTAACCTGAAGGACGAAACACTGCAGGACATAGGCCTTTCCCAAAGAGAGGTAGATATAATTTGTCATAGTCACTCATCACGCTGCGCGTTACCTGGTATTTCGTTAGTCGCCTCATACGACACTTATGAGAAGAGTTTGGAGTATTTAGAACAAAGATCACACCATTTTATCTAATGATAATTCACCTTTTTGTATGCAGATTAGGTTGCCAAAGTTACAAATCGAAATCGATCCCAACTACACGGCAACCACAATGGAGAGAGCGGTTCAAATTGCACGGTAACAATGACCAGCTACTACAAATATCGTTATGGGATAAAGGAAAACAGAAGAACTTTATGGGCAGGTATGAAATTTTCTTTATTTTGAACTGTTATATTGCGTGTTATTTATCAAGCGCGCTGAATTTCATTTTCAATTTAATAAATACGAATAGTGGCGATGAATTAACATTTGAGTATTACCATTAACGTTGACACCCTAAAATATTTTTGTATGGAAAATTAAAGTTAAAGTGTGTAAGATAAAAGCGCATGGTAAAGCTAAAAATTGTATCGCAGTTGACAAGTTTAATGACAAGGTAAACAAACAACATCATAGAAGTTACTGCCGTAAAATTCGGCCGTAAATAGATGAATCACAGTAAGTAGGTATAACACAATTGGACGGGAAAACCCAAAACACTATCCTTACTCTTTAAATCAAATGTAGGAACAAAGTAAATAGGTGTCTTCTTTCTTGATGGATTGCTCGTAATTGTGGCAGCTTATCTTGTATAATTTATGATTCTTTGAAAGTTATGTCTGTAGCAGTGATTTAGTGTTTTAGTGTTATTTTTATAGGTTAGCAGTGATAATTCATTATGTAGATATACATATAGAAGCTGCATTTTTAATTAACTTATTCGGTTTTTTTATTGAACACGTAGTAATAAAGAAGAAAATATGGTAAGCATAGAAGACATAGAGATATTAAAAACAGCATATTATGTTCGTGAATTTCGATCGTTATTTAATATTTCACTGGCGTCACATTCTCTAAATACCTTTGATAATTTTAACGCTTAATTTTCGCCTCTTTATCTCTAAGTATTAGTAGTATAGGTACCTAAAGCAAAGTGTCTATTTTCTCATTATTTATCGCAACGAATTATTGATACACTATGTTTTTACTATCATTCAGAGAATTTCTTCCAAAAGGTTTATTTAAATTAGATACATTGTGCATTCTTGCAAAACCGTGGCGAGTCGCTAGTCAAACATTAGATATACCTAATTGTTATTTTGTATCTTTTTTTATTAAGTAGGTAGGACTATTAGCAAATGAATCCTAATCTAAATCTGGTAATTATAATAGGCCATACAAACATGATATTATTTAGGTCTCGTGTTCTTGACCTTATTACCTAAGTATATCAGTTGTTTATGTGTTAGTTTTAGTTACACAATTGTATCATAGTACAAGATAGTTAGTACCTACCTATTATAATTATTAGGTCAGTAACTGAAGATACGATTAAAATATATATTATTTTATATATGCAACATATTTTGTTATTATATGGAGGTGGTTTTAATATTAGATGAGATTATTTTTGTCATATAATAATATGTACTTACTTTAAGAGTTTTGTGTTCGAGTTCGGTTTCTAAAGCAGTTTTTATCGTATTATTTTCTGATATGAAAAACCTAATTTCGAAATATAAAATAAATGTGTAAAAGCTGTCGTCACTCTATCGCAATGATCTCGATGATGCCCTTTCGTAGCCTTTCAAAAACTTCTTTCTGTTATTCAGTAATGATTAATTGAATGATAGAGTCAAAAAATTAATAAGAAGTGATAAAAAAAATGAATGTCACTAACAAAGACGACATTAATTGTAATACTGATAAAATGCGAGACAATATCTGACTGCGCCACAATAAGCACAGAACACTGAACTCTTAACCGCGTGACCTTCAGTCTGCGAAATCTACTAATAGATACCTATATCATCATCATTATATCAGCCGAAGGAAGCCGTCTACTGCTGGACATGCCACTCCTAATTTTTGGCGTCTAGGCCAGTCGTGAGTCGCCCTCGTCCTCATATATAAATAGGTTGCAAATAAATATTACCTATCTCTCCACCTATAAAAAGTATGATGAACTTCAATAAGTACTTACTATATTATGTTTTATTTAGTTGTGTTCTAGACCTATCGACCTACGAGATAGAGCGCACACACGACATCTGGCAGAACCTCGACGAAGGCTATGGATCCATACATCTATCTGTCACCATATGCACCATAAAGAACGTTGAATTGCCTGCTCCCTGTGAACCTAATGTTGAAGACCTAAGTTCTAAATATGTATGTACCTAAGCTTTACTTTTTCAGTCCTGTATTCCTTTTAAATACCTATGCATTTGCCGAATTTTAATACTGGTTAATAAGAATATCTTTTTTACATCCACCTTACAATTTAAAATTAAACTAAGTTTTGTATTTACTTATGAAATTAAACATTACCTTCATTGACATCGGCAGTCGGGTAAAAATGTATTTATTTTTCACTGCTCTATTTTTCTGTAATACATAATATTTTCATGTGTATAATGTGCCTATGAAGTAGGCTTTAATATTATGAAAAATAGAGCTGGCAATGGCTGTGTTTTTTAAGAATTGCGAAGGCAGAGTGAGGATGTTCTTCCTTCTGAAGCCCTAAAACACAACTAGGGAACTACTTTAGGCTTAAATTCATCACAGTAATTAACTTTCCTATTTTTAAATTCAATCATATTATTATGGAGGGCAAATAAAACAAAGTTTTTTTTTACTTCCTTATTTTTTGTACGAATCTATTTGTTTGTATAAATTTGTGTGAAACTGTGAAATTACTGAATTATCTTGTTTTAGGCCTTTTACAATATACCAACAGACATAGATGCTGTGGGTCAATTACATGTAAAAATTATAGGGGCGAGAGGTTTATATGGCAAACCTAACGCCTATTGTACATTAGAATTGGACAATCAGACAATACAGACTCCTAAAGCTAACAGTTGTTCTGAGCCAGTGTGGAATAAAAGCTACGTGTTGTAAGTATTATTAATAATAATACTTACGCATTGTCAGGAGGTTTCTATCTCTGGAGCCTTAACCGCCGGTGGCTTGGTCCCTGTACCCGTTGCCGGTGGATTTACAATTTTTATATTTTTAAATGTATGTTTTTTATATACTTATATTTAAAAATGTAATTTTTGAGAAATTATTTAAATAAAGGAGAATAATAATAATATTCTACCACATTCACACAGCGCCATTTAGCCCCAAATTAAGCAATTATATTTGCTTGTGTTATGGGTACTAAACAACTGATATACTACTTATATATATATATTTTTTTTTGTAAATACCTACATATTATAGATAAATTACACCCAGACACAGAACAATTAATCATGCTCATCACACAAAGATTTGTCCTGGGTGGGAATCGAACCCACGACCTGCGGCTTAGCAGTCAGGGTCACTAACCACTAGACCAACAGGCCAGTCAAATACTATTTTTGAATAACGAGTATTTACCTATATTGGATTTGTTTATAGAGCCAAGAGGCAGTGGACAGGATATAAATATCGTATGGGTTCAAAATTTTAGTAAATAGTTACTAAAAATTTCGATAAAAGTTTTACTGTCAAAATGAGTTAAAGCATAACAGATAGATAATTCTGACGCCAGTAGTTACAGTCTCTACCTTAGTAGCTACTCACTAGCAGAGACACACCACTACTTTACAGAGCAATAGTCTTTTGGGAGCTCAAACAATAATTAATTCATTCTTGATAGCTATAGTTACTTATCAAGACTTAAATCTTTTTAATGGCGGTTTCTCAAAAGAAATTTGTTTACTTTTAATTTATCGGAGAAGACAAATTTTGTTCATAATTATTAACTGATAATTAATTTTTAGACAAAATACATCAAAACTATCTCGTCACAAAAGACATCAACGCGCTGTTTACATCTCTTTATTCCTTGTATAGATTTTTACAAACTATAAAATTTAATCCAAACTACTGAACAATTTTTATAAAAGAATATGGGATCAATTTCAGAGTTTACCTCCCATCAAATTAAAAAAAATTCCACATCTCTTTATATAAGACCGAGTTCTGCGGTAACATATTCTCCTTTTTTAAATCGGTTAAAAACTGCTTTAAAATACTTATAGAGCATAGGTCTGAGATCGCCATAATAATAATCTGTAATATTGATACCTAATCGTGACTTGCTTTCACTAAATTACATTTTGTTATCATTTTATCAATGACATGCCTGAACTTGTATTCTTTATTATCTTTTCTATTTCTTATCTTTACGAGCTATTTCTATTTCAGCAACATATTTGACGTGACATCAGTATTAGAGTTGAAAGTTCACGATGGCTCTATAAACGCCATACTGAACGATTTCCTCGGCAGAGTCTCAATACCTTTGCTAAGGATAGCAGATGGAGAGACACGTTGGTATGCGCTTAAAGACAACAGTAAACGAAGAGGCGCTAGAGGAAATTGTCCAAGAGTTAGATTGGAAATGTCTATATTTTGGAATCCAGTAAGTATTCAAACATTAAAACAAATAATTTACATCTTATTGATTGTGACAACTGCATTTGAACGTTCTTAAAATGCTGTTGTCATTGGCCCGCAGCCTAGACGTTGAGATTAGTGACGTAGTTCTGTTCGGAAGGCATGAAAGCCGTTTGTTTAGTTTTGTACAAACATGCCAGAAGCGCTGCAAAGGTGGCAGGCAGTCTCAACAGCATTCTAAAAATATTATTATATTGGATGCGTAGATCATCCAGCTACCTTTTAGTATAGTTGACCCAAAGATTCTCCGTGTAGCAGCATTGGCAATATAGGCCTGTTATTTATAATCTATACATATAATAAAATTGGAGTGTCTGTTTGTAATATTGAAATAATCGTTTTTTACTACATGTCTATGAATATAATATATACGGTACATACACCAAAATAAAATTTTGTACAATTTTTGTCTGTCTGTTTGTTCCGGCTAATCTCTGAAATGGCTGGACCGATTTTGACGGGACTTTTATTGGCAGGTAGCTGATGTAATAAGGAGTAACTTAGGCTACGTTTATTTTAGAAAAATTCTTTTATTTTAGATAAATAAAGTAATGTTGATTGACTGTTAGGCGGAACGAAGTTCGCCAGCTAGTATTATATATACATAGTGTATTAAACATGCATTACAAATTCCATGGTGTGTTTACGCAATATTACCTAAATAATAATCTTAACAAATTCAAAATAATAGTTGAGCTAATAATTAGAAAACTTTAATCCGCTTGAATAGTTTATCACCTTGACAAAATTTATTGATAGTGGTATGTATTTGTAATGATAAACAATTAATTATCTTACAGGTGACCGCCTCGTTAAAACTATTCAGCCCTAAGCAGGTCAAGTACACAGCGAAGCAACCAAAGTTCGATGTAGCCCTTCTTTATAAGAACCTTAAGTTTATCAAAGATACTTTCTGTGTTCTTCATGAGATTAATGAATGTTTCAAGTAAGTAAGATACTATATTTATATGTATAGTTCAGTGTATTCATTATACGTACTTATTCTGAAGATGGGTACCAGTACCTACCTACGTTTTTGATTTAGGGCTGTAAATTCGAATTATTCCATTTTGCTCCACCAAGCTGCCCTAATAGATCTACTACGTTCACTTATTTGCCTAACATTTCTATTTAACATTTGATTCCTACGGTCTGTGGTTTTTTGACAACATTTGTTTTATTTTAGTAGGTAAAAGTACCTACTCTAAAATATCTGCCCAAGTCACGAGTTAAGACACTTTCATTAATGACGCATCTTTGTAGATATTTCGTGTTTTTGTATGATTCTGTGTTTTGTCGCATTTTTGAACCGCGTATTATGGTGTGTTATATTTGTCGCTTTTTTATGTAAAATCGACCACATTATATTGCTTTACCACTTTTGACAAAAAATTCTATGTAAATTATAATTCATTATGAGTAAGACTCATTTCAACTGTCAACTGTCACTGTACTGAGTGTACATTCTTGTTTTGTGATATGCAAAGCAATTTTACTGTCGACTATACCTACGTAATAGTCATTCGTCAATTGCATTGCAAAAAATGCTACTCATCATTATTATTATTTGTGAGTCACTTCATACAAAAGCTTCCACGAACTCTACTTCTGTAAATGTAAATTAATTTATTCATTACATGTACCGGATCTACATTTTAGAAGATTTAGGATGACACCGTTTAATTAGTTATATCTGTAACAATGTTTCATAAATTAATTATGTAATTAGGATTGCAATTGCAGCAAATGATAAATCTATGATGTTTACGTAAAAAATGGAGGCGCCTACTGATTGATATGCGGCCCATGGATCGCATTGTTGTATTTGATCTGAGCGTCTCCGTGGGACGAACGTCTTCGAAGAGTACGTTAAAAGTCGGTCCCGGTTGTTACCAAGTTGATAACAGTCGTTAGGTCAAGTTAGTCGGATGCCTCTATAATAAATTATGGGCGAACTGAACAAATCCTTACACTCGATTGACCACTAACCACTCAATATTTTAATTTGACTTTAATTAAAAAATTAAAATTAAATTAAAAAGTCCATCAAAATTAAAATAATTATGGAGTGTTCTAAGATAGAGCAAGTCATTATCTCTGTACGTTTCTAAAAAAATCCTACCGAATTGCATTCGGTAAGTAATTCTGGGAAATCCAACATTTTGGGATCTTAACTTTGCGCGAATTCAACCTGATGGTCTGAAAAAGTACTCTCGCTTTGATGTTCTAATGATTTTCCTTATCCCACGAGTCTATTTAACGTATAATTAGATATAACCTATGATTTAATGATTTTTCAAATAAGTCAAGCAGATATATATATATATTTCAATAGATTTGAATTTCCTTTTATTTCTTTAGTTTATCTAATTAATCAGCTAAGGTAATCGGTACGGCGTAAAAATGGACGAGTAAAAAGAATAAACAAATAAGTAGGTAGGTAGGTTCATTTAATACAGGGCTATTGCAGGCCTTTAAGACACAGCGTTATTATTGTGCAGATAGTTAATGCCCTTCAATGGAGGATCACGGATATAGTGTCGATAATGTGTCGTAATTAGATAAGAGAGCCAATTATCAAAAATATCTACATCAAGTATTAATCAGACATCTAGAATTGTTGGTAACAACGTTCTTCTGTCTTATCATAAATGTGTAAAAGTTTGTTTTACTTGAATTATCCTTAAATTTGTACTGGTCCCTCCCTAACTCTACCCTATATTTTCCAAAATAAAGTTAGGGCTTTGATAGAATTGTATGTTAGATACGTACATTTATATCCACCCCCTAACTTTCTTCTACCCACCTACTGCTAAATACGTAGACACTGACAGATTGACGTAGGTAATAGTCTTCTATCGACCACATGATCGTGAAATGAATATGGCTAAGTGCACATTATTATTATGACACACTAGAGAACTATTATTCTAAAATAGAACAAAGAATATAACAGACTATTTACTTACGACCAATTTCACTATAAGTCTTTTTTTCCTGTTTGTAGGCGTTTGTTTGAGTGGGACGATCCAGAGTTAGCCTACACATCCTTATCCCTCTGGCTACTTTTTTGGTACTTCTTTGAACCATGGATGGGACCACTTCTAATAGTAGTGCTGTTCTCAATTATCTACATCTTCGATAAAAGATACCGTAAGTATTCATCAGTAAATATAGTACGTACAAAAAATACCTATTAGCAGTCATATCATAAAGCCTGGAACTCTTTACCAGTGCGTGTGTTTCCATCTAACTATGATCCTGGGTCTTTTAAGTGCGGATGTGCAAAAGCATCTCACTAAGCTTTCATAGTGGAGGCCACCATACCATTGGAATGGTGTCCACCACTTCTGGATTCCACTAACTGCTTACCATTAGGCAAACTAGTGACTCTACTTTGGTACGCTAGTATAAAAAAACAATGGTTCACTTGATGGAAAGCAGTTAACCGTAGCCTATGAGCTCTTACATGCAACACCAAGAGTATCACTTGCGCGTTATCACCTCCTTCCTTGAAGAACTCCATGTTTCAGTCGAGAAGACCTCGAGTATTATTTTATTTTATGTCTCAGGCAAGCTAAGCATGCTTTTAAATTAAAATTATATTCAATGACTTTTTAGAATGGGATGGTTCAACAGGTAACTCAGAAGAATTAACTGAGATGGGCAATATTGGAGACTTACAGAATGGTGAAACGATGACACATAAAATCAAAGGCTTGCCAGAGATGACAATAATAATAACAACCAGTATTGATTACATGGTGTCTGTCGCTGAACGATTGTATAAGTAAGTTTTGTGAACTTATTCTTGGTGTATTCCTTTACCTTGCGATCGGATTTACAAGCCCTTAACAGATTTGTTGCAGGAGTTTATTGGCTGGCGAGAATTGTTTCTCCAGTGACAACGCTGTCTCTTATTAGGCTAGGGCTCGTTAATATACAAGATCCTAAATGTGTTGTCGTTTGAGCCTTCTGACATTTACTGGTTCACATAACGCTGTTGTTGCTAGGGAATTAGTGTGAGCTTTTATACGGTTTTTGTAAGCTTTTGCTTTGTGCTCGATTTCTTCCTTAACAGTTTTCATTTCTGTGTACTCATGCAACTCACTAGTTTTGATAAATATGGGTGCATCTGTTATCATGTCGAGCGCTTTATTCTGGAATCTTTAAACGATCTCCACATTAGAGTTTTTGCTGATCTCCACAACGAAAGCTTTGTGAACTAAATAATAATTTTAACTACTGCAGGAGGACCTCACATTTTTGTTCGAGAAATGCACTCACGTTAATGACTGTCAGTGGCAGTATGCAAAGTTTTATTTGCCCTGTTACAGCTAATGAATAATTTTGGGGTACAATTTATTACTTTGGTCTGTTTCAAATTATGATTGTATGAGGCTCACATGCTCATAGTAGTTCACAGATATGGTATCTTTATACTCTTTATACAGATACATGTTATGAAGTATTGATAGGTAACGATGTGAAGTTTTTATTGATTTAAAAACGACTATTATCTACGCGTATGCACTGAAAGACGGTGAAAGTACCGATTAACAGCGGAGCCATTATCGTATTTATAGATTTTGGGAATGTAGATAAGTACGTCATTCTCAAAATCTAACTAAAGTATATAATAGCTTACCTACTTACGGTTGAAAAATAAACATTTGACACGCTTTTTGATTTCTTTGCAACGGCTATTAGTCGAAACGCTTAACCGAATCTCGTGATCTTCAGTTTTTTCAACCCATTAATTAATAAAAATTCAATGAAACAAATTGCTAATAAAACCAACAACATCTTTTCAGAGATCAATGAAGTATATTAATGAATCGCATAAACATTATTTACCTACATTTACTAATTGAAACGATAAAAATAATTTGAATAAAGGCCAACTAACTTACTTTCAATAGTTAAGAAAAACGATCTTAAATATAAAAGAGCGACTTATTACTCACAATTATATTAATTATACTTACTTTATTTTACGTTTCAGTTTAGCCGCATTCAAGGTGCCGTTCTTGAGTTACTTGACCATGGTTTTACTGATCGGTGCATCCGGGGCCATCTACTGTATTCCTTTTAAATATTTGATGATGGCCTTTGGTAAGTTTCAATCATATGTAAGTTTATCTAAAACAAGCTCTCCTTTTGATTAATTTAGTGAGACAACCAAGAACAGTATGTTTAACTATAAAAATTTGGTCAAGACCTGGAATATAAAACCACTCCATTTCTTTCCCTGTTTTATGAGTATGTACTAAGTATTTACTTTTAAACTTTCGCGTTGCATGATATAAATTTATAAACATACGGGAATTAACGACATCAGCGTGTATGTACTAAGTAACCGAAAATCACCGATATCACATGAATGTGGTTAGCGTTAAAGCGTTTTATTTTATCTAAAGGAATTTCTAGGCATAAATAAAACCGCTTCTTGGTCGACCTGAAACATGCTACGAGACATATAGCCTAATCTTCACCTAAACTCAGTACAATTAACTATTTAAGTAAGTAGATCATCTAAAGATCTTGTGTCTGAGAAGCTTGTGTCTTACCTGGTTGTAACTGGTATTGGCATTCTGGACACACCACTGCACAATTGGTCGTATAGGTATTTACTCGTCTCTCATCCAGTTGAACTAACCCTACTCTTAAGGCCTCGTACTTATAGGTAAATATAAATTTCCCCTCATATCAATATAAATGCATTCTGTTCTAGGTATATATAAATTCTCCAGGAAGCGCATACATCCGAATCGTGTGCTAAATAATGATTTGTTGGATTTCATTTCAAGGATACCTGATCACAAAATTCTGGTAATAAATATTTTTATATAATTTTTCTTTGTAGTGCCAAGGGTGCTTTCCACTGAGAGTTACCAAAATTAAAAAAAATTGTGTTATTTTTAACTTAGTTTTTTTGCTCGCCATATATTATATTAGGCGTATGGTCAATATTCATACATATTATAAAAGGCTTTGTCTTGACTGACTGCCCGACTGACTGACTGACTGACTGACAACGCACAGCCTTGTTGCTGTACTAAGGGTTTTGTATAAAATTATATCCCTTAAATGTTTGAAAAAAGATGAAAACGATTGTATGAAACTTCTTTGTTTTTCAACATAATTTTGTTTTGAAATACTCCTATTAAAATAAAAAATGCCCTCCTAAATAATTTTGACTGGGATGGCTTCAGAAGGATGAAATTAGAGATGAAACATTGTTTAAATAAAGATCTTTGCTTTTGAAGTTAGCGACTTAAAATTTGAAAGGCGTGTCTTTATCTTAATGACTAAAGGTTTACTCAGAAACAGTATTTTTGAAATTCAATCCTTAGGGATAGATGAAAAGGGCCGAAAATGATTATATAAAACTTCTTTGTGTTTTAATTTATAGTTTCGCAAATTTGTACTGGGATACTACTATCAAAATAAAAAAATACTCTCATCAATATTTTTGACAGGAGTGTTGAGTGTTTAGAAGGGTGAAATTGGGTATGAAAGTACTACCTTTCTTTGGAAAGATCTTTATTTTAGAAGTTAGTGACTTGAATGGTGTGTTTCTCTTAATGTCTAGACGTGTACTAAGTAAGGGTTTTAGAAAATGGATCCCCTAAGGGTGATAAAATGGTAGAAAATGATCGTGAATCTACTTTGTGTTTTTTCAACAGATTTGCCCTGCCCATGGTAAATAACATAAAATGTCTGTGGGAAAACAGTATCCACGCGAGCGAAGCCGTGGGCAAAAGCTAGTGTCTTCACAAGTACATTGTAAAAATATAAATATTTTATAATATATATAATTATTAAAACGAAATTATTTTCTTTTACCATCGCAGAAAGATTGGCGGGAGCTTCACGTGCCAGAACCTCAACTGCAAAGAAATTCTACATTCTACATTCAAACACCTACGTCAAACACATTGACTACGCCTAACGCTAATGAAACTAGAACTTAATAGGATACGTACATTATCTCACTAATTTATAAATTAATTATAATTAGTCTGATATTATTAGAAACGTAATATAATGACTTACAAAGTAATCTAGTAAATATTTGTTATAAGAACCGAACTACAAAATCGTTAAAATTATTGCATTCGTCTACATGCTGGGCATATCATAACTAAACCTCCTCAAAGGGATGTACCTATTTGACATAGTTAGGTTGGTACCACGCTTGTAAGGCGATATTTAGAGGACATAGGTAGGTACTACGTACGTAGTGTTGCTACCCCTTAGGTACCTGAGGTCCTAGACAAGTGTCAAAGATTTCTATTCTATTCATAGGATATATTAAAAAATGTATTGGATTGACATATGCTAACGCCAACGCTTATGTGAATCTCATTTATTGTTTTATCTATTCTATGAATAGAATAGAAAATATCAGAGGCTCTAGGCCTCTGATATTCTCTCAATCGCCTGTACGACGTCACCCACGAGAAGAGATGGTGGAAAGTTCAAGGCCTTATTCGATATAAGTATATATAATAATATCTACAGATGTACGGTAAATAAAAACTTTGTTTATATAAAAATACCATTGTTTTATTCTTAAATTAAACATCACATGTCATCTTATATTTAAACTAATTATTCGGAGATATTATTATTTATTATTATGCTCAATTTGTACATTATTTAAGTACCATACAATTAAATAACATCTACCAACTAAATCAAACCTTCCATTTTTGTGGTAAAAAATCGGTATACATGCGTACGAGTACATGTGAGTACAGGTATGGTCAAAAGACCTACCTTGTAGATAAGTTTGACATATTTTTAAATAGTCATATGTCACTTTATTTTCTACATAGCCATGGCCTATCATAGCGATGACTATTTGAAATTAGGTGACAACTGCTTGTCTTTATCAACGTTTGTGTGACCTTTAATCACAGCCTAAAAATATAGGGAATTATAAACTCATGCCATTTTATACAAACTGGCATTCACAGGCGGTTTCATGAGCTCTTAGCTAACTGTACTGCGAGAAATATTGTCCACAGAAGTGACATTTATATAATTTTATATAAATGTTTTTAAATAAATAGTATTTACTGCAAATCTCTATTTACATTTTAACATCGCTGATGATAATAATAAAATAAAATTTATTTAGCAAAAATTCTTATTGATAACATGAAGAAATAAAATTAAGTAGGTACGTGTCACTAAATCCACACGACATTAATAAATACATATTCCTAAATAAAAATGCCTGAGGTTTTTAATTCTTATTAACTAACTTTAAATACCTAATACAAAGTATAAATAATTTGAGCAATAGAATATTATTTAAATTTAAAATTTTGTACCAATATTACGTAGGTACTGCTGCCTTTTATTACGATCTTTTAATTAAAAAGTATCCAAAAGTCCGAATCTACTAGCGTAGAATATTACTATTGCATATACGGCAAAAAACTTCTCCATATATTTGTGTAATTAATATAGGACCATCTATTATATATAACCCACTGTGTTGCCATACCACGAGATTCTCATTACTATAACCATTCGGGCTACAGTGAACTGTGTAGGCACCGAGCTGTACTAGTAGCAATGAGGGTACCCTAATCTCCAAACTTGAGCACAATATTGTCTTCACGCTGGATTACTTCCTCTTGGTTGAGCCCGACCTGCTGAAGGAAGTCGGAGGTACCCTGAGTTCTCGCCATTGTTTCTAAAAAAATAATTATATAGTGACTAAAATTAAAAGGAGTATAGGTTTGGTAATGTGGAAAGTATGGAATATCAGTAGGCTAACGAAAAAAATTTAAAGAGACATACGCGAACCAAATAGGTGATGTGTTCCACCTCGAACCAAGTAGGTGATGTGTCCAAATGGCACAATTACAAGCACCCGTAACCAAGGGCGACGTGTGTGTATTAAAGATTAATGAATGTTCAAGAGGCAAAGAAGGTATATACTATGTTTGGATCGCAGCAAATGGCGTTCTATAGTCTCTGCTCACCCATGAATGGGAGACAAAAACGAAGTTATGTATGTATGTAAGTAAACTGGTAAATTTAACCGTTATAAATTAACTCATATACTGCTCAATGACAGAAAATGGGCAATATTTGGCAAAATTAATAATATTTTGGCAAAATGTAGGTACTGATTATCAAAATTCTTTATCATTAACTAATGTCACAGCAGTCGTTCAGTGGGTACAAACCAAATTTATTACAATACCAATTTTGTGATTGTCGTAAGTTAACATTACTAAAGTTGCTCAATTAATTAAATTTTATATACCTATTTAAATAAGTTTTTATATATTTCCATAATAACTAAGCAAATTGAAATATCTGCAATGGGTAGATAGATACTTACTAGCATTTTGTCGTCCGGTATTCGTGATATAAAGTCTAATATATCATTATTAGGCACTCTATTCGGATTTAAGCACTTCCTTGTGAACTTATATATACCTGAAACAATAAACAACTACTATTATTTAAAAATATTTTAAGTGCTAAAGTTTGTGTGTGTGTGTGTTTATTACTACTAAGCGCCAAAACGGCTAAACCGATTTTAGATAAATATTGGTATGTAGATAGATTCGGTGGCGGAGACGGACATAGGCTACTTTTATACCGAAAATCGGTCTGGTTCCCGAGGGAGACAAAACATATCACAGACGCGGGAGAACCACTGGGGCGCAGCTTGTCATTCATAAAATACCACTATCAACATTAGTGTCCACAGAAGAGTGTCACTTCTGTGGGCAGTTAGTTTTCAACTGTAAAATATAGGAACTTACCTATGGCCATAAATACGTAATTAACAGGTATCAGGTAAAGTCCAATTGATGCAGCGACCAGCACCGTCATCACTAGGAAACTTAGATATGGCACTGTGAACTTGAATAAGCTGAAACGAGGTAATAAAGAATATAAAATACTTACATGCAAAAGGTTGTGTAACGACGACGATAAAATAGTTAATAATTGTAGAATAAAACGGCTACGAGCCCTTTCGACCCTAAAGATTTGACCCTTTCTTGGTTTGAGTACCCATTCGACCCCTAGGATAACAGCAGCACCCATTCGTTCCTTTTCGCGAGTACGTATAAATTACAGACGGTATGAAAATCTGTATCAGGATAATGTTATTATATTATATATATATATATATGTTATTTAAAATAGGCACTCAGCAATACAACCAAAACTACATTAACTGGTTTATTTAAAATAACTTCTGTAAATAATTTAAATCCGAGATTTGTTCTGAAATCAGTCTTATAAATACCTTAAAGTTTTAAATTACATACAAAGTGCATTAATAATTTAAATAAAAGCCATTACTTCCTTTTCGCGAGTACGTACATAGTACAGTCAGTATACAAATATTATAGTATCAGTATCATGTTATTTTAAAAAAGCACTTGACTATTATACCAAATCATATTAATTGATTTATTTAAAATAACTTCTTATAATTAAAATTACAAATATATCACAAGCAGACTAGTGAAGCGATGCCAGGACTCCGATTGTGAGGTTATAATTTTGAAGAATTATAATTAGATTATAAATGTATCAATACAAGTATGATAACTTATTATAAAAGTTAACTCAGCTATTTGCAATTCCAAAATGTAATTATTATATTTGTAAATAATATTTAATTGTATAATAAGTAAGAACAAATCCTTAAAAAAATGTCTTCAAGTGATTTGGTTTACAATCAAATTATTACCCGGTTTTATATATCAATCATCAATAAAATAGGTATTCGTAAAAACATATTGTGTATACTAATGAACTATATGATCAACTATTTTTACAGTATATCTATATATATAAAAATGATTCCCTATTTCCCTTGGTCATGGCATCACGCGTGAACGGCTAGATCAACTTCGTTAATTCTTTTTTTGTTGTGTTTGTTATTGTCTGGAGAAGGTTCTTATGAAAGAAAAACTAAGAAAATTGCGCGGTGATTTAGAAAGTTTAAGATACTAAACCACCATATTAAATTTAAACCGCTAAACCGATTTCGGTGAAGATTGATATGTAGATAGATTTGGTTTCGGGACATAGGCTACTTTTTATCCTGAAAATCACTCTGTTTCCCGAGTAACATTAATTAAACATATAGAAATTTACGCGCGGGCGAAGCCGCAGGGCGCAGCTAGTTACCTAGTAAAAAAATAACATTTCAATTATACATACATGTATAAACGTCAAAAAATTCACAATCCACTTAAAATTATTAATCACTATAATCATTCTACAACACGACACACTTGTAAAGCACTTGAAATAAGCAATGATAAAATAAGGCCTGCTAAAATGACGCTTAGAATGAACCAATTACAAGCCGACGCCGACGCTAAATAAAAAAAAATGTTTTTCATTCTGTTTAATTTTAGTTTTTTATAAAAATAAAGTAATGTTAATCAACTGTTAGGCGGAACGAAGTTCGCCGGGTCAGCTTGTTATAAGCTATTTTCTAAAATAAACGTAGCCTAAGTTACTCCTTATTACATCAGCTATCTGCCAATAAAAGTCCGGTCAAAATTGGTCCAGCCATTTCACAGATTAGGCGAAACAAACAGACAGACAGACAGACAAAAATTGTAAAAAATGTTATTTTGGTGTATGTACCGTACATATATATATTCATATACATGTAGTAAAAAAAGGTTATTTCAATATTACAAACAGACACTCCAATTTTATTATATGTATAGATTATATAAAATAAATAGTAAAATTATAAAATTTTCTTTGAAACAATATTTATATTTTTCCCATTATTCTAGTAAGTTTTTCTTTTAGTAAAAAGCTCTTCATTCAGAGTATCATACATAACCTCGGATTATTTCTCAACATTCTTAGAGGCGAACGTAAAGATCTTTCTAAGAATCTATTTATTGTTACTTTATTAACTTGTTAAATATTTTAACATAATTTGAAATAGGTTTTTTTTCTGACTGTACTGGTTTCCTTTTAAAATTGTAGAAAACACAATGAGGTACGTATGGGCTCTAAAATAAATATTAATTTTATTTTTTCTGGATTCGTACCTAAAAAAGGTACGAATGGGCTCAAAAAAGGGTTAAATCTACAACTTTTAATGCAGTCTCAAAACTTAAGGGTCGAATGGGCTCGTAGCCAATAAAACATATCTTACTTGTTATTACAGTCTAGTTAAACTAAAATTGTCTTTTGCTATATTTTCAAATTATTGTCTTGATTTAAGACAGTAAACTTATAATGCAATAAAGAACACATCCGAAATCGAGATAGAACAGCTTGTTGTGGAAACTTTACATTAGTAAAAATAACTACTAAGTACATGCAGTTGTACTTAAACAATACTAATGGCATTAATCTCATCTGTCCTGAGGCTCTAGACAAGTGGCATAGATTTCTATTCTTAGTAGAATAGATTAAAAATGTATGAGATTGACATAATAGCGAGCGACAATGTCAATCCCATGCCTATTTTTAATCTAATCTTTGTCTAGGGCCTCTGGTGTTATAATTTGTTTCTACGAAAATATAAACGTTCTTAAAATCTAAAACTCAAAATAACTTACTTCTTGATCCTTTGGAGTAGTGATACCACGTAGTCTATACCGTCCTTTATCGTAAAAGTCAGATCTTGTAGCTCATATAGTCGAGTTTTTATCGTCTTGTCATCCTGAAATAGAATTTTAATTTTTTATTTAGCAATAACTATAAAAAACTAATTACTTAGATAGATATTTTCTAAAACGTTTAGAGACTATTTATTCTTCTATTTCACATTGTCGCTCGGTTTGATGGAGTACGCTGTTACAATAAGCGTCTTTAGGGAGACTTTGCCATAGCGTGGAGATTTTGATAGCGTGCAGTTTGGCGACCGCAATAAGGTTACTAATATTTAGTACGCAATTATGCTTGATGCTTTTATTGTCTGGTTTTTCCTTATTTCTTATTTTTATTAAATCCTTTGTTTTTTCGTTAGCTTGCTTGTGTGTCCCATTGCTAGGTAAAGGCTTGGGCCTTCCTCGGAGTACTACGTTCTCCTATCGGCAGTACTCTCTGGACATTCATTGCAAAAGACGTCCAAGTCGTCACGTCAACATCTTTTAGGTCGTCCTTGACGTCGGCGACTATTTTGTGGCACCTTATTTGTGAAGAAAGCTCTTTCAGGCATTTTCAATGCGTCTTTTAATTTCTTTATCCTGCCTGTCGCTGAAAGAGACAAACTGGCCCAAGTATCTCGTCAACATAGTTTATAATCTGCCCATCTACCCCGACCCTACGTTTTGTGGCGTTGGTCATCGCCTGAGTTTTCATTCGGTTCATTTGAAGTTCAACTTGAAGACTTGCTGAGTGAAGCTGGAGAGAAGCTTAAAGCATCATCAACTCAAGTTCTATTTTGTTATCCCGAAATATTATCTCATTTGTAATAATCTTTAATAATATAATTATTAAATCATAAAATGACAATATACCTTAGTAGACTCCAGATCGTCCTCTGAGAAATCTTCTTCGAATTGCGACACAGGTATTAACGCAGTATTGCCTAAAAATATAAAATAATTTAACTTAAGAAAATGTAGTCTATATAGTAATCTACACCTGAAAATTTTAGTAAGTAGCTCTTTTTGTTGTCTTCAGTGGCAGACGTCAACAACCTACTTGATGGTAAGTGGTAACTTTCAACACGAACTTCTAAAGAGAAGTTTGTAACGTCCAGATTTATTACCAGTGAGATCGTAACAAGCAATATTATAATTATATTATTGAAAAACAAAATTCTCGCCTGCCTAAAACAAAGTGAAAATAAACAATCTATTTTTTTCTCGTGCTGACGCTACATTGAAACTTTATATAAGTACCCTTAGTAGACATACACATACATAATATATATATACATACATACGCTCGAAAAACATTACCCTCCTTGACTTCAACAATCTGGCAAGAAATAGTCAATATCTATACCTACATATAATAAAATTGGAGTGTCTGTTTGTAATATTGAAATAACCGTATTTTACTACATGTATATGAATATATATATATATGCATACACCAAAATAACATTTTCTACAATTTTTGTCTGTATGTCTGTTTGTTCCGGCTAATCTCCGAAATGGCTGGACCGATTTTGACGGGACTTTTATTGGCAGGTAGCTGATGTAATAAGAAGTAACTTAGTCTATGTTTATTTTAGAAAATTATATTATAAATAATAATAATATGCGATGTAACCGACATTTACGCGGGCGGAGCTGCGGGCAACAGCTAGTCTTAAAATAAGTGATTCATGTTAAATAATATCATCTCAAGAAACAAGTTCACAGTTCCAGTTTTAAAAGAAAACGTAGCAGTGAATGATAAACGGTTTTTAAGAGCTAGATCCAGACAGACTAAAGATTTTAATCGTGGCAATTTTTATGCGTGGAAATTTTGGTCCTGATACATAAATATATTTTTCTTCATCCCACTAAACTGGTCTGTGTGATAATTAAGACCGGTGTAATTAGGCGATAATAAAATATATCGACGGTAGTGTTTGGTGAACCGCTCCACTCAATTTATAATTATTAATTTATTCGCTCTAGCTTTAGGTACTCATTTAAATTTAGAAGTTGTATTTATAGTTTAACTTGATGGCCTTCGAGGCTAAGGAAACATATTCGATGTGTAATTAATCACTGGCGATGTAAATACACACTGATGACATCGACAAGGTTTTATTATTAAAGGCACCAATACGAATGACTTGAGATGATCTTTAATTCATTTGATCACGTACACATCTTTTGAATTCTATTTAAACACACACCTATGTTATCACTACTAAACGAACAGTGTAGGTACATAAACAATTAAAAAAAAAGTTTAACTAGAGCATTATCTCAATAATTTAGTAGGTATCTATATGGCTTTTTCTCTATACTAAATTAAAAGATATAAATAAACAAAGAAACTTACTGCGTGTGAACCAGAAATAGATAAAGGGCAAGACAATGACTAGCGGCGTCATCCACATTCGGAAGAAGAACCAAAATGTCAGCCACACGCCCAGTGCTATCGCTGATTTTTCCCTGCTCTCCCATTCGAAGACGTATCTGAAAATATATATTGAAGTTTAAGAATAAGCAGGATCAAACGACAGTTCACGCTCAAATTAAGCAACTCGGCTGGAGAAGTAAAGATACTCCATAGAGGGACACAATAAAATGTTTTTTGCTGGTCAGTAGGATATTCAGAAATAAGTGAGCAGCGAGGAGCTATAGAAATTTATCTTGGATATGAACGTACAGTAAAACATTAGAACTGCAATCTTTTTTGAAGCCGGTTAATTACTGACAGACGGTAAAGAAAAAACATCGCGAGATAACCTGAAAAAAATAATAATACGAAATATCCGAAAGATCGAGCGAAGTACTTTTGCCATGGCTCTGGCCTAGTACAGACAGCACTAACCATGATATAAAGAAAATGGACCAAGTATTGCCTAATGGTAAATGGCTACATCCGCATTTCTCCAAATAGATATATGGAGCATGTCTATTGACACATTTGTATGGATGAGTAGCGCTCTATACGTCGCGTCGCGTTAGTGAGAAGCAAACTAAGATTCAGACATTATATTGGCACCAAAATGTTATTAGCGTTTCTCGACAGAAAAAACAATAGATACCACTTTTGTTCAAACATACTCGCTACTCGTAAACGGAGTTTTAATTATTATTGTTATGTAATATTATGTAACTTAAAACGTAAAAACGTCCTGCGACTTTATAAAGTGTAGTGCTAAACTTATATCTACAACAATGACTTCGAAAAAAATACTATTGTTTAGATACGGTATACAATGATTCAAGTTACCGTAGTTTACTTCTTTGTAATTAATTACTAGTTTAATTACATCATAATTAGAAATAGGTTGAAATAATTACTGTAAACATGATTCATAAAACAGATAAAATATGATGTTCGTAACCTTTCTGGAACATATTTTTGTAAAGACGTTTTCGTAATTACTGGAGTTAAGAACATGCCTATGATTGGTCTTTAATCAGCTATTTATTGACCACTCGAATACTAATTTTATATGACGATTACGATATTATAGATTGTATATTATCTTGTGATGTTGTTGACGCAACAGTCGCACCACGCGTACAAACAAACTTTTTATTAAGATTAAACACATTTACCTACAATAACATTAAAGCAACAATTAATGAGGCAAATAAGGAATATAGAGGTTTTACTTCTTGTTTGATTTAAATTTAAAGTATATATTAGTTTAGTACTTAAAAACAATGTAAAATATCTATGTATTAAGTCAGGAATGGATTATGTATTGGGATCTTCTAGGGTCATTGAAAGACAATTGTCAATTTACTTACGTAGTACAAGTTATAGATACAACTGAATTAATGAAAGGAAGTAAGCAATCATCGAGCATGAGTAATCGACCTATTTAGAATGAACATGTCGCTTGCCTGAGCTTCATGAGTAATGAATGAAATGGCAATAATTATTAATTAATAATAATAAAATATTAGCCTGTTTACTGTCCCACTGCAGGGCAAAGGCCTTTTCTCATATAGAGAAGGCATGAGTATTAATCACCACGCTCGCTCAAGGCGGATTAGCAATTTCAGACTTTTAAGTCCAGGTATCCTTACAATGTTTCACTTTCAGTCAGAAACGTTCAAGATAAACTTAGAAAGTACATATGATTTGAAAAATCATATTGATACTTGCCCAGATTCGAACACAATACCTGGGTGTATACGAAGCGAGTGCCTTATCCACTGGGCTATTTTGACTTAAAAATAAGCATTGGATTGCGTAATATACAATGACTATGTACAAAAATAAAACAATATAACTGGAAATATATAGGTAATGCATTAGCTATTTTAATTCTTAGTTGGAACGTAAAATGTTTGAGAAAAGACATTGACGACGTTGCAACGGGTAAGTCGTATCTATATACCATGAAGCCACTGTCCCGATCTTACCTCGTCTTAAAAAAGTGCAGTTTTCGCTATCGACGATTGTTTTAGGTATAAATCGATTCGCAGTATAAAAGTGCAGTTTATTTGGTCTTAGTTCTAATGACAGAAAATTTAAAAAGGTTTTGTAAAACAATATAAAATTCTTACGAATTCGTAATGCCTTTTGTTTGAATAAATTGAAAGACACGCTGCGGCCTCAATAATGTGAACAATAACAATTGCTTGATTATTTTTAGCGGCAAAAGTGTCGTAAGTCTTTGTTTAAGATTCCCGAAATTACAGATACTCACTTTAAATGTTCATTCCCGGTGATGATAGCTGAAAACACATCTTTAATGAACTTCAGGTTGCCGTATATAAGAGGAATGTTGAACGTTCTTGGCGTCTTTTCTGTGTACTTTATTTCTTTTGGAGTTAATAAACGGAATGATGCTTTAATCTGAAATTTAATTAATTTATTAGTATTAAAAATGTTTAATAAGGAACAAGCCCAGCTTAAAACAAGTTGCTGTGATTGATTAGAATTTCATTAGGCATCTTGGGGAGTCTTAAATATGTAATATTGAATTCTTTATTGCCAATGTTGGCAATGGACCAAGTGTTTCACCGGATGTAAAATAGCAACTGCTGCTTTATGACCCCGGCTCGGCATGACCACAGCTTTTATTTGCCGCCGTATAAAGATCACACTGTAGCAGTTTATGAGACAACCTATCCTGTTCTCAGTACAAAACAAGAAAATTCAAAATTTCCTTGGGTCCCATTTATTGTAAACAAGCAAAGCTCTTAAAATAACTCTTAGTCATTTTAAAGAATGTGGTTATGCAACATTTTTATATAATTTATTTAATAAACGATATTATAATTGTTATGTGTATTTGTTAACTTACCGGATTCCACGCGATGGACATCTGCAGTTGAATTTTCGGTGAACTCCCTTTTGTTATTGGATTTTTTGATTTATTGTCTAACTCGAACCAGGTCTTTTCGTCGTTTATTATAGTAAGCAGAGGTATAGATATCTTGCCAATCGTCTCGTCTATCGCTGTGTTGATTATTGATTCATCTTTCACTGTTATCATCAGTGTTGAAGTTACGTCGTTTACAGCGCTGTAAACAATACATCGCGCATCGTTGTATGAATAATAAACTGATTGATTATTGAAATTCTGTAAAACTACAAAACAATCATTATCACCTCTTTTCTTATTTACCTAAATTAAGATCGCCTTGCAATTAAATTTCTTCAAATCAGATGTTAACGAATGTAGGTACGTGTAATTTAAATGAAACGGCAGTTATGATTTTCACAAACTATTTAGTTGTTAGCGTTTGATATTCAGCCTTCTCAGGTTTCTGGCTACTCGTAACTCTCATTATACATGTTCGTATGACAACAGGGACGGTAGCAACAAGCTTACCTACGTACTCTCCGCAGGCATAAAATTATTTCAGACTTATAAACCACGTTTCGGTGTCATAAGATGCAATTTTTAGAAGTCCTATCTTAGCGTACGCTTAAGATGAAATTAGCCTACGTTCCAAATCGAAGCTTAGTATTTTTTATGTCTCTGCCCATTAACACTTTAGTGAGGTCTGAACTCTTGTTGCTATGCCTTAATTACCTATGTAATAAATGACGATTTCGTAACATTTCTCGTGTTATTTTAATAACGCTTCCGTAATACAATAAATAATTAAATAAAATACAAAAATATTTTTTAACAAAATTTGTCTAAAAGGCAGTTAGTTATAATGCATATGTTTAAAAATAAACGCACAAGTAATTGAAGTTCATTAGGATATAAAATATTAGTTTTCAGGCTACATAATATAGCCACATAGGTATTTAATAACTAAGCTTAATATTAAACTTAACATAATAATAAACATTTATCAAAAAACAAAAATACTTACTGTAAATGGTACCTAATAGTATAGTAGTTTATGTTGTGTGTGATCTCTACTACGAAGTCTATCTTTATAGCTTTACATTATACATGTTTTACACAGTACTCAATCACTGTAATAATTTCTATAACTTAAAAGACACAAATAAAGAAAATTACACTTACAAGGTAAAACTTTTATTCCACATAGGGTCTGCCGTGCCTGGTACCGTATGCGTCTGAACTCTCGAATTGTCCAACTCTAGCACGCAGTAAGCATCTGCCTTCCCGCTGAGGCCTAGTGTACTCAGTCCTTCTGCCCCATACACAGTTACGGAGAGCTCACCGACCTGACCCCAGTCGTTGTCGAGGCGATACCATGACTGTTATAAAAAAAAAGCCAATTTATAGCTTCCACCAACAATATACAGTTAGATAATTTCTGCCATAAAAGTAATACTTTACATAGTTTTAATGTTCATGTTCACATAAACCTCGCATACGACTGTCGCATACGTGTAAGCGGCGCCGCGGCTCTAAATGATTTTCATGGATCGAACCCACTACACCAAACACACAGTTCTACGGAAATTTGTGTACGGCCGAAGAGCCGCTGTCGCTATGCAGTATATATTGACATAACATACGGATGAATGGACGGATATGACGCATTTGTAAGTACTGTCTTTACCAGCGTCATATGTATCACAAAAAATAGACACCTACCTATGTCTATTTGTAACTTAAATTTTAAATAATAAAGATTAGTGTATTATTAACAAAAAGCTGTTCCCAAGTCATCGGCCGCATTGGATAAAATCATACATTTTGCGAATAGTCAACAACTTTGTTTGATTTAGTATTATTTTAATCTATCTGCTTCTTAAATCTAATATCTACAAATTCATGTAAGTAATTTTGTATATAAAAAAAATTAAAACGTCTGGTAAGTACGTCAACAATATTTGGCTAAAGCTAAAGTAAACTAATGTCGAAATGGCGCAGTGGATATGGCACCTGCTTCGTAAACACTAGGTAGTAGCTTCAAATACATGCAGGTAACAATGTCATTTTTCAAATCATATGTACTTTCTAAGTTTATCTTGGACTTTTCTGACTGACGGTGAAGGAAACCTGGACTTAAAAGTCTGAAATTGCCAATCCGCCTTGAGTAAGCGTGGTGATTAATGCTCGAATAGTCGAATTATAGAAGATAAATGAGAAGAAGCTTAAGCCCTGCAGTGGGACAGTAAAACCAGCTGGTATCATTTAAGCAACCTTAAAATTCTTAAATGATTTATACCCACCGACAAAAATCTGAATACTCTGGCTTGGCTAGAAAAATACTTTAACGATATTGGTTACCTTATGAAAGACAGTTCGTATTTATGCCTAAATCTAATACACACAGTGTAAAGAAGAGTATAGTTATGTATACTGGTAAAATTGTTTACTCTTTTTTAAATAATAATAAAATAATAATACCAGCCTGTTTACTGTCCCACTGCAGAGCAAAGGCCTCTTCTCTTCTTTTTTAAATGTATGAAATAAATAGATAGTTATATTTTTTTTTGTGTAAAGCAACACACACACATTAAATAACATTAACCATTATCTCATGCAGTGAACTATGTCCTTTTGAGAAATAAAGTATCTTTGAACCTATTCATGGCTTTTTTGCTAAGCCAATAAAAACCATTGACGTACTAGTTTGTATAGTTAAATAAAGTGTAATCGCTAGATGACTGCGCATTAATATTTTAATAACAAATCATAGTTAAAGCGATATTATTTTCCATTGACCCCGGCTAGTCTAAGGTAGCATCGGACAACGGATAACTTATAAATATATATCAAGGCCCTCATAGGTTTTATATTGTGTAGGTTGCAGGTTTTAATTTTATAATATCAAATAAACATTTGTTTTACCATTTAGTAAGGCCGTCAAGCAGTTTACCCCACGAGATTTTGTTATGATCCACGTCAGTAATCTCCAGATAAATTGCCAAGTAAACGAAACTTTGCTATTACTATAATAATAGTTCATTAACGCCTAGTTTCAAACCCACAACCACAAATCATTACAAGATATTGATTGATGATATTATTACATTAGGTACCTACCTAATAAAATCTAATAATCCATACTATTATTAGTAATGCGAAAGTAACTCTGTCTAAATCACTCAACCGATTTTAATGAAATTTGGTATGAGATAAATTAGACCTCGGGGAACGACATAGGCTAGGAAAAAATAGCTTAAAATGGTTGAAATAGGGGATGAAAGTATGTATGAAAAATCGTTAATGTATAAACAGAGATAAGAACCAACTTTCACGCGGGGGAGCTGCGGGCAACAGCTAGTTAAATATGAATGAATGAAATGGAAGGGAAAAGAAAAAGGGTGCGTAAATCTTTTTTTCTGGAAGTTGACGAAAAGGTATCTTTTTGCAGAACAGAAAAAAGGATAATCTTCGGTTTAATAAGCCCCACATTATACTTTCACGTCATTCCAAGTAGGAAATTATTATTTATCATTCAATTGTGAACTTTAAGAATAAATGGCATGATTCAATAACATGGATAATACTGGACATGTTCTCGCCCTTTATTGACTTGGACAAAGCAATGATGCGTTTATACGGGTTTTACGTGTTTTGACCGGTAAACATAATTAAGGTTTGAAACAATGCTGTTTTAATCGTCTGAAACGGAATATTCCTGTATTCCCATAACTGAGACGACGCAAGCAAAATTACCTGTACTGAGAACAAAGTCGGACGTTTTATAAATATAGCAAAAACACAATAAAATAATGTTCGTTAGCAAAAAGTTATAGTTATGAATTATAAAAACATTACTGATGTGATTACAGCACAAGTACAAATTGCAAGAGACCTGTGAGTTATACAATAGTACAAAAAATATACGTAAGATAAATAAATAATAATAAATAATGGCGTAAGAAGTTAGTCAAATAATCATGTATGATGGAGAAATATTTTGGAAAAGGCTCTAATAATTTCTTATTTTTGCCAGACAGATTTGCCCGACTGACGCAGTCAAGGAGGGTAATGTTTTTCGAGCGTATGTACCTATGTATGTATGTATATATGTGAGTATGTATGTCTTTTTCTTTGGCACGCTCTACAGCTAAAAATGGCTTGGTGAATTTTAACGTATGAGGTGTCATTCGTATTGATTGTGCAAATGACATAGGATATATAAATTTTTTATGTAGTGTCACCACGAGAAAAAAAGGTTTTTTCTTTTCACTTTGTTTTAGGCAGGCGGGCTTTTTGTTTTTTAATAATATATATCGCTTGTTGAAAATATAATTGTCAATACTTATAATTTAATTTTTTTATCCCCAATAAACAATTTACTTTTTTTTCCACAAAATATTTACGTGTCAGCAACATAGGTATGTGTAATGCTGTTGATATTGTAATTATCCATAAAGCTATGGTCGCTTACTTGTTGGCCATTTTGCTATTAATTAGCTTTTTGCTTTACAATAATTACTGCTTATCTTATAACACCTAAAATTAAACGTGCCTATAAAACGTGATTTGTTTTTGTGACGGCTTTCAATTATTTTGTTACAAAAAAAATTCTATCGGTCATAGTGAGATTTGTTCACGGATTTTGGACGCAGTTCTCATAGATGTGTTAATTATTAATAATCTAAAAAAAATCATGATACGTACATTGAAAATGCCACGACATTCAAAAATTAAATATTTTAGACAACATTATTTGACTGGCCTGTTGGTCTAGTGGTTAGTGACCCTGACTGCTAAGGCGGAGGTCGTGGGTTCGATTCCCATCCAGGACAAACCTTTGTGTGATGAGCATTATTGTTTGTTCTGTGTCTGGGTGTAATTTATCTATAATATGTATGTATTTACAAAAAAAAAATGTATATAAGTAGTATATCAGTTGTTTAGTACCCATAACACAAGCAAATATAATTGCTTAATTTGGGGCTAAATGGCGCTGTGTGAATGTGGTAGAATATTATTTTTATTATTTCCTTTATTTAAATTAATTCTCAAAATTACATATTTAAATATAAGTATATAAAAAACACATACATTTAAAAATATAAAAATAGGAGACCCACTGGCACCGGGTACAGGGACCAAGTTACCGGCGGTTAGGGCTCCAGAGATAGGAACCTCCTCACAATGCGGGCCGTGTCAAGCAACACCGCCTTCTGTATCTGGCCCTTGACCCAACCAGCCAACGCGAGCCTCTTAAGATGTTGATCGAGGCTCTTAGCAATTAGTCCATTCACTGTAACCACTATCGGAACAATGATCGCCGAATCCACATCCCACATGTCAACAACCTCGTGAGCTAAATCCAAACACTTGATCTGTTTGTCTTTTTCAGCTTTCACGAGATTATCATCATGAGGGATGGTGACGTCGATGATCATTACAAGGCGCTCTAATCGATCTATCACCACTATGTCAGGCTTATTGGCAACAACAGTCCTGTCAGTGATGATAGATCGATCCCAGTACAATGTCGCACGACCATTCTCGAGAACTGGCTCATGATTATACCTGTAGTAAGGCACTTCGGCGTCCACAAGTTTGTACCGCAGAGCAAGTTGCTGATGGATGATCCTGGCCACTTGGTTATGTCTGTGCAAGTACTCTCCGTTAGGAAGACGCGAACAGCCGGAAACAATATGCCTGAGAGACTCACCTGGGCGATGACATGCACAACATATGTCGATAGTGCCGTCTCTCAAGATATATTTTCGGTAGTTGTTCATCTTGATAACTTCATCAGCAATTGCACAAACAAACCCTTCGGTTTCTCCGAAAAGATCACCGAAGCGTAGCCAGGCCACGGAAGCAGTTCGGTCCACATCTGGACCGTGTAAAGCTCGGTAGAACCTGCCGTGGAGCTCCTTGCTCTGCCATACCACCCGACTCATCTCACCACGCTTTACATGCATGACTGCACATTTGTCTACACCGAACTCCATTCTGATCGAGTTACTAAAGTTTTCTGTTACCTTTAGTAAACCTTTCAGCTGGATATCAGTAGGCGCAATTAGTTTCAGATCATCCATGTACAGCAGGTGGGATATGACTTGACCACCTCTACTTAACCTGTAGCCTAATTCTGAACCCTCTAGCAATGTACTGAGAGAATTCAGAGCCAGGCAAAACCATAGGGGACTCACCCTGGAATATGCCCCGCTTAATCCATATTGGTTCACCGTTACCCCGGACATGTCGGCACCCTGGATAGGTAAGAACTGTTCCCCATTGCCGCATACATGCCTCCAAAAAGGTGCGTACAGTAGCATCTACTTTATAGAGTTCTATCACCCTTAGGAGCCATGAATGCGGCACGGAATCGAATGCCTTTTTATAATCTATCCAGCATGCCGACAAACTCTTTCGGTTTCGGCGTACCTGTTGGCTAATGGCCGTATCGATTAGGAGGTGCTCCTTAGTACCACGGGCTCCTACCTTACATCCATTCTGAGAGATAGACATTATCGAATTTTGTTCAACGTGGTTATTAATTTTGACTCTCAGGATAGACGTAAGCAATTTGTAGACCGATGGTAAGCATGTGATCGGTCTATAATTACTGGGATCCGTGGTGGTACCGGTCTTATGGAGCAGGTGAGTAATTCCAGTTGTTAGAAACTCGGGTAGCGTTCCAGATTCTAAAGCGGACTGAATGTGAGCTTCGTAGCCATCTCAACCAGAAATTATGCAGTCCGTCAGGTCCTGGTGATTTCCAATTAGTCATGGAACGGACTGCATTTGTCACATCATCGGCTGTGATGACTACGTGAGCCATGTCTGTAATTTTCTCACATGCTCGATTAACATCCCGCATCCAGTCCCCCTCGACATGATCAACGGGCACCGACCAGATGCTACTCCAGAATTCTTTTGTGGCAGTAGTGTCCGGCAGTTGGCCGTTAGACCCACCGTTGATCGGTTGCTTCCAGTTTCTGTATACCCACCTTTGATCGTTCTGGAACATGCGATTTACAGTATATCGGTCCACGCGTTTTCAATATCTGCTGATCCGGTTTGCCCATGCACAGATCTTCTGCTTTAGGAAGTCAATGCGCTCTGTGACCCTAGACAAATAATCACTACGATTAATACCCAACCCAGAGAATGCCTGGTTCACAAAGCGCATCACTTTCGGGCGAGTATTGCCCGTCCTAAAGCAGATTAGCTTGCCGATAAGCACCCTTGCCTCAGCGATGCGCCGCTCAATCCTGATCTGCCAAGCCAGTGTACTTGCCTTTTGCTGCACACGGTCAGCTATTGGGAATTTTACGCCTGCTAGCCGACATGCCGCGGTAGCTGCACAATACAGGATTGAATGGGTATCGCCGAGATTTTCACTTCCATCAAAATATTTTACTAATAGTGAATCAAGGGTACTTACCAGCACCATATTTTTTCTGTGCATAGGTAAACGAGGCAGACGTGGCCTAAATTGTAAAGGTGTATACCGATAGTCCGCAATCGCCCGTTCCAGAGCATCATTAACCTCCTCATTGCACTGTGTGTTCACTATAAGAGTCCGGTCACCCTCCTCAACATTTATGTCATCAAGTAATTGAGGCTGTGGTATTGTTATGACAGTTGGTAAATTTCGTACGTCATTGGGGGTGACAGGACTAATGTGCACACACTCTGAGCGAAGCCTTTCAAGTACGGTGTTATCCAGCATTCTACAGCGCTGGAGTGCCCGCACCTGATCCGATAGTCGTTGAGCTGAAATGTTAACGGTTGGTTCAAGTCCCTGAAAAAGAGCAAGCATGCGACTACAGTACGCAGTGAGGTTAATTCCCCCCTCTATCGCCGCAAAATATGCGCGCATGACGTTCTCATTCATTGTCGACGTCCACCGCATGCGCTGCACATTACCACCGGTATTTATTTTTAATTTATGTTGGTTTTTAAGGATAAATTGTATTTTCTATTGTTGTTGAGAAAGCAAAACTATTAAATATTGTTATGAAAACTTGTAGATAAATATAAAAATAAATTAATTCAGAAGGAGGGTTGATGGTGTTGCCAGATCGATTATTATTATTATTATTATATTTTTATTTTTAGATATTATAAATATAAATTCTTACTTAATATTCTCAAAAGTTGTTTTGAGGTAACAACCTGTACGTCAGGTTAAACGTCAAAAAGTCATTGCAACTCGTGAATTTTGAGACAGTAGAGTAAAATACACTCCTTTATATGTAACTACTACGTCGCTACCTTATTATAAAACATAAAGAAAACGGGGTATTTGCAGTGCAGGAATTGTTTAATTTATTTAACAAATACCTAAAAGTGTAAAATAAATTACTTACTATGTCCCTTAATGCAGTAACAACGTTGTGGGTAATTAAACAAGGTTCTGCTGGTTAGAACCGCGGAAAACATCATTTCCGTGGTACCGTAGTCGCGCTATTACCATGGAAAACAAGCGGGCCTCATGTGATACATTAAGAATGTCAAGTAATTAATTGATTATGGTAATAACGAATAATATTAATGGAATTGTATTTGAGAGATAAAAGACCAGTTTTGTTTTAAACCTCCAAAAGTATGGAGATCCGCTTATTTGAAATCCGATTAGATGTCGTTTTAGTATAATTTGAACTTATTGTGACTACCGTTTTATGTAGGAAGTACCTATTATGTTTCTCAAACGGGTTGTTCCAATAAAGAGATATAGCTCTAAAAAAAGAAACTTTAAAATACCTTTTTCCCTCAATCGCTCACGTCATGAGCATTATTTCATATCGCTACTAACAAGTTGATACCTACGTAAGTAATAAAATGATGATTGACATAAGTAACTATAAGTAATAACTTTACAGTGATGAAAACACTGTATATATTCTAGAGTCATAAAAAGTAATAACGTAATTCGTAAAAGTAATGGTACGTCTGTGCCGACATTTAATTGTTTGTCTCTCACAGTATTTTTTACACGAATTTTCAACTTGAACTTTAAAGTTCAGAGGATATCTTTGCGGTGCTGAGGCAAGTTTCCTTACTACCCAATAATCTACACAATTATTTACCGCAATTATTAAATGTAGATGAGTTTTGCAGAGATTTCACCATCAAAGCAAGGCTATTTTTACTCCACACCGATAGAAGCCCTGTTGTAGCCGTTGTCTTTTTTTTGGATAAAAAAGAAAAAACCCATTACACGCCTAAGCTGACTCACAGAACTTGCGGCTTCAAGAAATGAGTAGGAAAAAGGAGAATACATCGTTTGCCACACCGCACTTAAATAAAACTAGCTTACCTATTCGTTCATCTCATTATTTTTTTAACTTTTGTATGCCACAAATTTAAATATAGTCAACCAAGTACCTATAAAATAAACACATAAAATACACACACTGATTAGTCCCTCACACTAATAACTCTCGCCCATATTTAGAACAAGTTTGTGGCACCTCTATCTTTGAGCAAAAATTTAAGTTGCTAAAATATATGCCACAAGAATCACAAGACTCACAAGAATAACGTATTTGATCTATCATCATCATCACAACTTAGCGCTATTGTTTCTTCGATACTTAGGTATATTTTTCAATTGTTATTGCCCTAATAATATGAAATTTGATGTATGTCGTGTTTACTTAAATAAGTTGTGCACTTAGATTAAAATAATACTTTGTTCTGTATTGTAATGAATGAATTTTTGGTATACTACTGGTAAATCTTATAAATAAAATAAATAAAAATAAACGAAAAACGTTCCCTGTTGACTATATCGAATATGAACGTCTTTCAAAGCTACTTTGCTTTCGAACGTTTTTCGGAGCTACTTTGCTTTCGGAATGTCTTTCAGTCAGAGCCACTCTGCTTTCGGAACGACTTTCGAAGCAACTTTGTTAGAAATAGGTATTTTACTTACAAATTTCTCTTCGGCAGGTAATACATGATGAACACCATTAGTCGTAGGCACGTTGTCTATCGGCATAGTTCTTGAGGTGCCGTTCAAAGTGATGAGCATGTGCAACGAGCCTTCACCACAGTCCAGCTCTGGCCACAGATCGTGGGTCTTCTCCTTTTCCAGGTTTGAGAGGTCGATCACACACCTGAGAAACATGCCTGTGTTAAGAATTCGTAAGTACAATTTAATCCTGCGGCTATTATATATTAGTTTTAATGAACAATTTGCAAATGATGTAGAGAGCGCCGGAGGCCCAATTTCCCCCCTTTCCTCTTTCCTCACGTCCCTCATTTCCTTCCCCTAACCCCATTCCCAGCCGCCATAGTGGAGGCCACCATACCAGCAGTTTAAAACGATAGCTTTTGGTATAGTGGCCGCCACTTCTGGATTCCACTGACTGCTTACCATCAGGCGGGGTGGAGTCACTTTGGTAGGCTATACTATAAAAAAAAAAAAAAAAAATGACTGCTTATCGAATAAAAAACCTTATTGAATAGAAATCTTACAGAATTGCGATAACAATTAAACAAGTTCGTAAATTTTCCCCGATACCTACCTACATTTAATTTTTATTAAAGAAAAACTGCTAGACTTTGATTAAATAAAGTTCAGAAGGTCTATGTT
Source organism: Parascotia fuliginaria (assembly GCA_963082885.1). Taxonomy (NCBI): domain Eukaryota; kingdom Metazoa; phylum Arthropoda; class Insecta; order Lepidoptera; family Erebidae; genus Parascotia; species Parascotia fuliginaria. The sequence goes on along the minus strand of OY720173.1, from coordinate 11,936,134 downwards.
TGTTTCCTAACGAAAATGTATAAAAATCTAACAACTCTGTGTTACCTACGCTATACCAATATCGCAGCAAATGTTTTGTTATAGATACATACACGTACATAACCACTATATCTACGAACCGGTAGGAACTGTTATATTAATTAATTATTCTTCGATGTTTTTTAGTGAAAGGTACACGTCTCTTTTGACGTCAAAAGCAGCGGATGCCAGAGCTAATTATTTAATAAAAAATATATGTAAAAGTAATAAAATCTAAGCTATGTTATTATAATTATATTACTTTGTTGTTCAAACAATGAAACATTAAAATCTAGTTTTATGATCGACTACATACATATCAAACATACTTTACGTTAAGTGTAATTCTATAAAAAAAAGAAAAGATAACATTTCTTATTAATTAACGTTATACGTTACCTAACAATTATTGCCAATAAGCCATGAGCAAGCGTGGCAATCAATGCTCACAGCTTCCCTGTTTATGAGGCCTTTGCTCTGCCATGGGTCAGTAATTGACTGGTATTATAGCGTAGGTATATACACACCGCTGTATTTTTCCAATGAATTTTAACCCGGAACGCGATGCTGTTTATAACGTCGTATAAGATGCCATGTTGTAACTTATCTGTTTATGGTCAACATCATTGTATTTGTGACCAAGAGTTGATCACCCTGAAGCTGACATTTTTAGAGGGAAGTAATGAAAGGCCATTGAGAGGTTACGGACTCGAAAGTAATAAATATTTTTAACTGCTTAAGTCGGCAGCTTTACTCTATGCTAATATATAAAGCGTAAGAGTTTGTTTGTTTGCTTCATCAGTTTGATTTTGAATAGTTCTTTTTGCGTACGATAGCCCAGTTTTTGAGGAAGGTTGTAAGCTATGTAACATCACGCTACTGACGAGCGACGGGCGCAGAGCAGTAAGCAATGACGCACGTAAAACCGCACCACGGAAAGCTAGTTTGTCATTAAATAACCTTATCATCCTCAAAATAATGTAGTTTTCGTACAGCGTATTTTTAGGCTTTTCCACCTTTTTTATTAACTATATTAATACCTACCTATAAAGTAAGGAAGACAATATTACCTTCCCATAAAAGACTTCTGTTTTCCTTTGTGCCAAACTGTGACTTCCAAGTTGCTGTCTTCGTACAAGTACATGTTAAATCTTTCGCACCATGACGTCTTAGACTTCGACAGCTGCTTGGACTTGTGACCTTCGGCACCAAGTCTATTGGAAACGACAAAAAATATTGATATAACAAAAACTGATGATTAAGCTTTTTGTAGAATGACAATTTAATTTGCTAAACAATAAAATATGTGTTCTTGGTGATCAATGTTGTATGAAAAGAGGCCTTTGCCTTGCAGTGGAAATAAAATAGAATAGAATTAAATGTGCTCTATTGTACACCACATGTAATTTTCATTAAACAATGACAATTCTGTAACAGTAGTTTGTGATAGTATTTTATCATCAAAAGCGAGCTCTTTCAGGCATACAACAATGGCTTATTTATTGTTTGTTCGGTTTAGTTTAGTTAGCTAGTTCATGATATAAAAACACATTGAACAAAATAATTAAAGATTACACAAATACCTATTTTGTCCCGTGTGGTTATTGAACTTATAAAATTCGATGTCAGTGGCGAGGTGACCACCTTGTCACGCGACTCATACGTACCCGTACAAGTAAAGGCTTTTAGCGGGATATTCTCAATTCTTGATGCACAAAAACATTTTACAGATTATTTGAACAAATATATGTAAAGATAAGTTCAACTCGATAGTAGGTAAGTTTTTGATTAGCAAAATGAGCAAAATCTTAGAAATATAAAACGAAAAGGTAAACGAAAAGTATGGTTACACCTTCACTATCAAATAGATTGACATACAAGACCAGTTGAAACAAAGACAAGGCAATGCTCCATCTACTGTATGCTCTGATCCGGTAGAGACAGCCCCAGCTTTAAGATAATATGATAAAGTGATGCACAATAAATATATATTAATTATGCAAATAAACCGATTGAGGAGAGAAACCGGTGGATGAGGACGGCGGACGACCGGCCACGGTGGCAGGGTAATTCGGGAAGGCCTACGTCCAGTAGAAGACGTCTTTTGGCTGATATGATAATGATGATGCAAATAAACTGAAGACAGAAAACATCAGGTATTTTGTTCTGCGGCTTAAGAAATCGACAGAAATGTTTTTAGGCATGTTTGCATACCTAACTTACCTAATTACTTTAAAAATGCATACTGTATATTTCAATAGACATTTTTATCAGTATGCAATTATTATCTAAGTTCCTGGTAACCTTAAAATAGCTTATTTTGGCTAGATATAGTAAACAATAATGTCTCATGGAATGTGGAAGAGCATTGGTACCGAAAATACAAGTTAATAATCCAATACAAAACCTATGATGAATTGATGACAGATAAACAACAATCCTCAAAGACACTTAATTCTTGAACATGAACACTGGAGTTTTCAATGAAACCATAACGAGATCATTTTAAATAATAATCACTGTTAAGTGCGTTAACGTGTTTTTCACGCATAGCTAATAATAGTTACTACTGTACGTTTGAGTGAACGGAAGACGCAGCGTGAGCACTGAGGGCCTGTATTAGGTATATTAAGTTATTTCTTCTTATGTAATTTGATCCGTAGCTACTCTAAAAAGCCCAATAAACTGGCAATCTCCGCTGGGCGTTAAAAAGTAATAATTATAAACCTGCATCAATAGGTACCAGAGTTTAAAGCTTAACTTGGAACTCTAATATCAGCGTATTTTCTGAAGTTTCAAGGGTTCTGTACCCAAAGGCTAAAACGGGACCCTATTACTAAGACTCCGTTGTCCGTCTGTCTGTCTGTGCGTCTGTCAGCAGGCTGTATCTCTCGAACTGTGCTCGTTAGACAGTTGAAATTTTCACACATGATGTATTTCTGTTGCCACTTTAGCAACAAATACTAAAAACAGAATAAAATAAATATTTAAAGGGCTCCCACACAACAAACGTGATTATTTGCTTGTTTTTATAGATAAGGGTACAGAGCCCTTCGTGCGCGAATCCGACTCGCAGTTTTTAGGGTTTCGTACTTCAAAAGGAAAAACGGAACCCTTCTAAGATCACTTTGTTGTCTTCCCATCTGTCTATCAAGACCATTTAACTCGGGCACGCGCGGAGGTATTAAGTTGAAATTAAAATGAGATACTCAGGTCTACAGACTCTTCTAGCTGTGCGAAAATAAAATTCCTAAGTTAACGTAAAAAAAGATACGGCTGTTTATGCCGTTTAAACTCTCATGGGAATCAAAATTAATAGGATATTTTCCCTTGTCCTAGAACTATGAAATTTGGACAGTAATACCGTCATATACGTATGTCCTACAAGTATGGGGAAAATCTGCAAACAAAACTTTCTTAATTTAATTATTAAGAAACAGTGTCTTTATGCCAGAAACGGCGTGGTACAAATTTTGAATTGTGTTAACAAGCCTAAACAGATTTTTTATTATTTTTATGGTGTACAGTTTTCGATTTATGACGAATAATGAAAAAAAACATATTTCCTTTTTTATAAGTTTTGTTTTAATTATTAGGTACCTAACCTAATAATTAATTAATTAATTTGTACGGATCCCTCGGTGGGTGGATCCAACTCGTACTTGTCCGGTTTTTAAAGGTTTTTCCCGCTATAACCAAGCGATCAAACGAACTTAAACAATCTTTCACCATTGATCATCATTCATCAAACATTTATTTATTTATTTATTTAAAAACTTATACACATACATGTAAAGGTGGACTTAATGCCTGAGGCATTATCTACCAGTCTACCATTGGGTGATGCAGAGACAATCAAGTAGGTGCTTAAAGTACTTAGTTTTAAGAAAATAATTATTCTATATATTTAAATAAATGCATATATATATAATAATAATAACAATAATATAAAAATAGTATATCTATATAATATATACTATATATATAAATATATATGATATACTAATACATATAAATTTAATAAACTACATGTAGATGAAAAATAAAACAAACAGATTATTATGTGTGATGAAAACTGCCATTTTATTTGGATAATAACAACTCCCGCACTTTAACTTTAAACACATAACGGTTAGTGGACTGCCTGATTTCGAGAGGAAGCGCGTTCCAAAGAAGAATGGATTGGACAGGGAAAGAAGAGTGAACAAAATCAGTTGTATGAGAGAAACACGTTAAGAGAAGATTATTGGAGGAGCGAAGCTTTCTATCGTGGATAGAGCTAAGGTACTGAAAATAAGGGATCAAGTAGGGAAGAGGGTTAGGGGAAGTTAGAATTGAGTATAGTGTGGTTAGGGCATGCAAATTTCGGCGTTGGAAAATAGTAAGCCATTTTAGCTGGGAACGATAAGTGGACACATGGTCATACTTACGAAGGTTAAAAGTAAATCGAATGCAGTTATTGAGAAGGCGGTCGAGTTTATTGAGAAGCTCTGCATTCAGGTCAAAGTAGCATACATCACCATAGTCAATTAAACGGCAAATTAAAGACTGCAGCAGCATTGCCTTAGTCCTCCAAAGAAGAAAATTTTGTAGGCATTATAGAGCACGTAGGGTACCAGTGACTTTTTGACTAACGTGGGCCACTTGCGCTCGCCAATTTAATGTAGTGTCAATAATCAGGCCAAGGACCTTGACTGTTGGTGACAATTTTATAACTTCGCCATCGAATACAAGAGGTGGAACCGTAGCTGTGTCTAACCTGCTTAATAATCTTTGGCTACCCACTATTATGGTTTGACACTTCGCGGGGTTAACCGCCAATCCAAACCTATCAGACCAATTCTTTACATGATCCAAATCCCTGTTGACCATGGCGACAGCCGACGACACTTTGTCCACGTCAGCTTGACAGTATATCTGCAAGTCATCGGCATAAAGATGATACTCGCACTAAAGGTTCTTAGTTATGAGGTTAATAAAAATTGAAAATAATAAAGGAGAAAGTATACCGCCTTGAGGAACGCCAGAAACAACGTCACGCCAATTTGATGACTGCTCATCTAGACGGACCAGCTGCTGGCGACCTTAAAGATAACTTGAGAACCATTCCAAAGTCTCCGGAGAGATCATAATATGGGAAGGGATGGCTAGGAGAATATCGTGACTGACGGTATCGAAAGCTTTAGAAAAATCAACTAGAGCCAAAACGGTGACTATAGTATTCTCCATGCCCTCTCTGATATCGCCAGTCACTTTAAGGAGAGCGGAAACAGTGCTGTGATCTGGTTTGAAGCCAGACTGAAACGGGCTTAAGAGTTTGTGCGTATACATAATATATGTGATTCGACAGTTGTTTATGCACACAGGCTTCCAGCACTTTAGAAAGTAAAGGGAGAATGGAAATGGGTCTAAAGTGATTAGGAAGAGAAGGACTATGTACCTTTGGGAGAGGAATAACGTGAGCTTTGCGCCACGATGCTGGAAACGTGCCAGTAAGAATTTAATTTAATCATTTAATCAATTAAATAATATTGTTATTTAATTTTGAAATATGATTAAACTATTCACACACTGTAAGTTAAGAACATTAAACTTTTAGTTCATTTAAGGCAAGTCGGATTGTTTGAACCCTATAGGTTAGGTTAGGTTAGGTTAGTATTTAAAAAAAAAAGACATAATACATTATTGTTATCGCATTATTTAGAGTCACGATGGTTCCTGAGATGGAAACAATTTATAATTTGAAATAATATAGTTATGTATATTACATACAAATACGAGTCTATATAAAAAAAAATTATGTAAAATACATCTAGTGCGGGGGACACATACAACACAGATACAGATACAACATAGATTACAGACGATAAAGGCGCGGGGACCGAGGGCGTAGATGGCGTGTCGACCTAGACTTAAGTACCTATATCGAAAAGGTTTACTCAAACAAAAGAAAGCTCGAAGAGAAAAATATTTGTCCTGAAGTGGGACACAATGGACTTATAAGAATAATCATAATTGCACAGACGTATGTTAGTATGTTGTAGGTACTTAGCAATTTAAACTTGCACAGCGAGATAAGTTTAATTTGCACATAAAACATTTTTCAATTTGTCGCTTTAGGTGTACCTAGGTGTACACCTGTACTGCATATACGGTATATACAATATTAAACCCATTATTATGTCAGTAGATCCACGCTGGTTTTTAGCATGAATGAACTAGATCGACCGGGGAATGCACCAACTACTCTCATAGAAGAGTAAGAGTTGATATTCGTACTAGTGCGTTTTGCTCAGTGAGTAAAAGTGCCGGGGAGACCAAATTTTCCCCCCTTTCCTCTTTCCTCAATGCCGTCATTTCATTCCCCTACCCTTTTTCTAGTCGCCATAGTGGAGGCCACAATACAAGCAGTTTAAGACGATGGCTTTTGGTATGGTGGCCACCACTTCTGGATTCGACTGACTGCTTACCATAAGGCGGGTTGAATCACTTTGGTAGGCTAATATACAAAAATAAAATAAATAAATAAGTACAGCAAATAAAAATATTTCAAAAAACGACTTACTTGAACTTGCAGTACAATCCATTGGTGCTACCGCTCGGAGTATCTTTTGGTTCGATCAAAACGACATTCACCATAGACTTCCATGACTTCTTTAGAATGTCGAATTTTCTATTTTTCCAAACATACTACGGACAAAACACGTTAGTTACAATATAGTTATTATATTATTTTATAAACTTACGTATATAAAATAGAGAGAGACTCTTTAAAATCGTTAATACAATTCTTATAGGAGGCAGCAGCTCCCCCTGCTATAAACGCCAATAGGCACTTAAAACCGGTACTACAACTCTCCTAGAGGGGACAGCTGCCCCCTTCTTCTGTACTTTGCTACGCCCATGTTACCTATTTAGATTTGTAGGACCATGATCACACAACCTATTTTTTTTCTTAATGAGTCTTTCCTTATGTCAATAACCAACACATCTAATTGATAGCTTTTTGCAATAAGCTTATCTATTTTCTAACTTTTACAAGGTTACCTGAACTAATGAACGCTAGCTATTCTAACGGATGTATAAATCATTCATAATTCTCGTTGATATGATTCATTAATGGCTTATAAGAAATTAAATGATAATAGAACTCTATCATTCAATATAAATTGATTAACATTTACCTAGTCCCGTACTAACCAACATTAAACTGATTATACGAGAATGGTGTATCAACAAAAACTCATCTCACTTTGAAATATTGACACAAACACCATAACAGTAACAGCTATACATAATTAAGTAAGTACCTTTTGAACTTTTTTCCCATGCTCTCTGAGTAAAGTCAGCCCACTGCCAATGCGGTCCATGAACTCTGTGGAGACCGCAAGCGCGGTGGGCGCCAGCGGGTCCATCACCAAACCGTCCGGTATTGTGAATGACCTGAACAAAACATAACACATGATTTAATACCAAATTATCCGTTACAGATTGTTAAGAATCCTTCCTGCCTCAGAATTCTGACTATAAACCCGAATTTGGGGTAAACCGGAGTTAAAAGGCGGACGAAACAAGAATATAAAACAAAAACAAAACTTGTTAGTCGAAACAAGAATGAATCGAATAATAACGGCGTCAAATATGAAGAAGCTTTATTAGTAGCTCCACCATGAGTAAACTTTGCGTTTGTATCGCAAATCATAGCGTAAAATATCAGTATGAAAATATACACTATAGATAGGTAGGTAGTGAGATAATCGCATGTTAACTGGTAGTAAAGTTACAGTTTTAAATATTTAATGTATAAAGTAATATAACCCTTAAGCGCGAGCTGGACGCTACGTGTATTACGCACGACGCATGGCGGTACTCTGCTCACATACAAAGCTCTTAAACAAGTTTACTTGTTAGCTTATTGTCCTCCAGAGTCAATATTAATTCGGAAGATTCCAAATTTAACCCTTGGTATTTTCCTTTTGCAGATAAAACTCTTTAGTGACAAACACACTAACAAATGCTATAAAATAAAGGACTTATCGGCAAGGTCATGCCGTCTATTTTATTTTATTTTCTTGATTGATTTATTTTAAAAATTGTTGGTTTCAAATGTTCTCAATTATTATTATGAGGCGCAGTGTTGTGTTAAGTTATACCGGTAATTCAAACAAGGTTATCAAGATCGTATCAAAAACTAATAGGGATGTTGATAATATTCAAAATCTTGTTTTTATTTGCATGATTTTATCGAAACAGATATCATTATAAACGACCTTAATAATAATATATTATCAAAATAAAATACATATATACCTAATTACCTACTTAAATAGTTTATAGCATAATATATGCAACGAATGCGAATCTTGACGTGTCGAACCAATAGAAGATCTCTATTAGTATTTTAACTACATAGGTATTTATTTCTTTACATTTATATTTTTGGATTTCTTGCAGTTATAATACCTACCCATCAAAATCAAATAAAATAATAATATTTTTTTAATATACATATTATTATTACCTACATGGTAAAAATTGTTTAAAAATAATAATGAGCAAATACACAATCAAATTAGGCAATTTTTTATAAATATAATTACCTACTTACTCGTATTTATATGAATGCTTAACAAATGCAAAAGTCTTAATAATGCAGACCAAGACAAAAAGAAAAGGTTTTGTTCGACCAATAGACTTCTAAGCCAAACTGGCTGGAATTCTTGATTTCTTTTATGTCAGATCTTGCAAGCAAATATCTCAATCCTCCATCTGCCAGTGATCCGTACAGTGCATTTCATAAGCAACATTTAATTTAGACGCAAATGTGTATGGAAATATTTAAAATACAAGATTTCTAACATTCCGGGTGTAATTACAAAATGTATGTGTACCTAATTATGGTTATTACTTAAATAATTTAGTGTGTCAATATTTTAAGATAAAGGTAATTATGTTAAACTTTAATGGGGTATATAATTTATTAATTTGTAAAGTTAAGTTTAATGCGAACATAGAACAAACCTCGAATCTATGAGAGAAATAAATAATTATACATGTGTGAATTTTTAAATAAACAGAACATTAAGGTACCTATGTTATTAGTACGAAATACAATGCGGGCACAAATTAATAGCATTAGTACCTACCAAACTTCATTATTTTAAACAAAACTTTTTATTTGTAATTCGGTATTTAGGTAGATACCGACATTATAATGTCAAAGACTGATAGATCTACACAGTAATCTTAAAAAATAACAAATACAAGCCGGATCTAGTTTTAAAATAAAATAAATGTAACAATCGTGTTTAAAACCCAAAATCAACTAATGAATAATATTCTTTTGATGTTCGTCAGAAGTGCGCAATAAACATTTATAATACGAAAAATAAACATTAATAAAATTATGTTCTGTTCTGAACTACACCCGAAAATCAAGGACACAATACTAAAAAGTTATAATATGGCCATTTTAAAAATAAAAGATATCTTTAAAACAATAACAAGTTAAAGTCAAACGCAAAATTCATTGTATGATAGGGTACGAAATAACCATCATAATGATCGGAGTAGGTAGATTGAAATGGGGTCATTGATCCGAAACGTATATATTAATATGGACATTCCTCCGGAATTGGTGGATTATTAAAAAAAAACCTTAACTTATGTAGGAATTTTATTCTGCCAGAGTGGAAGGAGTCATTTGATGATTTGCCATCCTCAAAAAAAGGTAGGAATTGTAATAAAATGAGCAATATTATTCTTTATTATTCTTCATATTTTTTTTAACGGCACACAGTCACGATTTGACAAAACCCAACGACCAATCAGAACAAAGGATCATGGGTGGTACAATAACCGGTTATCAGAACAATGCGTACGCCCGCCGACGACATGCCAGGTAGCTCACTCGTTTACTTCGGTTCGTAGAGTGCGCATCTTTGTTTGTTACTGTGTTGTGAAAACGTTACTTGACCCTGGCTTGTGTACATACTGACTTCTGGAATCTGCTCTAAACAACGATTTGGCTCGAATATACGGACTCAGATTTTTCACTATTGAATTGGATCTACATATTTAAACCAAGCTTTGGTAAGTAATATTTTACTAGTTACAAGGAGTATAAAGCATGTTTGGATGTACTATAAGAATATTTTTAGTATTGTGTTTGTTCGCTTAACCATGAGTCTTAATATTGTTAAATCTATAATAGAGTATGAACCAGTGAGCTTAGTGCGAAACAAAATTATGATATTCTAGTAATGTAGTCGCAATTCAGCTAACTCCACTATTAACCGACATTTTACTGGAATCCGTATATAATTTGAATGCCCTGTGTCCTCTTGCAATGTATTGGTAAAATAAATTACTATAGGCCTTATCTACTTCTCTACAAAATATTCTACGTAACAAGCCCTTTCATTTGATACCCATATTGATGGAATTGAAAAAAAAAATAAGTTGTCCGCCATCTTGTAGCGGCAGCCATTTTGGATTGACAATAATATTGAATATACATAATTGTATTGTCACCAGAATCAAAGGCGAATACCAAATTTTAGATCAATCGGTTGACAGGAAGAGGGTGAAATTTCAATGACTAAATTTGATCCACGAAAAATAAAACAAACTGAGTAAGTTAAATAAACTAAATAAAATGTAATTTTTTCATGTCTTTGTTTTAGGTGATATATACGAGGTTCCATCTCTAAAACAAAGTTCAGATATGGCAAACGTCAAGGCTGAAACTGTAGAAAAATGGATATCCGGTCATCTCGAACTACTTTACGATCACGCTAGTGGTACAATATACTGTTCAAAATGTGAAAGCCATTTGAAAACCATAAATAAAGGAAACGTTAAAAGACATATCGAAGGAGCAGTACACCAGGGAAAGTTTAAGCGGCCCGAAGAGGAATTTTATTTCGATCTTATAAAATTTCTCATTTTGTGCAATATTCCGTGGTCTCAGATGAAAAATACTACTTTTCAAGATTTCTTTAAAAAATATATGTGTAGTACCTGTTTTTGTACGTGTACTAATCGTACTCTGCCAGATGAATCACAGTAACGGAAAGTTTACTTGGACAAGTTTTTTAAGAATAAAATCAATTCGATTCGGCAAAATTATAAAAATGAGAAACTATGGATATCATTAGATGAAACGACAGACTTTTTAGGTCGCTATATAGTCCATTTTTTAATAAAACCATTACATCCTAGCAATTTGACTAGACCTTATTTGGTAGCATGTAAAATGCTAACTGTAGTTAATGGACAAACAATCACGCAATTTGTGTTAGAATGTTTGGAAAACTTTTGGGAAGATTCTTTTGAATCGAAGGTAGGTAACATTCTTGTCCTCTGCACTGATAGCGTTGCATATATGCTGTCTGCAGGACGAAATTTAAAACAATACTTACCTGAAATGAAGCACGTAACATGTTTGGCGCACTCTCTTCATCGCGTATCTGAGCAAATTAGGTTAGAATATCACGATGTTAACATTTTAATAGCAAATGTTAAAAAGGTATTTTTGAAAGCCCCAAGTAGAGTCAAAATTTTAAAAGAAAAATATCCAGATTTGCCGCTACCTCCCCAACCAGTGGTTTTAAGATGGGGCACTTGGTTAGAGGCAGCATTTTATTACGCTCAAAACTTTGAAAAAACAAAAGAAGTATTATCTTGTTTAAGCAGCTCTGATGCGGTATCTATTCGAGAGGCAAAAAATATTATAGAAAAAGAAAATTTAAAAGAAGATTTAAATTACATTAAAGACAATTATTTTATAATTCATTTGTCTTTAAAAGAATTGCAAAAGCATAATTTATCGTTGACAGATTCACTTTTAGCATTTGACAACGTCAGAGATGCTATAAATCAGTGCAATTCAGAAAATATAAAAAATAAAATAGAACGTGTTATGGAACGAAACCCAGATTTAGACACACTTAGAGAATATAGTGAGGCCATTGAAAAAAATGAAGCACATAATTTAATACCTTTTTTAAAATTTGCTCCTTTGACATCGTCAGATGTAGAACGGTCTTTTTCCATTTATAAATGGACTTTAGATGTTAAAAGAAATAGGTTGAAAATAGAAAATATAGAGAAACTCATAGTTATATATTTTAATTGTAAAGATCAGGATTACCAGGACGCTGACATTGTAATCGATGAAGATTAAAAATGTGAATAAATGTAAAATGTACATATTTAACAATAAACAATGTTGATTTTTATCTTTTTTCTTTATTCTACCCCTTTTTTTTGGTCCTAAAATCTGACTAAAATCAACCTGTTCCTTCGTATGCCCTTTACGCTTCAGAGTCGTGGTGCATCCTTAGAACAGTCTCGCGACCCCAGCAGGCATTGGCCCTCTATGGGGCCCCGTCATTTATTCTACCCTTAATGCAAATTACCATGACCCCTATGAAAATATTTAAATTTAAGTGCAACAATTTATGTCTATCTATAAAAGTTCTAGCCATAAAAGGCTAAAAATAAAAAAATAAAAATTAAAGCTTCGATCAGAATTCGATTGTTTTTATTATTCAACAGATAAATAATGAATTAATTTAGTTTTGATACCTTCCTTTAAATTTTGAATTGAGTAGGAATAATATCACTACCAACATTAACAATATTTAATTGAATCCGGAAATACCGGAATTACTTTCCTGGAAAATGGCTTATCCATGTTCTTCTTTCTGTGTGCATTTATGATACAAGTACCAAAAATCAATCTACCTACTCCGATCACTATAATCGAAGAGATTTTAGTCAATTTGCCTAAATACAATTCACTGACAAGGGTAAATCCGAAAAGAAATTGCAATAAACACAGACCGTATTTTAATAGCCAGGGGCCATACCACTACCTCTTATAGCAGTATTATTTTAATGTTACTTTGTGTTTTGTCTTATTCTTGTGTACCAAAACAAAAATAGAGACAAAGTAAGGGTATAATAAGATTGCTTTGGTTGTGGTAAGGCCCCAGATAATGAAATTTTTTGGTACGTCTAATTACAGTTCACTTGAAAATGCAGAGCATTTTATTACGCTCAAAACTTTGAAAAAACAAAAGAAGTATTATCTTGTTTAAGCAGCTCTGATGCGGTATCTATTCGAGAGGCAAAATATATTATAGAAAAAGAAAATTTAAAAGAAGATTTAAATTACATTAAAGACAATTATTTTATAATTCATTTGTCTTTAAAAGAATCGCAAAAGCATAATTTATCGTTGACAGATTCACTTTTAGCATTTGACAACGTCAGAGATGCTATAAATCAGTGCAATTCAGAAAATATAAAAAATAAAATAGAACGTGTTATGGAACGAAACCCAGATTTAGACACACTTAGAGAATATAGTGAGGCCATTGAAAAAAATGAAGCACATAATTTAATACCTTTTTTAAAATTTGCTCCTTTGACATCGTCAGATGTAGAACGGTCTTTTTCCATTTATAAATGGACTTTAGATGTTAAAAGAAATAGGTTTAAAATAGAAAATATAGAGAAACTCATAGTTATATATTTTAATTGTAAAGATCAGGATTACCAGGATGCTGACATTGTAATCGATGAAGATTAAAAATGTGAATAAATGTAAAATATACATATTTAACAATAAACAATGTTGATTTTTATCTTTTTTCTTTATTCTACCCCTTTTTTTTGGTCCTAAAATCTGACTAAAATCAACCTGTTCCTTCGTATGCCCTTTACGTTTCAGAGTCGTGGTGCATCCTTTGAACAGTCTCACGACCCCAGCAGGCATTGGCCCTCTATGGGGCCCCGTCATTTATTCTACCCTTAATGCAAATTACCATGACCCCTATGAAAATATTTAAATTTAAGTGCAACAATTTATGTCTATCTATAAAAGTTCTAGTCATAAAAGGCTAAAAATAAAAAAAATAAATTAAAGCTTCGATCAGAATTCGATTGTTTTTATTATTCAACAGATAAATAATGAATTAATTTAGTTTTGATACCTTCCTTTAAATTTTGAATTGAGTAGGAATAATATCACTACCAACATTAACAATATTTAATTGAATCCGGAAATACCGGAATTACTTTCCTGGAAAATGGCTTATCCATGTTATTCTTTCTGTGTGCATTTATGATACAAGTACCAAAAATCAATCTACCTACTCCGATCACTAATCGAAGAGATTTCAGTCAATTTGCCTAAATACAATTCACTGACAAGGGTAAATCCGAAAAGAAATTGCAATAAACACAGACCGTATTTTAATAGCCAGGGGCCATACCACTACCTCTTATAGCAGTATTATTTTAATGTTACTTTGTGTTTTGTCTTATTCTTGTGTACCAAAACAAAAATAGAGACAAAGTAAGGGTATAATAAGATTGCTTTGGTTGTGGTAAGGCCCCAGATAATGAAATTTTTTGGTACGTCTAATTACAGTTCACTTGATAATGCAGAGCATTTTATTACGCTCAAAACTTTGAAAAAACAAAAGAAGTATTATCTTGTTTAAGCAGCTCTGATGCGGTATCTATTCGAGAGGCAAAAAATATTATAGAAAAAAAAAATTTTAAAGAAGATTTAAATTACATTAAAGACAATTATTTTATAATTCATTTGTCTTTAAAAGAATTGCAAAAGCATAATTTATCGTTGACAGATTCACTTTTAGCATTTGACAACGTCAGAGATGCTATAAATCAGTGCAATTCAGAAAATATAAAAAATAAAATAGAACGTGTTATGGAACGAAACTCAGATTTAGACACACTTAGAGAATATAGTGAGGCCATTGAAAAAAATGAAGCACATAATTTAATACCTTTTTTAAAATTTGCTCCTTTGACATCGTCAGATGTAGAACGGTCTTTTTCCATTTATAAATGGACTTTAGATGTTAAAAGAAATAGGTTGAAAATAGAAAATATAGAGAAACTCATAGTTATATATTTTAATTGTAAAGATCAGGATTACCAGGACGCTGACATTGTAATCGATGAAGATTAAAAATGTGAATAAATGTAAAATGTACATATTTAACAATAAACAATGTTGATTTTTATCTTTTTTCTTTATTCTACCCCTTTTTTTTGGTCCTAAAATCTGACTAAAATCAACCTGTTCCTTCGTATGCCCTTTACGTTTCAGAGTCGTGGTGCATCCTTAGAACAGTCTCACGACCCCAGCAGGCATTGGCCTTCTATGGGGCCCCGTCATTTATTCTACCCTTAATGCAAATTACCATGACCCCTATGAAAATATTTAAATTTAAGTGCAACAATTTATGTCTATCTATAAAAGTTCTAGCCATAAAAGGCTAAAAATAAAAAAATAAAAATTAAAGCTTCGATCAGAATTCGATTGTTTTTATTATTCAACAGATAAATAATGAATTAATTTAGTTTTGATACCTTCCTTTAAATTTTGAATTGAGTAGGAATAATATCACTACCAACATTAACAATATTTAATTGAATCCGGAAATACCGGAATTACTTTCCGGGAAAATGGCTTATCCATGTTATTCTTTCTGTGTGCATTTATGATACAAGTACCAAAAATCAATCTACCTACTCCGATCACTATAATCGAAGAGATTTTAGTCAATTTGCCTAAATACAATTCACTGACAAGGGTAAATCCGAAAAGAAATTGCAATAAACACAGACCGTATTTTAATAGCCAGGGGCCATACCACTACCTCTTATAGCAGTATTATTTTAATGTTACTTTGTATTTTGTCTTATTCTTGTGTACCAAAACAAAAATAGAGACAAAGTAAGGGTATAATAAGATTGCTTTGGTTGTGGTAAGGCCCCAGATAATGAAATTTTTTGGTACGTCTAATTACAGTTCACTTGAAAATGCAGAGCGTTATTATGTAATCTAGACCACGATAATGTAGAATTCAAGGTATTGAGTTACTGTACGTGCATCTCGTGATCGCTATGTTATCGGAAGTGAGTCATGCGAAGAAGATTGCCGGCTAACAGTAAAGTGTTTAAGTAAATTATCTTACAGCAATTCAAAAGTTACATAATTAGTAACAATATTGTTTCACTAAAGGTTACTCTAAATACACATTGTGGAATGCAAATAAATGATATGAATATGAAATTTGATGGATGCTAAAAGCTTTTGACGGCGACGAACACGATACGCTCCTTCGTAAGCTCAAGTCCTTATAGTCATTATAGGGATGCTGCAATTATTCTAGTTGCCATCTATTTAGGTACATATAGCAACATATTACAATATACTGATATAAAAGGCAGTAGTTTTAACTGTATTACCTATAGCTATGGGCGTACCACAGGGCTCCATTTTAGGTTCTATTCATTTTTTGGTTTATTTAAAACAAAAATTAGTATTAATAAAGTCAAATAAAGCTGCATTTTAAAAACTAATGATTTGAAGACTAAGTGGATCACTGATTGTGATTTGAATATAAGCTGTCTCTCGTGAGAAATGTACCGTTATATCATTGCCTTATGCATAGAGGTTGCGGTGGCCTAACGGAACCAGAATAAAGTATATGTTTTGTTTGAAAATATTAACTGCTATTGACATTCTTTATTCCCATAAATATGTTTAACAAATTACCTTATAATCTGACAAGTGAATTTGTAAGTAAGATTATTACCAGAAAAAGTTAGATACTTGCGATTCATTATCCATCAGGTGACTGTCGGTTAACGGAGCTATAGCTACGATATAATTCTTGAATTGCTGTAGCTACTCCGCAAGTTCAAAGTTCATTATTACACATAAGTATGTGTACAATAAGACCATCGGCGTCATTAGCTTGTACACGTCCCCGGTTCTACAACTTTAAGCATATTTTTTTTTGAAATTTCGACGTAATAATGTCAATCTGATGTAGGTACTCATAGTCTCACTCTAGGTGTATTCAATAGAACAATACGCATCCGACCACTACTAATGAGCAAATAATCGACAAAAAGCTGCTACAAAAAATTGCATTGTGTCTATGAGAAAAAATACTTGTTGGGGATTTCCATAATCTATAGAATAACAATATTTATATGGAAAAGAAATTATAAGGAAAATTCCGTAAAGTTGTAAGAGCGCTAAATAAAACAAACATGTTTTTTACAGCACTAGTGCTCCGCCTCGCTTCGCATGCATTGGTACTAAAGGTTGTTGCCCCTTTCTCGCTATCGTTACTGCTTAGTGCTCGGCTCCATTAGGTGATAGGTTGATGTATTATACACCTAAACCTTCCTCGAGAATCCTAAAATGTAACAGTGAAAAGCGCATCCAAATCCTTTGGATAGTTCTCAAGATTAGCGCGTTTAAACAGACAGACTCTTTCCAGCGACTTATTTTTATAAGTACTACGTTTAGCATATTATTAATTAGCCCTGATTGACTTTGAAATTTAATTGAAGGTGACGTTTGATTCTGCAATAAATAGTTTTCTTTTATTTCCTCTTTAGAATTTATCACTTCCGTGATTCTGGTTATTCATTCAAAGACTTTGGTTATTTTAATCTATAAATAGGTATTGTTATATTTGGTAATTTTAGCATTTAGAACCTTTTAAGACAGCAAAATCGTCAAACAAGCACACAGACCTTATGATGATGACAGTAACCTATCGTGTAAATACCCAGCTTATGACGTAAGGCGCAAAAGTGAATCATATGTGCGAACTTCGGAATTTCACTAGCCATATATTTATAAGTTTTTACGGCTGAAATCCATACTAATATTATAAATGCGGCAGTAACTCTGTCTGTCTGTCTGTTACTTTTTCACGCCTATACCACTGAACCGATTTAGATAATATTTGGTATAGAGATAGATTAGACCTCGGAGAACAACATATCTCTTATCGCAAAAAATAGCTTAAAGGTGTTGAAATATGGGATAAAAGTTTGTATGAAAAAAAATATTACAATCGTCAATGTATAAACAGAGATATAACCGACATTCACGCGGGCGGAGCTGCGGGCAACAGCTAGTAATATAATTGAAAAAAAAAAACAATTAAGTCTGTTAGTCTATACATAAATAAAGCATTTGATAAAATTTTGTCAATATGAGAGCTAAGGAGGAGTTTTAGTTTGGGAAAGGGCTCAGTAGTTTAGGAGTTTTACTTAGCGTTTTATTACATGCGATTTTCATGGCCTTGATGCATTTGCGACATATTATATTTAATACATTATGTAATCATAATTCATACCTAAGTATTGTAGAGAACCGATGTCAGCGTGCATTAAATTAACTTTAATATTATTTCTCTATTATAATAATATATAAGTAGGTACAAACCTTCTGGCAGAACAATATTGATATGAATTTTAGTGGCAAAAGGCTTTAATTATAGTTCCGAGTATTTGGACGGATAATCACGGCAATTCGCATGTATATATAACTAATGTGTCCGGTGGCACATTAAGAGTGGGTAGCGTTATATGATCCAGAAATATTTGTTTCGAGTCTATCCGAGTATATTTTTATTTATTTTATAAATCAAAAAACCTCATAGCTTAGCACTATAAAATAATAAGAAACATAAAGCTATACTTTTTCAAGTATCAAGGTCAATAAAATTATGTTTGTGAAAGCGCTAAAGACTAGCGGTGAGGAAAGGGGCAAGATACACGTGTAGGTAACTAATAATTTGAATTGTCTGAATACAAATCTATGTCTGAACTTTTTTTTATTATAATTTATAATTAAAAAAAATATACTTAATGACTAAAATAATGCTTTATTTAATTAGCAACTACCTACAGATCTTAACAATAGCTTTTCAGAAGGCCTTGCTTACACTCTCAGGAAGTGCAGTTAACCGTTCTGCATAGTCATTTCGATAAGAAATACGAAAATTAAAACAAATAAGAAATAGGTATTAGAATAATAAAAAAATTATAGGCTTAAATTTTACGAGAACGGAGATTACATACCCGGTAAGCTGAATACAATCCTAGGTTACTCGAGAACACATTACAAAACAACACTCATCACAACTAATCAATTAATAAAAAAAATTGATAAAAATTACCATTCACAAACGAAGGCAACGCGACTGTATAAACAAAAATAAATACTAGTCGACCGACCAAGCAAATAATTGAAAATGAAACACACTCGAAAATCAAACCTAACTTACACTATATGTGTTGCTTCAAAGAAACGGTTTAAAGACGTCTGCAACCATTTATTTGACATCAGGAAACTGTACGACGACGACCGCTTACGAGATTAAAAGGAAGACTAAGCACGCTTTAGACATACGTATCTAGTTTCCAATGCTGCCCTTGGCATTGGTTTTTTGTGAACTACTCGTTGAATCAATAGTGTGTGAAGAACTTTGACCGTGAAAACGTAATCATAACTAGTCAACGTAAGAATGACTGCTTACTTATTATCCTTGTGGTTTCAGGATGCTGAAGGCTGGACGCACACCACTAAAAAATGGTAATGGCAATGAGGTATTTGTGATCCCTCATGGTGACGTCAGCAAGGCTTTATAGGGTATTTCTAATGACCACAAACTTGTATATAATTTACATTATGTTAGTTTAATATATTAGATCCGACTTTTACATTTTTTTGTTAAGTTTGTATTACTATAAAGTTTTCAAGATATATTTTATATTATAACTTAATTTTTTACAGAATTTATTAGAATTACGTAATATTTATCCCTTTTCTTTAATACATTAGAAGAAACAATGAAAATATCCAGTAACATTAGATATTAAAAGGTAGGAAGGACAACGTGAGATTGCCCGCTCAATTTGGAGCAGTTCGACTGAAGAGTAAGGATCTCCAGAAGCAGCAGTATTATAATAGCGTTGAGCAATTTGTGCTTCTATCGCCGCGCCGTTTTAGCAGGAGTAGAATAGAATAACGTTTATATAATTTAGATCACATCGGAATCGGAATCGGTGACACTTATGAACGTCAAAATAAAATGTTAGCCAATTTATCCTACAGCTAGTTCGCTGACGAAGTAGAACCGTGAGAAGAGCAAGAAACTTAGGCCACTCTTTTTAATCGCCAGATTGTTACAATTTTGCATAAGTTACAATTTCAAGTAGCATGCAAAGTGACGCAGGTAATACACTTCATTATAAAGAGAAAGTTTGACATGTTACAAAATCGATAAGAGAGAAATAGTAGGAATGTGTCCTGCAGGACAACTACCTATAAATTGTGGCAGTGGCACGCTCGTCTTTGTGCCTGGTGTTTTAAAGGTTTAGCGGCGATAACCACTTGCCATCAGATGAGCTACTACCTCGTACTATTCGCAATCTACTAATCTAATAGCAAAAGCATAAAAGTACCCACATACAATGCAGGAGAGTTTGTAATAATTTGTATATTATGTAATCTGTATTTTGTATTTTTATAGCGCAATGCTTTGTCATATTCACCTTATCTAGCTAGTTGAAGGGTTATTTACAAAAATAATGGTAGGCATTGCTTTAGTTCGTATTGTTCATATGTTTGCTCATTGTTATAAATGAGTGATCCTGACCTTGATATAGTTCACAAAGTACCTTCATTATTACAATTATAATACTTGTATGTGGCAATGGTGTAATTAGTAAAATACCCAAGGAACTAAAAACAAAAACCCCATTTAATTTTTAACCGACTTCAAAAAGGAGGAGGTTATCAATTCGGGTCGTATGTTTTTTTTTTTTGTATGTTTGTTACCTCATATCTCGGTCATTTCATTTATGAACCGATTTGAAATTTTTTTTTATTTGACAGGGTATACTCTGAAATTGGTCCCATTTTTTTATTATAAGAAATGGTTCAGTGGTTGTATGTTTGTCACAACTTAACTCCGTCATTTATAAACCAATTTGGAAAATTCTTCTTTTATTTGAAAGGGTATACTCCGAAATGGGGTCCCATGTTTTTTTTATAAAGAATGATTTAGTAGTTTGGCTTCAATTTAATATTTTGTAACAAAACGTTTGCAAGAAGTGAAGACGTGTAAAGCAACACTTCGATGTCTTTTGCGACGAATTATCTGACATTGACATGTCCATGCTACAAGTCAATCAGTTATTTTAGAGTCGGTGCCAGCCAAGAAGGATCATAATGACCTTCATACAAATAACCTACCTACTAGCAAAAAAAAATCTTCTTGATTAATCTATTAATATATGAATGAAAAATGTAGATTTAATACAAGAAATCGAACGGAATCTGATAAGTGCGCTTCAAATTTTTTATGTATATCTGAACACAACTATCAATGACGTCTGCGTTCACAAGTATGACCGCGTTCGGGTAGTGCACTCAGGCAATCCCCACGCGTGCAATTACCGCCCCGTGCATTACAAAAGTTGGTTGCAAAGACAGAATTAAAGATCCTTCTTGGCTGGCACCGACTCCAAAATAGCTGATTAAAAACTATAAATAGGTATTATAGTATTATAGGTATCAAGGATTGCGTTGTTTCCCCTTTAATGTTCTTTGCTATGAAGTAATTAAAATATTATTTTCTACTTTTTAGTTAAGGATTGAACATGTAGGTGTTGTTTGAAGTCGGTTTTCATTTTTTTTCTAAAAATAATTTTTTAGAATAAATAATCAGATCGCCATATTAAATTAAGAGTTTTATAAGTTGGTATATAGCATTAATTTATTTTTTTATTTGCTGTTCTGAATCTTAACTGCCTATTGAAACTACGTTTTTGCAATGAAGTCTATCTCTAACCCGTACTGTATCTGTAGCTGAGCCCGCTCTAGCACTCTGTTTTAATTCGTAGAATATAAAAAGAACCTTGTACCTACTTAATGGTTAAAATATAATAAATATTTTGCAATAGATAAATTAAATACCTACATAATGTAGTCAAGTGCTTAGTACACCTAAAAAACATTTAAACATATTTTTTTGTTGAAAACGTAAGTGCTTAGAAATGGATTGAGCTGCCCCGGCATCCCGGACCAAGAAAATTAAGTGATAATTTCCTTCCTCTCACTTCAAATAATACACTTAGCAGAGCATTTGGTGGAGTATATGACCATTTTATGTTATAAAATGGAAACTAAATCATTAAAAGGGTAGGTAACACTTGAAGCCCGGTTGCTAAATTTTTCGAGTTTACTCGTGTTGTGGCTGCTTAAGAATTTTTTCAACCCTTAGTGTCTTACATGATGATAAAAATTAAACCCGTGAAATTAAATACCTAGTTCCTTGGAATCGTGCTACGAATATAGCAATTCGCTCGCCCTTATAGGTGCCTTCTTGAGTATTATAATATTATAGGTTTCAGAACATTTTAAACACACATCACATCTGCTTACTTCCCGGGATAATGGTATACTGTAAACATGTAGGTAAGTATCTTTGTACCTGTGTAGATAAGTAGTTTCACTGCGATAATCTAGATTGAGCTGTTAAAATTTAAACTAACTAGTAGAATCTATTAAATTTACGATTAATTATTAATTATTAAAGTTTATTTATTAATCAAAAGCGCTCTAGGTTCTGCACCCTACAGCACTTTTTCTATAGTAGCGCGTTTTTACCCAATCCAGAATATTTTAAAATTATGTAACTCAAATACTTAATCATTATTCTAATTAACCAGCAATCAAAAAAATAAATGAAGCAGGCCTAATTTTTGACGAAAATAGTTAAGTAGGCAATGATATCACTTTAAAGTAACGTCCTCAATTTAATTAAAATAAATTTAAAATAGTTAAATTATACGAAAAAAAAAGGTTTACATTAAAGTACAGTTGTTCAGTTGCATGAGTCATATTTCTTTTAAAATTTTAGATGTCGCATTGAACCGTTACGGCGCGGCGGCGCTTATGTTGTGGTCTTCAAATTTGTCCTAATCTACAAAACAATTTTTATAGAATAAAAGATGTAGGTAGTATTTAATCCTTGAAATAATATGTACTTATTAGTGGTAAGTAAATAAGGCTCGTATTTATAAACGCATCTCAGGTATTGAGTTGAGTACGCGCACTTGAATCATACCCCTCTCTCTATCTAACTAGGGCCCGAGACCGTAGTTACAAAGAGACGGTATTAAGTACGCGTACTCAATACCTGAGCTTCGTTTATAAATACGACCCTAAATATGTTTGTTATATCATTTAGTAGGTACAGTCACCAGTCAATGTGTTAATTTTTATGAAAGTTATCGAACCGAAACCTTACAAATAACCAAATGACTAGGCAAAGTTCTCAAGTGTACTACTGATCGATATAAACTTATTTCAAAGGGAGTTCGCAATAGTCACCACGCTTGGCAGGCAGATTGATCACAGATTGATATAATATTTAGTAGACGTATGTACTAAATATTATCACCGCTTCATCTTCGCTTAGTCTCCTCTTACGGCATCTTCGAGTAGAGATGTACGCTTCTACACCGAAGATTATAATAAATAATCGTACATGTGCTAAAGTGTAACTCATATTTATTAATTTCTGTGCACAGACTCGTGTGTTCCATAAATATTCTTTCCGAGTCCGGGTGTACTTTGTACATTAATTGGATGTTTGTAAAGACCCCCGTGACAGAAATCTTGTTCCCTAATGCGGGCGTTGATTTATAAGAAAAAAAAAATACTTGCATAGAATCGTGAAGAAGAAGTGTTATGAAAGCTTATGATTATAATAAAAATTCGAGGCTTCGCGCTTCGACACATTTAAAGATAGAGTATTCTGGCTTAATTGAAAAACAAATTACAGCGAACCTTAAATACAATGGTCTTATTACAAGCCTTTGAGAAAATAGGTGCGTATCAAGGTATCATAGGTCAAACAGACATACAACATGAGTTAAGTATACGTTACGTTGACCTAATTTGCTTTACCTACATTATGTATACAATAGGTATTCTATACTAATGTAATGGTATTATATTCTAATACGAATATCCGATTAACGCACTATCAAATAACAAAAAGCTCCCGAAAGGTTAATATAATTTATTTAACATTTATATTGATGAGCTTTTTTGCATTTTGTTTAAAAAATCACTGCTATTTTATCTTATCTATTTAAATAAAAGCGAAAGGTCACTCACTCATATATCTCAGAAACTACATGTGCTAGGAGTCCTAAATTTTGCATGGGGGTTCTTATTTGGACATAAGTGCTCACTTAGACGGAATTTTGTAAAGGAGTCACAAAGTTTGTAAGAAACTTCTATAATTTGGATAGGATTGAAATTATTAAAAAATACACATTTTTTATTATTAAGAAACTCCCTAAGTGAGAAAATAGGAGTCGCAAGTTTGTGTGAAATTTTGTCAGTTTTAATGGTAGCGGGTTAATAGATTTAAATGGGATTTGCCATAGAGACGGATAATACTGATATTTATAACTGATACCTACAATGTACGATTGCCGTAAGTTCAGGCAAGGCAATATTCTCTTATATGCACACATCTGAATTTTCATGCGAACGATGTCGCGGGCAACAGCTATTTATGTATATAAATACCTATTAACTTTATATACCTAGCTTAAGTTTCATACATCACTTGCGGTTATCACAGAAAATCAGCTGAGTGAGAACCTCATCGGTGCAGATACAAGTGCAAGGTCTCGGTACCTATAGTTATTGTATTTCTATTGTCCTGTTATAACGCTTATCGTACCTAAGTAGATACTTACTCGTTTATTTACGTTAACTTTAATATTTTCTAACCGTAATTAGAAGTTTTTTTTTTTTTTTTTATATTATAGCCTACCAAAGTGATTCCACCCAGCCTGATGTTAAGCAGTCAGTGGAATCCATTCAGATTATCATCCTTCCAACATTATTTGTGTAAGTAAGATAATATTGGAGGAAATGCACTGACAAAAGTTAAATACAACGGTAGTGTTGAAACAGACAACTTGACGACTAATTACTTATAGATGACCAGAAATGCAGCGGCTCAAAAAGATTTTCTGCTCCTCCTTTGTTAAAAGCATTCTGATCGTCGTAGGTATAAGCTTTTAAATTGGCTATTTATTTATTTATATTCAAACATTATGTTTAACTAATAAGAGAATAAGCATGCGTACTGCATACATTTTCCAAGATCACATGATACAATCTGTTATCCTTGCCATTGACCGACAATATATTCATAATACGTTAGGTTTTATACGATTTGGAAATGTGGCTGTCTAGAACATGGAATGAACCAATCCATCTCTTCCATTTTGGGGTAATACCACAGATTACATTATGTTAGTAATACAAAGCGATCAAGGAAATTCCAGGTAATGGACTGCATCGTTACCTGCGTACCCACTAAATATCATCTTACTACGGTCACGAAACCCCCCGACCAAGCGATTTTCTTAGTCAAAATCCTCCCTTCGCAAAAGGCTTTGTCTTGCAGCCTTCAGCCTGATCAGTAGTACCAAGTAGAGCAATGGTGATGAATGAATATCACGTATTAAAAGTTGGATACATAGACCATAATATTCAATAAACATTTTATATCATTTTTTATTTTGATTTACCATCTATAAAAGTATGACTGGTATGACGCACGACTGTGATTGTATGTTTTCTAAGATTAGCAGGTTATATTTCATTGACATACAGTAGTACTTCACTCACTAAAGGGCACTCTTATAAGTCAGGAGCAACAGTGGTGTAGGCACCAGAGCAAATAGGTAGAGTCTTAAGATCCTTGGGACACAAAGAAAACTAAACAAAAACAAACTATATTGGATAAACGACACGTCTTTAAAATCGCTAGTCATCAATTTTAATGACAGATATTTAAAAGATTCATTTAACACTCCATAATTTTAACTAGTGTTAGCATTCACAATTTAACAAAAATATTTGAATAAACATATTTAATTAAAGATAATTAATTGTGACTGCAAGATGAATTCTAATCATTACAAGGAAGGACCTTAATTCTAGACATTAATCATTATTACTACATTACAAAATGCAACCATATCGACATTTTCGGAGACAATTCCATCCAAATATTACTGTGACGTTATAAGCCATGATTAACAGTGAAGAATCCTTATTGTCCCTTTTTGGACACCCGCGGTCCATACCTACGGAGTTCCTATTAGTTCCCATTACCATAACTCATTAGATGGATAGGAACTCCCGGAATCTGCTATTGTCTTGGATCCCACAACGAAATTAATTAGAAGTAAAATGCAGGAGTTAATAATAATAAATATCCACTTCACTTTCTCATTTACAAAACGGACACAAGTTTATGAGTTTATCGGTTTAGCAAGGATTTGATATAGACTAGAGTCAACATCAAGTAATTAAAAATATCAGCCCTGGGAAATAAGGTTTCATATTACAACGACAATTAGTCGCAGAGAGTCTAAAAGTAAAAGAAACAATCCTTGCTATAGACATGACAATTAATAAAACTGTATGAAACAAACTAGGTATTTTGGAAAGGTCTAAAACGTTACTCACGGTTTGTATTCCAATTTAGGCACAGGGTCAGTCTGTGTGCCTTGTGAATCACTTGTTGCATTGACAATGAGACATAAATTAGAATCGGTCGGTAAGGTTAAGAAATCCGAACTATTTTCAGCCATAGATTTAGATAATGATGAAATAGTTCCTTCCGAAGATATTTCATCAGAGTTTATTGCAGTTACTGTTACCGGTGGCGGAGTTCCCAGCGTTTTGTTATCAAAAATTTCATTATGCACACAAAATGTCAAGGGCACTACTACTGTATCATACACTTTGTTCTAAACGAAATTGTTCTCAAAGACATGGTTTTCAATTATTAAACTAGATTTTAAAGTACCATATTTGCGCAGATTCTTTTGTCACTTAAACTTATTATATTTTTTTTTAAATACAAACACTACAAATAAAATGTGTAGATTAGTTATTTTATAATTTTGGTTGGTCGAGCCGAAAACATTTTAATCAATAAATTATTTGAAAACGCGCGCCAAATGACAATAATTAATTTAAATAATGATGTAGGTATAATGTCACCAAAGTCCGAACAATCTGCAATAGGTACTAAATAAAAACGAAAAATGAAACATTAACTGGTGATATTGTATCCAGTTTGACGTGATAATTAAGATTTTCATCGTTGCAATGTATTGTAATACCATTAATTAATCTAAAATCATTAAAAAGTAATTGAAATAATAGTTTGTTGTGGAACGTACATGTCATACCTTTGTGTTGTGTAGAAGCTCTGCAATCAAAACCACACTAATTATGGATTCAGAACAATCTTCGCCGCTCGATCACCCAATACAATTTGTGTACTTTTGTTCGTATCTTCTCTAATACACCACACACCATGTTAGCACATTGACAGTTCTAGTCGCGTGTTAGTACGTATGTAATTCACAGTTTACCTAAATAAACAAGAACGTCGCTTCACACTCGTCGATTACAACTGTCTGTCATTCGGCATGAGCCGCAGCGTGGGTATACGAATAAATTTCCATATTGTGGTCATAATAAGACAAATAGTGTACAAGAGTCAAGCTCATTGTAACTAAAACGTCACAACGCTGAGTAATTATGTAGGTTAATCCAGAGTTGGAGCTGACGTGCTCAGTTCAACCAAATTATCACTTTATGCTAAGAGATGAGACATAATATGTACAATCAGTAGTTAAATATTGGTGGTAACATGAGTTTAGTAAACATTAACCTCGGCATTGAAAAATATACTGTATTGTAAACGAATAAAGATTAAATTGTAATGTGCTGATGTTGTGTAAATTCCCATTATTATTGTATACTAGCTGTGCCCGCGACTTCGTCCGCGTGGAATAGTGATTTTGGACAGCATTTTTTGGATATATCTTTTGGTTTATTTTGAATTATAAACATCTTCGTTTAGGTGAATAAGAATAATCTTTACAGTAAATGCTTCTCTATATACGATTTTAGACGTATAGCCATCGGGGATCAAAGCCATAAAGGTTGCTAGGATTACTTACACGTGACAAATCCACATAAAGCTGACCATGCAAAAAACAGCTAATATTTAGATCCGCAGTCACAACATTTAGTGTCTGACCTTAGGCTTTATTAATTGTCATCGCGAAACATAGGCTCACTGGAAACTGAACTCGTTTAAAACTAAACGGGAAATGGTTTGGAATGAGAGGAATCCGAGGAATAAAAACGCTATAAGGTTTTTTAAAATATATTAGCCTGCCAAAGTGACTCCATCCCGCCTGATGGTAAGCAGTCAGTGGAATCCAGAAGTGGTGGCCACCATACAAAAAGCCATCGTTTTAAACTGCTGGTATGGTGGCCTCCACTATGGTGACTGGGAATGGGGTTAGGGGAGTGAGGAAAGTGAGGAAAAAGGAAAGGGGGAAATTTGGGCTCCTGGCACTCTCACTCACCGAACGAAACGCAGTAGTACGAATACTGCTACTCTTACGTCGATCTTTTATGAGAGTGTAGTACTTCCCCGGACGATCCGGCCCATTCATGCTGAAACCAGCTTGGATCTACTACCGTAATACTACGGTTAGGTCTAATTGGGCCCCTGTACAATGCCGCGGGCGTCCAGCGGCACCACCATTTATACGGGTCTTACTGGCCGGCGGGTTGACCCACACCACCCACACAATGACTCCACGGATACTCAGCTGGTCCCACACATGCTGCGAGGATTGTCATCTCTGCATCAGTTGGGGCTCCGGCTTTCGCACTTACCGAACGAAACGCAATAATATGGATACTATTACTCTTACAACGATCTTCTATAAGAGGGTAGTACTTCCCTGATCGATCCGACCCATTCATGCTGAAATCAGCGTAAATCGACTACTACTATTTCGTAATTCACTTTAATTCCACCTATTCCGTAATGAGACGTGTTAACATGTTTTTATCATAAAAAATAAAATAAGTCCAGAAAAATATAACGGGTGGCGCAAAAGTAAAGACCCTATTTGGTTCAGCTATAACATTTTTTCTAAATTAGAAAACTAGATTTAGATTTTTTTAAATGTATATTTGTGCCATTAAATTTCGTACCATTAGGATTTAAAGATGATGTCTTTTAAATGGTGACCTCCAGAGTTGATACACATTTGAGCCCTATTTATGACATTTTGCATAACTTGCCGTAACACTTCCTGCGATATGTTCGTTATTTCTTGACGAATGTTTTCTTTTAGAGCTGCGAGAGTCTGTGGCTTGTTCACATACACCCGAGATTTCAAAAAACCCCAAAGAAAGAAGTCTGGACTGGTCAGATCGGGTGATCTTGCAGGCCAAGGCAAATCGCCAAAACGAGAGATAACTCGGCCTGGAAAAGCGTCCCTCACTAAGTCCATAGTGTCGCGCGCTGTGTGTGCCGT
The DNA here is from genome assembly GCA_963082885.1 of Parascotia fuliginaria. Taxonomy (NCBI): domain Eukaryota; kingdom Metazoa; phylum Arthropoda; class Insecta; order Lepidoptera; family Erebidae; genus Parascotia; species Parascotia fuliginaria. The sequence goes on along the minus strand of OY720173.1, from coordinate 11,906,791 downwards.
AGCGCCGTCTTGTTGAAACCAGATGTGCTCCAGCCCCAATTCGTCCAAACTGGGTATCAAAAACTCACGTAACATGGTTCTGTAGCGTTCTCCAGTGACAGTAATCGCATTGCCTCCAGCGTCTTCGAAAAAATAGGGTCCGATCACTCTGTCAACACAGATGCCACACCATACAGTAACTTTTAGTGGGTGTAGAGGTGTTTCTTGAATAATGCGCGGATTATCAGTGCCCCAGAACCGAGTATTCTGCTTATTGACATGCCCTGAGAGATGGAAATGGAAACGCAGGAAGTGTTACGGCAAGTTATGCAAAATGTCATAAATAGGGCTCAAATGTGTATCAACTCTGGAGGTCACCATTTAAAAGACATCATCTTTAAATCCTAATGGTACGAAATTTAATGGCACAAATATACATTTAAAAAAATCTAAATCTAGTTTTCTAATTTAGAAAAAATGTTATAGCTGAACCAAATAGGGTCTTTACTTTTGCGCCACCCGTTAAATCTAACTTTTATTTACATTTTAACTGATAAAGTATTTACATTTTAATAAAGAAATAAGACGTGTTAACCTAACTTAAAAACACTAACCTAAGCTAAATACATACCACATGTATGACGTGATTATTTAAATTGGCATAACTTTTTCATTTATGAACCGATTGACATGAAACAAACACTAAATGTTAAGTAAAGCTTACCACAATGTATCACTGAAAACCATATTTAAATCGGATAAGCCGTTTTTGAGATTAGCGTGAATTTGAAACTCGATTTCCCCCTGACTTTCCCCTCCTTTTCCCCTGACTTCTCCCTCATTACCCCCGCACTTTGCCCTCACTTCTCCCTTCCTTTCCTCTTCCTACCCCTCCCTTCCCGCTCCCTCCAAATTTCAAGTCGCCAACTTCAAAAGCAAAGATCTTTCCATACAATATTTCATCCCTTATTTCACTCCTATAAATCCACCCCAGTAAAAAAAAAATTATGAGCGTATTTTTTATTTAAATAAAAGTATTCCAAAACAAAATTTCAAAGCTGTAACTTAAAAAATGAAGACGTTTCATACAATCGATTTCATCCCTTTTCATACACTTAAGGGTTGAATTTTTAATAACCCTTTCTTTGTAGACTTCTAGACATTAAGACAAATACACCCTCCAAATTTCAAGTCGCTACGATCAGCGGTTTAGGCTTTACGTTATCTGTCAGTCAGTCAGTCAGTCAGGACAAAGCCTTTTATAATATGTATGGATGAATGGATTAGACGTATAGCCATCAGGGATCAAAGCATACAGGCTGCTAGTAATGCTAACATGTGATAGAGCCACATAAAGCTGACCGAAAAACAGCTAATACTGAGATCCACACCCACAACTTTTAGTGTCTTACCTTTACTTTAATTACTTAATTAATTAATTACTTTAATTAGTCATCGCAAAACATAGGCTAAATAAACTAAATGAAAGACTGTTTAGAATGACAGGAATCCGAGGAATAAAAACACTATCAGCTATTCCGCAACCTGTTAAAATATCTGCTTCTATAAGATTTCGTAGTAAATTAACGAATGTTAGATGTGTATCTTTAAATTGGCATACCTTTTTTATTTATGAACCGATTGACATGAAACAAACACTAAATGTTAAGTGAAGCTTACCACAATATATTAGTGAAAACTATATTTAAATCGGATAAGCCGTTTCTGAGATTAGCGTGCACAAACGCACAGACAAACAGACAAACAGACAAACAGACAAAAATTTAAAAAATCATTGTTTTGGGTTCTATTTGCGTTGATATAGGTCCCAATAGTATTTTACACATATATCTTCCATGTACAGACAGCGATCGGTTACATTTTTATTATATGTATAGATTAATAAAATACGTTTACGATTAGAGGCCATAGTTGTTTCTTCTTCTAAAAATTGTGCATACATTTAGGTATTGTGAGTAATTCCGAGCGAGAAGTGTTGGCGGTGGTGGTACCTATACTATATTTTTCTCTGACGTGTTTCCCAATGACATATTGCCTGTAATAACTATAAATAATAGTTAATTCAGACTATAAAGTAATTTTACATGTGGATATTTTAAAATGAAAAGTACGTAGTTAGAGGTTTGTAGTAATAAAGTTAAATTCCTAATTCGATAAAAGCTATGAAAGGAGGTAAGTCGGCAGGATATGATATGATAGAATATCGGCTGAAATGCTCAAGAAAGGTGAAGGAAACATCGCGAGCCTGTTGTACCTTCTAATAACAAATGTTGGCAGTCCCGTATTGTACCCAATAATTGGTGTAGGGCTGTTATCGTGCCAATATATAAAGGCAAAGATTCACAGCAGAAATGCAAGAAGTACCGCGGCACTCTTTTACAGGGTCTGTCGTAAATAATGGATAACCCGGGCGTCTGAGGTAACCTGGTGTCAGGCTATAAGAAAATAACTTTTTAATGTCAGAGAGGGTTGAAACTAGGACAGAGAGCCGATATGATAATAGGGTCAATGGTGCCTTAAATTCGGTAATGGCTAGCGAAATAATACCAGCCATAGTACAGGCAGTATTAGCGCTGACACTTATGTATGGTAGTGAATCTTGGGTATGACAGAAAAAGCATGAGAGCAGAATAAATACAGTAGAGCTGAGAGCACTGAGAAGCATGTCTGGAATTAATCTGTCTGATACAATAAGGAATCTCCGTGAGACGACGGCAGAAATGCTGTCGCCTCATCAGGGGACCAAGCTTGTGGTCAAACGGCAGGTGGACATACCTCGCAGAGTCAAGGCGGCGCTGTTCATCCCGGAGTATGAGGGAGTGTCAGAAACACTTAGTATGATTCTGGCCTGCCAAAACAACTGGGTGGACGTGCTGAATTGGTCTCTGTACCATGCGGAGAGACAAGTCGATGGGAATGGAAACATGGGTACGTTCCTAATTTTGGGCATACCCATAACCGACATTCCCAAGATCACCGCCAGAGACCGACGTATGAGCTATATGCTAGGGTCGGTCTATGTAAGGTACTTCGGGGATTCAGGTGGTGCTCTGCAAAATGAGTTGCCTGAACCCAGCAAGCAATGCTCTGGCCCAGTGCAAGCTTCAGACGGGAAACCTGCGGCCGAAAGGCTGCAGGAGACCGTTAAGAGCAATGCGGGGTCAGATCTGCAAAAATCTCGGTCTGGAAGGCTGAATTCGGCTGAAAAGCTGAGTCTGACTACTAAACCAGACCCCAAACGACCCTGGTCTAGCCAATTGGACTCGGTTGAAAAGCTAAGTCCAGCCGGCAACCAGGGTAAGTACTTCGCCAAAGACGGTGCAGTGCCTTCCACCTCGAGAGGGTATGCTGGATCGTCACAGGCGAAGTCAACAACTAGCAACGTTGGTAGCTCGAGTGGCAACACTACGGAGGGGGATGACTTGGAAAGTCATCCCCTCTAGTGGAACTGGACCGAAACCAACGGCTGCGGATGATGCTGGTATAAGTATCGTCCAAATCAATCTCCAACATAGCAAAACCGCAACGGCTACCCTGCGACGAATGCTGGAGACTACTACCGAGTCCGTGGCCTTGATCCAGGAGCCGTGGATCAATGGCAACCGCATATGTGGACTCAATAATCCGGACAAGAAGTTAATTCTTGACACCACCGTAAGTAACCCGCGTACATGCATTTTGGTTCCTATCAACATACCGACAGTACTTATGAACGAATTCTGCTCTAGAAACTTGACGGCAGTCAGGCTCCCGAGCAGTCTATGTACAGACTCACCTGAGCTGGTATTGGCCTCAGCCTACCTACCGATCGATGAGGAGGTACCGTCGCAAGAACTGATGGGACTCATCCAGCACTGCGAACGAAACAAGCAGGAGCTGATCATCGCAGTGGACTCCAACTCGCATCACTCACTGTGGGGATGTTCCACATCAAATCGAAGAGGAGAGGACCTGGTAAGTTACTTATTTACTACTAATCTCCAAATATTGAATCGAGGGGCAGAACCTACTTTTGTAACGTCTCGGGCCCAATCTATAATCGACATAACACTAGTATCAGAGGGGATAGCTTCTTACGTGTCGAACTGGCATGTTTCAAAAGAGCCCTCCTCCTCAGACCATAGGTACCTATGTTATAAACTAGCAAAGGAACTAAAAATTATCGAACCTAAACGCAACCCACGTAAGACCAACATAGTCAAGTTTAGAGAAATCACTGAGATGCAGCTGCGAGAACTGGGTATCAAGCACAGTTTCAGCGGCACATCAGACATCGAAGAATATGTAAGTAAATTAACTTCAATTCTTACTAACTCGTTCGAACAAACCTGCCCTTTAACCATTCCTAAACCACACCAGCAGAATCAACGCTGGTGGGGCTCAGAGCTAGAAAAACTTAGACAAAAACTAAGAAGGCTCTTTAATAGGGCAATGAACACCAGGAAAGAGGAAGACTGGGACAACTACAAAACGCTCCAATATCACTATAAAAAACGTATACGTGCGCGTAAAAGTGAAGCCTGGAAACGTTTCTGTAGCAACATCGAATCAAATCATCAAGCGATCAGGGTCAAGGCTATTTTGGCCAAGGACAACCACACACTTGGATCGCTCAAAAAACCGGATAACACATTCACCAAATCCGACACTGAAACATGTGAAGTATTGCTGAGCACCCATTTTCCAGGTTTCGCCACCAGGGATGAAGCAGAATGGGAAGAAACTGAACATGTTTCAAAACAGTGTGACTGGACCACCGCCCAAAAGGTCGTTACAAACGACAAAGTAGCGTGGGCGCTAAACAGCTTCCAAACGTTTAAATCACCAGGCATAGACGGACTCTTTCCTGGACTGCTAAGGTGGAGCTGCCAAGATGTAACACCACATCTTGTACAGCTGTATCGGGCGTGCTTAGCATACAGATACACGCCGAAGCAGTGGAGAGAGTCAAAGTTGTCTTCATACCCAAACCCGGAAAGAGCGACTACACTCAGGCCAAATCCTACAGACCCATCAGCCTTACCTCGTTTTTGCTCAAAACTCTGGAGAGGCTATGCGACTGGGAAATAAGGAATGTCGCCCTGAAACGTTGTCCTCTGCATAAGCAACAACATGCATATAGCCCAGGTAAATCAACGGAGTCAGCTCTTCATGATGTAGTAACACGCATTGAAAGCTCTCTATCAGCGAAGCAATCTACTATTGGTGTTTTCATCGATGTAGAAGGTGCTTTTGATAAAACAAACTTCACGAGCATAAGTCGAGCTCTGAGAAAGCATGGGGTAGATGACACCATTAGTGGATGGATCGACAACATGCTAAAACTCAGAGCTGTAAGGTACACGGTGAATACCACTACCAGAGGAGTGGTATCGAGGGGCTGTCCGCAAGGAGGAGTTCTCTCACCACTGCTCTGGAATATCGTAGTGGACGAACTTTTGTGTCGTCTAAACGACGGTGGGTATTACACCGTAGGCTATGCGGACGATATTGCCATTCTTTTGAATGGGCCATTTGAGGGAGTGCTATGCAACCTAATGCGATCCGCTAAGATCGTAGAAAAATGGTGCACAGAACATGAACTCTCGGTTAATCCATCGAAAACAGAACTGGTTCTGTTTACCAACAAAAGGAAAATACCAATCCTTAATCTACCAGAACTTTTGGGCACCCAGTTGACCAGAGCACATGAGGTCAAATATCTAGGTGTAATTATTGACTCCAAACTGCTCTGGAACACTCATATAGAACAAAAGTTAACCAAGGCTTGTATCATATTTTGGCAGTGCAAACGCCTCATAGGCAAAACCTGGGGACTTTCCCCCAGGATTGCAATGTAGCTTTATACTGCCGTAATTAGACCTATTATCACCTATGGTGCAGTGATCTGGTGGCCTAGAACAGATCTCTGCACTGTAAAAACCCAGATGCGACAATTCCAAAGACATGCTTGCATGGCTATAACAGGAAGTATGCGCACCACACCGACCGCAGCCCTTGAAGTCTTGTTGGGACTTCTGCCTCTTGATTTGTACGTACAACAAGAGGCAAAAGCCTCCTCGATAAGGCTCAAACATGCAGGACTGTGGCACGAGGACCGGGGACCACACACTAAGATACTGAGCAGGGCAATTGCGCACCAACCGCTAATCGAGGCGCCCCATGATAGGATCCCCAAAAAACAGGTATTTGAACGTAGTTACTATGTTCAACTACAAGAATCGACAACAGACTATTCGGGTGTAAATGAGGTGCGTATCTACACGGATGGCTCTAAGACCAAATCAGGTACCGGCGCAGGAATATTCTCGATGGACCTAAATATCAGTTTATCAACAGCTCTAGGGACAAATAGCTCGATTTTCCAGTGTGAATGCGTAGCTATAACTAAAGCGGCAGAAACGGTGCTGCGTCGAAAGATAACCAATTTCGACATCAGAATACTCTCTGACAGCGCAGCAGTACTTCGGGCTCTTGTAAGTAACGAAATAAACTCAGGGCTCATATATGAATGTCACTCAACACTGGAAAAAGTTGCAGTAAGCAACAAGGTGACACTCCAGTGGATGAAGGGGCATAGCGGATCTCTCGGAAATGATGCAGCGGATGAGCTTGCAAGGCGAGGGTCCAACAACCCACCAATCGGACCCGAACCAATGTTACCCATCACTGCGAGTCTACTCCGCTCGTGGATTAGAGAATGGGCCCGAGAACAACATCAGATGCAGTGGGCAAGTTCTAACGACTGTAGACAGTCAAAAGAGGCTCTGCCACAACCATCGCCAAAGCTAAGTATACACTTAATCAACCTAAAAAGGGAAGACCTGCGCATAATGGTGGGCACTATCACAGGCCACTGCCCTCTTAATAAACACCTATATGTTTTAGGCATTACCGACAGTCCTCTGTGCAGAGCATGCATAGAGCACGATGAAACCGTCGCCCACGTAGTCCTGGAATGCGAGGGAGTGATGACACATCGGGCACAAATCCTCGGCAACCCGAGGTCTCTCCGCGAAGCCTGCGAAGATCCCAGGAAGCTTCTGCGCTTCTGGGCGGAGTTGGGCTGGATGAAGTAATCCAGCCAAACAGGACGCAACAAAAGACCAAGAGGTCTAAATGCGGACAACGAGCCCACCAACAAGTAACAAGTAAGTAAAGTAACAATAAGGAATAGCTTGATATGAGAAGAATATGGAATGAATGAAGATATATTGACTAAAATTTAAAGGAGTAGGTAGTAAGGGAGTATGTTTGGACATGTGGAAAGGATGGATAGATAAGATAACAAAACAAATTTATGGAGCGGAAATGACTGGAAAAGTTGGTAGGGTTCGCCCTAGACGAACATACGCAAACCAAATAGGTGATGTGTTAACAAAGGGCACAATTACAAGCTGCCGTAACCGACGTGTGTGTATGAAAAGATTGAAATGAATGCTGAAAAGGCAAAGGAGGTATGTTTGTAAATGGCGTTCTATAGTCTCTGCTTACCCCATTAATGAGAGAGAGGCGTGAAGTTATGTATGTGTATGTATGTATTTTAAAATCAAGAAAACATATCTTTGAAAAATAAGTTATGTTTTTAAAATCTAAAAAAAAATCCAAAAAAAAATTACCAGTGTCTAGTTGCCTAGTTTTGTTTTTGGGTCCTTTCTGTACCATATTATATCGTACCTCATCTGTACTTTCGAAATCAATATAATTAGGTCACACTTATACAACTGTTTGCCTGAAAATTGTACCCGCGGAGGCGACCCCCTAAATAGTAAGAATAGATGTGAAGCGAACTTAGTTAAAAAAGAAGCAATCGCAGCACTACCAGCTGCTGTGCTGGCATTACTAATCACGAGAACATTGGTAAAATGAGCAGTCAAATTGGTTGAACAAAGACGCAAACATTATAGGACTGCCTGTTAACTATTCTGTGGTCCTACTATAAACCTTAGGTACCTAATATTAATAATACCAAGCATAAAATTGTTCTAGTCTTCGTAATAATAACTTTTCAATGCCCAAATTAAGAAAACAGACGTGTGACCGTACAAGAATTATTTGAAAAGCTTTATGTTTATAATGTGCAGAATGTTATTTGTCCTTTATGTCACCATGTTAGTGTAATCAGTAAAGATTATTGTAAATAATATGACGGTGTACCTACTTCATTTTTGTAACTATTTACCACTTCTAACGTTTTTTAAATCTCCAAATACCTAGTATATAGCAAAGTCGCCTTTTCCCATCTGTTTCTACGATAACTTCTTCTAAACTAGGCAATTCTTTAGACTTTTAGAGTATTTCTTCTTAAAGTTTTATAAGTATACTACATGCATAATATAATAGAGAAAAGCTGAAATTTTCAACGATTCATAATCGTATCGTAAAAAGTAAAACATGCGGCGCAGGGCCGAGCTACTAGTTTCTGGGTACAAACGCAATAGAAGGATTGCATCAACAGATATTAGTTTGTATCTTCAAAAAACTAGAAAATCTATTATTTTTGATATATCACTTAAATAATTTTGTTGCCAGTCAGTAAGTCACAAGGTAAGTCATTACTACATTTCTGGTTGGAAAAATACCTAATATCGTTAAATTTTTAATAGATAAAATTGTTCTGTTTCTTTCTTGAAGTAAAGTCTACGCTACTTTATTACATTAACCTAAAGGTTCTTGTAGCACATACTACAAAGAGAGTTGGTGGTTCATCATTATCAGCACTGAATCTCTGAAATCGTGAGGAGATCCATGCATATATCCTTACAATTAGTACAAATGCTATCTATATGACATGATACTCAAGGCCGGTAGTGATAGTATCTTAAAGAAGTGGTGAACTCGTTAAAGAGTCAGCGGTGTAGCTAGAATTCAGAAAAGGCAAGAAAACTAATTATCTATTAAATAAATTGCCTGTAAACTAGGTAGTTTTTTTCTAGAAATATTTTTATTTATTAAATGTAAGTTATCATATTCATTATGTTAATATTTTATGTTCGCACCTTTGATTTCATTTTCTTACGTTAGTAAATGACAGGAGAATTTGTTATTTCATAAAATTCAATGTTCAAGTCTAGGTCCTACAGTCTTTAGATACAAATGAATACTTTTTTTTTAAATCTGCAGGGATCTACTGTAAAATAAATAAATAAAAAGAGAGATCAGCCAGATCAGCCTTCTATAAACTCCCTTCTCTGATGACGGTAGAACTATGACAAGAACTGGTATAAAATCAAATACCTGGACCTGGTCTACTAAATGGACTATAAAAAGTCATTCCGTTACAATTTAAAAATGTTTGTTTTATTAGTCTGGAGACTGATTTATGGACTACAGTTATCTAACCATACTAATATTATAAATGTGAAAGTAATGTCTGTCTGTCTGTTACGCTTGCACGCCTAAACCACTGAACCGATTTTGATGAAATTTATTAGTATACAGATAGAATAGACCTTGGAGAACAACATAGGCTATCTTTTATTGTTCGAAAAAATGGCTTGAAGGGATTGATATACGGGATGAAAATGTGTATCCATAATCGTCAATGTAGGTATACAACACAGAGACATGTTGATGAAATTTTAGTAAAGTATTTTAAGCGATAACCGACATTCAAGCTGTAGGTAATATTATATGTATAAAGTGGAAGAGTTTGTTTGTTTGTTTGTTTGAACGCGCTAATCTCTGGAACTTCCAGTTGGATTTTAATAATTCTTTTTGCGTTTGATAGCCCAGTTCTTGCTATAACCGTCGTCAGAAGCGGGTTGATATATTATTATAGCCATATATCATCACGCTTCTGACGACGGAAGCAGAGCAGTAACCAAAGATGTAACTTAACCTGGGTGAAACTGCACTACGGAAATCTAGTAGGTACCTATATTCATGAAACACAAGTTGTATTTAACTGTTTTTTTTATATTTGCCTACCAAAGTGACTCCATCCCACCTGATAGTAAGCAGAAGTGGTGGCCACCGTACCAAAAGCCATCGTCTTAAACTGCTGGAAACTGCGAATGGCGTAGGAGAAGGGAATGATGAAGGTGAGAAAAGAGAAAAGGGAGGAAATTGGGCCTCTGGACGGCGTTCCCACTTACTAAACGAAACGCAGTAGTACGGATACTCGTCATCGTACATATCTTACGTCGATCTTCGAGAAAAAGAGATATATCACAGTAAGATAATTAATTATAAAAACAAATTTATGTACTAAAAAAAACTGAGTTTAATTGTATTGTTCACGAGTTTTTTGTTACAAATAATATTAGCATAAATTATTAATAATTCTATTTAAACTCAAAGCATTTATTTCATTTCGATCATACAGATGCTTATGAACTTCAATTACAAGAAGTCAGGCAATAAACCTACAGCCAGTTTGCTGACGAGGTAGAGCCGTGAAAAGAACTGGCAAGAAACTCATCAGGCCACTTTTTAATCGTCAGATAATTAATTTCTTTTTCTTAGAGCGGTCGCTAGTCATTTCAAAAAAGAAGAAATAAGTAGGTTTCATTTAAGGCCGTCGACTAGGTATAGGTATACCTAATTAACTAGTTACCTATTCATAATTCTCTTTTTATTTTAATGTATAAAAAAGAGGAAAAATTAGGCGATAATACAAATTATTAAAAAGGTAGGCGAATGAGAATATCAGCAGGCTATGTTTGGACCGTTACATGCGTACTGTGTGAAAATGTAAAAAATACCTACTCTATTCTATGCTTATCAGACAAGATCTATGTGCTTAACAATAATTTTATGGGATAGTTGTTAGTAGATAATTATAATTATATAGAAGGAACTAGTACCTATCTTTAACATAATGTTGTTTTGTAGCCAGATAAGATATCTACTAACTGTATTCTTTTAAAATTAAATACATAAATAAGTAGTATGTGCATATGTACCTATTGTGTTATCTTGTCTCAGATATTTTAATTTGTTGCATATAAAGATTATTGAGTTCGTTCAGAGTTCATTAAAAAAGCGATATTTTGACAGTAGAAGGACGAAGTCTCTTGGGCTGCCATTAAATGACCTAATTTCCTTTTTCCGAATGCATACAAATGAGCCTTACAGATAATGAATGAGACTAATGTCCGTAAGTTTGCCCAACGGAGAAATGTTATATGCAGATGACATCTTTATTGATAAAAAAATTTAAAGTATTCTACTGGCTATGTACAGTAATTAAACTATTACATACTATCTATTGACCACGCAACGAATCCTTTATGAAAATGACTGGTGTAGTAATCAGTAATCCTAATCACTCATCGTGATTGTCATGTTAACAATGGTTGATTGTAGCGATTGATTAAATCTTGACGTTTACTGATATTACCATCATCGCATTGTGCTAGACACGAATGATGCATTTCAAAATTTTAGACTGTGAATAATCTTTAAGAAGTCTGGGATAACAATCTTGGTACTGTCTAAAGTTATGCTCGTAGCATATAAATAGTTGCCAGTGGAAGATATTGTAAAAGGAGTTTCCTTGCAATATTTAATATAAATGTAGGTACCTAATGCACTACAGACAGTATTGAGATTTAATTTGATTAAATAGCTTCTTTTCCTTCGTCGTGTAATATAAGATCTTTATTATAGCTAAGAAATAATAATAAACCTACTCCGTCTCTTGTACACACATTTTATATTTTTTATCTGAAATCTTAGTTCTATAAAATGTAGCGTTGAGTCGGATAAATCAACATTGACAAATAAAATACTCTGTGTGTGAATCTATGTTATCATGTTATCGGTAAGACAACGAATAATTTCTAGTTACTATGAGATGTGTATTGGTCTTGAAAACTACAGAGAGCGGTGCGCTCAAGCAGGTAAGAGCAGAACGTTAGAAGATTTTCTTTTCATTCATTTTGAACGCTTATTACTCAGTGCATTTTCAATAAACACTCATATTATACATGTTTTACAACTTGAGCCCTAACGTGGAGTTAGATGAGGCATAGGTACAGGCTACACTCGTTATGAATGTTTACCGCACCGCATAAGTATAATGTGGCACCGAAAATTTACAATAAATACTATTATCTACCCTTTAACTGACTTCAAAAAAAGGAGAAGATTTACCAATTCGACCGTATGTTTTTTTTAATTTTATTTCTATACTTTCTTCGTATGTATGAGTTATTTATTACGCACACGGGTGAAAAATAAATGTAACTTGTAGATCCATAATACATCATGGTATCACTGTGACTTCTGTTACCAGGATTAATAGTGAAGAACCCTTACCGTCTTATTTCATGTTATATATGTTGTCTATATATCTTAATTATATCTACATAGTTAGCAAAACAAAAAATGACAAAAAACACAGTAAAAACCAGTAAAACTATTAATAAATACATAATTATGTCTCCTGTATATTGATTGGAGATAATGTACTTACCTATTGCCATAGCGCGTATCTTTAGCACCGACTTATAAGATGATTATTTAAATTTTATTTTATTTTCGACGTTACCATTGATTTGCCGATTCCCCTGATCTCGAAGAGACTTCTATCTATATACTTACATAGGAAGTGTAAGATACCAGAAATGACATGTTACAAAAAAAACATGCTATTTCTATTTCTACTTATGTATTTATTACACCATATACGTATAAATAGAATATCTATGAATAGGTACATTATAAAACAAAGCTGTTTACGGAACTATTGAACAATTTAGGTAACAGTAGGTACAAGATTAGAACCGTGGCAAATTCTTTTTATATTAGGTATTGTTAAGATATTTATTATACAAGATAACATAATAATAATAATAATAATAATAATAATATTCTACCACATTCACACAGCGCCATCTAGCCCCAAATTAAGCAATTATATTTGCTTGTGTTATGGGTACTAAACAACTGATATACTAATTATATACATTTTTTTTTGTAAATACATACATATTATAGATAAATTACACCCAGACACAGAACAAACAATCATGCTCATCACACAAAGGTTTGTCCTGGGTGGGAATCGAACCCACGACCTCTGGCTTAGCAGTCAGGGTTACTAACCACTAGACCAACAGGCCAGTCAATAATATATCTACTTTCAGTTCTTTTGAATATAAACTACTTTAAGTAATATTATTTTGACGTTAAATTACTTTTACCCGCACTAGGGAAACAAATTCCTTGCGAGATTCCCAGAAGCTGAAGAAAATTCTTCTCTCGATCCCACAACATTGGGCATACTATAGGATGGATGCCTACAAGCTGTTTCTTATTCCACTGCAGGATTACTTCTCGTACAGAGAAGATAATGAATAATGATCAGTGATTACAACTTTAGCAATTTTAGAGTTATATTTATTTAAGAGGTTTCCGCAAGGTGTTTACTTTTGCCGACTGAAGAATCAAATTGATACATTGCTAGTTTTAAGGATTTGTTATCACTAGTTCGATCATTGAACTAGTTAAAACCTTAAAGTTATGGTAATACAGGACTACTGGGGACGATATTATGAGAAACCTTAACTACTAGGCTACTATTATTTATGGAGTATTACAATATTATGACGTCAGAATAAGTACGATATTAATTGCTGAGAATACAAGATCCTGTGGGCTTTTACATATATCTTGAACTGCATAAACAAATGCATTGTTCAAGCTTACGTATTATCCAATTGTGCATCAGAATGAGTACCTAGGTATTTAAAACATGTTCTACCTTGAGGTTAGTAGTAGCGTAATGTGAACGGAATACATAAAGAGGCTTAATGCCGATATTTTATATTGTGTGCATACACACGTCAGTAAGTTATGTGCATTGGTAGAATATATTGAAGGATAATGCAGTATCTAGTATTCATATTACAATGAAACCGCGATTTCGCCTTTGTAAAATATATAAGACAGCTTCTCGTGGCGCAGCTTCACCCGCGTCTTTGGTTACTGCACTGCTTTCGTCGCCAGTAGCGTGATGAACATCACTGATGTTACATAGCCTATAACCTTCTTCTAGAACTGGGCTATCGTAAGCAAAAATAATTAATCAAATCCGACTGATAAATACATCTTAGCTTTACGACTTTTGATCCCCGAAGGTCTAGGCGGAAGAGAAGTGTTTAACCACCCACTTTTCGCAATTTTTATTTTTATTTTAGGGTTCGTGTAACAAGGGGCGAGCCTGTTGTTATTTATCGGGCACAATTTCGGACTCCGGGCTAATACTAAGATTTTTTCGGCAGAAAAACCGAATATCACTTTACCCAACCCGGGGATCGAACTCGAGACCTCTGCGTGGTAATCTGTACAGTGTATACAGTACCAACGAACCCCAGAGGCAGTCTAGTAGTTCCGGAGATTAGCGCGGTCAAACAAACAAACACACTCTTTCGCTTTATAGTATAGTAGTTATAGATTATTATTTTATTTATTTATTTATTTATTTATTTATTTATTTATTTATTTATTTATTTATCTATTTATTTATTTATTTATCATTCATTACAGATAAAAAAACCCAATACCTACGATATTATAAAAACCTAAAAATAAAAACAATAGAACTAATTTAAATATTATATCTACTTATTCAGTATAAGTATAATATTAAGGCCTCTTGACTTGCTGTGCAGGGGGATCATAATGAGTTAGTGATCATCTTAGTCAGAAAACGGTTTTTTTGCAAAGGAGAGATGAATTTGTCAGTCATCTTGCTTGGGATGCGCGTTGGTTACATAAGGATATTTATTTAGTCTATAATACCTTAATTAGAGACCCATGGGAATCCGAGAAAGTAAGGGTTACGAGATATAAATTTGAAAAACCGTTATACGTTGCTCTAATAAAGTAGTTAAGTACTTACCTATTTAGTTATTTAATGTTTTTTTGCAAATGCTTTAAAAACCTACATATAACATGTTGTACCTAAATAAAAGAGTAAGAAACTAGTTTTTTCAAGTTTGATAAAAATACCTGAGCTAAAATTAGTATGCAAGCGATCCGTCCGAATCTCAGAAGAGTGGTCCGAATGTTGCTATTATAATTTTGCTAAGGAATGTTTTTGTATTCTAGGTATACTATCAACCCGGCAAGGCTACGTACGTAGGTACAAAACCTTACCGAAAGAAATTAGCTTAATGATTTTTTAAAAGAAATTAGTGGCGAAATAGACAGAAAAAAAAATATTCAGAGATTCAGTTATTAGTAAAGTAAGAAAAACTCAACTGACTGTCCATGTATTTAATTGCGCCTTGTCGTGATTAGATTCCTAAGTAGGGCTGCCATTCGTTCGGGTTTCCCCGGATTTGTCCCAATTTAGAGTGCATCCAAGGAGCGTCCGAGCGGAGCATCATTTGTAGTCCGGTTTAAAAATTTAAAAGTCTTGGGTCGCCCGTGACACACGCATTGTGCCCGCACGCCGTGATCAAATGACGAACAGACTATGTTTAAAAAACCTGTTAACATGTTCACACGAGTTATGGGCTCTAAAATCCGGGGTTTTTACGCGTCTTATCCTGGTTGCCAAATTTTAGATATGGCAGCCCTATTTATACCTAAGGCAAATACGTATTTATGAGGTCCAAAAATATTCGTTTCGGGTCTGGGAGTAGCTAACTGTTTATAAAGCACTTATAAACTGAGCTTGTTCTCTAGCGTGGGCGCTGTCTTGTTATTTATTTCATCGCTTCATAAGCCTGAAGTCGTCCATAGCAAGGCAAGTAAAGGAAGGGCTTGGAGTAAACGTCACGCTAGGCACAGTAAGGAGACCTTTAACGTTGCTGCCCGATAACTTATTTAGACCTCCGGTAAAGGATGTCTACTCAATAATATAGTCGGTACATTATTGTCTGTTTGTAGTATGCTCTTGGTCCTTCAGAAGCATCAATGACCTGTTATCCCGCTCTCGCCCATAGTGGGCAACCGATGAATGAAAGCAGCTTATAACGGTCGAAGTGACAATACTTGTTCAGCAGCAGTAGATGTTTTTCAGCTGAAATGATGATGATGTTCTTCTTATATCAGGATAATGCAAGATGTAGTCAAGATAACTAGATAAATATTATGAAATTTAACTCAATTTGTGGTCAATGAAATCAATATTGCGGTGATATAACATTGAGAATTCCCAATGATTGGATAGTAAGTTGATACAATGTAATCCTATATTACTCATATCTTTAAACTATTCCATTCATTTAGGTAAGAATAAGTTGATAATTAATAAGCATACATCAACAAACACGATTTTGAAAATCACGATTTTTGTTGATAAGAATAGCCAGAAGCAGAAATATATTTATTAGTAAACATTAATATTTCGCAAGTTATAATATATACAAATTAATAATGTCAATAGAACAAGTAAAACCGGCTTTTCTAACATTTTTAAACGACTTCAAAAAAGGGAGGAGGTTTCTGAATTCGACCGTAGGTATATATATATATTTTTTTATGTGTATTCGCGGATAACTTCGTCATGTATGAACCGATTTAGATGATTCTTTTTTTGTTGGAAAGGAGATATCCCAAGGGTGGTACCTTGATAAGAAAACCAGGATCTGATGATGCTATCTTTAGAGAAATCGAGGGAAACCTTCGAAAATCGTACTGACGAATAGTGCATTTGTTATGTATATCATTAAGTGTTTTAAGGCACTACTATTTAGTGACGGATTAGAATCGATCTGATAATGGAGCTGAAAGACAGTCAAGGGAACTTCTCAACGATTTACAGCAATTATTTTGTGTTTGGACTTAATTCAATTCTAGTGATGAGAACTTTGCATCCATATGGGTTATAAGTGCAGGTGACCATAGACAGTCGAGGGAATTCCTCAACAGCAGTCATGTCGGGCTTACTTCATACGGTTCAATATGCCAAAACTTTGTTTAGTTCGTACAAAAATAATACCTAAGTAAGATTTAGGTCAACCTATTACTAAAAATTGCAAAATAAAATAATTTTTACCAATAAGAAAACCGACTTCAAACAGAAAAGAAACTAAAAAGTAAAAAATAATTTACTTAGTAAAAAGTAATTCGTATTTTGATTTAGTTAATCAGAAATTATAAAAATATTTAATTAGACACAAATTATTTTATTACATAAATTAAAATTCGACCTATTTTATTATATTCTCGTAAGTCCCAATGTACAACACAATGTACAAAGTAACATTTAGCATTCAGGCCCAGGCTCAAAAATAAAATTATCTCGTGAATACCCACTGTACATTCCAGTTTTGTGGATCTAACTTTAAAATTTTGGCGCTAATTGTAATATATTATTCTTCTTCTTCTTCTCCTTTTTTTTGGCAACAGAGCCGACGATTGTGTCAGCTATTTCTGCCAGCGTCAAGTTTAGAATAATATTCTTGTTGATGATATTAATGGTATAATACACAAAAAAATAAAAAATAATGATAAAAATAGATAAAAATGTGGATGAAATTAAATGACAACCATCTTCCGTCTAATATATTATTATAATTGTAATAAATCAGCTTAAAACGTCATGGAAGACAGATTCAATAAAGACTTTTAAAAACTGTCATTTGCGGAAACGTTCAGAGACAATTTGAGAAAATCGGCCATTTTTGCCACCATTCCATTGCCTCAGAAGACACGTAAGCTTAAAATCTTAATTCATTATTGAAATCTTAGGTTATTTTACGTTAAAAATAACTTTAGTGAGTGATAAATGTATATATTTTTAGATACTTATATTATTTTTAGTCAAATACAGTAATTTCTATTTTATATCATAAGTCAACATAAAGTGTTCATTTTATTGCACATTGAGCGTTAGGGTATAAAATAGGGTAACAAGTTATGTTCAATATATTGTACATTGAGCGTAACGGTTTGTAAAATGTAGTTATTTATAAATAATTTTTTCAGCTCTTATAGATAGACAGATTGAAAATGGAATATTTTGTTTCATCAAATAAAGATGTATCAGACCCAGAATTCCAGTCTAATGCCAGATACCCTGAATATCATAGTGATGATAGTGATAGTATTAGTAAATGGATTTCACTGGAAGAAAATGATGATGGCCTGATTGAAAACCTTCTCTTTCATCCAGCACCATGTGTACTGGTCATGGAAGAGGACGAGGTAGAGGACGAAGAAGAAGATGAGGTAGAGAATGAGGAAAACGTCGAGTAAGAGGACGATTTAGTGGACGAGCGAGGTCGTGGCATTTGGTTAAAATTATGGTTTCGTTAGGTTTTATACCTTAAAAAGTACTTTAACTATAATGAAGAAGACATTGAAAAAAAAAATTTAGGTCAGTGATTGATCTCACTTAAAATGTAGCTATAATAGAAGTAAACTGAGAAATATTTAATTAAAACCTTTTCTTTCTAATACATCTATTATTACATTCGATACTACCTTAACGCTCATTGTGCATTTAAATGAACATGAGATATGGACTTTAAATTAGTTGCATTCTGTTCCTTTCCATCCTAATAAACCGATATAAAAAAATATAAAAAGTCCTAGTCAACTTTATCACCATAAAATGAATAATAACTGCGTGGGTCGAAACTGTGCTATAAGGTATTGTACATTATGTTGCACATTGGGTATTCAGCTTATCATGACTAAAAAAGCTTGGACCTTACGAGGATATTTAAAAGTAATAAAAACTAAAACAAGGATTAAATCACGTCGAAGTACTCCTCCGCATCGCTGTGATCTGGCAACGTGCCCAGAAGACTGGCAGCTTCTTTGGCCAAAGAATAAGCCATTAATCCGAAATTATTAAATAAGTATTTTACAATTTTGAAATTGCTGCCAAGCAAATACTTTACGAACCTTACTACAATAGCAAATTAAGATTAATAATACCTTCCACTCAAACGTCAGGAGACACTTAGGTGTCCAAAAAGTTTTTGACATCTTACGTCCGGGTACACTTAGAGTGTCATCTATAGGCAGTGATACAAATCAGCTTTATGCGGTTGTAATAAAGCTCCTTTTAGTATATCGTCTGGTATTTAAGACGCGGAACTAAACGTAGAAGGCGCCTAAATGTACAAACACTACATTTCTATATGTTCTGATTTTATACGTCAGTTTGAAGTTGAGTGATTTTGTGTGTGCGTTACGCTGAGGATTGTCCGCAAATATGTTGTTACCGTATAGTGTATTATATCAAGACTTTTTAAAGATTTGCTCCTTTAGAGCATCGTATGTCAAATGGCTGCAAATTATTGGTGATAAAACTTAAGTGAACACATATTTTGTGATTAAATTAATGTCATTACTTAAATTATTCTATCTAGATTAAGTATAATATATGTTTTCAATACAATCAACAGTGTTATATGCAGATTCAAAGTAAGTATATACACCGATAGAATGCGCTCACGCAATGGACACTGGAGTGTCCATGGATGTTTACGTGTAAACGGTCTGTGCAAACGAGATATTGGGGTCGGATTTTTGTGTTCTAAATATTATTTTGTTTTTCTTTTTTACATGAAAATATCTTCAAACCCAAGACTTTTAATAAAAATATTAAAATTAAATTTTGTGACTGGGCAACAACAGGCATCTATAAAAGTAGGGCTAAATTGTATGAACTATATGGTATGAAAAAATATAATACAAATCCGAACTTTGTAGATTATGTTAGAAATTATTCAAAAATTTTTAAAAAGGCTTGTTGCACAGCCAAATCCTTATATTTGAGCAATAAAATAAAACAATCAGACAATAAAATAAAAGCAACTTGGAGTATTATTAATAGTGAAACTGGTCGTACCAAATTGCGCGATACCAATTTTGAACTAAAAGTAAGTAATAAAATTGTTGCAAATAATTTAGATGTAGCACAAACGTTTAACGATTTCTTTATAAAAATACCGGTTAATGCAACTAAGTCCTTAGATTCTTGCCCAGTCAAAGCCGAAACCTTAGCTAGGGGCAGCGTGGGAGAGTGCAGTGTTTACTTTTGTTTCCAGTATATTAACCCCAATGATATTATAAAAGTCTTTAAGTCACTTAACTCAAAAAATACTGGTGACTTATGGGGTATTTCAGTCAAGCTAATCAATAATATAATATTTAGTATAGCTCCACATCTTGCTACCATATTTAATAGATGTGTGGATACAGGCGTGTTTCCTGATCTGATGAAACACAGTAAAGTGATTCCTTTATTTAAAAATGGATCAAAAAGTGACACAAGTAACTTTAGGCCTATTTCCATATTGCCAGCTATAAGCAAAGTGTTTGAGAAAATAATATTGCAACAATTAGAAAGTCACTTTATCTCAAATAACTTATTACACAATGAGCAATATGGCTTTACGAAAGGTCGTTCTACAATAGATGCAGGTGTTACATTAATTAGGCATATTCATAGTGCCTGGGAAAATTCGATGGATGCTATTGGTGTCTTCTGCGACCTCTCAAAAGCCTTTGACTGCGTCGAACACAATACGCTTCTACGAAAACTCAGTCATTATGGTATCAGGGATGCTGCACTCAATCTAGTTGCCTCTTACTTAAGCGATAGAGTACAATATGTTGATATAAAAGGAAGTAGGTCTACCGGATTACCTGTAGCTATTGGCGTGCCACAAGGTTCCATTTTAGGCCCTTTTCTTTTTCTGGTTTATATTAATGATTTGTCATTCCATGTTCAGAATTTTTGCGATATTGTACTATTTGCTGATGATACGTCACTTTTATTTAAAGTTGATCGTAAGAATCCGAATATTGACAACGTGAATAATTCACTAGTGAAGGTTCTGGACTGGTTTAGTGCGAATAACCTATTGCTTAATTCCAAAAAAACAAAATGCGTTAAGTTTACTATGCCCAATACTAAAAGTCTAGCTATAAGCATAAGTTTAAATAATGAAACTTTAAGCTTTGTTCAATCTACAGTTTTTTTGGGTTTAACTTTAGATAACAAGCTTCAGTGGGGTACCCAAATATCGTGTCTTGCTGGTAAACTTAGTTCAGCAGCCTTTGCAATACGAAAAGTAAGACAGTTTACCGACATTGAAACAGCCAGACTTGTTTATTTTAGCTATTTCCATAGCGTGATGTCATACGGTATACTGCTGTGGGGCAGGGCTGCGGATATTGAGTCAATTTTTATACTTCAAAAACGAGCGGTGCGATCTATTTACAATTTGGGCCCTAGAGTTTCATTAAGAGATAAGTTTAAAGAGATAGGTATTTTGACAGTGGCGTCTCAATATATCTTTGCTAACATTATGTTTATCAAGAAAAATATTCACTTGTATTCAAGAAACTGTGACATGCATTCTGTGAATACTCGAGGTAAACATAAGTTAGTTGGTACATACCATCGCCTACATAAAGTAAACAACACATTTGCGGGTCTTGGTGTACCTACGCTTTTACAATAAACTACCCATTGACGTTTCGAATCTACCCTTAGAGAAATTCAAACAAACTGTTAAAAACCGTCTTATTCAAAAGGGTTATTATAATATTAATGATTATTTAAATGATAAAAGAGCATGGGTATAGTTGCTCGTTTAATGCAAGATTAATGTTATATTGATTAATTATTATTATTGTAGTTATATTGACTTTGATTAACATTATATAATTATAGGAAAATTAAAAAAAAAAAATTATTGACTATTGCAGTAAAAGTTTGATGTGAAGTGAATGCATATCATGATCATTATAAACTCATAAGACATAACATTTTATTATGGTTCTTTTTACCACCCATGCCTTGCATTGTCATGCTCACTAAAATGTCATGGCTTGTGGTGTCGTATTGGCCGGGTCATCACCTTCCCTCTAATATGGCGAAGGTGATGATGGCTGGTCTGTGCGTCATGCTCGTGAACGGGTGCTACCTGGGATGACTGGTCAATCTTGGCATGGCATACATTTAATACTTAATTCAATATTACCTTGTAGTTCAATATGACTGAGAAATGCATTTAAGTACTATTTTTTAATTTTAATTAAAATACGTAGTCAAATTACCATACTAGATGAAACTAAATAATTGTAATCCTCTATTTTCGTTTCTTATCTTTTCTTTTTTCAAAAATGTTATTAAATAATAAGTTATTTTGTAATAATTACTTTGTATGGTTCTTTGGTTGCGTTGATGTGTTAAAATTGTTAACTCATACAAAAAATTGTAATTATCTGGCGATTGAAAAGAGTGGCGTGAGTTTCTTGCCAGTTCTTCTCACAGCTCTACCTCGTCAGCGAACTGGCTGTAGGTTAATTAGCTGACTTCATGTAATTTGACTTTTCATAAGTATCATTCTGTAATCAAAATGAAATAAATACTTTGACTTTGACTTTGACTTTGACATGTCTGTTTAAATTAATGCACAACAATGTACCAACTATTTTACTTATAGGGTATTAATTTAATTTACTAATGTAGTTAAGTAGAACTACAAAATAAATTAAGTAACTAGGTAATGAAAGAAAGTATCTAGTCTGCACAGCCCCGGGCGGTCATTTTGCACATTCAGACATCGCGCGATTGCACCGAAAATCACGATTACCAAACCTCTTTTGTTAAATTTACCAAAAATAGTTATGATGCATAAAGCGTAAATGTTTTGGCTCGTTTTAAAAAAAATATAGTCTAGTTTCTTTCACCATAGTTAAAACTGTTACAGATTGCATAGTGTTTTTCGCATCGTGACGTTTCCGTGGATGACGGTTCGCGGCGTTGACGTTCTAGTGGATAGGATTCTAGTTATTGTTTTACTTGGCACCAACTTCAAAATTATAAAATACTTATTCAATAATTTCTAAATAACTAAATCAAAAAACGAATCACTTTTTGCTAAGTAAGTAAATTTATAGTATTCGAAATCTTAAAAATGTTTCAATAGCAGATTTTCTCTTTGTGCATATCATAAAAAATTAATTACACTTTCCTGATTTTCCAGATGCGTTTGACATACCTACAAGTATTTAATGAGTTTGTGCAAATTTTAGCTTTTACGAGTCGAGTTACGTGAATATCTACCTAGTAACTGGTAAATACTTCCATGGAGACATGACTTTCTTTTTTTTTATTTTATTAACAGTCTTTTTAAAAAAAGAAATCATCATAAATGTCATACTATATTAAGCATACTAGAACTAATTAGCTAGGTACATTTTGAGTAAAAGGCTTGTGTCTAATATTAAACATATTTTTAGCATATTTTAAACTCAATATCATTTGGTCGAATTTAGTAAGAGCTAAGGACGAATGCCTATTTAATTACTTCCCACATCAGAATAGAAGTCATGGCAAAAGCTCATTAGTGAGGCAAAATTGCCGATCATAAATCAACTATATGTATATATACTTAGGTGATCTAGTATTCAAACCAATTTTACCTGTAAAGAACCTTGCACAGGCTACTTGTAGGATAAAACGTGACTGTTATTTGGATAGAAATACTGATTCAGATGGGTATTGATTACTGCTTGACCGTGATAGGGATAAGCATTGACATTATTAGCTTTGGTGAGATAACCATATCATTGGTAAGTATAAGTGATTATAGGTAAGGTAGGTACATACATACCTACGTATATGTATATGTGGTTCCCGAGGTCGCTGCATGAATTTTGCGAGGATTCTGCGCTGGAAACTTCTGCGCTGAAAACTTCTGCGCTTCGGAGCCAAGTTTGGATGCAATATTCCAACAAAACATAGACCAGACGTAGTAGGTACATACGTAAAATGGATCAAGCGATTTGGGTGCGGATACCGGGTCTATTAACAATTTACATTTGGTAAGGAGCTGTAATGCTTGTTTGCCAATTAAGTATGTTGTGTAAAAAGGAAACGCTTCGATATTTACAATACGTTGAGTAACGTGAGTTGGATCCTTGTATTATGGAAAATATTTTGTCGGTACCCTATGTCTGTAGTTTTAATGCATTCATAAAATGTTCAATCCTTTTTTAGATGCTAGGCAAGCAGTGATTTATCCACATTACAGTTACCTGCATTAGCCTAGTTTTATCAAAATGTAGGGAAAAGACCTCTTCTCATGCAGAAACGGGGTGTGGATTACCATTCTTCGTCAATGATTGTGGATTGGTAATTTCTGACTTATATTAGGTGAGGTACATTATACAACTCAAACTAATATTATAAAGAGAAAAGATTTGATTTTTTGTATGTTTGTTTGTTATATAATTCGATTTAACTCAAAATCTACGTAATCGATTTCCTTATCAATAAGTAGGTACAGGTTTCCTCACGATGTGGAATAAACCTGATTGCCCACATCGCATCATTGTCATAAAGGTTAGGTACCTCTTTATTTAAATAGTGTTTTGTCCTTACTATACACACTAAATAATTTATAACATAATTAATTATATTAACAGCATCATCTGTATTATAAAATATTCTACACTAACAATCTAAAATGTCGCGTAGTCGATATTTAATTTAAAAAAAAATCTAAGAATGAGTTTATACTGCAATAACATTTGTTAAATAGCAAGGATTTTAATTTAGTTTCGATAATATTATAAATACTATTTAATCAATTTGGCAACTTGATATAATAATGTCCAAGGTAAGCTTGGTAACTTGAAAAAGACATTTGTGATTGTCCGGTTCCTAAACCACAACCTTGATTAGCCATTCAGCGTACGCGACAGTTTTTTATTCTAAAATAATATCTAAACTTATTTAAGAAAGCCACCAGTTACCTATGAACACTTTATTCACAAATTTGTAGTATTTTTGCAATTTCATTAATAATAGTGATTGTTTTAATACAATACATATTGAAAATTAAGATCCTGTGTTTTTATACATTTCTGCTGTATTTAATGTAGGTATAGGTGCACCACTGCAATTAGTTTTAATGTTAACAAATAAAAATATTAATTTCTTGCTTCTAGTAGTAATTGACAGTACGTGTTCGTCACTGGTTCCATGTCCATTACTGGTGCAATTACCTTACCTACAGATTTTATAAAATAAATTTGAAATTGCCAATCCGTCTTCCTTGAATAAGCGTGGTGATCAATACCTTCTCTAAACAGCCCATTGCCCTGCGGTAGGACAGTAACAGGCTGGTACCTATTATCATTCTTATTAAAACACAAAATTAGAAGATCAGAAAACAAGCATGTTTTTGTTTTAATAAAACTCATAAATGTAAATTTTCTTTAAATAAACTTGTTGGAGTGGTGACTTTTTATAATTTTAGATAGACTGTCCTTGATAATTATCATAACACACATCGGAAAAATTGGAAATATCTTGACTGAACTGACAACAATATGGCGTAGGAAGCACTAGGTATATTAGTCATAGTGTTGTCAAGCGACGATTCCAAAGGTCACTTGCACACGATCGAATATCCCATGAAGTTGGATGGCGACGTGACGGTGACGGAACGGCAACGACGACGTTACGCTAACAAACTTAGCGCTAGAAGTGACGATCATGTCAGACTCATTTTATTATTGAGATTAGGTTAGATCGTGATGGTAGATGGTAATCGACACATGGAGCCTGAGCTCCTGAGAACACCAGAAGTACTGTCGCCTGGTCCCATCAGCACCAAATTATACCCAGATACTACCCAGATACTACCTACACTAAAAACGGAGATTCCCCAACAGGAACGCAACACTTGCTACCCTCGAGCTGAACTGTGTCAATAGGAGTAAGAAGCCACAAGTCATAATAAAAACTGTTTTCCTTTTGTAACCGACTTCAAAAAACGGAGGAGGTTTTTCAATCGACGGTAGAGTTACATTTTTTTTATGTGTGTTCGCGGATAACTTCGTCGTTTATGAACCGATTTGATATTCTTTTTTTGTTGAAAAGAAGATATCCGAAGGATGATAAGGAATGACCATGATAAGGAACCGGTTACCCGACAGGGTTCATAACATGTACTAATACTATCTATAACATCTTTTGACTTTATGGTGTGCAATAAACGTATTGAGTATTGAGGAAATCAGGATCTGATGATGGCATCCCAGAGAAATCGAGAGGAACCTTCGAAAATCGTAGTGGCGACTAGTGCATTTGTTATGTTTTCCTTAAGTATTTTAAGGCACTACTATTTACTGAAGGTTTGGAGTTGATCTGTTGATGGAGCACAAAGACAGTCAAGGAAACTGCTCAACGATTTACAGCAATTACTTGGTGTTTGGACTTACTTCATTTCTAATGATGAGAACTTTGCACCCGGGTTATGAGTGCCATTACGGGTGACTATAGACAGTCGAAGGAATTCCTCAACAGCAGCCATGTCGGGCTTACTTCATACGGTTCAATATGCCAAAATGTTAAGTGTGTACAAAAATAATATCTAAGTAAGATTTAGGTCTACCCTTCACTAAAAATTGAAAAAATAAAATATTTTTCACCAAAAAGACTTCAAACAGAAAGTAAACTAAAATGTAAAAATAAATTTACTTAGCACAAAGTAATTCGTATTTTGATTTAGTTAATTAGAAATAATTAAATAAGTATTTTATAATTTTGGAGTTGGTGCCAAGTAAATACTATAAGAACCTTAATACAATAGCAAATTAAGATTGATAATATCTAAAAGTACTTACCTAGTTATTGTTTTAAACACTATGAACCTTACTACAATAGCAAATTAAGATTGATGATAATACCTATAGGTACCTAGTTATTGTTTTACTTGGCACCAACTTCAAAATTATAAAATACTTATTTAATTATTTCTGATTAACTAAATCAAAATACGAATTACTTTGTGCTAAGTTAATTTATTTTTTACTTATTAGTTTCCATTCTGTTGAAGTCGGAATTCATTATCTTAAAAAATATTTTTTTCTTGAAACTCGTTCGTACCGTCTATTGTGTGCCAGTACCTTTATATATACTTACTTGTATTACAAATATTGACCGGTAACGCGGTATATTATCTTCGCTATTGTCTGAAAAGTAAAGTGGTTGAGTCGTTTTGCTGCGAATGATTACTTCATCTCTTTATAAGAAAATATGTAAAGATTGCGATAGCATCGACATCACTTGCAAATTTACAAAACTGGCTAAGAACTCGCTGAATCAGCGAAGAATCAATGACATCTGGAGTAAAAATTTAAGATGGGTTTATTTGAAAAGGTAAGATGGACAATTTCTTCCGTGTTGACTAATGATGTGCTAATGAGGTGGTTAAGGATAAAAACTGTAATCGACTTTAATAATAATGATGATGATCCGATTGAAAGATGAATCGGTCAAAGCTTCTCTGTAGATATTTAAATAAGCCTTTCCAATTTTATTTCGGGCACTAATGACATAAAATAGGTAATTAAATACTTATATTAAAGGAAAAGATAGTGAGGAAACCTGGACATAGTTTAAAAATCGCAAGGATTACAGGATTATTGAACCCAAGGGAAGTGCTATGGTTTATTCAATCACACTGTTTTAATTTTTCGTTTTAAATTAAGATCACACACCATTAAGAGTGTATGTTATTAGGTACATTTATTATCTTTTATAAATATAGCTTGACATTACCAAAAGTCGCCATTACATAATAAGTAGATATGCAAATTTGAAATATTAAGCCAAAGTAAAGATGGTTCACGCGTAAATTTATTAAATGTATTTTATTTATGTAAAAGTAAATTTATTTACGTTTTATATTAATTAAGCATGTTAATATAATTACGACGATTTGTTTTTATTGGAAGGTACCAGTGCCATAGGATCCATTGCCATTAAATCTTATTTACTTAATCAAGATAGTTATCACGAAAATTGCCCAGTTGCATGTAAATTCTGGCAGTTTAAGTAAGAATGACAGTTGATTTATAAAACTTTTATATGAAGACAAGCCTAGGCCCAAACATAGCTATTAGTATGTTATTTGTGTCTAAAAGCACACGAAACAGTGTCGATAATTATTTAATAGCAAGATCTTGTCTAATTTAATAAATGAAGGTTTTAGCGCGATAATATAATGCGAGACTTTTTACGTTGTGCGGATATTAGGTACTGATGAACAAGTAGATTACGGTATACTTTATTGAATGATCCTAGAATATCGATAAACCTAGTGTAAAAGCTCGTCATATAATGTTTTCTTCATTGTAGGTCACAGTTTGGGTATACTTAAGTATATTTTACTTACCTACTTGTTATTGAATAGTCAAAAAAACTATTTTTGAATTAGTTTGTAGCAATAATTGTGCTTCTAGATTGTATACCTAATTATATTCAATTTAAAAGTCAACTTTGTTACCTAGAATTAAAAACAATTGAATTATAATTAGCTCTGTTCTGGAAGTAGGTAATTAACGAACACTAGGTAGGTGAATAGGTTAGTATGTCTGGTAAGATAAAAGAAAATTTGATTTCAATCGTGATATTATACTAAATTTAACTCTGTTACGATAAGGTGACAACATAAATAATGTAAGTAATTATAATTAGATATGTAGCTATGCAAAATCAACAGGGACTCATGTTTACCTGCTTAGAGAATAATTACTTAGTTCTGCGATGTAACATGCAGTTGAGAAATACGCATTTAACATATTATGGTAGAGCTTCCTGATACCATTTTTTTAACGAGTAGCATGTAAGCACGTGATTTACAGTCGCATCGTTCAATAAACAAGACGAAACGCAGTGGTGTTTTTCAAAAGTTAATAATATGATAAAAACAACCAAAAATAGACTTGTAAAAATTTCCTGCCGGCACAGGAACAGATTCCAAGCAACCATAGGTAATCGACAATTTGGGTTCTAGATATAATAATAGCAGCCCGTCTTTATCCCAGAGGTGTACCTAGTTCTCATAAACAGAGAAGACATAAAGATTGATCACCGCGGCGTCCTAACCTACTCAAGGTGGATTGGCAATTTCGGACTTGCTTTCACGATGTTTTGTTTTAGCGTAAGGCCAACTTAACTAAAACGCAAAAAGTAAGCACACGGAAATATATCCAGGTAAGTATTAGGTACGGGAAACGATAGTTCATATAAGTATGAAGATAAAAAGATACCTACATTGGTATTTGTCTGGTTTCAAACACACAATTTCGTGTATTTAGGGTATCACGACATTCTAGATACTTAAGTACCTACGGGTGGCGCAAAAGTAAAGACCCTATTTGGTTCAGCTATAACATTTTTTCTAAATTAGAAAACTAGATTTAGATTTTTTTAAATGTATATTTGTGCCATTAAATTTCGTACCATTAGGATTTAAAGATGATGTCTTTTAAATGGTGACCTCCAGAGTTGATACACATTTGAGCCCTATTTATGACATTTTGCATAACTTGCCGTAACACTTCCTGCGATATGTTCGTTATTTCTTGACGAATGTTTTCTTTTAGAGCTGCGAGAGTCTGTGGCTTGTTCACATACACCCGAGATTTCAAAAAACCCCAAAGAAAGAAGTCTGGACTGGTCAGATCGGGTGATCTTGCAGGCCAAGGCAAATCGCCAAAACGAGAGATAACTCGGCCTGGAAAAGCGTCCCTCACTAAGTCCATAGTGTCGCGCGCTGTGTGTGCCGTAGCGCCGTCTTGTTGAAACCAGATGTGCTCCAGCCCCAATTCGTCCAAACTGGGTATCAAAAACTCACGTAACATGGTTCTGTAGCGTTCTCCAGTGACAGTAATCGCATTGCCTCCAGCGTCTTCGAAAAAATAGGGTCCGATCACTCTGTCAACACAGATGCCACACCATACAGTAACTTTTAGTGGGTGTAGAGGTGTTTCTTGAATAATGCGCGGATTATCAGTGCCCCAGAACCGAGTATTCTGCTTATTGACATGCCCTGAGAGATGGAAATGGAAACGCAGGAAGTGTTACGGCAAGTTATGCAAAATGTCATAAATAGGGCTCAAATGTGTATCAACTCTGGAGGTCACCATTTAAAAGACATCATCTTTAAATCCTAATGGTACGAAATTTAATGGCACAAATATACATTTAAAAAAATCTAAATCTAGTTTTCTAATTTAGAAAAAATGTTATAGCTGAACCAAATAGGGTCTTTACTTTTGCGCCACCCGTTACTTTTATTTTTGTAAATAGATACATATTATACATATATAAACACCCAGACCAATGCAAATAGACATGTTCATGCTACAAATATTTGCACTGAGCGGGAATCGAACCCGCGACCTCACAGTCCATACACAGTACCACCGAAATACAGAGGCAGTCGATTTCCCCCTGACTTTCCCCTCCCTTTCCCCTGACTTCTCTCTAACTACCCCCGCACTTTCCCCTCACTTCTCACTTCTCCCTTCCTTTCCTCTTCCTCCCCCTCCCTTCCCCCTCCCTCCAAATTTAAAGTCGCCAACTTCAAAAGCAAAGATCTTTCCATACAATATTTCATCCCTTATTTCACTCCTATAAATCCACCCCAGTAAAAAAAAAATTATGAGCGTATTTTTTATTTAAATAAAAGTATTCCAAAACAAAATTTCAAAGCTGTAACTTAAAAAATGAAGACGTTTCATACAATCGATTTCATCCCTTTTCATACACTTAAGGGTTGAATTTTTAATAACCCTTTCTTTGTACACTTCTAGACATTAAGACAAACACACCCTCCAAATTTCAAGTCGCTACGACCAGCGGTTTAGGCTTTACGTTGTCTGTCAGTCAGTCAGTCAGTCAGTCAGGACAAAGCCTTTTATAATATGTATGGATATATGGATTAGACGTATAGCCATCAGGGATCAAAGCATACAGGCTGCTAGTAATGCTAACACGTGATAGAGCCACATAAAGCTGACCGAAAAACAGCTAATACTTAGATCCACACCCACAACTTTTAGTGTCTTACCTTTACTTTAATTACTTAATTAATTAATTAATTTAATTAGTCATCGCAAAACATAGGCTCACTGGAAACTGGACTCGTTTAAAACTAAATGAAAGACTGTTTAGAATTACAGGAATCCGAGGAATAAAAACACTATCAGCTATTCCGCAACCTGTTAAAATATCTACTTCTAAGATTTCGTAGTAAATTAACGAATGTTCGATGTGATTCTTTAAATTGGCATAACTTTTTTATTTATGAACCGATTGACATGAAACAAACACTAAATGTTAAGTGAAGCTTACCACAATATATTAGTGAAAACCATATTTAAATCGGATAAGCCGTTTCTGAGATTAGCGTGCACAAACGCACAGACAAACAGACAAAAAATTTAAAATCATTGTTTTGGGTTCTATTTGCGTTGATATAGGTCCCATGTATAGATAGATAATATAATATAATTTTACAATATAATATTAGACTTTAAATACTTCTTATTAAAATAATTTAAAAAACATATTTAATATCAAACAAAATTAATGTATTTTATCTAAAAGGAGTAACAAACAAAGAACATTATTAACTATAGCTGTTGCCCGCGACTTCGTTCGCGTGAAAATTCAGATGGGTGCCTCTATGAGAATATTGGGTGCCTGATTTTATGGCAATCTTACATTGTATCAGTATTATCCGTCTCTATGGCGAATCCAGTTTAAAGCCGCTACCGCTAAAACTGACAAACCACTTTCACACAAACTTGCGACTCGTCCTTTCCTCCACTTCCCTCTACCTTGCCTCCTCGTTTTCCCCTCTCTTCTCCCTTCCTTCTCCTTTCCTATCCCTTCCCCTCCCTTTTTCCACTACTCGAGAACTCCTTTTTTCTGCGTTCCTTCCCCCTCCCTTCGCCCTCCCTTCCTCTACTGTCTCCCTCACTTCTCCCTCACTTTCCTCTCATTTTCCCCTCATTCACCCCTCACTTAACCCTCACTCCCTCTCACTTCCTCTCACATCCCCTCACTTCCCTCTCACTTCCCCCTCACTGCCCTCTCACCCACCTCACTTCCCCGTTTCTTCTCCGTCACTTTCCCCTCAGTTCTTCCTGGCTTTCCCCTGACTGCCCTCTGACTTATTCCTGACTTTCCCCTCACTTCTCCCGCATTTCCCCCACACTTTCTCTTCACTTCCCCCTCACTTCCCCATCACTTTCCTCTCACTCCCCATCACTTCCCTCTCACTTTCCCCTTCCTTCCCCCTTCTCCTCCATTCCTCCTTTTCCTCCCTCCTTTTCTTCCCTCCTTTTCCTCCCTCCCCCTCCCTGTAAATTTCAAAAGCTAAAGATCTTTGTATAGAATATTTCATCTATAATTTCACTCCTCTAAATCCACCCCTGTTAAAATAAAATTATAAGGATATTTTTTATTTAAATAGAAGTATTCCAAAACAAAATTACAAAACTGTAAGTTAAAAAATGAAGAAGATTCATACAATCGATTTCATCCCTTTTCACACACTTAGGAATTAAATTTTAAAAACCCTTTTTTTGTACAACCTCTAGACATTTAGACAAACACACCCTCCAAATTTCAAGTCACTACGACCAGCAGTTTAGGCTGTGCGTTGTCTGTTAGTCAGTCAGGACAAAGCCTTATATAATATGTATGGGTGTATGGATGTATGGATTAGACGTATAGCCATCGGGGATCAAAGCATACAGGCTGCTAGGAATGCTAACACGTGATAGAGCCACATAAAGCTGACCGTGCGAAACACAGCTAATACTTAGATCCACGCCCACAACTTTTAGTTGTGTCTGACCTTGGGCTTTATTAATTGTCATCGCGAAACAGAGGCTCACTGAAAACTGGACTCATTTAAAACTAAACGGAAGATTGTTTAGAATAAGAGGAATCCGAAAAATAAAAACGCTATCAGCTATTCCGTAACCTGTTAAAGTCTCTGTTTCTATCAGAAAATGTTCGACGTGATTCTTTAAATTGGCATAACTTTTTTATTTATGAACCGATTGACATGAAACAAACACTAAATGTTAAGTGAAGCTTACCACAATGTATTAGTGAAAACCATATCTAAATCGGATAAGCCGTTTCTGAGATTAGCGTGAACAAACGCACAGACAAACAGACAAACAGACAAACAGACTAACAGACAAACAGACAAACAGACAAAAATTGTAATAATCATTGTTTTGGGTTCTATTTGCGATGATAAAGGCCCCAATTTTTTTTTCTCATATATCTTCCATGTACAGACAGCGATCGGTTACATTTTTATTATATGTATAGATACCTACAAACATACCTACATACGCTCGAAAAACATTACCTTCCTTGACTTCGGCAGTCGGGTAGAAAGGTGCTTTGAACAGAGATGTAAGAAGGTTTTAAAATTATAATTGTTTTATTTTAAGAACTGGCTGACTAAGTGCGCATAATGTCAAAGATGATAATTAATATTTAGACAATGTTAATGATAATTTCCTACAAAATAGTTTTTTGCGCACCTTTAATGAGTAAGTACCTACTAAATAAGTGTATGTAGGTACCTACTTAGCTTTAAGTTTTTATAAAATATCTACTAATAATCAAACGTCTATAGATATGTCATTGCGTTTAAAAGTTTAAAGACACGATAAAAAAGATATAAATTATTCGTGTAGGTAAATAAGACGTAATTACCTCAGAACAAGGACTAAAATTAGGTACTAATCATTTGTACAAACAATAATTGTTATATCTACACATCATACGTAAGCCAAATTCACTCGGAATAATCCCGCGGATTCAGTAGACCGAGTGTGATTTAAATTGGTCAACTGATCCCGCACCATAGTCTATGGTTTGTACAGACACAGAGAAAAATGGTAGACATTAATATCACCAAGGTATCAAGCGAAGACACGTGACATTCAAGTTAAGTACGTTTGAAAGTCAAGGACTCCCTTTTTAAGAACACGAATACTTATCGTACCTATATTATGTAAAGAGAACAATACTAGCGAAAATAAAACACAAGCAGCATGACAATGTATACTTTTTAAAGCATCGCTGATAAAGGATTAAAAATTGTAGGCAATAAATAAAACACAATGGTATTACTTGGCAAATATTGAAGGAGATTAAAAATATATATTGGTAATGTGTTCTATTGTTAATATAACTAAACTAACTATTTTATATGAATTTTAAATGGCTTAGATTGAAGCCATTTAAAATAGTTAGTTTAGTTTAATGTTTCATAATCAGCATGTTTTGTTTCGCACCCGGCAGAACTAAATATATCTACTTATTAGAAACGAGTACAAGGCAGGCCGAGGGCAGAAGAATAAATAATTATTGTTCTACTGGTCATTTAATGCGTTTAACGTTTTCTGCACGCCTGTACACAAATTCGAAAAAAAAACAATGGAATTTCACCTTTTTTTAAAATGGGTTCAGTAAGTTGACTATAGAAAAATAATTAAATAAATGAATATGTCAAGTGGTCCCGCGGGATCAGTTTAGAGCGAGATCAAGTTTAGTTCAGTCAGAGATAGCATGAGAAATAAAGATCTATGTTTCAGTATTAATAGTGAAGTGCCAATTAAGATTTCGATGATGAATTCTTTCCAGCCTTTCTCTCCTGCTTTGACATAAAGCAGTGCGCTGTATTTGTGATTTGCGTTCTGAGGACGGACGTCTATATTTATTTACCTATTTAATTAGGTACACCAACAGCATAAGTACATATTTTACATTAAATAAAATAAGGAAATGAACATAGGAAAATCTAGATTAAATTGATTTCTTTTTTACTTTTCTCTGAAATTTTCTTTATTAAATGTACCTACACTTCCTAAACTTACTCTTACTAATGTTACTTTCACTTCCACTCTAAGGTATGCTGTTAGAGAATTCAGTTCTGAGTTAAGCTTGTATTTGTACATAATTTTTATTTAAATATTTTCTTTGTTACGTATCTTATTGTGTGCAATAAAATAAATAAATAAATAGAATAATTATAACTACATTCCAATTATAGGTACCTATAAACAACATTTACCACTGAAGCAGACAATGAAATTTACTTACATCAATAAAGGATGCAATCAGTAAGTACAGGCCTACTTAATTGATTCAGGCCTCTCTTGAGGGTAATCAGATCCTAATTGATTCAGGTAGTTGGCGAAGGCAACGTATGAAACGGGATGTGTCCTCTAATTAATTGCAGAAACGAAACAATTAATGCTAAAAAATACAACAAAATTTAAAGGAAAGAGGGACTATAAGAGAAGGAATCGGTGAAAAACCGCGTGGGTCATTGAGCTTCCAGCGCTCTCGCAAACTGAACGAAACGCAATATAATAATAGGTACTTACGACTTCTAAGCTCCTAACCCTGCTATAGCTCCTAATTACTACTTTAGATCTAATATTAACACAATTAATGCCACACCTGCCACACACATAATAATCACACTAACACGCACGTTGTATTTAATAAGCCCTAATTGAAATTGATTGCCCCATGCACATGATCTGACGTCATAGGTGATCTTTTCATAATTAGTGTCCTGGCACTATACCTACTGATCTGATAAAGGTCAACCAAGTGAAGAAATGTCGCGTTCTGATCCTGATTATCGTAGGGTTCTTTTCGCGATTAACCCTAGCAAACAGTATTTTTGAGTACCTAGATAGGTACCTACTTAAGTATTCTCTGCATTGCAATTTTTTTTTTTTTTTTTATATATATTAGCCTACCAAAGTGACTTCACCCCGCCTGATGGTAAGCAGTCAGTAAATGTTAATGTTTGTCCTTTACGCGTGCCGAAAACAATAATAATAATAATAATATTTTACCACATTCACACAGCGCCATCTAGCCCCAAATTAAGCAATTATATTTACAATGATCAGTTTGTGATGAAACTTTGCACTATACGATTCCTAGCCCTAAAAAAATGTTTTTTATTTTTATATACCTAAGTATATAAATTACGTGGCATTGCAACGCATTCTGGGTGCGGCTTTATAGTCTTCTTAGGTAGATATATACAAAACCTGTTTGTATGTTAGTTCACTGCTTCGCGTGCCGAAATCAATGAATAGATTCGATTGTAATGAAACTTTGCAAGGGTGTAGGTACTGGGGACGCCCGAGATGGTTCGTAGCCCAAAAAATGCTGTTTTTTTTTGTATAAATTAAGTGGCATTGTAACGCATACCGGGTGTAGCTAAAAAGTTAATTCTCGAGACTTTATGGGCACGTAGGTGACGTAGGTATATACATACCTTTACAATAATGGAGGTAGGTAAGTAGGTAGGAACTTACTTATTATCCTTTCTTTTATTTGGAGTTTGAGAATACAATTATCTACTTAATTACGGTAGCTAGCTATTTACCAGACGCACAGTAACAACACACAGGCTCTGAAATCTCAACACTAACATGTTGTTTTTCGAAGACATTTCCCATCCATCGAGTACTCATAAAAGTACCTACCTATCTACTATAGAAGGAATCAAATAAGGAAATCCGGTCATCTGAGATTATTCAGATGATAATAATGTTGAAATTTACGAAGGCGAGTTGCGTGACTTTAGTTACCTACATAAGGTTGACGTTTAAACATTTGACTCGCCCTCGTCGCGCGTCAGTTGCAACAAATATTTTAGGCAGGTACACTACACAGCTATAAATATGTTTTACTTTTGCCAATAACTTGTTATTCAAAAATGTTAGTTAAATAACAGATTAATTAGCTAAATAAGCAGTAAATGGACAAGATTTACACCAGGCGTAGCGAAACCTAAACAAGTTCAGACACAGTAATAGGTACGTGGTAAGTAGGTAATAACTACGCACAAGTAGGTACCTACCTATTTACCTGTTAAAAAGCAATTATTTAAATGAACAGATATTTATTACCCACCTTGACTTCGACAGTCGGGCAAAAAGCACAAACATTGATCTAAATAGAGTATTTAGGAGTTAAGACTCGTTACACATTGGGACTGTGTAAAAAAAATAATGCTGTATCGAGTTCTGATAAGTGTTAGATCTATGAATATGAAAGCAATGACTCACCCTTATTTCGTTTATTGTCACAGAATAGAGCAAACGGACGTGCCTAATAATAAATGGATTATCAAAACCAGTTTGATGAAAATATGAAACTTAGCAAATTACTATAGATGCGTATTTATACATTTAGCAAATATCATTAATTAGGTAGGTATCTCATCTATCTATTGCATCTTTCAGGCAATAGGTATTTACAGTATTTACATCGAAAAACATTACCGACCCTCATAGAATAAGACTTATTCTATGAGGGTCTTTTTATCCACAATCACTTAGTGATTGTGGGTAAAAAGATACAACTATACCTTTCATAAAACTCTCACTTTATGTAGCACAGAGGTAGGTACTTATATGTATCTAATATTATTATAAGACTTATCTGTGAAAGGTGATTTTGTTCTAAAAATATTTGAAGGTTCGTCATCAAAAGGCGACAGACGGTTACTATTTTTGATATCAGTAAGTACCTACATAATATAATATTTTAAATAAAAAAAGAAAAATAAAAAACGAACATTTATTATAAAACCTATTCGATTTCATACATTTTTAATTAAGTGCATTTTATATTAGGTATAACATATAGTGTCCAAAAACATTTCAATAATTTTAAATTATCGCTAATTTTCTACAATCAATAAAAAATGCATTTTAATATCTACAAATCAAGGCATAATGTACCTACTTAAAGAAAATGAATGACGTTGTCAAAATTTATTTTAGATGGTTAGTGACAAAATTTGTACCTTAAGTTTTTCTTAATTGGTAAGTAAGTAGGTACCTCCACCTACACAAAGAGCCAACATGCGCATATACCATAGCATACGTACATAGCAAAAAGTTTATGTAGTCTTATGTGAGAATGTGCCAACCGTACCAATGTTTTTGTGGCATAAGTCTAGATTCCACTTTGATTAGTGCGAGTGCAGGTTATTAGTGCAGGTGCGTAGCGTTTAGAACAAAACACGATTAGTGCGAGTTATCAGTAATCAGCGAAGGATATAGAAGCATGTTCTATTTTTTTGCACTTGCATGCCTGCAGTAGGTAATCACATGTGTAATTTGTTTAGTAGTAGTGTTAGCGGGTTGCACGGACACTTGCTTTTTTGATTAAATGAAATTGGACACCTACTCGCACTACACATCTAATCACTAATAATAACCTACACTTGCACTAATCAAAGTAGAAACTAGGCTATACATTGGCCCAATATGTAGGTAAAGGCAAAAACTGTTCACAAAATCTCGATAGGTATGGATATTCTACTATTTCCGTATAGTTATTGTCAGAATATGCAATAAAGCCAAGCAACTTTGCCAAGAAGTGAATACACTACCAAAAAAATCAAAAAGATAATAAAAATATTAAAAAGTTTTGTTGTCAGTAGGAGGTGGATTAATTACTAGACAAAGTTAATATTGGAAGTAAATTTTTTTCCTATACTTATTACTTATATTTTATGCCTTTGTAGTTGTGAACTGCTTGTACTCAATATAAAACTAGCATAACTCATACTCATCAAGGACATGGGATGATCAGATGTCCATCACAAAACAAAATTATTTTTGAATAAAGGACTGTGCCTGTTTAGTATTACACATTGTGATTAAAACTTCCAGGCATGCTATTAAAAAATAATAAATGTTGTACACTTACATTTTGTAGTAAGTGGTAAAAATTCAGTCTACTAATTTTAATTACACTTATTTTTACATGAACAACTTACGGTTCCTTAATAATACCTTAACACTATTATTCTTATTACTATTTTGATTTATTGACTGTTCCATTACAATTAATCCATGATTTTTTAATAAATTTAGGATTAATCTGTATGGGGACACTCAATATAATTATATAAAAGGCTATAAATAAATTTATTGTACTATACTTTGAACAATAAGCCAGTAAATTTCGATTAAGGTTTATATTATATATGAAATAAAATATACATAAGTATACAAAATGTCCCATAAAGATATTAAAAAAGGCATTACAGTTCAATAACATTATGCTTATTGTAAAGTTAAATGTACATACTCAAGGTATAATATAATAATTGTAATGCCTGTGACACAGTGGAAGTATATACAGCTACTGTGTATGACATTGTGCTACAGTTGTCTTAAGTTTTG
The DNA here is from genome assembly GCA_963082885.1 of Parascotia fuliginaria. Taxonomy (NCBI): domain Eukaryota; kingdom Metazoa; phylum Arthropoda; class Insecta; order Lepidoptera; family Erebidae; genus Parascotia; species Parascotia fuliginaria. The sequence goes on along the minus strand of OY720173.1, from coordinate 11,867,788 downwards.
TTGCTATCAAAATATTATTTACTATGTTACCTTTGTCAATACAAAAATTAAACATTAATCTTCATGCATTGGTCTTGCACGAGCATCTCCAGTAATTTGATTTTACTAATACTAGTACATGTAGCCGCCATTACACTGCCACATATAAAGTTTGAAAAAATAAGTCTTAGAAAGTGTTAGCACTAAAGTTATGTCACAATTTACATAGTGATACCTTAAACTTAATAAATCTAGGCTACTAATACAGCTCAATGAAACAAGTCAAAGTAATACTTAGATAAGCACCTAATCATTGAAAATCTTTTTTGATATAACAAATAGTTTGATAACACCTAATAAATAAAGGAATGTAGTGGAACACTTATGGACAGAATCATCAAATTTTGAAAATTAGATAATATATGTTGAATGCAGTACACTATTTATAACTAGTTGTGCAATCTTGAATTTATTCACTGAATGTCAGTCTTGTTTTTTTTTTACCAATTTATCAGTGAATACCAAATTTTGGTCAAATGTACAGTCAAGCATTTAACATTGTCACATCTTTGTAGTGGCTTCCAGTGAGCGCAGGAGAGGTGCGCGGGCCATATACTAGAAGCGATCTTTAGAGGCGTGCATGTCAGGGTTGGTCAGGTACTGTAGTTCCTGCAGCTCTTGAAACTTCTCGTGGTCTCTGATGTGCGCATAGTTGGCTGACAAGCACATCAAATAATGTACCAAACTCAATATTACAAGCAAGCAAGAGACCATAGCCAGAATGAACATAAACTCTGCCTTCTCAACATAATCCTTGCAGAAAAGTTTCACCTTGTGTGCTTCACAAATTTTCATATCTTCCTGTCTCACACTTGAAGGAAACATGAAGTCAAACTGAGTGAAATCTATGCATGTAGATAACTCAATATTTTTTGGTTTCGAACAAAGTTTCCAGAATATTGTAAATAGAAAAGTCGTTATTACAAGAAAGCCCAGTAAAATGATCCATACAAAGGTCAATATGTAGGTAATGATCATGAATACTGCGCATGATATCCGACCTCCAACGCGAGCTCTCCAGGCCCGGTATACTTTCTGTCGAGTGGCACCTGTCGTCAAACATCCTAAACACAATAACATGAAGCCGAGGGCCGCCATACAAGCGCTGCCTACAATAAATATCATTTGCAACGCCTCGATCCATATTAATCGGAAATGGAATACTTCATCAAACATAAGTATTGAAAGTGCGGAACCTCGGTACATGGTCCCACAGAAGACACCCACGCCCAAACAACACATAATCGTTGCAATAAGAGTGGCATGGGGCACCCTCGTGAGGCAAGCTTGACACGCGTCACCCATTGTAATCACAACAAGATTGTTCGCAATTCACATAAATTACTAAGTATCTTAGTATTTTCACAAATTAACTATGAAACATTCATTACACAAAAGGGAAAGTGTATTTTACTCAACACTATTGTGATTAGCAGACAGAAAAATGTACTCTGTGGAGTCTGTGGCAGACAGTATGACAAATAACTGCCGAGTGTCGACGTTCGTAACTTCGTAGGGATTGCTAAGATATGTCAGGGAAGTAACAACAATAAATAGGTAGGTCATTTTAAATATACTCTGTTAAGTTGAATAAATTTAAAGAATAATTTATTAGAGCTTTTCAAATTATAATTTTATCCATCGGTACGACGACTCTGTATAAAATATACTTAAAATGATAGGAAGAATTAATCAGTTTTCGAACGCATGGTGTAGTTGAACCGGCCACGTCAAAATGACAGATCCGTGCAATAGTGTTGTAACACAACGATATCGTAAAACTCGACTAAAATTCTGGGGTACTATAAACGCGACTTGAGCGTCATGAGTGGCAATGTCGCAATTTAGTGTCAGATTTCGTGGTTTTCAATTTTTACCATGTAATCGAAGCTATTTTTTTAAGTATGTTCTTTTGTTTTCAGTTCTATTTATATGCAAATAATACATTTGAAACTAAGTTACGTTATTGTCGTAGTAAAATAACTATAAACATTATGGTTACTTACTTTTACAGCTTTCACCTCATTCTAGCATGTTATCAGAACATATTTTTTTTAATTTATCTGATATATAATGATAAAAATTGAAAATCACGAAATATGACACTAAATTGTGACGTTGCCGCTTATGACGCGTAAACCCTCATACTTTTATAAAATTTTATACCAAATCAAATTCATTTTTGTAATTAAATAAATCAAATGTTGAGAATAATTTCTGTAGGTGTTAATGTTGTTTTTTACTGTATAAATTTGCAAACGACCTACATAAATCTATAAAGTATGTATGTACTATCGAACCAAGTGAACCATGGTCCATGACCCACAATAATATGCTCATCTTGGCAATATATCAAATGCAATTAAGTCGAGATTCGCATAGTGCCTTGTCAACGAGTTTAATGTCAATATATTAGACATTGACATTTATCTGAGTACACTGTTGCTATTATTTAAAAATGTCAGTGCAATCTTACAAGTCTGACACTTTGACAGTTTTATGCGAAATATCAGCAAAATGGGTCATGATTCAATTGGTTTGATTGTATTTATGTAACGTTAGTAGAACTAAGTAGATAGCTCAGAAAGTACTAGGAAGATTATAAAACTATTTTAATGTACAAACTAAAGTTACAGTAAGTTACTAAAAAATTATGTACGAGTTAAAATGGCCGCCTACAAATGTACCAAATAATAAATGTTAAATTTAATTCAACTTTTTATTTTCATAGCTAAGTATACAATAATTACAAACCTTAATTTTTATTTTATTAATGTTCAATTAGTATTGATATATTTAATACTTAGAAACATCTTACAATGTTAGTGTAACTAAAATCTGACAGTTGTAATCGTAACATTCACATCTCTAAATTCTGAGATTTAACTAAACTAGTCTGGTTCAACTGTCCCTAGTTATTAGGTTTTTGTAAGCTGTAATAATTGGGTTTAAACATATTTCTAGTTAATATACACTGAAATTACTTTAACATGGAAACTTTATATCATCAGACGAATCAGTTGATACAAGAAACATCAGACTTATTTCAAAAATTGGAGAGTGATCCTTCAAATTCTGTAAGCATAGAAAATGCTATACAGTCTAAGATTAATGCAATTAGTGCGTAAGTTTTCTCTGTAAATTTTCAATTATTTATTTATAATAATAAATTGGAGTCCAGTTTTTAATTAAGCTAGCCACGAATAAGTATTTCGAAGACATACTTGTTTGATATAGTAAACATATTGTACAATTTTAAAAAGTTCACACAGTGATTGCTTATGTCGACGTGTTCATATAATAATGCCTTTGTTTACAGGAATTGTGAGAAATTGGATATATATGTGTTCAAAACACCAGTTAATCAGCGACCTATGGCCAAAATGAGAGTTGATCAATTGAAATATGACAACCGACATATACAGGTATTACTTTATCTACCATTTAGATTCTTGAGTTCCCTAATGATATAATTATGTTATACTTAGTTTAGTTTACCTCCATCTACATGTATGACAATGTTTGAGAAATGATTGAGTGACTCTGTAATATATAATTTACACATATATTTTTGTTTTTTGATTGAGTTGGAGTAGTTCATTTTGTGACTATACTTAGATCATTAAGTCTTTTACTTGTTGGTGGGCTTGGGGTCCACGCTCAAATTGCTTGATCCAATGTGAGTTTTTCCAAAAAGCACACATGACAGAACTTTTTAAAATAAAATATATCTCGTAAGAGGTTGGTTCTACAAAGCACAAAACTTTGTGCAAATTTGTTGTAGTGAATGTAAAGACTCTTGATGTGAAATTTCTGTATGAAATGATTACTATTTGCCTGATAAGAGGTTTTTCTAAATGGAGGTAATAACTTAAAATCTAAATGAAAATTAAATGTCCATTATATATATTTATAGGCATCACTAACAACAGTTCAAAACAAAAGAATAAGGCGTGAACAAGAAGTTGCAGACAGAGAGCAACTGTTAAGTCGTAGATTTGGTCATGATCATACTGCTATTAACGTAGACTACCTTGGTCAAGAGCAAGTGTCTTTGCAGAATTCTCACAGGAATGTTGATGAGATGATACATACAGGTATGTAAATAATATAAATACTTGCAGTTAAGAAACTGCTAAATAGGCTAATATAGATGAAAATACTTTCTGACCGTTGTGACACCTGACATTTGAATGTTTCACTACAACATTGTAAATAAATTTGAAACACAGAAATATTTTTATCCCATAGGTGTTATAAGAGGTTCCTACGGAGACGGGTAGCAACATGTTACATGCATGCATATTCAAATCACTATCCTGTAGTAGTCAATCCACCTGCCTAGACCATAGACTACATTTTAGACTGTCAAGATATTTGAGACATCTGCAAGGACTTCCAATATTGGATCTTAGACAAATGATATGATTTCTGCATACACATATTTGAAAGGAATTATTTTAAGTATTGCAGTGCAGATTAGTTCTTAAACAATTACTTAAGCTTATGACAATTTAATTTTAAAACAGAAAACCTATTCTGTCAATTATTTCATAGTTGTAGTAGTAGTTGTGCCTGAATAAATTCTTTACAAAGTGTTGAACACTTTTTAACAACTACCTACTGCATATTTCATAGAACATTAGCAACTATGTCCATTTTTTAGCAAATTTTGTTTGGCAGTGAAAAGTTCCTTCAAGTTCAACATGTTAATAGTTCATTCAAAATTAACTAGATGGCGCTACTTACGGTTGCGTGCAGAAATGTCGTATAAATATTAGAATAATGATGTCTATTTTCATCTTTTATGTTATGTTTAATTTACTTATTGTTGTTATTATATCCTTAATAACAACTTATAAGGTAGTGTAGTTGTAACATTTAACAAGCATCATAGCAATTTACATAACAGCACAATAATGTTGATTCTGATTTAGCTATTATTTATTTGTCAGGCGTTTGTAATTTGTATATCTGGCAATGGTCACATGGGTGATGGGTGAATCCATATTTTGAGGGCTGTAGATAGAGAAATAGAGGGATTGAAATCTTTACACGTTAGTAGTACGTTTCACTACTTACTACTACTTTACATTATCGCACACTGATAGTCAACTTACAAGTAAGTAGGTATGTAAAACATTTTCACGTCCATGTTTCAAAATAATACACGAAATGAGATGACAACATCTACAACATTATTAATTTGTCCTTATTTTCAATTATAAGACTAGAGTAGCATGTCAAATTGTCAACCCTACGTAGGGGTTTCATTCACGAAAACTATTAAAATAAAATAAAAATTAGTCAAATAGGTCAAGCATGTCATTAAAATTCATATAAAGTTTCTTAACATGAACCCTAAATTTCTAAATGCCTTATTACAGGCTTTAACATTGTGGCTACGAAACGTCAACTCACTTACTTATCATCTCTCCGTCCAAAATGTGGGTACAAATGAAGCGCGGGATTACTGTTTTATGCATCTCATACCTATGGGTATGCACTGGAGTTCTCGCCCGACTAAAGCTCATTACACTACATTTATTTACCTCGAAAACAACTTGTTGGTGTGGCTGCATTGAACTACCTGGTTGATGTCCGCCTGCATTTTCTCCGCGTCTGCACGGTTTGATATAGACCGATACACCTATATGAGGGTTTACGCGTCATAAGTGGCAACGTCGCAATTTAGTGTCATATTTTGTGGATTTCAATTTTTATCATTTAATCGGAGCTATATTTTAAAAATATGTTCTGTCTATGTGCTAGAATTAGGTGAAAGCTGTTTAAAAAGTAAGTAACCATAATGCTTACAGTTATTTTACTATGAAAATAACGCAACTTATGTTTCAAATATATTGTTTTTTTTTCTTTATTCTGTATTGTACACACATAGAACATATTACATAATTGGTAAGAAATATCATGTACAAAGGCGAGCTTAACTCAAAAGTGAGTTTTCTTCCAGCAAACCTCAGAGTGGAAGAGGAAAAATAAGAGTTTGTTTTGTTTGCATATGAATAGAACTGTAAACGCAGCCTCTGCGTCTCTCACCACCACACGTCTCTCTAGGAGTGCTACGCTTTTACTGTTCGCTTTTCATATAATTCCAAAAGTTTTCGGTTCATTCTTAATATTTATTTGCGATTTGCGCTGATAAGCGTCATAGGCATATTGACGCTTAACCAATGATCGATACTGAGAAAAAGCCTCGTAATCACATTGTAAACTTGTTAATTTATACATTTTGTGACATTTACATGTTTTCTTAATGGTAAATATCAAATCAGCCGTGTACCACTCCGGATAAGTGTACCTATGATGACTCGGCTCCGTCTTCTTAATTTAATTTTTTAGAGGCTTGTAGTCCCTATGGTTTCATTTATTATTTTATAAAAATAGGTTAAAGCCTCGCTTGATTTTTCTATTTCATATAACGGATCTCAATCTAACATAACCTTTTCGTATAACAAAGAAAATTACATTTTGAAAATTTCCAGTTTGTCCGATATTGACTATCACTGTCCTCCCCTGTCTATCGACTTGTAACTGGCATTTCGATTAGATTTTAATGTTACCTTAATATCTACGAGAGGATGAAGTTATTACGAATTTGACAACAAGTGACGACAGATAAACAGGCTAATAATTATTAGGATTAGTAACACCTGTATTTGATTATTATTTAAAGTACGTACTGAGTTACGTTAATATTAATATTGCGTCATGTAAATATTGTTAATACTTATTGATTGTTATTCTGTTAAATTACAAATTACATTCTAGTCTTGTAGAACTTAATGTTTGTTCCTGCGTTGTAGGAATTACAATCAATCAATATACAGCCTTGGCCAAAGTACCAAGCACCCCTATAAAACTCGTGTACTTAACTCATAAAACATTTACTTAATTAAATAACTAACCATTGTTACAAAGTGTCGGGTGGTGTTGTCAAAGAATAATTTAAACAATAGAAGTGTCTTTTTATAGGTATACAGAAAATCTGGTCCACAAAATTAAGATATTGTTACGTGTCAGGATGGGGTTCGATGTAAAACCATTAAAAACATCAATTGCGCGAGGATAAGTTTTATTAAACCTCTTATAACACGTTAACATACTTAAAAACACAATGAACACTTATTCAACACTAAACACACCGTAAATAGCTCTTCAGAATCACATCATTGGTTCTTATGATTACCTACTTTGTAGGATCGTTCCCAAAGAGCTTGCAGCTTTGGTGATTTCCGGATTTTTCTTAGAGGGTTATGCAACCACACAAGAGTACCTTCCTCGAAGTCACTGTTACTTACTTTCCTGTCGTAACGCGATTTCATTTTCTCACTAGATTCCAGATTGTTATCTCGCACAGGATCATGTGTCTCATCCAGCTGTCTTTGCAAGTCTGCGATGAATTCCAATGCCGGTTTCGGAGTATTTTCACCGAGACACCTCCAGCTTAACTCTGGCTGGCGTAAATCCAGTAGGGTCACATGAACAGAACGATAAGATAATAGGAGGAGTGGAATATATCGGTCCCAGTCCTGATGATGTTCTTCGACAACTTTGGCCAGATGATTTTCTATAGTCTAGTTGAACCTTTCTACTATGGCCGTCAAGACTGCTGGTGCGTTGTGTTTTATGTATGCCGAATAGATTACACATTTCTTAAAACATGGTTGCCTCAAAATTTTGCCTTGGTCGCTGTGTAATTTCAATGATACACCAAATCGACAGACTACTTTGATTAATAGTAAAGCGGTGAGTCGAGAAATCGAGCCTCGTACGAGGTCCTTTAACCGAAGCACACGTGCTCTACGTGTGCTTCGGTTACTTCTTGCACCAATCCTCGACGTCTTCTCGGCAATATATCTAGTCAAAACATTCTCTCATCTTCACCAAAGTTTTTTTTTTTACGCCACGATGTCCGCCGGATGCACCAATCATAGAACAGCTGCAACTTTGCTTCTCGGGATAACTACCTGTAGGGCTTGCACCTTGCTATTAAGGGACTCCTACTTTCTATAAAGGACGTCTTGTTCCAATATAAGGCTGTCCCACAGCCCAGTATGCTTTAGTGATTGGGCTTGCGGCTGATACGTCCCGCCATACGGCTTCCGACCTTCCAGTTCATTATTTATTTCAGATCTTGTCTTCTTTCTGTGCCCTACTAACTTCGTCTTTATGCCAGGACTCATCTGTCCGCTGAGTCCTGATAATTTTCACAGTTGCAAACTGTGTTTGGACGTGCGTAGCGATAAGGTATCGGCGTTGGAGTAAATCTTTCCACTACGGTGTTCTATTCCAAAGTTAAACTTGTAGTTGTTCGATCCATCTCGCGACTTGACCTTCAGGATTTTTGAATTGAAGTAATTACTTAAGTGCTGAATGATCAGTTCGCAGAGTGAACTGAGCATACCAGCAGTTGTGAGGTCTTCACAACTGCTAGTAGTTCACGTCGAGTTACACAGTAGTTCCTCTCAGACTTTGATAAAGACTCGCTGAAGTATGTAGTGACCATTTGCTGACCATTATTATCCTGAGATAATACACTTCCGATTTTGCTACACGTGTATGACACGTTTTAAAATAAAATAGAAATAATTTTGTACTTTTTTTTTTACCTAACTCAGTGATATGTGGTATTCCTATTGTGTTGCTATTTATAAATTCTTTCAAACAACCTCTGTTGTCAATAACATCTTAAAGATGATATTTTTTTAATGGCTCACGTATCAAACGTTAATGCCAAGATTTATTATAATTATTAACGCGTTGTATGTCATTTAAGTAATGCAATTAATTTAAATTTAGCTTAGATTACTTATTAAACTGACACGCAAATAGATTTATTACGCCCTTATGATATTTACACTGCACATTGTGCAGTGTAAATATCATAAGAATAATACTTGTATTTAGAGACACGTATAGGTAGGTACACTTGCGACCCGCTCCTGTTTCGCACGTGAGTGGATACTAATATGTTTTTACGACATCACTACAAATCGTTAAAATTCTCGGCTTTTGTCTACAATACCTATGCATGTATTGTATTATATAGGTATAAATAAAAACTAAAAGAAATGCTTTAAATGCATTTAAAATGTTCGTAACTTACTTTTGAACAACTAAAATGGTAGATTTGTCATTGTTGGTAGGTACATTTTCTCTATCTCCCGACTATTTCTGACATTATATTTATAGCATACCTAATTTGTGATGTCAAATCATGGGAGTTTTCGATTTAATTTATATAAATGAAATATTTTGATGTATGTAATTAAAGTTTCGATTAATCTTAACATCATTTATGCATGGTTAAACATTTATTTTTAAGGATTTTGAGGAAAATCTTGTTACCAACCAGTGTTAATTAACAGTGGGTGCAATTATATTTTAATAGCTATCATTATGTTATCTACTTGACAGCTATCTTATATGTTTAACTATAGGTACAGATAGGTTCATATGAAACACGTTTTACAAAATTATTTTTATTGAAAATTATACGCAATTGTTTCCATAAAATAATTTTTTTTTGTTATATAACGAAAATCAAATAAGCTAGGTGATCAATGGTTATGATCTCTGAATGTGAAGAGACCTGTACCCTGCACTTTCTGTTAGGCTACTGGAACTTTTACATCGTTTCTAAGTAGCGTTGATTTAACTATAGTCTTCTATAGAAAAAAAAAATGAAAATATTTTTGAAATTCTATAGAAATGAATTTTCCCTAAAATTCCCCGATTTTGGTAAAACCTTACCATAATAATAATAATAACACCAGCCTCTTTATTGTCCCACTGCAGTCCAAATATTTCTTCTCATATAGAAGGAAAGAGCATTAATCACCACGTTTGCTCAAGGCGGATTAGTAATTTCAGACTTTTAAAAGTCCAGGTTTCCTCACGATGTTTTCCTTCACCGTCAATCAGAATTGTCCAAGATAAACTTAGAAAGTACATATATGATTTGCAAAATCACATTGCTACTTGCCCGGATTCGAACCCACAACCTCGTGTTACGAATCATGTGCAATTAAACTTATAATAATTTCTAAGGATCTATATTACAGCCGCTATAGATCGGTCATAGATTCAATGTAGCTAATATTTCTTCAATTACTTGATCCCCTTCCTCATCATATAATCATCATATCAGCCAAAAGACGTCCACTGCTGGACATAGGCCTCCCCCAATTTTCGCCATCGTAGCCGGTCGTTCGCCGCCCTCATCCATCGGTTGCCCGCCACCCTTATAAGGTCGTCGGTCCACCTTGTGAGGGGTCTGCCCACGCTGCGTCTTCCGGTTCGTGGTCGCCACTCTAGAACCTTTCTGCCCCAGCGGCCGTCAGTTCTGCGAGCTATGTGTCCTGCCCATTGCCACTTCAGAGAAGCAACTCTGCGAGCCACGTCAGTCACTTTGGTTCGCCTGCGGATTTCTTCGTTTCTCAAACGATCGCGCAGGGAGACGCCTAACATAGCCCGCTCCATCGCCCTCTGAGCGACTTTGAGCCTTCGGATAAGACCCATAGTTAGCGACCACGTCTCTGCTCCGTATGTCATCACTGGCAACACACACTGGTCAAAGACCTTGGTCTTAAGACACTGCGGTAGTGCGGACGAGAAGATATGTTGTAGCTTCCCGAACGCTGGCCAGCCGAGCTGGATTCGACGAGTGACCTCTTTCTCGAAATCGGACTTACCTAATCGGACTGTTTGTCCCAGGTATGTGTACTCGTCAACGAATTCGAGCATCGAGCCTCCGACCGTAATAGGAGTGGGTGTAACATGGACACTAGCTCTTGGATCTGATGCTAGGGAGCTAACAGGTGCATGTTGTGTCGTGTATAACTGTCCGTAGAACCTCTCGACCTCCTCTAAAACCTCTGGCGTAGACGAGATGATCCTGCCGTCCCCAGTCTTCAGCTTGACAAGTCGGCTCTGCCCGACAGACCGATCTCGTGCGAACACTTTCAAGCCTTTGTTGCGCTCTATAGCCTCTTTAACACGTTGTGTGTTATATTGGCGAAGGTCGCGAGTCAAAGACTTGGAGATCCGTCTGTTGAGCCGCCGATAGTCACTAGCTTCCTCTGGGGACCGCAGTACCATCCTGCGTCTTTCGTCCATAAGTTTGAGGGTCTGGTCGGTGATCTTTCTCGGTCCTTTACTGCGGTGGGCTTTAAAGATGTTAGACCCTACCGAACGGACAGTTTCCACGAACCTGTTGCTGTATTCGTCCACGTCTACGCAATCGCCGAGGCTTTCGAAGCGGTTAAGAAGTTCGAGTTGGAAGCTCTCGGAGCTTTGAATTTGAATCGGTGCAGGTCGGAGCGTAGACTTCATCAGTCGAGACCGGTCCAGCTTAGGGTTGATATTTAATGTGCCTCTTACCATCCGGTGATCGCTTCCGGTTTTCACCGCATTGATCACTGAGACATCATTAAATATTTGCCGCCTGGTCGACATGATGAAGTCAATCTCATTTTTTGTGACACCATCAGGACTAATCCAGGTCAATTTGCGGCTATCGCGCTTCTTGAAGAAGGAGTTCATCATAAAGAGGCCCTCCTTCTCCATGAAGTCAGCCAGCATTTGGCCCCGGGGATTCCTGGATCCAAATCCAAACTGCCCCACTCTCAACTCGTTACCGCCTCGTTTACCTAGCTTCGCGTAGAAGTCCCCCATGACAACAGTGTATTGGGTCCTAGAGGCATGTATTACTCTGGAAATGTCCTCATACATAGCCTCGACCTCATCGTCGGGGTATGTCGAAGTGGGAGCATAAACCTGTATGACCTTCAACGAATACCATTTGGTGATTCTGAGTATAAGGTATGCTACCCTCGTCGACACACTCTCGATTTTCACCACGTTGTTCACGAGGGACTTGTGGACGATAAACCCGACTCCACCTTGGGACAGTTGGTCGCCCTCCCGGAAATAGAGCAGGTTACCGGACTTAAGGGTTATCGTATCCTCCCCCTGTCTTCGGACTTCTGACAATCCCACTATGTCCCATCGTAGCCTGCTCAATTCTTCCTCCAGTTCAACAATCTTCTCGTCATTCCGCAATGTGCGCACGTTGTATGTTGCCAGGGCCAAAGGTTGTCGGTTTGGGTAGCCTGGCCGCACCCGGGGATTCTTCGCACCCCCTACCCCGCCGTGACCATGGCCGCTACCGTAGCCAGGAATAGCGGAATGACCGGGGACTGGGGGCCATTTCTTTTGTTGTAGCTCCATTTGGGGGGATATTGCCATAATCGCCACGCTTGGCAGGCGGGTTGGCGATCGCAGTGGTGGTAGCTTTATCACAGGACGCTGCTGCCCGTCCTGTGTTGTGCTGATTTCCTACCACCCGTTTTCGTAACGGTTTAACCGCCGTTATTCGGTAAACTGATGTACTGTCATCATTTTGTCCTTAGTCGCCTTGTACGACACCCACGGACAGAGAGGGTTGGGACCATTCTTCCCCGGCCACCACGGGGGGCATCCCATATGTCCCCTATATATGTACCATCTGATTTGTTTATGCCGCATATATCGCCATAGATAGAAAGATAGAATATTCTTTATTGTACACCAAGTAAAGTTTACATAATATTAGACAATGCAATACACAGATGGTAGTGGTACAATGGGCGGTCTTATCGCTAAAAGCGATCTCTTCCAGACAACCTTTGGATGGACTTTGCGGTTGAAAAGCAGTAAATTGTGGTGTAACGTAAATAAATGGGATTAATAGGAACTTGGCAACATTCAAATTATAATTAACGTTAATAGTGTTATTAATAAATATATAAATGAGTACATAATCTATATTATATATAGTAGGCTTAAATATATATATATATATATATATATATATATATATATATATATATATATATATAATAACATAATATAATGAATAATACATAAATAAATATAAATAAGGTATATGATTCATTATAACGTCAAATAATGTTTCTTGACCATATTTTTGAAGATATTTAATGATTGAGCTTGTCTTACTTCCAGCGGCAATGCATTCCACAATCGAATAGCCACAACGGTGAATGAATGGTCGAAAAATACCGTCGAATGAATTGGCATTTTTAACTTCAGATTCTCTGATGATCGTAAGATCCTCTGATGTGTATCACAAAGGAACTCCAAACGTTCCTTAAGATAGGAAGGTGTCGAAGGGTTAAACAGTATGTTATATAATAGCGAAAGGATATGAGCATTCCGGCGAAGTCGTATTGGTAACCACTTGCGCTTTTTACGAAATTCGGAGATATGATCATACTTGCGTAGACCAAATATAAATCTAATACAAACATTTTGAAGTCGCTCAAGTTTGTTTAATTGGTCCTCGGTAAGATCTGGATAGCTGGCATCCGCATAGTCAAGGATAGGAAGTAATAGGGAATTTGCAAGCACAATTTTGGTGGCAGTGGGAAGAAAGTTCCGCAATCTTCTCAATGAGCCTGCAGAAGCAAATATTTTGCGGCTTACTTCCTGCAGCTGTGTGTCCCATGATAAATCAGAGTCAATAAATAACCCTAAATCTTTGACCTTGATACTAAAGGGTATTGTGGTACCATCGAAGACAACCTGTGGTAGTTGTGTGTAATTAATTTTAGAGAGCTTCCTGGAGCTGCCGACAATAATCACCTGCGTCTTCCCTGGATTTATTCTGAGGCCATACGATCTGCTCCAGTCACTAACAGAAACTAAGTCTTGATTTATGGTGGCTATTGTGTCGGACAGCTTGTCTAGTGGACCTTGTGAGTATATTTGAAGATCATCTGCATAGAGGTGGTAGGAAGAAGTAAGTCTATTTGAAATGGAATTTATAAATATTGCGAAAAGTAGAGGAGATAGAACGCCACCCTGGGGCACTCCGACATATGTTCCGCACCACGAGGAAACAGCATCCTCAACGCGTGTACAGTGCCGGCGGCCACTCAGGTAACTGCGAAACCAATCAATAACTGTTGGAGATATGTTAATCGAGCGCAGTATGTTGATAAGAATGTCGAAATCCACTGTGTTAAAGGCATTTGAAATGTCTAGAAGCGTAAGGACAGTAAGATTTCCACATTCCATGCCGAGTCTTATGTCGTCCGTAATATTCACCAGGGATGTGACGGTACTGTGACCAGGGCGGAAACCGGACTGGAAAGGATTATGGATCTTATAGGTTATTAGGAATGTGTTTAGCTGGTTATGTACCAGGCGCTCAAGGACCTTGGAAAGGAATGGTAAGATGGAGATAGGACGGTAATCAGAGAAAGTTGTAGGATTTGGCTTTTTTGGTATAGGCGTAATTTGGGCATTTTTCCACATAGCAGGAAAAACACCACTGGATAGGGAGAAGTTGAGGATGTGACGTATAACAGGTAGAATTTGGTCAAGGATAGGAAGGTACATATTACGGCTGACACAGTCACTTCCAACAGCGTTGGATGTGATTGCCATAATACTCTTCTTAACATCACAATCAGTAAATTGACTAAAAACAAACGGATCATAGCTAGGAGTTGGGAGGGATGAAAGAAAATCTATTGTATTTTGTTTGGTTGTCCTATCAAAATTGGACGAAGCAGCGAAATGTTTATTAAGTGCATTAATATTTAAAGTCCTGGGAATGTTGCTATTACGTGATTTTCCATAGACATAAACAAATCAGAGCCTAAATTTAATTATTTAGGTACTAATGATATAGCGATGGAATGTCGACCTTAGATGATACTAGTAGATATTTATGCTTATCTGATAATATTTTTTCCTTCTCTATGTGTATATTTTTATGTCTTATTATAGTTATTATAATATGGTTGAACCGGTTAGTTTCCAAGGTCTAACATGTTTTCAAAGTTTACGGCAATCGATACGATGTCTGAAAAAAATACTAGGAAACAAATGTAGTTAACATACTCAAAGGGCATCTACACTGTTTTGAAATAAATATTTGTGGGTTACAAATATTATTATTTGCCTTAGGCGGAAATCAACTCACGACACTCGCCGTAACAGTAGTAGCGAGGCGACCACCAAACCACTAAACCAAGCAGTCAGCGTAGTAAATTATTGCCAGGCAGAAGAAGTTAAATACTTACTTTTTTTTGCCTGTCCTGTAATTCAGAACCGGTTCAAGGCCTTTTTCTTGGCAGTTTTTTTGTACCACTTTGGTGGCAAACAAGCATACGGCCCACCTGATGGTAAGTGGCAACCGTACAAAAGTAATAATGCTTAGAAAACACAAACAAATCGTTGCCGACCACGGAGAAGGGGATGAGGAAGGAAAAGGGAAAAGGATCAACACCGAGGGGAGTATTTAAGCTGCCGGCTAAAACAGCTTTGTTGGTAGTACAAGTGCCACCTTCAGTTGCTGTCTACCTCTCCAGCCATATCACTTGTCACTTATTAATTAAGTGCTTTCGATATTATTATCATAAATTTCATTCGGAAAAAAATCGTTTAGGTGCTTCAATGAATTACTTAAAACGGACTGTCTGTCTCGTGTTGTGTTTCCATATAAGTTTATAACTTTTTAATTCATATTTGCAACGTTCACGAACCTGAGGTTGCTCAATATCTTGATATTGCAAATCTTTTTATACTTAATTCTATCGTTTATTCATTTTGTAATGTGTTTACATTATATAATATAACGATGCCACGTGACTAAGTAGTCGGCGCATGTAGAAAGACAGCCTGCCAGCCTGCAATTTTATTTCTGGTAATCCTAGATTCTCAACCCAGTGCTGAACTTAGTTTCCGGTGAAGTATTTTAGGCTAAGTCCCATAGGTTCTACTAGTAAGCATTTGTTTCAAATGCAGTATTTGACTTTAAATCCCGTTGACCATCAGTTCTATAGAAGTTCAGCAATATGCGATCTCTTTAAAGCAGATCTTTTTTAACAAAACGCGCCTTCAATCTGTGTCATTGCCGACATAGTAATGAAATCCACATTTCTCCAAAAATGTTTAAGAGGAGGGAAAGCGCTAAATATATATCGTGGTACTAATATGAGCCATGTGTGATTTCATATAAACTTAATATATAAATTTATCTTAGTTGGTTCAGACGATACTCGCAAACTGCTTAACATCTTACGTTCATTTTGCCAAAGACTTTCTTTCAAGTGTGTTATGGAACGGTTGTATTTGATTGCAATTCGGTATTTTGATTATTATCAGCTTAGCGAATTAATTTCAGTTTAACGGTTTGCTCCATGAGTAGCTAAGATTGATACGGAACTGAGTGATACCTACAGATAAGTAAATACTAAGAAATTCAATCTACATGCCCATTACTGACCCTATAAGCCAGGATTAACAGTGACGAACCCCTACGAACATCCTAAGAGTTAAAAAATAAAGTAATAAAGTTAAAAAACATATTAATGATACTTAAGAACGTCATAGCAATCCAAATAAGGTGCCAGCTAAGTTCTTTAGCCTATAGCTAGTTCGCTGACTATAGTAGGAGTCATGGGAAGAACTCGCCAGATACTTAGGCCGCTCTTTTTAATCGAGATATTCACTAGATATTCACAATTTCAAAAATGAGTTACCTACAATTTTTCCTATTATTGAAAAATACGCTAAATAATAGATATAAAATTCAATAAAATTTACTACTTACCTGCCTACTGCCTACTGCCTACTGTCTTGGACCCCGCAACAATTTATTCCAGAAGTAAAATGGCGATGGTATAAAAATAAAAACTATTCATTTCTTAAACGAATATAAAATCAATGATAACTTTCTTGAAGTTTTTTTTGCTTTACTGAAGTTGATATGCGTTTATCAGCTTTGCAAAACACGCTAAATCTTCCATTCTCTATGCAACTTGGATGCCACCTTGACCGTAAAGAACATGATATAACATCGTCGTCATCGATACTCGCGATCGAGTGATCTAGGTCATAATGTTACTGAGAAATGACAGCTATGAGATAATTTATTACATATACAGTACGATTAGTACTTAGCCATAAGTAGTACCTAAACAATCCTTTTAAGCATGACTGCTTTTGGAAAAAGTTTGTAGACATCTATTGTTATTATCAAAAAGGTTATCAGTTTTTGGTCTAAGATAGCGAATAAGCCCAACAGCCTACACTGCCCCAAAAGCGTCATACACACCGATAACTGCCCCTGCCTCGTCCGTCTATCACTATTTTATAGTGAAACAAAAAAATAACTATTTGTAGTCCCAAAAACACGATCTATGCCTCTGTCAGTACAGTGTTTTACTTGGGCTCACTAAAATCATTTATACAAACTAAATATTGTTATAATAATAATAATCTTGTTAATAATAAAGTAATACTACGCTGCGACTGAGAATTTATCTGTCTACGGCTGCGGTAATAGGTACAAATAATAAAATAAAAAATTAAATGCACAACAACATCATGCATCACGTAGCTCGGTATGATCGAGAGTCGTTTGACTAGTCTATTAACCGTTTACATCAATCGATAGCGAAAAAATCTAAATACTTTTCTATTATTATAAATTTATTAAGAGCATTATTTTATATATTTTTTTTTAATTCCGTAACTTCATCGACTAATATAATTGTATTCGGCCCGGCCGTGCTTCGCACATGGGTACTATGGTTTTACGGCATAATTACAAATCGAATCAATTATTTTCTTTACTATAAAATGTATGTATTAAACATGTTGACCGGAAGTAATTCTCTGAACTCTAAAATTTAAAATAAAAACTTCTCAAAATCAGTAGCGTAGTTTAAAAAACATTTCTCTACATATTTGTTAACATACGTAGGCCCAAAGTACTGACTAATATACTTACATGTGTTCATTAGGTCTATTTTCATTTCTGTTGCTACCTACACGACTACACGTAGGTAGGTATGGAAGAGATATCAGTAAATTATTTTTTTTTGCCATGAACAATGACACATCAACACAAGGTTAAAATAATCTCATAAACTTTATAGTAGTGAATATAAAACATCACAATATTACCTAATTATATCCAACTAATTATGAATTTCCTAGTTTTCAGTTGTTAATCTTAGAAATTTTAAATGTGTTGGTTTTGTGTTATGTCTTTATTGTTGTTGGTTTGTCCTTTTAAAACTCGTTATTATAGCACTGTGTATGTATTCAGGTGATTTGAGCCATGGAATTGATCAAGTTATACTTAATAATTATTAGATACTGTCATTGTCATAATAATTTCAGCTGAAAGACGTCCAACGCCTCTTCAAAACACTACATTTGTGGGTTTTCTGCTATAATCGCCACGTGTGCCATGATTGATAAATTGTAGTACAAAATATCTGTATGTTAATATTAACTACCAGTAGCGAGTTATCACTTACGGCTTTCTATACTCGATCTTTATTCAAAGATTTATGAAATCCTGATTTAATGCAATAATTGTCCGCAGTACCGAATCGTCCATGTATCAAAACTTCAAATGGTCCATGAAGCAATATGTCAATTTATGTAAATTGACTATTTTGTAAAGATGTCTAGACGTAAAATATATAATTAGCATATTGTCCATAAAGCGAAACGGCTAAATAATAACATGTCTAAGTATGTAAAATGACCAATATTTGAAAAGACTAAAACGCAAAATATGTAATGTAGACCATAGAGCTATACACATAAATAGCAAAACGTCCAAAACGTATAGTGTCACGGTACCTTAGAACAAGGTAGTCCTTGTTCTGTGCACGTTACTTATGTCACGATGTAAAGAAATTGAGTATACTTAACTATAACTTGGTTTGATAATAATGATAACTGGCTTAGCTGTTTAGCCAATGTCTCTCCGTTGTTCCAACGTCTCTAGCCTGTCTGTAAGATTGGGATCGCCGACGATTCGGACAGTTCGCCTTTGGAGGGAGTTAAGTAGATCGAGCTAGTTGGGAGCTCCTGCCCAGAGTGAGCAGTACTTCACGTGCGGTCGGACATCAGCTTTGTACAGCACAAGTCGTTGAGCCGGCCTGAAGCCGGCGGTAAGTATAAAAAGCGTACCAAGTAACACTTGCATAGGGAACTAAATAAAGCATAGGCAGCAAATGCTGCAATCCATGAAAGTCAAAAGTTTTGGTACGATTTTCTTATTGGTCAATAAACCTACATACTATTTTCAAAAAGATTTGACAATATGCTATTTCTGCTATTATCTTTTTTGTCATTACGTAGTTGGAACATTATGCTATACAGACTAATTGCTATTATGATATTCTGCGTTATAGAAGTTATGTTACTTGGGTAACTTGGGCTTGTTACTAATAGGGCGCGGGACATTTCGCGTCTTGGTCAATTTGCTACATAGACAATTCGGTACTGAGATAATAATTGATCGTTCAGCGTTAAATCGCTATTAGAATCATCTTAGTAAATTTATGATTCACACACTATTCATACACTCAAATTGAAGTACTAGGTTAGGTACGTAATGTTTTATTTCTACTGGTGAGTAGTGGTACGGAACGTGGGACTAGCAGAAAACACCCACTGTATCGATAGTAAAATAGATTTCGATTTGGGCTGCAATATCCACATACAGTGGTTTATTTTTATTTTTATTTTTAATGTCGCAGCAGCGGGCAGCGGCTTTTATAGTTCACTAGCGACCCGCCCCGGCTTCGCACGGGTGCAATGCTTATACTATATTTAGTAACAGCATTGCCCGTGCGAAGAAAAACAAATGCTGTGAACGTTGTATTTACACATACTGTAGTATATTTAATTTTACTACAGAATGCCGGCCGCTTGCCGCTATATCCCTCCCTGCATTTATAATCTGTAATATCTTTGAAAATATTTAGTTAAAATACATGCGCCAGAGGGCATTATTGATTTATATTAAATGCACAATGTATTTAAGGTACTTAATTTGATAAGGATAAGTTCTGTATTGCTAAAAATCGCTTCGAAAATAAGCCATTATTTCTCATAAAATGTAAAGGATAAAAATGGTTATTGTAGGTTATCCTTTAGAGATAGACATATACTATCGCGGACTATTTTGTAGACCTTTTTAAGGTGTACAATACTGTAGTACATTATTTTGATCTATCTTGTAGGGTTTAGCCAGCGTTGCAATGTAAGCGCAAAAAATTTGTTTATTTACGACAACACATTAAAAACATCTAAATTTATCAATGTTTCTCTACTATATTATGTATGTTATATACATATAAACCACCTTCCTCTTCTCTCTATCTATTAAAAAAACCCGCATCAAAATCTGTTGCGTAGTTTTAAAGATCTAAGCATATATAGGGACAGGCAGCAGGAGCCAACTTTGTTTTATAATAAGTAGTGATGATATGGTGGTTAAGTATCTTAAACTTTCTAAATCACCGCGCAATTTTCTTAGTTGTTCTTTCATAAGAACCTTCTCCTGACAATAACAAACACAACAAAAAAAGAATTAACAAAATTGATCAAGCCGTTCACACGTGATGCCATGACCAAGGGAAATAGGGATTCATTTTTATATATATAGATGAGCTCTGATTACCACTTAACACCAAGTGTCCTGCTTCACTCGTCTGCTACCGCAGGCAATAAATCTATCCATCACTATCATTTATTTTAATATTAAATATTAGTTACACTTAGTTAACCTTTTTTGTCTACAACATATTAATATATACCTACGAATCATTGACTATTTTACATTCTACAAACTCTAAGTAAGAAAAATCTTCCACTCGACATTTACTTATACATTCTAGTTATTTATTTTATTTTTATTTGTATGCATTTCATGTCTGCTCTGCAAATATCCAGTTAATTACTACTCCGCATTTGCATTCCGATATTCAAGTCCTTCATTTTTTCATACAAATGTGATACTTATTTGTTTTTTATTTATTACTAAAGGCGGCAAGAAATAGCGGCTTCACGGCGGCATAAGACATAAGATCTCAGAGGTACCAGGAACATAAATGTAGATTTGGCTAAATATTGAAAGCTATTGGAATAAGAAGCGTAAATACTGTCTGTAGTTACAGAAGAATATGTGCAGGAAACAATAGAAATTACTACTCACCGACATGGACACAACACTATAGTGAAGTGTATTTAACACTCAGATAATACTGCCTGCCAGGCCTGCCGTTACCTGGTATTCTCTTAGTAGCATTAATCGCATCTCTTAGGCGCCTTTGTTCTATGATCTAGATTATCTAGATCGAATGATGATTTATGATAAAGTACTAAACAGCAAGGTTCTGTTACACTCATAATTCTTATATCATAGTCTGAAGTTAGTACTTTTGGATGCGTCAAAGAGAGTTCAGCTCTCTCGTAATCCCTGAGTAGAGACGTAGAGACTGTTGTCTACAAGAAGGTTGAAGCCTCGCGTGATCATACCCGTAAGATTAATTTTATAATAACTACACTTTGTAAGGTTATTGTACCACTGTATTATTATCATTCACTCTGTTCATAATTAGTGTGTAGCAATGAAACAACAATTGAACGATCGAAAAACAACATTTTTATCCAAAATAAATTTCCCATTCTCACGAAATACGCAAGCGTGGTTGCAATTATGCACTAGTTTATCTACTGCTATTACCATCAGTACCTACTCTGTTACACGTGGTTACACGTGGTTACACGTATATTATTTATTGGATATCTCTTGACACTTGAACGACATGTGCGGGACTGACACCCAGTTTCGGAAAGGCCTGTGAAATCATTTTTCAACTAACACGACTGTTAATTTAACATGGCTGTTAAATCAATTCGAGTTTCTAAAACGGTAATATGTACAAAATTAACTAATCTATGATTATTTTGATTTGACATTAGGTTTGTTTTAAAACAAATCGACTGTCAAATCAATTGGCGCTTGACATAAGATTGATTACTTAATTTTTGTGTTGATCAGCCTTTCAGAAACTAGATATCGTTCTCATCGTAAAAGTTCGCGTCCTTTGATTTTCATCACTGCTAGATGTTCTGATACTCACGCTAATATCCGAAACGGACATGATTGTGATCTAAACAGGAACAATGTTAATTTAAGAAGATGTCTAAAATATACACTTTTTATAAAGAAAAACAAATATTACAAATAATACTGCATTATAAATATGTTTTGACATACCCTAATAAGATAAATTCGAAAAAAAAACTTAGTTTAACATAAAAAATCAATTGTATTCACAAGTTATTCGCCGACGAGCACCGATTAGTTGACAAAGCTTTTGACAGACGTATGATCTACGATTATTACATAAGTAGCGTTTCAGAAGCCCAATATTGAGGTTAACATACGATCCTCGAGCCAAACTAAACAGCTATATCAACTGATGATCAAATTAAACTAAAAAAACATGCATTTACCTACCCATTTGGCACTTGACATAAGATTTAACAGGTTATTAGTTAATTTTTGCGTTGATCAGCCTTTCAGAAACTGGGGGTGAGGCAATCTAAAGAGTCAACTAATTCTGTCGATCTATTAAAACCTGGAGGTCTTTACCAGCAATGTGTTTTCTTCTAATTTTCCTTTTTATGCCAGAATTCGAACTTTGGGCAAAGTTTAGAGAGGCCAGTCTAACAGTCTGACGTCTTATGGCTATAGGTTTAAATAATAATGACATGCTTGTTTCTTACACATGATGCGTGTCACGTATCCGCTAACAAATAACCTACCTCAAAAATGTGTCGATGAAGGACAAAGTACCTACCGGCAATTAGGTTGAACAAATTTTAACCTATGGTTTTAGTATACTGACACCCAGTTTCTGAAAGGCCTGTCAAATCATTGTTCAACTAACACGACTGTTAATTTAACATGGCTGTTAAATCAATTCGAGTTTCTGAAACGTTAATTAGTGCAAAATTAACTAATCTATGATTATTTTGATTTGACATTAGGTTTGTATGAAAACAAACCGAATGTCAAATTTTGACATACGATTGTTAGGTTAATTTTTGTTTTGATCAGCCTTTCAGAAACTGGATATCATTCTCGTCGTAAAAGTTCGCGTCCTTTGATCTTCATCACCGCTAGATGTTTACCGCTGATACTCATGCTAATATCCGAAACGGACATGATTGTGATCCAAACAGGAACAATGTTTATTTAACAAGATGTGCAAAATATACACTTTTTTTTAAAGAAAAACAAGTATTACAAATATTACTGCATTAGAAATATGTTTTGACATACCCTAATAAGATAAATTCGAAGAAAAAACTGAGTTTCACATAAAAAATCAATTGTATTTTGCCGACGAGCACGGATTAGTTGACAAAGCTTTTGACCGACGTATGATCTATGATTACTATGACTACCACAGAACAAGTACTAAAGCATAGAAGTAATATTAGGAGAATAAAGCGTACACACTCAGAGACAAATAGAAGTTTAATAGTGCTACGATACCTTCTGACAGTTTATCGATATCGATAGATGAAATTTGTCTATGGGCTATGGTAAAATATCAGACATGCTAATGTCAAATGAGGTCTGGTTGCTTATAAGCTCCCGTAAACGAACTACAAGAAACAAACGGCCGTTTTACACCTCATCGGAATGGCATAGGCCGGCAGCGGCACATTATTACTGCCCCTTAAAATTACAGTTTTGTTTAAGAATGTCCTGATTATTTGTGCATAAGCAGAAATATTTTTTGTTATGTTATGAATTGGTACTTTTAGAAATTTTTGCCGATCAATTTTATCAATAAATTTCTGTAGTCATCTCGAACATTTATTTATTTATTTATTATTTATTTATTGAAAAAGTATTTACAATATCATTACAGATAAAAAATCCAATACGATATCATAAAAAAAACCTAAAATTTAAAACAATATAACTAATTACTAAATAAATATACCTATTTATCCAATACTATACATTTTTGTGCAACATCTTTGAATTTTGACAGGGTACATCGAAAAATATCAATTTCTATAGAAATAATATTAATAAGTCGTATGGCGCGTGACAATGGAGCAAATTTGAGTAGATTCGTCCTCACCGCTGGAACGTTAAACGTGTAACAATATAATATATACATATAAAATAATTCTCTCTTAATTTCATGGATCTTCCGGTCTGATCTTTCGGAAACCTGCAAAAGAACACAATGTATGTATGAAACACTATAAAAGGTACAAAGATAGTTACCACAAAATCGTTAACTACAAATTATAATATATATTTTTGTCATCGATAAAATATGCAGCACAAGTCACAACACTATTGAACATGACTACACAAATTGGTAAAAATGTAAAATACTTAAAAATTACTGAATCGAATGGCAAACAGACGATTATAATATGATTGCAGTATAGTAAAGTATAAATCACTTAGGTATTTTGCACTTATGTATAGGTTTTTAGTATATATTATTGGTTTGTTATCTACTCACCGATGGAAGTTGACGATTTTAGCTTGATTTTCTTTGCGAAAAGAATGTAATTTACAACCTACAATAACGCAGGACATTGCTCATTCAATGGGCTTAATTTTACTTCACAATAGCACTATGTAATTATTAAATAACATATATTATTTCACAAAACAGATAAACAACAATGAAAATTACGAGCGGCGGTATAATCCGACTAAATTGTCTAGAGGCCTTGACAAGTGGAACATTTGACATTAGTTCGCTTCTTAATTCGGCATCCAAAGGTAACCAAAGGTAACCAAATTGACGTTTCTACAGTGTACACCAGCGGTCCTTAGCAAAATTATTTGTCTCTTTCTTTTCAATGTATCCGGCTTATTTGGAAAAATAGGACAAGTATATGAGGGTGATTAACACTCCTTCTATGCTTTAGTACTTGTTCTGTGATGACTACATAACTAGCGTTTCAGAAACCCAATATTGAGGTTAACATACGATTCTCGAGCCAAACTTAACAGCTATGTCAACTGACAGGATGATCAAATTAAACTAAAAAACCATGCTTTTAGCAACCCAATTGGCACTTGACATGAGATTTAACAGGCTATTAGTAAATTTTTGCGTTGATCAGCCTTTCAGAAACTGGGTGTTAGTGTAACAAACGTTGTTTCGTATTGCATTATAACAGAATGGACAGTAAAATGACGCAAGCGATCTGGTAATTTTAAAGATCACGGTTCGTGAACCTTAAGAAATGTTAGAAACAGAATGGACTTAGCCATAAATTAGACTAAGCCCTACGAAGATAGCAGTTATAGAAACAGTGCCCCTGAGATAGAGACTGTTATGGCAGAAATAGAAATTGTACTTTCGGCTTAGACTATACAACACACAAGGATCACAGTTGGCTATCCACCTGACATTTCTCTGCAGTTGCATCCATCTAAATAAAAACCAAAATATAATTCGGCTGTCATCTCTTCACATTTTATATTCGAAAATATAAACGTACCCAGTCCTATTATTTATTCTGTGCTAGTAGCTTCTATTTATACATGTCAAAGTAACAATAAACTTAACGAAATATTGTAAAAAACCTATAAAAGCCTAGCCATCTTTTGTAGCATATATTAACCTTACAAATTAACACCTACGTAACTATTAGTAAGCTGCCAGTTTTATTGGTGCGATTATTGTTAGTATATTTGTGACTTCCTTAAATATGCTTGATCTAACTGTCTGTACTCATCTCTATCTTTAATCTTTTTAACAACAAAGTAATATCTTTCATTTAGTCGTCAACGACATGGTAACCAATAAACGGCAATGAAACGAGTTAATTAATTCGCTACGATAGCTGTACCTATCTTTACTATCTACCAACAGAAAACTAGCTCTAGATTGGTGCTAGAGATAAGAGATACAGAGATACGCTCTGAAGTTCGAGCCTCATTGTTCGCAATGTGACGTTGCTAACTTCGCGCGTATTGTTTTGTTTCTTTCAAATAATAAACAAATGAACTAAATTTTATACCGGCCAGTGATATTTATGTAAAGGTATAAAAGTGATTGGTATTATTTCATAACTGTGTGTATTTGTGCATCTGACTATTAAGAAACCACTGTGATAAAAGTTTACGAGAGTTGATATAATAAGGAAAAATGAAATAGGTTGCTAATATATTAAAATTTGATATAGCATATTATTACTTACCACATTTTGAATTATTTTATATACACCACACTCACAAAACTGTCTTTATGCACTTGTTATTAGTCCTATGAACAACAACACTAGGGAGCGAATAATGTATGAGACATGACCGCACCGTATCAAGGTAAAATTAAAATACGATGTAGAGTTTTTAGAGTAGGTAGGTAATAGCCTAGTTCAAGATTAATCGCATCTACGAGGCGCGGGTCGCGGTAGTGCCGCACTAAACAATAATAATTATAATTATTATAAATATAACTAAACAGTGTCTTTATTGTGTCTATGTGAATATAAAAATAACGTAATATTACTTCTACTTTTTCATTTATTCTTATGTCAATTTAACCTTGGTATAAACAAGTGAACAATTTATAGGTAGGCAAGCTCTACGGACGAATAGAACTGGTTATTTATAATTTATTAGACTCGTATACCGCGAATAATAACCGTGAGTAGGTATCTAATAACCTTATTAACCTTTGGTTACAGTAAAACATCACAAATGGTGGGTACATACCTTTTTTAAACTTTGCAATGTTTTTGTAAGATAAAAAGTCGGACTAGCAAGACGTTAAATTGCCAATCACCTATATTAATTGGAGCATATCTTTGAAATATTTTTACATTGCTACTACTAGGTTTGCCAAATTGTAAACAAGGTTAATGTCGTCAAAAAGTCATCAAACTACTTTTAAAAATATTAATTTTCATGAGGTATTCGAAATATTGATTAAAAGTAGTTAAGCTAGTGAACTTTTTTGATGCAATGGCCATATACATATAATGTCGCAGGCAAATTGTATAAATTCGCTGTTTACATACCTACTGTCTCGGCATTTTGCAAGTTTGTTCTCGCAGTCATCGGTGTTATGTAATAGGTATGCCGTAATAATAAGTAATATGCCAAATTGGGTTAGGTTAGGTTAGAACTATGACCCCCTGTGCTACGAGCCGAGCGAGCGAAGCAGCGGCTTGCGAGAAACGAATTATATTTGTTGTCAAACTAGTTCAAACATCCCCAATTAGGTGCATTGCTGGTAACATATTCGGCGTTATGTAATGCCGAGGCAGATTGTAAACGGCGGATTCATACAATTTGCCTGCGACATATATAAGGATTATTCTGCAACGACTAAAAATGTATCCAAATTATGACAACTTTTCAAAAAGAAACGAGTCATTGCCCCAATTTGGGCAAGAAGAACTCTTGCTGCATGTACCTACTTTACCTCGCCGACGAAAAACGTGACACACTATTAAGCTTTTTAAAACACAAATATGATAAGAATATTTTTTTGTTGGTTTCAGGTACAAGCATCCTGGAAACTTTGAAGTACAACCGGGAAACGTTAAAAGGCGCTCATAGAAGAATTATAGACTTGGCCAACACATTAGGTTTGTCAAACGCGACCATATCCCTAATCGAAAGAAGAGTGTCTCAGGACAAATATGTACTGTTTGGTGGAATGTTTGTTACGTTTGCTGTGATTGTCCTTGTTATTATGTATTTAACGTAGTCTTGTATACAGTTGAGTATCGTGCAATTGCTATTTAGATAATACGTTTAGGATATTTTTATATCTAATAATCGTAAAGGAATAAATATGGTATTTGTATATAAGTTAGGCGTGTTTGGGTATTATATAGATCCCTTGAGATCCCTTTCACTTAAAGAGTAAGATGCGATACAGTTTGATTAATGTGTGCATCCGTTGACCTATAACATTTTCAAAACTGGTATAGGCGGATTTTCGTTGAAGAATGGGAAACTTCCTGTTGTGCAGCTGTGACAACATGGAGGGATCTAAGATCATAAAAGGCCTTACTAGCACTGTACTGTACTTGTATACATAGGTTGTAACGATTGTCATAGAGATGCACGAATATGTTCGACAAAACGAAATTCCAGCTCAGTCATCGTAAAATTGATTGTGAGTCATATAGTGTAATGAAAGTTTGGCCAAATAACATCCACGGATCTCATTGCCGTCTATTTTATCGACATAGACCTAGTCGAAATCACTGGTATTGTTAGTGCATACCTACGCGACTTAAACTTCTTAACATCGTGAAATAATCTTTAACCCAAGAGAAATAGGTAAGTAAAAATAGCGATTGCAGCAGATACCTGATTTAAGATTAATTTTGGAAAATTATTTGCGATAAAAGATGTATTTATTGTTATTTATGAATATTTGAATATGACCATTGGGTGCTCCTGCTTAGCTGACGTCAGTCGTGCACCAATTTAATGCATTTTTGAATACCGCGTCTTGAAAATCTAACAATTTATATGCGCGATTGAACGCGCAAGCAACGTTCTTAGTAGGAATACAGAATTCAAGTTTAATTTTACATAAAATGTTGTTGTTTGTTACGTAATTACATCAACAATAATATAAAAAATATATATCACCGATTAATTGAATTTGAAAATAATGATAAACACTCCTAAATACTGTGGACTGTGGATTATTTATTTTTCACTCATACACGAAATGTTTTACATTTTGATTTCGCGGATTTCGTCAACTAAATGCATAGAAAAGTTTCCTTTCGCAGTTTCTATAGATTACGAAATATTTTCGTCAGTAAAGTAAGTAATGGTAAAGTAATTAGTTCTTCACTTCATTTTTACGATTCGATTGGCTTGATCGCGTGTAATGCTTTGCCACAACTACCCGACTCCATGTTTATTTTGCAATGTTATCCCGAACTCGGCAATTTCACTAGGCATAGGTATACGAAAAGACCCGTCCTCCCATGAAACCTATTATATCTAGATACCTAATTGACCACAGCCAACCTGGGTGTGATGAGCGTCATAATACCTATACCTTAAATAATAACTATCAAATATTTATTTTACTACATTTTATTATTTTAGTTATATCTATCCTTGTGAATAATAAAATTTTACCACGTTTGATTTATAATTGACATTGATGGGATTTTCACAAATCGTTATAATTAAGTACCATTCCTTTCTGTTATAAACTAGTATAAATAAACTATTTATTTACGTTGTTGTTTTTCTTTTACAATTTATTGTGTCAAAAAGCTTCGAATGTTCTTTATTAAATGTACATTCCATTTTGCATTAAAAGTTTCATCTCTAACGAGTCTAGAATACTTTAAGGTCAACTTAAAAGTAAAAGTGTAGTAAAAATGTAATAAATAGTAATGCAACTTTACTTCTTGATTGCGTTTAATGTACCTTGACTTTTTAAGATAAAATTAAAAAATAATTATGAAGTATAAAAAATATAAATAGGTTATACTCGTTCTGGTTTTATCGTAAAAAGGCATATTTTTCTTTAATGCCTGTTTCTGATGACAATAACCTTGAGCTAGTTCATAAATTGATAATAATTTGGGTATGTTGTATTGAATCTTAAGTAAGTATATCTCGCCTCGTTACAATAAGACTCAAATTTTCACAATGGTGATCTACTATTAGGTTTTAGAGAAATATAATATTGTTTTTTGTTTTCTATATTGTTCTTTCAGAGTAATAGTATTGTAAAAATGTTATTAAAATAAAGATTTATCATATTTTCTATTTTGAAA
Source organism: Parascotia fuliginaria (assembly GCA_963082885.1). NCBI lineage: Eukaryota > Metazoa > Arthropoda > Insecta > Lepidoptera > Erebidae > Parascotia > Parascotia fuliginaria. Next base: position 11,838,070 of record OY720173.1, on the reverse strand, counting down.
TGGTTTTTTTTTTACTTATCTGCTCCTAGTTATTAGTGGTTTATTTATTTTTTATTGCTAATGAGCCACTAAAGACAGTAGGACGATAATAGAAAAAGGACGATCGAGCGGTCCACAAAGTGGTAGAGAAGTAGTATTTAGCGATCTTCTATATTAGGGTACTTTTACCTCATTATATCAGGCATCTTTTTACGGGTTATTGCCTGTCCTTCGACCCAAACGCCGATTTTTTGGAGAACGGAGAGAATTACGAGAATACCTACTCACTGTGGATTTGATCTTTAACCGATAAATTAATAAAAGAAACATACTTGAATATTTAAAAAAATATATTTTGAAGAGGGAGAGACTTTTGCCCAGCAGTGGGATAGAATAGGTTAAAAAATATATATTTAAATATGTTATTTACTTTATTGAAAATAGTCGTTCCTGTGCATGTATGTCATAATATGTCTGCTCGGTAATTTTCACTACGTCATGCTTAGGATTATCTTTACTAAATCACTTTAATTCTGTAATCTTCTCCGAAGGCATAAGAATCTCTATAATGAACAGTCCAGGCAGTGGTCCAAATGCTCTGTCCAACTAGTTGGACCATGGGTCACTACTAGGGGCAGTTGTCCAACTTTCAAAATAGTTTGGCCCACAGCACCTTTTGAGAGTTCCGTGGTCCAATTCATTTAAGAAATAACTCTAAAAACCTCAACTGCTTCTTAATGTGTGTATGGTACCCACTGGTTTACGGTTATATTGAACCTCTGCAGTAAAATAGATAGGTTTATTTAAAATATAAAATATAAATTAGTCACCCGACTTTAATTTTGTTATTTTATATTACCGTAAACCAGCAGGTACCACACGCATAAATAAGCATTTGAGGTTTTTAGAGTTGGCAAGTTATTTCTTGAAAGAATTGGACCACGGAACTCTCAAAAGGTGCTGTGGTTCAACTACATTGAAAGTTAGACAACTGCCCCTAGTAAAGACCCATGGTCCAACTAGTTGGGCAGAGCACTTGGACCACAGCGACGGACTTATAATGAAAGGGTACAAAAGGTTCTCTAGTGTAGCCCACGAGCTGGAAGACGCAAGGTGTTGAGTCTCGCTCCCATAAGATGCAACACTTTAAAGGAGTGATGGAAAAGCAAAGTGTCCGCATTCAGGATGACGACAATTATATTGATGGTGAATCATTAAGCAAAATTACAAATGCGTAGAGATGATTATCAATAAAACTATTGTGGAAGTATTCCAAATTCAAACATTACCTTTATTTTCACAAACAATACGCCTTACTCACAGTAATTGTACTGCAGGAAACGAATAATTTACTCAAACGACCTAGCCTATAGATACCGTTTATTTAACAAGGTAGCTGGTCCCTTTTGTCAGGGTCGCAACACGGTAACCGTGGTTCTACGTGCGGACAGCTAAACGCCACATCTTCTTGCTTTCGTGGAGTACAAGGCCCAGTCTGTTCAGGAGGTGGGTTAATACATTCTGCCAAATCTGGTATTGGCTTTCGAGGATAGTCTGCAACACGAAGCGCTGCAGGCGATATCTCAGGAACGTCTCGACGCAGCTTCTTGGCATAATCGAATGCGTCTGGCCCCAGCCGCATGTAATCTGGCACCTTGGAAACATTAATACTTTAATACAATTCCTAATTAATATCTTAACTTTAGTCTAATCTTTGTTTCAAAATAAACGAAATATTGCGCAATTATAATAGCGGTGTCCTTGAATATCTTGAATATCCTATCTTCTAACTTGGTCTATTACTTTTACTACGCTTGCAAAAGAAAAGATAAAGTAAGTGTATTATCTAATAAATAGTCATCTATTTCATGTATGAATTTGCTCTATTTGCCTCGTGCCCACATAGTAGTCTCTTAATCTTTGTATCATGGTAGTTTAAATTTTGTATATGAAATCCACGGTGAATTTTGACGGTTGATTATTGTGGTTTAATTACTGAGAACTGACAACAATACTGAGTTGGTTCTCATTACATACATAAATAAAATAGGTAGGCCAATATAAAAATAACTTTAATAAATGAAGGCGTTTAGTTCTGTTCACAGAACTAGTGGGACTTTTTTATTCACATTAGTTCTGTTAGCAAAAACAAAACCTGTACCGAACTAGCGAGACTTTGTGATTTTAGTTCTTTAATTTTTTTGTATATGCAAACCTTGTTCTGACAATAACGAACATAAATAAAAATAGGTGCGTTAGAGTTGTAATGGAATGGATTTATTCGGACTTGCCAAATGCAACTTAATAATGGTGATATCGGAGTTCCGTTATTTTATAGGAAAGCTCCGATAAACACGTTTATCTGGTACCTAATAGTAGGTAGTCACTGGGGTCCAAGGAGTCGTGGACATAGTGGCAATAGGCTATTTGACAACATTCAAAATATACTACCTACTAATTGTGCTCATCCTCAAAGAAAATAGCGTGAAAAATACATTTAACTTTATTTTGATGTAAAAATGTGATTTTTTTTAAAAATAAACAATAAATTACGTATATTTTTTAAAAATTTCATCTGGTACGTAAACGGTCTGTTATTGGTTGCAACTTCGGTGACATCCGGTGGCTAAGCGGATCATTTTCTTGTTTATCTACATTATTGATATTGTACAAAAAGTTAGAGAATATAAAGGTTGAATACTGATCAACCAATAGTCTGGCCTCAAGGTTAACATGCAAAAAGCCAGCTAAAGTCCGCTGTGCGCGGTTTTTCAATGTTCGTCCCAACGAGTTTTATAAATTGGTATGTACTTAAGTGCATTCGTAAGGATCAAGTCACCTAAATCAGCGAATCAAGAATTTCTTAGCCGACAAACTATCGATTATTGTATGAGAATTTTAAAATAGGCGGAGTTTAAGACAGAGTTCCAGGGCCGAGGATTGCCCTAATTCTTGTCCCTCTATCTTTGAGAAACAATAAATAAGTACTTACTAACTAATCTGACAGTAGGTAATGTAATTTATCCCCAGAAAAATTTGAGAGCAGATAAGGTCACTGATTTTTAGGTTAACCAGAATAGGTCAAGAAAAATCAACATTGTTGCTGAATGCCGTGAATGTCCCTTCCTGATTAAAAACAAATTTTGTGAGTTTTTAAGTACCTAGAGATACGTTAATTTTTAGAACCACTGCCTCTAAAAAATCTTTAACCATTTAAAAGATAAATAGGTTCGGTTGGACATTTGATAGCCTGGTTTTAACTACTTATTATATTCTTTTCTTGAGATGCAAACGAGTGGATCAATAGCTTTACAGGATTTCCACGGCGACCGCGCCCGTCGGGATGTAAATTTCAAATATCTTTACTTGTTTTTGGCCTAACTTGTCAATCTGATTTGGCAATCATACGGCGGAAAGCAATTTAAGCACAGCCTATTTGGAAAAATAGGTTTAAAAGTTACTGTAGGTAACTGCTACGTCTTATTTCATCTTAACCCGCTGGTTGTAGGGCAATTACAACCTAATTATTTATCATGTACCATTCAACAGTTAGACCATTACTTGTAGTCAGGTATTTGAGAACTTGTGATGATTTTTTATATGTTAGGAAGAACAGCTTAACTTCTCGTCAGAGTCACGAACTGTTAATGTACTTTTGTCATTGAGGCGAACTTTAAATATAATTTGTTTTCTGCGTAGTATATTCGTATTTTTACGACTACAACCTGTTGTTGCATTAAGTCTAGGTTGCGTTGATACTGTCGCAGCACCATTTTGTTCGGTTTCTATTTTTGAAACCTTAGGTCAAATAGGTATTATTCGCTAGTTTGCCGACAGCCCAATTTCTCATACCTCTTTCTTTCACCTTTTCCTTCCTCATCTCCTTTTCTTTTCATGGTTCACTACGGCTTGGTCGTGTTCTTGGTGTGTGCAGAGGTGGTGAGTGTAGTAATACTTTGTTACGAATTTAGGTTTTGAAGAACAGTGAATGCCCTAGGTATATTTACTGTTTGAGAGTGAGCTATAGTAGGTATAGCTTATTATTATTATTTTATTGAATTATGACATGAGTAAAAAAAACAACATTTAAACTAATCTATTGCATGAATGCATTGACATTTATGTAGGCGCAGACTTATTAACGAGTTTGTAAATGTTGTGTGCAAGAAAATATACAACTATTTAGTTAAGAGAATATTGTGAACTTTTAATTAGGTAGGTAGGTAATGTATAATAAATGCTATGAGACAAAATGAAGTAGGTACACATGAACCGTCATGTATCACTTAAGGCAAACTATCGTACTTCGTAATTATCTTATTATTCAATCGTTTTACTGATCCTCACGTGCCGAAATAGGTGCTTTAGCGTGCTATTATGACGCACTGAGGAATAATGTCATTTTACCATTCTAAACCTTAAACTATTGGAAAGGCACCAGTAATGGACACTTTAAGTGCAAATTTGTAGTAAGTAGGTACCTAGGTATTTTTGCAATTTCGTGAATAATGAATAGATTGTTTCAATATGATGGCGCTGTGTGAATGTGGTAGAATATTATTATTATTATTATTAATAATACAATATATACCTACTGAATATTGAAGGTCCCGTGTTTTGTTCAAAAAATTAAAGTTAATAATAATTTTCGTAAACAACAGTCGCGAATATAATTTTTCAATACAATGAGTACCTTATGCCTTCCGCCAAATTAAATTCAAATACTGAATTTAAAAAAAATATAATTATATACAGTCGAATTGAGAAACCTCCTCCTTTTTTTGAAGTCGGTTTAAAAAAGACGTCAAACAGATAGCTCGATTCTCTTTTGCTTATGGTCAAATATTGCTAATATTTAAAAACTCATACTACTCTTTTTATACAAAATAATATATGTCCATCACTGGTTGTGTGTCCATTACTGGTGCAATTACCTTAATTATTACAAGACAAAAATAACCCAAACAATAGGTACCTTTTTCTATCAAAATACTGAGTAGGTACCTATGTTGTGAATGGAAGATGTTTACCGTAGGTTTAATATAATTCTTTTTTTAGACTTTATTAGCAAAACATCACGATTTTCGTAAATATAACCTTTTTATTACGGCCTTGACTATGCAATTCTAGTTTTCTGTTTTGTAGTAAACATAGGTAATAGTAGGTAGGTACCTAACTAAATTATTTACCAGCTTAATTAACTTAAAATAACCTTATATTTTTAATATGTACCTACTTACAATAAATACTCTTTTCAGTCTGTGACTATTCATACCTACTATCTATATATTATTATTTGTAGGGGAAAGGTCACTCACTCTCTCATCACGAAATCTCAGAAACTAGAAGTCTCAAATTTTGTATGAGGGTTAGTTTAGGGACGTAGGTGGGTGCTCACTAAGATGGGATTTTGCGAAATTCGATCCCTATGGGGGGTTAAAAGGGGTGACAAATTTTGCACGAAACTTCTATAGTTTTTATAGTAGGACCTACTAGAAAATACTCATTTTTTAATATTTAGAAACTATATTAGGAGTCGCAAGAAATTCCGTCAGTTTTAGTGGTAGCGGGTGAATAAATTTAAATTTGATTCGCCATACAGGTTATAAGTACTGATACTTATTTACACGCGAATGAAATCGCGGGTAACGGCTAGTAATATTAAAAATGCGAAATTAAATCTATCTGTCTGTCTCTTACGCTTTGACGTCTAAACCAGTGAACAGATTTTTATTAAATTTTGTATACATATAACTAGAAAAGACATTGGGGAACAACATAGGCTATCTTTTATCGCAGAAAATAATGGCTTGAAGGGATTGAAATAGGGTATAAAATTTTAAGCGATAACCAAAATTTACGCAGGCACAGCTGCGAGCAACAAATACATTTTTTTTCTTCATATTACCGTACCACCTACTCTGTCTGCTGGTAAATAATAAAGTACCTTTCTTTCATAGTAGTGTCAAATCGTGTTTGAAGTAAGATCGGTCAGTAAAAACCTTTTACTCTATACCAGCGTTCGTGTTTCCTTCTAATTTTGATACTAGTGTAAGAATCAAAAGCACGACATCTCAGAAAGTCTTTCTAGTCCACAATACCAATTGGGATAGTGATCACCAGTCATGGACTCCAATGAAATGAGATAGTCACCACCCCTCATAAATTCGAATGACTGCTTACTTTCAGGCCAAGCGCAGTGTGCTTTAATTTAAAAATGCATTTATTTCACTACCCTTGTTTGTATCTGAGTAATTAAAGTAAGTACTTACTTCTTTGCAGTCCACATCATATTTGCCGAGATATCCAGGTAATTTGGGCTTCTCTACTTTATCATCGCCCAGGAGATTCGCCGAGTCGCCGGGGATAATGTCATAAGCGCATATATCCTTCGCACGGCGTTCTGCACGTTCTTCCTTATCCTAAAACATATTTATAATAATAATAATAACAATAAATTATTGCTGGTTCAGCTTAAATGAGGCGGATCGTTTGAGGAAATAGGTACTATGTTCGCATAGAATATCGAAATAGTCGTAATGTACTCGTATTAGTTTCTATAGTAATGCGTTTCGTTAAATGTGTGAGAGCTCCGTCGGCCTAATTAACCCATCGGTTCTCTTCCTTTTCCCCTTTCCTTTCCCCCTTTCCCTACATGGTCAGCAATGGTTTGATTGTGTTTTCTTTGCATTTGTCCATAGCTTACATAACATGCTGTCATTATGCGGTACCTATACTTTTTTGTCACCAAACTTTTATAAAAAAAGAATTAATGCTTTTAAGTAGGTAAAATGTTTAAATATTTTTTTTATACAGGCAGAATTTTAAAAACAAGTTTCGCATTATGCGGATTAAGTCAAATTGAGAGAGAAATTTTTAATTCTGTTTTCCTGTTAAAAAGAAATTGTTCAAGGTACTTGTACGAGGAAACAAGTTTTTATATGTCACAGAGGATTTTGTTTAGGTACAGTTAATTTCGGATTCAAAATGGAGAATAGCGGTAGATATTGATGACGTTAAAAAACGTAAAATACACCAATTTATAATTACTTAACGCCGCACAAGTATCGCACTTGTAGATACCTGCACCTTCACCATTAGTGACTATAATGATTATTAGGAATTTCTACTTATTTAAATTTCGAGAACGATTTTATCCACACAGTTTAAGTAAATTTTATGTAACTATAAATGCGAAAATCGTAAGATGTTCGTCCAGCGTTCACATACATTGCTGTTTGCAGTGAGTTATCAGCGCTCAGGAATGCGTTTCACAAAGATGTAAAAGTTATTTCGGTCTAAAGGGGAACGCACCTAGGCTTTTTTAAAAATTGAAATGTGGACGTGGTGTCCACATTTCACATATCACAAGATAGATTTTTTCGGAAGAGGAATATGTACTCAGTATTCAGTTACTTACCTACTACAACATAGCTCAAGAGACATGTAGAACTGTTATATTTTTTGCATTATGACTACATCTAATTTTGTTTCATGAGGTAGGTATGCTTTTCAAGAATATTATTTTAGTATTAATGTTCCTGAAGTTTAATGTTTTTTTACAGCTCCATTATTTTTGGTGAACTGACCATAGATATAATTATCCTATTGTTCTCGTTGGCCTTAAAATTGTAACTTATTTTAATATGTCTAATTAAAACTTAACTTAAAAACTCTAAAAAGTGAGTTACACGAAATAGTTGATAAAGGCGTTTTAGACTTTACATTTCTTTGTACTTAAGGATACATATAGAGGTCTTCGTTATGTGCCAAGGTGTACTAATATTATTAGTGTATTACATTAAAATCGACTAATATTATGATCGATGCGACTTTGTTTATTTAATTAGTTTTAAAGATAGACTTTGGACACGCACGTCTTATGCCTAATGGCTGTTAACGAGCGTCAGAGGCTATAAGAATTGACATTACAACTTAAGTTGTTAGTGAAATGTATTTTGACGTCTGAAAAACGCTTAAAGTCAATTCAAATTGAGCAAGTGTGCATTTGCTGAGATAATGTTACAAAATGGTTTATAACAGGTAAACAAAACATCCTGTATGTTTTGTTCCTAAAGAAAATACCCTGCAGGTAGAAAAATATTTACTTACAGCTGCTTCAAACTGTTTGCAGAAGTCTTCGTCCTCGTTGAAGTGAGGCTGTTTTCCTGGATCATAGGCTGGTGCTGCAGTCTTTACCGGCTCGCGATGCTCCACAGCGGAGGGGCCAGTAAAGCACACTACTTTCTGGTGGTCGTCTTTAGGCAAGCCAGACTTCAGTATACCCTTTAGAGGTAGCACGTTGTCGCAAGTTGATTGTCTATTAAGGAAAAAAGATCTTTAATATAACGGTTTTGATGAGGCTCTTATAGTGTTCTGTTTATCGTTATCAATTTGTGTAATGCTAAGAAAATACAAAGTGATTTTATTTTGCAACTCATATCCTTTTCTAAGCGCCTTCGACATGGTTCTTAGTGGCCTCAAATTTGATAAGGCCCAATTTCTCGCCTTATTTCATTTGTGTGTAGGTGTGACACTCAGCACGATTTGCACTTCAGTAAACACAGTAATGAGCTAAATTTAATAAATTAAGTTATTGTCCTTTACTGTCTTTGTGTGATGGGAAAAGTCAGGCTAATTTACCTACTCAGTTGAAGTTCAACAAAAGGGAGAAAGTAGAAAGAAATAGAAAGATTGTGAATGTATTTTATATTCAAAATTAGTGTATTTTTTGAAATTGTAAGTTATTTTCAATTTTTCGAAGGCAAAAAAATCTATGTAAAAGAAAAATAAGTATAAGGTACTTAAAGGTCTATTTGACATTAGTGCCTTTATGCTTCATAAACTAAGTTTTCACAAAATTGATATCTTTACTATTATATAAAGCGTCTTCCGCTTTATATAATAGTAAAGATATCAGTTTGTTTGTTTGTTTGAACGCGCTAATCTCTGAAACTACTGGGCTATTTGCTTATAATAGCCCAGTTCTTCAGCAAGGTTATAAGCTATGTAACATCACGCTACTGGCGAAGGGAGCAGAGCAGTAAGCAAAGCCGTGGGTGAAACCGCACCGCGGAAAGGTATAGTTAGATAAAATTGGTACAATTCCTTTGTTAGAGGCTTTCTATTTCTAAATTGTCAACAACCGTATCGCTCTCTTTGAATGTTCTATGAGCATTAATCCTGCACCTTTATAAGTTATTACTTACTTTGCCCGAGTATAACGCAACGTATCATCATAGGAGATGATGTCGGTAGTCATCGGAGGCGTCGGCGGTCTTGGTGGTGTCGCACTACCCTCCACCACGTTCAGAGCGGTCAAACATTTCTCCATCGCATTAGGTTCTGCAACTGCTGCCGATCCTATCTTTAGTAGCTGCGCACGTTGTTCTTGTGCGTGTTCTTCGCGAACGGCAGCCTGAAAGACACACTTATTAGATAATACATAAGACAGGAGAATATTTAGAAACCTAATCCAGAGCTGTAGTAGTAAAAAAGTCGTGATGGCCCTGTAGTGAAGGCATCCGCTTCGTAAACACGAGGTCGAGGGTTCGAATTTCTTCGAATCCGGGCAGGTGTGTGATTTTTGAAATCATATGTACTTTCTAAGTTTATTTGGATATTACTGACTGGCGGTGAAGAAAAATATCGTGAGGAAACCTGGACTTGGCTGGTCTGTGCGTGATGCTCGTGAACGAGTGCTACTTGGGATGACTGGTCAATCTTGGCATGGCATACATTTAATACTTAATCCAATATTACCTTATCGTTCAATATGAACATAAGATGCATTTACGATTTTAATTAAAATACGTTGTCAAATTACTATACTAGATGGTAATTTGATACAATCTTGGTAATTAAATTAATTGGTTGATTTGTAATAATTACTTTATATGGTTCTTTGATTGCGTTCAGTGTTAAAAAATAACTCATATAATTTTTTTTAATTATCTGGCGATTGAAAAGAGTGGCGTGAGTTTCTTGCCAATTCTTTTCAGAGCTCTACCTCGTCAGCGAACTGACTGTTGGTCAATTAGCTGACTTCATGTAATTTTGATAAGCATCATACTTTATGATCAAAATGAAATAAATGCTTTGAGTTTGAATTTAGGTCTGAAATCGTCAATTCGCATTAAGCAAGCGTGGCGATCAAAGCTCATGCCTTCTCTGTATGAGAAGAGGCCTTTCCCTGCAGTGGGATAAGATGATGTTGTAGGCAGTAACATAAATGCTAACTGCACATCTGATGGTAGGTGGTAACCCTAGCTCATAAAATTTTACCATGCTCGCGAAGCCGCTTACTACTTGAGTAAACAATGTATCGAAGTTGGTTAGGTAGATACCTATATTATGCACAGTTTAAAAAAATGTCCGTAAGGAACATTGCAAGTAAGACAAAAAAGCGAAACAAGTTTTTGGTATAGGTATTCATATTATCCAATGCAATTCCATTAGGTAGTTATTGGAGAAATTAATAAATAAATCGCGTTAAGTATTGTGTCCAAGAATAGTTTATTCAAGTGCTACTTCTATGAAAAGTCGAGAAGATAAATTAATGAGATAAATATTTCATGTTGAAAAATATAAATGAATCTAATTTTTTGTATTATCCTATCAGATTGACGTGGTAATTAATATTTCATTGTATTCTTCAAATTTTATTTCGCTGCGTTAACTCGACATTGTATAAATTCGTTATTAGGTAATTAATATGTTATAATTATTTGTAGTTTAATTAAATTAAAATTATATAATGAAAAATTTAAATTGTATCCTAAGAGGAATGATTCTTAAATTCACCATATGTATAATAGTTTAAATTTAAATGCTTAAGGCATTTTAGATTTATTTACACGCAGCTTTTTATGATACAAAAACTGATAGTATTTTAGAAAGAAAGAAAGAAAGAAAAACAGTTTATTTTTCACATGTAGGTGACACACACAAGAATATGTAAAAATAAACATTCAGCCACAGTCAAAAAACAAAAACATAAAACTGAAAATATATATAGTATTTTAAATAAAATATTTTTTATTTAAAATACTATATATTTTACGGGGTAATATAAATAAGTCTGGTGTACTACAACAGTTAGGCTTGTGTGTGCTCGATGGGTACGCGTATCGCCGACGACCATTCGGTTTGTTCTTAGTGCCACATTCAATTTGTTAGGTTCTCCTCCAATGTTCTCTTCACATATACTTAGTACTCGCTGTACTCGTAAACTATTTTTTTTTGCTGACAGAATAGACATATACTTATATTGACATTTGAGCAAGTTCTTACAAACAATTTTACATTGTAATACCATCATCATTGTTAGCCTACGGCAGTCCACTGTTGAATATAGGCCTCTCCATAAGCACGTCATCTTGCTGATTTACTGTGATATATTTAGGATTTTTCGTTTTAAGTACCTTACTGTTAATTTTATTTCTGACATTTTGATTGAACTGTCGAATTAGGGAAACTAATTATTATATATTTATGAAAATAATTATTTTTGATTACTCATTATATTATAGTGGTAAGTGTGTCAAATACCTCAAAGTCATCTTTCAAGTTTCCTTCACTCATGTGATAATTGCGCACGTTGTCGATCACTTCCTGAGGGAACTTCTCAGGGTTGGCAGACATGTAACGGTACACAAACAGGTCGCAGCCTATGATCTTGAAGCGGTGCTTGAACACAGGTATTATTGCACCTTAACAAACAAAAGTAAGAAATAAATAAATAATCAGTATTCAAAATCTTTCTAAAAGTAATTATTTCAGGTCTTTGTGTAACTTAAATTATTTGTGTATTTAAATTATTTGGATATAAAAGTGTACGCAGGTTCACGATATCATCGGTGTTTTTTCGATATCTGGGTATAAAAACTTCAGTTTCTTTCTGCCTTTCGTAACCTCTGCAGAGATAAGGTTATGCGAGGACCATTCTCACGTGCCCGCGCTTCGAAAAAAACACTTGCATAGTGCTCACGAAAAAATGTCATCGGGCGCCGGCGCGCATGACCGTAATAAAACTTAATTTACGATCGTTTCAAGAGGTTATCCGTAAAACTAATGACTGATTTGAATAGTTAAAGGAATAAATCATTTATTTTAAGTAGTTTCTGAGAATAGCACTTAATATAATAATTTGTAAAAATGCAGGAAGTTAAAACACAAGTTGAACTAAGAAGTTATTAAGAAAAAAATTTTTTTTTACGAAATCTAAATCGATAACATATGTTTTTTTTGTGATAATTATGACAAATATTAATTAAACTTTCCACCTATTTTTTATTACGTACATAACTTAAATAAAATAGGTTAAAATAAATGTTGAATACGGCCACTATTTTCCCAAACACCGCATTCCGGTATTAAACATTACGCAATCTTCATGCTTATTCTATGGCAAATATAGTACCCGTAGGACAAAAATATATACTGGGTTATAACGGTGCATTTCTTGGCATAAGGATTCAGTAAAAACATATATGACTTTTTAGAAAAATAGTATTGTGATAATAAAAAAACAAAAACGCACCCAATTGTTCTAGCATAATAGTGACATCTTTGTAAACAGATTTTAAGCAACCAGAGTTATTCATATCTTTAAAAAATATAGTTAATACAAAGAACACATTCCCTAGTTAGTAACAACATGCTTATTATGACAATAATTAATTATATTTTTTATTAATTATTAAAAACAACTACGTTCAGAAAACCAAAATTTCGCTCCTTACACTTCTGGTGTCCTTGAACGCGCGGCGCGGAGAGCAATATGGCTGCCAACTAAGGGCCACCTACACACTAGACTCTACTAACTAACACTATTATTTTGCAAATTAGCGTAACAGAATGTTTAAGTAATCGGATTTAATAAAACATATTGTTTGTTAAAAAATATTTATTAAGTAATACATTTTCTACTTAAAAATATTGACTGCTTCTGTGGTTCGGTGGTACTGTGTATGGACTGCCACGCAGAGGTCGCGGGTTCGATTCCCGCTCAGTGCAAATATTTGTGTGCATGAACATGTCTATTTGCATTGGTCTGGGTGTTTCTATGTATAATATGTATGTATTTACAAAAAAAAATAAAAAAAAAAAAAAAAAAAAAAAAAAAAGTATATAAGTATGTATATCCGCATTCTAGAACCCATAACACAAGCATATAATATGCTTACTTTGGGCCTAGATGGCGTTGTGTGTAGTTGTTGAAATATTATTATTATTATTATATTAAATATTATTTAATAGTAAAACGACATTTTTTATAGAAATAATATTTTAATGGATTTATATCTGAATAAACAATTATTATTATTATTATTATTAATATATTATTATTACTTATTATAGTAGGTACCTACTATAATAAGTAATAATAATAATTACCTACATACTTACGATTAAACATAGTTGTAGGTACGTATTATATATTAAAATATTTAATTTAAATTAACATTTTTTTTTTAAATTAAGACCACCTTAAATAAAAATAAATAGTAGGATAGCAGTCCGTAAACAGAGGCAATTAAAAAACAATAATAATACATAAAAATAAACTGTAAAATGAATTAAGCTTAAATCATCTTATCTTAAAATTATTTAAGAAGATAAATACAAAGATTTGAAGGGTAATAATTATACTCGTAATAAAATAAAACTCACTATTAAAATTAATAAAATAAAACATACAAATTAAATATAACATTCACCTTATCATTCTACCGTGTGAGATTCCTCGAAAACTAGTTGCAAACAGAGCGCCACATGGCACTGTTTGCAAATATATTTTGCGACTTTTCTTACACCAAACGCACCCGGCGTTTTTGGTTTTGCCTTCTCCAATAAAATGGTAAGCATTCCCTTGGCTTCCATTTTCCTGCAAAGGATAGTTAAAATAAGTTACGTATGTCTTTTTTTCAAAAAAGTATATATAATAATAAAGTGCATATAATTTACATGATTTCCCTGCAGCTGCAGTTAGAAGGTGGTGAGGTAATTGGCGTACCTTCCTACAACCGATAGTCGACTCGGATTGGCGAATATTTTCTAAAACAATGACATTACCTAAGTGAAATCATTAAAATTTTTATGATATTAAATAGGTAGTAAAATATTTCTAACCGAGACCGCTTACCGCTTACTGGGAGGCGCATCTGGTAGAAGTGAGCGCTGAATTTATTTTTGGCGTTTCCATTTTCCCCGCCTCCCTACCCGTCGCCTAGGTTGGCCCCTACTTTGTCCTTTCTTTTGTTGTCTATTACTGAAAATAACATAAAAATAAGCAAACCAAAATAATATATGTATACGCTTACTAGAACTGATCACCATTTAATTGGCACCCATCAATAAATAACACAATCACCAACCATCATTAACCCATATTCTACTCAACTCACCTAATCTTAACGGATAAAAATGAAAAAGAGAAAAATCCTCAAGTATCAGAGAGAAAAAAAATTACTAATTTTTATATCTATTGTAAAAAAATAATTATGTTATCCTAAATAAAAAAATTAAACAAGAACATAAAAATGGAACGACGCTAAAACGGTTTAAGAATGAAATATGATACTATATAACAAAACAAGTATCATGAAAAAAGCATGACCCAGTTGCCTTTAAGTCATCGTAAAAAAACTTAAAACAATTAAAACAAATAAAAAAATAAGTTTGTAGAGGGCCTTATACCATACAAAACTAAAGTGCTTCTGGTAACCACAGCGACACACATGAACTATAGGTTTGTTTACTTACGAGTACGCGTCCTAATTTGCTCATCCTATGTAAAAACAAAAGGATTTCTCTTTATTATTATGTTTTAATTAAATATTAATAACTATATTATAACATTTCATACAAAAAAATCTATTTTATTTAATAATATTACGATTAAGCCGCTTCAAAACTGTCACTCGTGATCAGAACTAGCGTATAATAATTTGGAAATATTTTGTTTTATATAAATTTACCAATATCGTTTTATATTAATGTAAAATTAAATAGAGCAATAAACAGAGATTATTTTGATGAATTTCACTTACAAAAATATAAAGTACAAAGTACTTACGGCATTTTTCCAAATATAGGTCACGACGAAACCAATGGCGTCCAAACACCAAACTTTAAAACACTTGTCATAAAAAATGTGCCCACAGATAACGTTCAAATTCACACTCACGGCGTTGCCTAACTAACGAACTTTAAATTAACCATACTTTGGTCCACAGAACGATACTTAAAATCTACATAGAGCCGAAAAACGGAACGCAATCCTCTTGGTAGCCACAGTTACCACAAGCAATACAAGCGAAATTCGCTTGGTAACAATAGCTACCAAAAGCACGTGAGTGGCTAAGACGCTTAAATCATATAGCTTTTTATAAGAGTTAGATGACTCTACACGTCGTAAAATATATAGATTTGTTGCGCAAAGGTTAGCATCACTTGATAAATTAAAAACATAGAACAATAGGGATTTACTTACCAATATAAAACCTATCCGGAGTGTAATACGTGGGAAAATTAGGATCTGATTCCGGTGTTTGCAACATCATAGATTTGAGGAATTTTCCTTCTCTGATCCCGGAGTTCCTGCGGGGGATCTCGCCGATCTTGATGGTGCCGTCTGCAAGGCTGTACGACATCACAAACTTCCTGCCGACGTCCTCGGGGTGGATCCAATCCAATATGCATAAGTAACGGAGAAACTGCGGGGAATATGAACATGCATTTCTAAAAAGTGCTGCTGATGTATGCGTGTAAAGTTTTCTACAGTTCCAGCTCAGTGCTGTGCTTTTTATTAATAATGAAAGAAATGTAAAATTATTAACAAAAATACATTAGGACCCAAAAGCCGTGATTGTGTGCCTGGCATTTTAAACATCTATAGATCACGGTTAAAGCGTACGTACCTACACGTTAAGTTTGCTAGCCAACACATGATAATAGGTAGGTACAGAACAGACCGGTCATAAAACTAAGACCTTAACAATAAAACTGTAGATGAAGGAAATACGCTAAGGCTTGTTTATAGTAGGTACTTCTCATTACGTTAACGACTAAAGTCTGCGCAGTCTTTTAAAACTCACATTAACTACCTAATATTTACTGGAATTTACCTAAAGTTTAGACATTTGCGAAGTATATACAATCTGTTGGTCGTATAAACTGTAGGTACTAGCGCAATGAACTGAAAAGTTTGTGCTAAGACTGTTGCCAGAACAATCGGCGATCGTAGCGATTATGGCAAATACTTCCAATACTTGGAACGGGCTTATACCTGCGTGTTAAAGCTATGAACGTCTTTGGGTTGAAAATTATAGACGTGGTGATGACAGATCTACTACTATTTGAGGCTTAATGCATTAAAGAATATGGTCAGTGGTCACATGTCTGTAGACGAAATGTGGCAAATACAATTAACCTCGTTAATCACTGTTATATTATTATATCTACTTAGCTTGCAGGTTCGAGATGGCTATAAAATGCACAAGAGAGCGGAAAAACAAGGACTTTGCTTAACACTTTTTGAAGATACATCACTATAATACTCAATAAAAATTTCGAAAAAGTCTGAAATACGAAACAGACTCTCCAAGAAATGTTATTGTAATAATCTGTGTCTGGCGATAGTCGTTGTGTCACAAAAGTTGATGCCCGATTCTTTGTAGAGCTCTGAAAGTTTAATTGAGTCTAGAAAAAGCGGGCACTCAAATATCAAAGAATAAATGGACGCCCGATCTAATAAATGCACTAACTTTTGCGGGAGCATGTAGGATAGCAATGATCTTATTGAAGTTTCCAAGTAGTTTCTCGTTGTAAAACTGCATGAATCTAAAAGTCTGTTTCTGTGGCAATATTTTATTATGATACTCGCATGTTTTCTTGCAGTCAACCTATTGGGTGGTGCAGAGATGAAGCAAGATAGATGTATAAACTTGAAGATTAGAAGATAATAATAAGCATCAACGTAATATATCTAATATATAATACTCATAATATAATACATACATTTTAGGTTCAGCTGCAGCTAGTAATGTTAAAAGTTAAAATATGTGATGCAGTAACTGTTTTTATTTTTATTTTATACATCTTACTATTTTTTTTGTAACTTCAGCACTAAAGTATAAGGCTCTGTGTCCTGACGTTGTGTGTACAATAGTGTGTAATTAAATACATTGTATTATGATGTCTATTGTATAAATCTATCAAAGAATGATAAATAATATAATGTTGTATAAAATGCCTGTCTATTAATTATCATTAAGATAGACATAATTACTAAACGTTGTGACTAGCGTTTCTCGACACATGACAAATGTCTCTTAATTAACAATATTCAAATTTTTGGGATTACAGGTCAAAACTATGTTAATTATTATTTTTATACGCTATTACAAATTATATTTACCATGTGTGTCATTAAGGTAGCTACATGTAGCAATGGACCTCATGTTATATGGTTCGATCTTCTTAGATATAAAAACAATGCGCTGCCCATCTGATGTCAACCTTAGCAGTTACCGTAGCCTATAGAGGGTAGCTAACGTATAAAAATGAAAGATGTTACCTCGGATGGAAATGACCCTTGCCTAGTAATTAGTCAACGCTTATTTAATGAGGTCTGGAAACCAGCTACAATAACCTTGAATAAATTAAATTAAATTGATTCATTTTCATTATTTGCATATAAATATACTAAAGGAAAATTAAAAATATAATCAATATTGTTCATTCTGTTTTGTTTATTAATTTATAAATGTATATAAAGATGTTTGGGAATGTATTTTGAAATAATGACGAATGAGCACCCGTCCAAAGAGCACTCGTGCATTGAGCACCTAGATTAGTCCACGTTGAGCACCTGTCAATATTTCGAGCAGGTTTTTGGCAGGTTTGACAGGCTCAACGTGGACTAGGCTAGGTGCTCAATGCACAGGTGCTCTTCGGACGGTTGCTCTGGGTGGAATGCGTCAAAATAATTGTGAACGATTGTAATAAGGTACAAGTACCTTCGTAGATAAAACAAAAAATTGTTACATGTAGTACTTATCTGAAAACCTATGACGTGGTTTGTTAAAAGATGGAGAAGTGAAGTAAAAATGTTAAAGGTTCTTACGAACTCCCTACTCATTAGTTTCCTACAAGATAAACAAGACAAGCAATACGTTTTGGGACTTTTCGACGAACGCAGTCATATCACAGGTCGCTTCTGTCCGTCTAGTGATGAAAGATTTGCCACCGTTTTATGTTATGATCTAAGCGCTTTTATTCATTTAAGTAGGGAAATACACGAGGGTGTAGTGTTGCTACTTCCCGCCACCTTAAAATATGGCAAGCGAGATAAACCACAGTTGTAAACAATAAAACAACTTATCAACTTATGCACACCACTTTGCTAAAGTAAAGGTACCTAACTATAGCGTACTCGTAACTTACAGCTGACGTAAAGAAATACAAAATAATCTTACTTAGATATAAGTTTTCTTAAAGCAATCATTATTATCATACAGTGTTTTGTTTAGTTTTATAAGGCTATTATAATATTATGCTAAAAATTCGTTGAGTTAAATACAAATAAATTATGACTACTTTTTTTTACTTTATTAATAATTGATGATGTGTGACTATTTTAGTTGATAAAATAGATACTGAAGACACATTGCATACAACCTGTGGGTTAATAAAGCTTGGAAAGATTCATTGGAATAATTGGTTGGAGCTTGGCGCTGTCCGATAGAATTTATAGAATTTTGCTAGTCACAAGGTTTGTAAGCGGTGAACTCGTATTCAAAAGTAGACTAGTAGTAAAGACCCTAGGAACCTGTAATCTATTTTACTTCTCATTAAATAGATTACAGGTTCCTAGACAGTAAGTTTACACCACTCCATCAAAAGGTAGGTACTTACGATGTTTTATATAATTGTAGGTGTCAGGATGGCACTACTTCTAAACGGATCGAATTGATCATGATAAGTTGATGGTTATAGTATATAATAATAAGTTGATAGGTTTTAGTATAGTATACCTATATAGAATTATTATAGTATAAACTCTTTGTAATTATTACCTACCTTATTAGCGTTGAGGTTATATTTGATAACGTCCTTATGCGGAGGCTTGGGCATTAACCCAAAGCAGGACTGCAGTGTGTCTTCCGGAGCGCCGATTCCGATGTGTGGTGGAATACTCTAAACCAGGGATATTTATATTAGAGATGAAGCTGATGAGCTTTTACAAACCCTGCAGTTACTTTAAACACAATTTGTGTTTTATTTTCATTTATAGAACTACGCCACACCAGAAATGTTTTGTCCCAACAGTTATCAGTTTTGCGAGCTGTGTTTTGTACTTCAGTAAGCCAACTCTGCCAACTAGGTATGTCAGCGACTTTAATTGCCTGTGAATTTGCTCGTATCTTTGAATGATCTCGCAGGCGGCACCTAATAAAGCCGACTCATTTACCCTCTGAGTGTTTTGAACCTTTTAAGAAAGCCCATGGTTAGCGACTACATCTCTACTCTGTATATAAAATAACCATTTTATAGACTGATCGTAATGTAACCGCAGATCCGAGTAAGAGAAAGTCCGTCTTTTCTTGATGATAATGCGAGAATCATTTACTTACAGCTTATTTCCACAAGATTGTTGCCAGATGGTCTTAGATAGGAACTATTGCTAATTATACGTGCTTATAACATTTTCCTACTTACTTACAACAATAGCACATTAAGAATGTAAATTGCTTTTTTACACGTTATTTTTAGTTATAACTTATAAAATATTCATCACACTTATAAAGTTCAGGGTAATTGTCACAGATGTCAATTAATATGATTAAATTACGTTGAGAACTAGGAAGTTAGTGAACAAAGACAGAAGATAAACTTACCCTAGGGTATTCCTTTACTTTTCTTGTTTCTACCACAATTTTTGGCGGCTGGTCAATATTTAGCATCGACCTGGGAACAAAACAGAGATACTTGTAGTACAAAATTGTGATAATTTTGACGGTAATCTTATCAAATTGATGTTTGTGACTAAGGAAAGTTACAATCATTATTGTACGTAAACTTTGACATGGCTGAATTGGTTTAATATTAACAATAAATATTCTATTTTGTTTGTTACATACTGGCAGCAACTTAGGTTACAAATAGGTATAATTGTTTGTTTTTCTGTGCAACATTAATGGAAACTTTATTGTTTAGAATGCAAAGTTAGAATTTGACGACGACGATAATTCTAACAAAGAGATTATTTGTATTTTGGTGCATGATAAAAGTGGGGCGAATTTGTGTTTCAAAGACAGCAAATTGTTAATAGTAGCAGTGAGTTGTGGGTTAAAGTGTGCAAAGTCTGCACCTCGCAGTTTACACACAACCCTCAGTTTTAAGAGTTCGCCAGGAGCCGGGCGGCGCACAGTGCGTAATTTTCATAATCTAGAGAGACAAAAGTCTTGGACCCATACTGTACAAATTTACTACGCGATAAAATGTATAGAATCAAATTTAAAGACATTGTCAAGGTTTTAGACATATATTGCAACATTATTATATTTATATAACACAAAAGGACAATACACAACAAAAAAACACGTAATTATTCGAATGCACAAAAAAATACAGGTTTATTAAAAACAGAGATTCTTTTGAATGATGAATCACGAAGTCCCTGAACGAAGACACGAAGGAATTTAGTCAGAATAATGGGATTCTCCAAGCTCATGGGTATCAGAATCTGAACCAAACGTCGAAAAATTTTCTACGCGATATTTGCGTAGGCATTCTGAAAATATAAAACAGTTATATGAGTGTCGCAAATATTCGCAAACAAATTAACATTTTTATTGTTGCTAACAAATAGTACTTTCGAATAAATATAATAAGGGATCTGTATATTTCGATACATTGTACTAAAACTCAACAACAACGTGACTTTGTAATATTTCGACTAATAAATAATCTCTGTCAATTCAAATGGCGCTTGTGATGACATTTTAAGACTGATTAAAACAAATACATATGGAAACTTACCTCAAAACGCCGAAGAAAACAATAACAACTCACAATAACTAGTAGCGCACACAAGCACAGTGTATTCAACGAGCAAACTCAGCCGAATAACGCGATATGACTGAGCGTTTGGTCGATGCAACTCAGATAGCTGACTGTTCCGACCCTTTGTTATTGTGTGGTGCGAGTTCTTGGAAAATAAACTTTAGGGACACGTAATATGGTTTGTCTTCTTTGAATGTAAATAACTATTTGATCAGCATAGACTAGTGTGTAATTTGACTTTTGTCTCTCTAGATTATGAAAAATTACGCACTGTGCGGCGCTTTGATTACAACAGTTCGTCGGTCACGTTGTGCAATGTACGTTAATGGTTTTTTATATTATACCACGATTTGATAACATCGAAGTTTTATTACTAGAGCTATCTAGTTACATGGAGTGCAGTTCATTTTTATAAGATAATATTGTCAACATCTAGGTATGTAAGAAATCGGTATTTATATATATGATATATATGCCGTTGGTGTCACAATTATCCACAAACCATTATGTAAAATCGTACAAACTATGTATTGTGTCACTGTTTGTTTACCTAAATAAATAAAAAAAAAAAAAATGATAATAGTTAAATAATAGTGATCCACCTCGACTTTTTGTGACCATCTAAATAAATTAATGTACCTACATAATATATATTTTTTTAACCTAGGTAAAGTAAGGTTTCGAGGACTACCTTTCACATACCAGCAATTTCAGATGATAGATTTTGGAATGGTGTCCACCACTTCTGGATTCCATTGACTGCTTACCATCCGGCAGAGTGGAGTCATTTTGGTACGCTAATATTAAAAAAAAACATACAGATCCACACAATTCACACTCTTTCAAACATACCACCAAACAGTGATTACCACTAGTACATCATGACTTTACCAAAATTACTCCGTAGTAATCAAACAATAAGTAAAAATTGGCGAAATCCAAACACCAACCATCTATCATTCGCTCATTAATAAAGGTTGTACCTACGTGTTCGCAATGCTGTATAATAATGCTATTAATAACAGATCACTCAGCACAATATAATGTAATTATCCGGTAACACTGACACCGCCACAAAGACATAGGTACGTCATTAATTAATCGCTGTGTCGTGATTTGATTTCAGTTAATTCTGAATAGGAAACTCAGGAGACTTGCATAAGGACATAAATTAATCTATAGTTACATTATTTCCATATTAACGTGTATAAAATTAGAATGTTTAAATAAAATTTTGTATTTATTATAGGCGTGGATATTCATGCATGAAACCTAAACGTAGGTATAAATAAAAGTCTAAAAATTCTTTCAAAGAGGTGAAATAAAGTTCCTATATATCATGAAAAAAAAATTGTAATTCACGTGAGCGAAGCCGCTGACGAAAAGCTAGTGGTAGTATCTATATATTTATGTACGTGTAATTAATTTGGAGATTAAAAAGAGTACCTTGAGTTTTATGACTCTACTCTCTAATCAACAATACTGGCTATAGGCAAATTAGCTGTCTTTTTTCCCTAGTCATATTGGCGAACATATCCGATGCGCTGCAGTAGCGGGGTAGCCCAATATTGCTCTGAACGCGTTATTGTACTGGATGCAGGGCATTCGTCCTTTTCCTTGGCAACTAGCTTGTTATCATTTTATTACACACTGGCGTTTTACTGAGCACACTATTGTTATGTTAGTATTTAAAACGTCCTAAGTGCATTAAACACGATAGATCTTACAAGGTTGACAATTTTAAGCGAAAAATTAGCAAAATGGGTAATGATTCAGCTGGTCCGATAGTACTTATGAGTTTGAGTTTGATTTTAATCGATGTGCCATTGGAATATCCTTAGCTAGCATTGTAGGTAGTGATACACTGAAAATTTCTCATTCGTAAGCAATAGATTTTGAAATTTTCGAATTCACTGCCTACGTGGCGCAGTGGGAGCGCAAGCGACTGCTGTGCATGAGGTTGTGGGTTCGATCCCCACACGGGTCAAAACTTTGTGTGATCCATAAAAATTTATTACGAGTCTTGGTGTACTTTGTGTCCGTTAAATGTATGTTTGTAAAGTAACCCGCTACACAGCTCTTGTTCTCTAGAGCAGGAGTTGCCTTTTTGAAAAAAAAAAATACGCACGCGAACCGATTCTCTGTGTAAGTACTCTATGCTAAAACAAATACGTGTCCACCATAGAACATAGTATTGTTCATACGGACAATAAAACCGCAGAAATCAGAAACTTTTCTTACTTATTTCACAGGCAATGCACTCAGAAGGATCATCTTTATATCAGGCTAGAGAAAAAATTTAAAAAATTTCAGAAAAACAAAAAAAAACACCTTTTAATATTCCTATACAAAAGTATCTTTATTTATCTCAAATGTTTCAAAAAATGTCCACCCGTACAAAGCCAGGGCGGTCCGCTAGATAAAAAACAGGTTCGAATATATAAATCTAATTCATAAGTAATCATTGCAATACCATCATTATCGTACAATGTACGTGGCATTTTCCTAATTGTTAACACCTTATATTACATTCTTGCAATAAATGATTATTTTTATTATAAATGAAAAAAGGTGCAAAGAATAATGTTGTAACTACTATATGAATATTACTTGTAATCGTTTCATACTTATAGTTATTTGAAATTTACACACTATTAGACAAAAAAATAATTAAAATAGTGCTTTACTATCTCTCCATCAATTTGATGCGAATAACATTTTTAGGAACTTATTGGTGTATTCAGTGACAAACAAAGCTTGATATAATTTTCGTCGTTATACGATATTCATACCTAAAATCATAATGAAATTGTTTTGCCGAATAAAATAACTATACGTAAACAAATTAGTACCTAAGCATTTGTGTTGGTAAACGATTGAACAAAATTATAATACCCATTCATGATAATAGTAACCTAAAAATACCCATTTGGAAATACCGAGTGCGTTCAATATTTGCTAGATACAAATCATAGACGATTTCCTAAAACTAAAATGCATAGAGTATTGAAGAATATACTACTTATAATATTTCAGGAGAGTACATTAGTAACACGCGAATTACAATGAAAAAGAACTTAACTTAGATAAGTCTGCCCCTGGTATCTGGTCATATTACTTGGGATCGTCACAAAATATTTTTCTCTTCTATTAAGACCATTTTTTTTATGTAAATCTTTACGCAATCAATATATTTTTAGATATTTTCTTTGGTCTCAAGTTCCATCCCTCTACGCATATAATATAACTACCTCGACTCTATTCGTTACAAGCGTGTCCTTTATCACAGGTCCATACCAAGGCATTTTCTTTCAACTTTTCTATTACTGGCACATACTTCTAACTAAGTATTATTATAGACAATCACATATAAAAAGGACGAATTTGTATAATATCAATTAGAAATGCTATTCATCTGGTATTAGCCCATATAAATCACGCTTATGTTTCTGTTGTGCCTAGGCTAACAAAGCCTAATGAAATAGTCATCGTTTAGTTGTCTCCAAATTGTTTACTCGTGTTGTGTGTTCTGTATTCTTATTATGCGTACATCAGTAATAATTGTTTGTATAAGTTTATCATGTAAATTATTGTAGAAAGTAAAATTTATTAGTAGTGTAAAGTAATACCTATTATTTCAAACTCTGTTTGCAATGGATGAATGTGTGCGTGCCAAGTTCTCATAATTATGTCATCTCTGTTCTGTTCTAATAATTATGTACTCTGTCTAGTTAGAACAAAAGTGGTGTAGAGTAATAGAGATGCTCGCTTACTATTGAATTGCGTTTTCAGCAATTGACTCGGATCTTGTTGCATATAGAACAATACACAATTCCGTACCACTGCGCGTCCAATCCGGAAATAGAAGCTCAGGGCTATATCGAGATTCAATAGTCGCCGTGCTCGTCATATGGTTAATTGGTGAAGGTTTGATAGGTACTAACTAAATATCTAACAGTAAGATATTTTCAAAGTAATTTTAATTATCTAAGTAAATCTTGAATATTACTACTACACTATAGACGATGTCGAGCCTAGAAGCAATCTATTATGTCCTAAATTAATTAATTAATTAATTCAGTTTAGTTATTAATATCAAACGAAAAGTCTTTCCTAGAAGTATTTAATTAATTTTCTTGTTAAGTCCGTATCTCTAAATCAGATTGTAAGTAGAGTTTTTAGGTCTTTAGAATCTTTTTCCTGATTGGGCACAATCTTCCTCAAGTTAAATCAAGTCTGGTTCACCGCTTGATTACATTTCAGTTTTCAGCTTGAGAACTCGCAATGAATCCTTCTCGTAAACTCTTTATAGCCACTTGCGCTTCTTTAAAATACTATTACGAAATACCTATTTAGAAATGCATTTGATAATTATATAATTATATTATCCTAATTCTGAAAAACAAATTTCAGCTACATGTGCTGAGATCTTGATGTAAATGTACTACATAATAGTACGTTACTGACTACTATACGTTCTGTGTAATAGTTTTAGGGAATTTTTAGTAAATTTTCTTTTTATATTCAAGTCTAATCAAACAAGGCTTCTGTCATTACATTACAGTGAGTGCACCGAATATTAAAGTAATTATAGTTCTATAAGCTTCGATAGATGGCGTTGTACTGTACAGCTAAATAGCGGTGACTCTGCAACTTGTTGTTCGTTTCCACCATGTAAAAAAATATTTTTAAAGTCCAGCGTTACGACCTATCGCTGTGACTTTCAAACAGAAAATAATGTAAAAAATATAAAATGAAAACTGAATGTATACCTACTTCAAAATAGTTCAATACTCTCTGACTGAAATTTGTTTGTCTAAATCGAAACTGTCAAGTATGTACGAGTATGTAGGTAAAAAATTATGTTAAATATAATGGACATAGACCTCCCTTAAGTATCACCACTTTAACCGGTTTTATTTACCCGCTGTGTACTAGTACTAGTCAATTCTATCACAATCAATCAATTACAGCACACGTTACGTTTCAATTACAGTAAAACTTGTTGTAATTAAAAGTAGAGCTATCGATTGAAAAATTTAGGAGAGATCTGAACAACAAATAAACCAAACTTGTGCGTATTCATATTTGACATTACTTATTGATAGTTAAATAAAAGTTATTTGTGCTATATTTACATGCCTCTTTAAAAAAAGTAAATAAGCAAACAAATTAATAAACTTGGTGTTTGCGTTATAATTTTCGCATAATTTTATAACAAAAAAGCAACTAGAGACTATATAAAAGAGAACCCAACGCAAATGCAAACAGGAAAATAAGCAAAAAAACTAACCAAGGTTGTACAATAATAGCAAGTTAACCTTCTCAACTCTGTTCGATGTGAGCAACACCTGAACACCTGTGCAAACTTTTATTTAGCGCGTCTAGTTACAGTAGGCACTCGTTTTTCTTTCAGAAGGTATTTGACGGCTGTACATTATTCATTTATGTTTTACTAGCTGTACCTCACGGCTTTACCCGCGCATAATATTTTTTTATACCACGGGAACCAGACCGATTTTCGGAATTAAAAGTCTATTTTTAGACTACGGCACCGAATCAATTTCCATACCAATTTTCATCGAAATCGGTTCAGCCGTTTAGGCGCTGAGTGGTAACAAAAACACACACACACACACACAAACTTTCGCATTTATAATATTAATAGGATGAAAAAAACACTCACGCACACACACACACCCACACATAGCCTTTCGCATTTATAATATTAATAGGATGTACCTACCTGATGTGTATACTTTATTTACTATTATTAGTTGCCAAAATAAATAATTGTGTATATATACAGTTTCTTTAAAATTAGATAAATAATAATAATCTATTACCTCATACCTTTCTCACTGCATGCCCAAGATGTTTTCTTAAGACAAATACCTGTTAGACATTGACTAGCCTAGTTAAAAAGGCAAACTAGAAATTTCAGTCTTATATATTTTACTAGCTGTTGCCAGCGGCTTCGCCCGCGTCGGTGATATGTAGTTATACCACGATATGGTAGCTTTCTATATTTATAAAAAAATTCTAATTTGGTTACATAGCTTATGGGTTTATCTATATCAAACATACAAACAAACATACAAAAAATCAAATCTTTTCTTTTTATAATATTATATATTTATGTAAGTATTTTATTTAAGATTCAAGTTCCTCATGATGTTTTTTTTTGTGTGGATGATTGGCAGGAATATATGTTAACCGCGGATTTAAAAGAGACATTTTAATGTAGTTAATCAAAACGAACTGACGAAATAACTAGTTCTTCCAAGCCCTTTTTATGTGTTGTAAAAAACGATTACATTCACACACAGCATTACTTTTTTGGTTTTTATACAAAATTTGGTGGCAAGCAAGTATTTGCAAAAATAATGTTTATAAACAGGGATGAGGAAGCAAAAAGCATCTCACTAAGCCAGCATAGTGGAAGTCACCATACTCGTACCAGTAGTTTGGCTCCTGGTGTCCACCACTACTAGATTCCACTGACTGCTTACCATCAGGTAGAGTGACTCACTTTGGTAGGCTAGTATAAAAACAAAACAGAAAAGGGAAAAGGAAGAGGACCGATGGGGGTAATTGAGAGGAGGACATTAATTCTATGGAAGGGTAATATTTCCCCGGTCAGTCCAGCCTATTCGTGCTGAAATTAGCAACAACCTATCACCGTAAAAACTATGTATATCTATCGACTCGTGCTACTGTCTTACTTAACTATAAGATACTAATCCACAAATGTATTCATTTTGGTACATTTTCCTCATTTGTAGTCATGTATGATGTTTTTTTATTTTATCGTTATCTGCAGGAAAAAGTTTTTTGATACTCAGTCAATTGGTAGACAAATTGTTTTTATTGCGCATAAGGGCTTTGGCTAATAGGTTCCGCCAGCAGTTATGCACGCAAAGTAACTGGCGACTAATCAAGTAAACAATAAACATTTGTTTTACAAATTGACTGCGAGTTTGCTCGTTGTCATTTTTTATTAATTCGTAGTTTAAAAAATATATATACTTAAGATCCAAATGTCTACTTTTAAAAGAACTGCATGCAAGGTAGTCAGGCTCGTATGAAAATATATAAGGACTGCGAGATATGTGTACCTACAAACAGTTAAGTCTAAAATTTTTACATTTACAAGACTCTAGTTTTGTAAATCTAAGTTTAAATTATCAGACCACTTTATGTAGCTCAACAGAGAATGAAAATATTTCTGCATCTTATAGTCTAATTACTATTAGCTAGTTATCTCATAAATGGCGTGAATAAAGCACACCGAGGACTTATGAACGCCTATATGGACAAAAAGGCAAGACATCAGTCCAGATTAAGGAAATCATTATACTAACTTGTAGTAATTCCTGGTGAATTGGTCGCAGTCACAGAGGAGCATTCTACGTCCGAGCACGAATATCGTTTGTCCGATGATTAGATCCTTTGGCGCGTAGTACTCCGTGGTAATCTCCTCTTCAGTGGTCTCCAGCACGCAACTCGGGAACGATACTGCAAGTAATATTATTAGAAATTATGCACGGAGTTAGGTTTCCATGAGTAAGGTTAATAGGAAGAGATTCATGTAAGATCATCATCATATCCATCAGCCTAGGACGGCAGTTCATTGCTGGATATATGGCTCTCCCAGAGCGCGCTATCATCGCCGATTTTCGGCTGTTTGCAACCAGTTTTCATCAGCCGCCTGTTGTAAACAGTCTATATACTTATTAAAGATATAATTTAGCACTTTTGGTTTATTAGTATTTGGATAAATAAGAACGCGCCAACTGATTGTTAATTGAACGTGAGTTAATTAATGAATTAGTTGAGTCGGTGTGTGTCTGCGTAAACTCTGACTGCACACAACGTGACGTACGATGTGAAGCCTAGCATGTATACATATAACATCGCACAATGTTTTCACTCTTAGCATATGAAGTCAATTATGAAAATGAAAATGAACCGGTCAATTGAATATTCACGACGCTTAGTAACTAAATTGTCGTAATAATTCAATAGCAACCCGTTTAGACTAAAAATCGACCCCAATATACCTACTTGGATACAAACACGAACCAAAGTCCATTATACTCAACAAAATAGAAAATTAGAATGATAGTAATTGTCGCAATCTCCCATAACTTCGTCATAAGTTATGATATAATCTGCTTGACGCTGGCGAAATATTGTATTCTATAGTCTTTAATATTTATGAATTTACAAGGAAGTGTTTTGATTTGATTTATAAGTTATCCACGCAAGCGGTCTACGCTAGACGGGCAAGAGAGTGGCTGTAAAAAATACACATACCTCATTATGTAAGCAACGTATTTAGGTTAGTTGCGGTCATGCAAAATAAAATATTGATATTTTTGCAGGCTCAAATTGCTGCCTACTATTTTAATAAATGTTGTACATTTTATTCTGACTGTCGACACATTCCCAACACTGCAATGTTTAGTTGTAGTAAAATCTCTTGCGAATATTGCATTAATATGTCTGGTTCGATGTCATTTAGATAAGTACTAGATTTCCGGGGCGCGGTTTCACCCGCGTCTTTGCTTACTGCTCTGCTTCCATCGCCAGTAGCGTGATGTTACATAACCTATAACCTTACCAAAGACTGGGCTATCTTACGCAAAAAAAAAAAAATCAAATCCAACTGGTAGTTTCAGAGATTAGCGCGTTCAAACAAACAAACAAACTCTTTCGCTTTTTAATTTACTAGCGATCTGTTTCGATGTTGCACGAGGATACAAATATATTTTAACGACATAATACAAATTCTTGATTCGCGCTCAGATCAATATAATATTGAAAACCATATCAACTACGTTGCGTGGTTTAGTAGACTACTGACTAACTTTACTTTATATTACTTAGAAATATAATTATATTCAGCGTACCAGATGAATTTCTGGATTTATATTTAGTCCAAAGCTTTGATCGAATAGATTTTGTAATAAATCCTCGGCGGCTGAATTCGTGCTAAGATATACATGTGCCAAAATTTTAGAAGTATGGTACCAGTCGTGCGTGAAAAATATATTGCTTTCATCTTTTCTTTAGCAATTGGTACAATGAACTTTAATATAGTGATGTCAGGGATACTTACTGGAAACGCCTTTTATTATTTATTATTATTATATTTTACGTGCAATGAGCTAGTGTCCAGTGACATTAGGTGCTGGAGTAATATTCAGTTAGGAAGTTATTTGGTATTATAGGGTCAAGCTGTTCTTTTGAATAAATCGATAAGGATGTTTGAAGAGAAAATATACTTTTCTTTTTATTGCCGGTAGTGACAGACGAGCACACAGCCTACGTGATGGTAAGTGGTAATTGTCGCTCATGGACGCCTCGGGGTCTCTGCGATTGCTCCTGCCTGCAATGCCAAACAGGACTCTGCAAAGCCGCTGCCTACCGTGAAGCGTGAAGGGGGTGGAGTAGGTGAAGGGATTGAGAGAGGTGAGAAAAAGAAAGAGGGGGACATTGGGTCTCCGGTGCTCTCACTCATCGAACGAAACGCAATAGTAAGGATACTTATTTTTACTTCGATGTTTTAAGAGAGGGCTGATTCTCCGGTTGACCCGGCCCAATCATGTTGCAACCAGCGAGGATCGCCTACTGTGTATTGAGCATAACATTACTACAGGCGCAGCTAGTGTTGTATTGTATGTTGATAGGGCAAGCTGGGGTTGTAAGTACAGCGTTTTTTTTATATTTTACCTATAATATAAAGCGAGTGATAAACTAAAGCGTCAGGGGCAGAATGAGCAGTGTTTTTAGTGCTTTTCAAATGTCGCTAATTAGGAGATAACATTATGGAGATGTATCGCGGCTTGTTCGTCCACCGTCTCAGTCTATAGTGTATAATCTATGGTCCACCGTGTATTATCACCGACAAAACTCTTCTACTACCATACGCAAACCTGTAAATATAGGAGATATTTGCAATTGTATTCAATGGGAAACCGAATATTATAAAACCCGACATTTACACAATTCATCATCTTTCAGCAGCAATATATTATATTTTCGGTAGCCACTGAAAGGTAAACGCTAGCTTTATTCAAGATTTTGGTATTGAAGAGGGTCGGATGAACCTTTGACCTTATGCATCATAAAAGACGAAGAGATGACATCGGTTATTTGCTCGTACAAATATTTTTTATCATACACAAACAGTAGCGAGTGAGTGTAACTGTTGGCGACGCAAACATGGTCTAACTATTGTTTAAATTATATTGTATTTTACCTTAAATAGGTTTTATGTTTTATATTTTATTTTACAATAAACATTTCGGTGGGTGAACTACGATGAAAAGCGCGTCGCTTTTCTTTTGCCCTTTTTTCACTGCGTGCTGCGTGCTGCGGCGCGTCGATTTCGATATTGTTTATCACGCACAGCTACGCGAGAACCCTACACATGTTCGTCAGCGATGTTCACCTGAATTTGCTTACATTATTATACATTCGCCTACCTGTCGTCTACAGTAACAAAACTCTGTTATTCTCCTTCGGAAAGGTGAAGAATGAAATAATGTATCTGACTAGGTTTATTTTTTAAATTTGCGTATCAAAAAGCAGTTCTAGAGTGGTGGACACCTTAATAATTGCTCATAATATGGTCATGGGTTTCACTATAGAGGCTGTTGTGATATGCTTTTTTGCTGTAGCGCGAAGATAATACCCAGTGTTAACGGGCGTAACAAACACATTGTAATTTGTTGCATGCGTTGAAGGAAAATGATAATGATTCGCTATTTACACGGAGCAATTATTATAGTCTCCTATATTCCCACAGTTAAGTTTATTACAGTCACTAAAAAAGACTATGTTAAGTATAACGACAAGATATTCATAACAATGAAGGAAGGGCGGTTAACTAACTCCAAAGAAACTCATTTAATCTGCGGAAAGGTGATTGTTTGATTTGAAGCGTTATAATGATAGATTACCCACCGAGGAAAATAATAGTAGGTACCTATCTTTCCACTCAGTATTTCATGATATGAACTAAACTTTCAATGATAAAATCTAAAATGTAATCTAAAATAAGTTCCGTCTCGTGTATCGTTTAGATAACCAGTTGATTTAAACACATTATTAATTATTATAATATTCATAAAAGGAGGTAATTTGATAAGTTCTGGCTACCATAACTTCTAAAAGTAGGTCCTACTATTAGAACCGTACTAAATCGTTTCTAGGATATTATGAAATGAATTCAAGAATTGAGACTTGATCCTTGTTACAGTTGACAGGAAAATAAATACTTGATGAACAAATTTTCCGAAACTAAAACTTTGATCACGTTTTATGATTCCTTTAATTTTGATCACGTTTTATGATTGTTGGCAATATGATAGGGAAGAGGCTCGAACATTAATTCACTCTCAACCGTTTCGATAGAGCGACTCAATTAACTTGGAACAGCTGTAAAAGTGTTGGAAATATTTTAAATTTCAGGCCGGTTCATCAATGAATATTGCAAAAGGACTTGTGAAATGTGATTTAATTGTTCGGAAAGGTATGCAGGTGGCAGGAACGACCTGGATGCTATGAGCAGTATTGCACTGTTGACAAATGACTTAATAGCTTGAGCACAATGTATTGAGCTTCTGGCATTAGTCACTGACTACGCGACTGGATTCACTGGTCCGTTAAATTGTTGCAGTCAGTGTAAGGTTATTCACCAATTCGACACGAGAGACTGGACACGCGTGTGTCCAGTTGGTGATATTCGAAATCAGTATCACTTATTATTTCGTCATCTGGGCACCCAAAATTTTAACGTCTGTCCACTTAGTGAAATTAGAAATAAATTATTTGTATGTTTTCGTCAACTGGACAAACCTAGTTTTCTTGCAAAGAAAAGGTACGGTCAGATTAAAAATCGCTCATGACAAGTTTTGAAATAAAACACTTGTGTAACAATCAATTATTTATATTCGATGATTTATTAATATAAAGACAAGCATAGTATGGTGTGAATGATTATCGCTATTTGTGTATTTATATGAATTGTATTACTGTTTAGAATTGTATATGTAGCTGGACCTGAATCTTAGCTTTCTAGAAGGAAACATCTAAAAATAGATTTATCTAGATTGTCTATTGCAGATCACGAGCTTCAAATCATTAACTGTTGTGAAATTTTCGTTGGGTTTTTTATATTGTTTCAACAATTTAATAACAGTTATTTTTCTAAATTCCGACTATCACTTACCATTCGGCAGGCCTAATACTTTTTTGCTCCTTCTATAAAAAACCCTACACTTACAATATAAAGTACTTATACAAGTTACTGTGTTTATTAATGTCTTCCTTAGTAATTAATATAACAAACAAATTATAAAGAGCTTCCTCGTAGACATAATTTTCTCCGACTGCAATAATTCATAATCTCTTTAGCACAGCGGTCGGAGGAGTTCGAAAGAGGCGCGCGGCGTAGGCCCGCCGGCGAGGAAACTTCTCAAACTTTCATGGCTGAATCTCTTCAAAAGATATTAATATAAAGAGAGTACGTATCTCTGTTTATACGATAACAAATTACCTACAAAGAAGTCAATAGAGTGCCTTAATTAAAGTTCCTACTGATATTATTTATTACAAGAAATGTTAAACATTTCTTTAGTAAATGTGAACTTACAATTGGTGTGTTTTGAGTATCATAATTATACATAAATATTGGTAACCGGTTACCGTACTGTATTTAAATTAAATATTGTACGTTATAAAATAAAGTATTAGTTTATCCCCTGATGTAAAAAAATATACCAAAATAGTGTTAAGTGTTAGTTTACGGTAGTAGATCCACGCTGATTTCAGCATGAATGGGCCGGATCGTCTGGGGAAGTACTACCCTCTCATAGAAGATCGACTTAAGAGTAGTAGTATCCGTACTACTGCGTTTCGTTCGGTGAGTGAGAGCGCCGGAGGCCCAATTTCCCCCCTTTCCTCTTTCCTCACGTCCCTCATTTCCTTCCCATAACCCCATTCCCAGCCGCCATAGTGGAGGCCACCATACCAGCAGTTTAAAACGATAGCTTTTGGTATAGTGGCCGCCACTTCTGGATTCCACTGACTGCTTACCATCAGGCGGGGCGGAGTCACTTTGGTAGGCTATACTATAAAAAAAAAAAAAAAAAAAAGTAATAAATAACAAAATATTTGCATCGGTCTTACTGAACAATAGTCATATTCTATTTGTTAAACGGTACAATAGACCAGGGAATATACAGTCACATAAGGTTTATGCTTACACACACACACACACGCGCACACAGTGAGAGAGGGAGAGAGGAGGGTGGGAATACATTCTTATTAAACACCGTTTTACATATTCATCGATTTATCTAAATAATTTAGATTTTTGCGCAATATGTTTTACATAATTATCATAATCTCAGACATATAATTATTACATTGTATTTCTTTAGGCCCCATATCAATTTTGGTACAGTTCATCCATCAAATGTTGTACTCAGATCTGCCTCGGCTTTGAAATCGAGAAAACAGACGTAAGTAGGTATACTTAAAACTTTCTCGATACATTTTAATCCCTTCACTAAAAATAACTATTTATACTACTTTTAAATATTGTTTTGTTTGAAATGAAGGGAAAGGAAAGGTTTTTAAGCTAAATGCCTTTAGGGATTAACAGCACGCAGTCGGCCGCGTTGCACGAATATAATGGAAAACTGAAATGCTATTTGTGACTTTAAAAACGCGAAAACGTTCCTAGCTAAACGAGAATAATAAATTTTTTTGAGATAACTGGGGAATATTCTGCAAATAATGTACTAGTCCAATGTGATTTTTAGAAGTTTATTTTGGACATTTCATACCTTGACGGTGAAGGAAAACATCGTGATAAAACCTGGACTTGAAAGTCTGAATTGCAAATCCGCCTTGAGCAAGCGTGGTGATTAATGCTCATACCTTCTCTATATGAGAAGAGGCCTTTGCCCTGCAGTGGGACAGTAAACAGGCTGGTATTACAATGTACTAGTAGGTACATAGGATCTAAAAAAACGACAATTTGAAACCGTTTATATTTTTCAAAGGGCTTCGATAGGCACTGTTGAATACCCGGTTTGAGCCATTATGAAATATTGGAATTTTTATTCAAGAAGTCAGTGTCATCGGTGCTTAGAAGAGTGTCCGATAATATAATTATAACAGTATGCACGTCCATTATTAAGTCGAGTTGTAATCTATTTAATGTATGTAAGTGTGTGAAATGTGTACACTGTTTCGTAGTTTATTTTTCGTAGGCGCAGATTACACCCATGTTTCGGTAGCTATGTTGCATTCTATGTAATAAGGGGTCAAGCCTATCAACCTTTTGCAAATATACAGTCAATTAACGCAGAGCATAATATACAGATATTCAAAACAAATTAATGTCGAATCACACATACTCATTTCGGATGAAAATCGAACCCAAATCATGGTGAGAACCGAGTTAACCACTAAACCATGTTCAGCCAAAACAAATTGGATCGAATATGTATAAATGGCATGCATTGCTCGCAATGTTCGACCCATTACTCTTCACAACCAATTTATTTCCACGTAAGAGTTTTATGCAGATTTACGTGGATTTATCTGTCACATTCATTTCCCCGGTACATGGGATAAAAGTGCAAACATACGTAAGTCGAAAGTAATATAAAAGTTAAATTGCATACCAAATCATGATGGCACAATTTAAGGAAGGGGATCTTTCCCGATGGATAAAATAGAGGAAAAGGGTTGCTGACTCTTATGACAAGAGGTTACCAGCTATATTGATGTTTAGATTTCTCTGAGATGTGGTAATTGTGTGCCGGAAGGGCTGTGAGGCGTCCTATGGAAGTTTCTTCCTACCTTTTTGTCTAGAGACAATTTTAGTTGGTAAATTTCAGCACAACGGACGGTGCTCAAAAAATTACAAGTTACTTGTAAATGCTTGCATTTTCGAAACATCACCCTACGATATGGTATGAATTTTTAATTATTAAGTTACTATTTTTTATAATTTAGAAATTCATACAAAATTTTAAGTGCGATGGTCTTAAGAGACTAATAGCCTAACAGCCCACGACGGCCAGACCTTCGTTATTTTATAAAAGCTGAAAGTTTTTATGTGCATGTCCCCTATACAGGTAAGAACGACCAGGAACTATAAAGTTTGGGTTGTGGTACCTGGGCAGGTAACAGGTAGTAAAGGTGTATAAAATAGTACCTTAAATTCGTTAAAGTATAACGCTCAATTATTTTATATTTTGTTACGGATAACTTTAGAAATCTCGTCATTCATTGCCGGACACTTATGAGTCTTATGACAGTTGCTACCCCCTGCCAGACACGCCTAAACTTTAATAAATTATAATTATACTTTCGTTATAGTATAAAAGCTAAATTTTATATATGTTACTAAGGGACCTATGAAAAAATGTTACCTCAATAGCCGGACAGCTTTAATGGTTTTTTTAACAGGGTCCAGCACATATCAAAGTAACATTAATTTGTTATTGCCATTGCCTCGGTTAGTTTAACAAGCGCCATAGAAGGCACATTAAACGTTTTTGTGCTTTTATGTTGAGGCAGTTTACCTAAATTACGATCTGTTTTTGAGTACTTGCTAATGAACAGTAAGGACACACGCCTAGTTTAACGTTCTATATATTATAGGCAAGTTATAGAGCTAGCCTTTGTTAGACAAATAATAATAATATTTTTTATTTAGGTTCACAAAACTAAATAGTTACAACCGTTTTTATTGCAACTTATTTGGGACATTTCAGGTGATATAATTCCTTTTTGTCGTAAACACATGAGGTATGTATATTGTATGTACCTATATGAATATTTTAAGTTTCTGGTGAATAAGGTTGGAAAGGTAGATGAGTTTTAGTTGTAATAGGCTTTACTAAATCAGTCAACTGATGTGCTAGCAGTGTGAACCCTATAGTATCAATATGAAAATCTTACCGGGTTTTTCCTTCCACTTCTTAGGCAGCTTAGTTTTTTTGAGCAGCATTGGAAAAGGGTCTTTACCGCCTTTTCCATCATGAAGTTCCTGTGAACAAAAGCATTAAAAAGGGCTTAATTAAATGTTTATGTTAACAAAAGTGGTGTAGTAACATAAAGATGTTATCTACACTATTATCGCGGGTTTCTCGTAAAATACTACGTTTGCGGCGTAATTTAGAGTAAATATAGGTACTAATAAAGCATTAATTGTTTATTATCCAACTAGGAATACACATATGCGGTCGCTGTGGGTGCGTAGGAATTTTTATTGAGCGACGGTAACTGGAGTGCGAGTCTCTCGAGACCTCAATAAATATTCATTGCTCTGATTTTCCAAGGCCGCTTGTTTTTAAACCTTATATTTTCTCTCGCTTATTGAAATCTGTTAAGCTTAATTACGTCTACAGTCTTATTTATTGCAATATGATATAATTTAGAATTATCCTCAAATATTGTTGTTATTGTGATATCGATTCAATGGCTTTAAAATAGCTATTTTTTATTTGCAATTACTGTCGATACTATCGATGTATCAATAGTATTTTATCCGGCTTTTATACATCTCAGATTACTCCAGATGTTATACATTATTAAGATAATATCATTATTTAGTAAATTGTGATGGTCAACTTCACTTTTTCTGCATAAGTCGGTTTAAAGGTTTGAATCATAATATAAACCATTATATAAAGCGGAAGAGATTGTTTGTTTGAACGCGCTAATCTCTGAAAATACTAGTCGGATTTGAATAAAATCTTTTCGCGCATGATAGCCCAATTCTTGGGGAAGGTTATAGGCTATGTAACAAAGAAGCAAAGACGCGGGTGAAACCGCGTTGCTGAAAGCTATTAAAATATAGAATATAACAATACTATTGAATTTTAGTAAAATATCGATGGTCCCAAACTATCGTCAGTGTCGATACTATCGATAGAATCAATACCCAATAGTATTGATACTACTGATAAAATTGCTCTTCATCAATAGTATTACATATTATTTTTTTTACTAAATACTATCGATACTATCGATAATATTGTAAAATTTTAATACTATCGATAGCCTTTTCGATATTCTGACTATTTTTTGAGGTCAACTATCGATATATCAACTATCGATAGTTAGGCAACACTAAAACCTACTGCTTTTATTAAGATACTATTAAGCTGCGGGTGTCGGCATTCGTTCTATGCTTCACAAGCGCATCCGTGACCACAGTGAGATGATTTATTCCGCAGGTAACGTTGCGGCCCTTTACCTGCCATGTTCTTAGTAAACATTGTTTTAAATTAACCTATACGGTACATTTGCGTCAAAATCTCATTTAAAGCGAAACAATTATATAGTCTCAGTGCCGTAAATAGGGCGGTGCCACCGGTGCCCAGGCACAGGGCGTAGACTCTGGGGGGCGCAAGAATGGCCAGAGGCCCTAGACAAGTGGCAAAGATTTCTATTCTATTTATAGAATAGATAACAAAATGTATAGGATTGACATAAGCTTTGGCGTTAGCTTATGTCAATCCCATACATTTTTTAATCTATTCTATGAATAGAATAGAAATCTTTGACACTTGTCTAGGGCCTCAGACCAGACAAGACTATTATTTTTTCGGTTTGCTCCCGCTGCGCCCCTAGTGCTCGATTCCAACACATACGTACCTACATGCCAGTATCATCAAAAACGTCTATTAAATTGGACAAAACATCGCGCTCATTTTTTTGGCAGCGCACGAGCGTATTTGTGTTTAGTGTTTATCGGAGTTAAGCCGCCGGCCGGCTACACGGTCGGTCGGAGACTAAGCGGCGGGCGGGTACGGGCGGGCGCTATAAGGATTTTTTTAATTATTATAGAAGTATGAAAACCATAGTGGCCCAAAAATTAAATCTTAAGCATCAGGGTGGGCAACGCATTTGCACTAGTGAACTTGCGATTGAGTTTTAGTGAGTGAGACACAGTGGGTGGTATAATAGGCGAAGGGTCCACTTAACATCAGATGGCTCGTCTGCTTGTTAGCCCACATCAGTTTTAAAAAAAAAAAGATTTTTCTTCCAAAATCCTAGATAATTGGTCCACCAACACCAAGTTCCTTGTGCTTTATTTTATCACCCTGAATGAAATAAAGTAGGCCTATACATAGCATTACTCTAGGGTACCTATAATATCTAAAAAAAAAAGGGCGCAATTATAGAAGCTCGCACAGGGCGCAAAAAAGGCTATTTACGGCACTGTATAGTCTAAACCAAATTATAACAGGAATGAATACTTTGTGGATCGTAAAAATGTCGTGATTGTTACTAAAAGCTGAGCACCTTTTCTCCCAACGGATAGGGTTAAATGTTTATTAGGTTCTATTTTACCAAAGACATTTTACGTTACTGTTCCGAAATTGTTTTTCGTGGTTCTAAAATAGTTATTATTATATTTTAATGTATTAAAAGAGGTAAGCAATAATAAGTTTCTTCGTTCATGATACCCTCAGTAAATAAATAAATTAAAAACTAAGATTACCTTAATCGCGATCGTATCATCTTGAAGAAAATAGAGTAGCTTATAACTTTGGAGTTCGTCACATGGGTCGGTGCGGTCGTCCCAAACCACGTTAAAACTGCAAATTAACAATTTTTAGGTAAGTATTTAACGGTAGTAGATCCACGCTGGTTTCAGCATGAATGGGCCAGATCGACCGGGGCAGTACTACCCTCTCATAGAAGATCGACGTAAGAAAATTTGGTTTTCATGCTAATGTGTTTCGCTCGGTGAGTGAGAGCGCTGGCAGCTCAAATACCCCCTCGGTCCTGATTCTTTTCCATTTTCCTTCCTCATTCCTTTCTGAGGGTTCGGCAAGGACTTGGTTGTGTTTTCTAAGCATTATTACTTCTTTAATGCTTGGAAAACACAACCATCTCTATACGTTACGGTTGCCACTTACCATCAGGTGGGTATGCTTGTTTGCCACCAAAGTCGTATAAAAAAAAAGTATCGCCTATGAACAAAGGAACTAGAAAATATAAATAGACTGAATGATTTAGAAAAGCTGAAGTACATAATTATGTATTCATTTCATTTTATCAGCCGTATCAATGCAAGGCATCGGCCTTAAAGGCAGGAGTTTGCCATTGTCACCATGTTTGGCAGATGTTGGTGATCTCAGTACCTTATTATTCAGGAGGTAATCTTGGTATCTGTTGATTATTATTTTTTTAGTCCCCTTACAAGACCCACGGGAAGACAAAGTGACTGATCACACAGCCATCATCAATTGCAACATACGTTCACTCAAATTATCAGCCAATTATCATCTTCGTCGTCGCAGAAACACGTGCCGACTGGGCTCAATAATAAGAATCATTGCCACAAGAGCCTTGACACTTTCTACATTAAATATTTAAAAGTTGTATTGTATGTACTCATAGAATACTTCGTTAAAATTCTATAAGGAAATATCTTTGAACTTACGGATGTAAAAATAACATCGCTTCTTACTTATTTAGGTATGTACTTATATTAATATGCTCAGTATTATAAGTAACGTGCTTTTAAAATAGATAGAGGATAATTTATGCTACTTGCAAGTTCATTCAATTTTCTAGTTTTAGTTATTGATTTTCTATTTCAAGCATTTCTGCCTAATCCCTTAACTTACCGATCAACTGCGTTAAAAGAAAATCATTAAGTTTGCATTCAGATTGAATACCTACATGTAGGATACAGGCTAAATATTAACGTATTAATATACTTATTCGACGGATCATTTCATAAACTGAAAGCAAGAGTTTGCCAACGTACATTTTTCGCAAGTCATGAACGACCATTATATTTGTAGACACATTGTTTAAAAACATAGCGATAAGGAGCAAGATAAACAAGTTTCTTTATTTAAATATTACAATATTTTCATATTCTAGAATCTAGCAAACAAAATACGGTTAACATAAAAAAAGCAAAAGAGAAAGACAAAAACAAAATTGTACGCAATAAATCAAAGGAAACCTTGACGTGACAAACGTACATTTTATTTAAAGGATAAAAAGATTATTAACTGACTGAAAAGATTAGCACTGTTCTTACCGCTTCGTTATTTGTACGGTCGCCGGGCCAAATTGTGGTCTCCAGTCTTGACAAAACTTTCTGTTAAATCTAATTATCGCTAGACTTGACTTTTTTTTGAGAATACAGAAGAAATATTGTGGTGTATTAGAAACTCTTTAGAACGCTGTTTCTATACAAAAGAAGATATAAACAAATGTCATGTGAATATTCTGTCACAATTAATAAATGATTTTACAAATTAACAGTATTTATTATTGGCGACGAGAAAAATGGAAATAAACTTTTTTTAAATGTATATACATAAAGGACAAATTAAAAAAATATCGAGGCATCCTACGCGGAATGCTCACGCGACTCGACACCTACATCGTTCAGAGGGCAATAATGTCTGACGAGGATATTACTGCTCGTTCCCTGGGCCTGAAGGAGACGATCCTGGCGCTACGGGAAGTACAAGAGAAGATCGAGAACAAGACAGTCGACGACACGGATGATGACGCTTATGATCAAGAACAAGAATACAGGTACGAGTTCGAGGAACTTCATACAACGATAAAATCTAAACTTTTAACAAAACAGAGACAGAATGCAGGTCAGCAACAGAACCAGGGGAAGGAGGTAACATACTAGATAAGTTAGTAACGGTGAGAACTCGTCCCCGACGAACGCCAAATGCTAATGGTTAAACTCCGAACCAGCCAATGTTTGGCATAGAAATACGCACAGCACTAGATGCTATGTTTTTAAAAAAGAAAAGGAGACCGCACCAGCGCTTCTGAAAGTCAATGTCAGAGAGTTCAAAACTGGTGATCGGGTACAGACTCGTGACTATACAAGTGCCACAAAGCGGTGGCAGTTTGGAAGCATTACTAAACATTTGGGCCGACTACACTATGAAATACGCACGGACAATGGTGATGTCTAGCGCAGACACCTCAACCAGCTCTTGGTTGCACCTTTGATCCGCAGCAGCTAGGAGGGGAGAGATGTGGTGTATTAGAAACTCTTAAGAACGCTGTTTCTATACAAAAGAAGATATAAACAAATGTCATGTAAATATTCTGTCACAGTAATAAATGATTCACAATTAATAAATGATTTTACAAATTAACAGTATTTATTAAATATTATTAGCTGTTTTTCATGTTTCGTCTAAAGAATGAAAACAGTTCTGTTATACTGCTCCTTAAATCACATCAGTTCTAAAGTAAATTTTATAATGTACGAAATAAGTTTCATTATGCATTGTGTTAGGAGCATAATGAATTTAGGAACAGCTTGCGTTTACGTGTTAATAAAGACTATTTTAATTTGGTTCAAAATATAATTATAATTTAATGATTTGAGAATATACGACTCAAGTAGGAGTAGCTACTGGTGGCGTAGTGCGCTTGGAGAAGATTGTAATTATTATACGACCTAAATGTGAATCTATCTAGTGGTGAGTATCTATTAACAGAGCTCCTTGGATGAGCACTATTGTCGCAACAGCGCCGAATTTTGTCTTTTCAGTGATGTGTCTAATAAATAGGCAACATTAATTTTATTACTCTATCGACATTTTACTCTGCACGAGTTACTAGTTTTATATCTGCACCTGTGCAAGGAAAGAGTATTAAAGCAAAAAGGTAGACGGACAAAAAGCTGTTATTGAAGTTATCTAATGTAACTTGCTAACAGAATGTAAAGCCGCAGTTTCAGTTTATAATACGCAATTACACGGTGGTCATAATTAGCCGAGATACAGGCAACAAAAAAGTTGAGAATGTAACAAGTGTCCCGCGGTAATGACAATGATTTATTAACAAAGTGGAGAGATGCCGCGTGTTGCCTCGTTCATTATTATGACCAGACATTATTTATTAGAGATTAAATTTTAACGGTAATTGTGTACAGTGACAGACGAGCCAACAAATACTGACAGTTATGAACTTTGTAATAGTCAGAAGCAGGCACATAATACAACAAGGCAGAATGCAGCAGAGCACTGGATAGCATATTTAGTCAAAATCTTCTAATTCAAGCGAAAACCAGTTTCAGTTCAGGTCATCTCATAACGTTTCTTTCACAGTATTTATATGAGTAATGCCTAAGACAAAACTTGAAGAAAATTTCAATAGATGATAAAAAATTTAAGTACATCTCATTTGTGCCTAATTTGAAAGCCTTAGGCCCTATTTCACTACGTGCTGATAAAGTGTGTAATAATCTATTCGAAACTTACCTGACAGATAATGCTCAAAAATCATTTCCACAAATAATTCTTTAAACCTTACCTGACAAATAATTCTTTAAAAAATATTAGACAGATTTACGTAGTAGATGTTTTATCTGTTAGATATATATCAGACACTTTAGCAGCTAGTGGTGAAACACGTGAGCCGGCCGGCTAGAAGTGAAATCTCGTGCATAAGACGTGGGTACACTTTATCATAACTAATCACTACTACTAGTTTGCGTCAAAATGTGTATTTATGATATTTTTGAATGTTTGAATGTTCCAATAGCCCAACCACAACCGTAAAAACTTTTTTCCTTAGGTATGTCATTGTATAAGAATAAATAACGTAAAGTAATAAAACGAATAAAGCGAATGTAGGAGCAAAGTTGGAAGCAATAAACAAGGAACAGATGGGTGGTTCGGAGCGCTAATCGCCCGCCAAGCGGTCTTTGGCTGAAAACCGAGGTTCTGTGGTCTGTGCCCACCAAGGTTTGACACGAATCTACGTCCAAGCTATTTATAAGCCCCGTCAATGTCTAAGTACAGATGATACTTAACTAAAGCGATACGGTTTTCATTAGCTACCCTGTTAAACAGAGGATTACGAGTAGATACGCCAAGTTTCCGAGTTTGCTGTGATTATTACATAAAATATGTACCTATGATACTTAGGGGTTCCGCATGTAATGTAATGTTGCCACTTACCATCACGAGGGCCGTGATGGTAAGTTGCAATATTACATTACGGGCTTGTTTGCCACCAAAGCCGTATAAAAAAATATATGTATGTTAATATTCCATAGCTGAAGCGTTTGTATCTTTAATCGCGCTAATCTAGAAAATAAGCAATGCGATTATTGTAAATATATGAAAACCTGCATTACTGGATGGCGATAACCAAAGAAATCATAAAAAGTAGTTAAATCAAATTAAATTTCAACGGTTCTAAGTATGATCCGTGTGACTATTTTAGATAAATGACAAGTATTCCATTAGTACTGCGTTGACGTATTGCCGACACAATACATTTCAGATTCTATTGAGAAGATAAGGATTAAGTGAACAGCTTGTAAACTCTGTCGCTGTTTCTGTTGGACTTTATGAAACTTCTTAAGCCGTTCATTTCAGTCTTAAATTTTACTCAACTTGAGATAGACGGAGTTACGTTTATAAATTCAATTATCATTGATAACTCTTTGCAAATTCAATATCACTAATGTTTATGTCTAATCTGAAATATCCTGAATGGGCCGGATCGTCCGGGGAAGTACTACCCTCTCATAGAAGATCGACTTAAGAGTAGTAGTATCCGTACTACTGCGTTTCGTTCGGTGAGTCAGAGCGCCGGAGGCCCAATTTCTCCCCTATCCTCTTTCCTCACCTCCCTCATTCCCTTCCCCTAACCCTATTCCCAGCCGCCATAGTGGAGGCCACTATACCAGCAGTTTAAGACGATGGCTTTTGGTATAGTGGCCGCCACTTCTGGATTCCACTGACTGCTTACCATCAGGCGGGGTGCAGTCACTTTGGTAGGCTATAATATAAAAAAAAAATAAAAAAAATTAACAATCAGGATGTTTGAATTTGTAAT
This sequence comes from Parascotia fuliginaria, assembly GCA_963082885.1. Classification (NCBI taxonomy): domain Eukaryota; kingdom Metazoa; phylum Arthropoda; class Insecta; order Lepidoptera; family Erebidae; genus Parascotia; species Parascotia fuliginaria. Next base: position 11,793,121 of record OY720173.1, on the reverse strand, counting down.
AATACGAAGACTTTCTAAATCAACAGATCGCAAGACGTAATAAAACAGTCAATAAGTCAGCCGCATTTTGCAGCGTGACGTTAGTCAGAATTCCAATTTCAGTGTGTAATAAAGAATTAAACGAGCCGATGGAAAGTGCCGCTTAACTAGCGAAGTACAAGTAATAAGAATGTAAGGTGGAGCTCTTCGCTTTAAATTCGCACATTATAAGACTTTCTCACTGCTTCTTGCTACGTCTTGGTATTATTGCATTCGATACCAACTACAGTATCTGTTTTACGATATACAAGGCTTTATATTTGTACAACTTCAATAATATTGCGGTATACTTAAACGTAATCGGTAAGAAGCAGCCGTGCTGTGTCTAAAAACGAGTGTTCTTGCCAAATCCAATAATATTTATATACTTACGCATAATAATAATATTTTTTTATTGCTGACAGTGGCAGACGAGCAAACAGCCCACGTGATGGTAAGCGGTAACTGTCGCTCATGGACGACTCACAAGTACCTTGCGAAGCCGCTGCCTACTGTGAAGGGAGTGGGGTAGGTGAAAGGATTGAAATAAATGTTTATAAATATTTTATAATTTATGAATGATTCGAAAAAATGTCTCATAATCATATAAGCCGAAGGACTGCTGGATATAGGTAGACCTCCCCCAATTTTCGCCACCTTGGGCGGCCATAAACTGCATGCAGCTAAACTAATATCAGCTATATATCAATATATTATTATTATTGCACTCATAGCCAGTAACCAAAGGGCCAAGAGGACCTAGACAAGTGGCATAGATTTCTATTCTATTCATAGAATAGAGATGTATACGTTTGACATAAGCTAACGCCAACACTGTCTTTAGCTTATGTCAATCCCATACATTTTTTAATCTATTCTATTGTCTATGGCCTAAAGGTAGATCATGAATTACTATTATACGCACTGAATGTTGATTGTCGCAGTAAATGATGTAGGCAGAGATAATAAAATGACAAGTGGCAAAGACATTCATTTTAAGTATTTTCATTAAAAAGAACTTGTAATTTACGACGCACTTAAAATAAAAAATCTGTGGTATATTATAGGTTCTTGTTTATGGGTCATAATCATAAAAGACGGTTGAGAGACTGCGTGTCGAGTGGCGACCCGAGAGGTTTACAGTGGACTTTACTTGTAATTTACGTCCTAATGATCGTGCACGGAATATTGATTTGAACGAAATGTCCATGTCACGAGATTAACTGCCAATTGATCTGTAAGATTATAATAATAATAATAATAATAATAATTCTTTATTTTCTTCTCACAATCACAAGTCAATAAAACTTACATCAACAATTTTTACAAATTAAAAACAGTAATTGTGAGAGGACTGGTGTCTGAAATAGGCGTGAGCCTGTAGCTCAGATCACCAGGCACTCACCCTGCTGGAGCCTTTCTTTGTTGCTATATAAACTGTTAATTTAACTCAGACACATAAATATATTACAATTCGTCGGAGAAGATACAGAAATATCAACATGAGATACATGCACAATAATAAGAGAAAGTAAGGAAAAGACAAATAAAATTACATGCCGGCAACCTCGCAAGAAACTTCGTGTGTGAATATGTGTGCGTGTGATGATTGAGTGAGAGAAAAATGTAAGTAAAATATGTAAATACTGTGTAATCGAGTTTAAAAGTTGTTTTGTATATATTATTTTAATATTATTAGTTAATACTATTAGTTATGCAGTAAGCTTTCAGTTAAACGATAGTCCAGTTCTTTTAACCATTTTATTATTTCATTTAGACGTAGTATGATCGTAAATTGAGAGAATACGATTTATTTTATTGTAGAGGGAGGCACCCAGAAAGCAGAAAAAGTGATGTGAGAAGCTAGTATTAAATTTGTTTATGGTACAGACTCTATCCTTTCTACGCCTTTGGTATTGTAGTTCTGGTTCAAATGCTACCATTGAATGTTGCTTGATCACAGTATGCAGAACAAACAGCTGCCGAACTGTTAGGACGTCACTTCGTAGGTAGACATCAGTAGTAGGATGGAAGAAGGGTAAGGATAAACTGACTTTAAGTATGGCTCTTTGTGATCTTTCAATCTTAAGGAGATCTTTTTTGGCTACTCCGCCCCAAGATGTAATACAGTAGGTTATGAGCGACTGGCACAGTGATAGGTAGACAGACTTGGTCAATTCTTTATCAGCTACATGTCTTAGGTTTTTAAAAATGTATATGAGCTTACGTATTCTCTTTGATAGTTGCTCAATATGTTCCCTAAAATTTACATTTCTGTCAATAACCACACCCAGATACTTTATGCTGTCTGTAGCCTGCAGACTAGAACAAGAACAACCTAACATATTGCGAGAATAGTAAAATTACTTTCTTCTACGCCTGAACCTCTCATGGAAAATGTCATATATCTGGTTTTGTCCACAATTAGGGTTAGAATGTTAGCTTGCAACCAACTGTTAACTACGTCAAATCCCTTTTGAGCGTATGAATAGGCTTCGGTCCAGGTATTACCCCAAAAAAGCAGTGCAGTGTCATCCGCGAAAGTACAAATTTTAGAGTGAGGAAGATCTAGCTTACACAGGTCATTAATATAAACTAAGAATAGGGTTGGGCCCAATATTCCCCTGTGGCACGCCAAAACCAACGGATACCTCATCACTCCTAACATTGTCAATCTTTACCAACTGGGTACGGTTGCTTAGGTAGCTCTTAAAAAGTTCTAGTTGGGTACCTCTAATTCCTAAGTTTTCCAGCTTTTTCAGCAGTAGTGGGACAGAGACTGTGTCAAACGCTTTAGCTAAGTCTAGAAATATTGCTACAGTCTTCTGTTTTTGGTCTAATTTCGTAACTACAAAAGTTGTTAGCTCGTGAACCGCGTCAGCTATTGATCGTTTAGCTCGAAATCCATACTGTTCATTTGCTAGTAAACTGTATTCTTCTAAAAATTTAACCAATCTTTTATTTAACAACCTTTCAATAATTTTTGATAATGTCGGTAGAATAGAAATAGGTCTATAGTTATTGACACAGCCTCTGTCCCCCTTACCTTTGTACACTGGATAGATGTGCGATTTTTTTAATGCTGTTGGAAAAACTCCAGTTGAAAAACATAGATTGCAAATGTAAGTAATAGGTAATGTTAAAATGTCTTTATATGACTTTACAATGTTCGCTGGAATCATATCTAATCCCACCGCACAATCACTTTTGAGGTTTTGTATTTCAGTTTTAATTTCAAAACAGTCTGTTGGCAAGACAACAAGGGAATTTAGACACGACTCCTGTCCCACTATGCAAGGGTGACATTATGATTGGTGGATTAGTTCTCTAATGCCTTTTTCCTATAGACACGAGAAGGCGTGATTGTACATTTATGAAGGACTAGCCGCACCCTGCGTCTCGGATTTCGGTTATGAAGTAGAATTTGAGTGCATTTTTCGTACACGTTATGGCGCTTATTATTTATATCTTGACCTTATTTTTCGGTTACAAAAACAAACTCGATTGAAGCTATTCACATGAAAAATCATAATATTCTGAATGCATTGGAATGGAACTGAAATTCGGAATGCATATGCAACTTTAAGGTCTGCATTTTAATTTTTTCCACGTGATGTCAACACATAAATGCAAATATTTCGTAAACCTATTATAATTATATCCTGTTATTTGATAAAAAAAATATGGCATGCGCATCCCGAATATTTTTAAAGAGGGCTCCGTATAAAATAACTTACTTGTTTTGTTGTTTATAAATAAATACAGTTAAATCAGTGTAAAGTCTATTACCTCACTGACAAAATGAATAAAAATATGTTATTAAAAAAGAAAAAGCCTGTCTGCCTTAAAAAAACTGAAAAAAAATAAATCTATTTTTATTTCGTGCTGACACTACATTGAAATATTACATCATGCTCCCCAGCAACCCCATTATCTATTTTGCCGTTTTTAAATACATACAACAATTGTACGCAATATATACCGAATTTTTACATACATAACGACACACTGCTCATAGAAATTTAAAATAATTGTTCTAAGTGGCCATAGCTAGCGCATGCAGTAGTAAAAATAAGAGTACAATTTTTCAACCACTTGCTTACCTAAGAAGTGCGCTTCTAAGTAAAATTTCGTCAAATTTTACTTGGGGAGATACTCTCTAGCAAGTCCAAATTCAATTGTGTGTACCTTTTAAACTGTTAAGGTATAATTTTTCTAAGTATGTACAAATTCGATGCCTACATATTGCGTACAATTGTTGTATGTATTTAAAAATGGCAAAATTGATAATTTGGTTAATGAGTATGACGTGAAATATTTTATCCCAATGTCACTCCTACAATAATAATACGAACCTAATAATGACACATCATAATAATGTTCTAATCCATTAAGCTGTTTAGGCTGTAGAGTGCCAAAGAAATAGACATACATACATACCTACATACGCTCGAAAAACATACCTTCCTTGACTTCGGCAGTCGGGCAAAAAGACCTAGTATGAGCCGTGCTCACGCTATGAATTCCGACAGAGTAATTACATAATTAGGCAATCTATTTAAAATAGTTTACTAAGATTTATGAGAAAGGCGTAAAATGATAGTAAAGTGACTACCCCACCATCCACTAGAGAAGGACCTATACTCTATTTGGCGGCCATCAGTTTATAGGTATTTATTTACTTAATGTGCTGTAATCAGTAAATCTAAACACCTTTTTCTTGGGTAAGTCCTATGTTCAGTAGAAGAAGTCTTGGCGCAGAATTAATAAGCTTAATTTCAAAAGTTGCATTTACATGGAGTTAACAGAATAGCTTTCTTCGAACGCAATTTATGCATATAATATGCACATAAACAGAAATTCTTTGAACAATACTAAACACCTCATCAAAATCCTTTGTGTGTTTTACAAAAAGTTAGCGGAAAAACAGGCAGCAGAAAACAATGACTTTGCTATGACTACATAAAGAGAGATAAAATACACAGTATGAATATTTTAAAATCTATATGGCCTGTATACAAAATGTATGTTACTTTTGTAATAAGGTTTTAGTGAAATTAAGCCGAGCTATGACCGGCAGTTAATTAAGTACGTACGTGGACACGAGAATTGCAATGAGAGCGTACAATTCTATTTCAACTTCACACCCGGCCCAGCTTCAATTTTCCAGTGTTTACTTACATGAAAAGGAGTGTAGGGTGGCAGGTACACACCTCGGTCGGGGGAAAAAGAGGGCGTAGGGATGAGCGGGTGTACCGTTTAATGATTCAATTCTGAAAATACTTAATGTATAAAAATAAATGTCCTATTAAAACGGTTAAGTGATTTTTGGTGTAATAAGATTGAAGCATTTAAAAAATTCCATTAATTTGTACGTATAATGGAGCCAAACAGGAAAATTGCTTTTGAAGTATAAAGAATTTACTCCAATTTGTATCACTATTTGATTTAGGTTCTATGTTTTTTTATATCTACCAATATTTTATCATGTTTCTATATTTTTTTTTAATGATTACAGTCGAGTGAACCTCTAATTAGTAACCGTTGCTCATGGATGCCAGAAGCGCAGATTGTGACTGAATTATGAAGTTAATGCTCTTTAAACCTCGTTAATTCGTTGTCAATGGACGGCCAAAAGGCAAAGTGGCTAAGCGTAGGGCAACGTCAGATTTTCCGAATTCTCTACAAAAGTTTGCCGTCAACTCTGTATGAGTTTATTATCAAATATTTGGAAAATTGCCCAGTACTAAAGCAGTTACGATCAAAATTATATGTAATACAATAGTGATCATGAAAATGCAAGAGTACATATTTTGGCATAGAAGTTTTTAATCAGTAGTTTGAACTGAAAACAATAGTCAGACAAAGAAACAATGTTATACTGTTTTTGAGTAATAACGCTACCTTTCTGTTTTCATTGTTATTGATGGTCAGTGAGTCAGAGGCTACCTAACGGTAAATGGTAATTATCTCAAATGCGCCAAAAACAGTGTCTAGAAACCCCTTACTACTTCGTTAATTGTGTTCACTAGTAAAATTTGTATTCGTACAATTAGAACCTACTTATCTGATCAAATAAAGGCGAGAAGATTACAAGAGTTATATATTATTACTGAAAGTTAAGACTTCCTCACGCACTTTAATGAGGAAAGATTGAACTGTAATTGACCACGCAAGGATTGGGAGCACGAATCCCAAAGGAATTATATATGAAGACGGTTAAGCTAGCACACACGGTTTAACACTTACGTAAGCGTACATAAAGTGTAATGTTGTGTGAGCTAATTTGGAGCGAAATCTCGCCGTCAAAGCTTCCTTGGGCGCATTGTAATCGTTATTTATCATTACCTGTTCAGAATGATTAAGAAATAATGTGTGTAATTAGTTTCATGCTAAACTTCCACTTTCTCACTGTGACAATACACTTTATAATCACGATGAAACGTAATTAATACTACTCTACGTAATTAACACAATGCAATCAAGTGTTATTATGGACTCACTTATACCTATAGCATATACGAAAGTAGAGGTCTTTCTGCTGCAACTACAGTATTTTATTTAGAGAAATCAAATACACCAGCTAACGGCAGGAACAACAGTACGGGAGCTATTCTCCGGACATCAAATCTTTTTATATTGTATCAGCCCTAAACTTACCTACGGCTACTACATTGTCAGCAGCGTTCATAAAATCCTCCCTCGTCCTATGTTTTAGGTAGGCCTAGGAAGTATCAGAGAATCCTTAACTGGACAAATTTATATTGAGTTCGACCGACCTGTGTCCAAAGTCTATTTAAGGACTTCCAGGTAAGTCATGTTAAATCATAACCAGATGGACTATTCTCCGACGGTTGGACGTAAGGCTTTGAGAGATCAATACACTCTCGGCCAAAGACCTCTCTTTTGACCTACTTCGTTTGGAAAATTCAAACGGAAGCGGTTTTGTTATGATTGCGGTTTTCTTTAAGATGAGAGATTTTCAGAGCTCAGGTAAAGTTAAGTCTCCCAAGACAAATCTTGCTGCGGTACTTGAAGTATCTTCGCAAAAATTCCGGAAAATAATCCGGTGTTGACTTTAAGTAATATAGATAAGGTATTAATTATTATCAAATGCGTTAATTACGAGTATATTATTAGAAAATTTAGGCAGTTTCAGTTGCAGTAAGAAGAAAGCAGAGACATTTATATGTAGAACGTGAGTAACGCTGTTAAACGTTTATCATTCTTGAATCACTTCTTACGACATCTACAGAAACAGGTAATTTTATATACAGATAGCCAATATTCTCTTACCCCACAAATATAATTTGAAAGTAATTTCCAACATACATCCAAGGAAGTGAAAGATATTGCTAGAATAATTTTCTATGTGCACAGGTAATCCAATATAGTAGTAGTGAGCGACGTTTAGTTAGAAGACTAATCCGAGTATCCGAGTCGGGATGTGCCCCCGGGAGCCCCGGGAGCGCAGTAAACTAGAACAGTTGGCAGTTCAAAGCGACTTCTGGTTAGATTCGTAAGGCCAATCTAATTACCCACAGAAATGCTGCGGTGATGCATTTGTCTAATTTAGGGAAATAGCGCCTGAATTTTAGGAATTCAACTACAATAGTTTTGTTGCTGTGTTGGCGGTTTACTAATATAGCATATAATTACTACGACAATTTGTACACAAATTGGCTTTAATAGTTCATAAGTTCAATAAATATAAATAAGTTTATTAAAGTAAAATAAATTCACACGGATTTTAAAACATAAATGTAAAGCACAGATCACTAACATCCGTGGACTCCATTCAAACCTCAACGCCGTCCACCAACACCTCGAGACGGCACGGCCGGCATTGCTTTTCCTAACGGAGACACAAATACGCCGCCCTGACGACACGGCATACCTGCACTACCCCGGCTATGTGTTCGACGAGCGCTTTCGCGCAAAGGCGTATGCGCATTCGTCAGGGCGGATGTTTGCGTTCGCCGTCTGCGCTGCCTAGAGGACCCATCCTACTCCATCCTTTGGCTTCACGTTGTTCTTGGTTCTTTGAGCCGGGTCTACGCGTGCCTTTACCGTTCCCACACCGGAGATTTGGAGACAACTCGACTCTTTGACCATCTGAGTCAGGCGGCAGACTTAGCGCAAGAGCGGTTTCCGAACGCGAAACTGGTGTTTCTGAGAGACTTTAACGCCCACCACATGACCTAGTTGGGTTCTCTCAGAACAAACCATGCGGGACGAGCCGCCCATGCTTTCGCTCTCACGCACGACCTGACGCAACTGGTAATCCATCCCACCAGGATACCAGATATTCCAGGTCAAGCGCCCTCTTTGCTAGACCTACTACTGAAGAGTCACCCAGACCAATACAGTATTTCGGTCCACGCCCCACTGGGTAATGCCGACCACTGTTTGGATTGCGCCTCAGTGCCTCTTGTTGCTCCCCCAAGATGTGCGGAGGTAAAGCGACGACTATGGCACTACTCGTCAGCAGACTGGGACGGTATGCGGTATATCCCTTGAAATGTCCTGATGAATCGCTGGCTCACAAGCCGCAAGAGAAAGCAAACTTACTTGTAGAACTCTTTGCGGCTAATTCCCGAATCGACGACCGTGGCTTGCACCCGCCGACTATATCTGGCTGCGACTCCGTTATGCCTAATATCCGTATTAGGCATCGTGATGTCCGTGCGGAACTAAGGTCGCTCGATGTTCGGAAAGCCAGCGGACCGGATGGTATTCCAGCGGTGGCTCTCAAGAAATTCGCAGCGGAGTTGTTTCCTGCATTGACGCGCCTATACCGCCTATCTTATTCCTCGGGAATTGTGCCGGAGGCTTTGAGAGAGGCGAATGTTCAACCGATTTCCACAAAAGGGGATAGGTCCGAGCCAGGCAACTATCGACCCATAGCTGTCACCTCAGTTCTCTGCAAGTTGCTTGAGCAGATAATAAACGCCCAACTAGTCCGCTACTTACGGGGTCACTCGTTAATTAGCGACCGACAATATGGCTTCAGGTCAAAACGGTCTACGGGTGACCTTCTAGCGTATATCACGCACCAATGGGGTGAAGCTATGGACAGGCATGGAGAGTCCTTTGCCGTCAGCCTTGACATAACCAAGGCCTTCGATAGAGTCTGGCACCGTTCGTTTCTGTCCAAGCTTCCAGCATATGGTCTGAACCCCACCTATGCAACTGGATTGCCGCATTCCTGCGTGAGCGCCGCATCAGAGTCCTTTGTGACGGATAGGCCTCCAATTATTTGCAGGTCAACGCTTGGGTGCCTCAGGGGTCCGTCCTGTCGCCCATCCTGTATCTTCTGCATGTCAATGACATGTTGTCCCTTGGCAACATTCATTGCTATGCAGATGATAGTACAGTGCATGGGCATATCGGACATCCTGCGGCTAATTAGACTGACATCGAGGCAAGACGCCTAGAACTTGTCGCTGAGCTCGACCAAATATTATGCCGCATTTCTAAATGGGGTTGTGAGAATTTGGTCGAGTTCAATGCCAAGAAAACACAGATGTGCGCGTTCTCTGCAAAAAAATCTCCGTTCCTTCCCCTTCCCTCTCTTCAGAACACAGCGTTACCACTACAGGATAGCCTAAGTATCCTGGGCATAGACATCAGCTGAGATCTCAACCCCAAGAATTACATCGAGTGCGTCATTAAAACCGCCTCCTGTAAACTCGGTATCCTGAACAGGGTGAGGCGGTACTTCAGGCCCGAGCAGCTCTGTCTTCTTTATGAGACACAGGTTCCTACGTGGAGTACTGCTCTCATCTTTGGGATGGCTCCGCACAGTACTTACTGGATGCACTTGATAGGTTGCAGCGGCGAGCAGTCCGTATCATCGAAAGCCCGGAGGCTACTAAGACCCTTGAGTCTTTACAGCTGCGAAGAGACATCGCCTCAATGGCCGTTTTCTATCGCCTTTACCATGGAGAGTGTTCTGAAGAGCTCTTTGAATTAATCCCACCCTCTCCCTTTTTATCCAGAACGACACGTGCGGGACTAAAGTGCCATCCTTTTACAGTAGAATCTAAAGGATCTCGAACCAAACGGTTTAGCATTTCATACTTTTGTCGCTCAATTAAAGCCTGGAACTCTTTGATCCTGGGCCTTTTAAGCGGGTCGTGAAAAAGCATCTCACTAAGCCACCATAGTGGAGGCCACCATACCAGTAGTTTGGCTTTTGGAATGGTGTCCGCCACTTCTGGATTCCACTTACAGTTTACCATCAGGCAATGTGGAGTCACTGTTTGTAAGTTTGTTTGTTTATTTGCAACGATTTAACTAAAAAAACTACGTTACCGATTTGAAACATTCTTTCACCTTTAGAAATCAATAAATTCAGCGTAACATAGACTTGCTTTATGTTTAACATATTATTTTCAGTTTAAATTTTTAATATTTTAAGCGCCTTCGTAAATGTAAATGATGCAATAGGAACTATTGTTGTGATATTTTCTGTAAGAGTTGGTTGTGAGATCGATTGAAACTTTTGATACCGCGAAACTTTTGATTAAGCGAAGCAAGGGCGGACCTCTAGTTACTTATATTTGGTAGGGTCACCAACAATAACTATTTCAAATTCTGAAGTTCCTACTTTTAATAGATTATAATGGGATTGAATTCAAAAAATCTTTTTGTAAGATCAAACGCAATAATCCCAAAAGTAAAAAGCCGATATGACAAATCCTTTCGAGACATCGAAAGATAAACTATTCCCGACGGACTGTATCCCCGTAGGCTACTTCAAAGCGAAATATTTCCGCCTTAGACGCAATATATCGTTTGATTTCTTTATGTATAAAAGCACGAAGACTACGTTTTCCTTTTCTAAACTCATAATACAAAGAGAAAAGATTTGTTTATTGGTGTGTTTGTTTGTATGTTATGGATAAACTCAAAATCTATGTGCCCATTTGAAAAATTCTTTCACGTTCTACTTTCTTAGGCTACATTTTTTTAGTATGCTTACCCACGCAGGCGAAGCCACTGGCAACAGCTAGTATTAAAAATTCAAGCACAATTGATTTTGCTTGAACCCCCTGAGGTGTGACAAGAAATTCAATCGTAAGTATATTATTACGTGCTGCATCATGGAGACCCATGAAAATTTATAGGTGGGATTTGTTTACTTGCGCTTAATTCAATAAACCGATAGAAAATGCATTACCTCTGACCCGATGTAGGGACGTAGGTGCCTGACTAGGGCGCCAGGTGTGTATAATTAATGCACTATAATGTATGACTGACACGTTAATTGTCTTTAATTACGGCTTCCTTGAACAGTGATAGACTATTCATAGTTACCACGTCGTATTATTACAATGTACAAGTATTAATATAGTTTTACAACCCGAACGTTTGTGATTAGGATTAACAAACGAATTATTCAATCCGTAAAATGATCCTAGATTAAAACCACTCCTCTTCCTTCATTCTCAGCAAAACTAGATCTAAATTTAGCTTATTACGTAAATAAGGTGTTAGTTACATTGAAAAAAAAAATGTTGTCGTCACAAATGTCGAGTATTAAGAGTTCTGAAAGCAATTGAACTGATACAGTTGATGGAACGTGATATGAGGACAGCGTTCAATACGGTAATAGATCCTTGATGGTTTTACCATGAATGAGTCCGATCATTCGGAGGTCAAATAAATACTTTCGTATATCTACATACTTTTCTGTTTCATTAGGTGGGTAAGCGTGAGGCGTAGATATATCCCTTTATTCCCCTTGGATAAATAATGAAGCTATAGATAAATAACGAGATACGGCAAGATTTTTATTTCTAGACTTCTTGAGAGTCATGTTGTGTGTCCAACTTCTTGCTAGTAAGCAGTGGTACTCAATGCCAAATAAAGCACTCTAGGACCAGTAAAAGAGAGTACGTTTTCGAATGCAAGTATCACAATATACAACAGCGGCCAACAGAGACACTAAAATCATTGTCAACTATGCTTGCATGGCAGTTTTGGTCGCCCTACGCTAATATTGAGAAGCGGCTACATAACCATAAATGAGCCACTTATTTATTTTTTAACCGACTTCAAAAAGGAGAAGGTTATTAATTCGGGTCGTATGTTTTTTTTTTTTTGTGTATGTTTGTTACCTCATATCTCGGTCATTTATGAACCGATTTGAAAATTTTTTTTTTATTTGAGAGGGTATACTCTGAAATTGGTCCCATTTTTTTATTATAAGAAATGGTTTAGTGGTTGTATGTTTGTTACAACTTAACTCCGTCATTTATGAACCAATTTGGAAAATATTTCTTTTATTTGAAAGGGTATACTCCGAAATGGGGTCCCATGTTTTTTTTATAAAGAATGATTTAGTAGTTTGGCTTCAATTTAATATTTTGTAATAGGATTGCGTTGATTCCCCTGTAATGTTCTTTGCTATGAATTAATTAAAATATTATTTTCTACTTTTTAGTTAAGGATTGAACATGTAGGTGTCGTTTGAAGTCGGTTTTCATTTTTTTTCTAAAAATAATTTTATGTCTATCACCAGATGACATTTCTCAACATTAGTCACAACTGGGACCAGTACGTGGCCTTCTCAAAGAAGTTTTAGTATTAATTCTCACCGCCAGAGGCAACTAGGCAACCTACTTTACTATTTGACGATGTTTTTGTATTATTTCTTTTATATTTTTCAAGATTAATTTCTTAGTACATTGTAAGTTGTTTTGCCTTTAGTATTATGTTATCTACATAATATAATCTACTAAATTGTCAACATGTTGTTATATTTACTATATCTGTATCAAACTGTAAACTCATGATAGCGTAATATCAAAATGTAAGTAATACACATGGACAAAAACTCGTTATGGCAGTAGGTAATAGTCTCCATTTATTCTTTAGTGTACACTAATTTTAACAAAAGAAGTAGTATTGTATTTGATCTTGGTTTGGTTAAAAAGTGATATTCGTGTTTTTGTTCGCTTTAGTCGAGAGTAGGAGTATTTTCTAACAGAAAACTCATTGCTACTTAACTAATTTAGAAATCGAACATAAGACTTATTTTCATAGACGTACGATAGTACATCGCTGTGTTACCAAGTCAGTATGAAATAATACAACATTTTACCGTATCAAATTATTCAACGCTTAGTGTAAGCATATCTGCAAGTCACCGTGACAATGACATTGCATCATATTTGGCCTTGAATAATACCAGTCCATAGTTCATCGTTTTCTGAGTACCTAACATTCTGATGGTAGGAGTTGGAGTAGGGTTAGATTACAGACCTGATACAGTGATCCAGCAGCAAACTGGACAAAATAAATACACTTAGAATAACTTTAGAGTAAAATCGTACAACTTATTTATATTTTGTATTAAGCTACAGGTAGTGTCCCGTTGCTGGTCGCAACGCGAAAGGGAAAGATACGCTTGAGAATCTACATCTCAACGCCTGATGTTTTGTTTTTCCAATTATATATTTAATTATTATGTTATCCTTAGCAAAACCGTCCAAATCATGGCGTCATCATCACACTGCAATAAAATTGTTTATTTCTCATAGTTATATTAGTTGAAATATAGAACTCTCCAAGCATCACCACCTTGATCGGTCCTGATCTTTAATCATATTATCGATTACTAGCACCTTATCCGTTATCGATTTAATTCGTTCTGAATACAGTAGATTAGTATATGAGTTATTCGTTAATACATTTGTCAAAATTAAGAATTTTGTCGGATTATTTACAAAATACTCCAAAAAGAGTCCTCGAAGTACTCCATGCAAAAGCAGAAACAATAAGCATTTTGTATATTAACGAGTCAGTGGAGTAACTTATGAAGATTCTTATCTTTTTAGAACAAATAAGTAGAGTACATTGGGAATAACCCATTTTGTCGTGTGCGTTTCACCAAATTACCACATTACGTAATCTAAATGTTCTTGAATTACAATTTTTTTAAAAACTTTGTATAAAATGACATTATGTATTCACTAATAAGCAAATTTTTATTATACAATGCTCATCACGTTTGTTAAAAAGCAACACTCATGCGGTGTTTGTTTCTAAAGATAAGTAAGAGAAAGTTAATATGAATGGTTAATTATAATAGATGATATAGATAGAGTATAAAAATATTATTTTAAGTGGGAGACAAGCAATCATCGCACACATCGCTATCTGCCGGAGATCTTTAATCTCCCTCTACTGCCAATACAGTTCATTCCTTGCGTGCTCTAGGATCTGTTATTCCCCAGTAGAAACACATACGTCCTAGGCAGGACTGCTACGAATAAAGTCAACTAATAAATGCCTGTCAAATTTGGGCCAAATGTTTCAGAAAAATCGCGCTATACCTACCCTATTTCTTTCTTTACATAATTAACAAAAAATAAAAATATTTAAAAATACATAATATAATAGGTACGGTACATCTGAAAGTGCGTGTAATTAAAAGACCGTCTATTTATACAGTGGAATGGCCACTGAATTTTAACTAGCAAAGCTCTTTGTCGTTTCAGCTCTGTTTGCGCTGACCATATCGCCGCTCACTCTCATTATATTTCGTTTGACACTGCACTAACATTAGTGAGAGCATTTATATTTTATCTCCTTCAGCTTCAGAACTGGCTTTAATTAAAGCTTCTTATCATATATTTTTTTATAAAATGTGTTTGGAGGTGTCAAATAGAACAAATGTTTCAAAATGTTGATGTTGAATGTATGCATGTCTCTGCATCAACCAGAAGCGACTAGTTACACTGATATGATAACCTGCCTTTAACTTCAAGGGTTCTTGTTTTAATAACTTTGTTTAATTTAAACAAGTATTATTGAATATATAGGTACGTACTTAATGCATTGTTTAAGACAAGTATTAACTTCTTTCTTGACTCGACCATAGTGTGATTTCAGTCAGTAAAATTTCTTTAAGTTGGAAAAATTTAAAGTTACAAAATACTTACACAAAGATTCCTAACGGTTGGCGTCAGATAATTTCTTTTTATAATGCAATGTAAATTATAATCCACAGTAAACAAACGTATTAAATTTTAAATTGCAAAAGCATAGCGAAAAAAGCGGCAAAATTGGAAAAGATTGTTCTGGATACAAAAATGAATTGAAAGAGTTTTATAAAAGAACATCGGCCTGTGAATTAGAGAATAAAGTAGGTCCTTTTCATTACGACATTATACAGCTTTTGGTAAATGAGTTTTTCGTTAATACATTTATACGAATAAAGTTCGTTTCAATTTCTAAGAACAATTCAAAAAACATCTACATAGAAACACGATCGCATAGACTCTTGGTGAGAAAGTTACTTTTATCGTCGACAATTTTTAAGTCGTAAAACAAAAGATAAAGGCAATTATTTTCCCTTCGTTTTGCCTATACGTCTGCGTAACCACATTACTCGTAGGTTAGAGTAAAATTACACCAGATGCGATTTGTTCCAATATCAGTTTATTGACTACTGTGATAGATGAGCTTCCGACTCACCTGATCGTAAGGAATACAAAAATATGAAGGATGCTCGAAAAGTATCTAAGCAAGTAATTCATTTTAAAACTGATATAATAAATAATTAAGTTTTGGAAGGGAACAGTTTTAGACGAAAACACTGACTGCAGCATAAAACTAATTTTTAGTAATGTGATACTGATGATAGACAGTGTTGATTTATTATACGGTATTTTTTATAACCTATACAAATTTCTCTGAAAGACGTTCTGAAGGGGTGTGCACTGTAGTGATAGTTACATCCTTCCTAAAAACTAGATAGAACTTCTTCGGTTGCCAAAGATTTTGTTGTTTTGGCACTAAATGTCTAGTAACGGTTAATATATACAGCCAGATAGGTAACAAATTGACTTACGCGAGAACCTTTCCGTCGTACTGTAAAAACCGCAGCAATGGGTCATCCTGTTTCTTCTCTTTCTTCGGTGGTCGGACAGATTTCCACTTTTCTTTAAATGCCTTCGCATCTTCTGGCACCTCCTCCTCTTTAGACAGCTCCACACCTTGAGATTCCAGCCATTCCTGAAAACGCACTTGTTTTAATGATTCGCATTTACCTGCTTTTAAATAATATTACTTTCAATTACGAACGACATATTCGACTATAAAACAGAAGTTTAAATATCTACGTAAATGATATTTTAGAATAATCTTTACTATTAGTACCATTATACAACAGAAATTTTGTAGTAACTATTGAATAAAATATCTAATATATAAAATTCTCGTTATTGAACTCCTCCGGAACGGCTCGACCGATTTTCGTGCAATTTTGTATGCATATCGGCTAGGGTTGAAATCAGACAACATGTATTTTTCATCCCCCTAAATGTTAAGGGTGGTCTGAAAAGGGATGAAAACGATTGTATGAAACTTCTTCATAGTTTTGAAATTTTGTTTTGGAATACTTCTAATTGTTTTTTTAATTGGGGTGGATTTAGAGGGACGGAATTAGGGATGAAATATTATATGGAAAGATATTTGCTTTTGAAGTTAGCGACTTGAAAATTGAAAAGAGGGGAAAGGGAGGGGGGGGTGAAAGAGAAGTGAGGGGTAGGGAAGAAGAAGTGAGGGGAAGTGCGGAGGAAGTGAGGGGGAAGTGGGGGTAAAGCGAGAGGGAAGTGAGTGGGAAGTATAGGGCAAGGTAGGGGAAGGGAGATGTAAGTGAGGGGGAAGCAAGGGGGAAATGAGGGAGAAGCCAGGGAAAGGGAGAGTGAAATGACGGGGAAAGGAGAGGGTAGGTAGGGGGAGAGGGGAGAGAGGGAAGAAGCGAAATGGGAGGAGTGGGGAAGAAGGGAGAGGGGAATAGGGGAAAGTAGTGAAAAGTTTACGGGGGATATCTGTAGGTAGGTGAAAGAGGGTTTGTAGAATGGGAGATTAGAAATATGTATTTATATAAAAATAAATCCCTAGTTCCCTTGGTCACGGCATCACGCGTGAACGACTGGACCGATTCCGTTAATTCTTTTTTTTTTGTGTTTGTTATTGTCAGGAGAAGGTTCTGCGAAAAATTAGATAGTAATTAAGACAGGACAACGTCTGTCGGATCCGCTAGTTAATCATCATCATATCAGCCACAAGACGTCCACTGCTGGACATAGGCCTCCCCCAATTTTCGCCACCGTTGTCGGTCGTTCGCCGCCCTCATCCATCGGTTGCCCGCCACCCTTATGAGGTCGTCGGTCCACCTTGTGAGGGGTCTGCCCACGCTGCGTCTTCCGGTTCGTGGTCGCCACTCTAAAACCTTTCTGCCCCAGCGGCCGTCAGTTCTGCGAGCTATGTGTCCTGCCCATTGCCACTTCAGAGAAGCAATTCTGCGAGCTACTAATAATATATAATTAATATATTATATTATTATGCTAGTTAATAATAATAATAATAATAATAATATGTGGACACTATCACACACTGTCGTCTAGTCCCAAGCTAAGCAGAGTTTGTGTTATGGGTACTAGATAACTGAAAGGATTCGGTCACCTAGGGCCACTTACTCCAACGACCACTGACTAAATTCCTTGTTCGGCCATTTCCTATTAGGTGCTTTTCCTGGTAAGGCCATTCCTCGAATGACCTCTATGTGAATTCCCAATTGGGCCACCTCCTCTAATGACCACACTGTGTATTCCTAGTTTGGCTATTTCCTTGAATGACCACTATAGTGCAGTCGAGGTCAAAATATATTGACACTTTGGGACCTTAACGTCTTTGACACAAGGCCCAAAAGAATAAAGATATGTAACTTCGACTGTATCTTAATTCAAGGCTATACCTGCTGTACGGGTAAGCTGGGTTAACACCCTACCAAGCCACTGGGATAGACAGGCATTTCTATAGGATGTCTCTACCCTTGTGACCATCGATCCCAAAATTACTCAAAATAGAAAAAAGTTAAATGGGTTTAATCACAAATTAGGTTTCAAGTATTTTAACTGTATGTTACATGTAATTAATGTTATTTGTTTTACTATTTTATTTATTATTGATCTATTCATCTTAATCTTAATAAGTGTTTGAGTCAACATAATTATATCAAGGTGTAAAATCGGGGCGTTGTTTAGGTTTTTAACATAGGAAAATAATTAATAAAAGTATGACGTATAATTAATATGTATTACAAAAATAACAACATAACAAAAAAAAAACAAAAACACTGCCTAAACGTTGAACTTATTATTTTGGATTCTACGAACGGCCTATCGATTGGATATTAATTGACATCAAGACAAGGAAGTTGGCCCTTCAGGGATTTATCCGTAAAGACTAATGTGGCCATTTGAGGAAGTAACCGTACGAAGAAGTCGCCACTAGGAACGTGGTCATTTGGGGATTGAGCCGTTAGGGGAAATGTGATCGTGGCCCTTTTAGCGAAGTGGCCGTTAGGTGAATAGGCTATCAAAGGGAAAAGGCCGTTTAAGGAATGTGGCCCTAGGTGACCGAATCCAACTGAAATATAATACATATACATACTTTTTTTTTGTAAATACATACTTATAATACATAGAAAACACCCAGACTAAAGACAAATACAAATGTTCATCACACAAATATTTGCCTTCCGCGGGAATCGAACCCACGACACCCGGCGTCGCAGTCAGTTACACTAACCACTAGACCAACGGTGCAGTCAAATACATAATTAATATTAATCAAATTTATCAACAAATATATAATTAATATTTGTTTCAGGTTTAAAAACCTTAAATAACATCTTCATAGTTACAGCACTAAACTAAACTTCTTTAAACTAAATTTGCGCCAGGACATGCCTCATGTTTTAACGGAAGATGATTGTCATTTAAATTCATCCACATTTTTTCTATTTCATCATTGTAATATACCATTAATATCATCAACAAGAATAATATTCTACACTTGACGCTGGCAGAAATAGCTGACACAATCGTCGGCTCTGTTGCCAAAAAAAAAAGAGAATAAGAAGAACAAGTACTTAGTACTTGTTCTTCTTATTTACATACAGGCTTCGACTCTAGCCTGTATGTAAACTGACGGACTCATAAACTGCATCAAAGTTCAGGATTACTTTGAAATGATTTTTTTTGTAAGTATGCAAACTTTTTAGATTAAATTATATAAATATGGAGAGACTGGCTCTTAATCTTAAAAAAAAGCTTAATTTAAAAATAGAACTGCAGTAAAACAAATGAATATAGCCGGGAAAAGAAAATTTACTCGTAGTATCAGATTTGCGTGTTATTTAAAGCAAAGTTTTAAATTGATTCGCATTGTTTTTTTATTCTTTTGTCAATTGAATTATTGTTACCAGCAGAATTGTTGGGTTAGTTTTTTAACTCATCGAGAGTTTTTGAACCATAATATGGATACTTCGTCCGAACAAGCGGCTCAAATTGTAGCACTGGTGCGGAAGGGCTTGGATCAACGAACGATTGGTAGAAATTTAGATTTAAACCAGTCTACGGTTTCTAGAATATACAGAAGGTTTGTGGAGACAGGTTCTTACAA
The DNA here is from genome assembly GCA_963082885.1 of Parascotia fuliginaria. Taxonomy (NCBI): domain Eukaryota; kingdom Metazoa; phylum Arthropoda; class Insecta; order Lepidoptera; family Erebidae; genus Parascotia; species Parascotia fuliginaria. Next base: position 11,773,615 of record OY720173.1, on the reverse strand, counting down.
AAGGAGACGTGGTACAGGCAGGACTCGAGCAACCACCGCAGTTAACATCAAAACAGAGCTTAATAAAGTGCGTGGAGTAAATGTGAGTGCACGAACAATAAGAAGAAGGTTAAAGGAAGCGGATATCACCCCTTTTAGACCAGCAAATGGTCCAAAGTTGTCTGTAGCTCACAGACAAGCTTGCTTAAGATTTGCGCGTGATCACCTAAATTGGACAGAAGAGCAATGGGCCTCCGTATTGTTCACGGACGAGTGTAGGACATGTTTATATAGTGCAGATGGTCGCAAGAAGAGTCTATCGTCGACGTGGGGAGCGATATGCTCAAAGTTGCATTGAGGAGCGTGTTCCTTTTGGAGGCGGTTTGTGTATGGTCTGAGGTATTCGTGTATATCGATGAACGGGCGAACAGAACTTGTGTTCATAGACATGGTCCGTCAAAACGGTAATAGAGGGGGTTTGACTGCACATCGCTACATAAAAGAGATCTTAGAAGATCACGTGGTGCCTTACATGGGATTCATAGGCGAAAATTTTACTTTAATGCAGGATAATGCCCGGCCGCCGCCCGCTGCTGCACAAGTTCGACAATATTGCGAAGAGGTTGGGATACGTACAATGAATTGGCCAGCACGCAGCCTGGATCTTAATCCCATTGAGCATGTTTAGGACAATTTAAAAAGAGCTGTATATGCGAGAAATCCTGTGCCCACGACAGTGGCAGCACTAAGAACAGCACTTTCAGAAGAATGGGACAATATTCCGCAAGATCTTTTAATAACCCTAATAAAATCTATGCAGAACCGATAAGAATCCGTAATAAGGGCACGTGGAAGTAATACACCTTATTAAAACATAAATAAGCCCTTGCATAAAGTTTGTGTCAATTGTTAAAACCATTTTTTTTATTAATTCAATTTTCCTTAAATTTCTGTTTTTTCTTCAAAAAAGTCTTAAGGTCCTTTCCAGTACACAAACTTAAACTTAAGGATATGACCCTAAAGTTCACGAACCAATCTAGAGGTTTCAATTTTAATCTGTATATAAAGTTTGCATACTTGGTTAAAATTTTTATTTCAAAGTCGTCTATTACTTTGATGCAGTTTATGAGTCCGTCAGTGTACTTGTCCATTTTGTTGTTGATGATACGATAACACGATTTTCTTGTAGTTTATCGAGTTTTTACGGTGGAGGGTCCTTTACTCACTGAGATTTTAAATCCTTCCAATTTGACGTAAATGAATCAGTGTCATTTTGTGACTCACGTTGAAAGCTGCCGCTAATTCTAATTTGGTTTGAGACGAGTCTAATTTATTGTTCTCGATTTTGTACAAGATAAGCTAAAGGTATCAGAATTTTCAGAATGACAGCGATTTTCAAATAGCTAAATATGTAACGTGCCTTAACTCAATACCATACACCTCGATGTTATTGCAGATACGACACTTTTTATTTAAAACAACGCGCAATTAGAATTAGTCAAAGTCAAAAAAAAACACCTACATCATTATTTTTTTTTAAATTAGAGCCACAATAAAATCAAATTATGGAATTTATTTGCGTAATACAGGTTTGTACGATACGGTGAGGTACGCCATTGTTATCTCGATGTGTCTAGTGACTGTAATCATCATGGATCATCGGTGCGAGCCCCCACTCTCCCTAACTACACATATAAAGAATAGAATGGCATTACGCCGGTAGCAGCAGCTAGTAAAGTAAGTAACCAGCTGTTATCAGAAATAAAAGGTAAACTTCTGAGTGATACTAGGCACCCTGGGCCCGACGCGGCAACTCATATTTTTTATTTTATTTTATTGCCGACAGTGGCAGACGAGCAAACTGCCCACGTGTTGGTATGTGGTAACTGTCGCTCATGGACGACTCTGAGTCCCTAGCACTGCTCCTGCAATATCACGGACTCTGCAAAGCCGCTGTCAATCGTGAAGAGAGTAGGGTAGGTGAGAGTATTGAGATAGGTGAGAAAAATGGAAAGGAGGTAAATTGGGTCTCCGGCATTCTCACTCACCGAACGAAACGCAATAATTGTACGAATACTATTACTATGAGAGAGTAGTACTTTTCGATCGATCCGGCCCATTCAAGCCAAAACCAGTGTGGATCTACTACCGTAAAAATGCAATAAGAATAAAATATTCATACCATACTAAACCGCTATCAATTAAATAGGTATAATGAAAATCGATATCATTATTAGGTACCTACAATACTGATCGTGCACCTTGCCACGATTAAGTTATCAATCTGCAATAACGTAATCGGACCTCACCGCTAACGATAAAATTATTTGATTTAAACCTACATGCTGATTAGTTTATGTATGTATATTATTATGGGATATGATGTCTAATTTTGAAGTCTCAGCATATGCCTCCGTGGCGCAATTGGCTAGCGCGTTCGGCTGTTAACCGAAAGGTTGGTGGTTCGAGCCCACCCGGGGGCGTTTAATTTTAGTTAAATTCGCATTTACATGAATTTTTTTTATTATTATTCATAGTAAAACTACATTTTAAACAAGCTAAAGTAGACAATATAATATATTTATTAAATTTTGATTCGGTTTTGCTAAAGAGTGTTGCTATTTGATTCCGCTAGGCGCGTTAGCAACAACCTAATTTATGAGATTACCTACCGTAAGTTATCTTGATTACAGAATCGATTAGTATATGTAATGTGGAAAATAAATACCTACCTAAGTATAATCATTTTGTACATAAATAAAATACAAAATAGTGATTTGTACCGATTAAGATATTAAAGATTATTATACCACCGACGGCGACGTGGCCAACTATTATACGGCCAGCCTGATAGCAAATTGTTTTATTAACCTTTGAGCCATTGCAATAACAGAAAGATTAAATACCTATTTGTTTTTACCATATAATTGCATAACATTTATATTTTTTTACAAAGTAGGAAGTAGTTTTGTAGTAGGTAATACTGGGCAACTAAAATATTTAGTACCTTTAAAATTATTTTGGTTGACTCAGAGATCGAACCCGAGAAACTAACTCGACAGTCGTTAACACTAGTTTTGTGCTTCCAATGTTACCGCCTATAAAAAATAATACAACTATTATCAAAAAGTTTGTCGTGCTTGATTTTAGATTAGTGCCTTTTCATGAGTTTCTGAAAGTTCTCAATCATTAGAAGTAATACAATACTATCATTATCCTACTTCGAGCATCATTGCGTTTCTGCGGGATTAAGCTTTTTTGGACTACAACTTACACTTTGGGTATAAAATGACAACCGCAATCTGGAATTTTTTTATAGGCACATCGTTTTATTTTATGTTATTAACAACACGCCAAAGGTATATTATACAACACCTTATTAGTAGTTATTCATACTAAAATGTAAAACTAAAATCTTACATTCTGTACTTAAATCTATATCATACATGCACAGTAATGTAAAAGACGACAAAACTAAGAAAACAAAACAAGTAAGAACTAGCAATTTATACATAAAATGATTTCAATAAAATTTGTAGTTGAATATATGAAAAGAAAGATTTTCAATCATATGAAATCATAGGTAATGAATATAAACCATTCTTAGATCAAACCAAACGAACGAATCTTTTAACTAAATAAAATAGTGTAATGAAGCCACAAATCAAATTAGGGGAAAGCGCTAAGAGATATGAGCCTAATAAAAGTGGGATATAAGAAATTGGGACAGTTCGAAGAGGTTGTATCTTAACAAAGATATTCGTAAAAAAAATTAAAATTATTATTTACTTTTATTGCAAACAACTTCTTTCAATAAATAATCTACACAATAAAAGGAGGCGTCTGTCTGTATGAAATCTCTGCTCGTTTGAGAACTACTTAGGTATATTAAATAAATATTTATTAAAAGTTTAATGATATGATGATACATATTAATATACTTACTTGTTTTATTATCTATTAAATAATTTATTTTGTTTATGAATGGTATGATTATTTATTATTTAGGTATAATTTTATAGTGTTTAAAACGGAGGCTAATGTAAAATTGTTACTCGAATAAATGTTACCTCAATACAGTTGCCTAGTGAGGAACCAAAAGATATTCTCGTCTTATTAAGTCTTATCTGCAAAGAGTTTCAGGTCCTTGTTTTGTATAATATTGTCTATGTATAGTTATAAGTCTAGTTTATAAGTCTTTTTGCAGTAATCAAAATAATTTTATTTTTTCATTTTTCATATTTGGATGCGGTTTTCACTGTTATATTGTGCGTTTATCATGGAAAGTTTTAGTATACTTATAATATATTTATTGTTCTATAACTTATATGTAAGCGAAGCGTGGCCGAATCGTCAGTGTTTGACTAACGAATGCAGCCAGGATATGACAAGACAAGTACAGTATTGGACAAGATTAAAAAATCTCAAGAATAGTGATAAATACAGAGCATATTGCTACTTTAGAGGTGTCTTAGTATCTAGGTTATACCAGTTATACTTGTTAAGTTTCACGTAAAAGAGGCGAGTTTATTGCCATTTTTTGACTTATTTAGGAACGTACGTGTGTAATGCTTGTACGTACCTACGAACAGAATAGTAAATATAGGTCAAAATATTGCTGAGATTTTGCTACAGGTTTTTTCACTTATTATAAAATAAACCTCATTTGTAAACCTTATTATGGTCAGATAGAAACTTGTTTGAGCATTGTAGAAGTTGGTTGTTTTGTTTGCCACAATAGGCATTAAGTCTATATTAACTTGCTTATTTGTTCACGCTCGCTTAGCTTTAATAATTAAATCCCTTAAGTCTACTAATGGCGAATCAAAATTTAAATATAGGAAGCTAGAGTTAAAAGTTAACTTGATTATATAAAAATCCACGGCTTTAGCTAATTACCAATTTTGAAATAAATGAAAAATACGCCGAAACGACAATTACGCGAGTGGAGCTGTGGCCAACAGCAAGTATATAAATATTTCTTAATATGTATTTACTTAAGGACTAAATCATTAAGTTTGGTATAGAATTTTTAATTTTTAAAATTTTTAAGCTGCCCGTATAAATGTGATTCTATACTAATATTATAAACGCAAAAGTAACTTTGTCTGTCTGTCTGTCTGTCTGTTACGCTTTCACGCTTAAACCATCAAACCGATTTGCTATCTTTTATCACAAAAAAATGCCATAAAGGGAATGGAATGCCTTGAAATAGGGAATGAAAGTTTGCCATTGCATAAACGGAGATATAACCAACATTCATGCGGGCGCGGCTGCGGGCAACAGCTAGTTTTTAATATATTAGTCATTGCCCTATAATATAAAAACTACCACTTGTAATATTTGTATAGCATGCCACTAATTAACCAGAAAAAAGAATGTCAATACAATATTCATTTTTATAGACCCACTTACCTTATTTATAGCATTTTTCTCTTTTAATTACAGAGTTCAATTTATTTAACTACTATCTACTCAGATAGGTATATAATTTGCAAAGTCCAATGTCTAAAGTTTAAGTATGACAAACATTGGTAACATTATTTGCAGGTTAGTTTCAATAGACTTTATCGTCATACCGATAAGGTACTTACTCAGTTACACCATAACTGAAACAGTAATTGTATATTGCTATCGCACTCACACTCATTATATCCAACGTAAAAATGCGAAAGTGATATATATCATCCTGTACAAAGCTTGTGCGTGAGTGTACACTGGCTGGATGACGGCACATTTACGCGTTGGCCATCTGACCGAACGTACGAAGTTTCTTTTGTGACACTAAATCAATTTAAGTATTCAAAATGGTTGTTTTATCGCTAGCAAATCCTTTAGTACAGACATATATTGTACATGCTGCAATATTAGCAATAAAGATCTTGGTGATGTCACCAATGACCGGTGTAACACGTGTAATGCGAGGTGTGTACGCGAATCCCGAGGACGCGAAGTTAGGTGGCAAGATTAAGTTCGATGACCCGAAAGTCGAAAGGATAAGGCGGGCGCATCTCAACGATCTGGAGAACATCCCAGCGTTCTGGGTGTTGGCAGTGTTATACCTAACTACAGGACCGGTGGCGGCGTGGGCTACATTACTGTTCCGTGTGTTTACCATCGGCCGAATTCTTCACACCATCGTATACGCCGTCGTTCCTCTGCCGCAACCCACAAGAGCGATCGCCTTCGGAATACCAATGCTAGTTAATGTGTATATGGGTATTCAAGTTATACTGTACTACATTACGGCTCTCTAGGTACCTCATTATAATTTAAATTATTTTTTTCCATGTTTGTTTTTATAAAAGTTGTTGATGTCATACTTTGTGTTTTATTATCTTATAATGTACCTACATCAAAACCATATTGTTTAAGACTAGTGTCTATTAATACCTTTATAAAAGATTGAAAAGTTGACGTGTTCGCTGATTGTAAGTTTTTAAAATGAAAATCATGATAAGATATGAAAAGTAATTATGTAACTTGAAAATAATTAAATTAAAGTTAGATCATTTAGTATAGGTACCTCTGGTCTTTTTATTCAAAAATAACATTGAGGACTCGTAGTCACACCAGTATAACTAACAGGATTAGGGTTTAATTACATAAGGTTAAATTTGATTTAGTGTCTACTTATTAAAAAGTATATACGATATGTGTGAAGCCAAATGCAAACTTTAATATGATATACCTATATTATTGTTTTATAATATTTTATTAATTCTCAGTTTCTGAATAGTTTCGAGTATTGCACTATAACAAATAAATTAAACGCTAATGAATAAGCAATAGATACAACGTGACATCACAATTTTAGTGCCCGTCATTAATAAACAATCTTTAACAACAATATATTCAAATCGGACATTATAAAGTTCATTTAAATTTTTTTTTAGTTCGGACTTCTATAATAATAATAATAATAATAATATAATAATATTTCAACAACTACACACAACGCCATCTAGACCCAAAGTAAGCATATTATATGCTTGTGTTATGGGTTCTAGAATGCGGATATACATACTTAAATACTTTTTTTTTTTTGTAAATACATACTAATTATACATAGAAACACCCAGACCAATGCAAATAAACATGTTCATGCACACAAATATTTGCACTGAGCGGGAATCGAACCCGCGACCTCTGAGAATAAGTATTAAGTATATAGTATATAGTAGTAACTATAAGAAAATTAAGTAGGAGTGAAGAGATGAGTCAGCAAAAAACTTAAGCTATTTCTCCATTAATTGTACAATATTTCGTAAGTTTTGATTGTAAGGAACATGCAAAGTGACATAATCGGCAATATTAGGTTAGCCCAATATCTGCCAAAAAGATATGGTACACAGTGCTTACCATTTTTACGCGACATAAAAAAGCTGTGGTAGATATTAATCCACAATATAAAGAATCTTATCACTAATAAATGTCAAAACATAATAATAATATCAATACTACTGCGTATCGTTCGGTGAGTGAGTGCGCCGGTGGCCCAATTTCCCCCCTTTTCCTTTTTCCTTAACTCCTTTATTCCCTTTTCCAGTTGTCATGGTAGAGGCCACCATACCAGCAGCAGTTTGAGAAGATAGCTTTTGGCATGGTGACCACCACTTCTGGATTCCATTGACTGCTTACCATCAGGCAGGACGGAGTCACTTTAGTAGGCTAATATAAAAAAAACAGGTCTTTGTTCGACAGACAGTCAAATGTCTCTGTTCTAGATAAGGCTTGTTCCTATTCAAGTATAAAATGCGTTGTTACTAAGTGCTATAATGTACTTGTTAGTTAACATAAACATGATTCACGTAAGTATTAATGTTTTGAAAACGATTGTCATTTTTATTGACTCATTCATTAAATTTACGATATAATTTGCTGGTTCTACGAAACGGTATTTAGTTAGTATAGAATTTATATAACGAGGACATTTCTCGATGTTGATTGTGTACAACAACTAAAACAATATTGCGTCTTTAGCCTTTAAAATAAATAATATATTATATTCAATTCTTGTAAAACATTGTGATGGCGAGCACGTAGTCTATTTTTTATGTCCGATGTCGCTATACATAGTATACATATTGTAGATCGCGTGTTCACTCGTACTTCTCGAGCTAGTAACACTGACCGCAGGCTCCAGTGGCCAGACGGTGCGGTAGTTAGGTACTGTGCAAATGGGACCGGAGCACATTGTCTGAGTCCAAAGACAGCCAAGCTATTGCAGAAACTATACGACCACTGAACACGGAACGATTCCAGCAGCTCTATAGGTATGACGTCGAAGAAATACTGTAACAAAAATGTGGACCCTTCTGCTAACCAAATATTACCTTCATTTGTCTTACAAAGGAAATAAAATACTTATATATGCACCAAAATGAACAACGCACCTGTTATTTACTCTGAAAACTAAATTTTCTCGAAGACGGTTGCATAAACTTGTACCTAGTGTGCGTTACAATTGCTCCGCCAAGTTATCCATATATATATTATGGGTATAAATACCCATAATATATTGTCCTTACATGATAGATTAAGCTTATATTGTAAAATTACTTTTTGAATAAATGAATTTGAATTTGAATAAATGAATTTGAATCCAACCAGAAAAAAACTTTGACCATTATTTTGTCGGAATTTGTCAAAATCGAAGTGCACAAACAAAAAATTTGTCGAAGTAGAAATAAAGAAGTTATAAGGGTTCGAAGTTTTGAAGTACGATTGCGCGGCGATGGAGATCTCAGCAACTGTTTGGGCTAGAGATCTAATTCTTTTTGCCAATTGAAGACTGAATTTGTCGAAAATTGTCGAAAAAAGAATTAGAAGTCCTTGGTTAATAAATTACGAAATATTTACGACTGAATGTTATGGCCGCGCAATCGTAACGTTGTTGATTCTTTATTGTTGATTATTTCTGTAAAACTTAAGATTTATAACTTAAAACTATTACAAGAAAAAAGGTCTTAATTTGTCGAAACTAATAAAAGCAATAAATAATATGTCAGTTTAGTGAAACTGACGAAATCAGCCCAAAACAGAAAGTACGTGGCCGCGCAGTCGAAACACTACTTTGCACGCTGATATCTCATTATCTGTAATTGCTAGGATTTCGGCGTGAAGATCAAATTGTTCGGCATATTAACCTCAGGATAATGACATATCGCTTTATCCTCAGAATAGTTTACATTGCGTGTTATCTCAATAATTATATTTTATCTCATACAATGTTCGAGTAGGGTAACCATACTTTCGATTTGATTTGACAATACCTGTAACTGGAGATTAAACAACATTTAGCTTAATCTGCAGAAATGATTAATCTATACTATTACTAGGGGAAGAGTTTGTTTGTTTGTTTAATCCATTTAAGGTTAGTCCTAAGTACAATGCAAAATCATACCAAAAAATATTTCATTCATATAAAGTAAATAATCAAAGTAATGAAAACTCATAAGAATATTTTTATTAAACAAACATACAAACTCTTCCCCTAATAATAGTATAGATTAATCAAAGTCAACGTATTTATTTCATTTTGATCATTAAGTATGATGCTTATGAAAAGTCAAAATTACATGAAGTCAGCTAATTAACCTACAGCCAGTTCGCTGACGAGGTAGAGCTGTGAGAAAAACTGGCAAGAAACTCACGCCACTCTTTTCAATCGCCAGATAATTACAATTTTTTGTATGAGTTAACAATTTTAACACATCAACGCAACCAAAGAACCATACAAAGTAAATATTAAAAAACAACCAATTAACTTAATAACATTAAAAAAAAAGAAACGAAAATAGAGGATTTCAATTATTTAGTTTCATCTAGTACGGTAATTTGACTACGTATTTTAATTAAAATTAAAAAAAAGTAAATGCATTTCCCAGTCATATTGAACTACAAGGTAATACTGAATTAAGTATTAAATTCATGCCATGCCAAGATTGACCAGTCAACCCAGGTAGCACCCGTTCACGAGCATGACGCACAGACTAGCCATCATCACCTTCGCCATATTAGAGGGAAGGTGATGCCCCGGCCAATACGACACCACAAGTCATGACATTTTATTGAGCATGACAATGCAAGGCATGGGTGGTAACAAGAACTATAATAAAATGTTATGTCTTACGAGTTCATAATGATCATGAGATGCATTCACTTCACATGAAACTTTTACTGCAATAGTCAATATCATTTTTGCAGATTAAGCTAAATGTTGTTTAATCTCCAGTTACAGGTATTGCCAAATCAAATCGAAAGTATGGTTACCCTACTCGAACATTGTATGAGATAATATAATTTTGGAGATAACACGCAATGTAAACTATTCTGAGGATAAAGCGATATGTCATTCTCCTGAGGTTAACATGCTGAACAATTTGATGTTCACGCCGAAATCATAGCAATTACAGATAATGAGATATCAGCGTGCAAAGTAGCCTATCGACTGCGCGACCACGTACTTTCTGTTTTGGGCTGATTTCGTCAGTTTCACTAAACTGACATATTATTTATTGCTTTTATTAGTTTCGACAAATTAAGACCTTTCTTCTTGTAATAGTTTTAATGTATAAATCTTAAGTTTTACAGAAATAATCAACAATAAAGAATCAACAACGTTACGATTGCGCGGCCATAACATTCAGTCGTAAATATTTCGTAATATATTAACCAAGGACTTTTAATTTTTTTTCGACAATTTTCGATAAATTCAGTCTTCAATTGGCAAAAAGAATTAGATCTCTAGCCCAAACAGTTGCTGAGATCTCCATGGCCGCGCAATCGTACATGTTACGTTGGCGCGGCCAACTTCAAACCCTTATAACTTCTTTATTTCTACTTCGACAAATTTTTTGTTTGTGCACTTCGATTTCGACAAATTCCGACAAAATTATGGTCAAAGTTTTTTTCTGGTTGGATAACTTGGCGCAGCAATCGTAACGCACACGACTTGTAGGGCATACCCGATGCAGTCAGAAAGAAAACTTTAAATAATATTTTTTTTTTAAACAAGGTTTCTAGAAATTTCTATAAAATATATACCAATACGTACTTAATTTTCTCACTTAAAATTAATTTTCTGGATGAATGTGTCTTTTTTATTGTATTTACAATAATATCGAAAATACTAACCTACTTGTATATAATATTAATAATATTATACAAAAAGATTTGAACAAGCAACCAAGCATTCATTTATACAATTATATTCGGCACTATAACATTAATATTTAACGTAGTATTAGTGATTAACGTAGAATTTCAATTGTAGGGTGCATAATCATCAGGCACACACAGTAAACATTTCATTCCGCCATCAAAATGGAATGGAAATCTACTTGTTCGAAACTTATAGACCAGTGTAAATCAACTAAATGCTACGCTAAAGCGGTATCCGAATCGTATACCTATTATACATATCTTTACTATTATACATATAAAACGAAAGAGTTTGTTTGTATGTTTGTTTGTTTGTTAAACGTTTGTTCCTGCGCCGTGGGAAGCTAGTATAAAATACACCTTTAACATGTAACATGTGTATGAGCTGTATTAATGTTGAAGCATTTTCGACCAGTCTACCTTAAGATTGTTTAGTAATAACAAGAACAGCATCAAAATTCAAATCAAATATATATTAATATATGACTGCTCTGCTCCCGTAGCCAGTAGCGTGATGTTACATTGCCTATAACCTTTCTCAAGAACTAGGCTATCATACACAAAAAGAATTATTCAAATCCGACTGGATAATCTCTGGAACTACTCCGGAGATTAGCGCGTTCAAACAAACAAACTAACTCTTTTGCTTCATATAATATTGATAAGACATACCTGTATATGATAGATGAAGTTTAAATAAATATAAACTGGTGATGTATCGCCTGTAACGAGGTGTCTACGCGAACCCAAAAGGCAAGAAGTTTTGCAAAAAGATTAAGTTCGATGACCCCAAAATTAAAAGTATACAGCGACCTACATCTCGAATATTTGGAGAACATTCTAGTGTTTTGGATGTAGGGCAGTGTGCTCGTTTGTTGTGTTTACCATTGCATCATTAACACCATCGTACACGCCTGTTTTTGCCGATGAAACTCATCAGTATTCACTTATCAATATTTATTAATTCAAGGTTAATTGTACTAAGTACGGCAGTATAATACCAGTCTGCTACTGTTCCACTGCAGGGCAAAGGCCTCTTCTTACCCAGCGAAGGCATAAGGACTTATTCAGATATTTATTATTTACTAGCTGTTGCCCGCGACTTCGTTCGCGTGAAAATTCAGATGGGTGCCTCTATGAGAATATTGCGTGCCTGATTTTATAGCAATCGTACATTATATCAGTATTATCCGTCTCTATGGCGAATCCAGTTTAAGCCCGCTACCGCTAAAACTGACAAACCACTTTCACACAAACTTGCGACTCTTATTTGCCCATTTAATAAGGGGGGTTGCTGAATAATAAAAAATAATCCTACTATAAAAACTATAGAAATTTTATACAAACTTTGCCACCCCTTTATACCCCCTTAGGGGATGGCTTTCGCAAAATTCCGTCTAAGTGAGCACCTATATCCTAATAGGAACGACAATGCAAAGTTTGAGATTCCTAGCACTTGTTGTTTCTGAGATTTCGTGATAAGTGAGTGAGTGACCTTTTGCTTTTATGTATATAGATAGCATTTTTATATTGTTTAAATACTGTTTTTCATACTATTTTTAATCTCCCATTCATACAAATCCTCTTTCACCTACCTAAAGATATCCCTCGTAAAAACAATATACAATACACAAAGGCAAATTTTCACTACAATAACTTTCACCTTCCCCTTCTTACCTATTACACTTTTTCTACATTCTCCACAGTTTCCTCCTTCCTCTCCTCTCCTCCCCTCCCCCTTTTCCTCTTCACTTCCTTCAGCATCCCTTGCCCCTCCTCCAGCATCTCTTGCCCTTTCCTCCACTTCCCTCTACCTTGCCTCCTCGTTCTCCCCTCTCTTCTCCCTTCCTTCTCCTTTCTTTTCCTCCTTTGATCGCCCTTCCTATCCCTTCCCCTCCCTTTTCCACCATTCGAGAACTCCTTTTTCCGCGTTCCTTCCCCATCCCTTCCCCCTCCCTTCCTCTACTGTCTCCCTAACTTCCCCCTCACTTTCCTCTCATTTTCCCCTTATTCACCCCTCACTTAACCCTCACTCCTCCTCACTTCCCCTCACTCCCCCCTCACTCCTCCCTCACTTCCCTCTCACTTCTCTCTCACTGCAATCTCACCCACCTCACTTCCCCCTCAATTCCCCCTCACTTCCCCCTCACTTCCCCGTTTTTCATCCCTAATTTCACCCCTCTAAATCCACCCCTGTTAAAATAAAGTTATAAGGATATTTTTATTTAAATAGAAGTATTCCAAAACAAAATTACAAAACTGTAAGTTAAAAAATGAAGAAGATTCATACAATCGATTTCATCCCTTTTCACATACTTAGGAATTAAATTTTAAAAAACCCTTTTTTAGTACAACCTCTAGACATTTAGACAAACACATCCTCCAAATTTCAAGTCACTACGACCAGCAGTTTAGGCTGTGCGTTGTCTGTTAGTCAGTCAGTCAGTCAGGACAAAGCCTTATATAATATGTATGGGTGTATGGATGTATGGATTAGACGTATAGCCATCGGGGATCAAAGCATACAGGCTGCTAGGAATGCTAACACGTGATAGCCACATAAAGCTCACCGTGCGAAACACAGCTAATACTTAGATCCATGCCCACAACTTTTAGTTGTGTCTGACCTAGGGCTTTATTAATTGTCATCGCGAAACAGAGGCTCACTGGAAACTGGAATCATTTAAAACTAAACGGAAGATTGTTTAGAATGAAAGGAATCCGAAAAATAAAAACACTATCAGCTATTCCGTAACCTGTTAGAGTCTCTGTTTCTATCAGAAAATGTTCGACGTGATTCTTTAAATTGGCATAACTTTTTTTTATTTATGAACCGATTGACATGAAACAAACACTAAATGTTAAGTGAAGCTTACCACAATGTATTAGTGAAAACCATATCTAAATCGGATAAGCCGTTTCTGAGATGCGTTTGTTCACGCTAGTGAACAAACGCACAGACAAACAGACAAACAGACAAACAGACAAAAATTGTAACAATCATTGTTTTGGGTTCTATTTGCGTTGATAAAGGCCCCAGTAATTTTTTTTTTCTCATATATCTTCCATGTACAGACAGCGATCGGTTACATTTTTATTATATGTATAGATAATCCTATATTTTAAACGTAGTAGGTATTTGTTTTCATAAAAGCCGGCTTATGTACACAAAATACCGGCAAGTTAACCGTTCAAACAAAACTATAGATACCTTGTTGTTGTCGCATCGTATTATAGAGTATGATGTAACAGCTGAAACCAACAGTGCCGCGCGGGAACGACGACGCTGGCATAACCAAGGGCGTGGGTAAATATTACGATACTCTGCAGAGGGGACGGTCTAAGTAATCTTGTTGCGGTAAGGTTATAATTAAAAGGTACAAAGATTTAGTATTACAATGGTAATTCACTATTGAGTGGCAAGTACACGTTGCTTGTAGGCATATTTTTATTGTCGCGTCCAGTTGCTAAACAATTAACCTTTAATTACTCTTATCTCTACTGGTTTATAGTATTATACCTATCGCAGAGTGTCTGTACGAAGTTTAACATCTGAAAGTATTGTTTATTCATGTGATTGTGACTCAGCCCTATCCACGACACTGTTGGTATAGCACGCACACTTTCCTACAAGCTGCGCCGCGCCGCGCCCGCCATTCGATTGCTAAGTCTTGTATTGGCTTCACGTAGCGTGTAAAAATATTACGCTGAACAAACAAACATGGCGTCCATTTCATTATCCGATCCGGCAGTGCAATCGTATCTGTTCTACTCAGGCGTTTTGGGTCTCAAAATGTTGACTTTATCTATATTAACTGGTAGACAAAGATTCCGTAAGAAGGCGTTTGCGAATGAAGAAGATGCTAAACCAGCGAAGGGCAAAGTGAAGCTTGACGATCCAGACGTGGAAAGAGTGAGGCGCGCGCATCTCAACGATTTGGAGAATATTCCTGCATTTTGGGTGCTCGGCGCTCTGTACCTGACGACAGGACCAGCGGCATCATTGGCCACTACTTTGTTTAGAGTATACACAGCAGGGAGAGTACTACATACTATTGTTTACGCTGTCAAACCGCTGCCGCAGCCGGCTCGCGGCCTCGCCTTCTTCATTCCCTTCGTCATCACAGTCTACATGGGTGTCAAAGTAGTTCTACATTATTCCAGTGCATTTTAGACGTTATAATATTGTGTTTTTAGTTCTGTTATTAAAGTATTAAAATAAAGTGATACAATCTGTATTGAAAGAAAATTTCTTGTGAAAGTGTTTAATATTGTAGTATTCTTTAATAGATACTTATTAGAATACGAAAGTAGAAAATTTCTTTTTTGAACTTCGACATGACAGTTGTGTTATATCACTTGCTATTAGACATGTTCTTAGCTCTCACAAATAGGCATCTTTATTATTATTTCCTTAAAGTTCAAACTAGTAGATATTACACACATTCATAACAGTGCATGCACTTTGATAACTAATATTATTATAATCTATTGGCATATAGTTATCATTATTATGCATGACTGTATCGATACCAATAGGTATTTTTATTATATGACCGTTGACAGTTAAATAGATATTAATTTATAATTTATAATAGACAGGAAAATAATGTACGTTTGGAGTAGGTATAATTTTTGTTTTATTGCCTATAATGGCAGACGAGCCAACAGCCCACCTGATAGTAGCCTGATAGTGGCAACTGTCGCTCATGGACTTCTGCAATGGCTCTACGACGCCGCTGCCTACCGTAATATTAATGCTCTCTTTAAACCTCGTTTGAAGAAGGCCATGTCATAGCGCTCGGAAAACACCGCGGCTGGTAGTTCGTTTGAGAGCCTGTACGTACGTGAGAAAAAAGACCTCTGGAAACGAATTGTGCTAGACGAGTTCGTGTCTAGGTACTATGGATGAACTTTGCTGCGACGTGGAGTGGTGTGATGATTAAAAGGAGACGATGGCACTAGGGGAGGTGGAATTTTTGATCGATGCAAACTTTCTTTGTTTGGAAGGAATAGGTAACTCAAAATAGCTTGATGAAATAGTCGAAACCATTTCGGAAATGTGTTGAAGAATGTAGGTATTTTGGAGTATAAAAATACCATAAGTAGATTGGTACGTCTAGAATACTACAAGATTACAAGAATTACTTGTATTGCTATACCATTATAGACGTGCCAATGTCGTATTTTAGTAGCATTTCAGACGTGTGCTAGACA
Source organism: Parascotia fuliginaria (assembly GCA_963082885.1). Taxonomy (NCBI): domain Eukaryota; kingdom Metazoa; phylum Arthropoda; class Insecta; order Lepidoptera; family Erebidae; genus Parascotia; species Parascotia fuliginaria. The sequence goes on along the minus strand of OY720173.1, from coordinate 11,757,253 downwards.
GATGTTTAGGATGACAGAGAGATGAATTGCAACGTAAGGACTAGTAGTTCAAGTAAGTCGACGTTCTAGTCCTATTTGAGACAAATATTTGCGTGGTCTCCAAATATTTGGGGACCACGCAAATATATAACAAGCTACACATTTATGTGTACCCTGTCCGTAAATGTATGGTATGGTATGTTTGTATTTTATTTTGTTGTTTTTTAAAGGAATTAATAATGTTATAAATAATGAGTTATGCCGGTCTATCCGGGTATCTAATAGCCTGGGGGATCGTAAGTAAATAATCAGTAATTAAACAAAACAACAAATATAAATTAAAATAATTAACTAACTATCCTAGTTCGATAAAAATTAAAAGAAACACACATCACATGCAGGAATGCAGTGTAAATTCTGCCTTGCTAATTATGTACATTGTGAACGTAACTGCATGGTACACATTTTGAAAAAGCTCATTTAAAATAGGGCACTTTAAAAGCGTTTTTTCTGCAACAAATGTGGATTTTTAATATATGCTTACTTTGTGTCTAGATAGCGTTGTGTGTAGTTTTGTGATATTATTATTATCTAAACGAGTACAACTGAATTATGCACATGTAGTAGAGAATAAATAAAATTAAACATTGCGAGTTCTCAACTGGTACTCAACACGTTTTTTACTCGTCTTCGGAACATGTTAAGAAATTTTATTTACGTATTTGATAGCTCGGAAACAAGTTCGAGCGATTGCGTTTATTTTTAACCGACTTCAAAAAAGAGGAGGTTATCAATTCGGGTCGTATGTTTTTTTTTTTTTTTTTTTTTTTTTTTTTTTTGTATGTTTGTTACCTCATATCTCGGTCATTTATGAACCGATTTGAAAAATTTTTTTTTTATTTGATAGGGTATACTCTGAAATTGGTCCCATTTTTTTATTATAAGAAATGGTTCAGTGGTTGTATGTTTGTTACAACAGAACTCGGTCATTTATAAATCAATTTTGAAAATTCTTCTTTTATTTGAAAGGGTATACTCTGAAATGGGGTCCCATGTTTTTTTTATAAAGAATGGTTTAGTGGTTTAGCTTCAATTTTATATTTTGTAACAAAACGTATGCCAGAAGTGAAGATGTGTAAAGCAACACGTCGATGTCTTTTGCGACGAATTTTCTGACATTGACATGTCCATGCTACAAGTGCGAAGTGATTTTTTTTCATTTTTTGTTAGAAACGAAGTGGCCCTGGATGAGTAACCATTTGTGTTGTTTCATTTTCAGCGTCTTCATTGTTTAGAAGCAGTAGACTATGGTCATCACTATAATTAGGTAGTCGTTAAGCCAAGGTGGAGGTCTTATGGTCGTGAGAAATTACAACAGCAATGGGCGCCCTTAAACCTGCTTTTACAGCACCACTGTTTATTTTTTGCATATCTATTAAGCGATTGCTCGGTCAGTTAAATTATGATTTTTGATGATTCTTTATTGTTGGTAGATCATCCATTTTTTGTTTTGATTTGTGGTTTCTGGGATTCAGGGTTTAGCGATCGAGAAAGTGTTGACAAGGAATTTATATATCTATTTACAATCTTACCTCTCGTGTCTACTTTCTTTCAAACGGCGCGGCGCTGTCTCATTTGCGCAGCACGTTTAGTAGGTCTACCCATATTGAATATATTTATACACAATTAATTCCCACTAAAAGGCTAAAAATAAAATAATTTTTAGAAAAAAAATAAAAACCGACTTCAAACAACACCTACATGTTCAATCCTTAACTAAAAAGTAGAAAATAATATTTTAATTACTTCATAGCAAAGAACATTAAAGGGGACTCAACGCAATCCTTGATACCTATAATACTTTACTATTTATAATTTTTAATTAGTTATTTTGGAGTCGGTGCCAGCCAAGAAGGATCATAATGGCCTTTATAAAACTAACCTACCTACTAGCAAAAAAAACCTTCTTGATTAATCTATTTAATGAATGAATGAATAATATACATTTAATACAAGAAATCGAACGGAATCAGATAAGTGCGCCTCAAATTTTTTATGTATATCTGAACACAACTATCAATGACGTCTGCCTTCACGAGTATGACCGCGTTCGGGTAGTGCACTCAGGCATATCCCCCACGCGTGCCATTACCGCCCCGTGCATTTCAAAAGTTTGCTGCAAAGGCAGAATTAAAGATCCTTCTTGGCTGGCACCGACTCCAAAATAACTAATTAAAAATTATAAATAGTAAAGTATTATAGGTATCAAGGATTGCGTTGAGTCCCCTTTAATGTTCTTTGCTATGAAGTAATTAAAATATTATTTTCTACTTTTTAGTTAAGGATTGAACATGTAGGTGTTGTTTGAAGTCGGTTTTTATTTTTTTTCTAAAAATTATTTTATTATTGTCATAGATTAATGAAGTAGTAACTCCTGGTTTTATTTCTCAGTTAGTCTACGTAAGTTAAAATAGTTTTTGGGACGATTAAACGTTAAAACGCGCGTTTAAAACTATATAGTATGAGCTATTTTAATGTTTTCTTACCTAGTTATTTATAACTTTCCGATAATAGCATCGTGTTATTCGTAGCATTATTGTTAAGGAGTTTTATCTAATCTAATCTTTAGACTGGATTTGCTTTTGCCGCATTACAAATACTTTGACTTTTGGTATCTTTTGGACCTTACCCGCTCTATTTTACTCATTCGTTAGGTTAGGTTCTACCGATTTTTAGCATCATCAAAAAAAAGTACGCGCGTAAAAGTAGCATGGCTTTATTTATAATAGTATGGCTTTATTGGGAATTGGTCTCAATTCTATTGGTGCCGGATATGATAGTCCCAGGAAGCTTATTCTTCTTGCAGCCAATTATTAATTTCAATGCTTTGAAAGAAGAAACATGCTCCATTTACTAGATACTCAGTAAATAAATCATCTCTCTGTATCTAACATGCAGAAAGAAAAGGTGTTTATTTAATGCAAAGTGCCCTGTGAACACTGCGATGAGTATCCTTATTTTTGTCTTCTGCGGCACGTTTATATAATAGCTAGCTTTCCGCGTCGCGGTTTCACCCGCGTCTTTGCATCCAGTAGCGTGATGTAACATAGCCTATAAGCTTCTTCAAGAACTGGGCTATTCTACGCAAAAAGAATTTCTCAAACACGACTGGTAATTCCAGAGAACTACTAGTCGGATTTGAGAAATTCTTTTCTTTTTCATTTGAAAAATTATTTTCGATTAGCTCGTTCAAACAAACAAACTAACTCTTTCGCTTTATATAATAGTATAGATGTATGGCCTTTTCCGCCAGTATGCTGTTTTATTTCGGCCTCAATAAAAATTTTTTGGTGGATATTTCTCAACGAGAGAGTCGTATGCAAGATTCTGGTTCGCATTATGTGCTTGACCGTATGTAGATAGTCATTTTATCTTGCATGGCCATAGAATCGAGCTCTATTACCTACATAGGACCAATATAGCTGGCAACAACCTTGACTTATAACCTGACTTAACTGTATATTATGTATTATACTTAGTTCAAAATTCCTTTTGTTTTCTCTATAATAATATGAAGATCGTTCAAAAAGCAATGGACGAGTTTAAAAATGATTATGTAAGTAGGATTATACAAATAAATTTAAGTGTATTTACGTACTCGTAATTCTTCATGAAGTGTCCAAACTAAAGAATTATAGGTAAACTGATTAAGTGATACTATCTGATTATACGATAAAGTGTTTACCAATAACATTATACGAGTATTTATCAAACTGTGTAGGCTGCTTTAGATTTTTAATTACATGAGTCTCTTACTGCAGGACAATGGTCTGTTTTCATACAAGGCAGACATAAGTATTGTCGTGTCCACCTTTCATGTTATAGGTGGATTAGCAATCAGACTTATTATTGTAAACTCCAGGTTTCCACACGATGTTTACCTTAAATAAATACATATGAAAAATTTAAATACTTGTGCTGTTTTGAATAACAAAGTTCCTTAACCGCAGTTTTGTTTAAACTTAATTGCAGGAAATAGCGTGTGTTCTTGGTGTAAGTCCTTCTAATTTTTAGCATAAATAGGTCAAGATGACTAGAATAGAATCTACCCCTTCAAAGAATACCGACATAAATGTAAGTGTTTATACTGCTACACTTAATTACGTGCAAGTGTTAACACGACAGAACTAATAATTATTTTAGGTTTATTTATACTTATTAGACAAAGCGGAAAAGTTTGTTTGTTTGTTTATCTGTTTGAACGCGCTAATCTCTGGAAGTACCAGTCGGATTTAAATAATTATTTATTTTTGCGTATGATAGCCCAGTTCTCGAGGAAGGTTAAAGGCTATGTAACATAATGTTACTGGCGACGGGAGCAGAGCAGTAAGCAAAAACGAGGGTGAAACCGCGCCGCAGAAAGCTAGTTATTAATAAATCTGCGGTCAACACTCTCAGCGTTGCAGTCCCAATTATTTCTTTGATCATTTTCCTTGCTCTCCTCTCTGATTTCCTTCTCGCGATCGACAACAGCTTGAATTTCTATTCCTATTTTATGTAGGTATTTCTATTTTTAGTATTTTCTAATATTCACGTAATGAATGTCAATCCTAACGCCTAAACGGCTGCACCGATTTTGATGGAAATTAGTATGTAGATAGGATTCGGTGCCGGAGACGGACATAGGTTACTAAACATTTTATCCCGAAAATCGGTCTGGTTCCCGAGAGATACAAAACATATTTCACGTGCGGGCGAAGCCGTGGGGCGCAGCTAGTGCTGTTATAGAGTGAGTATGATTGCACAAAGAAAACCCTTTGCTAGGTATAATACCTACTACATGATTGATTGATTGATGCCATTACAAGGTCGTATAAGGTGGCTGCATAATGAATGAAGACTGTGGCGCACTCTGAAGGTTTTACAGCTAAATCATTTAAGTACATGTGCGGTCTTATCTTTTCTTATATATTGTTATATTAAGATAACAATATTATCTTTTGTATTAAGATAACATTTTATCTTTTTATATTATGATACTGTTATTAAATATATAACTACTGCTCTGCTGGGTGTCAAATATCACGTATGTGTCAGACGTCAATAACTCACAACCTGGGGGCCTACCACCATCTCTTAAAGCAGTATTACTTTAATATTACTTCGTCTTTTCGTACCATGACACCCTTAAAATAAGCCTATTTTAATCATAAAACAATATTACTTTCTTAGCAGTTTTAGGACGTTATCATAAAATAGTTCATTCAATTCGTACCATGATGTCTCTTTTGACAATTAGCAATATTGTTTTTACGTCAAAATTAGCAAGCATATAAAAGTTACTCTGACGCGACGGATTTATTATTGTTTTCTCATTTTATTTACAATAGAATCAATTTTGTGTGTTATAAAGTAAGTAAAACGTATTTATTTTTATATTATTTTCAAATGGATTGTGCATCTACTGATTTTAATTCATTTTATGATTGTAACCTAGATGGCGAATGCATACGAAATATTTGAGTTTCTCGAAGCAGATAATGCAGCATATAACACGGAGCGCAAGCGTCGTCGAGCGGAATTACGTGAGGAATGTGACCCTTTGAATGTAGATAATGTAGAATTTGTAAAAAGGTACAGACTCGCTAAGAAGCTGGCACATAACTTGTGCGATGAACTAAGGCCACTGATGACGAATTCAAGAAAATCTACAGACTTGCCTGTGGAGAAGAAGGTAAACCTTCTTCTCTTCGTCTCCACAGGGACATATGCCATATGCCTACATATGCTTACATATGTCGAAAATTTTAACCAATTATCCATACTTACCTAAATAATTATTCTTAGTACCTACTCATTCTAAGCTTCCGTTATTTTTTTTAGGTATAGGTAGCATTATTCTTTTATGCTACCGGTTCATACCAACAGCCTATAGGTGGCCAAGAAGGTCATTTTGTGGCTCAACAGACAGTATCATCTGTTATTGCGCAAGTTACTGCTTGTCTCAATACTCCTCAATTGAGGCAAAAGTACATCAAGTTTCCAGTTAATGATCAAGAACGTAACGAGATTAAAACAGAGTATGTACCTACAGTATTTTATTACAATGCCTACATGATTAATATTCCAGAATGCACTATTTACAAATGATAGCATTATACATATTTTATTTTATATGATTAATATTTATACCTATATACATTACAGGTTCTACAATAAATTTGGTATTCCTGGGGTTCTTGGTTTTTAGCCCATTTGGAACATCTTAGTAACACAGAATGTATTTGGTTTCTAGGTAGGTTCCCCATTGATCTTTATTAAAACTTGTCTTTAATTTTATATTTTTCTTTGCTTAATGATAATTTAAAGTATATTTTATCATCAGGAGACTCTGGATATCCATTAAGAAAGAGCATGAGGACACCAATACTGAACGCACCACCTGTCTCACCAGAAGCACACTACACGAACTTGCATGTCCGCACCAGGAACATCATCGAGCGCACAATCGGGCTACTCAGAGCACGATTTCGTTGTTTGCTTGTTCATAGAGTGTTGCATTACTCACCAGAAGTAGCTGGTTCTATTGTAAATGCATGTGTCATATTGCACAACATTTGCAATAGAGCTAATATACCTGTGCAACAATTGAAGTTTATTAATACACCTATTTTATTACTAATTTATAATTTTGACCTAAGTTACTGTTATGATTTAATATACATATTCTTATATTTCTTACTGTATTATTATTTAGTATCCTTGAATTAAGTAACCTTGTTTTTAATATACAATAATAACATAACAACTACACAGACAGAGCTATAGAGACCTAAAGTAAGCATTTATGTTATTAAATATCTTGTGATAAGGATTCTCTAATGCAGATAAACATACTTAGATATTTTTTTTTATAAACACAGTCATATTATACTTACACAGGAGCACCCAGACCTATGTAAATGATTACTTGCATCGGGCTGGGTTTTCCTATGTAATATGACTAAGTTCATGCACACTAATATTTTGCGGGCTATCATACGCAAAAAGGTTTTTTCAAATCCAACTGGTAGTTCTAGAGATTAGCGCGTTCAAATAAACAAACTCTTCCGCTATAAATAATAGTACTAGCTTTCCGCGGCGCGGTTTCACCCGCCTTTTTGCTTACTGCTCTGCTCCCATTGCCATTAGCGTGATGCATTGACATAACACTGAAATATTTACAAATTAAGTATTAAATTTCTATTTTAAATATTGAATTCCCTTACCTTTGTTCCATGTTGACTTAAATATGTTATTAAGTTAAAGTTTAACCATTTATATAAAACCCGCTAAAACACATCAAGTTGCAAATTTCATTCGCGCTTTAGTTGAAATAATTTTTTTGTTGTTCCGGATCATACCCTAGCACTATCACATTTAAAACATTTATTAATTGTTCTTGCAACTTATTAAAGGAAAATAAACAATAATTACACTCATTTTATAAAAACTACTCATTATGATTTATTTTGAGTTAAATAATGTAAATATTTGCTTCAGAATTATACATCGCATAATGCACTCCGGACCAAATAAGTGAAAGAGAGAGCGCTATACAAATCATGTAGCGATATTTCTTTTCCACTATCGCAAGCAATAGACAAATCATTCGGTCTTTCCCAGCACTAAGCAGGAATAAAACAATATTGTACAATGAAGGTCATGGTACGGATTTGAGTAATCATATTGTAATCTTGATATAAAACGTTCCTAAAGTAAGATTGTTTTGTAAAAGATGGTGGTAAGCCCCTGGTATTGATTCGTTCAATTGGCGACTGATCAAATGATTCTAAATTTTTATTAGGTATTAGATGCACAGCAGTAAAATATTCATGTCTACTACTAGTTATTTAGTAGAAATCAATTGTTTTAATTTTGGAATATTTGATTCATCTCTCCCACCCAAACATCACACTAGGACATGAGTTTTCTCCAAAAATAGTAAAGTAAAATTAGCTTATACCATGTTATCCCGACTAATTAGTATAGAAAAAATTTGGTATAATGTTTAAGTTCTTAGTTAAAAATTATACATACCTACTCGTATAATGCTGACTACTGGCTTTCATGACGTTACGCTGAACAATTGAAATCAAATGATTAGACGATTTGAGTATACGAATATCTATCTATCTCATTTACCTGCCTTACCTAAGTTCGTTGGTTTTTATCTTTATAAATTGTTTTATTATGGATACGGGACTGTCTGTTAATAGCCATCATTTAAATACAATACGTTTACTAAAACTTGACTTTATATACAATTGTTATCGTATGTTTTATGCATTTGTGTTTATTTTTCTCTCCCTATGAAGTCCACTGTCTGCTTCTACTTATTCTTATATATAGAACTCAAGAATTTAAACAGCCAATTTAAAGGTAAATGTAAGAAAAGAATTATGCTGAGCAATATGACCCCGTTATCATTAGTGTGACACGTAGCCGAGGAAGCAAGCGGAGCCGAGTCAATAATATTATTTGAATTTATGAGTTCCTATTTATTACGAGTGTGAGAATAGAAAAGAGATTGGGATTGTAATCTGTTATAATGTGATGTAATACTTTGATTTTAAAAATGATCGTTATCTGCATTTTTGTTAAATATCATCAGCTCAACAGCACTGAATCCAGAGATGAGCAGCCAAAGAAAAGAACGATGTCATTACAACATTTTGTTCTTTTTTTTAATTTAGAAATCTATATTTTAGTAATTTTTTTAAATATATTTTTAAATAGCTGTAAGATACGCTATGACACGAGAACAAGCACAGGACATTGTAGAAATAATGATTCTTTAAATCAAGTTTCATTACATAGGTCATCTGGTAATAATAGGACCTTTTGTGTCTGTAATAATTCATCGTCGTGTATTCTTAGCTCTTATAGTGTCAACTGTGAATAGGTACTACCTTTTACAGTAGAGCCTAGGTATCGAATCAAACGATTTAGTACTTAGAAAGAAAGAAAAATATTGATGACAGCCAATGGCCAACGCCGCTCATGAACTTCTGGAGTAGACGTAAAGCCGTGTCTTACTTGAAGTTCAATTCAATTCAATTCATTTATTTCATAAAAACAATATTACATTGTGTTGAAAATTTGCAAGTAAGTAATATAATTTATAAATAAAAATAACACATAATATAGATATGAATAACAGAAAATATTAATTGTAACAAACTAAATTAATCGTATATATTAAACAATGTCAAAGAAAGTACAATAATAAATAAAAATAAAAATCAATTAAAACATACAAAACAATTAATCTCATAATAACGTAATTAAAAATTTATTTACAATTAATTTGATTCAATATATCGTTTGCTTATAAAATCATCTAATGTATAAAAACATTCTTTAACAAGAAATGCCTTAAGCCTGGAAACAAAATCTCTCTCATAGATAGCGCTCTTCAACTCTAAAGGGAGCTTATTAAAAAACCTAACAGAATTAAAGCACGAACTATGTTTAGTGATATTAAGAGTAGGTGCTATCATCGCTGGCATATCCTTTCGTCTTGTTTTTTCACGTAATAGTCGTTCCTCTTTATTTTCGAAACTATAAATATTTTTTACAAAATTACTGTCAAAATTTTAAGGTTCCTAAAATAATCTTTGCAAGAATCCTGTTGATCAATGCGGACCATAGTTCTTATAGCTCTTTTTTGAGCAACAAAAGCTCTCTGAATATTATATTCATAGCTACCACCCCAGAAGAGAATGCTATATCTTAACTTACATTCCACAAGTGCATAGTATACAGTTTTGAGTTGCTCCATGCTTATAAGATCTCTCAGACCTCTCAGTACATAACACACAGAGTGGATGCCAGCCTCTATATTATTTAACTCAACTTTCCAGTTTAAAAAACCATCTATGTGAACCCCCAAGAACTTAACAACCTTTACTGCATTTAACTTCTCACCGTTTAAAGTGCAAGATAACCTATCCGAGTTCTTAGCTGTCGATTTAAACAAAATAATGTTAGACTTATTGACGTTTATTTGTAGACAATTATGCGTAAACCATTTGTCCATCCATTCAAGAGTCTCATTAACTTTTTCATTCAACGCAAACAAGTTCTCTGCTGACACGATAGCATTAGTGTCATCAGCAAATACAGTTAAATTTAAGTTGTCTGGCGACTTAGACACTATACTCTGTATAAGGTCGTTAATGAAAATAATAAAGAAAATCGGACCCAACGTAGAGCCTTGCGGTACTCCGTTTTTAATGTTAATTTTTCTCGATTTATACGTTTTTTCCCATTTTGTATTTACCAGACCATTCCGTTCATAACTATCAGCTTTGATCTCAACGAACATACACCTATTATGAAGGTAAGAAGCAAAAATATTTTTAGATTCACCCCTGACACCATAGTGCTCAAGTTTTGCTATTAAAATATTGAAGTTGCTTTCATAATCAATGAAAAGAAAAAGACTGATCTCCAATCTGTAGTATGTTCTTTTTTAATCTAGCAGAAACGTATGGGATGGTCCAAGAAGATTACTAAGTAGGTAAGTGCTTTCTCTAAGAATGTATATCGATCTTTGTACAATACTTTGCACACAACAAAAACTAGGTTACCAAGACGACAACAAGTAACGAGGACCGCAAAGAAGTGCTAGAAGCAAAGTTAGCTAGGCGGTTTATTCCATTTATCCACCCTAAAACAGCCGCACTCAAATACTATGTGAATTCCGATTATCCACCTTGTGCACGATGGTTAGACGGACACGCGTTTCCGATTATCCACCTGGTGACTGTTTTGGCGGAGATAAACGAAATAAGCCGGCTAGGCCCCTGTTGCCAAAAGAGGAAAATACTCGTAGCCGAAGCCACAATCTCTCATTGCTATTGAAGTATATAAGGAGCAAAATAATATTATTGCAAACAACGCCTATATGCACTGATAATATTAAAACAAAACCTTTATGATACATCCTTGAGTTGCATTCATATTATGTGACATGCGCAGTAATGTTATTAGTTAACAGTAGATACTTAGTTAATTTTAAAATGAAAGTAAAATGAAAGTTCACAATTTCATTATGAGCTACAAGTTGCGTACTCTTTCTACGGATATTGTTTGCACGATACTAACAACATAATGATGTAATTTTTAAAAATCACCGTGCGTGTGCGTGAACCGACTGCGACCCATAACAGGGATACTCACTCTATTTGTGTATAGTCTGTCAAGAAAGTCGTGACAATAAATGAGGGCGCCACTGTTATTTAACTGGTATCATTTGTACTAGGACTAGAATAATTAAGATAATTGTAATGTTATTGTTAAATTTAACATAAGCACATAATTTATCAATCATATATAGGTAGATATTATAATCATAATTGAGCTTAAAATTAAGTACATCATAACAAATTGTGTTGTTTATGTGCCTTAAATGTAAAAACGGCAGTGGAGCTGTGAGTTCGATCCCCGCCGGCAGAAGCAATGTGAATTTCACTTTGTGGAATTTATAAGTACTAGTCAAACGATATACCATCTGCTGCGGTGAAAGAAAACATCTTGAGGGAAACCACATGTCCTAAAAGAAATTCTATGGGCATGTCAGATTCACCAACCCGCATTAGGCTGTGTGATTATTTATAAGGTGAAACCCGTATAAATATTATTAAAAGACTGATTCTAATTCAAAAGTTAAAAACTATATGCAACAGTAAATTTCAGCCACTTTGAAATAATAATGATGCATTAATGATATCAACATTAGAAAGAAAATTTTGCTGAAAGTATAAAATAAACAGATTTAATCAAAATAAAACAATTTTTCTGCTCTGATTTTTATTTTTTGTAAGAAATACCAATCGATGTAATAATCTGCTTAAAATGCTCAAGACTGCTATCATAACCCAAGTCTTCTTGACAACGGCAAGCAATTTTCTTAATGAAGGAACTTCCTTTCGTACCGTATGAAAGAATTGTATCTTTTCAGTATTCAGCATTTTTTTGGATCGACCATTGCGATGTTTTCCAGGTGTGGTGAATTTGCCATTGTTGTTGAAACATTCATTTACAATACGAGGGACTTTCTGATTTGCCTGAAATCATCATTTTAACATCGTTCAGAAAAGAATATTTCATACTATATACTATAATTATATACTTATATACAAGTGTAATAAAAGTATCAAAACCATCAAATTGATCTATAAACTGTTGTTGTAGATTATGTAATACTTAACCTCAAAATATCGCAATGTAAACATTATATGTATTTATCTTAAACAACGATTTCGTTTAGCATCTCTAATTACAATATGTGTAGATATAAGTAAAACACTATTACATACCAGTCATTTTATCTGTACGTGCGTACACATCATCTAAATCCCATAAAACTCGACCGGTTTGGTGTATTCAGTAAAACATTGTTTGTATACATGGAAAATGATTTCTCTACCAGCACTTCGAATAGATTTACTCATGGTGACAGTATTTCTGTTAATTCATAGTACAAACATTACTAATTTGTAACTTTAAATATAATTTTGTTGATAATACACAATAAAATTAACAGAGGTTGACATACCTTTTGACCGCCACGTCAAAAAAGAAAAAGCGTGCCCTCGGCGCCAAGCTCCGAAATCATCCTTTAATACCTACAAAATAGTAGTGAGGTCGAAATTATATCGATAAAGCTCATGGTAAACTGACAATATTTTTTAACATGGGATTTAATTTCAATAAAGATTATTATACCATCCTTGTGTTGAGTTTTATTTTATCCCGCTTTGTCCTTTATGACATAAATGTAATAATCTGTGTCACAGTTACGGCCTTTATTACTATTTAAATCCATAAATAGAAACAGCAATCGATAAAACCAAGTCAATACCATCACAACACTATTGTCCCTCATGACGTAATTTTTTGTCACTCTATGACGACAGTGGCGCAGCTGGCACGGATTTCTTGAAATTGCTCGCTTCTGCTTTAGAGGTGCGAATACCGATACTTATTAATAATATCGAAATATTTTATTCTTATTGTTTTGTACTTTCAACAGTGTCACGTAATAAAATGTAAGTTTAAAAAAGGCAAAATAAAACATTTTATAGAAATCAGTCTTTTAATTAAATGGTTAGGTAGTAGAAATTGGTAGAACAATCATACCATTTTAAATACCTTCACACATTAAATACTGTTCAATATGTTAAAGACAATCAACATAATTTTAAAGTGTATATTTTTAGGTACCTAAGTATTTTTTTTTGGACTTTAGTAATCACGCTACGATCAATATTGATTGATAGTTTTATACAGATAATTTTCAATAATTACCTAATTATTGTAAACTTTTCTTAATATATTTGGACGCAAAACAAATATTTTTCAATATTTTAAAAATATTATTTAGTTTTAATAAAAAAGTAAACACATTAATCACAGCATCACTTGGTACATTATTTGTTCGATAAACATTTAAAATATTCATAAACCTTACTAACACAAAACACAATAGAAAACTAACATAAACATAATAATAAACAAGAAAACTTTTTTTTTTAAATACTATAATATAATAATATAATAATATTTATTTATTGGCGCAGAATTCAGAGTAAATTAAATATAACGTAGGTTGCCGTCAAGATCGAATTTTTTGTTATATTGACTGCTATCTACATCACTATGTGTCCTGTTATGGTGACTGTGGCGTCGAGGGCACTAAGTTTTTCCAACTTTATAACTGGTTTCCTTTTTTGTCATCTTATGTTACTATACATGAAATCTGACGAAAGCAGTTCACTTCAAATAAATTAAGAAGAGTTAAGGTACATAATTAACAAGGGAAATAAACAAAACAATGCTGTTTTATGACAAATAAATAAATTTTATTTATGTTTAAAATTCTGTCACCTAGTCGCGACCGTGGCGTGTTGGGCACATTTTGGTTTGTCGTCTATGCACGACTGTGGCGGTCAAAAGGTACTACCACCATAGACATGTAAATACTGGGTTGCCTAATTAAGAAAAATATTAGTTCCGATTTTATTCTTTTCACGACTTTCTTGACAGGCTGTAATAAACACATTTCTTTAAGCCTCCGGAGTCTGACTTCCCTTTTGGTTTTATTCGAAAGGCCATTTAACAGTTTTACGACCGCCATTTGTTTTGTATTATTGCTCTGTTATGGCGAGAGAACCACATTTTGAATTTTTAAATGTGTTTATAATATAATTATATTCAATAAGAGCATCGTAACTTCCAAATCTTATAGGCTGGCATCAAAAGCAAATAGGGAAATTACCAACAATCACGTTTATTGAATTGAGTTTAATTGAACTGCATTTGTATTCAAAGAGTGAACTTTATTTGAAAGGTACCTACCTACTGTTAAAATCAAACTGTTTTCGCTCGACTGTGTAAAGTGGTTCCTAACTGCAGATAGCAATGGTGTTGGAGTTTCTAGTTAACTCGCAAAAACAATTGCTGTTAGCAAACTGCCAATTGATTTGTTGTTTTAATAGTACTTAGTTAACATTAATTTAATATGACGCCTATTATCTTTAAAATAAAATTTTATACCTATACGCACCGCCAACTATTGCTATTTTATCTGGTAGGTGTACGATGAGATGATGATGTCGAGCCGGGGTAAAGATGTGATCTACGAGAAAAAATATCGACAATAACAAAATTTCACGTATTTATATCAAAAGTAGTAATACCTAGTAATGGGTTTAAAATTAAATTATCTGCAGTATGTTTGTTTACCAACTGGTCTGCAGAGAGTATCAGTATCTGAATGATGAATCTAATTTTGCCTGATAGTAAGCAGTCAGTGTAGTTTAATAGTTCGAAGTACCTCCGTAAGATTTTATTACCCTAGAGCGCAATTGGGCAACGAATTTATGTAATAATTTCCTTAATGGTCCCAGTAATGAGACAAAATCATGGGACTACCAGAAAACACGTAATATTCTTATTCCACGGAACGTGGAAGTAAGTTTATGAAACTTACTTCCACGTTCCTCAAAAAATACCCCACAGATCGCAGCTGTGATCGTTCTTATTTAACCATAATACTTACACTTAAAAATATAAAAGTCATTAGAATCGATATTCAAAACCATACGCATTATCAGTCTGACATCCCTCGAAAATCAGCTTTCTCTTCAACTTCTACAAATACTGTTTCTAAGCAGTCTATATTTAACGGGAGACGGTAATAATTTATTGATATCCAAAAAAAAAACCTACATCTCAAATATCCAATCATCCCAACTAAAATATGTTATAATTTTATAATCTCATTTACGCAATATAATTAAGTTTAAAAATATTTTATCGATTTTGATAACCTTCTCGAAGATGACAACGAGATTTTTGTGCTTTCAAACAACACTTGTCGATAAGGCTGACTTTAATGATGGCAACAACTAATCTATTTATTTGTGTAAGAGTATAAAATATTATGCAATTTTTAATTATAGCACCAAAGGGCGTAATCTAACAAGCTACCTGGTACGTACACACTCCTGTAGGCAAATATAGTTGATTGTAGAGAATGTGCTAGAAGTTTACTACCAGCCATGTAATAAGAGGGAAATATTGTATTTGCAGCCGAAGTCACTATATTTTATTGTCAATACATTATTTTTAAACCACTACTAATCTTCTAGCAATACCTAGGTAATGCTAAGATGATTGCAGTATTTAATAGGGTGGTGGTACTATTCAATTTAAGCGAGGAAGACAATTTTAGAGTATGTAAAGTAAATTTTCTTTTAATGCACTATTAATGCATTAATAAAAAAAATTAGAATTTGAAAATGTCTCCAATTTTCCAGTGGTGTCGAGAAGTGATGGACTCAGAGTCGCAAACTGTTTTTGTGTAACGCTTTTTCACTACTAGCTTAAAAGTCTCAAGATCATAATAGAAGGTTACACATAAGCTGGTAACGTGTTCGAAGTTTTTATTGAGCAACATAGTATTAAGTACGAGAACTTTTCGACTGTAAAAGGGTTCCACTTTATTTCTTGCCAGGAAGTAAAATAGTGGGATCACTTCAAATAGTTCTTCAAAACAATCTTTGTGGTAAAAGCGCTTGAAGACTGTCATACATAAAGTTTCTAATAATATTTTTTTTTTGCAACAAATTAGGTACGTTTCGTGTAAAAATAATTTGCCTTGTACTTATCTCATCAGAAAATGAATGAACATCACAATAGTAAGCTCAATATGCCCAGCTCGAGTATAAAAATACTTTCGAGTATAAGAATAATTTATCACGTAACTGGTTTCAGTTGCTCTTACTCCGATAATAATATTCGTAATATTAGAGCTCGCTGATCTTCAATCGATTTCAAAATATCCATACACCTCGCCATACATTATGACATATGAGGGTCACGATGACTGTTGTGAATCTGGCGAAGCTACGTTATCTTAGTTCACTACTAATGAGATGAATCAGCATTTTTTTGTCAGAGCGTTTAGGCGCGGCAGTATATTAATCGAGCGTTACAGAGTATGTCATCATTCCAGTTCGGAACTTCGTGTTGAACACACCGCGTTCGAAAACAGTAACTAAAAAACGTAAACATGGCTTCATTTTCGTTAGACGACCCGGCAGTACAATCGTACATATTTTACTCAGCTGTGCTGGGTGTTAAATTGCTTGCCATGGCCATACTGACGGCAAGACAGAGAGTCGCTAAGAAGGCGTTTGCGAATGAAGAAGATGCTAAACCTATGAACAGAAAAGTTGTTTTGGATGATCCAGATGTGGAAAGAGTGAGGCGCGCGCATCTCAATGACTTGGAGAATATTCCTGCATTCTGGGTGCTCGGCGCTTTGTACCTGACAACGGGACCCGCGGTTTGGTGGGCCACAACTTTGTTCAGATTATACGCAGGAGGCAGAGTGCTACATACTCTTGTGTACGCAGTCAAGCCACTGCCACAGCCGGCTCGCGGCATCGCCTTCGGAATTCCCTTCTTTATCACTGTCTACATGGGAGTACAAGTGGTTCTATATTATTGTAGTGGACTGTGATGGTAGAAATGTATTTTAGAATTATTATTTATGTACTGATTAGTATAATAACATATTTTTAAAAGAATTACTGTTTATTATTTCTGACGTTCTAATATGAATGATATGATATATTAATTACGAGTAAATCTTACTAAACTGTATTGAGAAGTTGCTTAGTTAGTTATTATATTAAAATCTTATTAATGAACTTAGAATAGATTTATTAACATGTTATGTTGTATTCACTGTTAAATTGCTTAGCTGGTCAGTGATTTAATTGATTGACCTTGAATTATTTTTTTTATTAAAACCACTTTAGAACTAGTTTCTAAAGAGGTTATAATTCTTTTAACAATTTGACTGGCCTGTTGGGCTAGTGGTTAGTGACCCTGACTGCTAAGCCGGAGGTCGTGGGTTCGATTCCCACCCAGGACAAACCTTTGTGTGATGAGCATGATTGTTTGTTTTGTGTCTGGGTGTAATTTATCTATAATATGTATGTATTTACAAAAAAAAAATGTATATAAGTAGTATATCAGTTGTTTAGTACCCATAACACAAGCAAATATAATTGCTTAATTTGGGGCTAGATGGCGCTGTGTGAATATGGTAGAATATATATAAAAAAAAAAAAAATACCTTGAAGCTAATTTTAATGACTAGCTCCTATTTTGATGTATTTTACATAACAGGTATAAAGTGAGATTATAAAATCACACGAATATATATGTAGAATCAATGTCGTGTGTTGTGTGTACCTACTAATGTTAAATATAAATTGTAAATATGTTCCTATATTCAATTGTGTATAATTAATAATTTCTTGGGACGTAAACTAAAAGGCAATGTCTAGAAAGCCAACGGGCTGAACAGTAAGTGTTCTAGCGATAGTTTTCAAAAACTGCATAGCTCAAGTTGCTATTTCTCAAAAATTGCTTGGAGAGAGG
Organism: Parascotia fuliginaria; assembly: GCA_963082885.1. NCBI lineage: Eukaryota > Metazoa > Arthropoda > Insecta > Lepidoptera > Erebidae > Parascotia > Parascotia fuliginaria. Next base: position 11,739,268 of record OY720173.1, on the reverse strand, counting down.
CGAATATTTGACCGACCCCCAGTGAAAACAGTATACAAGTTCGAGCCAGTTGAACTATTGACCCATAGCTGTCACTTCAGTTCTCTGCAACAGGATAATGAACTCGCAATTAGTTCTCTACCTAGAAGGTTACTTCTTAATTGGTGATCTTTTCGTCAACATGGCTCTAGACTGAAACCGTCTACTGATGATTTTTTATCGTATGCCATACACATATGGTGCGAGATTATGGATAGGCATGAATAGTCACTGTCTATCAGTCTTGATGTAATCAAATCCAAAATCGAGTTTGAGCACCGTTCGCTTCTGTCCAAGCTGCCAGCATTATGGCCTGCCACCCCAACTATGCAACTGGAATGCCGATCGCAACCCAAACGGTTCATTATTTTATGTTATGTCTATTTCTCAAATAAAACGTGGAACTGTTTACCAGCAGATGTGTTTCCTTCTAAATTTCGGGTCTATAAAACGAGGCGGGAGAAAGCATCTTACAACGCAGCTATGGTAAACAGCTGACCAGGCGGCCCACAGCTGGTCAGTGTTTTTCAGGATAGCAATTTGAATGGGATCCCATTGATTACTGAGTGTCATCATTTTTGGTGAGGTAATATTTAATTCTGTACAATGAATGCTATCTCTGCAGGTTTAAACTTAATTATTAAGAGATTTATCTAAGTACCTAAATTGTTTTTCTCCAAAGCGATTTGTTGCTTTTCTGTTGTAGATATCAATTATTAGTTGGTTATGCAGTCATTATAACAACGTATTTATTTTAATTGATAAAAATAAAGCTAATGTTGTGTACAAATTACGTTAAAAAAATAACTTTAGCAAACTGATACCTAGTAGTTGTATCTGATTCAAGTGGCCTTGAATCATGTTTGTGAACGCCGCATAACAACGGGCGTGTACCTATTTTTAATACCGAAATACCTACATAGACAGTGAAGTATGTTATCATAATAATGATAAGGTTTAGTGTATTATCGAACACATCTGTTAGGGCGATAAACTGATAAATGACAATGCATAAAAGCGGCTACTTATTGCTAAGAAAAACAATGGACGTAGACATAGCTAATGTATACAAGTAGGAACCTACGCCGAGAAAAACTGCACTGATGCCATTAAGAGTTTTCTTCAGAAATACTGGGTATCTATATTTTATGTAGATATATTTCTATTGATGGTCGGATTGGTTTATTTCCTGGAAAAAGTGTGTAAGAATATTTATTGAGAATTCGATAGCTAATTATTATTAATATTACATGTGACGGTCATTATATATGCATAAATATAATTTTATTTAGTTAATTATAATAGTTATAAATGACATCGCTTCATAATCATAGATAATGGTAAGCAGTCAGTGGGATCCAGAAGTTGTGGACACCATTCCCAATATGATCTAAACTACTCGTAGTGAATAATATTTAGCGACTAAAATGTGTAAACTATAGGTCGTAAGTTCCTGACGCAATTTCCAACGTAGTTATGTTGGAAATCTAGATCAGTGGAGTTACGAAAACCATCTTTTCTCATTAGTATCAACTGACAGTTGAGTCTTAAGGTAGATGGCATCTATTTTACTATTGCAAATGGTGACCGACAAACCAGCGTGAAAGCCTTCTTCAACGGTTGAGAGCCTAGCTCACCGACAGTCCGCGTAAGGGTGTGGAAGCCATCAGAGGCTAATGACCCACACCATACAAAAAATAAAACAAAAAAGAAAACGGTCAATCTGACGGTAGTAAGTAGGTTAAAATGTGCCCAAGGCCAAATCTATTTCAATCATGTGAATAACTTATGAACGTCAAGGTGACCTAAAAATTTCTCATCCAATTTGCCTCTGGCCGATCGCAGTCAAGGGTCTCTACCCTTGACTGCGATTGGCCAGAGGCAAATTGGATGAGAATTATTTTTTTTATTTTTGAGAAATCAAAAAAACCCGACATATTTTTTCATCGCGAGATCATCCTTATGTAAGACTCTATTTGTATTTTTAACTTATTAGTTTTAAGGTAATTAATAGTAGCGAGGATAGAATCAAATAATACATAAATTTGTTGTTCTTTAAAAAACGTTAGGTATATTATGTCTTATAAATAGTAATCTTAAATACTATAGCAGCAGTGTAGAACTAAAAAAAATGAAATAAGAACTCTTAAAATTATGTAAATTATAACCCACTACAATAATGAAGAATCACTTGTACTCCCATATAGACGGTGATGAGGAAGGGAATCCCGAAGCCTATAGCGCGAGCTGGTTGTGGCAGCGGATTGATGGCGTAAACGTACGTGTGTAGAATTCTTCCGAATGTGTATATTCTAAATAGTGACGTCACCCACCAGGTTGCAGGCCCCGTAGTCAGGTACAAAGCTCCAAGAATCCAAAACGCAGGAATATTCTCCAAATCGTTAAGATGTGCGCGCCTCACTCTCTCCACGTCTGGATCAGCTTGATCCACTTTACCTTTCGTTGATTTTAAGTCTTCTTCATTTGCGAAAGCCTTCTTGGCATGTCGCTTTCTAGCCGTCAAAAAGCTGAGGGCAAGTACTTTAAGAGCCAACACAGCTGAGTAAAATATGTACGATTGTACTGCCGGGTCGTCTAACGAAAAGAAAACCATTTTACTTTTTGTAACACTTTTACAATGCGACTATTCACCACGAAACACAGCGATCGAATGAAGGCTGTATGCAATATCCAGCTAATATACCAACGTGCGTAAAGTTTAGCCAAAAATGCGATAACGTGGCTAACATGAGAATGTGACAGTCATCATTATTATCACAGATTATTTTGTATGTCGAATGCGATAAAGCGATTGATTAATTCGATTGATAGTCAGCGTGCCGGTAACAGACTTTTATGTATGTGCTGTATACAAACAGCTCCACAGAATGGGCCTGTCAACAGTCCTGTATACAGAATGATGAAATATTCTCAAAACTTTCAGTGTTATCTCATTTATTGTTGAGACAGATAGGTACTATATAAAATAATTTCGCTAAGCTGGTGACTTCCCTAAGCTAAGAGACGTGAACTTTTACAATATGCAACAATTTTTTTGCCTAATCATATACGACATTTTAACGTGGACTAAGATGTTTTATATATATAAGGAAAATATTCTAATTTATTCGCTTTTAGGACGACATAACACAAAAACCTTTATATCAAGGTATGTCATATAGAAGAATGATTAGTAATTTTTCGATGCGATGACATGTTTCCGACGTTAATCAATCAGTTAGGAAATTTCTTCTCTATAATGAAGGTTAAAACATCATAAAGGTTTGAATATTATGTAGGATTTCAGAGAGAATATGTACACACATAGGTATGTAGTATCGACACCAGGATTGATAGCATCTACCTACAGCACATATCAAAGGCTTAGTAACAGATGCACCGCAGTTAGAAATGTACTGTGTTGTATTTTATTATAACCATCTTCATATCAACCGAAACACATCCCACTGCTGGACATAGGCCTCCTCCAAGTCTCGCCACCTTGACTAGTCGTCAACCAGCCTCATCCATTGGTTGCCCGCTACTTTTATCAGGTCGTCGCCCATGTCGGTGTTGTTTATGATAATTATCCATAATTAAACAATCTATACTATTATATAAAGCAAAAGAGTTTGTTTGTTTGTTTAAACGGGCTAACCTCTGAACCGAGCAGAGCAGATTGCAAAGACGCAAGTGAAACCATCCGCTGAAAGCTAGTCTGTAAATATAAAGGCAACTGATAATCTCACTGACGCCAAAGAACCTCGACTAGCCTTGCTCGATGTTAAGTTGCACAATGTTTAATACAATGTTACATAAGACACTTCATTCCTTACATCATTACGTCGCCGTCATTACGGTACCTATGTGGTGTACGTGTAACAATAATACTGCAGTGTCATCTTCGAGAAGGTTATTATCATAATCAATACAAACAAATAGCGATCCAGTGACTCATCTTCAAAAAATACATAAAATGAACGCCATGACTTGCATATTTATCTTCGTCTAGAACAAGCAGTTCTGGAAGGCTGACCACGAACCGGAAAAGTCACAATGTGGGCAGACCCCTAACAAACAAGACCGACAACAAAGAAAATTGTATAGTAAAATAATAATAATATGTAAAATTATACATTGTGATTTATGAAATAGAGGAACATTGTGAACTCCTGTGGTTAATTAAGTTCAATCTTACTTCATACTTATGGCAAATTTTACCAGTTTATATAGGTAATACATAGAAACATTTACCACAGTTCATATGTTGCCTTTACCTTTTTTTACTTTTTTTTTTTATAACATAGAAAGCTGTAATTAATTACGTATAGAGTTAAGTGTATTGCCTGTGTCAATTTACATGCTACTTGAAATTGTAACTTACAAAAATTGTAATAACCTGGCGATTAAAAAGAGTAGCCTGAGTTTCTAGCCAGTTCTTCTCGTGGCCCTACCTCGTCAGCGAACTGGCTGTAGGTTAATTGACTGACATATTTTAATTTTTAACGTTCATAAGTGTTAATTTAATTAACCTAATGAATAAATACATTTTCATCTTCATTGGATGAGGGCGGCTCACGAGCGGCCAAGGTGGCAAAAACTATGCGAGGGCTATGTCTAGCAGGATCGGATAAATTGATAATGAGTTATCTGTTGGGAAGCTACATATAAATGCAAACTATTATTTAATTACAGTACTAGCGATCCACTACAGTATCGCACAAGCATAAATTATGTTTTTTACAACATCATTGCCTATCTGTGAAATTATTGATTTTCCTGTATAATAATAAAATAATAAAATAATAAAATCTTTTATTGACACAAAAAAGTACAACAGTATATGACATAGAAATGTGATAATATAAATGTGTTGCACAGACGGTACTGATACTGCTTCCCAAACTAAGCATTGCTTGTATTTTGGGTAGCAGTGTTCAGTCGTGACAAAAATAGGTACACAAATTATTAGTCGTATTATGCTGTTGCCTTACACTATGCAGAATATAAACAAAAGGGTATTTTTATCATTATTAAAACATGTATTGTTTTATATATATTATGTGTGTATGTATGTATGTATATGTGTGTGTGTGTGTGTGTGTGTGTGTGTGTGTGTGTGATTGTGAGTGTGTGTGTGTGTGTGTGTGTGTGTGTGTGTGTGTGTGTGTGTGTGGTGTGTGTGGTGTGTGTGTGTGTGTGTGGTGTGTGTGTGTGTGTGTGTGTGTGTGGTGTGTGTGTGTGTGTGTGTGTGTGTGTGTTTATGTGTGTGTGTGTGTGTGTTTGCGCTTGTCTTATGCTATGTATGTAAGTAAATCTTCAGTCTTATTGTAATCTAATTGTTGTAGCCAATTATAAAGTTTTGTTTTGACTTCGTGTTGGCTTAGTCCTACAATGTGTATAGTTTTATTGATGTAGTTGTACAGTTTACAACTTATAGCGTTATTTTGTCTCCTTGCAAAGGATGTTCTACAAGGGAGCACTCGGCACACGGACTTGCCGCTGCGTCTACTTGGGTCAGGGGGAGGGACAGTTCGGTGCTTCCGTATGGTCGCTTTGTGCACAAAGAGCTGTCTTACAGTTAAGACTTTACATTCCGAGTATAATTTTAATGTAGGATACCTATACGGTTTATTGGTCATCACTTTTAGTACAGCTCTTTGTGCTCTCTCCAATCCAAGAAGCAGCGTTTTGGCGGCACCACCCCAGGCAGGTATGCAGTACTGGATGATAGACTGGCATAGAGCCAAGTAAACTAATTTAATTTTATCATACTGGGCCGAGTCTCGAAGTGTTTTAAAAAAGTGTATTAATCTTCTTACTCTAGTGGTAGTAGTTTCAATCTGCTTATCCCACCTCAGTCCATCGTCTATATGGACACCTAAGTATTTGACACACTCCGCCCGAGAAACTAACTGGCATGAGCAGACTTGTTTTTCATCGGAGCAAGTGTGGGCCTTAATAGAGAAGTCAGGTGGTGGGAGGCTACTCTTTTTTATTGAGAAGGTCACATATTGCGTTTTCTTGACGTTTAATGTTAATAGGTTAGTCAGCCAATTCATCACCCTACGAAGCGAGTATTCAGCTCTTTCTTTGACTGATTTCCAGTTTGGTCCTGACACGAAAATTGCCGTATCATCCGCGTACGTATAGATGGTTGTATGTGGAAGAGAAATTTGGCAGAGATCGTTTATGTAGAGCTGGAAAAGGGTAGGGCCGAGCACGCTCCCCTGTGGGACGCCATAAGAAACTGTGTTCTCATCACTTAAGTAGTCTCCTATTTTAACACGTTGTTTCCTATTTGTAAGGTAATCCTTAAACATTCTGTGTGAGTTTCCCCGTATACCCAGTTTGTACAGCTTAGTCAGGAGAATGGGGATAGAGACCGTGTCAAAAGCCCTGGAGAGATCAAGAAAAATGCATAAACATTTCTCCTTGTTATCCAAACCTTTTACTACAGTGTTTGTTAAATCCAGTACCGCATCCTCCGTAGAGTAACCCGCCCTGAAGCCGTATTGATTTTTAGCTAATATACCAAATTTTTCTAAGAAGCTTTTTAATGCCTGATTTAATATTATTTCCAAAATTTTTGAAAGTGTGGGTAACACTGCTATAGGCCGGTAATTGTTGACACAGTCTCTATCCCCGTTTTTATAGATTGGGTGTATTATTGCAGTTTTAAAGGTTTCGGGAAACACTCCGGTGTTTATGGCTAGATTGCAGATGTGTGTGATGGAGGGGACTAGTGTATGTCGGCATTGTCTAATTATATTTGATGAGATGCCATCCCAACCTACGGCACAATCGGTACGGAGCTGCAGTATAATGGTTTCAATGTCGGATTCGGTGACATTCATTATACCGAGCGAGTTAAGTGGACTGCTGACGCACGCGAGGTCTGGAGTTATTGTGGAGGAATTAATTTGAAGGGAGGATGTAATAATTTTGGCCGCCAAATTTTGTCCTATACTTGAGAAATAGTTGCAGACATTATTTACTGAAGTTTTGGGACTATTTGATGTTTTCAGAAGCTCTGTAGGGCTAGTTTTAGTATTATGCGTGTTCGTAATAGTTTTTATAGCTTTCCAGAGAGCCTTCGTGTTATTACCTGCTTTAGCTATGAGGTGACTTTCATACTCAATTTTTAATTTGCGTAGAAGTCCATTACAAAAATTGCGATAACGCGTGTAAGTTAGTTTTAGTGTTATATTTGCCGGGATTTTTTTAGCATTAGCGTGTAACCTATCACGATTTTTTATACATCGGAGTAGCCCTGATGACATCCACGGCTTTAAAATTCTAGTTTTTTTAGTTACAATTTTTGTTCAGTGTTCTTTAATATAGTTTGCGAAACAAGTTCTATAAAGGTACTAGCTGCAAGATTAGCATCTTGTATTGACAGGATTTTTGTATAGTCGATGTTTTGTAAAACTAATTTTAAATTAATATAGTTTGTGCGAGTTATTATATTGGCTAGTTGTCCAATTGATTTCTTTGTGTCAACATACAGTACGATTGGCAAATGATCTGTTATATGTGAATCTAATATGAGCGTAGTAGAGGGAAGATTAGCTTTTGTCAGTAGATGATCTATGCAAGTAGTTGTTCTTGTAGGATGGGTGTGTGTTGGAAACAATCCATGTGTGGCATTAAAAGTCAAGTACTCTTCACGTAATGGGTCCAAGCTATTTGGATGCATGTCGATGTTTATATCACCAACTAGAACAATATTATTAGTGGAGAGTTCATTATATATATCATTTAAACTATTTATGAAATTATTAAAGTTGTCTCTAGTTTTTAAGGAAGGCGAACGGTATATAGCCACAATAGAGGTGTGATTGTCCAGTTGGCAAAGTAAGCAACTTGCATCCTGAAAGACTGGTTCGCTAATTTTACATATGAGATTTATATTTGTATATATAACGATGCCATCGTTCTGATTTCGAGTTGACCTCGTAGAGTGAGCAATGTATCCTTCTAACCTAGGAAGGGTGTGTAGTGTGTAGTATTAATAATATGAATGTTTTATATAGATAAATCTTGAGTAAAAATGTTATATACAATCACCATCATCATCAATCGGGCCGTTACTATTTCACTGCAGAGAAAGGCCTCTTCTCATACAGAGAAGGCATGAGCATTGATCGCCACGCTTGCTCAAGGCGGATGGCCTTTTTCGGACTTCCTCAAAAGTGCAGGTTTTTCCTTACGATGTTTCCTTCATCGTAGGTCAGTAATGTCCTTATAAACTTAGAAAGTACGTGTAGTATGATTCGAACACCCGACCATCGAACATCGCGACTTCTAAACGATAGTAGAAATTTATTGCTTAGTTTGAAAGTTAGCGGCAAAACTAACAGACGAAATCCGCGACTAGAGAAGTGTCTAGTTACTGTAATTGGATAATGGTTAGAATTTACACTTGCTATGGCATAAATTGAATAATTGTGTTGTTGTGTGGTTTCGGCTCTAGAGAATTGAACCGCCCCATCGCCTTCCATGAGTGCCATTAGAGTTGACTAAAAGAATACCAGGTAACGGGCTGCTATCCATTACCTAGTATTCCTAGGTGAAATTAACTTCTGCTGCGTTACCTATGCACTATACCACCTTACTGATGTCACCAACCCGTTTAAAAGGGTTGAATCATCATCATCACCATCATCAGCCTACGGCTTAAAAGGGTCGAATACCTCATCAAATACTTCCTTTGTGAGTGGCCTATTACCATGTGGTGGACGTTTCCAGACTGATGACGATGTATGATATAACAATATCATGTAGGTTTACACAATATTGATCTAGTAGATTTTAATTATTTTATTATTGAATTTTCGTACATTTGATCAATCTTGTAACAAGAACTATGCCTGACTATTTATAAAGTGGTTTTATATTACACTTTTTTTTTATATTATAGCCTACCAAAGTGACTCCATCCCGCCTGATGGTAAGCAGTCAGTGGAATCCAGAAGTGGCGGCCACTATACTAAAAGCCATCGTCTTAAACTGCTGGTATGGTGGTCTCCACTATGGCGGCTGGGAATGGGGTTAGGGGAAGGGAATAAGGGAGGTGAGGAAACAGGGAAAGGGGGAAATAAGGCCTCCGGCGCTCTCACTCACCGAACGAAACGCAGTAGTACGGATACTACTACTCTTAAGTCGATCTTCTATGAGAGGGTAGTACTTCCCCGGACGATCCGGTCCATTCATGCTGAAATCAGCGTGGATCTACTACCGTAAATATATATTCTTATATTCAATTGTCTTTCTTTGAAGTTACACAATAGTGTATATTTCTTACAAAGTTAATCATTGATTAGACAAATAAACTAGATACAGTGAGAATTTCAAACTCATTGAAATGTTGTCAATGTATTCGCACTATTGTTTTATAAGTAATTGCGCGTTTCTGGGATTAAACGTGGCTGTGCTTACCATTACGTCTAGCACTAATTAATATAGTTGTTCTGACTTTTGCTCAAAACTAACCGCGGTAAAATTAATAAAGCATTATTTAATTTCTTGTGAAAATAGTCGAGGCACTGATTGTACAGTAAACCTGTAGTTATGTTAAAATGTATATCAACACAGTGATATACAGTGTGATATATATTTTTTTCTATGACATAAATAATAAAATGAAATATACATAAGTAGGTATACATTTATCACTATTTGCATTAATATATTTTATTTTTTATTAAAGTGAACAATGATATATTCTTTAAGAAATAAAAATCTTTAAACCGAATTATAATTACTTTATACTTTTCATTTCAACGTAAAACACTTTTTATTTCTTTAAAATTTAACAAGACCGGTTCATTTGTTGTTATTTCTTACTCCGTCAAAATAATAACCAACTGTGTCACTAAGCCCTAGTGAGAGCGAGACGAAGGCAAGTACCGTTCTGTTAGTCCATAGCAACACTCCACTACCATTATACTGCACTCTGTTACATTGACTACATCGCGTTGTATCACAAAATTTAAATAGAAAACAAACATGGCTCCGATTTGGTCAGCCAATCCTGCGGTTCAATCTTACATATTTTACTCCAGCGTTTTAGCTATAAAAATGTTGTGTCTAACATTATTGACTTCATGCACACGATATAGAAAAAAGGTGTTCGCAAATGAGGAAGACGCTAAGATAGCAAAAGGCAAAGTGAAGTTCGGCGATCCCGACGTTGAAAGAATACGGCGTGCGCATCTTAATGATTTGGAGAATATACCAACGTTCTGGGTGCTCGGTGCTTTGTACCTGACGACGGGACCTGCGGCTGCGTGGGCCACGACGTTGTTTAGATGGTACACGGCAGGGAGAGTGCTACATACGTTTGTTTATGCTATCAAACCACTGCCACAGCCGACACGTGCCATCAGCTTCTTCATGTCGTTCTTTATCACCATCTACATGGGTGCTCACGTGATCCTACATTATGCCAATGCTCTGTAATTACTTAAAATATACGGGAAACTGTGAAGTGATTAAAGTTTCCAGTGTAAAAGTTCAGTGAATGTGTAAAGATTTAAAATAAACAATGGGTATAAAGGTGGACTTTGTATTTTTATTTCTGTTATATCCTCTGGATTGTGGAGCTTTATAGGAACTACAGTGACCTATTTGTTAATATAGCTGGAATAATATTCATGTTCTGAGCTTATAGCGGTTTCAAACACTAACCGCCTTTGTGCAATGAATAAATTTTGGCTTTTACGGCCTGTGATAGTTGCCAAAAACACGTATAAGATCGAGACAGCCTTAAGCATGTTTAGTTGTATTGGCTAGTTGTATATAGTAGTTTCTATATAAAGTAACGTTGAGCCTGTATATTAATATCATCTATTCAGTCTAAAACAGAACTATCCCAGTCGTGTTGTGTATCAATATAACTATCTCTAAGCAAAGAATCGGCTTGACATTGAGGACAGTTTGATGATTCGACCCATTGCATCTTCTACACACATATTAATACTAATCGTAACATGATGTATGAGTATGACTAAGGCTAAAAGGTTAGGTAGTTCTTAAGTTTCACCTTCACATTTATTTCTTTTGCTTCAAAAACTTTTTCGAAATAGTAGGTACTGCATAGTTTACATACTACTACTAAGTGACTAGGCACATTTGGTACTGGTTTGGTAGCCTACTAGAGGACTCTGTCACCTCTAGCACGCTACCAGCGCAGCGCAGTAATACCTAAATGCTATAGAATGGTGACCTCTTGGTAGCGTTTTTACATAAACTCATTAATACGTAAGTAGGTAATTATCTACCTCATCCTAACCAACGAAAATAATACTTCAATCTTAATGATAATTATGTAAATAAGTATTTTTATTACCTTATGCTTCAAAGGATTTATATCCACAAACGAAACTATTGCACTTATGTAAGTCATTATTCTAAACATATTTCAGTTTGCGTTAATCTCTGGAACTGCCAGTCAGATCTGAAAAATTCTTTTTGCGTTTGATAGTCCTGAGTTTGAGGAAGTTTATAGGTAATGTAACATCACGCTACTGGCGATGGGAGCAGAGCAGTAACCAAAGATATAACGAGTTTAACGAGAGGAAGCTAGTTTATAAATACAAGAGATTATATATATATGATTATGATTGTAAAATCTAGATGAAACTTTTGAATAAAAATGCTCAGTCGTTACGAATATATTCATAAACATACCTAAATTTATTTATGCTATTACCTATCTACTAGAATGTGTGTGTAGGCAGGTAATGTAAGTTTTTGAAAGTACAGATGCAGATTGGAGACACATGCATTGAGTAACTCAATAATATAGACATCTAATAAAAACTTCATTTAAACAGTATCTGTCTTTGTATCTTCGTGTTAGATATATGGACCTAAACTAAAGATGACGGATTGTCGTCTTCTTCACTTTGGTTGCAAAAGTTTCATTCCTTATCCATTCTTCTCTTCATTTAGGTTTCATAGGTTTAGATGTTAAGATTATCAGTGTATAACATACTTCTGACAATCACATATTTAGAATTACCAGCTATATTATTGATTTTAGCTCTCAGTAACCAGACCAAATTTTATTGTCGAACGGAAGTCAAAGTAAGTAAAATAAGGTTGTCGGTTCGATTCCCACCCAGGACAAATCTTTGTGTGATGAGCATGATTGTTTGTTCTGTGTCTGGGTGTAATTTATCTATATATAATATTTATTTACAAAAAAAAATATATTAGTAGTATATCAGTTGTTTAGTACCCATAACACAAGCAAATATAATTGCTTAATTTGGGACTAGATGGCGCTGTGTGAATGTGGTACAATATTATTATTATCATTATTATTATTCAATTATGCGCAATGTGTCGAACATCTTTACCATTTATAAAGTCTAAATACTTAGACATAAGTCCATTAATTTGTAGAAATGGGTTATGGACTTAAAAAGCAAAAGTTGAAAGAAGGAGGCACAGTTGCAACTTATGGTTTAGATAAGTGATCTATATCTAAGTAGGTTATACATTACACAAATGGAATCAATATTATTCAGTATGGCCTATTACAATGTCCTAAGTCATGACGTCAATTCAGCTTTTTTTACTTTTAAACAATTTTACAGTTTTAGAACTCGTGTAGGTGCTTGATAGGACGGTTTATTTATAAATTACATATACAAATCTGGTAGTTACTAAAAAAGCAATGGCCAAAAATAATTCGAGATCCAAATATATCAATTTCTATTCTATAGGCACGAAAATGGTTTATAGCTTTGTTTCTTGAAAATGACTTTTTACAGTTCTCATAACTTGGCACCATATGATTCTATCAACACGGCATCCATAAAATGTTATTTTTTATGTGCAAATTACTAGGTACCTAAGTTCATATTTGCCATTAATGACAGGCTAACCCTTTGATCAACAATAAATACGAAAAAAAGTGTAATAAATGTATAATATAACACATTTATTACTCGTTACTCTAAGATATAAAACCTTATGTGGCTATGATCATTACATTATGTGGCTATGATCAAACTACTGCAATTAGGGGTAGAATAAAATTAACATGACACATTTGCACATAGACGAAATACAAATACAAGAAAAAGTGGTTTCATTTATAAGATATGCGTTAACATCACAAAGTAACTACTTGACAACACTAAATACAACACAAATTGTTGACCGAATGATCTCCGTTGATTAATACTAGCGATCCAAAGTTCCCCGCACCCGCTTCACTCTCAATTCTGTCTATAACCAGTGACCTTGCAACGCAAACCAAATAACCTAAAAACAATACGGCGTGTTGTGAAGTTCTTACTAAATTCTAGTTTCATCATTAAACGTATTCGAAGGTAAGTTAATTATTAATTATTATTTATTTACACTTCTATTAAAAATAACTAGGTACTGAGTTCAAGTTCAGTTACTGAAAGCTACGATAGACTTGTTTAGTCAGAAATATGGTCGTTAAGTAGTCATTTAACACTTTACGAATTCATTATTCAAAGTTACGAGTAAATAGATTAATTGAAATATAATTACTATTAGAATTTTGAATCAAATGGTATCATTTGTTTACAAAGCTAAGCGGGGTTAAAAGACAAATTATTTTTATACTCTTTGAAAGACAAGTTCATTGTGATTCATTGACATTTGACAGTACACAAGTCACACTCTTCTTTACACTATGAGTGGCGAGTGCACGGGGCGAGTGTTGCCAACAACAATAATACAGTAGAAGTAATTAATTATTATCTACAAAGGTAATTATAATAAAGAAAATCATTTTATACATTTATAAAAGAAAGGTTTATCTTTATTTGCCATACCTCGCTTTAATAACAATCACTAAATTAGAAATATAAAAGTAATTACGTAAGAGAAATTTTCTATATGTACATTGTCTGGCATTTGTTCTTTATTAAAATTCTTGACGTGCATGACCAGTATTATTTTGCTATAAACTATTTAGGGACAGACTTATAGGTAGGTACTTACGTACCTACCTAAACTTGCTATTGACCATTACTATCTTTTGCTAGGTCGTCATTTATTATTTATGTACTACTTGAGACCAGCCCCACTTGGGTGCATGATTTACATATCATATAAATTTTCAGTTTTCGTTTACTGTAATATGTTTAATAATGTATCTAATATTTATAATCGTTCGAGTATAAATGCTCTAACCAAGAGAGAAAAATGTGTTATAATTTTGTTTCATGGTTACCATGAAATAAAATTATTACCAAATTAACAAAACCATACAACAACTACAAACTTTGCTTTGTATAGTACAAATAGTTAAAGATAGATAGATAGAATATTCTTTATTGTACACCATTTAAATGTTTACCAATGTTATATTGGTCAATACAAAACATAGTAAGTTGTACTTACAATAGGCCGTCTTATCGCTAAGAGCGACCTCTTCCAGACAACCTTTGGATGGACTTCGGGGTTGTATACTCTATATAGTAGTAGTATAAGAGACATGATCTTTTTAAAATAAGTTATACTAATATTTTTATTCGTTAGAATATTTTCATTTCTAATATACCTAAATATTTTTTAATTTACCAACTTATCACATCAATTAAACACCAGCAGCTGTGTTACCATGCACATTAAAGCCAAGAATGTTTTTAAAATACGAGCCTATGAATAATGTTAAAACTTTAATAAACACTTCACGTGCACATGCGCTTGTTAATGGTATTAATTTATTATCGATACATATAGCTTCAGTAAACTTAAAGGTAATGATAATATTATAAGATGAGTAAAATTTTGTAGATTGTTTGGTAAAGCAAGCTTACATTGTTTACGCTATAACAAGGTACATGAGCGCAACCAATTCAAATTATTGTTAGTTTTCTTGGCGAAATTCAAAATGTGTAGGTACCATAAAACATTCGCAATGTAAATCCTACAGATGTAGTAGTTCTAAAAATATTGATTTTTAGTGCAGTTAAGTTTTACTAACGTTAAACATTACACTCAGATGGTCAAGTGTCAAGTAAATTATATGTAAGTACTCATTCTGTTTCGTCATTTGCATCTGAGCAATAAATAACGGTAATTTATATTATTGCAATTCAAAGACAAAGTTCTCTCTCTCTTCGTGCAAATGGTTCATAGTTTATCGCACTCTGTCTCACTTGACTCACTAAACTGTCCGTGTAAGTCGGTAAACTCTACGTGAATTATGTAAGATCAAAGTACTTACCCTTGTGTAAAGATCACAGGACACAGTATGAAACACCTTCCCGTAGATGCAGATATCTTTGCCATTATCCAAATCTTTCCAGTGCCAGCATTCTCCTAAGTCGTTCTTGGGTATTTTACCCCTCTTCACCATTCTACCTTGCCACAAGCCCGAGTTCTGCAATATGGTTATGTTATGAATATTCTTTTCCAGGATAATAATCAGTACTCACAAGAGCATTATTGTACTTCTGCCAGAAAAGAAAGTTTTAACTAGCGATACAAAGTTCAAGTATAAAAAATATTGAAGCCATTGAAGTAACTGAGAGCTTAAAAGCGAGTAAAAAGAATAAGACGTATTAACTGGCGTAAGGAACTGAAGAGTGTTATTGCCACTCTGTGCACTGGCAATTATTAAAACCGCCTTATTATAAAAAAATTAGAAGGTAAAAGATTATGTGGGTGTCCAGCTAATGGCACCAGCTTCTGTTATTTATCTCGAATATCACATAGGACTCAAAACGCTCACGGTCTGCAATTCTGTATTTGGCAGAGCGACTGCATACAACGGTGTTGTTTTCATAGTATCTAACTATGAAAACAATTTTTTTAACTGTGTACGATATTAATAAATATAAACATAAATTCTTGCTGGATAAAAATCATTTCTGTACGAAGAATAGCGGCTGGCCATTCACGGGCTCACGGGCGCAGAACAAAGCAACATGAATGAATGGCATGCAACCGACTCGCATGCCATTCATACCGAGACAAATGCGTGCTCATTTGCTAGCTCCGTTTCAGATTCGCTTACAATTGGCATCAAAATCCATTCCATACGTAAATGTTGCAGAATTAAATCTATGCAGATATAGTACCTACCTACCATTTGCAGACAGCTTTAATTTAAATTTGAATGTGTGAAATGTTACCTTTTGTAGTCTTGTATAGTTTGTCTGTTTGTACAGCATAATTCAGAATTCACTAATGCTATACAGACAAAGACGGAAGAGACAAACAGTCCGTTAAGGGTAAGACCGATTTCGAGAAAGAGGTCACTCGTCGAATCTAATTCGGGTGGGCAGCGTTCGGGAAGCTACAAAATATCTTCTCGTCCGCACTACCGCAGTGTCTCAAGACTAAGGTCTTTGACCAGTGTGTGTTGCCAGTGATGACATACGAAGCAGAGACGTGGTCGCTAACTATGGGTCTTGTCAGAAGGCTCAAAGTCGCTCAGAGGGCGATGGAGCGGGCTATGTAAGGCGTTTCCCTGCGCGATCGTTTAGGAAACGAAGAAATCCGCAGGCGAACCAAGGTAACTTATGTGGCTCGCAAAGTAGCTTCTCTAAAGTGGCAATGGGGATGTAGCGTACCTACATGCCCATTGCTACAGGCAGAACACATAGCTGGCAGAACTGACGGCTGTTGGGGCAGAAAGGTTCTGGAGTGGCGACCACGATCCAGAAGACGCAGCGTTGGCAGATACCTCACAAGTTGGACCGACGACTTTATAAGGGTGGCGGGCAACCGATGGAAGAGGGTGGTTTACGACCGGTTAAGGTAGTAAAAATTGGGAGAGCCTATATCCAGCAGTGAATCTTTCGGTGAATCATTCGGAATAAATTAGATTTGATCTGCTAAAATTCTCAACCATCTATCGATTTAATCAAAATAATATTTAGTACTTAACTCTATGAAAAAAACCATTCTAAACATTTAACCATTTTTTTAAGAAGCTAACTTTTCTAAACAAAAATAATTGACTAATATCTAAGTGAAACATCGATAATGATATTATTCATCGAAAAATTTACAGTAGAAAAACCCTCGGAAAACTTGATATTAGATATATCAAGTTTTCCGAGTCCAAAATGTCAAAATGGAAGCACATAGTTATGAGTTACACAAAATTTTGTCCCGTGTGAGAATTGAATCAGGAATCCCTGGCGACGAGAAATCAATTAGGATTTGTCGTTTTGAATCTAAGGAAAACCTACCACACACCTGGGACTCGTGACTGTGACCGAAAAAACCTACTTCAATTTTAATCAAGATAAAAAATATTAATTAATTAAAAATAGTTAATTAAAATCCATCGTCCTAAAGTAGAACAACACTAATACTGTGTGTATTTAAAAAAAATTGCAAGTGATACACAATAGTAAAAGAATTAGGTTAAAACGTCATAATAATATCCGAAAATTTAACGCAGCCCTTTCATGAAAATACGGAAATGAGTCTCACTGATGGGATGGCTATTGTATTTGAAATGTTGAATAAGACATAATACCCATTGAAGCGTGCTGTTTATGTTTCAAAACTTCTTAAATAATATTAGTTATATTCTGTATGAATAACAAAGGAAACAAAGACCCTTATTAATAACCTTCAGTAGTTTGTTGTTTTAAATTAAAAGTTAAAAATACTACCTACCTACACCTAACTATCCAACAAAGATAACGGAGAATCATGACACAGAAGGTATAGAGAGGGTAGCTGCCCCTGAGGGACACCTGTATCTATCCTAAAACTTTCTGAATTTGCATACAAAATTATGATGTCCCAAAAGGTAATCTCGGATCTTTCCAACTACGCTGTCTAAAAGCTGCGCATGGCTATGTCAAAATTAAAACAACTTTCAAATAAAACACACTATAAAATATTTTTTAACAAAAAGAAAACCGACTTCAAACAGGAAGGAAACTAAAAAGTAAAAAATAAATTAATTTAGCACAAAGTAATTCGTATTTTGAGTTAGTTAATCAGAAATAATTAAATAAGTATTTTATAATTTTGAAGTTGGTGGTTGTCCTTCCTGTTTGAAGTCGGTTTTCTTTTTGTTAAAAATTATTTCATTTACAATTTTTAGTGATAGGTAGACCTAAATCTTACTTGGGTATTATTTTTGTACACACTTAACATTTTGGCATATTGAACCGTATGAAGTAGGTAAGCCCGACATGACTGCTGTTTAAGAATTCCCTCGACTGCCTATGGTCATCTGTAATGGCACGTATACCCCTAAAGAATGCAAAGTTCTCCTCATTAGACATGAATTAAGTTTTAACACTAAGTAATTGCTGTAAATCGTTGAGGAGTTCCCGCGACTGTCTTTGTGTTCCAACATCAGATCGACTCCAAACCTTCACTAAAAAGTAGCGCTTTAAAATACTAAATGAAAAACTTAACAAATGCACTAGTCGCCACTACGATTTTCGAAAGTTCCCCTCGATTTCTCTAGGATTCCATCATCAGATCCTGGTTTACATATCATGATACCACAATTGGGGTATCTCCTTTCCAAAAAAAAAGAATCATCGAAATCGGTTCATAAACGACGAAGGTTTCCGCAAACACACAAAAAAAATATAATTTTATAGGTCGAATTGAGAAACTTCCTCCTTTTTTTAAGTCGATTAAAAATTACGCTAACCATTTTGACACGACTACGATGACATAGACAAACTAATTCACACTTACAAACAATTTTTGTATGAAAGAAATAAAAATTTCCAGTTGAATACACAATTTTAATACAGCCGGACACGTATCTTGTTTAAATAAAACGTTTTGACTAAAAAAGGTTCATTTACGTAGTTCGCAATATCAAGGTGCCGGAATACTTTAGTACGGTCGCTGTCGACACTAGACCGGGCATGCTTAATATAATATTGTTTTATAAAACACGTGGCGCCCACAATTGCCGTGTAGAATAACAAATAAGAAAAACAAAATCAATACGCATAAGTATTTTTACGGTAAATAAAATCAGGGGCAGCTCAACACACTATTATGTAGGTAACCATCGGCGTTCAATTTTGAAACGCGTTTGTAGCAAACGCGTCAGAAATTTCGGAGTCGGCCGAATATCAGTAATTGGGACTCAGTTACTCTCACACTTTTCATTCGCCGTACGAAATGCCAAGTAAGGATATTATTATTTTACGTCGATTTTATACTTCTTTGGATGATTCTATGAATTCATACAAAAAATGTAAGAATCCTTATGAAAAAGCAATAGAAATGCTTGTTTACAATCAGACATTATATTTCATTCCATCAGTTAACCTAATTCATTATTTAGCTGTATTTTCACTGCCTTGCTGCCACAGAGAAATAGAGAAAGTGCATGAGATAGCTGTACAAGAGGTTCGATTTACACGGGAACAAAAGACCTGTGATCCATAAAAATTTGCCCTGAGCTGATACTTTGTGCTCGGTAAGTCTCCTGCGACACAGGGCTTGTTCCTTAGTGCGAAAATAGTCTTTCAAAAAAAATAGTTGCTATGCCTCTTGCCTAAAAACATCACGTTGCTTAAAAACTGCAACCACTAACATTATGAAACAAACCGTGTGAGTGCCCGCGTATCGTAGGTTTTCGAATAAGCAGAGCGCGGCTTTGAATCTAATCTACATTTATTTGAATCCGGTCGTGAATATCGCTTAAAGGTTGACACTAGAAAAATGTGATAATTTAAAGAAGAATAAATAAATCTCTTGAGATCCTGCTACGGCATGATAAGCTCCTAGCGATAAATGAACTTGTTTTTGTTCTGCGAGAAGAACAATGCTTAAAATTTAAAAAAATATCTATTTTATTAAAAGGAATCTATTGCCGTATCTAATTTCATACCATGATATACATACATTCATTGTTATTGCGAAACTGTATATTGAAATAAGTTTTTTTTTAGTTAACTTATTGTGTGTAGTCTTACCTGTTACCTAATGGCAATTGGTTATTAAATAAATTAATACATAAAAATACTAGCTATCAATTGACCAAATTCGAGTGAGCTTACCCTGACTCTTGGCTCCATGACAGTCATGGTATCATCTTCAAGGAAGTATACAATATTTACGATCCGCACTCGATAGTTTTCGTCCGGGTTGTCATAGACCGGCTGCTTGAAGAACGCCGTGAAGTTAAGGCAACGCTTGTCGTAATGCGCCCAGTGTGGCACCACGGCAGGCATGGCGGCTTGCTTCACACGACCGTAAGTAAGAGAAGGGTCGTAGCTAGAAATGAATAAAAATGTCCG
This sequence comes from Parascotia fuliginaria, assembly GCA_963082885.1. Taxonomy (NCBI): domain Eukaryota; kingdom Metazoa; phylum Arthropoda; class Insecta; order Lepidoptera; family Erebidae; genus Parascotia; species Parascotia fuliginaria. The sequence goes on along the minus strand of OY720173.1, from coordinate 11,719,004 downwards.
TATTGTTCAAAATAGTTCAGGAATAATTATAATCTTATTATTTAACCTTTATATGCTATTTCTTGTTTATTCCTCTAAAAGATTTAAAAACAATTAGGTAATCACGCGCCATTTTCTCGAAGTTATCTTTACAGATTTACTATCTTTTTTAAGCATCTATTACGTCTCTTTAAAGTTTAGTACAATGTAAATTATCACTAACAATAATTACATCCTTAAAATATCTTGTAAACTTCAAAATAAAGGACTGCTCACAATTAAGACTCTGCAAATTAGTTTTGAATATTTTGTCGATAATTTCGTTGACATATATACAATTTGACCAACGTTAGCAGCGCATTGTAATTGGAAGCCATAAATCTAAAAGCAATAGGTATTATACACAACTTCCTTAACAGATCCCCGGCATACCGGATTGAAATCATTACGAAGCAGTGATGGCTGTCAATACTTCAAAACGATTAATAGAAATATTGAGGAGATAGATTAGGCTTTGAGGATAGAGTTTTTTAGATAAATCTGAGGTAATATTACATAATTATTCTTGCATGCAAATTTGACCAGAATAAAGTGCATAAAGCATCATGTCAGTCTTAGTGCTATTGTATGCCAGACCCAAGGCTCTCTTAAGGGAAGAAGTTTCGCTATACATAGTCATCACGCTTGTCAGGCGAATCGGTATCTGTAGTAGGTAATTTAACATTTGGTATCTAAGTACCTAATGCTGCTGCATGCGGCATTCCACAATAATCTCGCATGCAGAATAACAAGAGATTGGAGTACATGGCTATTTCCATACGTTACGGTAACCACCTACCAATAGGTTGGACGGATCATATATTTGTTTGCCATTAAAGTTGTATAAACAAAATTACTTGCAGATTAGATAGACATGTTGTGAATTTTTTTTAACATCATACAACCAATTACATTCTCTCTTAAATACTACAAACGTTGCCACTACTTTTTAGCCCCTTAGGAAATGAAGTTCGCAAAATCCCGCCTTAGTAAGCACCTACGTCTTAAAGAGAATCCCCCTAAAAAATTTAATACTTCTAGCACTTGTAGTTTCTGAGATTTCATGGTGAGTGAGTGACTGACTATTCGCTTTTATATATTTAGATTCCAGCGGCTTATGGACTATGTATTTATTTATTTATTTATTTAATCTTCTTGCACAAAATACAATGTAAATGTACAAAGGCGGACTTAATGCCATCGGCATTCTCTACCAGTCAACCTTTGGGTGATGCAGAGACAAAACTAGGTAGGTGCATTCCAATAAAAGAAAAAAAAAAGAAAGAAAAATAAAAGATAAATATATATATATATATATATATATATATCAACATATTGTACGTAAATAAGTATATAAATATATCAATATACATTCATGACTTATAAGTAAACATAAATAATTACATAAACTTAATAATATATTTAAATAATAAAATAATTTTTAGAAAAAAAATAAAAACCGACTTCAAACAACACCTACATGTTCAATCCTTAACTAAAAAGTAGAAAATAATATTTTAATTACTTCATAGCAAAGAACATTAAAGGGGACTCAACGCAATCCTTGATACCTATAATACTTTACTATTTATAATTTTTAATTAGTTATTTTGGAGTCGGTGCCAGCCAAGAAGGATCTTTAATTCTGCCTTTGCAGCAAACTTTTGAAATGCACGGGGCGGTAATGGCACGCGTGGGGGATATGCCTGAGTGCACTACCCGAACGCGGTCATACTCGTGAAGGCAGACGTCATTGATAGTTGTGTTCAGATATACATAAAAAATTTGAGGCGCACTTATCTGATTCCGTTCGATTTCTTGTATTAAATGTATATTATTCATTCATTCATTAAATAGATTAATCAAGAAGGTTTTTTTTGCTAGTAGGTAGGTTAGTTTTATAAAGGCCATTATGATCCTTCTTGGCTGGCACCGACTCCAAAATAACTAATTAAAAATTATAAATAGTAAAGTATTATAGGTATCAAGGATTGCGTTGAGTCCCCTTTAATGTTCTTTGCTATGAAGTAATTAAAATATTATTTTCTACTTTTTAGTTAAGGATTGAACATGTAGGTGTTGTTTGAAGTCGGTTTTTATTTTTTTTCTAAAAATTATTTTATTTTTAGCCTTTTAGTGGGAATTAATTGTGTATAAATATATTCAATATGGGTAGACCTACTAAACGTGCTGCGCAAATGAGACAGCGCCGCGCCGTTTGAAAGAAAGTAGACACGAGAGGTAAGATTGTAAATAGATATATAAATTCCTTGTCAACACTTTCTCGATCGCTAAACCCTGAATCCCAGAAACCACAAATCAAAACAAAAAATGGATGATCTACCAACAATAAAGAATCATCAAAAATCATAATTTAACTGACCGAGCAATCGCTTAATAGATATGCAAAAAATAAACAGTGGTGCTGTAAAAGCAGGTTTAAGGGCGCCCATTGCTGTTGTAATTTCTCACGACCATAAGACCTCCACCTTGGCTTAACGACTACCTAATTATAGTGATGACCATAGTCTACTGCTTCTAAACAATGAAGACGCTGAAAATGAAACAACACAAATGGTTACTCATCCAGGGCCACTTCGTTTCTAACAAAAAATGAAAAAAAATCACTTCGCACTTGTAGCATGGACATGTCAATGTCAGAAAATTCGTCGCAAAAGACATCGACGTGTTGCTTTACACATCTTCACTTCTGGCATACGTTTTGTTACAAAATATAAAATTGAAGCTAAACCACTAAACCATTCTTTATAAAAAAAACATGGGACCCCATTTCAGAGTATACCCTTTCAAATAAAAGAAGAATTTTCAAAATTGATTTATAAATGACCGAGTTCTGTTGTAACAAACATACAACCACTGAACCATTTCTTATAATAAAAAAATGGGACCAATTTCAGAGTATACCCTATCAAATAAAAAAAAAATTTTTCAAATCGGTTCATAAATGACCGAGATATGAGGTAACAAACATACAAAAAAAAAAAAAAAAAAAAAAAAAAAAAAAACATACGACCCGAATTGATAACCTCCTCTTTTTTGAAGTCGGTTAAAAAGTAAAAAAGTTAAGATGATTCCGCCAGGAATTTGCCATAAAGCTGTCGCACTCTTGTCTTAAATATCTCACGGTTTGTGGACGTCCTGATTTCGAGAGGGAGAGCATTCCAGAGAAGAATAGCTTGAATGTTGAAAGAAGAATGAACAAGACTAGAGCTATGAGGGGGACAAAGAAGTAAAAGATTGTTAGTAGAGCGAAGATGCCTATTATGGCTTGAACAGAGGTATTGAAAATGAGGGGTTAAATAAGAGGGTGCATTAGGAGAATTAAGTAATGTGTAAAGAGTAGTCAACGCATGAAGACTACGACGTTGACGAATAGGTAGCCAACGCAGTTGGGATCGATAAGTAGATACATGATCATACTTATGGAGATTAAAAACGAATCGAATGCAATTGTTGAGAAGTCGGTCGAGTTTATTGAGTAGATCTGCATTCAGGTCAAGATAGCATACATCACCATAGTCAATCATAGGGAAAATTAAGGTTTGCACGAGCATTGTCTTGGTTGATGACGGTAGGAAATTCTTTAGACGATAAAGGGATCGCAGAGCGCTCGTGACCTTCCGGCAAACATTGGTGACTTGCGCTTGCCAATTGAGTGTGGCGTCAATTTGAAGTCCAAGGTCTCTAATGTCGCTACTAATCGGAATTACTATGCCATTAAACGTTACTGTTGGTAGTGATGATACGTCAAGCCTACTCATAATGCGAGAGCTGCCAATAACAATCGCTTGGCACTTGGCAGGATTCACGTGCAAACCAAATCTGCTCGACCAGTTTTCTATGCATTTTAAGTCCCGGTTCAATGCAACTATTGCAGTAGGAAGATTTTCTAATCGTTCCTGGACATAAATCTGCAAATCGTCAGCATACAGATGATACGTAGTATGAAGATATTCGGTAAGAAGATTGATAAACAATGAGAAAAGAAGAGGAGAAAGTATGCCGCCTTGAGGAACACCAGCTTTAAGTTTGCACCACGTTGATGCACTATCATCAACCTTAACTGACTGCTGACGTCCTCGAAGATATGAGGAAAACCATTCCAGTGCCTCAGGAGAGATCATAAGTTGGGAAAGGATACATAAGAGGATATCATGGCTGACTGTGTTGAAGGCGTTCGAGAAATCTACTAAGACCATCACAGTAGTCTTGGTGTCCTCCACGCCTGCTCTAATATCACTAGTCACCTTGAGCAAGGCAGAGACAGTACTATGTCCAGGCCTGAACCCTGATTGGAGTGGAGATAAGAGATTGTTTCGGTGAACAAACCCGGACAGTTGTCTGTAGACACATGTCTCCAACACTTTAGATAGAAAAGGGAGTATGGAAATTGGACGGAAATGGGAGGGAAGTGAAGGATTAGATATTTTAGGGAAAGGGCAAACACACGCCTTTTGGCACAGACAAGGAAATTGACCGGAAAAAAGAGAGAAATTGAGGATGTGGGAGATAGCAGGTAGAAGCTGGTCAAGCACAAGTGTTATCATACGACGACTTATGTCGTCACAGCCCACCGCTTTGGATTTGATGGATAGGATAATTACTTTGATCTCACCTGGGGCTACAGGAGAAAAACTAAAAGAAGCAATATTAGGACGTGGTAAACTGTTTAAATAGTTGATAGTTTGAATTTTGGTGGCGATATCTAATGTATCAGAAGAAGCGAAATGTCGGTTAATGTCATCCAAGCCTATCGTCTTCGGCAGATCAATTTGTCGTGATCTACCAATGCCAACAGTACTTAGAAATTTCCATATATTAGAGGGAGAAGAAGAATTAATGTTTATTTATTTATTTATTTATTTATTTATTTATTTATTACTCTTAAACTTACATCTATCTTTACAGGCAAGCCTAATATATTATCGTATATTATATATTCGTTATCAAAGAAATGTCGGCGTTTAGCGTTACGTATCATCTGATTGCATCGATTCCTAGCAGTTTTAAAGTCAGTCCAGTTATCATCGCATCGATCTCTTCTGTATTTCCGAAAGGCACGATCCCTGCGCCTCATCGCCATCCGAATTAACTCCGTCATCCAAGGCGCTGGTGGACGCTTCAGCTTGGTTTTCCTGACGGCAGCATGCTTATTGTACAAAATTAGTACTGCGTCATTGAAAGCATCAACCTTGTCGTTAATAGTGGTAGCTGCCTCCATCCGTTGCCAGTTGATAGCAGCAGCATCAGCCTGTAATTCGTTGACGTCGATCCGAGTAAAACAACGCAAATGCAGAACCTTGGGTCGGGATTTAGGTGGTTTTAGGGTATACGAAAGGAAATGTACCACCACCTTAACATAGAATCATAGGTGAATCACGTAATTGCTGGAGAGTTCGGTATCAGTCCATCGACATATCCCAGATCAATAGTGCCTGGAATTTCGGAGGATGACCTGACTGCGGAGTGACTTTGAATACTCATGGATAATTACCAAATAATTCGACAGAAGACTTTGTACCTACTTATTTAGTGAATTTTGTTCAGAGTAGTAGAAAAACGACCTGGACTTGCTGCATGATGAGGCGTTACCCGTGGTCCCGGTAAGTCGACCCATTGCCGGGTCGACGTCTAAGATTGAATTAAATTCGCTTTAGTAGAAAATTATGTTTGCGAATTTATGATAAAAATTTGAAGACACACACATTTAATAAGTATTGAATAGTGAGCAAAATAATAGTCTTTTAGGTTAAGGTTCAGGTTAAGGTTAAGGTTTAGTACTTTATACTTTTGTCACTCAAAGCCTGGAATCCTTTATCAGCGCATGTATTCCCATCTGATTTTGATCCTAGGTCTTTCAAGCGGGCGTGAAAAAGCATCTTATAAAACCGCCAAAGTGGAGGTCAGCAGTCTGAAAAGGTAAATTTTGGAATGGTGACCACCACTTCTTAATCCCACTGACTGCTCACTATCAAGCAAAGGGGAGTCACTGTGGTAAACTAATATATAATAAAAGGTAATTGCCGAAGCGATAACGTTACGGCAACAACTTAATTTAATTTTAATGAATCAAGTTTGACTACGTTAGCTACAGGTAAAAACCTAGACCCAGTGTACCTACTATAATTATATTAGGTATAGCATTTAGGATAGCGCTATCTCTACCCGTACATAAGCAATTAGCTAGGCATTACGTGTCCGTTGTTGCTAAAGTAATTTAAATTAACCTGAACGAACGTACCTGATACACTGCAGTAACGAGGCAGACTCATTATTTTTCAAACCCATTACTCTAATCATGCAACGCAGGGTATCATGCGATCTACTGTAGTATATGTTAACACGAGTATAGTATAGTAAAGTAACACTAACATGAGTCAAATGTGCATTTGTCTCATCACCATTATTTCTGCGGAAAAACGTCCTCGGTTGGACTTAGGTCTGTCTTTAGTACCGCCGCTTCGACCGATCGTGAGTCAACCATAATGCATTGGTTGCCCGCGACTTGGATATCTATGCCCGCGACCCTTATCAGGTCGTCAGTCCACTACTTTATCTCAACAATGGTAGCACAAAAAATGTGATAATTTAGTTTTCAGAGCAAATACCAGGAGCGCTTTTCATTTTTTATACAAAATATATTTTACACGATCACGTGCGACGTTAACTCATCGTACAGCTATTTTAGTTGGCTTGTACAACTTAGTGCCACCCACTTATCATTCAAAATATTGATTCATTGTTGTCGACTATAGTATTATAGTTATGGCGTAAAGGTCACAGAACCCGCTTCGTGTACAAAAGGTTGAGGGTTCAAAACCGCACATACTAATAATGTTTCAATGTCTTTACTTCTTTCTGAGTTTATTTATTTAGATATTACTGACATAAGGTGAAGGAAACATAAGACTACTAACATAAATAAAGCACAAATATCTCATCGTCCAGTATCTAAAAAGAAAAGCCTAATCATGAAAAGATAGTAACTACTATAGAGTATAACAGCGACATCCACAAAGCGCTTCTTATCTTAAAAAGGCTTAATAAGAGATTTGTTCAGACAGTTTAACAAAAAGTAAGATTATTTTTTTTTTTTTTTTTTTTTTTTTTTTTATATTAGCCTACCAAAGTGACTCCACTCTGCCTGATGGTAAGCAGCAAGTGGAATCCAGAAGTGGCGGACACCATTCCAAAAGCCAAACTACTGGTATGGTGGCCTCCACTATGGCGGCTTAGTGAGATGCTTTTTCACGCCCCGCTTAAAAGACCCAGGATCAAAATTAGATGGGAACACATGCGCTGGCAAAGAGTTCCAGGCTTTAATTGAGCGACAAAAGTATGAAGTGCTGAACCGTTTGGTTCGAGACCCTTTAGATTCCACTGTGAAAGGGTGGCACTTTAGTCCCGCACGTGTTGTTCTGGACAAAAAGGGAGAGGGTGGGATTAATTCAAAGAGCTCTTCAGAACACTCTCCATGGTAAAGGCGATAGAAGACGGCCATTGAGGCGATGTCTCTTCGCAGCTGTAAAGGCTCAAGGGTCTTAGTAGCCTCCGGGCTTCCGATGATACGGACTGCTCGCCGCTGCAACCTATCGAGTGCATCCAGTAAGTACTGTGCGGAGCCATCCCAAAGATGAGAGCAGTACTCCACGCAGGAACGAACCTGTGTCTTATAAAGAAGACAGAGCTGCTCGGGCGTGAAGTACCGCCTCACCCTGTTCAGGACACCGAGTTTACAGGAGGCGGTTTTAATGACGCACTCGATGACATAACTTAACTTTTAACTCGCATATTATCTGTATTACTTTCGTGTGGGCTCCGTTGAGAGTCCTTTGAAACAAGGCGGGAGTTTTCTTTCTTGTTTTTGTTTTGTGTTAAGTTACGCGACCAAGTAACTGGGAAAGAATAGAGCCACCTCACTATGTGATGTCACATTTTATTGTTCGGTATTATATTACTGGTAGTTGTTACTATCGCAAGTAATGTGAATAGTATAATGAGTTAGCATAATGAGCACATATTTATTACTAGCTGTTGCCCGCAGCTTTACCCGCGTGAATGTCAGTTATATCGCAAAATATATTATTTACTAGCTGCGTCCTGCCGCGTCACCCGCGTGGATGTGTTTAATTAATACAACTCGGAAACCAGACCGATTTTCGCGATCAGTTTAGCCGTTTATGCGCTGAGTAGTAACAAACATACACACTCACTGACACACACACAACCACAAATGTTCGCATTGATAATATTACTAGCTGTAGCCCATGGCTTCGCCCGCGCGTAAAACATGTATTGATGTATCCCTCGGGAACTAGACCGATTTTCGCGGTAAAAGTAGCATAAATGTCCATCTCCGGCACCGAATCTACACACAAAAACTTTCGCATTTATAATATTTGATCGGATTATTTTATATATTGACGATTTTTGTACAAACTTTCATTCCCTATTTCAACCCTTTCAAGCCATTTTTCACGACAAAATATATATCCTACTATGTTGTGCCCCTAGGTCTAGTATATTTCAAATTTCATCAAAATCGGTTAGTGGTTTAGGCGTGAAAGCGTAACAGACAGAGTTACTTTCGCATTTATAATATTAGTATGGATTGTACTGTAAAATAATTGACATTTAGATAGACATGCTTGACTATATGTCTAGTTTGGCACACATGTGTGATATATGTGGCTTATCATAATTATTGCTCATCATCAGTCAAATTTAATTTAATTTATAAACTTCCCCGCAATAAACAGTTGCAAAATTAGTCTTCTATACAAAGTAAAAAAGAAAAAAAAAGAAAGAACTGCCATCCCATATATTTTTCGTTGCGGAGTAAATATCCATAATTCTTTGTCAGCGTTCATCTACTAATAAAATAAACTTTTGAACAAAGTATGCTTCCAGACCTACCTTTTATGACCAGGCAAAGTTTTTAACGTATTGGACAACGCCAAGGCCCATTACAAAAAAGTTTATTAATAATAAGGATCAACTTACTTGACGGAGTCCTCAGGGAGAGCAAAAGCATTGCTATCCACATCTGTGCCAGTTCCACCAGGCCCTCTGACGTTTGTATCTGGGAACCTATGTCCTTGATAGTAGCGGAGCGTGCTCTTCATATGAAACTGCGTCTTCGTTGGATCTGAGAACGTCAGACCCGGCAGTTTCGGTAGTCCCCAAGCCATTTTGAACTTTAACAAACATTGATTACACACTATTATTATACAGTGTAGCTTGTACAAAATTGTATAAGTATGAAAAGTGCTTAGAGAAAAGTTTTCCTGTGAAACTAGTTCATAAGATGTTTGTCTTAACGTTTCAGTTTCGTTATTAAGCGTAGAATAATAATATAGTTACCTTATTTTCTTACTGACATGCAAATTCACAAAGTTAAACAATATCATTACAATAGCATATCATTTCTTTTAAAACGTATGAATAATACATCTACCTAAGAACATCTAAGTGCATAAATATTCAAACAGATGGAATAAAGTATTTCATGTGAAATACTCTCTGATTTTAAACAAATAATTCGATTTCGCTGATAATTATACTTCATTGATTTTATTAGTAGAAGCGGCCATCAAATGCTTAGGAATTTAGGCTCCTTATCGTAGTTATCTAATCATAAACTATAAACAGTAAATCATTTTAATTTGGACATGTACCTACCCGACGGTATAGCCGAATAACACGTCCAAATATAATAACTAAAATAAAAAAATTCTAGTCTGATCGAGTTGATTTTATATAATGATGTATTATATAAAATCAACAACTTTGTGAAACTGGCCAACCAATGAAAATGGTGGCACCTCGTGAACACGTTGTCAGATAAGGAGTGTACGTGATCGCGATTTATCCTCGATTTTCGCACGTATCATGTAGGGATCTTCAAAAATGTTTGTTGTATCGATATTTCGTTTAGGTTATGTATCGTATCATGTAAAGTACCTACTAGCTTGCCGCAGTGCGGTTTCACTTGCGTCTTGACGTACTGCTCCGCTCCGTCGCTAGTAGCGTGATGTTATACAGCCTATAACCTTCGTCAGGAACTGGGCTATCATTCGCAAAAAGAATTTTCAAATTCAACTGGTAGATTAAGAGATTAGCGCGTTCAAACAAACAAACTCTGTCGCTTTATATAATATACTATAGATAACTAGCTTCCAGTATCATTCATACATGAGATTTATCGAAACAGGTCAAGTAGCAACCAATAGACTAAAGTCTAGGTACTCTTTAAAACGTAATAATCGTATACTTAATTAACTTAACAGTGAATGTATGATTCTGGTAGTAGGTACAATGAAAATACCTACTTGCAACCCACATTATGTCCTTTGTTATAGTCGGTACTTGACAATAGATTCCACGCATATTATTATGAAACAAAACATAACTGACAATACTTAAACGTAAGACACTCCTGCACTCAGGAAAAAGGCGTTATAATTTTGTACAATACATCGATATATATTGTACGGGGGTTAATCGATACGAAATATCGATATAGGTAAAGTTAGGTAATATAGTAATGAGCACAGAGGAATAGAGAGAGGAAATAAAGTAATCCACACTTTTTCATAAGGTTTCAAGGTAGACATTGTGCTGATATAGAATAGGGTTAGATACAGAGTTTGTTGAGCTCAGGAATGTGAAAACACCGTGCACCTAGTATGCATGCACCATGCATACGTAGGCACCTAGTACTTAGGTGCCAGTAGTAAGTAGGTACACCTCTCCAGAAGAAAAAGAATAATTGCTAACTTCGTTTATGAAGTGCTAGTATTGTCTATTACGGGTTGGAAAGCATGGTTTATAATACCATTACACGAATACATAATAAACAAGTCTATACATCTATCTTAGCGGATCATGTTTTCTTAACCCACATCTGTATTAAACAAAATATTGCAAACAATAATTAATCCTTACCTAAATACAATATACACGAGGTGTTTACTTGATGTAAACAAATAACGAAGCTTCGTAAAAACAGTACTAAATATAAAAATATTACACAAAACTCGTCTTGATAAATTAAACAAACATAAAGCCCTGTTGTTGGGTAAACAGACAGGAGAATATAAACAGCGGTTGCTATGCGATGACGGCTTTATATTCCTTGTTTTTAAAGCTTTTGAAACCGCAAGGAATACGTTTAACATTGATACAATACTGTCAATAATATTTACAATTGATAATTCGTAAGTAAGTCGTTCACTACTGGTCTTCTTTAAGAGGTTTGCAGTAGTCAACCACACCTATCGAGTGAGTTTATAATCGCAGTAAGGTGTTATTAGTATGTACTTTCTTAGTCGCCTCTTGGCTTATACTCGTACTCGACTGCAGGCAACACGACTACAATTTATTGTAATGGGTATGGTCACTTTTCGGTATTGTGGCCGTGGCAAAGAACAAGTCTCAGATTGACGATTAAATTCTTCTGAACAAAGTATACCACAAGAACCTAGCCTGTCTATTTATCAAGTCTTTAACCCCTAGCGGTATCGAAACACACACACGCACACACACACTCACACACATACACACACACACACACACACACACACACACACACACACACACAGACACAGACACACACAGACACAGACACACACACAGACACAGACACACAGATACAGACACAGACACACACACACACACACACACACACACACACACACACACACACACACACACACATACACACACACATAACACAGAGAGAGAGAGAGAGAGAGAGAGAGAGACACAGACACACACAGACACACACACACACACACACACACGCTCACGCACACGCTCACGCTTACGCACACGCACACGCACACACACACACACACAATTAAATAAAAACCATTTTATTTATAATATAAAATTGTATTTTTAATTCTTACAATAAATTTAAATAATGACTCATTTACAGTAATCAATCTTTTATATCGTCATATTCAGTCTTACTGTAAAATATTGTATCGTTATTTCACGAAGTGAACTTAATTTCTGTCAAAACCACGACTGTAATAGGTACAGGTGATTGAAATGTGAGAGGAATAGATGTGAGATGTGAGTCATGTTGTCGGACATTGATTAATGTTCACGGCCTGTGAGCTTCGATAGATAGCCTTCGTCTAAAGTGTCGAACTACCCACCTACGCCCCAGTAATTGGAGTTTCATGCATAAATAATTCCTTTTGTTCCACTAACGTTGATTTACGTGCATACGAGATAGGAAAAATGTATTATACATAAAAATCATTTAGTGTGCGTATTGATAGCTATTGTCCTAATTTATATTTGTTTGTTATTATAAAACAAAGCAATGCAAACGGCGCATTCATTAAACATTAAAAATCTGTTCGGGACGAGTGTTCCCGAAGCGTCGAATGGTTCGTGGGGTAAAGAAGAGACTTTACAACTGTTTGGCAAACAAGTCTATTCCAGAGACAATAAGTACATACAACGTACCAACTATAACAATGCTATCAACTATACTATAAGATGTCGGAGACGAGATGTGCTCGTGCTCTGGCTATGCGTAGTCAAGACTGTCCTGGATAGCCCAAGACTCGATTTTATAAGGGTCTCGGCTCCGACATGGGAGGGGTGTAGTTTTTCTTAACACAACTAAGGTACCTAATAGGGTAACGGTTATACGTTAAACAATACAAAACATAAGGTAACAGTACATGTTGTAACACTCTAACATTAAAGAACACTTTATAGTGTCATAAACCCTAGCGCAAAAAGGCGGTGTTATACAATTGTTTATAGCTTTGCAAACCTATACAAATATCAAAAATGGTTAACACTATTGTCTACAAAACTTAATGATTACCTAACGGAACAAGACGTGGGAACAGGGATTCGCAGGTACTGCATTACGCTAAACTGTAAAACATCTGTTCCTTATTTCTATTAACTAACAATACAGAAAATATACTGAATATAAGAAACTAAAACTAACGTTACTTCGTGCCGTCCGGAACAAAATCAACAGCAATTTTTTTAACAGCACTGAAAATTACTATACTTATTATATGTATCTAGTTGACCCGCACACATTTTATCGGAGAAAAATCTCGTCGAGTTCGACCTCTGCTGAACTTTAGATATACTTTGTGATCTTTATATTTTTAGAAATCACTAATAAACTAAATTCAATTTTAGGAGATGGCGTATATAAGTAAATGGTTACCAAGAGCGTCACGGTTGGCTGCGTTTTATCAGAGAGGATATAGTTCGGCTTTGCCTATGGTTTTCTCCGAAGAGGTTCGAAAAGCTAAGGCTGAAAACAAACCAATTGTCGCTTTGGAATCGACTATTATAACACATGGAATGCCTTATCCGGAGAACTTAGAAACAGCGATTCAAGTTGAAAATATTATAAGGGAACGGGTAAGTTTTGAAATTTATTCTAACTTTGTAGACGTATTAAATGTTTCTATAATTGTATTATTTTAGAAAAGTTCTTTGCCTTTGTAGTATGAGTACATACAGTGAACATGTACTGAAAACCTACTGTTTTAAGATTAATTATCATTCATTTGTCGATTTGATGCGATATGCAACTAGGATTCAATGGTGCACGGAAAGTATTTACTAGTTGTTTGGCTTTATGACAATATTATTGTTATCGAACATTAGCAAGGGTTATTCAAAGAGAAGTCGATGCGCTCAAGTAAACACAACAGGCCTTAACAGCCAGATATTGCAAATCTACGAAGCTACGACAAATTGTCAATACAGTGATATCTAACGTCAATAGAGTAGTTTATTTACATTATTTAGTCAAATGCTTCGGATTATAAAGTGTTTATGAACGTAGTTATATTTTTTTATATGAGGCTTTTTAACAACATACCAATATGTATAATGGTAATTAATTGCATGCCAGACAAAAGATTCTTTAAAATACATGTCGCTTTTCGCGTTTTTGATAAGTAACAAATTTGGAATTAATTACTACGCTTGGCAAGTGTTTAGGTAGCAGCAGTATCACAATATAATGAAGGAAACGCTGCTGTATGATAACTGGTATTCCTTTAATTGGCCCTTACGACATCTTCAAACAGAGATTTGATCGAGATGGTTTCATATTCTAAACCAGAGACCACTCTACAACGTGTTTATCTATACTATTATTAAAATCGGAAGAGTTTGTTTGTTTGTTTGTTTAAACGCGCTAATTTATGCTATCATACGCTAATCCAAGCGTATGATAGCCCTATATTCCTAAGAAGGTTATAGACTATGTAACATCACGCTACTGGCGACGGGATCAGAGCAGTAAGCAAAGACGTAGATGAAACCACGCCGCGGAAAGCTAGTATTTCTATATGGCTATACTAATTTGTTACGTATAAATCTCAGGGTGCAGTTCCAGCAACAATAGCTATCTTACAAGGCCAGTTGACCGTCGGACTCACTGAAGCGCAAATACATTACCTCGCCTTGGCCAAAGGGGTAGTCAAAGCTTCTAGAAGAGACCTGGCACCGATTGCTGCTGCCAAGTTAGACGGTGCTACCACTGTTGCAGGGACGATCATAGCAGCGGAGCTGGCTGAAATACCCGTATTTGTTACTGGTGGCATAGGTAAAGCTTTATAATTACTACTTTTAAGTGATAAAACAGTAAAACAAATATGTACTTAGTTAAATTATATGCAAGACTAGCTTTCCGCGGCGCGGTTGCACCCGCGTCTTTGCTCACTGCTCTCCTCAAGTCACCAGTAGCGCGAAGACACATTGCTTACCTATAAACCTTTTAGTGAACTAGGCTATCATACACAAATAATTTTCAAATCCGACTGGTAGTTCCAGAGATTAGCGCGTTCAAACAAACAAACTCTTCCGCTTTATATAATAGTATAGATTACATATAGGTACCTACATAACATTATAGACAATATTTTAATAAAGAAAATTTAGTAAATATATTTAATAATAAAATTACGCACTACAAATACGATCTGTGCCGCAGGAAAACATATAATGCCTGCCTAGTATTATTCATAATTGTCTTAGTTTAATCAAATTCACTACACTTGACATAACATACAGAAATGATGTCCTTATTACTTTCATTATTACCTACACACCTACACATCGTTTGATTTACATCTATACTAATATAAAAAAGCGGTGTTTGTTTGTTTGTTTGTTTGAACGCGCTAATCTCTGTAACAACCAGTCCGATTTAAATATTTTTTTATGTTTGATAGCCCAGTTCTTAAGGAATAGTTATAGGCTATGTAACATCACGCTACTGGCAACGATAGTTTCAGAGATTAGCGCGTTCAAACAAACAATCAAACTCTTCCGAATTATTTAATAGTATAGATAGATTTGTAGGCAAAATTAATATATAAAATAATATAATTAATACAACTCATATAAATATATTACGATGTCACCTTGGTACGTGAAACAAGCGCAGGTACATTTCTTGGTACAGCCACATAACACTTTGACCTTTAGGTACTCTGTGCCATTCTCGTCATTCGTACCCATACGAGTGTATTCCTTGCATGGTTATGAGTGTTATGACTACTCCGTACGTATATCTCATGCAATGTGAACATACGTGGCTTAAAATTGAAGCGTTATTAAACTACATAGTAGGTATACTTGTTATATGAGTTTTCTACATTAATTGCCTCGCTTCAGCTTTATAAGTAGAGCACACCGTCATTTCCCCTGAGTGTATTATACGATGATAGATGACTAAGGAGTTACTTTATAAAATTAGCAAAGTAAATAAAGGGTTTTAAACAACGTAGATATCGTAACAAATTGCTTTAGAATTCAAATAAATATATAGGATGAAATTTTGTAATGCCACTTGAAGGGAAAGTACTCTTAATACTGTAGATAGAAAATTTTACTCAAAGAAAACATTCCTTTATTTTTGAATAGAAAGAAAATGGCATTCAAAGATTTTCGAAAATTCGCTTGACACACTTGGGGATCGAATCCACTAAATTCAAAAATAAAGAAATGTTTTCTTTTTTTTTTTTCATTAAAAATTGCACTCTGTACATTTATTGTATTTATATTTCTATCTACAGTACTTTCCCTTTAGGTGGCATTACAAAATTCCACTCGAAGTTGAAGAAGTTTGTTACACCCTATTTCGCAGCTATATTAGATCCCATGTAATAGAAGGCGATATTATCAATAATTTCTCTACTACCTTTTGTAATTTAAAAATCGCACTTTTAGGTGAATAAAGTTATTAGTTTATTAATTACTTGACAATGAACTTTACGCTAATCAATACAACATCGAATTTATCGTCTAAATATATATCTTATGTCTTCTTTTCATTAATACATTCGTTCCAAGTATCTCAAATAAGCAGCTAACCCAACAAAACTCGTAAGAGAACACTCAGTTCACACATCAGACGTATAAAAGATCTAAAGTGCAGTTTCCGTTCGGATACAAGCCCTTGTTTGGGAAAGCTTTCAGCTGAGTAATAGCGGACGCCATTACACCTTACAACGTGTAACACAGCAACAAAACATGCAAATACTGCCGACGTTTTGTATTTAATTTATTTCGAAAATACTCTTTAGTATTTATATAACTAGCTGTGCCCCACGGCTTCGCCCGCGCGTAAAATGAGATAAGCCTCCATGGGGAACTAGACCGACTTTCGGGATAAAAAATAATTTTCAGAAAAAAAAAAAACGAAAACCGACTTCAAAACAGTACCTACGTGTTCAATTATTAACTAAAAAGTAGAAAATAATATTTTTATTACTTTATAGCTAAGAACATTAAAGGGGAATCAACACAATCATTGATACCTATAATACTTTAATATTTATTATTTATAATCAGTTATTTTGGAGTCGGTGCCAGCCAAGAATCATAACATCTTCAACTTGGCTTAACGACTACCAAATTATAGTGATAACTAAAGTCCACTGCTTCTAAAGCATGAAGACGCTCAAAATGAAATGACCCAAATGGTCACCCATCCACGGCCACGTTGTTTCTAACAAAAAAATAATTTTGGAAATCGGTGAACAATTTTAGCTTAGACATGTCATTATCAGAAAATTCGTCGTAAAAGATATCGACGCGTTGCTTTACACGTCTTCACTCCTTGCATACAAAAATAAATAATAAAAAATATAAAGTTAAAGCCAAACTACTAAACCATTTTTTTTTAAAAATATGATAAATAATAATAAATATATTATGGCACCCGATTTCAGAGTATACTCTTTCAAATAATAAAATATTTTTTCAAATTGGTTCATAAATGACTGGGTTCTGTTGTAACAAACATACAACTACTGAACCATTTTTATATTACTCACTAGCTGCGCCCTGCGGCTTCGCCCGCGCGTAAATTGCTATGTGTTTAATTAATGTAACTCGGGAATCAGAGCGATTTTCGGGATAAAAAGTAGCCTATGTCCCGAAACCAAATCTTTCTACATACCAATTTTCACCGAAATCGGTTTAGCGATTTAAATTTAATATGGTGGTTAAGTATTCTTAAACTTTTAAATCACCGCGCGATTTTCTTAGTTTTTCTTTCATAATAACCTTCTCCTGACAATAACAAACACAACAAAAAAAGAATTAACGAAATTGACCTAGCCATTCACGCGTGATGCCATGACCAAGGGAAATAGGGATTCATTTTTATATATATGGATTATTACACACACACACAAACTTTTGCATTTATATTATTAGTAGCATTACATATTGCGTTTATTTGTTAGTTTAGACATTTATATATATCGGTGTACTATGTTGATATACAATAATTAATTATTTCCCTAATCATTTCTAATATGACTAGTCTCGAGCGCATCCATTGGTTGCCCGAGACCTTTATCGGTTTATTTATATTCATACTATTCTAAATGTAAACAAACATAATTACCATTTTACACACGATAAAATACTTACTGTACAAGAAATTAACTTTCTCGAAATGCAGTCATTTTTAGTTCCATAGTAACAGACTTAAAAATAGGTTAATTTGATGATTTTGTATGATTATAAGAAACAAAACTTTGTACTTACAACTTAGTTTTTAAATTTTTTTAACTTTTACTTTACCGTAATATCTTGTTAGTGATCCTTGATACAAAAGCCAAGTTCGCGGAGATGCATAGAGGTGCTCAGCTCATAAATTAGCTTTATAGTTATCCTCGCCATCCAGGTGATTCTTATAACTATTACTACTCTATGGTTTTTTTACCTGTTTGATTTAAGAACTCTAGGTAATTGCCACAATCTCAATCAATCAAAATTACTGGTATTACCCATATAAGTCGAAGACTAACGAGTCTTCGACTCGAATTACTAACGAGGATGTGACAAGAGGGACGGCCGGACATGATATAATAGATGTGGCGAGCCCCTAAAAACAGTGACCCAAACAAGAAATAATGTGACTGTGAGAATCATTGTTATTTAATATAATTTGGTCTCTTAACTGTGTTATTTTATGTACTTCCTCAAATCCTTTATTCGTATATTTTTTGTATAATATACTGTACCTATTTCTTTTTATTAGACGTGTTGTAGACCTCGTCTGTTGTTAAGGGCGTTCCGTCACATATGACCTTGAGCGTTTCGCTTCCTCACCACCCCGCGCCTCACCCGAAAAAAACATTGCGTGCGAGTTCGCCCTCTAGCGGCAAGTAGCAGTAGCACAACTATAAGACAATGACCTTACTTGTCCGAAACCGCAGAGCTAAAATCTGATAGACGCGCCAATAATGAATTATTTTTTTAGTATCTTTTATTATTTCGTTTAGTAAGTATGTATATTTTTTAGTATATATTATTTATATATTTATTATTTATATAGTAGCGAAAGCAAAGATAAGTGTTTAGAATCATGACGTTTGTTAAATATGTAGTAGAAATAAAAATAACTACTGTGGGTTAAAACAATAAACTCAAAACCCAGCTGCTGTGAAATGTATTACCTGATCAAAAAAGTTTAAAACGATTTTTATGAATTATTGAATACAAAAAAATATTTAATAATATATATAATATTAATATTTTTTGAAGTCGCTTAAAAATTAAGGACCAATGACAATACACCATTGTGATAAATTCCTATAATTGACATGATATGTATTCTTCAACTAATACTAGTACACTTTAGTTTAGTAACCCTGCCGAGTTTATACTTATTTAGTTAGAGTTATATATATATATATATAAGTTTTTTGTACATGAACAAACTAAAACATTTTGACTTAAAAAATGTATTAACATCCTATTAATATTATAAATGCGAAAGTTTGTGTGTGTGCACGTATGCGTACCTCATCTTCATTTATATTTTACTATTTGCAATAGTGTCGCTAGTATCATGAAGCCGCTATGCTAGCAGTTTGAGACAATTTCTATTAAAATAGCAGAGGAGTGCGTTACCTCAGCAAAATGTTGATAAAAATGTGCTTATAAGAGGTGAGAGTTTAACAGATAATTAGTGCGTCGTAAGGAGTAATTTGTTTGCCTATAGCAAAATTTGTTTGCATTATAGTTTTAAAGTTATTCGGAAAAAAACAGATTTTGCTGGGGTAACGTTTGAAACATTACCCCAGCAAAATGTCTTTTCTTTAAATTATCCAGGCAGAGTCACGTTGGTAGACCAGTATGAATAAAATAACTGTATCAATAGTACTAGTACATGACTTTTTAAAACAATACTGAAAAATTCAATCTTTATTTATGCCCGTCTGATTGTTAAGTGTTCAAAATTAGCTCTTACAAAAGTCAAGAGTTTTCATAACTTTCTAACTCCACTGCGTCTTCATGGACTGATGATATGAGGTCCTGCATCAATAATAAAAAAGCATCTCATAAAGACCACCTAGCCAGCAGTTTGAAACAATAAGCTTTGGAATGGTGGCTACCACTTAGTCTTTTGGATCCCACTGACTGTATCATAAGGCAGAGTGAAGTCACTTCGATAGGCAATTGTTCGGCACGGTTATATTGATGTATGTAAAGTAAGGTTTTGTGCAAGACAACTTTTTCTTGGTTCTGTAGATACGTACCGCTACCAAACTCGAGTAACAAATCAGACTACACTTGTGCATTGTCTACTATACATTGTACTTGTATATTGTATGAAATGGCAAATCTTGCGGAGTGTATAGGCTTGGAGCCTATTAAATTCAAAACAATTTTGAAGTGCTACAGACTGTGGACCTCCTAAACACTATTTAATTTCATCAGCCTTAGTCCACGAGGTAGGAACAACAGGCACAGTCTGCCGAAAATGAACACAAAATAGTAGGACTGTGATAGCCACTCATGAGTTGGTGTTGTCTGATATCTGGTCCACTGCTTTTAGCGCTTTACAGTTTGCCATAGTAAATTCATCCTTTATAATAAGGCTTCTATCGCGCAGCCAAATCAGTAGAAGGATTATCTACTCTACGAACACGAATCTAATCGAAACAAAACGCTGTTCTGTCTCGAGCAAAGATGTATACAGAATATTATACTAAATGATTCATAATTTATTTCCATCCTGTAATCTCGCTTATTGATACATTTTGACATAAAATGATTTTTTTTTGTATTAATTATATATGACATAATGCCCGAGCCATAATTGTACAGTTAAGTACACATTTTGTATTGTTTTGTTAAAATTGTATACTTAGTATTATTATAATTATACATTGTGATTTGTGAAATAGAGGTGTTCACAATGTACATTGTGAACTCCTGTGGTAAATTAAGTTCATCTTACTTTATACTTATATCGAATATTAACAGTTTATATAATACTTACATAGAAACATTTATTACAGTTCACATGTTGCCTTTACCTTTTGTAGCAATATGCAAATTGAGGCAGCCTGTAAAGCACACATTTTACTTTTTATTTTTTCTTTGCAACATAGAAAGCTGTAAGTATTTAATTACCTATAGAGTTAAGTGTATTGCCTGTGTCACTTTGCATGCTACTTGAAACTGTAACTTACAAAAATTGTAATAACCTGGCGATTAAAAAGAGTGGCCTGAGTTTCTTGCCAGTTCTTCAATTCTTCTTCTTAAAATTCTTTTAAAATTGTTCTTAAGTTTGTCAGCGAACTGGTTGTAGGTTAATTTGCTGACATTTTGTAAATTTTGACGTTCATAAGTGTTAATTTAATTAACCTATATGAATTAACATATTTTCATTTTCCTTATTTATTTTCGGTTCATCTGGATATAACTTCAGTAAATCGTTCTGTATATTGTATAGCCAGCAAACATTTTACGGAAGTAGATCTTTTAGAATAAGCGGGACGGATGGCTGGAGATGTGCATTTAACATGTACATAACGACGTAAAATGTAAGTTTTGTCTGAAAATCAGTGATCCGAAGGCATAGTTACCTCCTCGGTCCTCTTTATTTCCTTTTTTCTCCCACAGTATCTTTACTCTGTATGGCCACCACTGCACTGAATTTGAAACAGCACCATACACCAGCAAAACTGAATTCAAATGATGGAGCTGATAAGGATTTTCAGTTACACATGCTTTAAACAAAGCGTCATCATTCCTATGTTGATTATCTTCTAGTAAGTGCCCGTACGTAAGGTACACAATATCATGTACCCTTAGCAAAATAAGTAACACGAACAATTTCCAAAGTAGACGCATTGTACCCACAGTTTGAGTGATTTGGATATACCGTGAAAATTACCTCGCTAGAGATTCATTATAAGTATAGATTACTGCAATATGTACATACAAATATATGTGTACATATATATGTATGTACGTACATATTGCAGTATTGTAAATGTATAATATAATGCAAAATCGGTAAAGTAGAACTAATGTAATATTATCGCTAAGTAACGGATCCATGCGGACGACGTCACGGGGTAGTTTTACAGTACATACACTTATAATCAGAAATCAGAAATCAGAAATCAGAAAATTTATTTGTTAACATAGGTACATAACAAAGGTCTTGAGATAATAAAAATAGTGCGCTACGTTTTGCCTACATACAAGGCATACAAACATTTTACAATAAGTTTATATATAATATAATATAATAAAGATACATACATACATACATAGAGTGCTAAAACATAATTTTTTTGCCTTTACCTAGTTAGGTAAAGACTGTACAAAAAAGAGTAGAATTCTTTATACTGTGCCACCGTGCCGTGCCGGGTCTATTACTTTCTACATATACCTATCACTCGAAAAATATGGTATTCGTTTTGTTATGTCCAGTAGGCACTCAACAATATATTATTTAATTTTAGGATTAACAATTCATATAGTACGATTATAAAGGAACAGAGAGTAGGATTTTTAATTTACCTAATTGTGATAATTTCACAGTCTTCAAATATTTTAGTTTGGTTAGAGACTAAGACGTTTTGTAAAGCCTTTTTTTTTCTTCCTTTCTTGCAATCAAATAAATAAATCAAAATAAGATGCATTGAAAGTAGAAGGGTAGGTATTTACTTTAGCCTAGTATCTTATCACTGATTTTATCAGCTCATGAAAAAAAAACTTACGAGGTAAATACTTGAATATTTTATCGGCATTACTTACCGATAGAATATTCAAGTACACACCGTATGTATAATATAGAATGTATAGGTATTTATGCTCGTGCAAGATAACGTAGATAGTTAGGTAGGTACCTAACAGCAGCGTGTATGGTTGTTTTGTGTAGGTACCTAACTAGGTCGCAAACCGACGCATGTCACGTATAATCATTGTAATTTGAGTTCTATGCTAGTTGTACGACCGACGCCGACGTTCGTGTTCCGACCGAAGCACCTCGTACATGTCGGTCGGAATCGGAAAGCGCCCTTGCCACATGAGTAAATATCCAAGTTAGATATTTTACTAATGTGCCCACCTACCACACACCTAGTTCGAAATGATAGTAGACATAGACAATATTGTAGCAAGCTCATATTCATATCCCTAGGGTATATAACTGCAGAAATTTACTGATTCTTGAGGCCCGGTGTTGCCTTGATCTTATCATGAGCGACAATAGGCTCACCACCTGCTACCTAGTTTACGTGAAACTAAACATAATTAAAGGATATCCTAGGTAAGTATCTCAAAGAAGGTATTTTACTAAAAATATGAAGGTAGGTATACACCTACTTACAGGATATTCATGTGTTGAATCTTTTGCATTTGTATTTGTTTCAGTTGTGAAATTTTAGAAATTTTGATGAAAAATAATAATAAATGTAGGTAAATACCTATGTATTTAATACACTAAAAAAAATCTAAATAACTAATCTAATTTATTTGCAACACTAAATCTATCCACACAATATTTTTTTTTTGATATTATTTATTTGCAATTATTGAATTACGTAAATAATTTTTAAAAAAACCGCATACGTCCGTCCGTCAGAAGGGCTTGCGCCGCTCTGCCGCTCTGCCTCCCGTCGCCCGCGCAGAGCCCCTGCGACGCTGATTCAGCCAAATAATCAATAACTATTGAAACATTATCCTAATAAATGAAATAAATCTATAGAGTTGACATTTGGTTTATTCCGGTTGATTCAATATAACTTTTATATTTATAACTATAGTAATTACAAAGTAATATTTCGATATAAGTGAAATCACGTTGTTTTAATATCGTTAGTATAAGTTATATAATCAATTATTGTAAATAATTCCTCTACTATTCTAAAGTTCATGAATCAAAGTATATTGTAGGCAAAAAACAAAATGAATAAATAGCATTAAAATCTACTAAATAACGAGATGAAAGTCGCGGATTTCGGCGAAATTTCGTCGGAACCACCTTAAAAGACTCATACCGTGGTATTTTAACTTTTGTGAAAAACGTTGGTCTGCCCAGGCATCTTAACATTTATGCGGACATCATTGTTATAATGCATATAAACATTTTAAAATAATATTCAATATACCTTTATTATATATACACACAAAGCATAATTTATTTATTTATTTATTAAAAACTTCATATACAAAGTATATTGGCGGACTTAATGCCTGAGGCATTCTCTACCAGTCAACCATTACGGGTGATGCAGAGAACAACAAAATAGGTGTATCTGAAGACAGTATGAAGAGATTATCACAAGGAGTTACAATACTAAATAAACATACATACAATCATACATACACATACATAGCCTTACGTTCAAAAATATACCTACATAAATATAAAATATAAATATACACATATACATAAACTTAATAATATATATTTGATCTGAATCATTGTGATGAGCCTGCTTTTTTATTCAAAAGAAGTTCACGCACCTTCACCTTAAATGTAAAACGGTTAGTGGACATCCTGATTTCAAGAGGGAGCGCATTCCACAGACGGATAGATTGGACAGGAAAGGAAGAGTCTACGAAATTAGAACAGTGGGATGGACATTGTAGAAGTAAATTATTAGAAGAACGAAGGTTTTTATGATGGTTGCTGCATAAGTACTGAAAGGAGTCCATTAGGTAAGAGGGAGGAGTGGGAGAAGTTAGAAAAGAATAGAGAGTAGTGAGAGTACGCATGCTACGGCGTTGACGAATAGGTAACCAATTTAGTTGCGAGCGATATGTAGACACGTGGTCATACTTACGAAGATTGAAAATGAATCGAATGCAGTTATTGAGAAGACGGTCATATTTGTTGAGAAGATCTGCATTCAGGTCTAAATAGCATACGTCACCATAGTCAATTAGAGGAAAAACTAAAGTTTGCACAAGTGTCACCTTAATCTTGGATGGCAGGAAGTTCTTCAGGCGATAAAGAGCGCGTAGGGTAGCAGTGACCCTTTGACTAACGCATGTTACTTGAGCCTGCCAGTTTAGAGCAGAGTCAATGTACAGACCAAGGTCTTTGACCGTAGCACTCAGCTCTATAGGGCAACCACCAAAAGCTATTGTTGGAAGCGTACTACTATCCACTTTACGTAGCATATTTTGACTACCTAGCATAATGACCTGGCACTTACTGGGATTTACCATCAAACCGAATCTATCTGACCAGCTCTTGATATAGTCCAGATCATTATTCACTTTATTAATTGCCGTATGTAAACAGTCTACCCTTTCGTGTGAATAAAGTTGCAAGTCATCGGCATACAGATGATACGAGCATAATACTGACATGCTACATAGTACCCGTCTAGTCGCAACGCTATTATAGAATATCGTCGCACAGTAGGGATCAGTAGTATATTTAGCGTTGGAAAATGAGAGCAGAGTAGAGCTGCTGGACATAAGACGTAAACCGTTTCTAAGAACCTAGGTACACCTTGACCTCCAAACAAGTCCTCATTCATTGATTGCCAGATCTATTATCCTAATAACGTTATAGATATACGTACGCCTGTAATAGCACGTATGATAATAATAATAAGTCTTTTCATTTGAACATTATATGTATGATGCGACAATGCGACATTACGATAAGAGTTGACCTTTTGTTCACCTTGTACATTGTTCATCATATGTATGTATATCTTCCTGTGTGAAGCTAAAAATAACCGTATTGCGTTTTCTGTAAATGCCAAATGGTTGTACAGATACGTAAGTACTTATATATGTATGTGCGAATTTTAGGTTTGAATTTTAGTAGAGCTAAGGTGCATGATGAATAGAATAATATTATAAGCAGTTGCAAAATTAACTCATTTATCCTCTCATTACTTTACTATGTCACTGAACATCAACAAAATATATATGACCTTTATGTCTCTGCTTATATTAAATACATTAAATCACGAAAACTGCAACGACTACTATATTTTACTTCTGTAAATATGTCTCGCAAACTGAACACTGTCTTCCATAATACAGGCTCTGGCTAAGCTTGGGAGACAGTATTGGTATTGATAGTACCCAACATATACTGCTGTACTCTACTTGTACTGTATATAAATATGTTACTGTGACAAATAAAGATTTTAATTTTAATTTTATTTATCGCAAGTGCGCTGAAAAGGCTGTGTTTTAAAACAAACCATACAAAATAAAACAATTCAAAAACATTGAAATAATGATGTATAAAACGCAGTTAAGGGCCGAAAACATCGGACTTTAATATGATTTTTTGTTTACCGATTGTAATTTACAAGAGGCTAAATGAACGCAAACTAGATTATAATCACGTTACTCTCGTACTAGGCAGTGCTAAGTCACGACGTGCCAATCATCGTAAACACGAGCACTTCAATTAACAATGCTTGTAAATGTATAAATGAAATCCAACTGATATCACGGCTGGATTCAGCGCATTTATTACACCTAGCCACATTTTCCTCGCAGCTCTACCGTGCCAAACTCGTGATAATTAACAACAAATTCACAAAACAGGTCACGATTTATCACGTCTAGATAAACGTTTGTAGTTTTAGGCTTGCAGATTATTGCTAATAGTCTTTCCATTTCGAACAATTTAAATGGATGTCAGTCAGGATAAAGTTTGGCAGCAAGAAACAGGCGGTTAGTGCACGATAGAAGTGATCCAAACGGATTACGTTGTATCGACACTTCGCAACGACATAGGAGGGTTGGGTGAAGCGAAAATGGCATCTTTCGAAAGCCAACGCCTCGTTATCGTGTCGTCGACGATTTATTGTAAAGGCACTGCTAAACTAGAAGCTTTAGATTCTGCGTTTCTTTTTTCGAAATGGACTGTCCGAAAAGTACTTTTTGGAACCTTTATGGAGTTGTAAGAACTTACTTATACTTAGATAAGTAAAAGTAAAGTAATAATGGCGCATTTATCTCCAACTTCAGGATCTTCTTTTGTCTATTAATAGAACGTAGACTAGTCGGTCAGTAACTATCACAAGTAAAACAAAGATTTAAATTGCGCTAAACACTTTGAACTTTACCTGCGGTATATTGTATATATACATTAGCCTAAGAACGTAGATATGTTTCAGCCAGTTTGTCAGATGAAACAATATTTTTAAGAAATAACAACAAATTTTGACCCTTTCTATTTGACCGTTAGAAAAGAAAAAGGAAGAGTATGAAACGAAGTACTAACGAAGCTACCAATCTTTTTTGTCTACACATATATTCATTAAAGAAAACAACGTCTTGTATCGTTGGAACAACGCTCTCTTTCCTTTATTATTTTATAATATTACTAGCTGTTGCCCGCAGCTCCATCCGCCGGTTATCGCATTTTGTATACAAACTTTCATCTCCTATTTCAACTCCTTTAAGCCATTTTTTCGTGATCAAATATAGCTTATACGTCGATATCCACACAACGTACACTATAAAACACCTATACGCATATCTATATTGTTATATCTTATTTGTTACATTTTATCCAATACATAACACCAAGCATTGTCACTTCTACATATTTTATCTCTAGTGTCACAATCACGTTGTATGTATTATAATATGTATTAGTATGTAAGTATATATTGTATTTAAGTTATAATATTTATATATATGTATTATATATTGTATGTATTATGTATATATATTAGACAGTTAATTTGTTTGTATATAACTTTATTTATTGATTCGAATTATTATTTAATGTACCTGTACACCATAACTGCCGATTAATATTTGCCTCAAGTCCATCCAAAGGTTGTCTGGAAGAGATCGCTTTTAGTGATAAGACCGCCCATTGTCACTACTTATTATTGTGTTGTTCTGTTATTTGTTTTGTAATATTATGTGGTGTGCAATAAAGAATATTCTATCTATCTATCTATCTATCTTATGTTATTTTCCAAGGTCTATTCTATACACTAAATTTCATCAAAATCGGTTGAGTGGTTTAGACGTGGAAGCGTAACAGACAGACAGACAGAGTTACTAGTTACGAGTTAAATATTAGTATGAATAGTGTCATGTGTACGTTAATTCATAGCGAGGAAACAAAGATTGCAGGAGCTTCTTTGTTTTAAAGTAAAGGTAGAGTTTTAATCATTACTTGAACGTCGCTTCAAAGGAAAGAAATGTAGTTACCGGTGCTACCGGTGCTTAGTTTTATACGAAGTCATAAAACGATAGCGCAGTAAACCGTGGAATATGCACACAATTCACTGCGTGTTGTTTTATGATTTGGAGGTATAGGTAGGTCAGATAAAAATATGAAGCTTTCTTCGTTGACGTGGAGAAGACAAACGTTTTTGTTACAATTTAATTAGGTAATATAATGTTGCCAGCTTAATAAAAATCTGATTGCAAATTAATGCCACAAAATAGTCTGGCTGTCAACCTTTTATAGCAATCTTATTATAACCTTACTTTGTCTCTATCCCTGTTTTTACTAGTACAAAAGAAAAAGACAAAACACAAAGTAACATTAAAATAATACAGCTATAAGAGATGGTGATAGGTTCCCAGTAGCGACTCGAGCCTTGTACTTACCTCCGTCGAATAAACATCGTTTACCGTCACGTAGGTGCTATGTTTATTCTTTAATTTGTACTATATTGAAGGATCTGTTTTTCTTTTTACTTTGTGCTACTGCAGTACAAATGCCTTCCTATAATTTCATCCCATCCACTGTTTTAGCGATTCAGCTATCGCAGTCAAATCCGATTTGCAATCTCCTACCGGAACGGTTACGTTATCGACGGTCTGAGGGTATAGACAAGTGGCATAGATTTCTATTCTATTCATTCCATAGATTAAAAATGTATATGATTGACATATGTTAACGCTAACATTGTCGTTAGCTTATGTCAATTCCATACATTTTTAATCTATTCTATAAATATAATAAAAATTTATGCCACTTTTCTAGACCCCCTGAGCTGCCCTTTTTGGCTAGTACCGACTCCAAAATAACTGATTATAAATTGTAAATAGTATAGTATTATATAGGTATCAATGATTTCTTTGATTCCCCTTCAATGTTCATTACTTTGAAGTAATTAAATTATTATTTTCTACTTTTTATTTAAGGATTATACATGTAGGTATTGTTTTAAAGTCGGTTTTCGTTTTTTTTTTAAATAATATTTTTATCATACATTTGTGTTTACCTGAATGCAGCCGATCGTAAACTGCAAAACTTTAATCATAAAGTCGATCTTCATCACGCGATTATTTAAGGAAATTTATAAAACATTATGTGGACCACGCATAATACGAGTACTACCTACTAGGTATATTAAAATTCTACTCGCCACCAATGATGTAATAACTCCGTTTCTCGTTATTCTGACTGAGGGTTAGAATACTGCCCGTTTTATTACACTAACACAGTGTTGAACGTTCGTAATTTTAACATCGTAGCGTCACCTTGAATATTGACTAGTATTACTAAAACTTTCATTTTATTAAGTTTGCACCAACCACTGAACTCTCAAACAATTCAATATAAATATTTTACAACGGCAGTTCTGATTTTAAGGAATTGTAAAACTAACTTTCAGTTTATTGTTCGAGGTGTATCGCTTATGAGAAGACAGTGTTGAGGATAGTTCTTATACTTCCAAATAGTTGGTATTAATAGAGCCGTCGCTCAATAAATAACTTGTCAAAGCTTACGATACTTTTCTAAACAATCCGTACAAATTCATGAATCATTGTCTAAAAATTTAATCATGCGAATTTAACACTAAAATGACTTAACCTAAACATATAATGAGTTCGGATATTGTTAGTTGTCATTTTCATACTTCTCAGCTTTCTGTCTACCCGTAACGATTGTCATATACCTAGTCGTATATATTCTTATGACAAGCAGTTTTCTCTGACCCCGACATGGCCCTAACCTTGCAGAAGCAGCTGTTACATTATTGCGATAATGAAACAATATGTACCTATTTGTTATTGACAGGCGGTGTTCATCGACAAGGCGAGAATACGCTGGATATATCTGCAGATCTGAATGAACTGGGACGTAACAAGGTCCTCGTGGTCTGCAGTGGCGTCAAATCCATATTAGATATTGGAAGAACTTTGGAATATCTGGTAACTGAATTTTGTCATATATTTATCACGTCATCATGGGATGACGAAATAAAATAAATAAAAGCCAGGATCTGGGTCGCTTCTGATTTTTATAACTTTGACCGGTTCTGTGATTTATTATTTCCATTCAATAGCTATTGAATATTAACAATATTTGGTTATAGGCGGTTTACTGCGTGGGCAATGCACCCACACAAGTCCTCACACCAAAAAGCCGTCTAAGGGTCAAGGAAATTTGATTAATGACTCTATTGTAATGTTATTAGAGTACAAATTTACATGAACCACCTCAACAATAATGTTTATTAAGATTCATTCAAGCATCACCTTTAATGGACAGCTAAATATATTTATTTTTTTATATTTAGGCCAATTGATAAGGCATTATTCCGAGTATCCAGTCTGTTTGAATAAAATGTATTAAGAGTGAATAATATCATTATAAATAAACGGTTGAGAAAATTACATTGACCAGGTCCAAGACAGAAAGTAGGTTTAGTACTCGCCGGGCCTCCCGTGGGTCATAGCTCGGTGTTCGTAAGGGTTCTTTACTGTGAATTCTGACTAAAAGTGATTGATATGCGTAAAAATATAAGAGACTTCATGTTAACACGCTCAGCATTCTAGTACAAAGTGACACCTTTATAGTCTTATTCTTGATCGATTTAAAAAGTTACAATACTTACAATACAAAATACTTTATGTATCTGTTATGCACTGTGTGAGAAAACGATCTTTTACATAGTACTTAACATATGACAAATACGAGTCCACAGAAAAAAGCAGCTAATGTGTGTCTGTGTGGGAGACTAGTTACGTGCTAGGAGGTCCTGTATTACAGATAACCACGCAAAGTTTGTTACATAACCTAAGTTTTCAATAAACATATGTATATTTTTGCCCGACTGCCGAAGTTAAGGAGTCAAGTAATGTTTTTCGTGCGTATGTATGTATGTGTATATTTATGTATGTATGTATGTATGTCTATTTCTTTGGCACGCTCTAAAGCCTAAATGGTTTAATGGATTTTAACATATGAGGTGTCATTAGATTTGTATTAACTGTGGGAGTGACATAGGGTGCATAATATTTTAATCCAGCGTCAGCACGAGAAAAAAAATAAGCGTTATTTTCTGTTCACTATATTTTACGCAGGCGGGCTTTTTGTTTTTATTTGCAATAATTTGTTTTAGGAAACTCAAGGAGTATGTGTATGTGCATTTGGGGAATCAAACGATTTTCCAGCATTCTACACACCTAAGTCAGGACACAAAGCGCCACACCACGTACCTGATGCTAAACATGCTGCAAAAGTTCTGCACTCTGCGCACACAATGCAACTGACTTCTGGTATTGTAGTCGCAGTTCCAATACCGAAAAAGTTTGCAATGGATGGTGAGATGAGTCGAATTAATTACTATTTTTATACACCTGAACCACTGACTTCGAACAGCTACTAAAATAAACGCTGACTTCTTTCATTTTGCGATTCGGTATTTCAGTTCCACGTTTGATCCTGTACAATTCTTTTGATAAGGATATTAAATGAGGATATTATGAGTCATAAACAAATGAATCATTTGAAAGCATAAATGTTACATTACTAAAATACATTCCCTACATTCAGTCATTAGTTCACTATTTACATCCAGATACCTATAAATCTTTAAAACTTAAGTATATACGTATAACTAAATCACAGTATAACTTTTTGTAAATATCGTAAAATGTTGACAGATAAAACTATAGAACGCGCTAGAGATTTCACGAGCTTTAATAATTAGAATATTAAAATTTATATAATAACTATAACTTGGTTTACCAACAGTTAGTATTATAGAACTACCATCCTAGGTATAGAAACCAGATATCTCTATTTATATAAAACGTAACGAGGATACCAGTATATCTGTATGTCTGAATGTATGTACTTTCAAAGATTTTTACAGATGTATAGACTCTGTTAACGAATTACGATTTAGTTTAGTTAATTATGAAGAACACCGATTATAACTAACAACTAACAATGCCTGTCGCCGACAATTCTAATGTAATATTTAATATAAAAAAGACAGTGTTTTGTTTCTGGTAAACAATCGAAAAAAAAAAAATAATTTTCTGTTCTAATTTGTAGAAACCGTAATTGAAGAAAGTATTCAGCGTGCATTAGAAGACGCTGAACACAAAGGAGTCCAGGGAAAAGAAGTAACTCCGTTCATACTGTCGGCAGTGGCAAAAGCGACTGGTGGAGCTTCGCTTAAAGCCAGTATCCTTTATAATAAAAAGATTCAGGCATTAAAACCTTTCTTATAGTTATCACCAGATACAATAGTAAAACACAATGTAGGTATTGTTTAGATATGTCAATTTAATTATTTACAAAGGACTACGTACCAACGCTTTAAAAAAATATACACTGGTATTCAAGATAGCTCTATTTAAAATTCCAAACATGTTTTAGTTCTGTTCCAACCGAACTATTTAATGTAAATAACTAATCAGTCTATACTTAGTAGGAAAAAGATTTAGAAAATAGTGCATCCAATCAATATTATTGCGCTCACAATTACAAACAGTACAAATTACGACTTACTGTCTTGTATAAATAAAGACTTTGGCAAACGTTACAAAGGTAAGGAGGAAGAAAGCATATAGTAATTAAAGCTGCACTAAGTTTCATTTAGTGAATCGAAATCCATTCGCAACGTTTCCTTCACAAGTAAGAATAATTACTAGATCGTTAAAATACTTAATAAGACTTAAGCTACTGTGTAATTCTGTCGTAAATTAAATGTATAGAAGCGCCAACGGTCTATAAATGATAGTAGTGTACCTAATTGCCACAATTTCTTTCTTTAACGACTCTCAGACATCGCCCTTATAAAGAACAACGCAAAAGTCGGCGCCGATATTGCCGTTGAATTGAAAAAACTTAAGAATGTTGACAATTTGGAGAATGCGTTTAATATTGGAGTTTCAAAAGGCGGCGGGAAATATACGACGAATTCTGCGAGACATTTTCACAGTTCGTGCAGTTGGAGGGACGTTGATGACACGCCATTGTTCGCCGAGCACAAAAAGACCGACAGCGACGGCGACTTGCTGGTGATCGGTGGAGCGAACGTCGACAGAACCTATCTACTCAAAGAGCACCAAGTACAGGTGAGTCCTTCGTCATTTGCATGATATTTGTAATGATTTAAAAACTGTCCCAAAATTGCTTTATTTTGTAAGCAATATATTCCAAAATGGTATTCGATAAATATATATATCCTTTAAAAAATATCTAGTTTTAAGACTCTTATAGACACGTAGGTGTAAATAAAAAGGCATGTTACTTAGCACTGACTCTATAGGCTATAAGAGCCTCATAGATGTTTATATTATACTCTGAGATTAGAGCCAAAGCGGCGTAGACTTGCATCTCGCTAATATACCTTTATATATGTACCCCAGATGTGTAACTGAGCGACTCATGTATTTTGTTACGTAGACTAGAATAAATATTTGAGTATGTACATATAATAGTTTTAGCATATACTGGATGTCCGAGTTTAAAATCTACAATTGCGCTCTGGGACATTGCAATGTACTTGATATTTTCATCTTACATTGTATGAATCGTATTTCCTCGTTGCCAAATCAGTCTCGTCAGGAGGAAAAAGCTGTATGATTGATAAATCAATTAGAAACAGGTTAACTGTGTAAACAAATAAAAAGCCACAACATTTTAACAAACTCTTTATTTAATGCATTTATTATGATAATATTAGCTCTCAGTCGCCTAGTGCGTACCCTCGGAAAGTTGTAACAACTCTACTATAATAATGAAACACACATAATAAGGAACACATTTAAAATATAGTGACAGTAGAGAATTCAAAAGATTACGTACGTGAACTATCCACAGATAGCATACATAATAGGTACATTTGACCATTAATGATAATGTCGTACGTCGAACAGGTAACCTTTGACTCTTGTATTCATCGTACGAGTACGGTGAAGGATTACATAAAATATTGAAATGCACAGTACAAAATAATAGTAATAGTGTTAAGGTGAATAAGGAAAACAATACAAACATTGTTTTCATTGAGTGGTCGAGTCCAAACAAAGTGGATCGACGGCGATATATTACGAGTATATACAAATGAGTGTTCAGTAATAGAATAAGTACACGCACTTACATACGCAGTTGGAAGGTGTAGGCAGCACATCTGAGACGAGTTTATGTTCCATTTATTTTATATTCATTAATTTATAATAAACATAACATCAGTTATACAATTTATAAGCCAAGGCACATGTTATTTTACCGTTTTTTTTAGAAGAAATGCAGGATTTAGATTGGATCCTAGCTACAAATTATTCAACTTTCCGAATATAGGTACAAATTTTTATAAGATTGGTACATTCATGTGACAACAATATTAAAAAACTATGTTTCTGCATAAATTCCCAAAATATTATACCTACTCTAAGCGAACGTAACTTCGTAATCGTCATTACAATATATCTATAAAGTTAGTTCGTAAAAGTACAAATATGTATGAATGTAGTTAGGTAGTCGAACATCGGATGAGTCAACTCGCTAGCGAGACACACGGGTTCCACGAACACCGTTGAAGTTATGACTGTAGCGCTACGAGCGTTGCACAAAATGCTACGAGCACGTTACTAATATCCGACGCTACGTGCGTTACGATCTGATCGTGATGCTACCGAGAATGACACTCTTGTCGTGACGAAACGAGTCTGACGCTACGAGCCTAATTCTTTGAGCGAGACGCTAGGTAATATCGTTACATTACAAGCGTGATGCTACGAGCGAACTGGACTTGTAGCAGATCGTAGTAAATCATAGTCAGATCGTGATCGCGCCAGTTCTACACGCCATAGATAGGTTTCACCTATATTTGACACAGCCATTAATCAATTTTACCTAACTTTCATCAATTTTTCCTTACATCATGAAGATTATTGTAATATTTTATATGCGCACTCTAGATTCTTAACGCAATCTTTACATATTATCTTTTAGCGTAACGTCAGTTAGTAGTCTGTCAGGATAATGATAAATTGTAGTACGAAACGTTTTAAATTCTTCTGCCATAAAATAAAATGTTATTAATAGTGTAGTAATTCGCTTTATACTGTTTACAAGCATATAACTGTAGGCACTACGTCGTTTAAGCTCATATCAGTACTATTTTTGTCAATCTGTCCATGCACAATTACTCGCATACTACACATGTACAAATTATGTTTATTATTTACATTTACCGACAACATTAGCTATGATAGTGGAAACTAGATAAATAGACAACGGACGACTCTCGCCCCGATTCGCTCTTTCTCGAGTCATGTAAGGAAAGCTGTCAAAACAAACTTTAGTAAAACTACGAGTGTGACGCGCGGGCGCGGCTCCCTGCTAATACAAGAGGTGTGTTAGAGATACATAGCTAGTCTACGCAAGTATTGCTTTAGGTATTCGTGCAACATCAAAGAAGGATAGAAATATTATAATTAACTAAGAATTTTAGGATGAAGACGCAATATTCTACCAAAAATAAATGAGAACCGATGGCAGGTTCCACGGAAGCGAATCGTTTCATTGTATAATTCAATTCTATCCAATTTATCAGATTTTGTTGGATCCGCATCGATGCAGAGTGATTTTTACCCTACCCTATATTCAGCTTACAAAAACAAGTAAGTCTATATTTTAAAGTACATAGGTATATTTAATCTAGCTTCTCGTCATAATATATGCTCGGTATTTCGTCGAGCGTTTAGGCAGAAATCACTAAACACGGTGCGGCACCCTCAATATGAACAATAGCAAATATTTTTATTTTAACAACACATATAATTCGATATTAATTGAAGACAATGAATAAAATGACATGAAAATTTGTAAAATACATATTATTTTAATAAATCTCATATATCTATTGGTATACAATCAAAAACTGTTACGTCTTACGGCTAAACAATCATCATAATTAATCTTAATATTGGTTGATTCCCGTTATTTAGTGCTATATAGGTATTAAAATCGTAATCCAGTATTCAGATACAACGTTATGTAGGATGGATTTCCAGCGTACTCCTAGTGAGAACTATACGTATGCTAATTGGTGCTCTGTCGGCGACGGCGTTTCCTCACATGAGCGTACGCGCGGTACTTCTGGTACCTCATCTATAGATCCAAACTAAAACATGTTTACGTGTCCTATGCACCTACCAAAACAACATTTAACCGCCAAATTTAGGAACTAAACACAAGCTTTGCTCAAATTATCGATTTCACTTTGTCTAAATATTATATCGTTCGATGCGCTTTCATAATATCCATGACATAGTCCGCAACGTTCTTAGCGTGAATAGCAACACTGATCGCATCGCTCGTATAGTTTTACATCTACCACTATGAATATAATTTACGTTTTAGTCCCATCGAGCGACAAATCGGTAATCGCAATTGACTGCGGCCATGATATTAACGGAGTGTAAGCTTACAATTGGAACTCGGAGCGGGTATGTCGGCGGTGGTCGAGGCGCACGCGAGCAGCCGCGCGGCTCACGCACCCCGGCGGGGCGCGGCCCAGCGGCGGCTCCATGTCGCCGGCCGCCGGGAAAGCGCGCCATCGTCGCCCGAACAGCCGCTCCAGGTAACATCTTAGTCAGATTCGAGTTGCTGCGCTGTCTGCGGCTAGGGGTCTGTATTCTCCTCGCGCGAGCTCACGCATCTCGCAGTTGTTGTTCCCGTTGATTGTTTTTGGACCTAGAGGCTCATCATGTGTGTTCCGCCGCGAGCACGGCTCCGCGGCACGTCCGAGTAACGCGTCGCGCTCTCCCGCGCGTTCAGGACTGCCACCGTGTGCTCTCACTCCGCCGTTGGCGTTCACTGCATTCACTATTATCGTTTGCGATAGCGGCCCACCGTGAATTGGACTGCCGTCGAAAAGCTCTCCGGCGCCGAGCTCGCTGCGTAATATTCTAATTTTTTGAATCATCTCCTTTATTTCGTATCGGAGGATTCCGAGGAAGCACAATTTAAGAAATGCTATGACGCAATACCCTAACACGAACAACGCGTCTGCAGTTCGTCGAAGCCAAACGAGTAATCTTTCCGCGCAAGCTGCTGTGTGCGGCGCACAGTGTATCGGAGTGAACGGAGCCTGAGACGTGGCAGTCGTGACCGCTAGCAGAGCTGGCGTGACGGTCGTCGTATGCGCTGGGACACGACAGCAGCTAGCCGGAAGCGTCGTTCTGTTAAAAGAAGCGAAATCAGCGGGCCCGGTGACGCCACAGCACCGCTGTTCTCTTTGAAGGCGATCCCACGCCTGCGAGAAGTCTACGTCAGTGTCGTAATCTTTCGCCAATCTTAGCCGCAACTGAGGCCGCAGTTCGCGACAGACGCGCTCGAAACGGAACGCCCAGTAGACTCCAATGGCGGCGTCTCCGACGAGCAAAGCCAGCAGTGCTAACCAATAAGCATTTAGCATGCGCTCGGAAAGTCTCAGAGCAGCGAGACAGCCAAGCAGCTGCAGCAGGCCCGCCTGCGCAGGCAGCGCTGCGTATCCGTAGAGGAAGCCGGGCTGCGCCACGCCGAGGCCGGGCACCAAAGCGCGCCGGTAGTCGGAGAGCGCGCGGCCCGCCGCCGCGCAGAAGGCGAGCGCTCCTAGCAACAGCGCGCCGTTGCACGCGTAGATCCAGATACGGTAATAGCGCATTGCGCGGTGCGCGGCGGGGTGCGCGGGGTGCGCGGGCGGCGGCAGCGTCATGGTGGCGCACGCCGCCTCATCGCGCCGCCCGCGCCCGCGCCGCCGCCACGCGCCGCGCCCCACGCCTCTGCAACACACAAGAACACTACTTACTATGCACTTCTTGCTCCGAACTAGACACTACTAGAACCCACCAATAGGGAGAAGTTTACTACACTCATTACGTTCAACGGCTTTCCGTCAAGCATAGCGACTAGCGTAACGGGTTATAACCGTTTACAAGAGTTTTCGTTTTCTGAAAGGAATGTCGTTTCAGAAAAATTTTATTCTCTACTATTACGACGATTCAGCGATGATTAAATTCGATCATCGAATGTATTCACTTATAAGCTGTCTTATTTTATGCACTTAAACAAGAAATAAATGCGGGTTGTCATAGGATATATGTTTATTATTTTCTTGCGGTCATCAAACGACTTGGTTGTGTTTTTTAGCATTATTATCGCAATGCGTGGAATACACATCCATGTCCCTATCATGTTTGTGTGCCAGCAAAGTACTATTTAAAGAAATCTAACTTTTATATATAAGTACATAAAATTCTGCAAAAACAAGCAAAAACCTGCATAAAATATGTATATAGAAATGTTAGAGAAAATAAAAAAGTAAATTGAGTTATTTGTTTGTTTCATCAACTAAAATTAAGCAGTAAAATTAAGTGAACGTGCGTGTTATGAGAAGTTATACAAAAAAATAGGCCATATGATTGATGCCTGAGATGTATTGATACAAGCAGCGTTCACGATTAAAGGGTAAACGCATATTCGGGAAAATGTACTTCTTTACAATGTCGCTTTTGTTTCATTGTGCCGTAGCGTTGTACAAGCCTCGAGAGAGTAGCTCACATCGATAGGCTATGCTTCCCATTCACTCGTTTTGTAACTCATTAATTTGATTAAGGCAAACAACAGCTATACAAAACGTTTTGAAAATGCCATTTACTACGATTTCTAGTAACTAATCGTTCGATTTTTTAAACTAACCGTAACACCTCTCTTGAAAAGTGATTGACTCTATTTACAATATTGAAATTCATGACTAAAATATTACTTTGATTGTAGGTAATAAAATATACTTAATCTATGTTACTCGCTAATATTGTAGCTTTCTATAGATAGAAGAGTTTTAAAATCGTTAAAGTAGTTTTTAAATTTATCCATTACAAAAATACTAAAAAAAATTACCTTATCTATATATTAATTAACGTTTAGATTTGATTAAGATACATTATGAGCCAAACCAAATAACAGGTTACACTAACAATAAGAACAAAGGTAACATGAAGAGAGCTAGAAGTGGTTGAGAGAGGAAAATTTATAGTTTTGTATAAAGTTTCGCGAGTTTTGTGTAAATAGTGGGAATGTAGGTGCTCACAGTTCAGACAATGATCTCTAAGTAAAACATTAGCTAAATAGAAATCTTATGTTTAGATTTGCAAACAACTTATTACTGCCTCGGTGGCCCAGTGGGAGTACGTTGGACTACTATGCAACCATCTCTTGCACAATTTCACCCAGGTCAAGACTTTGTGTGATCCATAAAAATTTACTTTGAGTTTTACTGTAATTTGTGTAATTGTAATTGTGTTTGTAGAGTACCTCGCAACATAGGTTGTTACCTAGTGCAGGAGTTGTCTTTTAAGAAAAAGAAAATTCCTTCTCTTTTTTCAGTCATACTGTTGATGAATGCTTTTTTTACTAGTGTCAAAATATGTTTAATATTCTTGATTTCGTGAATTGGAGCCTAATAAAATACACATAAAAGACTCTCTTATTTCTTGTCAATGACAATTGTTACAATAAGGTATCAAATAATTACGAAAATATTTTTGTTGATATCAAGTAAAATTCACTCTCTCCTTTTACTTTTAAATGTTAGCCTACCAAAATTACTCTATCCCAGACAGTGGAATATAGGTAGAAAACAAAAATTTATCGACAAAAAATGACAAAACACTGAACGTCTGCTAGCAGGCACAATAGAAAATTCATTATTTCTATTATTTGAAGGTCACCAGTCACCCACATGGTAGGTTTCTAAAGGCTTATGCTAAGACTATAAGTTAAATAAAAACTGCAAAATCGCTAGAAGGATGTTATTTTCACTCAATAAAGTGGCATGTGATAAATTAGATACTTAAATCAATTTTAAGTGCAAACATATATGCATATCGTATTCAGTTGCAGGTCCGAGTACAATTTCACAGAACACGGCTATAATTACTATTCATTATAAAAGAAATGTTGCACATAAATAACAAGAGAAACTTATCTGGCATTTGGCATAAACATTGTCTATAAAAATAAAAGCTTGCAAATGCTGAAAGATGCAGTACTTCTGAAATATAAGTCTAAGTGCAAACTGAATCATTAATAATAATATAATTGACATAATTGACTATTCAGTCTTACCAATTGCAATTAAATATAGAGTACATACATTAATTAATTTGTCGGTCCTTTACAAACTCAATTACTTGCTGGCTAATAGAACATATTTCTCAGTTGAACCCCCTGTCAATCTTTTCACAGTTATCACGCTGTTGATTATCCCGAATGGCGTGTGACAACTGTTTATACACTAAATAGAGAAAGAGTGAGCCATTTTACTGTATTTCGAAATCATTAGTAGCCTCGCATGTCTGCAGTCGCAGTCTATTCTCCTTAAATGCATACTACAAATTATGATTCTCATTATATAAATCTCGATATACCCACTGCTAGGCACAGGCCTATCATCTCTATGCTTAAAACATAAACTAATATAAATGATATATAAAATGTCTTACAATCCGCCACCCGTGCCGTGTGCGAGAGCTCTGGCTAGTCACAGGAGAGGGCGCGCGAACCTCAGGAGTGCGCCTACCACGCCGGAACGAGGTCTGAAACAATTAAGAACACTCTTAGAACATAAGATAGCAGAGGACAAACCCTCTCCCACGTAGGGATAAGTTTACAGTAACGTACTACATAGGTCGGTATGTAAACTTAACTTGCTATGTGCACGAAAACTGCTTTTTTAATGTGCAATGTGTATTGATCCAGTTCGATTCCTACACTTACACACGACATTTAGTCGTGTTGGTCTAGTGGTTAAAGCACTGGTCAACCTTAAAAGCGGCCCCAGAAAGACAGTAGGTTACCTCCTGTCACCAACTTCTGTCGCTACTATCAAATAATATAAATTAAACAAAACCTCTGTGCTTACACCCTTTTGTACAACCTCTGCTCTTACAGTAGGTACATTTTGCATAGCTTTACTGTAATTAACTTCTTACGAAGTAAAAACATAAGTAGCTATTGCTATGATTGATTTCCGTAGAGTATTATATTTCGTAGTAGTAGATCCACGCTGGTTTCAGCATGAATGGGTCGGATCGACCGGGGAAGTACTACCCTCTCATAGAAGATCGACGTAAGAGTAATGGTATTCGTACTATTGCGTTCCGCTCGGTGAGTGAGAGTGCCGGAGGCCCAACTGATGCAAAGATGGCAATCCTCGCAGCATGTGTGGGACCAGCTGAGTATCCGCGGAGTCATTGTGTGGGTGGTGTGGGTCGACCGGCCGGCCAGGGAGACCTGTAGAAACGGTGGTGCCGCTGGCCGCCCGCGGCATAGTACAGGGGCCCAACTAGGCCTAACCACCCTAGGAGGCTGCCCCACCAGGTCGCGCATAATCCCGGAGTGGTTCGTCGTGCCGGTTGGTGACCGGATGGTGGGACCCGGCGACCATTTCCGAGAGGGTACGGGGGCCCTTCCGTCCGGCGGATCGGCTACCACCATGCCACACAATTAAATGACGAAGCAATACTCGGCACCTTGTCTAGCCTTGCTGCGAGGGCAGTCATCTTTTCCACGCCCCTTCCTTCACCCTCCAACATGGCAGCACGCAAAAAAGCAGCAGGTCAAACAGCGGCATCTTCCTCCCCCACCAACCCGCTATTTGAGGTGGAGTTCACTAACATCCGTGGACTCCATTCAAACCTCAACGCCGTCCACCAACACCTCGAGACGGCACGGCCGGCTTTGCTTTTCCTAACGGAGACACAAATACGCCGCCCTGACGACACGGCATACCTGCACTACCCCGGCTATGTGCTCGAGGAGCGCTTTCGCGCTAAGGCCGGAGTATGCGCATTCGTCAGGGCGGATGTTTGCGTTCGCCGTCTGCGCTGCCTAGAGGACCCATCCTACCCCATTCTTTGGCTTCACGTTGATCTTGGTTCTCTGAGCCGGGTCTACGCGTGCCTTTACCGTTCCCACTCCGGAGATTTGGAGACAACTCGACTCTTTGACCATCTGAGTCAGGCGGCAGACTTAGCGCAGGAGCGGTTTCCGAACGCGGAACTGGTGTTTCTGGGAGACTTTAACGCCCACCACGAGACCTGGTTGGGTTCTCTCAGAACAGACCATGCGGGACGAGCCGCCCATGCATTCGCTCTCACGCATGACCTGACGCAACTGGTAATCCATCCCACCAGGATACCAGATATTCCAGGTCAAGCGCCCTCTTTGCTAGACCTACTGCTGACGAGTCACCCAGACCAATACAGTGTTTCGGTCCACGCCCCACTGGGTAATTCCGACCACTGTTTGGTCTGCGCCTCAGTGCCTCTTGTTGCTCCCCCACGACGTGCGGAGGTAAAGCGACGACTATGGCACTACTCGTCAGCAGACTGGGATGGTATGCGGGAGTACTTTGCTTCCGTCCCATGGGCATTACGCTGCTTTAAAAACAGGGATCCGTCGCAAAGTGCTACTGCTGTCGCTGGTGAAATCTTGTTAGGTATGGAATATTACATTCCATCCTCAGATGTCACCAGTGCCGGCAAAACGCGTCCCTGGTTCAACCGTGAGTGCGCCGATACTGTTAAACAAAAGGAATCGGCGTACCGCGCTTGGATCAGGGCCCGAGCACGGCGCGACCCTAGCTTGGATCGCCTAAAAGCAGCGTACAATAAAGCCACTAGGGAATGCAAGAGGGCTTACATCAGAGCGGATGCCCAGCGCATTGCACGGATTGGGCAAGAACTGATTTCGCATCCTACGGGTAGCCGTAGCTACTGGCGACTAGCCAAGGCCGTGCAATCCAACTTCTGCAAGCCTTCGCTGCCCCCCTTGAAATGTCCTGATGGATCGCTGGCCCACGAGCCGCAAGAGAAAGCAAACTTGCTTGTAGAACTCTTTGCGGCTAACTCCCGAATCGACGACCGTGACTTGCACCCGCCGACTATATCTGGCTGCGACTCCGTTATGCCTAATATCCGTATTAGGCATCGTGATGTCCGTGCGGAACTAAGGTCGCTCGATGTTCGGAAAGCCAGCGGACCGGATGGTATTCCAGCGGTGGTTCTCAAGAAATGCGCAGCGGAGTTGTCTCCTGCATTGACGCGCCTATACCGCCTATCTTATTCCTCGGGAATTGTGCCGGAGGCTTGGAGAGAGGCGAATGTTCAACCGATTCCCAAAAAAGGGGATAGGTCCGAGCCAGGCAACTATCGACCCATAGCTGTCACCTCAGTTCTCTGCAAGGTGCTTGAGCGGATAATAAACGCCCAACTAGTCCGCTACCTAGAGGGTCACTCGTTAATTAGTGACCGACAATATGGCTTCAGGTCAAAACGGTCTACGGGTGACTTTCTAGCATATATCACGCACCAATGGGGTGAAGCTATGGACAGGCATGGAGAGTCCTTGGCCATCAGCCTTGACATAACCAAAGCCTTCGATAGAGTCTGGCACCGTTCGCTTCTGTCCAAGCTTCCAGCATATGGTCTGCCACCCCAGCTGTGCAACTGGATTGCCGCATTCCTGCGTGAGCGCCGCATTAGAGTCCTTTGTGACGGATCGGCCTCCGATTATTTGCAGGTCAACGCTGGGGTGCCTCAGGGGTCCGTCCTGTCGCCCACCCTGTATCTTCTGCATGTCAATGACATGTTGTCCCTTGGCAACATTCATTGCTATGCAGATGATAGTACAGTGCATGGGCGATATCTCGGACATCCTGCGGCTAAACAGACTGACATCGAGGCAAAACGCCTAGAACTTGTCGCTGAGCTCGACCAAGTATTATACCGCATTTCTAAATGGGGTTGTGAGAATTTGGTCGAGTTCAATGCCAAGAAAACACAGGTGTGCGCGTTCTCTGCAAAAAAATCTCCGTTCCTTCCCCTTCCCTCTCTTCAGAACACAGTGTTACCACTACAGGATAGCCTAAGTATC
The DNA here is from genome assembly GCA_963082885.1 of Parascotia fuliginaria. Taxonomy (NCBI): domain Eukaryota; kingdom Metazoa; phylum Arthropoda; class Insecta; order Lepidoptera; family Erebidae; genus Parascotia; species Parascotia fuliginaria. The sequence continues at coordinate 11,675,005 of OY720173.1, read as the reverse complement.
CTGGGTATGGACATCAGCCGAGATCTCAACCCCAAGAACTACATCGAGTGCGTCATTAAAACCGCCTCCTGTAAACTCGGTGTCCTGAACAGGGTGAGGCGGTACTTCACGCCCGAGCAGCTCTGTCTTCTTTATAAGACACAGGTTCGTTCCTGCGTGGAGTACTGCTCTCATCTTTGGGATGGCTCCGCACAGTACTTACTGGATGCACTCGATAGGTTGCAGCGGCGAGCAGTCCGTATCATCGGAAGCCCGGAGGCTACTAAGACCCTTGAGCCTTTACAGCTGCGAAGAGACATCGCCTCAATGGCCGTCTTCTATCGCCTTTACCATGGAGAATGTTCTGAAGAGCTCTTTGAATTAATCCCACCCTCTCCCTTTTTATCCAGAACGACACGTGCGGGACTAAAGTGCCACCCTTTCACAGTGGAATCTAAAGGGTCTCGAACCAAACGGTTCAGCACTTCATACTTTTGTCGCTCAATTAAAGCCTGGAACTCTTTGCCAGCGCATGTGTTCCCATCTAATTTTGATCCTGGGTCTTTTAAGCGGGGCGTGAAAAAGCATCTCACTAAGCCGCCATAGTGGAGGCCACCATACCAGTAGTTTGGCTTTTGGAATGGTGTCCGCCACTTCTGGATTCCACTTACTGCTTACCATCAGGCAAAGTGGAGTCACTTTGGTAGGCTAATATAAAAAAAAAAAAAAAAAAAAAAAAGAGTATTAACCTACTCAACTAAGTTCCAAATTTGACTGATAAATTTTAACACCACACTAGTTCTTATATTAAATTAAAAAAATTCTCAAATATAAAACATTTTGTACTATCCGCTTGCTAAAAGTCAGTACTCATATATAAATAAGGTGCATCGTTGAATAGCGTAGGCGACAATATAGCGGGATGTATTGTTAGTTATATCTGAACATGGCGTATTGTTGGCGAGGCACCGGCACAACTTGTCGTGCTTGCCAGAAACATGTTACAACTTGCCATGTGCAGCATGTTTTATGTATAAATGTATAGTACCATTTGTGGTTACTTCATTATGTCGTTTGTGTTTTACTGGCTTATTGGTTTAAATGTGTACGACTATTATCAGTAGTTGATTAATACTATTAATAGGTTCACCTACTATTATTTCTATTCAATCATAAAAAGTAACTATCTCTTTTAGAATTAAAATAACTAGCTGTTAAAGTTCTTCTTAATTACTGACATTAGTTACACAAATAAATCATCACATGGCTCAAACTTAAAAAAATATATAACATAACAAAGTACCTCTTTTACATCGATATTCTGTAGAGTCCGTTGATCAGGCTTAATGATGCTAAAACCAACACGGATCAACTACCCTAAATACACAACTATTTTCTACTAAAGATTTTCTATTTTTATGATTTTCATAATAGGGTAGGTACGCCACTGCGTTAGAAACAATTGTGACGTTTCAATGACAAGGTGTCTATAGTTTACGTAACCTTGCAAATTAACTTATTTACTCATCATTTTTACAATTATGTTTAAGTTACAAAATTCTATGGCGACCGAGACCAATTGCTTTCTATAGTCGATTAACGGTCACCTTTACCAATAGCTAAGGCGCCATATAGTGACCTCTACAGCCTTTGTGGAATGTCGACAGCCCTGACCGTACAGGGTCGGACAGCAAAAATATCATGTCGACATTAAAGGCATAATAATAGCTATAAGACGCCATGCGATGACATTTGGCGCCTTCGCTCCGACCGTCACAGATAATAAAACGTCTAATCAGGCAAAAATTAAGGTAACCCTACAGTTTCCATAAAAAGGTCAAGTTAATAAACCTTTCAAGGTGGCGTATCTTGTAATGCGTAGGTCTCATGCAGAAATCAGTAAACCAGAAATCACGTTTATTGCTTAGGGGCAATCAAGCACTGCCTACTTCATCAAATTCTTAACTAAACTTTATCTTCTCATACATAGAGTGTATGAGCTTTGATCGCCACGTTTGCTTAAATGAATTGGCAATTTCAGACTTATTTTATGTCCATGTCCATATAACAATGTTGTGTTTACCGTGTGTCCGAGGTGAGTTTAAAAATAAATGATTTAAAAAAGTAAAAGTAGATGTTTTATTGTCAGCACGGCCACATCCATTTACTGTCCCGGAAAGTTTAAGGAGCTCGTTCAGTGTACCTACTCATACTCATAAAGAAATATTTAGGTACTATTTATTTGATTTAATAAAAATTAACATCTTATTGCTTTATACGTAGCTCTGTTGTTTACAATGAAAAATAAACAAAACAACATTGTTTATAAAGCAAACAAAGCATTTTAAGTCATTGTTTAGTTTCATAAACATCGAAGAAACATAAAATAATAATAATAATAATAATAATATAATTGCGCCGTAGCTTTATTGCATCGGATTTTACAATAATGAAATTGTTCGACTTTTTCAATAGTTTGTTAGTGCTTCATTGGTACGTTTCGCGTCATTTTGTAACGCGAACGCAAACACATTATAGAAAGTACGGTAGAATGCTGATCACGTTGAGCTAATATGTTTGAAGCAGCTTCTTAGAGTGTTCTTGACGGTAACGAGTGCCGCTAACAGGGTCATCGCTTTTCTTTTCACCGGTCTCTTGCTATTAACCCGTCATTGAACTGAAGCGGTAGCTGCCAGACATAAATTGGATCGTCAATACACAACAAGCTACGTGTATGAAATTGTTCATGTATTATTTATCTTTAGATTGCTTGCAGGTTCGATGAGGGGTAGATTTCTTAGGAATTTGTTATTAGATTAGTATTTGTAGAAGTCTTTGAGCGAGGCTGTCGATAATGACGATCTTTAGATAATAATACCTCTGAACTGTTGCCACCTGAACTACCAAAGCAATAATTGACCGCAGATGCCTTGCGAGCAAATACTGTGCAAGGTTGTGGATTCTATTCCCTCGTTTAGAATTTTTCGGTTTTTCAATGACCTCAGAAATGCTGGCAACATAGTCGGCAGTTAACTATAGTACAATGTTATAAGCACTGCTAATCTTTATTAGACATACATCACTACTCCAATACTGATTAAAATTGTTGATATTATAACAAGCAATGCCATTCTATGTAAATATATTAAAGCAAGCCAAAAAATTCAAAATGAAAATTCGGCTGTGATTAAGTTTACAAAATCGGTCATGTATAAATACAGTGTCCGGGTTAACGTCATTTGTTAGTCGCATAAACATCATACAAAATTTAAATTATACTTTTGAATAATAAAAAGCAATTTTCAAATTGTCCATCATTTGCTATTACAATATGATATTCTTCTAAAACATTATCGAATTATGAATATTAACAATGATTAATATTTGCTGAAAATATAATATTATATTTTAAACTTGCGACGAGATTAGGTTACTGCCAGTTTCAATTTAGCGGTGAATGTATGACGAACTATTCAACGTAGATGTTCGTTCTCAGCTCACTACGTATTCGGTCTGATTTAGCGATTTCCGTATTAATTGGTAACATTTAAGCTAAGCTGTGACGTATATTATCGAAAATATTTACTGGAAAATGTTAATTACTAACTGTTGACTAAAATTATAAAGTAACCTGTGTTCAATTCGTTTGAAGGAACACACGTTTTCACATTTCATTTTCATTTCATTCACACGTTCTTTATAATTTACTTAGTTAATTTAAATCAAAAATCACAACAAAACTTTTAAAATCTTAGTCGTAGAGTAAATAGTCCAAATAATATTGGTATAGGCTGAAAAAAATAGGAAAAAGAAGAATTTATTTATTGTCTTGTTTTTATTGCATCACACAAAATTTTGTTCCGCGTGGGGATCGATTCCATAACCTCGTGCACAGTAGTTGCTTGCGCTCCCACTACGCTACAAGTGTAGTTAGCCTTCTTCCGGTCCTTGATCCTTTATAATACCTATATAACACACGAGTTAACAAACCGCCATGGCTAAACCTGTGACTGCTTCTTCAAATTCTACTCTTGCTTGTAAACTAAATTATGTAGCTGTGTAACTACGTATCCTAATTAAAATTTTATCAAAACATGAATTTTGCATTTCCTATTATTAGCTCACCTTTATAAATTCAATTCAAACGCAGAAATATAAAAATATCTCGCGTTTATATTATACAGTAAGGCTCAAATTGCGCACCAGAACAGTTTAAAAATAAAAGAAGAGTCGAGAAAAACATACTTGCCTGTTTTAACAAACTTAATTAAATTTAGAAAATGCTGTTATTTTATAAAACCGTAACATTACCTATAAATAGCTACGTCCAAATAAGCTATGGTGATGAGGACTCACAAATATTTTTTGGGTGAAGTTAACAAATGGGTTTTGGTTCTTACTAATGAACACGCCAATAGCTGAAACAGTTAAATAATGCATATAATCTTCTCGCGAAACAAACGGTTTTCCTTAAACAAAGCTAACAAATTTGCCAAAAACATAGTGCAATTCCTGCTATAATCAATCTTGATAGATATGTAATACATATAATAAATTTATGGTCTTTTTTTGTCCTCTTCCATTTGTTTCTCCCTCCATAGTTACTGTTTTTAACATTGTTTATATATTTAAGTTATGAAAAAATACTTTTATCAACATTATCTATGTGATGTAAAGCTGCAGTTATATAGGGTGAAGGTAGTTAATTAAGTACTATCCAGACATCGAATTAATTCACTGAACAGAGATTGCAGTAATTAATGCACCAAAATTAACACCATTCTATCTTATCAATTAAGTCATTTGTATACGTTTTGTAAACCTTTAAAATATAAGTATTGCGTGTTAAATAATTCAAGGAGGTCAGCAGAGGTTGTAACTTAAAGGGTGATAGCGAGATTTGTGAAGCTCATCAGATTATCCGTTCCATTAAGTCTGATCAATGTCAATTAACAGCTGAGCTACTACAATACCAGTTAAGTTGCTTTGTATCGAGATTATTGTAAGGAACAATAAAGTGTAACGTAAACTAGCTGCTCAATGTAGGTCGCTTTCGAAATCAATAGATATAATGATGAGATCAGTTACTTTATTTGTACATAATAACTCAATGATATATCATGTTTGTTTTCTCTCATAATAAATAAAGTGGTGATACCAAATAGTATCAAACTGCAGAATGTGTTTAGAAATAATAACCTCATTGCTTCCAAATATATGTATTATCGAAAACAGAAACTTATTGTTAGTGTAATTTAAGTAATTACTGCCAGATTAAATGGGTCCAAGAAGTCCCGTTTTAGGGGCATTTATGTGGGAAATTTATGTGTTCATAAAAACCTAACCCATCGCGAGTCAAACTGAGCTCAGTCAAGGTGTTAATGTTGTTAGCTGAATAATTTGTGCCTATTTGCTATTAAATTAGAGTAGATATATATTTGTACCTTGTTTAAAGTTGCTTGATTTAATCAAATAATTAAAATTAAATTATCAAGAGCCTTGTCATTGTTGGCTATCTAAGTGCTAGAACTTTTGAGTTCAGTTAACCTTTAGTTAGGTTAAAAATCTTTCTACGCTAAAATACATGCCTGAAACAATTCATATATTGAACTGTCTAACCTCACAATAGTCAACACGGTGTTAGTAGTGCTTACCTTAATCTTAGACTTCGAGTCATTAATATAACCCAATTTAGCATTAAAAATCAACATGATTGTATCTCGTAAATGTTCGATAACAATGACAAACAACCACTAACGTACAATAGTAATATGCCTGACTTATTCAAAGAATCAATAGAGGCAATTATGAACGAACAACGGGTTACAGCCGGTAAAGACTGTGAGCTCTTTTTGTGAGTCAAAGCGCTATAGATTTTCAAACATGCACACTGTAATGACTCTGTCAACGAGAACTGACTCAAAGTGATTCTAAAACGGTTACATAAAAGTTAATTAACTACACTTTTTATGCCTTTTACAAGCGATGCGTTTATAATCTATATATTTTTGTAACATCGCTTTTCTATCAAAAAGTTAAAGAGATGACGCGCCAGTTAAAAGTGCCTTTGTTTTGATAGCTGCCATGTAATAGAAATTGAGACAAGGTACTGAAGACTTATCTAATAAACTGTAAATACTACAGTACAGTATTATATTTTGATGACTAATAAATAAAACGCTTACTTGGAATAATAATACAACATGATGTTTGGTTTCCATTTCTTTAAAATTTGAAAACGGCCCAACAGTAATTGCCTCGAAAGCTATCTGCAGTATATACTGCATATTATAAATTAGTAAATTTAAAAAAAGCGTGCCACATCATGATCATAAAATGCTTTTGCAAATGACACATAAATTACAACTACAATGTTAAAAGCCGCAATAACCTGAGCGACTAACAACACGTCACCACCAATAAACAATATTTGTTTAGTCACTTCGACCACTGATACTCAGTCTGTTTCATGCACGAAACGAAACGATTTAAGTGTGATACTAGCACGTATCACAACACTAACTGGCACGAGATAGCGTGTTGTACAAACGTGCTTGAAACGGTCAAAACACACAGCACTCGTATGTTACTGTCAAAACGTTGTGCACAAATACCTATTGTGAGATTTTGTATTTTTGAAAACTGGTTTTAATTTTATCCAATCCACTTGCACGGCATGTACTTGATATGACAGAATTACCAAATGCAAAATTACTTTATCAAAGCTTACAATTAATCATAGACAAATGAATATATTATTTATTACGTAGTATAACAAATACTAGGTAATGCAATCAATTTTATAATTCACATACGTCTTTTCCTACATTTGCAATAGGTATAATTCTTGTATGTAATTTTTAACTTATATCCGTCTCTAGAGATCAAGCTGTTTTCATATAAAACCCATAGATATTATAAAAGGCTTTGTCCTGACTGATTGACTGACAGACAACGCACAACAGCATACCGCTGGTCGTAGCGACTTGAAATTTAAAGGGTGTATTTGTCTTAATGTGTAGAGGCGTACTAAGAAAAGGTTTTTTTTTATTCAACCGCTGTGTGTAAAAAGGGGTGAAAATGATTGTATGAAACTTCTTTGTTTTTTTTAATATATAGTCTTGAAAATTTGTTTTAGAATATTTCTATCGAAATAAAAAAATAGTCTCATAAATATTTTTTGACAGGGGTCGCTCTAGAAAGGTGAAATTAGGGGATGAAATGTTGCATGGAAAGATCTTTGTTTTTGAAGCTATCGTTGTGCAAATCAAATTGTATTTGGGATACTTGAAAATGTTGTTTTAATATTTTGATAAAGGTGGGTTTAGAGATGAAATATTAATTAGAGAGTTCTTTTTTTTTCATTCAAGTTATACTTGAGAAAAGATATATTTCGATGCTTTATTAAGAATTAAGAATGCTGTTCTAAATATTATTGACTGGGATGGCTTTAAGGGTGATATAGGGACGAAAAAGTGCTTGTATAATCTTTTTTCTATATGATATTATTGTAGTTAAGGTTTGCATTTAGGGACCTACTGTATATTTTTTGACGGGAAATATTTTTATGTAGGTGAAATGGGGGATTCTATGAAAGGGGGTTAAGAAATAGTAAGGACAACAATATATTATAAATTATACAAAATGGAAAATCCCACGCGAGCGAAGCCGTGGACGAAAACTAGTTGCTTTATAAACATGCAGTGTTTTAATGGTAAAAAATATGTAGGTCATGAATTGCCGCACTTATTCTGTCTGCTGGGACACAATTAGTACCTATTTACTTTTTTTTATTGCCAATAGTGGCAGACAAGCAAACAGCTCACATGATGGTTAGTGAAAACTGACGTTCATGGAAGAATCAGCCTCTGACATTGTTTCTTTCCTAAGATACAGACAGGTTTCCTGCCTAGGAGGATCCTAGACCTAGGTACTTAGTCAAAATGGATATAAAGTGAACAGGCGACGGAAGCAACCAACAAAAAGGGGTAAACGTCCAGAGGTCAACCGGCAACCTGCCTTTTTGCCCTACATTAAAGGTGTGACTGATAAGATAGGAGACCTGCTTAAACAATACAGCATCAGCACAGTCTTTACACCTGGGGCCAAAGTAAACAGCATGGTAGGCACGCCAAAGGATGTTTTGCCCCTACAAACTCCGGGCGTTTATAAGATCAGCTGCAGCTGCGGTAGTTCGTACATAGGCCAGACTAAGCGGACTATTGCTGAAAGGGTCAAAGAACATATCGCCGCTGTAAAGAATCGACAGACCAGCAAATCAGCGATTGCCGAACATATTCTGCAAACGGACACCAATCACTGGATTGAATTTCATCATACGCAAGTCCTCTACACTGATCGTACCTACTACTCTCGGGTGGTACGACAAGCTATTGAAATTAAGAAACATACAAACTTCAATAGGGAAGACGGCTTTAAGCTCTCGGCTACGTGGAATCCAGTGATTCAAATTACACAACCTCGCTTTGCGCAGTCGGTTAACGCTCGGAATACGGACGGCATACAGAATAAGGACACTGTCAGTGTGTTTTGTGATAGTACGTGGAAAGACAAAAATGTGAGGGTAGATCTAGAATCTACTTCGCATACGTAGCCGTGACATCGCCACATCAGTCTGCTTGTGACCACGGCCGGTGTAACCTGGTCGAAACGTCAAGCAAAATAAGGTATGTAAATACCTAATGCATGATCGCGTGAATTCCCGTATATTTAGTTCTATTAAATCATGCAACGCGAAAGTTTAAAAGTAAATATTGCGAACCGCTACGGGGCGGATATAGCAAAACACGTATGTCATCTAGAAGTCTTTACACCTGGGGCCAAAGTAAACAGCATGGTAGGCACGCCAAAGGATGTTTTGCCCCTACAAACTCCGGGCGTTTATAAGATCAGCTGCAGCTGCGGTAGTTCGTACATAGGCCAGACTAAGCGGACTATTGCTGAAAGGGTCAAAGAACATATCGCCGCTGTAAAGAATCGACAGACCAGCAAATCAGCGATTGCCGAACATATTCTGCAAACGGACACCAATCACTGGATTGAATTTCATCATACGCAAGTCCTCTCCACTGATCGTACCTACTACTCTCGGGTGGTACGAGAAGCTATTGAAATTAAGAAACATACAAACTTCAATAGGGAAGACGGCTTTAAGCTCTCGGCTACGTGGAATCCAGTGATTCAAATTACACAACCTCGCTTTGCGCAGTCGGTTAACGCTCGGAATACGGACGGCATACAGAATAAGGACACTGTCAGTGTGTTTTGTGATAGTACGTGGAAAGACAAAAATGTGAGGGTAGATCTAGAATCTACTTCGCATACGGAGCCGTGACATCGCCACATCAGTCTGCTTGTGACCACGGCCGGTGTAACCTGGTCGAAACGTCAAGCAAAATAAGGTATGTAAATACCTAATGCATGATCGCGTGAATTCCCGTATATTTAGTTCTATTAAATCATGCAACGCGAAAGTTTAAAAGTAAATACTAGTTTCATTATGTTGTACTGGTTTTTGTTATAACATCTTAGAATTTAAGTCAACTCTGTATGCTATGTACAAATTACTTATTGAATAAATAAAAAAAAATATTACTAAAAATATTGTTCCTGCAATGCCAGGGACTCTGCGAATCCGATGCCTACCGTGAAGGGAGTGATGTAGGTATAGGGATTGAGGGAGGTAAGAAAAAAGCAAAGGGAGAAAAATGGAATAACTACTACTCTTACGTCGATCTTCTATAAGAGGGTAGTACTTACCCGGTCGTTTTAGCTCATTCAAGCTGAAACCAGCGTGGATCTACTAGCGTGGGCTCTTACACATCGCTGCCGGCAATATGTCAAGGATCTACTTAAACGGTTTCGGATGCGCTTTCATCTATCGGTGAAAGGTGTTGTCAGGCTAGGCTAGGACCGCTGTCTTTTGAAGTGGTGGTATTCTTCTTCCGGATAATGTAATCATATCTACTTATAATGAACTACTGAACGTGAAATATTTTATCAGTTATTTCTGTGCAATATTAAAAACTGAAACGAAATATTTGATTTTACGATGCTGTTCAACATTTCACTTTCATGAGAATGTTATACGCCCATGAAAACGGTTTAAAATGTCGTCGCGGTGTCAAAATGAAAGTATGAAGGATGAAATTAAAATTTAAATCTATTCCCTGAAGCGGGTTTAAACGATTACACATTTTGGGACCATTACCCGTGACCTAAAAGATTTACATTTAAATACAAGCGTTTACGTTAATATGCCTTCTGCTTGTCTAACCTTATAAGGTTTGTATTGTGCATTCAATTCACACTTAATTGAACATATTGCCCATTTGAATAACAAGATCAACCAATCTGCTGAATGCACATACATTAAATCCAAATGGAATTTGTGTTACTGTAATTTGGATAATATGGTCAATAGTCACAATTGTGTATAATATAGATTAGATGTAACGGGCATAACAATTAAGCTACGAGCTTGTGGAACAAATCTGTTTTGTTCTGTTTGTTCCACAGTGCAACAAGGACCATGTCTAGAATTATTAGGTGCCTTCTATGCTCACGTGATATAATGTTGGCTGTGTCACTTATTTAACATTATCGAAGAACCTGAGTAAAGGTCTATTGAAAAAAAATGTGCGCCCCTTTCGAACTAATATAAAACTACAGTAACTATATGATATTATAATCGTATGTATGCATAATAAAAGTCACAGAAATTAAGCGTATTTTATGACCGCAAGAAGTCAAGATTAAAACTGGCAAAGAAATGTCCAATACAATACAAGAGAGCAAACTTATAAGTTGAAAAGATTATTGTGTTTCTTCCATAATAAAAATAAAATATTATATCTTTTAATTTCATCGTTAAACGTTTTCTCCCTTGAAAAATACACTTTTCCGTTCCACAGAGCTTACGCGATAAGAATCTTACGGTATGCTTTTGCTAAAATATTTTATTACTTTATTTTGTTAGTAACCTATAAAGTTAAAGTTGTTTTTATAAAGAAGAGGAGCGTACATAAGTATTTATTAAATTCTTTAATATGAGGGCTTATGAAACTCGAGGAGCATTCAGGTGTCATTTCTTTTGAAATTGAGTTAACTACTTTCAAAAGATTAAGTAGCTCTTAGATGTCATGAAACGTGTCCTGAATACTAGCAAAGAGATTAGAGATTAGATACGAATTTTGAAGGAGCTGAATACGAGCCCACATGAGCATATATATACATTTATGTATTTATTTCTCGTTGAAAATAGATGTACACATTGTAACCACATAGTAAAACTGTAAATATTATTTAACATTGACATTGTATTACTTTGTCAATGAGTAGTAGTTTAAATTATTATTTGATCTTTACCACATTTTATGTGTATTAAATATAATATCAATACACAATACATACACAAGATAAACGATTTTTTTATTATTTAATTTTACAAAATAAACTGGTACAAAATCGGCACAAATGAAATGAAACTGAACCATTTATTGAAATGGAATCTGAAAAGCCAATGCAATATTTGTTTTACATCGGACAAAATCCAGTACAAATAAAGAGTCAATTATTTTACCTTTATAAGTATCTGGCCATTTTATTATGCTTTTATTTAGAGAGGCAATTCTTTGCAATTTACATATACTGTTTCGTCCAGGCAAATGAGGCAGTTATATTCGACTTATGATCTAAGATGTTAGATCTGTGATGAAATCCTTCCCGTAAACCTTTGTATAAGGCAACCCGCACTTGATATAATAGATACATAACAGATTGTTATTATTTTATTGCAGCACAATCTCCTCCAAAAGAGACAAAGCGTGAACACTACACTTACTCAAGTTAGATTAACAATTTCAGGCTTGTGATATTTTCTTTCACGGTATGTGCAGAAACCGACCGTTACCTACGTAAAGGATGCCGCTGATGCTTCAAGCGTAGATATTGCAACCTGACTGTCTAAGTCAGTCTGTAGAACAGACTCTTATTTCTTATAATAACCATGAATCAATTCAAAAGCCAAATAATATTTCATTTCTAAGAAAAACTGCGTAACAATGTGAAAAAGCAGCTGTTTTTGGCTTTACGCCAAAACTGAGCAAGACAACCTACATCCTTCGCTGTGTGACCTTCTATCAGTGGCCACAGCAACCGATCGCACAATGAAATACCTACACAGTAAATATACATTGTTCTGAGGCGCGATTATGATAAATATCGCTGTGGAAAGTAGTACATAAATGTATTTCTATTGAGTTCAATAATAGGACATATGAAAAGTTATAACTAAAACAACACGTTAATCTACTACTAACTACATTGCAGTTATCTACTCGTAGTTAGAATCTTATCATATGATTCTTGCTACTTTCAGCATATATATTATATTAACCATGAACTTAGAAGTGGACATATTATATCTATTCTGTCACACAATATCAAATTAAAGTAAGGTTGTCTGAAAGAAATCGCTATAAGCGATAAGACCGCCCATTGTTTTCTCCTTCTCATTTGTATATTGTTTCTTGTAATAATATGTGGTGTGCACAATAAAGATTATGGTATTGTATTGTATTGCCGGCTGTTTATCTACGCCCTTTGCCTTCTTACTTTTCCTTCTGATATCTGATTCTCTTCTCTCTCGCGATCAATAACGGCTTGTATTTCTTAGAATTGTTTCTAGAATATTTATAGAACATAGCTATAGCTTAGGTAGACTGTGTGTACTGTAATTTTTCTAAGTCATATTTTAATGTATTTTCCACCTACAAAAAGTATTTTTATAGGGTTTCTTGTAGTATTCGGACATACATAAATATATTAAAATATGACTTAGAAAAATTACTGTTTTATGCGAAAATTATTTGAACACTCTAGATCGATTGTGCTCACGGTATTTTTGTTAGCTTTCGCGATGTTTTCAGTTATTGGTTTTCTGTAAAAACTATGGACAGGAACACGAAAAAACGTTTCAGAACAGAAAATCAACACAAGCCGACAGCGTAAATAACATTCTGACAACAAGACGTGACGTCATGACCTGTAATTGTGATTTGTAGATACATTTTTACGTTATTAAAGCAATTCTATTTTTTTTTCTTGAACATAAATAAAAAAATAGGCTCATTTTCAATAATTCATAGAATAAGTTGATTTATCGGAGAAAATTAGAGTAAAATGTACTTAGATTTCAAAATAGACGTACCTACGTAAGTTGCAGATGATAAAAAGTTTATTACGAATAAATATCCGTTTCCAATTACTGAACAAATTATTTGATATATAACGATTTAACGAGACGGACAGCGTTTTGTACTAAATCTGCCGGTGCGCCACTGTTATTGATTTCTCTCATCGGATAGCTCCGATTAAATAATAAAAATTGAAAACCACGAAATATGACACTAAATTGCCACTCATGACGCGTAAACCGTCATAACTACCAATTCATATAGCAATCTTATAGGCCAACGACTTTGATAATATAGTTTTACTTATCCGCCTTGTCTTGTCCGGGACTATGTCTAAAGCGAATAGCCAGAGACGAACATAATATTCCTGATAATTCACTAAAAGCATTTTAGTACAGCTGCTCGGTACTCGCTGGATAAAGGCAAATTATTCTAATAATACGTTTCATTCCTACCAAAATATTTAGAGTCAGTTTACCACGAGATGTTCGTGCTTCCAAAGGGGTTATTATTTCCTTATTTAGAGTTTTATATAAGGAATTTAGATGAAGTGTTTTTTTTAATTTAATGAGTAAACAAACAAATGTGCTTTCTGCTTGATAAATAATTGATTACTAAACCTAGGAAATGTGAGAAGATTGATATTAAAATAATAGTCTCGCACTGTTAATTTGAGATCAATCATCTCTCAATAACATAACATATCCTATTTTGAATAAAATACCAAAATGACTCTACTTTATCTGATGCCAACGGTCAGTGGGTCTAGGAGTAGTAGACACCTTTCCTATAGCTTATAAATATACGCAATCACTTTAATGATTATTTGATTTTAAATAAAACTTAGAACTAAATGATGTTTTACTTTACTTCCAACGCGAAAATCACTACATAAACATTAGCTGAGAAATTTGATGAGCCATTTGGAACAGTACCTAATTGTAATATAATAGAAAATGTTGTAATAATTAATAAGCACAAACAATTATTCATATAAAGGTCGGGTAAATAAGTTCGTTCCTCACAATTTGTCAAATATACAAATTGTATGAGGCTGTCTAAAAATTGATTAAATGAGTGTCACCGGCGGATTACGGACGGAAATGATGATGGATGTCTGGGGTACCTCTCATTAGGTGCACATAAATACAAATGTATATTTCTAAATAGCTAATATTTAGGTCATGATTTATGTTACCCTTCAATGCATAAAGTGATATTATGAGTTTAAAGTGTTTGTTTATATGTATTTGTTCTGTAGCCCGGAATACAGGAATCATAATTTTTTTAATAAAAGCGTCTATTAGTGCTTTAGGCACACAAACACTTTGTACCATACATTAAACTAATATTTGTGTGTCACAGCATAGATAAGATAACACGATCACAGTAATATTTGTCTCAGGTGGGAACCCAACCCGCCACTTAACGATAATAAAGCTCCAACCGATAGACCACTGTAGACAGTAAACACTTAACAAAGTTGCCAAAATATAAATCAATTATATGAAAAACAAAATATAACAAACCTACATAAACATTGATCTTCAAAGACTTCGGGAAAATAACACCAAAACAAAAAGATTATTCTATGAATGGAAAAGGAAGGTCATTATTGTAAGTGTATTCAGCGATATCATGAAAAACCTATTTATCAATGGTCCGAAAGCCGTTTCGGCGGCACTTTGCTACATGTGATATATTTTGAAGTTGTTTTACGTTAAATAGTTAGAAGAAAATCAAGGCTTTGTAAAAGAAAATTAGGCAACACCGTGCTCATAACTTATGTAGAAGAAATTGCAATTTTAAATTTGACTTAATTGTCATAAGATTAAAAGTTGTAAAAGATATTTCACATTTTATCCCCTTTCGAAGACTGAAACGAACAACTGAAGAGAAGACCACAGCCATATCATTTTATTCGGTGAAACTTCAAAAATCGAGCTTAATATTTAAAAACTTTATCTGTAAAGAAAAACCAAGTGAGGAGTTCATGAAACAAGTGTAGTCAAATACAAACGTCACTCTACAAACTACTAAAATTTACGACTTATACAGTTTAAAGTATTGAAAAAGAAGATGGGAGAACTGATTTAAACCCCTAAATCAAAACGGAATAAAAAATGATAAAGATTGGTACGATTCAGCGAATTTCTCTTAGAAATTTGCTTACTAAATTGGAGCAGGTAATTGCGAAAATCGTTTCACTTTGAGTTAGTTTATCATCTGGCGCGTCTAAAATTATAATTATATTGAATAGCGTTATTCGTCCTATAAAGAACTGAAAATTAAATATAATAAGTAATTTTTTTAATTTTTCAACTCATAAGAAGTCTGCCCACTACACCGTACCACACGATAACCGTGATATGAACGTGTCAGGCGAAAAATTATTATTTGTATTGAAAAGTATGAGACTGTGCCGCCTACTAGACAGTTTCGTCGTGTCATGCACGGAGCGTCAACAATCGTCGACGAGAATAATAATATAATAATACGCTCTATGGGGGTACACTAGAACGTGTCGTGTTGTTTGCCGAACCTGATACGTTTATACGGTCATGGTATAGTACGGTGTAGTGAGCAGACCTTTTAAGTGGAGAGGCCTTTGCTGCAGTGAATTTTAATGATGATGAATTTTCAATTACATTAGGTAACATACCTACCAAGGTAACACAATTATAGGTATTGTCATCATCATCATTACAGTCGAGAGACGGCTACAAGTCATAGGCAATGCGGACGCATTTTTGACTCATAGTAATTGTATTGTCATTGTAGTAAATTGGCAATCGCAATAGCGACAGTCTTAGCACTGGACACTACTGAGCATGGCGGTCGTGTGATGGATGGTTTCTTGCTCTCTTGCCGTATGCCGTATGATAGCTTTAAGTCCATTATTCAGATAATTGACTGCCGTAGCGAAGCATACGGTCATATATACTAGATACGCGATAATAGGTTGGACGCTATAATTATGAATAACGTTCAAATTGTGTAAATTATTTTCCTTACTGTTTCTTCACTCCATCTCAAAGTAAGAGATATTTTGAGACACAACAACGTTTTAGCATGATAAACGAATGCCTAAGTTCTTGGTAATTGACTGTAAGCTAGCGGTAACAAACAGTGTTTCAGCTCGTTAACGCTGGCACTACGATCCCGACCTCGGTCGTCTAACATGTTATTGAGTTTTTTCTATTTGATAAATGACGATAAGCTCCAGCCTCCAACACAAATAGAACGAAAAACTGACATTGATTAACTTGTAAAATGCTTTTAGATTAGACGTGTACAGTTTTAGGGTAGGTGTTACATAATCTGTGTATAAAGGCACTTACGGGCTATCGATTTTGTCTTGTACTCTCAAAAGGAAACTGGTGAACGTCTAGGATCTGATAAAAACTATTTATTGTGTCAAATTATTATAGTTTAATAGTAAAAGGTTTGCGAAGTTTACAACCCACACATACATTTGGTCATTAAAATTTTTCCATTGTCACGCGCTATACGACTGAATAATATTATTTCTACAGAAGTTGATATTCATATACCCTGCTGAAATTCAAGGATGTTGCACAAAAATTTATAGTACTGAGAAGGTAGAATTTAAATTAGTTATATTGTTTTTAATTTTAGGTTTTTATAAATATCACATTGGGTTTTATATCTGCACTGATATTTTAAATACTTTTTGATCAAATAAATATATAAATTATTTCTCTTCAATTCTGTCACACACATTTAAGTATTATCAAATTATGAGACTTATAACAGCAAGTACAAATCCTATGTGACTAGCACATACTGTTTCACATAATATTTGAATTTATGAATTATAATTAAGCTAAACCAAATTTCAACGTTTTCAACGTTCAATGATGTTTTTAACGCAAAGCTAATATTAGGAGATACATTCCTTGAATATTGTTCTGAATCTTTCGGAGAATAGCAAGAAAAACTGAGGAAACATCAGTCAGAAGAAATAAGTAAAATCGTAATCATTATTGTATACTAGAACATCAAAATATGTATGTAGGTATTATTGTAAGTAATTGTAATAAGTAATTATAGAATATAATAGAATATGTTTATTTCAGACCATGGGATCCATATTACACAAGAAATGAATATAAAACAACACAAAAATTAAAAATATAAATATTTGTCCTATATTTTAAAACACCTGAAATCCTATTATAAATTATCAAACATAACTAAATTAACAAGTCGTGGAACAAATACCACAACAACAAAATCATTTCATTCGTCTTAAGCCATGACATCAAGGATACACGTACGTCAAAATTTTAATACCCCTGTTCAGGTGCCATCAGGGGTTAATAAATCACTTTCTTTTTGTTAAAATGACTGTTGTAATTATTACATGTATTACTAATAAGAACTCTCATACAAAGCATAGCAAAATAGCTTACCTTCTATGACGGTTCTTTTGATTTGATTACTAAATAAAATTACTGTCGCAAATTTCGAAACGACCGCAGCTGCAACATTCATTTGCATGTGGCTTAAATCAGATTTGCTGTGACGACCGAAAAATTAAATTCATAATCAATTTAGCCTGCGATATTTGGCCATTTCAAATAATTAATGACGATTATACAGTATCAAAAGTGCTCACGGATTAAAATTTTATTAATTTGCAATTTTGCTACAGATATGAATTTTGCAAATGCGTTTGGCAACGCGCCAGGGCCCGTGGTAGCAAAGCTGTGGTTTATTTTCACTAAATAGAGGCACGGTTGTACAGGCGCGCTGGCCAGTACACATTGGCATCTCTATTGGGAATGAACAACCTTATTAACGGACTTAAACAAGCGGTTTAAACTGGAAAAAACCTGTAACTTAGTACAAACATTAGTTTACAATCGAATTAGCTGTAACAGTGAGAAAAGGCTTCATTGACACCTAGTATAATAAGTAAAGTAAGTTTATTTTAAGCTCATTAGAATTATATAACATATAAGTGCGCATTAACACAGAACGTGTGTATTTACCAGATTACTTTTACCAGATTGTTTTTGATGAATATGGAAACGAATCGCTAATACAGTTTTGAGTGTGAACTTTCTCGTACAACTATATACGCGCATCAATAAAAATAACTGCCGAATAAAAACGTACCTATACGATAAAACGAGCCTCTAAAATGGACTAACTGTGTGAATGCGCACTTACTTTATACTTAAGAGAAACTCAGAACATTTTGTTAATATTGGGTGTATTAAAACAGTATATATTTAAGACACAAGGTTACCAAATATTTACTTTACACTTAAGTAATATATGAAAAGAACTACTTTTAAAGCCGCAGGTATTTAAAGATTAAACCTACTGTATAGTAGAGACAACTAGAAGCTAATCTATGAATTACCAGCATGTGCATGAACACTTCTGATTAAAATATTTAAGCAAAGGGAAAACAATATTACCCTCTCTTTGTTTGAAGCCTCTGTGTAAGACTTATGAAGTCATACAGCGATTTTCAACCGTGATTGCTCGCGGCGAGACAGTAAAATGTAGAAATGCAACTATACACCACCGTTTTACATTACTGCTCTTGAAATAACTTATTTTTAATAATAAATCAGTATTCACATAATTAAATTTTAATTAAAAAGAGTGGCCTGAGTTTCTTGCCAGTTCTTCTCATGGCTCTACTTCATCAGCGAACTAGCTGTAGGTTAATTTGCTGACATTTTGTAAACTTTGACGTTCATAAGTGTTAATTTAATTAACTTAAATGAATAAACATATATTTCATTTCATTTCATTTCATTTCATTTCACAACTATATATTGCAACTATAAGAACATAAATTCATAAATCATTTTCTCAAGGAAAGTTATGCAATTTTAACTGCCGACATTGTAAAGCAAGTTTTAATGTACCCGACATTAACAGTATACATGCAGCCATAGTAAAAATATTTCAAAAATTCTAAATAACTTAGTTTAAATAACCAAAACAAACTAGTCCTGCGGTTTCTACAGCAATAAAATGATTTATTTTTCTAAGCCACAAAATTAACTTTAGTTTCGATATTTACGACCTGAGCTTAAACTCAAAAACTGTTAACTCAACAAGATTTATATTTACGTTATTTTAAATTCTATTTGAGCTCTCATTCTTTACGTTCGACATTGCTAATAAATGTTATTTTTGAAATAAAGTAGTAAATTAATCATTAATTAATCCAAAACTTGCACGTAAGTCTTTAAATTGTCCCAGTAATTTCCTTAATATTTTCTATTCTATCATCTGTCAATAATACATTGCGTACACAGAAAAGTGAAATATTTATGTCAACATCTTAAAATCCTATTTTTAATACTCGTATATGAACTTAATGTACACTGTCAGGTATAATATACATACCTATATTTGGTATCAGAATGAATACCTTCTTATATTTAACTTCGTTCCTCAATTATAGCGAGGTGCAATCACGAAGTTGACAAGAATATGTATGTTTCAGCTTTCAGTGTAATGAAGTTAATTAGTATTCGTTTACACAAAAAGTACTGTAGATTGAAAAAGAAACAAAGAAACACAATAACCGAACAAAATATTAAAAATGATATAATAACTCTAAAAAAATCCCAAATATCAAAAATTTACTAAAATGTTCGTAATTTCGTAATTTTTAACGAGAGTAAAATGATTTTTTCGAATTTTTTTTTTATTTTTTGCAAAAAGGATAGCTTATTTATTGTTATAACACAATAACCGGTTAGATTTTTAATTAATCGTATAGTTAAACAAAAATCAAGTAAAATGTATGTAATATAGTATTTTTTTTTATTTATTTATTTATTTCCAAAATACTTAAAAACTAGTTACACATTGTTTGAAGCCGTACATATAAACCTCTTCGGAGTAATGAGTAATGATTTCGCGTTCGTAAACACGCCGAAGTAATAATTAAAACCTATGCGAATATTAACCTTATTGATAGACGTTCAAGCGTTACAATCCCGTGATATAGTAAATTTTAAGAACTGGCAATAAATAAGTAACAAAGTGGGATAGTGAACGTACATACTATAAAACAATCTATTCTAAACAATTTTGGGCTTTAAATAGCCCATAAAGCAAACATTATGTTTGAACCAGGTATAAAAAACCAAGCTGTCTGTACATACATTCAAATAACTCTGATAAACATTTAGACAACAGTGAGTTTACAATTTTTTTATATTATTTATTTAGCATACAATTAATGCATTCTCGTCACGTACAGTCGTGTCCTTGGGCGACAGAAATAGCCGGCCGCTATTAATTACGACCCCACGGCTCTACGGCCCGCCCAGACTTTCAGTGTTTTACTATGAATTTATTGTCTGTACGATAAGTGCTATCGATAGTAGTTTTAATAGCTACTTATGATTATTATCCAATTGAAGACTATCATATGTCCTTTAATATGCAGTTCTTTAAGTACATAGCCCTCACAAGGTAGACTGACGACTTGACTTGACGTCGGATAACTGGGGTATGGGAGCAGCTCTTGATTGGTGAAAGTGACAAAATTAGGGGCCGCCCTATGTCCAGCAGACTTTCGACTGAAATGATGATGATATCAAATATTATTTGTTAACGTCTGTGGATCGGCGGTACTGTGCACGGATTGCCACGCAGAGGTCATGGGTTCGATTCTTGCTCAGGGTACATATTTGTATGCTTAAACTAGAATATTTGTATGGTCTGGGTGTTACTATGTATATTATATGTGTATTTACAAATAAAAAGTATTTACACAAGCTATAGTAAGTGCTTATTTTGGGTCTAGATAGCGTTGTGTAGTTGTTAGTATTGTGTAATTATTATTATTAATTATATTTGTTTAATTTTGCGGTATTCCTCTTATAACCGTAGACTAAAGAAGTAGCTATTATATGTGTACTGGATTTTATGAGTACAGTAAAGTAGTTAAATTTTTATGGATGTGAGGCTTAAGAACAAATGTTCAGGATTGGCGCCGAGCATATTATAGTTTTGATATTGCAAGCGTCCATAAGTTACGATAACCGTTGCGCACTTAAGTGGGCCGTATACTATTTGAAAAGTATATTAGAACTTGTCCATCTCAAATGTACCGTAAAATATGTTTATCCTAGGTTTAAACTATTTTCGTTTAAAATTTTCGCTGCCCAACAGGGTCCATAATTGATATTAATTTATAAGGCCACTAATTTATTATTTAATTTGTAACATTAAATAATGCAACAAAATAGGTAATTAATATTAATAATAATGAGTATTAAATCTACCTCCATATACTAGTAAATTGAAAACCCCGCTAAAACATATTCTTGTTATTTTCAGATCAACAAAGTCATCGTTACGGGCGACAATTAGTACAATCAGAACAAGAATATAAATTATTTAACAACTATGTTAGTTATTTCATTTTGTGTTCGTTTTTAGCTAGTTTTAATGTAACTGCAAAATTCAATTCATATTAAAAGTAGCGTAAATATAGTATATTATTATTTAAAAGATTACGCAGTAGTAACAACTGTTTTAATCTCTAAACAATATAAAGCTAAGTCGTTTATTTACTTGTGTTTCCTCGCTAATTTCTTCTAAACCACACAACAAATTTGGAAACCGTTTAATATCGTTGAAAGAATTATGCATAATACACGCTAATCAGAGAGAAACTCCGGGAATTTCAAAGAAAACCATGTAGAAAAAACACATTTTCATCCTACGTCCAAGGCTTCTAGTTTATTAAAAAACAGATGCTGACTGTAGGTCTACTCTAGCAGTTACGATTTAAAATTTCACTGCACTACTACATTATCATTGTTCACAAAAACGTAGTTCATTTAAACACCTAACCTTGATCCCTGCCTCGAGACATCTTCGGATATTGAAGGTGATTTATACAGCCCTCAGGAAACATTAAGAAATATATACTGTTTTCTTCCTATCTTTAACCTCCAAAGCACTGTAATAGTAGACTATAATGTTATAATACTGCGACCTTATAACCTTGAAGAACACGATTACTTTTATCTTCTACTCATTGTGACGTTGTATAAAGAAGTGAAACATTTATTTACAAAGACACTTTATAACACAATTACTACATCACAACAGTACCAATACGATGTTATAATACATAATTAATGACAGATATAATATACATATATACAATAAAAAATAACTTAGGATATAGGAAATAACTTAGAATAACAAGGATAGCTGACCAAGAGTCTGTTTGTCCTACTATTTGTCACTGGCATACACATGGCGTATATAGTTATACTTGCTTCCTGCGGCGTGGTTTCATCCGCGTCTTTGCTTACTGTTCTGCTCCCGTCGCCAGTAGCGTGATGTTACATAGCCATAGGAAGGTTATAACCTTCCTCAAGAATGGGCTCTCATACGCAAAAAGAATTTTCAAATCTGACTGATAGTTCCAGAGATTAGCGCGTTCAAACAAACAAACAAACAAACTTCCGCTTTATATATTAGTATAGATAATATCTAAAGTACTTTTAAAACTCCTCTTGTTTACATTCTCTTTTGTGAGTTAAAAACACATTTATGCTTGGTAATGCTATAATAATAAGATCAGTAAACTGTATGAAAAAACATAAAAAATGCTTAACAAAAACGACATGAAGTTATTATTGTTTTATTATCTAACCCCTGAAAAGCGGGCATTTTATAATACGCCATTTTAATTTAGCCGTTCTCTTTCGACATAGGGTATTATGTGTGTGTATGTAAGAGACGTTAATATCGTCATGAACCAGTGACCCGGTCTGCAAACAGACCCGGCTTGTTTACGTCTGACACACCGTTTGTCATAGGGCTTAAAAATTTAAACAATCGAACTAGATTTACTCTTCAGAAGTTCAGAACCTTTATTTGTTTTTCGGCTTTAAATTAAATGAGGAACGTTTAAGAAAAGTCGTTGATTTTAGTTCTTTTGGTGTTTGTTCAACAATGATTCAACTTATAACGTTCTCTGACTGTTATTTTGTTTGTTTTACTGATATTTATTTCTTTTCTCCGTTTATTATTCATAAAAATTGTGTTTATTCAACAGTCACACTGTTGAACAAACAAAATGTTTATAGTCAATTGATAGATAGATCACCGACCACACAAATATTTACCTCAAGTGAAAATCGAACTTAACGACTGCGTTGATTGCTTACTTTTGTTATTACTGCTACTATTGTTATCTCTTATTAGACAATTTTGAATCAATCTATGGCTAATTTAACAAAAATTTAAATCACATACGATATAAAAACTAAAATTATTAATTTGTTTAAATTAAAATACTAAAATATATATTTTAGTTTTATATGTTGTCATGCCAGTAAGTCGAAATGGTCCAGTGGATAAGGCACCCGCTTCGTAAACACGAGGTTAATGGGTTCGAATCCGGGCAAGAACCAATGTGATTTTTCAAATCTTTTGTACTTTCTAAGTTTATCTTGGACATTTCTGACTGACGGTGAAGGAAAACTAAGTGAGAAAACCTGGACTTAAAAAAGTCTGAAATTGCCAATCCGCCTTGAGCAAGCGTGGCGACTTATGTTCATGCCTTCTTTAAATAAGAAGAGGCCTTTGCCCTGCAGTGGGACAGTAAACAGGCTGGTATTATTATTCTTATTATGTCGTCATGCCAAGAAACGTCCCCTGTTGAAACGGTAAGGACTAGAGCGGCGAATGTCTATACATTCGCCGCTCTAGTCCTTACCGGTTTCTCGACACATTTTTCAGGTCTTTTTAAACGATGTATGACATTTCCAGGGTACACATAGTTAGGTACATATTTATTAAAGAGTCCTCCTTTCCCTCCTGAAACGAACATACCGGTACTAAGAATTAAAACCATCACAACACTGCCATGTGCGTAAAAAGATGGGCAACAAAAACTCCATTTGTTTGCGTACATAAAAAATGCATACAGTTCCGTAACATCGTAGATCCCTAGCCGACTCTTGACCTTAATCAACTTGGATCTCGCTGTAAATTGCATGTTTATTTTTCATGTCCCCAAGTACCAGAGTCCTTGTGCGTCACAACTCTTGCACAATAAATTGCATATTAACATAGCAGTTGTGTTCGTGAAAAGTAATTAAAATGATAAGGCGACTGAGTTCATAACAGGCCGTCAACGACAAAGTATACATGAGGGTATAAGGAGAATGGTTTAGCTACTTGTTTCGTTGTCTCATGGCGACTGATAGCTAAACTTTGGTAGAATGCAAAATAGAAGAAAATGGCTCACCACACTATGTATACTAAAACTCATTCAAAGTTAACAAACATTTATTAAATTTTACAGATCGAAATTGATTTTTTATAACTTTTATTTTAAAAGGCAAGAGACTATAATTCGCAAATACATACGCGGTGTCAGTACATATAATTAATTTTAAAATAACAAATGTATGTTTTCTTTTAGTAGAATACACAAACAACGATTAATTTAACGCAGTACCTATAAAACGTGGTAAATAAATATATGTAATAATAATATTGGTCAATACCTTAAGCAAATGTTTGTACTAGCGAAGTCAATTATTTTATGACTATTTTATGCTCCGCGATCACTTAACGATAGACTTGGAAAGTGACTTTACGTAGAAGTAATTATCACTCGCTATCTGACGTCATGACTGTATAGCCAATCACACTATTATTATGAACGCGAAAGTTTGTATGGATGGATGTGTGGATGTTTGTTACTCTTTCACGGCAAAACGACTAAACGTATTTTAATGTAAGTTTCAATAATATATCGCATACATATATAACACAGAGGCTATAAGATGTGAAGATATTGTGTGTGTTTATAATATTAATGGAATACATATTATAACTTTGCGTGAGCGAAGCCGCTGGCAACAGCTAGTGAGCAAACAAAACCAAAACGCTCTAACCCGGGGCAGAACATGCCACACGTTATCTTTTATTACACACATAAAAAATAATACTAAAAGTTGTTTCGTGCTTTCGTCTATTGCAACGAATTTGCTAAATTAAAAAATAACACTGAAAATTTTTGAACTTTTCCATAAATGAAATGGAAATGGGAATCCCGAAGTGCTATATTATTGTGAGGTCGGAAACAAAAGGTTTCATCATAAAATATCCTTTTTAAATCGTAAATGTGAAAGTTTAGGAAGATTGGTTTACTCAGAACCATTTATTAGATTTTCGAATGTAAATAATTAATATTTTACATCACTTTATTTTAAGTTTACTCTTTAGAGATAAAGAAATCACAGACGTTAACGTTATGCTTTTATCATTGTGATACGCACAGGACCGCACAAAAACAGCGATTGGAATCGACACGAACGCCGTAAAATAGCAAAACAAAAACTGATAGTGAATATGTTCGAACAGTGGAAACGGAATTAAAACTTGCGAAAGTAAACTTGTATAGAAAAAATCAATCAGAGGAGCCGGTCGTGTCTATCAGGGCACACGTCGATCCGGCGATTGCTTTGTGCCGCAGGAAATTAGTTTGGAACTTGTGAGCGAACGACGTATATAACTAAGTACTGTAGGTACACAACACCTCTTATAACGATCTCTAACATATTTGTACACACTATTGTACGCACAGTATCATTACACTGCAAGAATCTAACTCCGTTAAAAAACAAAAATTGTCGTAGCTGTCTGCTACGATGCTTCGCAATTTGCTACGGCGTAGCAAAGTTCTAGAGACGTTCGTAAACATGCAACAATGTAATGATTTGGCACCAGTGGAATATCCAATATTCCATTATATGCAAAATCCCTTCGCAATGTAATGCCATGTCAAAGTAGGTATTTTAAAAAGTTATAAGCAACTGCTTTTATCTATACGAGTATTTGTAACAAAGTGTAAATTTAACGAATGAAACGAATGGAGTGAAAATAAAGTATGAAAAATAAAATTATATTCGACACTGCAGTTCATTCAGTTCGTTCAGTCTATTTCAGATGACATGTGGCGTGTATCTACCTGTGGAACAGTTCGTATATATTCGTACATACTATATTAAAAACGCCTTTTTGGAAATGTGTTTTATAATCTCATAACAGCAAAGTTTTAAATTGCCAATCTTAGACAACATTTTCAAGGGAAGTTTATAGCTAACGTTTAACAAAAATAATTCAGATATAATCTAAACTATTATATAAAGCGTCAGAGTTTGTTTGTTTGTTTGTTTGAAAGCACTAATCTTTGGAACTACCAGTCGGATTTTAAATTTTTTTTGCTTATGATAG
Organism: Parascotia fuliginaria; assembly: GCA_963082885.1. Lineage (NCBI taxonomy): Eukaryota > Metazoa > Arthropoda > Insecta > Lepidoptera > Erebidae > Parascotia > Parascotia fuliginaria. The sequence continues at coordinate 11,648,528 of OY720173.1, read as the reverse complement.
CCCAGTTTTCGGGGAAGGTTATAACGTCACGTTACTGGCGACGAGAGCAGAACAGTAAGCAAAGACGCGGGTGAAACCGTGCCGCGGCAAGCTAGTCAGGTAATATGCATACATCAATATGAAAATTTGTTCGCCGAACGTCTCAGTGTCCTAACAAATTTGTCATGTATAATACATGAGTATTGCAACTTCTTGGCAAAATTTGTTTACACGACTTGGCTTACCAAACATCGTAGTTCAAAATGAAGTGATATTTGATTGTATGCAGCGGTAGCTTACGACGCCTCTACTCTACTCCAAGCACCGCCTTGCACCGTCATCCACTAACAAGATGTATTGGTTTACAAAAATCTAAGTTTGTCGTGGTTTCGAATTTTGAATCTGTAAATATCTTTAAATATATGAGATTAATGCATGTAATAATATCGGATTTGTTCATCTAGGGCCACATTCCGTAAACGGCCTTTTCCCTTTGATGGCCTATTTCTCCTAACTGCCTCAATCTCCAAATGACCACGTTCCTAGTGGCGACTTCTTTGTAAATAAAGAAAAAGAAATAAATATATAAAAAATACATAATTATATATATAAATAATAAAAATAAGAAGAAATAATGTTTCTTTATGGAACTAATGTAAAAGTCTTTATCTTCTTTTTTGCGTAATATTAGAACTAACTGTCCATAATATCATAGGAGTCGTGGAATGGTAGGGAGACAATATTGATAAAGAGATGGTCTCTAATAGTGACGATACCTCTCACACACGTGTATGAGTGTTTAATACTGGGACTTGTTCATGTGCTTTTTTACATACCTACCTGGCTAAGTTAGACAAACCTACGTCAGCAAAAAAGTTAAGGAAAGTTATACTATAACAAATAAAATACAAGAATTGAAAAACTTAATTTAAGAACTGCATAAATCTTATAAAAAAATTACATTACATGTACTCGTATCTTGAGATATATTATAATCTATTATAATGTGATGAAAATGATGCTTTCAGGGCTTATTAACCACAAAACCGCGATGAGTTCAGTCCGTTAATGACGAAAATACAGCACAATATTCAGGTCACTGATAAATTATATTATAACTATCGTGTGAATATAATTTATCAGTTCAATTATGTACGATTAACATTATGTAAGTTCGTTTATTAATTATTCGCTCGTACATTTATCGACAGTTGGACAGTCAGTTGTGATGGCGTTTTCAATGAAAGCGAAAAGTGACTTTTTCAATGCCATATGTGATTTAAATTTCAGTAATGAAAAGCTATGCTGGGCTTATAACAAATATAAATCTGAAATAGTTAATCAGCAAACGTCTACTTTTAAAAGAAGAGCTCTTTACCTTACAATGAGATAGTTATCGGCTGATCTGAAACTTGTGAATAATGTGAATTCATAAAATAATTATGTACTGTAGGATACAGATAAGTGTACCGGCTATCATAATTTTCACTTACCAACAAGTACGCCGCATAACTGTTTGTCAGCTAAATTGTATTAAAAAGCAATAGATATATTTTTCAAATAAAAATAATGATGAAATATACGAGAATAGCACTTATAACTCCTACATCGCGAAGTCAATTTTAAATTCAAATTTACTGTTAATAAAATCTAAGTATGAATGACAAGCAATTAAGTATAATAATAATTTTAATAAATATTGATTTTAGTACAGCCGAAGTCACGAAAGTCGAGATAAGAAAACTAATTACAGACCAACAAGCATTTATAGCAACGTAAATTATTTAAGTACACAATGCTTTATAGGCTAACTAATAAAAGTAGGCAAAGCCTGTTATACACCTAAGCCTACACAGTTTGTTCTGGACGATAAATAGTACTAATAAATCGTAACTGATACGCCTCGGGCTTCTTCCTTAGGACATTTTTAACGTTTAATCCTAAGGAAGCCCAAAATATCGTAACGTATGCATTTCTATTTCCTTATTGTTTGACTAGGTAACATGCCGCACCGGACTTTACAGACATACATAGACACAATTAACAGACGCAAATATATTTCTTTGTCTGGCAAATTATCTGACTACGACTGTAGAAAAACAGATGTAAGAACCTTACACTACTTTCCATATTAACAAAATGAACTCAAACTGTAGTCAGTTAGTTTCTATTACAAAATTACCTACCAATCATAATCACGAGCTTTAGGATCGTATCGATATTTTAATATACCACTTAGTATTGGACATCCCTAAACGAGACCAAACAAAAATGTATAGTGATAAAAAAATCAGGAAAACTAATGATAGGAGACACCGTTAAGACGAGCTCCAAATAGCCAACAATAATTATTTATACTAAAATAAACTTAAATGAATACGAGATAAAGTTATTTTTTGACTAAACATATCGAAAGTGTAATCAATTATATAAGTAAATAAATATGTATCGTAAATGAAGGTACGAAGGTCCTAACCACAAACTATGTTTTCTGTCCCCTAATGACAAGGAGTTTAATAGTTAATAAAAGTAGAAACTAACATTTACCTACATTTTCAAATGTTAACAAGGTTGCTCCCATAATGTACAAATTTATGTGAATAGGTAAAATAGCGGCTACTATAATGACTATGCCAAATAGCCTCTTATATTAGCGGAAAGCCTAGAGCTTATTGGGTGAAATAGGTTCCAGTAATCCTATCATGTGTTCATGTTTTAATGCAAGTACGTCGTGTTTACCTTCGTTGTTATTGTTTTTTTACATATCTGTGCGATTGTTTTTCTAGAAACAAAATGCCGAATTTATTCTGCGTTCCGTCCTAAATAAACAAGCGATGTTTTTTGCAGATTTTTTTTTCCATTTGCGTTTTCAAGATCTTTTTTCATCTGATGAGATATCGTACTTATGTAATTATAGAAGCAGTTTAATAGAAGCTAATTAAATACGACGTGTAACTAAGCGGACCATTGAAAGCTTGAAGGCTCGAGTTTATTTAAAAATATTTTAAGTAGGGAGGTAATGGCACTGGCCAATTATAAATGGTTTGTAGGGCATATTTACAGATGAAGTTTTTACTGCACACGTGCCCAGGTGAGCTAGACATGCTCATAAACTTGTCTATGTGTATTGTTGCAAAGATTGCTATTGTAATGTAATGTGTACGCGTAAAAGCGTTACCATAGATTTTATATGCAGCGCCAATGGCAAATGTTTACAATATAAAATATTATTTCTATACTCTACGTACCAAAGTAGTACTTTAGTACATAAATCAAAAATGTACCATTACCTCCTTTTTTTAAATAAAATTATAATTGTAGCAATAGTGTATGTTGCGAATAAAAGTGCACAAATAAAGATCACTACAATCTTTCAGCTTACTTAGGTGGCATCACGCTGAACTCCTACACCAAGCAAAAGTCCTGTAATAAAAGAAAACTCAATTACGAGTATATTCGTACCTATACAACTATATAAATTTGTATGAAAGTTTAAACAAATATGATATATTTTTTAATAACGAAAATAATTCTCGAAAGCCGAGTGATGTCGAGAGATGTTCAGGGAGGCTAAGCTAAAAAAATAAGTATGGATTACTTGAAGGATGACATGAAACAAGAGGGAATACGTGTTCAAATAACGGTTGATAGACGACGTAATAATATAAAACCAGGGCAGTCAAAGAAGAAAAACTTAACGTATGTTTGTCTTACCGGTGATAGCGTAAAATATTTTTGTATAAAATATGAACAGCGCTCCGAGTTCTTACAATCAGAACTATTGTGCTGTACAAATAGTAATGGCAACGCCGCGCTGTGAGAGAAATGCATCTCATGATAGAACTACATGCGCTTGCATTTACACGTAGTGGCCTTTTTCACTAAGAAACAATAATAAATTAATCGTTATTGCCTGCGTGTGCGAGTTAAAATTTAAAAGTTATTGGTGGTGGACAGATGCAAGTTTGCTTCACTTACATTTAAAGGAAGAAAATTACTATGTGAGAACTTAGCTACTCGCAGATAGTACACACTCATTTATTACTTCGTTATTATATACATACCAAGAAATTTCGCTTACTTATATACCTGCCTGTATAATGTGTACCTCAACCATATTATCCATTATTTAATGACAAGCAAGTAAACAACCTATATGATGGTAAGATTCAGACTAGAAATAGATGACTGTGCCTTTAGTATATGCGACTTTAGCTACCTTAGCTTGAGCCCTATGTATAAAACGCTCTACAAAATATCTACCACAACAAATGTAAGCAATAAATCCTGTTGAATAAATATGTTGAATAATTATAATATATAAAACATGAAAAATGTCATAAGCTGAGATTACAATATGTACTTATTACGTACGAATACTATGGTATCCGAGGCGTTGACGTTTGTAGAATCAATTAATGCTGGAATGACGCACAAACCACGTTTATATAAGAGATTCGTCATACTATTCCTAAATTATACAACCTCGGAGCTATCTGTCATTTGCAATGTGTACAAATTTGACGACGTACGTCGCTACGCTGCTGTATAAATGTACAAACATCAATTTGTATACAAGACTATAATACAAGTTTAGACTTACGTTGAGTGTTCGTCAAGTAAAGTGATTTATAATAATTAAGCAATTTGTTTTTAGGCAACGTTTTTTTATTTGAGCGAATATCATAATAGGTATTGCCACCGTTAATATTCCTATCATACTCCTAAGACAGTGCCATATATGTATATATCTTTATATTCGGCGAAATGTACTGATGCAGCCATTGGACACATATAGAAGCACCCCACGCTAACCATATATGTATACCAGGAACAACATAATAAATTATCACTTACTTCATAATGGCACACCGCAGCAAAACAAAAGGGGCTTAATTACTACTCTCTATAATATTGCTACAATCTAAGAGATCTTTCTTTATAAACCGTTCATCAGCTCGACTGATATCGTAATTGAATCTCGACCTTAAGACTAATACTACAAATTTTAATATTCAACAACGGCAACTTTGAAAGCTTCGATGTCAAGGTCATGGAGTGTAAAGAGGTCGTTTACATAACACATAGATTTATAATTTACCTAACGATCCGCCCCTGCTTTGCGCGTCGGAACTTTTATGCTTTTTACGACGTGATTACAAATCGCAAAAATTTTTGTCTTTTTTTGGCTATAAAATGGATGTATACTATAAACGTTTAGGCATAAATAAATGCTCTAAATAATAGTGAAAACCGTATAAAAATATCTTATGTGGTTTAGAAGAAATTATCGGCGAAACAGAAGGCTAAAACTGTAACTTTTTAATAATATTTACAGATTTAACTGTAAAATTAGAACTTAGTTTAACTTTTAACGGTAGTAGATTTACACTGGTTTCAACATGAATGGGCTGGATCGACCGGAAAAGTACTACCTTCTCATAGAAGATCAACGAAACAGTAATAGTATCCATACTATTGCATTTGGTTCGGTGCGTGAGAGTGCCGAAGTCCAAATTTTCCCCTTCCTTTTTCCTCACCTCCCTCAATCCTTTCACCTACCCTACTCTCTTGACGGTAGGCAGCGGCTTCGTAGAGTCTCTGGCATTGCAAAAGCAAGGACTCTGTGTCGTCCATGAGCGACAGTTACACTTATCACGTGGGCTATTTTCTTGTATGTCACTGTCGGCAACAAAAATAAAACAAAAAAATAAAAGCTTGGTATAGGTACGTAAACAGTAGTTAAATATTACTAGTAGAAATTACGTAGACAGGTGGCATTTGTAATTAGGAGAATTAAATCACTAGGCGTACATAACTCGTAGGCAAAGTTATGTGGGTGCCTTGAATTGACCTTGGTCACGCAGTCATAAATAACAAGCACTATGTAGTTATATTGTTTACTTTGGAAGCCATAAAAGATGCAACCTCGCTTAATAATTTAGGGCTCGCGTTGATACATTCCTTGAGGGGTAAAAGAAAGCATGTTGATAAAAATATAGGCATCTATATTTTGTGTTTTTAGATGCATTAAGTACATTAAAGAAGGTATGTATAGATTGTTTTACCATGAAAAATATTTAATCCTGTGGAGCTCTAACTAGACTTTACAAATAAAATATAAAACACAGTTTTCTAAAATATATCATTTGCCTGTTAACGAAACTTGATATTTCAGAAGTAGGTTTGTTTCAAAACTTAGGTATGCAATAAATATTGTTAGTTACTCTTATAAGATACTTGTCAAATCGAGGCTCATGATTCATATTCGATTTGGTTCCTTCAGAATCAAGTTCTTGTAAAAGACCATGTCTGACCGTAATGAATGAGAATCAAAGTATTACGGCGAAACGTGGGTGATTACACATCTCTGCCTTCGGGGATAAAAGGCGTTAGGCTATGTATGTAATATGTATCAATAGAAATATTTGTATGTTGTTGTTGTTATGTGCAAGTAGCTCTACCGTAAGTTCACGTGTCGTATTTGTCTCACCTGACAAAATACAATGTTTTTATTTGAAAATGCATAGCGCCTCTTTACTCTTCTCTTTACTATGAGAACGAAATTTTCACAATATTTATTAATGTCATTTAGTGTACAAATACAATTTGTATTGTAATTGTCTCTTTGATATTTTTATTTTTTTGGAGTATTGATGGTTTTAAATATCGATAATATTAGGAAACCCATATGAAGTATTAATGTCACATTTGTACTTGTCCGGTTTCAAACTTACCTCGTGTATGGAAGTTGGCTGCCGTAACGTGTAACTGTGTAAATAAATTATGACGAACGTCCTTAAGGGTAAGAAAATAACATACAGTATGAATGCATACACACATAATATATTACATCGGTTAAGTTATTAATCATCATATCAGCCAAAAGACGTCCACTGCTGGACATAGGCCTCCCCCAATTTTCGCCACCGTGGCCGGTCATTCGCCGCCCTCATCCATCGGTTGCCCGCCACCCTTATAAGGTCGTCGGTCCACCTTGTGGGGGGTCTGCCCACGCTGCGTCTTCCGGTTCGTGGTCGCCACTCTAGAACCTTTCTGCCCCAGCGGCCGTCAGTTCTGCGAGCTATGTGTCCTGCCCATTGCCACTTCAGAGAAGCAACTCTGCGAGCCACGTCAGTTACTTTGGTTCGTCTGCGGATTTCTTCGTTTCTCAAACGATCGCGCAGGGAGACGCCTAACATAGCCCGCTCCATCGCCCTCTGAGCGACTTTGAGCCTTCGGATAAGACCCATAGTTAGCGACCACGTCTCTGCTCCGTATGTCATCACTGGCAACACACACTGGTCAAAGACCTTGGTCTTGAGACACTGCGGTAGTGCGGACGAGAAGATATGTTGTAGCTTCCCGAACGCTGCCCAGCCGAGTTGGATACGACGAGTGAGTTATTAATTGTTCTGCGTAAATTCTAATGTTTGTTTCTAATGTGTACTCATTCGGCTGGCTGTTGGTTTCAGTTATGTCTAAATTCAATTCACAGTTCCTTATGTTTTCTTATTCTTAAATGAGTCTCATACTAGAGTATAAGAAGCTAAACTGTTGATTTAATGCAGGAGCTCAAAGTTTCAATAATAGCATAATCCAAAATCCGATTTTTATACAACTTTGGTAGCAAACAAGCATATGGTTCACTTGATGGTAAGTGGAAAGAGTAGCTGTGTTTACCAAGCATTGCAGAAATAATGCTTTCAAACAAAACCAAGCTATTGCCGACCACTGAGAAGAGGATGAGGAGGGAGAAGAGGATGAGGAGGGAATTGGGTCTCAGGCGCATTCACTCACCGAACCGCAATAGTATTACTGATATCTTGAAAGAAAACTAAAAGTTGTGTACTTGCAGACCAGGAATCAATTAATTCTACTGCATACAACGATACTGTAGAATGAAGGTGTAATAAACTGAAAAAAAGTAATTTGTTTTATTTGTGCTAGAAATGTCTTGTGGAAAACTCGTTGTGTCTATTATACCTTATTTTTAAGCAGTAGAATAGATTGGATTCGAACAATGAAAAACGCAGAATTATTCGAGAGATTAAAATAATTCTATATATTTTTATCTCAATTTAAGGCTGAATGTCTTTTGTGAAATGGAATCTAACATTGGTACTTAAGGGCAACGTCTTTAAAATCCAACTCATGAAACTCGGCCAATCTACCCGTAACAAAGCATAGTACCAACATTAATCTTAATCCAATACATATTTGTTTAGAGAAATCAATTTGTATTCGTGACAGTTCGTCCATTTATCTAAATTAAGTGGATGGGTGTTTTCGTAGACGTTTACATGACGTTTATAGAATATTATATTAACATGTATTGGAGATAGAATGGAATCAAAAGATGTCGCAGTAGTTTTCCTTAACACTCATTTATTTGATATGATAAAGTGTTGGTAGCCAATTTCCATATTGTCTGTGTTTTAATAATATTATTGTTATATTACAGTTATAGTAATAACAGTCCATTATAAAAATACAGGGCCTCTTTTTACTCTATAATATGAAAGATATCAATATAATGAACTACCGATAAAGTTGAATTAAACTGAAGAAAGAAGAAGTCGTAATGGCTCAGTGGTGAAGATACCCACTTCGTAAACACGTGAGGGTAAATCCAGGCAAATACAAATTTGATTTTTCAAATCATATTTACTTTCTAAGTTTATCTGGACATTTCTGACTGACGGTGAGGAAAAACATCGTGAGGAAACCTGGAAATCTATAAGTCTGGAATCCCCAATCCGCCTTGAGCAAGCGTGGCGATCAATGCTCATACCTTCTCTGTGTGAGAAGAGGCCTTTTCCTGCAATGGGATAATAATAAGACGATATGATAATATGATGAAACCTAAGAAGACGTATTGTAGTGTTTACTGTACTTTACTTAATGGCATACTTTTAACCGAGAATTAGTAAAGACGTTATTAATTCCATGTTTCGATAAATACTAGAGGATTAACCTATAGTATACTGCCTAAATTATGAACAAATTTACAAATAAAATTGAAATCACATATTATAAAAATTAAAGCGAGTCAAAAATTTTCTTAATCAATCTTTATACTATAGAAGCATAAACAATTAGCAAACTATTTATCAGCCCTGCATTGATGTCTACTAAACCAAAACAAAACTTCTTTATGCTCGAACTCAAGGCTTGAATACGACGGTCGCACTACTACTTTATCACCAAGATGGTAATAAAATATAGAAAATGAAAAATAATGTTGGCCAGATAAAGAGCCAAAGTTTTCTTGAATTAATAGCTTGAACAGTTGGATTAGTTTTATAAATTATTCCATTGTTACTTAAAAGTTTTTCTATAAATAATCCAAGTTGAACTTTCAGACACGTGACAATAAAAGCTTGATGTCTTTATAGGACCTCGTAGATATGGATGTGTTCACGAATTCGGCGAAAATTGACATGTTACTACTTTTAACCCCCGGCGCAAAAACGACGGGGTGTTATAGTTTGACGTGTCTGTGTCTGTGTATGTGTGTGTGTCTGTAGCAACGTAGCTTCCGAACGGATAAACCGATTTTGACTTTGTTTTTTTTTTGTTTGAAAGGTGAATTAGTCGGGAGTGTTCGTAGCTATGTTTGAAGTAAATAGGTCCAAGATGGCCCGCGCCACAAAATATCAAATAAAAGGACTTGACTAGTAGAATAATGTAAACAATGTCGAGGGTTTTTAAAATTTTCAATTTATATTATATATTACTACAATTGTATTATACAGATTTCATACAGACCGCATGTTGGTAAGTGGTTGCTGTAGCTTTTGGTCATGGTTGTTTTCTACTATTAATTTTATTTTAGTCTAGAGGTAAATTAATATGACTGATTTTTTTTTTATTATAGACAGTTTTAGATTCGTTTAGGTTTGTTTCGTTTAATAAAACAAAAAAAATTGATAGCACAAGCCCTATTAATAACTTTACAGTCTACTAAAGTGGAACTAATAATACAATACATTTTTATTCGCCGATATAATAATAACCGAACCAGATTACCCTAAAACCCAAGCCACCGGGTTGAGTGACGGGATGATGGCCATAATTAGCCCCATTAGTAGATTAGTTCGCGGTCACGTATTCAGTTAAATCCATCCAACCCTTGTCATGATAATTATTTTACGAATCAAATCATCTTTACCGTAATGATCGAGGTCATACTATTAATAGCGTCTACTTTTAATTACTTATTAGAAGTACCGTTACCGATCCAGTAGAATGAAGTGTTGAGGAAGGAAAAGGAAAAAAAATAGGACCGCGGAGGTAATGGGGCCTACGGCGCTTTCACTCACCGAACGAAATGCATATAAACCAATACCTAGTTTACGTCGATATTCTGTAAAAAGGTAATCCTTTAAAAACGGCCAAGTGCGAGTCAGACTCGCGCACGAAGCGTTTCGTACCATTACAAATCATGTGTATCGTATGGGAGCCTCCCATAAATATTTGTTTTATTTTAATTTAATTGTTTATTTTTAAAGTCAATAGATAACTTAATATTCTGAGAATAAATCACAAAATCAAAAACGAGCAAAAAAATCACGTTTGTTGTGTGGGAGTCTCCTTAAATATTTATTTTATTCTGTTTTTGGTATTTATTACTACAGCGTCAACATACTCAACATACATACATCATCTGTGAAAATTTTAACTGTCGAACTATCAGTTTATAAGATACAGCCTGTTGACAGACACCGAAGTCCTGTTTTAGTTTAATTTTTGGGTAAGGAGCCCTAAAGATATTGTCTGGCAAGTAATGTGGCAAGAGTCAAATTCGAAGCTTAATCATGCCTTTTTTTTTTTTTTTTTTTTTATAGTATAGCCTACCAACCCCGCCTGATGGTAAGCAGTCAGTGGAATCCAGAAGTGGCGGCCACCATACCAAAAGCTATCGTTTTAAACTGCTGGTATGGTGGCCTCCACTATGGCGGCTGGGAATGGGGTTAGGGGAAGGAAATGAGGGACGTGAGGAAAGAGGAAAGGGGGGAAATTGGGCCTCCGGCGCTCTCACTCACCGAACGAAACGCAGTAGTACGGATACTACTACTCTTAAGTCGATCTTCTATGAGAGGGTAGTACTTCCCCGGACGATCCGGCCCATTCATGCTGAAATCAGCGTGGATCTACTACCGTACAATGCCTTTTGGAATTCCGCCCCAGCGCTCGACTTATTTGGTATTCGAGATCTTACTTCAAGTTTCCAGTTTCGGCACTGCTTTGTTGCGTCTGTCTTGAGGTGACGTCAAGTGAAGCGGATATTATTCGAAACAGTAGGGTTCTACCATGAGTTAACGTGCGTTTATCTTACCAACCGTTAACAGCACATTGGAATTTAAATTTACAGCGCTCCTGGTATTTTATCTGAGTATTAATTTTGACATAGAAGACTACATAAATCATCTATTTATTTTTGTTGAAAGTTAAAGTTCACCTGACTTAATTTTGTCATTCACATGTTTTAGAGTCTGCCGCTGAGTGCTGAGACAAACCACATACAGTACAAGTTCATATATTGTAACTGATGGTTAAATTTAAAACTAGTAGGTATCGTAAGTTCAACTAGTTGGAGTGAATAAAGCTTTTTGTACTCCTTGGTAAAACAACAACCGTCCTTTGTATAATCATAATGATATGTATTGATATAAGATGAAGGTTCTATATTTTAAGCCAGACTACGCCGCCGTCATGATCAACTAATAGTCGTGAAAAGGTAATTGTAGAACAAACAATATCAATATATGGAACTTTCACGTAAATGAAAGTGTAGGACGAAGTGAGAGAAATTAATAGCTGCTGGCTTTGTTTAGCTTCATATAGGTATTATTACACTGATCCTACTACGGATTGCTCTTTTTAATGAAATCCATATAAGGTAAATTAGTTGAAAATATCGATGACAATGGACATAAGTGGCTTATGATAATTTGCCGAATGATGACGGGATGTCCACTATCCGGTTAAAATAGATAGGTGATCCGTTGATAACGGCTACGGAAAAGTGCAGTCTATTAGTCCTTTCCCGATAGGAGAGGACAGATGTGTTATGTGAAACAGTAAAAACCTTTCGACTGAAAGTGATAAGCTCAAGATAAATACAGAATGGCATATCTGTTTAAATCTGCTGTTGTAAAGCAGTCTCTTTTTATATATTATCATTTTAGCCCAAAAATGACCACTGCTGAACATACTCGTATACCTCCCGCAAGCCCTAAGCAAGCTTTGACTATTGAGATTAACAAAAATCATTTCTCCACGTAATAAATATAAGGCCATTCTCCTAATAAATCTTTAACGTCCGTACACTTATACGAGCACCTAAATGTATTGCAATGTATTATAAATATTAATATAAACAACATCTAGTTTGTAAACGCGGCAAAATTTGTTCAAGTTTTATCACTGAATAGATCATAGTGACGCAAAAAACGCGTAATGTCGCCAAAAGCTTTCATTCATACACTCACAATGTAACATAACTTGAGCTTAGATTTGTCACTCATATCTAGCAAAAAAGATACATTTTATATTCTAAATAAACTCCATTACCATATTATTAAAATAATATCTGTAATTTTGCAAGTTTGAATAAATAAATAAATGACAGTGGTAACAGCGTGATGGCTGGATTGTTAAGCGAGGTAATAAACACAAATAAACGGTTAATTAAATTCATCCCCTCGGGTGCACTCTGGATGCATGTTTCAAACACTAATTACAACACTCGTCTCACTTGTTTACATAAACAAAATACATTTATGTATTTTAAAAACATTTTATTTTATACTAGTTTTTTCATACAATCGTTTTAATCCGTTTTCACACACTTGGAGAATTAAAAAAAACCTTTCTTAGTACAACCCTACACATTAAAGCAAATACACCCTCCTTATTTCAAGTAGTTGCTACGACCAGTGGTCTAGGCTGTGCGTTGTCTGTCAGTCAGTCAGCCAAAACAAAGCTTTTTATAATATGTATGGATTAAAATTTGTGTTTTCTTTGGTAAAACGTTTACTGTCGTTTTCTTACAGCCAATCGATTGTTAAAAGTTATATCTAAACTGATGATAAATAACTGCCTGGTTAGGCTTAATATTTACCTTTTTAAAGGATCATACAAAAAGAAAGAGGCAACAGAATCAAATACCTTTTAATGACGGATGACTGCCATGCCATTTAAAAGTATTTAAATGTAAATTTAAGGTATTTTTTATTACTCTCAAAATTATAATTTAGTGCGTGATGTCATTAAGTCAGGATTACATGGAACCAGAAAGGCGAAAAGTGGTTGGTTAAACACCTCTGCCTACTCCTTCGGGGATAAAAAGGCGTGAAGCTATGTATGTACGTACAAATTAGTTAAATCAGGCTGGGATGTATGTAACATCAGTAACATCAGTAACCCATGCCGGAATGCAGTTAAAAATAGATCTTAACATTTCTTCCATGATAACAGTAGAAATGTATTTCAGATCCACAATCCAATTTTTGGTCAATCTATAAGTGAATTAACCAAAAGTGATACTTCTCAGGCTTTTGACTAATCGTAGAGATTGTCATAAATCTATACTATTATATAAAGCGGAAGAGTTTGTTTGTTTGTTTGTTTGAACGCGCTAATCTCTGGAACCACCAGTCAGATTTAAAAAGTTTTTTTTTGCCTTGGATAATTCCTAGTTCTTGAGGCAGGTTATAGGCTATGTAAAATCACGATACTGGTGACGAGAGCAGAGCAGCAAGCAAAGACGCGCATGAAACCGCGCCTCAAAAAGCTAGTGTAAGATAACAGAGGCCGATGACCGAACATGCCTCCTCCGCACATAAGGATCAAAAACGGTGAGTCATTCACGAACAATCGCGCAGATGTATTGATTTACGATGTTGTTACTTAACTACAAGCCCCTATCAAAATATTATATCAAAAATAAAAATAAAATTATAATAACACATTGCTTTTCAACATAATTTAATAACATTAAAAATGTTTACATATTCAATTATTTTCGGTGTGTTGTGCATTCGAAATAGCATACTTGACAGAAATGTCGTATTAAATAACTTTAACAAGGTCCGATGATTGCAACATGATGATATAGTGTGGCTTGTCCTAATAAGTCAGGAGTCTAAGCCTATACCTAGTTTAGAAAATATCATGATTCTTTAACAGTCTTATTAAGTCATAGGTACATATAAAGTTAAAAACACAAACAAATAAACAATCAATTTTTTTTTAATTTACTAAACAATAAAGCTCCTTTATGTAATCTCATTAATGAATAAATCAAATAAAAAGCTATGGTACTTACTGTAATAGCAAAATAAAATATTGGGCTATATAAAAGTTTTATGTTCAAAACCGTTTGTAATAAAGAATTTGAAAGCAACATATCGATAACATGGCATATCGATTCGCCAGCACTCCATTTAATTGAATTAGTTAAGTGATTAATTAATGTTGCCAACATCGCAACATCTGATTACAAATTCGTTCATTCAGTTATGTAAACGTAGCTAAACGTACTCTTAAATAGCAACATTAATAACTTCACTTATATACACGCTTTGCGGCGTTTATACAGTGATCACCTGAAGCTTAATTAGTGTTAACGAAGTGTTGTCATGAGATCCTAACATTCATGACATACCTATTGAATGATACGTCTATGTGCGTCACAAACTAGGTTTACTGACGTCATGGCTCAAAATGCAAACTGTTTATGACACTGTTACCATTGAAGCTACCCAAGCTTAGCATTCAGGAATAATTCTGCTAAATTTCACACAGAATTTACGTCGAGAAGTTTCGTAACGGTGGTTCAGGTTTTTATTTTGCAAACAAGAAAATAAAATTGCAAAATCTTAGTAAGCTCCCTAAGGACAGCGAATTGAAACGAATAAAAAATAAGCTCGTTTTGTAAACATGGCGAATGTTTTACAAAGTAATTACCAAAAGTTTTTAAGGTCGTATTTAAATTAGAAAATATGTTACTCTGGGAGTACATGCACCGCAGGTCCTTTACAAATAAAAACCTCACATACAAGCCTAACCGAAACAAATATAGTAACTAAAAGTCATATAAAACTCAACTTGTCTAACTCAAATGTTCACGTAAAATTGTGACGAATTTTCACCTGACAATGACATCATATCTAGCTGAAATTCAATAACGGAACTTTATGAGTATGACATAGTGCTAAAATTGTATTACGCACCGTCAGTCGTTTCACTCTACACCAATGGAAAACGAGTTGTGTAAAACTAAAGACAGTGAGGCAATATGATAATGTATAACTTATTTTTCGCTTTATCTTTTTTTTTGCTATGTCATCTGCTCTTGACTTTCATAACATTCTAAATATACGAATATAAGGCGAATGCTTCATAAGAATAATAATAAGATGTATAGTTAACTAGGCAGAGCCTTTTGAAACGTGGTTTCAGAAACTTACTATAAAAAAAAATCAATAAAATGTAAATATATATTTCATATACCTACTTAGATATTTATTATATGAAGCGTAAAATTCAAGAATAGAATAGAACCGTTGTTGAGATAGAAAACAACAAAAAATAATAACCATGCGATAAAATTGTCTTTTTACTGTACATGCATAGCTTATTTCTGACCTTATTAAATATTTTCCGTAGAAACGATCTTCACGGGAATAAATCATGTCTATGGGGTGTGTGGGAAGCCCCCCGCGGCTGCCACACATCCCTCCTCTGCTAATACCCCGTTCTCCGCACCCCTCGTCACCCTGGCCACCCGCACCTCCCGGGATCGGGTAGCTATTGCTAGGAAGGCCACACAAACGGACCAACATCTATTTTTAACCTAAACGTCTGTTTATTGAGTCTTACCGGCTTTTTCGTTCATATTTTTTTATATTTCTCTTTATAGACAACTTTCTTCTGTATAGTTTAGTACAAATTCAGAGATCAAATTGGATACTTAGTTTTAAGTAAGTACCTACTGGAAACGACTGTAATATGCCTAGCAATCATTTCCTTTTATAATAAGGTATAATGTTTATAAACCACCTTGATTATTATAAGAAAAAGTAGATTCGCTATTTTCTAAAGTGAAATTGTTTCTTTTTATCCAAATTTAAGAAGAATATTAACAATCCTATAGTGCAGTTTTATAAAAAATAATTCATTATATTTCAGTTTGTGGCATAAGACACGAACTTGCTAAAACTGGATCCTCACGAGGTGAACTTGAAAAAGTTGTAAACGGCTATCCCTGCAGACCTTGCTACTAAGGTCAATTACTATAATTCATATTATAGTGTCCTTGCACTCACGATAGTTACCTATAAACGTTTCATTAACGTAGGTGAAGTTCGTGTAATGATTTATTCATGATAGTTCCACAGTAATACTATTACTACTGTTTTATCTGTATCCGTTATGTTTAGATTTTTTTTTTTGAAGGTACTACAAAAGAAGTAAATAATTGTCTCAAAATACCAAATCGATGGATGAGAACAGCACAAGACCGGTTGAAATAGAGATTGTCTAGTTGCTTGTTTGTACATCTAGAAAAAAGAATTTTTTAGGTCAGAATTATGATGAAGATATAATTAATTTGATTGTATTTATTAAGACAATTTGAAAGTTTGGATAGATGATCGCAAATATTGAGTTCTTATCATTTCACTATAAGTTTCATATTAATAGCAGAAGTGTCTGAGGTATCTGCAGTCTGTATCAATGACCACCAATGCTCATCTTGCCGTACAGTTTCTATAGACTCCATTGAACCAACCGCTGTTTCAATGAAGATTGAACTATTTCAGCCAAAAGTTCTATTATTATCATATACTTCAGAGTGACTTTACCCTTGTACACAATACACGTTGAGCACTAGTTTCCTTTCAACGCTCATACCCTGAATGTTTCTCAAAATTTTCTCAGGAAAACTTAATTTCGGTTTACTACCGCTATCCCTTTTTTGTAAAAGCAAACAAGATTGGTGTCACCGTAAGAACATATTATTATATTTTTTGTCGCCATAATAATATACAGATTGTGTTTTGTTTATTTATTTAGGACAATCAGTTGTTGTTACATTGCAGTTCTTATAAATATAAAATAAATTTATAGTAATGTCTACTATAATGCACATAATTTAATGCCACACTATGCAAAGAAAAAACGAAACAATCAGTACCTAAGTTTAATAACTAACATATACAATAATAATAAATAAATAATAATAAATAAATAAATAATAATAATAAATAAATAATAATAAATAAATAAATAAATAATAAATAAATAATAATAAATAAATAAATAATAATAAATAAATAATAATTTATGTAAAATATGTGTCGAATTGAAATCTAGAATGTGAATTTAAGAACTCGTTTTTTTAACTGCTCTGAGGCTCTAGACAAGTGTCATAGATTTCTATTCTATTCATAGAATAGATTATAAAATGTATTGGATTGACATAAGCTAACGCCAACGCTTATGTCAATCTCATACATTTTTTATCTATTCTATGAATAGAATAGAAAACTTTGACACTTGTCTAGGGCCTCTGTAGTTTAATGGTATATGTACGGACTGCCATATCGCGGGTTCGATTTCTGCTCAGTGTAAATATTTGAGTGCATCAGTGGCGAAGCGTCCATATAACACGATTCCTGCCGGCTTCCCTTTTAAAATATGCCCTGACCTCCTTATACCTATCACTGCTTGAGTGTCTACTCAAAGTCTAACTGACCTTCCGAAACTCAAAGTATTTTAGTCCCACCGGATTCTCTCCTCGGAAAAGTGACTCTTCGCTACTGGAGTGCATGAACTATTTGCATTGGTCTGGGTGTTTCTATGTATAATATTTGTGTACTTACAAAATAAAGTATTTAGGTATGTATCCGCATTCTAGAACCCATAACACAAGCTATAATATATGCTTACTTTGGCTATAGATGGCATTATGTGTAGTTGTTGTGATATATATTATATTATTGCTGAGAAACGTATTTTGATGGCCTATACTCATATAATAAACTGTTAGTTTAAAACAAGCAAGTACATATCAATTTAAAATAATATACATTATTATATTCTTTTGAAGTTTATCTAAGATATTACTGACATGCGGTGAAAATAAACGTAATGAAATTTGAGTTACATAAATATTACGCCATCATATCTATTTATTCAATAATTTTATTGCATCTATTCCGTCACATTTCTGCTTCACTCTATAGTAGAGTGGTAGAGAATGCTTAAGGCATTAATTCTGCAAATACATTCATATGAAGTATTAAATAAATAAAAGTTTACGAGAGCCAAATGGTTTAATCCATTTCGTCTTACGAACATCCGGCATTGCAAGATAAAGATATCGTAGCATATAAATACCGGGTTGGTCAAAAATAAGAACTTTAAAATTAATTGAACTAGTGTTTAAAAGAATGTCAATAAATAATTCCTACGGAAACTATTTGCTCAATCCTAAAATAGCTGAATCAAACTATTTCTAATTTATACTGCATTTGAACTCGGGCGTACATTGTTGGAGAATATCCATACCAATACACAAAGTTGGGATCAACGCGTATTGTCCTATTGTATCCCATGTGGCTTATAGACTATCTATTAATAGAGTTATGGAGTAACTTGTAAATGTCATGAGAGATAACTGACTTTTATATTCATTTGAATACATAAATAGGAGGTGAGGAGGCGGCTATTAAAGCTTATATTCTTTTATAAAAGAATTACCACGTCTGGACAGGTAAAAATTAGCCCAAAATTTTGGTGAAGTGCCGAACACAGCCATGCCTTAAGTCTATTGCAAAGTTGTTTTTTTATAAAAGATAAAACTGTCGATGAGGAACTTTTTCAACAACATAATCGTCAGCAAAAACTGCTATTTTAACTACAGTCTTTCATAATATAAAGATACTTGCGCAAGCGGTCTGCTCCAGATCAGCGAGAATAAGGGTTACACTTCCAAAACTGAAAATGTATATGCAAAAAGTTAGATCATTTGCAAAAGTAAGGAAGATAAAAGCAACATCGACACAACAATCTCTCTAAAGGCAAGAATAAAGGTAAACACCAATTCCCCGATCAACGTCGAAGCACTTTTATACGAGCAGGGTATAGGGTAGATATACTCGTATAAAATATTCAAAGTTTTGGGTCTTCTTTCAATCCCCTCTGCTATTTTTAGATTTCTTCCATAACCGCCGGCGAACGCAATGGAATGTAACGTGAAGACCTTCGGAGGAACACGAGAGATTACGTCATATTTACTTATAGATTTAGGTGGTGAGATAGTTTTGCAAACTCTTATTATAAGTTTAGATACGGTTTTTTGTCTGTCTGTTATGTTTTTACTACTAAATTTATGAACTGATTTAATGAGATATGTACCTACTTTTTTTGTCGATCACGAGATGAAATTTGTCAAAAGATAAATGCTTGCAAACAATACTACTGCCTTCCTTGTGGTAAACTATTCCCATAACTTGTGTATTTTATATCAGTGTTAGTATTTACTCGTTGCACTATACTAGACTAGACTAACGCAGAATAGAATAACAACAAGGAGAAGCGTAATCATTTCGATTATTATTTCAACTTTAAGACGCCCACTACTAGACATAATCCTCTAAGTATCTCCATTTAGTTGCCCTCATTATCAGTTGCCAGCAAGCAAACGAGGCCGTCAGTTTAATACCAACCAAGCAACAAAATTACCAGTAACAGAAATGTACTCCTGAGACCTATAGTAAAATGTATAGTAGCAAGAACAGATCTATTAAATTACACATCTACTGATGGAATATGGTGGACGGTTAGTGGGTCTCGTTAAATATGCAGTCAATAGGTAGCCTCTACTATAGCCCCGCTACCTTTCCGACCCTTTTCGAATAACGTAAGGATTGAACTAATTTATACCCTACAATCAACGTTATAAATTTCCTTTATATAATCTTGTTCCACAATGTTTAAAGCCTTATTTAAGTAAATTAATATTGTTAACAAGATTAATTATGTATACACTATATTCAATAACAATGCCTGTATTAGGTCTTATTAAAATAGTTTATATTCATAATATATTTATAAATTCTATAGTATTAGATAGCACTTTCTGAGGAAAAGGACACCATGTTGAACAATAGCAATAACTTAAAGCTGTTTGTCGTAAGATTATTATTACTCAAAGAAACACGTTATTAGTCCTTTTGACTATATAATTAATATAACAATTAATTACGGATACGAAATAACACAAAACTAAATAAAATAATAAATTACCCATACCCTACGGACTCGCCTTCAGCTACGCTCAAAATAACCCCTTAATTTGTCCTTGTCGCTAAATCCGTGCATAAATGTCTCCTCCCTATAAATAACCTACTTGCCAAATTTCATACGTCAAGTATTTAGTCAGCGAGAGACTTTTATATAAATAAATGTACATCTTTATTGTAATATTTATTCAAGATTTACCTAAATAAATATCGAATTTAACAATTAGGGAAGGACCTGAAAAATTATATCAATATAAAACCATAACATGTACTCGTACTATAACAAATCTATATAATAAACTTTTATATAAAGTGGAAGAGTTTGTTTGTTTGTTTGAACGCTCTAATCTCAGAAACTACCAATCGAACTTGAAAAGTTCTTTTTGCGGATGATAGCTCGGTGCTTGAGTAAGGTTATAAGCTGGCAACGGGAGCAGAGCAGTAATCAAAGACGCGCGAGAAACCGCGCTGCGGTAAACTAGTTGATACTGTAAAGATTCTAATAAGAGTTCCTAAATTCTACTTGAACGAGAGATAATTTTCATATAATGAATTAATCCAGTTTTGGGTAAACAACCGAACATTAGTATAATACTCGAATTCTATAAAGCCATAAAAATCAATGCCGTTTTTATTTACCTACCAGAATAGTAACGCATATAGAAGTCGCGAAAGAAGTCATTACCTATTCATGTAAGTTAGAATCGATACTGAACATAGAGTTTTTACCGCGCCTTGGGTAACATATTTTTATTATCTTCGCTTTTTCCTCTTATATAAACAAGTATAGTAACACCAGGTTATCATGCATTTACATTACCGTATAACAATAGAAGAGAAAAAGGCGATATAGTTAGTTATCTCTCATGTCGCCAATACTAAGAACTGATAGTGTAGAACACTAGGTAGGTATAAGTGTTGACTGTCTTGATAGCACAGTGAGCAACCGTAACCAAACTAAAGACCATGTATAAAAATAATAGTCACAATAAAATATCTTATATAGTGTTTTTTTACTATCGTACAACGGCAAGAATTTTCTGTTTTAAATATAAAAAAGAACGTCTGATTTTCAAAAAAAACTGTTAACTGTTATCATGTTACATTATGTACAGTAGTTGTTTTGTTCCGTGTGTGTCCTTTACTTTTTCTTTGACCTTGTTTGTACGATAAGATGTAACAAGTGAACTGTAAGGCCGTAGTCTACCATTCACTCACATGCGTGTGACGAGGGTACAGCAGGAGCAACCGAATATTATTACCGACTAGAGTTCCGCCCTCGCTTTGCTTCGGTATTAAAAGTTTCATTCGATCTCACAACAAACTCCTACGGAAAATATCACAGCAATAGTGTCGTATTGCATCATTCAGATTTACGAAGACGCTTAAAATATTGAAATTCTGAAATGACTGACAATATTAGATAAACATAATAAAATATAACCCATGTTACCCTCTTCAATTATTGACTTCTAAAGGTAAAAGAATTTTTCAAATCTATAACATAGATTTTAGTTAAATCGTTACAAACAAACAAACATACACAAAATCAAATCTATTCTTTTTATAATATTAGTTTAGACTAGCTTCCCGCTAGTTTTACCTGCGTCTTTGGTTACTGCTCAGCTCCAGTCGCCAGTAGCGTGTTACATAGCCATAGAACTGGGCTTAATACGCAAAAATAATAATTCAAATTCGACTGGTAATTCAAGAGGTTAGCGCGTTCAAACAAACAATCTCTACCGCTTTATTAGTATACATTAAAATGTACACGCAAAAGCTGAGTATGTATAACATGGTGATAATATGTTTATTTTCAAGTTTAAAGATTCTATAATATTATTAAATTTATTTGTTTTTACAGTAAAGTATAAATATTTCGATTGTTCAACAATCTTCTTTCCAGAGTTTGTTCAATTATATCGGTTAATTGGTTTCTAATCTAATTGGTTGCGAATGCATATCAGAACTTCACATGGACCAACTGCCCTCTTATCTTTAAAACACAATGAGTAAGCAGACTACATGGATTCTGACTACTAGTGACGGTATAATAGTATTTTTGTTTGTATAAAGTATGAGACATGGGACTGAGTCTGACTGTGCCATGCTGTTCAAAAAACTACCGAAGTCACGCAGGTCGGGCGCCCTATGTTGCCGTGACTTGGAGTCATTTCGAGTATTGACAACACCAACCACCGTAGCTTCACCCACTCTCTTAGCTTGATCGTTCACTTCTAAAGGAAAACTGACCTTATTCTTGATATTTCAGGCTACATGTTTGCGTGAACCTTAAATAACCTAACTTTGATATCCGTTAATGAAGTTATCAATTAGTTGATCCGCCTTGTGTAACCCTTGGTTAACAAGCAAACAAAACTTTACTGTTTATAATAATTTAATTATGTTTACACATTACTAACATAACAATGTGGGAGGGTTCACGCGATTTACGGTTACATTAATTTCTATTTTTAGTATTTCAATGTCATGACGCATGTAAAGACCTCAATACGATGAAAGGAACCTACTTTCTGTTATATCTACTTACTGTTACAGTGGAAAGTTACATTCGTAATACAAAACAAACAAATCATTTTGTTATTTATGGAGATTTATAATCTAAGTTGGAATCGGAGAGGTATTTATAGTACTTCGTCTACCAAAGACAAGCAAGTTTTGTGTTTCTTGTGGTAAGTAAAGGGTTTGAGTGCTACTGAACTGTTTTATTGGCAGCAGTGGCAATTGTACCTCAATCTGCAAATAATATGTTCGTGGTAACAGCGGCAAACAAGGCCTAGTCATCTGTGCTTTTGATGCTTTTTATATCTATCAATGAAGGTTACCATTTATCACTATTGGGCCGCTGTTTATGCTAGTACTAGGGTTTTCTGAAAAGGCAACCTCAATATCTTTACTATTATATAAAGCGGAAAAGTTTGTTTGTTTGAATGCGCTAATCTCTTTATCTACCAGTCGAATTTAAATATTTTTTTGCGTATGATAGCCCAGTTCTTGAGAAAGGTTATAGGTTATAAAATATCACGCTCCTGGCGACGAAAGCAGAGCAGTAACAAAAGACGCGGGTAAAACCGCGCTGCTGAAAGCTAGTACCTAATAGAATGTTTCAGCTCCACTCTACTTGAATCAAAATAAATAGTTAGGCTAGTTATAGCAAAGACATCGTATGAAGAAAAACGATAAAACCGACACCTTTACACTGAACAGTATAGTACAGTATTCAAACAGTTGTAACAAGAATATAACATAGATATGTCAGTAATTTTACTACTATATTTCTAAAGATATTTTTCTTATTATTATTTTTGAGTAATGTTTAAGCTTGAAGACAGTTGCAGTTTTCCTTCAGTAATTTAACTATTATAAATTCCAAATAATGAACAAAAAATGCAGATTTACATAATGTTTTTTTTGTTCAATTTCTTGCTTTTTGGTAAGCACCACAAGCAGCATAAACGGGTTAACGTTCATTCACTTGTGAATATTTCAATTTGCTGCACTGTGTGTCAAATAGCTTTACTGAGAATTTATGAAACCATCACGAAGAGACGTTAACAGCTTTTCATTTTCAAAAATTTAATTGTTATTACATACATTATTAAACAAGTGTAGTTCCAATAGGATTCTTGCCTATAGCAACAGACCAAGTGAGCGGACCACAAGTTGTTTTAACCGCAGGAATATCCCCTTTCCAAGTCGGAGAAGAAAGTATACGTATAGGATGCATATATGCTATTTCCTTACAACATGGGTTTAGATGATGGAAATCGCTACTTTCCGACGGGAATATAACACTAACTAGACGGTAGAAATCTCGTGTTCTAACTCTCTTCAACGGTTTTATTATACGCACAGACTTTTAAAAATGTTTCAGTTTCATGAAGGCTTAATACAGTTAAAACTTACCAAATGAATATTCATACAAAAATAACACCACAAAATTAAATTCCGGCTCAGTTATGGTTGCGGCCGCAATTTATACAAATTTTATTGCCCGCCGTGATTTTACCGGTAACGAACCGAGTAACGTTTAGGTTCGGTCTCCAAAGCAGACCGTTTGTTATCGCTTATTCCCTTAGCGGCGTAATGCAGCAAGACATGCAAAAACAAGACTATTACGAGCCCCACTCTGATTTATTATGATGACTGCTAATTTATTCAAAACTTTATTTTTAGGTCTACATAGATCAAAAGCATTTTATAATATTGTATTATTTATTAAACTAATGTCTTTATTAGAAATCTTACTAATAGAACGATACGACAGAACACAACAAAAAAATATAGCGTAGTCTATATTATTTAATTAATTTCTATTGAACAAAGCTGAGGGCGTTGAGTTTGAAGTTCTTGTAAGCTTTTCGGGATAGGTAATGCATATTTATTGATATGATAAAATAAGTGAACTGCAGGCTGCTGTCACTCATTGATTATATTCACTGACATTTATGTAATAACTAGCTGTTGCCCGCGACTTCGTTCGCGTAAATTCAGATGTGTGCCTGTATGAGAATATTGCCTGCCTGATCTCACGTTAATCGTACATGTATATGTACAGTAATAATCAGTATACGTCTCTATGACGAAACCCATTTAAATCTTTTCACCCGCTTCCAATCCTACTATAAAAACTAATGAAGTTTCGTACAAACTTTTGAGGATGAATTTCGCAAAATCCCGTTTTAGTGAGAACCTAGGTATATACTGAGTGAGTGAGTGACCTTTCGCTTTTATATATATGGATAACAACACGCACGCTTATTTCTACTCTCTACCCTTAAATAAGTCAGGACGCCAAACTGCATTCTGCAAACGCTGCTGCAACAAACACCCCGAGAAAAATCTGTACGCTCAGTCCACCGTGTACGCTCAAAATAGCGCTCCACTGCACCCGCTCTAATTTTGAGCCCAGAGTTTTACGAGATATAGGGCGACGAGCTTTCTTTTGAAATATTTTTACATCAACTCTACAGAAGGCCGTCCCTGCCATTATAAGAGAAATAAAATTAAGCACTTCAGAAGCCCTAGACAATTGTCAAAGATTTCTATTCTATTCATAGAATAGATAAAAAAATGTATGAGGTTGACTTAAGCTTTGGCGTTAGCTTATGTCAAACCAATACATATTTTAATCTATTCTATGAATAGAATAGAAATCTTTGCCACTTGTCTAAGGCTTCTAAAGTACTTAATTTCATTTCTTAAATTTTCTTACTTAATAAACAGTGAAATAATGTTACAATAATATCACTGGACAAATTGGTGGTAATAGTTTCATACTATTGTTTCATACAAAAAAAAACGAAAAGCACATTCGCTCACTTTTTGTATTGAGTGTAGGTGCTTCACAATCAGGATACTTTTAAGACTGAAGCTGTCACGTACCCTTAAACTATCAATCTAGAGAGATCTCTTTACTTGTATTCGCCTATCGCTAAGATATCTAATAATTTTTATCTTCTGTCCTGTTTTTTGTTAGTGGAAATGATTTGTGTTAGCGGGATAGTTTTGGTTTAATGCCCATGTGAAAAGACGCTACATTTTGATTAAAAGTTTGTGTGTGATGGTGTCGTGGTGTACTCAAAATTTGACTAATGTCGTGACACCCACTGTACATACATAATGTACTCTGCGCCCCAACAAAAGTGACAGACAAATTTCTTTGTGTCATACATTAGCAGGCAGCGCCATCTTTTTGCTGTAAGTATAATAATATAATACATATCTTATTGTAATACTAAAATTCTGTCATTGGTTCACTATCTAATTCTAATAAACTTTCGAAAGACATTCTTATCGATTTGCCTTCAATTTTGTCAGGCAATTTTAATGTTTTGAATAATGTATGAGAAAACTTTTTATTAAGGTTTCGTACCCAAATTACGTCAACAGAAACCTATTACTTTGACGTATCTCGGTCTGTATGCCTGTTCTACCTTGAAATTGCTACATGTTCTGACTGCCGAACCGAAAAAGAAAAAGAGCAATTTTTATTGTTAAAAAATTAAAAAAGAAATATATAATTATATATATATTTCCTAAAAAGTTTAATGCGAGACCATCATTTAAAAGAACACGTTTTTAGTAGGAATTCTCTAAAGCAATCAGTGGTCAAATTAGAGTCTGCTTTGTGGTGGTGCGTACAACTTTTTAATTGGTACCAAGCCTGATGGCCAAAGGCCATTTACAAGTATCTCATGATAATCAAAATTTAATACAATATATTTCTTTTGTTGAAAATGTACTACAGGATTTTTTTTCCAAATGATCTCTCTGAAAAACTATATTTTCTTTATTTGCCTTAAGATTTAATATTTAATGCTTAAAGACGTTAAAGACAATTTTTATTGACACCTTAATATATGATACGTCAAAGAATAAATTATTCATAGCTTCTCCATCACAGCTGTCGATGCAATGCAAAAAGCTGTTATGTAAGTTTTATTAATATACTGTCATCAACACATCACATCTCAATTTAAAACAACTATCAAAGATGGTTTATTCTTTATGAATTACTAGGTTCTCGCATCTTTAGTTACACACAACATTCTTTACAAATTTTATACGGTTCACTTTTAAACTTTGGCTATACTCGTAGTATAAATATATAACATTATGCAGTTACTTATTTTATAACTAACTAATTTACCTTCGCCTATAGGAAAACTGAATAAAAAACTGAAATATTTTTAGTCGAACGAAGAAATAGTGACTACGTGAACTTCTAAATGTCTCTTCCTAAGTTGGAACTTATGATGAGAACATGATGACGAGATTATACTTTGAAGGTTGTAATAACTTTGTAGTCAAACAGATCTATCTCCTAGATTTATGCCATTACTGCCTCAATTGGCCATCTCTTGCTTAGTCAAACATAGAAGACTTTAATTTTAAACTTTATGTTCAATATTATAAAATGATCTGAGACTGCTTAAAAGCTATTTATCCGGTAGAAAACAACGTGTTAGCATAGAGAACTGGTTGAGTGATGAATTGCCTATAGAATATGGCGTGCCACAAGGCAGTATTCTTAGTCCAACATTGTTTTTGGCATACATAAATGACCTTTGCGCTCTCTCTCTTGATAAAGGCAGAATACTCACATATGCAGATGACACCGCCCTCTTGTTTACCGATAATAGTTGGAAGCAAGTGTTCACTACTGCGCAGTCCGGCTTCTCCGTTGTTAGTAAATGGCTCCAAACCAATATTCTAAACCTTAACGTCGATAAGACAAAATACATAGCATTTGCTCACAGGCTAAATGGTCTGCCTGATCCTACCCTAAACATTATTGCTCATGAATGCAATGCAGTCCATTCCGCGTGCTCATGTTTATCACTCATTAGGACAGATTAAATTAAATACCTTGGTATCACTATAGATCAGGCCCTAAACTTTAAACCTCATTTAGAAATACTTGTCACTAGACTGCGTAAACTCATTTATATTTTTAAAACTCTTAGACATTCTGCCGATCGACAAACTATAAAGTTGGTCTATTTCGCCCTGTGTCAATCGATCTTAGACTATTGTATAATATCCTGGGGTGGTGCCAGTAAATCCTATCTAATTGAAGTTGAAAGAGCTCAACGATCTATATTAAAAGTAGGAGCTGGTCTCCCCTACCGTTTCCCAACTCATGACTTATATAAAGAGTGGGATGTTCTTACTGTAAGGCAAACCTATATACTTCACATAGTTTTAATGAAACACTCACAACTACATTACGATCCAAATTTAGTAAATAATAAGCGGCGTAAAGATAAGATTTGTGCCCCAGTAAAACTTCATTCCTCACATGCGCAGCGATTCTTTTGTTTCCTTGGCTCTCATCTTTATAATACACTTAATTTGCACCTGAACATTTATCCTCTTACCAGAGCACGCTGTAAAATATCTGTAATGAGAATTTACTAACATATATCATTTCTACCTATTTCATTCATACATTTACTTTACACCCTGAGTACACCCGCAAATACACTCTTACACTACACTCATTACTTTAATTCACACACCACACACTCACACTCAGAATTCACACAAACAACTAATTTTATATGTTTCAGTCATCCTTAATTATTACTTTATTTCATCTCAATTGCAATAATAGATACATAACTTTTTATGTTGATCTGAATGCTAGCTTCAGGGGGAGGCCTGGTGACCTGTAATACAGGTTTTATTAAATCTATCTCGGGCACCAGTCTCTCACAATGTTACGTTTATATCTGTCACATCAAACAACTATGTTTAGAATTAAGATATCCATTGTGAAGAGAGAATAAAGAATTTATTTATTTATTTATGAAAAATGGCTTCAAAACCCTTTTTATATTACCTTTTTCTACGGAATATGATGACAAGAATGTTTTAAGGGCTCATTTATTCATTCATTCATTCAAAGGCTTCATTGACTTTAGAGATAGCACCAGTCATATTCTGGCGTAACTTGCATCATGTAAATGACATGCTATCATTCAAAATTATAATTATCAAGCAACTATGGCAGCGGCCTGAGATTTTTATTTAATCATTTAATATGCTACAGCACTACCTGGACAGAGTTACTAATTTTGTCTTTAAACTGATCCGATTTGAACGAGGATTTTTTGAGACAGCTTATTTTGCCTTGCCTCTTTCAAA
This sequence comes from Parascotia fuliginaria, assembly GCA_963082885.1. Lineage (NCBI taxonomy): Eukaryota > Metazoa > Arthropoda > Insecta > Lepidoptera > Erebidae > Parascotia > Parascotia fuliginaria. Next base: position 11,619,558 of record OY720173.1, on the reverse strand, counting down.
GTATATAATCTTAAGGACTCGCTTAGAATTGTCAACTTAACAAACACCTTTATAACTGTTATTTCGTATCTATTTAACCGTGCCACATAATAAGTACAAACGGATCACTCTTTAAAAAATACACTGAGTTTTCCATATAATTCTACAATTAAAATTGAACCCTAAACTGATTTAATACAGTCAATATTTAGCTATCACTCTCAATCATACACAGACAGATTGACTGGTATAAAAACTCGCTTATTATTATTATAGTAACATTGTAATAGAAAAGCGGCATAAAGACAACGTCACATTAAACACTGACTGAATAGATCTCAGAACTGTGGACGCGCCACTTGGGACAGTTCACTTAGAGTGAGATCGTATATGCATACAATCTACTACTTGATACAGGTCACACTAAAAGCTAATTAGACTTAATACAAACTACTCTACAGTATAAAATATCATTTTGAAGACAATAAGTGCAAAAGTATGCACAAAATTACAACGACACTTACTATTAAAAAGTGTAATATTACTCTGTCAACGACTTGTACAAAAATGATAAACAATAAATTCAAAACATAGTATTACATCAATAAAGAAACAAGACAACCAGCTGTTCTATATAATGACAAAATCAATCGTTATCTAAAAATCCTATTAAACATCTTTAAATATTTGTTTTCTCAATAAATTAATAATATTATATATATAATATTAATAAATTAAATCAATAACTACATAAATATGGACTTTAAAATTTGTATACTCATGTTACCCTGAGAACGTACGTTTATGTTCTAAAGCACTTGTCACATTGCCTAATTAATTAATTTAATTTAATTTACCAAGTAACCATTGTTCAATTTGCCAATATAAAAACTAAAACTAATAAACATGCGTACTCTTGTCACAAAAGTAGTTCATTTTATTTGATAAACATTTATTCTAATACTTATATAAATGACAGTAACAAAGCAGTACTGCTGACTTTAAAATCATTTATAAATTCAACAATATTGACACTCATTAATAACATTACTATAAAACTGAAATTAAATTTAACGTAGGTATCTAAGCATTAATTGAACTAATGTTATCATTAAAATTTCAATGAACGTTAACAAAACTGCTGCAGAGCAAGCAACGTGACGTTTAACTGAATATTATGTATTGTGATGAGTGTCATCAAAGTCTCGTTACACACATCATGGAAGTATGAGAGTGCGCGAGTGCGCCGTCGTCCGGTCGCGACCGGGGCGCTACGTAACGCTCATTAGCGCTCATACTAACTTAGAACTGGTTCACACTGGACAGTTTGAACCGTTTTAAAATTGTACATTTTTTTAAATTTAAAAGAGATTGCATCCATTTTAAAACCTTTTTATTGTGTCTTATTAAATTGCACGTTTGCCGACACTTATTTTGAATGAACTGCTGAAGTTTTTGTCCACTTCCAAAACTCTTTCAGGTTAGGTACTCTGTTACCCTAACGCTGCAGCTAATGCGCTATATTTTCGCCATCGGTATCAACTCGCTCCAAACGCAATCCCAAGCGCCTAGTGTGTATTAGATCTTATTATACGCTATACATACATAAACTTCATATAAATATATCAGTATAAAAGGCCACTGCATATTAATGCCACGAGCTTGCAGAGTAAATACTCTTTACAAACATATTAGTCTTTATGCGGTCGCATCTCGTCTTTTTCTTTTAAAATAATAATTGCATGCTGCTAACATAGTACATACTACGTAATAAAACTTTATAATACTAGCTATAGACTTAGAGTTTACTCGTCTAATATCTCAAAGAATATTTTTCAGGACTTGCTTTTACGGTAATAGATTCTTTGCTGATTTGAGCATGAATGGTACATCTGGATCCTGAATATACAGGGGCATTATATAATAATAATAATAATAATAATAATATTCTACCACATGTATACAGCGCCATTTAGCCCCAAATTAAGCAATTATATTTGCTTGTGTTATGGGTACTAAAGAACTGATATAATATTAATAATAATAATATTTCAACAACTACACACAACGCCATCTAGACCCAAAGTAAGCATATTATATGCTTGTGTTATGGGTTCTAGAATGCGGATATACATACTTAAATACTTTTTTTTTTTGTAAATACATACATATTATACATAGAAACACCCAGACCAATGCAAATAAACATGTTCATGCACACAAATATTTGCACTGAGCACATTTTTTTTTGTAAATACGTATGTATTTACAAAAAAAAATGTATATATGTAGTATATCAGTTCTATATTATAGATAAATTACACCCAGACACAGAACAAACAATCATGCTCATCACACAAAGATTTGTCCTGGGTGGGAATTGAACCCACGACCTCCGGCTTAGCAGTCAGGGTCACTAACCACTAGACCAACAGAGGCCCTAGACAAGTGTCAAAGATTTCTATTCTATTCATAGAATAGATAGAAAAATGTATTGGATTGACATAAGCTAACGCCAACACATATGTCAATCTCATACTCATCTTTGACACTTGTCTAGGGCCTCAGAGGCCCTAGACAAGTGTCAAACATTTCTATTCTATTCATAGAATAGATAAAAAAATGTATGAGATTGACATAAGCTCTGGCGTTAGCTTATGTCAATCCAATACATTTTTTTATCTATTCTATGAATAGAATAGAAATGTTTGACACTTGTCTCGGGCCTCAGGCCAGTCAAATAGAAAATTGCTTTCGCTACATCTACTTGAGGCAGTTTGGTCACTTCAACTTCGTTATACAACTCGCGTAGGTATGTCATTTTGCGTAGACATGGTGTCTAACATGTGACATAGTGGTGTCATGTAACCCTCAGATGTGATATAAAAGGCAAAATGACTTACTATAATTAATTTTCTATAGGCAATTTTCACTCTTTAAAATAAAAGTAATCTAACTAATAATGTAGTATTGAGTTATCTCTCTGAGTGAAGTGAGTTTCACGATTTGAGTAACGCGGTCGAAATACATTATTTGATTGCCAAAAGTTTGTTCGGCATGATACATTTGTAGCTGAAATTGGTACATTTCCAAATTATATTATTAAAACTGCTAAGTTATTAGTTGTAAGTTATGAGCATTTTTCTTCCGTTTGTGCAATTACAAAAACCAGTGGAATAAAAAATTGGCACTTATTGGTATCCTTGAGGAGAAAATAGAAGGAAGGGGAGGTAGGGGAAGACCACGAATAAACTGATGACATCGGCCAGATCAAGAAAAGTGCTGCACAAGAGGATAACTCTTAAATTTATGATGATGGTATCAGCTTACTAGAAATAAATATTTTAGAAGTTCTTATCTGTTTTTGGAAATCATTCAATTAATTAAAGTATCTGATATATACCTATAAAATATATATATTTCTACATGATCTTTAGATTATTTTTGGCAATGGCAAAGTCTATAGGCTGTTTTATATTATATTAATTACTTTTTGTCGTAAACCACTTTCCTGACAAATCTTTTCTGAATACATTATAGCATTTCTAAGGAGCTTTGTCTTAACCTAATCCTATTTCCTACACACAATACAATACTACCTACGTAATGTTAATCAACTACGGTGTTCTATAGGAGTACTGCCCCAGCCATACCGCTCAATTTGACGTGATTGTTTATGTCGTATCTGTCTTAATAATTAAATAGCCCACAAAGCCATAATATAACTTTTTGTCTACATTTGTTGACATTTCGCAACTTTGAAATTTGTCTCAAACAATTAGCTTTATTTTCATAAAATTACTTTATCATCACAATATATACCCGACTATTTACATACCTACTGCAATGACTATTTTAACAGCCTAACAAGTGTTCTCAAAAACTTCAACCCTCTAAACTCGCAACTGCGTAACTTTGATAGCTTCACTTATTTCTGTAAAGTCAAGTAATGAAAGGTATCTAAAAGCTCTCAACTAGAATTAGCTCAACTACGACTCAGTTCAACTACGGCTTGGTTCTTCTACAACCACGCTTAAATATTTTAGATTCTAAAATCTGAACCATATCGAGGATATTTGACCGAGCTGAGAATGTGCAAAGTACAGATTGTTAGGTACACGATAGTATAGATAGACTTTGGACTTACTTTGTAGTGGAGCCTGTAAATAACGAGCGTCTGTGCCTGCTAGTGTTTATTCGAAAGACCACGACACGACTTCGTAACTTTCACAACAGCCGTTTGAGAGCCACTTGTCGTGCAGCAAATTAAATTTAGCTCCTAGTACGTGCACTATTGTCATATTAAGATTTTGTTTACATGCTGTCTCTTAGAGAGGATCAAAAGAGACAGCTTTTTGCGAGTACGAATGCTCTCTACTTTTATTTAACAAAAAAATATCAACTTGTATAATTTAAATATGAAGTAGGTTGGAAGAACGTTGGAAATTTCAGAATCCATTTACTGCGAAACGTCATGAAGATATTTCGATTACAGACGTACGAAGAATCGATATACATATATTTCTAGTTTGTGAACTGGAATATTACATATCAAATAATACCCGAGTATCCACAGTAGTCACTGACCGCAGAGGGTTCTTTATTGGAAATGCTGGATTGGTAAATTGATTTGCATATCGAGTTTCAAAACTGTTTACCTACATCAGCTACATAATAAACACCATAGTTATTATTGTAGAATACTAGCGACACGCTATGGCTTCTAACAAGTACATTACATACTTCATACATTCCATTGTAATAGTTACGAAATATTAAATCCATCGCTTCAAGCTCTAAACAATGGCAATTTAATCTTAATCAGGATCGCATGAATAAAGTTAGTCCATTGATTAAACTATTAATACCCTAATATCCGAAGGTCACGAGCTAGATCGAAAGCTCTTTTATTGTTACTAGCTTCGTCCCTTACGGGGTTCAACTATTCAATAGAGACCTTGCGTACAAATTTATAGAACTTTGCTGTCGTTCATTTTTGTATACGCTATTTATGGAACTCTAAAGAAACTTAGTTGACCCAAACAACCATGAAATATTATGCAAAACAAAGCAAAATGTGTGGATAGTTAGTTATTTTATTTTTAACATTCAGCGAGGCACACATCAATGACTCCTGGATATATAAAATGTCATCACCAGCAATAATTATTTATCAAACAAAGTAGAGCAAGATATATCCCTGTCACCTAGTGACGTGATAAACAAGTGAGTCATACTCGGGAACGTTACGATATTGATGTTGACACACTCACTTTACTGCTAATTATCACGACAAACGATATTGCTTCGCTTTTAATTAATTTTCCACTTGTTAGTTACACGAGATAAAAATCTTTTTTATTTTAATAAACGTAGTTAGCATAATCTATACGGTATTATATGCTAACTCTAATCAGTTTATTGCTACTATACATGACGTATGCATGGCGTATGTATTACTACCACTGTACATGTAATATATAAATAATCTCCGATACACACACATATACGCGCCAATGATCTACAAGTTACTACACAATAAGTCACTCATACATACACACACACATATATATTGTTGGTATAATATCGATTCATTCATTCTTCGACCTCTTCGCGATTGATCCATTAAGGTCAACACTCGGCACTGAAATACCTAGCAACTCTTGTCCTTGTTGATCTCATTTCGGGCCATACGGAATTCCACAACTATTACTAAAATTCAGATATAGTAAGTAGCAACTTCGTTGACCCCTGGCATTTCAAATCCATGAATAGTATTAGTGGAATGTAAGATCCCCTTTCTCAGAATTCTATTAGACCAAATGTTTCAGTTAAAACTTTTAACATTTACACTCTAGATTAAAATCTATTTTACAGGTTGCAATAAAGCGAAAGCTTTTCTCTAAAGCACTTTTGTGTGAAGTAAACAACAGTTGTCGTTAGGAACGAATACTTGTAGGTAGCAGGTGAACGTTGCAGTAAGTGAAAAATGTGAAACATTGGCGTGAAACATACTAGAATAAATGTACTACGAGGTGTAGAAATCTTGATGTTTACAAGAACATAAGGCCAAATAGAAAATTATAGAACAATCAAAGTAAAGAAATAGGCACAGAAATAAACGAGTAGGTACCAATGTATCGACTCGTTTATTACTGTCTCTAATTTTTTAAGGTAAATGGCACTAGGTAGGGTGGAATGATGATCACTGAGGCGACAAATATACACTTTAATTTTGTAGACTGTATGGTTTTTGTTGATTCGGCCCTATGACTATAATACACGATGCGATTCCAAACGTCATACTGACACCAATCTCTGGTTACAAAAAATTCTAACGCCACTCCGGGATATCAACACCAGAACCATTAAAGAGAACATTTCGTCGGGAGTTTACAATATAAATGGATACAATATCTGTTCCAATAATTTATTGTAATTCTGCAAACAAGAAAATAACAATTCAAAAGTAATATATATAATATAATCTGTACATATGTACAAGTTCTATAGGTGCCTCGTAACAAAGGAAAATCGACAAAAGGATTCTTATAATCGACGTGTTATAGGATAGGCAAAATAATATTTATATATTAGTATCGTTTCTAGTAAAAGAATCTCCATAATTTCCACTTTGACCAATTGTCAGCAGCCCTCATCCGTCAGTTGCCCTCGACCTTTATCAGGTCATCAGTTCTCCTTGTTAGAGGTCTCACTAATTTACCTTAATTAAAATCAATGAGAGTTAGCAAAGTAAATTTGTAAATTATTTGTTTCGATAAAACATGTTTACAAATTAGACGTATCTTTCACCATAAATAAGCCCGTCTTTAAACGTTTGTAAATGAGCTCGTACGACGCACGCTACTATGTTAAAGTCAGGCAACACGCTCATAAGTTTGTACGCTACTACGACAAATAATGTTTACATCAGCAATTGTTGTGAATAGGTTGGTTAAATTCGCTATTTTATTTTAATAATTGTTACTTTATGTTTTAAATATTTATCCAAATAGTCATGCCGTAATTTAGTCATGCCGCCATAGGTCAACTTTGTAAGGTATTTACCGCGCATTACACTGGTTTGTAGAAGTGTGGATTTTTTGGTTTAAAAGATTAGTCTAATAGCCAAAATTTTGGGCTTATTAACATTGTAAAGATTTTGCATTAGATACTGTATCTAGCGCATTACGTAAAGTCTCTATGCGAACGAGATTGCTACTAACTTCTCCTATTGCAACCTTAACGCTTAAACATAAATATTATAGAATATAAGCAGTAATTTCAGCATACAAACGTGAAAATATGAGTCTACAAAAATCGGCAATGGTCGTGTGGCCTCTTATCAAAAACATAATGACTCCTAATTTATGAGCGTAGGTGTCGAGTAAGAGGCGACTACGGGAATATCAAGAATTAAGTAACAGCGCTATCTTCGAACTAAATAACAACTTGTCATCAGATCGCACCTCAAGAGTAATAGTCACCGCTCAAACACAAAAAATAAAGAGCGACATTTGCCATGACTGTGGCAAACTTCGCCCTTTGGAAATACACTAAATCTGCAAACGGCAAAACTATGTAAAAACAATCGTGCAAATCAGTAAAATTCAAACACTCTTTATTTAAAATTCAATGAACGTACAAACAAGTATAACAGGTAATACTGTGGTACTTAGTTACACTCAATGATGACGGCAACTGTAACACTGTAAAGTTTAATGCTTCTGAATGCAAAATAGGTTCGTTTACCTCAGGAAAGTTTGCATATTCTTACTGCACACGCTACCGGAAAACCGATAACAGAAGCAGTGACGTATGAACGTGAGTTAGTGACGCAGCGTGTTGGAGCGCGATGCATCGCAGTTGCAGTGTCTGGCGCTGCCACTGGCCGCGACACCACCATCCAGTTAAAGCTACCATTTGACATGCGATTCAACACGCCACACTTTACATAAAACACCCGTAAATAGACTACATAAAACTTTGTCTAACATCTACTTTTTGATAATGGAAAATTTTGGTAGAATTGTTTTGTTCTAACTATTCTTCGAAAAAACACATATGAGTATTGTTTTTATAAAAGTTACAATAACAATAACAGGAAGGAAAAGATATGTCTTTTTAAATTAAAATTAAAATTTTAAATTAATAAAGTAGCAACTAGATAATTATTAAACCGCTACTGGCAGACTATATAATTATACGCTCGCTATGCTCTGTAACGCTTACTATACCAAACTAGTGATGTTCTGTGATCGGAAACGGTGTAAATATTTATGGCGACCCTGTTTATTTTAGTACTGAAAATTTGATTTGATTTTTTTGTAAAATTTGTAAATATTTATAATTTGTAGAATTCTATAAATAATAGCAGAAACACTCGTGCAAACAACCACATAGCTAAAGAGTCAAAAAAAGATAATTTTAATTGAAAATACAAAGAAAGATAAAAGCGAGACAACTTTATAAGTAGTTTGTTAATAGGTACTATTTAAAACTAAAATTCATAGTTTTCAAACACTCCTTCAGATTTCAGATTATCTGAGTCAATCACATAATAGTATTTACAAAATATAACTTTATATTAAGAACTATTCCTGGAAATAAATACGTTCCCAAGCGTACATCACTATGTCGCATAACTTGCGGGTTGCGACTCCGTAAAAAGTTAAATAGCTCTGGAGCTAGTCTGTGAGACATTATCCTTCCGGCTACCCACCCACACAGCGAATTTCCACATTATTTTTCAGCTTTTAGTAGATATTTTTTTATTAAAACATACGGTTGCGGTGAAGTTATGATGTGATGGTAATCAACTTTAGTAATTTGTGGGTGTTATAGTAATTTCAGAAAGTTCACTTTTTCATTACAAGCAAAAAATTGGTATAATGAATGTAATTTTTTTTTTCTCCTTCACAAGTAACAGAGTAATGCGTATCACCTCATCAACGATGCTTCAAACGATTTAAGACTGCAATAAATGTTAATGCTGAACGTGATATTGTCTCCCGCTATTTTCCATAAAATAAACTCGTTATTCAATTTATTTGAGTAATATAGCTATTATTTATTCTCAGATACGTACTATTAAAATTTATTTTATTTTGCTTGCATTTTAGATGTTTGTCACTTTTATTGCCTATTAAAATATTATTTATTGCAAACTGCAACTCTAACTCTCTAAGGTGAGTTAACGTGCGTTAAAGTCACAAGTAATAGCAAAAAATATTTGAAATTTAAGTTCTCGGAGAAAACACCAGAAGCACTGTTCATTTCTCACTCAAATATACAAATACCTATTTTACATTGTCAATGGTAAAACTTTAGTTCACAGTGTAAATACAAGGAGCACTGTTCATTTCGCATTCAAATATTTGAGATAAACACACGTTAAGTTATGGCAGTGCTTTAGAATGACATTCTAGGAATAATTTCACCTAAAGTAAGCTTTCAAAGTGAGTCGATATTTCAGGAGCATATTGTAAACGTTTCTTTATAGAACTACAAGAAGTTTTCTTACTTGGTTAAGTCTAAGTTTAATGATTTTATAAACAAGCGAAAACTACCAATGCATTGGTCATTAGTAAAAAAATCAGTAAATCATATAGTACTAAACATAGACACTGATCCTTGCCCTACAATAGGACAACTAAACGGACAACAATATCCTAAAACTTATACATATCATCTTATATACAAGTGCTATAAATATGCCGTAACTCGTGTAACGTGAAAATCGATAATAATACACGTCTACCCTCTATAGGACAACTAGGCGACCGTGGCCGTCTGCAATCGACGACAGAACCTAGCAGTGCACTGATTGTACGTTCCACAGCCTACAAAAGAAAAATGCAGTAATGACATATTTTATACTATTGGAATATGTACTTATGTCAAATAACTTAAGATGCGCTTTGCTGAAACAAGAGTCGCACAACTCGGTCTTTGGTAGTAGGGTGAAGCTCGATTTTCACATTCATTTTTCTCTCACGTACGTTCAATCTTCAGACTTTATTAAAATATTGAAGTTTGCACTAAAATATCTTCGTGTTTGCTACAGTTATTTAAGTTAATCTATTGATTTTCTATAAAACTTTGTTTTGGTTGCACTTTTGTTATTTGTTTCTTTTGCTATCTTTAAAAATATTTGTATTTGCTAGTATTAAATAATAGCTAAACTTGAATCATAGGGATGTAATTTCTTAGATATTTTAATACAAGCTTACGCAAGTGGATAGTTGCATGATATGTTAAAAGTAAGTATTTATTCAATTATTAAAATTATGCAACTTACGGACATAAAGTATCCACATCCAGAGTTGGAACAAATACATCGAATCAAATTAAAGAAACAATACAAAAATCACATAAAACTATAGACTTCTGTGACAGTAAATGCTAAATAATACGAAGTTTAGAATTTCGCGTGATATAGGGCAATAAACCTTCTACGTGAAGCTGGTTAAATGTGGGCTTAACGTATCACTACTTACCTCCTTGGAGAAAAGTTTAATAGTATTACTTCCGTTTATCTGCTATACCTAAACTGCTATAATGATACTCATTAAATTCGCCCCAAGAAACTATTACCTCAGAAAGTACAGCACTACTAGTAATATACCAAAAGCGTAAACCTGCGGCCGACAGACAGTTTAATAAAACAAGCCCCAAGTAAATAGGTCATAGCCCCAAAATCTTAATGAACCCGTTTATTGTTAGTACCTACGGCACTGTATTATACCGTGAAGTTAAATCGTAGCAATCGTAGCACCGACGTAGCTTCGTAGAAAGTTCGTAGCGTGCACCATAACCACACATCTTTATTTAATGCTACGAAAATGTTTTGCAATTAAACACTTTCGCATGTTTATACTCCAAACGCCTACCTACAATTATTACCAACTGTTATACTTACTTAGGGTTATTTAATGGCGTATTACGAGCCGCTTCATGAATAATACAAGGTGGGGTCTTAAATGGTTTTATTACCCTCATCAAGATATTGAGTGAAAATATTTTTTTTATAATACCAGCATGTGATATACCGTGATATATGTAACACGAACAGAGAGTGAGAATAGAATAGAATAGAATAGAATAGAATTTATTGGTATAAAATGAGATACACAGTAGGTACACCGGCAATACTTACTTATATACTAAAATCGTTACTAACTGGTACAGCTATAACTAATTATAACTTCAAAATATAAAACAAATAACATGTCGTGAGTAGTATACAAAGCAAATCAAGAAATCTATATTAAACCAATAATACTTTTAACAAAGTAATTTTTTTTTTTTTTTTTTTTAAATTGACGGTATACACAGATAAAGTTCTTTACCTCCCGAGCTAGTCAACACGACTGTGTTACGGCAAGGTAAGATTCTCGTCTGCGAATACTAATCATAGGGACGTGTAAATAGGACTGTTTTTCTAACGACACATTTTTTCCTTGAACAAAAGATTCTAGAGAATTACAAGTTTATCGTAAACAACTAGTATAAGCAAAAAAATCAGACAAGGCTTACAACTAAAACATTTTTGTTTCTTTATTGTTGAAAAATAAAGAATAGGATACTTTTCTTTATAGTTTAGTTAATTGTGAGAAATATAAATTATTATATACCTAAGTAATATTATTTATAGTATTTATTTCTATGTAATTTTCTAATATATCAATAGCTTTTTAATATATTTAATATATAAGTACATATTTTTATAATACTTCTTAATTATATAATATTAATAATATCTATGGTAATGTAAATAAATAGTCTATATAAATCTATATAAATAGTCTTTAGTAAATAAGTGTTATTTTACTTGCATATTTGTATAAAATTTTCAGTCCGATCATAATCTAAATTACTAAGAAACTCGTAAAGTGCCTTTTTACAAACAAATCTCGTCATATCTTTTAAAGGTTTAATTTTACTAATTCGATTATATAGAAAAGGAGCTAAAAAATAAGAGAAACACTGAGCATAAGTAGTTTTACATGCTGGGACATCGTATACTTCATACGCTCTTCTAGCAGATTTATTGGTTTGTTGTTGAGAGTAATGTTGTCTTAGAACGATGCTTTGAATGAAGAGCTGACGAATATTCAGTACTCCAAACTCTTTATATATCGCGGTGGATGGATACCTAAATTTTTTAAAATTAATTACTTTCAAAATACATCGGTGTGCTCTTTCTAATTTTATGAGAGTACTTTTCCTAGCACCACCCCAAGCAGATATGCCATAGGTAATTATTGAACGACACAGTGTATAATAAACAGTTTTGTTTGTTAGTTTGTCTTTCAAGTTTCTAATCTTTTTAAAAATTGGTATTAGTGTCCGTGTTCGAGCTTTCAAATTATTTATATGTTGTTTCCAATTTAGGTTTTCGTCGATCTCAATGCCTAGATATTTAATGCAATTTGTTGGTAACAGAAAAGAGCATTCACAGTTTTCAGTAACCATACAACTAGGTAAATGAGGTCTTAAGTTAAAGTCAGGGGGAGGTTGTGAGTTATTTTTTATACTGAACTTTATATATTTAGTTTTTTTTAAATTAACAGTAAGAAGATTATAGTCAAGCCATTTAAAAACCACTTGAAGACCTTGCTCTACTGACTTTTTAACATTTGCCCATGTTTTTTGCTGGAACAAGATTACGGTATCATCAGCGAAAGTAATGATTTTCGCGTCAGGCAAGTTAATATCACAAAGATGGTTTACATAAATTAAAAACAACGTGGGACCTAGTACCGATCCCTGCGGGACGCCGAATTTAATATTTAATTTAGAACTAGAAATATTATCAATGTTTACACATTGTGTCCTATTACATAAATAATTTTTAAAAAGGTCAAGTGGTACGCCTCGAATCCCTATAGCCTCCAATTTACGTACCAGCAGAGGGATCGAGACAGTATCAAAGGCTTTCGCTAAATCGAGAAAGACGCCAACGCATTTTTTCTTCTTATCCAGATCACTAGCTACGTTGTTAACTAGATGTTCGATTGCATCTATAGTTGATTTTTTCTTCCTGAAGCCAAATTGGTTATGAGAGAGGAGATTATTTTTTTCTAGGTAATTTATAAGCCTATTATTTATTATTTTTTCGAGAATTTTAGCTGTAGTAGGTAAAAGTGATATTGGACGATAATTATTGATACTGTCTCTTTCCCCCGACTTATATATTGGTACAACAATGGAGTGTTTCAGAGCATCCGGAAACTTTCCTGATGAAAAACATAGATTAAAAATGTGAGTCAAAGGCTTTACCAGAATATTTACATATTTTTTAATAAACATAGATGAAATACCGTCCCAACCAGTAGACTTCGTATTTCTCAGTGACATAGCAACTTTATGAACCTCTGCCTCATCAGTGTCTAATAGCGCAAAAGAGTTCACTAGGCTGCGTTTACATTTAAATTTGTCCAAAAGAACATCTTCTGTAAGATTTTTTTTTTTTAGAATGTCTTCAGACAGCTTAGAACCCGTATTGACAAAGAAATCATTTATAAATTTAACCGATTCCTGTGTCGATTTCTTTATTTTTAATAGTTCACAAGGATCCTGCGATTTTTCACGTTTGGTTAAGTTGCATACGCGTTTAATTACATTCCACGTACCTTTTATATCGTGTTTGTTAGCATTTATGTCAGATCTATCATGCTCGTTTTTTAAGTTGTGGAGAAGATTATTGCAATGATTTCTGTAACGCTTGTAAGTGATTTCCTGATTTTTATCATTGGGATGTTTTAAGAACCTTCTATGTAACGTGTCTCTAAACCTCATGCATCGTAAGAGACCTGCTTTTATCCACGGTTGGAAAGTTTGCCGTCTGCTGGGTACCACAATCTGTCTGCTAGACTTTTCTATTATATCAGATAAGGTTTTAATAAGCGCTTCAGATGCTTCATTAGGATCTTTCAATGACAATATATCAGCCCAATCGAGATCTTTCATTAGGATGTAAGCTCTATCATAATCAAGGTTTAAAATAGTCTTTTTTGGTTTGGCAGCCATACGAGGTTGATTCATGGGAATACTAAGATAAATACTACTGTGGTCAGTAACTGATGAGTTACAAACTACTGTCAACATGTTTAAATTTGATTTCACGAAACAATGATCAATACATTTATTCAAGCGCGTTGGATGCAAGTGACTAGGTAGAAGACAGTAATTAGCAAGCAAGTTCATGTATTCATCAGATCTGTAATCAGTATTATTGTTACTAACATCAATATTAACATCACCGGTTAAGTAGATATTCGGTATATGTTTTTCATCTGTTAGCAGTTCCTCTAGGGAAACAAGAAAATTTGTGATTGAGGTAAAAGATGGCGACCTATACATGCATATAAAGGTATGACTTTTACCTATTTTTATTACTAAACAATCGGCATCAGCAAGGTTTGGTTCATATGTTGTGATATTGGCTAAACAATTTTTCACATATACAACCACACCACTATTTTGATTTATATGTTTTTTTGTGTAAAACGAAACATATCCTTCCAGATCAGGTATCATTTCCGAATTTTGCAACCAACACTCCGTCAAAATAATAAAATCGTAGTCCATGTTACTTCTTGCAATAAAAACTTTAAAATCTATAAAATTTTTGTGTATGCTTCGAATATTTTGTACAATGATTTTAAGAGATTTTGTGTCAAGTTTGTAATGTGGAAACACTTCGGGATCATCAACCAAATATGTGTCACCGACGTTGACATTTCTGTCCAACTCGGTGACCACTTCGTCTATGCTGTTACCCATGTTAACAACACTAACCCGTTTGAGTGATACTTCAATATATTTGGTTGACGATTTGAGTTTCCGTAATTTGTAATTTTTTTAATAATATTTTCGGACAAGCAGTTTCTAGAGCATAATAATATATATACAATCAAAAGCCATTCCAAACATATATATAATAATAAAGAGTATATAATTATTTTCGGACAGTGTAGATAAATAATATAAAATTTTATATTTATACCTAGGCATTCATTATTATAGTGAGAGTTCAAAGAAAAAAAACATTTGTAAAATATGGACTGATAGTATGTGTCAGTCAAAATAAAAAGCAAAAGTAATGCAAAAGAAAAAAAAGGAAAAAAATACCGTAAGTACACATAAATTTTTAGCACGGCTAGTCATTCCAAGATGAGGTCTTTGATTTGACTCAATGATTTGATGAGTATAGCGGGTCCTCCATCTTCTTTTCGTAGCAAAATATTACCTCTTGCCGCCCAGCAGTATTTATAAGCCCCACTTTTTACCAACTCACGTGCAGCCGCTAGAAGTTTCTTCGCCATAGGAGTTAAAGACTCAGATATGTAAATACGTGACGAGTCATCAGAAAATCCTAATATTTCAGTACTAAGAGGTTTATCTTTATTGTCGGAGTTGTACTTTTTTATGGCTTTTAATAGTGTATCCTTGTTTTTGATGTTCTGGTACTCGATAATAATTGGTCCATATTTTTTGCCCTTTCTATAAACAGTAGTATTTTCATCAATTAGTGGTATCTTAAGAGTTTCAAATACTTTATTGACAGTATTTTGTACAACTTCTTTATCAACTTGAGGAATATTTCTTATTTCGACGGTATTTTTTAAAAGCTGTTTCTGTAATTCATTCATCTGGGATTCCAACAGATTAATGCGTTCTTCTGCTGCTTCATGCTTTATTTCAAGATTTAGTACTCGTTCATTAATTTCCTTATATTTAGTAGCATTCTCTTCAAGTTGTTTTTTTATTTCTAAATTAGTCTGAAGTATTTCACTATTTTGTTGCTTTATTACAGCTATCTCCTGAGTCATCATATCCTTAAAAGACTTTAGAAGGTCTTGTTTCAAATCTTCTAACTCTTGCTGTTCAGGGTATTTCCGTTTTCTTAGGTTTACATTTCTAATGATTTCCTCATTTCTTCCTTCCTGATCTTGAGGTCCAATGTCAAGAGAAAGATCCGGATGCGACGAGAACCTAGCTGGGTGACCTTGTGTCGGAGTACGATGCATTTTACCTGAATTCGTTGCGTATACTACACTTAACACTACTGACTAATAAGTACACCCGTAATGTACGGCGAAAATAGGTAAGTTTAAATTATACTTTAATTCTTTTGAAATAGAACTTAAAATTGATTAAGCTATTTTATATTTTATTAAAAACACGACTTGCTTTAACGATACCTCGGACGAGAATCCTGAGAGAATATGGAACTGCTAACCAAATAATATCGCTTTATTGCATTACATCTGCCAAGTCTAGTGCTTACATTAAACTCTTTGTAAGAAACTTATGTTCAACAATAGACTCTCTAGTCTATTGTTGAACATAAGTTTCGATTAGGCTACGTCTTACATAGGCGAAAACGAACGCGATTATGAAGCGATGACACGCGAATTCAATGCGATGCGGTGCGACGCGGCGGCTATGTCCTACGTGCACGCGAATCGTCTCGCACGCATTATACAAAAACACGACGGCACCGCATCCAGTTCGCGCGACAATATCAAGCTAACTGATCGCGTTCGCTTCATTTCGCGCCGCTTCGCACCGCACCGTACGTGCGTTTGGTCATGTAGGCCACTTCAACAGGTTTCGACTTTTTGTTATATTCGCGCCGCATTGCGCCGCTTCAGCCTCGCGTCTAGATCGCTCACGCAGGACGTCGAGTTACTATGACGTTGACATGCGTTTTACCGACAGCGCCCCTGATATTTACTCCGAGAACTAAATTTGCCAATACAAATTATTATTATTTTACACTACGACAAAAATAAACCATGGTAATATGAGGTGTTTTCTAAAAGTCAGGGCCTTTGGATGTGCTGACCTATAAACCACCACAACATAAGATAGTAGTTTAAAGCAAGCATACGTACCTGCATCAGAGGACGCCGAGTTATTAATTAATTAATAATCGATCAAGGCTATATTTGAAACGCTTTAATTATACGTTTATTTAAATCAAGGTAAAGATTCTAAATAGATTTCAACCTTATGATATACTTATCGATATAGTTTTTTTAATATTAAAAGAGGTTTTAATCGTCAGTCTTGATAGACAAATAGATGTCATTAGCGCATCAAACCAGCATGATGTATCTATACTAATATATAAAGCGGAAGAGTTTGTTTGTTTGTGCGCGCTAATCTCAGAAACTACCAGTCGGATTTAAAAATTATTTTTGTGTATGATACCCGAGTTCTTGGGGAAGGTTATTACGCTACTGGCGACGGGAGCAGAGCAGTAACCAAAGATACGTTTATAGAATATATATGCTAGTATATAAATAAGGTAGGCAAACCATCTAACGCAGTATAGTACTAGGGTCCAGTAATAAAACTGCCACAATTAAGCTCTTAAAGTTGTCTGTCTTTAATCTGATGACATGTCTTACGTCATTGTTTTCGTTTCAAGGAAACAGGTAGAGGAGTATCTACAAACACATGGTACTCGTACATGGTTATACCACATTAGCAGAAGTGTATTTTGTGCTAAATTAACTGCTGTTTGATTGCGGTTTCAGTATATATAACAAAAAGTCAACAAGCAAAATATATTATTAACAAACAAAATGCCCGTCTGCCTAAAACCTATTAAATAGAAAGAATATCATTTTTTTCGTGCTGACGCTACATTGAAATTTGATATACCCTATGTCACTTCCACAATCAATACGAATCTAATGACACCTCATTTGTTAAAATCTATCAAGCCATTGTGCTAAAGAAATAGACATACATACATATACACATACATACGCTTGAAAAACATTACCCTCCTTGACTAAAAGGTATCATCTATGTTACGCAGCGTAAAAAAGAAGTCCTACTTATATCAGCATTTCATCTGAAACCTACATAAATAGTGTAAAATAATATGCCGATACAGTATTTCATCAGCTTTTGTCGCAGCGATCGATTATAAAAATGTCGCATATTTGCCGTGATTATGGAAAAAGCCTCAACTGATAGAAAAAATAATACCCTAGATAACAGTAACTGTACGTAAACAAAGTACTTGTATTACAACACTTGAATAATAAGCCAGTATCTAATACAATCCAGGTTAAATACTCATAATGCTACTTGATCCTTTAACTATGTATCGTAACATAGTTAAGAAGTCATACCCGAGTAATCCCCAAACTGGTGGAAAAACCCATAAGTTCATCTAATAAACCGATCCCCTTAGTAACGAGATATAAGAAACTTATCATAATATCGTTCTTTAACGACCACCGCGAAGTTTATTACGAGTAATCCTCATAATATTTTCAACGTTCAGTTTCATCTTAGAGATATTGATGCAACTATATATTCTTAAAGTGACATTATTAATAAAATATAGTGTGAAGCATGAGGCTGGTCTGAGTGCATTTTGCATTCGCAAATACTCTCGTGCGGCTTTTTTTAGACAAATTTTAATATAAAAACATAAGGTAAGTCAATGTGTGTACTTATACACGATAATGTCAAAAATTGGTTTAAAAAATAATAAAATCAACTCCCGCACTTAGGAATTCCTCCTCCTCCTTCCTGTAGTCCTATATCACGGGATACTTTTAGAAACATACAGAGTAAGTACACCTGGATTGGGTCAAAATATTCATGGATCTTACAATGTTTTACACCGCGTGGAAATTAAACCCACAACTTATGTCACAGTAACTGCACTACGCCACATTCTATGTTCGTATGTCTAACAGTAAATCTGATAAACAACCTTTTGTTTTACTCAATGGTTTATCTTTTACTATAATCATCGAAAATGACCTTAAAGTAATAGGAACGAATTAGAACGATCCTTATCGACGACAGAATTACGGCATACGGACTATCTCTGTTCCCAACTATTGATCTAAGGAGCCAGCCAACGACACGCATCAGCTGACACAACAAGCTGACAAACTAAACTTAACTAAGACTTAAAATATTGAACTTAAGTCGTGTACGTAACATTTTTATAAAATTATAATTAAATCTAAAAATGAATAGGTAGCGCTATTCTTCTATGCATACACTATGTTTATCGTGTTTTCAGCAAATAAATATCTTTAGAGATTATGACAAAATAACTTTAATTTATGATCGTGTAAAATTTAAATGAGCGACTGATGGATAAGGCGACTCACAACCGGTCAAAGTCGAATAATTTCCTTATAACGGCTGAGAACCATTCAATGATCCTATATAAAATAATTACGACGATGATGATGATGATACATTTATATAAAAATATACAGTATATAAGACATCGTTTAAGGATAAAACCAGCGAAATCTCAAATTAAAGCAATGGAAAGTAAAATATCCTCTTTATTAGAACTAACAATGATACAACAGAAGCAGTGTTTTGTTAAAAAGAAACATCTTACAAACTCCTTTATGTGCTGGCTGTAAGAAGGACTTTCTACTAAGGCTGCATATTGTACAACGTTTTCCTCTATTTAAAGGTCGTAATGCGTAAAAAATAAATTTATTTTGCGTTAAATATATTCTAAGCATTTTTAAGCTACAATAACTGCTCGGGTTGCTTTTATGTTTATCTTCTTTTTTGCATTTTTACACATTTAATGGTTACAACTTACTATGGTTACACTAAAATTCCAAATTTAATTTATCATCATTCAAATCATGAGCATTAAGTTCATACACAAATTCCATAATAAAAGCACGTTCAGCTTGCTCGAATTTCCGAGAAACTTTTCCAATTTTAACATCGGAAAACCTTAACTAAAATTACATTTATTTTGTACTAGCTGCGCCTCGCAACATTGCTCGCACATAAAATTAGTTTGCTCTCTCTCGGGAACCAGACCGGTTTTCGGGATAAAAAGCGCTGAGTGGTAAAAACACACACAGACATTAACTCATACATACATACACACCAGTGGCGAAGGGTGACTTTTTGTCAGAGAGAAGCCGGGGCAAAAATTGCTGAGCTTGAAGCGCGACGTATGGTCTATTTCTATACTTTAATAGATATTAATTATTTATCGTAAAGAGAGATATTAAAATGTTTAATAAATCCATAATTTATTTTAAAAGTTATTGTCTTATCTGGGCGAGCACGATCGTTCTAAAATACATGTTTTTTGTTTTCAAAAATTAACTTTGAGAAACGTGTTTTCTAAGATAATAAATAATTCAGGCAACAATTTAATGCTACTAGCGTCGTAGACACAGAAATCAGAATCATAATACGCTCTAAGCTCGGCGCAGCTCCCGCCGGTAACGCTAAGGACGTCAACTGAGGAGAGCTACTCCAAACTAGTCCAAACTCACAGTAATGGCCCGCATAGTATAAAACTTATTCTACAATATTAAAACAAAACATTAAACATACTACTACAATAAAAAAGTTTAGGTACAGAACAAAAATTTTAAATTTGTCAATTTTTACTACCTATCGAAAATTCCTAATATCTTCTGAATGGATTACCCTATTTAAATAATTTCTTTTGCCCTATCTGTTATAGACCTAAACCTATCAAATGACACTCAAAACAATACAATATCTACACAAAAAAAAATCATGTTTTCAACTTACGTATTCATGCGTGTCTCAAGCGGGCGGCACTTGCGCTGCGCTCGTACCTACTTACTAGGTATTCCCAATATTTTCCAATAACTCCGAGACATCGTGTCCATGCATGAAGGTTCGTTGCTCAAGCGCACTTTGTATGTAGATTACCTTCTGAGTAAACATCTGCACTAAATTACTTTCTACTTGTTACTTTCATAATATTATAATTAAAGTCTACGCTTAGAACTACTTACTAAACAAAATTTATTATGTTCACTCTTTTACAGTACAAGTTACACAAACGCTACCCTACACAAACTATATTTCGAGATACTTTAATATAGAATTAACACAAAAACAAACAAAATATTACTTTAGTGTTTGTAAATAATGAACTTTAAATGAAATGTCAACAACGGAGTTACCAATACTCAAAAATATTTGTCCTCAAACGTAAACTAAAAAATCGCTAGAAATGAAATCATAAATCACCAATAACCGGGGCGGTTCCACTTTATTTTAATAATTACTTTATTTTTACTAATTTTAATTACTTTTTTTCATTTTCAAAACCTCATATTATTTATTATCTGATTTGTTTTAACAGCTAAGTTGTTAACCCTGACATGCACATCTCTTTCTTGTCAAATTTTCGTGCTTCGTACGTTCTGGAATGTAGCTTTGTTGTCTGTCTCGCTTACACCTACGCAATTTGAATGTTCTGTCTCTGTCATAAGCCGGCAAATACCGGGTTATACTCCACCTATATTACGCGTAATTTAACTATGTACTTAGTTACCTGGAACGTACGATTTCCTATAGTATGGATTCCTCTCAATTCCTGCGGCTTATTTCATAATAATTTGACAATTTGGCGCCAATGCGAAGACGTTTTTGAAATGTTTTCATTTTATTTTAGTTTATTATTACCAGAGTAGAAAGACAAGATAGTACTTATGGTGTTTTTAAAATGTTTTAAAGTTATTTGAGTTAAATATACCAGCGAAAATAGATTATATTTTTATTAATAGACACTAGTCTTTGTGATTTATCTCAAAGGGAAGCCGGTAGGAATCGGGTTATATGGACCCTTCGCCACTGATACACACACAAAACTTTCGCGATTTTGATGAATACGAAATGTTTTGATGTATTAGAGGTGATTGTGCAATACCTTTCAGTTGGTTGTGTTGGAACTGACGCAAGATAACAAGCTCCATTGTGGAGAACTGCTCGTCCGATAAGGACAGCTACACTCTGCAAAAGGAGAAAAAGACAGTTTAATATCACAGCCAGATACAAGAGTAGGTATCATAGTAGAAAATAAAGTACATGAAATTAAAATGACCGCCAAGTTTTACGCGAAGGTACTAACTAATATATGTTTATGATATAATGACGGAAACCTATATCAAAATCCGTTGCATGACAGACTAAAACATTAACTTTGCTATATATTATATGGAAGATAAGAGATACAGAAGGATATACACACAAGCATTCACTAACGTACGTTGTGACCTACGAACAATCCCAATACAAAGGCATCAGTCACGGTCGCTAAAACTCAGAGATATTTGTTACTCAAGTCACATACATATAATAGGCATTTCACTAACTGCAGCTACAACTGCGACACGTACTTATATACTATTTATTAGCACGTAATACAGACAGTAAGTCGTATACGATGTGGTGGAGCGGTTATAGCCACAACGAAATTTCAGTTAGGGCTTTATCTATAAGTATTAACTAAATTACATTTTACGCTTAGTGTGAAATGATGATAAATTAACCCACGCAATTTTCAACTTTGTGGTAATAGGCATAAGTTACAATTTGTAAACAAATTATATGGTTTTATGACTTTTTTGTACTAAAGGCGCGAATTATAATCGTACAAGCTTGACTGAGACAGTACCTCCAGCAAATGACACTAACTGCAGCTACAACTGCGACACGTTCTTGTATACTATTTATTAGCACGTAATCCAGACAGTAAGTCGTATACGATGTGGTGGAGCGGTTATAGCCACAACGAAATTTCAGTTAGGGCTTTATCTATAAGTATTAACTAAATTACATTTTACGCTTAGTGTGAAATGATGATAAATTAACCCACGCAATTTTCAACTTTGTGGTAATAGGCATAAGTTACAATTTGTAAACAAATTATATGGTTTTATGGCTTTTTTGTACTAAAGGCGCGAATTATAATCGTACAAGCTTGACTGAGACAGTACCTCCAGCAAATGGCAGATTGTAAATATTGCTATAAGATGTAGTAATGCTTCACTACTTAGATAGTATTATTATCCTATTGGTATAAGTTCTTTGAACCAAAACATAACAGTAACATTACAACAACAGGTAAGAACGTATGGTAATGTGGTGATATCCATTTAAACGGCCATTTTGTAAAATGTCTTCTTTTAAACTGAAATTTACAGTGCACAGCCGTTAAAAGCAAAGTCGCAGCCGCATAGTCCGCAGACTTATTAAATTAACTCACTTTGGTTTCGACTTGAACTTTATTATACTGACCGTGATTAAGAAGTTACAGAATTATTCAACAAAGTTTGAATATAAAATCTGACACAAAATGGCTTTAAATTCACGCTATTGTTAACTTTTTATTGACAGCTATGGTGAAATCTTCACAATCACTTATAAAACCTTAGTTTAACGACATAGTTTTCAAGCAATTGAAGCTGAAATTAACGATAATTAATAATATAGAGCACCCGCAAGCGTTACGTCACACGCGGGGCGATCAAATACGTGATATAATCGATCGCTCACGAATGACGTAATTTTATTTTATACATCACAGAAGCATTCATAAAAACTATACTAACTATCCTTCCGTAAACAATTCGCATCTAAAAATATATATTTTACTAGCTGTGCCCGCGACTTCGTCCGCGTGGAATAGTGATTTTGGGCAGCATTTTTTGGATATATCTTTTGGTTTGTTTTGAATTATAAACATCTTCGTTTAGGTGAATAAGAAAAATCTTTACAGTAAATGCTTCTCTATCTACGATATTAGATTAATAATAACTTTCCCCTTCCCCTCCCTTCCCCTCCCCTCCCCTTCCTTCCCCTCCCATCTCCCTCACTTTCCCTCACTTCCCACTCACTCACCACCACTTCTGACTCCTCACTTTCCCTCACTTCCCTCACTTTCCCTTACGTCCCCTTCACTTGCCCCTCACTTGCCCTTCACTGCCTCCTCACACCCCCTAAGTTCCCTCTTCCTTTTTTATTTTTATACAACGCCATCTAGACCCAAAGTAAGCATATTATATGCTTGTATTATGGGTTCTAGAATACGGATAAACATACTTAAATAAATTTTAAAGTTTTGTAAATAGATACATATTATACATATAAACACCCAGACCAATGCAAATAGACTTTGCACTGAGCGGGAATCGAACCCGCGACCTCACAGTCCATACACAGTACCACCGAAATACAGAGGCAGTCGATTTCCCCCTGACTTTCCCCTCCCTTTACCCTGACTTCTCCCTCACTACCCCCGCACTTTCACCTCACTTCTCCCTTCCTTTCCTCTTCCTCCCCCTCCCTTCTCCCTCCCTCCAAATTTCAAGTCGCCAACTTCAAAAGCAAAGATCTTTCCATACAATATTTCATCCCTTATTTCACTCCTATAAATCCACCCCAGTAAAAATAAAACTATGAGCGTATTTTTTATTTAAATAAAAGTATTCCAAAACAAAATTTCAAAGCTAAAAGTTAAAAAATTAAGACGTTTCATACAATCGATTTCATCCCTTTTCATACACTTAAGGGTATAGCCATCAGGGATCAAAGCATACAGGCTGCTAGTAATGTTAACACGTGATGGAGCCACATAAAGCTGACCGAAAAACAGCTAATACTTAGATCCACACCCACAACTTTTAGTGTCTTACCTTTACTTTAATTACTTAATTAATTAATTACTTTAATTAGTCATCGCAAAACATAGGCTCACTGGAAACTGGACTCGTTTAAAACTAAATGAAAGACTGTTTAGAATAACAGGAATCCGAGGAATAAAAACACTATCAGCTATTCCGCAACCTGTTAAAATATCTGCTTCTATAAGATTTCGTAGTAAATTAACGAATGTTCGATGTGATTCTTTAAATTGGCATAACTTTTTTATTTATGAACCGATTGACATGAAACAAACACTAAATGTTAAGTGAAGCTTACCACAATGTATTAGTGAAAACCATATCTAAATCGGATAAGCCGTTTCTGAGATTAGCGTGAACAAACGCACAGACAAACAGACAAACAGACAAACAGACAAACAGACAAACAGACTAACAGACAAACAGACAAACAGACAAAAATTGTAACAATCATTGTTTTGGGTTCTATTTGCGTTAATATAGGTCCTAATAGTATTTTTTCTCATATATCTTCCATGTACAGACAGCGATCGGTTACATTTTTATTATATGTATAGATAACAATACATAATTATAGTTCCTTTTTAAAGACATTAAAGCTACCAGACCACAAAACAATTAAAAATCTTGATACATTAAAGAATTTCAATTGTTTTCTTTCAACGTCTATTTTTACCTTGTGACGACAAACTAACTAAGCAGGTATTATTACAAAACAAATTATTTTTTTAATCAATAAAATCTCCGAATCGTAAAATATAATGTGTTTTTATTTATTGCGTATATCTTATAATTAACGAGGAGAAAGCCACTAGATAACGGATTTTTATGGAAGGAGCTTAATGAATAATTTGAGTACGAAGCGCCCGCTCGTGAGACTTTACCTAGAACAGTTATATTCAGAGTATGCCCCTATCGTTTGTTTTGCACTTATAACGAACTGATTGAGTTGCAATGGAATGTAAGAACTGAAGTATACAATAATCTTGTAGGTACTAGTGAAAATGGGACTTAAGGTGTCACACCTTTACTTGACAATTTAATCCTAATTTTGTTTATAATAAGGTTATAGTTAACCTGTTAATATTGCTCGTTTTGTACCTATTCGCCACTTGAAATAGGAAATTGGAATACCTACGATTTAACAAGAGTAATTTATTAGCGCTATTTAGTTTCAATCAAAGCTTTAAAATGATTATGTTATAACGCTGTAAGGATGATAGAAGTTATAAATGAGAATGTGATATTATATATATTATAAGCAGAGGTCAGAATTAGGTAGTGTTATTTATGTACTTACACAGATTTTACACAGCGAAAGAATAAAGTATAATATGTTAAAAATCCCGAGATTAATTTTAAAGCAATTTAAATATAATTAAATATAATTTTTAAGCAGAAAAAATCCTTTGATTTTTTGCCACGTTTGTAATTCGCACAACATAGCTTGTTGGAACAAAAGAAAACAATAGCAGAAATGCCAAGCACTCCCCGGTTTTTAGATATAATAATATCAACATTTCGATGCAAGTATATAAATAACTCTACCTAATTCTGACCTCTGGTTACCAAGTGCAAGTTTCATAAATTAACATAAAAATCTTGCACAATAGGTATATAATTTCAAGATATTACGCTCATCAAATCTATAAAGAGGTTTATCGCGCATAACCTACTGATCGAACCAGCTTCATCGATTTTCAAGCGACAGCCGATCACCTCCGATCATACATACTCGTAATACATAGATTTTACGTATACCCATCGGATATATGTATGTATATAGTCTGTTATTTAATAGAGTGGTATATTGTGTTTCTTTTATTGCTATAATATTTTATTTTTTATAATATAATTTATATACAGTGATTCCATTCTATTTAAGGATGCATTTTATTTCAAAACAAGGAACTTAACCACTTTCTATTAGGCTACCTATATTTTAAACGTCTATAAGCTACAGTTGCGGCAACAGAAAGCAAGCTTCTACTTACTTTTATATCGGCTATATTATTGTTTGCTACCAATAAGTAATAAAAATAATATTTTTTACTTACGAGGCACTAAAATATATTTTTATTCGTTTTTTGCCGTGATTGAATAAGACGTAAGCCAGAGTCATCAGTGCTCCAAGACCGTACCGAATTTGTCATAGAAATTAGAGCCTTATGTAATAAGTTATAAGTAATACATTTCATAATGTTGATATAAATTAGAAAATCTATCTTTGAAACTTGAGACTAATGATGTGAATTACGGCAATAAATTATTGTTTTATAATATTTAAAGGAAAATTATTCTAAATGTTATTCAGAAAATAATTGATATACTTACCTAAATACGCTTGATAATCGTAACAAACTAATGTCGATAAATAAATTCCGTAAATTAATAACTGACACTTTATTTAAAAAACCGGACAAGTGCGAATCAGAATCGCCAACCAAGAGTTCCGTACAAGTTAATTAATTAATTATTAGGTACCTACCTATACTTATAAAGAGGAAAGACATTTTTTTTCATTCATTGTCATAAATTGAAAACTATATACCTACATCATAAAAACAAATTTAAAATCTGTTTAAGCTTGTGCCAATAAAGCCCTTCCATACGATACCCCACATGACACCGTTAACTCAATTCAAAATTTGAACCCTGTTTTTTAATGATTTAATTTCAAATGTATAGGTTTCAGATTTTCCCTATACTTGTAGTATAACGTACTTCATAGTTCTAGGTCAACGAAAAATATCCTATAAATTTTGATGTCGAAATATACGTTTTTGCGGCATTTTTCAGAATATACAACGTCTATTGAAGTCACGTAAGTAGCAAGCTGTGCAAACGTCTCCCTGAAATAATTGTAGACATACCGGATAAAAAAAAACTTCGTACAAGATGAATCGAGATCACTTCGCAGGATTATAGTTTTACTATATAAGTAAGATTATTTTTTCTTGAATCATTAAGATAATTTAATATCTCACAAATAGAGAGAAATACCTATGTATATACTTATCAAACCATTTATCCCCAACTAAATTTCGTATTTCCTAATTTAAATATATTAAATTAATTAGAGTTGCTACAAGTAACATGTAGCGTAACAAAACAGTCGCGTTCATTAAGCTGTTTGTACACTGTTCTCAGGTTTAGGTTTGTAATTAGAGGTGACGGGTCGGAGGTCTTCCGGACCGGCCGGTCTCACACGCAACCTTACATAACAATATAACCTTAATATAGGTAAGGTTTACGACAAGTCGAAGCTCGTAAATTTTACAGCACTACCATGGCTGCAATAAAACTCACTCGACACTTTCTTTTCAATTTATGCCGCTGTGAATTTCATTGATTTATAAACACATTGTTGTATGTGAATACATATTCATGTATTCTATTATCGCGACATTCAAATAGATTTATGATGTTTTTACTTCGATAAACAGAGCGATAAAATTATTTGTTTGAAAAATACTAACGACAGCATAGTTTTGCATTACCTATGCGCAGTTTTTACGTCACTAGCTTGACTTTACTAAATTTTTCTAGACTTCTACTAAGAGAGGAAGAGCACAGTGAGACCTGTTCTTAAAATTAGAGTAACCCGACTAGAGAAGTAACTCCACCCTCGAAGTGCGCCGTCATAGCAAGGCTACCTACTAGTGTTGTGTTCCTGTCGTCGACTTGTGTCGGTGATAAAAAAGACTATCAAGGGCTACAAGTACAGCGTTTATACTTAAATACCTAGAAGGCCATATACGTATCTTTTTTTGATAGCAGACATATTCAAAGTTTATTTTGGACTGTATGTATATTATTATATTATACGGACGGTAACATTGCATGCTTTCACCTCTATGATTTAGATATCATTAAATGTTTGCCAATATTTTTTTTTCATCTGTCACATTTGTCATAAAAATCGACGTATACTTAATTCAACACCAAGTTAATTATACGATTAGTTAACAAAGATTTTTATTTACAACCGAATCTTTTCATAAAAATTTTAAAGTAGGTGTTTAGACCTTAATTTGTAGCTACAAAACGGCCCGATGCTTTGACGTCACTTAATGTTATTATTGTTTCAAGTTTCCCGAATCACCCAAGTTGTATAGCAATAAATATTCATATACAAAGTTATGATTGTAATTTCAATAACAAACACTAAGAGTAGCAAATGCAAATTGTATACTTGGAGTCGCAGTGGGCACAGTCTGATCTGCATTGATAAATTGTTACTACTATATTAACATGACCTTGACTGCTAAGATTTAAAAATATTACTACGTCACGCAAACTCGATAATTTAGTGAAGTTTAATATTATACTAGTCATGAATATTTCACTGTCAATTTTTATTCTTGAAAATAATTAAAACTTCAATGTATAGCGTGAAAAAGACAAGGCTATATTTTCAATGACAAGAAAGCCAATGTCAGGTTTGCTTAGTGACATACTGAAGCGAGAATTAAATCCAAATTGAGCTAAATAGTATGTCTTCTCAATTATCAATGTCTTTTAAAGAAAGCTTGAACAAATAAAACTAAACTGAACATGTTCATAACTCCCAACAAAAGGACCACAGCTCGACAAACATTATTACTCAACCTAGCTAGAGGATTGAAGAAGTCAAGTAATCTGATGACAAATATATCTCTTAAATATACAAATATATTCAAATATACTCTTGCCTACATACAATATACTTTTCCCCTCTGGATGTAATACATGTACCTGACATTTTCTGCGTCAAATTCACTCGTATTATATATTATTAAATAATGTTTACACAGGGATAATTCTAGGAATTTGAAATACTATCAAAATTTAACTATACTTGTAGCAAAACTTGCACTGTACTGTTATTAAGGGTACAAGTATGTATATCGAATAAAACTCCCTAAAAGGCAATATCTATTACACAGCACTAAACGTTTCTGTTAAAATAAACGTTCAAATAAAAAAGCTTTCAATCGCTCCATCTGTTAAGCGCTATAAAGGCGGACAAGCTAAAGCCTCAGGCATCTTTCTTTTTGCTTCATAAGTTGAATATAAAAGTTTACAAACACTTTGCATTAATTATGTAAAGAACCAAAGAACAAGTATCTAACTTAAATACTTTTCTTAAGAAAGCATTTACAAAAAAATATGAAATAAAAAAATATAAACGAGCTGCCTTGACCGGAAGTAAGGTTTCGCCTTTTCCGCTACTCAGTCCACGCAACATGGCAGAATTTCCGGTGCTGAAAATCAACTCGCCCTAAATGTGCCTGTCCCCGAGAATTACAATTTGTTACAGAGGAAATATTATTAGTGTGTATGTACTTATACCGGTTATTACTTCTTACACAAATGTACGAGTATTTTATTATATACTAGCTGTTACCCGCGACTTCGTTCGCGTGAAAATTCAGATATGTGCCTGTATGAGAATATTTTTTACCTAATCTTACGGCAATAGTACATTGTATTAGTAATAAATATCAGTACAATCCGTCTCTAAGGCGAATCCGATTTAAATCTATTCACCCGCTACCCCTAAAACAGACGAAATTTTGCGATATTTAACGAAACTTGCCACGCCTATTTTGATAATTGGATATCGTATTATCAAAACTCCCGTTTAATAACTATAGAAGCTTCATACAAATTTTGCTCCCCTTTATACTCCAGGGAAATAAATTTCGCAAAATCCCGTCTTAGAGAGCACCTATTTCCAAAATTTTAAACTCCTAGCACTTCCACTCCCGTCTCCCTCCCATCCCCCTCACTTTCCCCACACTTCCCTTCACTTTCCCTCACTTTCCCTCACTTCCCACTCACTCACCCCTCACTTACCACTCACTGACTCCTCACTTTATCTCACTTTCCCTCACTTCCCTCACTTTCCCTTACGTCCCCCTCACTTCTCCCTCACTTACCTCTCACTTGCCCTTCACTTGCCCTTCACTGCCTCCTCACATCCCCCTGAGTTCCCTTTTTCTTTTCTTTTTATACACAACGCCATCTAGACCCAAAGTAAGCATATTATAAATATTAGATTGTTACATGTATGATTTTAGCATGTGGTGATTACCTCTAAGTATTTGTTACACTTTTGTTATTAGATAAATAGATGTATCACTATGGTAATGTTCAGTGTAAACAAATGTTGGTGATCCATAACAAACAAAATAAAATAAAATAAAAAATAAAATTATATGCTTGTATTATGGAATCTAGAATACGGATAAACATACTTAAATACTTTTATTTTTGTAAATACATACATATTATACATAGAAACACCCAGGCAATGCAAATAGACATGTTCATGCAACAAATATTTGCACTGAGCGGGAATCGAACCCGCGACCTCTGCGTGGCAGTCCATACACAGTACCACCAAAATACAGAGCCAGTCGATTTCCCCTGACTTTCCCCTCCCTTTCCCCTTCCTTTCCTATTCCTCCCCCTCTCTTTCCCCTCACTCCAAATTTCAAGTCGCCAACTTCAAAAGCAAAGATCTTTCCATACAATATTTCATCCCTTACTTCACCCCAAATAAATCCACCCCAGTTAAAAAAAAATTATGAGCGTATTTTTTATTTAAATAAAAGTGTTCCAAAACAAAATTTTAAAGGTGTAAGTTAAAAAATGAAGACGTTTCATACAATCGTTTTTATCCCTTTTCATACACTTAAGGGTTGAATTTTTAAAAACCCTTTCTTAGTACACTTCTACGCTACGACCAGCGGTTTAGGCTGTACGTTGTCTGTCAGTCAGTCAGTCAGTCAGGACAAAGCCTTTTATAATATGTATGGATGTATGGATTAGACGTATAGCCATCAGGGATCAAAGTATACAGGCTGCTAGGAATGCTAACACGTGATAGAGCTACATAAAGCTGACCGTGCGAAAAACAGCTAATATTTAGATCCACACCCACAACTTTTAGTGTCTTACCTTGGGCTTTATTAATTAGTCATGGCAAAACATAGGCTCACTGGAAACTGGACTCGTTTAAAACTAAACGAAAGATTGTTAAGAATGACAGAAATCCGAGGAATAAAAACACTATCAGCTATTCCGCAACCTGTTAAAATCTCTGCTTCTATAAGATTTCGTAGAAAATTAACAAATGTTCGATGTGATTCTTTAAATTGGCACAACTTTTTTATTTATGAACCGATTGACATGAAACAAACACTAAATGTTAAGTGAAGCTTACCACAGTATATTAATGAAAACCATATTTAAATCGGATAAGCCGTTTCTGAGATTAGCGTGAACAAACGCACAGACAAATAGACAAACAGACAAACAGATAAACAGACAAACAGACAAAAATTGTAACATTCATTGCTTTGGGTTCTATTTGCGTTGATATAGGTCCTAATAGTATTTTTTCTCATATATCTTCCATGTACAGACAGCGATCGGTTACATTTTTATTATATGTATAGATTTCATTCAGCATTGTAAATTGACTTTAAGTTAGTGATGGACCTCATAAAGCTAGGGTCATTTATGTTGGTCTTCATAGTAGTAGATAGTACCTCATAATCGATAAAATTAATCAGTACTTTTTGTTGAAAATAGGCATACTACGTTGTGATGTATGTAGTAAGCACAAAGTTTAAAATTGACAAATCTAATTTTTCTTACCACTAGAGGGTGCAATTCGTTTGAAGGCAGACTAGAAAAATCACTAAAAGCAAAATGACGTTTAATTAATATGGTGGAACTCTAACAGCGTTCTAACCTCGTTACGCTGCTAAAACGGATGTTGTATTTTAAACATTTCATTCTCGTTTTTTATTTTGTTATGACAGACAAAAGACAGACTGTTTGACATAGTGGCAATTTATTCAGCTCTATTCTATTGTTGACCTAGTGAATTATAGACAGAAATTGTAGAAAACTGAATAATAACCAAATAGTGTTTAGTATCTTAAATTAGAAACGTGCTTAATTTTCTAAGACAAGGATATATATAAGAAATATTAGGTTATTCTTTCAGCCAATCTTTGAGTATAAATATATAGTAGAAATTTTTCTCTACACAGTAGTAAGTATTTTCTTACATTTAAAAATATATTAGTATCTACTTTACAAGACTACAAGTTATTATTTTTATTCCAAAATAACACTCACTATAACAAAATATTTATAGACAAATAAAAAGTGGATATACTTGAGCTGTAGAAATCCTATGTTATGTAAAAACATCGTGTGGTATATATAATAAATCATTATTGTATGTATGTACATCAGAAGAATTTCCAATGAGTAGCACAAACTTCGCATCTCGAGCCGACGAGGCGTAGACAGTTGTAGCTGTACAAAAA
Source organism: Parascotia fuliginaria (assembly GCA_963082885.1). Lineage (NCBI taxonomy): Eukaryota > Metazoa > Arthropoda > Insecta > Lepidoptera > Erebidae > Parascotia > Parascotia fuliginaria. Next base: position 11,586,761 of record OY720173.1, on the reverse strand, counting down.
AAAGAAGTCATATAAAGAAACGTGCTATAAGCTCAGACTTTTAGCACGTTTCTTATAATACATACGTACTAAAAGCTGTCACGTAGGTATGTGTCCCGTTTATTTAATAATCGCATTGTTTATACCTTGTCAGACCAGTATACAATACTACACTATAAACGTTTCTTGCATACATGTAAAAGCAAGCGCTTTGTAGTAAAACAAAATGTAAGCTTTAAATCGTCATACCAAGTTCATTTGGAATAACTTTTATTGCATCTAATTTCAAGCAGACTGTATATACATAGCCATATTTACTACAATAAGATTTAACATGTTCGTGTGGTAACAAGTATACAAACTACTTTTTACATAAAGCTACAAAGATTCAAACCATTAAACTCACACATGATTCCCACAACGATTAAAACGCGTGCCCATTGGTTTTATATTGAAAGACTGACATGTCCAACATCGTATATAACATTAAGCCATTATGTAAAGAGCTAGGCAATAAAAAAAAAGTAACATGTGAGTGACGGCGAGCAAAATCTCGTTGAAATAAAACGTGGTATCTGACTGGTGCAGCCAACTTTATACTAGTGCCCACATTTTCTAATCCGTCCGACTGCAACTGCTGTCAAAGGCTTTTTCATTGACATTTGAAATGAACTATTTCGCCTTCTGTTTTATTGTATTTATTGCATCACAAAACTGCGACATAAAACTGCTATCATTCAATATTTTTTAAGAGCTTAAGTTAGATTTATTGAGTATCGAAAAGTCCCAAAAGAAGGTTGGGTTCATTCCCTTCCTTTGTGCGTTGTTTGACCTTTTGTATTTACTTTACTGCAGAGTTTATTAATTAAAACGTAAATATTACTGACTTGGTTGTTAAGTGTTCAAGATTAAAGCTTAGTAAGCGGATTGAGAAACTACATAAAATTTTGTCGACAATCACATTATTACAAAGTTTAGTTTTACCAGAAACATAACGTTCTATAGATTAAAGTTATTGATTTTTGTACAATAACAATACAAACCGTAACATGTTTAATCAACTTCATGCCTGTTTCGATCCATGTAGCTGTGCTTTATCTACAAGCCTCGTTAATGTCTATACAAAAAATAAATAAAAACGTTTTATTGCAGTAAAAAATATCTACGATCGCCAAAACCTCTGACCCTGCCTTGGTGCAAAGCCCAGAGTATAGAAAGGTGAATTGCGGTTTGGTTCACATCAGATAAATGACGATAGATTGCTATCCATAATACAAAATCGAAATCCGGCAGAACGACATTAGGGGCTTATGGGAAACCCATAGGTCATCAACGTTGGACATTTCCGAACGACACTTTGTCTCACTGAGATCACTTCAAGGAAATTATTATATTATTATGTTCGTGAATCAAATAAAAGTCGTGTTATGGCATAAAGTAGAGGCAGTTGTTTTTGATGATATTTCTTTTTGTATGTTATTTATTCCCATTATAAGTCATTATTATTATCAAAACTGATAGCTTTATTTTATTTATTGCTAATGGTAGTGAGAGCAAGCAAACGCCTCACTTGATAATAAATAATAGCCACTCATAATTGGTCTCTGGCTTTAGAATGCCGCTGCACCATCTCGCTGATAATTATTATAAATACGAAAGTTGCTGTGTATATTTGTTACCACTTAGGACGGCTGAACCGATTTCGAAGAATATTGGTATGTAGATAGATTCGGTGCCGGACACGGACTTAAGCTACTTTTTATTCCGAAAATAGTTCTGGTTCCCGAAGGAAGTAAAACACATTTTAGGCGCGGACAAAGTCGTGGGGTGCAGCTAGTGTGAAATAAGAAGACACTTCGCTGACCTGACGGCATTACCAAAGTCTATGAGCTACAGTCTACCAATTATCATCATCAGGTTAGCCGTCGGCTCGTCTGTCAATAAAAATCACAAGATGTAAGTTTTACTGCTACCAATACAGCGTTTCTCTTAGAAGCTCTGTTAACCATTACGAATACTAGGCAGAATTTCTACTGCTACAGTATTTTGTACAGCGAAGGTAATTTCCTGTAGTGAATATTTGGTTCACTAGACATCTCCTTAAAGAAATGTCGGTAATCTCTAACTTTCTCAAAAGGTTTTGTCCTTTCTTAAATAACATAACAAATCCGTATTCATCAATCAGTCTGTTAAAGTTGATCTGATAGACATTGACAGCTCCATTATATTTTCATATCCCTGTTTTTATTTTATTCGGAAATATGGTAACGTGAATATAGTTTCCCTTGTAAAAAGTAGCTCGCCCTTTGATCTATTTGTGCAAAAAAATGATTACATTGAATGGGTTATTTCGTCATTGCTTTGTATTTGAGTAGTAATGACGTCAAATGTCGTTATGGTCTACTAAAAATTGGTGCTGCTGTGATTGATCGCAATATCTAAATAATACAAAGTTGCTGTTTTATCTTGTCTCTTTCACCGCTAACTTCTAAACTACGCAACGAATTTTGATACGGTTTCCACTATTATATCGCTTAGACCATTTTTTCCCGGTAGGGTTATAAGTATAATACATGCATATTATAAGCAAAGCCGAGAATTGCAACGATTTTATAATTATATCGTAAAAAAACAGAAAATTATCCACGTGCGAAGCCGTGAGGACGTTAGTTAAAAATAAACGACAAAAACTAATATAATTAAAAGCCGCAATGTGAGTTAAACTGCCGCTCTGAGGATTTCATTATTCGATTTATGTTTTGAAAATTGTTTAGAATTACTTTCTCATGGTACTTTCAAATGACACGTTTGCGACTGAACACTGTCTCCTAAGATACAGGCTTTGATCTAGTTTGGGAATGTAATTTATGTGTCAATAAACAATTTTATTTTTATTTTTAAATGCTAACGCCATAAACAGTTAAACGGCCTTCTATTTCTATATCCATGCTACTAACTCATTAGTTTGAAAAACACTCAGTTTCAATTAATACTGACCATACTTGTTAAACGTCATTCAAAAACAATGATTACTGATATGTTCTTAATGTACAAATATCGTGACCGAAAGAGTTATCGATATCATATCTATTTCCACAAATAAAATATACAAAGCTGAAGTTATAATGGTTAAAAAACGTTAAACGTTGCAAAAAAAAAGCAATACCTATCTATTTTTCATTGTAAAAAAATATATATCCAAAATGTATTTATATTTATATTTTTACTAGCTGCGCCCAGCGGCTTCGCCCTCGCGAAAATTGCTATGTGTTTAATTAATGTAACTCGGGAATGAGAGCGATTTCCGGGATAAAAAGTAGCCTATGTCCCGAAACCAAATCTATCTACATACCAATTTTCACTGAAATCGGTTTAGCGGTTTAAATTTAATATGGTGGTTAAGTATTCTTAAACTTTCTATATTACCGCGCAATTTTTTCTAGAACCTTTTCATAAGAACCTTCTCCTGACAATAACAAACACAACAAAAAAGAATTAACGAAATTGATCTAGCCGTTCACGCGTGATGCCATGACCAAGGGAAATAGGGATTCATTTTTATATATATAGATTTATATATTTTATTTATTTTATTTATTTATTTATTTATTCAAGCTTTTTACACACATAAATGCATAAAGGCGGACTTAATGCCAAAGGCATTATCTACCAGTCAACCTATCGGGTGATGCAGAGTTGAAACGCAGTAGGTGCATGACAGTTTAATATAGAAAACTAACGTTTTTTTTTTTTTTTTTTTTTTTATATTATAACCTACCAAAGTGACTCCACCCCGCCTGATGGTAAGCAGTCAGTAGAATCCAGAAGTGGCGTCCACTATACCAAAAGCCATCGTCTTAAACTGCTGGTATAGTGGCCTCCACTATGGCGGCTGGGAATAGGGTTAGGGGAAGGGAATGAGGGAGGTGAGGAAAGAGGATAGGGGGGAAATTGGGCCTCCGGCGCTCTCACTCACCGAACGAAACGCAGTAGTACGGATACTACTACTCTTAAGTCGATCTTCTATGAGAGGGTAGTACTTCCCCGGACGATCCGGCCCATTCATGCTGAAATCAGCGTGGATCTACTACCGTACGTTTGCTAAATCTAATAATTATTTTACTACATAGATATAAATATATCATATAACTTATTACAAAAAAAAAAAAAAAAGAAAACAATAAACATACACAAAATATCATAATAAATATACATATTATTATACAATAATAAATGTACATACATATACATATAGATATATATTATTAGACATAGTTATTTAGCTGATTCTGCCAATTTATTCATGAAAAGAGTTCGAACCTTTGCCTTAAACGAGTTCTGGTTAGCGGCCATCCTGATTTCTAGAGGGAGGGCATTCCAGAGTAGAATAGATTGTATAGGAAAAGAGGAGTGGATGAAATCAGAGCTATGAGAGGGACATGTTAGAAGTAAATTGTTAGAAGATCGAAGAGTTCTTTGATGTGTAGAACAGAGATACTTGAATTGTGAGGTCAAATAGGTGGGAGCATTGGGATTCTTAATGATGGAATAAAGTGTTGTGAGTGCGCGTAAACTACGACGCTGACGAATGGGAAGCCAATTCAACTGAGAGCGATAAGCAGATACATGATCATACTTGCGAAGACAGAATATGAATCGAATGCAGTTATTGAGAAAACGATCAAGTTTGTTGAGGAGATCTGCATTCAGGTCAAAATAACATACATCACCATAGTCGATTAAAGGAAAGATCAAAGTCTGCACAAGCATTGTCTTAGTCTTACAAGGAAGAAAGTTTTTAAGCTTATTAAGAGCACGTAGGGTACCTGTGACTTTTTGGCAGACTTGGGAGACTTGGGCTCTCCAATTTAAGGTGGAGTCAATGTGTAGCCCTAAGTCTTTGATGTTTACAGATATATTTATGGTATTGCCTTTAAATTTTATAGGTGGAATGGTATTCGTGTCTAATTTGTTCATTAGGCGTTGGCTGCCAACGATAGTAGCTTGGCACTTAGCAGGATTAACCGTCAATCCGAATCTGTCGGACCAATCCCTGATACAGTCTAGGTCTTTGTTCACCATGTCCACCGCAGATGAAACACAGTCGATACTTGCTTGAGAGTAAATCTGCAAGTCATCAGCATACAGGTGATACGCACACTGAAGATTAGGTGTAATGAGATTAATGAAAATTGAGAATAACAGAGGAGATAAAATACCGCCTTGGGGAACGCCAGAGTCAATGTCAGCCCAACTTGACGATAAATCGTCAAAGCGGACAGACTGCTTACGATCCCGAATGTAGCTTGAGAACCATTCCAGAGCTTCAGACGAGACCATGAAGTGGGAGAGGATAGCCAGAAGGATATCGTGACTGACGGTATTGAAGGCGTTCGAGAAATCAACCAAAGCCAGCACAGTGACTTTGGTGTTTTCCATACCCTCCCTGATATCGCCAGTCACTTTAAGGAGCGCGGATACAGTGCTATGCCCGGGTCTAAACCCAGACTGCAAAGGACTTAGTAAGTGATTACGGTAAATATAAAGGGAGAGTTGCTTGTGCACGCAGGCTTCAAGCACTTTGGATAAGAAAGGAAGAATGGATATCGGACGGAAATGATCGGGTAGTGATGGATTTTGGATTTTGGGTAGAGGGATAACGTAAGCTTTACGCCACAAGGATGGGAAAATGCCAGAAGAAAGGGAATCATTAATGATATGGGCAATCGGAAGCAGGAGTTGATCAAGGATCGCTATGATCATGCGACGACTGACATTATCACAGCCCATAGCATTAGATTTGATGGATAGGATAACTTTTCTAATCTCATCCAAAGCTATATATATTTTCCTTGTTATGTATTTTTTTGTGTGCAATAAATAAATAAATAAATGTATTTTTTTATATATGCCAATGAGGTCCATGAGGTCAAATGAAAGATGATAAATGAAATGTCAGCATGTGAATAATCGTAGATTGAAACACATACAGACAGGGGAGGCGTTTTAAGGAAAGAGTCAAAACACACTCAGGCTTACTCTTCCGTTTATAAGACATTCGTCTGTAAAATAAAATGAATTAAAAGAAAGATCATTAAAGGACGCTTAGATGTAGGAATATTACTATATTATTTTTGTCTAAACTACCTAAGATTATAATACTGTATATACACACATCTCATACTTATCATTAAAGTACGAGTACCTACTTACAACAAATATATTTTATTATATTTATATAAAGAAATAGCTAACCTTAATAATTATTTTAACTCAGTGAAACTTCTAATGTCAATTAATATTTTTTATAACGAGTTTGTAATAATACACTATCCTATCATCACCTGAAGTGAACAATCGTCGCTACGCAAATGACATGATAATTATACGTACTTATGGGTACCAACAAAACACTGTAATTGTATCGTATTGTTTGAAAAATAATACGATATGATAAATAAAACAAAACGCTTGTATTTCCTCGAAAGCATTGTTTGTATAAGAATAGTCATTATTCACGGTACAAAACTAATTTCCAAAGTGTCAGTATATGTCTGTAACCAGATTTAAAAAATTTAATAAAAGTTGCAGAATCCATCATTTGTCATTTCTACCGCAATATTATATATTCGTCTATTATGTACTATGCAAATTGTGCGCTATTGTGTTTTGGTTTGAAAGCTACTGTCATCATCTTTCTCTTTTTTATTGTCTTCATCTCAATCATTTGTTCCTATCAATTATTTAAAATTTTTAAGGTCCGTGTACTTTTAAATTTATTGTGGATATAATAAAGTTCTACGAAATCAATTTAAAAAATTCTTTCACATATAGAAAGCTACAATATGTGTTTAGTGGTATGCCAACCCACGCGGGCGAAGCCACTGGCAATAGCTAGTATACATATAAAGCGGAAGAGCTTATTTGTATGTTTGTTTAAACGCACGAATCTCTGGAACTACCAGTCGGATTTGAATAATTATTTTTTGCGACTGCCGACAAGAACAGAGCAACCATAGATGTAAATTAGCGTGGGCAAAACCGCGCCGTCGAAAGCTAGTGTTATGATTATTGGGCTCATAGCATTGATACTCCTGATTAGGAATAGGTATTACTGGTATTGATATACTTGAGACTGGAAATCCTTTATAACTTCATTAATAAATTCTGTAAACTTATTAGCTAAAGATAAAAATATCTAATGCTTGAAAGACTTCATTATGTCAACGAAACAACGCAACATGCACGATATACTCGTAGACAGTAAAATATGGGTGTGACGGCTCTGCCTGCATTTACTTCACTAAAAAACCAAACAATTGTATCCTTGCGTGATGCAAAACAGTTATCGTAAGCTATAGCTTCAAGAGTACCAACACCGTGTTATCATTCGGTAAAAAATAGTCTTATAGCTGGGGTTGTTCTTAATAGGGTGCTTTGACCCTTGATACTTTTGTGCTATATTTATGTAGTCCAGGCTTCGTCAGTGTTTTTTGTGTAAGTATGTCAGTTGGTCAGTAAATGCCAAAATAAACTACAATTTTATTTAGTAGTAACTAAGACACGAATGTTTTGTTAAGTTAGACTATTAGTTCGATCTATCATGGCTTGGAATAGCATAGAAATACGCTTTTTTGCCACCGAGGGGAAAGGCATAATATATGACACGCTTTGCCAGCATGTTGTCTCATAGATTAGTCAATCCAAAAAAAAAAACGTTTTGTTACCGTTACAGATAATAATGCTTTCGTGATCAGCCTTGGAAACCTTCAGCAGAAACACAACAACACTACATAAATAATTAGGTAGCATTATTTAGTCACAGTCTATTCAAGCATTCCACATCTGCACTGAAATCTTAGCTGCCTCGCTTCTATTATGAATACAATAATACGAAGCATACGCCTCTTCATGAAGAATACAATGAAAAATACATAAGCACAAAACACCGAAAAGGCGGAGTGCACTGTTGTTTGTGCCAAACTCCATCACTTGGAAATGTATGACGATGAGCACTCCACGAAATCAGAGCCAAAGTTTAACTCATTTAAACCTTAGTAATGATGCTTATGAAGATTATAATAATTAAAGTCAAATGTTAGCTATTTTGTCTACTACCAATTTGCTGACTAAAGTGCCGCCATGAGTAAAACAGACAAGGAACTTAGACTATTCTTTGCGGTTATTGGTGAAACAGGCGATAGAACAGATAAACTTTTTGTTGGATATTTAGTATTATGATATAATCTCAGTGGTACAGTAATTAGACCCGTAGCGCTAGGTTTTGAGGTTTCAAAAATATTAAAGTTGTTTATTTTTCGCATATAGTTTCTTGACCGTTAGCCTAGCCTAAAACATTAGTTTGTGTCATCCTAGGTACTTGCATAGGTAGAAATTTAGGTATTTTGTCTTTTCGCTCAGTATTGGACGAAAAGAAAATTAAAGACAAAAATTTGACTTCCATGATAATAACAAAGTAGTAACTGATGTACATAGGCTTTTTGTGTCATCTCTGCCCAAGGGAATCGTGATATTTAGCTAGTACCTAATACGTCACCCAACTAGCTCTAAAAAAATATTAAAATTTGTATTAGAGGTGTTATGTGTTTTAGAGTTCGGTTATCTGTTGTTCAAAATATTTTGTGTCGAATTTATCCACGACATTTATAGATATTTGATTTTTTTATTACAACACTCTGTAAAAGCCACAAAAGAAAATGCAAGTTATTAGAGATTACGTGTTTTTGATTATTATGGTGTAACAAAACCCTATTCATAATTTGTGTTGTTTTTATCCACGAAATCTTAATATTTAAAAAAAAAAACGATTTCTTCGCAAGAAGGGCGATCGCGGGGAAGAGCGCGGGCGCAGGCGGCGGGCGCCCCGGCTAGCCTGACGCGCTGACGGGCGCGTAGAACGTGTTGTTTGTTTACATTCGGTATTCGGTGCAAGCTGCGATAAGTGCGTGCGTTATTCGATTTGATTGACTTATTATTATGCACGATCTTCAGGTTTGGAAACCAACCTTCTAACAAAGTTCACCTTGGCGGGTGCTTCAAACCGCGGTTTGTGTTGCATCTAGTCTAAATGGATATAAACCATGCGCCAACACGCGCGCGAGTCAATACCGAGCGATTCGTCTCCGGCGTGAGATCACTAGGGTTGGCACCTTTTTCCGACGGAAATCTAAACTAATGTTAGAGAAAAAAAAACTTTTTAGTTTGTAATATTTGTAAACGAAAAAAATGTGCATTATTTATTTTCATTTTTGTAAGTGAAAGTAAATAATGCACATTTATTTTCATTAAAAATTATACTTATAATTATACCATTGAACAAGTATTGCAATTATATTTAATGGAGGCGTTTGTTGTGAGATCAAAAAGAGTTTACATTATTTTGAAGTTTATACGGTGTGGAAAAATAATATAATACATATACTTGCGCAGGCAAAGCCGCTTGCAATAGCTATATATATTTTTGAAAAACAGCAATATTATAGTATTTTCGAGACTTACAAAAAATTTATATACAGTTTTGGATCAATAGTTCTTCAACTTCCAACACATAGCTCGATTCAGTTTTCAAATTATTTCTAGTGCTAGAGGGACATGATGAACATGACACCAGGTACTAAATATAAATAAAAAAAATTGTGGGTATGCAAAATAATATTTTTGTCGCTAATTCAAATGTTACGCATTTTCATAGAGTCACTAAGAGAGCCGCTGCTAACAAGCACCTCTCCCTCGCCCTCGTCGCTAAAACGTCAATGTTCCAAGAATTATCAAAAATCATAATTTAACTGACGGAGTAATCGCGTAACAAATATACAAAAGATTAACAGTGTTGCTGTAAAGGCAAGTTTGTAGCCACCCGCTGCTGTTGGAATTTCTCACGATCATGACACCTCTAACTTGGCATGAAGTGATAAGAGTCTACCGCTACTAAAACATGAAGACGCTCAAAATGAAATGCCACAAATGGTCACCCATCCACGGACACGTTGTTTCTAACAAATAAAGAATTTCGAAAATCAGTTTACAATTGTCAGGACGCATTGGTCAAACACCTTGGTCTTTAGGGTTTGCGGTATGGGCGACGTAAAAACTTAATGGAGTTTGTGAAATGCTGCCCAACCCAACTGAATCCTCCTGTCGATTTCCCTCTCGAAGTTGTTTTTATATAGTTGTAGTGTTTGTCCAAGGTAGACATAGGATTTAACATCTTCGAGAGGTTAAGATCATCAACGATAATCGGTTGTGGCGTAACGTGATCATTGAACATGGTCTTCGTTTTGTTCAAGTTCATTCGCAGACTGATTCGTTGGGAGGACTCATTTAAATCGTTCAGCATAACTTGGAGCTCCTGTGGGGTCTCAGCCATTATGACAATATCATCGGCAAATCTCAGGTGCGAAATGTGTTCCCCGTTTATGTTTTTGCCACGTCCTTTCCAGTCTATTGTCTTAAAAGCATCCTCCAATACAGCTGTGAACAGTTTCGGGGATATGACATCCCCCTGTCTCACTCCTTTGTGTAGTTGGATAAGCTTTGTCGGACGACCCTGTACTTGGACGGACATTGTGGCGTTGCTGTATAAACATTTCAGCACATTGATATATCGCCAGTCAACTTTGCAAGGACTCCATGACAGACCAGATCTCGACAGAGTCAAAGGCTTTTTCATAGTCCACGAAGACGAGACAGAGAGGGAGGTTGTATTCCTCTGTCTTTGGTATGACCTGCCTGTGGATGTGGTCTATGGTGCCAAATCCTCCGCGAAATCCGGCCTGTTCCGGAGGTTGAAACTCGTCAAGTCTTCTAGTAAGTCGATTCGACATGATCCTTGAGAACAGCTTATAGACATGGCTCAGGAGTGAGATGGGCCTGTAGTTTTTCAAAAGAGTGTTATCTCCTTTTTTGAAAAAGAATACTACGGTACTCCTGCTCCATGCCCTTGGGGTTCTCCCGCTATGAATTATAGAATGAAATAAGCGTTGGAGCTCTTGCAGCACGGGTTTGCCGCCTGACTTCAAGAGCTCCTTCGTAACACCGTCCTCACCTGGGGCTTTCCCATTTTTCAGCTATCCAAGGGCCAACTCGATCTCCTCTGGGCTGGTATCTGGCAGTTCATCGGTAAAGTAGCGGGTCAGGGTGGCTCTCAGGTCTTGGTGAGATGGCGAAGGTGGTGCGGCGTTAGAGGAGTACAGGTTTCCGTAGAATTCTTCGACTCTAGCGAGAACTTGAGTTTGAGACGTGTGGATTTGTCCATTCTCGGTTTTTATCTGTCTTATATGGCTTCTGCCTAGCTTTTGTTTGAACACTTTGAGACCTTTATTTCGCTCAATTGTGTTCATAATGCGTTGCATGTTTGAGCGCCTTAGGTCCCTCCGTATTGATGTTTTGATGAGCTTTGACAGAGCCATTCGGTCTGAGGAATGATGTACCATTTCACGTCTCTTACTCATGAGTTTTAAGTCTCAGCTGATAGTCGCAAATCTCGGCCCATACTTTTTCGCTCACGAAACCGTTTGCCCATATCCCTAATGGTTGTAACCACGCTGTCTAGGTCCTTGTCAATGTCCTGTGTGTTTTCAAGTTTCAGGGCATCAAAACTGTTCTTTAGCTCCAACTGAAACTGTTCAGAGCCAGCTATGGTTTGTTGCAGAGTTGGTCTCAATATGGACCTCACCGTGTGGTTTCCCTCAGCTCTGAAGACTATATTTAGGGTGCCCCTTACCAGTCGGTGATCGCTTCCGGTGTTAAACCTGTTGATCACAAAGACATCCCTAAATATGCGCTTTTTGTCCGTCATGATGAAGTCAATTTCATTTTTAGTGATGTTGTCGGGGCTTTGCCAAGTTCATTTTCTTTGGGGTTTCTTTTGAAAGAAAGAATTCATCAGAAATTACTTTAAAGAAAAGATTAATCTATGAATATATGAATGTAAAATAAAGATTTAATAAAAGAAATCGAACGAAACCTAATCTTAACTGCGTATTAATTTTTTTATGTATTTAGACACAACTGTCAACGACGTCTGCTCTCATACGTCTGACTGACCGCGTCCGTCCGCGACTCAGGCACATCCAGCGCATCACGTCCTGCGCTACCAAGCTATCGCGACGCGCCCCTGCCCGTGCGCACTATTGCCACCCCGTGCAGTTCAAGTTTGTTGCAAAGACAAAATTAAAATCCTGTTGGCTGGCTCCGATTCCAAAAATAACTGAATATAAATAGTAAATAGTACAGTATTATATAAGTAGGTACCAATAATTTTGCTATATATAATAATATATATATATATATACACAAGCAAATATAATTGCTTAATTTGGGGCTAGATGGTGCTGTGTGAATGTGGTAGAATATTATTATTATTATTATATTATTATAATATAGTTATTGCAAGCGTCTTTGTCCCTACGGATATTTGTACTAATTTTAACATATTTTATAATAGTTCAACACCATATTAACTTCAAAGTAATGTAAACGGTTTATTTGGTCTCACAACAAACGCCTATATAATATAATTGCAACACTTTTTCAATGGTATTGCATCATTTATTTTCGTTTACTAATATTTAAATTGATAACTAAAAAGTTATACAAATATAGTATAAAATAAAAACAAAAATTTAATACAAAGATAGTTAGTTAAAATTTATAACTAAATAGTCGCGGTAGTTTCACGCTGGTTTCAGCATGAATGGACTGGATCGAACGGGGAAGTACTACCCTCTCGTAGAAGATCGACGAAAGAGTAATAGTATCCGTACTATTGTGCCTCCCTTTTTCCTTTTTCCTCTCCTAACCCTCTCCCTTCACTGTAGGCAGCAACTTCGCAGTCCCTGGCAGTAGCAATGCTAGGGACTCTAATTCGTCCATGAATGACAGTTACCACTTACCATCACGTGGGCTGTTTGCTCGTCTGCCACTATCAGCAATTAAAAAAAAATTATTTGAAGTTACTTGCTTTATTGTAATTTTTAGTTTAGATTTCCGTCGGAAGAAGGTGGCAACCCTAGTTGATCTCACGCCAGAAGAGGAGACGACTCGCCCGGTACTGACTCGCGAGCGTGTTAGTACGTGGTTTATGCGTGGTTTAGATCCATCTAGACGCAACACAAACCGCAGATTGAAACCAATCTCCCGCCAAGGTGACCTTTGTTGGAAGGCTGGTTTCCAACCGTGAAGAGACAAACAGTTTTGTGAGTTTGTTTTGAGTCTGGAAGTTTCTTAAATAATAATTTATTGTATGCACTTACTTACATTCTACTAATATTTTAAATGCGAAAATTTGTATGTATGGTGTTTGTTTGTTACCACTCAGCGTCTAAGTGGTTGAACCGATTTTGATGAAAATTGGTACGTACATAGGTGCCGGAGACGGACATAGCCCATAGGATACTGTAACGTATGTAGGCATAAGCTTTTTACTGTACCCCAGTCTTATAATAAAGCGAGTAAAGAACGGTCGTGTGTTTTACTGCGCTAAGCATTATTAAGTACTCACATATACTTCAGTGGCGACGAGGACTAAAAACACTTCACGCGTGGAAATTATTTGCTAGTTTTGTAGTTCAATTTAGTTAGTTTATTTGTAGATTGTAAAGTGACTATAGGAGTGTATTTTTATTCTACAAAATGACCATCGGCAAAATAGGACCGTTTGATCTTGAAAAGGACAACTGGGAGGCGTATATTGACCGATTGGAACAATATTTTGTAGCTAATGAAATAAAACCTGAGATACAAGTGGCTACATTGATCACGGTGATAGGGAGTGAAACTTACGAGCTAATGGTAAATTTATGTACACCTGATAAACCCGCCAAGAAGACTTATGAGGAATTAGTGGCATTAATGAGGGGCCATTTAAATCCAAAACCGAGTAGGTTGGCTGAAAGGTTTAAATTTAGGCAACGGGTTCAATATAGGAACGAATCCGTGGCTGCGTATGTAGCTGAGTTAAAGAAATTAAGTAAACACTGCGGCTTTCAAGATTTAGCAGAATACCTTAGGGATCAATTTATATGCGGCTTATCTAATGAAGATATTCGCCAAAAATTATTTGCTGAAGATGACAGTATAACTTTCGACAGAGCCTTTATATAGATTATTAAAAAAAGATGTCAGGTATGAATGGAATGTAGAGTGTAGTCAAGCGTTTGATAAAGTGAAGCATCTGTTGGTATCTAGTAGAGTGCTAGCTCATTATGCCGCGGAGTTGCCTCTTGTACTAACGACTGACGCGAGTAGTGTAGGCATTGGCGCTGTCATCTCACATATCTGTCCAGAAGGAGATGAGCGACCGGTAGCTTACGCGTCACGTGTACTTAACACAGCTGAAAGAGCATACTCACAAATTGAGCGCGAAGCTTTAGCTATAATTTATGGTGTACGTAAATTTCACCAATATCTATACGGGCGGAAATTTATATTAAGAACGGATCATAAACCATTAGTCACTATTTTTGGCGATAAAACAGGCATACCTGTCATGGCAGCTAGTAGGATACAACGTTGGGCAATAATTTTAGCAGGCTATGACTATACAATAGAATATGTGCGTAGTCATAGAAACGCCGCAGATGCCTTGTCTCGACTTCCAGTAGATAAAGAAAAACAATTGAATGAGGAATGTACCTATTTAAATTTCGTTCAGCATTTTTTACCAATTACGCGGGAAAACGTAAGAGATAGTACATCCAAAGATAGCATTTTAATTAAAGTTATAAATTTTATAAAAACCGGATGGCCTAATAATTGTAAGGAAAATGACTTAAAAGCTTATTTTGTAAGACGGAATGAGCTATACCTAGACAGAGGATGCGTAGTTTGGGGATATCGTTTAGTGGTACCAAGTAAGTTAAGAGGCCCTGTATTACGAGAATTGCATATAAGTCATTTAGGTATAGTCAAAATGAAAAGTCTTGCGCGTAGTATTGTGTGGTGGCCTGGTATCGATCACGATATTGAAACAACTTGTCAGGAATGTGTAACATGTTGCCTAGAAGGAACAACACCTCCGAAGGCGCCGCCACAGCCGTGGCCTTATGTTGCAGATCCATGGTCGCGTTTACATGTAGATTTTTTGGGACCATTTCAAGGCAAAACATTTTTAGTAATTATAGATTCTACAAGTAAATGGTTAGAAGCATTTTTAATGCCACGAACCACAGCAAGTGCAGTGGTGAAAGTACTTCGCACTACCTTTGCACGCTTTGGTTTGCCCAAGGAAATAGTCTCCGACAACGGCCCACCATTTTCGAGTAGGGAATATCAAGACTTTATGAATAATAACGGCATTAAAGTAACATTTACACCAATATACCACCCTGCTTCTAATGGTGCAGCGGAAAATGCTGTTAAACTTTGCAAGCGAGCTATAAAAAAGTCAATACGTGACGGGATAGATTTAGATGAAGCATTACAGACATATCTTTTGATGTACAGAAATGTAGAACACAGTTCTACTGGCGAGTCACCGGCTATGCTATTACAGCGAAGAAAATTAAGAACTAGGTTAGAATTACTAGGCGAGGATAGGCAGGTAGAAGCTAGAATAAACAATGCTCAGCGTAAACAAGTATCGAATGCAGGCGGAACTGATAGACACTTTCAGACAGGTGACCCGGTGTGGGCTCGCAGTTATACAGGAGAGAAGTGGTTTGGTGGTACTGTCACAGACAAAGTTGGCTCTCGTAATTATGTAGTAGGTAAGGAAGGTGGTCCCTTCTTGAAAAGACACGTCAATCAAATAAAAAAGAGAAGGAGCAGTTACGGGGTACCATCTGTAGATAAAATGATTTCATCACCGGCAACGAGATCCGCTGTGGAGATTTCGGAGGGTGAAGATATAAGGGATATAGAACCTGATAAGCAGGACATGGGGGCTAATTTATCCGAGTCGGGCGCACAGGAATCTGGGTCTCAAGAGGGAACATTAGGTACAGTGGGTAACCCACAGCTTGGAATTTGTGCAGAAAATCTTGGTGATAAAACTCCTGTGCCGGTGAGTCGTCCCAAAAGAGTAATAAAACCAGTTATTAGATATGGTTTCCAAGAATAGATTTTGTATCGATTTAATAATACAATAAGTACATACTAGACATAAGTATAGTTATTATATAAATGTAATGTAGACTATAAGATGCTTATTTGTAGCAAAATTGTTTATTAATAGTTATGAATATTATATTATGTTAAGGTAGTTAGTAAATAAGGGTGGAGGTGTAACGTATGTAGGCATAAGCTTTTTACTGTACCCCAGTCTTATAATAAAGCGAGTAAAGAACGGTCGTGTGTTTTACTGCGCTAAGCATTATTAAGTACTCACATATACTTCAGATACTTTTTATTTTTTATCCCGAAAATTGGTCTGGTGCCTGAGTTACATAATTAAACATAATACCATATATCGCGAGGGCGAAGCCACAGCGAGCAGCTAATAGTTATAAAAGAAGTATGTATTTGTATTATGCCTTGCTTATTTTGGGACCAGATAGCGTAGTGTAAAAATAAAATATACGTTAATTTTAATTTAATTTATAAAGAACGATTCGCTTAGAAGAAATCGTAGGTACCGAACGAATTTGGTGTGCGTGCGTAGAAGGAGGCAACGCCGCGCCGCCGCGCGTCCTCTTGCGAGCCAGCTTGGACCGCAACCATTATTTTTTTGTGTTGTGTTAATTTATCGTGCATGAAAATGACACAAATTTACAATGTCGATTTTTCATACATTTATGTTATTAAATATGTGAACTCTAATGATTGTAATATTTTTTTGGAGCGTTTGTAGCTTGGAAAAACAAAATAATTAAAAATCTTAAAATTGCATGCTCTAATTGGGCACAAATTTCTTTAATGGGTATATGTAAGTGATCTGAAATAGGAGATAGTTATTTAATCAATTATAATTTTTTTTTAGCACCGTATTTAGATCCTGACCCTATATCAGATTGCACTGGACGAAGATGACACAAATTAGGCTTGCACACTCCGTAGGCTATCCTAGACATGCTCCCATAATTTTTGTTAACTTTAAATTAAGTTTGCCAGTTTTGATTTAAATTAAAAGAATTAATCACAAATCATCGAATTGCTCAAAATGCAAATGGCAGATGTGACACAAAACATAATATTAGGCTTCTTATGT
This sequence comes from Parascotia fuliginaria, assembly GCA_963082885.1. Lineage (NCBI taxonomy): Eukaryota > Metazoa > Arthropoda > Insecta > Lepidoptera > Erebidae > Parascotia > Parascotia fuliginaria. Next base: position 11,569,615 of record OY720173.1, on the reverse strand, counting down.
ATGACTGTATCCACAGGCAAAAAATAAGCAACTTTAAAATTTTTGTAACTTATGACCCCAAAATAGCCTAGCGCTATCGGTCTAAATAGTGTATACAACAGTACCAAAGTATTGAATTTAAAAAAAACTGTGAGACAGTTTTAGTCCAATCCAGTATTTAAAATCGACCATCCTCGAAGAGGAAAACTTTTGAACAACTTATATAAACAAATCACAAAATCAAAAATCTAAATGGGCTTTATTTATTCAAAAATGGCAGTGTCTTATAAACGAAGTAGTTAATCAGCAGAAACGAGAGAACTCGTAAACCTTTTCAGTGAGAGCCCGTGAAACGTTTATTAAAAAATGTAAACGTCATCCAGTGAGTAGGAGCAGTACTAGTGGCATTCAACCGGCGAGAGTGGGAATTAAAACAACCATTACACAGTATTTTGAAACACCGGTGTATTTTACACAATTAGAACACGAATTCGTTTATTATTTACAGCTTTTTTAAGGTAAATTAATTTTATTAAAATGATCGGGACAGTAGGACGGTAGCTATTGGTTTCAGCATGAATGGACCGTATCGATTTTCGGAGTATGTATATCGTATCGATGTAAAGTTGAAGTAACCGTACTATTTAAAAAAAAAAATACACAAATTTGGTGCTAAACAAGCTTGCTTGCTGCGATGGCCATGAGGATAATGTCTATCACTTCTCTATTTCAACTGACGGATTACCATCAGACAGAATTGATTCATTTTAGCACGTTGATATAAAATGCTTGTAAATTTATTTCACTCTAACTTACAACATCTTTATATCCCATAACGACACTACGAGTATAAGCTAAAACTAATAACATTTTAATATAATTTAAGCAGTCACTTCATTACTTACCATAACGAATAAAAATCTTTACAATACACATATAATTATGTTAATCCGGGGTCGTCATTTTCCTGTTAATAATACTCCCGAGTAGACGACAGAAAAATTAAGACCACAGAAAAATTATACAACACGCGACGGCTAGGGACGTCTCGTAATAACTGCAATATAATAAATGCAATGTTTATGCAGGCTTTTATTTAACTGTGGACGTATATCAACTAAATTGATGATAATCATGATGATAAATATTTCCGTGGAGCAGAAGTAAAATACGCAGAGAAATATCCCAGTAGGATTAGGGAAAATGTAAGCTGTCTGGCTTTAACTGTGCTTTCTATGACTACTTGTTTCCATATTCTAGATTTAATTTATTTTCGTTTAATATATTGTATTATCCACTGCGACGCAAAACTTTCACTAGCCTATTTTTATATATATAAGAATATAAGAAATAACACATGAAACAGCTGTAGCATTACCCAAAGGCTAAAGTGCTGTACTAAAAAAAATCGCACTGAATGGCGGTTGTAAAAAGAGTCCTAAACAACACAATGGTGTTGCATAAGTAAGTTTTTGTGGTTGATTTAGCGAACAAACGATTTTAGTACAAATAGTTATAGAAAACAGGAAGCAATGTCTAGCAGTAGCTTCTTACTGACGATGATATAATGGTTATGTCCAATTCTACTTGACGTACGTACAAATGCTGTTAGATTTTAAGAACACAATGTACTTCTTTTGTTTAACTTTACCGTACTTATATAAAATTCTAATCTACCTTAAGTACGTATGTAGGTAAAAATGACCGTACTTTCTCAGAGAAATACACATTTTAATTTTGTAAGTGCGTCACGTGAACAAACGTAAAAAAGAGAAAAATACAAAGACGTCTTTGAAATAACTGTAAAAATCATAAACATTATGTACGCCTTTTCCTCAAAATATAGGTAAGTGCATCACGCCACACATAACTCTAACTTATTTACGCAGTACAATGCTACATTTCGAGCTTTATTTGCTTTACGATCCCAAGATATTAATCGAATATTTAATTAAATCACTATAACAATGTTTATTAATTTAGCATAGAAACTTCTGAAATGAAAATCTCGAAAGCAAAACAATCTGCCATACTTATTGACACATATGCAGCTGTATCAATACATCGACTGAATTGAATTCAATTGGCCTGCTTAATATAATTATGACAGTCGGGGTCTCTTACATTTTAATTTAATATAGTAGTAACCAAGGTAAGGTTTGTTCGGTTCTTGCCCCCTTTCTTTCCCATAACGTAAAAGGTATATTTGAAATATATTTTGAAGCTTAGGTACGACACCACTTACAGGTAGGTACACAAAGGTTTCAAAACTTTGAAACTAAGCTTTGTACATTTTGGATTTTCAAATACATGTACAGCTCGGGTTACATCTCCGTCAAGCTACTTTGATCGCTTTAGAGCAAATCCCGACCATCATTATCAATTTTAAACATTTATTGTGATTTTACATACTTACTAGTTTTAGATTATAATAATCTAAAACTTATTAGTTAGTTTAAAAGTTATTAGTTTTTTATTATTATTCTATCTAAAAGTTAAATTAACACGTTTACGTGCGTACGGCCGCGTTAGGTACCTATTACGCTTCGCCGTGTTGCGTAACAGCCTAAATAAACTCCTTATGCCTCCTCGTTAAGAAAAGTTTCAATATCGTGAAGTCGATACCCGCACTACAATTATCGTGTTATAACGAGACTCCAAGCTCATAATCTTCAACAGTTCTTAATTTAGTTTTTCGTTCTTCTCCTAGACACTACCCACAACCTTATCGGCTACCGAGTAGTAATAAAGTTGCAATAATTATATCTACATTGAGAATATTGAGTACGATACTAAACTGAGCTCGAGTATACGTGCATAAAACAAGGGTTTCTCTTTTCTTTTTCACGTATGAACCCGTGTTTGTTACACGTGTCCTATTCGAAATTCCGTTGTTTCAAGGTCTTGTGAGTGTACTCATTGGAACTATACCTCGTATAATTAGGTGAAGGTCTAATGATAGACTGGCTGAAAAAGTACACGTTCGTATTTACCCGTACAAACAAGCCAGTTAGGTTGCTTTGATTTCCCGCGGGTACTTTGTATTTTCCTAGAACGCATGCTAACCCACAATCACAGTACAAATAACCAAAACTTTTCAATAAAAATCGCCTGACGTTGATTGATAAACAATTGCTTTATTAATTACTATTGACAAACACATTCATTAACTATACACATTTAAAGATCGAATTAATAGTTAATAATAATATATTTATTACGTTCAAAGTAAATACATTAGTACCTACAAGATTAAATACAGACAGCATAAGAAATACTTAATTAATAAGATAAACAAGCTCCCATAGGAAGAATAGTTATCTTATACATTGTTTTTTTATTAAACTAACTACTTAGCCTAGTATAATTATATAGTTGTAGAACTTTATTAGCGAAGGTAGACGATTTAAATCTCTGATTAGTTAATTTACCTCTGACTCCAAAATAGGTAGCTATACCTGTGTCTTGAGTCGACAGTGGTTCTTCTATGACTTAGAAAGTTAATAATAAAACAATAATTATAAGGACATATAAAGTTAAATTCAAATAACACTTAGTGAAATGTCGTTAAATACATATAAACTAAAATCGATAATACTGGACGTGAATCGCTCTCGAAAACGAAATCTGGTGATAGTGATCTTTATATAAAGAACATTGTATTAGATTACTACCGATCCTGACGCATTTCTAGCTATCAGTTAGCTTCCTTTACCAGGTCGTTGGTAGACCTTGTGGCAAACCATGCTTGGTTTACCGACGGCCTGCACCTCAAATCTGGTTACATTTGACATCATAATTGTCGGTCCTGAATGTGTAGTGTTTTTTTTTTTAAATTAAGTAGCCCATAATGTATATTTTGTTAAATTAATCTCGCAAAATTCGTAACAATGTAAACCTTTTTGTTTTTATCTGTAATATCATTACATTCAGAGTTACGATTACCCGTCGCAAATATTACGTTTGCCCTTTCAGAAGTCTGACATCTAATCCGAGCGCACAGTATCTTATCATTAACTTGTAAAGCACGCAAGGCTTTGTTTTTAGTAGTTTGTAAGTCCTATATAGATTAAACTGAAAAATAGTTGAACAACACATACAGACAGATAAGCTTACCTTCTGTGAAAAGTGAAAAGATTTTCATATCATAATTTTTAAATTTCACAGTGATTTCGACTTTAGCTGACTTCTACAGAAACTGCTCAAATTGTATATCAATACGAGTATGTTACGTGAAGCTACTTGGCAATCATTGGGCAACATCGATTACCGACCACTGGTGTGACGACTTAGACTTTTACTACGCATACTAATTGTCATAGAAGTTTATTCGTTATTTATTAAAATAGCACGCAAATATTTTTTTCATTCGTTAAATATAAAGAGACACAATGCTACGAGGGCCGAAAGGCAGTAATGGACACTTTAAGCGAAAATTTGTAGTATTTCTGCAATTTCATCAATAATAGTGATTGTTTCAATACAATACATATTGAAAATTGAAGGTCCAGAGGCCCTAGACAAGTGTCAAACATTTCTATTCTATTCATAGAATAGATAAAAAAATGTATGAGATTGACATAAGCTCTGGCGTTAGCTTATGTCAATCCAATACATTTTTTTATCTATTCTATGAATAGAATAGAAATGTTTGACACTTGTCACGGGCCTCTGTTTATATTATTTAATAAATTATTTAATATTATTGCTTTTAATATTATTAACAAATAAATCTTTAATTTTTTGCACCAGTAATGAACAGATAAAATGAAAACACACTGTGTTGTTAACATTGTGTGTTTTCATCTTAATTTCATGCTTATCCCAAGCACAAAGGTCTTTGTGGTTTGAATAAAGGCAAATTTCTACCGACCTCACTAATAATTTTCGTATCAACAGCCGTGTATATAATTTTTTAATACCACGAGCCCTGTGCCTCTCGCCAAATTAAATTCAAATACTGAATTCAAAAAAAAATACGTCACACATTGATAGCTCGATGACTTTTGTTTATGATCAAATATTGCTTACATATAAAAACTAGTTTCTACTCTTACTCTACGAAATATATCCATTACTGGTGCATTCACCTTATACAAAACCTTATATTTCCGTTTATTTAAGATCGAAGTTAAAATTAAAGATTCCTTCAAACCAAACTTTCAACTTTGTTTAAATTTCAAAATGCTTTTTCAGTAACTGAATACATATAAATATACGATGCATACTAGAAATGGCTCGAACTTTCGAACACAAAGCCAAAAACCGAGTAAATATTAAAGAGATTTTATCTTAAACTCTTTTTTGCAACATTGTTTGCTGGTTTGATTCATATTTACGAATATTGTCTTTATTATGAATCACATTGTTTATCGTGTATGCGACTTTAATTCTAAACCAATTTTCAGTGAAGCCCAATTACGCCATCTTCATTTTTCTTTATATTTACACTTTTTGGAAATCACTTTATCGTGTAATCAAAATTGATAAAATGCCCTTTTTATAAGCACCAATACAAAGGATCTCAAACTTTATAACAAGAAACAGTGAGACCAAATACGTAGACAACATGAATGGAACAGATAACTGTCGGATAAGTCGGATAGCGTCAGTGGGATTCACCAGAGGCGAGCGTTGTCACGCTACTTGGAACATGAACTCGTACAACTTATAATGAGATTGGATCGAAACTATTCCCAATGTGCATAGCTAACGGATACAATACGTATTAATTCAATTTGCGTACGTTTCTACTCGATATCTGCCGTAATAGACATTCATGATTAGATTAGATTTTAATTTCCAATAACGTCACTAATCAAGTGACGTTAAAATCGAAAAAGTGAAGCATTACTGACGGTTATATATAACCTGAGATTATATACAGGTTGCGTAGTATTAGAAAATTTTGGAACTGGCATTAGATATAAGAAACTGAACAGGCAAGAGTAAAACTCTTATAGAGAAGAAAATGACATCGATATGTGTCGAGGTAACTTATGGTACCGATTTTTATACACTAGGCTGAGAGTTTGCATCAGGATAAGTACCTACATCGTCTTAAGTTATATATTTACTGTCTAAGTGTGTCTAAGTATATTATGTCCTCATACCTCAAACCTACTTTATACCAGTTGCTGCGCGCTAACATGGTTGGACTAATGACTTAACTTGTCATAACTAAAGCACAGCTTATAGTAGGTAGACTTACTCATTTATAACATACTTCTCTACTAACCTTATTATTGAACTCTTTGCGAAACTTACTTACCGTAAGTGCATGTTGAGACACGTGATATAAATCGGTATCGACAACTTTCTTTACTTATATCCATAATACAAGGAAAGAAAAATCTCATGTCTTGCATGTTAGGGTGGCTGGATTACAACAAAATATAGCACATAAAATCCCAAGAGTACTTAGTACTCTATTATATTATGTTCCTACCACAGAGTTCTGTAGGTCGATAGATTTACTCATATGTTCTCTTCCAATTTATAAAAGAAATCTTTAATAAAGTAAGTGGAGATCAATGTTCATTCTCGTACCTTTTATATGAGAACAGACCTTTTCTTGGAGTGGGTTAGTAACAGGCTAGTGTTATGTCAGTCTTCTATAACTAGTAGTCAATCTTTACTAACAATATAAATATCTTCGTCACAGAATGAAATATCGATTGCCACTCATTAAATTCGCCTTTGTCAACCCGATTGCTATGCAGATGACCCTCGTCACTATTTTTGTAGTGTCATTGGAATATCAAAGAAGACAACTGTCGTCGATTTGATTATGTATTTAACAGGGTATAACAGGTATACAGCGGAAAGAAAATATAAACTTACGTAGATTTATACTGTACTGTGTACTGTTTAGTCGATATTAAAAAGTGATGGCATAATTATTATTACGAAGCATTGATTCTTAAAGTACAGGTTCGTAAGGTACAGGTTGATTTTTGTCCGCTAATTCGTCTACAATCTTTAACCGAAGATTTTGATATACCATTACTTACTATGCACTATTTCATGTAATACAACTTTCAAGAGTAAATACCACATATTTACGTCTCTCGCTTGAGGGTAAGTCCAGCTTTACATAAACTTTGAAATCACCTAACCAGACACACTATGAAGGACATCCGAAATGCCTACACACACAAAAGTCTACGCCTTAAAACAAGCGAAGGGCCAACTTTCCGTGGCTAATTTATCTTTGTGAATCCTCCGATTATCACTCTTTGTATGTCCGCCTTTTCAAAGAGCCTTAAAAGCCTAGTTAAGAAGTGTTTTTCCCCCGTCGACATTTATGTTTAAATAAAAATCATAAAATCTTTGCAAACGGTTTTAAAGCTCGTTGGAATTTTGTTCAAGGTCGTTTATGGAGGAAAGGCTAAAGCTAAGTTAGCTTATAATAATAAGGTTCTAACGTTATTTTTGTCACTTATAACAAATTAACTTTTTAAATATAAAGATTGACTTCTAGTGCTTCATTTGCTGGTACAATAAGAAGAATATAATATTTTAACCAATTACTGATTGTATGCATGCTGCATTGCTCTAATATATGTCTATGTTACGGTATGGGATATGCAAATTAAGTCCATATTGAAGATAAGAAATAAAAAAACATAGTGAAATCTCAAATCAAATAATTAAAAATTAGACGAAATTAAAGAAATTACGACGATTTTCCGATTTCAATACGATTACATTACAATAACTACTCATAGTCGAAGAGATTTTTAGGCATTTTGATTTTACTTAAATCTAGAGCCATTTTTCTTCAAATAAAGTAATCTTAAAATAATCGTAACACAAAAAAAACTCTTTTTTTGTAACGAGGACAATTCTATCTATATAAGTAGCAAGCCAAAGCAATACTTTTATACAACCACAGCCATTGCATATCTTCCATAATGTTAGAATAAATGCGAAACTACGAACTAGCAGAGTCCCAAAACAACTATATCATGTATAATATCCGCACGTGCCACTAAGTGATTATGGTTCACAGCCAACTCAGGATTTACATCGCGAGTTCTGTGGATTCGATTCTTTTACAAGATATACATTGGTCGTGGTTGTACCATCTGCTGTCGTATCCATCCTGTCCTACCTACACTTTAAATACTGCATCAAACCTTGTACTACAAGTCGTTCATTTTTGACCAAACACTATCTCAAGAAAATAGATACGTAGTTTTTTTGAGTCCGTGTCTCCTTTTATACCGTAATTTAAGTCATGTGTGTGCATATGTAGTCATGTATGATACACAGAGCTTATTATCAAGTGCCAAGTAAATAATATAATAATACCATTATTGTCCCACTACAGGGCTGAGGCCTCTTTTCATATAGAGAAGACAATATGAGCATTAATCACCACGCTTGCTCAAGGCGGATTGGTAATTTCAGATGTTTGAGTCCAGGTTTCCTCACGATGTTTTCCTTCACCGTCATATAATACGTAATAGGTTCACAATTTCAACAATTTGTGATCATGTCGTAAAAAAACAAAAGTATAAAGTACCCACGTACGAAGAAGAGCCGGGTCGCTAGTAATTTTATATACAGTGATCTTACCTACTAAACAAAATATTACATCATATTGGATTATATTTATAAAAATAATTCTATACTTTTACTAAACCAATTCACGGCTATCTTCCGTTCGGTTACCTCCGTCTTAGGGAGGATTACGTAGAGACGTGAGCCGAAGACACAGAAACCCCTAGAGAGTATTAATCCAAAATGAAATGAACATTTAGTAGGGTCACCTCACACGTATACGATAGCAGTGTAATCATGGACTAAAATCTTCGGAGGTGTTTAACTGAGTAGAGCCTTTAGTAAGGTAGGTAAGAATTATCTTCATCATCGCTTAAAATTCAATAAATATTACTTCCACTCTACGGGTATGTATTGCAAAAACTCAATATATCTTTACATTCATGCCCATACTTTTACAAAATAAAAACTATAAAAAAATATCGCCGCAGTAAAGTAAAACAATATAAAAACTGTAAAAAAGAATCTTGGCAGTAAAATAAAACAAAGTTTAAAGTCATTTGTAACCTCCACAGATGACACACTCTTGAGTGTAGAACGCTCGCAAAAAACCAAGTGGCGAACAATTTGACGGGCAATAAGGAAAAGGGACTCATGGGATAGCCTGTAAGTTACCACCTTATTAGAGTTACCAGTAAAAACAATGGAATGTGATTTTAAAACCTGATTATACTTTATAAAATATGAATTGCGTGCGTCTTAAAAACGTGGCATATAAAGTTTAAGTTTTTAGGTTTTTAATATTAAAAACCTAAAAACTTAAGGCCTCCCCTTAAGTTTTCAAAGAGAGAAATAATTTTAATAATTTAATTGATCCTAAGCTCAATTTTGAAAGTGTGAGAAAGAAAAATACAATGACAATGACGTATATTGCACAATCCGCTGGAACAGTGGCTAATGTTATTTTCTTCATTCCAGCCGAAGGACGTTCACTACTGAACATATTTATGCCCACAATCATTTTCAAAGGTCGTTTGAACTTGGCAAATCAATATATCACCAAATACTCTATACTTATAATAAGTACCTACCTATTGATAAAAACATTAATGATGAAAGTATAAAAGAAAGGAAAAGGGGAAAAGGGTAGTTTTTGCCTTGCCTTCGCGCTTTTGTTAGACTAAGAAAAATATCGATTTATTTTTAAAGCATATAGAATTAAAACTATCAATTATCAAAATCCGGGTGGAATCCTAACAAGTGCCTGATTTTAGTAACACTAGATGGTAGAGTCTCCCCTAACCCAGTTCTATGTCGACAGCAGGTCAATGTCGGTTATCAGCAGGCAGTGCAAGACGAGCGACGTGCTTAGCCCCGCTCCCCGCCAACTCAATCACGATAATGTAATATCGATTGGAACGTCTGCACCCGATCGTCACTTCGCTCGCCTAGAACGTGCATTTATACCTATTTTTATACAATCGTCTTCGATTCAAGGCAAAGTACACGTTTACAACGCTTCTACATTGGCGATGTAAGTTATGCGACAGAGGCTCGACGGTTCAATGTTCGGTTGAATTTTCAACAAAAAAAAAATTAAAATAGTATCTATTTTTTTAAACAAAACTTACGAGTAGCATTACGAGTTTGTAAACAAATGTCAAGTGTGTATAGTTTAAACTGTGCCTATACAATGTTATAATTATTTTTTTCATTTCTGCCTAAGGACGTCCAATAATTATATTACGTATATCTTGACATTCATATGCGAGAGTTTCGACATAATTATCACGAACAATTTACATTATAAAGATACAAGTTCGACAAACAACCATCTCGAATTCAGTATAGTATCGTTACGGAGTTTATTTCGTAAATAATTGTAATACTGCACTTTAAATAACTTTTACGTGATGTGTTAGCAGTAGGTACGCGGTACGCAGTTTTATAATTGCAAAAGTTGATGCTGTCGGCGATGACGTCGCTGCATTCACAATTTTTAATTTTCTTATATCAAAGATACTCCAAACATATTTGTAGGAAAGCTTTGTCTTTCTAGAAATACTACATTGACGTAATTTATAATAACCTAGTAAGAGTAGTAGATAGCTACTCTATGGATTAAAACGGATCTACTAAAATGAAAGTGTGTCTAAAGTCGACGTATTTTGGTTAAAACGATGATAATGAATGTACAGAATAAAACAGAAAGTTGGTCGAAAGGTGGTTTCACAATCAAGTGATTTGATTCGCTCGTGTTGTCTCCTCGAAAGCTAATACCTTTCCGTATTAACATAATTAAAATATTTTTTTAATAGTAAGCTTTTCATCGCAATGGATTTTTTTAGCCTATTATGGGATTACAAGCTATGTCGATGACCGGTGATCCTAAAACAATAAATTTAAAGAAACGAAAAAAATAAAACTATATTTAAGATCTGTTAAAGGATATACAAATTACATTTTATAAGTTGCAGTAATAATAACATAAGAATTACAATCCTGCAAAAATAGTTTTCACCTCAGCAGTACTGAGCCACAGCACTGATTTTCAGGTTGAATTTCTATTGTGTCTGCTCAGATTGAGTTCAAAGTTTCTGTGACACTAAATACTTTTATTAATTTAACTAGTAGTAGTAATTGTAAGGGACCCACCCTTACAATTGTTTTAGCTCTCACTTTTTAATACAATATTCTTGAATGTTATCTTTAAAAGACTATTTATATATATAAATCAATTTGACTTCCCTAATTTACTTCAGAAATATCAGTTACAGTCAAATAAACCCTTTTCCCCCTTTTTAGTGGTGATTTGGAAAAGGGGATATCAAACTGACCACTCCTTAGAAACGCACTTGATATAAATTGTTCTACGCATTTACAGACTCGTGGTAACAAACATATATTTTTATTTATGTTATCTATTGCTTTCTTATTGGCTAAACTGCCGGATAACTTAAGAGACACCTTTCACCTTTTACATTCTATTACGTATTACCTACAATGATTATAATAAACCAACTAACAGGTGACTAAACGTACCAATCAAGTGAGTGTGAAACCTACTGGCATGAACTTGGCATTTCGCACCGGGCGCTATCAGTTTTTAGCTGGTAAAATATAGAGTAAACTTCCCGACATTCAGTCTCCATAAGCACAAAGGATGATAATTGCGTGTATTGTGTGGTAGTGTGGGTTTGTTGTGGGGAGCTATTTGAGACTATTTCTTCCTCCAAAGTTTTGCCAATATTGGCAAAATAATTAATAACGGAGTTCACAGATTTTTCAGGAGAATTTTCTACGTCTAATAATTCTATACATTGGCTTTTATTTGTTTTTTTTTGTGTTAAGTTATTTATCGTAGTCCATAATTTTTAAGGGTTTTTACAAGCATTATTTAATTGTTCTATATCATATTTGCGTTTAAGTTTTTTAATAAGGTTGTTGCAATGGTTTCGGTATCTCCTTTAAGTGATTTTTAGTATTTAGTTGTCAGGTTCAGTTCTTAATTTCTTTTGCATATCATTTCTGTTTTTAATACAGCGGAGGATGCCTAAAGTTATCCAGGGCTTAAGTATACGTTGGCTCCTTGGAACTAGTGATATTATAGTATTCTGCAGCAAACAGTCACTCAGATGTTTCAGTAATTGCTCCGATAAAGCTTGCGGATTATTGTATGATAATAATTCAATTAATTTGTATTTATTTTTATTTTATTTATTTATTGCACACAAAAAGATACATAACAAGGAAAATATATAAATAAAACATATGTACAAAGGCGAGCTTAACTCAGAACTGAGTTCTCTAACAGCATACCTTAAGAGTGGAAAAGGAAGTAACATTAGTGAGAGTATATGAAGTGTACAATTAAGAATATACCTACATACAGAAAATATACAATTTTATATATACATAAATACATACAATAAATATATATAATTACTTATAAACGATAGACAAGAAATGCTCTTTAGTTCTTTTCTTGAAAACTTCAGCAGAAGGGCTGTCACGAATGCCACGAGGAAGAGAATTCCATAGCCTTACTGCCTGTACTGTATTTATCAATGCTGTTTAACATTTTGCCGAAATCAATTTTGGTTTTAGTTTTTGCAATTGTAGTAATGTTCTTCACTTTAGACAGTTTCAGGAAAATCATATAGTGATCTGTAATAGTGGTATGTATAACTGTTATGTGGGCTCTTATTTTGTTTTGCTTTATTTTCAGCATAAGGTGATCCAAACAATTTTGATCACGGGTTGGTAATGTATGACCGGGCAATAAACCATGCAACGCCAACATATTTAGAAAACTATGTCTATTTGTACGTTCGCTACAGTTTTCGTTCAGTTTAGGTATAATATTGATATTTATATCACCAGTTATTATAATATTAGAGCATGAATTGATGGATTCCAAGTGAGAGTTTAGGGAGCTTATGAAGCTAGCGGCATTATTGTTTGATGGAGAGCGGTATATACCCAGAATAATTAGGTTATACATAGAAACTTGTAGACACGATGCTTGACTTAATTTTATTTCTTTTACTTTAATAACTGTACTATTTGTTTAAAATTTTACCTTGAATTATATTATTGGTATTGATAAACTAATAATAAGTAAGTAGTTTATTTCCTTAGAACTATAGAATACGTAGGTATAACAAAAATGTTTATCATAAGAAAAATTAAAAAAATATATTTGTAAGTGGTCAGTATAAACACTATTAGGGGAAAATCTAAGTAGTAGAGACCTAGATTAAAATCACAGTCTTCACAACTTATCTGTGAGATTTTAAAATTTCCTAACTGGCATAAAAAATATCTATGCAAAAGTATTAAAAATTTTAACAGCTGTACTGTAGGTAACTTTATTCTATTCTGTTCTCGCAATATTTCTTGCAATAAGTGCAAGAAACTTCACTTGATAGCCAAATCAAGTGGAAATGAGGCTAAGTAATTGCGCTATATATCTAGCAATCGTTAGTATGCTTCGCTCAAGTGAAATGAAGCAATTACTAAGTTATATAGGAACAAATAAAGGATATTGACCCGAACGCCTCACATTATCGAAATCTTGCTCCGAATACCCGCACCATGCAATTTCCTACTTCAAACGTTCAAAGCAATTTCGCGAAAGCAATCTATTAAATTTTGTTCTGGCTTTTAAATTGCAAGTTATTTGAACTTTATTATAAAATATGGATAGATACATACTCGCTATGGGTACGTCGCGCGAGTTAAGAGGACTACAAAAAAAGAAGGGCAGAATTTTAAATTGACAAATAAGTCCAAAAATTCCTTAATATTAAGTCTACCTGTATTTGAAAATGCAGTAGACACTCAACCTATATATATCTTTCAGCAAAAAGAAAATTTAAAAAAAAATACACCTTCCTAATTAGAATTAACTAATTTGCTCGAACAACCTCATCTTAATTAAGTAAAGAATCAGACTCGAACACGTTCCAAAAGGTTGTACAAAGAATCCTTGGAAATAAGAACATTTCCTTATCGACATAGTTAAATTGGGACAAAGTAGTTTTTACAGCGAACAATAGTATGTAAGCATTTAGATGAAGACGTGAAGTGGCGACGAGTGCAGAATCAGCGGTACGTTCCGTGGCACGGTGCCAGGGGAGCCAACCGCCCGTTCCGCCAATCACATGGCACTCTTCTGCGGCTTGATAACGACCCCATCGTGTTTACTACCACATCAAACACATAAATCACCAAGTTTACCGGGAATTTACCTCAATTTTTCCTTTATAATCTATATAGAATGTTTAGCAAAGTTATTCTGGGGTATTCATAGCAACACTGTAAATATATTAATAGAACCTATATTTGGTCTAGCGGGTAAAGATTGTGGCAGCTTCATCGATGCGGTTTCTCCTTACTGACGTCAGTTCAATTTTAAAATATTAGCTAAAAATATTGTTATTTGTAATCAGTTTATACCTGGACTAGTAGTAAGCACTATTTTCATCTTTCTAAAAACAATTAAAAAAAATCTAAACAAAGCATACTACATACATAGCTGGCTAACTAGGTCGCTATCAAAATTACTCAGCTAACGATTCCTTGTGACGTCATCCAATCCGACCCCATCTCGCCATCTTGTGCATTTCACCGCGACGCTTTAATTGTTATACTAACAATAACCTATATACTAAATAGGAATACTTTATATTCTCTAGATACAGACTGCTCAGGATGGAAAGTACTTGAAACAGATCTAAGATCATCGGCAGACGTCTTCAGCCTATTTGTTACATACTAGACGTCCGCCCTTGCTTCCCTTCGGTATTAAAAGTTTTGGCCTCACCACAAACGCCCACGGAAAATATCATTGCAAATAGTGTCGTATTGCATCATTCAGATTTGAAAAGGCGCTTAAAATATTAAAATTTTGAAAATACTTTAATAAATAAACCCGTCCTATTTGTAGCCATCTGAAGGTGAATTTTTTTTTAAATCGGATCCGTAGATCTTGAGCTAAATTGGAACATAGAAACAAACATCTTTTCTCTTTATAATATTAGTTTAGACCAATACTCGTCTTTCGATCCAAAGATGGCGGCAGCTATCCAACTAGGCAGATGGCGCTAGTTAAACTAGTGCAGTCAGATAACAAGTAGATAATAAATTAATATAAGTATTAAAAACTCTTACTATATTAAAATTCATAATGAATGTTGATATAGATTAGAACAACAAAATGATGCCGAACAGACCTGCAACAGTTAACGACGAATGAAGCATTAATGAATTTCATCGTACGCAAGTCCTCTCCACTGATTGTACCTATTACTCTCGGGTTGTACGAGAAGCTATTGAAATTAAGAAACACATAAATTTCAATAGGGAAGACGGCTTCAAGCTCTCGGCTACGTGGAATCCAGTGATTCAAATTACGCAACCTCGCTTTGCGCAGTCGGTTAACGCTCGGAATACGGACGGCATACAGAATAGGGACACTGTCAGTGTGTTTTGTGATAGTACGTGGAAAGACAAAAATGTGAGGGTAGATCTAGAATCTACTTCACATACGGAGCCGTGACATCGCCTCACCAGTCTGCTTGTGACCACGGCCGGTGTAACCTGGTCGAAACGTCAAGCAAAATAAGGTATGTAAATACCTAATGCATGATCGCGTTAATTCCCGTATGATTATAAATTTATATCATGCAACGCGAAAGTTTAAAAGTAAATATTAATAAAGCAGTTTATTATTTTGACGCTTGCGGCAGGATATCCAATAACATAATTGGTAATACTAGGTCAGTGTCCTGAGACGTTCAAACCCCGCTGCCCACTTCGAAATTAGAAAACCTTATACACTTATTTAATAAATCATAAAATATTTACTATATAATATTAAAAAAAAATAGCGTAGCATAAATACTGTAGCTTATACCACTGTTTGAAAACCATAAATAAGCCTATTAACAACTAAATGTGACGTGACTGCTCTAGATAACATTTGCATCTTGAGCAAGTAATGGCAAATTCCGGCCACTTATGATAGTTTTCCCCTTATTAGATGCATAAAAATATGAGCATTTGCAAAATATTTCAGGCAGATAAATTATTTAAGAAACGATATATTTTTTTTGTGTTCTTTGATTTGGGTTTCTCAACGTGTTTTTCTAAAGCGTAAGCCAGTAGGTATACATAATAAACTACAAAAGTGCATATGACTTCTAAAAAGTAACCATTAGACCCTCACACCATGAAACGATGTACATCATTATATCAGCCAAAAGCCGTCCACTGACTGCCTTCCCTCAATTTTCGCCACTATGGCCGGTCGTTTGCCGCCCTCATTCATCGGTTGCCCGCCACTCATAAAAGGTCGTCGGTCCACCTAGTGAGGGGTCTGCCCACGCTGCGTCTTCCGGTAAAACAATGTACATATTTAAGTTTAATTCATAAACTATGCTACTACATGTGTTTCAATTTTGAATTTTAACTACTTATGTGACATTGGTGTTGCACCAGAAACCCAATTCACATATCAAACCATAAAGATGTCGTTGCGACTGAGAAGTTGAAACACATTTCATATTTCGATCGTACTTGAACGCCGCTAAAAGTCGATAGTCGTTTAACCTGAGTGAGTACCTAGCATTCACACACTTCAATCGTCGATACGTTTATATCGATACTTTATAAAAAAATATATCGACTTCAAACATCAAAAATAACTGATTGTCGATAATTTTTTGTTTTAAAAGTTTATATATTGAAACTTAAACACGAAACAAAATAACATAATTATAGAGTATTTCAATTTATAAAACTGTTTTGATTACTTACAACAATGACAAGCTAAAGTAATTTTAAAATTTATCGAGACCAATAAAGACGATCGTTAAGCTTTATCTACACACATCAAGGACGTGCCCAGAACGTGTCCAGGACATGACCGTGCTCCGTCAGAAGTGAAAAAAAATATCGGTGCATACATTGTCTATGGACTCGATCACTCATGTCCGTGCCCGTGCCGGAAACGGAGCTTCTTACTTTGTAGCACAGCTGGGTCACGGCCCGGGCACCACGTAGATGGACCTTAAAACTTTACAAAGACGCAGGTAAGAAATACATGAATACTAATTTTTTGGCGACTGTAGCACAGTTTACACTAGTACAGTCGTCATCGATTTCTCTTATCATATAAAACGCTTCATGATATAATTTACAATTATATTAAGTAGATTAAGAGAAAAATTGTTAAAACCAAATTATGATAAATAAAAAATTATTATTATTATTATTATTATTATAATTTTGGATAGAACTTTGATTGTACGACTTTTGAACTTACACGATATTGGAATTGTTTGGTCCTGATACAAATACATAGAGATGAATATGTATGTAGGTATGTATATGAGGCACGAGACACCGCAGATTGTGAATATTACTGAACATTATTAGAAAGATAAACCCCAATATTCTCACATCACTTCATCCGACATAGAGATCCAACTACGACGCCAACGTGAGAGTCGTTACACAACTAAACTATGAATAAATTCTATATTTCCTGTTTACACTTAGAATATATTCTCGTACAAACGTGCATTCAAACAGCATTCGAAAATAATACCAGATCCGTGGATTTACCGAAAAACTATGGCTGAGGGCCAAAGCTACGGTCCAGCTTAATGTAGTGTAAACTTTTTACGGTGCCAAATGAACCCAAAGAATATTGCCAATGTAATAATATCAATGTTCATCTTTCATATTTTCAAGCACAAAATAAGGTTAATTCATGTCAAAGTAATATAATAACTGTCAGGGCACGCCACGGTGGTGGCGGTAAGTCCCATCCTCGAGGAGTGGCTGGAGAGGAGGCACGGCGTCCTCACGTTCCGGCTGACACAGGTACTCACCGGTCACGGGTGCTTCGGCACGTACCTGTGTCTCATAGGCCGGGAGCAGACGTCCGTCTGCCACCATTGCGGGGTCTGCCCGCGCGACACGGCGCTCCACACGCTCGTGGAGTGTCCAGCGTGGGCGGACCAGCGCCGCGACCTAGTTGCGGCGCTCGCGACGGCCCAACTCTCGCTGCCGGCTGTGGTTCTGTCCATGGTCCGCAGCGAGAGGGCTTGGGAGGGAGTCGCCTCCTTTTGCGAGCAGGTAATGCTCGCCAAGGAGGCGGCCGAGCGGGAGAGGGAGCGGACCACCTTGCTCTCCGCCCGTCGCGCCCGCCCCGGGCGTCGCCGTGGGGCGCTCCGGGATCTCCAGCCACCGTAGGAGGATGCCTGCGGGCGGCGATTGGGCAATCGCCGCTCGAACAGCACAGGCCCGAGAAGGCGGCATACGTGTTCCACGAACGCCACTCGATGGAGGAAGGGGGGCTAGGCCCCCCAAATCAGACGGGGCCCGCTCACGTTGAGCGGGCCGTGGCCTGTCGGGGTCGCGGATGAATGCGCGAGCGTCTCCCGTGTCCCCGACACTCTGGCCGTCTGGAGGAACACCGTGGGTTTTAGTCGGTATGCCGGCCGCTGTCTCATTGTGGCCGGAGAGTCCGACATAACCCCCGCCTCGCCCAGGCGGGTGCGTACGCGTAATGCGTTTCCCACGAAAAAAAAAAAAACATATAATAACTGCCGAATAATGAAATAGATGAGCATTTTATATTGCAATATAATTCACGCGTTGGAAACGATAGTAAAAATATAAAAAAATACTTTTTTTTATTATGTCACTGCACGTGTTAGCAAGGTCCTTTTCAGCATATAACTATATTTATCCTTTTATCCTTTTATCCTTTTCAGCATATAATTATTATAAGGTGTCATACCTCTTTACCCGACAGTAAAGAGGTATGACACCTTATAATAATTTTCTAACACGAGTAGACCCGTTTTATAAATATAGTTATGTGTACAAACCTTTTCAGCATATTTCTATTTCTACCTACATACAGTTATAGACAGCACAAATTAAAACCAGACTCTTGTTATAATATATTTGTGGACTGTGCAATTTTTGCTAGAATTCACCTCTACTTCCTTTTTTTTATTAACGTTGCATCACATCTAATATTAAAATTCTCAGGTACTTCACGAAAAAGCAATTTAAAAATACATCTATTATTCAGTTGCCAATTACAGCAAAGTAAGAATAAAAGATGAATTGGTATATTTTTTTTATGTTTGGAAGAAACAGTACAAATAAATATGTCGATACCGCACACAGGCCCAAGTATACTAAAATAAATCTAACATTGCAAGGAAAGAAAATAATCAGTAACAACACTACTGTTGCCAGAGGAACAAACCAAATAATTTTTCTTCAACTCCCAAAGAAACTAGAGAATTGAACATTCAATAATAGAACAATAATAACATTTCGTGATGAACCTTTGGGACCCCTGAGCATCAGTACTTGCCTGTTGGCATTCCAACTATCATTATAGTAGTCTGAATAAATAAACGAGAAACAGCCTCGCGAGATATCTCGCAACATACTACCGTTACGTAAGATACGTTGCTCATTCTTAAACAGCGCAAATAATGTACTATTACACACCTATATCAGAATATATTGTATATTTTTCACCACCTATGTTGCGAAACTACTGTTTTCACCCTTATTAATACCCGGCATACGGTTCATATACTCTGTGTTTTCCATCTAAATAATATGTATTTGCATGCAAAAAATAAAAGAAATGTTAAGAAATCCGTTCTAAAAATATCCGTAGAAATTTAATTATGTAACAAGTACAGTATTTAAGTATGTTCCGCATTCTAGAACCCATAACACAAGCTATTATATATGCTTACTTTGGGTCTAGATGGCGTTGCGTGTAGTTGTTGAAATATTATTATTATATTATTATTAAATGTTTTAACAAGGTCTAAAGAGAGATTTATATACGCTTATATATATATATATATATACATTGCTACATATTTGTGAAGCACATTTGAATAAATAGTTTACCCAGGCCTGCAAGATGCAATGTAGGTGAGGGCCTACCCGGGTAATATATTATGTTGTTTAGTAATAATGTGCAAATGAGGCTCTACTGTGGTTTTGTTTATACTGAAAATACTGTACATTGAGGTCGCCAATGCGCGTGTGTTATTTCTAGTAACGCGACGACTCTTTTCTTGACATCTAGTAGAAAGTTCTAAAGGTTTATATTCCCTTGCCGACGCCAAGTAATCTTTTTGTTTACGATATTAAATAAAAAAGACCAAGAGCAGCGAGTTCGCATGCTAAGGTAGATAAATAAGAGTCTGTTGATAAATTAAAACAGAATAGTTATTCCACATTCATTAATCATTTATTTTACAATACTATTAATTTATATATTTTTGTACAATAATTGACAGTGTCGTCAAATATCGTGTTATTGACGGTTCCGTAACATAAAATACTCGAGGATTTCATGTCACCGTTTTATTTCTATTCATCTCGTTTTACTCGGTACGATAAGCAGTATGCCAACTGTCAAGCCAAATATAACCATACCTACCTTGACGATGTGAATTCTACGAATCGGCAAATCTAGGAAATCGCCACGCCCTTTCTTCGTAGTAATATAATCGTCAAACGTATCAGAATCTATCTGAGCATGTAAATCAATACCTCTGTATGCTATCAAAAGTACTACGTTTATACAGAAAAAATATTTGATTATATTGGCAAACAGCATCTATCTATATGTTTATAAAGAGAGTACGAGTTTTGAGAGTTTGTATGTATGTTGGGTGGTTATCTTCGGAATCACTGTACCTATTTGAATAATTCTTTCACCATTGGAAAAGTATAATAAACCAAATGGCCATCGTCTTATACACTAACTTGAACAAAGTCGGGTCAAACAGCAAATGCATTGCTTCCTCCAGAAATAATTTATCATAGTCACCATGTTTAGCAGACGGATTGATGACCGCGTTACCTGAAATTACTACGGCGCCAAGGGAAACAGAGTTGTACCATATATTAGAGCAAAGACCATACGATCCATGCCCACCATGCCCAATAGTAGTTATAAAGTAGTGCACCTACATAAGAACCATCAATTTGAGACATTATTCTTAAACAAAACAGATCTCCCAGTGTATGTTTTAGTAACGTAAACATAGTTGTTTTATTATGTATAGAGATACAAATATCCGGTAACTATCCGGTATCCCATCCGGGCACATTTTACTACATTAGCTTTTTTGTGCGTCCATGTTCCAGAGATAATGGATTTATGTATTGTTTATTATTTTTTGTTTCGGCTGCCGGATATCGAGTTTCAAGCGTGACAGGATATCCGAACTCTGAAATTTGTTTAAATTGCATTATGTATTCATCTCTAATGAAATGTGTACCTTTTGAAGGTATTATTGCAGTTCCCCTTTAGCGTGTTTATCAGCTTTAGTACAAAGTCGACTAAAGGTCGTCATTAATTTTTATTTTTACGTATCTATATAAATAGAAACATTATTTTCTGAAGTTGGCTAAATATATAATCTATTCAAAGATATTCCTTTCTAGGAAAATAACCAGATAGGTAGTTTGGTTCGACCTTCACTGAAATTACGAGGAGTGGAATGAGGTTATTCAATGAAAAAGTTGATAAAATGTTCTAGAACGCTTTTAAATCGACAACGTATATAAAGACATGTCAAAAGTCATGGTTTCTAGGAGAGCGTTTTTAAATTCCAAACTGATCTGAAATATATCATACGTAATATCTTCTATATTTTATTATTGATCTGTAATACTCAATGAAAGCTGGTTGTAAAGGTGTTACAATTATTTTGAATATCCTCAATTTTCTGTAAAATTTATAAAAAAAAATAGCGTTTCTACGTAAAACATCATTTTGATAAAAACATCATTGATTTAAGCAATTTTGAGCTTAAGCTTTATGTAATGCAGTATGCGTGGAACTTGAATGTCTTAGATCTATTCTTATTCATATTGACCACTTATATTGCGATATCAAGTAGTTGAGTTAAGTTTAACAAGTCCGTGTTCGCGCGGCCTGGCGTTCTATTTTATTTAAACACGGTGTACCTATTACATGTCCGCAAATACGGCAACGAAACTCTAATAATGTTGATACTTGTATTAATATACAATAAGTGTATCTTTTGAACAAAAAAAAAGAAAAATGCGGAAATTTGCGCATCAATCAATTAAAGTAAATAGTGAAATAAAAAGAAATACGTTACGGACATGTATTTATAGACGCAGAGACCGTCGAAAATGGTACAAGCGAGCTGCTATAAGTATAGAAAACTGATAAATTTTTTTTTATACAAAATATTATTTAACTATTTGTATTATTATGTAATTTCCAATATCCATGATACATTTTAATGCTACGTTGACTTCGTAGATGACTTCGTAGCATATGCTACGGATTGTAGCCAACCCGTAGCACATAGTATAGAACCACAAAGTGAAACCATTGCCAAGATCAAACTAGAGACTCACTGATAACACGCATTTCAGTACAATGCTACTTTTTGCTCTATTCGGGTACGACGGTCGTAAGCTCTACCGAGATTATTTGTAAATTATGTACGTATTACAACTTTAGAATATATATTATTATGCTTTACAGTAAGACATGTGTTCAAACATATAAAGAAACTACATTAAGTTTATTGCAATTTGACAGAGCTACAAACGTATGTTTATTTAACGACTACCATTTAATACGATACGTGACAAACACCAGCGCCATTTAAAAATAACTGCCCATACATAACAGTTCTACTTCATCGCTTCTTTGATATCCACTTATTTATAGTCAATAAATATTATTCATGAAGTAATGCAGATACATAAAAATTTATAAGAGAGCTTTCTTGAATTCATACAAACATACACCCGTATGTACTAGTATGTAGTCACTGTTATTAACGTAAATCGGTTTATTTAGTTAAATCTTTACAATTGACTTACATTTAGTAAACAAGGATTAACGCTCACTAGAAAAGTGTATTTAAGTTTAGCACCATCAATTAACTGAATAATGACGGACAAACCTATACTTAAAAAGACGACAGGAAAATCATACAACACAGCACTGCGATTGCTTATTCTCCAAGCGTAGTAAATACGGAAAACCCAGCAATAATACTTGAAGGAGGTCTATGTTCACTAGTGGACGTCTTCACAATAAATCATGCTACTCACTGTTCAGTTACAGAAAACACCCTTAGAAATACGGTATGCCTTAATCCTGCTAAATGAATATCAGCTTACATAAACAAATATAAACACATTAATTACATTTTCTTTTAACTCCATCAGATAGATATCAAATGACAATCATTAATGTCGAGAGGGAAGGCACACATTTACAACACTTTAAAAGCCTCTCGTGTTCGAGCATCGAATTTCATCTGTTTCATTGAT
This sequence comes from Parascotia fuliginaria, assembly GCA_963082885.1. Lineage (NCBI taxonomy): Eukaryota > Metazoa > Arthropoda > Insecta > Lepidoptera > Erebidae > Parascotia > Parascotia fuliginaria. The sequence goes on along the minus strand of OY720173.1, from coordinate 11,546,236 downwards.
AACGTAATGGTTTAATATAACTGCTTTGGAACTGCCTGTTGTGGTTTTACGGTTTATTTATGAGAAATATTTGTATAGAAAATATTATTTAAAATACAACTCAAATACGGTAATGTGCTTCAATGCACTGCCTATTATGCTGTTTGAGACTTCACCACTAGCTTAGAGGTCTGCTACCATACTTATACTCCGTGAGAAAGATATTGTACCAATTGCTAGTTTGTGTTACGACCCCACAATACTTTCAATACTGATTGAATATGAAATAAAAGAAATACCAGTAATTATTTAATATTTATTTGATTACTGCAAGTATAAATTTAATTTAGTGTGTTTGATTTTAAAAACATACAATACAACTTTTTTTGATTTCCTGACATGTTTCTGTTTTACATAGAAATATTATGAAAGCATTGAACATCATTTTGGATCGATATTTAAACATTGCTCATATCATAATATTTAATACGTTTAGAAGACTTTAAAAAGTGTCAACTAAGTACGGCCGCTAAATGATCTTAATTTAAAATAGTAATTAAGTGACAAAAGGCTGACCAATTACATTACTTACAGGGAAGTAATAAAGCACGTGTAGTATATGGACACTAGTTATCAACTACATCGCATCGTAAAGTGTCATCTTTCTTGTCACTACAATAACAAAGAATAATGGCTGTTTTATGGATGAGTTTCGAAATACAGTATCATTAACACCCGTCATACAAATACGTCAGACACATATGATGAATTGTAATGTATATACCAAACAAAAAATATAAATTTTATATGAAATATCCGAAATTTTCAAAATATGTTTCTTTTAAATAATACAGATTTTATTCTAACATCGTAAAGTTTAATTGGTCATTATCAAACAATAATAATCGCCTTCTAGAAAAAATGAAATTCGGTCACAAACGGTTCAACTGCTAGTTAGGCATTAAATACTAAGCGATTTTGAACCTTCTTAGAAGAACGATAGTTAGCTAGCGTAGCATATGCTGTTCAATACCCTTGGTCTTAATGAGACAGTGTGAAAGGTTTGTTATAGCAAATACTACACGTCCTAGATAAATTCGACTCCAATGAAGTCAGAAAATTCGCGGTGGTGAATTACGATTTTCTCCAAAACAACTCAAGACCACACTGCTACCGCTACCCGCTGTATACAAAATATATAGATACATTATCTGTTTCCGCAAAGTAAATACTCCAATCTCAATAATACTGAGGAACATAATAAATAAGGAACATGTAATCCTAATGTAATGTACTCATCAATCTATTCGCAACGAATATATTAATTTTTAATATTTCAAAATAAATATCTTACTTTCTCGCAAGTATTATATTTGTCTTTCAACAACCTACGCATTCATTGTAAATGTGATAAGCGTTTTAAAAGAAAATATCGCCTACTACTAGTACTATTCTTAGTTCACTCTTGCCTATTATTGACAGTATTAAAAAATGAGATTTTATGTACTTGTGATAATAATTTCTTTTAAGCTAGTCTTTAACTGTCCTGGCAGGTACACACCACTATTTTAGTATAGCCGCTATGACTACGGTGTGCTGCAGGTTAAAGATAAGAAACTGAACGGAACGAGGTTGCTCCAATTAGAACGAAAAATCTACTACAAGAAATCTTACCCTATCTCTCTTAAATATTATATTTATTAGAATATTGAAAATCTATAGACCACGCTCATAAAAGCTTATTGAAATACCTGTATAGAGTGTTTGATACATTACCAGCAATTATTACAACACCATCAGGCCGGTTATTATATAATTTAATTATGAAATGAGACCTCTAGCGTAGGACCTGTAATTTATTAAAGGAGCCGCTGACCTATGGGTATTGTGTATAAATCATGAAGGTTATTTGCTTATACTCAGAAACATTGAGTGATATGGGCCATAATGAACTGGACGTATTGCCTGGGGCCCTATAAAATATACATTTCATAGTCATATCGGCATAAATATATATTTACAATACCAGTAGTCTATGTAACCTATTTCATTGAACGACAAGTAAATGAATTAGTTAATACCAGCCTATTAATGTCAAACTGCAGAACAATGACTTTTCATACATAAAAGGCATTGATTTGACCACGTTAACCAGGGGATTGGTAAAATTTTAGGTGTGCGTTACGATTGCTTCGCCAAGTTATCTAATCAGAAAAAAACTTTGCCCTATATTTTGTCGGAATTTGTCGAAATCGAAGAGTACAAACAAAAAATTTGTCGAAGTAGAAATTTAGAAGTTATAAGGGTTTGAAGTTGGCCGCGCCAACGTAACGTGTACGATTGCGCGGCCATGAAGATCTCGGCAACTGCTTGGGTTAGAATTCTAATTCTTTTTGTCTATTGAAGACTGAATTTGTCTAAAATTGTCAAAAAAAGAATTAGAAGTTCTAGATAAATATGTTACGAAATATTTAGGATTGAAAGTTATGGCCGCGCAATCGTAACGTTGTTGATTCTTCATTGTTGATTATTTCTTTAAAACTTAAGACTTTATACATTAAAACTATTACAAGAAGAAAGGTCTTAATTTGTCGAAGATAACACGTAATGTAAACTATTCTGACGGTAACCCAATATGTCATTCTCTTTAGGTTAATATGCCGAACAAATTGATGTTCACACTGAAATCCTAGCAATTACAGATAATGAAATATCAGCGTGCAAAGTAGCGTTTCAACTGCGCGGCCACGTACTTTCTGTTTTGGGCTGATTTCGTCAGTTTGACTAAACTGATATAGTATTTATTGCTTTTATTAGTTTCGACAAATTAAGACCTTTCTTCTTGTATTATATAATATACAAGAATACGATAATCATAGAAGTATGACGCCGACTATACTCACATAAGAATTGCACCAGTAATGGACACAGTACCAGTGATGGAAATATCTTATAGAATAAGAGTGGGAGTGAGATTAAATACTACATGATTATATTTATGTTACCAATAATTGACCAAAAACAATAGTCATGAAGCTCAATGTTGCATGTTTTTTTAAAAATTCAGTATTTGAATTTAATTTGGCAGAAGACACAATAATAATAATAATATAATAATAATATTCTACCACATTCACACAGCGCCATCTAGCCCCAAATTAAGCAATTATATTTGCTTGTGTTATGGGTACTAAACAACGGATAAACTACTTATATACTTTTTTTTTGTAAATACATACATATTATAGATAAATTACACCCAGACACAGAACAAACAATCATGCTCATCACACAAAGGTTTGTCCTGGGTGGGAATCGAACCCACGACCTCCGGCTTAGCAGTCAGGGTCACTAACCACTAGACCAACAGGCCAGTCTAAACACAAGGTGCTCGTGTTTTGAATTATTGATAAAATTGCAAAAATCCAACAAATTTGAGCCTAAAGTGTTCATTACTGGTGCCTTTCTTATACATGTTTCATAGCACTACATTTTGCGGCGCAGATCAGAAAGAATTATTTCATGTCTTCGATGCTAATCAAAGCTACATAATATAGAGAAGGTTTTAGTTCCTTTTCAAGTATAATTCGATATCACTTTAATCATAGGGTAATCAACTGACGTCATATTGTTGTGTGTGAAACCCACCGGCTTTAGAACCTTGAAATAGCACAACTTCTGCATTACAAACTCGAATCTCTTTGTTTCAGTGCATTACATTTTAGCTAACAACGCTCTTCAATGCAAATCTTTCACATCTAAACGCCTAAAGCTTAAAGCCATCTCATCTATCCTGTAAGCTAGGATTAATGAACCAAACGAAGAAACCCTTTCCAACACCCAGTGAAAATGGATGTAAAACTTCTTCTATTACTAGCAAAATGTCTACACGCAATTGCATTGTGCATGTATTTATTTCAAGATTCCCGTAATAAAATGGCGGTAGTCGAAAAGAAAACTGCTGTAGTTTCTATCCACATAGTATAAAAGGAAATCATCGATAAGCATCTGTATGTTCGAAATCGCTAATTTCGAGTAGTAAGTAATTATTTCGGATTTATTGCTGTTTCACTGTTATATTGTCTGTTTCGCATAAAAGATTTTTGTATTTAATATATTAACCTATCACGATAATACTGAACCAAACCGGGCACCGCAACTTTTATATATAAATATATAAATTAAAATACATGAGACCTCTGGAATCAATATTCAAAGTAATAATCTAATCTTGGCCACCGCATCCCTTCCCATGGGTGTTATAAAAGGTAACTAAGGAAATACCTGGAACCGGGCAATAAAGTTACCTTACTGCGATCACTAACCCACCCATCATTGCGTTAAAATACCTTTCTGTGCGAGGCGAAACATAACAATTTCATATCTAACTAAACTAAAATATAAAGTTTTAACGCATATTCGCAATAAGGGTTTTTATTTAACGTAAAATATATAATATCAACCTTGTAATATAACGTCTTCAATGTTATAGCTATATCAGCAAGAGATTGTTATTTATGTCGCAGGATATCCTTGACCAAAGGTCTCAATAGACATTGGGATCAAAATAGTACCCACTTCAGATAGAAAAGACCCTTTTCTGGGCCTGCCTTTGATGTGCAATAAATTCCCTTACGAATACTTGAAGCCAAGTCAACGTAGGTAAACTGTATTAGTGAGCGCAAATAAAGAAACCTAAGAAATCATAAAAGACGAGTAAATATACCTACATGATTGTAATCCCTACATTATTTGCCTCTCAAGAAGTATCAACGTATGTCAAATAGGATAAAATTATGGCTGTACCATTCTTCGAATCAATTGTCTTGTATTAATATATAACGCTATACATATTATAGCAAATTAACACTACAGAAGTAATCATCACGGTAATTGCCACGAATAGATTGGTAGAGACCTATCAAAATGACATTCTGGCAGATAGACAAGAAATAGAGTATGGCTGCCGGGGTGTCAGTATGTATACTCCCGACCAAATCCAATTTCATGCAAGGTGAACAAACAGTCTTTTCAATATTTTTCTATAAATAAATTATTTATTATTTTTAATTTTAATAAATATTGAAAAGACTGTTTGTTCACCTTGCATGAAATTGGATTTGGTCGGGAGTAGATTATTTAATAAAATTACGAATTAGTTACGTACTTTTTGCGGTCGATTAAAGACGTCAAATTGATTATCAGTTTTATTTTTTCTATACTCTAGTATAATGTCTTTGAAAATAAATGTTGTAATTTGTTAGAAGAAATAAGTTTAACCAATATCATAAGTTAGTATTTTGTAATTATTTTGATTTTGCTCTCGCAGGTCTGAGTTCACTTGTTTTATTGTGATAAAAAATCGTAACATACCTACCTACATACAAATTTCATTTAATCAACATTTTACAAATTTTCATCTGGCGGGCAAGAATTAAAAAATATCTCAGTATTCCATTTCAATCCGTGGTAAAATCGTTGCGTTTAGAGGTCAATAATTTAAATTACATTTATTAATTAGATTGTATTGTTTGTCTTATTATCTTAATGTTTATAAATCAACGGTTAAAATAATTATATAATATATATTTAATATATTTAACATAAATACAAATATTGGAGTAACAACAAATTAAATAGAATTAATCGATTACGCAAATCGAGTATTAGTAAACGTAATATTATATATTTAGAAATATAAGAAAAAATAACGAAAAATGTTCTTTTCTTACTATATATACTTAATAATCACTAGTCAATTTATGAAACCAATGTATTGTTTACATTGTATGAAATTGGAGTTGGAAGAGCGTATAGGAAAATTTTAATTACTTATTATCCTAGGTTTTAATTACTCCTGCGCTTACTAGTGCCTAATGACTGGGTATAATGACACATGAGGCAGTTATTATCTAAACATCTAAATATTATAAAGTGAAAAGTTTGATTTTTTGCATGTTAGTTTGTAGGTACCTAACGATTTAATGAATATCTACGTCACCGATTTGAAAACTTCTCTCACTTTGAGGAAGCTACAAATGTAGCGGATAACATAGACTATATATTATTATGTTTACAAATTTGAATATTTGTGAATTTGTAATACAATAGATAGCAAAGGGAAATTTGCAGTAGATAAAGCAGTAATATTTCGCAGAAAGTATTGCAATTATATTTTATGTGGCATTTGTTGTGAGACTGAATGATACTTTTGATACCGAAGCGAACCGAGGGCGGACGGCTAGTAGTGCAGTTTAGTGTAGTTTTAAGCGTTTTATTTTTATTTATTTATCTATCTGTGCGTATTTTTTCCTTATTTGTGTCAATTTTTTAAATAAGTGAATAATATAATTAGTAAAAGTCGATAAATTTTCATGTTTTAATGTTATTAATATTATAAATGTGAAAGTTTGTGTGTGTGTGTGTGTGTGTGTGTGTGTGTGTGTGTGTGTGTGTGTGTGTGTGTGTGTGTGTGTGTGTGTGTGTGTGTGTTTGTAACCACCACTCAGCGCCTAAACAGCTGAACCGATTTCGATAAAAATTGCTATGTAGATAGATTCGGTGCCGGAGACGGACATAGGCTACATTTTATCCCTCGGTTCTTCTTCTTATTGAGTGGTTAATGATCAACCTAGCATCAGAATTTGTTCAGGTCGCCCATTAACTATTGGTAAGAAATGTCATTATACCTAAACACATTATATTATTAACTACATTATAGCTAAATAATAACATTATTTAAACATTTTTGGGTTGTAATGCTAACCAGAGAATTATGAAAAATCTATGTTTATTCCCGAGACTATCATTGTAATGTTTTCCTTGTTTACACAGTGACTACATGAAAGGATAACCAATAATTGCAAGGGCTGTGTATGCAAATATAATAAGCGTATGGTCTTCTTATGATAATAACAGTTACAGTCAATAAAGATTTGTTAAGTAAAAAGCTATATTGCTAACTTCTTAAAAACAAGTGTTAATGCTAAGTCCATCATGCTGTTCTTATGAAAACAGTGTATGTTCAGCCTATAGAACAACCTATTTTGCTATTAGTACTATAATACATCTTAGAAGCTCTGAAACTACTAATGACTATCAGAATTTATACCATAGCACTACTGGCTGTATTACTATAATAAGATATATTTATTTTCTCTCTACAGGGTTAACAATCTACATCGAACATTAAAATCAGTAAGAACACACTGAGTTCTTCTAGAGTGGAGGCCTATTTTCCTAGTCAACCTGCGCCAATTTCGGTAGGAATTTTATGACAGAGGTCGGTCTCTTAAACCTGTTTCAAGCAAAGCACGTTTACCGTTTGCCGATGATATCATCGTCTACGAGCGCTCCAACATATACACTCTAATGATCTGCTAAACATAATAAGCAGCTGTTACCGCACTTGATAGATAAAGTACTTCTAAATCTTGATAATAAAAATACAGAGTAAAAATATTGGTAAAATCCATATATTATATTCTTTAGATTCATTATTTACCAACTTGAAAAGTAAATGTCGGTTTGTACAGTCCTATTTTCGTCTAACTACAATTGTCTACTAAACGCCAACCCGTAACAATTATCAATACCCCATTAACGATCAAACGTTCCAACATTCGAACGTAATTGATGCATCAATACCTCCTCAAATCCCGTTACTTTGATCCGTGTTCCGAAATGAGTCCCAAGGGCGAGTTTAAGTTTACAACAAACACAAAATGCTTCTAAAGTCTTTCTTTTCCCATCAACATCGTCATAAATACTTTATTTTCCCCTACGGATAGCTTTATCTTTCAAGAGATAGTAAATAATTTAATATAATGACAGCTATAGGTAGGCATTACCGCACATGTATATTATTTTCTTCAATTTCAATACTACAATAATATCTAAGCGACTGTTTATTTCAAAACATTTCAATTACTTTTTGTTTAGTTTTTTCATACCTCATAACCCCATGTAATAATAAATTAATAATTATTTCTGACGAATAGACATCTCGTGCAGTGACGTGTTGATACGTAACCGAATTTCAATTTTACCTTAATATAATTATGTTATTAGCATAATTTTACAGAAATATTAGTTAAATATTGGATGCCGTGATTTTCCAGTAGGCATATTATTAACTTACAATAACAGAACATTGTGTAATAATGAATTATGTTTTACCTCGTAGCATGACGTAGACAGCCGCGCCGCCGCCCAATTTATACCAAAAACACAGTTTTTATGTCACGTACCATATTATTTACTGTCACACTATCAATTTTCAATCGTTTTTGGCGTGCCAATTATTATTTAGCAAAGGTTACACGTGACGTTTATTCGTCGTCAGTGAGACAAACGAGGAGGGCAACACTTGCACAGACACACGTGCAGCCGCGGTGACTATGTGTACGCGGTGTATATCGTGATATGCGACCCTATGAGCAGTGTGCGTGGACCGCGGCGACTCGGCCGTGCGCTCACTGCCTCTTCGCGGACTCGACTGTAGGGCTTCTGGTCCGCTAGGGCGTCGCGCCCACGCTCGATATCGCCGCCTTCCCAACGCCCTCCCACATAACTAAATCGTTTATAAAAAATCTGTTTATTGCAAAAACATCAATATTATTTAGTGTATTTTCATTCACGTCAGGCTACTTGAAATCGCTTGACTGATGTTTCTATCTCTCCTGTCATCTTATTGTTTGAATATAAAACTGCCAGTCACTTTCTGAGTCTTAATAATATGTGCCGAGTGGGCGGCGTGGCTGTCCGTCTAAATTAACGTTTTCATATGATTATATTTACAGATTATTCATAATATTTTACATGACAATTATATCTCTGCTTCGTTTTATGTATCTAAGTGTAAGATGTTTACACTCTTCTCAATCGTGCGAGTGAACAAAACTAGATACCTACGTAAAACTAACAGTTACACAGTGTTTACAAATATCGAAGCAACCGATTAAGAAACTAATGGCTTGAGATGCTATTTAGATAGCTATAAAAAAGAGGTATAGGTAACTACTCGCTTGAAAATTATTAGATACATACTGTGAATACTAAATTGTACTTGCGATTTAATGCTTAAGGTAGTTCGTTGCTGTAACCTGTTTTATGTAGTCTGTATTCGTACAGGTCAAACATTTATTTGTTTTTTCGATATTTATTCCGACTCTGAATACATTTCATTTTCGTAAATTGTATTGTTTTTTTTTTTTTGTAGTCGCGTGCTACATGTGAATTGTTGAATAGCGTAGCAGTTGTCTAATAACTTACAACTAGGTAAGTGAGAATTGGATTCGTCTATCTATTAATGATAAACCTGTCTGAAGTACCTACGTTGAGCTTTGGTGGAGGTGTTTTATTATTCCTTTGCTGTTCTATCTCCAGCTTGCAATAAGTAAGCATAAAATTAAATCATTAGTTTCGTGACACTAAGACAGTTCTTCTTTCTACCTTAGTTTTTTTTGTACTACTACCCTTGTTAATCTGATTAAAACTAAAAAAATCTTCTTTCCCTTTTCTGTGTTTATCATAGGGAAGTTAACTCACTTCGTTCATATAATTCGCGACGTCACCCATCCATCTTATCTTTGCTTTGACTTTCCCCTATCATTCATCCACTTTTATATTCATCACTCTTTTAGTCACATGCTTTTCATCCCTTTTCATAACAAGACCACCAAAACAAACAACTCTTTACTATACTGACGACCCCTAATAAACTCATTTTTTATCTTCATCTGTTTATTGTTACTTGACTCAATTCCTACATAATCCTGTCTTTTAGTATTATTTGAATCAATGATAGCAGCTTTACAATAAATTTAATTTGGGACAATTAATCTCTTGATATTTGATATACCTACTTTAAACCATTTTAAAATACTTTCTCAAAGGTGTTGCATTTTTTTGTTCTAGACAATATTATCGGCCGCCTAAACACTAGACTATAAACACAATACTAGAAGACTATATGTAAGTACGGCCCTAATCAATGACAATAAATGTATAATGTATATATTATGAAATTTGTTCACTGTGAACATGTTAAAGAAGAAAAAATAGACCCTAATCAAACCATAAAATTATTTTTAATCGTCAATTTTCACCACATATTTTCATGGCATGAATCTGTCTGTAACACAAAAGGGCTCAAAAAATGTAAGTCTTGACTAAGTCATTAATCATGCAGAATTTGACGTCACTCAACTCATCAGTTGCTTTCATTGATCAGAATATTACACTTTTCGGTGGTTTCATTTACATATTTGTAAGTATGATGTGTATTACGGATATCTAGAAGTTTTTAAGTTCTTTCGTTAGCCCAAAACAAAAGATGAATAAATAATCTTGTCATCTTGAACATCATTTCAGCTGCAAGGAGTCCTAGCACCAAAACCGTTAGCATTTCCTAGTGTTGGAGTGGTCTGTATAGTAATAGAAATATAGAGAATGGCGACGATATTACGTCGCCATCGGTACTTCTTATATTATAGAGTGGACTCACATAATTAGAAAAATAAATCATATGCAATAAAATTTAAAACATTTTAATGACGTCATATATTTATATAATATATGAGAACAGTTAATTTATTATTGAATCGTATGTTAAAAATTCACTGAAATACCCACTTAGGAATATGCTATTCAAAGCTAATATTGAAATTTCATATGAAACAATGTGATTTAAAACGAGACACGAAAACTGAAAATACCGCAACCGCAAATAATTAAATAAATTCAAAGGTAAAAAGGGGCATTAGCGTAACATAAATCTGTGCTGATGGGGACTCAAAAACAAATGGAACACCTAATGCAGTAGTGTACTGCGGACGGTAGGGGGCAGGCAGGCGTGCAGGTTGGCCTGATACCATCAATGCGGTCAACGACATGCGCCTGCTGACCACTGACCGGACGACCGGCTATCGCTTCTGAAGCCAACCCTTTGCTCTAGTGATGCACCTAATGTAAAAATTCGCATATTTTCAATAATAATTATTTTTGTTTGTGAATATGGTACAAAAATGCAAATGTTACAGCATACACAGGTAGGTACAACATCTTTAAGTAAGTTTATGTATTTAATGTGGGTGCTTAGGAAAAAAATTACCACCAGTTGGCGCCACTTAGGTAAAATGTCTTCCATTCACAAAAATTCAAAATCAAAATACATTCACAATTTAAAATCAATAGAATTGTACACGGTTGATTGGTTAATTGAAAGCGCCTTGACAGGTGTCTGGACCTGACGCCTCAGTGCTGCCACCTCGTGGGTGCCATTTTAGAAAACCCTTATTGTTTAGAATTAAACTACATAATTAGTCGACATGGCCCAGGTGATCAGGCACCCGCTTCGTAAACACGAGGTACTGGGTTCGAATCCAGACAAGTATTAATGTGATTTTTCAAATTAAATGTACTGCAAGCTTAGTGCTTGCAAGTGCATCTTCAGCAAGTGGTGATTAATTCTCATGCCTTCTCTATATGAGAAGAGGCCTTTGCCCTGCAGTGGGACAGTAATCAAGCTGGTATTATTAAACTACCTAATTAAATAATAATACAACGTCGCTTTGTGCATTAAGATAATTATAAAATTTGCATTTGTTGTCGAGTATAAATATCATTCATTTTTCAGACGAATTTTTTGACAGTCTGTTATAATTTATTATTATTTCGAAGGTTTTTATTTAGAATAAATTTAGGTATAAGATTGTTCTTATTGTTATTTGTTATGTATACTTGTTTCAACTTATAGGTTTTCTTTTTGGCTTATTTTATGGTAATGTATACCTACAATAGGTACCTAATCTTCTTCTTCTACTCTTATTTTGACTCACTCATTTGTAAATATCGAACATTAAATTTGTAAATCCTTTAAAGTTGTTCATTGTATAATACTTGGTGTTTCACGTATATGGTTTTATGCGTCGAAAGGACTGAAGTTTCTCAATGATCACAAATTGATAATTATTTACTTTTATTCTTCTACGTGCAAGTGCAGTGTAGCTAGAATAAATAATACAGAATGAAACGAAAACTCCCGAGAAAAGTTTTGGTCCTGCTAGTGATTCCTGGTAAATGATGTAGGACACCGCCCGCGCCGTTGTGTATGTAGGTACTTTGCGATGTGCCTTTTTTTTCGTGGGAAATGCATTACACATACACACCCGCCTGGGCAATGTGGGTTATGCAATAATATTGTGCATGTAAAGTCCGTTACTGTCTAATAAGCCATCTTCCTCTCTCCTACTATACCGACTATGCTGTGCCCGACAGGGTCCATGATTGTTACATAATTAAGATTTATATATCATCTGTTAATACATTGTGAAAGCAATAAACGATTAGTATTGAGTATTGAGTATTATGTCGGACTCTCCGACCGCACTCAAAGCGCGGTCGGCATACCGACTAAAACCCACGGTGTTCCTCCAAACGGCCAGAGTGTCGGTCACGGGAGACGCTCGCGCATTCATCCGCGACCTGGATGGGCCATGGCCTGCTCACCACACGCGAGCGGGCCCCGTCCGATTTGGGGGCCTAGCCCCGCCACCCTTGAGAGCGTGCGGAACACGCGCACTGCCGTCTCGGGCCCGTTATGTTCGGGCAGGCGAACAGCACAGGGCGACTGCCCAATCGCCGCCCGCAGGCCACCTCCTAACTCAGCCGCAGCGGATGAGGAGAACGGCGCGTCCCAATGCCGACACTCCTCTTCCCCTGCGGCCCCACCACGTCCGCAATCTGGCGGTTGCGGCCCGCCGAGGCCGCGAAAGGTAGGGAGAGCGGCGCACCGTAATACCGGCACTCCTCTCCCACTGCGACCCCGCCACTCCTCAGCCGCAGTGTTGCCGAAGCAACACCACAGCCCGACCCAATTGCGGTGCCGCCCATACAGCACCGCAACCCACCTGAGCCGCTCCATCGTGGGCTTACCACCAAAGCCCAGAGGAGTGGCGCCTCCTTGGGGTTCCTCTTGGTTCAACGTGGTTCTGGGTAACCACGGTTACTAAGCCTCCCTGCCTCAACAAGGCGAGAACCCCGGTTGGGGGGAAACTTTGCGATGTGCCTACCTGATGACCAAGCAGATATTTAGTTATTCGTGATAAATATCTATAAGTACTCTATACTTACATATAAAGCGAAAAAGTTTGTTTGTTTGAACGCGCTAATCTCTGGAACTACTTACCAGTCGGATTTAAATAAGTAATTGTTTTGTATTTTATTTATTTTTTTAATTTGCGTTTGATATTCCAGTTCATAAGGTAGGTTATAGGCTATATAAAATAACTCCATTTGCGACGAGAGCGTAGCAGTAACCAAAGATGTAACATAACGCTGATGAAACCGCACCGCGGTAAGCTAGTTATGACTAAAATTAATAAAGAGGGTTTTTGTTAATTTTGTTATTATTCACTATTTGCGGCTAGGTCTGCGAAAGGGAAAAGTATGCGTTAGTCACCAAACTTGGCACAAAGGTTAACGTCCGCAATATGGTAATATTTAATACGTAATTACGCTTCCTGAGCGTTACCTAGTTACCTACTTTCTCTATGCCGCCTCTTACGACACGTACGGCAGAGATGGTGTATTTCCATATTGTAGACTGGACACTTCACAGACAAAATTGTACGAATAAACATACAACAACAACAAGCAATAGGACCTTAAAATTGTTTCTGCGTATTCTACTTATTTTATCGACTCCTTGATTCCTTAAATCGCAAACTAGGACAATGTGTTTTGTTATTAAAATTATGTGTTGTGTAGAAACAAAATGACTCAAATAAAATTAATTTTAAACCCTCATTCGATTAAACAGCTTAATCTCTTGTGATCTTGCAAATTAGTTTATAAGAAATATTTACTAGGTCGAAATATGTATATATATTATTCATCTACTTTAAAACTGCATCAATTCGCACTAAAACCTCATCTGGTTTTCCATTCTCAGAAAACACATGTTGTTGTTCTCGATCAGTACACCTAATGCGATAATATGATAATATACTGTATGTATAGGTTAACTAATAGTGAAACGAAAACAAACAGCGCCCACGTTCACATTCTCTTGAAAAATATAACAAGGATGCAAGCAGTAAATACTTTATCTTTGCGCCTCGTAAAAATCTAGACTTTGTAGGTTTATTATTTCATGGACAGGACAGGTCAATTTATGGCAGGTTAATTCTCGAATCGTTAGATAATGAGTCGTTAATTAATTTATCTTTTTTGTATCGGTTAATTGAAATTTAACCGCCTAAAAGCAGCGTACAATAAAGCCACTAGGGAATGCAAGAGGGCTTACATCAGAGCGGATGCCTAGCGCATTGCACGGATTGGGCAAGAACTCATTTCGCATCCTACGGGTAGCCGTAGCTACTGGCGACTAGCCAAGGCCATGCAATCCAACTTCTGCAAGCCTTCGCTGACCCCCTTGAAATGTCCTGATGGATCGCTGGCCCACGAGCCGCAAGAGACGAATCGACGACCGTGGCTTGCACCCGCCGACTATATCTGGCTGCGACTCCGTTATGCCTAATATCCGTATTAGGCATCGTGATGTCCGTGCGGAACTAAGGTCGCTCGATGTTCGGTAAGCCACCGGACCGGATGGTATTCCAGCGGTGGTCCTCAAGAAATGCGCAGCGGAGTTGTCTCCTGCATTGATGCGCCAATACCGCCTATCCTATTCCTCGTGAATTGTGCCGGAGGCTTGGAGAGAGGCGCAAATGTTCAACCGATTCCCAAAAAAGAGGATAGGTCCGAGCCAGGCAACTATCGACCCATAGCTATCACCTCAGTTCTCTGCAAGGTGCTTGAGCGGATAATAAACTCCCAACTAGACCGCTTCCTAAAGGTTCACTTGTTAATTAGTGACCGACAATATGGCTTCAGGTCAAAACGGTCTACGGGTGACCTTTTAGCTCATATCACGCACCAATGGGGTGAAAATGGCATAGAGAGTCCTTGGCCATCAGCCTTGACATAACCAAAGCCTTCGATAGAGTCTGGCATTGTTCGCTTCTGTCCAAGCTTCCAACATATGGTCTGCTACCCCAGCTGTGGAACTGGATTGCCGCAATCCTGCATGAGCGCCGCATTATCCTTTGTGACGAATCGGCCGCCAATTATTTGCAGGCCAACGCTGGGCTGCCCCAGGGGTCCGTCCTGTCGCCCACCCTGTATCTTCTGCATGTCAATGACATGTTGTCCCTTGGCAGCATTCATTGCTATGCAGATGATAGTTCAGTGCATGGGCAATATCTCGCACATCCTGCGGCTAAATAGACTGACATCGAGGCAAAACGTCGCTTGTCGCTGAGCTTGACCAGGTATTATATCGCATTTCTAAATGGGGTTGTGAGAATTTGGTCGAGTTCAATGCCAAGAAAACACAGGTGTGCGCGTTCTCTGCAAAAAAATCTCCGTTCCTTCCCCTTCCCTCTCTTCAGAACACAGCGTTACCACTACAGGATAGCCTAAATATCCTGGGTATGGACATCAGCCGAGATCTCAACCCCCAAGAATTACATCGAGTGCGTCATTAAAACCGCCTCCTGTAAACTCGGTGTCCTGAACAGGGTGAGGCGGTACTTCACGCCCGAGAAGCTCTGTCTTCTTTATAAGACATAGGTTCGTTCTTGCGTGGAGTACTGCTCTCATCTTTGGGACGGCTCCGCACAGTACTTACTGGATGCACTCGATAGGTTGCAGCGGCGAGCAGTCCGTATCATCGGAAGCCCGGAGGCTACTAAGACCCTGACCCTTTACAGCTGCGAAAAGACATCGCCTCAATGGCCGTCTTCTATCGCCTTTACCATGGAGAGTGTTCTGAAGAGCTCTTTGAATTAATCCCACCCTCTCCCTTTTTATTCAGAACGACACGTACGGGACTAAAGTGCCACCCTTTCACAGTGGAATCTAAAGGGTCTCGAACCAAACGGTTCAGCACTTCATACTTTTGTCGCTCAATTAAAGCCTGGAGCTCTTTGTCAGCGCATGTGTTCCCATCTAATTTTGATCCTGTGTGTTTTAATAAAAGCATCTCACTAAGCCGCCATAGTGGAGGCCACCATACCAGTAGTTTGGCTTTTGGAATAGTGTCCGCCACTTCTGGATTTCTGCTTACTATCAGGCGGAGTGGAGTTACTTTGGTAAGCTAATATAAAAAAAAATTAAAAAAAACATTTTCCACTACATATGTTTGTATTTTGATCTTACAAATCCGCAGTTAAAATTATACTACAATTTGTTACAAGAGCTATTGCGAATATTGTTATTATTGATAGTGTTCACCGCTCCTAAACTCCACAGTCAAATTACGATTGAGCAGCAAGCGTGGTCATTTTGGAAGTTAAGAAAGTAAGATATGGAAGTTGTCTTTTTTTGAAAAAGTATTTATGAGCTTAAAAATGTTAAAAATTCTTGCCTGCTTTCGAAACAAGTATGGCAATATTTTATCTTAGCAATAATGATCATTCTTCCATTGTTATTAAAAATATATACTAAAGTAGTGCACAACACTAGTCAGTTCAAACTGGCCACGTAATTTTCCTTGCGGTCCTGTCATGAACTGCCTTATAATTAAAATTCACATGCAATAAAGCACTTCCTTTAACTAACAGTGCGCTGTAAATTTATTATGCTAGAACATAAATTGTAGAGTTATGCTTCGTTTTTTTTATTTTATTCAGGCGTACCTAGTCCATTCATTACCTAGTTAACTGTGTCGTTGGCCTACCATAATGTTTGTTTCGTGAACTTCCGAGTGCATTAATCTGATCATAGCATAAAGTTTTATAAATTCTTCAGTTCAAAATGCTCAGTAATAAATTGGAGTAAAATTTTTTTTAGCTTTACATTTAAGTACTCGTATGTGGAATTTACATATACTTGTGAATACCTACAGCGAATCCACGGGTCACAAAACAAAGATTTGTGTGATTAACAAAAATTTGTTGTGTTGGTGTAGGTCCCTACTTTATGTCTGTTAAAAGTATATATACCTATAAAGTCCTCTGTGACACAGTAAAGTTGATTGTTCCGTAGTCCAATCTAACTTTAACTTCAAAAAAGTGTATTTATTCTAACTAGCTATATTGGATAATGTCCAATTTAACTATAACTTCAAATACATTAAAAACGGCACTATTCTAGTCGTATAACTAAGGTTAGTTGTTGAGGAAACATAGCTCATGTATAGTCGCTAATTATTTATTCACTAGTTATTGACGAACATAAAGAAACAACGCGTTGTAACGTCGTATTAAACGTACTGTTTACTCAACTTGTATTCCTAAGGCTTCATGTAGGTACATATGTAAACTTTATAGACTTACAAACAATAGTTTATTGTGGTAACTTTGCTAAGAAACTTATCTTGTAAATGCTGTATTTATTTATACTACATATTTTTGTAATTTTGCATTTTATTTGTAAGAAAATAAAATTGTTGTACTCAGATCTTGTCGGTACGAATGCAAGCGACTTGAGCCCGATCAAAGTGGAGATGTTTGAAGGCCTATGTCTTTCAGTAGACATCTTTCAGCAGCAATAATAATGATGATATCTTAAATAGTTTTCGTACCATTATTACAAATGATAACCTGGTGAAGGTGGATGCATACCTTATACGACTATAATAGCGGGTCAAGAACGCCATAGTCAAAATACCTAAGTACCTATATAATATCTTCAAGTGATATTCTTTCTGTTACGTTTCCGTATCGTATTCTACCTTCTTTTTAAATATTCTTTTTTTATGCCATATAAAATAAAAGACGTATCTATTAATAGGTACATAAACATTAGTCGTGTTAAGTACCTTCATATAATTTTAACACAAAAATACGACTTTAGACAGGAAAAAAACTAAAAAGTTAAAAAATGCAAAATTTAAGACTCATATTGTCCATGACCATATATGTCACCTCATGCCATATCGGCTTCATGAATTTTGTAAGAAAAATTTGTAACGTTTTTATTTGGAATTTATGATATAGGCTGTTCTTAGATAATAATATTTAGCCCTGAGGGACATTAATTAGCACCTAACCTACCAGTAGTCAGACTCCTTTGTTATTGATTACGTGCCGCCATTGCGTATACCTACGCACAGAAACTCAGTCAAGGCTCAGGGTTGTCACAACAAAAACTACTTAAATATCCTATACATACATACCTACATACATATGCTCGAAAAACATTACCCTTCTTGACTGCGTCAGTCGGGCAAAAATTTATTCCCTATCTCAGTACTCGGTACTTAAAGGAAGTACTTACTTATATAGCTACTAGTAACAATCATATTAAAATCATATTATAAATGCGTAAGTTTGTACATAATTTTTGTGTGCAATAAATAAATAAATAATAATAATAATAATAATATTCTACCACATTCACACAGCGCCATCTAGCCCCAAATTAAGCAATTATATTTGCTTGTGTTATGGGTACTAAACAACTGATATACTACTTTTATACATTTTTTTTTTGTAAATACTTACATATTATAGATAAATTACACCCAGACACAGAACAAACAATCATGCTCATCACACAAAGGTTTGTCCTGGGTGGGAATCGAACCCACGACCTCCGGCTTAGCAGTCAGGGTCACTAACCACTAGACCAACATGCCAGTCAATAAACTCATCCTATTTTAAAACATCATACAATTTTATATGAATATCGTTCCCAACAAACGTTACATCAAATTTGCTTCCAGTTTATCGAAATAGTCGACGAAATCAGCTGGAGGCACCTGCAATCCGCCAAACGCAAACGTATCAAAACTAGTGTTATATACTCGTCCGCGTAAATATAAGTTATTTAATCTCGATTCATCGGAGTAGTTGGAACCGTACTTTTATTAAACTCGTTACACTGATACCCCTCTTCAGATTAGAGAGCGCAAACTAAGTGAGATTGCGCTCGTCGACCTTGCCGCTCGCTTCCCCGTATCCCCCTCATCGTTGCCCCACGCAAGTACATCAGTCGGCTGACTGTTAGTAATAATAAGACAGTGCCTGAGGTGCTCTTACGATTCATTCGTTGTGAGTTCAGGCTGTTTCACATGTTTTCCATCGTCGTGTGTAAATAACATTCAAGAGAAATTTAATAATACAATATAGTATATTAAAGACTTTTTGTGAAAGTATTTATATTTTAAAGGCCGTGTCACACTTTAATGGCAGAGACCGGCAGCGCCGCGACAAGCAGTTTCGAGCTTTACGCGGACGACTGCTCGACCTTTTTGAGTTTTAAAAGCGATACTACTGGTCTCTTAATGGTATAGGTAAAGTTTAAAACTATTTCACACTGAAAGTGCTCGCCTCGCAGTTGTTGGCCCCTGCCATTCAAGTGTGTAACGGCTCTGAGACGAGTGCTACCAAGTAAACAACGCCTACAAATGTAAGAGCTGAAGACAAAACTAAAAAAAAATATACTTAATATCTCTCTCAAGCTCTTAACTGTAATACTGAAAACAATAAACGTTTTTTTACTTTTTTACAGTTAGATGGCAGCACACACGCGTGCAATATAGAGCAATGCGGCGGAGGAGTTGGTAGAAACATGGCTGAGGCTCTGTGGCGACTGCGCGGCGGACGCACGCGCCTTCTCACAGTAGTCGGAGATGATGCTGATGGGCAGTACCTAAATAGTATTACGCCAGGACTTCTGTTAGACGGTGAGCAAGTACCTATAACCTTCAAATATCAAAATTATCTTTCCCTGCACGTGTGGGGCTTTAATTTAGTCGCTGCGCTCCTAACACTGCGCTGAACAAGGGTGTTGCCCAAGAGATAGCTTGATAAAACTAAAAAAAAACGTTAACTCAATTACTTAGCTGTAGGTAACTGCAGCTGTTGCCATCTAGAAGGAAAATCATGACATCATTGAATACAATCTTTACCTACTGCATAGTAGGTACTGCATAGATATACCACTTCGGAGCCACTGCAGAGGTCACGGGCATTACTATCCAGATGCAGGATTTTTACGATAATAGATCCTCAAGTCACGAAGTGTCTAAATCGACCGATTCTGTAGTTATTAGAAGTTGTATGAAAAATAATAGATACTTACTTCGTTTCTTTAGTATAAGTAGCACCCTTAGACTAAAATTAGCCTGAAATTTCAAATTGTCACACTAAGTACGTACCTACCTAATATAAAATAAAAAAATATATATTCTAATAAATTAAAGATCTTTGTTTGTTTTAGGGTGCGTCATAAAAGGCGCTCGTACGCCATCTTACGCCGCCGTACTGGACTCTCGCGGGGAGTGCCTCCTCGGCCTCGGGGACATGGACCTACACAATCACATCACTCCTGATCTCGTACGTAACCCTTTATAGGTACCTGTTGTAAACTTTACGAAGCATAAACTTCAAACTAGAACCATTAGTGCGTTATATAGGTATATACATTGGTTGCTCGTAAAAAATTCTCGGTATAAAGTGACCAGATATTTAATAGTACTCAGTCTCTTAGCTCGTTATTTGGTATATATAATCTAACTACTTAAATAATAATAGTAAGAGCCTCTGGGTAGTGGTTACCTTCACGTGAGACCAGTGGCGGATTTACAAATTAACCGCCACTAGGCTCGCTATTTAAATTAAATATATTACCCAATTATTGTTACTCGCGACTTCGTACGTTGTATCAGTAATAATTTAAATAGTAAAGTCTGTCACACACTGATTTTCGAAGAGGCTCTTTTGAAATTGGATTATTGTGAGGCATGTAAATCTGAAAACCATCTTCTCCATGACAGAATAGGAATAAGGAAATAGTGACTTCGCATGTGAGACACACTAATCTGTTGTCTCTCCCGTGAAGAATAAATTTTAACGTTTTTCGTATGTTAATCTGAGATGTCACTTATTTAATTTTTTTAAAAGACAAAATTTGTGATTATTACTTTTACTGTTCGCCTACATCATCCCACTGCTGGGCAAAGACCTTACCCCTTCATTTCCATTCTCTTCGATCCATGGCAAATGTGGACCATGATCTTTTGTTATGTCTAACTCATCTCGCCATCTTTTTCTTGGTCTACCGCGATTTCGACCTTTGAATCCTTGTCAAAGACCAAGTTTGAACTCCGTAGGTCAGTATGAGAAGAATGCATGCATATATACCTACATGAGTCCCCGTTTCAGTGATAGAGGGAGATCACCTTTTAATTGTTTTTGTAAGGCCCACAAGCCTCTCCAGGCACTTTTGGTACATCCTTCGACCTCCTTACCTTGTCGAGCCTGGAAGGAGACTAATTGCCCTAAATATAAGTATGTACTCATGGACACTTTCGGTGCTATTCGTCATTGTATGGTATTTGACATGTGATATTATGTTGTAATTTTAATAGATAAGTATTAAAGATTTTATATGAGGGTTTTCGTAAATTTAATCTATAGTTTTACAGAAAACGTTGATGAATGTGGGATAAACAAACATAATGACACACACACTAGCTGCGCCCACGGTTTCGCCCACGCCTAAAATGTGTTTTGTCTTCCTCGGGAACCAGACCGATTTTCGGGATAAAAGTAGACTATTTCCGTCGCTGGCACGAATCTATCTCTACCTATTTAGCAATTTTTATCGAAATCGGTTCTGCCGTTTAGGCGCTGAGTGGTAAAAACACACGTACATACACACAAACTTTCGCATAATAATACCAGCCTGTTTACTGTCCCAATGCAGGGCAAAGGCCTCTTCTCGTATACAGAAGGCATGAGCATTAATCACCACGTATAAAAAAATAGATTGTTAACAATTTTATTAATTCACATTTTTAATTATAAGTTTACTTATTTATGCTTGCTCTGCTAGTTTGCTTGTAAGCTATATTTTGTTGTTTTGTTTATGTTGGTGTTTTTTGTAGTCGTGATGATGTAATTTTTATGTAATAATTTGTGGCTAATGGCATTGTTGTTGGCTTCCGTGCTGTTACTGCAACAGGCTCCAGTTGAAAACCAGCGCCAGGTCTCTGTGACCTGGCACATGCTGAACTGGAGACCTGGTTGCTGCAAGTGTAGCATAGTATGTATTATCATGTATATATTTTATTGTTTTTGTTTTTATTTGTCTTGTATCTGTGCTTCGTAATTTAATTTGTTTATTATTGTGGCTATACTTGTGGTAATAAATGTTTTCTTTCTTTCTTTCTTTCTTCTTTCACGTGCGCTCAAGACGGATTGGCAATTTCAGACTTTTAAGCCTAGGTTTCCTCACGATGATTCCCTTCACGGTCAGTCTGAAATGTCCAAGATAAACTTAGAAAGTACATATGATTTGAAAAATCACATTGGTACTTGCCCGGATTCGAAGCCACTACCTCGTGTTTACGAAGCGGGTACCTTATCCACTGACCACTTCGACTTAAACTTTCGCATACTTATATAATAATAATGGGATTGTCTGGAATTTAGAATTTAACGCGGGCGCTACCACTACCTAAAACTACCTAGTTTCACACAGACTTGCAACCCCCTTTTCCTATTTAATAAGAGTACTTTCTAAATATAAAAAAACTGGACAAGGCAAATTAATAAGTTAATTATTAGGTACCTAACCATACCTTTAAAAACGTTTTTTTTTTAATTGTTCGTGTTCGTCATAAAAACTATACAGTCATCATCATAAAATAATTAAAAATCTGTTTAAGCTTGTGCCAATGAAGCAATGAAGCACTTTCATACCATACCCCACATGACACGGTTATTATTTCAATTCATAATTTAGACCGCCGTGCCTGGCATAAAGACCCTGTTTTTTTAATTATTTAATTACAAATGTATAGTTTTCAGATTTTTCCTTATACTTGTACGGTAAGACAGTATTATTTGCCAAATTTCATAGTTCTAGGACTCTAGGTCAACGGAAAATAGGTACCTACCTTATGAATTTTAATAATAAATAAATAAATAAAATCTTTTATTGACACAAAAAAGTACAACAGTATATGACATAGAAATGTGATAATATAAATGTGTTGCACAGACGGTACTGATACTGCTTCCCAAACTAAGCATTGCTTGTATTTTGGGTAGCAGTGTTCAGTCGTGACAAAAATAGGTACACAAATTATTAGTCGTATTATGCTGTTGCCTTACACTATGCAGAATATAAACAAAAGGGTATTTTTATCATTATTAAAACATGTATTGTTTTATATATATTATGTGTGTATGTATGTATGTATATGTGTGTGTGTGTGTGTGTGTGTGTGTTTGTGTGTGTGTGTGTGTGTGTGTGTGTGTGTGTGTGTGTGTGTTTATGTGTGTGTGTGTGTGTGTGTGTGTGTGTGTGTGTGTGTGTGTGTGTGTTTATGTGTGTGTGTGTGTGTGTGTGTGTTTGCGCTTGTCTTATGCTATGTATGTAAGTAAATCTTCACTAACTAATTTGATCTTCACTAACTAAAAATTTTGATTCCTTTGAGAGTGTTTTCACAGCTTCAAGAGACTGTAGACCTGAGTATATCGTTTTAATATCAACTCGATACCTCTCCACGTTCCTGAGATAAAGGGTCTTGACAGACAGACGGACAGACAACAAAGTGATTCTATGAGGTTTTCATTTTTTATTTTTGAGGTACGGAACCCTAAAAAATTATGCTTAACTAATTTTAGTAAAGAATTATTATGTGAGTTTGGGATTGATAGCTTTAAAAATAAAATATTTAACCCCCTCTATTTCACCCGTTCGTAAGGATTGTTTAAAAACATAATTAGATTTAATTCAATTTCTTTAAATAATTAGTATTTTCTTGTAAGTTTCATACAAACTTTTTACCCCATTATGAGATGAATTTTGCAAAATCCCGTCTTAGTGAGCACCTATAACCTAAAAGGAACTCCTTTGAACCTCCGCAAAATTTATCCTAGCATTTGTAGTTTCTGAGATTTCGTGATGAGTGCTTGAGTGAGTGACCTTTTGCTTATACAATACACTAGCTTTTGCCCGCGGCTTCGTCCGCGCAGAAGTTGAAAATGGTTGTAATAGAATGTTTGATTGGTTGTACCTATTAATTTTGTTATAAAATATAAATTATTATTTTTAAATATTTGAATACTTATAACATAACAATCTTTATTAAGTTGGCATTAAAAAGTTAAACGAATATGAAAATAAAATATAATTTTGTTATATTTTATGAACACAAAGCTCAGCATTATCACAGAGTAGCCGTACTACTTTGTCGCATTATTTTGTTCTGGTAGAAGTTACATGGGAGTAATCTTTTTACAAGGAAATCGAAATACTACACTTACCGCAGTATTTCTTTGTCTAAACTAATATTTTATAGAGAAGAGATTTGTATGTTTTTGTATGTTTCAGTATTTGTTTGTTTGCAAGATTTAACTAAATATCTACATTACCGATTTAAAAAATTCTTTCACCATTAGTAGGTAATCAATAAATTAAGCGGATAACATAGGCTATATTTTATTATGTTCACCATATTTTTTTTAGTCATTTTTGACAATTTAATATTTTAAGCGCCTTTCAAAAAATTAATGATGCAATAGACACTATTGCAATGATATTTTCCGTAGGCGTTCGTTGTGAAACCGAATAAAACTTTTGATACCGAAGCGAAGCGAGTGTGGAAGTTTAGTAAATAATATTTTGGGTAAGAGCCCATGGTCTTACTAATTTGTCGTACTGGTGGGACTATGGTTTATCACCATGCACCCGTGGTCCTACTGGGCTCGCCCCTAGCCTAATATTTATACACACACATATCGATATATTAATCCGCCCCTAGCCCAGTAAGACCACGGGTACATAGTGTGATACCGTAGTCCCACCAAACAAATTACCTGCAGGGCAAACTGGCCCGACCACGGGTTTACCTAATATTGGGTACCTATTTAGTTTTTCCTTAGAAAAAATTGGGTGCTAGAATTATCAGGCTACTTGGACTCTGTGTGCTTACTCTAGAGCATGCTACATACAACTGGCCGTGGAAGACGCAGCTTTCCCTCAAGTCTATGCCCGCTACCATAAGAGAATGACCTTAAGCTTTGTTTATGGCCATTGCAAAGTACACGTTGATAGGAAACTGCACTCGCTTGGATTCGAAGGGATATTTGATGGTGTTATGGAAATCCTAGGAATAAAATATCCTTCTAGAACAACCGGTCCGTATAGTTGTATCGTATACATTGCATTTTCACTTGGAATCTGGTGTCATTGCATAATTTTGGTGAATTTATATATTGCGCAGCAACATACCTAATTGGCGCGTTAACTCTTCCCAGGTAATCAACATCAACTTCCTATGTCCCTATCGCATCTTACAAGTGTATATAACTGTTCAAAAAACTTATCTCAAACTTTCCGTCTCGATTTCTTTTGACAAACATGTCGACTAAAAACTGGCTATAAAACGAATGAAAATATAGCAGATGATTATGTTCTCCTTTCCTAATCATTATACGGTAAAAAATTGCAGCAAATACCATATTTTAAGCGGTTGTTTGTACTACTTATACTTATAATATCAACTTCAAAGCAAATCATCCCCAAAATAACTTTTTAACCCCGTTAAGGGATGAATTTAAAAAAAATATGAAAAGCGACTTTCATCTAATCTGTTAAAGAATGTTTATGCAAAATTTGAAGTAGATTAGACCAAGGAATCGCATTGTTCCATACAAACTTTGCTCCCCTTTTTCACCCCCTTAAAGGTCGAATTTCGGAAAATCCTTCTTATCGGATGCCTATGTCATCCAAAGAATACACCCTCCAAGTATAGTCTCTACGATCAGCAGTTTAGGCTGTGCGTTGATTCATCAGTCATTCAGGACAAAGAATTATATATATATAGATTATTATAAGTATAGATTTCTATCAAACCAACTTACTAAGTATTCATCATGATTAAAAATGTAAAAATGTTGTTGTTTTCTTCGTGTAGGTATATAATAATATTCCTTTTTATATTTCTGTAATGCAAAAAAAATTGGGCACATTTGCCGCCCCCTATTCAGCCTTCTGATAAATCTGCTACTGCGTGAGAGTAACGTAATTAGGTATCATCGAGATAATACAGGTATCGATTATCGCAGAGATTACCGGTTCGACACTAAATGAAAAGGCAGCTGTTACTAGTCCGTATAATAATTTAAAATTAATCACAATAATGATTTGACAAAAAACAAATTTAAAATTTTATTTATTTATTTATTTATTAAACTTCATGCACATAGGTACAGAGGCGGACTTAATGCTATAAGCATTCTCTACAAGTCAACCTTAGCTGATGCAGACATAAGCAAAGTAGGTGCAGTTATTGAAGCAGAATGATACAAATCTAAAATAGTTATGATCTAAATTAAAAGTAAAAAAAAAAAAGTTTAACCATAAAGAAAATAAACAGTGAATACTTAAATATTATATTACAAATAAGTTTAAATAAATAAATATATATATAAATAAATATATATATAAATACATATATACATAAATACATAAATACACTATAAATATGATGAGTAAAGAGACATTGTCGTGATAACTCCAACAATTTCTCAAAGAGGAAAGCCCGAACTTTCAGCATAAACCGAAAACGATTAGTAGCCATCCTGACCTCAACAGGAAGGTCATTCCAAACACGCACTGCTTGGATAATAAAGGAAGAGTCGACAAATCCAGATTTATGAGAATGACATGCAAGGAGAAGGTTATTGGAAGAGCGTAAGTTCCTGTCATGAGTGGAGCACAAGAAATGAAAGTAAGGAGTTAAGGAAGGAGCTGAGGGTGAGTTGAGAATGGAATAGAGAGTGGTGAGAGCACGCATGCTAAGGCGTTGACGAATTGGTAACCATTTTAATTCAGAACGGTAAGTAGACACGTGATCAAACTTGCGAAGGTTAAAAATGAATCGAATGCAGTTATTAAGAAGACGGTCATATTTGTTGAGTAGATCTGCATTCAGGTCAAAATAGCACACATCACCATAGTCAATTACAGGAAGGATTAAATTCTGCACAAGCATTGTCTTTGTCTTAGAAGGGAGGAAATTCTTCAGACGATAAAAGGCCCGTAGTGTTCCAGTGACTCTCTGACTGACACAGGTAGCCTGAGCCTGCCAATCAAAGGAGGTGTCTATAAGCAAGCCAAGGTCCTTAACGACTGAACAGTAAGGTATGGACAGATTGTCATAGGTGAGTGGAGACAAATTATGAGTGTCCAATCTGTCCATCATACGGCGACTGCCAACTATAATGGCTTGGCATTGGTTTGGATCAACAAACAAGCCAAATCTTTTGGACCAACTTTTAATAGTCTCAAGATCAATATTTAAGTTGGTGATGGCTTGCGATATGTCCATTGTGCTTGCTTGTGAATACAACTGCAAGTCATCGCCATTGTGTCACAGAATCAACTGGATTGCAACCTGTCCGGTTGCTTTTCGGGAGATACGGGTACGCGCCCCCGGCACCTCGAGCCTTCATTATCGTACACCTATACATCCGCGATATGAAGTCCCCGTCTTTCCTTCCCTCTCCAGACTATAGTGGTAGGGTCTAACCTAGACCCGCACGGTTTGGTACCACAATTCTACCTATTTCGGCCGTAATAGCAGCTCAGCTGTGTTTCGTACGAAGGGGGAAACAGCCGTTCCTGTGTTCCTATTTCCTTGCCTAATTGGGTGGCGAAGTTTTGGTGATGCTTGAGACGTGCGGTGTCTTGGCCTGTTCGTTGAGCGTGACGAGTTGACGCGGGGTCCAGGGAGACCCGATGGGAATGGTTATCCGTCGGCCACCTGCCAGTCAGTAGGGGACCCGAACCCGTGTGTATCCCGCACGGGAGGCTGTCCCGCCAGCTGGCGAAAATCCCGTCTCATAGCCGTCGTGCTGGAATGGAAGACCGGAGTGGATCCCGGCGGTGTTGTGAGCGGGGGGCCATCGGGGGCCCATCCGTGCCCCGCGTCAGCTTTTCACTCAACTCCCGGATTGGTCGGGTCCAACACACCGCTCTTTCTTTGGGTATCACCTTGACTTCGCCTCCCAAATTACACCTCACCCCCACTCTCTCTACAAACCATGGCTACAAGAAAAAGAAAGAGCAGCGTATTTACGGCGGACACCAAATCCACATTTAAAATGGATTTCTGCAATATCAGGGGTCTTCACAGTAATCTCGACGCCGTCCATCAACACCTTGAGTCGGCGCGGCCTGCCTTGCTCTTTTTAACGGAGACGCAGATATGTACCCCGGACGATATATCGTACCTTAAATACCCCGGCTACGAGCTGGAACATGCTTTCCACCGGAAGGCTGGGATGTGCGTTTTCGTACAGGGTGATATCTGCTGTCGCCGCCTTCGGGCCCTCGAACGCCGGGACCTATCAATATTATGGCTGCGGGTAGACCATAGGGGTCTTACCCGAATCTACTCGTGCCTTTACAGGTCTCCGGCCAGTGATATGGGAGTCACCCAAATAACCGAGAACGTCCAAGGGGGGATTGACCAAATATTGGAACAGCATCCGTCTGCGGAGGTGGTGGTCCTAGGTGACTTCTACGTTCACCATAAAGAATGGCTGGGGTCTCGGACCACTGACCTCCGGGCAGAACTGTCTTCAATATGGCCTCTGCCTATGGCCTCTCTCAACTGGTAATGCAGCCCACCCGCATTCCAGACGTAGAGGGTCATGAACCTTCTTTGTTGGATCTTCTGCTGACTACTCACCCAAACGGCTATGGGGTAGTGGTCGCTGCTCCACTTGGATCATCTGACCACTGCCTTATCCGTAGTAAAGCCACTGTTGTGAGACCCGATCGCTCTTCGGCAACCGGGTCTCGCAGAGTCTGGCGATATAGCTCAGCAGATTGGGATGGGCTTCGTGAATTTTTCGCGTCCTACCCATGGAAGCGGCTTTGCTTCTCCTCCGGAAATCCCGACACATGTGCGGACTGCATTACCGATACGGTGCTTCAGGGGATGGAATTATTCATCCCCAACGCAAAAATACCCGGTCGGCGGTCGCAGTCGCCCCTGGTTTAACAAAACCTGCAGGCAGGCGACGCACTTTTAGCAGTCCGCATATAGGGCCTGGAACAGTGCTAGGCAACGCCAGGAACCGCGGGTCAGGGAAAAGAAGCGTAAGTTCAATGCCGCTTCCAGATTCAACAAGAAGGTTATCGCTGAGGCCAAAGCAGAACACGTTGCCAGAATTGGCGAGAGGCTAGAAAGCTATCCTTCAGGGAGCCGTGCATTCTAGTCTCTCGCCAAGGCTGCCCAAGGCAACTTCTGCTCGTCCAATCTCCCGCCACTGCGCAAACAAGACGACATACCTACTGGTCCATAGTGCAAAGGAAACGGCTGACACTTTAGGCCAATTCTTTGCCTCGAACTCTAGACGACGGGGGAGTCACACCACCCAACATCTCGCGGTGTGAAAGCTCAATGCCGGAAATCCGCATCACTCAACGCGCGGTCAGGCGAGAGCTCAGGCTTCTAGATGTCCACAAGTCGAGTGGACCAGATGGCGTCCCCGCAGTGGTTCTGAAGACGTGCGCCCCTGAGTTGACTCCCGTTTTAACGCGCCTTTATCGTCTCTCATATAACGCTAATAGGGTTCCATCTTCGTGGAAGGTAGCTAACGTCCACCCGATCCCTAAAAAGGGTGACCGGTCGGACCCGTCAAACTACAGACCGATAGCGATAACATCCTTGCTGTCCAAGGTTCTGGAACGAGTTATTAACTCCCAACTCCTTAGGTACCTTGAGGAGCACCAGCTGATAAGCGACTGCTAGTACGGTTTCCGTCACGGTCGGTCAGCTGGTGATCTTCTCGTGTACCTCACACACCGTTGGGCAGAAGCCTTGGAGGGCAAGGGTAAAGCTCTGGCTGACAGCCTTGTTATTGCCAAGGCGTTTGACAGGGTCTGGCACAAAGCACTTCTATCGAAGCTACCATCCTATGGAATCCTCGAGGGACTCTGCAGATGGATCGCCAGCTTCCTAGATGGTCGGAGCATTAAGGTCGTTGTTGATGGTGCTTGCTCCGATACCATGATGGTTAATGCTGGCGTACCACAAGGCTCAGTGCTCTCCCCAACGCTGTTTATTCTGCATATCAATGATATGTTAACCATTGAGAACATCCATTGCTATGAAGATGACAGCACGGGTGACGCGCGGTACACTAGCCAACAGAATGACCTTACCTCGGAGCTCCGTGCATGAGAGACGGTTTCAACTTGTGTCTGAAGTTGAGGGCTCTCTCGGGCGGGCTCTCGAATGGGGTGAGAAGAACTTAGTTCATTTCAACCCCACGAAGTCACAAGTATGCGCGTTCACTGCGAAGAAGGACCTTTTTGTTATGGCGCCTCAGTTCCAAGGAGTTTCTCCCCGTATCTCCGATGACATTGGGATCCTCGATTTTGGAAGTTTTTCATTTCAAGACATTTGGAAGACAAATCTAAACTGGCGAGCAAAAAGCTGGGCGTCCTGAACAGAGCCAGACGGTACTTTACGTCATCTCAACGACTTGTGCTATACAAAGCACAAGTCCGACCGCACGTGGAGTACTGTTCTCACCTGTGGGCAGGAGCCCCTAAATACCAGCTCGACCCACTTGACTCCCTCCAACGGCGAGCTGTTCGAATCGTCGACGATCCCAATCTCACAGACAAATTGGAGTCACTGGAGCAGCGGAGGGGCTTTGGCTCTCTATGCGTGCTCTATCGTATGTTTAACGGGGAGTGCTCTGAGGAACTGTTTGCCTTGGTGCCATCGTCTCCTTTCTATCATCGCACCACTCGACATCGCAGCAAAGTTCATCCATTCTACCTGGACACGATCTCGTCTAGCACGGTTCGTTTTCAGCGTTCATTTCTCCCACGTACGTGCAGGCTCTGGAACGAACTACCAGCTGCGGTGTTTTCCGAGCGCTATGACATGTCCTTTTTCAAACGAGGTTTAAAGAATCCAGTGCATCAGGTGAGATCATATTATGGGCAAGGATAGACAGAAGGATATCGTGACTGACGGTACAGAAGGCGTTAGAAAAGTTGATCAAAGCGGTGACTTTGCTGTTCTCCATAACCGCTCTGATGTCGCCAGTCACTTTTAGGAGGACTGAGGTGGTACTGTGTCCAGGACGAAAACCAGACTGTAGAGGACTAAGGATATTATTGTGAAACACAAACCGAGACAACTGCTTGTGAACACAGGCTTCGAGGACTTTAGAAACGTAAAGGAGGATAGAGATTGGTCGAAAATGTTGAGGAAGAGAAGGGTTGGATATTATAAAACAAAGGCTTTAAGCCACAAGGATGGGAACGTATTAGAGCTTAGGGAGAAGTTGATAATATGGGACAATGGTGGAATGAGATAGTCAAGTATCATCAATATTATACGACGGCTGATGCCATCGTAGCCGATCGCATTTGACTTGATAGATAGGATTATGTTTTTGATCGCACCTGGTGCGACTGAAGAGAATTTAAAAGAGTCGATGTTAAGCCGGGATAAACCAGCTATGAAGCTTACAGTTTGACACCTGGTGTGGTGATCCAGCTAAATAGTAGTGGAGAAATGTTGGTTAATATCATCCAAACTAAGTGTAAACTGCGACTCCATACGTTGGTGTTTGCCAATATCTAAAGTGCCAAGGAACTTCCAAATATTGGCGGGAGAAGAGAAATAGCGGAGGAATTTTCTAACAAAATAAATAATATTTTAGTAGTATCAAAGTAATACACCATTTATTATGATAAGTTCACTGACCTGTAATGAGCGGCAACGTATATACTTCGACATGGATTATGACTTAAGTCAGTGACCATTTGAGGTACTTACAGAGTGTTTAGAATTAAAGAAATTGAAAAAGTAGTCGTGTCTAAACTATTGAAGATATTTATCCGATTTTTTTTGTCTCGCTTTATAATGTCACATACTATAAGTAGTTGCATTTAACATCACACCGTCGTATACACTCTGTAGACTCATTTTGTCTAGTTATTAAGAACAGCGCTTAACATAAAGCATGGCAGCAGCAGAATATTACCCTACCTACTAATTTACCTACATGCTGCTTGATTCGCAGCGTGTAGCGCACCTAACTACACCTGGATCGGTTATAACTTTGTGTTCAGCCTGCCTGTATGAGTATATTCATTATTAATACAGGCAGCCTAAAAGCAAAGTATAATGAATGCAGAAACGTTTAGCAGAATTTACTTCTATGGTTACAACCATAGACGTAAATTCTGCTAAGCGTTTTTTCGTACGAGTGGATATCTGCTACAATAGGAACATTGATAACTAGGTGACACTACTAAAAATAAACTGTTGTTTTCAGATCAAACAACACATGAAAATCTTGGAAGAATCGCCGCTAGTCGTGCTCGATGGCAACGTTCCCCAAGCTACTATCAATCACGTGTTGGACATTTGCAATACATTACAAAAACCAGGTAAAACTTTTACAATAATTTATCCAAACAATGTATACGTTCTGTGGATTATGCATATTGTCCATCATGGACAAACTACCTCATCACTCAAGAGTTTACAGTGTTCCTAAAGTTGGACCACGAGGAACGTCACTTCTGAACCTAGGTAGTTCGATTCATTACAAGTAGGGTAGGTTACCTTACATAAAATGAATCGAACTATCAGAGCAAAGTCGTATCAGTAAGGCGATGTAGACAAATCCACTGTACTCCTGAGTACCTAATGCGAGATTGTTTTACGTTAACGCGATCGACACGTCTACGACGTTACATTCGATACGGTTGCAAGGTTGGGACTGCCTCTCTCACACTTCGGCCCTTTCAACCGTTTTTTTATTATAATTTACTTACTCTATACATTTTACTTTATTCTTATAATTATTGAAGTTATCTACTAGATATCAGGCTTTAGTAAGTGTTACGTTTTATTATAAACAAAAGTTCATTTTCATTAAAATACAAATTTATTTGTAATAATATCAGTACAAAGTGCTTATCCTTGGAATGGAGTATATAATGAGATTACTAACCGGACGGATTTGTTTAAGTATTCACAGTATTTTTACATTTGTAACAAAACATTTTATACAAGGCACTTCATAATATTTTATATAAATAATTATCACAAACTGATTTAAAGAATATTTTGTAAAATATGACTTAAATTAAAGTAAAAATTGTCAAATAAAATACATTTCATACTGGTCAGACTTAATTCAATACAAAAATACTGGAAAACTGAAAACAGTTTCAACTAACACTAGTTTTTATATTCGCTTAATAACAAACATATTGAGAAATACATTAGTAAGTAAAAAGCTGGAAAAACACCTACCTAAAAATATAAAAATACTTGAAAACACACAATTCTAATACAAAATCTAGTACAACAAAATTAAGTGTGACATACCTAATTACTTATTTTAAACAGAATACACAAAGGAATTTAAAAATAAATCATAATATAAATATTTGAAAGGTAGGTACTAATAATACCTTGTTTAGTATGTATTCTCAGTAATGAGAAGTTGAATAGTGTATTTTTTTGGAATGTCAATAATAAGTACAAGAAAAATGGAGGGATTAAGGTCTTTGAATACTTAATAAAAACGTGATCAAAATATTGATTAGTTAGATACGAAACGAGTGATACATTCACACGGAAACGACGACAAAATAGCGCATCGATACCACGATTATTGCAAATTTATGATTATCGCGTCAGAAATTCGAAGCGGAATGGTCCTTACAATTTGTGTTCTGGTTAGGACATGTAGGTATACTCTGCCTTTATTACTTGTAGTGACAGCGACAGTATTATTTCACTCAACTTTTAATACCTAAGTACTACCTAGAAAACGCAAAAGACACGATTGTACACTAGATACTAGATAACAATATCAAACACCCCTGACCTACGTATTCGTAACTGAAAGTTGTTTTATTTAATCATTGTCTTTGTATCATCATACCAATAATATATCTACAAAAAGTAAAAAGTATAAAGTACAAATTGTACTTCATATGTCGTGTCGCATTGTAATCGTATGTCTTATGACAATTGACATAAGGTTGAATTTTGCCAAATCATATCATTCTCCTTGTAGATGCGATATATAAACAACAATCATACAACATTTTATCTTTAGGTTTAGAGTAAATATTTTTCCTTTGTCTGTACTTATATTACGCTATGGTAATATTCACGCGTGGAAGACCTTGAAACATTTGATTGGAATAATAATATCTCATGCTGTTTTGAATTATATTTTTTTTTAAACATTATTTTGATTTATTTTTCGATAGAGCTTCCTAACTCAAGTACCTACAAGTTTAAGAATAATGTCGTGCTTGTCATCAATAATAACGAAGTTTTCATAATTTTACAATGTAATGAAACATATCAACATATTCTAGCAAAACCTTTTCATAGAGGCAGCTTTCTTGACCCTTTTGACCGCTTTTAAAACAAGATGTTTTTTTTTTTCATATTCAATTCCTACCTTAATTATGAGTTAATTCCATAATATATTGCAGAGTAAAAATATTGAACATTCGAATTTAAAAAGATGTGATGAATAAAAAAACTCTAAATAATGTGTTGACTTCTTAAGTCTCTATGTCATAGTATTAGTTGTAGTAGGTATCTACTATATGAAACCACAGCTGCAATGTAAAGGCACATAAAACGACATACGCTTTTCGAAATTTATCCATAAAGTTTTAAATCGAGAAATTGCTATAGCCAATTTTTTTTTATGAAATGTGCGAATAATATTGTTTAACTCAGTTACATGTAACCCAACTGTCGTTGTTGCTGCAACTGATCGCGTAACTGATGCAAAGCATGCTCTGGTTGGCTGTGTTGCATTTGAGCAACCAAGTTCTTGGCTTCTGCACGTAATTCATACAGCTTACGAGACTCCAAATAAAGAAGGATAGCTGCAACACCTTTAAAATAAAAGATTTCTGTTAAGGCGACAATTTTTACCAATGAGTTTGCTCGCCTCTTTCAACCCAGTTTTTGTGGCTTTTAGTTGACTAAAAGACATTTTAGAACTTAAAATTGTTGGTAGCATTAATAACAAATAAAAAGTAAAAAATATGTTATACTTACTAAACAACATGAAGGCAACTACAGCAAAAGCATATGACCAAGACAACACATTAAAGGATGGATATAGCAGCCAGTCACGACGATAGCAATTACCACCGAATATAGCAACTGCTAAAAATAAAAACACACCTGAAACGAAAATAAATCATATTATTTTCAATAATCTTAATCATCATAGTAAAGACTGCTATTGATGGACATAGGTCTATTTACTGCGCAAAACATACTACCTCTGCATGTTATAACTTACAGCTATTTAGCTTATCTTATCAGCCTATATAGTATGATGAAATTTAATGAAAGTTTAAGAAATGATTAAAGAAATGATTTAAGAAATGTTACACTTGAGAGTAAAAAAGCCTAATGATCCTATAATCTACTGGCTTGCTAAGAGCAATACGTTGACTGGCCTGTTGGTCTAGTGGTTAGTGACCCTGACTGCTAAGCCGGAGGTCGTGGGTTCGATTCCCACCCAGGACAAACCTTTGTGTGATGAGCATGATTGTTTGTTCTGTGTCTGGGTGTAATTTATCTATAATATGTATGTATTTACAAAAAAAAAAAAAAAGTATATAAGTAGTATATCAGTTGTTTAGTACCCATAACACAAGCAAAATATATTTGCTTAATTTGGGGCTAGATGGCGCCGTGTGAATGTGGTAGAATATTATTATTATATTATTATATTATATTATACGTCTAGCCATTGAAAGTGTATTTTTTTTTGTTTTAGCTTGTAAGCCTTCCTAAATTTAATAGATAAATCAAATTTTTTTGCAAATACAAGTTTAGGAACTAACAAAGGTAAATAAAAAAAGTAAGCATAACAGAAGATAAACATTATTAATTATATCTCAATAGAAATAGAAATAACTTACTTGCTACAGTGACCATGATGAAAGCAGAAGTAACAAAAATCCATTCATATCTCAACACAGTGCGTAAGGGCCAACGCACAATAACACATGCAAGCAGCACTTGAGACGAAAAAGACAATATCAAAGCCATAGTGACGAAAGACTGAACAGCCATCAGCCAACCAGGCAGCAGCCATTCTCTTATCACATAGAAATTCTGAAAATAAAAAATACTGTACCAACATAATCTCAGTATGGCTGAAATACTAAGGTAGTGTTCTGAACCATACTGACTGCTTATGATTAAACAGAGAGCAGTCATTTCAAAATGTTATGTGTCATATGCAAAATAGGCGCTGACTCTTGGAATTGTGAATAGTCTGATATACCATACCAAGTTATTATTTTTAGTTGTGAATAATGTGCTACTTAAAGTAACTAAAATAAAGCACATTATAACACTTTTAAGATGAAAATGCAGCTTACTTTAGGCGCCCAAAGAATTCATTACAATGTTTGCTACAACTTACCTCACTAAAAATGTAGTGACATCCATGGAACAGCTTGTCAAATTGGTAGGACGGAAATCGGAAGCGATCGAAGCAGTATTCCCATAAGCCCATATGTTTAAAACTTGAAAACATTTCTGGATACGATTCTATCCAATACGGGCCGGCGAACGACAACAGTAGAAACAAACCAGCCACATAAGTAATACTGGCTCCAATAAGAGTGGCATCTGAAAAATATAGGAAATCATCGACATATAGTCACATTATCCTAGCACTTCCTACTCTCCGTAACCATTTATAGAAAAATTATATAAAAAAATAACAGAAAATACAAGTTGGGATACAATGTACCTACTGCCACAAAATACACAGGGCGTGACCAAAATAACATAACTTACTTGAAGCTTTCGGGTACTCATTGTCCGTAGCGGTGCCTGTCATCTTTACTTTCAATTAATACTTTTCAGAATAATTGAAAACTCTGTAATAAATAAACTGTTTAAAATGTAAATACTACAAACAAGCGTTTCCAGTATCAACAACTGTTGTAAATAAATTGACACTAATGACATTTCGCAAACAGCTTAGATGACGTTCCGTTTTTTCGTTGATTGGTAGACAACCATGGTAGACTTTCATTCACATTCCTACCAGTAACAACATTCTTATAATTTTTGCAAGAATTTTGCTACCTTTGCAAAAGCAAAAGCTGAAAAATGAATAACATTATTCGTTTTTCTTCAATGTGTGATAGTCCCTGGGTAATGGTCAAAACTGAAATTAGCGACTGCTGAGCTAGCTCGTTAAATTTGTCGGGTTAAAATACAATTGACACCCCATATTATGTTGACCACGATAGGCTGTTAGTACTTACGCCATTGGTTTTTCAAAACTGTTGCCAATTTATCCTCTATGTGTGCCGAAACCAATGTTCAGGCACTATTAATATGCACCTACCAGTAGTCGGATTTCTTTGTTGTTGACTACATGCCGTCATTGCGTATACCTACGCACAGAAACTCAGTCAAGGGTCAGGGTTGTCACAACAAAAACTATCTAATAATATTACTATCCTAATATTTTTATAAATACGAAAGTTGGTGTGTGTGTGTGTGTGTGTGTGTTTGTTACCACTCAGCGCTTAAACCACTGAACCGATTTCCATGAAAATTGGTACCTATGTAGATAGATGCGCAGGCGGACATAGGCTACTTTTTATCCCGAAAATCGGTCTGGTTCCCGAGGGAAACAACAAAACATATTTTACGCGCGGGCGTTTAAAATTTTACTATGTAAAGGATTTTCATGCGAATATACAATTCCAATAGAAACTCTAATGGGAAACAAACGCAGGGTTGTTTTAAACTCAACCTTTTTTAAAATATCATAAAATTTTTGAAGAATATCGTTCTCAATAAACAATTTGAAATCAAGTTTATCGCAATAGTTGACGAAATTAACTGGAGGCACCTGCAATCCGCCAAACGTATTACGACTAGTGTTATAGACTTAGTCGGCGCAAGTATAAGTTACTTATTTATTGTCGATTCATCGGAGTAGATGGAAGCGTACTTTTATCAAACTCGTTACACGTACACCCCTTCAGATTACAGAGCGCAAACTAAGTGAGATTGCGCTCGTTGACCCTGCCTCTTAATATAGTATATAATCTGACCCTGCCGCTCGCTTCCCCATATTCCCTTCATCGTTGCCCCACGCAAGTACGTCAGTCGGCTGACTGTTAGTAAAAATAAGACTGTGGTTCAGGTTTAATAAAACTGCGAGCGCGTGGACGCCTGACTGAGACGGTTGCTCACTCAGTAATATTGTCGCGCCTGCCTTTAAATAGGTAGGGTTGTACGACCCTGTCGCGAGGCTGACATGGGGCAATACCTTAGCAGAAATGCTCTTACTAGCCAAGGAGGTATTATGCTACTTTGTATAATAATGGGGCTAATAGGTTTTATGTACAAAAAATACACAAATTTATAAAAAACTATTTTATGTGTATAAGGCAGTAAAAAATTAATACATACATACTTATAGTATAATACTTAAACATTAATGCGCTTACTTGCTAATAAAGTACATTGGACGGATTAAAGTAAGGTACATCGTTGTGTGTCTTTAAAAAAACTAAGTTAAACTCAGACTCGCACATTATAATTAATTCTGTTCCTCCAACAGATCTGGCAACCGGAATGTTTGAATATAGACCTGACATACCAAAACTAGACCTTTAAATAATTGCTATACTGAAAAATTCCATTGTTATAAAATTAAAGTTAAATATTATAAAATAGTGACAACATTAGTATTTGTTTAGTCATCAAATATACCAAAGCTTTAATATTTAATGTTAAAAAGATAATACATCTAGGCAGAAGTAATAGTGAACAGTAAAACACAATAAGGACGTATTATGTACGTATTAGACGGAAACAACACGATCCTTAGCTAAAAGCTGAATACGCAAATGGCAGTCCATATAAATCCATAATTATAAAATCTGGCACTCGATATACATTGTCATTCATGCTATACTGACTTAATTACATTCATTGATATAAAAAGAAACAGGAGATAAGTTGCACACAACAGACAAAAAAAAACGGCTTGACATCGCTTATGGCTTGTTCCCGCTCGCCAAAGTAAGTGCTATATGCACTAATGTTCGTGCTCATCTCAACATGATGTTGTGAACAGCTATGACTTGGTAGTTGGAATGATGTCAAGTCACTCCAATAAAGGCGCGTTCGAAACCAACCAATTACAGCCGTACTTTTGTTACTTTATACGACTAATGTTCAACTGGAGAGAGTTTAGCATCCTTTGCGAGCGATTTGTATTTTTAACAGAAATTTTCCATGATAAGCATTCCATTTATTCCATGTTACACACACTACGATATAATTAACCTATTTACTGTTTCTTTAATATATTTACGATAGGCACAAAATATTACAGTATCTATCGAAGATAGAATTAAAGCTGCAATAGACTTTCCATATTATTTGGTAAACAATAATAAATCGACTACAATGTACAATAAAATTATTAAAAGAAATAAAATGCTTATACTTTAAGAAAATAATTAAATTCAAGTATATACTAAGTAAGTTTAAATAGATCGTTTTAGGGATAATATTAATAATATTAGTGACCTCAGAGTAATATTATGATATTAGCTGCAGTTTAAACATGATTTTTAAATGTGTGCATATTATAGTGATTTATTTGTACATGTATGGATACCTATATAGAACTATGTACTCATAATATACATATTTATTTATCGTGATATGTTTAATATGACGGACGAAAATTGGTATTTAATTTTTCCGATACATTTTCAGTTTGTGATGATTCTATTTGAGTTAATTGTTTCAACAAATGCACTTAACCTTCGCAGATTTATCGATCCCCAGTATATTGGTCAAATTATAAATATTTATAATTCACATTTCTCTTCCATATTACTCTAAACAATATTGTAGTCCTTTAACTAACTGTGATATGGTTTGTTACGCTTTCGTTTCGTATTCT
This sequence comes from Parascotia fuliginaria, assembly GCA_963082885.1. NCBI lineage: Eukaryota > Metazoa > Arthropoda > Insecta > Lepidoptera > Erebidae > Parascotia > Parascotia fuliginaria. Next base: position 11,506,229 of record OY720173.1, on the reverse strand, counting down.
AACTCGAACCGCGCTTGAGATTCCTTGAACTTGTTGAGTTTCTTCAGTTGTATGTTCGCTTCTGTGAGGAATAAGGCTGCGGTGACCAGACAAGCGACGGCACCGACCACGCCTAGGCCGAATGACCACCCTGTGGAATTTAATAACGGTAATTACCTCGTCACTATCCCGTCGCAGTGTATGGGTCTCCTCTCGTATCAAAATCACATCAACCCCAGATATTTAAAAAAATAATACCAGCAGAAAGAGAACACCACCTAAGTAACATAGTGTGCTTGCTAAAACATATGAGTAAGTTTTCAGTGATCATAGAGTATGATTGTACTGAATACAACGCTCGTGTAAACCTACAATAAATTCCTTCCGTGCCTACCATCAGGTCAGCCACTTGCACTTTACCATAAAAACTGTCACACAATTTGTGGTCAACGCGTAATAATTTTAAGTTCAAACAGTCTAAGTTGAAGTGCTGTCGTATGTACATAAGTATTTTATAGATTTACTTACCTAAATAATTGTTTGGATGATCAGGCATCCAACCGTCTGTGTTTCCTAGACTCGCGAAAACTATAACTGCTATTACTCCACAGATTCCTACAATGACAAAAACAGAATACTAATAAGTTAAATAAATTGAAAGGTCATACAGCAGAATGATACATATATATTATTTTACAAGAAAATTATAAATATAGTTGCAACTTGTTTATCATCGTTATCTGTATGAAATACTAACTTCGAATACTTATCATTTTACGCTAATTCACTTGCGACGTATAACTATACATATTTAAATTGCAAACGTTTAAAATACGTAAAACCGGATTGCATGTTTTCTACAATAGGATAATAATATGTATTGTACAGTGGCGAAGGGTCCATATAACCCGATTCCTACCGGCTTCCCTTTGAGATAAATCACAAAGACTAGTGTCTATTAATAAAAATATAATCTATTTTCACTGGTATATTTAACTAAATTAACTTTAAAACATTTTAAAAACACCTTTGTCTTTCTACTCTGGTAATAATAAACTAAAATAAAATGAAAACATTTCAAAAACGCCTTCGCATTGGCGCCAAAACTGTCAAATTGTTATGAAATAAGCCGCAGGAATTGAGAGGAATCCCTAATAGAGGAAATCGTACGTTCCAAGTAACTAAGTACATAGTTAAATTACGCGTAATGTAGGCGGAGTATAACCCGGTATTTGCCGGCTTATGACAGAGACAGAACATTCAAATTGCTTAGGTGTAAGCGAGACAGACAACAAAGCTACATTCCAGAAAGTACGAAGGACGAAAATTTGACAAGAAAGAGATGTGCATGTCAGGGTTACCAACTTAGCTGTTAAAATAAATCAGATAATAAATATTAAGAGGTTTTGAAAATGAAAAAAAGTAATTAAAAATTAGTAAAAATAAAGTAATTATAAAAATAAAGTTAAACCGCCCCGGTTATTGGTGATTTATGATTTTATTTCTAGAGATATTTTAGTTTACGTTTGGGGACAAAATATTTTTGAGTATTGGTAACTCCGTTGTTGACATTTCATTTAAATTAAAGTTCATTATTTACAAATAATAAGCAATATTTGGTTTGTTTTTGTTTTAATTCTGTAATAAAGTACCTATCTCGAAATATAGTTTTTGTAGGGTAGCGTTTGTGTAATGTGTACTCTGTAAAAGAGTGAACATAATAAATTTTGTTCAGTAAGTACTTCTCAGCGTCTATAGACTTTAATTATAATATTATGAAAGTAACAAGTAGAAAGTAAATTAGTGAAGATGTTTACTCAGAAGGTAATCTACATACAAAGTGCGCTTGAGCAACGCACCTTCATGCATGGACACGATATCTCGGAGTTATTGGAAAATATTGGGAATATCTGATATGTATAGGCGCAGCGCGAGTGCCGTCCGCTTGAGACGCATGAATACGTAAGTTGAAAACATGATTCTTTATTTGTGTAGATATTCTGTTGTTTTTAGTGTCATTTGATAGGTTTAGGTCTTAAATCGATAGGGCTAAAGAAATTGTTTAAATAGTGTCATCCATTTAGAAGTTATTAGGAATTTTCGATAGTGAAAATTGTGATATGTAAAATTTTATTATGTTTTGTTCTGTACCTAAACTTTTTTATTGTAATAGTATGTTTAAAATTTTGTTTAATATTGTAGAATAAGCTTCCTGCTTTGCGAGCTATTACTGCGGGTTTGGACTAGTTTGGAGTAGCCCCTCTCAGTAGTTAATTGATTCTTAGCGTGACCGGCGGGCGCTGCGCCGAGCTTAGAGCGTAGTATGAAAAGTGATGCTGATTTCTGTGTGTCTACGACGCTAGTAGCATTAGATTGTTGCCTGATTTATTAATTATCTCAGAAAACACGTTTCTCAAAGTTAATTTTGAAAAACAAAAAACATGTACTTAATTTAGATCGGCCGTGATGGCCCAGATATGAAAATAAATTTTAAAAGAAATTATGGATTTACATTTTAATATCTCACTTTACGATAAATAATTAATATCTATTAAAGTATAGAAATTGACCATACGTCGCGCTTTAAGCTAAGCAATTTTTGCTCCGGCTTCCCTCTGACAAAAAGTCACCCTTCGTCACTGGTATTGTAGGTATAAATTTACTTAGCTGAGACGAATACTGCTTAGTTAATTAATACACTGACGAAGTTTGCGAATAATCGTAAGGCAGTACGTAAGTACTTACATTGTATTGTCCGTAGACATCCATACTAATATTATAAATGCGAAAGTAACTTTGTCTGTTTGTCTGTTACGCTTTCATGCCTAAACAACTGAACCAATTTTGATGGTGATTGATATTTGTTATAGAGATAGAATAGACCTTGGTGAATATCATAAGCTATATTTTATCGCGGAAAAACTTGAAGAGTGAAATAGGGGATGAAAGTTTGTATGGAAAATGCGATATAACCGACATTCACGCGGGCGAAACCACGAACAACTACCTATATATTTTTACTTATTCGTAATGTAGACTAATCAATTATACTTTACCTGCCGCTAACATGGTATATCCAATACTTCTAATCAACATCACAAATCTGCTCTGATCTGGTCCGCAGCAAGTGAAGAACATCAACACTAATACCGTCGATATTAGCACTCCCAACAAACACAGCGTAAAGAAGAATTGTGTTGCGATCATGAAACCTGAAACAAGAATATGAAATGGCTATTTAGTCACTTATCTAGATAATTTGTTATTTACGAGAATCGAACCTCGAAGAATATTTTCTTCTGAATAAGACGAACACAACTCTAACGCTCTGGCTAAACGTCAAATTTAAAATTGCAGTTGAAATAAAATTCTGTCGTACACCAATGAACGTCAGGATCACTTTTCTAACTGCAAATGTAAGTTAATAATAGCGAAGACAACTAGAATCTAAATAGAATATTTAGTGAGAAAAACGCGTTTTTATCAACAATAGTTTACCTCGATGCAAAACAAGTGTTACAAAGGATACAAACGAAGAGAATTAAGAAATTAAATTTGTTTGAAAATACCGTATGGTCAAGAATACATCATCTTGCTGCGGTCACCAATCCGCCAAATCCAAATCTGTGGCATATATAGTAAACCCCTTCTCTTTGAAGACATAAGGTAAAAACAGCGATTATACATACCTGGCAGCAGATATCCACGTATTCTATCATATCCTGTCGTGAATGGGTCGTATACCCATCGGCATCCAACGAAGAACCGTCTTTGATACTGGTCGAGAGGATCCGGCAATGACCTGAAGCAGTGGCTCCATAATCCTAATCTAAAAAACAAACAGTTTCTTGTCAGTTTATGTAGAAGTTTATGTTTAGAGACAAATCCTAAAATTGTTTAACTTTACAATGAGAGACCACAAAAGTAAAGGCCTATTTAAACCTGAGCGGTGTATGCTACAGAAATCCGAGTGAATGTGGGAATACTACTTTTCACACCAAAGCGGATTTCGCTATCCTTGTAGGTAGAATATCGCGTAAGTTTCGCTCACGGAGGTATGAACTTTTCGCCAGTTCGAGTGGGTATGCGGTATTCCGCTCTAGCCGCAGAACTTCATACTAAATACCTGAGCGCGGTATGTACCTCTGCTCATAGCGGCAGCGAATACCGCTATGTTTGGATAAGCCTTAATAAAGGTTAATTAGTCAATAAAAAGAACAAAAGGGATGAAGGGCACAGCGCGATTTCTTAGGACTAGTCTTGGTTTGGGAAATTTTCGGGCTGCAGAAGACCGCAGTCGTAGTAAAAAATCATAGGTAGTGTAGTGTTCCTGCTGGCATTTAATAGTCCTTACCTATTCCCTTATTTCTCTTTATAGCAAATACGCTTTAAGATTGATTTATTTTAGGACAGAACAGAAGTCAGGTAGATACTATTGCAAATAGTAGTTTATAATCCTCCTAAAGAAAACACCTGTATCGGCAGCAGAAATAAAAAAAGAGAGAATAAGTAATTATTTAGAAGAGAATAAACGGTTGCCAATATCGTTTCTTTTTGTGGCAGCGACAGGCGGAATTCAGATCTTTACTGATGACAACTGTCTTGACGCTTCTGAATCATTTTGTTGCAGCCAACGTTCTGCATGAACGGCAATTGCCATTATTTACCATCAGGTAAGCCACTTGCTCGTTTGTCACGATAAAACAAATTACTGGTAGTTTCTATCTATACATGAGATAGAAAAGTCGTCAGTGCTAGTCGTAAATTCAGAGCATTAATAATTGCAATCAGTTGCAGAGAGTTAATGAATTCACCAGCGTGTCACATAATTGACCTGAGTATATTGGATGATTCACTACAACCATCATATATATAAGTACTTATGTTATTATCATGCTCAAAGATATCATTAGCTTTTGTTATATTTAATTATAAGTTCACGCTATCGTGAGCAGTTTTCAAACAGGGAGACCAGAACTACTGAATATGTAATCAGAAGAGGTACCTAGGCCCTATCATCGTAGTGTTATAATTATTCTTCGGATTCGTAAAAGAGCATGGTTATAATCTAAACTGTGCCCTTAGCTGTTACGTTACATTTGTTCCCAACGAGTTCCACTCTCATCTATCACACGGTGACTGGTTGGGATAATTTTATTAGTAATTTCCCAACCAGTCACACTTACAGGATGATATACAATAATGAAAAGAAGAATTAACAGTTTTTTTAAGCTATTGCATAGCTTTTATCGCGGGCTTTGAGCGCGGCGGAAAATAAAACCTAACACCCTCCATGACTCCGCCTACTATGAAAATAATATTTCTCAGGATAAACATTAGTGGCGCTAATTTTTACTACACATACACCAAATATTTTGTCACATTTGCAATAAATTTTATATGGTAGAACTATAGAAATGAAACTAAGATTTTAATAACGTGTAATAATGCATCAATGTAATGTAATGTCCCAGTTTTATTCTTTTTCGGAGTAAAAATACTTAGTAGGATGATAAAAGTTCCTGAATAACCTACATGTATTGTAACATAATAAAAATATTTTAAACGAAATATACTTCTCATTAATTCAATAAAAGAAAAAAAATATGTTATCTTATCGGTCACCACGCTCAAAAAGTATAACTTAAAATAATATCAAAGAAAAACTTGAATTAATATCAAAAAAAAAATTGTGCATAAATAAAAAAGAAAAATTATAATTGCATAAGTTGATAAAAAATGCTATGCAATAGCTTTACCGCGGCAGTCCCCGGGTGCCACAGGTTTTTTTTTTATTATAATTTAGCATTCGTCATATTGCTGGTAATTCTTATTAGAACGTTTTATTATTAGGAATAATATCTAAATACAATCAGTCATATATAAAACATCAGAGTTCTCTGAACTGTCATCACATTTAACAACAATTCTTAATTAACTGTTGGTTCTTCTTTTCATTATTTTTTATTACTGGTTGGAAAATTACTAATAAAAAGTTTCCATGGAGTAACAGTGTGACTGGTTGAGTATTTTTTTATTAAAAAATTCCCAACCAGTTACAGTTTTACAGATGAGAGTGTGACTCGTTGGGTACAAATGTTACGTTTTGAGTTTATTTTTCTGTCTACGCTGAGAAAAGGCCTGTATTTCTAAGCAAAAATTAACTCAGTGAAGAGATGGGTAGATGGGTACCTCTCCTATTGTCAGCATTTGCCAATAACTATTTTATAGGTATCATCAAATGGATCGCGCCTTGTTTCGCTACATTATTGGTATAAATATGATAAGAGTCGGTAGTGAGACGCTACCGAGAGACACGCGTGGCCACGTCTACTTTGCCAAGAGTAAACGACTGAAAAGAAGAATAAATAAAAATACTGGCATTCACATCCACATAAATTGGCTATTAATATGTAGCAGAAACAATTAATTTTACCTCGGCGATTTCCGTTGAGTCTCAGATTGATTTTTTGCGACGAATGCGAAATTTGTAATACCTATCTATCTATACTATTATATAAAGTTTGTTTTTTGTTTGTTTGAATAAGCTAATCTCTAGAACTACCAGTCAGATTTCAATAATTCTTTTTGCGTATGATAGCCCAGTTCTTAAGGAAGGTTATAGGCTATGTAACATCAAGGTAATGGCGACGGTAGCCAAAGACGTGGGTGAAACCGCGTTGCGGGAAGCTAGTAATCTTTATATATAAAAATTACGTGTCACGTTGTTTGTCCGCGACGGACTCCTAAACTACTTGACCGATTTTAAATTTGATGTGCACACCGCGTGCAATTTGATCTAAATTAAAAGATAGGATAGCTTACATCTCAATTTATAGTCTCAATATTATTTTATTGCAAACTAGCGGTCCGCCCCGGCTTCGCACGGGTGGAAATTTTTTAAACATTTTAGTTTAAATAAAGATAATCTCTGTCGCTGCGTTGCTCTCTGCTCTGCGTGGAGCCACGCCGCGCCGGCGCGGGTGTGTATTTATTGTTCATAATGTCATTTTTAATTTCGTAATATCTTTTGAATGCAATGTTTATTCAATAAATTAAAAAGTAGTCAACGGGTATTTAAACAGTCTTAAATACGAAATAATTTATTGGGATAAGAATGAATTATTAAAATAGTGGGGATAACATCGTCTGATTTTGATCGGAATTTCTATCAACTTTTAAAATGTAAAAACGTAGTTTTAGTGACATAACTACAATAGTTGGACATATGGTCTCGCGAAGCTTTTTGTAGAAATTAATATGTTCTTTTAATATTGTAAAACATTTCTTTGTTTTATCATTAACACTTGCCGCAGCGCATGCGATGAAAGACATTTTTTGGCTAATTTTTTTACACCTGCGGTCGGTTTTCGTAGGGATTTCTAAGGATCTCTAATTTTTCTAGTAATATATATAGCCTATGTTACTCAGTGATAATGTAGCTTTCTAATGGTAAACGATTTCTTGAAAACGGGCCCGTAGTTTTTGAATTTATTCGTTGCATACAAAAATACAAAGCTATCGTCTTTATAATAGGAGCAGTAACCAAAGATGTAACCTACTGGGGGGAAAACCGTACAAGATATGAACAACCTATACCTAATACAAATATTAATACCGCACCACATCTCACATTTTGACCGCGTATGATGTCTGTTCATTAATTCCGTGAACGTCAATGCCACTATACGAAAAAATACTGTGACAAAACTTTGGTTAAACCTCCGTATACATTATAATTACCTGTCTAATTTAGCGCCTCTTATTCTGGAGTCGCTCACCAACCAGCTAGGCGTACCGAATGCCAATGCCACCGTAACAAGGGCAATGACAAACACGCCAATGCCACAATTGCCGGCCAAACTCCTATTCTTCATTGTGTCTGTAACAATTAAAACATTTTCTCAATACAATTTATAAAGACATGATCGTATAACAGGTGCACCAGCCGAATTATTCGAAATATTAGGAGTTATTGGCAACATGCAGATATGTCGGCACTATGATAGAAGTGTGAGACAACATAGTCAACATACAGTCCAAAAAATCGAATACATGATAATAGTACGTAAAGAGTGTAAAAAGCAACACGAAATAGTTGTTATTATAATTAACTTCAACTGATTGGTTGAAGTTAATTATAATAACAACTATTTCGTGTTGCTTTTAAACTCAATAAACTTCAGTCACAGTTAAAATTATTGAATATCAGCAAACGCACACAATTTGCACAATATTTGTAACAACGACGATTTTTTTAAGACTACTATCACTCTAACACATGTCGCGGAGACATAAAAATAATTATCACCCAATATTTGCGTGCTATGTTTTCGCGACTTTGTAGAACAATGTCGCTCGATATCTCCGGACAGTCGACCGACAAGTCTTGAATAATAAGGACGCGTGTCGCTTTGTGTCCGGGACTTGTCGCTATTATAATTAACTTCAACCAATCAGTTGAAGTTAATTATAATAACAACTATTTCGTGTTGCTTTTTAAACTCAATAAACTTCAGTCACAGTTAAAATTATTGAATATCAGCAAACGCACACAATTTGCACAATATTTGTAACAACGACGATTTTTTTAAGACTACTATCACTCTAACACATGTCGCGGAGACATAAAAATAATTATCACCCAATATTTGCGTGCTATGTTTTCGCGACTTTGTAGGAAATTGTCACTCGACATTTGCCTTGTTTACACTACCCAGCAGTGGTAAATAGTATGACGCCCGAGCGACAAGTCCCGGACACAAAGCGACACGCGTCCTTATTATTCAAGACTTGTCGGTCGACTGTCCGGAGATATCGAGCGACATTGTTCTACAAAGTCGCAAAGATATAGCACGTAAAGATTGGGTGATATGTCTACGCGACATGTCGCTTAGTAAAAATGCGGCTTCATGTTTTTTCTACCAAAAACACCAAGTTGAGTTTACCACAAAAAAAAATCGTTAAACTCAACGTCCACGCAGTCGAAGTCTAGTGTTTCACATGACGCCGACGGCATTAATCACCATTATGTGTCATAATCATAACCCATAAGCTTAAAGAAATATAATTAAGTTAATTGGTATCTACATCCGTACCTCTGTGCTATTTAATTTATATTGCTTTTGTTGCTCGCATTGAATCTTTGTTTGAAATAGATAAGAATAAAACAAGGCGCCGAGGTCCTATCAACTGAGACCTGGCGTCGGTGATCAGCGATTTAGCTGCTTCTTTATAGTAAGTTGCAAAAATCAATTTATTTACTGCATAAAGGTATAGGTGTTAAGGAGCTAGCTCCATTCTGATCAACAACAAACAGGTTTCAGTTCAGATCCGCAAGAACTTTGTTTCACCTGACGGGAAATACTTTCTGAATCTGATTTTGGTTAATACTCAATGCTCTAGTTCTACATTTACTATATCCTTTCGACTGTTATCAACAATAAATAATACACGCATAAAACTTACCAAGTCCACATATTTTCTGTAATGTAGTATATTACCAGCACTGATGAACAGTTACCTTCTGAGATACAGTCGTAACTAGTTCAGGAGGTAAGTACGGAATATTTTGTTAATAATATCCTAAAATATATTTACTTTTAAACTTTCGCGTTGCATGATATAGTGCACAAGCGGACTGCAGTCTGCTTGTGACCACGGCCGATGTAACCTGGTCGAAACGTCAAGCAAAATAAGGTATGTAAATACCTAATGCATGACCGCGTGAATACCCGTATGTTTAGTTCTACTATATCCTAAAATATGCTGAAGCAATTTTAAATGGAGACACTCTAGTAATAAGATACTTACTATTGAAAATCTCTGTATCATTTTAGGTTTATATATTATGGAAATAAAGAATTTAAATTTTAAAGAATTTCAATTTCAAATACATGGTTTTTCGAGGGCCTTTGACTGTATAAATTAAGCTCAGTGATTTAGCAGTGTCCGTGTTACCTGGATGCAATAATCGTTAAAGAAAACACGTTAAGTTCCTTTTAAAAATAAACGCACATGTGGCGTAAATTGGGGGAGGCCTGTGTTCAGAAGAAGACAGACAACTTTCAGCTGATATGATGATGTACAATATTGGACTTGCTCTAAGCTTTTCATTCTGTGGATGTTGTTTAAAGCAACTAAAGACAAATTGTATTGAAAAAATACATCAAAATGATTAGCTTATATCATATATTGTTGTGTTTTATTGACAGTGTGCTATAGAGATCTTGTAACTTTTTATTTTTCGACATCTATTCTGCCCTGCATGAAGCTGGATGCAAAATTTGTTAACTCCGTACACTTTTAAACACCATTTTTGGTCGGATCGGTTAGGATCGTTGATGTAGTAATTTTTAGGATCGGGTAATAGTGTTATCGGTAATAGTGGATCACACGATCAAGCTTGGTGCATTTTCATGACGACATTCGATACTGCAATTGGTTACAAAGCCGCAAGATATTTACTTCAGAGCTTACAGGTACAAATGTAAGTACAAACTGTCGGATGAACGGGAGCCTAAAGTAAGGAATCACTAGCAAACACCAGGGCACCAATCTGCTGTTTTCAATTGCTCGACTGCTTAGATAGGGTATAAAATCAGTAAATATGATGAGTCATTTTTCGCCGTAAAACATTGCCTCAAATTCAAAGCAAAAAAGGTTAATAACATTTTTCTGCGGAATAAAAGTCTCATAACTAGACTTTAGTCGTGTAATTAAAATGAAGACATAAACATGTATATAAACTTCAAATAATAAAATTACCTAAAACGACGTCTGTGGTAATTAAGCTGAGACTAATGTGGGTTATAAAAAACTTCAGTCGAGTAGGTATGTACAGTTTTTTAAACAGCACGAGTTTTGTCAATGACACAAACAATGAATCTCGACTCTAGGGATTTATTCGATGCTATAGGTATGATCAATGCTATCGATGTTTTATATGTGTTTAGAGTTGTAAGAATGTGTAAAGGCCGTTAAGAAAATACCTAGGTTTATCACTATCTTCCATTTTGACAGCGCTATCAAAACAAATATTTTTCAGTGTTAATATCGAAAATTTTATTGTTTAATTTACAAAATGTATAAATTTACGTGACTAAGGATAAAGGAAAATTGCTGAGAGGGTTTTTAAAATGGCACCCACGAGGTGGCAGCACCGACTACTCAAGTCTAGCTGTCAAGTGCTTTTTGAAAGATAATCTCTGATTGGCCCAATGTGTAAGTTAAAGTGGCGGCAACTGGCGGCAAAAATTTTCCTAAACACCCTCATTGTAACTCACCTACCTCGCACCTACACATAACACCCTACTTATAAAGAAGGCAGTAAGTGCATTAAATCCTCAACAATAGATCACTTGTACCACGTTTCATTTCAGGTCGACATTTCCAAAATATTGTATTTAAACATATTTTATTATTACTCGTACATACATGTATAGTTAGTAATGTTTTTTATTAGCAAGACAGCGTCATTTTCACGTCAAGGAAAGTATTTACAGCAAGCTTAACCGTTTCGCAATGATTAGAATTAACCAATTACTGCAGCAGGTTGGTATTTATATTTATTAAATTTTGTGTTGGAAAATACATGTCTAGTATTTGTCGATACAAATACTAGACATGTATTTTCTGATTTACCTAAGATACACGCACTTACTGCGTTTAAAGTAAGTGTATACAAAATTTAAAATTCAAAATAGCTGGTTGTTGGTTGATATGTTATCTACCAATAGCCAGCAATTTTGCAATACGTCCGATATAGGTATGAAACTAAAGCTTGAAACAAAAAACCGTAACTTGCATGATAATTAGTAAAATTCAATGTCAGAGTAATTTGTAACAACTTCATAAGTATATGTCACTTTACACCAAGAACAAGGTCAAGTAACTGAGATGAATAGCAAACACAGTAACTCCACGTAAGAGTTTCACAATGCACACTCAATGGCGGCTCTGTATGTTACATTGGGTATAACATTCACCCAGAATCACAATGCCGAAAAGTTCACACGCGTTCTTATTGTGGGAATTTATAATTACATTGAAAATGTATTTTTTTTGTTCCGTATAAAGTTAGATTTTATTTTCGGAATTATGATGTAAATATTTAAATAACTTTAAAATGAATTTAACGTCATCATGGCTTTTGGTATTGAATCATAATATAAGATGCAATATAGAATACAACTGCTGTGAAATTAGGTCGTGGCTGGGTTCGATTCCCTTACGAGAAGTTTGTGTGATTCATAAATATATATTGCGACTGGATGTGCTTTGTGTACCTTTATTTCATAAACAGGTATTGTAGATAATTTAAGTATTTATTTATTTTATACTTTATTGTACACCTGATTTACAAGCTGAGAAATAAGAGAATATAATATATAAGCAGTACAATGCCTTATTGCTAATAGCGATTTCCTCCAGGCAACCTTTGTCTACCAGGCAGGCAACAGCTGATAATATATTATTATATATAAAGCGGCATATTTTGTTTGTTTGTGTAAACGCGCTAATCGCTGAAACTCCCAGTCGGATTCTTTTTACGCTATAGCCCAGTCCTTGAGTAAGGTTATGGGTTATGTAACATCACGCTACTGGCGACGGAAGCAGAGCAGTAACCAAAGATGTAACACCTAACGCGGGTGAAAAAAATCGCGATGCGGGCAGCCAGTTGCAGGTAGTTTTGAATACCATTTAGGCTTTTGCAATAAAACTATGCTGTATTCGGTTGTACTCCGCTTAATCGAATTTTATGGCAATTAAGAGAGATTAAGAACAGATTCAATAAGTAGGTACTTTTTACTGCCAATTTCTTAAGTTCTTGTGTGTTATCCTTCGCACGAGCGCGAGACGAGTGACGTAATCGGTTGGACATCAAGTGTTTATGTTTTTTCTTAAATTCTTACTGCAATTGATAAATTGTGAATTGAGAAATAGTTTTTTTTTTTATATTGCCTACCAAAGTGATTTCACTCTGCCTGCTCAATCACCTTGCAGAAAACTGAGGTAACAGTTATGGATCGATAGTTGTCTGGCTCGTTCCTATCCCCTTTTTGGGAATCGGTTAAACATTCGCCTCTCTCCAAGCCTTCAGCACAATTCTCGAGGGATAAGTTAGGCGGTACAGGCGCGTCAATGCAGGAGACTGTGCTGCGCATTTCTTGAGAACCACCGCTGGAATACTATACGGTTTGCTGGCTTTCTGGATATCGAGCGACATTAGTTACGCACGGGCATCACAGGCATAACTGAGTCGCATCCAGGTATACTCGGCGGGTGCAAGTTACAGTCCTCGACTCGGGAGTTAGCCGCAAAGAGTTCTACAAGCAAGTTTGCTTTCTCTTGCCGCTCGTGGGCTAGCTAAATATCCATTAGGATATTTCAAGGAGGGCAGCGAAGACTTGCAGAAGTTGAATTTCACGGCCTTGGCTAGTCGCCAGTAGCTACGGCTACCCGTAGGATGCGAAATGAGTTCTTGCCCAATCCTTGATGTCAGCCCTCTTGCATTCCCTACTGGCTTTGTTATAAGCTGCTTTTAGGCGATCCAACCTAGAATCGCGCCGTGCTCGGGCCCTCATCTAAGCGTGGTACGCCGACTCTTTTTGTTTAACAGTTTTGGCGAACTCACGGTTGAACCAGGGAGGCGTTTTGCCCGCGCTGATGACATCTGAGGATGGAATATTCCATTTCTAACAAGATTTCACTTATTTACTACTAATTTCCCCCCTTTCCTCTTTCCTCACCTCCCTCATTCCCTTCCTCTAACCCCATTCCCAGCCGCCATAGTGGAGGCCAACATACCAGCAGTTTAAGACGATAGCTTTTGGTATGGTGGCTACCACTTCTGGATTCCATTGACTGCTTACCATCAGGCGGGGTGGAGTCACTTTGGTAGGCTAATATATATATATATATATATATATATATATATATATATATATATATATATATATATATATATATATATAAAGTATTCAAATCCGACGATCAACGGTAGTTCCAGAGATTAGAGCGTTCAAGCAACCAAACAACAAAAAAAACAAACTCTTCTCCTTTATAATAGTATAGATATATCTAGAAAACGAGGATATCACATCGCAGTAATAATAGCCATTATACCATTACGTACCAGAAACTATTCTGTACTCTATCTACACTACCCATTTTATACATAAGTGCTTCTTATCTTTTAGCGTTTCGACAGTTGTTAACAAGTTTGTTATCAAATTTATGAATGCATGAAAGCAGCCTCGTTATAATATGACATACTTATAATAGCCACCCACATACATCTGGCACACCCACCCTGGTAACAATGGGCAACACCCATAAATGCCTCTTAAAAATAAAAGCCAAGGTGGCGAAAATTGTAAGAGGCCTTTGTTCAGCAGTAGACATCTTTCAGCTGATATGATGAAGTACAATATTTGACTTAAACCAATTTATTAGCGTATGTGATAGGTAGGTAATGTTTTTTATTCTGTGCATGTTGTTCAAAGCAACTAAGACAATTGTATTAAAAAAATACATTAAAATGATTAGCTTTTATTATTAACTATCATACATTGTTGTGTTTTATTGACAGTGTGCTATAGAGATCTAGTAATTACTTTTATTTTTACATTTATTCTGCCCTGCATTTACACTGTAATTTTATGACAGAAGTTTTGAGAAAATAGATCTATGTACAGAGAAACATGTTAGAAGTGTTTTTCACATATTATATTAATTTTTTTAGGCACTTACACTTACAGCATTCTTTCTTAGTTGGGAAGTATTAAAATTATGAACTTACATATTTATATTTAATTTAAATAACAAAATATTGTATTGTTGTTGTATTACTATGTCTGTGAGTAATAAATACCCATACATGCGGATGGCAGGGAACATCGCAACCACTCAGAATATTTTAATGAATATATGTTACCAATAATGTTTGTTTGAACATGCCAATCTCTGGAAATACCAGTCGGATTTTAAATCTATTTTTGCATATGATAGCCCATTATGATAGCTTCCTGAGGAAGGTTATAGGCTATGTTTCATCACGCTACTAGTGACGGGAGCAGAGCAGTAAGCACGAGTCGCGCGAAAGCTAGTTATTGATAGTTCAGGTATCCCCTGTATGTCAGACATAGGCCTTCCCCAGTTTTTTTCAGAGATGTCCAAAATAAACTTAAAACTACATATT
The DNA here is from genome assembly GCA_963082885.1 of Parascotia fuliginaria. Taxonomy (NCBI): domain Eukaryota; kingdom Metazoa; phylum Arthropoda; class Insecta; order Lepidoptera; family Erebidae; genus Parascotia; species Parascotia fuliginaria. Next base: position 11,491,048 of record OY720173.1, on the reverse strand, counting down.
TATGAATTTTAAATAGTTTTAAATAGATTTAACTAAAATAGATATTCCAGAATTTGGACAGTGATCTTTGTGTCCAAATTTGCTGCTAATGGTTTGTTCAGCACGTCAGAGATTTATTAAAGTCCGGGCACTCAGAGAATGCATTTCTGACAGGTCATGATCGAAGATCTACGTAACCAATTTAAAAAATATTTCACCTTTAGAAAACTACAAATAGGACGGGTAACAGACTATATTTTATTTTATTTTAACATATTTTTTAGTTTTTCAGTTGTTTCTAAAATTTTAATATTATATTTTCCATAGTCGTTTGTTGTAAGACAGAAAGAAACTTTTAATACCAACGCGAAACAAGGTACTATGCTCGGCTGCAAAGAAGTGGCATTGACACAAATATATCTATGCGAAAAGCAGAGCTAATGATTAGTCAATTACCATAAGCCAGGAATTGTTGAAAAAATAAAAAATATAATAATAATAGGTATTGAATTTTTTTTAAATTTTATTACATTTATATCTTATAAGATTAATTACATCAAAATAATAATTGTATAATTTTAATCAAATAACCCGCCCCTCATTTAATTTAATTGCCGCCATTGAATTAAATAAATATGCATAATGAATGCAATAAATAATTAAAAAATAAAATAATAATACTAAATACCTCAGTCATAAATGCATTCTCTGAGTGGTCAGATTGATAATTTATTAAATAAAATAGAAATTTTAAAAACATGAGTACCTACCTATATTAATGGTTATTTGCAATTTAGAGTAGGTAGCCTGTACACTGGCACTTGTTAATGCCTTCTTTCATGCACTAGCAGATACTTAATGACTTTTTTAGTCAGATAAAAAATGTTAAAGTTCTGTACTGTGCAATAAGTTCCATGAACATTACAATCCTTAATTGCAAAAAAATTACATAAAACTAATTAAAACTGTAGTTTATTCGTAATTTCGTAGTTCACATAAACTTACCTCATTGCATTCGTTTTAAAGATTCGTAAAATGATCAAAAAATTGATATGGCTATGGCAAAAAATTATTCATCAGTCTTCACTCAACTTGCATTAACAAAAGATACATTAGAGTACGATTCTTAAACATAAAATGACTTTATCAACAGCTTGTAATATTTAGTTGATACTTACGTGTAGCATAAAAATGTCTACGAAGTGTTGCAACAGCGCTAACACTGTGACTAAAGTGCACAGGGTTACAGCTAATAATAGAGAATGATGTAGTTTACACCGAAAATACGATTAATTATAAGTTTTTAACACGGTCGTAAACAAACTACTTAGTACACAACCACAAAACACAAACAACAACGCCCAACAACGGACGAAACCATAGTCCCACCACAGACTAATTATAGAACAAGAACAGTCACATAGACAGAATAAGTAGATAACAAGTAGGGATACAACGATTTAACGGAAAACCGATAAATATCGATATATCGACAACTTAAAATATCGACAGTTATCGATATAGACCATGCGCGCCAATATCGATTATCATCTAAATTATAGAAAAAACTACCTACCAATATCATGCCTGTATGGATAGATCCCTTTGCCTTTTTGAAAGAAATAAGGAAATAATAAAAACCACGGTGTTTGGTTCGCAGACTGTCAAAGTTACTGTTTTTAATGCTGGTTAATGGCAAAATATTAGAATTAAAATTGTTTAGCAAATTCATGAAAAATACTCATTTATTAATTCCAAAATTATTCTTACCGAATGGTGTTGTTTATCGTCGTTTTCGTGGTAGATTAGGCAACACAGCGCAGCGTTTAGGACGCCGATACAAAAATAGTACTTAGTTAGTTAGTAGTTAGTTAGTTAGTTAGTGCTCGCAAAGTGGCACAAAGCTGAGTTAGGGCCATTTTGTATCTCACTAAGTTTGTTACTTTTATTTTTTATTTATTACAATGTATTGTTGATATGTTCTGTAAACTAACTTGTTGAGAACAAATAAATGTTTATTCTTTCTTTCTTTCTTTCTTTCAGTTAAGTGTTATAATTATATATTTATGTTGTAAAGTATTTGTATGTCTATGGGTCTACGTTATGTATTTAATGTAATGTAATGGCTGAAATAAATTATATATTATATTATTATTTTATATATTATGCAGCTTTCAGTGCCGTGTGGTAAGAAAATCGCATGTCTCGTCTTTATGGTTCGTAAGGTTAAGGTGGTAAAGGAGGGCCTCTGTATTTAATATTTTGAAATGTTTGTTTTTTATGCCTAAATGTAAAAAATAAATATTAAAAAAAAAGTTAGTTTAAGTTAAGGGAAATAATATATCTCATATTTCAAGTGCTCAGTCCAATTAATTATTACGTGCTTACCTATGACTTCATCTCTCACTTACCTATGACTCAGTTCTTCTACCGTAAAAATTGTGAGAGCCATGTAATTCCAAGTCGGCTAATATAATTACCTTCTGCCTTATGTTCTTAGTTTACGTAATTAGCTAACTTAACAACGTCAATATTGACCATATCGATAGTAAAATCTTTTATCTTCTTCTTTGTCCAACCTTTTTCCCGGTTTAGACACGGTCGGATCTCCTTGTTCGTTTGCGCCAGAGCGCTCTGTTCTAACTTGTCTGTGTACTCAAGTCCTCTTTCTAAATCTCTTTTGCATATTTGACCACCAGGTAGCGGGGGTCGTCCTCTTCCACGGGATCGCTCAGGGATATTTAGGACCTTTTTCACCGGATGCTCTTCTTTGCGTTTGAGAATGTGGCTGTACCAGCGCAGCCGCATTTCTTTTAATTTTTCGGCGATTGGTGCTACTTTAAAGCCCTTTTGACATATTCGTTGCGCACTTTGTCCAATCAAGTTACCCCTCCCGCCCATCTGAGAATTTTCATTTCACTGGTGTGCAGTCACTGTTCATGAGCTTTTTTGATGGTACAGCATTCTGCTCCATATGTCATAGCTGGTTGATCGATCTTTTATATACCTTCCCTTTCACTCGCATAGGCATTTTGCAGTCACATAGGACGTCTGACAGCGACCACCACTTAGGCCAGGTGGTATTAAAGCGGTGGTCTACATCTTTATCAACATTACCATCTGAGGTCAGCACGGAACCTAAGTATTTTAAGTTGTCAACTTTGCGTAGGGCACGATTGACTTTATAGAAATCAAAGCCCGTTTCTTCTGTTCTTTCGTAGTCGCATTCTAAATACTTGGTCTTACTCCGGCTTATGCGTAGTCCATGGTTTTCTATTTGAGTTACCCACTGGTTCAGTGTTTCTTGCAGTTCTGCGGGTTTTTCGATATCAAGACTATGTCGTCCGTGTATAGCATACATTCTGGAGTTGGCTTTTGTATGTATCCTGCGATGTAATCCATGCACTGGTTGAATAGAAGCGGACTTAAGACTGATCCCTGATGGATTCCTACTTTTACGCGGAACGATTTACTGAGACCAGCAGGACTCTTGACGTGTGTGGTAGTGTTCTAATACATGTCTTAGACTAGTGCTATGTAGTACTCTGGGATATTTTGGGCTCTTTTCGCCTGCCATATAAGATTACTGGGTATAGATTTTATTCACACGCCATTTTTCCAACGCAACTCTGACTGTCTGAGACATGGATTCGCTGTAAAGCATTTTCAGTTAGGCAAGTATAATCATTTATACCGAAGGTGAGAGGTTTGTCAAGCTATTATATCTTCTCACTAGCCTTGAGGTTGTTATCTCGCACTAGATCATGTGTCTTATCCAGCTGTGCCTGCAAGTTTGCGACGTATTCTACTGTCGGCTTTGGCGTATAAGGAGGTGTTCCGTTAAACAAGTCTACTGGTCTCTCTTCCAAAGTTAACTTTAGCCGGCGTAAATCCCGTAGAGTCATGAACCGTAGACCGATATGATAGCAGAAGGAGTGGAATATAACGGTCCCAGTCTCGTTGATTTTCTTCGATAATCTTGGCTAGATGGTTTTCCAACATCTGGTTGAACCATTTAACCATGCCGTCAGACTGCGAATGCGCTGGTTTTGTCCATGTTTTAAGTATGCCGAGTAGATTACATACTCATACACATACATACATACACATCTCTTGCAACAGGGTTGACTCGAAATTTCTTCCCTGATCACTATGCAGTTCCAATGGCACACCAAATCGACACACTACTTCCTGGATCAACTTTTTTGCACGGTCTGAACCTCTTGGTTTGGTGTCGCAAACACTTCGGACCATTTAGTGAAGTAATCTTGGACTACTACTATATGGCGGTTGCCGTCTTCTGTCTCTGGAAATGGTCCAGCTACGTCAATGGTAATTCTCTCCCATGGGACCCCGACACTGTACAGATGTAGCTTGCCTCTTGATCTAGTACGAGGTCCTTTTACCGAAGCACATGTAGAGCACTTTCTACACCACTCTTCGATGTCTTCTCGACAGCGTACCCAGTAGAAGCGTTCTCTCACCTTCGCCAAGGTCTTCTTCACACCAAGATGCACCATTATGCACTAAGCACAGAACAGTTGCAACTTTGTTTCTCGGGATCACCAGCTGTAGGACTTTCTCCTTACCGTTAGGTGATTCCCACTTTCTATATAGCACGTCTAGTTCCAATTTCAGGCTTTCCCACTGAGCCCAGTAGGCCTTAGTGATTGGGCTTGCGGCTGATACGTCCCGTCATATTGGTTTCCGACCCTGAGCCATCCAATCCATTATTAATTTTAGATCTCTGTCTTCTTTCTGTGCCTTAGTATGTTAATTATTTCATTTTCTCTTTAAATTCTTAAAATGCAGTAAAGAATTTAATTATTTTAATTTAGCCTATTCTATTGATAACTTTTTAAAGTGTCAAGGTCATGGCAGAGGTAAGCCAAATTTATTATTATTTTCCATCAAAAAACTATGTTGACCATAAAATCAACTACTGTGTAGATGGTTGAGTACCTATATTATTTGTATCTAAACTCAAACAAGCATAATTAGTATTATTATTAAAGCTTGTGATATGTGTGATATGGATATACATATCTATACTATTATATAAAGCGTAAGAGTTTGTTTATTTGTTTGATTGAACGTGCTAATCTCTGAAACTACCAATCAGATTTGAATAATTATTTTTGCGTATGATAGCCCAGTTTCTGAGGAAGGTTATAGACAACATCACGTACTGACGATAGGAGCAGAGACGCGGGTGAAACCGCGCTGCGGAAAGCTAGTTATTATTATACATAGAAACTTCCAGACCAATGCAAACTATGGAATACACTATTTTAATATTGTCTCAAAATATTATTGTCACGCTGTTAGAAAGTGACACTTGGCCTCTGTAATTAATAAGTAACTCCCTCGGCTCGTTTTTTAGCTGGGAGTACTTAGTCTTGCTTCTTTATTCTTCTTGAGTATGATAACCCAGTTTGAGGAAGGTTAAAGACAACATCTCGCTACTAGCGATACAGGCACAGCATGCAAAGACTCTGGTGAAAGCTGACGCTTGACATTGACATTAACACACGTTACTGACGTCACACACGAGCTCTAAAGTCACAGAACAAGTACTAAAGCATAGAAGGAGTGTTAATCACCCTCATATAGTTGTCCTATTTTTCCAAATAAGCCGGATACATTGAAAAGAAAGAGATAAATAATTTTGCTAAGGACGGCTGGTGTACACTGTAGAAACGTCAATTTGGTTACCTTTGGTTACCTTTGGATGCCGAATTAAAAAGCGAACTAATGTCAAATGTTCCAACTTGTCAAGGCCTTTAGACAATTTTGTCGGATTATACCGCCGCTCAAATTTTCATTGTTGTTTATCTGTTTTGTGAAATAATATATGTTATTTAATAATTACATAATGCTATTGTGAAGTAAAATTAAGCCCATTGGATATGCAATGTCCTGCGTTATTGTAGGTTGTAAATTACATTCTTTTCGCAAAGAAAATCAAGTTTAAATCGTCAACTTCCATCGGTGAGTAGATAACAAACCAATAATTTATACTAAAAACCTATACGTAAGTGCAAAATACCTAAGTGATTTATACTTTACTATACTGCAATCATATCATAATCGTCTGTTTGCCATTCGATTCAGTAATTTTTAAGTATTTTACATTTTTACCAATTTGTGTAGTCATGTTCAATAGTGTTGTGACTTGTGCTGCATATTTTATCGACGACAAAAATATTACTATATTTTGTAGTTAACGATTTTGTGGTAACTACCTTTCATAGTGTTTCATACATTGTGTTCTTTTGCAAGTTTCCGAAAGATCAGACCGGAAGATCCATGAAGCAAATTAAGAGAGAATTATGTTGTATATTATGTTGTTACACGTTTAACGTTCCAGCGGTGAGGACGAATCTACTCAAATTTGCTCCATTGTTACGACTTATTAATATTATTTCTATAGAAATTGATATTTTCAATGTACCCTGTCAAAATTCAAAGATGTTGCACAAAAATGTATAGTATTGGATAAATAGGTATATTTATTAGTAATTAGTTATATTGTTTTAAATTTTAGGTTTTATGATATCGTATTGGATTTTTTATCTGTAATGATATTGTAAATACTTTTTCAATAAATAAATAAATAAATGTTCTAGATGACTACAGAAATTTATTGATAAAATTGATGGGGAAAAATTTCTAAAAGTACCAATTCATAACATAACAAAAAATATTTCTGCTTATGCACAAATAATCAGGATATTCTTAAACAAAACTGTAATTTTAAGGGGCAGTAATAATGTGTTTCAATATTATTGGAAATATAATCATACATTTGTGTCATGAATCTTACAGCTGTGTTTTATTTTTACCTTGGGGTATCTGTTTTGATGCTATACTAAGAAAGTCAGAAAAAAACAGAGGGCCGATACTGGTATTTTGGTGATCCACACACTGCCCCGCACTACGCTGCGGGAGCGTGGCGACGCAGCGACGGTGCCACGCGTGCAGATGCGATACTGGTCTGCATCATCAATCACGCACGTTACTGCAGAACTCGGTGTCCATACCGTCTGGCCCCGAACCCACGCGCGTGAGTACGTGTTTCTCTGCATGTAAGCGTGTGATCAGTAACACAGCGCTTAAATGCGTTTTCAGTGTTGCACCACGCGTGATTTCTATACAAAGAGAGATACTTACAAACAATACAAGAACATGCACGCTCGCACTACGATCCGTGATGCGAGGCAGTGTGTGGATCGATCATGTATATATCAATTTTCAATTTATTTAATTTATTCATATACAGTTGACATTGTGTTTGAACTTACAGCATGAAACATGAATAAAAACTTCAAAATTATTTCACATTGAAAGTGCTCCTGGCGCCGCTGCCGGCCTATGCCATTCCGGTGAGGTGTAAAACGGCCGTTTGTTTCTTGTAGTTCGTTTATTAGAGCTTTTATGGAACCAGACCTCATTTTATTAGCATGTCTGTTAATTTACCATAGCCCATAGACAAATTTCATCTATCGATATCGATAAACTGTCAGAAGGTATCGTAGCACTATTAAACTTCTATTTGTCTCTGAGTGTGTACGCTTTATTCTCATAATAGTACTTCTATGCTTTAGTACTTGTTCTGTGAGTTCAATACAATATAGTCTATGGATTTGAGCGTTTTCGTACTAATAGATTATCTGTGCAATAGATAAGTGTAATAAAATCTATGATCACGCGTCTAAAGCTCTAAAGTACAAAGTAATTGCCTTTTCGGCAGGTTTAGCCCTGTATTTTACTCTCTGGTTTATAATGTTTGACGTTTTAGAAATCTGGCACCATTTAGCAGTTTAAAGAATTGAAGCTGGCAGACTTGGCAGCACAGCTTACTAAAAGGAGTTTGGTGCATCAGATAATCGACAAAAGAAATAGCATTAGGGAGGAATTTTAAATAACAATGGCAACATTAGCAACAATAAGAGTCCTTTAGTTCGGGGATGTCCCTTATCATCTCTAATTGAATTTGTAGTACATTTAATTGTGAACCATAAAGTGCTAAACAAAATATTTTATAATAATTGTATTTTTAGTAAAGTTTTTCTAATTAGTCGGACTAGAAAAACTGTCGGGAACGCAAAATTTTCATTCAGATTTTGTGTGGTGTGAATGTTTCAATTCCTGATTTATCATGAAACGATAAAAGAAAGAAAAGAACATACAACCACTACCTACTAAGCATAAGAAGAACATAACATTAATAGACTACACAATAGTGTTTGAATATTTTCAAGTCCTAAGAGTGAACTCGCAAAGTTGTATAATTATTGTGTATGTATATAATTATACAAAATTAGATAAGTAAGTACTTATTACTTTTAAGATTTTAATATGTTATATTATTTTATATATAAGTTAGTATTAGCTATCGCATTAGGTGTAATAGACCTGTAATGATAGTGTATAAATTTCTTAATAAATAAATAAAAAATAATCGGATACAGTGGGCAGTCATCGATGACTATACTTTTTAACATTGTACAGGAAAATTGTAGGAAGTATTAGTAAGTAGGTATTTTTTTTATAATTTTAAATGCAAAAATTATTTAAAACGTCTTCACTAGAAGATAACTAAAAAGGCTAACGATTTTAAAAATATATCGGCAGTATTTCGGCATTTTGTGTTTATGAGTTTGGCAGGATTTGACAGTTTTTATGCCTAGGCTGGGCACTACTGGGCAGGATCTCTAATATTCTCTAATTTAAAGTTGGTCACACTGAAATAAATACTGCTTCTGTCTGGCACAGAGGGCAGAGGTAAATAATTTGCTATTTTATTCAATGGAGAAATGTCGAATTTGTTTGAAATATAGCAAAGAATTATATTCACTAAATGATGAAGACAATGGAATTACATTTCTTATAATGATAACCTCTTTAACTAATTTGAAGTTACTCAACGAAACCAATATGCCAACCAAAATATGTACATTCTGTCGCAAAAAACTCATAAATTCTTACAATTTTAAAATCGAAATAGAAAGGTCTGAAATTATGTTATACGAAACCGCGGCTATAAAAAAAATAACTTTCAATAACATTCACGACATTAAAATTGATTATAAACCATTGATGAAAAGTTTATTAATATTCGACGAAAATACTGTAACTTACAAGGACACAGTTATAAAAAGAATTAAAGATGATAAAGGAGAAAAGCAGATAACCGTAAAAGAATTCTTAAGTTCTGTTAAAATGGAGTCTGATGATGAATACTGCAATGAAGACTATGTTATAGGTGCAGAGTATGACACAAGCTCTGATTCTGATGATGAATATAGGAAACACTTTAAAACAAACAAGAAGACCAAAAAAAAGGTAAAAGAACATGCTAGAAGTCAAGCTGAAAGACAATTAGTATTAACAAAGCCAATAAGACCTATTTTATTAAAAGATGCTAAAATAAAGCACGAGGATTATAAAATAAAAGATGACAATAAACCTAAAAAAAAATACAAATATCCCTCCAAAACAAGTATCTGTCCTTATTGTGGTAAACTTTTCATCAATAAGTATTTGAATATTCATATTTCAGGCCATATTGGTGACAGACCTTTTAAATGTGATGAATGTTCGAAAACATTTGTCACACTATCACTTTTAAATCAACACAAAAAGATACATATAGATCATAGAGAGTTCAAGTGTGATAAATGTATTGCAACTTTCATAAACAAACCTTTGTTAGTGAGACATATGGGGGTACACAGTGAGGAGAAAAGACATAATTGTGACATTTGTAACAAAGCATTTAAATGGAAACAAGCTCTATACCGGCATTCACTGGTCCATAATTTAGCTAAGAAGGCATATAATTGTGAGCTATGTTCTAGAACATGTAATTCAAAACAATTGCTCAAGCATCATATGCGAGTGCACACTGGTGAAAGGCCTTATAAATGTGAAATTTGTTCACAACCATATAGTTATAAACATGATTTTAACCGACACTGTTTAAAAAAACATGGTATATTTCTCAAGAGGCGATCTGTTAACATTATGAATAATGAAGTATTACAGAGAGAGAGAGCTCTTATGAGAGACTTGGCTCTGAGAGCTCATGGTGTTATAGTGGGAGATGATATACCAAGTATGTTTAAAGGGCCACAAGGTGCATTGGCGTTTGAACAAGCAATTAAAGCAGTAGAAGCAAGGCAGATTCAAGTAACATATACTGATGATTTTATATGTACTGGGCAACTGCAAAGTAATTTGTCTTATCATAATAACAATCCTGTTTAAAATGCTGCTAAATTATCACTGTATTTATAATTGTTTAATATAAAAATATTATATAAAATGTAAAAAAAATACTTTTATTCTAACACGAGGACCCTCTTTTGTAAGCATCCTTTTTCTATAGGTGCCTATGCAATAAAATATACTAGAATCCTTATATGGGTAGATACTAGTATATTTTGTAAGCTAATTAAATTAAGCATCGACACAATTCAATTTAGGTTTTTTTATCAAGGAAGTTCTAAAAACTATATTCTATATCATCAGTACCGTCTTTACCTTATGGGCACATGGGGCACGTGCCCGAGGCCCGCCCGACCCCCTTCCCCCATCAGGGGCCCAAAAGACCCAAAATTTCTTGTCAGACACATGACATTTTATTCACAAAAAATTCACAGCTTTAAATCGAAATAACTCCTAAATAGACTACTTCCTACTTACTTAGCTACTTATTTTTACCGGTGGAAAAATTTAAGTGTAAAGATTTTTTCTCTTTTACTTTTCTCACGCACTTATGAAGTGTTTTAAAAATTGAAATGTTAATAGATTTGGATGTGCTCTTTCCGAATTTCTACTTTGCTACCACGTACATAGGTATCCCTGCCGCTCGCGCTGCTATATTGGAAAAATGGAGCCATAAAGCGGTTTTTTGATAATTACTCTTTTCAGACAGATCAGTTACATGATAAAAACATGTAAGTACTAATTACATTACAATTTATGTAAGTATCTATTGAAATTGTTTTCGTAAATCAACAGTTTTGGGAAAAGCGTCAAAATCTACAAACCAATTTTCAATAAGTACTTACTACCGGCAAAATTTCCAAGGAAAAAAGAAAAATGAACTATTCAATGTTTTTAAAACCAGGTTTGTACCTGCACTTTTGACATTTGGCATAGAAAATTATAAAATTTTGTCTGCTTGGAATTAAGTAGAAGATTGTTTATTGTGAACCAGTTCAGGACTTGCGCGAGCGAACTATTTACAACGTCGAAATAATTAGTCTTTACGGTTAACTTTAAAAATAAGAGACGTATCGTATGCAAATACGAGCAGCACTATATCGCAGAAATCGTGTATAAAGTACAGCAAATCATTTACATACACCAAATATAGAAAAGGACCAAGAATGGAGCCCTGAGGGACGCCCATAGCAACAGGTAACCTTGAAGCAAGAACTGCAAATATAAACTCTGTATCATTATGGTAAGGTTTATATCCAGTGGCAGATCCAGGGGGTGGTACATTTTTAGAGCAGGCCCCTCCCCCTTCTCCTAAAACGCATCTAGGTACTTGCTATAAAAATGCAGACTCTATGTGCTACCTAAAGGTAGTTCTTTGTTTAAATAGGTACAACTTTGAGCTCTTTGAAAAATATAAATACGGCCTACATGATGTAGGTAAGTGGTAACCGAAACCTATTGAGATGGCTGTTTTTCCAAGCATCGCGGAAGTAATAATGCTTAGAAAACACAATTGCCAACCACGGAAAAGGGGATAAGGAAGGAAAAGGGCCGGAAGAGGACCGAGAGGGTATTTGGTCTGCCGGCGCGGCGCTCTCACTCACCAAGCGAAACACATTAGCATGAAAACGAATATTCTTACGTCGATCTTCTCTATGTAGTAATTTCCCGCTCGATCCGACTCATTAATGCTGAAAAGAGCGTAAAGTAAGGCTTTGCTAAACTTTTATTTTTGGAATTAGGTACTTGTCTATCTTTATTATTCAAGGTAGGTACTCACTATTTCTCTTCAGGAACTCATTGTTTTGAGTAAGTAACCATATTACCTATTGTTACAGTGTTTTACGAGCCAACGGATAGAAGAAAGGCGCCAAAAGTTCTTCAAAACAAGAAAATTATAAGCTTCGCATCACCCAACTTATCAGAGCTACGGGCGATGGCAAGATTATTTACCCCAGATCAGAACATAAACAGTCTAAGCAATACAGAAGAAATCATTCAACTGTCTAGAACAGTCTCCCAGTATATTAAATTTCTTATTGTTACTATAGGATCCAAAGGAGTTATTACTATCAAAAACACAAGCGTACCAGACGAAAATCAAAGCAAAGATGACGTAATAGCAGTTAAGCTTTATACAGCTAATCCTATTGAGAACATAAAAAATGTATCTGGAGCAGGCGATTCTTTAGCGAGTGGTATAATTCATGGCATACTTTCTGGACTTAAAGAATCAGAGTGTGTGTCTATAGGTTTCAAAGCCGCTCAAATGACCTTACTGTCTAATATGACAGTCTCGCCCAAATTAAACTCTCTAAATACCTTACCTTTGGAGGAACTCATTTACAAGCGTTTGTAATAAAATACTCATTTTATTTTGTAAAAACATATTTAAAGGCACTTATATAAGTATTTATTTAAATATTAAAAGTATAAAATAAAATAGAATAGTAGTAATATAGATTAATACAATGTAAAACAGTAACACATGATATGTACTGAATAAAATAACTTAATAAATGCTACAACATAGGTCATATCAATAAAATACAATCAACAAAATACATTAAAAATATACTTGAGTATGAAAACGGACAGCTTGAGATGCAGTCTGGTGTGGAACATTCACTGAAACATAGTTTATGTGCTTGAAAACAGTTTCTGTAAGTTGGGCACTGTCAAAAACACTTCTCATACACTTTCTAAGTTTGTAATATCATATAGGTAGGTACTACAAGATATTATCAGATAGTGGTCCAAGGTAGATAATTTATGAAAGGGAAAAAATTATAGTACAAGGAAACCAATTGGAAACGGAAGATAATATGATAAAAATGAAAGGAAAAATAAATTACGGGCGATCTAAGTTCGGGAAGTAGGCGGGGTGAGTGTTAAGGGTTAAATTCGGTTTATCTGAATTTCCGGCAAAACTACAAGTCCTATGGAAAAAGTAAAATAGCAAAGTTGTAGGTAATAAAAAGATGTACAAAAAACCAAAAACTAAGTTATTTCAATTTTTCACTTAAATTTTGAGGTTCTGTGAAAAAAGTGGTAATACAAAAGTTGTAGATCTCTTTATTATCTACAACTTTGCTATTTAACTTTTTTCCATAGGACTAGTAGTTTTGCCGGAAATTCAGATAAACCGAATTTAACCCTTAAACACTCACTCCCTCCTACATCCCGAACTTAGATCGCCCGTAATTTATTTGCCCTTTAATTTTTATCATACTATCATGTGTTTCCAATGGGTTTCATCCTACTATAATTTTCTTCCACTTTAACCATTTTTTAAGGCTTCTACCCTAGACTATAGTAGGATGTCTTTATACAGGCTTTTCTTATAGTGGCCGCCACTTCTGGATTTCACTGACTGCTTACCATCAGGTTGTATGGAGTCACTTTGGTACGCTATAATACATAAATAAAAAAAAATATATGGGTATTTGCAGCATTTTCTTGATGTAAGTATACTAGTGGACAGGATTATAATGTAAATATAAGTATACACATAATATGTGTAATTATAGCATACATCACTACAATAAAAAATACAGATCATTATTACTTACATAGCTTGTAAGTAATAATGATCTGAATTTTTTAAGTACTCACTTTTGATTCATTAAACAATAATAAAGTTGATGTTTTGTAAAAAAAACATTAGATAATTATATAATACTTATGCTAAGTACTATTATTTCATTAGTCTTATAGATTTGTCTGATGTGGTGGACGGATATTATTTAATTAAAGTTAAACAATGATATTATAAAAGAGAAAACAAGACACAAATTAAAACTAAGATGAAAAATATAAAAAAATTTATAAAAGCTACATGATTTTATACAGCTATTTACTAATAAGCTTTTAAACATTCTTAACATTGTGCTAAGATTGATGACCATCATTTAGAAATAGCTTAAATACTAAATACCTATTGTATAATATCAGTGGTGTAAATCTAAAGTTAAGTCAACTAAACACAAATACATTCACAATCTAAAAGGACGGAGTGCACTTATTACTTACTATATAATTATTAAAACTTAGATCTGTTTTAGATGTCAGTATGTCCCCCTGAATAACCAATTTTTCGCTCCTGCATAGTAAATGAGGAGGGCTCACGGCTCTGCATGTTGTGAAGTCTTTTATACTTCTGTACTCTTGCCTCTACTAGAAATAGAATACCAGCAGGGAACAGTAACACCACACCTACAACACCCAATGCGAAAGACCAGCCTAAGTCATTATGTTCCCAATTAGGCATCCAGTCTCTTCCATCGCCTCGTGCTCCAAAAGTAATCACTGATATGAGGCCTGAAAAACCTGGAAATAAAACATTACTAGTTTACAGTAGGTACTATTTGAATAATGCTTTCAGCCACCTACAGTCTCAAAAGTATGGATTATTAATATTTATACTACTGGATACCAACATTGATCAAATGTAGTATAAAAATTAAAATGATCATGGGGACAATAAAGAATCTCAGATGTAAATATAAAATCTGAGAATGCCTACGTGGTGCATTGGAAGCGCAAGCAACTGCTGCGCACGAGGTTCGATCCCCACACGGGACAAAACATTGTGTGAACCATAAGTATTTGTTTCGAGCCCTGATGTACTTTGTGTTCATTAAATATATATGTCTCTGAAGTCCCCCGCGATACAGGGCTTGTTCCCTAGAGCAGGAGTTCTTTTTGAAAAAAGAAAAATTAACTGTCTTTCTTGTAGCTACGATCAGTGGCAGAAAATTGAGCATTTCTTAAAATCTAAATAAGTGAGATGGCATGATAGTTGAGTTCAATCTAAAATGTAGCAGAATTTAAGAGTATTGTTTGTTATCAACTTAATAAATAACAACAAGATTTATTTACTTACAAAGTAAATAAATCTTGTAAAGGCAAATCTTGTGAATCAATGTGGCATATGGTACATTATTGTGATTTACAATAGCTGCAAATTGCTACAATTTAAAATCAAGAGCAACACATGATGCAAGTGTTGCTAAGGGTATGCTCTTACCATATAATATACCATACCACTTAATCTTGCAGTATCTACACATCAAATTATGTAACCTAATTTTATTTTATTTCTTAGACACAAATAAACAGTTACTTACTTACATGCTCAATACTACAGTGGAATTATTTTTATACTTTTAACCTACACCGTTGTCCATTAGGTACATATTATAATAAACTAAAAAAATGTTATGTCAGCTAATGTGAAAAGTTATTATGTTAGATACAAATAATTTGAGATTTGACCTATTTGGAGAGTAAATTTCATAGCTGTTTTATACTAACCTCCTATAACCAGCACAGTGCCCAAAGTCACCAGAAGTGTCAAATATTTGTCATCATCTCTGTCCTTCTTCAAATAAAAGTAAGACAAGAACATTGACAGCAAAACACAACACACAGCTATTGTGAAGAAAAATTGTGTTGCTATGAAGAAACCGGGCAGTAATATATCATGGATAATGTAATATTCTTCTTCAAATATCCACCAGCAGCCCGTGAATACAGTATCATACCAGTGATGTACTTCCTCAAAACCATTGAAGCATACTTCCCATAGTCCTGAAAACAATGATTTCATGGATCAATATTGTCAGTAAGTACATAGTAATAAAATATCACGATGGTATACATGTCACGCACATGCCTCATATGTTACAAGAAAGAGATACAGGGCAAGTAATAATGTTTGCTTGCTTTGCAAATTTCTGTTGAGTTCTGTTGACATAATTAGACAATTACTTAAATAATCATCATTTTTTCATATACGGTATGTATAAATGTGTATTAAACTCAACAATTTACCTGGATTAAAAAAAAAGAAAACATTTGGAAAGTAAAACATGAATGATAGAAGCTGTTGCTAGCATAAAGAACAGAACTTGCCATATAATAAGGATAAAAAGACTAATAAACTGATTACTTGGACATTTTAAACAGATAGTTAATTTTATAGTATTTACTTACCAATTTTTATAAATTTTGGGTTTCTTAATTTGCCGTCGGTAACTAGCCAATATGGGCTTACAAAAGCAATTATAATAAATATTGAGGAAAATATAAAGAATCCAAGGGCAAACAGCCCAGTTTTAGATTTACTCATGTTAGATATAAGCTTACAAACTATAAAATTAATAATATCACGCTCTAAAAAAGAAAAATACACGAGACCGTTGGGCGTTGTTGTTTACATGACAGAGCTGACAGCGTAGATTAGAGATGAGATGTCTACCTTGTTTTAAACCAGGTTTTCGCTTCAAAATACGGCGCGCCCTGGTACGACAAGACAATACTTGTGTAAGTATGAAAGTAAGTGCTAACGCGCGATAGCATAACATAGAAAAATATTCATATTTCAATGTAGATCAGTTCAATTTAAAATATTATTAAATAAATTGTATGGTATTGGAATCCGTGGGAAATCGCATAACTGGCTTTCATCTTATCTAAAAGACAGGGAGCAATTAGTAGAGATAGAATATTTTAATAACAAAACTAACACAATAGAAAACGTTAGATCCGATATCAAAACTACAAATGCATCCATTCCTCAAGGAAGCGTGATAGGTTGCCTCCTCTTCCTCATCTATATAAACGACCTACCTACAACCATAGAAGGTCCTAGCATTCTTTTCGCAGATGATATTTCTATTCTCGTCCCTTGCCAAAATATCTCGAACTTAAATCAAAACTTAAATTCCATCCTTACCAAAACAGAGAACTGGATAAAAGAGCATAATCTTGAAATAAACTTCTGTAAAACTAAATTAATAACATTCCACCCCCATCAAAAAAAAACCACTACCTATGAGCTTTACCTACAACAACATCAAACTAGAATTAGTGAAGGAATTTACTTTACTTGGCTTAAATATAGACACCCACATAAACTGGAAATCCCATATAAATAAATTAAGATCTAAAATATCAAAATTCTCTTATGCACTTTATAAAGTTAAAAAAACCACTAATATTGAAACTGCTTTGGTGACATATTATGCCTACGCTTATTCATGGTTTAGCTATGGAATTATCCTCTGGGGAAATAGTACTGAAGCGCCCATCTTATTAACTCGTCAAAAGAAATTAATTAGAATACTAGTGAACATAGAAGAAACCGAAAGTTGTAAACCCCATTTTAGAAACCATAAAATACCTACCCTATCCTGCATTTATATTTTAGAAATATGTAAATTTGTTCGTAAGCACCCAGAGTTCTATAAAAGAGAAGACATACAAACAAAATATTTCCTACGTCACAATAATAGACTTAACCTACCAATCTCTAAACTAGCTATGCATTCGACAGACCCACTTGCAATGTCAGTAAAAATCTACAATAAACTTCCAGAAGACATCAGAAATGAAAAAATATATCCAAAATATATAAATAAACTAAAAAATATATTTATAAACAAAACATACTACAGCATAAACGAATATATTAATGATAAAAACCTAAAATAGAGGAAATCAGCTATTAAATTAAAATACTTCATATAAAAATAATGTACAGACCTATAACATAACCATAATTCTAATAATAATAATTTATAATTTGATATTTTAATGCAAGCGGCTTCACTCCTCTCTCTTACGTTTGCCTTACCCGACAGGGTCCATAACATGTACTAATACTATTTACAACATCTTTTGACTTTATGGTGTGCAATAAACGTATTGAGTATTGAGTATAGATAAGAAACACACGTACTTTGTGAATAATAAATACTTTTATCTTCAAAGTATTTTTTATTTATACGAATTTGCACCTTACCTTCCTGGAAATACAGGTTGAATTCCTATGCAAGTATTTTAAGTAAGGCGCCCGCATCCAGCGCTTGCAAGTCGCAAGAAGCGCGGCGCGCGGAGGTCGTGGGACGGGAGCGGGTTGCCATACTCGAATCCAACCTAAAGCGGGTGGGACGAAAAATATTTTCAAGTATTTTAAATCCTGGTTTTCGATTCTCGTATTTTTACATACTTGTACTTAGAAGCCCTGGTATTAAATTTTGCAAGTATATCTCATCTCTAGCACAGATAACCAGTTCATGACAGATGTAATGTTAAATAGTGATGCGACTCGAGTCTACTTTTACTCAAGTGACTCGAGTGACATCAGAAAAAAACGTGTTCGAGTAAAAAAAAAATCAACCCAAGTTCATTCGAATTCTAGTTGGGACGTTCTCGAACTTCAGAACGACGAAACGCAACCGTTTTCTTGACGACGAAAACGGTTGCAAAAAACGGTCGTCGTTGCAACTGGTTTAGAGACGTCATAGAGGATGAATCTTGTCGTTGACTGGAACGACTTGCGACAACTGAAATGATTTATGGAGTAGTTTCTTGCAACTGTTTACAGTTTCATTCCATTTATTTATTGATTTCACGGACTAAGAACAAAATGAACTTCTCTTCATACTTTTCCAGACTTTAACTATTAACAACATGAATTGAATATGCAATTGTAAACAACAAATCAAAACAAAACTAATATTTCTATAAGCGCACTAAATTAGAAATTAACGAAAAAAATTTACAACGACAAAAAAGAATATGTCTGAATGTTTTTGTTTCATAGTTAATACTATAAAAAATACAATTTTTGGTTTTTTATAAGTTTACTAGCTGCTCCATGGCTTCGCCCACGCGTATGGTATGTTTTGTATCCCTCGGAAACCAGACAGATTTTTTGAACGTTTTCAACAAAATCGGTTCAGCCGTTTAAGCGCTGAGTGGTAACAAACACATACACACAAACATTCGCATTTATTATATTAGTAGGATTTCATAATTAATTAATAAGAATAAATGTAGAGAATATAAGCTAAATTTGAATAATAATTACTTTTGGTTTAATTGAATTATTTAATCAAAACTTTGTAATTTTATTAATAAGCCTCAACTGGCTTAATACAAGAGAGAAACCACTCAGGTGACTCGTACACTCGACAACCACTCGAGAGACTCGCTCACTTAAACGGTACTTACCAGATAAAATAAAATCACTCGATTAACTCATACAGAAATTGGACTCGAGTCGCATCTCTAATGTCAAACAATGTGTCATGTTGTAACAATATGTCAGAATAGGAGTGATAATCGCCCTCCTAATAATTGTCCTATTTTTCCAAATAAGCCGGATACATTGAAAAGAAAGAGACAAATAATTTTGCTAAGGACGGCCAGTGTACACTGCAGAAACGTCAAATTGGTTCCCTTTGGATACCTTTGGATGCCAAATATTTCAACTTGTCAAGGCCTCTAGACAATTTAGTCGGGTTATACCGCCGCCCGCTCGTAATTTTCATTGTTGTGTAGCTGTTTTGTGAAATAATATATGTTATTTAATAATTACATAGTGCTATTGTGAAGTAAAATTAAGTCCATTGGATAAGCAATGTCCTGCGTTATTGTAGGTTGTAAATTACATTCTTTTCGCAAAGAAAATCAAGTTTAAATCGTCATTTTCCATCGGTGAGTAGATAACAAACCAATAATATATACTAAAAACCTATACATACGTGCAAAATACCTAAGTGATTTATACTTTACCATACTGCAATCATATTATAATCGTCTGTTTGCCATTAGATTCAGTCATTTTTAATTATTTTACATTTTAATGAAACAATTTGAATTAGGTAAGTATTTTAATATGCGTTTTCTTTCAGGGAAAACGCTGCTATTAAAAGTACTTGACCGTAATTCGAAGCTTTTAATGAGAAGTGTTTGTTTTCGCCTGGTGAGGAACGGAAAGGTTAAGTAAAAGAGAACGCCAATGTGACTTAAATTACATTTATTGTTTTAATATACAAATAGGTAATTAAATCCTCCACCGAGGTTGATTATTTAGGGTGTAAACAACTATAGATTTTTAATCATTACCACTAAGAATAGAATTAATTCCTCCATTAAATAACTTATTAAACAAACATACACCTCATGAACTTTAGTTAATTGGGTTAAACAATTCAGTTACATTAGTTGAATTAGTGGTAGACACTGGCATAATTTCGCGTCTATAAAACTTTTGAAAGGTATTGGCGGAACGCCAATTTCCACGTGTAAGAATTTCATCCAAAGGATAGTTTAACCAATTTTTGAAGCCACTGCTGACTGAATGCTGCCAGGACTAAAGTTAATATTTGCATTTTTAAATAAATGTTTTACCCAGCCCGCTATGACCGTTCGTGATGCAGGTTTGAGAGGTCCCCTAACCGTCAAAAATAGACTGCACGACTTAGCAGCCTCACGCCGAGTGTTCAATACTGATAACATGGTTTCAATCCAAAATACGGGATTTAGTCTAGCATTTTCATTATTAATCATTAACTTCCATCCGGACTGTCTATAGTCGGCATTATCTGTTTTGGAACCAAACTCGGGCCACAATATTATAGAATCATGAGATTGGATACAATGTTCTGGATCTACTCTGAGCAACGTTAAATCATGGATACGGCGGCCTGAGCATAACAGCAACAAAATAGCAGTATGACGGGATATTTGAAAAATATTAGTCATATCTATTGAATATGTGGATATATAATGAACCAGATCATCTATATCCCAAATGGGAGGCTTAATCTTTTTAATGGCTTTCAAAGAAATTGATTTCAAAATATGCTTTACTAAGGCATGAGAACTTAAATGGCTTGCCGTATCTGCATTACAGAGTGTCGATACCACCGATTTATGTAAGAGAACAGTATTGTATGATAACCCATGGATTATGTGCAAATCGGCTAAGAATTGCGCAAGTTGGGATCCTGAAGGTTTTTTAAAATCTATGTTTTTTGATCTTGTCTATAATAGCCAACGCTCCCATGCTACTTTATAAGTTTTTAAGGTAGATGGTCTCCAAGAATTTTTTAACAAAGCTCTTTGATTGTTATTCCAGTTCTTTATCTCTTCGCTCCACCCCCACATTTCCAGACCTCCAGTGACAGATCCTCTACGTTGGGGGGTGGCAGACCGGTCGAAGTGTCTATCAGGTTGAGCCTTAGGTTCTGCAGAACAAATGGAGCTTCGAGAGCTCTCGCCTTGAGGTCCGCCCGCCAAAACACTTTGTGCCACCGTGGAACTACTAATAGGAACACTCCTGTTGATTGGTTGAGATGTGCTAGAACTTTGGGTATTAGGCACGGCGGAGGAAACAACCACGCAAGAGGGTAATGCCAAGCTACGCTGAAAGCATCGTGAAAAAGTGCTTTTGGATTATTCAGGTCCAGGGATACATAATTGTAAACCACATGGGCTCTCTCTGATGCAAAAAGGTCTATTGTAGGCGTGCCCCATTTCAGAAAGATTACCTTCAGGCACTTTGGAATTAGATGCCATTCGGGAGGCAGTCGATACCTTGATAAGTGGTCGGCATGATTGTTGTATCGTCCCGGAATGTAATGAATTGAAAAGGTGATTTGATGCTGGTCGAACAACTCCAGAAGTTGACCGATTTGGTCCCCCCCCTCCTTGCGAAGGTGGGCTACAACAGTTTTGTTGTCGCACTGTATTAGCACAGAGCTGTACTTCAGTACTCGGATATGACTTTGAGCAACGTGTAAGATGGCTAACATTTCCTTCTGATTGCAGTGCAAATTCTGTTCTTCTAGGGACCAAGAGCCTCTCAGAGGAATGTTGTCTAGTTGAGCACCCCAAGCAAGGTCTGACGCGTCTGTGGTGAGAAAGTGTGTTGGCGGAGGAGGATGTAGGACCGCAGAAAGATGGCAATTGCGGATCCACCATTTCAGTTCCATTTGAACAGATTCGGGCAGTATGGCTTTTGTTGGCTTGTCCAGTAAGGTGTTCATAAACTTTAGCACGTGGCGATGATGTAATCGGCCTCGTGGAACTACAAAACTGGCAAAATTCAACATGCCTACCAGGCTTTTTCTTTAATTCTTTAATTCTTTATTGTACACACAAAAAATCATTTACATAATGTTTACAAATTGTTGATGTACAAAGGCGAGCTTAACTCAGTAATGAGTTTTCTACCAGCAAACCCAGAGTGTAGAGGAAAAATATTAGTGTGAGAACGAGTGAAGTGTACAACCGAAATAAAGATAAAAATGAAAAGAGATAGAGTTATTAACCTAAGACTTAACTATTTATTTTGTATACTATAGTGTATACTTTAACAAATAAACTTACATACTAATAATACACACATAATAATATAATAATGATATATAAAATTGATAAACTTACATACATTAATTATGACCGATAATAAATACGAGTATACTAATGAACCAATGACAGGAAATGTTCTCTTGTTCTTCTCCTAAACACATCCACAGAAGTACTTTCACGGATGACATGAGGAAGAGAATTCCACAACCTAACCGCCTGAACAGTAAAAGAACCGTCGTAACGGCTAGAACTATGAAGAGGAGTACGAAGTAGAAGAGAAGATGATGATCGACAGGGTTTACCACAGGGTACAAGATACTCAAAGCGTTCACGTAAGTAGGAAGGAGAGCTAGGATTATTAAGGACAGAATAAAGGAGAGAAAGAATGTGCGTATCTCGACGCTGCCGAATAGGTAGCCACTTCAGTATCTTACGATATTCAGTAACGTGGTCGTATTTGCGCAAACCGAAAATGAAGCGGATACCTAAATTCTGCAGTCGTTCGAGTTTATTGAGGTGTTCCTTCTTAGCATCAAGAAAACAGACATCGGCATAGTCTAAAAGTGGTAGTAGAAGGAACTTTAGTTTGAAAAGGTAAGAATTTCTGAAGTCGCTTGAGTGCCTGAAACGAGCAGAACACCCTCCTGCTTACCTCTGCTATGTGAGTATCCCATGATAAATACGAGTCCATAAAAACACCCAGATTTTTTACACTTTTTGCTAGCGAAATGGTAGTGCAGTTGTAGGTTATAGGCGGAAGGGACTGGTAATCTATAGAGTTGATCATATATCTACCGCCAATAATAATCGCTTGTGATTTTGCTGGATTCACAAGTAAACCATAAGACTGAGCCCAACTACTAATGTTAGCGAGATCCTTGTTAATTTCAGCAATGGTCTCAGTCAAGTTGCTCACTGCAGTGTGACGATATATCTGCAAGTCGTCTGCGTAGAGATGATAGTGCGAAGTAATAACTTTAGAGAGTGCATTTATAAAAATGGAGAAGAGAAGAGGAGAAAGAACGCCACCTTGAGGTACACCCGCAGTCAGATCACACCATGCAGAGGATCTCTCCTCTAAGTGCACAGACTGCGCGCGACCATGAAGATAAGATTTGAACCACTCAGTCGCAGAAAAAGAGACATTAAGTGAGGAAAGAATGCCTAAGAGAATGTCATAATTAACCGAGTTAAAAGCACTGCTAAAATCCAGTAAAACTAAAACTGTGACAAGTTTGTTTTCCATGGCCAGTCGGATATCATCAGTTATTTTAACCAGAGCAGAAACAGTGCTGTGGCCATGGCGAAAACCAGACTGTAAGGGACTTAGCAGGCTATTGACGTTTAAATAGTTTAAAAATTGTTTATGTACGACATTCTCTAGGACTTTGGATAAGACGGGAAGGATAGATATAGGGCGGTATTGGGACAAAGAAGAAGGATTTGAAGTTTTAGGCAAGGGTATTACTCGAGCTCTCTTCCAGGAAGTAGGAACAGAGCTCGTGCAAAGAGAAAAATTTATGAGATGGGTGACGATAGGCACAAGTTCTTCCAAAACAAGTTTAAGCATCTGGATATCTAGCCCATCATCACCCACTGCTTTTGTGGAGATAGTAAGGATAGTTTTCTTAATGTCTGAGTCTGCGACTGGGTGAAAAGTGAAAGCAGTATTTAGCGGCAAAGGAAGGCAGGAAATATAACTTAATGTAGAAGATTTAGTATTGAAGTCTAAGGTAATTGGAGGCTCAGAGAAATGACCATTGAGTGCATCAAGGTCAACGTTGTTAACGTCGTTATGGATTACGGTTTTACCAATACCAAGAGACTTAAGAAATTGCCATACTTTTGCTGTATTGAGATCCTGAATAGATGTGTGTATGTGGCGTCTTTTAGCATCTCTACACATACGACCACAGCGGTTACGCAGTTTTTTATATGAGACCCAGTTTTCTTCCGTTGGCCATCTCCTGTACTTCTGCTTAGCCTTGTCCCTTTTTGCCATAACTGATTTGATGGCATTTGACAGCCAGGGTGCCGGTGGGTGTTTAACTTTTACTTTCTTGAGAGGAGCATGAATATTGTATAAATCTAATACATTCTTAGTGAAAATAGACACCTTGATATCTAAATCATTGCAAGTGTAAACAGGAGACCAATCAACTCTGCCTATATCAGCCCTCAAGCGATCCAGATCAATGTTTTTAAAACTACGAAGAAGGAGAAATTTACTCTTGCGTTTTGGAGGACGTATTTTATAGGAAACGTATATAAGGTCATGGTAGGAAAAAGACGCTGCAAGCTGTCCATGTGTAGCTACTTTATCAGGGTCAGAGATAAGAATAAGATCTAAGAGAGATGGAGAACTGTGAGGTGCCCTATGAGTAGCTTGTAGTGGAAGAATATGCATATTGACAGAGGTGACAAGGGAACGGAGTCTACGACTGCGTGAGTCATCCTTGAGCAAACACGTGTTGAAATCTCCGAGGATTATTGTTTGTTCATAAAGAGGAGAGAACTGCTCGAGTTTAGTTTCAAAAGAGGAGAAATAATCAATCTGGCAAGAAGGACTATAGTAGACCCCGAGTAGTAATTTTGTATGCTTAAAGCCAATTTCTATGAAAATATGTTCAGCAAATTTATTGTATTGACTCGGAGATTGATCCACTATGGTATATGGAATATCACCACGCAGATAAATCGCAACTCCTCCATATCCCTTGCCAACTCTGTCATTTCGCACAAGCTTATATCCTGGAAGAGAATATTGTGTGGAAGGCATAGCTGTTTTGAGAAATGTTTCAGAGACAAGGACAGCATGTACTAGATCAGCGTCAAAAGATGATAGAAGATCAGAATAATGGGCATGAATGCTTTGAGCGTTAATATGCACAGTATTGAAAAACTTAGAAAATGAGGAGAATGAAGAAAAGAGCTGCTCGCGGAGATGAGTGGAATCATCGCTAAATGCACTAGCAAAGCTTGCATCAGATGCACTAGGTGAAGAACAAGAAGCAAAACTATCATCAATATCATCGGTTACCATCATAATATATACTTAAATAAACTAGATATATATATATATATATATATACCTATATATATATATTATAATATATTAATTTATAAATAATTATATTTATAACACTTTCGATTACTCAGTAAACTTAATATCAAACCTCAACACTCATAGAATAATCATGCACAAAATCGGATAAAAAGGCTAGGCGTCACACACAGACCAAATAACTCAATACAGAAAAATAATTTTAAAATTAAATACAATACAACAATAAAATAAATTAAATACATTTTTAGCTGAGAACAGAAAAAACAAAATAAAGTGAAGGTAAATAAAGGGAGTTTCAACAGTTTCTGAACGCAGCAACTATGTGTCATAGATAAATTAAACTTCAAATAACCTTCTGTCAAAGTGCAAATGTAAACAATGTGACAACTATTAGACTATTACACATAAAATTACCTACTTTTGTAATAAAAATACAAGAAAAAGAGGAAAAGATGTAAAAAATGTAACTGACAGTTCAGAGTAAAAGTGTAGTGTAAAGTGACATAAATAAGTTATAACATTTTCAAAGTACCGTTCATTTTGCCGGCTTGCGAGATCGTTTATCCGAGCCCGATTTTGAACTCGTCGCTACGGGGGCATGTGATAACTCACCCGCCGGGAACTTAGCTTTAAGCTGTTTCAACTCAGCCGCCGTCACAATCTTCCGTCTGGTGTTATGCGATACTTGTATGATAATCTTGCCTTCGGAGGTCCAACACTGCTTAATGCCAAAGTGTTTGCGTGCAGCCATAAACACGTCATGTCGACTTTTGGTGAGGAATTCGGACAGCGTGAGACCAGTGCCCTTCAATTTCGCCTTATTACGCCACACTTCAGCCCGTAACATGCGGCTGCAGAACCGTATGAGCACCGGACGCGGCTTACTTCGGTTGGTGCCTAGGTAGTGGCATGCTGTAAAGCTCTGTTGACATATATGAGGCATCTGTAACTTACTTGAAAGTTGATTGACAATTAAAGTGGACAGATCCGAACCGCTCTCTTCAGGCAGACCGTGAACAAGTAGCACTTTGGCTCTTGACGCCATCTCATGGTGGTCCAAACCTGCCACCAGCAGCTCCATCTGCTCTTTCAGGATACCTAAAGTCTTCCACATGAGGTCCTTAAATTCAGTGTACTCACGGGAGAGACTGGCGATTGTCTTATGTGGCGCTGCATCACTTGAGGCATTCTTGAGAACTTCTTCGTATTGATCCATACGTTTGGAGAAGGTTAATGAGAGCTCCTCCATGTTGCTGGCCAACTTTGAATACAGATCCATGGTGTGTATTGTCAGTGTGATTTGTGTAGTGTGCAGGTGATTATTGCAGAGGAAAATTTTATGCAGGAATGAGTGTTACTGAGGTATAATATAATTTAAATAATGATTGTCATAAAATAATAAAATAATTGAATTAAAATAATTAAAAATTATAGAGAGCTCTTTTTCAACTGTAGACACTTCAACTACCCTCAGCCGAAAAAGGCTTTGAATTTCTTTTAATGTTACATGTCTTTGATTTAAAATTAGATGTATCTTTTTTGTTAAGGTGAGGACCTTTTCCTTCGGTAAGGACTTTAGATTGTCCCACGTCCTCCATTGTATACCTAAATATATAAGGCTCTTTTGTGGGACTGTTACAGACTTTTCTAGATTTACTAACCATCCCAGAGTGCGAAGGGTATCTAAGGTTATTTGTACGTGTTTGTGAAGAGTCGTAGGATCTTGATGTGCAATTAGGAAATCGTCTAGATACACTAGAATACGTATATTTCTCTGACGCAATATTTGAGCCACCCAATTTGTGAGAATAGAGAATGTTTTTGGGGCTGTGCTTAACCCGAACGGAAGACAAGTCATTTCCAAGAGTTCTTTGTTGTATATCACTCTGAGGAAACACCTGTGTACTTCTGAAACTTTTAGGTGAAAATATGCTTGACTTAGGTCTACTTTGCACATCCAATCGCATGGTTGAAGGAACTCTGGAACCCGAAACATGTTTAAGAGATGGAATTGCTCGGTCTTCACAAACTCGTTAAATGCCTTCAGATTGAAGATAGGACGGTATGATCCGTCGTTTTTCGTTACCAGAAAAAGTGGGGAGACGAAACTTGGTGACCAATGTACTGGTTTTAGAATGCCTTGAGCTTTCATTTTTTGAACCAATGTGGTCATTTTCTGTGAAACGGGTGTTTGGAATGGGCACTCTGCACTTGGGATAGACAGAAAAGGTTTCTGGATAAATGGGATGCGATAACCTTTTATCAGTTTTAATATAATTGCCGGGGCTCCCATTTCTTTCCAGCGTTTGTAGTACTGGACTAACCGACCGGCTTGGAATGACTTCGAGTCACTGTTCGTGCCGTTTAGACTTGCCTTTGTGGGCATGGCCAAAAGAAGATCGTCCTCTTCCACCTCTTTGTGGTCCACGAGGCCTCGAGCTCCGGCACTGAAAGGATCCCCTCGCGTACTTTGGTAGTTATCGTATGATAGATAATTATAATGGTATGCACCCCTCGAGGGTGGTAAATTGTGAGCAGGTCTGGTCTGAAAGGGATCTGGGCTCCACTCGATGGACCCGTAAATTTTTTAGAGCCTGCGCCTCTCGAAGGCTGGCTGTAAGTCCTGCTTAATTTTTTCTGAGCGTTTTCGTCTTTAGAAACCAAGGGCCAAAACGTTTTACGAACGCCACCTAGTTTTTCAAGTGCGGCTGAAAAGGCATCAGCCTCAAAAATGTGGGTAGTTGAAGGAGGCATTTTATTAAGTGACATTTTTACCGCGGTATCCTTCACATTTTTGAGGATTAAATCCCTTTTTACTTGGATTAATTCCGATCTATGGCCGCAAGCCATTTGCAACAGATCAGCTGAAATTTTGTGAAAATCGCCCTTTAGAAATAACTCTCCTATTTTAGTACTTACTTTTTCCAAATTTTTCTCAGACTTCGACCACATTAATAGTTTACGTATATTCTCCTCTAGCGACTCTTTTTGCTTTAAAATACAAAAGGTCATAGCGGCAAATGCCTTATCCGCTTTAGCTAAATGAGGCAAGGAGTCATACTGTCGTATCTCCCCGTTTGTCTCGAGGTCTGTAAGCCCAGGGCTGTGGTTGTACAGCTTTTGGGTATCGGCATACCTAACTTCGGTCCAGTTTGAGTTGCCGAAATATTGGACGTCTTTTAACATTTTAATAAAATGTTCAGGGGCTTTGGGAACAGAAGGTTCCTTTAATTTTGTTTCAATATCAAAAGTAAAATTAGACTTCTGTATTAGTGATTGATATATTTTCGTCTATATTCTCGTCATAAAGCTCACCACTGACCCTCGAACAAATTGATACTTGGTCAGTATTCATGTCATTATAATAAACAGGGGGTTGAGAAATAATATTGCGTAACTCACTGATTTCTCTCTTCAGTTGTTTGAATGAACGTCGGTTTCTTCTACCCTTCTTACGTCGATGGCGGCGTGACTGCTTGCGAGTATCTGAGCTAGATGAACTCGAACTAGAGCTACTCGATGAACTACCGCTGCTGGTACTATGAGTGCGTTTTCGAGACACTCTACTTGGTTCGGCAACTGGCTCTTTCGGAAGAGGATTTATTTCACTCATTCTGAAAAGATACGTATTAATAAGGGTCACAAGAGACTTATCACACCTGAATAGCCATTTTCAATTATTATACCGTCTACGGCTGTGTAAAGAAATCATCAATCAATCAATCAATTCACAATAAAATTCTGCCAAAAATAAATGTGAATACTTCAAAAAGCATTTATACCGACAAAATGTGAGTAGGTATTTAATTCTTTATAATATTATTTAATTGCATCGAATGAAATATAAAACTAACCGTGCAACTAAATCGAACGGAAAAACCGTTTAATTACAATTAATAACAGGTAATTTTTTACTAGGTATTTGATATAGGTACTCACTTTTTACCTTTAGTCGCCGATTCACTAGTTATACACACTATTTAACTGCACTTCTAATTTAAATGTATAAGCACTAACTTTACACAAGTATAATTAAAAGTTTATTGCTTAGGTTACAACCTTAGGCTACGGGAATCAAAACGCCAATGAGAATAAAATGGCGCCAGGATTACTTTTATAAGTTCACAGATGGCGCCACTGCCTGTTGAGCTAACGGAAATACGTCATCACAAAGAACTAAAAAGGTAAATACTACGGGAAACGGATATGCCTATCTCATTAAAAGCTTCGAATTACGGTCAAGTACTTTTAATTTGTAGTTAGCGATTTTGTGGTAACTATCTTTGTACCTTTTTTATAGTGTTTCATACATTGTGTTCTTTTGCAGGTTTCCGAAAGATCAGACCGGAAGATCCATGAAGCAAATTAAGAGAGAATTATTTTCTAGATGACTACAGAAATTTATTGATAAAATTGATCGAGAAAAATTCTAAAAGTACCAATTCATAACATAACAAAAAATAATTCTGCTTATGCACAAATAATCAGGACATTCTTAAACAAAACTGTAATTTTAAGGAGCAGTAATAATGTGTTTCAATATTATTGGAAATATAATCATACATTTCTGACATGAATCATACAGCTGTGTTTTATTTTTACCTTGGGGTATCTGTTTTGATGCTAAACTAAGAAAGTCAGAAAAGAACAGAGGGCCGATACTGATATTTTGGCGATTCACACACTGCCCCGCACTACGCTGCGGGAGCGTGGCGACGACGCGGCGACGGTGCCACGCGTGCAGATGCGAGAGTGCTGGTCTGCATCATCAATCACGCACGTTACTGCAGAACTCGGTGTCCATACTGTCTGGCCCCAAACCCACGCGCGTGAGTACGTGTTTCTCTGCATGTATATATATATAATGTGTTTATTTTCTCTCAAAAAGGTAAGTACAGTGGTAAATTTGTAACATGGGTACAGTATAGGGTAATAAGACCTTAGTGAGAGCTGGAGTCTGTACTAGGTTCAATGACCTGTGTTACAAATCTCCAGGCTCTCTGTTTAGTGATACAGAAGGTATGCATTTATTATAAAAAACGTGACAAGCAATCATGTACTTATAGGGTATATAAAAGAAAAACTAAATACAAGAATAAAAATACAAAAATACAAAAATACAAAAGGCATGCGGTGTGTGTGTGTGTGTGCGCGTGCGTGCGCGTGCGTGTGCGTGTGTGAGTGTGTGTGTGTGTGCGTGTGTGTGTGTGTGTTAGTGTGTGTGTGTGTGTGAGTGCGTGTGTTTGCGTGAGTGCAAGTACGAGTGCGTGCATGTAGGTATAAAGGGTTTTTTGTAATTATGTGTTGTGAGTCTCTTTTATTTTAAAGTGCGAATAATTTTTTCGGTTTCTTCGTAGTCTAGTTCTGTTAACCAGTTGGTGACAGCTTTTTTGCACTCAACTTTTGTCGTTGGGTAAAGATTTAAGATTTTATTGACCTTGTTATATACATAGCTACCAAGGTAATAAAAGCATCAACATGTAAACGTGTGATCAGTAACACAGCGCTGAAATGCGTTTTTAGTGTGTTGCACCACGCGTGATTTCTATAGAAAGAGAGATACTTACAAACAATACAAGAACACGCACGCTCGCACTAAGCTCCGTGAGGCGAGGCAGTGTGTGGACCGATCATGTATATTTCAATTTTCAATTTATTTAATTTATTCATATACAATTTATTTATTCATTTACATTGTATTTGAACTTACAGCATGAAATATGAATATATATTATATAAACTTCAAAATTTTTTCACATTGAAAGTGCTCCTGGCGCCGCTGCCGGCCTATGCCATTCCGGTGAGGTGTAAAACGGCCCTTTGTTTCTTGTAGGTAGTTCGTTTACGAGAGCTTTTATGCAACCTCATTAAATTTGATATTAGCATGTCTGTTAATTTACCATAGCCCATAGACAAATTTCATTTATCGATATCGATAAAGTGTCAGAAGGTGTCGTAGCACTATTAAACTTCTATTTGTCTCTGAGTGTGTACGCTTTATGTGCTTTATTCTCAGTACTTCTATGCTTTAGTACTTGTTCTGTGACGTCCTACGTATTGGCCACAGATAGTGTAAATGAAATAGTACCAAGGAACCACAAGGAACATAGTACACTTCTTGTTATACTAGATTCTTGACTCGTCTAATAATCAAATTCAATTTGTTCATATTGATCGAAAATTTTCAAAATACTCTACGAAAATATAGCCGGAGGCCCAATTTTCCTCTTCTCTCCTTTTTACTCAACTCCCTCAAGGCTTTCACCTGCCCCACTCCCTTCACGGTGGGCAGCGACTTGGCGGAGTTCCTGGCATTGGGTGTGCAATCTAATCTAGGGGCTACTAGTAGAGATGTCATTTGTTTACGTAAATTCTTGCCCTGAATAAATAATAGTTTACAAGTGGCATCTCTTCAAGCATATTATGGAATCCTCTTTGACAGAATCTCTTGAAGAGCACCTCCGACCAGAGCGATCTGTTTAAGTGACCACTATAATAATCATCGTAAAGGAAAGAAAATAATATTAGACGATGCGCGTCTTTAGAAGACAATATTTTATTATCATTATTATAGTATTTTACTCTTTAAGAGAAAAATCTAAAAATATATTAATGAGATAGTTTATGCAAAAAGCAGTCGGTAAACTTTAGTCTTAGTTCATAAAATAGCAAATTAAAATTTTAAAATTTAATTCAATGTTTTAACCTTTAAAAACTGTTTCATATATGTTGTTAAGTCATACGGCTCTGATTTATAAAATTAAGACTTTTATAAATCAGAGCCGTTCATTATGTTAGAAGCTAATAATAATGAGTTCTAAGAATACTTTTAATGCTCTAAGCATACGGCTATGTAAACTTAGAAGTGTGCACTATCAACTATCACGTTCAGCGTTTTCGTCAAATTAAGCGTGAAATTTGAGAATGCAAAATTTTTATGCATTTTTATGTCACTTAACGATGGAATAAACATTTTGGTAATTTTTTGGTGGTTCTTAATAAGTACTATAAATAGAATTTGATAGAGACACGTATTTCAAAAATTCTTCATTGCATTTTGCATTTCATAATATTAAGAATTTGAATTTCAATTTTAATAATTATAGCAAGAGAAAATTTATTAAAATTAAATTTTTATATTAATTTTTTTTTATTTAATATTATATTTTTATTAATTATATTATATTTAACTTTTAGAATAATAAATATATTTTTATTTTATTTATTTTTTGAGAGAAGATTAATTCCTACATTAATATTAAATATTGGGTGATGTCTTGCGGCTTTTGAATGCCAAATGCCATATTAATGTCAAAATTGTCAAAGTTGACAAACATAAAATTGACAACTCAACTTTACAGCTAAATATAAATATTTTTTTACATTGTAAAATAACTTAGCATCTTTGTAAATTTTTATTGTTAATAATTAAATTCGCCATGATTTTTCAACGGTATAATTCTATAGAGATTCTTTTCAGGAGAACTCGTCCACTACACATTTTAACACGAAATGTTGAAGATTATACAAATGTTAAATGTTTATGTAAATATTTAAACATATCTGAAAGTAACGCACAATATTTGGTAATGAAACATCCAGTTATAGCCAAATTGAATGAAGGAAAAATAAAAAAATTTGTGGACACTATAAATGAAATTGGACTTGGCAATGAAGTTCTAAAAAAAGAACCTGCATTGTTTGGTATACTGCCCATTACTTTAAAATTTCGCTATAAAGTCTTGAGAGAGTGTGGGATAGAAGACATTTCACCTGCGCTTCTTGCAACATATCTTACAATAATGAGACAGAAGACAATAGGAGACCTGAAGAAATCACATAAAATACCTGCACACATTAATGTAGAAAATAAGCTAGCAAGCTACATGACACAGTGGCCAACATCACTCACAACATTAATTAATGAAGATGTAAATAATTCAACATTGTATTCCTTACGCTTAAAAATTATCCAAAGATATCTAGAACTTGTACTGGATCTAACTGATCAAGAATTTTCTAGAGGCATTACAACATACCCAACAATTAAACATAGACCATTAGCATTTATAAATGAAATATTAAATATATTGCAATCCAAAATAATGATACCAAACCACAAAATAAAGTCTAATTTATATTTAATTCATGCTGACCCTGATAATTTAAAAAATATTTTGTTTAATATTCCAAGTATAGGTGGAATTGACATAAAGGAAGTCTTAAGATTGCATCCAAAGATAGCTATAAAGAATTATCAAACTCTAATGGCCACCAAAAAGATTTTAGAAGAGTATGGTATAAGTAATGAAGCTCAAAAAAGATGTTTTGATATCTACACTCTTGGACCTCAAACAGTTAGAGAAAGACTGGAAAAAGCAAAAACCACTCCAGAATTCAATGTGTTTTTTGAACATCCTAGATTTCTTAGAATGATACATTATAACAAAACAGCAATGAAAAGAGTGAGCAACTTGTATGAAAATAATAAAAAATGTTTAAGTCTGAATATCCTTTCTGGCTGCTCTGCTCAATACAAGGTATTTGAAAAAGCACCTGGTGATAGATTGGGTAAAGGCAAAGACTTGGTGTATTGCATATCCCAATCATTAGGAAAACATTATAGGATAACACATATAAGGAATTTGATTAGAAGACACCCTTTTTGGATCAATACCTCAGTGCTGCAAGTGAAGTATTTATATGAACAACTATCGTTACAGTTTACACAGAATGATATATATGAAAATTGCCCTGTTCTATTGTACCCTTGGCAAAAAGTAAGAGAGACCCTAAATCTCTTAAACAAGGGTCGGTTACAGGAACTTTTTCCTGTGTTTCATGAGAATTTTGACTTCAAACTTTTAAATAATTCTCAAAAATTAAGCATCATTCTTTATGTTTTGGAAAAGAACCATTATTTTTCTGGAAATGGTGTATGGTCCGAGGACAAAAACAAAAACCTAGACAAAGACAAGAGTTATGAAACTTATGAAGCATAGCATTATGTAAATATTTATAAATATTATTTTAAATGTATAAGTACAGCAAATATTAATAAATAAACCTATTCTTTTATTTTTACTGAATAATTCGTAATCATACTCTAGCAGTGACTTAATGTATTCTTGCCTTGTAATTTTTAAATTTGCAAAACTAATATTTAGATGGTAGTAGAGTTAGGCAAATTAAGGCAGTAACACATATAGGTACCTGTTTCTATTATCAACTAGTTGAACCGGCGAACTTCGTACCGCTTAACAGTCGATTATTAATTATTTTTTTCAGGCATTTTTTAAAATTTTTCTCCTTAACAATCCTCATTTTTTTTATTTTTTTATTTATTGAATAAATTATTACATTGGAGTATGTTGTGAGTGTCCAAAATACCTACAAAGTGTTAGCTATCAACTCATTGTATGTTGGTAAACACACATTCAGTGAACGCACGCAGAAGAACTAGGTATTCCGCCACTGAGCAAATGTACTCTGTGCCACTGAGTTACCCTCTCGCTCACATCTGTAAGACCACTGTAATAGTCCTAACAGTCGACGAGATTTGGTGTGCTCCGCACCATCACTTTGGTGCGCAGCGGACTATATTCGATCGTGTGGAGGGCAGTCCGCTGGACATTATCTGTGGCCCTAGACAAGTGTCAAAGATTTCTAATATAAAGAGTGCGGTTGGTGCGATCGTTTGGTACGCCCGGACGCCATGCTCTCCACACCAAATTCGATCGTGTGGACGATGCACCGGACCGTTTAACGCTTTTGTCGTAAATGTACTTCCGAACACATACATGTACCGTACATGGCAAATATTACAGTGGTGTTATTCTTGTAGCTGTAGCAAGCACATAACCCACACTATTGTCCACGTGGTAAGTAGGTACACATAAAAATATAAAAAGAAAGCGAACAGACTACTTCTGCATCGTTTACGATATATTTATTTAAACAAGTGTGAAATAGCAATTAAATAATTTAATTACTTTTCCAGGTATATTTCTGCCCTTTTGTTCGTTTTATTAGCGGCGGCGGTGAAGTGGCTGCTATTGCCAAAAGAAACGCCCATTTATTTTCGTTGGAAATTGTAGACATGGCACGAGTTACACATCCAACAAAGACTAGTCCACAGAGTAGACAGGACCGTGCGATGAGTTGTCCGGTCGTCTGTTGCGCAGAGCAGCGCAGGGCGCACCGCACCATCACTTTGGTGCAGCCGTACCAAACCCGGTCGTATACTAGCACTGTTTAGACTAACTAGAGAAGAGACAACATTATGTCCGCCCGAGCTGGCCGGCGCAGCGACCACAGACTAATGGATAGGTTACACAGTGCGAGTTGGCATGCGAGCTGACCTAGTCAGTTACTGAGGTGCAGCTACTCGCACCGTGTGTCCGCGTCATACGAGTAACTGTCATGTGCGAGTGGGTCAGTTGCTCGCGTCCGAGTTACTACAACATTTTTTGTTTTTACTCGCCACTCGCCTTCCTCCACCATGCCACAGTAGCAGTAGCTCGTACGCTCGGGCCCTCAGATATGGCCCATGCCGGGTGCAGCGTTTTTTTTGTTTCAGCGTCAAAATGGTGACAGGTGGTATCCGATAAAAATATCAAGTTTGTGGAGCTATACAATGATCAAACGAACCTATGGAATTGTTTGGATCCTAATTATAAGAACAGAGATTTGCGTTAAATATCATTAGAACACATTCGCATGGAATGTGGTTTACAAAACACGAATGAAGTTACAAAAAAAATCAAAAAATTACGTTCTACATATAACCAGGAGTTAATAAAAATTGAAAAACAAAAAAGTGGATCTGGCACTGATGAGATCTATAAACCATCCATCAAATGGTTCGACGCGATGGATTATATCATGAAAATAATTAATCAAAAAGAAACATCAAGTAATCTGGTAAGTATTTTATATCTAACTAGCTGTTGCCCGCGACTTCGTTCGCGTGAAAATTCAGATGTGTGCCTGTATGAGAATATTTCTTACCTAATCTTACGGCAATCGTACATTGTATTAGTAATAAATATCATTATAATCCGTCTCTAAGGCGAATCCTATTTAAATCTATTCACCCGCTACCCCTAAAACAGACGAAATTTTGCGATATTTAACGAAACTTGCCACTCCTATTTTCCCACTTAATAAGAATAGTTCCTAGTTTGGAAATCGTATTATCAAAACTCCCGTTTAAAAACTATAGAAGCTTTATACAAATTTTGTGCCCCTTTATACTACAGGGAAATGAATTTCGAAAAACCCGTCTTAGAGGGCACCTATTTCCAAAATTTGAAACTCCCAGCACTTGTAGTTTCTGTGATTTCGTGATGAGTGAGTTTTTCCAATAGACATTTTTATATTGTTTAAATACTGTTTTGCATACTATTTCTAATCTCATCATCATCACCATTCGTACAAACCCTCTTTCACCTACCTAAAGATATCACCCGTAAAACAATATACAATACACTAAGGCAAATTGCCACTACAATAACTTTCCCCTTTCCCTCATTTCCTCTCCCCCTTTTCCCCTTTCCCTCCCTTTCCCTCCCGTCTCCCTCCCATCTCCCTCACTTCCCATCACTTTCCCTCACTTTCCCTCACTTTCCACTCACTCACCCCTCACTTACCACTCACTGACTCCTCACTTCCCTCACTTTTCCTTACGTCCCCCTCACTTCCCCCTCACTTACCTCTCACTTGCCCTTCACTTGCCCCTCACTTGCCCTTCACTGCCTCCTCACATCCTCCTGAGCTCCCTTTTTCTTTTTTCTTTTTTTTACACAACGCTATCTAGACCCAAAGTAAGCATATTATATGCTTGTGTTATGGGTTCTAGAATACGGATAAACATACTTAAATACTTTTATTTTTGTAAATACATACATATTATACATAGAAACACCCAGACCAATGCAAATAGACATGTTCATGCTACAAATATTTGCACTGAGCGGGAATCGAACCCGCAACCTCTGCGTGGCAGTCCATACACAGTACCACCGAAATACAGAGGCAGTCGATTTCCCCCTGACTTTACCCTCCCTTTGCCCTGACTTCCCCCTCAGTACCCGGCACTTCTCCCTTCCTTTCCTCTTCCTCCCCCTCCCTCCAAATTTCAAGTCACCAACTTCAAAAGCAAAGATCTTTCCATACAATATTTCATCCCTTATTTCACCCCTATAAATCCACCCCAGTTAAAAAAAAATGAGAATTTTTTATTTTAATAAAATTATTCCAAAACAAAATTTCAAAGCTCTAAGTTAGAAATGTAGACGTTTCATACAATCGTTTTCATCCCTTTTCATACACTTAAGGGTTGAATTTTTAAAAACCCTTTCTTAGTACACTTCTAGACATTAAGACAAACACACCCTTCAAATTTCAAGTCGCTACGACCAGTGGTTTTGGCTGTACGTTGTCTGTCAGTCAGTCAGTCAGTCAGGACAAAGCCTTTTATAATATGTATGGATGTATGGATTAGACGTATAGCCATCAGGGATCAAAGCATACAGGCTGCTAGGAATGCTAACACGTGATAGAGCCACATAAAGCTGACCGTGCGAAAAACAGCTAATACTTAGACCCACACCCACAACTTTTAGTGTCTTACCTTGGGTTAAAATCTCTGCTTCTAAAAGATTTCGTAGTAAATTAACGAATATTCGATGTGATTCTTTAAATTGGCATATCTTTTACGATGCTAGAATGCCAAACCCATTCTCCACAACCCTTCTTGCTCTGCTCAATCTATAATTAAAAATCTTTTCTGTGGTACTGGTATCTTTGTAGGGCTTTAGTAAATACGGCTTTAAAGGGAAGGCATCATCTCCAACTAGAATACCATTTTCAGGCAACAATAAATTGTTATCTAGATAAGGATACAAATAGCAGTTTTGGAATATCCCACCATCTGCATTACGACCGTATGAGCCTATATCTACATATCAAAAAGTATAATCGTGATCCACGACGGCCATGAGCACTATACTATTTGTTCCTTTGTAGTTATAATATTCACTGCCACAATTTGGTGGTGCTTGAATTGTTATGTGTTTCCCATCAATAGCTCCACAACAATTCGGGAAATTCCACCTCGAATCAAATCCTACTGCTATATCTTGCCATTATTCCACATTCGGTACCTGAAAAATAAAAGAAATTTACATTATAATTACAGGAACCACATCAAGCATCAACTTCAGGAAGGGAGGAACTACATCAAGCAGCAACTTCAGGAAGCGAGTTGTTTGTAGGGTGTTCAGAAACGAATAACGAGGGCCTTGATACTAGTGACAATAGCAACAACCCCGTTCGTATAAAAGTGGTGAAACCAACAAAAACTCCAAAATTAAAGATGAAAGTATCATCCGAACGGTCTGAAATTCAAGCAGCCGTCAATGAACTGAAAGAACTTAATAACAGTTTAGCAAACGTGTCTGCCCCGATTCCAAGAGAATTAGAAGATGAATGTGATGTAATTGGAAGACATGTAGCACTACAGTTCAAACAGTTACCGCCGATTGATAGAATTGATGCGACAGATGAAATACAGGCAATACTCTCTAGATACCGTAAGAGCGCCCTCTGTATTTGTGTATTCATCTTCTAATTACACTTCTGAATGTACTCCATCACCACAGCCTGTAGAGTGCCCAGCCGGAGCTCCAGTAAATCCTACACCATCAATATCTGAAAATTATCAACCAACAATTTCAACCCATCAGCCAACAATGTCTATAAATTATCAACCTATTGAATCTACAATATCTGCATTCGGTACGTCACTGGAACAATCTTCACAATCTGAAGAGAGAAGAGAATGTAAATACACCATAATGATATAATTGCTGCAGCAACAACAACATTCTCTAATATAAAAAACTAAGCTATGTAGTACTATAGGTATTAAGAGTATGACTATGTAAAGTTCACGTTTAAAAGGTGCAAAAACGTTAACAAATCCGTTGTAAATTTGATTTAGAATAATAAAAATTACTTACTTTGATAAAATCTTTTAGACTTTCATTGATAGCAGCACACACTTCTGCACTGGAACAATCTTCACAATCTGAAAAGAGAAGAGAATGTAAATACACCATAATGATATAATTGCTGCAGCAACAACAACATTCTCTAATATAAAAAACTAAGCTATGTAGTACTATAGGTATTAAGTATGACTATGTAAAGTTCACGTTTAAAAGGTGCAAAAACGTTAACAAATCCGTTGTGAATTTGATTTAGAATAATAAAAATTACTTACTTTGATAAAATCTTTTAGATTTTCATTGATAGCAGCACACACTTCTGCACTGGAACAATCTTCACAATCTGAAGAGAGAAGAGAATGTAAATACACCATAATGATATAATTGCTGCAGCAACAACAACATTCTCTAATATAAAGAACTAAGCTATGTAGTACTATAGGTGGTATTATTTTGATTATGGATGCTTTTGAAACTCTGAAAAAAACCGACAACAGTCTATACGATATCCCTGAAGAGAGGTATACGAGGGTTATTTCTAACTTTAACCTTGCAGTAATCGCATCCCTCATCAGTGTATCATTACGTTGAATTTTTGGAGCAATTAAATTTAAAAGTATTTCCACTTGTGCAGGTGTCACTTTCATAACCGCTTTATATTCTCGTGGATCTTCATCTTATAGCTCTTTAAATATTGTATGCATTGCCCCTTTTCTTTGCAGCCAATTTCTAACCCAAATGCTTCTTTCTTCTTCTTTTTTTGTACAGCATTTTCAATTCTAAGTATTTCAACACAAAGTATTTTCGTAACCGCTTTTATTGTGGTATGTACTGTGATTATTCGTGTATTTTGCGACAACATTGCACGAGACATGATACGTCGGACGAAGTATGCGCAGTAGCTGTCTACTGAGACGCCAGCAGTTTGCATAATATGACCGAGCGAGGCGAGTCGAGCTACTGTCATGCGAGTACACAGGCACAGTAGCTGTCTACTGTCGCTTTAGCTGCTCGCACTGTGTAAAGTAGAGAACAAGTTGCGGAGACCGGATATCTGCGTTTACGCACGGCTCTCTCATTATGACTGGGTGCGTGCACTGTTCTTCAGCATGTTCCATTTTATGCTATTTATTTTTACTCCATTATATTGGTACGCGAATTTGTAGAAAAAACTTTTTTTAAATGTGTTTAATATTAGTTTTTTCAATTTTGTTTTTGACTTCAGCAGGTAAGTTGTTAACTAGGTAGATGGGGAATTAAATATTGCGACGTTCTTTTACCATACTCGTTGTTAAAATTGGGTTTGCATAACATTTTCGGCGTGATACTTCTAGTGGCTATACTACAAAAATTGCTTTTTGCTCAAGAAATAAGTTTAGGTTTACTTTTCTAAACTGAATTGGCATCACACCGCAGTACCCAAATAGTCCATAGGATCGTTGAAGTATTTATTTTTTATATATTTGGGAACTAATAATTTAAGTACCTATTCTTAACTGAATACCGTATATTTAATCAAGATAAGTTTTATACGTCCGACCATAGCTACTTAATCCATAATTCACTATACTATCTACAAGAGATTTA
Source organism: Parascotia fuliginaria (assembly GCA_963082885.1). Lineage (NCBI taxonomy): Eukaryota > Metazoa > Arthropoda > Insecta > Lepidoptera > Erebidae > Parascotia > Parascotia fuliginaria. Next base: position 11,450,002 of record OY720173.1, on the reverse strand, counting down.
TAGATAGTGTTTAAAACATAATAAAAGAGTATTTTGCATTTAATAATATAAAGTTTTGCCATGATGGCTCTAAGGACTCTAAGCTTATTACATACTTTATCTATAGATATGTTTAAACCAGTTGAACCTAATAACTATCACTAGTCCAAGGTGCACTCAGTAACTTGTTCAATTACCTTACAACTACTTGTACAAAGCAAGTCAAGGTGCAAGCAGTCATGAGTTCATGACTATGAGCCACTACTGTTACGATTTCATTACCTGGACTTAGATTATGACTCGATCGGACATGCATAAGTTGCAGTCATGCGACCACTTGCAAATTGCTGTAAAATCTTTTTGAATGTGGTTTTGTGCGAATAACGGATCCGCATCAGCTGCCACCAGACAATTAGTGTCGACAGCAAATTGATAGACTGTACAAAATGTAAATACATTATTTAGGTCATTCACGTATGTCAAATAGTGTAATGGGCTTATAACAGATCCTTGTGCCGTTCCTTCACTAACGTTAACACCGTCGCTGTACTTAACACATATTTTGACTTGGTAACTGCGGTTGTTTAAGTAATTCTCACACCATTAACATAGTCTCTCAACTAGTAAGTCGTGTCGCAAAGTATCAAACGCCTTTCCACAGTCTATACAGACTAAGATTACATGTTTTTTCAAGTTAAGGTAATTGTTTACATCATCATCCGTAAAACGAGACAACAGCATAGTAGTGCTTTATTTCTCTGGAACCCATATTGTTGAGATGATAAAATATAATTTTTTATGCAAATAAAATACAAATAATATTAATTTCAAATAAATGTTGAATGAAAACATTAGAAGTAGGACAAATCGTCGGCTTATTGCAGGAACTCATTAACTACAAAATATCACTAAATGCGTTTTTATCTGTAATGGACTCATTTTTACTCATTCTACAGATTGCAAAAACACACTAATCTCTATCTATTCAAATTTAGGAGTTACGGCCTTGTCATAAAGTTCATAATTGCAATTTCGGAAGACAGGCATTTACAAAGAGAATCACTAAGTTTCGCAAGTTATTTTTATTAAATTGATAATTATTTAAAAACAGCAAACAACATTACACAGAGCTCATTTTCACCATGTAATTAATTTTATCAAAACAAGTGTACCGTAAATAGCTTATAAGTAGGTTTCGATAAAATTAATTATTTGCATTTAGTTAGTTTCTGTAATTAATCATTTATCACAATTACACAAATAAGTAATCTTAATGATTTTTATCGAAATTAATTTTATACGAATCGTAATATTAAGATTTTTCTAAAATCATTTATAGCTTTTAGTTATTATTTTTTTATGTGTCGTTCGCATAATTAAATTAAATTAACATCGATTAAAGGAAGATAGTAACTTCTTGCAAGCTTTGTAGCTCCTCGATTGTAGTTTAGTAAGTAATTCATGTGTAGATAGGTAAAAGCGTCAAAAAATTTACACCTTTTGCAAAAACAACTTCAATTCGGTTTATATAAGTAGTTGTTAATCTTTTGTATGGTTGTTTAATGCTATTTCTTTGAAAGATTAGTAGGTATAATAATCACAAAGTACAGAAATATGCATCCAAAATAACAGCCGTATAAAAAAAATCTATATTGGGAAAAAAATTTAAACAAAAACAGACAATAAATTACAAAAACAAGAAAGAAAACAGTATTAGATAATCCTTAAAACTTAGTGCATTTGTTCTCTTATGGATTTAATCAGCCGCACAGCACTTTCTTGAGGAATGTTATTTCATTCTTCAACATAAGCATCATGAAGGTCTTGAAGAGTTGCTGGAGCAGGATCACGTAACCGTAGCTGTCACTTTAGCTCTTTCCAGAGATGCTCTATTAGGTTTAGGTCTGGGCTTCTCGCTAGCCACTGCAAAACTGGAATCCAAACCTCTTGGAGGTAATTCTGCACAATTAATGCGGTCTGGCAACAAGCGTTGTCGTGCATTAATGTCACCTATCGCCACTTAGGTTATGTACCGATGAGCGATCAGTGATCCCCGTCCACGAGCCCCACCAGTCGGCATACGCAAACGAGTTCCGTCTTGTTGTCGAATGAAATGCCGCCCCAGAACATACACGATCTACCTCCATATTCCACGGCCTCCTCAAGCTTCATCAAACCGTCGTTTCGCCTTCTGTAGACTCTGCTTTGCCTATCTTTAACTAAGAGACATACTTTCGTCTTACCTGAGAAGAGTACGATCCTCCATTGTTCGAGATCCCAGATGAGATGTTCTCGAGCGAACTGTAATCTTTTCTCGCAGCCTTCTACTAATCGAAGATATGCTTACAGCGGTTTTACGAGATCCTTGGGGCTGCTGTTGCAGCTCAACAGCACTGAAGAAACAGTTCCGCAAAGAAGTCGTCACAATAAAGTGGTCATCTCTCTCAGATGTGCAGCGCCGTCTTCCTGATCCTCGCCTCCGTATGTAGCCCCCAGTCTCTTGAAACCGTTTGAATACTCGCCAAACGGTAAAACGGCTCAAATCCAGTTGTCGAGCAACATCGCACTGTCGCATTCCCGTTTGCAGTAGGGAGTCTTTCACTTGAGGAGCTTCTTCTGCAGTGGTATTCATTGCAAGAAAATGGTGACTGTCTTGAATAATACATTGGAACGAAAGTGTATGAAAGTGAATGTTATTAAAAGTCAAGTAATGGTAATCAAGAGGGATGAGACTATGACAGAGTGCCAGATAATGGTTGCACATGAAAGAGTGAAGCAAGTGAAAGAGTTTGTTTATTTGGGTATTGTATACACAGAAAAGCACAATAATAGTATTGCAACTAAATATTGAAATAAGAGTGAAAGAGAGTAATACAGTCAATGGCTCCTTAAATTCCGTAATGGCTAGAGAAATGATACCTAACGAAGCTCGTTAGCCATAGTACAAGCAGTACTAGCGCTGACACTTATGTTAGTGAATCTTGGATATGGCCGAAAAACATGAAAGCAGAATAAATGCAGTAGAGATGAGAGCATTGAGAAGTATGTGTGGAATGAGAGCTTATCTCAAATAGAGTAAGGAATAGCGCGATAAGAGAAGAATGTGGATTAAATGATGATAATTATAGTGACTAAAATTGTATGTAAAGCTGGTTTTGACGTGTCGAAAAGATAGATGGAAGTAGGGTAACGAAAGAGATATATGAAGCGGAAATGACTGGGAAAGTTGGTAGGTCGCCCTAGACGAACATACGTGGACCAAACAGGCGATGTGTTGACAAAGGGCACAATTACAAACATCCGTAACCAACGTGTGTGTATGAAAAGATTAATGAATGTTGAAAAGGCAAAGAAAGTATGTTTTGATCGCAGCAAATGCCGTTCTTTAGTCTTTACTTAGCCCATGAATGGGAGACAGGCGTGAAGTTATGTATGTATGAGGAATTTAATTTTTTTTATAAATGCCTAATATTATTTTGTTTATTTTAATACAGTTTAATATACTTTTTTTAATAAACGTTTAAGTAAAGTTTTGTTGTTTTATTACAATTTAAGAAATAATTAATTCACAATACTGAACAGACTTCAAATAGCAAGAAGTCATTACCTTTCATTTATTATTTAAAAAAAATAAATTATTTTGTAGAACTAACTACTCTCACTTGTTTTAATTAATATACTTACCTACCTATTATGTTTCATTTCATTTTTCATCACCAGTTTTCAGTAATTATAATTTAGGATAAACCACTAACCAATTGAAACTAAAATCGCCTTTTCTCAGAATAGTAAATTTGTCGCTTAATGACTTCTTGCAGTAAACCGACGAAATATAAATATAATGTAATATAAAAAACAGAAATTCAGTTTATAGATGTATAAAAATTTGTTCGCAAGTTAGTTTCGTATTTTGATCATGTCATAGAGTAACGTGACAATTATATCTTGAATATTATGCCTAAAAGAGAGAAAAATATGTTTTGGGTAAGGACCCGTGGTCCTACCAATTTGTCCGGCTAGTGGGATTACGATATACCACTATGCATCCGTGGTCTTACTGGGCTAAGGGCGAATTAATTTACATCGATATGTGTCGGTATTTTTATTCGATAAAGAATTAAAATTAGCATTTTCTTTTTCAAAACCAAATGAATTTCAATAAAGAAAATATAAAAATAATTAAGAAAATAATAATATCACATCAACACACAACGCTACCTAGACCCAAAGTAAGCATAACGTGTGGTATGGGTTCTTGAATGCGGATGAACTTATTTCTATACTTTTCTTGTAAATAAATGACATGTTATACATAAAAATACGAACGAGAACAATGAAATATACATATTCATGCACACGAATATTTGCCTTATCTATCTACTGACAACATTCCAAAGCTGCATGTGAATGTTAATATTATGGAATATATAAGTTATTATTATTCATATTAAATAACTACAAAACGAAACTCTTTGGATCTGAAACTACGTACAGAAACCTGTAATAATTTGTTAGTTATTTGAAACTAGCTTTCCGCGGCGTGATTTCACCCACGTCTTTGCCAACTGCTCTGTTCCCGTCACCAGCAGCGTGATGTTACATAGCCTATAACCTTCCTCAGAAACTGAGCTCATCCAACGCAGAACTATTCAAATCTAAGTAGTGGTTCCAGAGATAAGCGCGTTCAAACAAACAGTACCACCGAACTGTGTACGGATTGAACTGACCATGGAGAGGTCTCGGGTTCGAACCCCGGGTCAGGTAAAGTGATATTGACTTTTTCTTTTGAAAAATTCTCAGTATTAGCCCGGAGTCTGGAATTGTGCCCGATAAATGGCAACAAGCTCGCCTCCTGTTACATGGTATCTAAAATGCATACAGCATACCTAATGTCAAAGAGGCAATTTAATTCATTTGTTTTTATATGACAAAGGTTTAATTTAACATAGTCTTTTGTTTTCCACAATATTCATTTGTTTTTGAAATATATATATATATATTTTTTTTTTATATTAGTCTACCAAAGTGACTCCACTCTGCCTGATGGTAAGCAGTAAGTGGAATCCAGAAGTGGCGGACACCATTCCAAAAGCCAAACTACTGGTATGGTGGCCTCCACTATGGCGGCTTAGTGAGATGCTTTTTCACGCCCCGCTTAAAAGACCCAGGATCAAAATTAGATGGGAACACATGCGCTGGCAAAAAGTTCCAGGCTTTAATTGAGCGACAAAAGTATGAAGTGCTGAACCGTTTGGTTCGAGACCCTTTAGATTCCACTGTGAAAGGGTGGCACTTTAGTCCCGCACGTGTTGTTCTGGACAAAAAGGGAGAGGGTGGGATTAATTCAAAGAGCTCTTCAGAACACTCTCCATGGTAAAGGCGATAGAAGACGGCCATTGAGGCGATGTCTCTTCGCAGCTGTAAAGGCTCAAGGGTCTTAGTAGCCTCCGGGCTTCCGATGATACGGACTGCTCGCCGCTGCAACCTATCGAGTGCATCCAGTAAGTACTGTGCGGAGCCATCCCAAAGATGAAAGCAGTACTCCACGCAGGAACGAACCTGTGTCTTATAAAGAAGACAGAGCTGCTCGGGCGTGAAGTACCGCCTCACCCTGTTCAGGACACCGAGTTTACAGGAGGCGGTTTTAATGACGCACTCGATGTAGTTCTTGGGGTTGAGATCTCGGCTGATGTCCATACCCAGGATACTTAGGCTATCCTGTAGTGGTAACGCTGTGTTCTGAAGAGAGGGAAGGGGAAGGAACGGAGATTTTTTTGCAGAGAACGCGCACACCTGTGTTTTCTTGGCATTGAACTCGACCAAATTCTCACAACCCCATTTAGAAATGCGGTATAATACTTGGTCGAGCTCAGCGACAAGTTCTAGGCGTTTTGCCTCGATGTCAGTCTGTTTAGCCGCAGGATGTCCGAGATATCGCCCATGCACTGTACTATCATCTGCATAGCAATGAATGTTGCCAAGGGACAACATGTCATTGACATGCAGAAGATACAGAGTGGGCGACGGGACGGACCCCTGAGGCACCCCAGCATTGACCTGCAAATAATTGGAGGCCGATCCGTCACAAAGGACTCTAATGCGGCGCTCACGCAGGAATGCGGCAATCCAGTTGCACAGCTGGGGTGGCAGACCATATGCTGGAAGCTTGGACAGAAGCGAACGGTGCCAGACTCTATCGAAGGCTTTGGTTATGTCAAGGCCGATGGCCAAGGACTCGCCATGCCTGTCCATAGCTTCACCCCATTGGTGCGTGATATACGCTAGAAGGTCACCCGTAGACCGTTTTGACCTAAAGCCATATTGTCGCTCACTAATTAACGAGTGACCCTCTAGGTGGCGGACTAGTTGGGAGTTTATTATCCGCTCAAGCACCTTGCAGAGAACTGAGGTGACAGCTATGGGTCGATAGTTGCTTGGCTCGGACCTATTCCCTTTTTTGGGAATGGGTTGAACATTCGCCTCTCTCCTAGCCTCCGGCACAATTCCCGAGGAATAAGATAGGCGGAATAGGCGCGTCAATGCAGGAGACAACTCCGCTGCGCATTTCTTAAGAACCACCGCTGGAATACCATCCGGTCCGCTGGCTTTCCGAACATCGACGACCTTAGTTCCGCACGGACATCACGATGCCTAATACGAATATTAGGCATAACGGAGTCGCAGCCAGATATACTCGGCGGGTGCAAGCCACGGTCGTCGATTCGGGAGTTAGCCGCAAAGAGTTCTACAAGCAAGTTTGCTTTCTCTTGCGGCTCGTGGGCCAGCGATCCATCAGGACATTTCAAGGGGGGCAGCGAAGGTTTGCAGAAGTTGGATTGCACGGCCTTGGCTAGTCGCCAGTAGCTACGGCTACCCGTAGGATGCGAAATGAGTTCTTGCCCAATCCGTGCAATGCGCTGGGCATCCGCTCTGATGTAAGCCCTCTTGCATTCCCTAGTGGCTTTGTTGTACGCTGCTTTTAGGCGATCCAAGCTAGGGTCGCGCCGTGCTCGGGCCCTGATCCAAGCGCGGTACGCCGATTCTTTTTGTTTAACAGTGTCGGCGCACTCACGGTTGAACCAGGGACGCGTTTTGCCGGCACTGGTGACATCTGAGGATGGAATGTAATATTCCATACCTAACAAGATCTCACCAGCGACAGCAGTAGCACTTTGCGACGGATCCCTGTCTTTAAAGCAGCGTAATGCCCATGGGACGGAAGCAAAGTAATCCCGCATACCGTCCCAGTCTGCTGACGAGTAGTGCCATAGTCGTCGCTTTACCTCCGAACGTCGTGGGGGAGCAACAAGAGGCACTGAGGCGCAGACCAAACAGTGGTCGGAATTACCCAGTGGGGCGTGAACCGAAACACTGTATTGGTCTGGGTGACTCGTCAGCAGTAGGTCTAGCAAAGAGGGCGCTTGACCTGGAATATCTGGTATCCTGGTGGGATGGATTACCAGTTGCGTCAGGTCATGCGTGAGAGTGAATGCATGGGCGGCTCGTCCCGCATGGTCTGTTCTGAGAGAACCCAACCAGGTCTCGTGATAGGCGTTAAAGTCTCCCAGAAACACCAATTCCGCGTTCGGAAACCGCTCCTGCGCTAAGTCTGCCGCCTGACTCAGATGGTCAAAGAGTCGAGTTGTCTCCAAATCTCCGGAGTGGGAACGGTAAAGGCACGCGTAGACCCGGCTCAGAGAACCATGATCAACGTGAAGCCAAAGGATGGGGTAGGATGGGTCCTCTAGGCAGCGCAGACGGCGAACGCAAACATCCGCCCTGACGAATGCGCATACTCCGGCCTTAGCGCGAAAGCGCTCCTCGAGCACATAGCCCGGGTAGTGCAGGTATGCCGTGTCGTCAGGGCGGCGTATTTGTGTCTCCGTTAGGAAAAGCAAAGCCGGCCGTGCCGTCTCGAGGTGTTGGTGGACGGCGTTGAGGTTTGAATGGAGTCCACGGATGTTAGTGAACTCCACCTCAAATAGCGGGTTGGTGGGGGAGGAAGATGCCGCTGTTAGACCTGCTGCTTTTTTGTGTGCTGCCATGTTGGAGGGTGAAGGGAGGGGCGTGGAAAAGATGACTGCCCTCGCAGCAAGGCTAGACAAGGTGCCGAGTATTGCTTCGTCATTTAACTGTGTGGCATGGTGGTAGCCGATCCGCCGGACGGAAGGGCTCCCGTACCCTCTCGGAAATGGTCGCCGGGTCCCACCATCCGGTCACCAACCGGCACGACGAACCACTCCGGGATTATGCGCGACCTGGTGGGGCAGCCTCCTAGGGTGGTTAGGCCTAGTTGGGCCCCTGTTCTATGCCGCGGGCGGCCAGCGGCACCACCGTTTCTACGGGTCTCCCTGGCCGGCGGGTCGACCCACACCACCCACACAATGACTCCGCGGATACTCAGCTGGTCCCACACATGCTGCGTGGATTGCCATCTTTGCATCAGTTGGGCCTCCGGCACTCTCACTCACCGAGCGAAACGCAATAGTACGAATACCATTACTCTTACGTCGATCTTCTATGAGAGGGTAGTACTTCCCCGGTCGATCCGACCCATTCATGCTGAAACCAGTGTGGATCTACTACTACTAAATAAATAATAAATTCTAATTTCAATAATTTATTGAATAAAAATACCAACACATCGATATATTAGTCCGCCCCTAGCTCAGAAGAACTACGGATACATAGTAGTACGTATACCGTAATCCCACCAGCAGGACAAATTGGTAGGACCACGGGCCCTTCCTTACCCGATTTTTTGTATATTTGTTTGTTACGATTTAATTCAAAATCTACGTAACTGATTTAAAAATTAATTTACCTTTAGAAAGGTTCAATAGTAGTGGATAACATATATATATATATATATATATATTTTTTTTTTTTCTTTTGTGTATTGGGTAAACAACCAAAATCACATTAATAAAATGAACATAAAATATTACACTAAACAGTTCAAGTAATTGTGACATCCAGACCGTTTACCACAGATATATGGTCTGTATTTTATTATGTTACTATGTGTTTTTATCGGTAATTTTCCAAATTTCAATATTTGTAAATTTTAAATACAGCACTGCAATAATAGTTCGCAGGACAGTACTGCAAAGACATTTTATGTAGGCGTCCGCTAATAAAAGATAGAACTTTTTGATACCGAAGTGAAGCAAGAGGGCGAGTGTCTGGTATAAAATTAATAAATAAATGTAAAGTGTAGTAGCTAAATAAATGTATAGTGAAGTGTCGTCAAGCTTTTTAAAATTATTGGTAAGTAGACTGCTAACCTCCACTAGTTGGAGAGGCACCCTAAGAAGAAGAAGAATATTAGTAACATCGAAAAATAAAGTACCTTATTGTATTACGACTGTAATTGACTGTAATGTACGATTTCCACCAAGCGTACGATGACGGAGCGCGTCGGAATGCATTTGACACTGTACTAATAGAAATTCAGGCTTTTATACAACAGTAGGCGCCATCCGCATATGAAGCATGAGGTCGTGGATTCGATACCGGAAAAGTACCAATGTGATGTTTTTAAATTCATATAAAAAATTACTTTCTTAGTTCACCTTGGACATTACTGACTTATGGTGAAGCAAATCATCATGAAGAAATCTTGACTAATAAAATTCAGTCTTCTTAAACCTTTGTTTGTTGTGTAGGTAAGCAAGGCAATGACACACTACACCTAATCCATAGCGGGGTTCTTGAGAAACGTCTTCATTTTATGCTATGTGTAGATAAATGTCAGTATGCGTGCCATGTCTCTTTTGCCGTTGTTCTATTCTGATATAATCTTATATTGGTATAAAAAAATAAGATTATAGAGTTATAGGTAATCTATACATATAATAAAAATGTAACCGATCGCTGTCTGTACATATAAGATTTATGAGAAAAAAAAAATTGGGGCCTTTATCATCGCAAATAGAACCCAAAACAATGATTATTACAATTTTTGTCTGTTTGTCTGTTTGTCTGTTAGTCTGTTTGTCTGTTTGTCTGTTTGTCTGTTTGTCTGTTTGTCTGTTTGTCTGTTTGTCTGTGCGTTTGTTCACGCTAATCTCAGAAACGGCTTATCCGATTTAGATATGGTTTTCACTAATACATTGTGGTAAGCTTCACTTAACATTTAGTGTTTGTTTCATGTCAATCGGTTCATAAATAAAAAAGTTATGCCAATTTAAAGAATCACGTCGAACATTTTCTGATAGAAACAGAGACTTTAACAGGTTACGGAATAGCTGATAGCGTTTTTATTTTTCGGATTCCTCTCATTCTAAACAATCTTCCGTTTAGTTTTAAATGAGTCCAGTTTTCAGTGAGCCTCTGTTTCGCGATGACAATTAATAAAGCCCAAGGTCAGACACAACTAAAAGTTGTGGGCGTGGATCTAAGTATTAGCTGTGTTTCGCACGGTCAGCTTTATGTGGCTCTATCACGTGTTAGCATTCCTAGCAGCCTGTATGCTTTGATCCCCGATGGCTATACGTCTAATCCATACATCCATACACCCATACATATTATATAAGGCTTTGTCCTGACTGACTGACTGACTAACAGACAACGCACAGCCTAAACTGCTGGTCGTAGTAACTTGAAATTTGGAGGGTGTGTTTGTCTAAATGTCTAGAGGTTGTACTAAAAAAGGGGTTTTTAAAATTTAATTCCTAAGTGTGTGAAAAGGGATGAAATCGATTGTATGAATCTTCTTCATTTTTTAACTTACAGTTTTGTAATTTTGTTTTGGAATACTTCTATTTAAATAAAAAATATCCTTATAATTTTATTTTAACAGGGGTGGATTTAGAGGAGTGAAATTATAGATGAAATATTCTATACAAAGATCTTTAGCTTTTGAAATTTACAGGGAGGGGGAGGGAGGGAAAGGAGGGAAGAAAAGGAGGGAGGAAAAGGAGGAATGGAGGAGAAGGGGGAAGGAGGGGGAAAGTGAGAGGGAAGTGATGGGGAGTGAGAGGAAAGTGATGGGGAAGTGAGGGGGAAGTGAGGGGGAAGTGAGGGGGAAGTGAAGAGAAAGTGTGGGGGAAATGCGGGAGAAGTGAGGGGAAAGTCAGGAATAAGTCAGAGGGCAGTCAGGGGAAAGCCAGGAAGAAGTGAGGGAGAAGTGAGGGGAAAGTGACGGAGAAGAAACGGGGAAGTGAGGTGGGTGAGAGGGCAGTGAGGGGGAAGTGAGAGGGAAGTGAGGGGATGTGAGGGGAAGTGAGGGGGAGTGAGGGTTAAGTGAGGGGTGAATGAGGGAAAAATGAGAGGAAAGTGAGGGAGAAGTGAGGGAGACAGTAGAGGAAGGGAGGGCGAAGGGAGGGGGAAGGAACGCAGAAAAAAGGAGTTCTCGAATAGTGGAAAAAGGGAGGGGAAGGGATAGTAAAGGAGGAAAAGAAAGGAGAAGGAAGGGAGAAGAGAGGGGAAAACGAGGAGGCAAGGTAGAGGGAAGTGGAGGAAAGGACAAGAGATGCTGGAGGAGGGGCAAGGGATGCTGAAGGAGGTGAAGAGGAGAAGGGGGACGGGAGGAGAGGAAGGAGGAAACTGTGGAGAATGGAGAAAAAGTGCAATAGGGAAGAAGGGCAAGGGGAAAGTTATTGTAGTGAAAATTTGCCTTTGTGTATTGTATATTATTTTTACGAGGGATATCTTTAGGTAGGTAAAAGAGGATTTGTATGAATGGGAGATTAAAAATAGTGTGCCGGACGGGCGGTAATCGAACCCAACACGAATGTGTTGTGTAGATCTATGAACGACCCGCTGTCGTCCTACACCTATAGGTTCCGGATACAGCGCTGATCTTCGAAGACGTCGCGTAGGGCTTCACTATAGGGGCATACTGAAGTAAAACAAACGATCTTGGTTCAATGCTTGAGGTGTTCTGCTTAGGCCATTAGGTGTTGAGGCTTGAAGAGTCTTCTATGGGTTACTGATTAACAGTGAACGATCTGTGTCCGCGCGCGCGCTCTTATATACCATTTGCCTCGGTTAGTGCCGTGTGCAAAACACCTCGTACAAACTTTATTTTCATTATCAAAACATTACATTTCTGGTTATAACTACGTCATTTTTAATAATACAATAATCATCTAGGTACCGTTAGATAGGTATCGATGTTACCTAACATGAAATATCTATACTATAACTCTAAACTTTACGATTACCTAGATATTGTAGTATAAACCTAGAATTTTAGTGCCTCCTAGACGTACTTTGAACTTTATCTGCTTATATTTTCTAAACTACTGAATCTATTATAATAAGATTTTACGTACATCTAGGGGACACCATTCTCTAAAATGAAACACCAAAGTAACTATTCTTTATTGATTAAAACCTAAGTTACAGACCAAATTATGACCTAAACATAAAAATAATTTTGTTTCTGCTATAACTTATAAACTATTTGTTTTATCTAAAAGGCAAATACATATTCGTGATTAGAACACTAAAGAGCACAATAAAAAGTGATTCTAAACATTATAAATCTAGATTTTAGATTAGCACTAAACAATTTCACCATAAGGTAAACAAATAATAGTTCGCTATTAACTTTTACTAATGGCGGTAGACGAACGACGTTTTCGTTCTCGTTCTCATATATAAACGTGTGGCACTCAAATTCACTGTTCATTAAATGTTATGCTAGCACACGCGTGTAATGTTTTTCTAGGTTTTAAATCTGTCTAGGTTCTGTCTATCACTGTATGCACTGTTTTAACACTATTTTCACAGGTGTCGCGAACATTTCTCCCGCCGTGCAGCAACGCGTGGACACGTCGTGTTGGAGTGGTGCTGCAGTCCATCCGGTGAGCGACGTTACTTCGGCAGAGGCACCAGTTTCTTTGCGGGCCTCTTGAGCACTCCAGCTGATGTGCGCACCTCCGCTGTCCTGATCTGCCCGTCGGCGCCTGGATAGACGGCCACGATCCTGCCTCGCGGCCAAGTGTTGCGAGGTAGCTGGCCGTCGGCTATGAGTACGGGGTCGCCGACTTCGAAGAGGTGGCCCTTCCCATGAGGCTCCCGCCGGTTCTGTAGCTCGGGCAGGTACTCGCGCACCCAGCGACGCCAAAATTCGTCGGCTAGGTACTGCGCGCGTCTCCAGTGCTTCTTGCTGATGCTGTCGGTCTCGCTGAACTCACCCAGAGAAGGCAAGCGGGCGGAGCCCCCAAACAGTATGTGGTTTGGGGTGATCGCCTCGGTGTCACCTACGTCTACAGAGACGTGGGTGAGGGGTCGACTGTTGACTGTGTACTCGACCTCGCACAGTAGCGTGGCAAGTACTTCTTCGTGCGGATACTTGTCGTGGAGAACGGTGTAAAGAGTGGTCTTTACACACCTGACTAGGCGCTCCCAGGCGCCCCCCATGAAAGGCGCTGAGGGCGTGATGAAACGCCAGGCGATGCCACGGCGTCCTGCTTCGTGTTGCACTGCTTCCCGCATCTCTTTGTCGGCACCGTGCATGTTAGTGCCGTTGTCAGAGTATATTTCAGACGGGCAACCTCGCCGCGCGGCGAATCTGCGCAGCGCCAGGATCGCTGAGTCAGCGCTGAGATTGGCGGCGACCTCCAGGTGCACTGCCCTAGAGGTAAGGCAGGTAAACAGCGCCACATATCTTTTCTGATGTTGTCTTCCCACTGTCACGAAGAGTGGCCCGAAGTAATCAAGGCCGGTGAAAGTAAACGGTCTCTGGTGATGAGCGAGGCGTGCTTTAGGGTGGTCTCCGGTGCTCGGCTGCGGCGGTATCGCTTTACGAATTTTACACTGTAAACATTGATGCACTATTTTCTTAGTGGTCGGTCGTAAGCGCAATATCCAATAGTGTTGGCGTATTTCATTAATCACCAACTCTGTTCCACTGTGATGTAGGCTTCTATGAGTCCAATCTATATATAACTGTACTATACGATGATCACCGTCCAAGACAGGCGGCCTCTTTGTTTTCTCTGTAATATCTCGCACGGCGGCTATACGACTGCGCAGTGTAATCACGCCGTTATTCAGTTCTATGGGCAGTACACTTAAGCGGCTTCCCCTGGCGCCACTCCCACCTCGTCGCAGCTCGCGGAGGTCGGCGCTGAAGGAGGCTTCTTGTACCGCCTTCACAAGGAGGTCCTCAGCGCCGCGGGTGTGTTCTGCTGTGAGAAGCACGTACTTTGTCGAGTCAGCGGCGAGGCGGGATGTGTCGCCAGGCGCTGACTTGTTTTTCTGCTTCTGCTGTACGCGGCGCCAATCTGGATCCTCCAGAGTATTTTTCTGTGTTCTCTTGTACAAGACTTGCTTCTTAGTTTTCTTGCATAATTCTATAAACTGTAGAACTCTCGCTGTAGTTCGTAGAAGTCGTTCCCACTTAGAAAATCTGTTTACATCTGGTATGACTTCTGACACTTTCTGTGTCTCGCTATATGAATCTATAACTGTTGTGGTACGTTCCTCCCCTGTGTCTGTGCAAATATTAGTCTTCTCCGCAGGCCATAACGACGGATCTTCGTATAAAAACGCAGGTCCATAATACCATTCATCTAACTGTTTCGATAGCGCCTGCGAAAAAGTTAATAATATGCCGCGCGTAGCGATGTCCGAGCTGTTGCATTTAGTAGGCACCCAGCGCCATTGTTCCACTTTACTGTGCTCTTCTATCTCAGCAAGGCGATGTGCGACGAATGGTTTATATGTTCTTGAGCCTTTCCTTATCCACGATAATACTGTTCTGCTGTCCGTCCAGTATATAACGGACTCTGGTTTGATACGATGTTCTCTTAAGACGTTTGAAACAACGCGAGTTCCTAACACAGCGGCTTGAAGTTCAAGACGTGGAATAGACACTATTTTCAGCGGTGCTACTCTCGCCTTTGCTGAGACGAGTGTCACATATACTCGGCCATCCGGTGTGGTAGTTCTCCAATACACAGCTGTAGCGTAGGCTGTCTCACTGGCGTCTGTAAATACGTGTACTTGTATTGAAGCTGCGTCGCTGTAGCCGGGATAGCACCGCGGTATGCTGACTGTTTTCAACTGTTGTAATTGTTGCTTCCACGATGTCCACTGTTGGGATAAGTCTTCATTTAGCTTCTCATCCCAGTCTGTACCAAGTCGCCACGCTTCTTGTAGTATCTGTTTGGCTCTAATCGTGATAGGTGAGGCGAGTCCAAGAGGGTCATAAAGAGACATAACGATGCGTAACGCTTCTCGTTTGGTAGGCGTTTCCTTTTCTAATAAATTGCAGGGGAGTCGAGCGAGCTTTAGGTTAAAACTCAGCTCGTCAGTACTCGGATTCCACATTAAGCCGAGTATCTTCTCTTCTGATCTATCGCTGGCGAGACTGACTGTTTCTATAGGGCTTGAACTTGGCTGTAACTTGTCTATAACTTGCACTGAGTTTGACACCCATCTTCGTAATTCAAAACAAGCTTTTCTATGTATATCGCGGACTTCTGTTGCTATGCGCGCCGCTTCGTACTCATCCCTGAAGCTGTCCAAGTAGTCATCCATGTAATGGTTTTCTATTATCGCTTCTGCCGCCTCAGGATGTAGGCACGCGTGTTTACGCGCGTTCCAATTCTTTGCGAATATCGCTGTACACGGTGAGCTTGCTGCGCCGAATATTAGTGACTTCATACGGTATTCTGTTGGTGGGCCCTCCCGCCGGTCACCTCTCCACAGGTATCTAAGTGCATCTCTGTCTTCTGTCCTTACTTGCACTTGCATGAACATTTCTGCAATGTCGGCAGAGACGGCAACACGGTGGCGGCGAAACCTCATGAGCACACCAGGCAATGATTGCAGCAGGTCCGGTCCCGTAAGGAGGTAATCATTGAGCGATGCTCCCTTTGTTCGCGCGGCGGCGTCATGTACAATTCGTAGCTTCTCTGGCTTCGAGGGGTTGTATACGTCGAAGTGGGGTAAGTACCAAGTCCTCCCAGGAGTTCTATATGATGGGGCCTCTTCTGCATAGCCCTTTTCTATCAATAAATTCATCTGTTCTATATATTTCTTTTTCAGTTCAACGTTCCTGTCAAGTTTCTTCTCTATTGAAGTAAGTCTATTGATTGCTATTTCATAACTGTCAGGCATCTCGAACTCTTCTTTTCTCCACAGAAGAGCTGTTTCTATATGCCCATTTTCTATCTGTTTCGTGTGCTTTTCTAATATATCTTCTGCTTGCTTTTCAGGGTCGGATCGCGGACGACGTGGTGTGATCATCAGCGATTCAAGTGCAAAATGCTCCTTCAACTGTGCGTCTATGTTTTCATTAACAGATGACATCTGATTCACGAAGTGTACGGTGTGTCCCAGTGTTCTAGTGGACGTGCCGTGTAGTACCCATCCTAAGGGAGTCAGCGAGGCGACTGGCTGGTGACTGGGTCCCCTTCTGGTGGCGCTAGCAACGAGGAGATGCCAGTTATCTTGTCCGATAAGTATCTTCGGTACGCCCGTGTTGTATACTAGCTTCTCCTTTATGTCTTCTAAGTGTTTGCAGTCCAACAGGTCACGTTCACTGACTGTTTGTGGTAACAGGTGCAAGCTTGGGTATGTGCGTGCACACAGCGGCGTCTCTCTGTTTTCTATGCTCTTCAAAGTAATATTTATTCTTCTAGCACTTGATATAACCATTGCCGTATCGCCAATCGTTCGAATCGTGAGTGGATCAGATGTGCCTTCTGCACCTATTTCTTTCGCTATATCTTCGTCTATAAGTGACACGGTGGATCCATCGTCTAGCAGCGCGAACGTAGACGCTTCTCCCGCCGGTCCAACTACGTGCACGGGAACTATCTTCAAAAAGGCTTGCGTCTTCTCACAGACGCTTGAGCTGGCAACTGTCTCCTGTTTTGCTTCTACTTGCACGTTTCTCTTCTCGTAGTGCAGAAGATGATGATGGCGAGCGGTGCATTCTCCTATATTGCACTTCTTTGACTTGCATATGTGTCCCATGTAGCGCGGGCGAAGGCGGCGAAACATAGGCGATGTGTCTTTGCTAGTTCCCACCTTCTGTTCACGTCGGCAGACTTGAAAGCGTTGCATTCTGATGCGTGGTGACCATCTTTTTCGCATACTCTGCACTTCTGCGAGGAGGCGCGATCAGACGTACGCTTCTCTGTCGCTGTATGCGTTCGCTGTACTGTTCGCCGCGTTGGTTGCTGTTCATTAATATTCTCCGCTGGGGCGAAAGCACTGCAGAACCTTGCGTATTCTGTCACAAATTCACTGAAGCGGCTGAGATCCGGCAGAGATTCGTACTTTTCTGTGTACGTCCGGTACCACGTCACACGCAGAGAGTTCGGCAGCTTTTCAGTAAGCACTCGCAGTAATTCAGGGTTCACTAAATAATGTTCTTTCTTGAGTGCTTGCAGTGTAATAACGCTACTTCTTATCTTGCTGGCGAAAGCGCAAATATCCTTAGGTGCTTCTGTGCAGCGTGGCAATGTCTTCAGCTTGTCTGTCTCTGCCTGCGCTATGGAGTCTGGCCTTCCAAATTGCAAATCTAGTTCCTTCATAATTTCGTCCGGTCTTGCATTTCCTATTAGCTCTGAGCTGACTGCTTCCAGAGCTCGACCCTTTAAGCTTCTTCTTAGTCTTGCTGTATTTTCTATATCGTTGAAGTATCTTCTTGTGGTGTCGTACAGCGCGCGAAACGATAGCCATTCTGTATGTGCGCCGCTGAACGTCGGTAAAGTCATAATGACTTTAGAAACCGCCGGATGTGGAGACACTATCGATGTATCCAGAGGCTTCCTGTCGGCGAGTGCCGCTATAGCGGAGGTAAGTCCCGTGATGAGTGGTGTCATCAGGTCCCCTCCCTGGTGATGAGTTTCCTTCTTCTGAGGAGCTTCATCTTCTGTACTGTTTTCTATTCTATTCTGTTGATGAATATCCTTCCTTGGAGGCGCTTCATCTTGTTCTATTCTGTTCTGTGGATGAATTCCCTTTCTCGTAGGTCCTTCATCATGTTCTATTCTGTTCTGTGGATGAATTCCCTTTCTCGTAGGTTCTTCATCATGTTCTATTCTGTTCTGTGGATGAATTCCCTTTCTCGTAGGTACTTCATCATGTTCTGTTCTGTTCTGTGGACGAATTCCCTTCCTGGTAGGTCCTTCATCATGTTCTATTCTGTTCTGTGGATGAATTCCCTTCCTTGTAGGTCCTTCATCATGTTCTATTCTGTTCTGTGGATGAATTTCCTTTCTTGTAGGTTCTTCATCATTTTCTATACTGTGTGCCATCCTAATTGACGGCTCTGGTGCCTCTTCAAGCCACGACTTGACATATTCTATTTTGGAGTGTCCCTCTTCTTCATAGTCAGAGTCGGAGTCCTCCTCTTCAGCCCTCTGAAGAGCTAACTGCGCTAACTGTAGTTTTATCTTCAACATTTCTTCCCGGGCCTTCAGCACCTTCCTTTTCGAGCGGCTGGTAATAGCGGAGCGTCTGTCTTGATCTTTCGCCGCACCACCCTCCTGGCTGGCTGTTCTCGATCGTGTCTGTTGCGATGGGCGTACTGTATCACTAGAGCCCTCTTCCGTAGCTGCGTGCATCGTAACAGGCGGTGTTTCCCCCCGCGCGGGACGCGGGGAGAGGGGCGGCGGCGGCGGCGGCGGCGGCGCGTTGTCGCTTGTAGACGGCGAGCGTGGCTGCGTCTGGTGTCGAAGTACAGGCGTACTTGTAGATGCACCCGCGTCAGTGTCCCGCTTCCAGGTTTCAGGAGCTCTTCCCTTTGAACGTGTGACCGGCATCTTCAGTTCTTCAGTATTATGTCTTCAAATTTCAGCTCTGCAATCCGGCTCGAAGGACCAGCAAATGTGCCGGACGGGCGGTAATCGAACCCAACACGAATGTGTTGTGTAGATCTATGAACGACCCGCTGTCGTCCTACACCTATAGGTTCCGGATACAGCGCTGATCTTCGAAGACGTCGCGTAGGGCTTCACTATAGGGGCATACTGAAGTAAAACAAACGATCTTGGTTCAATGCTTGAGGTGTTCTGCTTAGGCCATTAGGTGTTGAGGCTTGAAGAGTCTTCTATGGGTTACTGATTAACAGTGAACGATCTGTGTCCGCGCGCGCGCTCTTATATACCATTTGCCTCGGTTAGTGCCGTGTGCAAAACACCTCGTACAAACTTTATTTTCATTATCAAAACATTACATTTCTGGTTATAACTACGTCATTTTTAATAATACAATAATCATCTAGGTACCGTTAGATAGGTATCGATGTTACCTAACATGAAATATCTATACTATAACTCTAAACTTTACGATTACCTAGATATTGTAGTATAAACCTAGAATTTTAGTGCCTCCTAGACGTACTTTGAACTTTATCTGCTTATATTTTCTAAACTACTGAATCTATTATAATAAGATTTTACGTACATCTAGGGGACACCATTCTCTAAAATGAAACACCAAAGTAACTATTCTTTATTGATTAAAACCTAAGTTACAGACCAAATTATGACCTAAACATAAAAATAATTTTGTTTCTGCTATAACTTATAAACTATTTGTTTTATCTAAAAGGCAAATACATATTCGTGATTAGAACACTAAAGAGCACAATAAAAAGTGATTCTAAACATTATAAATCTAGATTTTAGATTAGCACTAAACAATTTCACCATAAGGTAAACAAATAATAGTTCGCTATTAACTTTTACTAATGGCGGTAGACGAACGACGTTTTCGTTCTCGTTCTCATATATAAACGTGTGGCACTCAAATTCACTGTTCATTAAATGTTATGCTAGCACACGCGTGTAATGTTTTTCTAGGTTTTAAATCTGTCTAGGTTCTGTCTATCACTGTATGCACTGTTTTAACACTATTTTCACAGGTGTCGCGAACAAATAGTATGAAAAACAGTATTTAGACAATATAAAAATGCTATCTATATACATAAAAGCAAAAGGGCACTCACACACTTATCACGAAATCTCAGAAACAACAAGTGCTAGGAATCTCAAACTTTGCATTGTCGTTCCTATTAGGATATAGGTGCTCACTTAGACGGAATTTTGCGAAATCCATCCCCTAAGGGGGTATAAAGGGGTGGCAAAGTTTGTATAAAATTTCTATAGTTTTTATAGTAGGATTATTTTTTATTATTCAGCAACCCCCCTTATTAAATGGGCAAATAAGAGTCGCAAGTTTGTGTGAAAGTGGTTTGTCAGTTTTAGCGGTAGCGGGTTTAAACTGGATTCGCCATAAAGACGGATAATACTGATACAATGTACGATTGCCATAAAATCAGGCACCCAATATTCTCATAGAGGCACCCATCTGAATTTTCACGCGAACGAAGTCGCGGGCAACAGCTATAGTATATAAGTAAGTATACAAGAAGTTTTTTGTATATGTAATTTTGTATTATGTGTGTGATTTTAATGTTGTTTACGCCTTTTTTCCCGAAAAGGAAGAGGAATAGAACCCGAGCCCATCCTCACACAGTACCACCGAAATACAGAAGTAGTCTGTATTTATGTGTATGTTGTATAGTCTGTGAATGCATATTACACCAAATATTTTTAAGAGCATATTACACCAAGATGTCTTTTATTTACTAAGAACCAACAAAAATTTACGTGGTTATCTTTAGAATGTATCATGCAGTTATTTAAGCGCTAAAATAAATAAATAATAAAAGCTGGATAATCGTATCTACATATGTATGTACTATCGGCAAAAGGTTCGGTTTACCACTCATCGGTCGTTTCTCATTTATAACAAAACATAACCATAGCTAAGTGTAATCGTTTCTATTTATGCATATTTTCGTTGTTAGCATGATTCCACGTGAATATAACGAAGGCGTAGCGTCGACTGTAAATGAAATATTGAAATGTCGTTGCTTTTCCTGCCTGGAATTTGAAATAATAAATAAATGCTTATTAATCTGTAATGTTCTGTTTTTTAAAGATTTAGAGGTAGGTAGGTAGATAATATTTACAACAAGATTCATTCGATTTTGTTTTTTACATCTACTTTATATCGGTCTGTTTAATCGATTTTATAAACCAACTACGTAGTATGTTGGTAAAAACTTTTCTATGTTCCCAGTTCTCCAGGATCAAAATGATATAATCTATACCTAATTTCATCATACTTAATTCTATCAGTAATTTAGCCATGATAGCGTAACAGGTAACAGAGGTCCCTCTCCCCCTCGGATACCGTGGAGTACGGACGTGTGCACACATTACCTTTACGCAGTTTTTGTTTAACTAATTTAATTAAAATAAATAAAAGTGCTGCAAAAATCACACAACATAATAGGAGCACATATACGGCGAGGAGGTCAACGAACGGCTAAAGCAGGACAGCCCAGTAGAACGGGATAGCCGGTAGTCACACCGCGCGGCGCAGCCGACACCCATAAACCTGCGACTGCGCACCACCCCATATTAGAAAGAGACAGCTACACATTTCACCGGTACGTCGTGCCTCACTTACCGCAGCTACACGAGAGCTACACACTACGCCGCGCCCACCTTCATTCAACTGTGTGTACGTAATTTGATTGACCGGCGCCACTAATATTTAATTGTGAGTAACCGTTTTGCGTCTGTTTTAACTTTTATTTACAATGTCACTTAAACGCACTCCGCCCAAGTCGTCGAATCAGAATATTCCACCTGTTGCAAGTTATGGCTCAGACTCTCAACTATATGTTTCACCCTCACGCGACCTACTCTCAGCTGATAACTCCGAGAACATCACGCGTAGAATGAAACGCAAACTTGATCCTAAGCCTTCTGACAGTAGCTCAATATTGGTCCATATGGAGGATATGTTCGCCTCCCTTGAATCCCAACAAAACTCTAAATATGATAAGCTTTTAGAGTCCATTCTGATTATCAAGGAACAAAATAATGAGATACAAAGAAGCATGGAATTTATGTCGTTACAGTATGATGAAGTGCTCCAAAAAATGTCAAATCTAGAACAAATCAACAAGAGTCATGAATCTAAAATCGCATTACTTGAGTCTAAGATTGAGCAATTAGAACGCAACTCACGTGCATCCGCCATCGAGATTAGAAATATACCTAAACAACCATCTGAAAATAAACTTACTCTACGCACAGCGGTCAAAAAACTCGGAGATCTGATAGATCAACCATTAACTGACTCGGACATTCAGGACGTTTACCGTCTTAAAACCAGAAACGACTCAAACAATCATATAATGGTCAACTTCACGACCACTATATGTAAAGACGGTTTTATCAAACAGTCCAGAAATTATAATAGGACGAATAAGGAAAACAAACTGAACACCACTCTTCTCCAACTACCTGGGCCGCCAAAACCAATTTTTATAGACGAATCACTTACTATGCTAGGAAGGAGACTTGCATATTTAGCTAGACAGTTCGTCAAGGATAATCAGTATTATGGAACCTGGTCTTCCTACGGCAAAATATTTATCAAGAAGACCCAAGACGCACTACCGATTCGAATAGACTCCGAACAAGACCTGAAGAACCTGAATCCTAAATGACTATCACCCGTAATTGCACTATGTTTGTTATTATTTTTTAACTTTAATACCTTTGTTCTTACTTTTTTATTAATTATTTACGTTATATTACTACACCTTCAAATACATACCACTTTCACATACTCTACTCAACATACCACAAACAACAGATATATAATATGTACACATACTCGATCTACTTACTTACATTACCACGTCATATATGGCATTATATTATTATTGCATTTATTTCACTTGTCATACTTAAAAATAGATTTAACATTTTTAACCGGCTTCAAAAAAGGAGGAGGTTTCTCAATTCAACTGTATATATTTTATCCACATGAAATCACACTCACGTTAAATAGTCTACCTACCTACGTCTCTCCACTCACACCATACCAATCACAACATCCGCATCTAACACTCTCACCCATCACCTTCTACTACTTATTGAACAATCTCTGCGCAGTCACGGTTTACAGCCACTCCCACGGTTCTATACATTTTACCCTATTTGAACCTATTTTATATAATTCGATTCAATAAATAATTTACTTAACGACATAGATGGCGTCTCGGTAGCCGTCTCGGCGACATGTATAATAGAGGACTGTCCCCAAATAGTAAAATCACATGGCCATTCCATCTCAATTCTGTGTCAAAACATAAGAAGCATAAGTAAGAACTTCAATGACTTTAATGTGCTTCTTGAAAGAAGCGGAATAAAATGGGATATTATAATTTTAACGGAATGTTGGCTCCTAAAATCTCCACCCATACCTACATTAGAAGGCTACAACGTCACCACCTCGATCAACCATAATACCCAAAATGAAGGTGTGATTGTATACTATCAAACACATTACCATGTCTCAGTTGTTAGCTCCACGCTTCAAGATGCTAATTGTGTATCGCTAATTTTGAACAAAGATACCGTAGTAATCGCCATCTACCGGTCCCCTGCAAAACAAAATATTTCCTCCTTTCTCGACTCTCTACACAACCTTTTAAAATTATATTCATCGTTTAAAAATATTATACTTTCTGGCGATCTAAACATCGATATTTCAGTAAACACTAGCGACTTACGATCAGCGGAGTATCTAACGATGGTTGCTTATCACGGTATGCTTCCAGCACATACTTTACCTACAAGACATAATCACACCTGTATCGATCATCTAATTCTTAAATCTAAAAACTTAGCATTCTGTTATGTAGCACACACTTCTGTCACTGACCACGACACTATCCTCTTCTTTTTATGCACACAGACAATCAATACCAATACTTGTAATAATAGAAAAATCGAAATTTTTGACTACGACACAATTGAATCTGATCTGTTGCACATAGACTTCTCTCCAATCTACAATCACCGCGACGTTAACAACGCCACTAATTTCTTCATTAATAGTTTAAACTCAGTCCTAACCTCAAACAAAATCTTAAAAGTGGTACCCAACCGGAAAAGACTCAAGAAGCCCTGGATGACACCAGGCCTTCTAAAGTGTTTACGAAATCGGGACAACTTACATGTTAAGTTGAAAAACTCTCCAAACAATGACACTCTTATTATCACATATAAAAGGTATAGAAACTACTGCACAAATCTACTTAAAACCGCAAGGAAAAAATATGATTCAAACCAATTACAATCTGCAAAAAAAGACAATAAAAAACTCTGGAAAATCATAAAAAATATCACCAACACCACCAAAAGTAAATCACAGGCCATCGAACTCCTC
The DNA here is from genome assembly GCA_963082885.1 of Parascotia fuliginaria. Classification (NCBI taxonomy): domain Eukaryota; kingdom Metazoa; phylum Arthropoda; class Insecta; order Lepidoptera; family Erebidae; genus Parascotia; species Parascotia fuliginaria. The sequence goes on along the minus strand of OY720173.1, from coordinate 11,425,786 downwards.
TCGCCCTCCGACCCTATAAAATCAATAAATAATATAAACACTTACTTCGCTAACGTGGGGCGTTCTTTAGCAGAAAAAATTACTACCACCACCAATTACAACACAATCTCGGAATCACACAGTTTGCCAAATTCTTTCGTTTTGTTGGAAACGGATGAGTCAGAGATGGAGCAGCTAGTAATGAACCTTAGGAGTGATTGTGCGATAGGCTCAGACAACATCTCAGGCACTTTTCTCAAACGTTTCAAAAACATCCTGATCCCACCATTCACCTATCTATGCAACATGGCCTTAAACATAGGAGTTTTTCCAGATGCATATAAATTAGCCATCGTACATCCAATCCATAAGAATGGGGGCAGAGATCGTTCAGAAAATTATAGGCCAATAGCAATTCTTCCCACGCTTTCAAAGGTGCTTGAAAGGTTAATAAATAACAGACTCATTAAGCACTTAGAGCAATATAAACTTCTTTCGGCACATCAGTATGGTTTCCGCTCAGGCATTTCTACAGAAAATGCTGTGCTAGATTTAACCAATCATGTTATTACCAGCCTTGACAAAAAAGAAAAAGTCCTGGGCATATTCTTAGACCTCGCAAAGGCTTTTGATACGGTCTCTGTCCCATTGTTATTGGCTAAACTTGAGAGGCTGGGAATAAGAGGTCCTCAACTCTCACTGTTCTCTAGCTATCTTACAGACAGGCGGCAATGTGTGAGGATTGGAGAATGGCTGAGTGATGAACTTCCAGTGCCTTACGGGGTGCCTCAGGGAAGTATTATCGGCCCTACCCTATTTCTTATCTATATAGATAGTCTATGTCGTTTAAACCTTCACAACTGTTCTATCTTCACATATGCCGATGATACTGCCCTGATATTCCGTGATTTCACTTGGGATTCAGTTGTTGCATGTGCACAAGCGGGTCTTAACCACGTCATGAACTGGCTTACACGAAATCTGCTCACTTTGAATGCTACCAAAACATTTTACCTGTATTTCTCACTCACATCTGCTGGTAAACCAGATCCCTACCCCAGTCCGTTGTTTGCTCACTCCTGTGGTGCACGACCAATTGCTGGCTGCAACTGTCCTTCTCTGAAACAAACTAACTGCATTAAATATTTAGGGATATATGTTGACGATAAGCTTACCTTTTAGCTTCACGTAGAGGCACTTGCGTCCAGATTGCGAAAGCTCATCTTTGTTTTTAAAAATCTGCGACATTCTGCTGACACGAATGTACTAAAACTGGTATACTTAGCACTAGCCCAGTCGCTCATCCAATACTGTGTCATTGCATGGGGCGGCACTACTAAATCTAACCTTTTGAGACTTGAGCGAGGACAAAGAGCTCTATTGAAAGTTGGTTGGCGGCTGCCCTATCAGTTTCCCACCACCGAGCTGTTTAAAATTTGCGATGTTCTCTCAGTCCGTAAGCTATTCATTCTCAAGCTGATCCTGAAAACCCACGCCCTATTACCTCACGATCCCACCAAATATAACACCTTCCGTCGTAAATTCGCTGTTTGTCACGTAAGCCACGTAAATACAACAGCTGCGCAACGTTTCTTCCATTTCCTGTCTGGCTACGTATATAACAAAGTGAATAAACAATTAAATATCAATCCTTTGAACAAATTTAAATGCAAACAAACGGTAACAAAATGGCTGCTGTCCCTAGATTACACTGAAACAGAAAACATTTTGATTATATTAAAATAATTTATATAGTACACACACGCACACACACACACACACACCCACACACCCACACACACACACACACACACACACACACACACACACACACACACACACACACACACACACACACACCACACACATACACACACACGCACACACACACACACGCACACACACACACGCGCACACCATGCATGCATTTCTTTGATTTATCTCTCAAACAACTCCCAATGTAAGCATTAGCTATTAAATATATACTAATATATACAAGGAGAGAGCCTGGAGATCCGTCACACAGGTCCTAGAACCTACTATGGACTCCTATACCAATTTTGTAACTGTAAACCTATGAGAGAAATAAATAAATTTATTATATTATTATTATTATAGATAAACTGAGTTATTATAAGTAATTATGTTTTGCATCAAATCATTTTAATAGAAAATATTATCCCCTAGTGCATACAACTTACCTCTAGTAAAAAAAAACTATTTATATCTACTTATTTATAAATAAAGATGTTAAAAAATAAAACAATATAACGTCTAAAATAGCCAATTAGTTAAGTATTTCAATAAAAGTTTTATTCTAGTGATTACTAGCTTCTGCGCAGCTTTCCTCGCCTGGTTGTCGATATTTTTTTTTATATTTTACATTCAATGCATGCACTTAGTATATTTTATACTAAGTGCATGCATTGAATGTTTGCGTTGATGAAAAACAAACATACAAATTTTCAGGTCAATATTTTATTATTTTGAAATTTAATCCCCTTGGTCCTCTACTGTTTCCCTTTTCCTTCCTCATCCTCTTCTCTGTGGTCGTCCACAGCTTGGTTGTGTTTTCTAAGCATTATTTCTTCTGCAATGCTTGGAAAACACAGCCATGACTATAAGTTACGGTTGTCACTTAACATCGCAGTGCTATTCTCTAAGGATACAGCCTTGCCTGCAGCGCTGCCGCAGCGGCGAATCCTCTATTTGGTATTCACTAAATTTCGAAAAGCTACACTTGCGCTCAAGGCTGTGACGGACGTGAGTTGAACTACTCGACAGGAACTCGACGGCGAGCAAATTGACATTAAAAATATTTACTTACTCTAAACCTAAAGATAAAGTGTTGTATAATTGTTGTTTATATATCGCATCTACAAGGAGAATGATATGATTTGGCAAAATTCAACCTTGTGTCAATTGTCATAAGACATACGATTACAATACGACACGACATATGAAGTACAATTTGTACTTTATACTTTTTACTTTTTGTAGATATATTATTGGTATGATGATACAAAGACAATGATTAAATAAAACAACTTTCAGTTACGAATACGTAGATCAAGGGTGTTTGATATTGTTATCTAGTATCTAGTGTACAATCGTGTCTTTTGCGTTTTCTAGGTAAATAATACTGTCGCTGTCACTACAAGTAATAAAGGCAGAGTATACCTACATGTCCTAACCAGAACACAGATTGTAAGGACCATTCCGCTTCGAATTTCTGACGCGATAATCATAAATTTGCAATAATCGTGGTATCGATGCGCTATTTTGTCGTCGTTTCCGTGTGAATGTATCACTCGTTTCGTATCTAACTATTCAATATTTTGATCACGTTTTTATTAAGTATTCAAAGACCTTAATCCCTCCATTTTTCTTGTACTTATTATTGACATTCCAAAAAAATACACTATTCAACTTCTCATTACTGAGAATACATACTAAACAAGGTATTATTAGTGCCTACCTTTCAAATATTTATATTATGACTTATTTTTAAATTCCTTTGTGTATTCTGTTTAAAATAAGTAATTAGGTATGTCACACTTAATTTTGTTGTACTAGATTTTGTATTAGAGTTGTGTGTTTTCAAGTATTTTTATATTTTTAGGTAGGTGTTTTTCCAGCTTTTTACTTATTAATGTATTTCTCAATATGTTTGTTATTAAGCGAATATAAAAACTAGTGTTATTTGAAACTGTTTTCAGTTTTCCAGTATTTTTGTATTGAATTAAGTCTGACCAGTATGAAATGTATTTTATTTGACAATTTTTACTTTAATTTAAGTCATATTTTTACAAAATAATCTTTAAATCAGTTTGTGATAATTATTTATATAAAATATTATGAAGTGCCTTGTATAAAATGTTTTGTTACAAATGTAAAAATACTGTGAATACTTACTTAAACAAATCCGTCCGGTTAGTAATCTCATTATATACTCCATTCCAAGGATAAGCACTTTGTACTGATATTATTACAAATAAATTTGTATTTTAATGAAAATGAACTTTTGTTTATAATAAAACGTAACACTAACTTAAGCCTGATATCTAGTAGATAACTTCAATAATTATAAGAATAAAGTAAAATGTATAGAGTAAGTAAATTATAATAAAAAAACGGTTGAAAGGACCGAAGTGTGAGAGAGGCAGTACCAACCTTGCAACCGTATCGAATGTAACGTCGTAGACGTGTCGATCGCGTTAACGTAAAACAATCTCGCATTAGGCACTCAGGAGTACAGTGGATTTGTCTACATCGCCTTACTGATACGACTTTGCTCTGATAGTTCGATTCATTTTATGTAAGGTAACCTACCCTACTTGTAGGTAATGAATCGAACTACCTAGGTTCAGAAGTGACGTTCCTCGTGGTCCAACTTTAGGAACACTGTAAACTCTTGAGTGATGAGGTAGTTTGTCCATGATGGACAATATGCATAATCCACAGAACGTATACATTGTTTGGATAAATTATTGTAAAAGTTTTACCTGGTTTTTGTAATGTATTGCAAATGTCCAACACGTGATTGTTAGTAGCTTGGGGAACGTTGCCATCGAGCACGACTAGCGGCGATTCTTAAAAGATTTTCATGTGTTGTTTGATCTGAAAACAACAGTTTATTTTTAGTAGTGTCACCTAGTTATCAATGTTTCTATTGTAGCAGATATCCACTCGTACGAAAAAACGCTTAGCAGAATTTACGTCTATGGTTGTAACCATAGAAGTAAATTCTGCTAAACGTTTCTGCATTCATTATACTTTGCTTTTAGGCTGCCTGTATTAATAATGAATATACTCATACAGGCAGGCTGAAAGCAAAGTTATAACCGATCCAGGTGTAGTTAGGTGCGCTACACGCTGCGAATCAAGCAGCATGTAGGTAAATTAGTAGGTAGGGTAATATTCTGCTGCTGCCATGTTTTATGTTAAGCGCTGTTCTTAATAACTAGGCAAAATGAGTCTACAGAGTGTATACGACGGTGTGATGTTAAATGCAACTACTTATAGTATGTGACATTATAAAGTGAGACAGAAAAAATCGGATAAATATCTTCAATAGTTTAGACACGACTACTTTTTTAATTTCTTTAATTCTAAACACTCTGTAAGTACCTCAAACGGTCACTGACTTAGGTCATAATCCATGTCGAAGGATATACGTTGCCGCTTGGACCGTATGCTTGTTTGTCACCAAAGTTGTATAAAAAAAATCTCTGTATTTACAAATATTATATTTTTTGCGTTCGCTAACAACCAATGAACAAACATATAGCTCTCGCCTATTTTCCCAGAAGAGTTAGGCAGAGGTGTATAAATACCCACGTTTAGCCAGCTATGTTCGGTCGCATGTAACAAGGGGCGAGCCTGTCGTCATTTACCGGGCACAAATCCAAACTCCGAAAGAATACTAAGAATTTTCCAATAGAAAACCTAATATCACTTTTTATCTGACCCAGGAATCGAAAAAAGCCACCAAACAACCAAAAACTTTGTCGTCACCAAAAGTATTCAGATTTGTCGTTATTTTATTTATTAGTTGTTCTGCAAAGTAAGTTTTTAAGCATTAGGAAAAGGCTTTAAGTTGGAAATAAAAAAATCTAAGAAACATCAAATTTGTCTTTCAATATTTTTATTAAAATGTTTGTGTTAAAAATCATCATATATCAATTATCATAAACTTTAAGTTAATACTTAGTACACTAAGGATAAGCTAACAACTAACAAATATTTATATAAAACTATTTTTGAAAATTAATCTAGGTTAATACAAAACAATATCACAAATTTTATTATATAAATGGTTTAAATTTAACAATTTAAAATATCAATTTAGGTAAATAAATCAAAATAAAATATAATTAAACTTTAATATTCAAAACATCACAATTTGCTTTACTACGAAAATAAAAATTTAGAGTTTTTACACATCCACACTCACACTCACAACTCTTATTTTACAATTTTCTCATGTAGTAAGTCACTCTGGACTTTATAATACATTTATAGTACGCTATATTATTTATAAAAAAATGTTTTTAAGAACCAACAAGTTATTTATACCTAGATAAAAATGTTTATACAACAATAATATTGCGAGGCTAATATTACATCAGTTATTAACATAAGCAAAATCAAAAAATGTTAATGAATCAACGTAAAATTTGAAACATTTTTAGCTTGATTTTGTTGGTCAGTTAAAATAACTTTTTTCGCCGGTTTTCGGTGATGCAATCCGACGCGATGCAACGCATTTCTGATATTGTGAGGGCAGCAGTCGTATTGCTGGGCAAATACCGACGTCCTGGTAAATGGGTGCTCCTGGTAAACATTTACCATCGCGGTCACATTCTCTTCTGTCAGAATGCGAGGAGGATAAGCTCGAGGTCGGAACGCAATAGAGCCTTCAGCAGCATCCCTTTGCACCCAGCGGCGCACAGTAGCTCTCTATAAACAAATTATAAAATATACTTAAACATTTTTTTATTTTGTATTAGTTACTATTACTATTGGCAAGGATTGTTTATTTTTACAATGTAGGCTAAAAAAGTATCTTTTAAAGGCAAAAAAAAACCTTTGTCAGTGACATGTTTTTGTAGCCGTCATTACGTTTCAACAAATGCCTATATTTGTGACTCTTGTTCAAACTTAATTTAACTAAAACTAAAATAATTTGGCGTCACCCGAGCGGCGTCCATTAGAAGTTTTAGATAAGTAGCTTTTTTATGCGCTTTTTTTTTGAAGTCCGCACGTGTTTTATGGTAGTATTGTTAGTAAATATCCTTTGTCTAATAAATAGGTATTGTTTTTATAATCCTTGGTAGACAAGGAATGCGAACGGGGTCCGTCGTTGCGTTTCCACAAATTCCCACATTTATGACTCTTTTGTTATAAAATGTTTCTTCAAATTCGGAATGGCGACATTAGTAATGATGCTCATATAATGCTGTTACTTTCTTGTTACTAATTATTAGGTGTGGTTAAAATTTTTTAAAGTATTGTGTTCCACACAACAATGGTTTTCGGAGTTTAAACCAGTATTGACTACAACGCCCAACGCCTTAAGAAAGAATACGTCATGATGTCTTTAGAAGGATTCGGTCACCTAGGGCCACATTCCTTAAACGGCCTTTTCCCTTTGATGGCCTATTCTCCTAACGGCCACTTCGCTAAAAGGGCCACGATCACATTTCCCCTAACGGCTCAATCCCCAAATGACCACGTTCCTAGTGGCGACTTCTTTGTACGGTCACTTCCTCAAATGGCCACATTTCTCTTTACGGCCCTCTCTCTCTCTTTATCCCTGACGGGCTAACTTCCTTGTCTTGATGTCAATTAATATCCAATCGATAGGCCGTTCGTAGAATCCAAAATAATAAGTTCAACGTTTAGGCAGTGTTTTTGTTTTTTTATTTTGTTATGTTGTTATTTTTGTAATACATATTAATTATAACGTCATACTTTTATTAATTATTTTCCTATGTTAAGAACCTAAAAACCGCCCCCGATTTTACACCATAATATAATTATGTCCACTCAAACACTTACTAAGATTAAGATGAATAGATCAATAATAAATAAAATAGTAAAACAAATAACATTATTACATGTAACATACAGTTAAAATACTTGAAACCTAATTTGTAATTAAACCCATTTAACTTTTTTCTTTTTGAGTAATTTCGGGATCGATGGTCACAAGGGTAGAGACATCCTATAGAAATGCCTGTATACCCCAGTAGAGGTGGCTTGGTAGGGTGTTAACCCGACTTACCCGTACAGTAGGTATAGCCTTGAATTAAGGTACAGTCAAAGTTACATATCTTTATACTTTTGGGCCTTGTGTCATAGACGTTAAGGTACTAAAGTGTAAATATATTTTGACCTCGACTGCACTATAGTGGTCATTCAAGGAAATAGCCAAACTAGGAATTCACAGTGTGGTCATTAGAGGAGGTGGCCCAAGTAGGAATTCACATAGAGGTCATTCGAGGAATGGCCTTACCAGGAAAAGCACCTAATAGGAAATGGCCGAACAAGGAATTTAGTCGGTGGTCGTTGGAGTAAGTGGCCCTAGGTGACCGAATCCCTTTAGAAAGTAGTTTATCAACATAGTTCATATTGAGAGATTTACAAAATTAATAAAGCTAAAAATCATCAAGGTATTTTTTTTTTATTTCCAATACCTTTGTTTGTTTTTAGCTCGCTATTACATTATTACATTCTACACTCCTATGACTACTTATAACAATATAATCACGTCGTTCCATCTAGTTTTCAACCCCTTTAAACCATTTTTTGGCGATAAAAGATAGCCTGTGTTGTTCCCCAAGGTATAATCTATCTCTACTTATACCAAATTTCATCACAATCGGTTCAGTAGCTTAGGCGTGAAAGCGTAACAGACAGACAGACAGACTGAGTTACTTTCGTATTTATAATATTGGTGTGGATTAATACACGATAATAAAGGGCATGTAGACATAGTAGATAAATGATAGACTAATTTAATAATATAATATGCTTCGTTATGACTTGTTATGTGAGTAAGTATTTTATAAATTAAATCATAATCCTAATTGCTAACATCATCTTCATACTGTCATATATTATATAATCACAATTTACAAATTAATAGCACTTCAAGGTCTGCCTCGACTTCAGACGTAATAAGTACTCTATTTTCATGTTTTGGTTTGAATTTAATACCTCAAAAAACGAACGCGCGTTGAAACCAAATTGCAACTGAGTAAAATATTTTATACTCCTAATCCTTCTCTCCCGGCGCAAGCGCCCCGTCTAAGAAATGTTTTGATTGGCTGAGGCGAAATGAGGGCGGGGTTAATTTTTGCAAGCTAGTTCAAAGGATTTCGTTTGCAAAGTGGAAGACCACCAAGCATCGCCATAGTACATATATATGTACATGCAATTTTGAACAAATAGGCACAAACTAAGGACTACTCGAGGTGCGTTTATTCTACAGTCGCACATATAATAGTTTTCAAGATACGCGATTCTGCAAAACATTACTCCAGCAGGAAGTGGAATATCTCGAAAACCTAAAGACGCACAAATTATATTTTCGGCGCACATTTAAGCACAAATGTAAGCTATCTGGCGAAGTAAACTTTTCTCTCTCCGATCATTCGTTTAGAATTTTCCTGCTAGAAAAACATTACCCTAGCAGGAATCGTTTTTTGCGTATTATATCAAAACAACAACACGCACAAACTTTTAATGCGACATACATTTACAGCAATTTAGGCACTAAGTTTTCGTGCTACTCATATCACTCTAGGTGACACTTTCCTGCTAGGGTAATGCATACCACATAAAGTTACTGAGTAGGTAGTAGAAGTTGTAGTGATTGAACCTAACAGGAATTTACAGTATATAGTGGTACCTCAAGGAATATTATAAAAAAATAATTAGGGAAATCGGTTCAGCTGCTCTCGAGATTTGCGCTTAGCAACACATTCAGCGATTCATTTTTATATTTTAGATTTAAAATACAGGTAGGTAATATCTACATACAAAGTGTGCGCATAAAAACGGGACACATTGAAATATACATTAACAAAGAATTTTTAAAAAAACCTTATGGATGTTACATTTATAACCATTGAAAGTTTGATCTAGATATGTTATTTTCGTCATAACATTGGTATTTAAACTGCAACTAGCAATAGTATTCAGTTTCATAAGGTCAGCACAAACTCAGTGCTATTGTGAAGCCCCTTTGCAGGATATGTCCCATCTACTTTGCCTGCCTCTTATCCCCAACCACCTGTACTTTCCAGGACCTGAACGTGGTTAGCTACCGTGCGGTCCAGGTAGCCACGTACTGGGCGGGCAATACTTTTATATTACAAAGGACTTAAAAGATTTTAAATGATAGATATTTTTTTTGTTTTGCCAAATAAATATTATTTACTTACCTTTTTTGGTGACAAACAAGCATACGGCCTGCCTGATGGTAAGCAGTTACCGTAGCCTATGGACGCTTGCATTGCAACACCAGGAGCATCAAATGTACCTACCTACTGAATGAAAGTAATTTTGTCCACAGTTGCTCAGTAACGAATTTATTGAGATAAATATTTTATTTAAGTATGAAGAATGTGTAGTAAAAAAATGTAGATACATTCAATGGACGAGTTATTGAATTTTAAAAACAAGTATGTTCGTCGAGATTCCGCTTGCCGTAGTGATACCGATCGATGGGCATTAGGCAACTATCGAAGTAATGTGTACCTGTACCTAATAATAAAAAATAATAGTAATACTTACTTAGTGGGAATATCGATGGTACAAAATACGGTAAGTACCTAATATTATTGATGATTTGCAATAGAATCGATAGTAAGTATTAAATTTTGATTTTTAACTCTCCATTTCTCTGTTAAAAATAAAAAAAATGTAAAAAGAAATGTAGATACATTCAATGGACGAGTTATTGAATTTTAAATAAAAACAAGTGTATTCGTCGAGATGCCGCTTGCCGTAGTGATGCCGATCGATGGGCATTAGGCAACTATCGAAATAATGTGTAATAATAAGAAATAATAGAAATACCTTAGTGGGAATATCGATAGTACATAATACGGTAAGTACCTAATATTATTGATGATTTGCAATAGTAGGTATCGATAGTAAGTACCTATTAAACTTTGATATTCGCTATGCTATCGATAGTATCGATAGTTATTAGACTTTGATAGTTGCTATACTATTGATAGTTGTTTAGTTTTCGATAGTATTGAATAAGGTTTACGGTTTATTAGCACAAAAGAGAACCTTGACTGAACTGACCTCAGAACAAGGACTAAAGCATAGAAGGAGTGTTAATCGCCCTCTTATACTTATCCTATTTTTCCAAGTAAGCCGAATACATTGAAAAGAAAGAGACAAATAATTTTGATATGGACGGCTGGTGTACACTGTAGAAACGTCAAATTGGTTACCTTTGGATGCCGAAATATGAAGCGAACTAATGTCAAATGCTCCAACTTGTCAAGGCCCATATAGAATTTAATTGGGTTATATCACCGCTCGTAATTTTCATTGTTGTCTGGCTGTTTTGTTAAATAATTTATGTTATTTAATAACTGCATAGTCACGGTAATACTATATACAGTAATCCACCTTCATACAAACGGACAAAGCGCGAGCTATGCCTACGCGCCTCGGTCTCGGTATGCGCTCGGTGTGCAGACAGTCGCGACTGTGCCGCAGTGACGAACGGAAGGTGTGTTGTTTTTTTAACAATAAACGCGCAATTATTTTACATAAAATAAGTTCAAGTACATATTTAATATGAAGAGTAGGATATATTGTGCTGTTTTAGTTGCATGAATTTGTCAATAACGCGCGGTACGTAAACATGCGATAGGGCTGCCCGCCTTCAGCACTTTAATTACATTTGCCTACTTTGTGTTTCTATTTAGTTTTGTGATTGTAAATATACTTTTTTATATAAACAAATAAAATGCTTTGTGAATTTAATAGGAAGTGTTCAATAAAAATGCGTGTTGTTTTTTGACTGGAAATTTATTTTTCTTGTATTATCCATACACACAGTACAATAAACAACTATTATTAATAATAAAATACCACATCTTTACTTTAATTATACAAACTAACAAAAAAAAGCAAACATGCCCTGAGGTTTTAACACAAGCGTATCTACCATATCATGATTCATGAATCGCCTATAACTACCTATTTCACTCGTTTCAATCACTTTCCTTTACTCTATTCACTTTATTTATTAATCCAGACATTTTTTTTCGGGAGATAAAAGGAAGTACTTATCCATTAAAAAGACACACATTATGTACCTACCTACTAGTAAATAAAATTATTTTATAGTCTTACCTTTCAAAGTTTCCAGGTAATCTAAAAAAAGTTATCACTGGATGCGTTATTGACGAATTCATACAATCAAAAACTGCACAATATATCCTACTCTTCTAAATATGTACAGGAACTTATTTTTAGTAAAAAAATCGCGCGCTTATTGGAAAAAAAACAACACACCGTCCGTTCGTCACTGCGGCACAGTCGCGACTGTCTACATGCCGAGCGCATGTCGAGTTCGAGGCGCGTAGGCATGGCTCGCACTTCGTCCGTTTGTATTTAGATGGATTACTGTACAGATAGTATTACCGTACTTTAGTCCTTGTTCTGAGGAATCAAAGCGTGGACGATACTGTGTTGGCATTAATCGATTAATTTTTTAATCAATTACTTAATTTGATGCCTTGAATCGAATCAAAGTTAGTGGTGATTAAATTTAACCTTAATTGAAAAATATTCGCGATTAAAATGTTAATCGTAATCGTAATTATAATTAACAATAATCGTTAAACTGATTAAGCTGATTAAAGTGTTTTTAGAAATATGCAAAATTTTTACGAATTGTACTACTACATTAACAATTTTCACCCACATAGGTCAGTCTAACTACGGCAAATTTTCATATTTTTAATAATTTTTCAAGTCAAGCTGATTGCAGTGATTGCTATGGCATTCTTTTTAGGGCTTCGAAAGTGTAGGTGCCATGATAACCGTCATCGTCGACGTCTTGCGTGCGAATGATGTAAAATGTACTCTGTGGAATGAGCAAGCTCGCGTTTTTAAGTCTGGCTGGTGTAATAGCGAGTTGTCTAATTCGACTCTAAGACAGTCATAGTAACGTGTGCTGATTAACGCGTGCAATAGGCGCTTTACTGGCTGAATTCAGATTGAGTAAGTCTAACCCTTATTCACTACACTACTTAGACCAAATCAGTCTTTATACCTCGTAGTAACAGGCGCTTAAAAGTAAAGTAGGCTGCTGTTGTAACCTTCATAGCCACTCAAACGTCAGGAGACACTTAGGTGACCAAAAAGTTTTTGTCATCTTACGTGCGGGTACACTAGAGTGTCATCTTTAGGCAGTTATACAAATCAGCTTTATACGATTATAATAAAACTCTTTTTTGCATATCGTCTGGTATTTAGGACGGGGAACTAAACGTAGATGGCGCCTAAATATAAAAACACTACATTTCTTTTTGTTCTGATTTTATACATCAGTTTGAAGTTGAGTGATTTTGTGTGTGCGTTACGCTGAGGATTGTCCGCAATTATGTCGTAATTTCTTTTTTCTTATTACTTAAATCGTATAGTGTACTATATCAAGACTTTTCTAAAGATTTGATCCTTCCAATGAAGTAAAAAAATTTAAGTTTTATTTGCAATATCGTTGAAAAATTATTTGTTTACTTTAGAGATGGTCCATCGTAAGTCAAATGGCTGCAAATTTTTGGTGATAAAACCTAAGTGAACACATATTTTGTGATTAAATTTATGTCATTACTTTGATTATTTTATCTAGATTAAGTATATTAAATGTTTTCAATACAATCCACAGTGTTATATGCAGATTCAAAGTATGTAAATACATCGATAGAATGCGCTCACGCAATAGACACTGGAGTGTCCTTGGATGTTTACGTGTAAAAGTTCTGTGCAGACGAGATATTGGGGTCGGATTTTTGTGTTCTACATTATTATTTTGTTTTCCTTTTTTACATGTCTCTTTATATTAATGCACAACAATGTAACTACTTTTTTACCTATGGGGTATTAATTTAATTCACAAATGTAGCTAAGTAGAACTGCAAAATAATTTAAGTAACATTAGAAAATCAAAGAAAGTATCTCGTCTGCATAGCCCAGGGCGGCCATTTTGCACATTCAGACACATCGCGATTGCATCGAAAATCACTATAACCAGACCTCTTTTGTTTAATTTATCAAAAATAGTTATAATGCATACAGCATAAATGTTTTGGTCTCGTTTTAAAGCAAATATAGTCTAGTTTCTTTCACCACAGTTAAAACTGTTACAGATTGCATGGTGTTTTTACAAAAAACCAATAATGTTGACTTATGAGAAAAAAATATCTAATATCTAAAGTTCTCCATTTATTTTAAGTTTTTCAATCTGGACTTGGGGCATATACTTTAAATAATCATATTGTCTATACAATAAGCTATACTACGGTATTCTTAATTTTAATATAGGTCGTGTAACTTTCTTTTGACAAACGTTTTTGTCGGTAGACATACTGAGCGTTTTATATCGCGAAATTATACACTTGCATCGTGACGTTTCTATGCACTGACGGTTTGCGGCGTTGACGTTCTAGTGGAGGGCCATTCATCTACGGACTATTTTCGCTAGTTTTGATCCCCTCCCCTCCACACTATTATTCGGTAAGTTCCCGGTAGGCGCAGTGCTGGTGGCGTGGATCCGTTGATATTGGAAATGGAAATGAAGAATGTTACTAGGTATAGAATACCGCTTGAAACAGAGTAGTCCATTCGTTACCAACAACAATTTTACAAAGCTTAATATATAGGTTTCCATTCATTCATAAATCCCTAAAGTAAAACTCTCATTTTGTAAAGTTATTATTTTTTTTATTTACGATCTTACTTATTATTTACATTTCTAAATACATATTAATAAAATGTAAAATAGATACACATCTACAAATATATGAAAAATAATAAAATGAAAGTGAAAACTTTTCAGATGTCGTAAGGTACTTTTTAATAAAAATGTGGTATTATTATTATTGGGAAAAGTGTAAAACTGTGGGGAAATGTCAAATCTGGTGGAGATCGGACTTCGGAGGAACGACTACTGTCACTGTCAGTGTGTGTACTGGGTACTGTGTGCAGTTGTCTGTGGTAGTGGAAAAATGGCGACTCTACTCCCTCGTTCGCTTGGAATAACCCAAACATTAATTGTAAAAAATGGAACTAAGGTACCTAACATGAATATGCTATAATTTTGTTTTATTGTTACAATATTCCATCAACGGAAAAAAAAGTTAACATTCAGGGAATAACATAACAAAACTTTTAAAAATGTACATAATGCTTTATTATTGAAAAATAAGTTCACTATTAATTCCACATGCTCATACTCAATTATATTCATCACCACTACGTGGGACCTTGATAGTAGTTTAGAAAATTATTTATAAATTTGACCTTGTCAGTTTCAGCTATGACCTTACGTCATCAGTGTTAAACTCAAGCAATTTTCATGATTAAAAACTGATTACATAAAAAATAAAAATTCAGCATTCCATAAATTGACCTTTGTCAGTCGGTAATGGTGATATTATGACAGTTCAATATGTAGTGCACTTTTTTATATTTAGGTAGGTATCTTAAAGCTAACATCTGGGATATATTAATAAGTACCTAGTCTGCAGCTGGTCTCTCAAATAATTATGTACATTTTTTTATTATATATGTACAGAAGTCAAAGCTCTGTTGACTTGTATGAAACATGAGCAAAGTCTTATTAGAAATCAGTGAATCTCTTTGTTTCATTAGTTAACTGAATCATGACATGTTTACTAGATGTTATATCAAAAGTTATACTTATCATTTAATTTGTATGCCTCAGGATATTATTAGACTAGCTACTCAATATAGTATATGTATTGTTTTGATAGATTTAGATCAATGACACTGTGAACTACTTAACCACATTGTAGTCTCAGACACATTACTAAAAATATATCAATTATTTAAATCAGAACATCATGATATTCAGTTGACAGTTTTAAAAAAAATATGTTCTAGAAATAATTTTAACAAAAAAACCTGACTTCAAACTGGAAACTAAAAAGGGAAAAATAAATTTACATAGCACAAAGTAATTCGTATTTTGATTTAGTTAATTATTAATCACTAAATAAGTATTTTATAATTTTAAAGTTGGTGCCAAGTAAAACATTTCCTCCGGAGTAGTACCTTTATAGTACCTAGTTTAAAATTCTACAGTTAGTAGGTACCTATTCCTATTTTTACTCTAATACTATTATTAGTTTGTTATTGTTTTGACATATCTGATAATATTGTGTATACTTAGTAACCACTTCAAAATAATAAAATACTTCTGATTACTAAATCAAAATACGAAAACTTTGAACAAAAAAGATTTTTTTTTAGTTTATTTGAAGTCTTTTTTATATTTTACTAGCTGCACCCTGCGGCTTCGACCGCGCGAATATTACTGTGTGTTTAATTAATGTAACTCGGGAAACAGAGCAATTTTCGGGATAAAAAGTAGTGTATGTCCCGATACCAAATCTATCTACATACCAATTTTCATCGAAATCGGTTTAGCAGTTTTCTTAGTTTTTCTTTCATAAGAACCTTCTCCTGACAATAACAAACATAACAAAAAAAGAATTAACGAAATTGATCTAGCGGTTCACGCGTGATGCGATTACCAAGAGAAATAGGGATTCATCTTTATATACATAGATTTTACGATTCTTAGTGATGGGTAGACCTTAATCTTACATAGGTATTATTTTTGTATAAACTGAACATTTTGGCATATTGAACTGTATGAAGTAAACCTTTATTGTCAGGTTGGAATAACCTTATTAGTTCACACACAGCATTTTATAGTTAGTACAGTTTTGTATTTCATTTCTATGAAGTTGTAAACCTCAGAACGTGACTATGCTCTGTTTACCAAGTGACAAAGGTGATTTAACATTAAACATCTAATTTGCACTGTCATTACCTACATATTTTTCATGTGGAATATGGTGCTTGCCAACATAATGGTTCTAGTAGAATCACAGATTACAGAACCTTAGTGTATTTTGTGCTGAAAATTATTTTAATATGATATCGATAATTAATTACAGTTTATTTTCTTTTACTAATGTCACTATTTTCCACACTGTGTATTTTCCAAGTGTAGATAACAGAAAAGGGTATGTTTACTAAACTTTAGTCCCCCGTAGACCTCTTGGTTGTTTACATACTTGCATTACCTTTGTTATTAGAAGACAGGTACAAATTATTTGTCAACATTTTTTTTAATACAATTTCAGCATTGCCAGTATATATTCAACTTAACTATTGAAAGAATCTGAAAGTAAGTATATGGTTATGCAAATCGTATTATTAAAGCCAGTCAAGAAAGATAGTACCTACTTATCTCGAGTTTTCATCATGTTATATTGATAACTGCCTGACAGATAATATAATAAGTGTTTATTGCGACTTTGATCTTTTATTGTGTATGACAGATTCATCTTTGTACCTACCTACTAATTTTCTTTAGATTACGCAGCCAATAATATTTATTTTAAAAAGCGCAAGACGACTTTCTTGTCTCATTAGTTCGCCTTTGATAGTTTTGCTTGGTATACCGAACTACTGTGCCTTTGTTTTAGTCTCATTAAGACGTTATAATAACCAAACTTTTGGGACTAATTAAATACCAGTAGTCCAGTACCGAATAAACCGAATTTTAACTCTTTACAACTATCTGCGGATGACACAAATATTTTTGGCGCTCGAACAAACATTAGGTGCAGTGACGAGATGTTCATTCTACTATGCCTTCACGTGTATTTAACTTATTTATTTTAACATGAGTCATTATCAGTGATCGGAATTAAGGGAGCTAAAATACCTACTGCACTGTAAGTGGAGACGCCTTAGGACTAAATATTTTTTCGGCCATTGTCTCGGTTTTCGGGACATTACTACTACATAACATAACAGTCATAATAAGAATAACTGATAACTGATTTAATAGTTGTATACGTCTAAATACATGCTTAATAAATAACTATTTACAAGGCATAATCTATGATTTCGGAATTGTTAACCGATGAAAAAAGGGAGGAGGTTCATAAGTTCCTTACGGCGGAATATGTCTTAATGTCAGAATGTACCTACTTATCATCGTATTGTACTAATCTAAAACAAAATATTTGCCAAAATGAATGACTTTTTAAATGTCTTTGTTTGTAAATGACTGAAATAAAACTGCCAAACTAGTGTATAGTCAAAACCTAAGTTTAGTTGGAAACAACATCAATATTGTAACTAAACCTAAAATTATATGTACTTAGTAAAAAAAAAGTGTGCGTTCCCATTGAGGGACCATACCTGAATTTTAAGCTTTTGAATGCGTCAGCCTTTAGTAAAAGTTCTCAAACGATTGTAAATTCAGTCTTTCATTAAATTTGTAAAAGTAGGCACTCAAAAGTTACAAGCGGTCAAAGGTGGTCCCTCAATCGAGGCTGACAGGCATCCATATCTCAAAACCTTGTTGAAATTTACAACTGCTGTTAATGACTACTCTTAGTAAAAGATTTGTTACACTACTTTATTAAATATCAGCCTTGTCGGTTCATTATATAAAAAGAACTAGCATGCAGAAGGTGGTCCCTCAATCGATCACCATAAGTTCACATAAGTGGAGACCACAGTGGAATTTGGAAATTTCGTATGGCTCTAGCGTTAGTAAAAGTATTTAAACGGCTGTAAACTCTAATCTCTAATAAAGTAATTGTTAGTAAATATTTTTACTAACGATTACTTTATTAAACAATATCTAAAAAACCTACAATATTTGCTTCGAACATCAATCAAATTCCTGCTAAGAAATCTAACATCGGGGTGACCACACAGCAGGTTTTTTGGGATAAATAAAAAGTAAAGACCGTTTGCTTGTATAAATTTTAATCATATTTTATTTTACTCAGCTGATAAAAAGAAAAGTAAGAAAAAAATGCACATAATAGTTAATAAAAATTACAATTTGATTTATGTTGAATGTTGTGCTATTTACTAATAATATTTTTTTTTGTTTTTTTGGAATTTGATTGTTGTTTAAAGCAAAATTTTTAGGTTTTTTTGATATTTTTTAGTAATGTAATCGTTAGTAAAAAACATTTACTAAAGGATAAGCAGTAGCAATGGGCTATTTGACTTCCGAATGCTACGTAAATTGATCGCTTCTTATGGGAAGCGTTTCGACTAAGAGACCACCTTTCACCTGTTGTAACTTTTTAAGGACTTCTTTTACAAACTAGAGATTGAGTTTACAACCGTTTAAATACTTTTACTAATGCTAGAGCCATACGAAATTTCAAAATTCCACTGTGGTCGCCACTTATGTAAACTTATGGTGATCGATTGAGGGACCACCTTCTGCATGCTAGTTCTTTTTATATATTGAACCGACAAGGCTGATATTTAATAAAGTAGTGTAACAAATCTTTTACTAAGAGTAGTCATTAATAGCAGTTGTAAATTTCAACAAGGTTTTGAGATATGGATGCCTGTCAGCCTCGATTGAGGGACCACCTTTGACCGCTTGTAACTTTTGAGTGCCTACTTTTACAAATGAAAGACTGAATTTACAATCGTTTGAGAACTTTTACTAAAGGCTGACGCATTTAAAAGCTTAAAATTCAGATATGGTCCCTCAATGGGAACGCACACAAAAAAAAACAGATGCAATAGATACAGGTTAAGAATTCCAATTTTTGAGAAACATACTAACAATATTAATTATACATGTATGATGTAAATCATTACTTTATCCTTAATTTTATTGATAGTTAGATTGATTACATTCCTGTACCCACAATGTTCACACTGCCTTGGGTAAGGAAAAAAGATCGATTAAGTACTCAAAGTCCACTTTCCTAAATTGTCGACTTTCTTTACTAAAAATAATCCTTTACTGCCCCGTAGTCCCTGTCGTAAATAAGCCGACTAAAAAATACGTGCGATATCTCCGGCCGACTAACCATGACAATAATCAAACTGCTTGGACATTTCCAGAAAGCAAATGAACGTTGGCAAAACATAAGACTATCGGAATGTGATAAGACATCGATAGACATTATCTTAAAAACGACAATAAAATCATAAGGAAAGTGAACCATTACGGAAAGGTAGACAATTTAGGAAAGTGGTCGTAGTGTTCCTGAGCCAAAATAGAGAAACAACAAATTCTGTCTGTGAGTGTACCAATTCTGCCAGACATGTTACTAATGGGGTTGGCAATTGTCAAAGTGGCGCTAGCGTAGTTGGTTTCAAAACATTAAAATTTTCTATGGAGAAAATCCTAAATTATTTAACAGCAATTTAAAATAACGCGTATCAAAATGTTATGAAATCGGAGTACATCGTATACTAAAACACATAGCTTGGATATAAGCCACTCATCACCAAAAAATAATTTCAACAAATAGTTTGAGGTTATGTGGTAAGCATTTCGTTAGAAAGAAGCTACGAAAAAAATATTATCTACTTTGCAAGATTTCGCGTTTCTTGCCTATGCGCTGGAGAACTAGCACATTAGATACCCTCTATATCCAGCTAAAGCGTAGAATTCTACGATAGCACCACATCTCAAAAGCTTCGAGATACTTCTGGGTGTTAGCTTTTAGAGTCCAAGCTTCGCTACCGTACAATACCACAGGCCATACATAGAATTGCAGCATTCTTTATGGAGTGCTGATATATACTATTAATATCCCGATAAGATTCTCTAATAGTTACTACGTCTCAGGTTCTATAATAATTTCATCATAATACAATAGGCACTACCGAAATTCAAGTTGTGATTGATCGTAAAGTAACTGAAATATGAACTGGGAATAAAAACAAGATTCTTTCATATTTTAATCAAATTAAGAATATTTGCATGTTATTATAATATTAACCAGTTGTTTGTCATATTTTATATAGAAAAATAAGAAATAAGGGTAAAATAAACATAAATCCAAATACTTTTCAAGAACTTCTAAATTTTTCGCGTAATTAAACATTACGTCTTATAAGTTCATCTTTCAACTTCTTGATCCGCCAGTGAAAACACATAATGCTTAATAAACAAAGTATAGGGATATAATGTAAGATAAGACGTATAAAAGTCATAAATTGGAGTCAAAAGCAGTTTTGTTTGTAAACAATTCAAAATGTAACAATGACTGCCATTTATGAGTGTACCATCTATGCTGGCGCCATCTGCTATTAGCTTTTACCGGCCAACCCCATTGAGACATTGTTATAAATATTAAGACAATTAAAAAATCTGTCATTTTGGGAAACGTTTTTTTGAGATTAGTACAATCCGATGATAAATACATTCTGACATTGAGACTTATTCCGCCGAAAGGCGCTGTTCGCCGTTGACGCGTATATTTTTTGTTTTTTTTTTTTTTATGTATGACCACGCATAACTTTTTACAGAGTAGTCCGATTTTTCAGTTTTTCAACCGATGACAAGAGATTATTAATTTTCGAATAGAGGCGTCCCAATATCTAAGTGAATAGCGGATCTGTAATTACAATTTGGAATTTGTTATTTGTATGTACATACATGTATGTAAATATATATATAAATTACTAGCTAACCCGGCGAACTTCGTTCCGCCTAACAGTCGATCATCATTACTTTATTTTTCGAAAAAAAAAAAAGATTTTTTCTAAAATAAACGTAGTAAATACTCCTTATTACATCAGCTACCTGCCAATAAAAGTCCCGTCAAAATTGGTCCAGCCATTTCAGAGATTAGCCGGAACAAACAGACAGACAGGCAGACAGACAGACAAAAATTGTAAAAAAAATATTTTGGTGTATGTACCGTATATATGTATATTTATAAACATGTGGTAAAAAACGGTTATTTCAATATTACAAACAGACACTCCAATTTTATTATATGTATATTATGTATAACTAGCTGTACCCGCATCTTCGTCCGCGTTGACGTTCGGTAAGGGTGTAAATATTCTAACATTATTTTCTAAAATTTCAGTGCTCAGAAATTTTAAATATTCAACTGGATAGTTAATATATCCTTCTAGATCCATAAAGTTATTATTATTGAGGTAAACAAACTTGTCGCTAGGCTTGACCGGGTCTTCTGACGTCTCATTTCTAAATGGGGTGTTGAGAACTTTGTCAAGTATAATGCCTAAAAAAGACACAAATGTGCGAGTTCTCTGCCAAAAAATGTCTCTTCCCACTACCGTCTTTCTACAGAACACAATGTTATCAATGTTTTACTTGATAAGTCCAGCACTCCCAGCCCGCAGATATTGGAATTCTTTACCAGGGCATGTGTCCTTCTGATATATATATGTAAATATATGTAATGTATTATTATTTGCTTTAGTTACTGGTGGGAGCGGCGTCCTGCAACGCCAAACTACCAACCTTTGAACAGATCCGTAACTTGAATGTCCATGAGTATATCAGCTACACTTTGTTGCGGGACCATGGCATTCCGGTACCCAAATTTCAAGTGGCTAAAACTAAAGAAGAAGTAGTGCAGTTTGCTAAAGATCTTAATACCAAGGACATTGTGCTAAAAGCTCAGGTATTTATAATTATATTCTTTTCTAATTTTGTATTGCAGTTAAGGCGAGGTGCGTTCACGAAGTTGACAAGAAAATGTATGTTTGAGCTTTCAGTATAAAGAAGTTAATTAGTCTACACAAAAAATACTGTAGATTTAAAAAGACACAAAGAAACAATAACCGAACAGAATATTAAAAAATGGCTTGGTAACTCTGTAAAAAAATCCTAAATATCACCATAATAAAATAACTAAAATGTTCCTAATTTTATAAGTTTCAATGACAGTAATATGATTTTTTTTTGCAAAAATGATAGCTTGTTTATTTTTCTAACACAATAACCGGTAAAAAATTTTATAAATCGAAAAGTAAACCAAAAATGAAGTAAAATGTACGTAATTTGTAATAATTTTGCGCTCGTTAACTTGCCGAAGTAAGAATTAAACCTATGCGAATATCAACCTTATTGATAGACTTGCAAGCGTTATAATCCCGTGATATAGTAAATTTTGTGAACCGACCTCGCCTTAATTAGGTATATAATTAATTGTAATAGAAAGTAGAAGAAGAAAGATTATTGGCCACATTAAACGACATTGCAGCTTTATAAAAATATCATTGAGGGGAAGATAGAGAAGGAAGGCGTGGTAAGGGATGACCAAGGTTATACTAAATGATTTAAATAAAAAAGTGCTGATGCCCTGTCCTTTAAAGAGGTTAAGGAGATGGCTCTAGACCGAGAGAAGTGGCGGGAATGCATCAATTCCACCGACAAGAGTCTAACTCTTAAATATATGGATGAATAATTAATCAATAATCACCAAAAATCTATTTGGATTTAAGGTTCTTGCTGGCGGCCGAGGTAAAGGCGCCTTTAAAAGTGGACTCAAAGGCGGTGTCAGGATGGTTGAGACGTAAGTTTTACTATAAATGGATAATTCCTCCACCTGTACTAGCACAGGAGACAGGGTTATTACACATTTGTATTTATACCTGTCAATAAAGTTTTGTTATTATTATAATCTGGTAATATGGTCACTTTATGATGTTAGGTTAGTTAATTACGTAATGACTTGAGACAGAAGATCCCTTAACTAGGGGCTAAATAAATTAACCGACTTGGCATTACATGGATTTTACAACTTTTTACGGTGGAAGAACTGAGAAACTTGAAACTTGTTTTTTTTACAAGTAGTTTTTAATGGCATTTCGTTTTTGATATGATTAATTTACGTTTATTTGGGTCTTAAAATTATCTGTTGTCCTGGTAGAAATATAGACACAGCTGCATAAGGCTGTCACAATTGTGGCTGCCCTTAACATTAAATATCTTTTTTTTCTGTCTCTAAAGTCATCCTGTCGCTTTTATTATTTTTGGCTGCTAATTATTATTTTTCTTCTTATATTGTTAATTAACAGAATGTTTACGAGTTCTACAATTTATTATTTGTCATACAGACCCGAGATTGCCGGCGAGCTAGGCGCCAAAATGCTCAATCAATTATTGGTTACGAAGCAGACGGGTGCTGCCGGACGCATCTGTAACATGGTCATGGTCACCGAGCGCAAGTTCCCGCGCAGAGAGTTCTATATAGCCATCATGATGGAGCGCAGCTTCAATGTAAATACGCAAGTGTTTTTGCCAATGAGTAGGTATGGGCTCCTAAAACACTAATGATTTACTTATTATTTGCGGTTTTAGGGTCCAGTGATAATCGCATCATCACAAGGTGGCGTTAACATTGAGGATGTAGCTGCGGAGAATCCCGACGCTATTACGTACGATCCCATCGACATTGTCAAAGGCATTACCGACGAACAAATTTCTCGGGTTCTTAAGAAGGTATGATAAATTTTAATAGTTTGACAGAAATACCCAGCTTTATTTAATAGGTACCTACAATTTGGTATGATGTTGTTATTGTTAATATCGTTATTTAATTACCTACTGTTAATTGTTTTTAGATTGGTCTAAACACACCAGACGCCCCTGATATGGTAAAAAAGATGTACGATCTGTTCTTGAAGAAAGACGCCCTTCTAATTGAAATTAATCCGTTTGCGGAAGATGCGCTATCTGGACAATGTGAGTTACATTAAAATCTAGTTCAAATTGATATTATGCGTTTCTTTGTCTTACGATAGCATAAGACAGCAGGCCTATTTAGGGTCGTATATAAATAATATTAAGAATAGAAGGCCAACATTTTTCTTTACACCAAAATTGGCAGCAAATTCAAGGAGGTGTATCATATCTAAAAAAATCGTATGACGTATGTTGTCCGCCTACCCTTATTTTCTTAATTTTGTATGTTGTCGTTTTAACGTAATTTTAAAAAAGCGATCTTAGTCTCATTTTTTACTCAGTAGGTAGGTACTTTAAGCGTGCTAGTGCCTAGTATGCACAATTGATTGATTATGATTCTAATGGAGTTTAATAATTTTCATCGCCAGCGGTTTCATTGACGTTCATTGTGTTCCAGATTGTGTTATACTGCTCAAGGTTATAACGTTATTGCATAATATTCTGTTTGCTGTTTAAGTTAAAAAAATCTTTGTAATATTTTTCCATTCGTATTTGCTATTGAAAAGAGTTACAATTTTATTCCTATTCACCTCTATTCAATACTTAGCTTCTGTATGTTTAGCTATCAGCAAACACTAACGAATTTTCAACCTCCATGAATTTGTCGATGAACCGATAAACGAAAGAAACGAATTGAATTCTCTTTTAGTACTATATATTATCTCAATACAAATTAGGCACAAAATTTGCGAAAAGTGTTCGACTATCCGTCTACTGGGCAAACGAAACCACGTTTTTTATTTTTTGTTTTAGACTTTTGCCTAGACGCTAAGTTCAGATTCGACGACAACGCTGAACACAGGCAAAAGGAATTATTTGCCTTGAGAGACAAGACCCAAGAAGATCCTAAAGAGATTGAAGCTGCCAAAAATGATTTGAACTACATTGCTCTTGATGGTATGTTCCATTATGTTTAATACATAGATTACTCATTAACATTTATTTGTTCTGACTTGAACTTGCAAAAATAAGGACCATGAGCGGAATGCGCGTAAGTGACGTAGTTGTGCTGTAATTGGCTATTTCAAGGACATGCAGTAATGCACAGACATGCACTAATCGTGGTTTCCGTAACGAGCTCTTATGCTAGCGAATAAGCGCCGGTATGAGTTGTGTGTGTTCGTTGTCCATAATGCGGAATCTATGAGAAGGTTTACTGTGGGTAGCACTAACCAAGACAGTTCTTGTGTACTTGTAATGAGAGCAAAATATCATGACCACAAATTAATGTTAAAAGTTTTTTATTATTGTGGCACGCAGGTACGATTGGATGTATGGTAAATGGCGCCGGCCTGGCCATGGCTACGATGGACATTA
The DNA here is from genome assembly GCA_963082885.1 of Parascotia fuliginaria. Lineage (NCBI taxonomy): Eukaryota > Metazoa > Arthropoda > Insecta > Lepidoptera > Erebidae > Parascotia > Parascotia fuliginaria. The sequence continues at coordinate 11,400,180 of OY720173.1, read as the reverse complement.
TTAAGTTATATGGAGGTGACCCAGCTAACTTCCTTGATGTGGGAGGTGGTGCTACAGCGCAAGCAGTATCGGTAATGTATTGTTATTACTAGACTAGCTAACTAATATTGCCAGTAGATCTCTAATTTATATTTATATTTATATTATATTCTACAATGCAAAGTGAATTTATTACAATATTTAAGGCAGTAAAAGTGCCTTACTAATATACAATTTTTAATATCGTGACAACACTTATGGTGATATCTCATCGACACATTACTATTAAAGGAATAGGTATACATTTTTGACGTTTTTCTCATAGCAAAAAGTGAATGATAGGCTTCGTCAAAGTATGAGTTAGCATATTAAAGCCGTTTCAAGAACGAGTCGTACGAATCGTATTTATAACTTTTCACCTGCTGTCATTCAGCCTAACTAATGAAATCAGTTTTAAACGGAAAGCTTTCCTACTTTGTCTTTATTAATATTAAAATATTAATAACTAGCGGCCCGCCCCGGCTTCGCACGGGATAAATAAAGATACTTTTGTATGGGAATATAGAAAGTGTTGACTCTGGCTGACATTGTCTAGTCTCCTAAAATGTCCAATATGCCAGTGTCTGGTGTCCTATTACGTCCAGTCTCAGAATGCTTAGTATTCTGAAACATCCAGTATCAAAAGGTCCATTTTCTAAAATGTCTAGTGTCTCACAATGCTCAGTATTCTGAAACGTCCAGTGTCAAAAGGTCTTCTTACTAAAATGTCTACGTATTTATTTGGGACCTATCACAAATTCCTACTTAGATCTATATAAATATAAATTAATCGCGGAAATATATCTACGCGCATAATTTCCGAACTACTGAGCAGCAAACTGGATGATTACTTTCCTACCGATCCTAATAAAGGGTCGATGAAATTTTCATCATCGTTTGACATGGTATATTCCCCTCTGGCTGACATTGACAGCAAAAAGTTTTGAACAGTAATTTGAAGTTAATTTACTTCAAAATTTAAAATATATGCGCGAGTGTGGAAAGAATATAGATTTTAGGAATTTTGGCGCGATAAAAAAAATTTAAAAACATTGTATGATATTGTTATACGCTGGACATTAGTCATTCTGATATACTGGACACTATGGGACTGGACGTACTAAGACACTGGACATGTTTGGATACTTGTCAATATGAGACACTAGGCATTGTGGGACTGGACGTAATAGGACACTAGACTCTTTGGCATATTGGACATTTTACGAGACTAGACTGTCAGCCAGGGGGAAAGTGTTTTTTTTTTTAAATAATTAGCGAAATCGGTTTCGCTGCTCTCGAGATTTGCGCTTAGCAACACATTCAGCGATTCATTTTTATATTATACAGAGTGTATACGACGGTTTGATATTAAATGAAAAGGCAGCTGCTAGTCGTAGTAGTCCGTATAATGATTTCAAATTAATCAAAAATGATTTGACAAAAAATAAAAATATAAAATTTTCTAACAAAATAAATAATACTTCAGTAGTAGTAACCAAGTAATACACCATTTATTATGCCAAGGTCCAGGTCAGGAAGACCTGTAATGAGCGGCAACGTTTATCCTTCGACGTGGATTATGACTTAAGTCAGTGACGTTTGGCATACTTACAAAATAATTAGAAATTAAAAAAGTAGTCCTGTGTCTAAACTATTGAAGATATTTAGTTGATTTTTTTTGTCTCGCTTTTTAATGTCACATACTATACGTAATTGCATTTAATATCATACCGTCGTATACACTCTGTAGATTGCTTAAAATGTACCAAATTGATTGTTGAATTTGTCTTTCAGGAAGCGTTTAAGATCATTCTCTCTGATCCAAAAGTAACCGCCATATTAGTAAATATTTTTGGTGGTATCATGAGATGCGATGTCATCGCAGAGGGTATTATTAACGCAGCTAAGAATTTGAACATCCAAATTCCATTGATAGTACGTCTACAGGTATGTATAAAACTATAGTTTCATATTTATACAGTTGTTTTAGTGGTGTGTTATTTAAAATGATAATTATTTTAGGGTACTAGAGTGAACGAGGCCAGAAAACTGATAGCAGATTCAGGACTACGTATCGTACCGCGCGATGACCTCGACGAAGCCGCGCGACTCGCCGTGCAACTGTCGGAGATCGTGAACCTCGCCAAGAAGGCCGGTGTTGAGGTGACATTCGACATCCCTAGATATTTTATTGATGGATCAGCTCCTTAAATTTAAAGCAAGCAGTATTTTCGTCATCACTATACCTTCACATTATCACCAGATCTAATTGGTCATAGTTGTCTACTCTAATCAAGTTAGTTCACATAAGTATTGCTTCTTTGGAATTTATTGTAGTAAGTATATCGTTCAATCAGTCAGTTAAGTCTACTCACAACTAGTTTTGCAATTTTCAACGACATGTGTAATAGTTATGAAATATATACATATAATACCTATGTAACTATAGTTAGATTCCTATAATCTAAGTTATTGGATATATTGTTTTATTTTATATAAGGGACTATGTAAAAGTACTTTGTGATATTGTACATTTTAAATGTTAAGCATTTTAGCTTTCCATTGTTAGTTACCTTTGTATAGTTTTTGTTACATTTGTGTGTAACTTGTTTGAATACAACAGACCTACAGACTCGCTTAGTTGTGTAACCAATTAGATATAAACTACTACTTCGTTCATTGTTTTATTTATTATACACGTTAGTTTAAGTGACCATATTAAATAATGTAGTTAGTGTTGAATAATTGTTGAAGATCGATGTTGTAGTGAAGTTGTATTAATACTTCAGTTGTTATAAAATTTGCCGTTATTGTCGTGCTTTTACTGCAATCGAAATGTCCGAAGTATTTCAAGTTATTATTAATTTATCATAAACAAAATAATAATGTATTATTTTTGAAGTACGTCCAAATAGGGCAGTACATAGACGTGTATCAACGCAATAATTAGTATTGTGTACTTGATGTAATACATGTATAAATATGTATGTTTATTTGTAAATAGAAACATTAGACAAATTATTTATTTGTTTTTCTAACATGAAAGTACAATGTATGTAACACCATTTAACCCAAATATATAATTCATAATATATCATTAGTATATATTTTTGTGTTGTGTTTATTTTTGGCTTCAAATAATCAACATGATTAATAAAATAATTTAGATCTGTATTTTAGTTTTAGTGTATTTTATACCAATACCTAATATTTTTCCTTTTTTTAATTTAGATTATAAATTTAAAAATTTAAATATATAAATTTCCTTAGATGGTCTATCTGCTAATCTCTGGAACTACCAGTCAGATTTGAATAATTCTTGCTCCTTTGATAGCTTCGTTTTTGGGGAAGGTTATGTGATCAATCACGCTACAGGCCACGGGAGCAGAGTAGCAGGCAACCAAATTTACGCGGGCCTAACCGCTGTGAAAGAAGCTAGTAATGTTTATAAAATGCAATAAATATCAGCTGCGCATTAAATCCTCACAAAAAAAGAAAACATATTTTTGGTTAAATATGAAATAGGTATTGGAATATAGAAAATGGATATATCTTGGAGCTTTCAGTGGTATAAATTAAAAAAAAATATATTATTTATTCTTGCAAAAGATTAAGGTAAGTTGAAATAGGCAATAATTATATTATTACTAATAACACAAAACTTTAAATATAAAATGCTACCATATAGTGAGACCAAAATAAAATCAATAAGAGGTTAGCCTTTTTATATTGCATATTTGGCGGGAGTTTTCGTGCCCCGTGGATACTCCTACGGTTGATTTATAGTACTTTAAACTATCATGTAAATTCTAGTAATATATTCATATAAGCGCTAAAACGTGCAATCTGAAAGCACTGCGAATGGTATGCGAGCCATGTAACATAGTCATATGTTATTACTGTACATATGATTATGTATATTATATTTATATTGAATACTTTTGAATTGTAAATGTCGTAGGTTATAATACGTGTTGAAAAAGGCGGTGGTGGGGATGGCGGTAGTGCGCGCAGCACAGGTAAGAGAGGCTCTCTAGGAAAGGGAGAAGGACAGAAACGCCGTGGTAAATCTAACCCCTGTAAAAAGAAATGTTCGTAGATGATGTCAATTCAACGTGTCACTAATAGGGTCCAATTGCCGCAGATATTTTAGATGTTTTTATTTTTGATAAATTTATGTTTCGTATAAAAAAATAAACAAGATGTACCTTGCACTATTAAACTTTTAGAATGCGAATCAATAGGTACGTGTGCATTTAGGCATTTTTTCAAGTAATTACACTAGTCTATTTAATGTTTTAAATATTATATTTTAATAGCAGGATATATATTTTATATATTTCACTATATTGTAATAAAACAAAAATATAAACATATTTGCGACCAAAACGGTCGAAATAAAAAAAAAATGTTTATCTGTAGGTAGTTATATATTTTATCACGCAGGCTGTTGATAAGCGCCATCTAGGAACAGCTTCTAGTAACTCGCAAACTTGTGATTGTGATGCAAAATTCTTTCATCATGCACATGTTATGAATCGAATGAAAATCTCATTTAAGAGACGATGAGTGAAAAATCGAGTGCACTTGTTCCTCGATTATAATACGTCCGTATTCTATGTTTTGCTGCGTAGGTACAGAGCGAGGGCGCTTAACCGAAATGCAGCTATAATCTATTGTTATTGACTCTATAGGTACTTCTGGTTTTTCCTCGACTCTTCGTCTTCTTACTTACCTATATTATTGTCCTCTAAAAGGTCGTCATTCGTTCAAGAAGTCTCAGCGTCTTCCTTTACTATCCTATAATTTTTAATGCTGCTCTGTTCCTAAATCATCATATCAATCGACAGACGTACACTGCTGAATATAGGCCTCCTTCAACGAGCTCTTGTCTCAATAGTTCGGGTGCTTTGTTCGCTATCGGCTACTGAGCCCTTATTATGAACTACTAGAACTCGGGGGAAAAAAAACTATTTTTAAATTAATATTCCAAACAATAAACAAACTATTACCTACTACCTAATGTAATTAAGATTGCGTGTTAATTCTAAGCAATTCATCATGAATGAATTTTATCTGCTCATTGTCCATAAATCTAGTCGTTGCATATTTTGGAGATATACCTACCTACTTTTACTAAGTAATTCGTATTCTAAATGTAAAAAAACGTTTCATAATATTTACGAGTAGTGTTGTTTTTCTTGACGAGTAATAACAAATTAGAGTGAGTGAGGGCGCCGGGGGCCCAATTTTCACTTCCCTCAATCCCTTCATCCACCCCACTCCATTCATTCACGGTAGGCAGCGGCTTCGCAGAGTCCCTGGCAATGCTTGAGCAAAACCAGAGACAGTCGTCTATGAGCGACACTACCATCACGTGGGCTGTTTGCTAATTTTCCACTGCCAGTAATAAAAAAAATTGCAATTTGTCTTTCAGATCTCCCAAAAATATTTTACAAATATTATCCTCATCTTAAAAATATTTTACAGAAATTATAGGTGTTCTAGTAGGTAAGTCAATGTATTGTTTTATAAATTTGTTGTAAGTAGACATATATTTCTTGCTATTTGTGGAAAATGACCATCTTGGTTATTGTCCAAATGTCAATTGTTAATAAAATTATACAATTTTAAAACATCTCTGATTTTTATTTGCTGTAGTTATGTTTACCTAAAACTCAAATCTAAAAGTTAGATTTTTTTCTGTTTTGAATAAATTAAATGAAACAAACTTTTGCTCGGTAAGTTATATAAATTAATTAATAATCAATCAAAACCTCGTCTTCACTAATAATGATTACAAGGCAATCTCGCATGAGACGAGTTTAGAGTATTATTATTATAACACAAAAAAAGCAATTTGAAGCTATTTTTGAATTATTTTTTTATTTGAAGCTTGAATGCGATTTGTGATACAACGTATGACCTCGTTCCGTATTTTACGGACGTAATGTTCATCTTGTGCTCGTATTTTTTCCACAAATATATCAAAGTACATACTTAAACACATATTAACACAACCCTGCTCTGAGGTTAATTATATTAGATTATAATGTGCCGAATTACAAATCTCGTAGGTCACGCAACAGCCATTTATGCTTTCAAATTACGGCAACGAGACTTCGACAGCTTGCGACTTCCTGGCATGCTGCTGCAGTTGTCCAGGCTGCGGGTTCTTCAAAGGTACATTCAAGTGTGATTGCAAAAGAAAGTCAAAAAGAAAAAGACTGCCCGGTCCAACGTCGCCCTGCTACCGTGGCGACAGTGTTTGTTCGACGTTCAACAAGGTGCCTGATTCCTCTTCTCTACCTGACGCCCAAAAACATCTCAACTCATTTTGCTCCCGTGGCGGCAGAAAAGGAGCTGATTGCGTAGCTACTATTGCAAAAGCCAAACAAATGTGGAGTTCCTGCAGTGGCAAGAGAAATCCTGAATGCGAAATTATGCTTGCGAAAATGAAGGCGAGACAAGTTGGGCGTTTGCCAGGCATAAGTTCAGAATGCGCGCCAAAGTCCATTTATGCCAAGGCCAAGGCGACACGACTTAGCGGTTCTCCACCTGCGAGTTCCATTTGCGTGGACAAGTATGCCAAAGTCGTAGCGAAACGAGCTAGCAGTTTGCAAAGTACTGATTGCGCGAACCTATATGCGAAACGACTTGGCGGTTCAAAATCACCTTGCTCGCAAAGCAAAAACACTGATTGCTCGGCTCTCCTTGCCAAAGTCAAGGCAAAACGAGGCGGTGGTTCGAGGTCGCCTTGCTTTCGCAGAAAAAAAATTGACTGCGCAGCATATCTTTTGAAACCCAAACAAAGGTGCGGTTCCAGTTCCTGTGGTGGCAATATAGGCTCCGGATGCGAGGCTATTCTTGCCAAAGTCGAAGCCAAACGAGATGGCGGTTCGAAATCACCTTGCTCGCAAAGCAAAAGCACTGATTGCGCGGCCCTTCTTGCCAAGGTCAAAGCCAAACGAGGTGGCGGTTTGAAATCACCTTGCTCACAAAGGAAAAGCACTGATTGCGCGGCTCTTCTTGCCAAGGTCAAAGCCAAACGAGGTGGCAGTTCGAAATCACCTTGCTCACAAAACAAAAGCACTGATTGCGCGGCCCTTCTTGCCAAGGTCAAAGCCAAACGAGGTGGCGGTTTGAAATCACCTTGCTCACAAAGGAAAAGCACTGATTGCGCGGCTCTTCTTGCCAAGGTCAAAGCCAAAAGAGGTGGCGGTTCGAAATCACCTTGCTCACAAAGCAAAAGCACTGATTGCCCGGCCCTTCTTGCCAAGGTCAAGGCGAAACGAGGAGGCAGTTCAGGATCGCTTTGTTCGCAAAGCAAAACTAGCGATTGCTCGGCCTTTCTTGCCAAAGTCAAGGCGAAACGAGGTGGCGGTTCGAAATCGCCTTGCTCTCGCAGTGGCAGAAAAAAAAATGATTGCGCAGCTTATCTTTCAAAACCCAGACAAATGAGCGGTACTTGCAAGTCCCGCTGCGGCAATAAACATCCAACATGCGACGCTATAATTGCCAAAGTCAAGGCTAAACGAGGTGGTTCGAAATCGCCAAGCAAAGGCAGTCATCCATGCGACCGATATGGCATATAACCTGAGGCTTTTTGAAATACATGCAATATGAACATACAAAAAGACTCGTCGCCATTTTCCACAGTTTTTAAATTCTTGTATTTTATTTTTAGATTTTTTTTTTGTTTTTAATTATTATGTTGTCTTTAGAAACTGATTTATTTAAAAAAGAAAACCCAAAAACACTGTAAAATGTAATAAGAGCTGGAAATAAGTAGTCTCAAAGTTAATCTACAACAAAGGTAAATTGAGGAATTACTAATAAATCATGACTTATCATTGTGTTCTAAAATAGAACTATGTATGAACTGCACAGTGTTAAATATGTATCTAATAATGATAATTCCTTTTGTTACGGACATGTCTGTAGATATAACTATATGCGTCGGCAGCTCCGAATGCTTTATAAAAATCGGTAAAATTGAAAAGCAACTTGTTAGTGATATATCATTTTTAATAATAAAACTGTACATGATTAATATATTTAGCTTTTTATTTGTTACATACTATAAAGACTTAAGTAAATATTTTTATTCATATAAATGGACATAGTTCACTTTGCAATATGAATGAGATTAACAACTAATATATTGGATGTTGAACTAATTAAAAAAAATATGTCTAAATTGTTCAAATTAACAATTGCACTGAGACAGCGTGAGCGGTGTGACAAGAATCAAGTAAAGTAAGCAATTTGCTTAAATATGTACACTATATGACTTCTTTACTAGGCGTAGAGATACCTAATGCTTCCTCGTAGCCGGTCTTTGTTTCATGTTTACCTGTAACAAGACAATTTCAACTGCATATTCTGAATACAGGGTGAGTTTGAATTCATTAGCATCCTTTTACCCTGTGATTCTACACATAGTACCAAGTACTTATGGCTTATAAAATTGTAAATTAATTATATAATTTAAAAAAACGCTTTAAAACATTATATCTACGTAAATAAAGTCTAAAACAAACAAAAAAAAAATTAAAACAAACTAGAAAAATATTACATTTTAATAATAGTTAATTATTATTGCGCGCAAATCAACTACGTGTGGCCGCTGTATACCAACAAGATTTTGATTTTGTTGTGTTTGTTATTGTCAAACACTAAGAAAATTGCGCGGTGATTTAGAAAATTTAAGAATACTTAACATCTATATATATATAAAATGCTTTGTCCTGAATGACTGACTGACGGATCAACGCACAGCCTAAACCGCTGATCATAAAAACCTTAAACTTGGAGGGTGTGTTCTTTGTATGACATAGGCATCCGATAACAAAGAATAACAGGTTAAAATGATGCTAATGAATTCAAACTCACCCTGTATATACTATACAGTGAATTGCGAATAGTATGCATAGCGCTCACCGAAGACTTAAACTACTGGTAGGAGCTACCATGAAATATACTTGGTTTTTGAGCTAGCTTCTACAGCCGCTTCACCTTGTACAGAATTATTGTGGTAGTTTACGTCTGTGGCGTAGTTATGCATACAGAATTTTAACAAATTGATTGAAATTGTTTGTACGACTTTCTTGACTTTAAAAGTTAGAAACCGCAAGACGTAATTAATATAAATATTAATAATAATATTATTAGCAAATTATAAAAAAAAATATACGTAAATTATGCTATATTTGCAACAACCAGGTCTATTTTACCGTAATAAAAGGTTTCTGTTTTGACGACGAAATTTGCTTGACCATAAGAGTATTTTTAATTGAGAAATCAGTTTGAATGAAGCGGAAAAGTACGTTTGTTTGCTTGAACGAGCTAATCTCTAGAACTACTAGTCGGATTTGAATAACTCTTTTTAGTAAAATAGTCCAGTTCTTGAGAAAGGTAATTAGACTATGTAACATCACGCTACTGGCTAGCCAGTATTACCAGAGCAGTAAGGAAAGACGCGGGTGAAACACGCCGCAGGAAGCTAGTATTACATAAAAAGCTGACTGGTACATTACCTTTTTTGGATGATTTATTTTTCTTCGATTCTTTGTTCTTGGATTCTTTTTTAATTTTTTTGTGTTTCTCAGTCTTAGCGCCCTTTACAACGGGTTCGGCTAGCAGAGTGTCGTCGTTCGTATCTTCGGTGGGCTTGTCGCCGTTCGCCTTGCTCAAGTCGGTCATAAGCAAGTCCTCGGTCGACTCGACACGTAACATCAAGTCCTCAGACTTCTTTTTAATTTTCTTCTCCTTCCTTTTCTTGACCGGTTTGTCCCCAGACTTTCTGCTACCGGACTTCGTTTTTTTGGACTTGGTTTTCTCTTCCAGCAGTCCGCTGTCGGGCGACGGATACTGATGTATTCTCGATGTGAGCAATTCTTCTTCCCGCAAGGGTCTGAATAATAAAAGAATAGCGTTGAGACAATCGAACGACCAACGTAATAGCAAGATTCTATCTATTTTGTTTCTTGAGTTTAAATCAAGTGACAATAAGCATCATAGTGTCGTTATAGTAAGATACAGATAACCTCTCTAATAGATTCCACATACAAGGTAACACATATGCATCTATTCGTAAGTATAATAAGCCATTACGGACACTACGATTGGAGCAATCCAGTACATTCGAATGCTTGATCCTGCGTCGTTCGGCGCATCTTGCTCATGCCTTTTATTTTTGTGAGCTCAACTCAGAACAAATAAATATTAATGTACTAGCAACGCCCCACGTCTTTGTCCGCGCGAAATATGTTTTGTGGTATACTTCGGGAACCAGACCGATTTTCGGGATAGCCTATGTTCGTCGGTTCTATCTAGATTCGGTGCCGGAGCTACGATGTAAATTGGTATGTAAGTAGATACTTACATACCAATTGACATCGTAATGGGTTCAGCCGTTTAGGCGCTGAGTGGTAACCAGTAATCGGAATTATGGGAACTAAAATACCTACTGCTCCAAAAATTATAGAGGTAAGTGGAGACGCCTTAGGACTAAATATTTTCTCAGCCAATCTCGGTTTTCGGGACATTACTAAAGTGGATATATATAAAATTAGTTTAGGAAAACAACTATCGAACCAATTTTCTGTTTTTGTTTAAAAAAAAATGATTTATGAGATAAAACATAACCTATGTTTTAGTCCAGGCCTAGAACTACATCTAGGTATGCAAAATTTGAGCTCAATCCGTTTAAAAGTTTTGGCGTAAAGAATAAAGAAGTAAGTAACACACATCCATTCAAACTTTCGCATTTATAATATTAATAGGATTAGTATCTATTAGGCGGTAATCCGCAGGGTTATCGATCTGCATAGATAACAATGGGGACGGCGTGAACTACTCGCGCACCCATCAGAGTGGTGCGTATATGTCGCAGGCGAAATGAAAGAATCCGCCGTTTACAAAATGTCGCCGCATATTAGCGCCGCCGTAAAGCGGAATATGTTACCAGCGATGTGTATCGCCTAATTGGGGTTGTTTGAGCTAGTAGGACAACAGATATACTCGGCGGGCACGCACAGGTCGAGGTCGAGGTCGAGCGCGCGGTGCGGGTCGGCGGCGCGCGGCGCGGGCTCGTCGTCGCTGGGCGCGGCGCCGTCGGGCAGCTCGCCGCCCAGCGCCACCGCGGCCCGAGGGACGCGGCTCTCCTCTGTAAATACGACGTGGGTTTCAAACTTCGCAAACGCGTGCGAGGGTAGTTGTCGTTTATTTTATAGAACATGACGTCGTCATCAGGTAAAACTAAAAAGAAATTATATTTTTCCAAAATCTGCCATGACATACTTAGGTCAATTTGGGAATTAAAATATTACATGTGCGTACAAAAAACACTTTTCCTCGATAACGTCATATTCCATAGATCAAATGGTAGCTACCCTACGCGCGTCGGATAAGTTTTGAAATTCAAAAATTTACCTTCGCTGTCCGAATCGCTAGACTGTTTACCCTTTTTGCTTTTTCGCTTCTTCGAAGTTCGCTTCTCCTTATTCTTTTTATTTGCATTCTCCCGAGAAATTAAGTATTTATCAGATCTTTTAACTGAAACGATAGAATAGAAATATTATAATTCAATATTTTTTTTTTTATAAAACTTGAGTGGCTAACAAGCATACGGCTCATCTGATGGTAAATGACAACCGTAACCTACGAACATGGCTATTTGCAACAGCTCGTTTCTAAAAACAATGTTTTTATTTTTCTTACAAAGAAACCAGTTACCTGATGTCATGGTACACAATAAATCAATTAAACCAGATTTTCTGACATAATAATAATATATTTAAGAAGGACAGTAATATATATACAGACCGTGAACCTGTAGCGGCACTTCTAGTGCGATCTCAGCGATGGGGATGTCATCCTGCTGATACGAGCGAGGCGAGTCGTCTTTCAAGTAATGTGGATTGTTAGCCTGCTCCTGGCGTCGGGCTTCTCGCAACTGCAATATTAGAACATATAAGTAACGAGTGAATAATCGGGTCGTGAAAGCCTAAAACAACTTCCCACAAATTAGAAAATATACTATGATATGTTTGTCTTGGAGACGCCAATGGTAATCAGATTCCCAAATCCTGGAATGTAAAATGTGAATTTTGTCCCCGAGAAATACTCAGTACTCTTCGGAATTAGTTAACTTATCACATGAAATAAAAATGTATATTGATCTCTTTTTTATGACGAAGATGAAGTAGAATTTTAAACACCGCGCTTGCTTAAAATGATTTGTAGGTAACTCAGTTGTCAAATTAAAAAACGATCAAAATCCTCATGGCACTGTAAAAACAAACACACTTAAAAGATGAACACAAGATTAAAATTAATAAAAATACATTATTTGTTATGCAAAGGTGTACGTACACCACAGACGAATGAACCACATGGTTGCACATAAGGCTCGTTTTCGCTTGACAAACGTTTTGATAACAAACATTCCACGTTTAACCAAAGATGTAATGTACGCGGGTGTAAGCTAGCTTAGTCCATGTGTGCTGTGTGCTGTGTGCCGTGCACGTACCGTGGCGAGCTCCTCGGGCGTGAACTGCGCGGTGGGGCGCGGGTCGCGCGGCGGCGGCGCGAACACCGCGGCCTCCGCCTCGCCCTCCGAGCTCGAGCTGTCCGACGACCACTGTGACTGAGACAGCCACTGGTCCAAGTTCAAGCTGGGGATCGATAATGCTTTATTCAAAATGGCATCCAGTCACAGCGTTTTATGTGCTGTCAGACACTTTCGTTGATTGAAAGTTTTGACTAGAAAATTAATTGTCCAAAACGTTAAATACCTACTTGAAAAATTTAAATTCACAAATAGGCTCAGTGAAGGTTGATAGCGGCGCAGCAGAGAGGATATTTTTAAGTCATTCAAAAATCTATACTAATATTATAAATGCGAAAGTGACTCTGTCTGTCTGTCTGTTATGTTTTCACGCCTAAACCACTCAACCGATTCTGATGAAATTTGGTATAGAAATAGAACTAGATCTTAGGAAACAACATAGGCTTTTGCGAAAAATTACTTGAAGGAGATGAAATAGGAGTTGAAAGTTTGCATGAAAAATCTTCAATGTAGAAGATAAAATCGTGTAACTCTGTATTTAGTAAAATAAAAATTCATTCGATAACCGACATCCACGAGGGCGGTTCTGCGTATAAAGTGCATAAATGTTCAATAAAAGATGATGGAGCGGTCTCGAAGCCATGAAGTCGGAGAGCAGACTCGAGCATCCGTAAGCCGCAACAAAAATGCCTTGGATATCGGTGTTGAGATATTGATGAATGTATAAGTAAAATAAAACTACGTACTCGGCAGGCATAGGCACTTTCTTTTGTGCTTTGGGAGCGACGGGCTTCAACTCTCCGTCGAACAAATCAGCGAGCTCCTCTATAAGTCCGCCACTGAATTTTACGTGTGTCGCAGGCAGTGAACTTTCGCCATTGATTGCGTCCGTATCTCCTTCATTTTCTATACCATTGCTGAAAATTAACATAATATGTAACAAATTGTTGTAAATTTAAATCTCTCAAATAAATAAACTCCACTGTATAAGAGGCATCATTCACAGGTTGACGTGATGGGCAGAGAGATAAAATTTACATTTGAAACGTATCATTCAAATCGAAGTAGGTATACACGCTACTATACTACAGTTATGTTAAGTAATAGAACAGCCTCATTTAAAATCACATTGCTATGATTATTACCTGACAATGGGCTGACAATACACCAAATAAAAAGTGAATCTTTTGGGGTAACTATATAGGAGTAGATATTACCTTTGTTCATGTTGCACAAGCAGTGCGGTGGGGTCAGCGAGGTCTGCGGGGTGAGCGTGAGAGTCCGTGGGCTCCAAGCGGCGCAGTAGCAGCGTGAGCAGCGCTACGGCGTTGTGCGCGCGCTCCTGCACCTCCATGTCCTCGCTCAGCAGCAGCGGGCGTAGGCCCGCCAGGGACATGTGGATCACCTAGCGGACACCAGACATTAGCTGACGGAATGTGGCATAATGCACCTAGCATAGGTTATGGTATGCAATATAGTTGAAAATTTGGTTACATATTTAAATGTCTAAAATTAAAAAAACATAACATAAATTAACCTACATTAAAAATTACTAAAATCTAAATACTTAATGTTTTAAAATACGTAAACAACTAATACCTACCAACGAAATGTATAAAAAAACCGATAGGACTAATTGCCTAATGTTTAAAATGTTTAAAGTTGTAACACCAAAGTTTGATATACCAACAATTTAAATATCCAATGTTCAAAATACCTACAAAATTGTACCACTTGTGAGCTATTTCTTTAAAGTTGTCGATCAGGTTAGACATTAAAATAAGTAACCGAAAAATATATCACATCGTATCATCAACCTGATACATATCACATTCATGTTTGACATTGATCTGTACCAAAGTTTTTTTTATAAAAATAATGACTTTTGGAATGGTGGTGACTTGATATCATCAGTGATCATTCTGATTATAATATGGAAAAATGTGTAGCATATAGTGCAAACGAGATATATTTAATCTATATCTATAATATGTATATATAAAATGCTTTGTCCTGAATGATTGGCGGATCAACGCACAGCCTAAACCGCTGATCGTAGAGACCTTAAACTTGGAGGGTGTGTTATTTGTATGACATAGGCATCCATAGAAATGATTTTCCGAAATTCGACCTATAAGGGGGTAAAAAGGGGGCAAAGTTTGTATGGGACAATGCGATTCCTTGGTCCAATCTACTTAAAATTTTGCATAGACATTCTTTAATAGAATTGATGAAAGATGTGTTTCATATTTTACTGAAATTTATTCCCTAATGGGGATAAAAAGGGGTAGAAAGTTATTTTTGGGATGATTTGCTTTGAAGTTGATATTAATACTCCTTGGTGCTTTTGATTTAAAAATCATTTTATTTGATACATGTCATGTTTGAAACTCATCATTATCACTCATACATATTGTAAATTAAGAGTTATGATAACACAATTATTGCATCGAATAAGTCAAATCCATCGCTCATACGATGCATTACAGTACATTACACTTTTGTTTTGCTACGGCGAGTTTGGTTATGTCATTTTTATAATCCAGTGCGATCCTAAGACCAAACAATCGCTTAAAAATTGGTATCTGCTGCAAGTTTTTATTCTTACCGTATAATGATTAGGAAAGGAGAAGATAATCAGCTGCTAACTATTTTTAGACGGAAAGTTTCAGTTATATTAGGAACAATCATGCGCAGCTTAGAGCGGACAGTTATATACTTGCAAGATGCGAAAGGGACACAGGAAGTTGATGCTGATCAGCTGGGTCAAAAGGTAGTGCAGCCAATTTCTTTTAGTGAGCAGGCACGCTATATAAATGAACGGGCACAAGTTACTAATTTTTTTATTAATAATTAATTGGCAAATTGTGAGTTAACGCGTCAATTACTTATGTTGCTGCGCAATATAAATCCAGCAAAATAATGCATTGGCACCAGATTGCAAGTGAAAACTTTGCAATGCAATGTAACTGAGGCAACTACACTTAATGGTTATACTCGAGGAGATTGTGTAGATATTTATTCCTAGAGTCGCCCTAACACCATCAAATACCCCTTCGAATTCAAAAGAGTGTATTCTCTGGGGTATAAACGGGTGACAAAATTTGTATGAAAATTCTATACTTTTTAAACGAGAGGTTTGATAATATAAATTCTAGAATATAGTCATTGTATGTGTGACTGTGTGTCGTAATGATCCAGTGGTGAAGGCACCCGCTTTGTAAACACGAGGTCAGGGGTTCAAATACCAGCAATGTGATTTTCCAAATCATTATGTTCTTTTTAAGTTTATCTGGACATTACTGACTGACGGTGAAGGAAAACATCGTGAGGAAATTTGGACTTCTGAGGAAGTCTAAAATCGCCAATCTACCTTAAGCAAGCGTGGCGATCAATGCTCATGCCTTTTCTATGTGAGAAGAGGCCTTGCCCTGCAGTGGGATAATAACGGGTCGATATGATGAAACTCATTGTTTTAATATTTAGAAACTATCCTTATTACGTGGGAAAATAGAAGTAGCAAGTTTCGTTAAGTTTTGCAAAATTTCATCAGTTTTAGGGGTAGCGGGCGAATAGATTTAAATGGGATTCGCCTTAGAGACGAATTATAATAATACTTATTACTCATACAGGCACGCATCTGAATTTTTAAACAGCTAGTATATAATATTATAACACTCATGTGCGGTAAGGATTACAATTATATTTTTGATCAATATCTCGCGATACAGTTAATTCACCACAGAACATAATAATACGAGACTCACGTCGAGCGCGGGCTGCAGCTCGCCGTCGGCCTCGTACTTGAGCAGCAGGTTGGCGGCGAGCTTGAGCGCGGCGTGCACGCACACGGCGCGCGCGCGCATGTGCGGCCCGCCCAGCGCCGCGCACGCCAGCAGCGGCGACACCGCCTCGCGCATCACCGGCTCCGACCTGCACAGGGCCTGCAGTTAGTCGTCGCCGCCGCACGGTGCACGCGTGCACGGTGTACGTACCGGCAGTACTCGGCGAGCACGTAGGCGGCCGCGTACAGCACCTCGCGCGAGGCGGGCCCCGGCGGCGCGGCGGCCATGCGCGCCACCAGCGCGCCGCACTCGCGCGCCGCGAACGTGCGCACCTCCGCCACGCGCGCGCCCACCTCCGTCAGCTGCGCCGCCACCACGCGACCTGGGACCGCACCGCGCGCGCGCACAACATTACCACGGCTTTTTCTCAAATAGAGAACATACATTCTTAAAAAAAATTATAGCTGCAGCACGAGGCCTTAAAATATAAGCGTGATGAAATATGGTGTTTCAATTTAAAATAAGAAATTTCAGCAGTGACACTGACCGTGTTTAGCACTAGTCTCCATCTCGGTGAGCTCGGCGAGCACGGTGACGTACCACTCGAAGTCCACCACGTGCTGGTAATTATTCTGAGAGCAGATCTCAATGATACGCGTGAGCAACTCGTCGCGGTACAACGTGCCCTCCGCACGTTCCATGTGGACCATCAATTTTTTCACGATTTCCATTAAATTCTTTTTAGACACCTGAAAGAAACAAAATGAAAACATGCAATAAAAATGTCTAAAAACAATATTAAGGTATTATGCAATGGCTAAAAAGAAAAGCGGTCCTAAGTAAGCCTTGAGGTACCCCTGATGGTACGAGTATGCTTCACTACGATTTTGCCCATGTCTTACAAATTATGGATTCATATATCATATATATTAAACAATTTATTAATAGCGCAATTCTGTTTCGAAGGTAGATTTCACACATTCTATTTTGCAGATAGATTTCGCATCTTAATAAGTTATATGCCATCAAATTGTATGCACTAAAATTCAATTGCTTCATACAGATCTTATTTTTGAAAGATTAAATTTTGAATATAGGGTTCACATCACAGTAATTCCGAATGTAGAACTTACCATTCCATATAACAGGCCCAGTGCTCTCAGTCTAATCGATTCGTCCTTATCATCAAGACAAGTTAACACTAGATCCTTATGAGCTTGCACTGATTTCGGGTGCGATTTTAATATCCGAGACATCGCTAGTAGTCCCAGATATTTTACTGAAATAATAATATTTCAATACTATAGTTACATCGTTGTATTCAGGGTAGAATGTGTGTCGTGAACCATTAAATAATAAATTATCTCAAGTAATTAATATTTAGAAAGTGATAATCTATAATCTTAGTAAGTTTATGTAAGTATAAGTCGAAATATAATGGAAAAGTGGCAAAATTTGGGGGACGCCTATGAAATAAAATAAAATGTATTAGCAAGATATATGGTCCTATGTCTAGAAATGCACGTCTTTCGGCTAAAATAATAATGATGAAGATGAAACCAAAAACTGATTATGTTGTCTTATTTTGTATTTTAATTTGTGTACAATAATAAATCAATTTAAAACAAATTGTTAGCTTATAGCGCATGTTTACTTACAGTTCTGGTCGCTATCTTCGATAAGTATCCGCAGTTTCTGTACACAAAGCTGCACGGAGGCGGCGTGGCCGGGCATGCCGCTGCTGATGCTGATCAGCACGGCTATTACCGTGTTAATGCACTCGTATAGCAGCGACATCGCCGATGTACTGTCATTGGTAACTTCACTTTTATCATTTGTAATTTACTTATAAGAACGTCCTCGATGTTATTTGAAATCAAGAATTGGCCCCAAACGATTACCTCGAGGACGCTCTATTATATCATAATTTCATTGCGATTGGGATATTTTTGTAATAATAATTATACCTAATTACTATTTGTATGCCCTATAGTCTAGATTTACTAGCAATTTCCAATTGTAAATACCTTAATCATTATATAACTCATGTTATACCTCATTCAAAGTGAATTCTATCGAATTTTAAAAACACATTTAAATTTGGAAATGATTTTATATTCAACAGTGTTAAATATTTTTTATTAAATAATATAGTAGTTTTCATTGTGCCAATATGTACTTTGCTAGAAAGTGACTAAAACAGCTAAAATATTATCATAGAGGTTGCATGTGCTTTAGCGACCAACCTGTGTAGGCAATGCATCAATACGACCAAGATACAAATTGTTTAGAATGTCATACATTGCTAATATGTTACAAATGAAGCGTTACACTAGTGTTCAAAGCTCTAATGTGTTTATCAAACTCCAAGTGCTACAGTGTAGAATAAGCTAATTTAAACAAAACATTGAAGAAGCAATGCAACAAGCTTTTCTTATAATATACAAGAAAACCGGGTTAGACTAGTTCTAGACATTCTTATGAGCTATTGTTTGTGTATTGAAATACACGTTTTTCCTTTCACCCCATAGAGACAACATGTACAGTGAGGACATCACAATTCCGTCTACATAATCTTGAACAATTTTGACAGGTAAGTGGCGTCCCTGCGTTAATCGACAGTAACTGACTCACCTATGTATTAAGTTAGTTAATGGTTCTATCAGTTTCTTGCCAAGTCGAGGCTCTAATGGGGTTAAGGCACCAAACTGCAACAAACACAATGACACTACATAAGACTAGCTTATGTGATAGCAACCGATAGCTAAATGATATCACGAACTTTGTAAAGAAGTCCCCCCATTGTTGAACTTCACTTATTCACCAGGCTACAATCGCAACGACAACTCTCGTTATTTTAGTCTCAGCAGCAAAAATAATACAAAAATGTGAGTCGGATGTGCCAATTCATAAGTGTTATGTAGTGATAACCTGGAATATCAGACATATAAATCTAACGTCCGAAATTAATAAACCAAACATAACCGAAGTCTTGACGATATCATCCAAAAATATATAGGTAAATTTTCAAAATATTTGTTATTAAAGGTACTTGAATGAGTGGAGTTCAAGGCATTATTTATAAAACGGGATAAATAATAAATAAAATACATACTTAGTATTAATATGCCTTTCTGGATTGATACCGCGTCAATGGTAAAAGATATATCCACTATAACTATAAAGAAAATTGACAAAAAAGGTAAAAATCCTGCAGCGTTTCTGATCATTTTCATCTTTTTGGCCGTGACTAGTAATTTTAAAATAAGGAAGATTTGGAATGACGCACAATAAAATTTTGTCTATTTACTACTTTGCAAAAAAAAACCTCATTTTACTAAATTTCATGAGGTTTTCTAATTGTACAGAAAGTGTGAAATAGAACCCGAATGTAGAAAATAATAATAATAATAAATTAATATTTATCTAGTTTTTGAGTCTATTTGAATAAAAGTTTTCATATGTAAAAAGTTGGATATTTCGTTTTATAAATAATGTCAGTGAATGCATTTTGACGAATGCTAATGTAAATGATAATTTCAATGAAGGGATTTGGCATACAGTCGAATTAATATAGTCGAATAATTAGTGAATGCATCATATTAAGAAATACATTACAATTTACGTCCTGAGTATTCCGGCAAGTGTTAGTTGGTGTGTAAAATTTAAATGGTGAGGTGTTGTGAATGAATCTAGCATTTTTGGTAAACTTTTTTTGTATCGCTAGTTGTACCTGCAAATTAGATCTATGAGGCTTTTGGTTATTTTTCTTCCAATGTCTGGTTCATACTGTGTCATTAAACCAAACTGTGAAGAATTCAGATATAAATATTGTTAATAGTGATACTGAAGTCAAGTTAGTGACAAAGCTATGGTTTTGAAGTAGCTGACTTAATTAAAGCTGAATGTAAAAATATTCATATTTAAACCTTGATCTGCCATTTTTTTTATTTGCTAGTATAACCTAAGATTTACTCAGTAATTTTTAAAAATATATTCCAGATGCAAAAATAAATCTACTCTTTTTTTTTGAAGACGGTTGATAAATAAAATGAAAAGTAGCTTCAGTTCTCTTAGCGTATTAAAGAGTCACAGCGAAGTCAAGTTTAATGAAGTACGATATTTATTGAACTGAAACATAGAGTAATTGATTATGGAACTGTAACCAGATATTGGTGTACTTTAGTTAAGTGAGGTCGTTCAACAACAGGTGCTAAAATTCTCAAGGTACCTTCTAAAGTTTTAGCTGTATTACTTCATAAATCTTAGGATTCACTGGATAATTTAAGAGTTGCTGTTTTTTTTTTTTAATGATATAACTACATACATAATAGTAAATAATTTAGGTATATATCAATAAATCTTTACAGAATTATCTGATAGTAACAGTAAATTAAAATGGAATTCTTATGAAAAATATTAAAAATAGCAATACCAATATCCAAAGATTTCTGTTTAGCCGTTTTACGGTTATTAGTTTACTTATACTTTTTTTTCCACTAAACATGAATCCTTTAAATAACACCAGATAAGGCAGTAATATAAATTTACGTAAATAGTTTTCACGAAAAAAAATTGCGGGTAGTTCTAAAGTCGACATGAACATTTTGAACATACCAATTTGATGATCTTGATCAACATCCAGTTGTTAGTAGAAGTAGTCATTAGTTTGAAGAAGACTGGAGCTAAAGAGAGGTAGTTTTTAGGATTTTTCCTTGCTAATTCACATACTACATTTACAGCAGCTGATTGGACTCCTGCAAAAGAAATGTTTGGCTTCTTAATTAATATTTTAAATTTATATATATTTATCAAAATCAATCAAAATTTTGAATTTACATTGGATGATGCAAACATAAACTCATTCGAGTTTTACCGTACATTAAAGGCATCGATTAGATACATACCTATTATTATTTTAGACATAAGTCAAAAACAAAAAGGTGTAAGTATATGTAAAAAAAAAGTAAGGTAAGTATAATAACAAACGCTCATCGGTTACGCGGCTAGCCGTCTTGAATACGAGTAATATAACGTTTACAGGTTGCTTCTTTTTCTAGAATTTTTCTAATAATTTCTAGTTAGTATTCATAATGTAGTTTGTAAGAAGTGTTCTTTTAACTTGTATTTATTGTTTTTATGATATTTTGTCCCTCAAAGATATAGGTACTTAGTTTGTTAATGAGACACGGTATTATGTACTGTAATGATAGTTTGCCATGTATAGGCCGGGGTGGTGGCATTATTATAAGTATTGCGATAACAAATTATCCTATTGTGTTGAAAAATATGAAATCTGCCATTTTGTGGCGGCGGCCATCTTGGACCGATATTCATCGAACATAGCAAAAAACACTTCCGACTAATGCACCTTTAAATAAAAAAAAAAAACAAGATGAAAATCGATTCATCCGTTCGAAAGCTATCGTTCGTAGCGCTGTCCCTTTTACATATATTATGATGTGTGCCTATTGCTATCGCATGCCAACGTTGCAGTTGCCGGAATGACAGCTAAGGCCGGTATTACATTAGCTTAATTAAATCCTACAATATAAATTCATATCTGTCAAATTCTATGTTAAAGTATCATCCCATCATAGTTTTATGATGACGTTTTTCATTTTTACATACTACACATAATGATCATATAAACGTCATATACCATCAAGCTTTGTTTTAGGTTGCTATGGGTGCTACGTTTTTGCTAGTGTCACAGTCTAGTAATGGGATTCTTTTTGACAGCTAGCGTACAAATAGGATCATATCAACACACTAGCACAGTCTATTTACATACAGACTGTGCTAGTGTGTTGAATATACGGATCCCCTACCTATGATCATAGACAATATGAATCACATGTAGTTATTATACCGTCATAAGTTCTTCATTCAAAAATGACTCAATCATCTATGATCATATTTCTATGATAGTGTAATAGCGGCCTAATGAAAAGAACGAGAACAGTATAACTAAAAATTCAACAATGCATTACTCATTATTTTTAATAATGCATTGTCGCAACGGTTGTTGTAACAACGAACGGTACTCGAGTAAACTTTGCCGCATACTTTAATGTTCTAAGCACAGCTGTATCGAAGATGATCTTCAATCACGATTCTCGAGTGGTAATTAGTTCTTTCTTGTTAAGTCTGGACATAGTCAAAGTATTAGAATAGTTCCCGTATAGTATAGTTGGACATTATTCAAAATTCTTTCTTAACTTTTCATCACGATTGGCGCGCGGGTTTGTAAGCGCTGCTTTTCATATCATTGTATTCTCTCAGCCACTCCTTAAAACACCCATGGTAAGACATACAAAACCAGCAAAAATAATAATCACCTGGATCGGGATCTTCTAGTTTTTCTTTTAATTTTGGAAATGCTGGTCTCAAAGCTTCTGGATATCTTAAGAATACCTTATACATCATCAGGACTGCTTTCATTCTTAAATATGGTTTTGTTGAGCTCATCTAAAAGGTATAATACTTTTTACTTATTATATAACAAGTTCTATAGATGGTCAAGCCGCTACGATCGGCTCTAATGTTATGGATTCAACGACCAAACATTTGTGTGACAAAATGAGGCAGATAACTTGACTCGGTGGTTGAATTTGAGACTTTAGGGAGGCAGTGGTGTTATACCACTGCTTCAATAGAAGGCACCTACGAGGCAAAGTAAATATTAGACTAAACATTTTTAGCATCCAAGAGACTATTATAATGTTTATGTACTTGTATGTGTATGAATAGAGTTACTTCAACTGATAACATATCACTATTACGCATAGTACTTCAATCGTAATAAATGTGTCAATACAATAACATAATAATAGAAAGTGCAATCAGATTGTCTTGATAGTCTAATATTTACGGTTGCTGACTCTTATCAACAATGTTAAACAGGACAAGTAAAATTGAAATTTGTTTACCATTACGAAAATAATAATAAAAAAAAAAATGTTTCGCTTTTGCTTTTTAAATTTTATAAACTAAGTATATATTCATACTCACCAAAGTCATAATGTCATTGGCCAGATCTCTGGCTAAGTCATGTGATATGAAGCAGCTGAGTCCACTGAGGGCTAATCCAGCTTCATACTGATTTTGAGCATTAAGGTCCTTCCTGATCATATTAGTAGTTAGCATTAATAATTCGGAGTCGGCGTGGAATGATTGACTAGCTGCTAAGTACCCAATGCGTTTGTAAGTAAACTTATTAGAACTCATTACTTCTATTATATTGAAAATAGCCCACGATATATCATATCCCAACATTTGAAGCTAAAATAAATAAATATGATTATTAGTTAAAGTTACAAAACATTCAGTAAAATTGATATAAATATATTGTCGTAAACAAATTAGGTACGTTTACCTTGTATACATTTTTTGGAAATTTCATTCTATTTAGTCTCCTACGAGTCATTATTTCGTTAGGGATATAAGAAAAGATACGATAGGGAAAATTTTTCATAAACTACTAAAGCCTAAAACGACTATGACCCGGTATACATATATGTTTTTTATGATTATGCATAGCGTCAAAAGGCGATACTGTAATAAAATTAGAACTGGTATGACCGCAATTTTTAAAATTCCTGTCTCTGTTTTAATCATGTCTACATTGTATATTTGGTGTTCACATGGTATTTATTTATGGTCGGAACTAATAAATGTATGTTGGTTAATTATACAATTTAATGAACAGTAGTGGAACATTCCATAAATAAATGTTAGGCTGTTTTTAAAATAAATAGTAAATGCAGCATACAGCAAGGGTCAAACTATCTGAACAATATTGACAACCATATCAAAATCTAGCGTGGATCTAGACGAAGTTAGTAGAGAATCAGACAGGAAATAATAGCTACTTTATACTATTTAGCGATTAGAGATAGGTCGTAGGTATAGTCGACCATAACATTTACCACCCTTAGAGTAAATGTCGTTTGCATATCACATAGCAATAATGACTATTTTTGCTTGCAAGTTACCTCAGTACAGTGACGACAAGTCTTATTGCATTTCAATTTTAATAGAATTTTTTCCTAAAAGTGATAAAGCAAATATGTGGTCGACTCTACATATCAAAGAAATAAGCGGTGATCTGATTACGAGCATGTCATACATACTTGAAAGGGTTCGAATTTTATCTATACCGATACAATAAAGAGGAAGAGTTTGTTTGTTTGAACGCCCTATTTTCTGGAACTAGTATTCAGATTTGAATTTTTTTTTATTGCATTTGATAGCCCAGTTCTTGCGGAAGATTATAGGCTACTACCTGTTGCCCGCAGCTTTGCCCGCGTTAATGTAAACGCATTTTTCATACAAAATGTCATCCCCATTTTCAACCCCTTCTAGCTACTTTTTCGCAATAAAAGATAGCCTATGTTGTTTCTCAAGATCTATTCTATCTCTATACCAAGTATCATGAAAATCGTTCCAGTGGTTTAAGCGTGAAAGCGTAACAGACAGACACAGAGAGAGTTTGTTTCGCAATTACAGTATTAGTATGTATGTATTAACACAGTACTGTCGACGGGAGCAGAGAAAGATGTAACGATGTTACCGAGGTTAAAACAGCGCTGTGAGAAGCTAGTTCAAAAATGTATTGACAATAAAAAAATGTGTGTAGTGTAAAAGGTATTAAGGTGGTTCCGACGAAATTTCGACGAAATCCGCTACTTTCATCTCGATAATTGAGTAGATTCTAATGCTATTTATTCTTTTTTTTTTTGCCAACAATATACTTTGATTCATGAACTTTAGAATAGTAGAAGAATTATTTACAATAATTGATTATATAACTTATACCAACGATATTAAAACAACGTGATTTCACTTATTTCGAAATATTACTTTGTAATTACTATAGTTATAAATATAAAAGTTATATTGAATCAACCGGAATAAACCAAATGTCAACTCTGTAGGTTTATTTCATTTATTAGGATAATGTTTCAATAGTTATTGATAATTTGGCTGAATCAGCGTCGCAGGGGCTCTGCGCGGGCGACGGGAGGCAGAACGGCAGAGCGGCGCAAGCCCTTCTGACGGACGGACGTATGCGGTTTTTTTAAAAATTATTTACGTAATTCAATAATTGCAAATAAATAATATCAAAAAAAATATTGTGTGGATAGATTTAGTGTTGCAAATAAATTAGATTAGTTATTTAGATTTTTTTAGTGTATTAAATACGTAGGTATTTACCTACATTTATTATTATTTTTCATCAAAATGACTAAAATTTCACGACTGAAACAAATACAAATGCAAAGGATTCAATAATAGAATATCCTGTAAGTAGGTATATACCTACCTTCATATTTTTAGTAAAATACCTTCTTTGAGATACTTACCTAGGATATCCTTTAATTATGTTTAGTTCCACGTAAACTAGGTAGCAGGTGGTGAGCCTATTGTCGCTCGTGATAAGATCAAGGCAACACCAGGCCTCAAGAATCAGTAAATTCCTGCTGTTATATACCCTAGGGGTATGAATATGAGCTTGCTACAATATTGTCTATGTCTACTATCATTTCGAACTAGGTGTGTGGTAGGTGGGCACATGAGTAAAATATCTAACTTGGATATTTACTCATGTGGCAAGGGCGCTTTCCGATTCCGACCGACGCGACGCGACGACGGCGACGCCGGCGTAGGTACGAGGTGCTTCGGTCGGAACACGAACGTCGGCGTCGGTCGTACAACTAGCATAGAACTCAAATTACAATGATTATACGTGACATGCGTCGGTTTGCGACCTAGTTAGGTACCTACACAAAACAACCATACACGCTGCTGTTAGCTACCTAACTATCTACGTTATCTTGCACGAGCATAAATACCTATACATTCTATATATACATACGGTGTGTACTTGAATATTCTATCGGTAAGTAATACCGATAAAATATTCAAGTATTTACCTCGTTAGATTTTTTTTCATGAGCTGATAAAATCAGTGATAAGATACTAGGCTAAAGTAAATACCTACCCTTCTACTTTCAATGCATCTTATTTTGATTTATTTATTTGATTGCAAGAAAGGAAGAAAAAAGGCTTTACAAAACGTCTTAGTCTCTAACCAAACTAAAATATTTGAAGACTGTGAAATTATCACAATTAGGTAAATTAAAAATCCTACTCTCTGTTCCTTTATTATCGTACTATATGAATTTTTAATCCTAAAATTAAATAATATATTGTTGAGTGCCTACTGGACATAACAAAACTAATACCGTATTTTTCGAGTAATAGGTGTATGTAGAAAGTAATAGACCCGGCACGGTGGCACAGTATAAAGAATTCTACTCTTTTTTGTACAGTCTTTACCTAACTAGGTAAAGGCAAAAGAATTATGGTTTAGCACTCTATGTATGTATGTATGTATGTATCTTTATTATATTATATTATAAGTCTATGTACTGTAAAACTACCCCGTGACGTCGTCCGCATGGATCCGTTACTTAGCGATAATATTACATTAGTTCTACTTTACCGATTTTGCATTATATTATACATTTACAATACTACAATATGTACGTACATACAAATATATGTATGTACACATATATTTGTATGTACATATTGAAGTAATCTATACTTATAATGAATCTCTAGCGAGGTAATTTTCACGGTACATCCAAATCACTCAAACAGTGGGTACAATGCGTCTACTTTGGCAATTGTTCGTGTTACTTATTTTGCTAAGGGTACATGATATTGTGTACCTTACGTACGGGCACTTACTAGAAGATAATCAACATTTATTTATTTATTGACAAAGTATTTACAATATCATTACAGATAAAAACCCAATACGATATCATAAAAAACCTAAAATTAAAAACACTAATTACTAAATAAATATATCTACTTATCCAATACTATACATTTTTGTGCAACATCCTTGAATTTTGATAGGGTACATTGAAAAATATCAATTTCTATAGAAATAATGATATATACATAGGAATGATGACGCTTTGTTTAAAACATGTGTAACTGAAAATCCTTATCAGCTCTGTCATTTGAATTCAGTTTTGCTGGTGAATGGTGCTGTTTCAAATTCAGTGCAGTGGTGGCCATACAGAGTAAAGATACTGTGGGAGAAAAAGGAAATAAAGAGGACCGAGGAGGTAACTATGCCTTCGGACCACTGACTTTCAGACAAAACTTACACTTTACGTCGTTATGTACATCTCCAGCCAAACCGTCCCGCTTATTCTAAAAGATCTACTTCCGTAAAATTTTTGCTAGCTATACAATATACAGAACGATTTACTGAAGTTATATTTGTGATATCCAGATGAACCGAAAATAAATAAGGAAAATGAAAATATGTTAATTCATATAGGTTAATTAAATTAACACTTATGAACGTCAAAGTTTACAAAATGTCAGCAAATTAACCTACAACCAGTTCGCTGACAAAGTAGAGCCATGAGAAGAACTGGCAAGAAACTCAAGCCACTCATTTTAATCGCCAGGTTATTACAATTTTTGTAAGTTACAGTTTCAAGTAGCATGCAAAGTGACACAGGCAATACACTTAACTCTATAGGTAATTAAATACTTACAGCTTTCTATGTTGCAAAGAAAAAATAAAAAGTAAAATGCGTGCTTTACAGGCTGCCTCAATTTGCATTTTGCTACAAAAGTACGAAAAGTCAGGGAGAAGTCAAGGGGAGTCAAGGGAAAGCCAGGGAGAAGCGAGGGAGAAGTGAAGAGAAAGTGAGGGGAATGTGAGAGGAAAGTGAGAGGAAAGTGAGGAAAGTGACGGGGAAGTTAGGGGAAGTGAGGGAGAATTGAGGTGGAAGTGCGGGAGAAGTGAGGGGGAAGTTAGGGGAAGTTAGAAGTGAGGGGAAGTGAGTGGAAGTGAGGGGAAGTGAGGGGGAAGTGAGGAGGAAGTGAGGAGTGAGGGAAAACTGAGGAGTAAATGAGGAGGAAGTGAGAGGAAAGTGAAGGGGAAGTAAGGGAGATGGGAGAGGAAGGGAGGGGGAAGGGACAAGGCAGGAGCTCTCGAATGCAGGGAAAGGGATAAGAAGTGATAAAAAGAGAGAAGAAAATGAGGGGAACGAAGGAGAAGAAATGGGGAAGTGCTAGAGAAGAGAGGAGAAAGCGAGGAGGCAAGGTAGAGAGAAGTGGAGGAAAGGGCAAGAGATGCTCGAGGAGAGGCAAGGGATGCTGAAGGAGGTGAAGAGGAGAAGAGGGAGGTGAGGAGAGAAGCGGAAACTGTGGAGAGTGGAGAAAAAGGGCGATAGGGAATGAGGGGAAGGGAAAAGTTATTGTAGTGAATATTTGCCTTTGTGTATTGTATTTTTTTTTTACGAGGGATATCTTTAGGTAGGTGAAAGAGGGTTTGTATGAATGGGAGATTAAAAATACTATGGAAAACAGTATTTAAACAATATAAAAATGTCTATTGGAAAAATCAATATTCACGCGAGCGAAGCCGCGGGCAAAAGCTATCTATATACATAAAAGCAAAAGGTCACTCACTCACTCATCACGAAATCTCAGAAACAACAAGTGCTAGGAATCTCAAACTATGCATGATCGTTCCTATTAGGATATAGGTGCTCACTTAGACGGGATTTTGCAAAATCCATCCTCTATGGGTGTATAAAGGGGTGACAAAGTTTGTATGAAACTTCTATAGTTTTTATAGTAGGATTACCAAATTACTAGAAAATACTCTTTTTTTAATATTCAGAAACTACCCTTATTAAGTGAGCAAATAAGAGTCGAAGTTTGTGTGAAAGTGGTTCATCAGTTTTAGCGGTAGCGGGTTTAAATGAGATTCGCCATAGAGATGGATAATACTGATATTTATTACTGATACAATGTACGGTTGCCGTAAAATCTGGCACCCATCTGAATTTTCACGCGAACGAAGTCGCGGGCAACAGCTAGTCTATAATATGTATGTATTTACAAAAAAAAAAGTATATAAGTAGTATATCAGTTGTTTAGTACCCATAACACAAGCAAATATAATTGCTTAATTTGGGGCTAAGATGGCTCTGTGTGAATGTGGTAGAATATTATTATTATATTATAGTTATAAGGTGCATTTTATGCTTTTT
This sequence comes from Parascotia fuliginaria, assembly GCA_963082885.1. Lineage (NCBI taxonomy): Eukaryota > Metazoa > Arthropoda > Insecta > Lepidoptera > Erebidae > Parascotia > Parascotia fuliginaria. The sequence goes on along the minus strand of OY720173.1, from coordinate 11,370,703 downwards.
GTTTAATTATTTCAATTTTGGCATATGTGTGGATTGGTTCCTTTTTGCATAAGTAGGTCCAATTGTTTTTTTATGCTTATTAGTTTAAAGTGTAAGTTAAACTTACTTGTGATTTTTATTATTAGTATCTACATTTGTTTTTATTATAAAGTGGTTTGTAAGTCAATTTAAATTTTATAAAAACCATGTTTTAAGTTTATAATAATTGATGCGATACCGATAATCTTGTTTTAAGGGAAGTTTTGTGTTAGTTGTAAGTTTAAAAAATGAGTGTATTTTAATAACTTTTAACTTCAGTTTGATCGATAATGATCTAATACTTTATAATTCTGTTGCGTTAAAATGCCGTTAAACTATAAGGTTTTAAGTTTAACCGCGTTTAAGCGTAACAATGAATCAAGTTTTGTACTCTTATTTAAACACATTTATAGACTACCAGACTTAAAAGCAGTGAACGGACGTTAACCACGTTTAACATGAGGTAGTTCCACAAGTATTAATGATAAGCTAAATTGACATTATGTGCTATACCGACATTTTAGTTACAATTAAGTTCTTTTGTTTTTTAGGTTTTTAACAAATAATATTTTTTATGAAATAGAGACACTAAAATGCCGTTACGCTAAGCGTAGTGGCATTATAGCCGCTGATTTATTAGATTTTTGTAACACCAATGGTATACTAAAACGCAAAAAAACGTTTTATTATAAAATTTAATTATATTTACAAACTGACAGGAGAATAAATTGAAAGTATTTCATTTGATCTATATCTTGGTACCTTTAAATCTCAAATAATTGTTGTCATTTGTAAGTGACAACGGTTTCAATTTTTGCCGCGTTTTTTGAGTGTTTACTCAAAACTCGACTTTGGCAGTTAACGGCATTTTAGTTATACCACGGTAGAGCTGGATTTTGAGTTTATTGGTTTAACCCACAGTAGTTATTTTTATTTCTACTACATATTTAACAAACGTCATGATTCTAAACACTCATCTTTGCTTTCGCTACTATATAAATAATAAATATATAAATAATATATACTAAAAAATATACATACTTACTAAACGAAATAATAAAAGATACTAAAAAAATAATTCATTATTTTCGCGTCTATCAGATTTTAGCTCTGCGGTTTCGGACAAGTAAGGTCATTGTCTTATAGTTGTGCTACTGCTACTTGACGCTAGAGGGCGGACTCGCACGCAATGTTTTTTTCGGGTGAGGCGCGGGGTGGTGAGGAAGCGAAACGCTCAAGGTCATATGTGACGGAACGCCCTTAAATCTTTTTTTGTTGCATTTTGTTGTTCATTTCATGCATGCAATCAATGCTATCATACTTTAATTCATTGATATTTTACCCCCTAAATCCACCATCAAAAATATTAATAACAAAATTTTCAAGTATCCCAACTGATTTGCACAACTATAACTTCAAAAACAAAGATCTTGCCATGCAACATTTCAGCCCTCAATTTAACCCTTCTAAAGCCACCCCTGTCAAAAATATTGATGAATAAATTTTTATTTTGATAGAAGTATTCCAAAACAAATTTTCAAATTTACAAATTAAAAAACGAAGAAGTTTCATACATATACAATCGTTTTCATCCCTTTTTACACCCTTAGGGATTGAATTATAAACCCTTTCTTAGTACATCTCTACACATTAGGACAAATACACCCTCCAAATTTCAAATCTCTAAGAGCAGCGGTTTAGGCTGTGTGTTGTCTGTCAGTCAGGACCAAGCCTTTTATATATGTATGGATTGTCTTAACCAGTGCTATTGTAAATATTGTATATTGAAATAATAATAGACTCAAATTTTAATCATTGTATACTAGAACTTGGGATGTTATTAAGCCTGTGACCTTTTCCTTTACTGGCTACCAAATAAAAAAAGAATTATTTAAATCTGACTGATAGTTCCAGAGATTAGCATGTTTAAACAAACAGTCTTCTGCTTTATATATTAGTAAATACTAGCTTCCCACGGCGCGGTTTCACCCGCGTTAAGTTATATCTTTGGTTACTGCTCTGCTCCCGTCGCAAATAACGTGCCTATAACCTTTCTAAAGGACTGGGCCATTAAGCGCAAAAAGAATTATTCAAATACGACTTGTAGTTCCAGGGATTAGTGCGTTCAAACAAACTCCCACTTTATCTATTAGTATATGAGATTTACTCATGGTTTAATATGTTCACTACATTCTGCATGATAATTTACTTTCATAAGAAAAATATATATTTTTTTATATGAATGTATACACAACATTCCAATGTACAGTTTATTTAATTCAGTTAAGGAGTGTTTAATGTTTTAATTTCAACCTTATGTCAAAATAATACGATGTGACTTTAAAATATACAAACTCTTATGTTTTAAAATAAAACTGTACATTAACAACATATTCAAAAATAAAAATAAATAAAACAGAAATTAAAATGGTCTGTCCTACTAGTATTAAAAACAATCTCATTTCTAAGATAAAAATAAAATAAAATATACATATTTATATAATGTACTTATATCTAAAATTAAAATGCTGTGATAAGACTGATAAGTTGATAACACAGCTTACTAAACCAAGCAGTTTAGAAACTGGTTTAGTGTTAAAATAAGTTAATACTACTCAGCAGAACTTGTCACACTAATTTAGTACAGCTGAGCAGAGCTGGATAAAAGTGTTACAAAATTTTATAGTTTTAATCGTAAATTTATTGAAACAATTATTTAAACAAAGTATAGGTATTTAGTGACCTACCCCTAGTTTCTGAAAGGCTGATCAACAATAAATTAACTAACCACCTGTTAAATCTCATTTGAACTACCAATTGGGTAGGTAATGCTTTTAACATGCTTTTAGGTACTTCACAAGATTTAACAGGTGATTAGTATATTTTTTGGTGATCAGCCTTTCAGAAACTGGGAGTTAGTGCCGAAGACATTCTCTATCAGTCTATCTTATAAGGTGGTGTAGAGTAACTAAATAGGTGCATTTCAAATTACAGTTTCAAATTATACATATAAATTAATAATAAAATTTTATATGAGTTCTGGATTTAAGTTTATTTATTGAATGTCACTATATTTATGGTATGTTTTTTAAGAACTATTAAATTCAACAAAACATTTCATTACAAATAGATGGTAGTGAAGTGAAATAAATAATTATTATTATAAGTCTAAAAATAAAAAGCATCTAGATACCATTAACTGTATTACTGTATTACTTTGCTATTATTATGCATTAATTTTCTAGATTTATACTAAATTCAATTCAGATACATTCAGCAAACACTTGATCTAGTTCTTCAGTAATAAAAAGTATTCAATATTACAGAAAAAATTCTATAAGATTTTAAAAAGATTCTAATTTATGATTGATGTTAGTTTTTGCAGACAAAAAACCATGTGCAATATATTTAGAAACTAGCTGTGCCCGCGACTTCGTCCGCGTGGAATAGTGATATTGGACAGCATTTTTTGGATATATCTTTTGGTTTGTTTTGAATTATAAACATCTTCGTTTAGGTGAATAAGAAAAATCTTTACAGTAAATGCTTCTCTATTACGATTTTAGCCGTATAGCCATCGGGGATCAAAGCCATACAGGTTGCTAGGATTACTTACACGTGACAAATCCACATAAAGCTGACCATGCAAAAAACAGCTAATATTTAGATCCACAGTCACAACATTTAGTGTCTGACCTTAGGCTTTATTAATTGTCATCGCGAAACATAGGCTCACTGGAAACTGAACTCGTTTAAAACTAAACGGGAAATGGTTTGGAATGAGAGGAATCCGAGGAATAAAAACGCTATGAGGTTTTTTAAAATATATTAGCCTGCCAAAGTGACTCCATCCCGCCTGATGGTAAGCAGTCACTGGAATCCAGAAGTGGTGGCCACCATACAAAAAGCCATCGTTTTAAACTGCTGGTATGGTGGCCTCCACTATGGTGGCTGGGAATGGGGTTAGGGGAGTGAGGGAAGTGAGGAAAAAGGAAAGGGGGAAATTGGGCTCTTGGCACTCTCAATCACCGAACGAAACGCAGTAGTACGAATACTGCTACTCATACGTCGATCTTTTATGAGAGGGTTGTACTTCCCCGGACGATCCGGCCCATTCATGCTGAAACCAGCTTGGATCTACTACCGTAATACTACGGTTAGGTCTAATTGGGCCCCTGTACAATGCCGCGGGCGTCCAGCGGCATCACCATTTATACGGGTCTTATTGGCCGGCGGGTTGACCCACACCACCCACACAATGACTCCACGGATACTCAGCTGGTCCCACACATGCTGCGAGGATTGTCATCTCTGCATCAGTTGGGCCTCCGGCTCTCGCACTTACCGAACGAAACGCAATAATATGGATACTATTACTCTTACAACGATCTTCAATGAGAGGGTAGTATTTCCCTGGTCGATCCGACCCATTCATGCTGAAATCAGCGTAAATCGACTACTACTATTTCGTAATTCACTTTAATTCCACCTATTCCGTAATGAGACGTGTTAACATGTTTTTATCATAAAAAATAAAATAAGTCCAGAAAAATATAAATACAACTTTTATTTACATTTTAACTGATAAAGTATTTACATTTTAATAAAAAAATAAGACGTGTTAACCTAACTTAAAAACACACTAACCTAAGCTAAATACATACCACATGTATGACGTGATTATTTAAATTGGCATAACTTTTTTATTTATGAACCGATTGACATGAAACAAACACTAAATGTTAAGTGAAGCTTACCACAATGTATCAGTGAAAACCATATTTAAATCGGATAAGCTCTTTTTGAGATTAGCGTGAATTTGAAACTCGATTTCCCCCTGACTTTCCCCTCCCTTTCCCCTGACTTCTCCCTCACTACCCCCGCACTTTCCCCTCACTTCTCCCTTCCTTTCCTCTTCCTCCCCCTCCCTTCCCCCTTCCTCCAAATTTCAAGTCGCCAACTTCAAAAGCAAAGATCTTTCCATACAATATTTCATCCCTTATTTCACTCCTATAAATCCAACCCAGTAAAAAAAAAATTATAAGCGTATTTTTTATTTAAATAAAAGTATTCCAAAACAAAATTTCAAAGCTGTAACTTAAAAAATGAAGACGTTTCATACAATCGATTTCATCCCTTTTCATACACTTAAGGGTTGAATTTTTAATAACCCTTTCTTTGTACACTTCTAGACATTAAGACAAACACACCCTCCAAATTTCAAGTCGCTACGACCAGCGGTTTAGGCTTTACGTTGTCTGTCAGTCAGTCAGTCAGTCAGGACAAAGCCTTTTATAATATGTATGGATGTATGGATTAGACGTATAGCCATCAGGGATCAAAGCATACAGGCTGCTAGTAATGCTAACACGTGATAGAGCCACATAAAGCTGACCGATAAACAGCTAATACTTAGATCCACACCCACAACTTTTAGTGTCTTACCTTTACTTTAATTACTTAATTAATTAATTACTTTAATTAGTCATCGCAAAACATAGGCTCACTGGAAACTGGACTCGTTTAAAACTAAATGGAAAGACTGTTTAGAATTACAGGAATCCGAGGAATAAAAACACTATCAGCTATTCCGCAACCTGTTAAAATATCTGCTTCTATAAGATTTCGTAGTAAATTAACGAATGTTGGATGTGGTTCTTTAAATTGGCATAACTTTTTTATGTATGAACCAATTGACATGAAACAAACACTAAATGTTAAGTGAAGCTTACCACAATATATTAGTGAAAACCATATTTAAATCGGATAAGCCGTTTCTGAGATTAGCGTGCACAAACGCACAGACAAACAGACAAACAGACAAACAGACAAAATTTTTAAAAATCATTATTTTGGGTTCTATTTGCGTTGATATAGGTCCCAATAGTATTTTTTCTCATATATCTTCCATGTACAGACAGCGATCGGTTACATTTTTATTATTATGTATAGATTAATTAAATTAGAAGATTTATACAATCTGCGCTTAGTGTAGGTAGGTAAGATAATTTTTTTACATTTACAAAGAGCCAATATGATGACAATTTGAATTAGTCATCATATTGGCCCTTTATTATCCCACTGCAGGGAAAGGCCTCTTCTCATACAGAGAAAGCAAAAGCATTGATTGCGACACTCACTCAATGTGGATTGGCAATTTCTTTTATATGTCCAGTTTTTTTATGATGTTTTCCCTCACCAGTCGGTCATGTCCAAATAAAATTAGAAAGTACATATGACATGAAAATGTCATCAGTCAAAAGTCAGTCAGTTGCCCTGATTCGAACCCATGTGCATGTGTTTATGAAGCTTGCCTGCACCAGTGGGGCCATCGTGACTTGAATAAGTAAATAGATGGAGTGAAAAAGAAATCTAATTTTTTACACTACTTTATAAAATTATTATTTAAAAGCAGCTGTTTTAAAAACCCTATAAGTAGAAAACATCAAAATGCCTGTGCGTATCAAAGTTATCTGACTGCAAAATCTCGAACTTATTAAATATATTAGCAGTTTAGTTTCATAAATTTATCACATGTTTTTTATAACAAACATAGATAAGGACCAATATGTTTACATCATCTGTACAACTGTGCAGAAGATTACAAATTTTATTTACCTACACAACTAAATAATATAACTGTATCTATGTTAAGAAGTTGTGATGGCATATACAAACTATGCAAACAGTTGAGGGTCTAGATCAAGGCAATTGGACTTTGTTATTTTTCAAGTTTATCTTAGGCAATACAGCCATATGGTAAGTAAAAACAATGTGTAAGACCTATACTCAAAGATCTTAAGGGTCAAATTGGTCTGGCATCAAGAACAGCTATAACAAAAGAAAGTGGTTAATTATACGAAGGTTTACTCACATATGTCAGTTTGGCTACAGCATTAGCTTTGACTGCTATATTATCTTGCCTCAGCTCCACTTTTATTTCTTCCATGCATTGTGCAATATACTTAGACTAAAAAGATAAGTCTAATTAGATTAGTGCATCCATACAGTATTAAAATATATAAATGATGATACGCCTCAGTGAAATAAATTAGTATTGAAAATTTCATATCTACTGCGGAGTTATTGGTACATAATAGATATTCTTAACACATATCACAGGGGTAAAGTGTTGTGGCCTACAAGGACATATATTGAAGTTTACATTTTCTCAATATTTGTACACTTTTATATTCAATCTATTGAATCATAAAATGAATGTCTTCTGCAGAGTTGAAGATACATGACATTTTAAGCTGTTTGTAATCGTTTTATTGATACTATGTATTTCATCGTATTGGCTAATGAAATAGGCTGTAAGAATTCCTTTAAAATAAAACTTCTAATAATGTCAGAGTGGAGGGGTCAGTAAAATGCAATTGTCATTAGAAATTTCTCTAGCTGAGGCAAAAGCTGCCTATCAAACTAAAAACTAAAGAACGTCTAATTGGAAAATAAACCTGGTCAAATGTACAAATACCTCATTATCTTTGTTATTCCTGATCCCTCGTACTAAATCCGTCAGATTTTTATCGAACATCCTCTCAAAATTCCCTTTGACTTTTTTTAAAGCCATGTTGATGTTGAATCCTTTGTGACCATTAATTAATGAATCAGTTTACAATAAATTAAGGAAACTTAAAGAAACATGTCAACAAAATTACAAAATTGAAAAACTCGTAAGCACTACTACGTCAAGTCGTCAAGAAATTGACAACCATTTAAAGAGCCAACATGTCAGAACGTTACAAAATGATTGACATTAATTTTCTATTTTTAGTCGATTAAAGTAAATTTCTACGTTACATTTTTGTGTCATTTTTTACATAAGTATATTAACTCAGAGAAAAGACTATCAATAAACTGGCAGAACTTAAAAAGAACAAAGCCGCTATAGCCAATTGTTGTAACCTGTATGAATTTAGCTGTCTGTCTGTGGTTCCTTGGTGGCTCACTCATGAGGTTGTAACCATATCTCTATCTGTCGACTGTCAGTGTCAGGTAGAGAGATACACTTGCAAAATTCATTACCAGAGGCCCGAGACAAGTGTCAAAAATTTCTATTCTATTCATAGAATAGATAAAAAAATGTATTGGATTGACTTAAGCTAACGCCAGAGCTTATGTCAATCTCATACATTTTTTTATCTATTCTATGAATAGAATAGAAATGTTTGACACTTGTCTAGGGCCTCAGGGCTTATAAGTACAAGTACGTAAAAATACTAGGGTCAATAACCAGGTTTTAAATTACTTGAAAGTATTTGTCGTTCCATCCGCTAAAGGTCGGGTGCGAGTATGGCAACCTGCTACCACGCTGGACGCGAGCGCCTTACTTAAAATACTTGCATAGGAATTCAACCTGTATTTCCAGTAAGGTTAGGAACAAATTCGTATAAATAAAAAAATACTTTGAAGATAAAAGTATTTATTATTCACAAAGTACGAGTTTGTTTCTTATCTGCATTGAAATATAAATCATTTTTCTATGCTATGCTATCGTTCACCTTAAAGCACTTACTTTCATACTTGCAAGTATTGGACGCGAGCAAGTAAGTACAAGTACGTAAAAATACGAGAGTCGAAAACCAGGTTTTAAAATACTTGAAAGTATTTTTCGTCCCACCCGCTTAAGGTCGGATTCGAGTATGTCAACCCGCTCCCGTCCCACGAGCCCGGCGCCGCGTTTCTTGCGACTTGCAAGCGCTGGACGCGAGCGCCTTACTTAAAATACTTGCATAGAAATTCAACCTGTATTCCCAGTAAGGTAAGGAGCAAATTCTTTTAAAAAATAAAATACTTTGAAGATCAAAGTATTTATTATTAACAAAATACGGATGTGTTTTTTATCTACATTGAAATATGAATCGTTTTCTATGCTATGCTATCGCGCGTTCGCCTTGTAGCACATACTTTCATACTTGCAAGTTTTGTCTGCTCGTACCAGGGCGCCGTACTTCGAAGCGAAACCCTGGTTTTAAAACCTGGTAGCGTAAATACGTCTAATCTCTAGTCAGGTGTCAACTGTCAGTGTCTAGGAGTGTTGTGTTTACAGGTCTACAATTTGTTTGATTGTTTGTTTTTGCAGAGGATAATTTCTAAGATTTACAGTATTTGCAGTTTATACACTTACTTGATAAAAAAAATGATTATATTTTTAAGCGAACTACAAAAAGAACATCTTAGTTTACTGCACCAACATTCCATTCAAGGTAGATTACATTCAAGAAGCGATATAGTTACGTACCTACTTACTGTAGAATAATGTTCTTAATGTTTTATCATTTCAGTCTTAATAGATTTTTGTAAATTGGCTTTGGATTATTTAAACAATGGTGCTAATCACAAGAAATATAGTATTGCTGCAGGTAAGAATAATAATTAAACATTAAGTAAACATAGATAAGAATATGAGTAAGTTACAAATTAATAAAATTTTATTAGGTAACAAATATAATTAATAATAAATAAAATTTTCATTAAAAAGATAGACTGAGGTACACATATATAATGAATGAAGTACAGAAGTACCTAATTATTATTGAAGTAGAGAAACTATTAAATAACTAACAATCAACCAACCATATTACCGTTATTATAAGACTGGCCTGTTGGTCTAGTGGTTAGTGACCCTGACTGCTAAGCCAGAGGTCGTGGGTTCGATTCCCACCCAGGACAAATCTTTATGTGATGAGCATGATTGTTTGTTCTGTGTCTGGGTGTAATTTATCTATAATATGTATGTATTTACAAAAAAAATGTATATAAGTAGTATATCAGTTGTTTAGTACCCATAACAAAAGCAAATATAATTGCTTAATTTGGGGCTAGATAGCGTTGTGTGAATGGTAGAATATTATTATTATATAATTATGTATTCATGACTATGATCATTCCACTTATTCTAGATGGCATAGAGTAACATTGGTATTCAGAATTTTTTTAACCTTTTTCTTTTATTTCAGAAAAACTTGATGTGTCATTATCAGCCGTTCAAAACTCAGTTAATGCATTGGTGTACCTTATTGTAGAGGCATGTAGGCTTAATGTAAGTACCTATGTAAAAATATCTACTTGTTTAAAACTATCTAGGTCTAATATGAACTAGGTTCTACCACCAAGTTTGTGCTTTACTACTTTTCAAATAATATCTGTTGAACAGTGTGATGCATAGTCATTTACTTACACAAATTATGCTAGTGTCAATTAGGACACTTAAGACACTGCTAAAAATTAATTACACACACAACTTAGCTGATTGTGTATGAAATAAATGAATGTGAAAACAGACAGCAATACATTCACAAATAAATATAAATAAGCTTTATAACCCAGTGTTGTAGCTTTTTTTTCATATGTGTGAATGCTATATCTTTGTTGTTGTTAAACCTGTACTTCTCCACAAGCTGATCGTGATCACAGATCTCTCCCATGCCTTTTATCCAATTGATATCATATTTGTTTAGATTGTCATGCCAGTATTTCATTTAACATTAAGTAATTCTTTATGCAAATTAACAAAATTGGATATGCTTAAATTCTGGCTAAAATACAATTTAAATATTTCAGCTATCAGAAGCAGACTTTAAATCATCACTGGCTATAGCAGGCTTCTCAACAGAACAGCAGGAAGTACTTGCTAAGTTACATAATACCAAGAAGACAGAATTGTCAGAAGCTCTGTATTTATTACAACAAAAGGACCCCATATATCAGGATCTGTTATGGAGATTTGAAATTCAAGTAAGATAGTTATAATTAATAAGAAGACAATTTAAATCTATATGTATTCATATAATAAAAATGTAACCAATCGCTGTCTGTACATGGAAGATATATGAGAAAAAAAAAAATTGGGACCTTTATCAACGCAAATAGAACCCAAAACAATGATTGTTCCAATTTTTGTCTGTTCGTCTGTTTGTCTGTGCGTTTGTTCACGCTAATCTTTTTTTTTTTTTTTTTAAGATAAGATAAGATCTTTATTTTGTAAAAACATGTGTGTACAGTACAAGATAAATAAGCTTGCATGCAGGTTGGTACAATAGTAGTGAGAGCAACATGTTTGGCCAGTTATGGCGCACAAAATGGTACGAAATTACAAATATTAAACAATGTCAAGTTATATTTAAAAACAATAAATTAACAGATTTAAATTATAAACTTAATAATTATTAAATGCATGTCAATATTCTATTAGAGTCATTTTAGTCAAAATAAAGATATGTACTATAAATCTATACATATAATAAAAATGTAACCGAACGCTGTCTGTACATGGAAGATATATGAGAAAAAAAAATATTGGGACCTTTATCAACGCAAGTAGAACCCAAAACAATGATTGTTACAATTTTTGTCTGTTTGTCTGTTTGTCTGTTTGTCTGTTAGTCTGTTTGTCTGTTTGTCTGTTTGTCTGTGCGTTTGTTCACGCTAATCTCAGAAACGGCTTATCCGATTTAAATATGGTTTTCACTAATATATTGTGGTAAGCTTCACTTAACATTTAGTGTTTGTTTCATGTCAATCGGTTCATAAATAAAAAAGTTATGCCAATTTAAAGAATCACATCGAATATTCGTTAATTTACTACGAAATCTTTTAGAAGCAGAGATTTTAACCCAAGGTAAGACACTAAAGGTTGTGGGTGTGGGTCTAAGTATTAGCTGTTTTTCGCACGGTCAGCTTTATGTGGCTCCATCACGTGTTAGCATTCCTAGCAGCCTGTATGCTTTGATCCCTGATGGCTATACGTCTAATCCATACATCCATACATATTATAAAAGGCTTTGTCCTGACTGACAGACAACGTACAGCCTAAACCACTGGTCGTAGCGACTTGAAATTTGAAGGGTGTGTTTGTCTTAATGTCTAGAAGTGTACTAAGAAATGGTTTTTAAAAATTCAACCCTTAAGTGTATGAAAAAGGATGAAAAAGATTGTATGAAACGTCTACATTTTTAACTTACAGCTTTGAAATTTTGTTTTGGAATAATTTTATTTAAATAAAAAATTCTCATTTTTTTTTTAACTGGGGTGGATTTATAGGCGTGAAATAAGGGATTAAATATTGTATGGAAAGATCTTTGCTTTTGAAGTTGGCGACTTGAAATTTGGAGGGAGGGGGAAGGGAGGAGGAGGAAGAGGAAAGGAAGGGAGAAGTGCCGGGTAGTGAGGGGGAAGTCAGGGCAAAGGGAGGGTAAAGTCAGGGGGAAATCGACTGCCTCTGTATTTCGGTGGTACTGTGTATGGACTGCCACGCAGAGGTTGCGGGTTCGATTCCCGCTCAGTGCAAATATTTTTAGCATGAACATGTCTATTTGCATTGGTCTGGGTGTTTCTGTGTATAATATGTATGTATTTACAAAAATAAAAGTATTTAAGTATGTTTATCCGTATTCTAGAACCCATAAGCAAGCATATAATATGCTTACTTTGGGTCTAGATAGCGTTGTGTAAAAAAAGGAAAAAAGAAAAAGGGAACTCAGGAGGATGTGAGGAGGCAGTGAAGGGCAAGTGAGGGGCAAGTGAAGGGCAAGTGAGAGGTAAGTGAGGGGGAAGTGAGGGGGACGTAAGGGAAAGTGAGGGAAGTGAGGAGTCAGTGAGTGGTAAGTGAGGGGTGAGTGAGTGGAAAGTGAGGGAAAGTGAGGGAAAGTGATGGGAAGTGTGGGGAAAGTGAGGGAGATGGGAGGGAGACGGGAGGGAAAGGGAGGGGAATGGGAAAAAGGGGGAGATGAAATGAGGGAAAGGGGAAAGTTATTGTAGTGGAAATTTGCCTTAGTGTATTGTATATTGTTTTACGGGTGATATCTTTAGGTAGGTGAAAGAGGGTTTGTACGAATGGTGATGATGATGGGATTAGAAATAGTATGCAAAACAGTATTTAAACAATATAAAAATGTCTATTGGAAAAACTCACTCATCACGAAATCTCAGAAACTACAAGTGCTGGGAGTTTCAAATTTTGAAAATAGGTGCTCTCTAACCCCAAGTTTTCACTGACGACACAACATGTTGTAAACAGCTACCTATCCCACTCATTCTTTGAGAGTTAAATAGTAAGATATATGTTTGCAACATGTTTTGTCGTCAGTGAAAACGCGAGGTGAGACGGGTTTTTCGAAATTCATTTCCCTGTAGTATAAAGGGGAACAAAATTTGTATAAAGCTTCTATAGTTTTTAAACGGGAGTTTTGATAATACGATTTCCAAACTAGGAACTATTCTTATTAAGTGGGAAAATAGGAGTGGCAAGTTTCGTTAAATATCGCAAAATTTCGTCTGTTATAGGGGTAGCGGGTGAATAGATTTAAATAGGATTCGCCTTAGAGACGGATTATACTGATATTTATTACTAATACAATGTACGATTGCCGTAAGATTAGGTAAGAAATATACAGGCACACATCTGAATTTTAACGCGAACGAAGTCGCGGGCAACAGCTAGTTATAAATAATACATTAAGAATCAATAATAACAATAATCAATAATAAATAATAACATTATATAGGTAGATTTCACATTAAAAAATCAATTTAATATAACAGTAAAAATATTATAAGTACTTGAAAGCAAAGATGTCACAGTGAACAGGTAGAGTCTGTTAAGAATTCATTTAAATTATAAAAGCTCTTTTCAATTAAATACTTTTTTAGTTGTATTTTAAAGTGACTTAAGTTTAATTGTTTAATGTGTTTTGGTAGTTTATTAAAGATAATCGGCGCAATGCAGAAAATACTTTTGTGCATTAGAGCCGTGCGAGATTTAACTACACAAAGACGATCATTATCTCTCCTGTTGCGATTAACTACATCCGACAATTTTTTAAATAAATGTGGGTTTGTCTTTACAAAAACTGCGACCTCATATATGTAGAGCGATGGTACGGTTAATATATTAAATTTGATAAAATATTGTTTACAACTATCTCTGGTGTCGAGTCTGAACATCGCTCTAATGCATCGCTTTTGAGCTTTAAAGATAATTTCTTTGTTGGTGGAATTACTATTACTCTTAGAAACGGCGTATCCGATTTAGATATGGTTTTCACTAATACATTGTGGTAAGCATCACTTAACATTTAGTGTTTGTTTCATGTCAATCGGTTCATAAATAAAAAAGTTATGCCAAATTAAAGAATTACGTCGAACATTTGTTAATTTACTACGAAACCTGATAGAAACAGAGACTTTAACAGGTTACGGAATCTGATAGCGTTTTTTGTTTTTCGGATTTCTCTCATTCTAAACAATCTTCCGCTTAGTTTTAAATGAGTCCAGTATCCAGTGAGCCTATGTTTCGCGATGACAATTAATAAAGCCCAAGGTCAGACACAACTAAAAGTTGTGGGTGTGGATCTAAGTATTAGCTGTTTTTCGCACGGTCAGCTTTATGTGGATCTATCACGTGTTAGCACTCCTAGCAGCCTGTATGCTTTGATCCCCGATGGCTATACGTCTAATCCATACATCCATACACCCATACATATTATATAAGGCTTTGTCCTGACTGACTGACTGAGTAACAGTCACAACGCACAGCCTTAACTGCTGGTCGTAGTGACTTGAAATTTAGAGGGTGTGTTTGTCTAAATGTCTAGAGGTTGTACTAAGAAAGGGTTTTTTTAAATTAAATTCCTAAGTGTGTGAAAAGGGATGAAAACGATTGTATGAATCTTCTTCATTTTTTAACTTACAGTTTTAAAATTTTGTTTTGGAATACTTCTATTTAAATAAAAAATATCCTTATAACTTCATTTTAACAGGAGTGGATTTAGAAGGGTGAAATTAGGGATGAAATATTCTATACAAAGATCTTTAGCTTTTGAAGCTAGCGACTTGAAATTTGCAGGGAGGGGGAGAGAGGAAAAGGAGGAATTGAGGGGAAGGAGGAAGGGAGGGGAAAGTGAGAGGGAAGTGATGGGGACTTCCCCATCACAGTGAGAGGTAAGTGATGGGGAAGTGAGAAGGAAGTGAAGAGGAAGTGTGGGGGAAATGCGGGAGAAGTGAGGGGAAAGTGAGGGGAAAGTCAGAAAGAAGTCAGAAAGAAGTCAGAGGGAAGTCAGGGGAAAGCCAGGGAGAAGTAAGGGAAAAAGTGAGGAGAATGTTAAAAGAAAGTGAGAGGAAAGTGAGGGGAAGTGAAGGGAAAGTGACGGAGAAGTGAGGGGGAAGTGAGGGTGACGTGAGGAGAAAGTGAGGGGCAAGTGAGAGGGAAGTGAGAGGGAAATGAGGAGGGAGTGAGGGGGTAGTGAGGGGGAAGTGAGAGGGAAGTGAGGGGGAAGTGAGGCGAAGTGAGGGTGAATGAGGCGAAAGTGAGGGAGACGGGAGAGGAAGGGAGGGGGAAGGGACTAGGAAAGTAAGGAGTTCTCGAATGGTGGAAAAAGGGAGGGGAAGGGATAGGAAGCGATAGGAAAGGAGAGGAAAGGAGGAAATCGAAGGAGAAGGAAGGAGGAAGAGAGGGGAAAGCGAGGAGGCAAGGTAGAGAGAAGTGGAAGAAAGGGCAAGAGATGCTGGAGAAGGGGCAAGGGATGCTGAAGGAGGTGAAGAGGAGAAGGGGGAGGGGAGGGTAGAAAGGAGGAAACTGTGGAGAGTGGAGAAAAAGAGCGATAGGGAAGAAGGGGAAGGGAAAAGTTATTATAGTGAAAATTTGCCTTTGTGTATTGTATATTGTTTCTACGAGGGATATCTTTAGGTAGGTGAAAGAGGATTTGTATGAATGGGAGATTAAAAAAAGTATGAAAACAGTATTTAAACAATATAAAAATGTCTATTGGAAAAAACGATATTTACGCGAGCGAAGCCGCGGGCAAAAGCTATCTATATTCATAAAAGCAAAAGGTCACTCACTCACTCATCACGAAATCTCAGAAACAACAAGTGCTAGGAATCTCAAACTTTGCATGGTCGTTCCTTTTATGATATAGGTGCTCACTTAGACGGAATTTCGCGAAATCCATCCCCTAAGGGGGTATAAAGGGGTGGCAAAGTTTGTATGAAACTTCTATAGTTTTTATAGTAGGATTACTAAATTTCTAGAAAATACTCTTTTTTTAATATTCAGAAGCCACCATTATTAAGTGGTCAAATAAGAGTCGCAAGTTTGTGTGAAAGTGGTTTGTCAGTTTTAGCGGTAGCGGGTTTAAACTGGATTCGCCATAGAGACGGATAATACTGATATTTATTACTGATACAATGTACGATTGCTATAAAATCAGGCACGCAATATTCTCATAGAGGCACACTCATCTGAATTTTTACGCGAACGAAGTCGCGGGCAACAGCTAGTGTTTCATAAGGTCGTCTAAGTACCTGTCAAGTATCACTTAAAATTATTTTTGTACAATTTATGTAGCAAACAAGAATATATGATTAGCAATTACCATGACGATTTTACGACGATATTTCGACCCAGGTCGAAAATGTTACGAACTGCTTGAGAACAGGATGGTACGGCCGTGCCGACTTGCCGGGTACAATGCCGTACCCCTAGATTTGTATAAAATGTAGTAACATAAATTAAAAATAAAAACCTATATATTTCTATCTATGTGGCTCTATTTTATTTGCAGTCATTGTATAGGTGATAAGAGTTCCTCACTATGTATTTTGCCTAGTACAGAGGCAGCCCTTTTAAAAAAAATAGTGAATACAGCACTGAATAACTATAAATAGTCATTTGTTTATTGTCCGCAGGTAGCTTCACGAAAGCATAATGTACATGTAAAGCCATTGGTAGCTATGGATTTTATGCTCATGGTCCCAAAGAATTATGGTCAGCACAGTGAACAAGAGTCATACAAAGCAAAAAATTACAAAATTATATCCAAAACTTATATAAATTCAAGCATACAGGAAGCAAAAGCTGCCAGCTATTGCCAGAATATAGTCAACCATGTTCTTCTACAGTGTGACTTACCAAATTTATTACACTTAACAAACAAACTTGAACAAGCTTTGAAGGAATCCAAGAGTCAGCATGTTCGCAAAGTACAAAGGTCTTTATAGACTGTAAATGTGTTGAATTAGTTTATGTTGTACTCATATAATATATTATGTTATATTAAATAGAGATGTATTGTATATGTTGTCTTTTATTAACTATGGTGTCCTGGTAGCAGACTGTCATCCAGTGGTATATTTGATTTAGGGCATTACTATAGCAGCTTTTTCAAGTAGCGGAGGTATCCCAAGTAGGTAAATATCGTGATGCATGTAGTCGGCGCCGCAGGGGACACGTAGGTACACTGTGTGCAGAGACATCATCAATTCTACCTGGACACAATCTCGCCCAAAAGAGTACTAGCGTTCATGTTTTTCATAACATATTAATATCTGATATAAATAAGATTGTTTCTAAAAAAGAAAACAATATCGCCAAAATATGTCATGGTTAATAACAATTTGGACTACTTACTTATTTAATATCAAACAAATATTTACCTAGTTACCTACAAAGCTACTTTAAGTACAAGTACAGCTCACAATAATCTATTATGGTGTATGTTATTTACCATAATTATAATCAACATTAAACGAGCCTCCCCTGTGCGTATACACATTTTGTGTTCAGTTGCTTCTACTCGACACATACTCGTCGCCAACATACAAGTTTGTTTCTACGGTAAGTGAGTAGATCCTCGCAGATTTTAGCGTGAACGGGCAGAATCGAATAAAGAAGTATTACCATCTCTTATAAGATCGACGTAAGAGTAGTAGGTAGGATCCATACCTACCCACTATTGCGTTCGTCAAAGAGTAAAGTATGCGTTCGTTCGGCGAGTGAGAACGCCGCCGGAGACCCAATTGATGCAATTCAATTTCTCCCCTCTCCTTTTTGCATCCCTATCCCACCCTAAACACAGCGTAAATATGGAAAATGAACAGCGCCACTGGTATTTACTCTGAGAACTTCATACAAGTGACTGACGTTTAATAAAATTATTGTGTGCGTTACGATTGCTCCGCTCCGCCAAGTTATCAAATCAGAAAAAAACTTTGTTCAGTATTTTGTCGGAATTTGTCGAAATCGAAGGGTACAAACAAGAAATTTGTCGAAGAAGAAATAAAGAAGTTATAAGGGTTTTAAGTTGGCCGCGCCAACGTAACGTGTACGATTGCGCGGCCATGGAGATCTCAGTAACTGCTTGGGTTAGAGATCTAATTCTTTTTGTTTAGTGTAGACTGAAGTTGTCAAAAATTTTCGAAAAAAGAATTAGAAGTTCTAGATAAATATGTTACGAAATATTTAGGATTGAAAGTTATGGCCGCGCAATCGTAACGTTGTTGATTCTTTATTGTTGATTATTTCTTTAAAACTCAAGACTTTACACATTAAAACTATTACAAGAAGAAAGGTCTTAATTTGTCGTAACTAATAAAACCAATAAATACTATGTCGGTTTAGTTAAACTGACGAAATCAGCCTAAAACAGAAAGTACGTGGCCGCGCAGTCGTAACGCTACTTTGGACGCTGATATCTCATTATCTGTAATTGCTAGGATTTCAGTGTGAACATCAATTTGTTCGACATATTAACCTCAGAAGAATGACATAATGTAATTTTTGAGATAACACGCAATGTAAACTATTCCGAGGGTAAAGTGATATGTCATTCTAGATAAATATGTTACGAAATATTTAGGATTGAAAGTCATGGCCGCACAATCGTAACGTTGTTGATTCTTTATTGTTGATTTTTCTTTAAAACTTAAGACTTTATACATTAAAACTATTACAAGAAGAAAGGTCTTAATTTGTTGAAACTAATTCAAACCAATAAATGCTATTTCAGTTAACTGACGAAATCAGCCCAAAAAAGAAAGTACGTGGCCGCGCAGTCGTAACGCTACTTTGCACGCTGTTTAACTCATTATCAGGATTTCGGTGTGAACATCAATTTGTTCGACATATTAACCTCAGAAGAATGCCATATTGTTTTACCCTCAGAATAGTTAACATTGCGTAATATCTTTAAAATTATTAAATCTCTTACAATGTTCAAGTAGGGTAACCATAATTTCAATGTGATATGAGATAATATAATTACGGGGGCTATTTACCCACTGTGTGACTATGTGACGTCGTATTATTGTGCAAGTTTTTCGTAAGTAAGTCGGTACCTATGTGACTTCAGCAACTTTATTGTGCCGTGTCATCCTCGTCCACGCCCACTAAAGTAGAATCCGCTTCCAATCTAATCAGTTGTGAAATGGCTGTCATCTAAACGTCACGAAACCAATTTAGGGACAAAATTGCTATTCGACATTATTCAGTGATTAGAAGAGTAGGTATTCTTCATCCTTTTCTTTTTGTCGATGGATTACTAGTCAAACTAGTGTCAGCATTTGCTCAGGTTGCCAAAAGTTACATATTAGGGTACGTTTCCACTGACACAGAGCTGTGCGGAGTGGAGAAAAGCAGACCATAAATTGGCTAATCTACCTACTCCGCCCAGCTCCGCGGGCCACCCTTAAACAGGCATACGGTTCAAATATTTTTGTGGCACTTCCTTTTCGAAAGACTTACCTACCTAATAGAAAATGCGAGAAGTAAGTAATTATTTAGAAGCAATGTATTTAAGCCGATGTCCGCTACACGCTTGGAAGAGTTGTGCCAATTAATTTTCATTGCGCGGCTCAGATGTGTTTAATAGGGAAGACCTTGACGTTCGGTGTTTATCCATTAGGTATGCTTACAAAGAGTTTAAACGAGGGGCTAATGAAGTTTTAAATATTTAGTAGTTTCATAGTAAACCTATAGTACCCACTTACATAGTTAATGGGGTGCGAAAAACTTGCAAAGATCCTGATGAACTAGATCTGGGCTATCGAGCTGGGCGATCGAGTCTGTATCTACCTACGAACAAAAACGTACAAAATCAGATGATTCAAGTGAAGTATTGGCAACCATCCAGATTCTTGTGTAGTTGACAATGTGTTTAATTATGTAGGTTAGGTAGGGTATGTGGTCCATGTCTGAAATATGCGTGAAATGCATTTTGAGCCCACTGCCCATTATACCTTCCTATTTGTCTATTCTGGGGCACAATAGAGACGAATTTGCTTACGTGAGATAACTACATAGCTTCCCCGAATGGGTAGGCAGAGAGATCAATGTTGCCCCTGTAACAGGAGGCGAGCCTGTTGCTATTACCGGGTATAATTCCAGATTCCGGGCTAAATTAGTATTAGGTAGGTACTTAGGGATTGTCAGTATTGTTACGTACCTAGTAGTCTCTGGTGCGATTAAATTTGATAATTTGCTCACACAGGTCCGCTGAACCAGCGATCTTTAAAAACCCGTTTTATTAGTAACCTACTTATAGGTACCTCAGTACTAACTACCTATGGATGTCCACATAAACTTTCTTGATAAGTATTATAGGAAAGGCACCAGTAATAGGCACTTTAAGTGCAAATTTGTAGTATTTTTTGCAAATTCATTAATAATAGTGATTATTTTAATACAATAGGTACATAAGTTCTGGCAAATTTAGGATATTTTGTTTTTCTACATTTCTGCTGTATTAAATTGAATGGTTTTGATGTTATTAACAAATAAAAACTTTAGTTTTTGGCCCGACTGCCGAGTCAAGGATGTAGGTATATGTATGCATGTATGTATGTCTATTTCTTAGACATGCTCTACAGCTTAAATGGATTGATGGAATTTAACGTAGTTGGTATGGAAGTTACATAAGAATTTTAATTATGTTAATTAAAATTTCAATGTAGCGTCAGCACGAGAGAAAAATAAGGGTTTCTTTCTTTTCACTTAGTTTTAGGTGGCCAGGCTTTTTATTTTTTAATAATAGATATTGCTTGTTGCATCAGTGATGGACAGATAAGATGAAAACACACTGTGTTGTATTAACAAAGTGTGTTTTTATCTTAATTTCATGCTTAACTCAAGCACAAAAAAATCATTCTGATTTGAATAAAGTTATAATAAATTGAAAGGCAAACTTCTATCTGGTCTAAGTATTGCAGTAATAATTTTCATAACAACAGCTGCGAATATATTTTTCAATAACTACTACGAGTACCTTGTGCCTTCTGCCAAATTAAAAATTTGGGTACTGATGGTTTATTCTATATCTTCCTCCAAATGTCTGCTCGAACTTTTAATCAGGAGAAGATGGGAAGAAAAGGTTTCATTTGTTCCCGAAATATTTTTATTAATTAATTTTGTTTTGTGCCACCGCACCCAAGTATGGTTGGAATTAAATACCTTAACATGATTTTTTACAGTAATTAATAAAACAAAATTCAGATTATCAACTTTATATAAAACAAATGATACAGCATTTTTTCGTTTTACAATTAGTAATGTATAAAATATATTAATTTAACTAGCAATTCCTTTAATTTAAAATTATCAATCTAACAATGAAATATTAATAATAATATTCATCTATATAAAATCACGTGTTACGATATATTAGAAAATATTGCAAAATTAAACTCATTTTGTATTTAAATGTTTTTTTTTCACACAATTAACTATATTAAACATCAGTGTAATTTTTTTTGTATTTAAAATAAACAGTCATAGCAATTGTTATTATTATATATAGTATATTAATACAATTTCTTTTTATTCTTATTTAGTTGGTATCTATACTTTTGTCAAATCAACAAAATAATATAATCACAGCATGCAAAATCACTCATTAGACACGTAAACAAAAATGTTTACTGTATATAATTTAATAGTAGCAACAATAGTAAATATGGACGTAACTTTTAACATTTCAATCTCACCAACCGCTTTTAAAATAAACAGTATTAGCAATAAATACAAACACAAATCTAAATGGTAATACTCTACTATACAAAACAAGTCTTAGATATAAAAATATTCTTGAAATCCTATTTTTTATTTAATTAAACGTACCTGTTTCTTTACGTAAGCATAATTATTATGAAGCACGAGCGCTAACCCATAGATTATACACCTATATTGGTACGCTAACCTACTACCTACGGAATGCACACCATACAGCTGTTCGTGGCCCGGCTGGCTAAGAGTTTTAAGCATCGCATTGCTGTCACTTTAATCGCGAAAATATTGTTGATTGATTTTTTACATAGGCTAAATGATAGAGATATGAATAATGTTTAAATTACTTATTTTTTTGCCCCAGAAACGAAGCTAACGAAATAAGGTACCTACTAACACGAACCAGGGGTCTTCCAGTGTTAATTTGCTTGTTTTTATTTTATTAGAGTTCCGTTCAAAACATCGATTAAGGCAAACTAGTTTTTTGTTAAGCGCTTGTTTCGTTACGTGATTGCAAACGCCTACCTACTCCATTACCTCTGCCGGCGTCGTCCTGTAGATATATGACCTAGGTAAGATGGGATAGGGGATATCTCTAATTATTATTGCGATTCTGATTATTTACCTACTGAATGTCTATAATGCAATTCTGCGTTTAATTTCAATTTATTTTGCAAGTATTTTTTAGTAGAAAGGTTAGCTTTTCTTACTAAATTTCTTTATTTAGGAAGAGCGATATCACAATCAGAATAAGAACTCCAACCTTGAAAAATACTTACCTACCTAATTAGGTCTGTGAAAACAGTTCTTTCAGGTACTTAATACTATATGCTAATGTGCATCTTTGTATGATATGTGATTTATAACAAATAAATATTTTTATGCCTCACGAGCTTGGATTACATAAGCACTGAAATAGGAAACAGTCACGATAATAACTACCTAGCTTAATCACACGGTATCTACCTAAATCCAATGTGACAATAGCTACAGCATAATTTAGAAAAATGGGTCTATTATAGTAATAGTTTATTAACGGCAATCTTGTATGCACAAGATTTTTTAAAAGGGATTCCATTGCTCTACGAGAGTGCTGACACTATTACTTGTATTGAACAAAATAAGAAAGTATATCCTATATCAAATTGTTATCTTCTCCTAAATAATTTCAGACTAGAAACATGCTGTAAGTATGTAGCTACGCTGGAAGCAAAATTTGAATGGTTCCTTTTTTAGACAGAGAAAAACGATAACCGAGCTCATAATCATAATAACAGCTTCAATGAACGTCTGTGATTAAAATTACCAAGCTTATTATGATAAAGACCGCTCGACTCATAATGTAAGTACTTGTTCATTTTAAATGATACTTACCTCACTCATGGTTCACTGACACTGTAACCAATTGATTAACCAATTGATTTGATCGAAAACCACGGATTGAATTACAAATTTCGGTAAGGTAGTTGTAAAAAATTTTTTTTGCTTATTGAGTGCATCGCTTTAAAAGTTTTATACATTAATCTCCTAAGCTGGATCAATCAATCATTCATAGTAGGTAAGTAACGGCTGCGGCTTCATTGAGTCTTTGACTGAACGACTAACATTTACTATCAATTGCGCCGTTCGCTCATCTGCCATGGTAACCTAATGAAAAATAACATATACCATAAACATAAATAACATGTTTTGTTATTCATATTATATACCTACCACAATCACTATTTGTATGTTTATAATCTTATTCTGTTGACTTTTATTTTTTTTTATTGCCAATTTTGTATTGATTTTGTTTTTATATCTTTTTCTTAACTTTTTGGAAAATCTTTTAGCATAACTATTTGATTCTATTTTTTATGTAGGTAAATATAGTAGATATTTACTATAAAACCTAAGAGCATATAATGAACTTGATTATGCAATAGGTATACCTACTTAATTAGGTCATGCCATCTGGTGCTACACCACTTGTGTTCGCTGCCTTTATCATACAATCATACATAGGTTTAAATACGTACACGTATCAATACTACACTACATAAGCTTTATTATTTGCATTGTGTTTGCTGTTTCCCTATATAGCATTATATTAAAGCAATAATTATGTTACAAACCGTTTACAGTAATTTCATTACAGTTTTAACTGTATATTAAGGGTTTCAATTGTCCTAAGAGAAGCGTTTTGCGTTTTGTTAAGAATTGTTATCTGTGGTTTAGCTATCAGCACAAAGTACCTGTGCTCAGTGGTTACACCAGTGTAACTAAATAGTGTAAGTACGAGTCTAAAGGGGTATCTAGATATTTTCCTTTTTTACTGCTGAAAAGTGGAGTTGTCAGAGATACTTACCTATAGCTAATTAAGACCTTAGAGCTTCAAGGTGTGTTTTTTTGGGTTGTTACGTATTCATGGGATGACGTTTCATCCTATACTATTTTTTTCCTAATTCAACCTATTTACGTTCCTTACTCAACCGACAGCAATTATTTTATTTTAAATCATTCTTTATTCATCCTGTAAAAAATCCTAGCTCAACCGATTACGAAATCAGCCACAACTCTAAGGTTTGTGTGGAAGGTCTGAAGAAAAAATACTGTGTTAGTAATAGGTAATGAAATAGTTTAAAGAGTGGTTAGCTTTGCTTTTATATTTTTCTAAAAAATAAAACGACATTAAATTGACCAAATTATATATTTAAAAAATCAACATATTTTTTTTATAAATAAAAGTAAAAATATCTCACAATCATATCCACATAACTTAAGTAACACAATATAGTATTCTGATAAAATATTAAAGATTGTTTTGCTATCCATACTTTTTACGCTAATATTTGCCACAGGAGTAAGAAACTTATTTCGGTTGAATAATGAAACTGTATTAAAATAATGTAATCGGATCAGTTAGGAATTTTAGTTTAGGATGAGTAAAGAAATAGAATGAAACATCATAGGATGAAAACGGAACAACTCGTTTTTTTTAAATGTCTTTATCGTGCACTCTCGATTATACTTAGGTACTTTGCTAACACACACTGGTACCTACACCTCCACTAAAAGTAGGTAAGTAAGTAAATTAGATAGATAACCTACGTAGTAGGAAGGTTATTTATTGGATAAGAAATTAAATTAATTCGATCGTCTGAATACCTTTTGCATAATTCTCCGCTAGGAGTAGGTAAGGTACTTACACCTACCTACTCATGTTAGATGAGTTGAAGATGTTTATGTGAAATTATTTAGAAATAAACTGTAGTAGATAGCAAAGAACATCGTGTTATACCGAGTACGAGAGATGATGGGACGGGGGAGGGAGGCATGCATGAGGCATCCGTCATTCCGGCCGTCAACTCCATAGATTACCTACACTCTGTAAATATTACAAATATAGAACCTACGGTCAACTTCGTCCCCGCGTCAGTCAGCGTCAGTGTGCCGGCGACGCCCGAGCGGCAAGCGTGTTCGAATCGATCGTGTTCCTTTTGTAACACTAATGTACTTAACTGTGATACTTAAACACACGGAATTTATATTTTATAGCTTCTAAAAACATTGTTACATTTTAGATAAACGTGATACTGAGTGTTATCTATCTTTCAGTAACTATTTAGAATCGAATTGTCAGTAGTCAGTGAATCGGTCGAACTGTAATAAAAATACTGTTGATTTGTGAGTTACATGCAATCTATTTTGAGTATTGAAAAATATTAAGCTCCACTGCCGCTATGTAAAAGAGTGAAACTCTCTCAAAAGAAGACTGTCTAATTTGCAATCCTCAATTTGCAAATTTTTGTTCAAATCCATTAATTATTGTTAACGATTCGGCGGTTGCATTATCTAGAGCTACTTTGATAACAAGTGAACCATGGAATCTAAAGTGGTGCTGAAGGAGAAAAACCCTCACGACAAAGCAAATTTTCTGTCAAAAATATTCTTAACGTGAGTATCACCACAGATTACAGAACCTAAGTAGGTAGGTATCACCTCGTGTTTCATTTTAAATCTATATCCGTATAATCTCCGATACTACCAGTCGAATTTGAATAATTATTTTTGTGTATGATGTCTCAGTTCTTGAAGAAGGGTGTAGGCTATGTAACATCACGCTACTGGCAACGGGAACAGAGCAGTAAGCAAAGGCACGGGTGAAACCGCGCCGCGGGAAGCTAGTAATTTGTAGTAGCTCATTGTACATGCTCATTACTTTTACAATTACTGCTTTACAGATTTTGCAGGACACTAAGTAGGTATACAATAATAATATTAATAAAATAATTAAGTAAGTAAGTACCAGAAATCGGAATAGGTGGAGTATATTTACCTAAAGTTCAAGAAAGGAAGTAACATAGACCTAATACCTCCTCTAAAATCCCGGCATCATAATCCAAATAACTAGATATAATTTTATTTTATTCTTTTTGTCAAGAATTCTTCGCTGGTAGATACAATACTCATCGATTTTTGCTTAGTTTTCCCTATAAAGTGTTGCATATTATTTATACATTTAGCAAATTAAAAATGTAGAGTAGGTACCTACTTATACGAAATGAAATGAGGCGAACAATATTTATTCCTACGCAGTCGCACTGACTGACATGACCGACAAACTGAATTTTTATTGTCCATACTCAATACTAACCTCACTGAATTTTACTAATAC
The DNA here is from genome assembly GCA_963082885.1 of Parascotia fuliginaria. NCBI lineage: Eukaryota > Metazoa > Arthropoda > Insecta > Lepidoptera > Erebidae > Parascotia > Parascotia fuliginaria. Next base: position 11,344,247 of record OY720173.1, on the reverse strand, counting down.
AAGTACGTAGTACCTACTTTCATTCATCGTATGTAATGAATGAATATTACAGGGAACAATAACTAGTAGTTAGTATGTCAGTAATTTATAGCCATAGAACTGGTACAAGATAATAACACAAATCACTTCATTCTTGAATTTGTTTAGAATGTTAATTCGACATTAATGATGCAGGTTATCAAATAGCCATCAAACAAGTCAAATGTCGATACTCCGCGCTTCACACGTGCTTAAAATCGATAATAGACAATCGTCGCTTGACCATAACAGCAACAACAGGTCCAAGACAGAAAGCGCACGTGTTCCGCGCGTGCCGCTCGTGGAGTACCCAGAATCAGACGAGGCTCACGCGTATGCGTATATTCCAGAGCCCACTAAAGCATCTCCCTTCTTATCCAGAAACAAGTATAATGTTATATACCTACTAGCTGTTGCCGCCTGTTGCCCGCAGCTCCGTCAGCGTGAATGTCGGTTATCGCTTTATATATTTTTACTAATCAAAAACGTTTCTCTGTCTATACATTGAGGATTTTTCGTACAAACTTTCATCCCCTATTTCAAACCCGTCAGGTAATTTTTTCGCAACACAAGGTACTCGATGTTGTTCCTCAAGGTCTATTTTATCTCTTTAAGTACTAAATTTACCCTGTACTTACTAGCTTTCCGCAGCGCGGTTTCACCCGCGTCTTTGCTTTGCTCTGCTCCCGTCGCCAGTAGCGTGATGTTACATAACCTGCCTCGAAAACTGGGCTATCATACGCAAAAGCCTATTTTACAATATTTACTATACTAATATATACCTAAAGCTAGAGTTTATTGAACGCACTAATCTCTGGAACTACTAGTCAGATTTAGGAAATTTGCATTTGATAGTACTATTCTTGAGGAAGATTAATAGGTTATGTAAACAGCGCTGCGCTGCGGACAGCTAATCTTCTATATCAATACATATAATAAAAATTGGAGTGACTGTTTGTAATATTAAAATAACCATTTTTTACTACATGTATATGAATATATATACGGTACATACACCAAAATATTTTTTTTTACAATTTTTGTCTGTCTGTCTGTATGTTGCTGCTAATCTCTGAAATGGCTAGACCGACTTTGATGGAACTTTTATTGGCAGGTAGCTGATCTAATAAGGAGTAACTTGGCTACGTTTATTTTAGAAAAAATATTTTATAAATAATAATAATATGCGATGTAACCGACATTTACGCGGGCGGAGCTGCGGGCAACAGCTATGTGATATAAAATCCGCGTTTTTAAAATGTTCGATCCGCCAGTCTAACTAAGTAGGAATGGATGGAGTTAACAAGTTATTCAGTCTATTACTTATTTACACTCTGACTGAAAACATAACTCTCCTTGTTTGTTCTACCGCAGTCAACTACTTTTTTTTGGCAAGTCTGATAATGATGATTATGGTATCAACTTAACGATGGTCGACGATGAGGTTATATGATCTTAATCTATGATTTTGTTTACCTTAAATGAAACTGAAAATAGGTGTATCTCTAATTTATTTATATTTTTAGTTAAAGTTTTTTATTCACCTTCATAATATTATTCGGTGTTTTGGATGTTTTGTCGATCAATACTGGTTTCTCTGTAATTAATTAGTGTAAAGCCACTTAGAGCCACGGACGTAGCAACCGAACTTCGTTTGTGTTTTGAAAGTTTGAGTCGGTGTTTGCCTTAGTTACCTGTACGCAATGTGTAGTATTCATTAGTGTAAACTGGGCATAAAAGTCGACTCATGTTTACCCTCAACCTTGCATAAACATAGGCAAAGGTGAAGTTACCTAAGTATAATACCTATAGGTATGTATCTGCAGACAGTATCTAACTATGTACAGCAATAGTTTTTACTAGGTATCTAAGGAAGGCCAATATCGTATGTAGGTACTTGATGTTAAAAATATACATGATAGGCATGTGTGGAGTCAGTTTGAAGTTGCCGTCAGTTACAAGTTTTTGAATAAAGGTTTCCGCTCAAGCTTTGAATAACATCTTTGATTATATATAACTTGTACAACTTCGTAACTAAATTCCTAATATATCTATATATTTTTAAACCACATCTTGTATAGTAATTTTTTTAAATGCACGTGTAAGAAACTAGTCTATAAAAAACCATAGGTACCTAAGTCAAAGATCGTAAGTTATCGACTTTACTTGACGTTTTTTTTTTCTACTTATTTCAAGGCTAAATAGACAGAGATACTGTTTGGTGATTTTATAAATCATAATATTGTTGGAAGTTGGAACCTTGGACGGAGGGATTTGTTGTTGATAGTAGATAAATAAATCTAACATAGTTGCCTAGACCTAGGAGAGAGTCGGTAATAGTAGGGGAGGCAACGGTATATTGAACAAGTCATTTCATACCGGCTGGAAAACGTAACAATACATAGCTTTCCCTTCAGGTAGCAGCGGTGTGGAGTTAAAAGTTATAGCATGTGAAAGTTGGTAAAATAATATCTTTTTTAAAGAATTTCATACCGGACGAAACATTATTATGATGGTTATTCAGATCATTTTAAACTAAAAAGTAATCTTCAGCTGCTTGCAAATGGGTGGGTGATACTGACAATGTGTCGGTCGGGCGCATGAGCCTTGCCAAAATGGACAGCGCTCTTGGTATTTACTCTAAGAACTAAATTTTGACGTCTGGGCCACACGATTAGCGTTTTACTTTCTATCTTCGCTTCGCCGAGAAACAAGTAGGTACTCCCGAATCCCTCGTACTTATTGCATAAATAAATAGCAAAATGGGATGGCCTTTTACGTTAAGGCCTCTCCGGTCTCCTTTTTGAAATTCTAATTGTATTTTTTCTACTACGAGATCCACCACAAATATTTTTGAAACTAAATAATATCTACACCATTAAATATAATATTTTTATTTAAAATGTAATGTCACCATAAGGTGCAGTGTGGGCAGACCAATCACAAGGTGGACCGACGACCTAATAAAAGTGGCAGGCAACCGCTAGCTCATGATCGGCCAAGGCAGCTAAAATTGGAGAAGGCCTATGTCCAGTAGCAGACGTGTCTCGTCTGATATGATGATGATAATGATAAATATCTCATACTTAGTATCTTTAAACTATAGACTTTTCTTGGGCACATAAATAAATTGCATTATAGTTTATTTCTGAAAATTTACAGTGGTCTAACTCAGCAGGAGACCCCACGTTCATATTTAGAATGTTTAACAACACAAACGTCGTTATGCCACTGCGCCGGTTGTGGAGCTAATTTGTCACTATTTACATTGGTCTAAATAGTGTCCTTCTGTGCATAAACATTGTACCTATTAAGTTTCAGAGATTTCTTTACCTTCTGATTTGGCAATAGTAACTGTACCGTTTGTTTTGATAACCAATATTTCGTTATCAATTGATATTTTTAGCTTTTATTCGTTTTAAGATTTTATTATTTGCATCAGCACTACAAAAAATGATAATAGCCACGAGGGAAACGCGTCACCTGCACAATGTCTATGTATCAAAAACAAGCACTGGACGCACACGGCTCATTATTCTATTCACTCTAATTAGAGAATAAGTGCTAAATTCAGGAATAAAATCAACCGTGTAACCTCATTTTGTTTACCGTCAGCTTATAATAGTATGCTTTACTTTCCTACCTTCTTCCGGTGAAGTTATGGCTCTTCAGTCAACTGAGGCCGCTCGATCTTATCCCGCCGTGATGAGTTGACCTAATAATTAATTTTATTATTTTTGCTTTGTGGCTATCATGCATGATAAAAAAATTAGAAATGATTTCATCATCTTATCATAAAGTGAAATAAAAATTTCATAGATACAAGTAGGTACTTACAACGTTACACTGTAACAAAAAAAACATTTACTGCGCCCTATTGTGAAAACGAATAGGTGTAGGTACCTACTTATCTAAATTGGTGTTAATGTTTAGTCATACACTTACCTACGCGGTAAATAAAACAATTAAGGCTGGTGGTCGAAATTCAACGGTATTTCATTAAGTTTACTGAGGTTATTTGGTCACATCGCTCAGTGATCAAATCAATTTTTAACTTTTAGGTGGACTAAAATAATAAAAACCGGCTTTATGTATTTATAGCTGTTGCCCACAGCTTCGCCCGCGTGAATGTCGGTTATATCGCATTTTCTATACAAACTTTCATCCCTTATTTCAATTCGATTTGGCGATAAAATATAGCCTATGTTGTTCTACGGTTTATACTCTATACTATCCCTATAAAAATTTCATCGAAATCGGGCCAGTGGTTTAGGCGTGAAAGCGTAACAGACAGACAGAGTTACTTTCAAGTGAAGCTACATCGCAGGCAAGGGTTCCTTTTTTTCTTCACGTCACTTAGTGATGACTGGAGATGACATTTTATTGCTCTTAGTCGTAGGTTTCATTGCAGGATTTAGCTTAAGCACATTGATTGTCATCATCATAATAGTGTCACTCATAATCATAAACACTGTTTAGAAAGAGAAAAAACTGTCATTGAATATAAAAGCTGAGGGTTAGGTAGTCCTAATCTTTGTTCTGAGGTCCTAACACACTAAATGTTTCCGTATTTTTTATGTTTCTCTAAAGAAAACTTATACTACAAGAGATAAACAACTTCACTAGAAATGTAAACTGCAAATTATCAGTGCAACTCGCCAAGTCTACATCTTCGAGCATTAATATCTGATGAGTTAATGCCACAAACAACGTATCAAAATAATAATTATTGTAGTACATACGACGAAGTGTACGCTCTACACACTACTCCTAAGCACGTAGTAGCGACTATTTTTCGAACTTTCTTCATTTTGTAAAAAAATAATTTCGTCCAGCACAAAAATTGATCATTGTGCATCGTGTCTATACAATACCAAATCATTGAATTATCAATAATTTCATTCATCATTTAAGTTAATAATATAATAATAAATAATAAATCTTTATTAAACACAAAAAGTACAACAGTTTATGACTGTAGAAAATGTAACAATAACAATATAAATGTGTTACACAGTCGGTACTGATATTGCTTCCCAAACTAAGCAATGCTTGTATTTTGGATAGCAATGTTCAGTCATAAAAAAGGTACTTTACTTTTTTACTCTGAATGCTGTTGCCACTGTATTATAATAATAATATGTGGACACTATCACACACCGCCATCTAGTCCCAAGCTAAGCAGAGCTTGTGTTATGGGTACTAGATAATTGAAATATAATACATATACTTTTTTTTTGTAAATAATAATATGAATACATAGGAAACACCCAGACTAAAGACAAATACTTACAAATGTTCATTACAAAAATATTTGCCTGCCGCGGGAATCGAACCACTAGACCAAACGGTGCAGTCAATCTTAACACTATGCAGAATATAAACAGAAGGTTAATATTATTACAACATGTTTTATGTATAGCATTAGTGTGTGTGTGTGGGTGTGTGTGTGAGCGTGTGTGTAAAAGTAAACAATGTTCTTGAAAAATCGGTTTATCAGTGCAGTTGAAGTGTGTGTTACCTGCGTGTGACGTGTCACCAGAGATGCAACCAAATGCAAGGGCGCGGTGTCACCCGCGTCCTTGCTTACTGCTCTGCTCCCGTCGTCAGTAGCTCTTACATAGCATGATCTTACATAGCCTTCCTCTATCATACGCAAAAATATTTTTCAATTCCAGCTAATTCCAGAGATTAGCGCGTCCAAACAAACAAACAAACTCTGTCGCTTTATGTATAATAGTATAGATCTATTTCGTTTACATCAAAATAAAGTGAAACATAATTTTTTACGCTATTTTAATTTGAGTATGACTACAATTAGTAGTCTAATATTTATAAAGGTTGTCAAATAGCCTATTCTATACTTCGTAATGTTCCAAATGGTTTTAGAATTAAAATTTTACAAAATGGAATATGGTAATGGTTCATTTTAAGATACAAAAATGGTTAAAACAAAGATGTGAAGAAAAATATGCGCATAATATTGTTTAACATAATTTTGTTATAGCAGTCAAGATCCTTGAAAATCATTTATTTTTTTCTATACTGTAAATAGATTTAGAAATAACAAACTTGCTACACATATCAGCACGAACAGCAATATTCAACTAAAACCCACGGTGTTCCATTAGACGGCCAGATGTGCCAGGGTTACGAGAACCGCTCGTGCATCCACGCATGTCCGACAACACTGTCTAAAGCCTGTATGGTCGGGTGACGAATGCCCAATTGCCGCCCACTGGCCAGCACCTAGCGGCAAAAGTACGTTAGGCGCCTTCCACTTGTAATTATTTACATCGCGACCCTCCCTCCGAGAGGTGATGGCCCTCGTTCCCGACATGAGTCGGGTTTACGTCTTAGGTGGCGGCCCTAGTTTCCGTCTCTCCTAGGAAAGTCAGGCTTACGAGTTGGCAAAGCAGTGTCAGGAGAACTGACATATAATTAGGCTCCGACACAGCCCCGCCTCAGACGGTCTCTCCCAGTCTCGTCACTATGCCAACTGCTGTTCATAGGGACATGCCGAGAGATCCCGAGTGGATTTCTCTTGATTTTGCCGTGGAAAAACGTTACACGGTTACTGAGTCACCACCCAGATACCTAGGTACTGCATATAATTATACTTGTGTCTGAAATAGCTACCTACTATATGTACTTTCATTAGGTAAATAATTTTTAAATGCCTTTTGGTTCCTTAATGATGTGCCATTTTTTAAAAGTGGTTTCCACTGTTGAAGTAGTGTTTTTTGGTGTTTTTTCGTAATCGGTAATAAAGATAAACTAAGGTATTCGAATAAACTTCATTGTGACAATAATCTATATATATAAAAATTAATCCCTATTTCCCTTGGTCATGGCATCACGCGTAAACGGCTAGATCAATTTCGTTAGTTCTTTTTTTGTTGTGTTTGTTATTGTCAGGAGAAGGTTCTTATGAAAGAAAAACTAAGAAAATTGCGCGGTGAATTAGAAAGTTTAAGAATAATAAGAATACTTAACCACCATATTAAATTTAAACCGCTAAACCGATTTCGATGATAATTGGTATGTAGATAGATTTGGTTTTGATACACGGGCTACTTTTAATCCCGGAAATTGCTCTGATTCGCGAGTTACATTTATTAAACACATAGCAGTTTTCGCGCGGGCAAAGCCGCAGGGCGCAGCTAGTTTATTATAAATAGGCCATTTAGTAAAATTTTCTATAAAAGTTTTGAATGACTGATGAGAACGAAGTGATTCCAATTCGACACAATTTAGATTACGAGGGTCACATAGGTTATCGGCATATTTTTGAGATAGGACTTTTTTTGATTTTGACCTATCATGTTCTATAAATACATATAAATTTCGTCACCTAATTTCAAATTCTTATCCTATTTTATTTTGTAGTTTAACGGAGATAGATCTAATCTAATCGATTGGAGAATCAAACTAGGCAGTCCTTCACATGTCATCAGGCTACAAGGCAGCTGATTTTGTATTGAAGGAATCGCATCAATCATTACTGATAAGTGATATTATGTAAATGATTATGTCACAATGAATTGGCAATTTATATCTTCATAGCTTGTCGCGGCGCGGTTTCACCCGCGTCTTTGCTTACTGCTCTGCTGCCATCGCCAGTAGCGTGATGTTACATAGCCTATATAACCTTCCTCGAGAACAGGGCTATAATACGCAAAAATACATTTTCAAATCCTACTGGTAGTTCCAGAGATTAGAGCATTCAAACAAACAAACAAACGAACAAACAAACTTTTACGCTTTATAATAGTACTTACCTATAGATTAGCCTTCCGCAGCGCGGTTTCACATCTTTGGTCACTGTTTTATCAGTTTTTATATTTGTTTGTTGAATAGAAAGCGCTAATCTCTAGAACTATCAGTCAGATTTGAATAATTCTTTTTGCGTATGATAGCTCAGTTCTTGAGGAAGATTAGCGTATATAACATCACGCTATTGGCGACGGGAGCGGAGCAGTAACCAAAGACGCGGTTTAAACCGCGCTGCGGGTAGTTAGTAGTCTAAAACCTATCTCAAGAGCTTGGCTTTAATCGCGAAATAATTATTAAAATCTGACTAGTATTCCTAGAGATTAGCGCGTTTAAACAAACAAACAATCAAACTCATCCGCCGTATAAAATAGTGTAGATAGAAAGAAAGAAAAGCATTGAGGAGTCTTAAACCGTATAAATACCTACAGCATAAAAGTTTACAAGGGTTGAAGTACCTAAGATTAGTAACATATCGGATAAGAATTTAAATATGTAACCAGGTGTGGTTGTGCTATTGAATAAATTAATTCTCTGAGCGTCTAAGAACAACCACATTCAAACGATAAAAATAGATTATTTTTAGTAAACTTTGTTAAAAATTCTTTCTTTACCGAGAACATTAAAAAGGGAGCGTTATTACACTATCTAAGTGTTTGTGTTTAATATTAACAACAGTGATCTCGTCTTACCTTACTTATTAGTCGCTAGATAACTAAGAAATTAATACTTACGCTTATATGATGCATCGTTTAGAATTTTGAGAGAATGGGTTTTTCGATAGCGTGGAACAGTAAGAAAACAATGGCTGGTATTTGAACCTATTGGACATAAAATACATGCAGTATACGCAGATGAGAATCATGACATGACGTGTAGAGTTGTCTAAGGAATTACGTGATAAGAGATGCACGTACTATTCGTGATAATTATAGTGACTCGAAGTGGTACGGACATTATTAGTAAAAGGACGAATGGAAATAGATTAACGAAAGAGATTTGACATGTCCTTCTTTTAAAGACAGCATAAATATCACGATAAGCAGTGGCTTTCCATGAGCGACAGTCACCATTTACCATCAGATAGGCTATGGCCACGTCTGCCAGTTTAGGCAATTTTGCAAATTTGGTAAGCAGTTTATGTCCTCGGGTAACAGATAGGCTATTTTTCCAGAAAATGTACGGTTCCCGTGGGATAGACTGTTTAAGTTTAAAAGTTTAATTTGTAATCCTAAATTTTAAAATTAAGGTTGTGTAACATTAGTAGTCATGGTAAACATGAAAAATGAGTTCATGACAACTGATGTTACCATGACAACAATGTCGTGTCATGACATATTATCTAGAGAAACGTGGGTGTAACCTGTGGGTGTAACACACTTCTGCCTACCCTTTCGAGGAAAAAGGCGCGACAATATGTTTTATATTTTTTATATTGTGTACTGTACAACAACAGATAAACATTCTGCAAATTCAACATGTTGGGAATTCAACTTTATAGGATTCAATCAATATTCTTGGAAATCAACTTTTAAGGAACTCAACTTTACGCGCATTCAACTTTACGCGAATTCAACCTGATGGTCCGAAGCAGGCGAAGCATGAATGGGCTGGATGGGTTGGGGAGGTACTACCTTCTCATAGAAGATTGTCGTAAGAGTAATAGTATTCGTACTACAAGTGCAACCTTAATACAACGCACCTCAATATAACAACTTCCTCGATTTAACAAATTTTTCGTAATCCCCTTGAATTGTCCTAGGCGTCAATGTAAAATATACTTATTTACCTTTACATTGCGCACATTTTTGCAAACAACCTCTATAATTATAACGAATTTTCAACTATCAAATAAGTGTAAATATCTTTAATTAACGATTTTTCAACCCATAACCTTTTTATAACGTTCCCACGTGATTTATGTCGCGACAGGTTTTTACCTCTATTAAATTTTAGACCAACCAACCTCAGTTTAACAAATTTCTTGTATAACGAATATTTACTTTTTCCCATCCGATTTATTATATCGAGGTTGCACTGTATTGCGTTTCGATCGGTGAGTAAGAGTGCCGGAAGCCCAATTTCCTCCTTTTCTTTTTTCTTCACCTTCCTCAATCCTTTCACCTACCCCACTCCCTTCACGGTAGGCAGCGGCTTCGCAGAGTACCTAGCATTGCAGCAGCAATTCTAGGGACTCTAAATCGTCCATGAGCGATAGTTACCACTTACCATCATGTGGGCTATTCCCTAGCTCGCCTGCCAGTGTCGGCAATAAAAAAAAGGTCTGCAAATAAAAATATCTAGACATCCTGTGTTCTACTTGTAGGGAGGGACCATAAAGCCCCTTCTCATACAGAGAAGACATGAGGAGCAACGATCGCCATGCTTGCTCAATGCGGATTGACATTTCAGACTTTTTTTATATGGCCAGGTTTCCTCACGATGTTTTCCTTCACCGCGCCAGTAATGTCCAGATAAACCTAAAAAATTTGTACCTATGAAAAAAGATTTACATTTCTTTTATTCAAAGTACAACACAGCTGGTGTTTAATGCGTTGTTGATACAACTGTTAATGCATGCACGACTCGACTGTACGAAGAGACATAGCATTATGTTCTAAATGTCCTAATTGAGGCTTGCGCAATGTGTACTGTTAATTGTTTACGCATTTGATCGCACAATGAAATGGCGTCGAATCACTCGCATCGCATGCAGTGAGGAGTGCTGTTCAATTAGACTTAGGTAATTCTTTGAATTGTTATACGAAAATGTTGACGAAAACTAAAATAATAATAGAGTCATATAATATCAAAGGTGGCAATCTGTCATTTTGTCTATCTGTGCTAAAATAAAAAAAAACTGTTTTTGCTGTGGAGAACGAGATATAATTAATTATTTTAATGTTAGGTAATGTAATTTAGTGATATTCTGAACAACCAGAAAATATATTACAATTAATATTTTGAATATTTACAAAACTATATTAGTATACAACTTACAGCTACATTCATATTCTTATAAATAATAAATGCGTAAAAATCAATTGTCAAATATCGGCATCGCAACTATATTTTTTATATTCCTATGACATAGATTTCTTAGTCTGATAATCTATACATATATTATTGGAGTGTCTGTTTGTAATATTGAAATAACCGTTTTTTACTACATGTATATGAATATGAATATATATATATACGGTACACAGGTAGGTACACCAAAATAACATTTTTTTCAATTTTTGTCTGTCTGTCTGTTTGTGCCGGCTAATCACCACCACTACTGGGCTACTGTTCATCATAGAAATTTCGATGAAATAATTTTCATTTATTGGTTATAATTACAATAATGCATAAAAACTAAACTAAAAAACGTTAGAAAAACGAGTTTGACGCGATCTTGCAAATCGTCCAGATCCATGCTTGTGATTGGTCGAGAGCGAAACATTGCCGCATTTGTTTCTTATTCAACGAACTATGCCGTCTTTTAAACCAAAGTAAGATTTCTTGTTAGATTTGCAACGAAAATAGCTGCATTTTATTGTAAACTGTCAAAGAGACCTGTTGGGTTTTCAATTTTCTATCGTTGCCCATCAATAACTCAAAAATGACAAAAATGACAGATTGGCACCTTTGATCTAAGACTCATAGTAACAATAATATATTAAGCCACTGTAAGAGGTACCTAAACCTCAAATTCTTAAAAAATTAGGTACTTACCTATTTGTTGAAGTGTGTATAAGTACTACATAATGTCATCATGATTACCTACCTACCTACGCATTGTTGTCCACAAGTGAGTAACGATTGGTGTTAGATAAGAGTTGAACGGGTATGTTCCCGGGTTTCTTAGGTTATTACGGTAAATTCGATTATCATGATATTTGTTTTGTGTCAAGGTCAATACTACGTAAGTATCTGATATTTGTATATCTTAGTCAAGTCATCAAAAATTATGATGTCATTTGTTTCGATCCATAGGCTTATAAATAGATAGGTAGTCATTTACAATCTAGTGAAAACTGTGCTTGTGTATATTTTCTTATTAAGTCCTTACCTATTGTTTGTAGAACCTATTATAAAAAACTAAATCGTATTCTTTATTCAGACAAGTCGTAGTTTAATCTTCTTAAACCTACCAACCTAACTACTCAAAGTCTGATGGAATTAAAGCACGCGATTTCACTGAAATAGGTAGATACACAAATGTCGACGTCGATACTTACTTACGTGGACGAGAGTAGGCATGTGTCTATGCTATTGTCTCTTCGGACCGAGAAAATTGAAGTTTATTATGCTACATTAACTGTGTCGAAATAGAACATCTGTCGAATGTAGGTACATCATAGATATAATATCTTTATTATCAAACGTTTAACGATCGACATTAATATCTTAGTTTTATGGTTTTTATAACCGTTGTTAGGCCAAGGTCTTTCTCATTAGTCTTCAGGTTTTGAAGCTGGTAATGTTCCATAATAAATACAAAATATCGTGCTGGCGCCTGCGCCTGCGCCTGTCTCAACTATATAGGTTAACTACCTATCCCCGAAATTCGAACCGAATACCTTGTTAGCGAATAGGTATCCGATTCGGTAAGAGTCAACCGAATAGGTAATCGGTAAACTCACTACTCAAGATCACTATAATTATTATGCACCTCTTTGTTTATGTCCTGCAAAGATTCCAAAATGAGTACCTACTTACATAATCATAATATAAAAACATGCATTTTATATCTAATCGAATCAAAAAATGCACGGGCTAGGAGAACCAAGAAATATTCCCACAGAGTTTAAGATATTTATTTTGTGGTTAACACAAAGAAACTCTTGGTAGTTGTGATAAAGCAGCCAATGAAATATTTTTAGCATTTTGCACTATTATTTCGTCCACAGATGAGTGTTGCCGCTATAAAAACGCAATTTTGCCAGTAAATTTTACAGCATACTTACTAGCTTCCCGCGGCGCGGTTTTTACGCGCGTCTTTGCTTACTGCACTGTTCTCGTCGCCAGTAGCGTGATGTTACATAGCCTATAAACTTCCTCGAAAACTGGGCTATCATACGCAAAAAGAATTTTTAAATTCGACTGGCAGGTAGTTCCAGAGATTACAAGCAAACAAACTTTCGCTTTATATGTTTATTAGTACTTATAGATTAAAAATTCTCCAAAAACGACATATAAACAGGATTCCTTTTAATGTACCTACGTAAGTAAAGATGCGTACTAGAAGATGCGTATTAGAAAGGATACCAAACAAGTTTCGAGAACAGGTCGGATACTGAATTAAAAAAAAAATGGTACATGTAGGAGGTACACAATGTAATAATAATATGGTTAACACTACGCCTAGACTCCTGACTGCTTACCATCAGTCAAGGTGAAGTCACTTTGGTAGGCTAATTTGAAAAAAAGAAGTATGTAATAAAAATAACGACTACTACTTACTTATTTATATTCTTTATTCCAATACCAAGTTTGATTTAGTTTAATTTTTTAATGCGTTTTTAATAAATAATCAAATAGCTTCATTAATATTTAAAATTATTGAGATTAACCTACTTATTATTTCTAGCAATATCGCAAAATTACTTTCTTTGTGGCGAAATTTTGCTTAGTTGCGGTCAAACCGGAGGCCTCAAAGTTGACTGGCAGGTAAGTATAATGCCCCGGACATTGAACTGTACACTGTACAGACCTAAATAAAATAGGTACCGATTTACCTGATACGGAACCGCAATTGGGCGGCGCGGCGCGGCACAGGACACTACTTGTATGCCAATTATAGTAATTTAGTTTGTTTAATAGTAAACGCCAGTAAGGCATGTATTTAGATAGAAATCTCGGCTAAATTTATCGACTAGCGGCCCGCCCTCACTTCGCTTCGGTATCATAAGTTGAAAATTTTTTTTACACCTTGGGTTGGTTTTCGTAGGAATTTCTAAGGATCTCTTTTTTTGTCTAGTAATATAATTATATAGTCTATGTTACTCACCGATATATAGCTTTCTAATGGTAAAAGAATTTTTGAAATCGGTCCAGTAGTTTTTGAGTTTATTCGTTGCATAATAAAAAACAAATCTTTCCTCTATAATATTAGTATAGATGTAGGTAGGTAGGTTCTTGTTTTGTTAAGAATATAATGTTATTAGGTGAGTGACACAGAATCAATGTTCATCTTTTTTTGTTATTCTGCTTATTAATTAATCTATTACTATTATCTAAACTATTATACAATAATAATAATAATAATATAAACTGACGGACTCATAAACTGCATCAAAGTTCAGGATTAAATGATTTTTTTTAATAAGTACGCATACTCGTAGTATCAGATTTGCGTGTTATTTAAAGCAAAGTTTTAAATTGATTCGCATTGATTTTTTATTCTTTTGTCAATTGAATTATTGTTACCAGCAGAATTGTTGGGTTAGTTTTTTAACTCATCGAGAGTTTTTGAACCATAATATGGATACTTCGTCCGAACAAGCGGCTCAAATTGTAGCACTGGTGCGGGAGGACTTGGATCAACGAACGATTGGTAGAAATTTAAATTTAAACCAGTCTACAGTTTCTAGAATATACAGAAGGTTTGTGGAGACAGGTTCTTACAGAAGGAGACGTGGTACAGGCAGGACTTGAGCAACCACCGGTCGTGATGACCGATTTATTGTTACAACTTCCCTGCGAAATCGTTTCCTCACGTCAGTTAACATCAAAACAGAGCTTAATGAAGTGCGTGGAGTAAATGTGAGTGCACGAACAATAAGAAAAAGGTTAAAGGAAGCGGATATCACCTCTTTCAGACCAGCAAATGGTCCAAAGTTTTCTGTAGCTCACAGACAAGCTCGCTTAAGATTTGCGCGTGATCACCTAAATTGGACAGAAGAGCAAATGGGCCTCCGTATTGTTCGCGGACGAGTGTAGGACATGTTTATATGGTGCAGATGGTCGCACAAGAGTCTGTCGTCGACGTGGGGAGCGATATGCTCAAAGTTGCATTGAGGAGCGTGTTCCTTTTGGAGGCGGTTCGTGTATGGTCTGGGGTGGCATATCGATGAACGGACGAACAGAACTTGTGTTCATAGACATGGTCCGTCAAAACGGTAATAGAGGGGGTTTGACTGCACATCGCTACATAACAGAGATCTTAGAAGATCACGTGGTGCCTTACATGGGATTCATAGGCGAAAATGTTACTTTAATGCAGCAGGATAATGCCCGGCCGCACGCTGCTGCACAAGTTCGACAATATTGCGAAGAGATTGGGATACGTACAATGAATTGGCCAGCACGCAGCCCGGATCTTAATCCCATTGAGCATGTTTGGGACAATTTAAAAAGAGCTGTATATGCGAGAAATCCTGTGCCCACGACAGTGGCAGCAATAAGAACAGCACTTTCAGAAGAATGGGACAATATTCCGCAAGATCTTTTAATAACCCTAATAAAATCTATGCGGAACCGATTAGAATCCGTAATAAGGGCACGTGGAGGTAATACACCTTATTAAAACATAAATAAACCCTTGCATAAAGTTTGTGTCTATTGTTAAAACCATTTTTTTTATTAAACCAATTTTCCTTAAATTTCTGTTTTTTCTTCAAAAAAGTCTTAAGGTCCTTTCCAGTACACAAACTTAAACTTAAGGATATGACCCTACGCTGTTTTAAAGTTCACGAACCAATCTAGAGGTTTCAATTTTAATCTGTATAGAAAGCTTGCATACTTGGTTAAAATATTTATTTCAAAGTCGTCTATTACTTTGATGCAGTTTATGAGTCCGTCAGTGTATATATGAGTCTTATATATTATAATATAATACAATACTCAGAGTGAGTTAGATGTCCTGGACAGGAGAATCCGTACATTGCTGACTTCATACCGAATGCATCATCCACGTTCGTCTGTCATAAGGTTGTATATGCCGCGAAAGTGTGATGGTCGCGGTCTTTTAAATGCCAAAACCCTTCATAATCGCGAGATATGCAACCTTAGAGATTATTTTCTTAAAGCGAACGGGGCTCTGCATCGTGATGTTGTCGCAGTGGACAATCGACTGACCCCGCTTGCCTTGGCTAAGGAAAACTGGCACAAGCCTGTAGTTCTTGGTGTCGACGACCGTCGGGTGGTATGGCAGAGCAAGGAGCTCCACGGCAAGTTCTACCGAGCTTTCCACGGTCCAGGTATGGACCGAACTGCTTCCGTAGCCTGGCTACGCTTCGGTGATCTTTTCGGAGAAACCGAAGGATTTGTTTGTGCAATTGCTGATGAAGTTATCAAGACGAATAACTACCGGAAATATATCTTGAGAGACTATCGACATATGTCGTGCATGTCATCACCCAGGTGAGTCTCTCAGGTATATTGTTTCCGGCTGTTCGCGTCTTGCTAACGGAAAGTACTTGCACAGACATAACCAAGTGGCCAGGATCATCCACCAGCAACTTGCTCTGCGGTACAAACTTGTGGACGCCGAAGTGCCTTACTACAGGTACAATCCTGAGCCGGTTCTCGAGAATGGTCGTGCGACATTGTACTGGGATCGATTTATCATCACTGACAGGACTGTTGTTGCCAATAAGCCTGACATAGTGGTGATAGATCGATTAGATCTTAAGAGGCTCGCGTTAGCTGGTTGGGTTAAGGGCCAGATACAGAAGGCTGTGTTGCTTGACACGGCCCGCATTGTTTGTGAGGAGGTTCCTATCACTGGAGCTCTAACGCTTGTAGCTTGGTCCCTGTACCCGATGGAGGTGGGTCTCCAATTTTTTTATATTTTTAAATGTATGTGTTTTTTTTATATACTTATATTTAAAAATGTAATTTTGAGAATGAATTTTAATAAAGGAAATAATAATATAATAATATTTCAACAACTACACACAACGCCATCTAAACCCAAAGTAAGCATAGGTATTATATGCTTGTGTTATGGGTTCTAGAATGCGGATATACATACTTAAATACGTTTTTTTTTGTAAATACATACATAATATAAGGCGGAAGAGTTTGGTTGAACGCGCTTACCTCTAGAACTGCCAGCCGGATTTCAATCATTCTTTTTGCGTATGATAGCCCAGTTCTTGAGGAAGGTTAAAGGCTATGTAAAATCACGCTACTGGTGATGGGAACAAAGCAGTAACCAAAGACGCGGGTAAAACTGCGCTGCGGCAAGCTTGTATATTCGATAAAGTCAAGACAAGAATGTAGAACCTCAAATTAATTGTTACAACTAACATACCTATTATGATCGGATGCTGTCTACGCAAAAAAAAACATTTTTTATCAAGACGGGAATATACTAAAGCATAGCTCCTTTTGATTCTACTCTCTAACTACACACGCACCATAACTGCACCACATAACACATGCATCGCACGCAGCGACGAAAAATGGTTTCGTACGTTAGTGAATTGTGTCGTTGCAGTTTCTTGCAGTTCTTTGCGTTGTAGTAACTATAAAATTAAAAGTCGAAGTGTTTTTTTTGTACCGACTGAATTCGCGATGTAGTTGGTAGTTGCATTGTGGTTGCGGTGTAGTTTATATCACCCACACGGTTGCGTTCAGCTACAACATGGTGGTAAACTATTAATAAAAAAAAAAAAAATTAACCGACCACGTGCTTTTTGTTGTGGTTGTGATACGACTGAATGTCTCTTACCTGATTGTAGCCTTTGCTTTGTTTCCTCAATAATGATCTGATCTGTTTAATTACATGGCTAATAATACGATTCTCATAAAGAGAAGGCACGAGCATTATGTACCACGCTTGCTAACGGCGGATTGGCAATTGTAGACTTTAAGTCCAGGATTCCTCACTATGTTTTTCTTCATCGTTAGCCCAACATGTCCAAGATAAATTAAGAAAGTCCATAAGTATAATGATCTGAAAATTCACATTGGTAGGTACTTGCCTGGATTTGAACCCACTACCTCGTGTTTGCGAAGCGACTTTTTACAAATTTATTCTCAAGTAATTTTATTAATTTTAATTACTGCCTATTACTTTACATCGATGGGATTAAAAATAAATCTATGCTAAATTAAACTTACCAAAAGTGTAAAAAAATTATTACGTCTGTTTCAGATGGAGCTTCAGTCTTTTCCGTAGAGGATACAAGCAGGGTCTTACTGTAGAAGACTTATGGAGGGCCCGGGATAGCGACCAGTCTAGTCGCTTAGGAGATCGACTGGAGCAAGCCTGGCAGGATGAACTGGACAACGCCAAACGAAAAGGCACTAAGCCTTCTTTCTCCAAGGCTATCGTGCGATCGTTTTGGCTTGAATACATGTTATGTGGCTTGTTTGTAGGACTATTGTTCATATTTTGTTGGTAAGTGAAGTTTACCAAAATATTATGTACTTAGAAAAAAAAAATTAATCGCACACCGAGCATGGATATCATCTCTCGTTTCTGATGCGCATCAGAAAATTTAATGTACGAATTTGTAGACGAACAAAATCCATCGTTTACCTTTAAGATGGACACTTGGACAGGCAACCTAATAAAGGCAGCTGTGCGACGCTGAATGCAGGTTACTTAAATTAAAACCTACCTAATTGGCTTGGACATAGATTGGGGAGACCTCTGTTCAGCAGTACACGTCTTTTAGCTGAGATCATGATGATATACCCACATATTATTGTTACTCGTTTATCCATTCGAGCGAAACATGAAAATATTAAACATAATTAATTCTGAACAACGAAAATATCATGTGACGACCGCCATTCCCTCTTATCTGCCTGTAACCTTCGATTATAAATTTTTATGTTAAAATTAACTCACGCACTGAGATTTCCGTACAACAATATACTTAGTATTCGTTCAAAATGAAATTCTGAGCCTAAAAATTTTTGTCTATTTTTTTTAGTTTCTCTCAAAAAAATACAACCACAAGTTCTTACCACTTCTTAATTTGTTTATGTGTGCCATGATTATTTTTCTCAGGTACACGTGGAAGTATCAAGTTGCTACGAATTTTAAGTGCTTATATTTATTCAACAATCCCTTTTTAGGGATTGTGAAATCAACATAATCAAAAAAAAATCCATTATTTTTCTGATTAAAGTCAAAAGACATGGGCGAATCGTCACGTGGTAGTTCCGTGGTTAATTTAAACGTAAGATAGAAGGTCGGTTCTAATACTGTGAGTCATGGTCATACATAGTTGTAAGTTGCAGAATCATTCTGATAAGACTTGCGATTCTCGACACACTGTAACTAATATTATTTAATTTTACACTTGGATACTTGGACATAATTGTTTTAACACGTAAGTACATACCGAATGACAACTAAAATAGAATTGTTTGTTATTAAGTGCAATATTGGTGTGATTTGATAAAATTGTGGCTAGATTTTTCATTAGGCAAAAATCTAGATCTAAAGCTAGCTGGTTTTAGAATCGAGTACTGAACTGATTTTTGCTATTTAACCATACACAACTTTAAATAGCGGGCAGTAATTCAGTAGATATATAATAAATTTTTAAACGAACTTGCATATGATATATTAATATGTACTTACCTTACCTTACGGTGCCGTACTAGCCGCGCCTAAAATGTTTTTCGTCTCCCTCGGGAACCAGAGAATTTTCAGAAAGTAAAGCCAAAAAAAACCGTTTTTGTACTAAGTATAATCTTATTAAACAAAGTTTTCATGATGTCAAAAGAAACCCTAACTATTTTTCCGTGTTATATTTCTCTAAATCAACAAAATAATCCAAACTTAATTATTGACACAAAAATGAGTCCTTTACAGCCCACAAAAATTAAACTAAAGTACTTTACAGCAACGAAAAAATAGTTATTGTAAAATAAAATAGGTATTTCAAAACTAGGTGAAATAAAAGTTTTAATAAATAATTAACTAAATTTTAATTTCTTTCTAATGAGTATTTTCTAGTAATTTGAAAATCCTACTATCAAAACTATGGAAGTATCATACAAACCTTGCCACCCCTTTTGACGCCCTTAGGGGATAAATTTCGCAAAATAGTGAGCACTTATTTCCTAAAAGGAACCCCCATGCAAAATTTGAAGAAACTCCTAGCACTCGTAGTTTAAGAGATTTCGTGATGAGTGAGTGAGTGACCTTTCGCTTATATGTATATAGATGTATTTACTAAAACATAATTTCATTTAAATTATTATTATTATCATTATTTTTGTTTTGTTTCAGGCCTTTAATACCATACTTCTTAGCTTTATTTATCAAATACTTCTCAGAAGACAAAACCCCAGAAACATATAAATATGCGCACGTATACAATTTCCTGATGAATTTTTGGAGTATAGCTACCGCTTTGATATTTAACCACTTAGGGTTGAGTCAAGGGCGTGTTGGCATGCGAGTTAGAATAGCTAGTTGTTCTCTGTTATATAGAAAAGTAAGTACCGTTACTTAATTAATATTTCTATGTAGGTAAGACTTGTGCTGCTAGAGAGTAACGTTCGTATTTACCGAAAATGATTAGCTGGCGTCAAATACATGCACTGTTCTAAATAAGCCTATATGTATATTAATAAGCAAAGGAGAGCATCGATCCTTAAGTATTGGTTGTAAGGACCGATATTGGCTCTTTTTCAATGTAGTTCAATGGTGATTTGTGCTTAATAGCCTAATGTAAAAAATTGCCTAGTCACAACAAAATTTCTATTCAAATGAGGAGTGCATTATGCTATCATCGTCTTGAATATCGAATCGCGTTATTTGCATAAATTTATGCGATTCTAAAGATAATGTAGTAAATCTAATAATACCTACATGCTCGTAAGTGAAGCAAAAACTTTGCACCCATTTTTACGAAAAGTACGCGGACGGGGGCGTATGAAATTTTGCATAGAGAAGGAGTGCAGAGTGCTTATATTTATTTAAAATCATGGTTTAAAAATAATACAAAAAAAAACAAGTCTCCGGCCACTAGGCGACCGAGGCGACCACTAGTTAGTAGTAGGTAATTGAGCAAGGAAATAACGACCTATTGATATAAATTAGGGATCTTTATCTCTAGTACATCAAGAACAGATTTTCTCGACAAAAAAACTGGCAATAGTAACATTTGTATCGTGTTTAATTATTGCACTTATTTGTATTTCATTTAATTATTTTCTTTTTAGATATTAAAGCTAGATCGTACAGGTTTGAGTAAAACAGAACCTGGTCAAGTTATCAACCTGATGTCTAATGATGTGAACCGCTTTGACTTGGTGGCTCTGTTCCTGCACTACTTATGGGTGATGCCTATCGTAGTGCCTGTTGTTTCCTACCTCGTGTGGCAGCATGTAGCTTGGGCCACATTTGCAGCCTTAACCGTCATTTTTCTGCAAACTGTTATTGTTCAAGGTAAATAATCATCACGTTTTATAATGCTCATGGTTTTAGTGTGTTATACGATAAATATGTACCTACTTCAAGCCTACTTGTATGGCACATTATCACAATAGCTAAATAACGGATGTCGGTAAATAAACGGTTACTTGTATTTACACAAATGCGCCCATTAAGTATATTGCTGAGTCCTTACAATAATTATTTTGTAAACGCACACAATGACACTGAATTTATAACTTCTTGTTTATACTGGGTGCAATTGAAACCAATTAAACGCTCTCGGAAACGAAAACTATACTATAATATTATAGCTGTATTACGAGTACAATGGAAGGGACTTAAAAGACGGATGTGGAGTAGCGTTTTATCAAGGTAAACACTATAAGTACATACTTAAATTTTTTAGAGCATTTGTGTTTATGCTGACGACTTTATAATGGTGGCGGGCAACCGATGGTTGAGGGCGGCGAGCGACCGGCCACGGTAGCGAAAATTGGGGGAGGCCTATGTCCAGCAGTGGACGTCTTTTGGCTGATATGATAAGTGCTGCTTTGGCTTCTGTCTTACGTCGATTATTTAATAGACAGAGTACTACGATTGACGAACATTATTTCGCTGTTCTTTATCTCATGACTTGAATTTAATTTACGCTTCGTTTAATATATTTTAATTGATCTCTATATTTACATTGATCCCAGAATCTTTTAAAAATTTAATAAGCATAAAAAAGTTTAACCCATTGATAAAAAGGGACCTTTTCTTGTAAAGGTTAAGTACCTAAACAAACACCGTTATACGATACGATACGTTTGGGGGGGAGGGAGACGAGCTTGAGTCCTCTAGCCCACTCCCTGGATACGTCAGTGAGCATAGTCATGTACCTACCTATTAATTTTAGCTATGGTCTCGATTTTACAGCATATCTTAGCAACCGTCAAGGAGTTCTTCGAGGCAAGATAGCCAAACGTACTGATGAAAGAGTTAAAGTTATGAGTGAATTAGTAAACGGTGTTCAAGTAATAAAAATGTACGCTTGGGAAAAACCTTTTGAGAAATTGGTAGATAAACTGCGCAAGTAAGTACCAGCTATTCCCGTATATCCCTAGTTACATAATACAAAATAATCATAGGTAATAGTAATACCAACGCGTAACTTTTACAAGGGCAAAGGCATGATCAATGTTCACTATTAATCACCAAGTTGGTTTTGATATTTCCAGACTTTTAGAAGTCCAGATTTTGTCACGGTGTTTTTCTTTAATATTATATTCTAATTTAAATGATAATAATTAAATGTGTCGATTGTGCGAATTTCATAAGTTTGATCCCCGATTCTGCTCTGTCCAAGTCCTTTAAAGTTATTCTTAGCTAAAGTCGCCACATAAAGATCCATCCTAGACTATGACGGTACATGAGAACCAGACTCAGCTGGCAAGGTGTGGGTGATATAAAACAACATTGTCTATACGTCTGAAGAAAATCGTGTTAGCAAAATTACCACCACGCAGTCGCAACTTTATTTAAGTATTGCCAAATTAATTTTATTGAATTCAATGTTCTTTTTGTTTTTTTATCGTTTATTTTCTGGTATAATTATATTAACTATACAACAAAACGAACTGCAAAATTATATAACAATAAATTAAGATAGGTACTTGTTTAATTAATTTTAAATGGCTGTTTTTGTTTTAAGGTTGGAGGTAAATTTTATAATGCGAACATCGATGATCAAGGGTTTCTCTACAGCATTGAGTGTGTTCACGGAAAGGTTTATATTGTTTGCTGCCATAGTCGCGTTCGTCCTCATAGGAGGTGATATTAGAGCTGAAATCACATTCTCTCTCGTTCAATATTTCAACCTACTGCAACTTGCCTGTAATATATTCTTCCCGTTGGCATTGGCATTCCTAGCGGAAACTAAAGTCTCCATTCGTCGACTTGAGGTATGTTAAAACTATTGCAATTCAAAGTTTTTATTTAATTTCTTGCACTTCTTACCCCCAGTTTCTGAAAGGCTGATCAACGAAAAATTAACTAATCATCTGTTAAATCCCATGTGAAGTACCTAAAAGCATGGTAAAAGTATAGATAATTAGTTTAATTTGACCTAATTAGTTACTAACTAGATTAAATTAAACTAATTATTCATGCTTTTAGCAACCCAATTGGTACTGTATCAGTTCGCTGACGTAGGGTAGTGCTATGAGAAAACTTGCAAGTAACTCAGGCTACTCTTTTTGATCGCCAGGTTATTACAGTTTTTAAGTTCAGTAGTTTTAAGATGAAAAAGTTTTATCGAAGAATAGAACTATTTATTAAACTTTTAGATAACGAAATCAAAATTATAATTATAATTATTACTATTGTTATACCTAATTAAAGTTGGATTATGTGCTTTAGTTACAACAATGACGAAAGTTTTAAGCAGCTAATCAGGCTATTTATTTTTGATACGTAAAAAGTAGGTACCTAATAGCTTATTAAGCCAAGCGAAGAGATAAAATATTATCTTTGTATAAGTATTACGAAAAGCATATATCTTTATTACCTATAAAAATAATTTATTAAATCACAGTTTTATTGAATAGATAATGATAAAGTAATATCTTTTCAGGAATTTTTACTATTAGATGAGCTAAAACCAGATAAGGTTGAAGAAAGTAAAATTATAGACTCCAAAGCGATATTGAGTAATGGTACAGAAAAGGAAAAAGTAAAGCACACAGGACTAGTGATTTCGGGAGTGAGCGCCAGTTGGCAACCAGAAGCGATCGTCAAAACTCTTAGGAATGTAACTATTACCGCGCTGCCTGGAGAATTCGTCGGTATCGCTGGATTAGTCGGTTCTGGCAAGGTAAGCCATTTAGTCCTGAGACCATTTTTTAAATAAATTGTGCACGCACTAACCTCACTCAAAGCGCATTTAAATTTTTAATGGCGCTTGCAAGCGCCTGCTTTGTAAAATCTGTGTCGCTAAGTTATAAAAGCACATAAACTACAAATTTTATCTATTATCCAATCAGGTCTGCAGAATGTAGGACTCTCCGGAAGCGATTGACAATCACTGTTCTTTGCGAGAGCATGGTGACCGCAAGGTGATATTTAGTAGACAGGTTGTGCTGTTGCCTATTTATTGGTATTAATTATTATGACGTCCACGGGAAGACATGCTGTGGTTCTACCTATATTTTAGACCGAACCACACGGCTAATTAAAATTTTATACAAATTAGGTAGTTGTATTCTGATAGAAAACAGTGTTAATTTCACATTAGTATGTTAAATATCGATAAAATGCAAATAGTATAACTTGACATTTTTACAGTGCGCAGATAAACAACACGTAGCTATTAGGTATTATTATGTCATTGGTTGACTTTCGCCGAATTCTGTGACTTATTAGAAGCACTTAACGACATTTAACTACCTGTGGTGCTAATGTTTACTGGCAATATCAAATCAGATATGGGTAGTTTAAGTTTCTAATAGAATCTATACTGCAGTTGTGTGCAGGTAGGTACATTACCTAGAATTATTAACTGAAGTAGTAAGATAAAGGCTTTATCGATCAACGACCTTGAATATTGAAGTGTAAACGTTGCGGAACGTTAGAAAAACTTAATTGAAATGCAAATGGGAATAATATTGTTCAGACTTCCGACGTAAATGGCAACATTTTCGTTTTCCCAATAAAATAATTAGAGGTAGGTAAGTAGGTATTAGAAGATAGACGACGACGAATGCTTTAGACCCAAAACAGGGCAGGAGGTTTTACTTGGTTTGAACCTTTTTAGAGCCACAACAATTATTATGTTCTGTGCTGTGGCTCTAGTGCTGTCCCCCAGTCCTCTTGACTGCTAGCCACTGTAGTAAAAGTGCGTTGAAATGACAAAATAAATTTAATGTCGAAAAAAATTATGTGCTATGCCATAGCACATAATTTATTCGACATTAGAATATTTTTGCTGCATTAGTAGACAGATACATACTTACTTATATGAAATGTTCTATAGGTACCTACCTACTTTAAGGCATGCAATTATTCAATGGTAGGTATCTATTTATTTTTCTTGGCACTTAAATTTTAAATCTTGTTTCTATAGTCGTCCCTGCTGCAACTGATC
The DNA here is from genome assembly GCA_963082885.1 of Parascotia fuliginaria. Classification (NCBI taxonomy): domain Eukaryota; kingdom Metazoa; phylum Arthropoda; class Insecta; order Lepidoptera; family Erebidae; genus Parascotia; species Parascotia fuliginaria. The sequence goes on along the minus strand of OY720173.1, from coordinate 11,318,991 downwards.
CTTGGCGAGCTTCCGCCTTCTCAAGGCACGGTGACCATCGGCGGTGCCCGCGTTTCCTACGCCAGCCAGGAACCATGGCTGTTCGTCGCCACTGTGAGACAGAACATTCTGTTCGGTCTGCCCTACGACAGAATACGATATAAAAAGGTGAGATATTTATAATCGGGCTTTATATTTGAAGTGTAGTGCCAGTAAAAGCTCTTAATTAATCAGTTTATTGACAGAATACTTAATTGACTCTTTAAAGACACAGATAAAACACATTGTGTGCATATTGGAATTGGAAAGTGCATTTGCCGCATGACAGAAATAAGGTACACATCTTGTGTCTCGTGTGTCACACACCTTTTTTCTTATCATCTTAACAAGAAAGTAAAGGTACTTTTTTATATAATATATTACGTACTTACTTACTTACCTACCTAAGATAATTTTTCTAATTGCAGTTTGCAATCGAGTGTGTTATTCTTATAATTAATTGTATGTATGTTATTCTACCGACTGTAAACTTATGGCACATGGGACGGTTTCGGTCGCCATGACTACTGTGTTTTTTAGCCAGTTAGGTAAGTATTTATGAAGAAATTGCTGTCTCGTCTCGTAGTCAGTTACAGACAAAGACTTTTCCATAGCACTTCTAGATGATCTAAAAGTGCCTTGAAGGTTTATTGTGTGTAATCTACTCCCGAAAAATAGATACGATAAAAATATAAAGGTAGGTAAGTACTGTATTTTTGTTACATTTCTCCGATATGCCTCGTCAATTAGCTGCTAAAGGCAAATTTACCAGCAGGCTGTGTAGGTTGGAGCCTTGGGCGGCAGATTTTAGAGAGCGGCAAATGTGTCTCAATTATTTGTTGTATTACAGAAATGAAAAAAAAAACATTATTACTTATATACACGGAGAAAACAAGCTTTGACAATTTTAATATAAATTACTATATTTTAGTACTATACAGTACTGACTTATACTTAGTAGATATACTTACTAAATACTTTAAATTACTAAACGCTTTGTGAAATATACCTACTTCTGTTATTGTGAATTTTAATTGTTTGTTTAAATATTACAATTGAAATTTCGTAATTTTACCCTTTTTTTACCTAAATTAATTAATAACTGGCGGCAAATGTGTAAATCTGCTACTAGTTGAATGTCAATGTTTTTTTTAGGTAGTGCACGCGTGTGCGTTAGTGCGTGACTTCGAGCAGTTACCAGCCGGTGATTCAACACTAGTGGGTGAGCGGGGCATCAGTCTCAGTGGCGGACAACGCGCGCGAATCGGACTCGCCAGAGCGTGCTATCGAGAGGTACTGTATGGTTCGATATGTATTTTTAGGATATAGATAGATAATAGATATAGTCGGACGCGCTTAAAGTTTGATACATGTGGACCTAAACGGTAAACAAATTAAAGGGACTTGATATGGCAAACTCATTTAGTGAATGTATGCATAAAAGACATTATTCTACGAATAAAAACTTGAAAGTGGTTAGGAATGATGTCTAATGCTTAAAGAACTTAACTTTTTTACATCCATGTTAATGATTGTAAGATTGAAGTTTCTTGGACGTGAGCTTCTTTCTGAGAACGTATTGTAAAATTAAATTTGTATAGATAACCGTTTATTTGTAACAATGATTATTCAGCAACACGTTTTTTTACTATTTTTCAACAGCGTTTTAAACCTATGCAAAATACGAATACAAATTATTATTTATTAAATTTAGACAGGACATCGTCTGTCTAATCATCAGTCATCAGTCAGCTAGTAAAATGATAAAAATCGTGTGCAAAATTAAGTAGGTAGTCGTCTAACGCTAACTTGCGTTTCGTGGCATACAGTGACTAGAGCGTTTACCTCTTAATAATATTTGTACAACGCATGATAAAAACATGAAATACCTAGTCATTGTAATGCTGTAAATAAGGTAGTACAAGCTTTAACTATATGCTCATATACGTCATGTCTGCGTAAACATCTTTACTGTGTCTATTGATATTAAATCAGAAACAGATGCTACTCATAAACCGTATTCGCACCGTAAATTACAGAAATCAAAATAGATATAAAACTTATAAATTAATTGACGAATATAAAATTACCATTATACATAATAACATAAGTTAACGAAAAACCACTTGTAATCCTGTACAAAGAGGAGAAGTGAAGAGGACAATCTGTCTATAGGTAAAATCGAAATCAATACTGAAATAATTATACATAGAATATTTAAAAATATGGGATAGCAACTATCAGTTTTAGTTTTTTCTATGATTTCAGAAAGGCTATGTGAATAGCCTTTCTAATAACTAAAAATAATGTCTGTATTGTCTGTCCTCTATTGCATCTTGTATCACACCTAAATGACAGTCATGTTAAAAATTTCATGGTGAAAAGCAGAGAATACTTATTTCTTGGTTTGTTTACAAATTCCTCAGTTAAACAATTGGTTGCAAAAATATTTTTCTGTCTAATGTAATGTAAACATTTACTTGGTGTACAATAAAGAATATTCTATCTACTTATCTAAATTCCCTATGCAACGATCATTAAAAAAGTTGGTGGAGACCATTGATTTCAAAAAAACTCTTTTACATGGTGGAGACATAATCAAAAATTTTAAAACCTAATGCATTTTACCCTGCACAAGGTAGGTGCTTCTTTTACATGATTGCTACTGCCCAGAAAAGATTTCTTTTTTTCACTTTTTTTTTACTTTAAGTCAAAGTCCTACTCTTACTTTAACTACCTTTTGGTAAAGGTATCTATATAATTTAAAGTAATTCTCTGTACGTACCTCCTATGTACAGTAAATACGTTAACTTCTTTTTTTAATACAATTTTAGTGGCAAACAAGTATTAGTAGCTACCTACTTCAAACGTAAAATACCGTAAGCGTGGAAAAATCCGAACGTCTAAGTGGAAGTTATGCTAAATCTATAAGTATTTATTTATGTATCTTATATATCTAGTGAGAGATTCTAATCGCCATGCCAAAATCATGATAGGTATTGAAGCGTTTGTGTCGGTGAAAATGATTCCATATTGTGGCTCTTGTTGCTCGTGGCTCCGCATCCTAAAATCCAATGAAATGTATGATTATAACTTAATTAGTAAATATTGTAATTTTTATTTTGAATCAGGCTGACATGTACCTGCTGGACGACCCATTGTCGGCGGTTGACACGCACGTCGGGAAGCATCTTGTGTCAGAGTGTGTGATGGGACTGCTGAAGCACTGCACGCGTATTCTCGTCACGCATCAACTGCACCACCTCAAATCAGCGGATAAAGTCGTTATTCTACATAACGTAAGTATGCCTGAAATATTCGGTGGACTTATTAAATTGCAACGACGTGATCATCATTATCACAAAGGTTACCTGGAAGAAATTATTTTAAACGAGGCCGCAAACTGTTAGATAAGTGTAGATACTTAATAAATAATGTATGAAATAATTGGTTTAGGTACTTACAATAAAGTTTTTCATTCTATTCTATCGACATTATTATACCGAAGTTTCACGACCTCTTGTAATTATGACAGCCATAGATTGACTATAGATATAGAAGTATAGATTTATGCCTCGTTCGTTCTGAATTCTGAAGTTTTGTCCCATATTCCAAAAAAATCCTAGTTTGTCCCACATTACTATTGCAGTCATGCTTCGTCCAAAATTGCAAGTAATTAAAAACTACAGACAACAAATGACATAATGTGACAATATTTATGATAATTTTTTTGAATCAGTTATTTAATATTAAAACAATCTTAGACAGGTATAAATTATCTTTATTATCTAGAATCACAATCAAAACCACAGAAATGGTATAATAATCATCATAACATTCTTGCAGTTTAAATATACAGATCAGTCAGTTCTATAATAAACAATATCCAAGGCATAATAATTTTAAATACTAAAGCAACTGACCGACAAACATTTAAAATGAGAGTAAAAATAATATTATTATTCCAATTCTTTAAATTTCATAAACACCTCAACAATCTTAAACAGGTATGAATCATCTTTATTACCTAGAATCACGATTAAAATCACAGAAATGGTATTATAATCATCTTATCATTCTTACAGTTTTAAGTATACAGAACAATAACAGAATTTGTTATAAAGTCTTTTGACAAATGTAATCATAATGTAAAGGTATATTTTGCATTAGGTCTTACGGGCAGTTCTAAGAAAGTTTTGGAAATTTGTTAAATCGAGAAAATTGCTATATTGACGTTCGTTCTACAAAAGTTACACTGTATTTTTAAATATATGAACAAGTATTTATTAATTAACTTCCAACTTATCAATAATACTTCAGGTAAAAATATTGACTTACCTATGACACACTCAATCAATTCTCAATATCACTTTACACTCACTTTAGCTAAATGACGAATGACTTGAATGCTCACTTTGCATCACGATGAACTTGTTCCAGTGACGTCAGCTGTATGCGTATTACTTGCTCACTAAGAACGGCTAAAGAGTATTATTATATAATAGGTAATATGTGTCTCGCGAAGAAGACAGAGAGAAGCTGTTGTTTTTAATAGTCGACTGATGTTAGTTATTTAATAACACATAGGTTATCTTTTTTTGCTCATTGTGCAAAAAAGCAAGTTTGGCCTATAAAAATGAATTAGAGCCGTACAAGGAATTGAAAATAGGACGAAGCAGGCATAAAATAATTAATATTATATTTTGGGACGAGGAAGGCATATTGTTTGGGACGAACCAGGATTTGTTTATGTAGGACAAAACTCAGTGGGACGAACTAGGAATAATTCTGATTATAATATTCTGGGTAGTCAACAACATATTATAAATGCGAAAGTAACACTGATTACTTTCTACTTGTTACTTTCATAATATTATAATTAAAGTCTGTGAACGCTTAGAACTACTTAATAAACAAAATTTATTATGTTCACTCTTTTACAATACACGTTACACAAACGCTACCCTACACAAACTATATTTCGAGATACTTTATTATAGAATTAAAACAAAAACAAACAAAATATTGCGTTAGTATTTGTAAATGAACTTTAAATAAAATGTCAACAACGGAGTTACCAATACTCAAAAATATTTGTCCCCAAACGTAAACTAAAAAATCTCTAGAAATGAAATCATAAATCACCAATAACCGGGGCGGTTCAACTTTATTTTAATAATTACTTTATTTTTACTATTTTTAATTACTTTTTTTCATTTTCAAAACCTCGTAATATTTAATATCTGATTTATTTTAACAGCTAATTGTTAACCCTGACATGCACATCTCTTTCTTGTCAAATTTTCGTGCTTCGTACGTTCTGGAATGTAGCTTTGTTGTCTGTCTCGCTTACACCTACGCAATTTGAATGTTCTGTCTCTGTCATAAGCCGGCAAATACCGGGTTATACTCCACATATATTACGCGTAATTTAACTATGTACTTAGTTACTTGGAACGTACGATTTCCTATAGTATGGATTACTCTCAATTCCTGCGGCTTATTTCATAACAATTTGACAATTTGGCGCCAATGCGAAGACGTTTTTGAAAAGTTTTCATTTTATTTTAGTTTATTATTACCAGAGAAGAAAGACAAGATAGTACTTAAGGTGTTTTTAAAATGTTTTAAAGTTATTTTAGTTAAATATACCAGTGAAAATAGATTATATTTTTATTAATAGACCTAGTGTCTATGTGATTTATCTCAAAGGGAAGCCGGTAGGAATCGGGTTATATGGACCCTTCGCCACTGATAGTTTGTTTTATATCCGGCATTGATGCTGATTCTACCTAATCCATTTTTTTTTCGCTATGTTAATTTATAAGCCAAAGTCCATCATGCTATACAGAAACATCCGTAATGTATTGTATATAAATGTTTTGCACAACGTGGTGCAATATAAATACAAGAACGCAAAACATTTTAACTTTTATTTTCGTGTTTAAATTACTCAATTGCGTAATAGCAAACATCGTCATTACTTTCAGAAGAATTACCTATCAGATTGATATAGGTTAGCTACTCATAGAAGTATGTATTCTTTTTCTTTATAATAAATTGTTCTGACCTCTTGAGTAAGAAGCAAAGCAAATGCTACTTTTTCGAATTTATTTAACCTATGTACCTATCTACTTTCTAAGTTTACCTTGGACATTACTAACATTCACTGAAGCATCGCAATAAGGCCTTACCTTTTAATTTAATAAATAATTAAAATTGCCAATACGCCCTGAGCAAGCGTACTTACCTAAGTAATTGATATAATAAAACCCTAGGAAATATTCGTTATGATCCAACTGTTTATTATATTGTGCCATGGAATAAGTACCTACCTTTTATTTACTTTTTTTTTACTAGTAATTATTGTTTTTATTTTTACCAATAATTTGGGATGAATAACAACGTCGGGGTGAAAAACAATTTTTTTTGGTATAGTTCAGCTTTATAATGACATTATCTAAAAATAGCTTCTCTACCCGATGGCCCAACGCTGGACCAGCGAGATGGCCATACGATGGTTGAAACACAAATACACGATGGCGACGGACAGCGGAGTCTAGTCTTAATACTTAATAGGGTCCCGTTTTACCCTTTGGGTTCGGAACCCTAAAAACAGCATCTAGGTATTTCGTACCTCTCACGAAGATACGTATTAGGTTAGGTAGGTACGACTCTAAAATTTATCAATTTATGACTAGATAGATACGTCTACTCTTGTAATATTCATTAGATACGATTCCTTTGACTGTAGGTGCTTCATTAGGTAATCATGAAGTAATTAATAAAAAATAACATCAAAAAACTACCTGTATCAAAAACGACATTAATTAATATTAATTGTGAAAAACAAGTAAGATACCTAAGTAAGTAAATAGGTATCTACTTTTTGCAACTTCATGACAATCGCAATGACATGCACTTTTAACTAAACACTTCTTTGATTTCATGTGGATGATAAGTTGATAACATTGATAACTTATAGGACGTAAAGAGATTACGAGACAACGGATTACAGTAGGTACATATAATTCAATCAATCTTAATCTAGCTAAAAATATATAAATAAAAGATTAAAGCAGCACTTTTATAACATTACGTAATTTTAAAGTATAGGGTATCACACACATCCATAAATCGTCAAATTTATCCACAGGATTAATAGGACGTTGAAATATACCGAACACGTCTCAATGTCTCTTACTGATGTGTTATTTAAAAGCCTTAATAATTTAGGTACTTAGGTGGATTAAGTACTTACTCAGTTTCTTTTTTTTTAACATGGTTAAAACTGCTAAATACCTAAGCTTGTAAGCTGCTAAATGTTAAACGGGTATCATAATATATGTATTATAGAGTGTCGACCAACGCTGGAAATAACATTGAGAAAATCTTCTAGATAAACTAAATCATAAGACACAAATAAATCGAAACATTAATAATAAACGGCAGAATAGTAGATATTAAGAAATATGTTCAAGATAATTATATAAACTAAAATGCAAACTAGTAGGTACCTACACGCACAACTGTGCCAGATGAAATAACAATAAAAAAAATCAAGAACAACAAACTTATGCTTGTCTTGCGTGTTGCCCAATTTTAAACATCACTGTTTAACATACGTATACAGATATATGTACCTACTATCGTCACTGCACCCACTCGTGATCTTTGCCAGTAAATAGTGACCTATTTAAGTACGAACAATGGTTATTGGCTACGCATACATATTTTTGATGCCAATAAAACACAACTATGATAATCGATTCGCGCTTGGTTCATTCTTTATTTATTGAAATAGTTTTTGAGTGATTTACATGCTATTTTAAACGAAGTTCCTTGAGATGATAAATGACATGTAATGTTTGTTGTTTAGGCTGTTATAATATAGGTATACGTATTTAGGCATTGTGTCTTCAAACGAACGCAACGGAGGTTTACAGGAACTTTAAACGTTAAAGGTGGTAATGTAAAAGTTGGTATCTATTGCAAGCGCCTATTGATGAGAAGTAGCAAAGCACACGTTTTGCTGTCGATTCTTATCTTATGAACATCTTTACAATTGTTATACGTAAGTAATGGGATACTTGAGATGTTTACTATTCTGTAGAATATATAATTAGTTCACTAGTAATTAGAATTTGAGTATTAGCTGTAGATAAATTACAGTTTATTTATGTAATAGTCAGTCGCAAATAAGATTGGTGGGACCACGTTTTTTTTACCGTGTCGCTTGTGTGAGACTGAATATACTTGTAGATATAGTTGGGTAAACGTATGATGGGTTCATGCACATTGATCTCCTTCTGACAACATTATAAATCTCAGTCTCAATAAAACATACTTAGTCATGTTTCATGATAGGCGATTATTTTCATAATTATCTAGATGAGTAGGTATGTAGTTGTTTAAATTATGATAAACATTTTACAAAACAACACATGTGAAAAATCTGACAACTCACTATCCTGCATATTGATTAAGATGCTTGATTAAGATGACTTAACAAAAATTACTTGTCATCCTACTTACATAAGAACTATGAGTAGAATTTGTAGTGGGTAATAGGATATTGTGCAACTCTGATAAATAATGTTACCTATTCAATTTATATTCAAACTAGCTGTTGCCCGCAGCTCCGCCGGCGTGAATGTCGGTTCTACCTCTGTTACCATTTTTTCATTAATATCGCTCTGACGCATTTGATAAATAAAATCAGCCAATAAATTGTAAAATGGACTTAGCTGCGAGATTTAGGTAGCACGATTTACTGCGTCTTTCAAAATTTAAAAAATCTATAAAAGCAATTTGATTAATTGCCCTGTCGAGATCGCTTGTCCAACACCATCAGGCATCGAAAAAATTTAAATACAAACCATCTAGCTGTTGGGCATAATAAGAAGTTTATAATAAAAGTACTTACCTGAATATTTTTAGGGGGAAGTGGAGACTCAAGGTACTTTTAACGACGTTTCACGCTCGCCGCTGTTTGCCGAACTCTTGCAAGAAGAAGAGCAGCCTGAGGATGCTGCTAATCCCAAGAGCTTACGACAAAGGACAATGTCAATTCAGGTGGGTAACATGCGTTACCAGTAAGTATTAAATTCAACTAGCCCTTGAAAGAAAGTGATAGCTCAGAATGTTGGCACTTATAATTTTATCATTGTTGAACTGTAACAACAAATTAATTAGTTGATTGGCAAACCGTTTCGCCATAATGACTCACTAGGAGTAAGTATCTTGTGACCCATAATGACTCACTAGGAGTAGGTATCTTGTGACCCATAAAGGCGAAAGGATAATATGGTATGACGTATTTTGTGAGTAATTGCAGCACAATAAAGATATATAAATGTTGATTGCAGTCGACAACAAGTACGAGCACATTGCAGGAAGGCGCCGTACCAGAGGAGGCGCAGCAAGAAGAGGCTGCAGAGCTCATGGGAACAGGTACATATAAATAGCTATCATTTACACTTATATCTTAATAGCCTGTCTTATTAATAATAATAATATTCTACCACGTAAACACACAGACGAAAGAGCATTGCTAGAGATGATGCGATTACGCAACTTAAACTCAGTGTCAAATTGACGCATCAGCATGCCTAGTATGTATTGGTATTCCTATGTAAAACTTCAATCTTAATGAACATTTTGACCGTATGAAGCAAACCCAACATAACTGCTGTAAATCGTTGAGGAATTTTCTCAACTGTCTATGACCTCCATCGTCAGACTTGTAATGGCACTTACCTATAACCCTTAAGGGTGTCAAGTTCTCATCATTAGAAATGAATAAAGCCAAACACTAAGTAATTGTTGTAAATCGTTGAGTTCTTTCGGCTTTATCATCAGATCGATTCCAAACCTTCAATAAATAGTAGTGCTCTAAAATACTTAATGAAAAAATAAGAAATGCACTAGTCGCCACTACAATTTTCGAAGGTTCCCCTCAATTTCTCTAAACTGCCATCATCAGATTCTGGTTTCCTTATTATGGTACCACCCTTGAAATCTCCTTTCCAACAAAAAAAGAAGCGTCAAAATCAGTTTATAAACGACGAAGTTTTCCGCAAACACATACCTGCAAAAAAAGAAATATATGTACAGTCGTATTGAGAAGCATCCATTGTTTTTTTGAAGTCGGTTAATAAAAACTAAGGTAAAAGGCTTAGTGGTTTGATTGCTGATAATAAAATATTCATTATTCAATTGTCAAATATAAAAGTCGAAATGGCCCAGTGGATCTGGTCAAGTACTAATGTTATTTTTCAAATCAAATTTACTTTCTAAGTTTATCTTGGACATTTCTGCCTGACGGTAAAGGTAAACATCATGAGGAAACCCTGGACTTAAATGGTGGTTATATTGCGCGCATATCTAGTACATTACACAGAGATATATAGACGTCCTCAAGATCTAATTTTATTATTTCCTATTGTTATTATAAAAAAATCTGAAATTGCTAATCCGGCTTGAGCAAGCGTGGTGATTAATGCTCATGCCTTCTCTATATGAGAAGAGGCCTTTGCCCTGCAGTAGCAGTAACAGTACGGTTTATCTAATCATGTGGTAACAGGCCGGTATTATTATTATTATTCAATTGACGTCAGGTCGTGTGCGGGGTGCAGTGTACCGTCAGTACTTCCGAGCTGGCGCGAATTGGTGGCTCATCACAGCCACTGTAATCTCAATTATCTTGGCCCAAGTTGTGACGTCTGTTAGCGATCTTTGGCTGACGCATTGGTAAGATATTGTTTTTATTAAAAAAAGTCATAAATTCTCAAGTTTTAAGTGCGCTCCAATTTATAAATGCCTGACTATATGGTGTTAAACTAGAGTAAATTTATTGTTTATTTTAGAACCGTTTCAGATTAATTTCTTACTTGGTCTTTGTGTTCTTAGGTTTGTTCTGTTCTGTCGCGTTTATGTTCTTGAGTGAATACGTGTATTAGAGGTAAATAACATTCTACACCTACCCTTTTTTAGGATGAATGACGTAGAATTGGCACATATCCCTAAACCATACGAGAGTAGAGCCCTTAATGGCAACGACACATTCGCTGCGCTTCAAAATGGCACCGACATATTCGATAGTATTGCAACACTAAATGGAAATGATATCAGTGTTAACAATGGCAGTGATGTATCACTACTAGATAGTTTGACAACAACTACAATGAATCCAAATCTTACTGTGGTTGGCACAATGTTGAAGACTGCAATAGCTATGCAAAATCTGACGGCAAACGAGACAGTGTCTCAGGAACAACTTAATCATCCGTATTATATCTACATATGGGCAATTGCTATTCTTGGCTGCATCTTACTAACAACTAGCAGGTAAGTGTTAACTTATTCACTTTTTAACTGACTTCAAAAATCTAATGATGTGATGGGATCCTGGAGAAATAGAGAGAACTCTTCAAATTTTATAGGCACACTTAAAACGATTAGGGTAGTTTTTGAAAGAATACTTTCTCAGAGTGGTACCATTACAATTTGCTGAAGATCTGATAATAAACTTTAGAGGTAGGCAACGGAACTCCTAAATAAATGATAGCAAATGAACTGGGATTGCTGAAATCTTATGTGTCTATTGTTTACACCAGTTCATAACATAACATTATGCCGGTACGCTGTGAAGGGGTAAGCACATGTGAATAACTAAAAAAAAATATTTTTAAATAAAAATAACCGGCTTTAAACAAGAAGATAACTAAAAAGTAAAAAATAAATTTATTTAGCACAAAATAATTCGTATTTTCATTTATTTAATCAGAAATGGTTAAATAGTATTTTATAATTTTGAAGTTGGTGCCACAAAACACTAAGAGTTAGTTTCCTTCCTGTTAGTAGGCGATTTTTTTTATTTAAATTATTTTATTTATATGCCTGAACGACCGACAACGGTGGCGAAAATTGGGGGAGGCCTATGTCCAGCAGTGGACGTCTTGTGGCTGATATTATGATGATGATGATGATATGCCACTAGCGGTAGAAGAGGCCATTAGCTGAATCAGGCGACCAATTAATTTTAAAATATTATGGTGATTTCAGATCGATGTTGTTCTTATGGGTATGCATGCGCAGTTCAATCAAATTGCACAACCAGATGTTCAGTAACATCCTCTCAGCGACGATGCGTTTTTTTGATACCAACCCCTCAGGGCGCATTCTCAATAGATTCTCCAAGGACATGGGTGTCGTCGACGAGATCCTCCCTAGAATGTATTTGGATAGTATTCAGGTAAATATACATTATAACCCCGTAACAGATTGCGCATAAAAGGCAACAGATACGTTGAAATAGCCAATAACAGCGCAGCTTTTATGTATCCCTTTTATGTATTTGTGATTTTTAACACAACTGTTCTGTCTGAAGATCAATATTAGGATTAAATTTATATTGTCTTTTCACAGATATTCATGGTGATGTTGGGTATCTTAGTGATGGTAGCGATCGTCAGTCCTTACATGTTGCTAACAACAGCAATCTGTGGTATTTTAATGTGGATCTGGACAATTATATTCTTAAGCACAGCGCAAGCTATCAAAAGGTGATTATTGTTGTGTAAAATAATTTGTACTTGTGTGTATGTTGTACTGAGAGAGACATTGGGTCCAATATATATGTAGATAAAATATATTTTTTATTGATAATGGTGACAGATGTGAAAGTGGTTTACCTGTTGGTAAGTAGTAACTGTTATCCATAAACCTCTGAGGAGAACAGTCAGTTCCGTCTGCCGCTGCCAAACCATGTCGAAAAAGAAAACGTACAACTTTGTGTTGCAAGCGAAGTGACGATTGGTTTTGCTGTTAATATAGTCCTTACTTTAAGATCCCTGAAAACCGCTATTCATCAATTAGGACACAATACCTAGTAGATATTCTGTAGAATGACGGTATTTGCTCTAATTTGACCCAGAAGTCTAAAGAAAAATCAAGACTGTGCCGTACCTCTCGTAAAATCAGACCGTTGTTTAGGGTGGAGGGCGTGACTCGCAGTCCAGTATTCTCGCACGTGTCGGCTACAATGGCAGGGCTTGGTACCGTGCGAGCGTGCGCTGCTCAACAGATGCTGCGCGCGCACTTCGACGACAAGCAGGACGTACACACCGCTGCATGGTACTTATGCTATATTTATACCTACATTGAACTATACATATTACGTAATATGATCAGAAAATTGTACTAAATCAATAGCAACTCAGAACAAGTGTTGTGTTATTCCTTGTGTACCTAAGAGCGTGGTGTTGACGGAACTAAACGTCAAAATATTGTAAGCTAGTTGCTGTGTCCGAACCGCAGCTCAGTGGTAGGTAGGTACATGGTGGTTGCATTGTGCGCCATAACTAGTAGACTTACATTACATAGATATTTGGACGTCCTCAAGATCTAATTTTATTACTTCCTATTGTTATTGACAATGACTTTTTATATTAGGGTGGCGATCAAGATCTTCTCTGAATGAGAAGAGCAACAGGCTGGTATTTTGTTATTATTAAATGACAATTAACGTTCCTTTCGTTTTATTGTTCTTGCCAGGTTTTTGACGCTGGTGACAAATACGGCGTTTTCCATTTGGCTGAGTCTGATATGCGCTGTCTATGTGGTGGTTGTAGCATACACATTCCTATTCCTTGATGATGGTAAGTTATACTCGCAATTTTGACTTAATTCTTTTTCAATGCCTGGTGTCTTTGGAAGCGGCGCATACTTTAAGGTATTTAAATATTAACCGGCACAGGTTTTAGAGTGTTTTACCATTGACGCGGAGTGGATAGGAGCTGCCTATATCATTTACAGAAATATTGTGTTCAAAAATATAGACGTTTAGAACAAGTACCTAATTCTCACAATACATTATAGTGCCTGCTTTAGATTTTGTATTTTTTTAAGAAAGTCTTTAAGAGATTTTTCAAATAGGTATCTTTGTTCAGCTCTCATTGCAGCAGCATTCAGAGACTATAGAGGCATGGCTATTGTTCCTAACGTATCCGAGGTCCATGAGTAAGTAGTGGTTACTACTTATCGTTAGCCATCACTTACCAATAAATTATTGTATCAGGTACGACGAAATCCGGTAACGTTGGTTTGGCGATAAGTCAAGGTTTAATCCTTGTGAATATGGTCCAGTATGGCGTTAAACAAACTACGGAGGTGATATCTCAAATGACGAGCGTTGAACGTGTAGTGCAATTTACTTCATTACCCCAAGAAAACACTGAAGGTCCTTCCCCACCTGTGGGATGGCCTCAACGCGCCAGGCTTGTGTTTAAAGATCTCTCTCTAAGATATGATAAGGATGCTGATCCAGTGCTCAAAAAGCTTAATATTGTCATCGAAAGTGGGTGGAAGGTCAGTACATGTATACTTTTTGTTTAAGCAAGGCGTTTAGCTTTGTTGATAATTTTGCAATGTATAAATTCATTTGCTATCAGGTAAGAAAGTGGTTCAGCTACCAATATTGGTAATAGAAAAAACATCGTATTCGAACTTGCAATGTGTTTTAGTTTTAATTGTAATTATATTTTCAGGTTGGAGTAGTTGGTCGTACAGGCGCTGGTAAATCATCCCTAATCTCAGCTCTGTTCCGTTTAGCGCCCATTGAGGGTAATGTTTTTATCGATGATGTAAATACGAGTGACATCGCTCTGAAGGTACCTATATACGCACTTTAAGTAACTTGATATTATTATATAAATATCGATGATTGATTTCAGATTAATAATGGTATTCTCATTTGGCAGGCGCTCAGGGCAAAAATCTCTATAATTCCGCAAGAACCTGTTCTATTTTCCGCCAGTTTGAGATACAATATGGATCCCTTCGATAAATACACTGATGCTGATATCTGGAGTGCTTTAGAACAGGTACCTATTATTTTATAAGAGGATATAATGCGCTTAATTTTTACTCAAATAAAATTGCGCGAAACATAAAAATAGAATGGTAATGTGCCTACAATTTTTTGACGGATAAAAAATATTTAGGTACTTAATGTTTTTTTTTTAAATTAAAGGTTGAATTAAAACGTCACGTGACGTCGTTATCTTCGGCGGTGCAGTCAGGAGGATCGAACTTTAGCGCGGGACAAAGACAACTGCTGTGTTTGGCGCGAGCTGCCCTCGGAAGGAACAAGCTGCTCGTGCTCGATGAAGCTACAGCTAACGTTGATCCTAAGTAAGTATAAATGCTCAAACTCATTTAGATTAGAGAAAGTGTAGATGTAATAATAAGAAAAGCTAGCAAGAAACTGAATATACCTTATATTTTTTTCTACTAAAAACGAGTTGTCTTTAGAAAAATCAAAAGTATTATAGGGCGCACAATGAGTGTATGCGTTTTCAACTAGTTACCACAATGTTTATTAATTCCACAGCACGGACGCTCTCATTCAGAAGTCAATCCGAAAACATTTCGCCGACTGCACTGTAATAACCGTCGCACATCGACTGCATACTGTTGCTGATTCCGACAGGGTTGTTGTAAGTTAACAAATATTTTTTTATTTCTAACTGTAAAAGCAAAACAATCTAAATATTTTATCATAACTTCTCCTTGGCCTTTTAATACTTCTACAATTTATAGGAGCAATTGTAGAGACTCATCGTTATAAGTAGTTCTGCCGAGAAATGCTTAGTATCACCTAGAACTCTCTTCAACATATTCAGATTTTATTTTGCCTATTTTTGTGTGACCAACGTGGATTTAAAATAGCTGACCTCAAAGTTTTTACCCCTCCATGTATAACAACGCCTAGTTCCTAAAATTGATAACGTCATGAAAATAACAAAAACCCGTTTTGTTGTAAGGTGATGGAAGCAGGTGAGATAGTAGAGAGTGGACACCCACACGAACTGCTGCAGCAAGAGGAAGGTCACTTCACGCGCATGGTGAAGCAGCTGGGGCCCGCCGCCGAACAGAGCCTGAGAGACCTAGCCGCCGCCGCGCACTTACAACACATACGATACGTCGACGCCGACGAAGCCAATGATAATAACCAATCATAGTACTTATAATTAGTTTTATTGAATTACTGTACTTATTTGCCATTGTTTTTATTTAAAAAAATTGTAATCAATCACGGAACAGAGAACAATCATGTAGGTAGTTACGACGACAGTTTTGTATGAAAGTCAGTGTTGCCAAACTAACACTTTTGTATTATGTTTAAACCTAAAAACCCCAGTACGAATAAATAGAATACATTTTTATTGCGATTGCAATAAAAATGTCTTAAGTTTTTTTTAAATAATTTGTTTGTGTTTACCCACGCCCGTGAATGAGCTCATTTGTATGCAGTGCCGTAAATAGGGCGGTGCCACCGGTGCCCAGGCACAGGGCGTAGACTCTGGGGGGCGCAAGAATGGCCAGACCAGGCAGGACTATTATTTTTTCGGTTTGCTCCTGATAAGTTCCCGCTGCGCCCCTAGTGCTCGATTCCAACACATACGTACCTACATGCCAGTATAATCAAAAACGTCTTTTAAATTAGAGAAAACATCGCGCTTATTTTTTTGGCAGCGCACGAGCGTATTTGTGTTTAGTGTTTACCGGAGTTAAGCCGCCAGCCGGCTACACGGTCGGTCGGAAACTTAGCGGCGGGCGAGTACGGGCGGGCGCTATAAATTTTTTTTAAATTACTATAGAAGTATGAAAACCATAGTGGCCCAAAAATTAAATCTTAAGCATCAGGGTGGGCAACGCATTTGCACTAGTGAACTTGCGATTGAGTTTTAGTGAGTGAGACACAGTGGTTGCTATAATAGGCGAAGGGTCCACTTAACATCAGATGGCTCGTCTGCTTGTTTGCCCACATCAGTTCTTTAAAAAAAAAGATTTTTCTTCCAAAATATTAGATAATTGGTCCACCAACACCAAGTTCCTTGTGCTTTATTTTATCACCCTGAATGAAATAAAGTAGGCTATACATAGCATTGCTCTAGGGTACCTATAATATATCTAAAAAAACAAGGGCGCAATTATAGAAGCTCGCACAGGGCGCAAAAAAGGCTATTTACGGCACTGTTTGTATGTTGAATGTCTACATCAGTGTAGTTACTTACTATTGACGTGAAGTCACGCCCACATATTCTGTTCTGTGATTATAATAATGTCTACTTAATAGTTTAAGAGAATAACTACCTACTAAGTGTGTTAGCTATGAAAGCTCGAAGCTTATTGTGATGTAGTGCCTTGTGGCTTAGATAATAAAATTGTGGTGCCTACCTATCTATAATCGAATTATATAAGTAACGTAATATTATTTTTATATTAATTTATAAAAAGCATAGCAATTAACAAATATTTTGAATTATTTACTAAGTATACATGCAGCTATTACCTAAACCGGCTGTGATCGAATCATAAACCTATATTTGCAGACGCCGAATCTTAGGTACTTATATATTAATTATAGTGCATTTAATTAGGGCTCAAATCAGTAACGTAGGATTAGATTAGTGTTTCTACGTAAATTAAATCTACGTAATACATTACATACATAATTTAATACTGGACCAGACAAGACAATAATCATAAACAGTAGCCCAAAACATGAGACCAAGCAGAGTGCTTATTGCTACCTGTAATATTTTAGTGAAGACTTTGAGAATACATTGAATAAATTCCCGATTGTTAGATATCGTCAATTGAAGAACTGTTTTATTAAAATGTCAGTTGTTTGAAATACATATTACTATTACGCCAATGGGTTTTGTATCTCTGGCATTTAACTTCAACCCCTTTTAGTTGTTTATGGAATTCATTGTTATTATTTTCTTTAGAATTATTAGAACGACTAAAATTATTAAACTGATTTAATACAAAGAAAATCATTTTAAGTTATATTACTTATTCATAAAACTGATATTTATTTGTTTTCTTTTATACCTTTAAGTAGATATTCTGTACTTATGACATGTACAACAATAAAGTTGATTGCATGCCCACCATAATCAGCCAGTGAATACTTAGTCCTGATAAAAAACGCATTTATATAATAAATTAATAATCAATACCTAAAAAGTATAAATATAGCTATACCTTCTAGAAAGTCTAGAACATTCCAACTTAGTCTTCTACTACTACTAAAAATATATGACTTCAACAATGACATACTGCCAATTACTTAACAGTATAAATGTTTGTATTTTCTATTTTTAACTGTTTGCTTTTGAAGTTAATACAGTGGTGTAATTATGCCTTAATCAAGATGTCTTCAAGTTTGAGATTTTATTGTTGAATTTATAAACAGTTGTAATTATAATATACAGTTATGATGTATATTAATACTTTGTTTTTCTTTTTATATCATGATTAACATTTAATTCTCTTTTTGTTGACGCAAAGTCATGTTTGTAGCACTGTGCTTTAGTACTACGAATATTAATATAACAAAAGTGTTTTTCATCAATGGCTGCAATACAATCAGGTATGTCTAGCAGTCAAATATGTAGGTGCGTGGATGGAAGGGCAATGTCCCTGATATACCACAGCTGATATTCTTCAGTGAAACAATTAGTGGTAGTGTAAAATAGTACTTCTTCAGGTCATATCATAACACCTATGTTTCGCCATTTATATCGAGTCCCATGTAACCCATTGCCATTCACCATACACAATTTCAGACTACAGACTAATACTTAGACTTTCTTAACAAGAACCAAATATAATTTTGCCCGATCTGATAAAAGAACCCTAGACCTTTCCTGTCCTGGAGATAGAAATTGATTTTAATATCTTAGTAGAAAGAATATCATGGTTTTGACTTTGGAACAGAATCAAAGAATATAATGCTTGAAATCATTTTATTTTATATAAGTTGAACTTTTCCATTCTTCACAAGATCAGCTATTGGTTTATATTGTAAGATGTGTTGTGATCCCTCTGAAAAGTAAATAAGCACAAATAATAAAGAGGATAAAGAGGATGTATGGGCCACATTGTTTTAACATATATTAGGTGCTGCTTAAAAGCTACACTATTTTGCGAGGCATAGACTACTTTTCATGAATATACCAAAACCAACCACCAAACTAAGTCTAAGTGCAGAAGATAATCTATATTATATATATAGAAGTGAAAGGACACTCACTCATTTACTCATCACGAAATCTCAGAAACCACAAGTGCTAGGAGTCTCAAATTTTGCAAGGGGTTAACTAAGACAGGATTTTGCAAAATTCATCGGATTATTCCCATTGGCCACCACATAGTTGGCCACCACTGGTGGACACAGGGACATTTTATTACTTTTTATCCCAAATGCCACCAGTGGTGGTAACAAGGATAGGATTACTTTTATTATGTACTTCTTATTTAATGCAAATATTTTAGGTACTTACAGTAAAATATATATATAAATGATATCAAATAATTTATTAAATTATTCAAATCTTCATACACAAATAATAATACTTAATAATAATAATCATTTATTCAAGTTCCAAGACAAATGTATACAGGCGGACTGGAATTATTTTGTTTTTCAACACGAAAAGTAAGATTGGTTTGAAAGTATGTAAGTATTTGAGAAATAGGTACCTAAGTGCAAACTGTAAACCTTGTATATTAAGATTAGTCGCAGAAAGTGCACCAGAAAATTAAATAAATTATTTATTCCCCAGTGGTGGCCAAATAAAATTTCCCAATGTACACCAGTGGTGGCCGACTAAGTGATGGTCAACGGGAATAATCCAAATTCATCCTCTAAGAGAGTAAAAAGAGGTAGCGAAATTTGCTACTTGGTACTTCTATAGTTTTGATAGTAGGAGTTCCAAATTACTAGAAAATACTTATTAATTAAAGAAATTGAAATTTAGTTATTTTTTTAAACTATCCCTAACAAAGAGTTGAAATTGAAGGTGTAAGTTTGTATGGAAATTATTTTGTGTTTAAAAAGCTTTTTTAGTACGGTGCCATTTTTTTAAATTTAGAAACTACCCTTATTAAATGGGAAATAGGAGTCGTAACTTTGTATGAAATTTCGTCAGTTTTAATGGAAGCGGGTGAATAGATTTAAATGGGATTCGCCATAGAGTCAAATTATCCTGATTACTGATAATATGTAGAAAGTCAGGCAATAATCTCATATAATTAATAATCTCATCTCACCATCAGGTTGGTTGTATGCTTGTTTGCCACCAAAGTAGTGTAGAAAAACTAAATTTTCATGCAAAGTCGCTAGTTTAGTATACTTTTAGACTTATTTATGCAATACTAAATTTAAACCAAAGTTAATGCAAATTACAGAGCACCAAAAATGTACAACAAATAATTATTTGATTTAGCTCATTCACGCTGAAACCAGCAAGGATCCACTTACTTCTGTAACAGCATACTAAATTTTCATCCTTAGTATTCTATATCTAACTGCTATAACAGTGCCAATATGAATAATGAATAAATTAAACTTTAAACCTATATATTAATACAATATTCCATTTCATTATCTAACTAGGTATAATGAAAAGCAAGTAACATACCATCAACCTATGAACACTAAACAATAGCAATACATACCTTCTAAATCTATTTCTTCATCTTCCCCGACGAGGTCTTCTAAAACTACTCCATTTACAGTTTCATTAGTTTTTAGAAACACATGACTATGTAAGTTTGGATGCTCTGCCATTTTGTTCATTTCAAACATTTGCATATTGCCAGGCATTTTATCCAGTACCACTGTTTTCATATGATTTTCCATATTTACTAAATAGTCTTGTGCATACTTATATTCACTTGGGGTTAGATAATTTGTACCTGATTCCATTCTTTGTCTTTCTTCATTTAAAATTGGTATACAAAATTTTTCTATTTTACTTAACCTAGTCTTAAGATAATTGCATATAATAAATTTGATTCTACTTAATTCCAATTTGTGAATAGAGGCGCGAAGATCCGTTTTGGGTAACTTGTTTATGTTTCGCTCCATGTGTTGTACTTGTCCTAACATGCACTCAATCATGTCGTTACGATGTGGAAGTATTTCCGGCGCTAAACGTTCGTTTTGCCAGGCACTTTGTAGAGTTTTTAATACCACTTCTGCTGTAATCTCTTCTTCATCACTTAACTCTAAGTTGTCGTCACTTAGATCCATTATATTTTGATTCTATATGAAACACCGATTTCGTTGATTGTAGTTCTAAAAAGTTTATTTGATTTTGTTCAGTTAACAAAAAAATAACAATTGAATCTATAATATTCGGCAAAACGAAGAAAATATTTCAAACAAAACTTTGTACTTTAAAGAACCAAGTGTCAAGTGTCAACTTCTCTGCTGAGTGTCAAAAATTCAAAATCCATGTATTGACACTGTTGACAGTTTATTTAAGTTTGACATTTTGTCTGACGTTCATCAACAGTTTTAGATAACGTAAATAAATAAACTCTAAGCAATAACAATTGCTGTGAGTTGTTGAATTCAATCCTCCAGTTTCTGAAAGGCTGATCAACGAAAAATTAACTAATCACCTGTTAAATCTCATGTGATGTACCCAAAAGCATGCTATAAAAGTATGGATAATTAGTTTAATTTGAGTTACTAATTATATCAAGTTAAACTAATTATTCATGATTTTAGCACCATAATTGGTACTTTACATAGGATTTAACAGATGATTAGTTTTTTAATATAGGTACTAGCTTTTGCCCGCGGCTTAAGTGCATATTTACCTAAACTTCGAGGAGGGACGTAACATAGAGTGGTAATACCACCTCTAAAATACTAAAGTTGTAATAGTAGTAGTAATATAAGTTGTTAATGTTAATGTAGCGATGCAATTCGATACCTTCTATGAATTTTGAAAACGCGTCCCTAATATTATTATATTACCATCCGCTTTAAAAAAAACAAGCAGTTAATAGTAGATAGATACATAAATTGTTGTAAGTAGGTACAACATGAATATTATTATTCGAACGATTATACTCAATCAAATCAGATCAATAATCTCAGAAATCTCGGGTATTTAATATACGCTCGGTAACTACATTCCTGTATCGTGTCTCTACCGCAACTGAGGGACCGTGCGTTTTTCGGCTTATTCCACAAATCCCTCCTGAAAATTCCCCCAAGGGGGAAAACTGGAATCCAATTGCAAGAGTCTAGAAATCCCCCTTAAGGGGGAATACTGGAATTAAAAAATATACTATTCCACTTATCCCCCTTAAAATTCACCTGTAGGGGGAAAAATGGAATGAAAAAAAAAAAGAGTCTAGAAATCCCCCCTAGATAATCCCCCTTAGGGGGGAAAACTGGATTCTAAAAAGTAAACGTTCAAAAATCCCCCTTCAGGTAATAAACACATCAGCCGAAGTGTTTTATGGGTTTGAATGGTGGCATGTTGCTTATTTATTAGATAAGTATCATACGAATTTTATAAAAGCAAAGAGTTAGTTCGGCAAAGGTGGTGAAAATTAGATTAGGCCTATGTCCAGCAGTGAACGTCTTTCAGCTGATATGATGATGATGATGATGTTGAAAGAGTTTGTTCCACTATCACGGCTAAACCAATTCACCAATATTAAAGGTACTTACATGAATGTATTATTCTTATATTTTGTACTAATAAAGTAAGAACGGGTTAAATCGATCACCTCATTTTTAAGTCAAATGCCAAATACTAGTCAATCGTTGTATTTATGTGATTGTATTTTGTTTTATATTATACTAGAGACCCGCCCCGGCTTCGCACGGGTGTAATGCTGATCTATACATAGGTATAATAAAATTGGAGTGTCTGTTTGTAATATTGAAAAACCGTTTTTTACTACATGCATATGAATAAATATACGGTACATACACCAAAATAACATTTTTTCAATTTTTGTCTGTCTGTCTGTCTGTTTGTTCCGGCTATTCTCTGAAATGTCTGGACCGATTTTGACAGGACTCTTATTGGCAGGTAGCTGATGTAATAAGGAGTAACTCAGGTTAGGTTTATTTTAGAATAATTCTTCTATAAATAATAATAATATGCGATGTAACCGACATTTACGCGGGCGGAACTGCGGGCAACAGCTAGTACTAAATAAAGCATTAGCATTGCCCCCTGCGAAGAAAAAGCGGTGAACGTTGCACATTGTCTATATACATTCTGTAGTATACTTATTTAAGTCCGGGGCAGTGGTCCAACTGCTCTGTCCAAGTAGTTTGGCCATGGATCTATACTAGGGGCAGTTGTCTAACTTTCAAAATAGTTGGACCACAGCACCTTTTGACAGTTTCGTGATCCCATTCATTTAAGAAATAACTTAACTAAAAGTCGGGTGACTAATTTTTAAACTTTATTTTTTACAATGTTTTACGACATTCAACAAAATTGATCTAAAGCATGACCTACAGTAATATCACCCGAAATCAGTTATAACTGAATTTCTCGTATATAATCGTCATTCTCAATACGGACCTTACGTCTTTTGTGTGTGATTTCGCTTGATAAAGTTGTAAAATTTTCTAAAACATTTAATAGACGTAACATTGTAACATTTATTGCATTAATGCGCAGGTTTAGTTTTGCATGTAAGCTTTCTGAAATGTTATATTAGTCCTATGCCTCTGGCTAAATACACTTATAAGCTGAGAAAATTCATCGAAATTTCGTTTAATTCAATAACGCTTTATATATTGAATCAGTTTATTCCACTTTCTTTTTTTATGTAATCCCAGCATTCTATAATTATTATTATTATTATTTCCTTTATTCATATTTTTTCATATTTATTACATTTTCAAATATATACTTATAAAAACCAAAAATACACCACAGCCGGAGTTCGAATGACAAAAAACAATACATACATATTACATATATATATAATATATTAATAATATATTATTTTCTACAATCATAATATACAATGGGAGTGAATTAATATGTTACATAGAAATATAATATAATATTTTTGATCCAGTAACAATAACATCACTTACATATATAACTACTGTAATCTTAAAGAGCTTTATTAACAATAAATATGTTGTACCTTTACCTTCCACTTTAGAAGGAATGAAGATATAATTTAGTGCTTTTATGTAAAAATTAAATAATAGCAGCCTATTTATGTCCCAATACTGGGCACATGCCTCAAGTTACTAATGAGATGTATTCTACAGTTAAATACTCAAAATTAAACAAATCTTGTAATAAAAATAAACTAATCAAAGTTTGAATACGTCTTGGCGAAATTAATTCTCTTCTGACGGTGTACATTAGATAGCAAAATTTTCCGCGCTGGTCTCCGATATTTCAAACCCTCAGCATCAGCTTCTAAGTGGTTCCGTACCGTTTGAGTCGTGATAAGGTATGCTGATGCTGTCACTCTGGTTTTAGGTGAGTCATTTGTTAAAGCCACAGCTGCTGGACCAGGCTTATGACAGTTTATATTGCCTAATTCATTGTAACTTCGAATCCATAGCCGAACAGCTTTCCTCTGTAAGGACAATGCATACAATATAACATTACAAACAATCACAACATGAAATAAAGTTAAAATAAACATGTTAATAAGTCCCGTATTAATTTTGTGCACGTTTAGAATTAATATTAATTATTAACTTTAATAATACTTACCGATATCATCAACCGTCTTGTTATGCTTCGCTGTTCGAAATGTTTTGTTGATGCAACACAACGATTTCAGTTTTATGGAACACTGTTAAGTGATGCATTTTAAATAAAATAACGAAAAAGTTCAGGTGAAAAATTATGTACAAGTAATAGTATCTAACGCAGAGTGTGTCACGATTCAAAAACTAAAGCCGTGAAGGAATCGTAAACTATATATTACTAGCTGTGCCCTGCGGCTTCGCCCGCGCGAAAATTACTATGTGTTTAATTAATGTAACTCGGGAAACAGAGCGATTTTCGGGATAAAAAGTAGCGTATATCCCAAAAGCAAATCTATCTACATACCAATTTTCATCGAAATCGGTTTAGCGGTTTAAATTTAATATGGTGGTTAAGTATTCTTATTATTCTTAAACTTTCTAAATCACCGCACAATTTTTTTAGTTTTCTTTCATAAAAACCTTCTCCTGACAATAACGAACACAACAAAAAAAGAATTAACGAAATTGATCTAGCCGTTCACGCGTGATGCCATGACCAAGGGAAATAGGGATTCATTTTTATATATATAGATTATGTGGGTAGTTTGCTTTCAAACGGATAAATGTGTAGCATGCCCCTATATTCTTAAAGAAACAAATATATTATTATTGGTGGGTAGTTTGCTTTTATACGGACAACTAAAAATACGAGACAATTTACACTCGCTGTGAATTATTCTTTCAAACATACCGTATGTTTAAAAGAATAATTTTAATAAAAATATCTAACAAATTCAAAAAGAAGATTATCAACGTAAGAGGCTCGATCTCTCTCACGAGGCCGCAAATTGCCATGGCTTAACCACTCAGTCATGAAAACCTTACGTAGCTTGCGCGAAATATTGGTATAGTCACAGTCTTTTTATGCATAATATTTCTGTGGTATAGTATTACAAGTTATGTTTTTATTTTTTCTATTCGCTTGTGTGTGCGCCGCGCAGGCTACTGCTTTGGTCATTCATAAGAGTGCGTAGCTGTACCGTGTATGCGTGTATCCGTGTGTGCGTAATAGTGTGCGTGCCTGGTACCTTATCTAGTTTGTTTTGTGTACGTCGGTGATAAGTTAAAAGATGACTCTGGAACCAACGAGTGTGAACTCAAATTACCCATTTTTTGAGTTAGGTCTCTTTTAAGCGTGCGAAGTGTTTTGGTGTAGTTTTAACGGTACAGTGGAATCGTAACGATTTCTTGTAGCGTGTGTGCCACCTAAGACTGTCTTTCGTGGCACACCGTAGGTACAAGTACGTCCATATTAATTATATGTGTAGGTGGGCATCTACGCGCGTATTTGGTGGAGTGCAGATCTGCAACGTCGTGCGTGTTTTTCACGCACTCACGCGCGTAGTTGCGTGTCTTGGATTCAAGCACACATTTCATTCAGCTGTGGTGCTGCAAGCCGTGGTGATAGTGCTGTGCAGAGCGTCGCGTCAGTTTAAATTTTTTTTTTTTCAGGGTATTTCAGGATAACTGATCGATATTGAGTGAGTCAGTGTGCCATATCTTGCGTCTCGCCCCGCACTCACGCACGTGGATGCGTGTTTCGCAACATGTAGGCGCGTGATCTGCATAAACGTGCGTGGGTGCGTTTTCAGTGTGTTGGACCGTGCGTGTTATCTATACAAACGGAGATACTTACAAGCAACGAAAGAACACGCACTCCGGCACTCCCGCACCACCCTGCATCATGCGGGGCAGTGTGCGAATGTCCTAACGCAGTTCGGCTACGGTAAGTAGGTGATAGGTTTATGTTTAGGTACCAAAATATTCCATTATTAAACCGCACTATATACCTAACTGAGAAAGTCACTTCCAGATCTAATGAGCGCCAATTATTGAGAATAGCGATTTCATATCGACGACACTTTTCAGCGACTTCCCTTTACTATGTACCACCTGCGTATCACCTGCGTCTTTGCTTACTGCTCTGCTCGCGTCACCAGTAGCGTATAGTTACATAGCTTATAAGCTTCCTCAAGAACTGGGCTATCATAGGTAAAAAATAATTATTTAAATCCGACTAGTTGTTCCAGAGATTAGCGTGTGTAAACTCTTACGCGTTATATAATAGTAGTATGTGTATAGATAACGGCAGTGATAACTGTAGCATCTGCGCTACGTGTGGTGTTCAGTATACCACACTTCACTGGCTTGTCACTACACGATATAGCTAGCTACGTACAAGATATTGGTGTGTCCGAGCACCAGCACGTGTTACTCGGTCAACGATCAGGGAGCGACTGCCCGTTGTATGCGCGCACCGGACGGAGAGTGAATATCCCCTCTCCGCATACACTACATCCCTTTCTTATTTTTATTTATTTAGCTACTATGTAAGTACTATATAATAGGTACATCATTCTTTGATTTTAACCAGTGTAACTAGTAATTATGTCATTTTTTTTTTCTCGCAGAACCTCACTTGGACTGCACGGTTTCGAGTGAAACCCGACCTTATTCAGAGTTGACTGGTACGACCACGTACTTACAGACTAATATAGTAGTAGTCCCAATTTCGATCATCATGCAACGTAAGTTATGCTTTGATTTTCAGACATTTTGCAATTCGGTGGCTTGTAAGGACGTCTAGAATCTAACGCAATTAAACCGTACCAATCACCTATCTCGAGCCTGTAGGAACTCAAATGGACCCTTGATTCCGGAATCCAACTCTGCTTGGTTACGTTCCTTATCCACCTTTATTTAACAGAAAGTCTCCTACTTACTAAGAATTTACTAATTATTGCATTTGTCTGGTCAAATCTACAATCTACATATTACACGACGAATTTTCCCTAACTGTAACTAGTCAAACTCATGTTCTACATTATCAGCTGCCATCAAGGGTAGAAACCGCGCAAGCTTGCCTATTAATAAAATTCAAGTCCTAGCTTTTTTCGTACGGTTGACCGTGCAGTTAATGCTAGTTCCATATTGCCTCTATAGTCGTTAACATCGACTTTAACACTAACATCACATTTTATGCCTGCCCGTTAGCACAAGAAAATCCCATTTTCAAGTGTAACTTAATTACGAGAACCACAAAACACTTTGATTTATCGTACTAGCAAAACATCTTTCCTGGTCTGCGATTATACTGTTTTATAAAGATCACGCGCTAGAATGTTCCAGAGGTGAGGCGTTAACCGGAACAACAACAGTGTGGAGCGGTTGCTCCATGCGTGGAGGCGTAGAGAGAATAAGGTCAATGATCCAATGCTGATACCTTAATTCGACGCCACACGGTTGACATTCGCAAGTTCGCATGTCAAGACAGTACCTTTTCTTCCATTGCGAATTGACCAACATTTTGTAGCAACTATTAAAATTAATTATTAATTATTAATTTGTAATTTCCGACTCAACCACAAAAGCGTTGGCGCAGTGGCCTAGTTGTTTATCTGTGAATACAGCGGGTCCACAGTAAATATCGGAAAGATGCAAAAGATTAAGAAGAACGATATAGAGCACTGGAGTAATGTATAAGTGCTCTTTTGGTTTTTGCTCGGTTGGAGTGTATCCTTGAACGCGCTATGGAGCTAGGACTTAAAGGAATTTGGCAAATTAATATTTTATAATTAAAATGTATAAGTAAGTAAATACTTACCTAAAAACAATTATTTAACAAAAGTAACCAAACTACTAGTCTTTATTTCTGGTTACTGCAATGGAGTACCTATAAAAGTAATCGTAATTGCAATTACAATAGTCATCAAAATGTGTAACTACTTTTTACGATCATTTTATGAAATCATCAATCATTTAGTAGAGTAATCATAGAAACCTATGATTACTCCACCAAATGAAAACGTAGCTAGTAATCAATAGTTAGACTACATAGGTACGGGACTTTACGTTCTAATCTTCGTATCGATATTAGTCGAATGAAATAACTGACAAACTTTGCATCTGTTTTTTTTTTTTTTTTTTTTATTGTCAGATAAATAACAGTACACATTATTTTATACTCGCCAAGCTAAGCAGCTTGTTGGCGAGATTTATAGCGAGTTGTATAGTACGCCACGGTGTGATTACTTTAGGTACTTATATAGTGTAATTAAGTATTTGATCGACCATTACGTCCGTCATATATTTTCACGTAGTCTTTTTTATCTCATCTTTGCTCTTAGCATAGACTGGACAAAACTATAGAATTCTGAGGTTTAGTAAATTTATTTTAAATTGAGTTACAGTTACTAAATTTCTTTAACCAATTAATAGTACTCAAAACTCAAGTATCATTTAACAGCTTTGGCAATTACTCAAGCAACTGGGTTGATCTACACACATTTTCTCAACTTTTTTTTCAACTCTTATGTATCTTATAATATGATATGTAACATTGTAGTAAGACAATTGAAATAACCTGAAAATAATGAAAGTATTGAGTGATTGTACTTCTACCATATGTTGCCAATTCAATAGAGGTAACATTTTACCAATGTTCTCAGTTTAATAGAGCAATGCTCTGCTTACCCAAAATCTACGCTACCGATTTGAAAAGTTCTTTTACCCCCAAAATTAACAAACGAAGCGGGCAACTCAGGCAATGTTTCTTTTTATATTTAACATATTTCTACAGCAAGTTCTGAAATCTCAATCTTTGTAAATTTGCAAAACAGAAGACAACAAAAGCAAATTTGCAGTACCTATAGTAATAATATTTCGCAGACGTAGGTAATATTGCAATCATATTTTATGCAGGCGTTTGTTGTGAGACCGAAAGAAGACGAATAAAGAAAACCAACAGATGTAGGTTCCCCTTCGCAATAAAGCTTCCGAAAAGTCAGCTGTGACATAATAATATTAGTGTGATATCTGAAAACAACCAGATTATTATTAGTTTTAATATTATTATAAATTCGTATCAATTTAATGATCAGCAATCCTGCCACCATGCCACCTTTGTGACTGTATATGTCAATTTAATGACCAGCAATGCTGCAACCACGCCACCTTTGTGACTGGACATGTCAATTTAATGACCAGCAATGCTACAACCACGCCACCTTTGTGACCGTGTATGTCAATTTAATGACCAGCAATGCTGCAACCACGCCACCTTTGTGACCGTGTATGTCAATTTAATGACCAGCAATGCTGCAACCACGCCACCTTTGTGACCGTGTATGTCAATTTAATGACCAGCAATGCTGCAACCACGCCACCTTTGTGACCGTGTATGTCAATTTAATGACCAGCAATGCTGCAACCACGCCACCTTTGTGACCGTGTATGTCAATTTAATGACCAGCAATGTTGTATCCGTGTCACCATTGTAACCATATTAATTAAATTGCCAAGCTAACACCATTCACATATCAATATGTTTTGTATTAATTTAATGAGCAGAGATACACTTGTTAACGTACAATACTTTTATTTATGTCAGTATCTTTTAGTCTACACTGATTTAAGTAAACGTCCAGTTGTTACACAAATTTCAGGACTATCAGTCCACTAATGACGGTGTCAATTTAAAGACCAGTAACACTGTATTATCTTGTTAATTTAATGACAATCACAATTGGATGCTATAGTTTAATTAAAGTACAAATTTATTATTTTATGTTGTTTGTCTGTAAATGCTGTGCATATTTAATTTTGCTATTGGTGTAGCACAACATGCCTAGTGTCAAGGTATGTTTATGGACAGCCTGTAATGGAACAAGTACTTTCGTATTTGACTTGGCTTTTTACTAATTACAGTAACAGTAGTATAGTACGTAGCTTTATATATTATTCTGTTTAATATTATTTACAAATGAAGTATTATACTCGTAGCATTGACAATATGAAATATTGTCCCTTCGTTACAAACTCACTTCGTGGTTTTTAAATAAACGTCTAACCTATTATAAATGTGTCAAAGTCATAGCACTTCATACCGATCACATACGTCTACGTTAATTATGAAAATGTCAGCCAATAATAAGCTATGACAATGTTATCATAAGCAGCGGCACTGTTTTTGAATGACCTAGCTAAGACTACAGCATGTCATTTGTTTATCTGTTTGATAAAGGTACTCCAATATTTTATCACACACTGGAAACTATTGCAGTAAAAGTATT
This sequence comes from Parascotia fuliginaria, assembly GCA_963082885.1. Lineage (NCBI taxonomy): Eukaryota > Metazoa > Arthropoda > Insecta > Lepidoptera > Erebidae > Parascotia > Parascotia fuliginaria. The sequence goes on along the minus strand of OY720173.1, from coordinate 11,288,274 downwards.
TACTTATAATTATGTTGTAATCTTATAATATCTGTGTACGTATGTGATATAAGTACACGAGTGTGTTCATATCTCTCAATCTAAAATAGTATAAATCTTAAAATTGAGTAATTTATTCAAACACACGATCGTAGTTTTTACTACAAACTTATTACCGTTATCCTTTACGGTTTACTTTTACCATAACTACTTATGACTCCATCAATATAAATTGAGCAGCATACAAATAAGTGATCTAATTTAGATATTGTGGTGTTATCTTCGCCAATAATGTAGCCAAATATTTACTCTTTCATTTAAACGGCCATTTTTAAAAACATTACCTAATGTCCAACCGTATTTTATATTATAATATATCTAACGTGTTAAACAAAAATGTTTAAATGTAGGTAGGCACTACCAACTATATCATACTATATATACCAACTATAACCCACTTAGTAATTTTATTAATAAGGTTGTGGACCTTCGCCTCCCGCAAGCTACTTTAGGTGAATATGAACTAAAAATCTTCATCTTCAATATTATATAAAAATAAATTATTTTTTAAACCTTAGGAATTTCTTCTTAACCTGTCGTATGCACCATAATATAATATATAATATAAGACACCATAGAAATAACATTGTGTCTTGTGCAGATCAGTCATTTTAAAATTTGCCATTTCATATCATTAGTTAAAATTAATAAAAGACAAATTGTTCTGTAAGCACGGAATAGATAAGTTGGTACTATAAGTAACACACAACATTAATTTCAAATTAATGGCTTATTCTCTAGAATTCACCGCTGAAAACCAAGTTGGGTAGTAGTCGACCTACTATTATATCAGCACTAGAGAAATAAGCCTACTATTTGTACGTAAACCGTACAGTAACAATTAATTATGTACTTATTTCTTCCTTCCTTTACATTCCCTTTTTTTTTTTTTTTTTTTTAGCGGGTAGAAAATAATTGTACTCACATTTTTATCCTCGTCGCCACTTGTAGCATCTGCGCTACGTGTGGTGTTCAGTATACCACACTTCACTGGCTTGTCACTACACGATATAGCTAGCTACGTACAAGATATTGGTGTGTCCGAGCACCAGCACGTGTTACTCGGTCAACGATCAGGGAGCGACTGCCCGTTGTATGCGCGCACCGGACGGAGAGTGAATATCCCCTCTCCGCATACACTACAATAACGATGATTAAGCCACCTGTTTTCGACACGCTAGATTGAATAATAATAATACCAGAACGTTAGTATCCCACTGCAGGCCAAAGGCCACTTCCCATATTATAAAGAAGGCATGAGCAGGAACTATTTTTCTTATATTAGCCTACGAAAGTGACTCCACCTGATGGTAAGTAGTCAGTGGAATCCAGAAGTGGAGGCTCCCATACCAAATGCCATCGTCTTAAATTGCTGGTATCCTCCACTATGGCTGGGAATGGGGTTAGGGGAAGGAAATCAGGGAGGCGAGGAAAGAGGAAATATACCTCCTCGATTTCTAACCACTTACTTACATCACGACTGGTTAGGGTTGGCCAGCACGTGCGTTATTATAATTATGTAGGTTCGAAACCGAGCACCACTGAATATATCATTTTACTTAAAATAAAATTAGAACAAAATAATTTTAAAGCTAACGTGCAAATTTGGTAACTATGATGTTCGTCGCAATTAGTCGATAGTTTGTTAAGACACATGTAATTTAAATTAATTATGATGACTATCGTTGCGCAAGTCTATTATGGACGCGTTCTCAAAAATCATAGGTATCGAATCGCACCAATACATAAACAAATTTCACACACACATACATAGGTCAGCCTAACTAAGGCGATTATATGAAAATAAACTCACGTTGATACTTTAGAAATAAATTTTTATTTTGTTTAATTGGAATGACTTGTATTTTGAAATTTCTTGTAGTATGTTTTTTATTTTGTACTTAGAATTAGTTTTGGTGGGCATGGAGTCACACATTGCGTGAATGGACATTTGCGAGAAAGACACTCGCGGGAAAGACTTTTGCGTTGAACTTTGCTGTTTTTGAACCTATTGCTTTCAAAATCATTATCGGAGTATGCCAGTATAGCAAAAACAATAATACCTTGACAACTATTTCGTGTAAAATGCTTGCAACTCTTGTAAGTATCAAATCTAGTATTGTCAACTACATTGTGTTTATACAACGAAATTTACGAGTCGAGCAGCTTCCGATAAGCGACACAGGTCCACTCACGACGGGCGCCGCGACTGATTCTTGTTCACAACACAAAGCTCTGTTCAATGCGATGAAAACAACTACCAAACAAAATAAGTCTTATTACAATGCATCAAGATTCACGCTGCATAGCAAAATGTATGGAAAACGACGATATTATTTTTCATTCATTTTCGTGTTCATTTGTAAAATATTAAAAAAATAGACCGATATTTTATTAATTGAAGATATTTGCTAACTTTTTGTACTTTTAAATTTAGAATATTTTGAATATAATAAGAAAAAAACAGGTCTCGAAATCAACACGATTTCGTAAATTCTGCATTGAGAGTCAAAGAACAACGGTTTTTACTACATTGAAAATAAATATTATTAGAAAAAAACACGTCCCATCACAAGATAAAGAACCATTCTATTTGTAGTATCTGCTAGATATATAAAATTTTTTATCGTTTTGCCGCAAAATAAACCGAAAAAGGGGTTATTTTTGATAGAATTGTAAACGCGTCCTTAAGTAGATAACTATTCGATCAAGAGCATGATTCTGATGATTGACGTCTTCTCTTTATGGGAACAGGCGCAATTAAATTATCACTACAAATAATATTATGAAATAAATAGTCACATCTAATAACCCTCATAAAACATTAATTTATGTACCTACCTACTTAGTTACTATAAATAACATAAAAGTAAAATTCATGCTACATTTTAAATTATAATTTATAAGATAAGTAGACACAGAGGTTTTCCTTTATTGACATTAAGCTACTTCTGTTTGTTTTTATACAGTTTACCTATATAATGTCATACTTACGCAGATACACGCTGAGATTCAAGATACGTGCGCGATATCACACGTTAACAAACTGTTATTATAACCAAAAGGTGTAAAGTGATATTGCTGTTCGAATATCTAAGTACTTTAGTGGTTTTTTTATAATAAAGTGATTTTTTCGTTTAGGTACACAACAGTACCTACCTATACAAATTAACCTGGATCTATAACATAGTTAATTCAATTTTCTTAAGAAAAACTGCAACAAGATTTTGTTCAATGTTTGTTTAGCAAGATATCTACTAGGGTAGGTAATTGTATTTTATTTATTTACTTTTATACATTACGCAATGAAGGATTAGGATGAACTTAGTTATAGGTATCCGACTAAAAATACGATCTATGTATTCCGTTCTAATACCACAAACTAATACCAATGGTAGGTATAAGTTTATTGTCGTAACACATTTTATATTTCTAACGAATACCTTATACTATTCTATCGCGTACATAAAGTCCATAACTCGTTTACGGGACTTGATCTATATATAATAAATTACCTATCGACTTAATGAATAAACCCTTAGACAAATTTAAACAAATTGTCAAAAAACATTTAATACATAAGGGTTACTACACTGTTAATGGGTATCTAAGCGATAAATAGTCATGGGATGCTCGCTTGACGAAGGAGTAAATTGATTTTACTCATAATTTTAATGACTTAATACTTTTATTGACATATTTTTCGTATTAATTTATGAACGACATTTTTTATGATTATTAAGAATTACATGCTTTATCAAATAATTTTTTCACATTAATTTATTGATACATTTTGACTTAATAAATAAAATGCTTTTTTTGTATCAATTATATATGACATGATGCCCGAGCCATAATTGAACAGTTAAATACACATTTTGTATTGTTTTGTTAAAATTGAGTACTTAGTATTGTTAAAATTATACATTGTGATTTGTTAAATATAGGTACATTGTGAACTCCTGTGGTAAATTAAGTTCATCTTACTTTATACTTATAGCAAATATTAACAGTTTATATAATACCTACATAGAAACATTTACCACAGTTCACATGTTGCCTTTACCTTTTGAAGCAATATGCAAATTGAGGCAGCCTGCAAAGCACACATTTTACTTTTTATTTTTTCTTTACAAAATAGAAAGCTGTAATTATTGACATTTATAGGCTACGGGGATATGAATAAATATATTTTCATTTCATTATCAAATATAAAACATTTGAATGAAGTAGGTAGGTACTTAATCTATTTCCAACGAATACCAAAATATAAGTTTAGGTACAGTCACAGAAAAAAAAAATATTTTCTAATAGAATTATGATCATAAACATAATACAATTCAAAACTATTCCAATTTTTTATACAATTTTAGTGGAAAATATACGGCCTACGGTAAATGGTAATCGTAACCTACGTTTTCTAAGCACTGCAGAAATAATGCTTAGAAAACACAACAAAGCCATTGCCGACCATGCAGGGAGAAGGGGATGAGGAAAGTAAAAGGAAAAAGAGCGAGAAGGCAAGTAATTGGGCTGCCGGTACTCTCACTCACCGAATGAAACACATTAGCATAGAAACTAATATTTTAATGAAATAAACACTACATAAATACCTTTCTAAAGCATTTTTATTAGGTACTGACTGTAGCTCATAGAATTTACTTTGTTTTGGGATTCGTTTATGTGTGATATTCGTTAGGAATAGAATAATTATTACGACAATGAACAAATACCTAACAGTTTATTAGGTATTTGTTCATTGGTTATTTGGTATTAAAACTGAATAGATCGAAAATACGCTGCGCATCGTCGATCCCGTAACGCAAAAAATTACCAAATACCTTCGCTCTACGCGTCATGAGTGGCAACGTCGCAAGTCGCAATTTAGTTCCATATTTCACGGTTTTCAATTATTATTAATTTATCGGGACTTTATTTTAAAAATATTATTACATTCTGTCTTTATGTTGCAATTAAGTGAAAACTGAATAAAAGTAAGAAATCATTGCGTTTACAGTTCTAATAATATGCAAATATATTAGAACTGTAAACGCATTATACATTTGAAATTTAAATTGCTTTATTTTCATAGTAAAATAACTGTAAGCTTATATTTAATTACTTCTTATATAGCGTTCGCCTAATTCTAGGATATAGATAGAACATATTTTCAAAATATAGCCCCGATTAAATGATAAAAATTAAAAACCACGAAATATGATACTTAATTGCGACGTTGCCACTCATGACCAGTAAACCCTCTTAGGCCAGATGCGGCTTCTAACTCGATACAATCCCCCGATTCGAGTTAGTAAGAGCTTATTAATTTTGTAAATTGGTATTGTTATAAATCGATCAAATAAATTTTGGCTGACATTTTGTAATTTTCAACGTTGCTATGTGTTAATTTAATTAAGGTACGTGAATAAATGATTTTGACTTTGACTTTGACTTAGATCGATCATATCAGCTGAATGACGACCACCGCAACCACTCATCATCAGCCTTATGACGATTGCCCGCCTCGGCGCCTCCCTATCGTTACTCTATGTACTCGTTGGAATTAGGAGGGCGTCACTAAGTATTAAGTTCCTGCCCGCCCGGGTTGTAAAATACGTAGATTCGGGGCTGACATGTAGCGTGCTTAGTAGGTACCTATTAGAAAAGATACCGAGGTATGTAGGTATGTAAGAGAAATGTTAGGTTAGGTCATTCTTTATATGCTAGAAAAAACCCACATTACTAAGCGTCTATCATGGATATGTGGTTCCAATAATACGTTACCGTATCATTTTCTAGAGAAATTCAGCAGATGTAGGTACAACACGCATTCATAGCCCAAAAGAAATGCATACGAGCTATTTGTAAAATTAAAACAACAGAAAGTTGTCGATCCTTTTTCACTAGATTGAACATTCTTACTCTACCATGTATATATATTTTGAAAACTGTAATATTTGTAAAAATGAATTAAGATATGTTTGAGAAATTTACGAGCAAAAGACATAATTAAAAAATAAGTGTTCCGCCTAACACCTCGGCCTATTTCAACAAAAGTATATTTTCTATGGCACCTAGAATTTATAACCACTTGCCTAAGTCGCTTCTTGAAGAACAAAATGTAAATATTTTAAAGAAAAGTTAAAACAAATTTTGTTGCAAAAATGGGATTATTCTCATCAGCTTTTACAGTGTTAATGATTTTATATGTGATGAAATGAAATAATACCTAAGTAACACATTAAAATCTAGTACTAAGTTTTCTAGTTTTGTATAAAATATTGCATGCTGCAAGGCCAAGTACAGTGTTACCTAATTGTATAGGTACTTACAACACAACATCTCATATACGTATTTGCAATTTAAATAATAAATAAATAAATAGGTTAACCTAACCGAATACATAATATTACTACTCGTAGGTAATTTCAGTGTTATCTACTATTAGGTTTCTCTCACGCTTGATGCTTTCGACACTCGATCGACGATCGTTTCCCCTTTGAAAAAGACCGTAGGTAGGTTGGTACAGGCAAATATGGTAACATAAATAATTTGAAACTTCTCAAACACAAAATAGGCATTTCACAAATTACATAATTTAAGTACATAAGTTTTGATATAACCCATGTTTGCACAGTCGTCGGCGCTCAGTAATACTTAAATTAACAGATACGAGATAAGTATCATTAAACAACATCATATTATTATTAAGTAAGTATATTAAAAGTCGTAGTAAAGACGGTATAAAAACGAAAAGTATCAACATATTATTGTCTTACGGAAAGAACCTTATCTCATAAAATTTTATTGTACTACTAACATACATCATAGCCGCAGCGGTGATTACTACTTTTACCGATTGGCAATTTCAGACTTGTAACGTTCAGGGTTTCTTACAATGTTTTCACTTACAATATCTACATTATTAATATGTTTATGATGAACTTAGACAGTAAAAATATTACATTTAAAATTTTATGTCTTTCACATCATTACCTGCTTACCTACAATGTTTATCAGATGAGACTGCTAAACCACAACTAGATAGAAGTAACATTATGTCGAGCAATCGATACCTAATACGAACAAAAAAATATACGTAGGTAGGTAGATAAATAAGTACCTACATTATATACCTTACGGTAGTAGGTCCACGCTGGTTTTAGTATGAATGGGCCAGATCGTCCGGGGAAGTAGTACCCTCTCATAGAAGCCTCTCATAGAAGATCGATGTAAGAGTAGTAGTATCCGTACTACTGAGTTTCGTTCGGTGAGTGAGAGGCCCAATTGCCCCCCTTTCCTCTTTCCTCGCCTCCCTTATTCCCTTTACCTAACCCCATGCCCAACCGCCATAGTGAAGGTCACCATACCAGCACTTTACGACGATGGCTTTTGGTATAGTGACCAGTTGACCACCACTTCTGGATTCCACTGACTGCTTACCATTAGGCGGCATCATTCTTCTCACAGCTCTACCTCGTCAGCGAACTGGCTGTAGGTTAATTAGCTGACTTCATGTAATTTCGACTTTTCATAAGCATCATACTCTATGATCAAAATGAAATAAATGCTTTGAGTTTGAGTTTGAGTTTGCTGGGTGGAATCACTTTGGTAAGCTAATAAAAAAAAAACCTACAACTACTAACTACCCGGGTTTGAAGGTTCGTTTCCTGTTTATTTCATGTGCTTACTCAGCAGGCAGTTAGTCAGTAGGCCCAATGTATGATAATAAATTAAATATTTAGTTTTTAACCGACTTCAAAAAGGAGGAGGTTATCAATTCAGGTCGTATTTCTTTGATATGTTTGTTATCAGTTATCACAGAACTCGGTCATTTATGAACGAATTTGAGAAATATTTTTTATTTGAAAGGGTACTTATATGTACTCTGAAATCGGGTCTCATATTATGTTTATAAGAAATGTTTTAGTAGTTTGGCTTTAATTTTATTTAATGTAATAAAAACGTATGCCAGGAATGAAGACATGTCAAGCAACGCGTCGATGTCTTTTGTGACGAATTTTCCAAATATTTATCTTAGATAATATTTATATGGTTATATTTATTGAGATCATTATGATCCTTCTTGGCTGGCACCGACTCCCTAATAACTGATTATTATTTGTAAATAGTAATATATTTTAAAGGTATCGATGGTTTCTTTATTTCCCCCTTAATGTTCTTTGCTTTAAAGTAATTAAAATATTATTTTCTACCTTTTAGTTAAAAATTTAACATGTAGGTATTGTTTTAAAGTCGGTTTTCATTATTAATTATTCTAAAAATTATTTTTTTAAGATACTTGAGGATATCTACACTAATCTAATATTGTACTTCATCATGTCATGAATGACACGGAATTGTAGAATGTACCTTTGTACCGATATTATTATTTCTATTTTCAGGTGGTACTCAGGTAAATAAATATTTAAAAGAATATCGTGAGATTGATTTTTCGACAAACGACGTATTGTGCTGGATCTGCAAGCCTGTCCACTAGCCAAATATGGACTGTAAAATATCATTAAAGGAAAAAAATCCTCATACCAGCGCGAACTTGTTGTCCAAGATATTTTTAGCGTAAGTAATATTCCTATCTTATTTTGAGGTTGTTCCCACCGAATCTCAGCACTTCGATCTCTTAGGATCTATTGTGTTATACCTACTGCCCGTTTTACTTCCTGAACTCTTAGCACCACATCTGTGAGTGCATTTGTGCCCTTGTTCTATAATTACTAGTCTTTTAATTCTGGATATGGGAGTTGCGGGAGACTCATCTTATTGCAGCCAACAGTTAAGTTAATACTTTACAATTAAATTGGGCAAGAAATCAACACTAATTATAACAAATAGGTATCTTAGTGCTCAACTGCTCACTAACTAAAACTATTAATTACCATTATAGGCTTAGGCTTATAAGGGGGAGTAGAGTGCGTGAGCGAGTAACTTAGCAATTTCTTCAGAAACGTGTTTAGGGTGATCAGGGAGTGAACATACTAAAATTCTCCACTCCTAGGAGGTGAGCTGGAGGAGGGGAAGGGTTTAAAGTACCCAGTTTTCAGTTTTTCGCTAATATCTCAAAACGGTGTGTCCTAGAGAAATATGTTATTCTACCGAATGAAAGCTTATAAAATTCTCTAAAACTTTTAGTTTAAGCACATTTTTTAATTTCCACTAGTTTTTGAGCTACACGCTCTCAAAAAATAGAAATGAACAAAAACACCGCCTGTGGCATAAGATTATACGGGGGTACTTTTAAACTCGCGGCATGGCGGGCAGGTGATAAAATATAAACCAAAATTAAGTTTTATCTTAACAATATTCACCTATAACACTAATACATTCATCAGAAAGAATAATTAATTCGTATAGATTACCGTAAAAAAAAAATTGTGTTTGTCTAAAAAATACGCTGAAACGGTATTCTTTACTTCTTCGTAGATTAAAAAATACATCCCCCAAACGTTTTTCTTAAGTTTTGGTAACAGATAAAAGTAACTTGAAGACAGATCTAAACTAAAGAGTAGAAAAAAATAAAATATCTAAGACCAATTTATGCAAGCCAGCCAATGAAACGATAAACTTGAAAATTTACGTGAAAAAGCAGGACATCTTTTGCAATATGACTTGGTGTGCCTTTTTTATTTCACTGCATGGGGTCTTACGTAGACTTAGGTTCTTGATTATAAACCAAGTTACATTCCTAGTAAGAATTTGCCTTAATAAAACATGTTTGTCTTCATTAGAGAGGCTCAAAAACTCACGCAAACATTTCACGCGCTATTGGTTTATGCATTCTCGGTACCTATCTTGCACTGACTTTTATCATGGCACAATGATTAAAAAGGATCTTAAAAAAGGTTGTATCTTTCTACTCTTTAGTTTGGATCTAGCTTCAAGCTACTTTGAGAAATTTCTTAAATTTACCAAATTTAAGAAATTTTTAATCTAAGAAGTAAAGAACACCATTTCAGCATACTTATATAAAGTAATTAATCATTAATGAAGATAACATGGTTTAATTAATCTATAATATGTATGTATTTACAAAAAAAAATGTATATAAGTAGTATATCAGTTGTTTAGTACCCATAACACAAGCAACTATAATTGCTTAATTTGGGGCTAAATGGCGCTGTGTGAATGTGTTAGAATATTATTATTATTATTTTATTCTGATTAATGTATTAGTGCTATACGTGAATATTTTAATAATATTTTACCTCCTCCCCGCCATTCCACTAATTTAAATGTACCCCCGTATAATCTTATGCCACACGAGGTGTTTTTGTTCATTTCTATTTTTTGAGAGCGTGTAGCTCAAAAACTATTAGAAATTGAAAAATGAGAAAAGAAAGATAAAAGTTGTAGAGAATTTTATAAGCTTTCATTTGGGAGAAGAACATTTTTCTTTAGGACGCACCATTTTAGAGATATTAGCAAAAAACTGAAAACTGGGTACTTTAAACCCTCCCCCCCTTCAGCTCACCTCCTAGGGGAGGGGACTAATAGTTTGTTTACTCCCTGATCACCCTAAACACGTTTCTGAAGAAATTGCTAAGTTACTCTCTTACGCACTCTATATTTCTTTATTGACTGGAGCAGTGGCGTAGTGTAGTGGGGGCGGGGGGGGCGGCCCGCCCCGGGCGGCACTTTTTAGGGGGCGGCAAAATTTCACATTAGATAATAAAATATATTTAGTAAATATTTAAACCATTTCATATTTTTAACGTAACTATAAATTCGGACCGATAGAAAAGTGCACGAACTTTTTATTACTTATTCTGTGACGAATTCGGGGAATCCGCTTTCTGTGAATGATATTTTGTAGCGAATGGCAACACCGCCTATACTGACTTGCGGGGATTTCTCGTATTTGATTTCGTGCTTGATTATTTATGGCTTAAAATCGGCAGGAATGACTTATATTTTATTACATCATATTATATAAGTACTAGGTTCAATATTGTTTATTACGTCCCTCTAAGAAAGTACGTGATGCTTTGACAATTCCAAGAAATTTTAGTCATGCATCTTCAGTTGTTTAGTTCACACTGTTTCGTAACTGTGATTTTTGTGCAAATAAGTACGTGTAGTGAATGAATGTTAAATGAATGAATAATGAAATTATTGGATAACTTTGTGGAAATTTGAAATTTTCCGCTACGTGTGTTCAACTGTGTGAGTATTAAAAATTTTATTTATTTAATTGCATGTTGGACAGTCTGATATGTTGTTCAAGCTTCAAATTATGAAAATCCGGCCATGTCCGAGTTTTACACTCGCATACCCAGGATTCCGAACAAATATTTTTCAGTTTTCGGTTTTCAGATTTTTGCCTATCATAGATAGATGTGCTATAAAATATACCTAGTCTTTGAATTGTTCGATAGTTTATTTTGTAACTCTAACTTTTATCATACAATATTTATTTATTTTAGTATCAAAAATGAAAAGAGTAATAAAGAAAGTGGGACTGCTTACCGTAATTAGAGAAAAACTAATTTGGAAAATATTGGAGCAAGTGAAGGGGCTTTACTTAAATATGTGAAAAGTGTTGTTTTGAGACGTCAGATTCTACATTTTTTTAACTCTAAAAAGTACCTATTTATATTATTTTTCAATAAAGATATAAATATTACTTAATAGTATCATCCTAATTCTAATTAAAGATTGATTTTCTTCTATTCGCTAATTACTTAATCATGTCAATCGTCCAGGTGAACCCTAATTTTAAGTAGAAGGTACAATTACCTACTTAAAATTACGACGATCGACATGATAATACTTATGTACCTGTTATATCAATGGTTGAAGTAAGAACTTTGTATTAATAAACGTGATCGTAAAACAAATAAACTTTTTTATTTAAAATCTAACCTGTATAATGCTAAATAATGATGACTGTTCTTGCCAAAAAGTTCTCTAGAATTAATGTATATAAAATGTATAGTATAGGTACATTAAAGTGAAATACCTAATTAAGAGGGCGGCAAAATTGTCTTCCGCCCCGGGCAGCCGATACCCACGCTACGCCACTGGACTGGAGTATAGCTACACTTTAATAATATTAACGATGCGATCTTATTTGCTTGAACTAAAGTGTAATTATTTTATTTATATTAACTACACAGGTATTGTGTATATTCAGACTTATCTAATATTAGGAACTTTGAGTAGGTACTTTGTAAATTAAATTTAAATAAGTATTGTATTATTTAATATTTAATTAAATTCACAATAAATGAAATGAAAATGTCTAAAGAAGACTATATCCAGATAGTCATTATGAAAAGAACTATCAACAATTTTGTTGGTTGTGAGTTAGCTTATTTAAAATGCATTTACTTTGCAGATGGAGTCTGAAGCTCTTTTACAAGGGATCCAAAAAAGGTTTCACTATAAACGATCTATACAAAGTTAGAAATGGCGACCATTCTGGTTACCTGGGTGACAGACTCGAACAAGCATGGGAACAAGAAGTACAAAAAGCGCGTGAAAAAAACTACAAGCCCTCTTTGTCCAGGGCAATAGTGCGCGTATTTTGGTTAGAATACATGATCTACGGATTCTTCGCTGCAGTTCTGTTTGTAGTTTTATGGTAAATAATTTCTTGCACCTACAATTTGTTTGATCGTGTGGGCGTGAATAGGTACATTTGCGAAAATTCGCAATCGTATTTCAAGTTCGTATTAAACAGACAACACATTAAAACATGCCTAGGATCTATTGTTATAATAGGTAGGGTAAACGCTATAGTAATTGCCCGCTTAAGGGTTGGATACAAATGTTTTATCCATAAAATCTTTATTATTTGTTATAACAGCATAGAACTTTTCTTTAGTGCAATCTTATTAAAACATCTGAAGAATTATTTAGCTATTATATTTATTACAACAAAAACAGAAACACTTCAAACATCACAGTGGCTATTGCCCACCTGTTCTAAATATTATATTTTTTTAAAACGATTTCGTGAAATATTTATAGAAAAGGCATTTGACCATGTCCCGCGCGACCTTATCTGGGAAGCACTCAGGCGGCAGTTGGTTCCGGAGTACTACATCAATCTTATTCAGTTCAGTAGTTCATATTTTATTTTTTTTATTGCCTTCAGTGGCAGACGAGCCAACAGCCCACCTGATGGTAAGTGGTAACTGTCGCTCATAGACTTCTGCAATGCCAGGGGCTCCACGAAGCCGCTGCCTACCGTGATATTAATGCTCTCTTTAAACCTCGTTTGAAGAAGGACATGTCATAGCGCTCGGGAAACACCGCAGCTGGTAGTTCGTTCCAGAGCCTGCACGTACGTGGGAGAAATGAACGCTGAAAACGAACCGTGCTAGACGAGATCGTGTCCAGGTAGTATGGATGAACTTTGCTGCGATGTCGAGTGGTGCGACGATAGAAAGGAGACGATGGCACTAAGTCAAACAGTTCCTCAGAGCACTCTCCGTTAAACATACGATAGAGCACGCATAGAGAGCCAAAGTCCCTCCACTGCTCCAGCGACTCCAATTTGTCTGTGAGATTGGGATCATCGACGATTCGAACAGCTCGCCGTTGGAGGGAGTCAAGTGGGTCGAGCTGGTATTTGGGGGCTCCTGCCCACAGGTGAGAACAGTACTCCACGTGCGGTCGGACTTGTGCTTTGTATAGCACGAGCCGTTGAGATGACGTAAAGTACCGTCTGGCTCTGTTCAGGACGCCCTGCTTTTTGCTCGCCAGTTTGGCTTTGTCTTCCAAATGACTCCCAAATTGGACCTTGCTGGATATTTGAACGCCGAGGATCCCAATGTCATCGGAGATACGGAGTGAAACTCCTTGGAACTGAGGCGCCATAACAAAAGAGTCCTTCTTCGCAGTGAACGCGCATATTTGTGTCTTCGTGGGGTTGAAATGAACTAAGTTCTTTTCACCCCATTCGAGAGCCCGCCCGAGAGAGCCCTCAACTTCAGACATAAGTTGTAACCGTCTCTCATGCACGGAGCTCCGAGGGACATTCTGTTGGCTAGTGTACCGCGCATCACCCGTGCTGTCATCTGCATAGCAATGCATGTTATCAATGGTTAACATGTCATTGATATGCAGAATAAACAGCGTTGGGGAGAGCACTGAGCCTTGCTTATTTTGTAAGACTTACCTATAAACATTTTGTACATTTTTTACTGAATAAATATTATTATCATGCAAGATATGTACAACGCCGTAACCACCCAAGTCTTAAGCCCCGCAGGCAAAGGCCAAACGTTTGAAATTAGAGTCGGTGTTCACCAAGGCTTCACACTTAGCCCACTACTTGGCTGCAAAAGTCGTAAGACCCAGGCAAGTTCAGTGGGCCGTTGACTCCTTTAAACCAAATAAAGCGTGTGGTGAGGATGGAATAAGACCTATGTTCCTACAACAAGGGATTGACATCCTTACCCCTATCTGATCAAAATCTACAGGACGAGCTTCGCCTGGGGATACGTACCAGAACAATGGACTTTGGTCAAAGTCATATTTATACCTAAAACTGGAAAGAAAGATTATAGCCAGCCAAAGTCTTTCAGACCAATAAGCCTCTCATCTTTTTTACTAAAGACAATGGAGAAGGTTATAGACAGGTTTATTAGAGATGTAGCTTTGGATAGATACCCAATCCACCACACCCAACACGCCTATCGCAAGGGAAAGTCGACAGAGACTGCCATCACTAGCCTCATCGTCAGGGTGGAAAAGGCTACAGAGGACAAGGAAATAGCACTATGCGCATTCCTCGACATTGAAGGAGCTTTTGATAACTCACCAACCACACTGTTGGTAAATGGGCTGATAAGTAAAGATGTCGACCCTACAACGGTGAAATGGGTGAATTCAATGCTTGCACATAGGAGTGCAAAAATAGCCCTTCATGAAATCGCAATTGTAGTATCTACAGCAAGGGGTTGCCCACAAGGTGGAGTTCTATCGCCACTACTCTGGACCCTTGCTGTGGACGAACTCCTAGTTGATTTGGCAAAACTTCAGATTGATGCGCAAGCCTATGCAGATGACTTGGTAATTATAGTCAGAGGATTTTGTCAATCAACCATCTCATGTATTATGCAAAAGGGACTGAACACTGTTAGCAGGTGGTGTGTCAAAAGTGACCTCTCCGTTAATGCTGACAAAACAGTAATCGTACCTTTTACACAAAAGAAGCGATTGGATAAACTAACAATGCCAAAGCTTAATGGTAAAACGATTGCGTTTTCCACAGAAGTCAAATACTTGGACATCACAATCGACCAAAAGTTGACTTGGAATTCACACTTGGACAATGTACTAAAGAAAGCCAAGATGACGATGGGAATTAGCGGCCGTATGATGGGCAGCAATTGGGGCATAACCCCTAGAATAACTATTTGGCTGTACACTGCCATTGTGAGGCCGATCATTACGTACGCATCAGTTGTGTGGTATAACAAGACGCGTCAAACGACCACCATAAAGAAATTAGACAGCTTACAGAGAACTGTCTGCCTCATGGCCTCGGGAGCTATGTCGACTAGCCCCGGAATGGCGCTAAATGCTTTGCTTGGATTACCGCCTCTTCATGTATTCATACAAAAAGAGGCGAAAGCTAGCATGTACAGGGCTCATATCCAAGGCAGAAGCAATTGGATCTCCCAGAAGTTGAGGACTATACAGAACTCAATACTGGAAATACCAATACTTTGCATGCCTACGGATGCCACCCTACTCCAGTTTGTATTTGGAAAACAATACACAATAGAATTGCCGTCTAGGGAAAACTGGCTCGAAGATCAGATATCTTTTGAGTCTGGTTGCCTAGTATGGTATACCGATGGCTCCAAAATAGGACAAAAAGTAGGCTGTGGAATATATGGGGAGCGACCAAATCTCAAAAAAAGCGTGTTTTTGGGACAAAACGCCTCCATCTTCCAAGCAGAAGTATACGCCATTGCGGAATGCGCGGAAGCTAATCTGCAAAAACGCTACACCAATCAGACTATATATATAAATTCTGATAGCCAAGCCGCTCTACTAGCACTGGATTCGAACGTAGTATCATCGAAACTAGTTGAAGAGTGCATGGATCGTTTAAACTCTCTAGGTAATATGAATAGAGTAGTTCTCAGATGGGTACCAGGCCATGCAGGTGTCATCGGTAATGAGTGCGCCGATGAACTTGCGAGAGCGGGAGCTAATGGAACTCAGCAGGACCCAGAGCCCTTCTGTGGAATACCAAAAAGCCTAGCTCAAAATGCCCTTACAAACTCATGTATCGAAACAGCCATCAAACTCTGGTCGGAATCGCCAGGAATGAACCACTCTAAAGCCCTGATCAAAGGCTTTAACAGAAGGTACAATAACCTTATCCTTGCGCTGAGTAGGAACAATCTACACATTGTGTCAAGAGCCTTGACAGGTCATTGTTGCTTAAACAAGCACATGTATAATCTAAGGCTAAGCGAAACACGCACCTGCAGGCGATGTAAAGAGGCAGATGAAACGCCCCTCCATCTTCTGGGGGAATGTGGCACGCTCATACACAGGCGTCAGTTTCTTCTAGGGGAACACACTCTGGGCCCAGAAGAAATTAAGGAGCTCACCCCTAACCAAATCCTGCGGTATATCATAGCTGCAGGGTTTAGTGGTGAACTCTAGCTTGATAAAGCGGCGATCACAATAGACCATTCATGGTCGCAGTGACATTACAGCCGCATCATAGAAATAAAAAAAAAAAAAAAATAGCCCACTACTTTTTAACGCTACTATGGATTATCGCACAAAGCACTGTCGAAAGGCACTGCCTTGGAACATTCTTTATGCCGATGATGTTGTTTTGATCTCTAATAATGTAGAAGAGCTCCCGCGGAATTTCAACGGCTGAATAGAGACACTTGAGACGAATGGCATTAAAATTAGTAGAAGTAAGACAGAACTCATGTCGTGCGTCAACGATAGCGTCGCAAATCCACATGACATGAAGATTTCAATAGGAAGCTCACCGATACCAACGGTAACTTAATTTAAATACTTAGGCTCAATTCTTAGCAACGATGGTAAAATCGATAATGAGGTTCCTCAAAGAAACACAACTGGATGGCTGAAGTGGAGACAACTCACAGGTGTCATGTGCGACATGTACAAGACAGCCATAAGACGAGCCATAAGACAGCAAGAAGACCTGCTGTTCTGTACGGATCAGAATGTTGGGCGACAAATAAGTACACAACAGAAATGCGCATGTTACACTGGTCAGCGGGTGTCACTCTACTAGACAAAATCTGAAATGAGTACATAAGAGAAAGTTTCAAAGTTGCCTCGATAGTCGACAAAGTCAAGGAGAAACGTTTGCGGTGGTTTGGCCACATACAAAGACGCCCAGACTACCATCTGGTAAACTTGCTCTAGATTTGCCAACAAAGAAGCGTACGCGTGGACGACCACCCGCCACCTGGTTAACGACGGTCCAAAAGGATCTTAAAGAAGCTTATTTAACAAACGACGTAGCACAAAACCGTGCTAAATGAAAAATGAGGACAAGGAAAGCTGACTCCAAGTAAATGGGACCAGGTCTAGGAGGAAGAAGAAGAAGAAGATTTCGAGAAAGATGCCACTCGTCGAATCCAACTCGACTGGGCAGCGTTTGGGAAGCTACAACATAATATCTTCTCGTCCACACTACTGCAGTGTCTCAAGACCAAGGTGTTTGACCACTGCGTGTTGCCAGCGAAGGAGATGTGGTCGCTAACTATGGGGTTTGTGAGAAAGCTCAAAGTCGCTTAGCGGGCGATGGAGCGGACTATGTTATGAGTCTCCTTGCGCGATCGTTTAAGAAACGAAGAAACCCGCAGGCGAATCAAAATAACTGATATAGCTCGGAGAGTTGCTGCAATGAAGTAGCGACACACGTACTGGAAGGCGCAACCGATTGAAGAGGGCGGCTCACGACCGGCAAAAATGACAAAAATTGGAGGAGGCCTATGCCCAACAGTGGACGTATTTCCTCTGACAATTATGATGACAATATCACCTGCTGCTAAAAACGTGAACAGGACTGTTATCGACTGCTTAGCATTTGGTCAAACGGATTAATATGTAGGTAGATAGGCACACCACAAAAACCATATATTGTAAAACAGACATTGTCCAGTTAATAACTAGGTATACCTATTGCCCATGGCAATTACTGAATAAGAATATAGCAAATAAAATAGATTAAATTCAAATACACATTGGTTCAGCCGCTTAGGCGCAGAGTGGGTACAGATGTACACACACACACTCACACACACACTCACACACACATACACATACACACACACAGATACACATACACACACACACACATACACACACACATACACATACACACATACGCATACACGCACGCACACACACACACACACACACACACACACACACACACACACACACACACAAACACACACACACACACACACGCACGCACGCACACACATACACACACACACACACACACGCACGCACGCAGTATATATTTTATCTATTTCGTACGAAAAGAATGAATAAATATGTTTTTTCCTAAGGTTCCTAAGGGCCATCACTCTAGCGTTTCCCCTATAGTATGTATGTTTGAACTAGCTGCCCGCAGCGCGTTTGCACCCGCGTCGTTGCTTATTGGTCTGCTCTTGTCGCCAGTAGCGTGAATTTACATAGCCTATAATAACCTTTCTCAGGAACTGGGCTATCATACTCAAAAAGAATTAGTCAAAATCGACTGGTATTTCCAGAGATTAGCGCGTTCAATCAAACAAACAAACTCTTTCACTTTATAATAGTATAGATATAGATAATGGACTCAAAGTAGTAGTAGTAGTAGTAGTGCGTTCGATCCCCACCCAGGACAAACCTTTGTGTGATGAGCATGATTGTTTGTTCTGTGTCTGGGTGTAATTTATCTATAATATGTATGTATTTACAAAAAATAAATTGTATGTAAGTAGTATATCAGTTGTTTAGTACCCATAACACAAGCAAATATAATTGCTTTATTTGGGGCTAAATGGCGCTGTGTAAATGTGGTAGAATATTATTATTATTATTAGTTAAATGTATCTGGATTTCTTTTTTGTTAAAAAAACTATCTTGCCAAGCAGTCCAGAACATGATTCGTTGAGTCTTTTCTAATATTTTTTTTCTTTTAAGCTTTATTTTGTTATAGTACAGGTTTTTTTGTTATTAGTTATATTTTCTCTTAAACGTACTTACAAGGTCTCTAATTCCAAGACAAATTTGTAAGGAAATTAGACACAAAATCATCCTATAATCCTTTAAAAAAGGCTCACTCCAATTCGAACTTTTTATAATGGCGTAAAGAAAATTTATTTTAATGTAATAAAATTTATTGCTAAAATTTATTCGTTAGCTTTATTCCCATTTTTCTTTTTCAGGCCATTAGTACCCTATACGTTGGCCATGTTCATAGCATATTTCTCCGGAGAGAGAAACGATGAAACCTACAAGATGGCACACATAACAAATTTCCTAATGAATTTGTTGACTGTGTCCACATCGATTATGTCGACGCACTTGGTGTTGCATCAAGGTTGCGTCGGAATGAAAGTTAGGATCGCCAGCTGTTCTTTAATATACAGAAAGGTAAGATCAAAAAATTCGTGATCTAGGCGTACCCACCGTATTCAGCATGCCCAACTGCCCACTGTGTTATACTGATTTTGTCTACTACCTTGTTAATTCAATGGTACTGTATTCAGACCGCCCCACGCAGAGGTCCCGGGTTTGTTTCCCATGCCGGGTACCTACAATGATACTAGGTTTTTCGGTAGACAAATTCTCAGTGTTAGCTCTATTAGTCTGGAATTATGGCCAAAAATGGCAACTAGCTCGCCTTCTGCTACATAAGATGCATAGCTGGTTGGTGAATTTATGTTATGCAAATTTTCTTTAAAACAACTTTACGTTTCAGATATTAAAACTCGGCCGTAACGGTTTGACTAAAACAGAGCCAGGTCAAGTTATAAACTTAATGTCGAACGATGTGAATAGGTTTGACATGGTGTCTCTGTTCCTGAACTACCTATGGGTGACACCTATTGTGGTGGTCATGGTCTCGTACTTAGTGTGGCAACAAATCGGATGGGCCACACTCGCAGCATTAACAGTTATATTCTTACAAAGCCTGTTTGTTCAAGGTAAGACGATTATTATCTTATTCTAAATTTACTCCCTCCGTCGCGGTTTTATCCGCGTCTTTGCTTACTGACAACAAACAAACTTTCTTAAGAAATTGACTATCATACCCAAAAAGAATTATTCAGATCCGACTGGCATTTCCAGTGATTAGCGCGTTCAAACAAACAAACAAACTCTTCCGCTTTATATAATAATAATAATATTATAGTTAGGTGGATATAGATAGTTACAGTAAACCGGGACCATAGGTCAAGAAGATAAATAAATACTTAGGTACATTAATTTAAAGTGTAAGTAATCTCCACTGATTTTTTCAGCATATTTAAGTAATCTACAAGGTGTGCTACGAGGAAAAATAGCAAAACGAACAGATGAAAGGGTCAAGGTGATGAGTGAATTGGTTAATGGTGTACAGGTGATCAAAATGTACGCTTGGGAAAAACCCTTTGAGAAAATAGCTGATAAATTGCGAAAGTAAGTGTTACCTTACTTACCTAACCATCCATATTCAGTGTCTTTTTATCATAATAAAGGAAAATAAATTCTTCAAATTCTATTTCTATAAATACTTATTTTCAAATAGGTACCTACTACATTTTGCTAAGTAGGTTTAATGTCAGATGCTAGTAACTTTTGCCATATTTGTTCGTAACTAGTACCTAACGCTGAATCGTAGGCGTAAATTAGTGCGCCAAATTCTTTCATTTAATTAAGTTAAATTAATTTACTTTATTTTAACAATGTACCTTACTATTTTCATTTCAGGTGGGAAGTTAGCTACATAACGCGAACATCGATGATCAAAGGCTTTTCAATAGCGTTGACTGTTTTCACGGAAAGATTCATACTGTTCTCTGCTATTGGAACATTTGTTCTTCTGGGCGGTGACATCAGACCAGAAATAACATTCTCTCTGGTTCAGTATTTCAACCTATTGCAACTTGTCGCCAACATATTTGTTCCATTTGCTTTATCATTTTTAGCAGAAGCAAAAGTTTCCATAAGAAGAATAGAGGTATGTATTATTTTTACAATTGCTGAAGTTCTCTGTTTCCGCCCAATTTGACATCGTGAGTAAAGTTTCTCTTTTTTTTGACAATTACAAATCATTTCAGGAATTTTTACTGCTCGATGAGTTGGATCCGCATGAGAGCGTTAATAGCAAAGTCACGAGTACGAAATCTCACACCGACGTTTTAGCAAAAGGCGACAATGAAAGTAATATTAAAAGCGAACATTTAAAGTCAAGTGTTTTAGTACTGTCTAATGTTAATGCCAGTTGGAAAGTGCAGCCAGATTCAACAACCGATACTCTTAGAAACATTAATCTAACGGTGGTGCCTGGAGAGTTTATCGGAGTTGCGGGCCTTGTTGGAGCAGGAAAAGTAAATAAATATATGAATATTACTTATTTATAACGTAACTTCTTAGATTTTAATCTTCCCTTAGATGTCACAGCTTTATTTTATTTGATTTTAACATAAAGTTTAAGTAGCGACTGAAACTTTAAAAACTGAAACTTCACTTTAACTCTGATGAATTTCTTGCTATTACTGATACTTTAACTAGGAATCCTTTGCTGCGGTCCTTTTAAAGGTTATTATATCGGTTTTTAATCTAAATGTTGGGTACTTGGATATCTGCTACTATTGACGATAAAATAAAATATTCCTAGACACCTAATTTTTATACTGACTTATTCCCCAGTGTTACGTAATGTAGGTTGCGTCTTATTTCGCTTTTGTTTGATTTGGTAATTTACCAAAATCTAATAACAATTTTATTCTGACAGTCGTCGCTGTTGCAAGTGGTCTTGGGTGAATTGCAGCCATCTGAAGGCACGGTATCTCTCAATGGTGCCCGCGTGTCCTACGCCAGCCAGGAGCCATGGTTGTTCGTCGCAACTGTGAGACAGAACATATTGTTTGGACTACCATACGACCGTATACGTTATAAGAAAGTAATAATAATTATTTTTGTATTTTTTTTACTCACTGTAAAGACAGGCATAAAATAACATTCATAATATTATTTGGTCACTTTTGTTTTTATTATTCGCATGACCTAAATATACCACTATTGATATTTATTATATCTTATGATAACATTAAGTCTATTTACAACATTATCACAGATATAAAGTCATCATTAAGAATAACTTCTAATGAAATAGTAACTTATTATCAAAACTAAAATGTTCTCTCATTCTGCCATAAAATATTATATTCCAACATAATACTCTAATAAAACACTGTATTTTCTTTATTACAAAGGTGGTGAGTGCCTGTGCTCTAATGCGGGATTTCGAGCAATGGCCAGCCGGTGATTCAATGCTGGTGGGTGAACGAGGCATCAGTCTGAGCGGTGGTCAGCGCGCACGCATCGGCCTCGCCAGAGCTTGCTACAGACAGGTTCGGTTTTTTTTTTGTGTGGTGTGGGTTGTTAGCCATTGATGGCTTTCACAACCTTACGCGGACTGTCGTGCAGAAGGCTCTCAACCGTTAACAGGTTCGGACATAAAGCATCCTAGTTTATACATTTTTCCAAGGTGAAAATGTGAATATTTTGTCAAAAAATAGTAGTTAAACCAAACACAAAAAGCGCTGTTAATTTTTAAAATAGTTTGCACACTAGATACTAGTAGCGCTGTTCATTTTCACATAGCATACTCGGTATAATAATATATTTTGCTTTCATGATAATAACTTCTCATGCCCCAGCCTTAACTTTGCGTTACGATTGCTCCGCCAAGTTATCCAATCAGAAAAAAACTTCGCCCAAAATTTTGACAAAATTTGTCGAAATCGAAGGACACAAATAAAAAAAATTGTCAACAAAGAAATAAAGAAGTTATACCTACGGGTTTATGTTGGCCGCGCGAAAGTAACGTGAACGATTGCGCGGCCATGGAGATCTCAGCAACTGCTTGGGTTAGAGATAGGGTTGCCAACATTTCTTAGGCGAAATATAATATATCTCAAAATAAAAAAAATTAAAAAAATGTAATACTCTTCTAAAAAATATAGTATTTTATGGAAATATTAAAAAATAGACAATGACATAGTTATTTTTTATTTAATTTATAAAAACTATGTTTTTCTGCATTTTTAAAAATAAGGTTTTGTTTGTTGGATTTTGGTGTTTAAAATAAAGTATTTTACGTACTACGCATACAATATATTACTTCAACAGTATATTAGTATGCAGATCCAAAATATAGTACCTACAATACTATATAATTATAGTACGGTTGGCAACCCTAGTTAGAGATCTAATTCTTTTTGCCAAAATTGAAGACTGAATTTGTCAAAATTTATCGAAAAATAATTAAAAGTTCTAGATAAATATGTTACGAAATATTTACATTTAATGTTATGGCTGCGCAATCGTAATCGTAATGTTGTTGATTCTTTAATGTTGATTTTTTTTTTAAACTTATGACTAATACAAACTATTACAAGAAGAAAGGTCTTAATTAACCCTTAGGTATAACTTTATCGTTTCTACTTTGACATTTTATTTACTTGTGTTTTTCTTTCTGATTGAATAACTTGGCGAAGCAATCGTAACGCACACGTGTAGAACGCCACTATTATTTACTTGGAAAACAAAATTTTACAAAATTTTGAAGATAATGAGATATCAGCGTGCAAAATAGCGTTACGACGTCGCGGCCGTACTTTCTGTTTTGGGCTGATTTCGTCAGTTTAACTAAACTAATATAGTATTTATTGTTTTTGTTAGTTTCGACAAATTAAGACCTTTCTTCTTGTAATAGTTTTAATGTGTAAAGTCTTAAATTTTAAAGAAAAATCTACAATGAAGAATCAACAGCGTTACGATTGCGCGGCCATAACTTTCAATCCTTAATATTTCGTAACATATTTATCTAGAACTTCTAATAATTTTTTCGACAATTTTCGACAAATTCAGTCTTCAATATACAAAAAGAATTAGATCTCTAACCCAAACAGTTGCTGAGATCTCCATGGCCCCGCAATCGTGCACGTTACGTTGGCGCGGCCAACTTAAAACCCTTATAATTTCTGTATTTCTACTAAGACAATTTTTTTGTTTGTACCCTTCGATTTCGACAAATTCCGACAAAATATTGGACAAAGTTTTCTTCTGATTGGATAACTTGGCGGAGCAATCGTAACGCACAAGTGCCTTTGGTGTTTGGTTTTGAGTACTATTTTTTGACAAAATATTCACTTTGGCACTTTGAGAAAAATGCCTAGTTAATCATTTTTAATGAAGTGCGTGAATATTCTATAAAGTTCCAACGTGTGCCAGCGGATACTACCAGAGCTAATGCACTTGCCTAGTATTGAAAATGTGCCTAAGCAGGCAGTCCGACAGAATGGCATATTTACTAGTTAATTTTTGTACTTAATTAAAATAATGTTTTGAGTGTCCATGTATAACTAAAACAATACAAACTTATTATTTATCTATTAGTTTCGTTTTGAAATAAAAAACAATGACAAAAAAAAATGTCACAACGCAGTCATCGAATACCCGGTGTAGAAATAAGATTGCTTTTATATATTATGTAATATCGTATATTGTGATTTACAAAATTTTTACAATGTTCCACAAAAAATAGAAGGAGTAAAATCAGTGAGTAAGTCAGATTGACAGTTTTACTTTTTTTATTTCTTATCCTCTATACTCTATATTTCTTCATGTAGCTACGCTACATCACTCCCCTCCAGAGACCGTCAAGGGCGATAATAATCTGGAAATCTGACGCAGCGACCAGATCGAGTGTGATAATTTTCAGTATTATTAGAAGGTGTATTAGGGTCAACTTTGTCAGCTAATATGTACGCAGGCTTAAGACGGTCTATGGAAACAGTGACCGCTTTGCCTTTTAATAAAATTTTGAAATATTTATCTCCCTTTTCTATAACTTTATGAGGGCCTGTGTAAGCTGGTTGTAGGGATCCACGTGATGCGTCATCTCGTAGGAATACGTGATCAGTGGTCGCAAGATCTTTGAATATAAATATTTTACCATGAGTGTGGCGAGAGGCTGGTATAGGCTGTAATTTCTGTGCAAAAGCACGAATACGGGCAATAAATTCCGTTGGGTCAGTAGTACCAACAGTACTGGGTGCGTAAAATTCACCAGGGAGTCTAAGTGGCTCACCGTAAATTAATTCAGCTGACGACGCCTGGAGATCATTTTTAAATGCACTGCTCACACCGAGAAGTACCCACGGCAAGGTTTCGGTCCAACGTTCGCTGGAATGGCAAATAATAGAAGCTTTAAGCTGCCTTTGAAAGCGTTCCACAAGACCATTACATGCTGGATGGTACGCTGTTGTACGTTTGTGCTGGAAACCAGCAATTTTAGATAATTGCTCAAACAAAGACGACTCAAACTGACGACCTCTGTCTGTCACAATGCTGTTAGGGCATCCAAAGCGAGATATCCATCCTGTCACTAAAGCCTTCGCTACTGTTTCAGCAGTGATGTCGACGATAGGTATGACTTCTGGCCATCTTGTAAATCGATCGACTGCTGTTAAACAGTACTTAAAGCCTTGAGACAAGGGTAGTGGACCTACAAGGTCAATATGGATCTCAGTAAATCTGGCACGAGGCAAGTTAAATGATCCCAAAGGAGCGGAAACATGCCGACTTACTTTGGTACGTTGACATGCGAGACAAGCTCGTGCCCATTCTCTACAGTCTTTCCTGATACCCGGCCAAACAAACCGTTCCGCTACTAATTGAGCAGTTGCAGATATGCCAGGATGACTGAGAGAGTGTAAACTGTCGAAAACTTGTTTCCGTAACATTTTAGAAACGAATGGTCTGGGGGACGCTGTGCTGACGTCGCAGTACAAGTATGTACGACTCCCAGGTACCTGTATCTTCTCCAAACGTAATGAGGACCCTTCCAGTATCAATTTTTGCAATTCAGGATCGGAGAGTTGTGATTCCGCTATCCTGTCTGAACTTACTGGCATTTGAAGTTCGTCCACACGAGATAAGGTGTCGGCTACGACATTGTCTTTGCCGGATATGTGCCTTAAATCGGTGGTGAACTGAGATATGTAGTCCAGATGACGGAATTGTCTCGGTGTACAGTTGCGTTTCCTGTCATTGAAAGCAAAGGTAAGTGGCTTGTGGTCGGTATAAATGATAAAGTGCCTTGCCTCTAACATATGGCGAAAGTATTTAATGGCTTCGTAAATGGCCAACAGTTCCCTGTCATACGGCGAGTACTTAGTTTGGGAAGGACTAAGTTTTCGCGAAAAGAAAGCTAATGGCTTCCAGCCATCGTCCTGAAACTGTTGTAATACGGCACCAATTGCTGTGTCCGATGCATCAGTGACTAATGCGAGCTTGGAATTGCAATCGGGGTGTGCCAATAGTGCAGCGTTCGCGAGGCTTTCCTTGCAGTTGTTAAATGCCTGTAAGGTATCGCCACTAAGACTAACGGGATGAGAACCTTTTACATTGCCGACTAGCAATTTATGCAACGGTGCCTGAATTTGAGCCGCATGGGGTAGAAATCGCCGATAAAAATTAATCATGCCAATAAAGCGCCTTAATTGGCGAACGTCTTTAGGCGGCGGAAAGTCCCTAATGGCTTCAACTTTTGTATCCAGTGGTTTTGTGCCCTTTTCGGAAATGCTGTAACCTAGGAAGGTTACTTCCGGAACACCGAAAACACACACCGAACACTTCGTGTTCCTTTTCGTTCTTGGAAAACAGTAGGAAATCGTCAATGAAGGAATAACAGAAATCAAGCCCTCTTGTCATTTCATCAACGAAACGCTGAAATGTTTGACTTGCATTTCGTAGACCGAAGGTCATGTAGGGGAATTCATATAACCCAAAAGGTGTTGTTATAGCGGTCTTTGAAATGTCGTCCGGACTGATCGGTATCTGGTTAAATGCCTTTACAAGATCAATTGTGCTGAATACACGGCAACCAGCAATGCTGTGAGCGAAATCGTGTATGTGTTTAATCGGATACCGATCAGGCACAGTTCTCGCATTGAGCATTCTATAATCGCCACAGGGCCTCCAGCTGCTATCCTTCTTTTGAGCCAAATGCAAGGGTGACGACCAAGGGCTTTCAGATGGCCGTGCAGTACCATTGTCCAGCATGAGCTGAAATTCCTGCTGAGCGATTTTTAGTTTGTCTGGCGCTAGACGACGAGGGGGACAAGAAACTGGAGGGCCAGGAGTCGTGCGTATGTGGTGTACAGTGTTGTGTGGTGTAGTACGTTGAATGCCAGCTGGTCGAGTGATTTCTGGAAATTGATCTAAAATCCTATGGTACTTAGAATCACCAGTTGTGACCTTTACAGAAGATATAAAAGAGTCTGAGCGATTCGCAGCAGAAATAGAAATGTTTGTATTACTGTCAATTAGTCGTTGATTACGACAGTCAACGATTAAAGAGTAAAAAGATAAAAAATCTATACCTATGATAGGTTTACTCACGTCCGCCACTACAAAACGCCACTTAAAGTCTCTACGCAAACCGAGGTTGAGGTTCAAGTCCACGTAACCGTACGTCTTGATAGTCGTCCCGTTTGCAGCACTGAGTTCATAGTTGCTCTGCACGCGATGCTCACGAAGGATGCGACGGGGATAGACGCACAGGTCACTTCCTGTATCCACCAAAAACGGTATCTTCGACGATTGATCCACGACGAACAGGCGACCAGTAGAAGTCGGGCAATCGTTTGTCGCCATTACCGACCGCCCGCTGCGTTTCCCGCCTTGAAGTCGCAGGGCTTGACACAACAATTAGCTTTCTCACCAAATTTGTTGTGATACCAACACACGATGAACTTCCTATAGCTTAAATTCGAGCGAGACCGACTTCGTTCTCGATTTTCGCTATGCTGACGCTGCCTAGGTCGACCACCACGCTGCGTAGATTGATGGCCTCTGAGCTGCGTCGTTAGGTTTTGCATAGCGCGCTTTAACTCAGCAATCTCACACGCGAGCTCGTTGACACTTGGTTCAGTGCTGGAAGCTGCAGCGATGTGGATGGGTGGTGTTGCGATGTCCTGCACACGGTCTGCCAGTTCTGCCAGCGCTTCAAGAGTGGATGTTGGCTGGGATGCTAGAAGGGGCTGGATATTGCAAGGAAGGCGGCTACTCCAAATAGTACGCAAGAAGTCTTCAGGAACCTTAGGTCCTGCTAGGCTCTGAAGATGACGCAGAAACTGCGATGGCTTTCTGTCTCCTAACTCCTCATGCATCAACAGCTGCTTTACCTTGCGCTCCTGTGACGCTGATAGGCGTTTTACAAGCTCGATCTTCAGCTTGTCGTACCTATTCTGACTAGGCGGTAACATGATAACATCTTTCACTTCCTTAGAGATGTGCGGTTGTAGATGTCCGACCACGTAATTAAATTTTGTGACATCACCAGTCACGCCAGCGTTTGCAAACTGTGCTTCTATTTGCGCAAACCACAAATCTGGTTCATCAGGCCAAAACGGAGGTAATTTTATAGATACACGAAATATCATATCGTGTTTATCCATATGCACGTGCTCACTAGCACTGTGAACCGACTCACTGTCACTCATATTTTTCGAGTTCACGGGGTCACCAATGTAGAAATAAGATTGCTTTTATATATTATGTAATATCGTATATTGTGATTTACAAAATTTTTACAATGTTCCACAAAAAATAGAAGGAGTAAAATCAGTGAGTAAGTCAGATTGACAGTTTTACTTTTTTTATTTCTTATCCTCTATACTCTATATTTCTTCATGTAGGTACGCTACACCCGGTACTCCCATACATAACTACATCAGTAACAACTAAGACTACTAAAGTGCTAGTGGGCGTTGCTTTGGGTGGGTGACGTTTCGGACACAAAATGTTCGGACACTTTGACCCAATCGACAAATTATTTTTTTAAAATGTTTTTACTGACGTTTCGGACACTAATAAAATATCCTGTTTTGTACGTAACACAAAAACATCCAGCGTACCTTAATGTTGAAATCCTTTTCTTCCACCTAATATATTTTAAAGCATGCGACATATTTTATACAGGTAAAAAAATGTAAAAAAAACAATTGACAACTTTTAAAATTTGAAGGTGCCTAAAACAAAAAAATACATTTCTTTATTGTGCCAAATACTGTGATTATTGTATGTTAAACTGTGCCAAATACTGTGACTGTTGTAGATTACTGTAATTGTTGACCTGTATTTAGTATTTAAGTATATTGTAGTATGTAGTATTTGCTTCAACTGATTATCTGTGATTTTTTAATTGTTAAAATTATTTTTAAGTATATCATGTATGTTTTTTTTAAATGTTTTATTTTTTGTGATTATGATGTTGATTTTTACATTAATGAACGTTTTAAATGAAATTTTAGTTTTATTTTTTCCAACACGTATACATACATATACATATAGATATATACTACTATACCTATTACAGCTTAAACGCCGCTTTAAAAAGATTTTTATGCACATTTTATTTAAACCTTTTTGTCTGGCTGTACTAAGCAGCTACTATGAATAGGCAGTGTCCGAAACGACAGAGAAAATAAAGTAAAATCTAAAAGTGTCAATTCGGCCACTGTGTCCGAACATATTGTGTCCGAAACGTCAGCGACCCGTTGCTTTAGGTCCGGGCAATGTTTAGCAAACCGGTCCACTACTAGCTACAAGATTGAATAACTAGACTGTATTATCGAGCGTTTGCGCAAGTGGTTGTAGTTTCTTACAACTCATGGTGATTGTAGGAACAAATTATTCTCGTTTACTAAGTAAATCGATATTTGTACTGGTTCTACATACTTAGTTCGACTTGCGTTTGCGTATGAAACGTAAATTTCGTGTGATCGTCTGGGAGCAATTTAGATGTTCGGCTTTGTAAATACTTCTTTCATTTCAGGCTGATATTTACCTATTGGATGACCCACTTTCGGCGGTGGACACACATGTTGGCAAGCACTTAGCGTCAGAGTGTGTGATGGGACTACTGAAACACTCCACGCGCATTCTCGTCACGCATCAACTGCACCACCTCAGGGGAGCTGATAAAGTCATTATAATGCGGCAAGTGAGTAGTCGTCATCAAAGTTTTATACGAAAATATCTATCATTAACTAAAAAGCTAAAAAGCAGCAATGGCTTGTATCTTT
Source organism: Parascotia fuliginaria (assembly GCA_963082885.1). Lineage (NCBI taxonomy): Eukaryota > Metazoa > Arthropoda > Insecta > Lepidoptera > Erebidae > Parascotia > Parascotia fuliginaria. The sequence goes on along the minus strand of OY720173.1, from coordinate 11,257,891 downwards.
GAATTCTCTCTGAATCTACTGATGTGGCTCTTTCGAATACGTTTTTAAACAGTAGTTAAATAATTATCTTTTATAAAAAATACCAAATGTTGAAGTAGACATTCGTTACCTCTGTTATTCAGAGAGCTATATTATTATGATAGCGTAGCAGGACTGCTAACCTAAATCATTAATATTTTAACAGGGGGAGATAGAAACTCAAGGCACCTTTGATGAAGTATCACGTTCGCCGTTATTTACTGAGCTGCTGCAAGAAGATGAAGAGACCGTACAGTCGCCTCTGAAACTTTTACGACAGAGAACTTTATCTATACAGGTAATTTCATTGACCTTAGCTTTTTATTAGCTGATTATTACATGACATCGTACCTACGAAACAGGTGCAAAACTACTACACGTTGCATATATAATTTCCTTAAAGAAAGATTCAATGTTACGACATTTTTCTCTTAGACTATTAGTGAGGCCTTTTTTAAATTAACATTATCTACCCAGTCTGGAACAAGTACAAACACCGGTCCGGACACTGCTTATATTGACAACGATGAAGAAGAACAACAGGTGGATGAAGTTACTGGATCAGGTAATTGACGTCTGCTTTAAATTTTTTAAATTCATATTTAGACTTAAAAATAGGTATGCTGTTTTATCAATACTTATTCGCACCGGTGTTATTACGGAATAAAGCCTTCTTTTCTGCAAGCATTTTTTTATTGCATGGAAAGTGAAGACATTTCAAGTATTTTTGGGTTCGTATAAAGATATTGTATGTATAAATAAATGATATGTTCTAATATTTAATAAAATTATATGAAGCAAAAAAGTTTCTTTGTTTGAACGTGTTAATCTCTAGCACTACCACTCGGATTTGTATAACTTTTTTTGCGTATGATAGCACAGTTCTTGAGGAAGGTTAGGAAGGAGGAAGGCTATGTAACATTACGCTACTGGCGACGGGAGCAGAGCAGTAAGCAAAGATGTGGGTGAAACCGCTCCGCGGAAAGCTAGTGTTTAATAAAACAGTTAAATATATAATACTTACTAATAAAATTCAAATGAGATATAACAGGTGATTAGTTAATTTTTCGTTGATTATCCTTTCAGAAACTGGGAAATTATTCTAAATATAACTATGAATGTTTAATAACAAATGCATTTTCAGGTCGGATACCGGGAGCGCTTTACCTAAAATATTTCCGAGCGGGTTCCGGCTGGTGTCTTATTAGCACCACTATAGCGGGCATCATCTTAGCACAAGTTATTACATCAGCTAATGATCTCTGGCTAACGTATTGGTAAGTAAGCCTACTACAGTATTAATAAAACTCATTTTTCTTTGTATGATATTGAGTGCTTTTATTGTGCAATGTATTTCTCTTTCAGGATGAATAATATTCAAACGGAGTACACCAATTTACAATCGAACGTTTCTAAAAACATCGCTTATTTTACTGAAGCTAACGATAGTGTTAATTCCACTGGTATCCTAGACCCAGGTGTGAATTCTACCGTAAAACAGGACGAACAAATAGCTTCAAGCATTCAGATGGATCACACATTCTACATCTATGTATGGGCAATTGCAATCTTTGGATGCATCGTAGTAACCACGGGAAGGTGAAACCATTCATGTTACTTATACTTTTACCTACATAACATCCACATTAATATTATTTAATATAGTGTGTAGTGGCTCAGCTGTTTTATACTGACACTTTCATAAAGTTCCAGCTTCACGAAACCTTAATGCAGATTCGAAATCACTTTTACAGATTCAATTACTAACTTACAAAGTCTAAGAAGCATGAAACTGTCATAGTTTGCGTTCGATGCTTAAATACCTACCAACACCAATGCCAAGCCAAAGTTGGACAGATTTAACTTCTGATCTATCTCTTTTAGGTCCATGTTGTTCTTATGGGTTTGCATGCGAAGTTCAATAAAGTTGCATAACCAGATGTTCAGTAATATCCTCTCATCGACGATGCGCTTTTTCGACACCAACCCTTCAGGCCGCATTCTCAACAGATTCTCTAAGGATATGGGAGTCGTCGACGAGATCCTGCCCAGGATGTATATAGAGAGCATACAAGTATGTATTATTTCACATTAAAACTGAACTTCAGATTTAATTTAGTAAAATGAATGTACTTTTACCACCTACCTTATATAATTATGTTAAAATGTTACCTTAAGTATTTTAAATGTTAAATTTAAATATTTAGATTCGACCAAGTCTACATGACTAATAAGTATCTGACACTTAGGAATCTTTCAATTTCAAGAGGATTTATTATTTATGGATGTTAATTTAGTGTAATAAAAACCTGACTATGTTCGAACGTTACTTTCTTTTAATTTAATGTTAAATTACTTATATTTTATTGCATTTTAGGTATTCATGGTGATGACGGGTATATTAGTGATGGTTGCAATCGTCAATCCTTACATGATGGTAACTACGGCAATTTGTGCTGTACTTATGTATCTGTTCACCATCGTCTACCTCAGCACAGCTCAGGCACTGAAAAGGTATGTAAAGGTACCATAGAATTATTCCTATGCCAGGCCACTCAAAATGTTTTACAAAATAACACAATATGTATGAGGTTCTGGCCGCTTATAATTTATTTTAAAATGTAGTTATTTATAAGTAAAAAATCTATCGTTTTTATTTAGAGTTTTGATTAGGACCATGAATCTCAGAACAAGGATTAAAGCATCCTTGTTCTGAGCCATGAATAGACCGGAATCTGATACATGAAACTTTGTGTTCTTTAAAAAGATTTACTTAAAATTAATTAATTTAATTCTGAAAGTAATTTCTCAAATATTTCTGAGTGTCCGCCGTACATTTTTAGTTACAATATTTTCTTACCTTAAACTTGACTTTGAATATCCAGGATAGAAGGAGTGACTCGTAGTCCGGTGTTCTCGCACGTCTCGGCAACGATGGCAGGGCTTGGTACCGTACGAGCATGCGCTGCTCAGGACATGTTACGCACTCACTTTGACGAGAAGCAGGACGTTCATACTTCTGCATGGTAATTACAATACTTAGTTGTATTACTTACCAGCCGCTGCCTTATTTATAACCGCCAGAAACGCCCTTTCCAAATCCGAGCGGCAACTTTATTAGCCATATTCCCATATCTAAATATGTGTCGTCAATTCCAATCGAAACCAAGACCTTGTGAGTAGCCGAAATAAATTGTAACAAGTGTTTTAGATTTTTTCTGGTCGGCAATAAATAATATGACGCAGAAACTTTACAAAGTTTGCATAATAAGGCAGCTGGAGTGTTCGCAAGTAGGTATAGATCTATACTAGTAATAACAGTACGACGTACGTAACGAATACTTATAATAATAACAATAATAATAATACTTACTAATTCAGGGTAATAAAATGAACAAAACAGACATAGAACAAATAGAACGAACAACGCGCACTACACTTACAAAACAAAATCACTTACACCCTAAATCGGCAATAGAAAGAAATAAAATAAATCACCATCAAAAGACACAACGGAGGTAGGGAGGCAGAAACAAATTCATAGTTTCACAAGTCCTCACAAGTATTATACTTGAAGCTATAGTCCACAATGATTTTTATTACACTTCGCTTAGGTGTAGGAGTGGTGATTTATTTTATTTCTTTCTATTGCCGATTTAGGGTGTAAGTGATTTTGTTTTGTAAGTGTAGTGCGCGTTGTTCGTTCTATTTGTTCTATGTCTGTTTTGTTCATTTTATTGCCCCGAATTAGTAAGTATTATTATTATTGTTATTATTATAAGTATTCGTTACGTACGTCGTACTGTTATTACTAGTATAGATCAGTACCTACTTGCGAACACTCCAGCTGCCTTATTAATTATGCAAACTTTGTAAAGTTTCTGCGTCATATTATTTATTGCCGACCAGATTCAGGATAATGACACAACAGACCAAAACACAAGTCAACACTACACACCACACACTGCATTTACTTGGTTGCAATCTCGGAAATGTAGTTATAACCAGCCTAAAAGCTGAGAAAAACAAAGACCACTTATAATAATAATTATTTATTTTCTTAAAATGTGGTATAGTAAACGTTGGTACAATTTTAGTAGGTACAATGACACATTTTGCCATATTAATATAGCATGCAAATCTTAGGTGCTAGATACAATCTTAAGTACTAGGAATTTTGTTTATAGAAAATATACTACTTACTCGTAATAACCACATTGTTTCCATTTCTTTCAGGTATTTAACTCTAGTTACAAACACAGCATTTACCATCTGGCTAAGTATTACGTCTGCCACCTATGTCATAGTCGTGTCATACACCTTCCTTCTTTTTGATGACGGTGAGAACTTCTAAATATCTTAATATCTTATTTTTCAGTCATATTACAATTACATAATAACTAAACCAAATACGACTTATCTATTCGCAACAGGAACCACACAATCTGGTAATGTCGGCCTAGCTATAAGCCAAAGTTTGATTTTGGTCAATATGGTGCAACACGGGATAAAGCAAGCGACAGAAGTGATATCACAGATGACAAGCGTGGAGCGCATAATGCAGTACACGTCATTGCCGAGAGAAAATACCGAGGGGACCTCACCGCCTCCTGATTGGCCAAAACAGGCCAGACTAGAATTCAAGGACCTCACACTGCGGTACGATAAGGATGCCGATCCAGTCCTCAAGAAACTTAACATTGAAATTAAAAGTGGTTGGAAAGTAAGAATTATTGTTTACAAAATTGTATTTATTTCGTTACTATTATTATTTTTAGTTTTCGGGAAACAAAATTATACAATCTAACAAGCATATTTATTATCTAAATAGCATTGAATATTTTTAAAATCTATATGTAAGTAGGTAGTTATGTTATAAAATAATAAAGTTAATTTTAGGAGTGATCGCACTAAAACGTCTAATAGATTTTACACTATTTTCTACATATAAGTATTTTTATTGAACATTTCATATGTATGTTCACCGAATATATTGCTATGTTGATTAAGTAAATCTTAATTTCAATTTTAATTCATTTATTCAAAAAACTATAGAAAATTGTGTATGAATGTACAAAATTAAATAACTAAAAGTTAAAAATGAGTTACAATATATGATTTAATTAAGCCAAGAACAAATTATTAAAATACAATATTACAAAAATTCATGAAACATCAGCATACTAGATACAATAGAATAAAATTATTCTTATTGAAGAATTTATTGCAATGCTTAAAATAAAAAATATAATGTCAAAAATAAAAATGAAATATCAAAAAATAAAAAAATATAACGTCAAATTAAATTAAATAAAAATTATAATTTAGAAAGTCTTGATACCCTTAGTTATCTATTTTATTTCTTTACTATTTTTGATTTTAATTTTAATACTCCTTTTTTTATAACTACATTTGAATGAATGATAGATAATTTCCAGAGCTAAGAGTTTTTCTCTCCTCCATTTCTCTTGGGTATAATTTGGATTGTTCTTAATAGAACTTCGACTCTCTACACCAAGATGGTTTTAATAAGCAGGTGTTTTTCTGTCATTTCTAATAAAGCTTATTTAACAGGTCGGAGTAGTTGGTCGCACTGGAGCGGGCAAATCTTCTTTGATATCAGCGCTTTTCCGACTGGCTCCACTTGAGGGTCACGTCTATATCGACGGCGTCGACTCGGGCAGTATAGCTTTGAAAGTGAGTCAATCGTATCTATACATATTAAATCTTAGACGTCCGCCCTCGCTTCGCTTCGGTATCAAAGGTTTATTAGGTATCACAACAAACGCTTACGGCAAATATTATTGCAATAGTGTCGTATTGCATCATTCAGATTTACAACGCAGACTACAGACGCTTAAAATATCAAATTGACATTTTGAAAATGACTGAAAATATGTTAAACGTAATAAAATATAGTCTATGTATGTTACCACTCTTATTTCTTGTTTCTTTAAAAAAATAAAAAATTTAAATTCTTAAATTTTACGTAAATGAATTTTACTTTAGTAAAAGAATTTTTCAAATCGGTTACCTAGATCTTGAGTTAAATCACAACAAACAAACATACAAAACAACAAATCTTTTCTCTTATTAGTTTAGATAAATTGGTAGTAAGTCCACGTATATACATATGTCATATGGTACTGGTGACATGACCCAATTATTAAGAAAATATAACTTTTACAGGAGCTGCGATCAAAAATCTCAATCATTCCACAAGAGCCAGTACTATTCTCTGCAAGTCTACGGTATAATCTAGATCCATTCGACAAATATACTGATGCGGACATATGGTCAGCTTTGGAACAGGTATGTACCTAATTTTACTTTGAGTCAATTTGTACCTACTCCACAAAGTATGATAACATACAAGAAAAGCTTATTTCCAAAATTTATATTATGATATATCAATAATACATAAATTTAATTAAAGGTGGATCTGAAGAAAAGCATAACATCATTGTCTGAGACGGTGGAATCAGGCGGGTCTAACTTCAGCGCTGGCCAGCGGCAGCTATTGTGTTTAGCGCGCGCCGCTCTTGGACGGAACAAACTGCTCGTACTCGATGAAGCTACTGCAAACGTTGATCCTAAGTAAGTGTTCCAAGTATACTGAGCTTAATGTTCAGCAAATAAGAATTGTTAAGCATTTAGGCGAGATTGTGGGGAATGCGAAATCTAGATACCGTCATCCTGCCAGTATAAAATAGAATTTGTGTTTTTCATATTTATATTTACCTTCGCAGTACAGACGCACTTATACAGAAGTCTATCCGAAGTTATTTCGCTGACTGTACTGTGCTGACAGTAGCACATCGCCTACACACCGTTGCTGATTCCGACCGGATTGTTGTGAGTATCGAATTTGCATTTTTTGGATGATTAATTATAGTATTATGGTAAAACAATTTCTAAACACGTCCTAGTATAAACTAAAATCAGATAGGCCCTGACAAACTGACTAGATACCTATAAGTACCTAAAGTTTCTTTCACCGACGAGCTAACTATTGACTTTATAAAATCAAAAGTCGGAAGTAAACAGAACCAATGTGGACAAGAACAAAAATGAAATGCCGTTGGTTTTTTCCTGGTGCGTAATTATAATCCAACCGTTTTAATTAGGTGATGGAGGCAGGTGAGATAGTGGAGTGTGGACATCCACACGAACTACTGCAACAGGAGGACAGCCACTTCACACGCATGGTTAAGCAGCTGGGATCTGCCGCCGAACAGAGTCTAAGAGACTTAGCTGCAGCAGCGTACTTACAGCACATGCGACGCTTAGAGAAAGAAGAATAGTCATTATACTACATTTTTTATTAACTGAAAAGCCAAAAAAAAATGTAAATAATTTAATAAGTTTGTAATTGTTTTTTAACCGACTTCAAAAAAGGAGGAGGTGGTTACAAGCCATTTTCAAATTTAAGATAATATATGATTTAGGTAATATTTTACGAATAGATAGGTATATTATGTAATCTCACAAAAATATTTCGTCCGATAGATATTATCTAATAGATCATCATCATCATCATCATATCAGCCAGAACCAAAGCCTCACTGGTCATAGACCTTGGTCTTGAGACACTGTGGTAGTGCGGACGAGAAGATATGTTGTAGCTTCCCGAACGCTGCCCAGCCGAGTTGGATTCGACGAGTGACCTCTTTCTCGAAATCGGACTTACCTAATCGGACTGTTTGTCCCAGGTATATGTACTCGTCAACGAATTCGAGCATCAAGCCTCCGACCTTAATAGGAGTGGGTGTAACATGGACATTGGTCATGACTTTAGTCTTGTCCATGTTCATTTTTAGGCCCACTTGTCGAGAGACTCTACTGAGGTCATCGAGCATTGCACTGAGCTCCTCCACGGTCTCAGCCATGACCACGATATCGTCCGCGAATCGAAGGTGAGTGATGTACTCGCCATTTATGTTGATGCCAAGTCCATTCCAGGTCAGAAGCTTGAACACGTCCTCCAGTGCAGCGGTGAACAGCTTCGGAGATATGACATCTCCCTGTCGTACTCCTCGCTGCAACTGGATAGGCCTTGAGCTCTGACCATTAATTCGTACTGACATGGTGGCGTTTTCATACAAACACTTCAACACTTCAATATATCGATAGTCAATATGGCACCGTTGGAGAGACTGCAGCACGGCCCAGGTCTCGATCGAATCAAAGGCTTTCTCATAGTCCACAAACGCTAAGCACAGGGGCCGGTTATACTCTGTGGACTTATGTATAACCTGCCGCAGCGTATGTATGTGGTCTATGGTACTAAAACCTTTTCGGAAACCGGCTTGTTCGGGAGGCTGGAAGTCGTCGAACCTGTTTGCGAGACGATTAGTGATGACCCTCGAGAACAGCTTGTAGACGTGACTCAGGAGTGTGATAGGTCTGTAATTCTTCAGAAGGGTTTTATCGCCCTTCTTGAAGAACAGCTCCACCACACCCCTGTGCCATGTCTGTGGCGTTTTGCCCTCGAGGAGGACGGCACTAAAGAGACTCTGAAGGGCCTTCAGGACAGGATTTCCGCCTGCCTTCAGTAGCTCGGCTGTGATTCCATCCTCACCCGGCGCCTTGTTGTTCTTGAGCTGTCTGAGGGCCATACCAATCTCGCACAAGCTGACGTCCGGGATGTCTTCGGTGTAATGTCGAGTTAACCTAGCTCTTGGATGTGATGCTAGGGAGCTAACAGGTGCATGTTGTGTCGTGTATAACTGTCCGTAGAACCTCTCGACCTCCTCTAAAACCTCTGGCTTAGACGAGATGAGCCTGCCGTCCCCTGTCTTCAGCTTGACAGACCGATCTCGTGCGAACACTTTCAAGCCTTTGTTGCGCTCTATAGCCTCTTTAACACGTTGTGTGTTAAATTGGCGAAGGTCGCAAGTCGAAGACTTGGAGATCCGTCTGTTGAGCCGCCGATAGTCACTAGCTTCCTCTGGGGACCGCAGTACCATCCTGCGCCTTTCGTCCATAAGTTTGAGGGTCTGGTCGGTGATCTTTCTCGGTCCTTTACTGTGGTGGGCTTTAAAGATGTTCGACCCTACCGAACGGACAGTTTTCACGAACCTGTTGCTGTATTCGTCCACGTCTACGCAATCGCCGAGGCTTTCGAAGCGGTTAAGAAGTTCGAGTTGGAAGCTCTCGGAGCTTTGAATCTGAATCGGTGCAGGTCGGAGCGCAGACTTCATCAGTCGAGATCGGTGCAGCTTAGGGTTGATATTTAATGTGCCTCTTACCATCCGGTGATCGCTTCCGATTTTCACCGCATTGATCACTGAGACATCATTAAATATTTGCCGCCTGGTCGACATGATGAAGTCAATCTCATTTTTTGGGACACCGTCAGGACTAATCCAGGTCCATTTGCGGCTATCGCGCTTCTTGAAGAAGGAGTTCATCATAAAGAGGCCCTCCCTCTCCATGAAGTCAGCCAGCATTTGGCCCCGGGGATTCCTGGATCCAAATCCAAACTGCCCCACTCTCAACTCGTTACCGCCTCGTCTAACCAGCTTCGCGTTGAAGTCCCCCATGACAACAGTGTATTGGGTCCTAGAGGCATGTGTAACTCTGTAAATGTCCTCATACATAGCCTCGACCTCATCGTCGGGGTATGTCGAAGTGGGAGCATAAACCTGTATGACCTTCAGCGAATACCGTTTGGTGATTCTGAGTATAAGGTATGCTACCCTCGTCGACACACTCTCGATTTTCACCACGTTGTTCACGAGAGACTTGTGGACGATAAACCCGACTCCACCTTGGGACAGTTGGTCGCCCTCCCGGAAATAGAGCAGGTTACCGGACTTAAGGGTTATCGTGTCCTCGCCCTGTCTTCGGACTTCTGATAATCCCACTATGTCCCATCGTAGCCTGCTCAATTCTTCCTCCAGTTCAACAATCTTCTCGTCATTCCGCAGTGTGCGCACGTTGTATGTTGCCAGGGCCAAAGGTCGTCGGTTTGGGTAGCCTGGCCGCACCCGGGGATTCTTCGCACCCCCTACCCCGCCGTTACCATGACCGCTACCGTGATCAGGAATAGCGGGATGACCGGGGACTGGGGGCCATTTCTTCTGGTGTAGCTCCATTTGGGGGAATGTTGCCATAATCGCCACGCTTGGCAGGCGGGTAGCGATCGCATTGGTGGTAGCTTTATCACAGGACGCTGCTGCCCGTCCTGTGTTGTGCTGATTTATCTACCACCCGTTTTTCTAACGGTTTAACCGCCGTTATTCGGTAGACTGATGTACTGACATCATTTTGTCCTTAGTCGCCTTGTAAGACACCCACGGACAGAGAGGGTTGGGACTATTCTTTCCCGGCCACCACGCGGGCAATCTATCTAATCTATCTAATAGATAAGGTCTTAATCTTCGGATTGTGATCAAAATTAAAATCATAATTATTTAGCTAACGTAACCTAACAGCACTTACTACTATTTATATAATTACTTTTTGACTGGCCTGTTGGCCTAGTGGTTAGTGACCCTGGCTGCTAAGCCGGAGGTCGTGGGTTCGATCCCCACTCAGGACAAATCTTTGTGTGATGAGCATGATTGTATGTTCTGTGTCTGGGTGTAATTTATCTATACATATAATAAAAATGTAACCGATCGCTGTCTGTACATGGAAGATATATGAGAAAAAATACTATTAGGACCTATATCAAAGCAAATAGAACCCAAAACAATGATTGTTACAATTATTGTCTGTTTGTCTGTTTGTCTGTTAGTCTGTTTATCTGTTTGTCTGTTTGTCTGTTTGTCTGTTTGTCTGTGCGTTTGTTCACGCTAATCTCAGAAACGGCTTATCCGATTTAAATATGGTTTTCACTAATATATTGTGGTAAGCTTCACTTAACATTTAGTGTTTGTTTCATGTCAATCGGTTCATAAATAAAAAAGTTATGCCAATTTAAAGAATCACATCGAACATTCGTTAATTTACTACGAAATCTTATAGAAGCAGAGATTTTAACAGGTTGCGGAATAGCTGATAGTGTTTTTATTCCTTGGATTTCTGTCATTCTAAACAATCTTTCGTTTAGTTTGAAACGAGTCCAGTTTCCAGTGAGCCTATGTTTTGCCATGACTAAATAATAAAGCCCAAAGTAAGACACTAAAAGTTGTGGGTGTGGATCTAAGTATTAGCTGTTTTTCGCACGGTCAGCTTTATGTGGCTCTATCGCATGTTAGCATTCCTAGCAGCCTGTATGCTTTGATCCCTGATGGCTATACGTCTAATCCATCCATCTATACATATTATAAAAGGCTTTGTCCTGACTGACTGACTGACAGACAACGTACAGCCTAAACCGCTGGTCGTAGCGACTTGAAATTTGGAGGGTTTGTTTGTCTTGATGTCTAGAAGTGTACTAAGAAAGGGTTTTTAAAAATTCAACCCTTAAGTGTATGAAAAGGGATGAAAACGATTTTATAAATTTCGTTTTGGAATACTTTTGTTTAAATAAAAAATACGCTCATAATTTTTTTTTAACTGGGGTAGATTTATAGGGGTGAAATAAGGGATGAAATATTGTATGGAAAGATCGAAGAAGTTGGCTACTTGAAATTTGGAGGGAGGGGGAAGGAAGGGGGAAGGGAGGGGGAGGAAGAGGAAAGAAAGGGAAAGGTCAAAGGAAAGTGCGGGGGTAGTGAGCGGAAAGTCAGGGGAAAGTGAGGGGAAAGTCAGGGGGTAATCGACTGCCTTTGTATTTCGGTGGTACTGTGTATGGACTGCCACGCAGAGGTCGCGGGTTCGATTCCCGGTCAGTGCAAATATTTGTAGCATGAACATGTCTTTAAGCATTGGTCTGGATGTTTCGATGTATAATATGTATGTATTTACAAAAATAAAAGTATTTAAGTATGTTTATCAATATTCTAGAACCCATAATACAAGCATATAATATGCTTACTTTGGGTCTAGACTTTTTTACACAACGCCATTGTGTAAAAAAAAGGAAAAAAGAAAAAGGGAACTCAGGGGGATGTGAGGAGCCAGTGAAGGGCAAGTGAGGGGCAAGTGAAGGGCAAGTGAGAGGTAAGTGAGGTGGAAGTGAGGGGGACGTAAGGGAAAGTGAGGGAAGTGAGGGAAAGTGAGGAGTCAGTGAGTGGTAAGTGAGGGGTGAGTGTATATAAAAACGAAAGGTCACTCACTCACTCACTTATCACGAAATCTCAGAAACTACAAGTGCTAGGAGTTTCAAATTTTGGAAATAGGTGCTCTCTAAGACGGGATTTTGCGAAATTCATTTCCCTGGAGTATAAAGAGGAACAAAATTTGTATGAAGCTTCTATAGTTTTTAAACGGGAGTTTTGATAATACGAAACTAGGAACTATTCTTATTAAGTGGGAAAATAGGAGTGGCAAGTTTCGTTAAACATCGCAAAATTTCGTCTGTTTTAGGGGTAGCGGGTGAATAGATTTAAATCGGATTTGCCTTAGAGACGGATTATACTGATATTTATTACTAATACAGTGTAGTGTACTATTGCCGTAAGATTAGGGAAGAAATATTCTCATAAAGGCACACATCTGAATTTTCTCGCGAACGAAGTCGCGGGCAACAGCTAGTCTATAATATGTATGTATTTACAAAAAAAAAGGTATTTAAGTAGTATATCAGTTGTTTAGTACCCATAACACAAGCAAATATAATTGCTTAATTTGAGGCTAGATGGCGCTGTGTGAATGTGGTAGAATATTATTATTGTTACTAGCTGTTGCCCGCGACTTCGTTCGCGTGAAAATTCAGATGTGTGCCTGTATGAGAATATTTATTACCTAATCTTACGGCAATCGTACATTGTATTAGTAATAAATATCATTATAATCCGTCTCTAAGGCAAATCCGATTTAAATCTATTCACCCGCTACCCCTAAAACAAACGAAATTTTGCGATATTTAACGAAACTTGCCACTCCTATTTTCCCACTTAATAAGAATGGTTCCTAGTTTGGAAATCAAAACTCCCGTTTAAAAACTATAGAAGCTTTATACAAATGTTGTTCCCCTTTATACTCCAAGGAAATGAATTTCGCAAAATTCCGTCTTAGAGAACACCTATTTCCAAAATTTGAAACTCCTAGCACTTGTAGTTTCTGAGATTTCGTGATGAGTGAGAGAGTGAGTGACCTTTCGTTTTTATATATGTGTAGCTTCTGCACGCGGCTTCGCTGGCATGAATATCGTTTTTCCAATAGACATTTTTATATTGTTTAAATACTGTTTTGCATACTATTTCTAATCTCATCATCATCACCATTCGTACAAACCCTCTTTCACCTACCTAAAGATATCACCCGTGAAACAATATACAATACACAAAGGCAAATTTCCACTACAACAACTTTCCCCTTTCCCTCATTTCCTCTCCCCCTTTTTTCCCTTCCCCTCCCATCTCCCTCCCATCTCCCTCACTTTCCCCACACTTCCCACTCACTCACCCCTCACTAACCACTCACTGACTCCTCACTTCCCTCACTTTCCCTTACGTTCCCCTCACTTCCCCCTCACTTACCCCTCACTTGCCCTTCACTGCCTCCTCACATCCCCCTGAGTTACCTTTTTCTTTTTCTTTTTTTTACACAACGCTATCTAGACCATATAAGCATATTTTAAGCTTGTATTATGGGTTCTAGAATACGGATAAACATACTTAAATACTTATATTTTTGTAAATACATACATATTATACATAGAAACTCCCAGACCATGCAAATAGACAAGTTCATGCTACAAATATTTACACTGAGCGGGAATCGAACCCGCAACCTCTGCGTGGCAGTCCATACACAGTACCACCGAAATACAGAGGCAGTCGATTTCCCCCTGACTTTACCCTCCCTTTGCCCTGACTTTCCCTTCACTACCCCGCACTTCTCCCTTCCTTTCCTCTTCCTCCCCCTCCCTTCCCCCTCCCTCCAAATTTCAAGTCGCCAACTTCAAAAGCAAAGATCTTTCCATAAAATATTTCATCCCTTATTTCACCCCTATATATACACTCCAGTTAAAAAAAAATTAGTATTTTTTATTTAAATAAAATTGTTCCAAAACAAAATTTCAAAGCAGTAAGTTAAAAATGTAGACGTTTCATACAATCGTTTTCATCCCTTTTCATACATTTAAGGGTTGAATTTTTAAAAACCCTTTCTTAATACACTTCTAGACATTAAGACAAACACACCCTCCAAATTTCAAGTCGCTACGACCAGTGGTTTAGGCTGTACGTTGTCTGTCAGTCAGTCAGTCAGTCAGTCAGTCAGGACAAAGCCTTTTATAATATGTATGGATGTATGGATTAGACGTATAGCTATCAGGGATCAAAGCATACAGGCTGCTAGGAATGCTAACACGTGATAGAGCCACATAAAGCTGTCCGTGCGAAAAACAGCTAATACTTAGATCACCCACAACTTTTAGTGTCTTACCTTGGGCTTTATTAATTAGTCATCGCAAAACATAGACTCACTGGAAACTGGACTCGTTTAAAACTAAACGAAAAATGGTTTAGAATGACAGGAATCCGAGGAATAAAAATACTATCAGCTATTCCGCAACCTGTTAAAGTCTCTGCTTCTAAAAGATTTCGTAGTAAATTAACGAATATTCGATGTGATTCTTTAAATTGGCATAACTTTTTTATTTATGAACCGATTGACATGAAACAAACACTAAATGTTAAGTGAAGCTTACCACAATATATTAGTGAAAACCATAATTAAATCGGATAAGCCGTTTCTGAGATTAGCGTGAACAAACGCACAGACAAACAGACAAACAGACAAAAATTGTAACAATCATTGTTTTGGGTTCTACTTGCGTTGATAAAGGTCCCAATATTTTTTTTTCTCATATATCTTCCATGTACAGACAGCGATCGGTTACATTTTTATTATATGTATAGATTACTTAGGTACAAGCGAGGACCAGTGATTTTAATATTACAGTTGCTGTGTTATTTGTAGTTTCTCGTCCATATATTCCTAGTCTGTTATTTTAATAACTATATTTTATATTAAATGTGTTGTTTTTATTATCAATAAACTTACACCTTAAAAAAGATACAGATAAAACCCTTTTCCAATGTATTCGTGTAAAGTTATTTTCGACTGTACAATACACTATTGGATTTTTTTTTAGTCAAAGTCAAAGTCATAGAATAGAATAAAAAATTTATGGAATTGACACAAGCTTTCGTCAATGTTAGCGTGAGCTTATGTCAATCCCATACATTTTTTATTCTATTCTATGAATAGAATAGATATCTATGCCGCTTGTCTAGAGGCTCTGAAAAGAAAGAAACCTATTTTGTTTTTTGTGCAGACGCTACATTGTCCCTACCCTATGTCACTCCCACAATCAATACGAATCTAATGACACCTCATAATTGTGAAAATCCATCAAGCCATTTAGGCTGTAGAGCGTGCCAAAGAATTAGACATACATACCCACATACATACATATACATACACATGCTACAAAAACATTACCGTCCTTGACTTCGGCAGTCGGGCAAATAAAAATCAAAAAGCTCACCTACCTACAAAAAACTGATAAGAAAGGAAACCATTTCATTTTCGTGCTGACGTTACATTGCAAAATTATAGATAAACCCTTGTGAAGGTTTCACACCATATACCTCCACCCAAGGGGAGGATCCTCCGACCAGGCTAGGTGATCGTGCCTGGCGGGCTACTACCCGACAGTTGGGAGTCGGGACTTGTATATATAGTTAGTTGGTGTGAGAATGTTAATATCGCGATTTAGGCATCTATACATCTTGTATGGGAGAGGTTTAAATTTGTTGACAGCGCTATCTTTGATTTCTATGCTGTAAACTCGTAGTCGTCGTCTTTACTTGGATTATTCTCTGTGTGTCATTATTGGCCAGATAGATGACGCCACACCCTAATGTCATGCCCACAATTATTACGAATCAAATGTCACCTCATATGTTAAAATCCATTTAGCCATTTTGGCTGTAGAGAGTGCCAAAGAAATAGCCATTCATACATACATAGATACATACATACATACGCTCCAAAAACATTACCCTTCTTGACTTCGGCAGTCGGACAAAAAGACAAATAGCGGATAAACACTCTATCGAGATTTTCTACAAAAAAGTAGATGTAAGCTAAACGCTACGAGCTATCAAAATAACGAATTTTAAAGTACTTACTTATAAGAAAGAAATGGGTGTGATGCAAATGCAACGACAGTAAGCAGGTATAATCCTGTTAGACAGTTAGTACGGATGTGCGAGTACCTACTTCTTTGTGACCTCATAACGACATTAGCGTAGTGGACTTAAGATATACAGGGCTGAACTGTACCATTTATTTGTTTACTTTTAGATCTTACACATTTTTAGACATAAAACATCTAAGTCCACAAAGATTTTCTATGTACATGTGAATAATAAGGGAGTGACGGGATGAATTCAAAGATTTTATTAAAATACTCTTTGTGGTTATTAATAGGTAAGTATTTCTACGCAGCTGTAAGGGCTCAAAAGAGGTGGTTGCCTCTGGACTGCTGGTGATACAGACCGCGCATCCAAATAATGAGAGCGTAGGTAGGTAGGTAGTCTACTCAGGAAAGTACTATTTTACTCTTACTTGTGGACTACAGTAAAGCTACTCAGGATAGTACCTTTACTGTAGTCCACCTACCTTAATAATTCACAATAACATCAAAACTAAAATAACATAATAAAGATACATATTGTAGAAACTAAAAAACTTTACAAAAATAACGCACTAGCCGAATCGGTTACGCATGCATCCCTTATGTCTGTAAGTGTGCACCCTCTTGGATATGTATATCTCATTATGACTATTGATTTTCCCTCCAACGTCATTCATAATCCTAAAGAGCTGCATATAAAAGACGTTAAGGGAGAAGGAACGCTGAGTAGCCCCTCCAGCCTCGGCAGTCCAGCCGCTTTGAGATTGGTTATTTAAATTAAAGACTGAAGTAGTTCTTAAAGATTTTCTTCAGTAATTTTCTCGTAACCGTTTCGGAGCGCGCCTTCCTCTCCTGATTTTAAGTAAGATACATTTCTAACATTCTCTACAACAGTTAATCAGTATATCATATATTAATAACAAGTTTTCTAAGGTTCTTAAGTAACTGCTGCGAATATGACTTGGTCCCTGGATCCGGGGCCAGGCGTGGCTGCCATGCAGGCATGGGGTGGTCAAGTGGCGGCATATGGAGCTGCTAACCAGACTGTGGTGGACAAAGTACCACCGGACATGCTTCATATGGTCGACCCTCACTGGTAAGTTAACGGAACTACAAATATTATAAACTTTTATCGCCCTCAATAGAAAATTTGTTTTGTTTAGAAAAATATAAATTAAATAACTACTTAACTATTGTTATTTTTATAACACTGTTGTAAAGTTCGCCAGAAATTAGTAGAATCAACGGTCAAACATGTATTCTAGACAAGGAAGTCGTATTGACTGAAGATGAAAATCTGAAGATAATAGTTTGATTATATTCTCCCTGTACCTACGCACACAATTCTTCTCTACGAGTAGATATAGTACCTACAGTTCTTTTAATTTGAATTCTTACAGATTGCTGCAAAGTGATGCATGATTCTATTTTGTGCAATTGTTACTTAAATAGATTGTAAAATTGTATTATCTATTGTAAGTATAAATAATGAAAGAAAATATGCTAAATATAAACATTTGACGCAGGTACCAGTTCCCCCCTATGAACCCACTATGGCACGGACTCTTAGGCTTCACGATCGGCTGTCTTGGTTTCGTCTCTATTTCTGGCAACGGCATGGTCATCTACATATTTATGTCCACCAAGGTTTGCTTATTTCCTTTACTTATTGCCTTATTTTACTTATCTCTGATTTTCAGTACCTATCTTATGCCAGTTACAATAAGACCTATTAAGTATAAATACTTAATTAGCATTATAAAAATATCTTTTCTCTGTATTTTCGTGCCCGACAGAGGGTGCGAGTGTGCACCCAGCTGCCGACGCCCTTGGCAAGAGGCATTTGATGTATATCGTACTGTTACGACCATTACCTGTTAAATGATATTTCTTTGTATATATTATGTACTTTTATTGCAGAGTCTGAAAACTCCATCCAACTTACTGGTAGTAAATCTCGCTTTCTCGGACTTCCTTATGATGTGCTGCATGTCGCCGCCTATGGTTGTTAATTGTTATAACGAAACATGGGTTTGGGGTTAGTATTAACCTGTATAACTACAGAGGGCAACAAGATATATAGAATAATATAACAATTGATAATATTGCATGTCGCAGGTCCATTTGCGTGTGAGATCTACGCTTGCTGTGGCTCTTTGTTCGGGTGCACTTCTATATGGACCATGACTATGATCGCCTTTGACCGTTATAATGTCATCGTGAAGGGTATAGCCGCAAAACCTATGACTAACAATGGAGCTCTCTTGCGTATATTAGGCATCTGGCTATTCTCCCTTGCATGGACTCTTGCACCTTTCTTCGGCTGGAACCGGTGAATATATAGTTTCACATATTTTATGTAGACTTTTTATAGCTAAAGCTGGCCAGGTGTCAGGCCCACCTAATGTTAGATTGTAGTAACTGCCGCTTTACTATTTTTTTTTTGGATATCGATGGATGAGACTATTGAAATCAACGGCATCGATGTTTAGTAGTGGACGGCTTGTAAACGTGACGTCTTGGATCCACCTCTTTATTTATCTTCATATAAACCATAAACCACTTCTTCTTTTTGTGTCGACAGCAAATCTATTTATTTTGTATCAGCCCAAAACTCAGCTACGACTACTGTATTGTAAGCAGCGTTTATTAAGTCCTTTTGCATGCAGTTGTTCGGGCACGCAGGGCACGATATCAGGTGGGTCATCGGTAACCACTGTTGGTAGACCAATAAAGCGCTAGAAGAAAGTTTGGGTAAATTGCAACAGGTCATTCAAAATCTTAATTTTCGTGGCTGTGGTGGCCACAATACCAAAAACCATCGTCTTAAACTGCTGGTTTGGTGGCCTCTACTATGGCGGCTGGGAATGGGGTTAGGGGATGGGGATGAGGGAGGTGAGGAAAGAGGAAAGGGGGAAATTGGGCCTTCGGCACTCTCACTCACCGAACGAAACGCAGCAGTACGGATACTACTACTCTTACGTCGATCTTCTATGAGAGGGTAGTACTTCCCCGGACGATCCGGCCCATTCATGCTGAAACCAGCGTGGATTTAAAAAAAATAAAAAAAAAATACGGTAGTAGTACCGTATTTTTTTTTATTTTAAGCTTTAAAAAAATGCATTACATGCCACGGTGATGAAACATGCGTGCACAGCAATGAAACAAGCTTCCACGGCAATGAAAGAACTGTGCCAAGAAAATGAAAGAATCAACCACGGAAGTAAAAATCCATTGAAAACATAATTCATCCATACATAATATTACAACAAGCTTCGTCCCGACTGACTGACAGACAGACAACGCACAGCCTAAACCGCTGGTCGTAGCGACTTGAAATTTGGAGAGCAACTAAGAAAGGGTTTTTAAAAATTCAATCCCTAAGTATGTAAAATGGGATAAAAGTGATTGTACTAAAACTTATTTGTTTTAGGATACCACTATCAAAATAAAAAAATACTTTTATCAATATTTTTGACAGCGGTGGCAGGGTGAAATTAGGTACTTAATAAACACACAAATTATTTATAAATCATAAACATAAACATGTTTAGTATACGGCAATGAAATGTAGTTCTGGGAAACATGCATTTTTATTAACCATTCGGTGTACTGATTAAATATTTTAAAAATGTATTTCGTAACAATACTTTTACTATTTTCGTATCAAATAAGACTAGGTTTTAATATTTAATAACCAATAGATTTTTATCAATGAGGTATCACGACACAATAGGTCACGTGTGGACAAACAAACACGGCGATGCAATGATAGATTTCGAGGTTTAATAATTTTTTTTAGAGTATTTATAATCCTATTTAATAAACTATTTAGTGCTAGTACACATAGATTACTATTTCACCTAACCAGAAAAAAATGTTAGAGCATTATAACTATAATTTTAAAACCGATTTCAATCGATGCCACGCAATTTTGATCCCAGGAAGTTCACTCGTTTGCTATGACAAAAATAAATAAAAGCAAAAGCATAATTTATATTTGTTATATTTGTAGTTACGTGCCCGAAGGAAACATGACTGCATGCGGAACGGACTACTTGTCAAAGGACTGGTTTAGCCGCAGTTACATTCTTATCTACTCCGTCTTCGTCTATTTCATGCCACTTCTTCTCATCATATACTCTTACTTCTTCATTGTTCAGGTAATTTTATTCAAGTATCGATTAATTATGGATAAACACTAATTTAGCAAATTTTTCTATGGCGAATTATTTTTAATGTTATCAAACATACAGGCTGTAGCAGCTCACGAAAATGCCATGAGGGAACAAGCTAAGAAAATGAACGTCGCTTCTCTGAGGTCTTCTGAAGCAGCCAATACCAGCGCAGAGTGTAAATTAGCAAAGGTATTATTTATATTAAGGTCCAACCGAGATCTCAGTTTCAATTATTGTCAGTAAAAAAACAGACCAAGGTCTCGGTCTCGATCTCGGCGTAATATAAGCGATGGTCGAAATTGCTTACCGCATTTGACGCTAATTATTTATATTAAAAAGTTGACGGTGATGGTTTATACTTCAGCTCAAACATTATTTAATATCTTCACAGGGATAAAACTGCCCCGAGAGGGAGTTTATTGCGATCAAATGCACTAAAACTGCTATTGGATACAGTTTTTTTGCATTATGAAACCAGCAGCAGTTCAAACATTATGAAACCTTGATTTTGAAGAATGTTGTATTCTATGTTTTGCAGGTAGCTCTAATGACGATTTCTCTGTGGTTTATGGCGTGGACTCCTTACCTTGTGATCAACTACACCGGTGTCTTCGAAAGTGCACCAATTAGCCCACTTGCCACCATCTGGGGTTCACTCTTCGCTAAGGCCAATGCCGTCTACAATCCTATTGTATATGGCATCAGGTTAGTATTCCATGCACATACCTACGTTATTTAGTTTAAAGTCACTGTTTAGTCAATTCAACAAAATCAAGTACTCATTTAAGTCACATAAAACCACTTTAAAAGTTTAAAAAAGATACAAGCAAGTCATATAGCTGCTAATGTTGCCATTGGCATTTAAAAATTCTACCCTAATGCTATTTATTTTGTCGATACTGCACTAAACTCCTTTTATAAGCTGTGCTACCAAGTCTGCCAGCTTATATTGCTATAAACTGCCAAATACTGCCAGATTTCTAAAACGTCAAACATATATGCCAGAGAGTAAAATAAAGGGCTAAACCTGCCGAAAAGGCAGGATCCTGCCACATATGGTCACACTGCAAGCAATGAAGTGCGACATTGTACATTGCCAGCAATGTAATGAGAGCAATTCTGAGTAACTACCATACCGGACACGGTCCTAGTTGGAAGTGATTCTTTTTGTCAATAGCATAATTAACAATTATTGATATCAAGTATGTATATTGGTGGAGATTAAAAACTAAGACGGTAGCACGAACTTTCAGAACAAAGCAGACGTGTCAATTTTTTTTATTAACTAAGTAGAGGGCGAGGTATGTTACTCGACAAAATTGGGAGTTTCTTAAGGTATCATGAGTGGCAATCTCCTGTCATGAAACCGGTGCCTCGCGGCAATCTAAAATGACATATACGCTATAGTTTGTCACTTGACAAAATATCCTTAAAGCGTAGTTTTGGTCAATGAGTGCTCACAAGGGGATATAGATGGAAAAGTCTAAAATAGAAAGTAAGTATTTAAGTATACTCGTAGTGATAGATCCATTAAAAATCTACGAAAATACGGCAAACTCTCCTTTGTTTTAGGCTCAAATTGTAGCTGACAAATTGTACAGAGGAGTTTTTTTTTAATTTTATAATATATTTTTTTATTTTATGAATAACAATTATTGAAGAAAGCATTTTTGAAAATCGACAATTTTTCGGAGCTCATAGCTAAGCAAGATTGCTCATAGCTAAGATTGGAGATAAATAAAAACATGAGAAAACCAAAGCTGTAGAAAATTTTATCACCTTTCATTACGTAGTACAACATAATGTTGTACGACGCACCGTTATCGAGATGTGAGCATAAAATCAAAAAATGAGACCTTTGTGCTCCCTGCTTGGACTCACCTTGGAGGGGTTAGGACTTTTAGTATGTTTATCTCCTAACTAGTCCGAACGAAGTTCTGAAGTCAAACTTTCTGCTTTTGACTTTTCCATCAACAATTATTCGTTAACTAGACTAGCGCCTTTGTTTAACCAGCTTAATATATTTTCTGGCACAGTGTTTCAAAACTGTGACAATAGAGACCACTATAACTTCCTGCGTTTCCTACTATAAGTCTCCAAAAGACACGTCGTAAATTAAAAATATTTTATCAGTCGCTAATTTTTAATAATGCACTTTCCAGCCACCCCAAGTATCGCGCCGAATTATACAAGAAGTTCCCCTCGCTGTCGTGCCAGGCGGAGCCAGAAGAGACCGGGTCGGTGGCCTCCGGAGCCACCGCCACCTCAGAGGAGAAGCCCGCCGCGTGAGTGGGCTTTGTACCACACTTAACAATCCAACGACCAGGCCCTCTTGCGTACTGGACACACGAGTACGGCTTATCTACTCATGTGACACGAGTCTGCTAAAGCGATGTTATTTATTATTTTTATATGCAAATATTTACATTTGTACAAAGCTGTAAACTCGGCCACAGAGCGTGTGCTAGGTGCAAAATATTCAGGCTGTCTTACTGTCGCCTTCACAAATCAACACCTGCGTATTTTGAGTTCACGTTTTGTGTAACGAGTTGATCTTGCACACTTTTCTTATACCTTACATGTTAAAAACATCGGTCGACGACACATAAAAAAAATAAAAAAAAATTGTAATGAACATTATGTCGCCAGGCCGCCCTTTACCCATGAGACTGCTCCTCTTAGATATACTATGATATAGAATTAATTACGAAGAAACATGCTCTGTTACTTGGATCAATAAAGATATGCAAGCAAAGTGGTTCATGTCCCACGTAGTAAATGTTTCATTTTATCCTACCTTCTTCTTCATTCTTGAAGTTATTAATCCCTAAATTTTATTATTTGATGAATTCAACACAATATGTAAATTGCGTTATTTTACGAGTAGAATTTAATATGCCCAGTTAGTCACAAGGTAGGTGTACTGACATACCCAATTTATTACCTGGTATTATTTATAACCATTGGGTAACGTATCTATTTTCAATCAATTTCAATCAATTTATTAATAAATGTAAATTACATACAATATACAATATAGGTAGTTTCCCTTTGGTCCCAAACTAAGCTAGTGCTTGTATCTTGGGCACCATCGGGATTACAATTTTAATAAATATAAATTACATACAATACAGATACTTTCCGTTTGGTCCCAAACTAAGCTAATGCTTGTATCTTGGGCACCATCGGGATTACAATTCTCTAATATACTTACATATCCTAAAGAGACATACATATTTTATAATAAACTAAACAAATAAGTACTAAACAAGATTTAGATAAAACATAATTATACGTGGTCAATTAGATATTACAATGAAATTAAGCTAGGTACTTAATGAAAAATCTAAGAAGTAAACTTAATTAGTCTAATTTAAATACATAGGTATATATTATAATTTAAATATCAATGGTCAATACAACTTTTATCTAGTCCTATTAATATGTCTATTTGTACAAAAATTATCAAATGCTAAATAATTTTCCAAATAA
The DNA here is from genome assembly GCA_963082885.1 of Parascotia fuliginaria. Classification (NCBI taxonomy): domain Eukaryota; kingdom Metazoa; phylum Arthropoda; class Insecta; order Lepidoptera; family Erebidae; genus Parascotia; species Parascotia fuliginaria. The sequence goes on along the minus strand of OY720173.1, from coordinate 11,233,996 downwards.
TCTTAACAAAAAGTTACAAAAAATTAAAGTCATTTACTCAATTAACTATTTACGTAAGTTACGGAAGCAATAGCGTCATCAGAATTACCTACACAATAGTATTATAATCTGGGTTAAAGTAAATACAATTTATGTCACGTTCGAAGCTACTCATGTTAATTTAACTTTTTTTGCTGTAAATGCATAGCAATAAAGCGATTTTTCTATCTAGGTCATTAGTCATTACATAGTTTTGAATTTAAAACAAAATTAACTAAATTTAATAATGGAGAACACGTACAAGTAAAATAAATCTAATTTCGAATGAACTTAATAGATTAATAGGGTTTTCAAGACCCCCTCATAATCTATTGAATTAATATAATTATCCTCTGCATATTTACGCGCTGGACAGTCGACGTCACCCGTGTTATGATCACATTTTCTCATAAAACGATTGCACGTTGCACAATTGGGCGGAGAGGATTTATTGGAGCATTCCTTGTGAGTGTGACCGTTTTCTCCACAATGATTACAGGTAGGACTAGATTCTTTGCAGAACTTGGCTGCATGACCAAACTGTTGGCAATTAAAACACCTAGTAACCAAAGTGAAGTCTCTAACGGGGCACGACGTCCAGTTTATAAAAACTCGACCTTGAGTCATAAGAGCTTTCCTAACTGTAGATGGCACTTCTAATATATATTATATATTTACATATTGGTAAACCTCTTTTACCTGATTTATGGCTTACTTTTATAGTCGCCAGAAAGGAATCACGGGTAGAGTTCTGAAATTTATCTACGAGGTTTTGTTCGTATAAGCACTCTAATACCTCCTTTTCGGTGAGGGCTACAGGAACTCCTATGATGACTATTTTGGGACGGCGTTTCGGCGGCTCTTCGATCGTGAAACCAGAAGATATTAGTTTCTCAGAACTCCTTAGTTTTTCAATGTCACCTTTGCTTTCAGTGCTTATCAATACGCCCCCATTTTTGGTCTTTCTTACGCTACGAACATGCAGCTTTAGCTCTTCTGGGGATATCATTTTCTGCACCAGGGATTTGGTATCGTCACTTGTCTTGGTTTTATCGCTGGGATAGATAACTACAGTGCTCTGCTTATTGTGGCGAACGTAATTATTAGTACCTTTTTTCACCATATCTGCGAAAGAACTCTTCTCCGTATGTTTCAACCTATCTTGCACAACCTCTTTGAATTGTGTAATAGATTTCGCTACTTCTTGTTGAGTTTCTTGGGTGTTAATGGTGTCATATGCTTGAATGGTCTTTTGTTTTAAGGATTGATATAAAACAGCCATTTGGGATGTTCCACTTGTAACCCTTCGACAAAGATTAGTCACACGAAGCTTCTGGTCAGAGTTCATTTTGCCCTCCGCGACTATAGCACATATATCATTTAGATATTCGTCTATAGCCTCTAACCATCTTTGTACCTCTGATGTTGGCTTGACTTCTGGTGGTAGTTCTTTACGTGCAGTAATAATTTCCTGTTGAGCTGACCTCGGTGAAGGATGGCTGCGCCCACAAGGGCTACATCCTGGATTAGACATAGCTAACACAGTAACAGCCGCTTATTTATTTTAGTAGGTAAATTTTAATTCATACTTGCAGTTTTATGAAGAAGTTTAGAAACCTCTTGTGAGTCACGATACACTTTATTGCTTATACGGAAACTATAATAGTAAAACGTAATTAATTAGAAAAATTTCATTGCAAACAAATAACACGTCTGCTGTACGTGAGTGCTAGATATATATAATGATCTATGACATTGGCAGACCTATTGTTATTACAATATGTATGTAGTATTTTTGTCGCTATTTCATCATATCCTACTGCATTAGTATTTTTTAATGTCATTATTATCGAGTAGACTTCAGAACACGTAAATGGTCGTAAGAAGATACTATTGCATAGGTTAGCCTTACTCGTGGTTTGTATACTACTAGTATTTACATGTGATAAATTTATAAAATGCATATTAAACGCCTCAGCTATTTTGTGTGGATCAGTCAATAAAACGTTTTCGTTTTTAATACCAGTAATAGTATCCATTGGTGTTTGAGACATAGATACCTGTTTTATTAAACGCCACGAGGTTTTACACACATTTCTCGATTTAAAGATCATATCACGATTACGATTTTTTATTGATTGATCGATACAATTTCGTAAAATTTTCGAATATTTTTTATATTTAGTAATAACTAAATGTTCCTCAGACTTATTACAGATTGTTTGTGGACATCGTGCGGAAATTCTCTAAATGCGTAGAGACTGTGTCACTAAACAGGTAAAGGACCCTCTGATAAAGGCTAGCTTAAAGAAAATTCCTCCAACATGCACTAACCTATATAACGCAGAGAAATTTACTGCGGTTGTAGAGAAAGCTGGCGGTGTAAGGAAAGGTTTCTGGCCATTACAAAAGTCTAATATGGCATCCACCTCGCAGATGGATGCAAAAAAGCAGGGGTCAAAGACCAATAAACCCTCGCAGGGTTTTGTTCATGCAACTCCAGTTTACCAGCACAATAATGCTCATGCACGTTGTGCTAACAGTAACGCACCTCCGCAAGGTGTTTGCAACAATAGTAAGCCACCTTCACAAGGTGGTTGTAACGTTCGTTGTCATACTGCTCTTTATAGTTCAGTCGCTCCGAATAATCGCAATAACTTTCGAGGGCGGTCGCATGCTAATCAGAATAGGCGAAGACGCGCGTCACCGCCTTCCCATCAGAGTAAGGATGTCAAGCGGCGTAAGTATTGACTCTTTCAGTGCAGGCCGTCTCCTACAGTTTCGCGACCGTTGGGAACAATTGAATGCACCAGACTACATTCTAAAAATAATAAATGGGTATCGCATACCTTTTCGCCGGAAGCCACCGCTTGTTCACCCATGTGTGGTGGGGACCATTGTAAGTGTGCCGGAATCAGCCGAAATGTCATCTGTCAAAAACAAAATGATAGAACAGATAGTTCTAGAGCGAGCTGTTGTTTCGCCAAGCTTTTTGTCATCAATGTTTCTTGTTCCCAAAGGAGACGGTTCGATTCGACCGATTTTCAACTTAAAAGCTCTGAATCAGTACATAATAACAGATCGATTGAAATTAATAAATGTTCTTCGCATTCCCAATTTTCTTCAACCACAGGATTGGCTATGCAAAATCGACCTCTCGCAGGAGTATTTTCATTTATCAGTGGCTCGCAGCCACAGAAGGTTTCTGCGCCTAGTGTATTGCAAAGAACTTCTAGAAATGACTTGCTTACCATTTGGCCTGTGCACAGCGCCCAAAACGTTTGCCACGCTCACAAACTGGATAGCCCAGACACTCAGACAACTAGGTGTCAGAATAATTGTTTATCTCTACGATTTTCTGATTGCTCACCAGGACGAAAACAAGCTCCGAAGTCAGGTGAATATTGTGCTCGACACTCTGGAATCGTTGGGGTGGATGATCAATTACCAAAAGTCGATAACCACACCATTAAAAAGCTTAGTGTTTCTAGGAATTCATTGGAATCCATGGGCGAATCGCAAGTGTCTTCCCGGCGAAAAAATTCCTGTTCTTTTAAACAAGGAAAATAAATGTTGCACAAGCAACGTACAACTCTCAAGGAACTTCAGAGTCTAGTTGGTCTACTCAATTTTGCCAGCTTTGCGGTACCGAAAGGAAGACTCAACTTCTAGGAGCTATTTTAAGCCAATTGAATCAAACATTGAAGTCGAATCCAAGGTTAATGATCAACTTATCTCGTGCAGCTGTGGACAATTTGAAGTGGTGGCGCCAAAATTGTCGACACCCGTCGGCCATACACATGGCACCTCCTTCTCATTTCCTTATGACAGATGCATCAGACATAGCGTGGGGAGCTCGCTTAGACAATCTCTCTCTCTCTCGGGTCTGTGGTCAGAGGCCGAGAAGAGTCTTCATTGTAATCAGAAAGAAATGTTAGCAATCCTACGTGTTTTAGAAGCCCATTATCAACTTCTAGTGCACAAGACCATATTGATTCAGAGCGACAACAAGTCAGTAGTCGCATATCTTCGTCACGAGGGGGGCACCAAGTCCGACCCTCTCATGTTGTTAACCTACAGAGTTTTTCAAATAACGGAGAAGTATCAAATTCACATGAACGTCTTTTACATACCAAGTATACACAATGGCCATGCCGATCATCTGTCGAGGCTACGCGCGACTCCAGAGTGGCATCTATCTCCAGAATGCACGAACAAATTTAGGAGTACCATTGGTCGACTTGTTTGCATCCCATCGAGCACATGTAGTGACGAACTACATGTCCCTGGATCAGAACGACGACAAGGCTCTATTTCACGACGCGTTCTCCCAGACGTGAAATAACAACCTAGCGTGGATTTTTCCTCCGCCTTTTCTAATACCCAAGGTCCTGAGTCATCTCAATCAAGCACAGGGAACGTACCTATTTGTAGTTCCGCGATGGAAGCAGGTTTTTTTGGCGTCCAGACATCAAAGTATGTGCTCTAGCTGCCCCATTCACAGTATACCACCTAGACAAAGTCCTGATTGACACTACAACCGGACTACCGCCACCGAACGTGCACAACATGATTCTGGAGGTGTGGAAATGTGGGGGTGGTCTGGGATGCTAACATCTTGGGATAGTAGTCAGTTAGAACTTCTTGAAAAGTCATGGCGTCCCTCTACACGTAAAGTTTATAGCAGTGCTTGGAAAAGATGGCTAGTTTGGTGTGAATCTCACCAGGTTAATTCCTCATTTCCAACAGCAAGTGACTTGGCTAGATTTTTATCTGATCTCCATTTAGTTAATAATTTATCATATAATTCTATTATATTACACAAATCAGTGGTATCCACTCTTTGTAACCCGGAAACATCAGGCCAATTAAGTTCAAATGTTCTAGTGAAGCATATTTTAAAATCAATAGCATTACATAAACCGGTCACCCATGTCAGAGCCCCTATTGGGGCCATAAACGAACTCACCACCTTCTTGGAGAAGAAACATATTGTTACGTGTCAGGATGGGGTTCGAGGTAAAATGCCAGTTACGCGATGATCAGTTTATTTAAGACTCACACAATACTCTGACAGTACCAAAATCAAGCAATAAACACTTATACTGCACTATAATGCTTCGTATATCGCTCTTCCGTATCGTTTAGATATTCGCTCGAGATCGCTGTATTCACAACTGAACGAAGTGCCGACGTTCGAATCCTTTTTATAGTCCTTCAATAGATTTCTAGAACCTTCCAGTTATTACTACAAAGATGCCGACAATTCTCGAAAACAGAACAATGAGTGTAGGTACTTAGCTGCGACGCGTAGGTATGCCTACCGCCGATGATCTATTGTTATACGTGTAGGTAGGTACATGCGAATGTTCTAGTGTAGGTATTCATCGTATAAGTGTAGGTAGGTACTTGCGAATGTTCTAGAGAGTAGGTATTCGTCGTACACGAGTAGGTAGGTACTTGCGAACGTTCTAGAATAGGTAAACGTCGTAACATTGCCCCCCTCTTAATCATGCTCGTCCCGAGCAGCGTTAGAACCGTGATAGGGTGCTAGTCGATCGATGTGGACGATCTTTGGCTTCTTTCTATCGCCCTGTCTTATGCGATAGGTCACGTCATTGATCCTTGTGATCACTTTATAGGGACCCTCCCAGCGGGCCTGTAGTTTCGGTGACTTGCCGATTTTCCTGAGAGGATTATGTAACCACACGAGCGTACCTTCCTCGAAGCCATGATTACTTGCTTTTCTGTCATAGCGAGTTTTCATCTTCTCATTAGCCTTGAGGTTGTTATCTCGCACTAGATCATGTGTCTTATCCAGCTGTGCCTGCAAGTTTGCGATGTATTCTACTGTCGGCTTTGGCGTATCAGGAGGTGTTCCGGTAATCAAGTCTACTGGTAGGCGTATCTCTCTTCCGAAGTTGACTTTGGCCGGCGTAAATCCTGTAGTGTCATGAACCGCGGACCGATATGATAACAGGAAGAGTGGAATGTAACGGTCCCAGTCTCGTTGATGGTCTTCGACAACCTTGGCCAGATGGTTTTCCAAAGTCTGGTTGAACCGTTCTACCATGCCGTCAGACTGCGGGTGCGCTGGTGTTGTCCGTGTTTTATGTATGCCGAGTAAATTACACATCTCTTGAAATAGGGCTGACTCGAAATTTCTTCCCTGGTCACTATGCAGTTCCAACGGCACACCAAATCGACACACTACTTCCTGGATCAACTTTTTAGCCACGGTCTGAGCCTCTTGGTTTGGTGTCGCAAACACTTCAGGCCATTTGGTGAAGTAATCTTGGACTACTACTATATAGCGGTTGCCGTCTTCTGTCACGGGAAATGGTCCAGCTACGTCAATGGCAATCCTCTCCCATGGGGCCCCGACACTGTACAGCTGTAGCTTGCCTCTTGATCTAGTACGAGGTCCTTTTACTGAAGCACACGTAGAGCACTTTCTGCACCACTCCTCGATGTCTTCCCGACAGCGTACCTAGTAGAACCGTTCTCTCACCTTCACCAAAGTCTTCTTCACACCAAGATGACCACCTGATGCACCATCATGCACTAAGCGCAGAACAGGTGCAACTTTGTTTCTCGGGATCACCATCTGTAGAACTTGGTCCTTCCCGTCAGGTGATTCCCACTTCCTATATAGCACGCCTTGTTCCAAACTCAGACTGTCCCACTGAGCCCAGTAGGCCTTCGTAATTGGGCTTGCGGCTGATATGTCCTGCCATTTTGGTTTCCGACCCTGAGCCTTCCAGTCCATTATCAATTTAAGATCTCTGTCCTCTTTCTGTGCCTTACTGACTTCGTGTTTGTCCCAGGATTCATCGGTCCCCTGAGTCTTGACAATTTTCACTACCTCCTTGGACTCATGCTTCAAACAGTGTTTACAATCCTGGGAGCATGGACGTCGCGATAAGGCATCAGCATTGGAGTGAATCCTTCCACTGCGGTGTTCTATTACAAAGTTGTACTCCTGTAGTTGTTCGATCCATCTTGCTACTTGGCCTTCAGGATTCTTGAACTGGAGTAACCACTTCAGTGCTGCATGGTCTGTTCGTAGTGTGAACTCTCTTCCCAGCAAGTATTTATTAAAGTGTTGTAAGGTCTTCACAACTGCTAGTAATTCACGCCGAGTTACACAGTAGTTTCTCTCAGGCTTCGATAGAGACTTGCTGAAGTAGGCGATGACCACTTGCTGTCCATTTTGCTCCTGAGATAACACACTTCCGATTCCAGTATTACTGGCGTCTGTGTCCACAATAAATCTGCCTTCTCTATTAGGGTAGCACAGGACTGGAGCTGAACACAGCAACTTTTTGAGTTGTGTAAATGCACGTTGACAATCAGAGTCCCAAACGAAGTTCCTCTTTTCTTCTGTGAGGTGGTGTAACGGCTTAGCTATTTCAGAGAAGTTCTTCACAAAACGCCGGTAGTAAGCGCTGAGGCCCAGGAAAGCTCTTACTTCGGTTTTAGTTGTTGGTATAGGCCATTCTTGAACCGTTTTTATTTTGTCTGGATCCGTTTGAACACCTCTATCCGAAATAATGTGGCCTAAGAACGAAACTTCTTTCTTGAAAAAGGCGAACTTCTTTGGATTAAGTTTCAGGTTTGATTCACGAAATCTCTTAAACACTTTTTCAAGATTCTTGCGGTGTTCCGTGAAACTGCGTCCCATAACTATGACGTGATCTAAGTACACCAGACAGGCATCTCCCAAAAGACCTACTAGTACGCGTTCCATAAGCCTTTCAAACGTAGCTGGTGCATTACACAATCCAAATGGCATTACCCGGAACTGCCACAGGCCTTTGCCAGTACCGGTGGTAAATGCAGTCTTTTCCTTATCTCCTGGCCGGAGTTCCACTTGCCAGTAACCACTTTTCAGATCTACCGTAGAGAACCACTTCATGCCTCCAAGCATGTCCAAAGTGTCGTCAATACGGGGCAAAGGGTAGCTGTCTTTCTTGGTTACGTTATTTAGCATCCTGTAGTCTACACAAAACCTAGTACTGCCATCTTTCTTCTTCACGAGTACCACAGGTGAAGACCATGGGCTGGATGATGGCTCTATGATCTTGGCTCGTGCCATATTCCCAATCAGCTCGGCTACTTCTTGTTCTTTTGCTAGTGGCACTCGTCTAGGTCTTTAGGTCTAGGTCGTATAGGCTGTGTAGCACCTGTGTCGATCGGGTGTTTCACTAACCCCGTTCTTCCAAGGTCGTTTTCTTCTTTAGTGAAAATGTCCTTGTAGTCCAGTAGCAGCTTCTCTGCTTCCCGATATTCGTTGAGTGACAAACTTTTCTTCGTGGTCTCTAATAACGGGCCCATATGGTTTGCGGAAGAGGCAGTCTGGACGTTCTCTTGGATCTTCCTTAGACTGCTCACAGCCTCACATCGTCCCACGATCACGTTCTTCCGTAACAACATCGCCGAATTGCTAAGGTTGGCAATTTTAACTTTTGCTCCACTTCTAGTCATTACCAAAGTTCTGGCTGTAATTCGACTGGTATGGCGCCCAGGATCTTCCACTATGACGCAACGATCAGCCGCTATACCCTCAGGAAACCTTACATCGACTAAGGTTTCTGACCTTGGTGCCAAGGTTATCGTTTTGGCACTGTAGACCGCTATCGAAGAACAGCCTTCCAGAACGACTTCTTGATCTGGGAAGCTTAGAACACCTTTAGCAATATCGACAACGCATTGCTGCATTCGTAGGAAGTCTAAGCCGATAATGCAGTCATCCGTTATGCTCGCCACCAAAACAGATTGAGGATAAGTCTTCTCTCCTAGTTTGATTCTCACATCCGTAACTCCGAAGACGGTCACTGGCTGGCCAGTCGCTGTTTGCAATTTGCAAGATGGTCGTGCGTCTTCCCACTGAATTATTCGCCGCAGAAGTTCTGGTCGTACGATGGTCTTCGACGCGCCCGTATCTATCGTAAAGCGAACAGGTTTACTATTGATTTCTCCAGCTGTTACCAGGCTATTACCGTCACATGCCTGTGATACTTGCACTGTGGGGGCTTGACGTAACGGATCTTGACTAGCATCAACCTGAGTAGTAGCTGACACCATTCTACTTCTTCTCTGGTCTGGACAGTTGATTCGGATATGGCCCCGCTTGTCGCATCCGTAGCACATAGGCTCACCTCGTGGTCTAGCAGCTGCAACAACTTCCCGTACTTTATGCGACTTGTAGTCGTTTCGCACAGCTTCCACCTCAAGGGCATGTGCTAAAGCCGCTTCTAAGGATGTATGGTGTGCCAACCGAACAGTTGTTCTGACCTCAAACTCTCTTATGCCATCCACGAAAGCTTGCACAACTATGTGGTCCACAGATGATGTACTGGAGGCATAGGCTCGTCGTACCAGGCGTTCAATTTCAGCAGCCCATTGTTGAAGTCCCTCACTTGGCTTCTGAATTCGATCCTTCAGCTGAGCTCGATAAACATGCTCCAGGTGCTTATCGCCAAATCGAGCTTCCAATGACTTCAGGAGTGCGTCTAAGTTTCGTCGGTCAGCAGGTAAGTTCTCTAGGATCAGCAGTGCATCCCCTCTAAGTGCCAAAGTAAGCGCCGTCAGTGCGTGATCATCTTCCCATCCATTTCCTTTGGCAACTACTTCGAACTGGTGTCGAAAGGCCGTCCAGGAAGACGAGCCGTCAAAGGAGGGAAGTTTGAACTTGGGACCTCCGAAAGTGACTGCCGCGGCCATAGGCGTAGTGCTTGAATATAGGACCTTGGTCTTCTGCAGCTCTTTAATCATCTTGTCATGATGGTTCATAGTGGTCTGGACATCCTCGAGAATTTCATCATGTTTGCTGGTACGTTTTTTCACCACTTCAACGTCTTCTTGAAGAGAACTGATGACGGTGCTGAACCCTTCCCACTTAGAGTCCATCATTTCTTGAAGGTCCTCTCGGATAGCCTGGCGTTGGCGCTCTTCAGCTTGGCGTTGGCGCTCTTTAGCTTGGCGTTGGCCCTCCTGTATAACGGCTAAAAGGGACGACATGTCGAAGCCAGAGCCCATACCCGTCGACGCCGCAGAAGTGCCGGGATCACTAACTACTGCTGCGCTAGACTCTTCAGTATCGGCCATAATCGATGGTTCACGAGTTTCGTCTACTGCCGCCTGTCTTCGAGTGCGTACTCCCTCGTCGCGTGGTGTGACTGGCATTCTCACTTCTGTCACCAATTGTTACGTGTCAGGATGGGGTTCGATGCAAAATGCCAGTTACGCGATGATGAGTTTATTCAAGACTCACACAGTATACTAACAGTAACTAAATAAAGCTATGAACACTTATACTGCACTATAACGCTTCGTATATCGCTCTTCGTAAACTTCCGTATCACTTAGATGTTCGCTCGAGATCGCTGTATTCACAACTGAACGAAGTGCCGACGTTCGAATCCTTTTTATAGTCCTTCAATAGATTTCTAGAACCTTCCAGTTATTACTACAAAGATGCCGACAATTCTCGAAAACAGAACAATGAGTGTAGGTACTTAGCTGCGACGCGTAGGTATGCCTACCGCCGATGATCTATTGTTATACGTGTAGGTAGGTACATGCGAATGTTCTAGAGAGTAGGTATTCGTCGTACACGAGTAGGTAGGTACTTGCGAACGTTCTAGAATAGGTAAACGTCGTAACAATATTGATGAAAATAATGTTTTTCAAGTGCAGAGACATACAGCTGCTCTTCTTCTCCTATGCTCTGGTAGAAGGATCCATGATTTAACTTTGCTCAGAGTTGATTCTAACAACTACTTCAATCAAAATAGTGAAATAATTTTTTTCCCAGTTTTTGGTTCGAAAACCGATTCTGCAGATTATAGACAATCCGGCTGGAGGTTGATTTCTAATCAAGATAATAAAAACTTAGACCCTGACTACTGGGCTAAGCATACAATCTCACTTCTTGAAAGCCGTAGAAGTGCTGCGAATGTCAGTAATTTGTTTATTAATATTAGAGGAGTTCCAAGACCTGCATCGAAAACACTAATTGCAGGTTGGGTTAAATCCCTATTAGTAGATGCCGGTATAAAAGCATCCCCTGGCAGTTTAAGGTCAGCTGTGGCATTCAAAAATTGGATTGATAATTACCCTCTTGAGGAGATTCTTGCTAGGGGAAACTGGCGATCTCTAAATACTTTTTATAAATTTTATAAACGTGAGGTTAAACCTACTTTTAATCGACCTTCGATTACCACTTTATTTAATGCAGTTGATTAAACAATATAATTAGAAGATAGGTATATGGCCTATGTTTTTGGTTTTTTTTTCTTGACACAAATATATTTATGTTAACTATTCATTTTACTTTTTTCTTTTCATTCAATGCATATACCTACCATCTATACATTACTGGCTTACACTGTAAACAGTGTGATTTAAAATACTATTCTCACATTGGCATCTCCGTTACTTCCACCAGGCGATAACAAACACGTCTCATTTAAATAAAATTCGAATAACGGTCAAGTCAAATTAATAGCGGCGTTTTACCTGAAAATAAAACGCATATTAATTTACTTACCTTATTCGAAGCTTATAGACAAGCTCTGCCTGGTAAATGACTCAATGAAATTAAAATGGCGGCTGTAACCAACCATCACTGCCAGGCGGAAGTGACAAGGATTAAAGAGATGAAATGATACGAAAGACAGAGAAAAACGTAAGACGGGAACAGGACGTGCCTATCTCATTTAAATAAGCTTCGAATCATCATATCAGCCACAAGACGTCCACTGCTGGACATAGGCCTCCCCCAATTTTCGCCACCGTTGTCGGTCGTTCGCCGCCCTCATCCATCGGTTGCCCGCCACCCTTATAAGGTCGTCGGTCCACCCTGTGAGGGGTCTGCCCACGCTGCGTCTTCCGGTTCGTGGTCGCCACTCTAGAACCTTTCTGCCCCAACGGCCGTCAGTTCTGCGAGCTATGTGTCCTGCCCATTGCCACTTCAGAGAAGCAATTCTGCGAGCTACGTCGGCTACTTTGGTTCGCCTGCGGATTTCTTCGTTTCTCAAACGATCGCGCAGGGAGACGCCTAACATAGCCCGCTCCATCGACCTCTAGGCGACTTTGAGCCTTCGGATAAGACCCATAGTTAGCGACCACGTCTCTGCTCCGTATGTCATCACTGGCAACACACACTGGTCAAAGACCTTAGTCTTGAGACACTGCGGTAGTGCGGACGTGAAGATATGTTGTAGCTTCCCGAACGCTGCCCAGCCGAGTTGGATTCGACGAGTGACCTCTTTCTCGAAATCGGACTTACCTAATCGGACTGTTTGTCCTAGGTATATGTACTCGTCAACGAATTCGAGCATCGAGCCTCCGACCGTGATAGGAGTGAGTGTAACATGGACATTGGTCATGACTTTAGTCTTGTCCATGTTCATTTTTAGGCCCACTTGTCGAGACTCTACTAAGGTCATCGAGCATTGCACTGAGCTCCTCCACGGTCTCAGCCATGACCACGATATCGTCCGCGAATCGAAGGTGAGTGATGTACTCGCCGTTTATGTTGATGCCAAGTCCATTCCAGGTAAGAAGCTTAAACATATCCTCCAGTGCAGCGGTGAACGTTTCGGAGATATAACATCTCCCTGTCGTACTCCTCGCTGCAACTGGATAGGTCTTGAGCTCTGACCATTAATTCGTACTGACATGGTGGCGTTTTCATACAAACACTTCAGCACTTCGATATATCGATAGTCAATATGGCACCGTTGGAGGGACTGCAGCACAGCCCAGGTCTCGATCGAATCAAAGGCTTTCTCATAGTCCACAAACGCTAAGCATAGGGGTCGGTTATACTCTGTAGACTTATGTATAACCTGCCGCAGCGTGTGTATGTGGTCTATGGTACTAAAACCTTTTAGGAAACCGGCTTGTTCGGGAGGCTGGAAGTCGTCGAACCTGTTTGCGAGACGATTAGTGATGACTCTCGAGAACAGCTTATAGACGTGACTTAGGAGTGTGATAGGTCTGTAATTCTTCAGAAGGGTTTTATCGCCCTTCTTGAAGAACAGCTCCACCACACCCCTGTGCCATGCCTGCGGCGTTTTGCCCTCGAGGAGGATGGCACTAAAGAGCCTCTGAAGGGCCTTCAGGACAGGATTTCCGCCTGCCTTCAGTAGCTCGGCTGTGATTCCATCCTCACCCGGCGCCTTGTTGTTCGTGAGCTGTCTGAGGGCCATATCAATCTCGCACAGGCTGACGTCCGGGATATCTTCGGTGTAATGTCGAGTTAACCTAGCTCTAGGATCTGATGCTAGGGAGCTAACAGGTGCATGTTGTGTCGTGTATAACTGTCTGTAGAACCTCTCGACCTCCTCTAAAACCTCTGGCTTAGACGAGACGGGCCTGCCGTCCCCAGTCTTCAGCTTGACAAGTCGGCTCTGCCCAACAGACCGATCTCGTGCGAACACTTTCAAGCCTTTGTTGCGCTCTATAGCCTCTTTAACACGTTGTGTGTTAAATTGGCGAAGGTCGCGAGTCAAAGACTTGGAGATCCGTCTGTTGAGCCGCCGATAGTCACTCGCTTCCTCTGGGGACCGCAGTACCATCCTGCGCCTTTCGTCCATAAGTTCGAGGGTCTGGTCGGTGATCTTTCTCGGTCCTTTACTGCGGTGGGCATTAAAGATGTTAGACCCTACCGAACGGACAGTTTCCACAAACCTGTTGCTGTATTCGTCCACGTCTATGCAATCGCCGAGGCTTTCGAAGCGGTTAAGAAGTTCGAGTTGGAAGCTCTCGGAGCTTTGAATTTGAATCGGTGCAGGTCGGAGCGCAGACTTCATCAGTCGAGACCGGTCCAGCTTAGGGTTGATATTTAATGTGCCTCGTACCATCCGGTGATCGCTTCCGGTTTTCACCGCATTGATCACTGAGACATCATTAAATATTTGCCGCCTAGTCGACATGATGAAGTCAATCTCATTTTTTGTGACACCATCAGGACTAATCCAGGTCCATCCAGTCAGCCAGCATTTGGCCCCGGGGATTCCTGGATCCAAATCCAAACTGCCCCACTCTCAACTCGTTACCGCCTCGTCTACCCAGCTTCGCGTTGAAGTCCCCCATGACAACAGTGTATTTCGATGCAGGTCTTTGGAACTCCTCTAATATTAATAAACAAATTACTGACATTCGCAGCACTTCTACGGCTTTCAAGAAGTGAGATTGTATGCTTAGCCCAGTAGACAGGGTCTAAGTTTTTATTATCTTGATTAGAAATTAACCTCCAGCCGGATTGTCTATAATCTGCAGAATCGGTTTTCGAACCAAAAACTGGCCAAAAAATTATTTCACTATTTTGATTGAAGTAGTTGTTAGAATCAACTCTGAGCAAAGTTAAATCATGGATCCTTCTACCAGAGCATAGGAGAAGAAGAGCAGCTGTATGTCTCTGCACTTGAAAAACATTATTTTCATCAATATGTTTCTTCTCTAAGAAGGTGGTGAGTTCGTTTATGTCCCCAATAGGGGCTCTGACATGGGTGACCGGTTTAAGTAATGCTATTGATTTTAAAATATGCTTCACTAGAACATTTGAACTTAATTGGCCTGATGTTTCCGGGTTACAAAGAGTGGATACCACTGATTTGTGTAATATAATAGAATTATATGATAAATTAATAACTAAATGGAGATCAGATAAAAATCTAGCCAAGTCACTTGCTGTTGGAAATGAGGAATTAACCTGGTGAGATTCACACCAAACTAGCCATCTTTTCCAAGCACTGCTATAAACTTTACGTGTAGAGGGACGCCATGACTTTTCAAGAAGTTCTAACTGACTACTATCCCAAGATGTTAGCATCCCAGACCACCCCCACATTTCCACACCTCCAGAATCATGTTGTGCACGTTCGGTGGCGGTAGTCCGGTTGTAGTGTCAATCAGGACTTTGTCTAGGTGGTATACTGTGAATGGGGCAGCTAGAGCACATACTTTGATGTCTGGACGCCAAAAAAACCTGCTTCCATCGCGGAACTACAAATAGGTACGTTCCCTGTGCTTGATTGAGATGACTCAGGACCTTGGGTATTAGAAAAGGCGGAGGAAAAATCCACGCTAGGTTGTTATTTCACGTCTGGGAGAACGCGTCGTGAAATAGAGCCTTGTCGTCGTTCTGATCCAGGGACATGTAGTTCGTCACTACATGTGCTCGATGGGATGCAAACAAGTCGACCAATGGTACTCCTAAATTTGTTCGTGCATTCTGGAGATAGATGCCACTCTGGAGTCGCGCGTAGCCTCGACAGATGATCGGCATGGCCATTGTGTATACTTGGTATGTAAAAGACGTTCATGTGAATTTGATACTTCTCCGTTATTTGAAAAACTCTGTAGGTTAACTCCATGAGAGGGTCGGACTTGGTGCCCCCCTCGTGACGAAGACATGCGACTACTGACTTGTTGTCGCTCTGAATCAATATGGTCTTGTGCACTAGAAGTTGATAATGGGCTTCTAAAACACGTAGGATTGCTAACATTTCTTTCTGATTACAATGAAGACTCTTCTCGGCCTCTG
The DNA here is from genome assembly GCA_963082885.1 of Parascotia fuliginaria. Taxonomy (NCBI): domain Eukaryota; kingdom Metazoa; phylum Arthropoda; class Insecta; order Lepidoptera; family Erebidae; genus Parascotia; species Parascotia fuliginaria. Next base: position 11,218,419 of record OY720173.1, on the reverse strand, counting down.
ACCACAGACCCGAGAGAGAGAGAGATTGTCTAAGCGAGCTCCCCACGCTATGTCTGATGCATCTGTCGTAAGGAAATGAGAAGGAGGTGCCATGTGTATGGCCGACGGGTGTCGACAATTTTGGCGCCACCACATCTAATTGTCCACAGCTGCACGAGATAAGTTGATCATTAACCTTGAATTCGACTTCAATGTTTGATTCAATTGGCTTAAAATAGCTCCTAGAAGTTGAGTCTTCCTTTCGGTACCGCAAAGCTGGCAAAATTGAGTAGACCAACTAGACTCTGAAGTTCCTTGAGAATTGTACGTTGCTTGTGCAACATTTATTTTCCTTGTTTAAAAGAACAGGAATTTTTTCGCCGGGAAGACACTTGCGATTCGCCCATGGATTCCAATGAATTCCTAGAAACACTAAGCTTTTTAATGGTGTGGTTATCGACTTTTGGTAATTGATCATCCACCCCAACGATTCCAGAGTGTCGAGCACAATATTCACCTGACTTCGGAGCTTGTTTTCGTCCTGGTGAGCAATCAGAAAATCGTAGAGATTACAATTATTCTGACACCTAGTTGTCTGAGTGTCTGGGCTATCCAGTTTGTGAGCGTGGCAAACGTTTTGGGCGCTGTGCACAGGCCAAATGGTAAGCAAGTCATTTCTAGAAGTTCTTTGCAATACACTAGGCGCAGAAACCTTCTGTGGCTGCGAGCCACTGATAAATGAAAATACTCCTGCGAGAGGTCGATTTTGCATAGCCAATCCTGTGGTTGAAGAAAATTGGGAATGCGAAGAACATTTATTAATTTGAATCGATCTGTTATTATGTACTGATTCAGAGCTTTTAAGTTGAAAATCGGTCGAATCGAACCGTCTCCTTTGGGAACAAGAAACATTGATGACAAAAAGCTTGGCGAAACAACAGCTCGCTCTAGAACTCCCTGTTCTATCATTTTGTTTTTGACAGATGACATTTCGGCTGATTCCGGCACACTTACAATGGTCCCCACCACACATGGGTGAACAAGCGGTGGCTTCCGGCGAAAAGGTATGCGATACCCATTTATTATTTTTAGAATGTAGTCTGGTGCATTCAATTGTTCCCAACGGTCGCGAAACTGTAGGAAACGGCCTGCACTGAAAGAGTCAATACTTACGCCGCTTGACATCCTTACTCTGATGGGAAGGCGGTGACGCGCGTCTTCGCCAATTCTGATTAGTTCAGTCGCTCCGAATAATCGCAATAACTTTCGAGGGCGGTCGCATCCCTCGAAAGTTATTGCGATTATTCGGAGCGACTGAACTATAAAGAGCAGTATGACAACGAACGTTACAACCACCTTGTGAAGGTGGCTTACTATTGTTACAAACACCTTGCGGAGGTGCGTTACTGTTAGCACAACGTGCATGAGCATTATTGTGCTGGTAAACTGGAGTTGCATGAACAAAACCCTGCGAGGGTTTATTGGTCTTTGACCCCTGCTTTTTTGCATCCATCTGCGAGGTGGATGCCATATTAGACTTTTGTAATGGCCAGAAACCTTTCCTTACGCCGCCAGCTTTCTCTACAACCGCAGTAAATTTCTCTGCGTTATACAGGTTAGTGCATGTTGGAGGAATTTTCTTTAAGCTAGCCTTTATCAGAGGGTCCTTTACCTGTTTAGTGACACAGTCCCTACGCATTTGGAGAATTTCCGCACGATGTCCACAAACAATCTGTAATAAGTCTGAGGAACACTTATTATACTCCCCTGTGGAAAAAAGGGCATTAACTTTTTGAAAAAGGGCGTCATAATTTTGCGAATTATTACTCTTTGCCCACATCAACAAATCTTGAAGGTTGCCTTGCAAAGCCTCTCCTTGTTTCAGGACACACATGGTCAAGGCTGCAAACGCCCTATCAGAATACATGAGGTGACGAGGAGAATCATATGCTTTAACTTCCTCGTTAATTTCAATGTCTGTGTAACCCGGTGAATGATTGTAAAGTTTCTGAGTGTCAGAGTATCGTATTTGTTCCCAATCACTTTTATCTAAATATTGTAACTCGCATAGCTTCTTTAAATATTTATCAGAAGTCCTAGGCATCGCCGGTTCCTTGAGCTTAGTTTCAAAATTTAAAGTAAATTGTTTAGCATCACATGCATTAACACCACCTGGTTCGGTATCTAGTATTTGTTCGTAATGATTTTCACTAACACCAAACATTAGAGAGATAGAATCATAATCATTATTGGTACTCCCGCGATGGTCACTATCCTTGCACATAATATGCTGACGTAGGTTGCGTACCTCTTTAGATAATTTTCGAAGATTACGAAAGGAATAAGCTTGCGTTTGCTCCCTCTTTTCCTCCTGCGGCGACTTCTCTTCGAGTTGCCACCGCTAGACGAAGAGCTACTCTCAGAACTTGAGCTACTAGAACTCGAACTACTAGAACTCTTCGATTGAGATTTCTGCTTAAAAGGGGTAGAAGAATTAGGATACACATCTCTTACTGCGTCATCAACTGACTCCTCCATAATGAATATCGAAAGACTATACTTTATACACTTTTATAATTGAAAAAATTTTTGTACATTAATTCCCTGCGGGAAACACAAAACGCCATTGAAATTAAAATGGCGGCTGTAACCAACCATCACTGCCAGGCGGAAGTGACAAGGAAAAAAGAGATGAAATGATACGAAAGACAGAGAAAAACGTAAGACGGGAACAGGAAGTGCCTATCTCATTTAAATAAGCTTCGAATAACGGTCAAGTCAAATTAATAGTTGATGATTAAAAAAATAATAAAATAAACCAAATAACGAACACTTGCTTTATTAACCATTGACATAAAGTCACGACCAAATCCATTTTCGGACAATGTAAACAAACAGTCTTTTCAATATTTCTATCAAAAACTCCGACACATAAATTTATACACATTCTGTTCAATATATACCTCGTTTTGCAACTATTTTTACTAATGATTAATAATTAAATCTAGATTATTTAATAAAACCACGAATTACTTTTTGCGGTCGAATAAAGACGTCAAATTGATTAACAGTATTTTTTATTCTGTACTTTCTATTGTCTTTAAAAACCAATGTTGTAATTTATTAGAAGAAATAAGTTTAACGAATACCTACATATCATAGGTACATAATATTTTGTAATTCATCATTTATTTTGGGTGTGCCCTCGCAGGTCTGTTCATTTGTTTTATTGTAATATAGTAACTATAATAAAATCGTAACATACATACAAATTCCATTTAGTCCATATTTAACAAATTATCATCAGGCGGGAAAATATTTAAAAGTATCTCAGTATTCAATTTCAGTCCGTGGTCAAATCGTTGCATTTAGAGGACAACGCTTAATTAAAATTACATTTATTTATTAGATTAGGTAGGTACATTGTTTGTCTTATTATCCTAATGTTTATAAATCAACGGTTACAATAAAATACAATACCATATTTAACATATATACAAATATTTGGAGTAATAAATTAAATAGAATTAATCTATTACGCAAATAGAGTATTCGTAAACGTAATATTATTTAAAAATGTAAGAAAATGGACGAAAAATTACTATTTAACAATGTATTGATGTCATTAATTTTATTTTTATTATCTTTGTCCACATTACTAGTAAATTCATGAAACTATAGACAATGGCAATAGGGCGGATTGTTTACATTGTACGAAATTGGAGTTGGAATGGACTGTAGTAACAACTAGACGTCGGTCCGATACTAAAATCATGCAAAAAGTGTCACACCTTCACCTATATAAACGTAGATATCAATACAATCTCCTTTAAATTTTGCTTAAACATTTTTTAACAGAATTGATGGAAGATGTGTTCCGTTGACAAAAGAAAATTACTGAGATGATTTTCTAAGATGGTGCCCACCAGGTGGCAGCACCGATGCGTCAGGTCTAGCTGTCAAGCGCTTTTTTAAAAGTTAACCCCTGATTGGCCCAATGTGACAGTTGAAGTGGTGCCAACTGGTAGCGAAATTTCCTAAACACCGTCATTGAGTACTATGATAACACAATCATTGAATCGAATAATTAAAATCCATTTTTCATACGGTATATTACAGTACCCACTTTTGTTTTGCTACGGCGAGGATAGATATTCATATTTGTACCCCAGTAATATAAACAGTGGTATCTGCTAGTAGTAGCTAGTAGTAAGTTTTTATTCTACCGTGTAATGATTAAGAAAGGAGAAGATAATCATCTGCTATATTTTCATTCGTCGTTTAGCCAGTTTTTGTTGTTTGCGAAAAGAAATCGAAATGAAAAAAAATAGTTATATTAGGGTTAGGACATTTCAGGCGCAGTTTACAGCGGACAGTTATATATACTTTCAAGATGCGATAGGGACACAGGACGTTGATGCTGATCAGCTGGGTCAAAAGGTAGTGCTGGCTACTTCTTTTACTGAAGGAGAGAGGGCACGCTATTATGAATGAACGGGCACAAGTCACCGTAGTGACTTTTGAAATTGACAGCGCGCCAATGAGCAACAAGCCACCAAAATTAAGCAATGGTACCAGATTGCAATGCAATAAACAATGTAACGTAATCGAGACAACTATACTAACCGGTTATTCTCGATAGGATTCTGTAGATATTTATTTCTAGGATTTCTCCTAATACCATCAAATACTCCTTTTAATTCAAAAGAGTGCAGTTTGCCATCAAAGTTTGTTTCAGGATGATCATAGACAAAGCTCAAAGTCAAACTCTTAAGGAAACAAGTGTAGACTTAAAGGAAAGCTGTATGTGGCATGCTCCAGAGTAAGCTAGAGTAGCCTGGTAATAGTAAAAATAAAATCTATATATATTTAGATAAAAGCAAAAGTTCACTCATTCAATCATCACGAAATCTCAGAAAATACAAGTGCTAGAAGTCTAAAGTTTTGCATTGGGGGTTCCTTTTAGGGCATAGGTGCTTACTGAGACTGAGAGATTTTGCGAAAGGGGTTTAAAAGGATGACAAAGTTCGTATGAAACTTCAATAGTTTTTTTATTCATCATCATCATCATCATCATCAGCCTATGACAGTCCACTGCTGGACATAAGCTTCTCCCAAGGTGCGCCCGATCTTGCCCGATTCACGGCTGTTTGCATCCAGTTTCTGCCAGCCACCCGTTGTAAATCGGCGCTCCATCTAACGGTGGGGCGTCCCACTCTACATATCCCTGTACGCGGTCTCTACTCCAGAACCTTGTAGCTCCAGCGGTTGTCTGATCTGTGACAAATATGCCCGCCCCATTGCCACTTCAGAGTGCTAATTCGGAGAGCTATATCGGTAACTTTAGTTCGCCGTCGAATCTCCTCGTTACGGATTTTGTCGATCAGACGAACGCCAAGCATAGCTCTTTCCATAGCCTTCTGAGCGACTTTCAACTTATGGACCAGTTCATTTGTGAGTGTCCACGCTTCAGCACCATAGGTCATTGTAGGTAGGACGCATTGGTCAAACACCTTGGTCTTTAGGGTTTGCGGTATGATTGACGTAAAGACTTGACTGAGTTTGTGGAACGCTGCCCAACCCAACTGAATCCTCCTGTCGATTTCCTTTTCAAAGTTGTTTTTAGCTAGTTGTTGTTGTTTTTTTATTAGGATTTCAAAATTACTAGAAAATACTTCATCATCATCATCATCATATCAGCCAAAAGACGTCCACTGCTGGACATAGGCCTCCCCCAATTTTCGCCATCGTAGTCGGTCGTTCGCCGCCCTCATCCATCGGTTGCCCGCCACCCTTATAAGGTCGTCGGTCCACCTTGTAAGGGGTCTGCCCACGCTACGTCTTCCGGTTCGTAGTCGCCACTCTAGAACCTTTCTGCCCCAGCGGCCGTCAGTTCTGCGAGCTATGTGTCCTGCCCATTGCCACTTCAGAGAAGCAACTCTGCGAGCCACGTCAGTCACTTTGGTTCGCCCGCGGATTTCTTCGTTTCTCAAACGATCGCGCAGGGAGACGCCTAACATAGCCCGCTCCATCGCCTTCTGAGCGACTTTGAGCCTTCGGATAAGACCCATAGTTAGCGACCACGTCTCTGCTCCGTATGTCATCACTGGCAACACACACTGGTCAAAGACCTTGGTCTTAAGACACTGCGGTAGTGCGGACGAGAAGATATGTTGTAGCTTCCCGAACGCTGCCCAGCCGAGCTGGATTCGACGAGTGACCTCTTTCTCGAAATCGGACTTACCTAATCGGACTGTTTGTCCCAGGTATGTGTACTCGTCAACGAATTCGAGCATCGAGCCTCCGACCGTAATAGGAGTGGGTGTAACATGGACATTGGTCATGACTTTAGTCTTGTCCATGTTCATTTTTAGGCCCACTTGTCGAGAGACTCTACTGAGGTCATCGAGCATTGCACTGAGCTCCTCCACGGTCTCAGCCATGACCACGATATCGTCCGCGAATCGAAGGTGAGTGATGTACTCGCCGTTTATGTTGATGCCAAGTCCATTCCAGGTCAGAAGCTTGAACACGTCCTCCAGTGCAGCGGTGAACAGTTTCGGAGATATGACATCTCCCTGTCGTACTCCTCGCTGCAACTGGATAGGCCTTGAGCTCTGACCATTAATTCGTACTGACATGGTGGCGTTTTCATACAAACACTTCAGCACTTCGATATATCGATAGTCAATATGGCACCGTTGGAGAGACTGCAGCACGGCCCAGGTCTCGATCGAATCAAAGGCTTTCTCATAGTCCACAAACGCTAAGCATAGGGGCCGGTTATACTCTGTGGACTTATGTATAACCTGCCGCAGCGTATGTATGTGATCTATGGTACTAAAACCTTTTCGGAAACCGGCTTGTTCGGGAGGCTGAAAGTCGTCGAACCTGTTTGCGAGACGATTAGTGATGACCCTCGAGAACAGCTTGTAGACGTGACTCAGGAGTGTGATAGGTCTGTAATTCTTCAGAAGGGTTTTATCGCCCCTCTTGAAGAACAGCTCCACCACACCCCTATGCCATGCGTGTGGCGTTTTGCCCTCGAGGAGGACGGCACTAAAGAGCCTTTGAAGGGCCTTCAGGACAGGATTTCCGCCTGCCTTCAGTAGCTCGACTGTGATTCCATCCTCACCCGGCGCCTTGTTGTTCTTGAGCTGTCTCAGGGCCATACCAATCTCGCACAGGCTGACGTCCGGGATGTCTTCGGTGTAATGTCGAGTTAACCTAGCTCTTGGATCTGATGCTAGGGAGCTAACAGGTGCATGTTGTGTCGTGTATAACTGTTCGTAGAACCTCTCGACCTCCTCTAAACCTCTGGCGTAGACGAGATGATCCTGCCGTCCCCAGTCTTCAGCTTGACAAGTGGGCTCTGCCCGACAGACCGATCTCGTGCAAACACTTTCAAGCCTTTGTTGCGCTCTATAGCCTCTTTAACACGTTGTGTGTTAAATTGGCGAAGGTCGCGAGTCAAAGACTTGGAGATCCGTCTGTTGAGCCGCCGATAGTCACTAGCTTCCTCTGGGGACCGCAGTACCATCCTGCGTCTGTCGTCCATAAGTTTGAGGGTCTGGTCGGTGATCTTTCTCGGTCCTTTACTGCGGTGGGCTTTAAAGATGTTAGACCCTACGGAACGGACAGAAAATACTTATTTTTTATTATTTAGAAATTACCTTTATTAAGTGGGAAAATAGGAGTCGCAAGTTTGTGTGAAATTTCACACAGTTTTACTGGTAGCGGGTAAATAGATTTAAATGGGATTCACCATATTGACGGATTATACTGATATTTATTACTGATACATTGTACGATTGCCGTAAGATCAGGCAGGCAATATCCTCATCGAAGTCGCGGACAACAGCTAGTCTTTTATATTTATATATTATTTAAATAGTTTGATCGCTTTAACTGTTATTTTTTAATTATTTAAAATTTTAAGTTTCTAACAATTTACATAAAAACTACTTGAAAATGATAAAACAGTAGCCTACTTACTAAAGGATAGAATAGGATTCTTAATTTTTTTTCATTTTAATCCTTCTTACTGTCATTCTTCTAATTTGTGGAGGATATATTATAATTGAAGGCAAAAGTCGGCGCATTTATAATTTAATAATTTGTGATTCCAATTTTGTTGTCAAAATTTACGATTTCACCCGCGTCTTAGCTTATTGCTCTGCTCCCGTCGCGAGTAGCGTGATGTTACATAGCCTATAATTTTCCTCGAGAACTGGCTATCATACGCAAAAAAATGTCCAGAGATTAGTGCGTTCAAACAAACTAACTAACAAACTCTTCCACTTTATATAATAGTATTGATATAGGATTTTATTGACAGGGATTGTACTCGTACCAACTTGTAATATAAAGTCCAAACGTGACTTCATAATTACATGTAATTAACTTACTGCAACATTTCTATATTGTGACACCAATGAAACGTCAGTTTACCCAAAATAAAATGCATTTTTAAATAATATTAGTTGCCAGAATAAAATAAGAAGAATAAATAATTTTAGATTTTATAATAAACATGAATTCATAACAGAAACATAATGTTAAAATATACTTTTTTACCTATTCTATCACTATTATTTGTTAAGCCTTCGTAAAGCTATTATATTTTTAATTTACGACCATTTTCTGGATAACAAAAAAATTTACACAGGTTCGACCTCTGACGCTGTCCCAGCGGGACTGAACGAAGAGCGCGGAAGCCTCAGCAAGGATGAAAACTCATTATCTTAGGAAACGGAGGAGAAGACGTTCTAAATTTTACTTTTTGATTACCGAAAAACCTTACATTTTCAACGACAATTTATTTGATATAAGTTTCATTACACAAAAACTCGAAATCGAAAAAAAAAAGTCGAAATGGTCCAGTGAATAAGGCACCCGCTTCGTAAATACGAGGTAGTCGGTTCGAATCCGGGCAAGTACCAATGTGATTTTTCAAATCATATGTACTTTCTAAGTTTATCTTGGACATTTCTGACTAACGGTGAAGGAAAACATCGTGAGGAAACCTGGACTTTTAAATGTCTGAAATTGCCAATCAGCCTTGAGCAAGCGTGGTGATTAATGCTCAAACCTTCTCTATATGAGAAGAGGCCTTTGCCTGCAGTGGGACAGTAAATAGGCTGGTATTATTACACAAAACTAATATACACTGAATGAAATGGGTTTGAAAATTAGTTTAGACTTATCTTTGAGACTAAAATCGATCGAGCCAAATTGCAGAAATTGCGTATTTGAAATTTATAGATTAAAGAATGAATAATGATATATATGATTTTCAGGTTTTAATTCCATCTTGTTTAGGAATAAAACAGAAAACTAAGAACCTGTTTTTGAGCATTTGTGGGAAAAGCTCGCCTTAAGTGCTGCTGTGCGGACAGGACCTAGGGATATTGTAAATAGTGCTAACATCGGTAAAAAATATCCTCTGTTACTACTTGTAGTGAGACAGGTAGTAACAAGGGTAAAGAATCAATTGAGAGCTATGATAATCATTGCATCGAATAAGTGGAATCCATCGCTCATACGATGCATTACAGTACCCACTTTTGTTTTTGTTTTTGCAAGGATGCTTACTTAATTTCTATACTCCAGTGCGATCCTAAGACCAAACAACCGCCTAAAATAATGGTATCTGCTGCAAATTTTTATTCTTACCGTATAATGAAGAGAGAGAAGTTAATCATCTCCTTTATTTTTTTTCTATTTTCTATTGCTATATTTTATTTCTCCAGTACAACTGTTGTACCCATTGGCTGGCATTGAAACGCTAAGAAGAAGATTTAAATTCCTGTTTAGCCAGTTTTTCGTTGACATGTGCAGCATCAAATTCCAGAGAGTGCAGTTAAGTTACCCATCAAAGACCATAAACAAAGCTCAAGGTCAAACTCTTAGCGTAGCGGGCGTAGACTTGAAGGAAATCTGCTTCTTTCGTCGCCAGTTGTATGTGGATTGCTCCAGAGTAAGCGCACAGAGTACCTACCTTGTTAATTCTTGCACCCGAAGGAAAAATTAACCCAATATTGGGTAAGGAGCACGTGTCCTATCCATTTGTCCTACAGGTTATTTGTTTGGTGGTACTACGATATACCACTATGTACCCGTGGTCCTACTGGGCTATGGGCAGATTAATATATTGATTTTAACCTCAAAATCCCAACACTGTAACAAAGATTGTTATGTTTTATGTACCTATTCAAACATTTAAACATAATAATTTATATATAAAAAAAAAGAATGTGGGTTGAATGATGATATAATGACAAAAATTTAAAGGAGTATGTTATGGAGATTTAGACATGTAAGGATGGATGAAAGTAGGATAACGAAAGAGATTTATGCAGCAGAAATGCCTGGGAAAGTTGGTAGGGGTCACCCTAGACGGACATACACGGACCAAAATTAAATAGGAGATGTGTTGACAAAGGGCACAAATTACCAGCACCCGTAACTGACGTGTGTATGGAAGTCTAATGAATGTTGATAAGAGGCAAATGAGGTATCGTTGGATCGTAGCAATAGCAAATGCCCAAATGATATAATAGGATATGACGTGCCAACGCAAATTTTCACCGTCCTTAAATTTATATTTCATTAAATATATAATAGTCATATATACGACATAAAAATATGTGCAAACAAGTTCAATAACTATCGTTTCCAAGTGATATTGTTCGTGTGAACATTCGTCAAGAATTATTCATTTTGAAAAAATTTGACAGCACCATTATTTAGACTTTCTTTTACAATAAGTATATCACGGGCAATACAAGTAAAACGTTGCTTTTATTTCATTTTGTGGCAATATAAGTACTACCGGTACTACCTATTGAAGCGTTACCAAAATGTCATCAAAAAAATGCGCCGGTTGTATGAGCATTTTTAAAAGTAAAGAATGTCTCAAATGTTGCATTTGTCATTTGTGGTTCGACTTACTTTGTGCAAACGTATCGGATAAGCGATTCAAAACTATGACTGTAGAAAATAGAAGTCTTTGGAACTGTCCAAGCTGTCGCAGTAAGGAACCAAAATTCAACAACACAGACACACCAATCCGTACTAGAAGCCCTAAAATACAATGCTCTCCATCAACTAGTAACGTAACTTTACGCAGCAAACAGCTACAGAACGTCTCAATGGACATGATATCTGATGCGGTTATTAAGACTACGAGTGATGCTCTTCGAGTGATTGTAAAGCAGGAAATAGAATGCGCTTTAAAAGGACTAGTATCTGAACAGTTTAAAAAAAATGAATGAATTGATAACTAGCTTTCAGCAATCTTTATCATTTTTTAATAATCAGTATGAAGACATGAAGACCATTTTGGACGAAAAATCTGCAAAAATTTATCAACTGGAAAAAGATAAACATATTCTACAGGAGAACGTGAACCATCTTACTCAACGTATGAATCTGCTAGAACAACATGCCAGGTTCACCAATATAGACGTACAATGCGTCCCTGAAAATAAATCAGAAAACCTCATCTCGACTATACTACAGCTCAGTAAGGCAGTCAAGTGTGACATCAAGGATGCTGATATACAGCTGTGTACCAGCATTTATTATAGCTGTGTACCTATTACTCTGTATATATAGCTGTGTACCTATTACTCTGTATACGCAGAGTAATAGACCCCGTTCCATTATGGTTAAATTCAGCTCTCCAAGATTACGTGACAGTTTTCTAGCTGCAACCTTTAGATTCAACAGGACCAATACAAAGAACAAGCTGACATTTTTTCTATTTTCTATCATTGTATTATACCATTAAAATCATCAACTAGTTTAATATTTTACACTTGACGCTGGCAGAAATAGCTGACACAATCGTCGGCTCAGTTGCCATAATAAAGGGAGGAGAAAGAACAAGCTAAATACTAGTCACCTTGGAATCGGCGGTGTCACACCTCAACCAATATATGTAGTTGAACACTTATCTGCTGATAATAAGGCAATCCATGCAGCGGCTCGTACTCGGGCTAAGGAACTTAATTTTGTTTGGGTTCGTAACGGCAAAATTCTAATGGAAAAATCCGAGTCATCTGAAACGTTTGTTGTTAATAACTTAGAAATGCTTAAGTCTTTTAGCTAGCTTTTCTGTGTGATTTTTGCATGTAGTGTGTTTTATATTTGTAATATTCAGTAGTTCACTATCTATTTATTATCAAAATGTAAGAGGCTTAAGAACTAAAACGATTGATTTTCACCATAATACGTCTTTGTGCAATTATGATGTTATAATCTTGACAGAGACTTGGTTAAACAGCGGCGTTTATGACTCGGAGTTATTTAATGATAATTACACAGTTTATAGGTGAGACAGGGAAGATACTAGATACAGTAATCGTAAAAATGGCGGGGGTGTACTAATTGCAGTATCAAATAGCTTAAAATCGAATCGTATGTTACAATTCGAAAGTGAACTTGAAGACTTGTGGGTAAGTATAGACATCGATTCTGCTAATCATAACAAGCAAAAACTTTATATCAATGCAGTCTACTTGCCACCTCCACTGCAACATGAAGTCTTAGACCTATACACTACCAATACTCAAAATGTCATAGACAAGGGTAAACACATTTTACTTGTAGGTGATATTAACTTGAGCGGTATTATTTGGCTACCAAAAAGTAATACACAACAGCTTCAGCCACATTCAATTTTGTTGATATAAATTCGAAATGTAATTTACTCGGCATACATAAAACACGGACAACACCAGCGCACCCGCAGTCTGACGGCATGGTAGAACGGTTCAACCAGACATTGGAAAACGAGGAAGGTACGTTCGTGTGGTTACATAATCCTCTCAGGAAAATCGGCAAGTCACCGAAGCTACAGGCCCGCTGGAAGGGTCCCTATAAAGTGATCACAAGGATCAATGACGTGACCTATCGCATAAGACAGGGCGATAGAAAGAAGCCGAAGATCGTCCACATCGATCGACTAGCACCCTATCACGGTTTTAACGCTGCTCGGGACGAGCATGATTAAGAGGGGGGCAATGTTACGACGTTTACCTATTCTAGAACGTTCGCAAGTACCTACCTACACTTATACGATGAATACCTACACTAGAACGTTCGCATGTACCTACCTACACGTATAACAATAGATCATCGGCGGTAGGCATACCTACGCGTCGCAGCTAAGTACCTACACTCATTGTTCTGTTTTCGAGAATTGTCGGCATCTTTGTAGTAATAACTGGAAGGTTCTAGAAATCTATTGAAGGACTATAAAAAGGATTCGAACGTCGGCACTTCGTTCAGTTGTGAATACAGCGATCTCGAGCGAACATCTAAGTGATACGGAAGTTTACGAAGAGCGATATACGAAGCGTTATAGTGCAGTATAAGTGTTCATAGCTTTATTTAGTTACTGTTAGTATACTGTGTGAGTCTTGAATAAACTCATCATCGCGTAACTGGCATTTTGCATCGAACCCCATCCTGACACGTAACAATTGGTGACAGAAGTGAGAATGCCAGTCACACCACGCGACGAGGGAGTACGCACTCGAAGACAGGCGGCAGTAGACGAAACTCGTGAACCATCGATTATGGCCGATACTGAAGAGTCTAGCGCAGCAGTAGTTAGTGATCCCGGCACTTCTGCGGCGTCGACGGGTATGGGCTCTGGCTTCGACATGTCGTCCCTTTTAGCCGTTATACAGGAGGGCCAACGCCAAGCTAAAGAGCGCCAACGCCAAGCTGAAGAGCGCCAACGCCAGGCTATCCGAGAGGACCTTCAAGAAATGATGGACTCTAAGTGGGAAGGGTTCAGCACCGTCATCAGTTCTCTTCAAGAAGACGTTGAAGTGGTGAAAAAACGTACCAGCAAACATGATGAAATTCTCAAGGATGTCCAGACCACTATGAACCATCATGACAAGATGATTAAAGAGCTGCAGAAGACCAAGGTCCTATATTCAAGCACTACGCCTATGGCCGCGGCAGTCACTTTCGGAGGTCCCAAGTTCAAACTTCCCTCCTTTGACGGCTCGTCTTCCTGGACGGCCTTTCGACACCAGTTCGAAGTAGTTGCCAAAGGAAATGGATGGGAAGATGATCACGCACTGACGGCGCTTACTTTGGCACTTAGAGGGGATGCACTGCTGATCCTAGAGAACTTACCTGCTGACCGACGAAACTTAGACGCACTCCTGAAGTCATTGGAAGCTCGATTTGGCGATAAGCACCTGGAGCATGTTTATCGAGCTCAGCTGAAGGATCGAATTCAGAAGCCAAGTGAGGGACTTCAACAATGGGCTGCTGAAATTGAACGCCTGGTACGACGAGCCTATGCCTCCAGTACATCATCTGTGGACCACATAGTTGTGCAAGCTTTCGTGGATGGCATAAGAGAGTTTGAGGTCAGAACAACTGTTCGGTTGGCACACCATACATCTTTAGAAGCGGCCTTAGCACATGCCCTTGAGGTGGAAGCTGTGCGAAACGACTACAAGTCGCATAAAGTACGGGAAGTTGTTGCAGCTGCTAGACCACGAGGTGAGCCTATGTGCTACGGATGCGACAAGCGGGGCCATATCCGAATCAACTGTCCAGACCAGAGAAGAAGTAGAATGGTGTCAGCTACTACTCAGGTTGATGCTAGTCAAGATCCGTTACGTCAAGCCCCCACAGTGCAAGTATCACAGGCATGTGACGGTAATAGCCTGGTAACAGCTGGAGAAATCAATAGTAAACCTGTTCGCTTTACGATAGATACGGGCGCGTCGAAGACCATCGTACGACCAGAACTTCTGCGGCGAATAATTCAGTGGGAAGACGCACGACCATCTTGCAAATTGCAAACAGCGACTGGCCAGCCAGTGACCGTCTTCGGAGTTACGGATGTGAGAATCAAACTAGGAGAGAAGACTTATCCTCAATCTGTTTTGGTGGCGAGCATAACGGATGACTGCATTATCGGCTTAGACTTCCTACGAATGCAGCAATGCGTTGTCGATATTGCTAAAGGTGTTCTAAGCTTCCCAGATCAAGAAGTCTTTCTGGAAGGCTGTTCTTCGATAGCGGTCTACAGTGCCAAAACGGTAACCTTGGCACCGAGGTCAGAAACCTTAGTCGACGTAAGGTTCCCTGAGGGTGTAACTGCTGAGCGTTGCGTCATGGTGGAAGATCCTGGGCGCCATACCAGTCGAATCACAGCCAGAACTTTAGTTATGACTAGAAGTGGGGCAAAAGTTAAAGTTGCCAACCTTAGCAATTCGGCGATGTTATTAAGGAAGAACGCGATCGTTGGACGATGTGAAGCTGTGAGCAGTCTGAGGAAGATGCAAGAGAACGTCCAGACTGCCTCTTCAGCAAACCATATGGACCCGTTATTAGAGACCACGAAGAAAAGTTTGTCACCCAACGAATATCGGGAAGCAGAGAAGCTGCTGCTAGACTACAAGGACATTTTTACCAAAGAAGAAAACGACCTTGGAAGAACGGGGTTAGTGAAACACCCGATTGACACAGGTGCTACACAGCCTATCAAACAAAGACAAGTGCCACTAGCAAAAGAACAAGAAGTAGCCGAGCTGATTGGGAACATGGCACGAACCAAGATCATAGAGCCATCATCCAGCCCATGGTCTTCACCTGTGGTACTCGTGAAGAAGAAAGATGGCACTACCAGGTTTTGTGTAGACTACAGAATGCTAAATAACGTAACCAAGAAAGACAGCTACCCTTTGCCCCGTATTGACGACACTTTGGACATGCTTGGAGGCATGAAGTGGTTCTCTACGGTAGATCTGAAAAGTGGTTACTGGCAAGTGGAACTCCGGCCAGGAGATAAGGAAAAGACTGCATTTACCACCGGTACTGGCAAAGGCCTGTGGCAGTTCCGGGTAATGCCATTTGGATTGTGTAATGCACCAGCTACGTTCGAAAGGCTTATGGAACGCGTACTAGTGGGTCTTTTGGGAGATGCCTGTCTGGTGTACTTGGATGACGTCATAGTTATGGGACGCAGTTTCACGGAACATCGCAGGAATCTTGAGAAAGTTTTTAAGAGATTTCGTGAATCAAACTTGAAACTTAATCCGAAGAAGTGCGCCTTTTTCAAGAAAGAAGTTTCGTTCTTAGGCCATATTATTTCAGATAGAGGTGTTCAAACGGACCCAGACAAAATAAAAGCGGTGCAAGAATGGCCTATACCAAAAACTAAAACCGAAGTAAGAGCTTTCCTGGGCCTCAGTGCTTACTACCGGCGTTTTGTGAAGAACTTCTCCGAAATAGCCAAGCCATTACACCACCTGACAGAAGAGGAGAGGAACTTCATTTGGAACTCGGATTGTCAACGTGCATTTACACGACTCAAAGAGTTGCTGTGTTCAGCTCCAGTCCTGTGCTACCCTAATAGAGAAGGCAGATTTATTGTGGACACAGACGCCAGTAATACTGGGATCGGAGGTGTGTTATCTCAGGAGCAAAATGGACAGCAAGTGGTCATCGCCTTCTTCAGCAAGTCTCTATCGAAGCCTGAGAGAAACTACTGTGTGACTCGACGTGAATTACTAGCAGTTGTGAAGACCTTACAACATTTCAATAAATACTTGCTGGGAAGAGAGCTTACACTACGAACGGATCATGCGGCACTGAAATGGCTACTCCAGTTTAAGAATCCTGAAGGCCAAGTCGCGAGATGGATCGAACAACTACAGGAGTACAACTTTGTAATAGAACACCGCAGTGGAAGGATTCACTCCAACGCTGATGCCTTATCGCGACGTCCATGCTCCCAGGATTGTAAACACTGTTTGAAGCATGAGTCCAAGGAGGTAGTGAAAATTGTCAGGACTCAGGGGACCGATGAATCCTGGGACAAAGACGAAGTCAGTAAGGCACAGAAAGAGGACAGAGACCTGAAACTAATAATGGACTGGAAGGCTCAGGGTCGGAAACTAAAATGGCAGGACGTATCAGCCGCAAGCCCAATCACGAAGGCCTACTGGGCTCAGTGGGACAGTCTGACTTTGGAACAAGACGTGCTATATAGAAAGTGGGAATCACCTAACGGGCAGGACCACGTTCTACAAATGGTGATCCCGAGAAACAAAGTTGAACCTGTTCTGCGCTTAGTGCATCAGGTGGGCATCTTGGTGTGAAGAAGACTTTGGTGAAGGTGAGAGAACGCTTCTACTGGGTACGCTGTCGGGAAGACATCGAGGAGTGGTGCAGAAAGTACTCTACGTGTGCTTCGGTAAAAGGACCTCGTACTAGATCAAGAGGCAAGCTACAGCTGTACAGTGTCGGGGCCCCATGGGAGAGGATTGCCATTGACGTAGCTGGACCATTTCCCGTGACAGAAGACGGCAACCGCTATATAGTAGTAGTCCAAGATTACTTCACCAAATGGCCTGAAGTGTTTGCGACACCAAACCAAGAGGCTCAGACCGTGGCTAAAAAGTTGATCCAGGAAATAGTGTGTCGATTTGGTGTGCCGTTGGAACTGCATAGTGACCAGGGAAGAAATTTCGAGTCAGCCCTATTTCAAGAGATGTGTAATTTACTCGGCATACATAAAACACGGACAACACCAGCGCACCCGCAGTCTGACGGCATGGTAGAACGGTTCAACCAGACATTGGAAAACGAGGAAGGTACGCTCGTGTGGTTACATAATCCTCTCAGGAAAATCGGCAAGTCACCGAAGCTACAGGCCCGCTGGAAGGGTCCCTATAAAGTGATCACAAGGATCAATGACGTGACCTATCGCATAAGACAGGGCGATAGAAAGAAGCCGAAGATCGTCCACACCGATCGACTAGCACCCTATCACGGTTTTAACGCTGCTCGGGACGAGCATGATTAAGAGGGGGGCAATGTTACGACGTTTACCTATTCTAGAACATTCGCAAGTACCTACCTACACTTATACGATGAATACCTACACTAGAACGTTCGCATGTACCTACCTACACGTATAACAATAGATCATCGGCGGTAGGCATACCTACGCGCCGCAGCTAAGTACCTACACTCATTGTTCTGTTTTCGAGAATTGTCGGCATCTTTGTAGTAATAACTGGAAGGTTCTAGAAATCTATTGAAGGACTATAAAAAGGATTCGAACGTCGGCACTTCGTTCAGTTGTGAATACAGCGATCTCGAGCGAACATCTAAGTGATACGGAAGTTTACGAAGAGCGATATACGAAGCGTTATAGTGCAGTATAAGTGTTCATAGCTTTATTTAGTTACTGTTAGTATACTGTGTGAGTCTTGAATAAACTCATCATCGCGTAACTGGCATTTTGCATCGAACCCCATCCTGACACGTAACAGTATATTGAACCACCAATCAAAAACATTAGATTTAGTTCTTGCTACTACGCCTGTGATTAACGTAACTCGTAGTGATTACCCATTGACACCAGTGGATCTGCTGCACCCGCCTTTGCTGTTTATTTTACCGTTGACCTCTAATAACACTCTACAATACAACTCCACATTATAGCCTAATTTTTTTAAAGCAGATTATGATAAAGTAACAGAGCATCTTAAGACAATTGAATGGGAAAAATGTTCTGTGATTGCCTTACTGTGAACGAAATGGTTTGTAAATTCTATAATCTACTTAGAGAAGTCATCAATCACCACATTCCTTTAAAAAAAACGACTAGTGTTAAATATCCGGCCTGGTACTCACGTGAACTTAAAAGCGTCATTAAAGAAAAGTATAAATATCACAAGCGACTTAAAAAATACAACAACCCTCTTGACCGTGAATCTTTCCATTACTTGCGTAAAAAATGTAGTGCTAAGATGTCTGTTTGTTATTATCATTACTTATATAGTATTGAGAAGGCAGTAAAAAAGGATCCCAAACTATTTTGGTCATTTATAAAAAATAAAAGGAAGAATGCTAGTTCTTACCCTGCCGTAATGAAGTTCGGAGAGAAAATAGCTTGTGAGGGCAGCGACATAAGTGATCTGTTTGCTGAAAACTTTTAAAAAGTCTTTCAATGTCCCAAATAATATAAATCAGGAAAATATACCGTATAATGCAATATCATCTGCTGCTCTTTGTAGTCTTTCTTTTATTTATTCAGAAATATTGCAAAGTCTTAAGTCATTAGACGAATCTAATGTGGCGTCATCTATCTGGCCAATGATGACACACAGAGTAAAATCTAAGTGAAGACGACGAGTTTACAGCATAGAAGTCAAAGATGGCGCTATCAACAAATATAGACCTCCCCATAGAAGCCTGAATCGCGATATTAACATTCTCACACCAACTAACGATATATACAAGTTCCCGACTACCAACTGTCGGGCAGTAGCCCGCTAGGCACGATCACCTAGCCTGGTTGGAGGTATTTGGTGTGCTACCTCCACATCTAAGGGTGCTGGAAGTGATGGGATTCCCCCTATTTTTATTAAACGTTGTGCAAAAGTTTTAGTGCTGCCCTTAAAAGTAATTTTATTAAATCTTTAAGTGATGGCATTTTCCCCCAAATTTGGAAAGAAGCTTTAATTGTGCCTGTCTTTAAGTCTGGTGATATAAGCGCAGTATCTAACTACAAACCCATATCTATATTAATAACTTTTGGCAAAGTCCTTGAAAAGCTTGTAACCACTCATTTATCGTGGTATCTAAAACAATATATAACAGACTTTCAACATGGCTTCACAAAATCTAGATCCACAGCTACCAATTTATTGAGCTTTACATCTAATTTGATTAAGAGTGTAGATAACCGCATACCCGTTGATTCGATCTACACTGATTTCAGTAAAGCATTTGATACAGTCGACCATTCAATCCTCTTGCAAAAGTTGTATAGATTAGGTGTTTGCGGATCTATGATAGAGTGGTTTGAATCTTACCTTATTGAGAGAACGTCAAAAGTTGTAGCAAACGGGTACTGCTCACTTATAAATATTCGGTAACATCTAGGGTACCACAAGGTTCCCATTTAGGTCCTATCCTATTTAATGTTTTTATTAATGATATTACCCAATGTTTCAAACACTCGAACTTCTGTCTCTATGCAGACGATCTCATAATTATGAAACCTATCCAAAGCGCAAATGACGTAATTTTGTTACAAGATGACCTAAATATCCTATCTCAGTGGTGCAAACAAAACAGAATGAAATTAAACATAGACAAATGTTACTATATACAATTTACACGTAACAAAAACACACAAGGTCTTAATAATTATAGTATAGACGGAACTGCACTAAACTGTAAAAGCGCTGTTCGGGATTTAGGTATAACATTGGATGCTCAATTAAAATTTGACACTCACATCATGAATACTGTTTCTAAAGGATTTAAAACTTTAGGATTTTTATTGAGGAACTGCAAGGAATTCAAAAAGTCTAGCACAAAGATTATGTTGTTTAACGCTTTAGTAAGGCCAACCTTAGAATATAACACTATCATTTGGAATCCCCATTATTAAGTGTACAACAAGCGCCTAGAAAGCGTTCAAAAACGTTTTTTATACCATCTGTCTTACAATGATCACCTAGCAAGGCAACTTTCAAATTAGGTACACTGACAGGCTCAAACACTACAACATGACGTGCTCACTACAGAATCGCAGGAAGTATCTTGACCTAGTTTTTATGTACAAGTTATATAACGGCCTCTTAGACTGCAATGAGCTCACAAGCAGCTTATCAATAACCAATCCTTCACGTCTGCCTAGGAAGAGTTCCTATAACCTCTTTTTGGTACCCTTCGCCAGATCAAACCTTGGACACTTTGCCACTATACCCAGACTTTGCAGACAATAAACCTCCTGCCAAAACCAAAGAACTTGATTTCTTCTTCTTCTTCTTCTATTTTTTTTTTGGCAACAGAGCCGACGATTGTGTCAGCTATTTTTGCCAGCGTCAAGTTTAGAATAATATTCTTGTTGATGATATTAATGGTATATTACAATGATAAAAAATGAGGGTCCGTCTTTTGTTTTCACGGAAGATGGTTGTCATTTAATTTCATCCACATTTTTTCTATTTTTATCATTGTAATATACCATTAATATCATCAACAAGAATATTATTCTACACTTGACGCTGGCAGAAATAGCTGACACATTCGTCGGCTCTGTTGCCAAAAAAAAGGAGAAGAAGAAGAAGAATGATAAAAAATAGAAAAAATGTGGATGAAATTAAATGACAACCATCTTCCGTAAAAACAAAAGATGGACCGTCAAAACTTGATTTCGGCATACCACTATCAAAATTTAAAACCACACTCAAAATTGCTATCAACTAAACTCAAAAATTTATTTTAATTACTTATATAGTTTCCTTTAGTAGTTAGTTATCTAATTATATGTGTTTTTTTTTATAAGTTTTATTTATTCAAATATGTTCAATTTCTGTTAGTAATATTTTATGTAATACATAGATTTAATTAATTATTAATTATTGTTATCAGTATTTGCATGATGTGGTCTCCTCTAATTGAAGGAGTACATTGAAATATATTTGTGTCCTATTTACTTTTAAGTTACAATTGTGTACATCCTTTGTTGGAGATCCTTAAATATAAATAAATAAATGGAGTTCTATAGTCTCTGCTTACCCTTTTAATGGAAGACAGGCGTGAAGTTATGTATTATGTATGTATATAACAAAAATAATAACGTAAAAAACAATAAAAATTCTATATGAAGCATTTTCGACTTCTGCGCGGAAGTAGTCGCGGGCAAAAGCTAGTTTTTCTATATTTCAAATCGTTATTATATTATTATAATAATAAGCATAAACTTAGTAAGACTTAGTACTCAACTTAGTACAATACCAAAAACAATTAATTCAACAAGTGTTGCTTTTTGGTCTCTATTGACCGATAACACCGTTGCTAGGCAACCACATTATACAAAACATCACACAAGAATTTAGACCCATGTAGTTAATCTTTTTATAAACCAATATAAACGGTAATAAATAATATTTCGAATATGTTAATAATAATTAACACATGATAATAAGTTTAAATAGAAACTATGGCGTGTAAAACTTCTTTTGAACTTCATCATCACTTTCCCAAATTAGCAGAAGAAGCTGGCTTTACTTTTAACACACATAGACCCCGAATTCACATAGACTGGAATAAAATCAGTAAGTACAATTTTTGCACTGTAACATTAATACTATAATATAGTTAAGTATCTATATTTAAGAGCTACATAATAATATAATGTAATAGGTACCTACCTATAAACCTAACTACTTAATTGACATACTTTTCAAACAATTTGTTACAGAACTGATAGACATAGATAGTTTGATAAAAGAGAGAAAATTTGGTATTATCGAACAACATCTCAATGACGTAAGTTACTTTTCTTTTGTAGGTATCATGCTAATATATATAATATGTTATCTAGCAGTCCAATCATGCTTATTCCCTATACCAACAAACCAAAAAATTATATATTGCATTATGATGCAATACATATTTTTTTGGTCACCCTACAGTTACCCATTTATCGCTTAGTAGGTGAGATGAAATGCTCTGAAACGCATGTGTGGTTACAGCACATCCTCTAGGTAAGTACCTATACGGGTTTTTTTTTCCCGACTGTCACCATCGCTCGTGGAGTGTCGCTGCAGGCTGTGGTCCATGGTCCGCAGCGACAGGGCTTGGGAAGAAGTCGCCTCCTTCTTTGAGGAGGTAATGCTCGCCAAGGAGGTGGCCGAGCGGGAGAGGGATCTGACCACCCCCCGCACGTCGCGCTCGCACAGGACGTTGCAGTGGGGCGTTCCGGGAGTTCCAGCCACCCTGGAAGGTAGCCTGCACAGGCCCGAGATTACGGCGCACGTGTTCAGCGCACTCGATGGAGGAAGGAGGGCTAGGCCTCCCAAATTAGACAGCGTCCGCTTACGTGTGGTGAGCGGGCCATGGCCCGTCGGGGTTGCAGATGAATTACGCGAGCGTCTCCCGTGACCCTAACATCCTGGCTGTCTGGAGGCAGTTCTGAGTGCGGAGAGTCCGACATAATCAGTCTTGCCCGGGCGGGTGCGTACCTACACGTAATGCGTTTCTCACGAAAAAAAGGTATACTTACGGCATTTTAAGTCATGTGTACCTACCTATTTAGCAACCAGGACTTTAATGAGAATATACGAGTAGTACTAAAAAAGAAATTTAAGCAAACTGTACCTAAGCAGTTGTAAGTTGTAGGTACCTATAGAAATTTGGTTGAATTGTCTACAGATATTAGACTGTGTGTTCGAGTCCGAATTTGACGTCCGCATACTTGACGAAGGTGTCATGAAAATGTTTAGATTGGCTCAATTAGCTGTCGAATATCAACAATTTTGCCGACACTATCTAGATCGTAGTGTATATGTTTTACGTGAAGAAATAACCTCATTAGCGCAGGTAAACTAGATTTAGATAGGTATTATAACGTATTTTAGATATTGTGAATAAATACTACCTACCTGCTATATTATCTTTTTTAGGAACTCGATACATGTAAAAAAGATCTACGAGAAAAAGATGAAGAAATAAGGCGACTAAGAAAGAGATCCCGACACTCGTTTAAAAACTCACTACCTTATGGTAACGAGAACATAGCTTCCATGATTTTAAAAACTCTTTCGCAGAAAAGTGATAGTACCATGTTTATGTCACCATTAAATGATTCATTAATGCAATACAATAAATGTAAATATTGCGATAAAGTATTCCTCAATCAACTTTACTTAAAAAGTCACATCGCTAGACGACATCCCAATATTATGGAAACTCCCCAAAAAGATACAGAAGACAGACATGTAAATATTGGAAACCCAAAATTAAGCGCTGAAGTTACTGAACTTAGAAATAAAATTAAAGATATGGAAATAATGATGGCAAATTCAAATGAAAAAGTCACATCTACAAATATAGACAATGATAATAAAAACGACATTCAAGATAATAAAAAAGTTATGAAAGATGCTGAAGTGGCTACTAATAACGAAGAATATTTATTGAGCAAGATTCAAGAATGGAAAAAACAAGAACTTGAAAATTACAACAAAGAGATCTATATGTTACGTAATGAAATAATGGAAACAATTAATGCTTTTAAAGTGAAAGAAAACCAGAAAGCTGCTTTAACAGAGCCTAACATAATAGAACAATTACATGAAACAATAAAACAACAAGGAGCTGAGATATCAGCTCTGAAAAAAGAACTTATAGATTCTGTTAGTACAATACGTATTTTTTTCTTTTGAAGTAAACATAAATAGTGAGTTATATTATTATGTTATATTTCAGAAAATAAGAACAGAGACGGAGTGCAACGAAAGGAGTAAAGAAGCCGAAGCTCAAGTTACATTTTGGGCAAACCGTGCGGAAGTCCAATCTAAGCAATACGAGTTATTACTTCAGAAATTAAACGACGTCGCCAAGGATGCCAAAGAGTCGCGTGCTTTAGCCGAAGCAGAGAAAGAACGAGCATCTCAGTTAAAAGATTTATTACAACAAAGTTTAACGTTTAAAATTAATGAAGGCGTTGAAAGTACTGACGAGGCATTGGTTAGTATTAATATAAAATATAAATAGCTGCTGCAGCAATTTATACGATTTCACGGGTGTATTTATTATGTATACTATTTCAGACTCCCGAAAATATTCCCAGCAAATCCATCGTTAGAAAGAAAGAGAGAGATATACAAACTGATTCTAATAAATCTCAACAAGAACCTGATTTAAACCATCTTGCAAAGCTACATCGTAAAGCACAAGAACTTCTACAAGTTGCATCTACAACCTCAAGTTCTTCAGATATTTCAAGTATTGAACATTCTAAACCAATAAAAGTTAATAATACATTTACACGGTCGTTCGTAAGTGACAAAGCGACCAATAATATTGTTACTAAACAAGAAAAGATGAATGGAACAAAATCACAACAATTGAAGAGTTCCGTTCAACAAAAACCTAAAAAAATGGTGAATGGGAAAGGACCAAAAGTACAGAAACAAATAATAAAACCTATTTATACCAAGACCGTTAAAAAAATTAACA
Organism: Parascotia fuliginaria; assembly: GCA_963082885.1. Taxonomy (NCBI): domain Eukaryota; kingdom Metazoa; phylum Arthropoda; class Insecta; order Lepidoptera; family Erebidae; genus Parascotia; species Parascotia fuliginaria. The sequence continues at coordinate 11,193,405 of OY720173.1, read as the reverse complement.
TTCCTAATGCCACGCCAGCAAGGTAAATTACTTTATCAATAGCGATAATCTATACATATAATAAAATTGGAGTGTCTGTTTGCAATATTGAAATAACCGTTTTTTACTACATGTATATGAATATATATACGGTACATACACCAAAATAACATTTTTTACAATTTTTGTCTGTCTTTCTGTCTGTTTGTTCCGGCTAATCTCTGAAATGGCTGGACCAATTTTGACGGGACTTTTATTGGCAAGTAGCTGATGTAATAAGGAGTAACTTAGGCTACGTTTATTTTAGAAAAATAAAGTAATGTTGATCGACTGTTAGGCGGAACGAAGTTCCCCGGGTCAGCTAGTAGTAAATAATTATGTAGGTACTTACCAAATTTGCTAGTTTAAATGATTACCTCTTTTTCAGTCCAAAGAAGCTGGTAAGAGCGAAAATAACTGAAGAAGTGAATAGTCGTTTAGTATCTGTGGGTGTGGATCCACTTAAACCCAGACTGTCTCAAATTGTTTTCCAAAGGCAACGATCACAACTTCAACAACATCAAGAACTTAAAGCTAAGGTGAATATGTTCAGTAATATTACTTAGCCTATTATCTCTTTTGTAGTAATCTTACAAGTTATCAGGGACCTGGGGCATTTCTGATCTACTTACATTCTTAAAACTTTGCCTTGGTTAATCTTACACCAGTACGTACTCGTATATAGCTGTAGTAGTAGCAAGACCTATTTTTTATTTGAGGATCCCAGCCAGATAACATCACTACATAGTATAAAACAAAGTCGCTTCCCGTTGTCTGTCCCTATGTATGCTTAGATCTTTAATACTACACAACGGATTTTGATGCGGGTTTTTTTTAATAGATAAGTGATTCAAGAGGAAGGTTCATATGTGTATAACATCGGTATTTTCATAATCGTTATAATTGTTTTAGAATCGGTATCTTCATAATCGTTATATTTGTTTTAGAATCGGTATTTTCATAATCGTTATAATTGTTTTAGAATCGGTATTTTCATAATCATTATAACGTTAATTTCAGAAAAACCCTGCTCGTGATAAAGTGAGACATAGCATTTTGGCGTTTTTGGATACAAATACAACAGACTTTAAAAATGAAGTTACGCAAGCCCCTGATTATATATCTCCAACAAAGGTTAAACAGCCGTTTAAAAACTTATCCTCTGTAATATCCAATGTAAAAACAAAAGCATTAGCGCTAGTAAAATTAAAAGAATTAAATGGTAAGGAAAAGCCAGGGCCACGAAATGCCGAGGTTGCCAAACGTGCAATGTCTTTATTAAAAACACCTCCTGGGTCTGCAGTATCTAGCCCTAAAATCACAAAGCGGAGTCCATTAAAGACATTTAATGTATCACAGAAATATAGACAAACAACAGTTGGAGACTCGCCACTTACACCAAAGAAAATGAAAAGAAATTCAAATTCAAATAAACCACTTGAAACAACATGCAGCAACGCAGCAACAATGAGTAATTCCGAAGAAAGTGATCATAATTACTACAATACGAGAACTGTACAACAATCATCTAAGTCTATTGACACTTTAATTAAATCACCTGCACGCAGACCTGCATCCGCTACAGCAGACAACAATTACACCGTACAGAAGTACACTTTAGGTGACAATAACCTATTGCGTACTCAATCAGTCACCAATCTGATAGAACACACTTCAAATTTAAATGAAATTATTAGCACGCAATCTTTAAAACTATCTCCTTCTAAAAACAATGACAACAGTAGTGATGATGCGGAATCACTAATAACAACTGCGAACAAAAAGAACGTTTTGGAAAACCTGGTAGAAAACACATTAAAACAAACCAAAAGTGTTCTGAGAAACGCGTCTTCCACGTCATCCCTGAACAAAAAGAAAGTATTGTTCGATATGGATGCAATTCAAATGAAATCTGTAAGTGCCTCTCCATCACAAAGCCTTACGGAGAAAAGTGATGGTAATGAAAAATTCGAATTGGGCTTGGTCAATCTTGAGAGTGAAGAATGGGATATATCAAGGTAAGAATTCAAATCATTGTCTATTTGTTTTGTACCAGCTATATGGAAATTATGTGTTTAAATTAGATGTTTCGTTTAACTTAAAGATTTATTCATACCTAATAAAGGTTTAAATTTTGCAGCATTGAAAACGAGCCTTTAAAGAATGACACTAAAATTCAAAATGTGACACGAACGAGCCCAAAAATCGCCGAATTGAAGGAAAAAATTGAGTCGCAATTGGCGCGACGTAACGAGACTCCTCACAGTGCCTTGGTTGGAGGTATAGACGTGTTAGCTGGCACATTGCGGAAAACTGGCAGCATTGCCGGCAGCAACACCAGCCTTGGTAGTTCTATCTTAGATGACACTGAGAGCGTGCCAATAGTAAATCATAAAACATTAGTTAAGCCAATGAAAGTGATTGCTAAAGACGATAGTGACATAGATATTTCTGAATTCAGTATAGATCGTATAGTCCATAAGAATGAATCTTTTTAATTTTATTACTGACATTAATTAATAGAATAAATACATAATTGAATTTTTAACCGACTTCAAAAAAAGGAGGAGATTTCTCAATTCAACCGTATATATTATATATTTTTTTATGTGTGTTCGCGGATAGCTTCGTCGTTTATGAACCGATTTTTAATGATTTTTTTTTTGTTGGAAAGGATATATCCTAAGGGTGGTACCATGATAAGGAAACCAGGATCTGATGATGGTATCCCAGAGAAATCGAGGAGAACTTTCGAAAATCGTACTGACGACTAGTGCATTTGTTACATTTTTCATTAAGTATTTTAAGCCACTACTATTCAGTGAAGGTTTGGAGTCGATCTGATTATGGAGCACAAATACAGTCGAGGGAACTCCTCAACGATTTACACCAATTACTTGGTGTTTGGTCTTAATTCATTTCTAATAATGAGAACTTTGCACCCATATGGGTTATAAGTGCCATTAAAGTTGACCATAGACAGTCGAGGGAATTCCTCAACAGCAGTCATGTTGGGCTCACTTCATACGGTTCAATATGCAAAAATGTTTATTAAGTACAAAAATAATACTTAAGTCATCACTAAAATTTGTAAAATAAAATAATTTTTAACAAAAAGAAAACCGTCTTCAAACAGGAAAGAAACTAAAAAGTAAAAAATAGCACAAAGTAATTCGTATTTTGATTTAGTTAATCAGAAATAATGAAATAAGTATTTTATAATTTTAAGTACATAGCGTTGTTAAAAGCATTTTAAAAGCGTGTAACCACAGAACAAGTACTAAGCATAGAAGTATAAAGCGTACACACTCAGAGACAAATAGAAGTTTAATAGTGCTACGATACCTTCTGACAGTTTATCGATATCGATAGATGAAATTTGTCTATGGGCTATGGTAAATTAACAGACATGCTAATATCAAATGAGGTCTGGTTGCATAAAAGCTCTCGTAAACGAACTACAAGAAACAAACGGCCGTTTTACACCTCACCGGAATGGCATAGGCCGGCAGCGGCGCCAGGAGCACTTTCAATGTGAAATAATTTTGAAGTTTATATTCATGTTTCATGCTGTAAGTTCAAACACAATGTAAACTGTATATGAATAAATTAAATAAATTGAAAATTGAAATATATATGATCGATCCACACACTGCCTCGCATCAAGGAGCGTAGTGCGAGCGTGCGTGTTCTTGTATTGTTTGTAATTGTAAGTATCTCTCTTTGTATAGAAATCACGCGTGGTGCTACACACTGAAAACGCATATAAGCGCTGTGTTACTGATCACACGCTTACATGCAGAGAAACACGTACTCACGCGCGTGAGTTCGGGGCCAGACGGTATGGACACCGAGTTCTGCAATAACGTGCTTGATTGATGATGCAGACCAGTACTCTCGCATCTGCACGCGTGGCACCGTCGCTGCGTCGTCGCCACGCTCCCGCAGCGTAGTGCGGTGCAGTGTGTGGATCACCAAAATACCAGTATCGGCCCTCAGTTCTTTTCTGACTTTCTTAGTATAGCATCGAAACAGATACCCCAAGGTAAAAATAAAACACAGCTGTAAGATTCATGTCACAAATGTATGATTATATTTCCAATAATATTGAAACACATTATTACTGCCCCTTAAAATTGCAGTTTTGTTTAAGAATGTCCTGATTATTTGTGCATAAGCAGAAATATTTTTTGTAATGTTATGAATTGGTACTTTTAGAAATATTTCCCCATCAATTTTATCAATAAATTTCTGTAGTCATCTAGAACATTTATTTCTTTATTTATTATTAGTTATTGAAAAAGTATTTACAATATCATTACAGATAAAAAATCCAATACGATATCATAAATAAAAACCTAAAATTTAAAACAATTACTAAATAAATATACCTATTTATCCAATACTATACATTTTTGTGCAACATCTTTGAATTTTGACAGGGTACATTAAAAAATATCAATTTCTATAGAAATAATATTAATAAGTCGTATGGCACGTGACAATGGAGCAAATTTGAGTAGATTCGTCCTCACCGCTGGAACGTTAAACGTGTAACAATATAATTATATAACATAATTCTCTCTTAATTTGCTTCATGGATCTTCCGGTCTGATCTTTCGGAAACCTGCAAAAGAACACATTGTATGAAATACTATGAAAGGTACAAAGATAGTTACCACAAAATCGTTAACTACAAAATATAGTAATATTTTTGTCATCGATAAAATATGCAGCACAAATCACAACACTATTGAACATGACTACACAAATTGGTAAAAATGTAAAATACTTAATAATTACTGAATCGAATGGCAAACAGACGATTATAATATGATTACAGTATAGTAAAGTATAAATCAATTAGGTATTTTGCACTTATGTATAGATTTTTAGTATATATTATTGGTTTCTTATCTACTCACCGATGGAAGTTGACGATTTAAACTTGATTTTCTTTGCGAAAAGAATGTAATTTACTACCTACAATAACGCAGGACATTGCATATCCAATGGGCTTAATATTACTTCACAATAGCATTATGTAATTATTAAATAACATATATTATTTCACAAAACAGATAAACAACAATGAAAATTACGAGCGGCGGTATAATCCGACAAAATTGTCTAAAGGCCTTGACAAGTTGGAACATTTGACATTAGTTCGCTTTTTAATTCGGCATCCAAAGGTAACCAAATTGACGTTTCTACAGTGTACACCAGCCGTCCTTAGCAAAATTATTTGTCTCTTTCTTTTCAATGTATCCGGCTTATTTGGAAAAATAGGACAACTATAATATAGTTGTCCTAATGTTAATCACCCTTATATTATAAGGGTGATTAACACTCCTTCTATGCTTTAGTACTTGTTCTGTGCGTGTAACTCACTAACACCTACAGATAAGAATAACATTGTCTGGTCGTCACATTAGTGTTAAGGATACTTAACACTACTTATTCTTATTCACTAGTGTAGTTGCTAGATCAGTATAATGAGGAAAACAGTAGCAGCAGTATACCTACTCTTATTTGGACTAACAATTCAAAAGTAAACGGTAAAAATAAAATTGAAAAAATAATATATATTATAATTACTAATCTTGTTTACTTTCATAATAGCAACGTTTTACCTGAAAATAAAACGTACATTAAACATACTTACCTTCTTCCAAACCTATAGTCCATTCCAACTCCAATTTCGTACAATGTAAACAATCCGGAATATTGCCATTGTCTATGGTTTCATGAATTTACTAGTGATGGGGACAAAGACAATAAAAATAAAATTAATGACATCAATACATTGATAAATAGTAATTTTCGTCCTTTTTCTTACATTTTTAAATAATATTACGTTTACGAATACTCTATTGGCGTAATAGATTAATTCTATTTAATTTATTACTCCAAATATTTGTATTTATGTTAAATATGGTATTGTATTTTATTGTAAACGTTGATTTATAAACATTAAGATAATAAGACAAACAATGTACCTAATCTAATAAATAAATGTAATTTAAATTAAGCGTTGACCTCTAAATGCAACGATTTGACCACGGACTGAAATGGAATACTGAGATACTTTTGAATATTTCCCTCCTGATGAAAATTTGTTAAATATGGACTAAATGGAATTTGTATGTATGTTACGATTTTTTTATAGGTGCTATATTACAATAAAACAAATGAACAGACCTGCGAGGGCAAACCCAAAATAAATGAAGAATTACAAAATATTATGTACCTATGATATGTAGGTATTCGTTAAACTTATTTCTTCTAATAAATTACAACATTGCTTTTCAAAGACAATACAGTACAGAAAAAATAAAACTGTTACGTCTTTATTGGACCGCAAAAAGTAATTCGTAATTTTATTGAATAATCTAGATTTGATTATTAATCATTAGTAAAAATAGTTGCAAAACAAAGTATAGTGAACAGAATATGTATAAATTCATGTGTCATCCATCGGATATGAAGTTTTTGATAGAAAAATATTGAAAAGACTGTTTGTTTACATTGTCCGAAAATGGATTTGGTCGCGACTTTAATTGAAACATGAGAGTGGCTAACCTGATTTCCTGTCGGATTCGTGCATTTTGTTTCCTTTTTACCTGTATACCCGTCTCTTTTCTAGTATGTCACGTTACGTCACGTCCTCTTTCATATGGTGGGACTTGCTAAGGCATGGCCCGCTGTGTTCTGATCATTGGCTCGGATGTTTTGTGTCACCAGGCAGAGTTTAGAGATTAGTTATCGCCTGGTAAAAGACGACGTCAATGTGATCGATCACATATGTTTAAGGTATGATGTTGAGAAAGCGTAACATATGTCTTAGTAAGTATAAACCATAATATGTGTTTCATTTATGCTAATTGGATTTACGAATAATGAAACGTGAGTAAGAACATTCAGGTGTACATAATGTAAAATATAAGAGAAGAGGTGCAATATTGACAATGTTATTGACAGTAGGAACAATCAGAATTTATACACTACACCATTTAATTTGCCATTTAGGTACAGGTAGGTAGGTGTATAAAGGTTTACACCTGTTCCGTCTTGTCATAGACATGAGAAAATAATTCACGTGACCGAGTGGGACATGGCATTGTGCGCCCATCTTTTACCCGTAGTACAGTTAAGTTGTCCGGTCAACCGGACTACGGAAAAAAATAATTTTCCGTAGTTATACGATTAAAAAAACTATCATTCAGTGTGGACACTGAAAAAATTCGGTTTAGGACTGTTGGTTCCATTGAAAAGTTCCATTGATGGGTCCAACAGGATTTTCGAATCTGTTTGTCTCCACTACTTAGGGTGAGTGGGTCCAACAGGATTTTGATGGTACTCATGTCTCCATGTGGGTCCAACAGGATTTTGACGGTACTCATGTCTCCATTGTTTAAAATAGGTGGAGCTATTAGGATTTATTCAGTACGGTTGTCCCCACCCTGAAGACACTGGCCATGTAAGTGATTACACTTACATGGCCAGTATCTTCTATCATGTCAATTATGACATTGATTGACATTTGATCTAGTAGATTACTGTAATCTATTTTAATTGTAAGTAATTCACTATTCACTCTATTCTATTTGTAATTACTTATTTACTAAAATGGACCAAGATCTCCGTTTTTTAAAAGGTTAAAAAATTGATCTACAATAATATCCAGGAAGTGGAAATCCCGGCAAAATTTAAGTCATTTTTAAAAGGAGATTATTACTGTGACGTACGGAGAGTTATGGTTTTTTATACAGAATATTTTAAGCATTTTTTATTTTAAGTTTAATTTTGACACCTTTTAAGTAAAAGTTGTAAGTTTTGACAATGGAACCACGAGACCGGATATGGACCTGTTAAAATATCGATTATTGACTCCATCATCTAAATGGAACCATCGGAATTTGTAAATCCTGTTGGACCCACCAATGGAACATGAAATCTTGAAAAACCTATTGGACCCATCAATGGAACTTTCCAATGGAACCAACAGTCCTAAACCAAAAATTCGTGGTCCGGTTGCCTTGTCTATGGGAATTTTCATAATATACAATATACCAAAACTTTCTATAAAGAGAGGGTAACCCTATAATGTTACAAATATTGTTAACTACGTTTTTCGATCATCACCTCCTGATGCTGAGCTGATAATGGAAGACTCTTTAACGGTTAAGAGTTAGATTTTTATGCCTGGACTTGTCGTTATTGACAATTTAATTCTCTGAGAGTATTTAAGTGATCACTGAGAACTAGCATTTTAACCAACTAAAAAAATGAAGGAGGTTGTCATTTCGGTACGTTTTTAAGTTTTTATTTTCACTGACCTTAAATAAAAGCTGAATAGATTCGTACATCGTAACATTTTTATTAAAAAGAAATAAATCAGCTGCATACAATATGAGGGGCACGGGCTTAACTAGACGAGTTATTTAATATTTGCTAGCTTTTCTAAAGCATGGCCTAAAACAATTTCTTTGTTAATATACTGCAACCAATGATATTCTATTTAACAGATATGTTATACACTCACAAAACAACAGAAAAAAGTGTTCCGCACAGTACCCGTTGCACACATAGACTTTTTTCATTCGTTTCACATTTCACTACATGTCAAAATGATAGAAAAGGATGACTTGAGAAAACAAATATGAAAAAAAGTGACAGCTAGTGTTGTCAATTGCGTATGAATTTGAACAAACATTACTCTAGTTACTAATCACCGCATGCTGTATCATAGACTAACAAATATAACGCGAGAGAAGGTACAAAATTTGTACCGCAGTTTTTACCTATAACAACTACTAAAGGTAGAAATATAAAACATGTGAAAGAAAATAAATATTTATTTACAGAAAAATTAAAACATTTTTAATAAAATCTGTGATAGGCATAATTACAAGCTTTTTTGTACGTAACTATATTTATAACGGGTGGAATCATGCAACTCAATTTTCGGTCGATTGAACTGAAACTTTTTACACATCTTATGGTCTGTTGACAATGCAATTATATATAATTAATATTATTTAAATCTAAAATAGCGAATCTAATATGGGTTACATTCTGTAACCCAAATTTTAAAATACGATAAACTAAGATATCGGAAACGGTTATAATGTACCATTTCTGTCTTAGTGTCTTATCTTAGTTTATCCTTAATTTAAAATATTTAAGGTAGTAGATCCTAGCTATTACGGTCGTAGATCCTTGCTATTTACGGTAATAGATCCTTACTATCCTCGTTAGCATGAATGGGCTGGATCGACCGGGGAAGTACTACCCTCCTCAAGAAAATAGGCATGAAGTATTAGTTTTCATACTAATGCGTTTCGTTCGGTGAGTGAGAACGCCCAATTACCCTATTACCCTACTTGATCCTCTTCCCTTTCCTCCCTCATCCCCTTCTCCCTACACGATCGACAATGGCATGGTATATCAAAAATCATAAATAGCTTTATTTTATGATTTTTGATAATCTGGTAATATTCAAATTTTTTACACACATTTATTTCTAATTAAGTATATGCTTGTTAAGTATGGTCGAAATGGTCCAGTGGATAAGGCACCCGCTTCGTAAACACGAGGTAGTGGGTTCAAATCTGGGCAAGTACCAATGTGATATTTCAAATCATATGTACTTTCTAAGTTTATCTTGGACATTTCTGACTGACGGTGAAGGAAAACATCGTGAGGAAACCTGGACTTAAAAAGTCTGAAATTGCCAATCCGCCTTGAGCAAGCGTGGTGATTAATGCTCATACCTTCCCTAGAGAAGAGGCCTTTGCCCTGCAGTGGGATAGTAAACAGGCTGGTATTATAAGTATATGCATTTTTACATAAAACAAAATTATGAAACAATACAAGGTTAGAAAAAAGGAAAACCGAACTGCGAAGAACGATGACTTTTCTGCCTACGATTTTCGCATCTGTATTTTTATTCTATGTCCGGGATGCACGCGTCCTTGTCACACGCACCACAAAAATGTATTTTCCATTTCTTTCTTTTTTCTAACCTCCAAATATTCGAATTATTAGGAAAATAATTGAAATATGTTATTAAATCAAAGAGTATTGCGTACTTACATACGGTATGAGATTCCTTGTGTTTTATTTAATTTTGTATCATAATTGGTGCACTTACGGAACACACAAGATGGCATTTTTAAATTTGAAAATTGCATCAATAGTGTACCTACTCGTTGCTGTGCGTAACGCAGACTAAAGACTATACGTCCCAATTAGGACGTTTTCAGGTCTTCACGATTACGCGTTCATAACATATCTGTTATATAGAATATCATTGACTGCAACTGAACATGTCATCTTTTAATATATCCTTTTTTGTCCGTTTATTGTAAACAGTTTCCTTATTACATTTTATAATTTTAATTTGTGTTTGCTTATCAATATTTTCTAAATAATTTAAAAGCCGTAATATGTTGACATTATTTTTATTGATTCCCCGATTTAACTTTGAATTCCACCCCTCGATACTGTTGTTGGTGCGGTGTCTTTGTCCAAAAACTGTGATAAAATGTATCATTTTTGCATCAATCCACAATTTTTCTAAATAAGAAAAAAATTTGCTCATGTCAGTCAAAGCTTCAGACTTAATGTATTGCCATGCATCCAAAATAGATTCTTTAGGCAGAAGTGGTAATTTAGATGTTAACATTACAATACGGCGTTCTACGCCTGATTTTGTATTACCTAAATTATTATTGGCTTTTCGCCACACACATTTCGTCCAGTGATAATAGCAACCAATAATCGTTGCTTGTGGAAATTCTTCAACCACTGCATTAATGGCAGCTTTCTCATAGTCACAGTGAACTTTGGAAGGATTCCATTTTAATTGACGTTTAAGCAAATTAAACACAATTGAGTAGCTTGCTTGTTTTTTGTCAGCCATAAGGACAAATATTAAGGGTACAACATTAGTTGTTTCGGCGGAACTGCCGATGTCACCATGTACTGTAAATAATTGGTAAAACGGACGTGGGCAGCTTTTAAACGTACCATCAAAAAAAATTCTGTTATTTGAGGTAATAATTTCCTCGTTTCTTGAGAGCAAAATATTATAATTCTGTTCTCCATAAAACAATAGTCCGCTACGATAAAATTGTGAAACTTCAATGGTACTTCCACATCTTTAGTATTTCGACAGACAATTTTCCCAACACCATTGTTTTTGTTTCTAGCATTATATAGTCCATGTTGTATGTTACGAAATTCTGGAACTTCGACAAGCATATCAATTCCACCATCTTTTAGTTTCGTAACTGCTTCGTTATAAAGCATTGGAATTGGAAGATCGGATATTTTTACCACTTCCTTCAAATCAGCCATAGCCATATCTACATCATTTTTGGCTTCATTCATTTGGCACTAGTGAAGGTTAACCTTAACCACACTTTCATTCTAGAAGGAATATTATGCAGAACAATTAATTATAGAAGTTATGAAGCATTAATTATAGAAAATTAAAAAAGACATCAAATTAAAGAATAAACTTACTTGAACAGTTACAAATCCTTTGCATTTCATTTTTTTATACAACCTACATCTCCACAAAATTGAGCCATTTTTGTTCTCATATATCTTCCATGTACAGACAGCAATCGGTTTCATTTTTATTATATGTATAGACTAGCGACCCGCCCCGGCTTCGCACAGGTATTATGCTGATACTAAATATACTACAGAATGTCTTTTTAAACAACGTTCACAGCTTTTTTGTCATTAGACAATACAATAATTTTTTGCTTTTAGCGTTATATTTATTGGCCTGATACATAGATAAATTAGAATTAACTTTTGATAATTGTCGTCAAGGGTTTTTTTTTTTTTTTTTTCAGTGTGGCACTAGTTGGACTTTGTGCCAATTTCAGGTCACGTCAAGGGTTATAATGCTACTTTATTTGTTTCAAATGACGCAATCACTGTCTAGGTGTCGATAAAGAACATTGTTGGTTTGTAGGTTCACTTGGAAATAATCGCCAGTACATAATTATATTATATGAGATACACGAATCTTGCGATAAGTACTTTTTATAGGTGAGTATAGACTGAATTAGGGTCAGGTCATATACGATCGGTATGTCTACGAACGAGCAGAAGGAACTGTTTGGAAACTGTAAACACATCACCATTTGAGCTATAGCATAGTTAGCTGCCACCTGTGATACGAGCAAAGCCTTTACAGTTATTAACACTTTCGTAAACGGATATCGTGATGACAGTAAAAAAACATCTGTGTCTACAATATTGTCCATGAAAGGGTTAAGTATGTTGAGGTTAATGATTTGATCGAAGCGTTAACAAACACGTCCGTCGTTCATCTTTTCGGTACGCTTGTATTAGAGTGATCCAATTCGATGAACATTGCATTTTGTCGAGTGTAGGTACATAAGTAACATCTATTTCAGTATTCTTTAATTTAATTGATGATAGAAAATAATGCGTATGCATTCGTGTGCGTTCGCGCAGCGGAATGTTGTTGAATTTAAAGATTTTAATTATGCAGATATTTAGTGTATGACGTCGTATAATTGTGTATGGTAAAAAAAAAATTGTGCACGCAGCCATTGTGGAGAAATTCACCAAAAACTGATTCCGCTGGGCGAACGTTGTTCTGGCGGAACTTTTTTTAATCCATAGACTTTAGAAGAAAAGAGATGTGTCCAAAAATTAGTGTGTATTTGTGTATAATTGTGTATGTATAAATAAAATTAGTGCATGCATAAACTTCGGAGAAATTCAAGTTTCCGCTACGCGAACGTTTGGCCATTAGCTAGTTTTCATATAAAGCGCTTACATGGAGAGCTGTAGATTTTTACATACGTTGTTTTGAATTTGTTTATATTTGTTTAAAAACAGATTTAGAAAAAATCGTAGGGCTTAAAAGATAAAAATATAAACGTAAAATACGCTTATTAGGTCTTAGTTCTTAAAGAATGCACTTTGGGGTCTAGATTTTCACGTTTATACAAACCTTGTAAGTGTCTGCAACATGTTGCCAAGTATCAATGATGTTCCGTTAGTAATTAAAAAGTTATAGGACAATTTACCATGAATAGATCACTGTTTACAAAGCAGTCAAATATCACGACGTTCTAAAGGAATTGCATGGTAAAATGTATGCCAATAATTAGTGTATTCATTCAACTATTCACATGCAAAATTTCATGTCATTAAATTCAGTAATTAAAGAAAAACAATTATAATACTGACGAAGCATCGAAAACCTACAAAAAAGCGGCCGTGCAATATATTTAGGTAACATCCCAAAATTTAGAGTATAATACCGGTATTGAATTTTACCATGCAATTCCTTTAGAACGTCGTGATATTTGACTGCTTTGTAAACAGTGATCTATTCATGGTAAATTGTCCTATAACTTTTTAATTACTAACGGCACATCATTGATACTTGGCAACATGTTGCAGACACTTGCAAGGTTTGTATAAACGTGAAAATCTAGACCCCAAAGTGCATACTTTAAGAACTAAGACCTAATAAGCGTATTTTACGTTCATATTTTTATCTTTTAAGCCCTACGATTTTTTCTAAATCTGTTTTTTAAACAAATATAAACAAATTCAAAACAACGTATGTAAAAATCTACAGCTCTCTATGTAAGCGCTTTAAATGAAAACTAGCTAATGGCCAAACGTTCGCGTATCGGAAACTTGTATTTCTCCGAAGTTTATGCATGCACTAATTTTATTCATACATACACAATTACACACAAATACACACTATTTTTTGGACACATCTCTTTTCTTCTAAAGTCTATGGATTAAAAAAAGTTCCTCCAGGACAACGTTCGCCCAGCGGAATCAGTTTTTGGTGAATTTCTCCACAATGGCTGCGTGCACAATTTTTTTTTTACCATACACAATTATACGACGTCATACACTAAATATCTGCATAATTAAAATCTTTAAATTCAACAACATTCCGCTGCGCGAACGCACACTATGCATTCTTAGCTTTTTGGGTAAAGTAGGTTATACGAGCTAATCTGAAACAGTCGTAATTTATGATTTAATGTATGCAATATATTTGTATAGCTTTCAGAATGTATGGCAGTGAGCTTTGGCTTGCCATTCTACATAACAAGAGTATCAGCAGTCTATCGTTTTGGTCCCTCCAACTTGACGTCATAATGGAGGGACCAAATATTTTGTTAAATAATATGAATAAATATAAATAATAAATATAATAAAGAGGTAGCTAAACTTATAGCAAAGGTAGCAAGCAAATAGTAGATTAATGGTATTAATCTTTTGTATATGTATGACAGACATCCAAGACTTGGTCCCTTCATCTTGACGCACACTAATTATCTGGTATACTCTCACCTCTCTTAAACACAATTTTTATGAACATTTTGCTGAGGTAATGCTGTGCCGCTCTGTGGTGCACCAAAAATGTACTTTAACAACTGGTAATAGTAATACAGTTATTTTTGTGAATACAAATTTAAGTTATCAGTCCTGTTTAGTATATTAAGTCCATGGTGTAGCCCTATTTTGTGCTTTCTTTCGTTCATATTTTAATTTAATCAAAAGTGAAAAACTGTACTGGTTTTATAGATTTTATTGTGAATAAAAATACGTCTACGCCTCTTTCTTGGTATCGGTCTTTCCACCACGAATTCTTCCGGTTCTGCGGGCGGCGATCAGACCAACCTTGCGACCGGCAGATGTTCCTCTCTTTACAGTGGAAGCCTTACCTATTGGTAATTAATAACAAGATTTAGTTTATATTGGATAGATAGGCAAAAATTTGATTGATATAACAAAAACAAATACATACCAATATGTTGATGGTTACCACCACCGTGAGGATGCTCAACAGGGTTCATGGCAACACCACGCACGTATGGCCAGCAGTTACGCTTCACCTTGTACTTGTGGTACGCGCGACCAGCCTTCAAAATGGGCTTGTCAATACGACCGCCACCAGCGACAATACCTACGAAACAATCATTAATAGTACCTATCTAAGAATAATAATAAAATTGTTGTTAAGAATTAAAACCTCAGAAAGAGCCTCTGTGTAATCAAAGTATTTTCAGAGTAGGTAAGTTGAAAGTCATCATGTTTATTAATTTATCATATTAAATGTGTCCGCCACTTCTGGATTCCACTTACTGCTTACCATCAGGCAGAGTGGAGTCACTTTGGTAGGCTAATATATAAAAAAAAAAAAAAAAAGTTATATCCTAGCTGCGCCCCACGGCTTCGCCCGCGCGTATATTATGTTTTATAAAAAGTAGCCTATGTCCTTCTCCGGCAATGAATCTATCCATTAAGGTGCAGAATGTCCAAGTTGCAAAATGTCCAGTGGTTGCAAAATGTCCAGGTTGCAAAATGTTGCCAGGTTGCAAATTGATGTCCAATACTTAACAATTTTTGAACCAGTAATATTTTTGAGGTGTGTTAAGAAATTTTTATTTGATTTGTGTGTATTTCGTTTCGGTAGCATAAGGTATATTTCCTCTAGATCCAGAAGTTCCTATTATTACTATTTTGGAACCTAGACATTCTGCAACCTGGACATTTTGCAACCTGGACATTTTAAAACCACTGGCCATTTTGCAACTTGGACATTCTGCACCTAAACGAATCTATCTAAACATCAATTCGCATTTATAATATTAATAGATTTGTTATTGCACCATTGCACCAGGTACAGGCAAGTCCAAGTCAATATAGCACCAAATAAAGTAAGCCGCGCCATTTCTTGCAAGGTGGAAGAAAGATATAATGACATATTTCTGCCAGGAAAGCAGGATTTTTATTCCCTAATAAAATTCCTTGTATTTTATTACAACTATTATTGTTATAAACCTCATTACTCACCAACCATTCCTCTGTTGCTTGATGGAAGCACTTTCTTGGCTCCCGAGGGCAGCTTTACCCTTGTGCGCTTGGCATCAGGATTGTGGCCAATGACAGTGGCAAAGTTTCCAGAGGCACGAGCCAGCCGACCTCGGTCACCCATTTTTTCTTCAAGGTTGCACACAATGGTTCCCTCTGGCATAGCTCCCACAGGCATTACATTGCCTGGAAAAATTAAAGAATGTCATGAATAATGAAAATATGACAATTGAAAATACTACAAGCCAATAATGTTAACTCTTCTCTAAATAGTGTAACCACTTTTTTTACACATTTTATGCATAATTTCAAAAAAATATTAGCATTCTGCACTCCTTCTCTACATAAACTATAAGTGTGCGAAATTTCTCACGCTTCACGGTTTGCACAATCAGGACAAAATAGAGTGAGATTTCTCTTCAAATACTTATTGTTCAAAGTTGAGCAACTTGACAAGGAATTATAAGAGTACCTGAAGTGCTTAAAATATAGCTTGGTGTCTGCGACGTCTGTCAGTGACCATGTGCTAGTGATGAGGATAATCTACAGTAATTATCGATAATTTTAATAGTGAAATTTGTGTAACTGAATATTATTTTAATGTCTTATAATAGATGTAATCAAACAAGAAGAATTAGAACTTAATTTAGACTTTTATTGCCTTACATGGTGTACAACACAAATTTTATTATTATCATATTATCAAAATCAGATTTATCACAGCAGTTTTGTAAGTTAATAAAAAATTATACAGGATTATTTTGAATGCATTAGCATTTCTTTCTAAATAAATTTATTAATACATACATATAATTTAGTAATACATTCAAATTATAATTTGATGTGAGTCGATTACGCATCTCTAACCAGTCTTCAAAAAGCATTTATAGGGTTAGCTACCGTAAAATAATAATTTCGTCAAAAGAAAAAATATTATAAAACACCGTAATTTATTCTGCAAATTATTATGAAATATAGCTTTAATGACATGTTTTTTTAAAAAAAAACTTTTCTAAAGAATAAAAATGATCTTATTATTAATTTCAAACTCGAACTTTTTTAACAGGGAATTTATTATAGCTGTCCTTAAAAACGAAGTGGCTATGTCGCAGGCACCAAGCTATATTTTAAGCACTATAGGAAGCCACAGAAGTTAGGCCTCTGCCTCGAATCTTGCGGGCAGTGAAAAAGTGAAGTGAAGTGACATAGAGTATATAAAATTTCAATGTAGCGTCAGCACGAGAGAAAAATGGTGTTCTTTTTTTTTATTCAAATTAATTCCTAACGCTCGCTAAATAACTAACTAACTAAATAAATGGTACAACACTGCAATGCAGACGTGCAGGCGTTCACTGCTTGACTAGAGTGCACAGCTCGTTGCCCGCTCCCGCGCCGCGCGCTGCCGCCGCCCCGCAGCCCGAAGATTCGAGGCAGAGGCCTTAATGTTTGAATGTATATTTTTAACAGCTTTGGCGCCTTGTGTATCTTTTTATCACACAGTGTATAAAAAATTTTGTATTCAAAAGTATACACATCATTCTACTTGGTTAACACGTTGTGTATCTTTTAGGAACACATGTTTCTACACATTTCTTATGCAAAAATGTAAGCCCTGGCCTATCGCAGTTTGTCGGTATAAGTGGTCTGGGAATCGGTTTTAGTCTTTTTATTATAACCTCTCTTTATATTTGGCACTAGAAATTAACAAAGATTAAAAAATAATTTTAATTGAACTTGAAAAACAATAAAAAATTAGTGACGATCATTAAAACAACTTTTACAAAAGGCCACTTCACAAACAGAGCATTTGGTTACCACTTGAGAAGCTTTTCGTGGCTTTCCGTCGACGGTTTTCCCTTGTCTTCCGTATTTTATAGCATTAATAGCAACAAGCTTTCTTTTTCACTCCGTCTTCTTTTCGACTTCTTTTTCTTTTGCCCAATCTTGTTCAAAAATTCGAACATCAGTAATACCAGACATACTTGGCACATCTTGTTGTTGCTGTACCAAATTGACTGATGTTGACTGTGTCGACCTACCCCGTTCTATTTCAGGCGATTGAGGTATAACACTATCGTAACTTGTGATTGAGTCAGTATCAGTAAAATCGTTATTAGGCATAAAATTGAGGTTCTCAATGGAATTATATAATTATATAAAGCTGAAGATTGTTGTGTTTGAACGCGCTAACCTCTGTAATTAGTCAGATTTGAATAATTCTTTTTGCATATAATTATGATAGCCCAGTTCCTGAGGAAGGTTATAACCTATGTAACATCACGCTAATGGCGACGGGAGCAGAGCAGAAAGCAAAGACGCGGGTGAACCCGCGTCGCGGAAAGCTAGTCTCTCATAAAATCACTGATTTAAGTATTCAACAATTACACTGTAACAATAGAAAAAAATATAAGAATAAACACAAATCAAACTCATGTCTTTTCTTATATTTTCTTCCCAAATGCTTTCTTTGAGTCCTAATACAAAATATAGTATATTAGCTTTCTCTTTATTTACGTGATTTTTACTAGTTTATCTTTCTGGATACACATGGCTTGGGAGGTATGCCTATTTTCCAGGCAACATGTATCTAAATGTCACAAGATGAAAATCCAGTAAAAAAAGGAAGAGAGGGGTATCAAAAAAGTGTAGTTTAAAATGTGAACAAAACATTTTTGAAATATAAGGAACTTAATTAAAATCTGTTTAGCCATTTAGGCGCTAAGTGGTAATAAACAAACAAACACACACACACAAACTTTCGCATTTATAATATTAGTAGGATAACCTTAATAACAAGCTGGTATGATGATGATGAAACTAGATATTCTACTTACCAACTTCTAATGTCGCCTTCTTGCCACAGTAAACAAACTGGCCAGTGTAAAGACCTTCAGGGGCAATGAATAGTTCCTTGCGGGTCTTAAACTTGTAGGGGTCACGGAAGTGAACAACTGCAAGCGGAGCACCACGGCCGGGGTCATGGATAATGTCCTAAAGTGTCAAACAGTAAAATTATAGAAACAATACAAGAAAAGTATGTTATAAATTAAAGTTAATTATGTCCTCAGAAAGAGCCTCTGTGTAATCAAAGAATTTTCAGAGTAGGTAAGTTAAAAGTCATCATAAAAATTAATTAAAATAACTCCTAAACAATAGTTGTTTATCCTCATCAATTATAGCGGAATGAATTGAATTATTTCACACAATACATCAATGTTTATGTATCAGTTTCGGTAGTTCCCATACGTTCTATAGAACATGACGTCAATGGACAAAATGAGACATTTTTTTCGTTTTTGTTCCATAGAACTATATACTAGCTCTTCGCCTGACTCTTCCGCCATAGAACAAAATAGTAATCATTAGTTGCCCAAAATCTTCAAAGACATATATGACGTTAGCAATGTAATTTTTTTAGTTATTTTCCACTCGCGTAAATAAATAAAATTTACGCGAGTTATTATTTTTCATGAAACTGTAAGACTGTGCCACAACCACATTGCAAAAATTGTATGTCCTTAAACAAATGCATTTTTGCATGCAAGCGAGTCAAAGAGAAGATACTCTCATAAATCGATAATTAGGTCATTTCGACAAATGACACTAGCTGTCAAATCATTTTGAGTTTCTGAAACGATAATCAGTGCAACTAACAGATCTATGATTACTTTGATTTGACATTAGGTTTCTTTGAAAACAAACCCAATGTCAAATTAATTGACACTTGACATGAGATTGATTAGTTAATTTTTGCTTCGATCAACCTTTGAGAAACTGGATGTCGTTACCGTCGTAAAAGTTCGCGTAATTTGATCATCATCTTAGATTAGATTAGATGTTCTGATACTCATGCTAATATCCATAACTGACAATATTGTGATCTAAAAAGGAACAATGTTAAATTTCACAAGATGTCCAAAACATCAGTTTTTATAAAGAAAAATAAATATTACAATTAATACTGCATTATAAAATAATGTTTTGATATACCTTATTAATGTAAATTTTAAGAAATCATGTACTTTCACATAAAAAAACAAATAAAATCATAAGTTAATTCACCGACAAGTACCAATTAGCTGACAAAGCTTTTGACAGACGTAATTATGATCTATGATTACGACTTACCTAGCGTTGAAACATATGATGGTTAACACACGATTCTCTAGTCAAATTTAACAGCTATGTCAAGTTACAGGATGACATAGCTGTTAAATTGAGATGGACTAATTATTTTCTAGTGGCCAGTAGATAAGCGGTTATAGAGGTCTCATTTTTCTTGTTCCATAGAACAATTTGAGAAATATAAGTATTACAGTCATGTTTTATAGTACAAAATAGGAAAAAAATGTCTCATTTTGTCCAATTATGTCATGTTCTATACAACAAATGGGAACTATCAATCAGTTTTAGTATGCTTTGCTTTAACGCAAGTCTGTGCATCAAATTGTTTACAAGAAAACTTTGAGGTAATGTTACAAATATTGCTAAAAAAATAGTGCCAATTTTTTAAGTATCTCTGAGAATTTGAAACTTTAAGGCATAATTAGGTCAAACTCTAAGAAACGTATTACATACCTTACGACACCTACAGTAAAAAAATATTCAAAAGAAAATTATCGAAAATTTTCCTCAGTGCCCCGTTTCGTACAGTAAAACCAAAAATTAACTACATTGGGGATAGATTGATAATACAATAATCTCATTAATAAATTGTAAGTTGCAGCACATAGCAGCACAGCCGAAGAGAGGATAAAACTCGTTTATCCTCTCTACTCTGTCTAGAGTTATCAACAAGATTAAAAATTATGTATCCATGCATTGCATCCATCTAACCATATTTTGAATACACAAACTTCTTTCACGTACCTTCACAACACCCTTGATATAGCCGTGACGTTCTGCGTAATCCAGGGATCGAAGTTTGGGTGCTCCTTTCCTTTTCTTTGTGTGTGATACGAACACTGAACCGGCACCTTTACGCTGAGCACGAATCACACGACCCATGATTACGTCCCGTCACTGAAAGGTTTTTAATAAACTTTAGACAAAATTCATCCATTTTCCAACAGATGTGGTAAATTCTTCAGCTATTTTATATATTGCCGAAAGAAATGCACGACTTTCATTGTGATAAAATTGGATGTAAAAATAAAACCTAAAATTTTACGTACATTTCACAGACGGACACTTTTGAAAGAACCTGGAAGAGTTGCCAACCAATAGATTATAATTTTTTATTTGACAGAATAATAACCATTTCAATTGGTAACATAATTTAGTCGATTAAAAATTTACTGATTATCTTTGTCTGGTCAAAATAATTATTATTATTTTATTTTTTACTTGATTAACTTTTTTTTAATTAAATTTAAGATTATTTTTTACTTTATTAACCTTTTTTTAATTAAATTTAAGATTATACAGACAACTGTCGCGTTTATAAGTAGTATAATAGTACCTATAATATTATTTTGTCATAAATTTAATATAAGATAAGGAAAATACACATCCATATGCACATATGCTATTTTTTATACATACAAATAACATACATTAGCTAGCGCATCTAAAATACTTATAAACTACAAATAATAGAGATATTTGAACGGCAAATATACTACTAATCAGGGTAAAATTATTTTAGGAAGTGTAATCCTTATAATTGTAATACCTGCGTGGGTGGATGTATGTTACCACTCAGCGCCCAAATGGCAAAACCATTAACTGAACGATAACAAACCGATAACTATATCAGCTACTATAGTTATAATTATTTCAATATAACCGAAAAATGTAGGATCATTTTGCCAAAAATATTCAACCCCAAAACAAATAGGTTAGTAATTAATTTTCTTATGAAATCTTTAAAACTTTTTACTAAACGCAATGTTTTTTATTTATAAAATGGAAGTTACCATAAGTTAAGCACATCATATTAAAAAAACACAGTGTACTTACGAATGAAAGGACAATTCCGGTAGTTTCTTTTCACCATCACTTTTGAACCTCAAAATACTACAATGGACCACGATTTTTACCTATAATTTATAAATACTAGCGGACCCGACAGACATTGTCCTGTCTTAATTATTATCTAATTTTTCGCAGAACCTTCTCCTGACAATAACAAACGCAACAAAAAAAGAATTAACGGAATCGGTCCAGTCGTTCACGCGTGATGCCGTGACCAAGGGAAATAGGGATTTATTTTTATATAAATAGATATTTCCAATCTCCCATTCTACAAACCCTCTTTTACCCACATTAGATATCCCCCGTAAACTTTTCACTACTTTCCCCTAGTTTTTAATTTTTTAAATCGCTAACTTCAAAAGCAAAGATCTTTCCATATAATATTTTATCCCTAATTTCATCCCTCTAAATCCAACCCAATTAAAAAAAATTATGAGGTTTTTTTATTTTAATAGAAGTATTCCAAAACAAAATTTCAAAACTATGAAGAAGTTTCATTCAATCGTTTTCATCCCTTTTCAGACCACCCTTAACATTTAGGGGGATGAAAAATTAATGTTGTCCGATTCTCAACCCTAGCCGATATGCATAAAAGATTTCACGAAAATCAGTCGAGCCGTTTCGGAGGAGTTCAATAACGTACACCGTGACACGAGAATTTTATTTATTAGATAATATACATATAGATAATATATCACTTTGTAACCCAAACTCCACCATTTTAATAGAACCAGCTGTCAAATTTTGCTTCGCTAACAATTAGGTTAACGTGGGTTATCCACCTAGTAAGCCGACAGGCGGTAGGAGACAGAAAATACTATCGCTCTGTCACGTTTTTTTTATATTTTGTTGCCAATAACTTTGTTTCTTTTCTGTGTGTATGCTTAGCACGTATCACGCCGTCTAGATTATACTAGTCTAGGATTCTAAGCTTACTTATTCGTAATATCATGGCGACTACTATTTAAACACAATCTTCACAGTTGGAAACACAAAGGCAAACTCCTCCTACTTTGGTTGCAAACACGCATTCACAAACCAAGGTCAGTAATATGAGGTAATTAGTAATATAAACAGGAGAAATATTTATTCTCTCGATTTCCTATTTTATTATTTTATTAGGTTTGGCTATACACATAAAATTTTAATGCTTATCGCTAAGAAATTTGATATCGAACTACATCGAGTAGCACGTATTCACAGTAATGTTCGATGCCGGAGACGGACATAGTACTACTTTTTATCCCGAAAATCAGTCTGGTTCCCGAGGGTTTCAACAAACCATATTTTACGCGCGAGCGAAGCAGTGGGGCGCACCTAATAGAACATATATATAAAAAATAGGCTAAATAAAAATAATGATTGCTTACTGCATTTTAGGAATTTAAAGAAAAGAGAAAAAGAGAAATAAGCACTGGCTCTAAATTATTAAAATGCTATTAAAAGACAAGACAGTTTTAAATAACTACGTTTTTTAATTTTTAATTATTTAAGGCTGGCAAGATGAGAAACAAACGAGACACGCAGAGACACACGGTCTCGGTTGTTGATAACTTTCTCCGTTTCTCGGACCGAATTTGCGTCTTATGGTGCAACGAAAAATGTACTTTAAAGTTTGGTAATACAGTTAATTTTCGTAAATACAAGTTCTATCATCGAACTAATTTTCTATTTTTGTTTATAAAAAACAGTACGCACGATTTGTATTATTTAAAAAAAAATATGATATTTCCTTTTTGTCGTTTCAACAATGTAAGTAAAAAGACGCAGAAGGATTTTTATCTGTTTTTGTACTTGTGTACTGTGACGATTGTGCCATTTTTCAAACGAAATAAAATTGTTGTAGTAAGAAAGTCTCCACTCTCTTTGCCTCTGTTATTTGATCTTTACGTATTTTAGCCCGCTTTCCGATTACTGGTTAATGATCCTGTCCTGGATCTGTGTTGCCATCACGTTGTCATGAAGCGAAAAATGTCAATGTCAAATGACAAACAAATTGTCATTTGACAACTACGGATGCAAAATTTTAAAAAATATCGCCCTACCGATATCTGTATAAACCGAATTATGGTGAAATCAATTTATCAGTCTACACCGATATATCAGCGATATACCGGTATTTTTTTAAAAAAGCTTGTACAAATCCAAAGTAGTTTCAGTTTTTTTAAAGTTGCACGTAATAAGTAGTATGTAACTTTTTTAGTTTACCAAGAATAACAAGAATTTTGGAATAAAAAAATTAGTATTTTTCATAAATTTATTGAATAATGTTATTTCCAGTATTTTGTACCAGCAATAGAACTTAGAAACAGTAACTTTGACAGTCTGCTAACCAAACACCATAGATTTTATTGGTTTTCTTTTTCTTTCGAAATGTCAAAGGTACCTATCCATACAACCTTGACATTGGTAGGTAGTTTTTTCTTTATTATCGATTTCGGCGCGCATGGTCGACCTAAAATATCGATATTTATCGATATCGATAAATATCGATATTTTAGGTGTCGATATATCGATATTTATCCATTTTTTCGATACATCGTTGCATCCCTGTTCTCAACAATATCAACATCGCAAAAGACGCAAAAGCTTGTAAATGTCAGAATAAATAGTCACTGTTCATCATCATTAACTTTTTGTTTAGGATTTACAGTACCTTTAATTTTTGTGTTTATACTGACAGCTATTTTGTTCATAGATTATCTATTTTAGTTAATCTTATTATATCGGTTTTGTATACTACTTGTATGTGGTATAGCTTACATTTCAAAGAAACACGGGTGATAAATTACAAACATTTAGGTCACGTTGTGGTCACGTTGCATGTGGCGTGGACGAATCTGACATTTCTATATTTTCTCATAGGTTCAGTAGTTTTGTACGCCACCTTTTTGATTGCCTCCTAGCTTGGATTATCTACGTAACATATTCCAAAGGTTCTAGAAGGTTTAGAGCCCTAATACAGTAATTGCTTACTTGGTATTCTATGGTAAATGCATTACAGTGTTTAGAAATATCTTTTATTAATAGAAGTGTATTATATTTTGAATTCATTGTTCTTCATAGTACAAAGTGCCATTATACAAAAAAGTTGTGCTAAAAATTCTTTAAAATATAAAACTTGAAGTTTCCATTTGATTACTTGTGAAGTTTATTGTGTGTTACCTACTGAACAATCTTCAAATAAATATATTGTGAAAATTAAATGGAGGTAAGTCCATTACATCATTCTCATCATCATACATCACATCTTTTTTAAAACAGATATATTTAAATACATTTATTTGATAAACAAATTATAGTCGCATGAATTATTCATTTCACATACCTATTGATAAAAAGATTATATTATTATAGTAAACCGTAAAAAATTAAATTAGTTTTCATCTCTATTAACTAACTTTAATCTATACTAATATAAAGCAGAGAAGTTTGTTTGTGTAAATGCACTAAAACTGGAACTACTAGTCTGATTTAAATAATTGTTTTTTTGTTTGATAGCCCAGTTCTTGAGGAAGGTGAATAGTCTATGTAACATCATAGTACTAGCAATAGTACGAGAGCAATAACCAAATATGTAAATTAGCACGGTTGGAACCGCATGGGTCCGAGTCTGTCTGAGATCAATGAGTCTGCAAATCACATAATGGTTGATTATGACAAGTTTAGTAATCTATTAACTTTCCAATGACTTCCCAATGGTCTACTGCTAGTACTCCATTGAAAGAAATGGCTTAAAATGGTAATCTAGTACAAAGTTGCATAGTTTCACATTTAACCGTGTTAAACATAAATTTATTGTTTTTTGCCATTTACGAACTTCTTACTACTTCAGATTACTTATGACACTATTAAATAATATGTGAAATATATATAAACAATCTGCCAATAGTGACTCATCAAGCAGATTGTGCCAACTTATGTAGCAAATATGTAACAAGCTAAAACAGACATAATAATAAATATTATACCTAATTGTACCTATAAATCAACAAACCATTGTTACAATGTTTGTTGTTAGATGTTTAAATGTTAGGTCAAATACGATTGATCAATTATGGCGACAGTGGTTAGACGTAACACCAAACGTAAAACGAAGGCCAGACTGTTAGTTGACCACAACCACTACCCGGTACGTACAGGCTCAAAAAACGATGTCACTGGATGTGTCCCAAAAAAACAAGAACCATTTGAAAGTGCTTGTCAATCTTTGCATCGAGGGCTGTTTTAAAGCATACCACAAGTCTTGAGATTTTTTACTTTTACTACCTACCTGCTGTATTCAGGCAAGTCGAACCATCACTTGCTTGCAACAATCGTGCCTTTACTGGCTTTTAAAGCTTTCTCTTTCTTTGTCTTTTTTTGTTCTATTATATTTAATTACCCTAAAAAGGTCAAAACAAAAAACTCATTGCAACAAAACATTAGAAATTTGTTAGCTGTATTTTTTATGACCATTCATTTAATGTTTTATATCTATTGGTTGGTGAACAGATGTGTTCATTGTGATCACGGGATTTTGTTTTAAAAAAGATGAAGAGGAATGCGTAAGTTCCATAGCAAAGTAATTAATGGTATTCATTACTATAGTTTATTATTGTAATCTTGCAACCATGTTTTTGGCAAAATAAATTGTTCTTGTTGTTATAGTAATAAATAAATATTACCTAAATACAATTAAAATTTCTATTTACATCATTGTGCGTGATTTCTAACTACGTCTACGCATTATAATTAAATGTGTAAGTACATCCCAAAATCATGGTTGAAAAATTGTTCTAATTAAATAAACAAACAAAAATATTTAATAATTCCATAATACTATGTGTAATAATAATAAATTATGTATGGTCGAAACCTTAGGTGGCGGCCATCTTGCCCTCTTGGCATTACCGGAGGCGATCTCAAATTAAGAAGGAGACGGTGATTTATTTTAATTTATAGTGGTATATACAGATTTCTTTGATAAGATATATTGGTATCAAAACAAAGCTTACATTATCTACTTTAATTATAAATAGATAATATTGATTTATACGCCAACTTATAATGGTAAATTTTGGCAAAAAAAAAGAAAAATTATTTTCGGTACACTTGGGTTGACATTTTTAATTTAGTAAACACATAAGTATTACCTATCTGCATATTTCTGACTTTATTGCCGTGTTTATTATTTTGTTTGTGGTTGTCTAGATAACATAATTTTTGTCGAAAACGGCATACGCGCTTGACGCCGCTGATTTTTGATAACTGGAAGTTCAAGTGCCAAACGGCTCGCAAGCCCGGACGGTCGAGTGGATAGTAAACTAACAAAACTATATAAGCTTATTCAAAACAAAAATATTTGAGTTGCATTTACCTATTTGCTAATTTTTGATTTTCTTGGTTGTCCAGGCCAATTTTTCATTGAATTTGAAAATTAATATAGACTTAATTTGTGCCTATTTCTACCTTGTGACCTGCCAGCTTGTGTATTAAATTGAATTCCCTATTTAAGAACCAGTGTTGCCAATAGAGAATATTTATTAGTCATCACCTCATCACTTGTTAAAAATGGTGAAATCATCATTCAGGGTCACTATTCAGTTTTATGTATAGAAATGTGTTTCTACTTTCTTAATAGAAGTCATTCTGTCATAGTACAGCTTCTATAGTATTTTATCAGTATCACGAAATATAGGACTTATTTATATATAGGTACCATTAATTTGTCAGCTGTAAAATTAAACCAGTGATGCAAAAACCTCACATATTCTGCCACTGATTTGGCCACCTCTTTTGATCTATTCTCTCTACCCTCTCTACTCTTTAGCTTAAGGGCTGACCCACATAGATTACAAATAATGTTATATGCTATGAATAATTGAAGTATGTTATTGTAATTGACCATAACAGGCGTTATTTTAATTAATAAATTACAGCTTGTGACGAATTCGGAGTTATGACGCAATGGCAGTTAATGCATACCGTATCTATCTACATATATTATTATAAAAAGCTGCAAAGTTTGTTTGTTTGTTTGCACGTGCTAATCTCTAGAACTACCAGTTAGATTTGAAAATTATTATTGTGTATGATAGCTCTGTTCTCGAGGAAGGTTATAGGCTATGTAATATCACGCTACTGGCGACTGGATACTGAGCAGTAAGCAAAGACGAGGGTGAAACCGCGCCGCGGAAAGCTAGTTATGTATAGGTATATGTAGATAGATAAGTCTAAGAGAAAGAAACTTCGATAGAGAAGTTAAAAATAAGAAATTGTTATAGATTTTTAAATGAAAACTGAGACTTTGCGTGTCAAAAGGGACACACAACACAGAGAACTCTCGGTATATAAAAATATCTTCCATTCACATCTGCGCTTAGCCTCGGCGATTCGTCGGTTTACGCGGCTGAAACTTAGCGAAGAGCCCCTTTTACAAACAACGTTACAAACCCTAGAGATTTCGGTTTATCGAATTATAACTATTAATATTTACATTGCGTTCAAAGTGTTTTAAACAATCGTAAATGTGGCTACTTCTGCTAACTGCTACGTAATCTTATTAAAAAGACTTGTAAAATGAAAAAGTATGAGTATGTAGGTATATCCGCATTCTAGAACCCATAACACAAGATAAAATCTATTTAAGTAAATAAGGTGTGTAGTAGTTGTGATATTATAATCTATCTGTGAACGGCTAGATCGTTCTTTCGAATTTCGTTAATTCTTTTTTTGTTGTGTTTGTTATTGTCAGGAGAAGGTTCTTATGAAAGAAAACTAAGAAAATTGCTGGGTGATTTAATTAGTTATTATTTTAGTTTAAGAATACTTAACCACTATATTAAATTTAAACCGCTATACCGATTTCGGTGAAAATTGGTATGTAGATAGATTTGGTTTCGGGACATAGGTTCCTTTTTATCCCGAAAATTGCTCTGATGCCCGAGTTACAATAATTAAATACATAGCAATTTTTGCGCTGGCGAAGCCGCAGGGCGCAGCTAGTTTATTATTATAATATATGATTTATAATACTATTATAGTATAAGGGACTACGCACACTTATTCAGCTCTATTCCCATAGAAAACAACGATTTTTTGACGAACGTATACGCATGCGGAAAGCTGAACGGACGCGTGCGCGTCTCCATACAAAATCGTTGTTTTCTATGGGCATAAGTTGAATAGAGCTGAATAAGTGTGCGTAGTCCCTAAAGCGGCAGTTTGATTGTTTGTTTGAACGCGCTAATCTCTGGAACTACTAGTCGGATTTAAATGAGTATTTAAATCCGACTAGTAGTTCTATCTATAATTTATCTATAATTAAGTATACGATTTACGTCCGTGACCACCTCATAGGTCCAGGTGGGCCTATTTGGCCGTGTGACACACAATAATTTTAACTTAACTTTTAATTGTGTTATTATAAGTATTTATTTGTATTTGTGTTGACCTTCTAAGAATTTGTGTCTCTTCTTGTCTGTGTCAAATAAATATATTTTCTTTTCTTTCTTTTTCTTATTTTTGCATACGATAGCCCCAGTTCTTGAGGAAGGTTATAGGCTATATCATCACGCTACTGATAAAAAAGATATAAAATCATCCCTCACAGACCTTGCTAGCGCCGGAGGTGTAGGTAGGTAAGCCGCTACTCAGCACTAAGAACACAACGCTAGTTAGATAGTATTGCTACGGCTACAGTCTTACGTAAGGTTGAGTCCTTGCCCAAGCGGTCTGCGTCAAACTGGGCGAGCCTTCAAGCCACACACAAGCATCAATACAAGTACTCCCAATAAATATATATTTCTAGCTGTTACCCGCGACTTCGTTCTCGTGAAAACTTAGATGTGCCTAATCTTACGACAATCGTACATTGTATCAGTAATAATCAGTATAACCTGACTCACGTCACTGTTTTTCTAAGAAGCCCTTTTATAACCGGTTGTCTCTCCCGTGAAGAATAATTTTCATCGATTTTCGTTTGTTAAATTTGAGTCACTTGCGATGACGGCCAAAGGCTTATTTCATTCTTTAATAAAATAATTTTAAACAAACAAAACCGACTTCATACGGGAAGGAAACTAAAAAGTTAAAAATAAGTTTACTTAGCAGAAAGTAATTCGTATTTTGATTTAGTTAATCAGAAATGATTAAATAAGTTATAATTTTGAAAATGGTGCTAAGCAAATACTATAAGAATCTTACTTACTATAATAGCAAATTAAGATCGATAATACCTATAGGTACCTAGTTATTGTTTTACTTGGCACCAACTTATAAAAATTCAAAATTATATAATACTTATTAGTTTCCTTCCTGTTTGAGGTCGGTTTTCTTTTTGTTAAAAATTATTTTATTTTACTATTTTTAGTGATGGGTTGACCTAAATCTTACTTAGGTATTATTTTTGTATACACTAAACATTTAAGCAGATTGAACCGTATAAAGTAAGCCCAACATGACTGCTGTTGAGGAATTCCTTCGACTGTCTATGGTCACGTGTAATTTTAGTAAACTTACCCATATGGGAGCAAAGTTCTCATCATTAGAAATAAATTAAGTCCAAACACCAAGTAATTGCTATAAATCGTTAAGGAGTTCCCTCGACTGTCTTTGTGCATCATCAGATCGACACCAAACCTTCACTAAATAGTAGTGCCTTAAAATACTTAATGAAAACATAACAAATGCACTAGTCGTCAGCACGATTTTCGAAAGTTCCCCTCGATTTGTCTGGGATGCCATCATCAGATCCTGGTTTCCTTATCATGGTACCACCTTTGGGATATCTCCTTTCCAATAAAAAAAGAATCATCAATATCGGTTCATTAACGACGGAGTTATCCGTGAACACACATAAAAAAAATTTAAAAAATATATACGAATTGAGAAACCTCCTTTTTTTTGAAGTCGGTTAAAAAGATAGCATTTAATAATAATAATAATAATAATGTTTTGTCTAACTTATCTCGCCATCTTTTTCTAGGCCTGCCACGATGCCGATTCGTTGTCTTTGTGCACCACATGTTTAGATTTTGGCCCATGGTTGGAGTTTAGTTTTGGCCCTCAACTCATCAGGCATTCGACAGACTTACCCAATTCCACTTTAGCTTTGTTATCTTATGAACAACATCTGCGATCTTTGTCCTAGAGCGCAGTGCCGTGTTTCGAATTTGATCCGTGAATTTGATACCTAATATACTGCGCTCCATTTCATGGCACGCTGACAAACCCCGAGCTTGGACCTATAAATGCCTGTCAAAAACCAAGTTTGAGCTTCGTAGATCAGTGGAATACACATATCTATTAGTCTACGATTCAGTGATAGGGGAGATCTCCGTTCAATTGGTATTTTAGAGCCCAAAGGCCAACACTTTCGGTACATCTTTCGACCACCTTATCTTGTCAAGCGTGGAAGGAGACTAATTTTCCTAAGTACATATAAATATACATATTGCAGTTCTTCACAATTCAACTTTAGCCTAATTTCGATGCTATTTGTCATTATCTTGGTCTTTGACATGTTGTGATTATTTTTTCAAAAATTCAATTATATTTTTACACAAAACGATGTCGAATGTGGAATAAACAAACAATGACAAACATGTTTAAAATATTGTCTGGAATTTGGAATTTAATAAGCTTCTAAAAATAAATAAAATGATGCTTATCTAATTTAAATAAAGAGTATAATACAGAGTGTATACGACGGTTTGACATTAAATGAAAAGGCATTTGTTAGTAGTCCGTATAATAATTTCAAATTAATCACAAAAATGATTTGACAAAAAACAAAAATTTAAAATTTTTTAACAAAATAAATAATATTTTAGTAGTAACAAAGTAATACACCATTTATACAAGTTCACTGACCTGTAATGAGCGGCAACGTTTATCCTTCGACGTGGATTATGTTATGACTTATGTCAGTGATCGTTTGACGTACTTACAGAGTGTTTAGAATTAAAGAAATTAAAAAAGAAGTCCTGTGTCTAAACTATTGAAGATATTTAGTTGATTTTTTTTTGTCTCGCTTCATAATGTAACATACTATACGTAATTGCATTTAATATCATACCGTCGTATACACTCTGTATATAAATTTAGAGTCGCTTGCTTTAAAAATAAAAGATTTTCCGTACAAACTTAAATCCCCTATTTCACGCATTTGTAAGGATTGTTTAGAAAAATAATTAACTTAATTTTAATTTCTTTAAATAATAAGTATTTTCTAATAATTTGGAAATCCTACTATCAGAGCTATAGAAGTTTCATACAACCTTTGCCACCTCTTTTTACTACCTTAGGGGATGAATTTCGTAAAATCCCGTCTTAGTAAGCACCGACGTTTTATAAGGAATCCCCATACAAAATCTAAGGCTTCTAGCAGTTTCTGAAATTTCGTAATGTGTGAGTATGTGAGTGACTTTTCGCTTATATAAAGATACTAGCTGCGCTCTGCACCTTTACCACAGAGTAGCCGTACAGAGGCAAAGCTTTCTAAGAAAGTGCAAAATTGTTACCTATTCTGGTAGGGTTGTCACAATAGGTTAAGACAAACAAAACATTTGTTAAATAGTTTATATATGGAGTTATTCCGGTCCGATCCCCCAGATCTCATCCCCTAGGGTTACAATTATTCTTTAATTCCGTTCTGATTCTCTGCAAATTTAGTAATACCGGCCTGATCCCCTCAGAGTTTTTGATAGGTAAGTACATTCAAGAGAAAATCAGTTTATGTAACAATGAATTAAAAACATAAAAATAATAAACACACTTGTATAGTCTCTGCTTACCCCATTAATGGAAGGCAGGCGTGAAGTTATTGTATGTTTTTTCTCGAAAATCTGTCAAAGATAACTAGGGGATACGACTAAAATATTTAAATATATTTAGGTTTTGTTTCTGATCTCCTACGCGATCAGAACTGAATAGAAAATAACAAAAAGTAAAGCAACAATCCCCAATGTATGAGATTCAGGGGATCAGACTGGAATAACTCTATATGTACCTACTGATTTTGATAATCTCATTAAAACGAATAGGATTAACATAGTGAATAGGAAAACATCTGTCGTTTTGCCTTTATAAGTAGCTAAATTCGATATATTTTAGTGTTTCAAACTGATAATATTATAAAAGTTTTGTTGCCAATGTGATTTTTCATTCGTGATTGTGGAACATTGTCATTCGTGTATATTTCAATTAGGTAGGTACAAATCTAAACCTACCTACAAACTTTGAAAGAATTTGATGAACCTGTTAAATATGAAGGTAAGTTCACAGAGGTAAACTTATAACGCGTTAAAATAAACAATCATTCTTATTAAATATCATTAACTATTATTTTTATTCTATTACTACTTATTTAATAATATAAATATTAACATATTTATTATAGTTAGAACGATTAAAATTAACCGATAAAATAATACAATAAAATAACAACTGGCTGTGCCGGCGTCAACCGGTTTTTCCAGTCTCGCCGTGTACGTGACAAGCGGCCAGTGGACACGCACACATGCCCCGCGTGCTTGTAGTAGTGCCACCGATTTGCGCTTTTGTAGGAAGCTTTCTCTCTGTACGTATAGCTACTTTGTGCCTTTGCGCCCGCGAAAAATGGTATGTGTTTAATTAATATGAGAATGAAATATCCTCACTTAATGTCTCTCTGCCTGTAACTGAGTGGTTCAAATCTTATCTTCGGGGTCGCGCGCAGTCTGTACACTTTGAGGAGAAGTCCTCTGCATGGTGTGATTTGACGGCGGGTGTACCCCAAGGTGGTGTACTTTCTCCTTCTCTTCTCCATTTTTATAAATGCACTCACTAAAGTTATTACTTCGCATTATCACCTCTACGCAGACGACTTGCAGATATATCGTCACACCACAGTGAGCGATTTGACTGAGGCTATTGATGAAATTAATAAAGATCTCGCTATTATTAGAAGTTGGGCTCGGTCTTTTGGTTTACTGGTGAATCCAGCGAAATCTCAAGCGATCATTATTGGTGGCAGGTATATGATTAACTCCATAGATTACCAGTCTCTGCCGCCTATTACCTACAACTCAACTGTCATTTCGCTAACAAAAAGCGTTAAAAGTTTATGTGTTTTTATAGATCTATATCTATCTTGGGATACTCATATTGCAGAGGTAAGCAGGAGAGTGTTCTGCTCGTTTTAGGCACTCAAGCGACTTCAGAAATTCTTACCTTTTCAAACTAAAGTTCCTTCTACTACCACTTTTAGACTATGCCGATGTCTGTTTTCTTGATGCTAAGAAGGAACACCTCAATAAACTCGAACGACTGCAGAATTTAGGTATCCGCTTCATTTTCGGTTTGCGCAAATACGACCACGTTACTGAATATCGTAAGATACTGAAGTGGCTACCTATTCGGCAGCGTCGAGATACGCACATTCTTTCTCTCCTTTATTCTGTCCTTAATAATCCTAGCTCTCCTTCCTACTTACGTGAACGCTTTGAGTATCTTGTACCTCGTGGTAAACCTTGTCGATCTTCATCTTCTCTCTTACTTCGAACTCCTCTTCATAGTTCTAGCTGTTAGGACGGCTCTTTTACTGTTCAGGCGGTTAGGTTGTGGAATTCTCTTCCTCATGTCATCCGTGAAAGTACTTCTGTGGATGTGTTTAGGAGAAGAACAGGACATTTCCTGTCATTGGTTTATTTGTATACTTGTATTTTTATTATCGGTCATAATTAATGTATGTAAGTTTATTTTATATATCATTATTATATTATTATATTATGTGTATTATTAGTATGTAAGTTTATTTGTTAAAGTATACACTATAGTATACAAAATAAATAGTTAAGTATTAGGTTAATTAACTCTATCTCTTATAATTTTTATCTTTATTTCGGTTGTACACTTCCCTCGTTCTCATACTAATATTTTTCCTGTACACTCTGGGTTTGCTGGTAGAAAACTCATTACTGAGTTAAGCTCGCCTTTGTACATCAACAATTTGTAAACATTATTTAAATGATTTTTTGTGTGTGTACAATAAAGAATTAAAGACGAAAGGAACCAAATCGATTTTAGGAATAAAAATCCTGTCCGTCTCCGGCACCTCGAATCTATGTACATACCAACTTTTATCAAAATCAGAGTGGTAACAAACACACACACACACACACACACAAAAATTTTCGCATTTATGATATCAATATGATCTTAACGGAATAGCCTAACAATTACGTCATACTGTTTACTGTTATTATTATTAATTGACAGTTGTCGCGATTTAGAGAAACTTGAGTAAGACTTTACTCGCTGCTTGACACGTGACTCCTTTGACCCCGGTTCGTACGTTATCGCATGCGATTGAAAATTGATATACCTACCTAAATGTAATTAGTAATTAAATAAAATTTTTGGTATAAGTACATACATAGGTTATTACTAACTGGTAATATAAAATATTAAATGTGAGTATTTTCTTAGTTTATTATCTCTGAGAGGACACGATACACTTGCTAGTGTTCTATTTCTACAAAATAACTAAGAACCGAAACACAGATTAGTTACTGCAAAAACACATATAAAAGCATGGACTGATGCCATATAGTTACTTTTATCTTTATTATGAAGAAAATGTTAGTGAGCATTTTGCAATGCACTAGGCACTTTATCTAGTCTTGGAAACATACTCAAGAATGAGAGTGGCAATCGTATGCACTACAATATTATCATGCATGATACCAAAAACTCAGCCTGCGTTAAATTCGAATTCACAGTTGATTGATCCTAGTCATAAGCAATTATTTTATGAGAGAAGTGATTATTTATTTAATGAGACGACGTAGTTACTGTAAGTGTCCAGCAGAGTGTTGCAGCACCTAGTTCTTGGTCTTTTTGTTCTTATGTGTGCGTCAAGATGAAGGGACCAAGTCTTGGATGTTTGTCATACATATACAAAAGATTAATACCAATAATCTACTATTTGCTACCTTTGCTATAATTTTAGCTACCTCTTCATTAGGCATATTTTTTAACAAAATATTTGGTCCCTCCATTATGACGTCAAGTTGGAGGGACCAAAACGATAGACTGCTGATATACCTACGGCTCCCTGGATTGTTCTACCTAGTTAGTGTTTTAATACCTTAATCCTACCTTAATAATATTGATTTGTATTGAGCGTTATATACATAGTTTTGAAAATATCGACTAATACAAGTTGATCGTATGGCTCATCTTGGCACAGCCACCATCGCGAACCGTAAATCTAATTACATGACGAATTAGTCGGTAATAATAGTAGATATTAAACACATAATTTTAGGATTCTATGGCCCTCCGTTCAATAGTTATAGGGGATATTGGTAGCTATGTCAAACTGAGCGCTTAGGTTAGCACAACCAACTCTATATCTCGAAAACCATAGGTATAGCGAATATCTGGTTATGCCCAGAGTTAGTCGGCAATTAGTCTCAATTAGCCTCAAAATTCCAGAATTGGTCAGTCCTTCTAAAGCGAGATATTTGAAATTCTTTTTTTCCATTCCTTTAGCATTCCAAGTACAGTCGGCGCTATTGATTAATTGAATGAACAAAATAAATGAAAATACAACATGTAACTGTATATTTTGAGTGTCTAATATCATTTTTTAGAATGACCTAATGTAGAAAATGATGAAATGAGCGTATAACTTCGATACTATTACTTTTATTCAATACGTAAATCTACTAACTGTTGGTATACCTACTTTATTTCCATATGGCAGTAGGAACATGATTTATAATAAATAGGATAGATTTTTAATCGATCAACAAAAAGTTAATCCATATAAATATCAAGATCAAAAATATGAAACAGAACATAATCTCCTCCTTTATGGAAATCGGTAATAAGATTCTTTTCTATAATTCCATGATTTTTTATTTATTCTATAACTCTCTTGTTTAATAGTTTTTAATATCGATATAACAGGTATTAATATGTATAATAAATATTATTCATTCATTCATACATCTCTCCGACTGTACATAACCTAATTGTATAAAAAAAAACTATTTCAAATATCTTGCTTCAGAAAGACCGACCATTTCTGGAATTTTGCGAGTAATATCGACTAATTACCGACTAATTCGTCATGTAATTAGATTTTCAGTTCGCGATGGTGGCTGTGTCAAGATGAGCTATACGACCAACTTGTAATAGTCGATATTTTTTTAACTATAAATGTATCGGTCAATCTAAATCAATATTATTAAGGTAGGATTTAGGTATTAAAACACTAACTAGGTAGAACAATCCAGGGAGCCGTAGGTATATCAGCAGTCTATCGTTTTGGTCCCTCCAACTTGACGTCATAATGGAGGGACCAAAGATTTTGTTAAATAATATGCCTAATGAAGAGGTAGCTAAACTTATAGCAAAGGTAGCAAATAGTAGATTAATGGTATTAATCTTTTGTATATGTATGACAGACATCCAAGACTTGGTCCCTTCATCTTGACGCACACGTTATGGGTGCATTGTTGTTATTTCTTTATTATACATTAAGTAATTTAATAAGGCTTGTGATCTAGTCGGCGTTCAGCTTAGTTTTATATAAGTAAGTTGTTAAATATAAATATTATACTTTATAAAATAGTAAATAGGTTAGTAAAATACTAAGTATAGCTATCTGAACAAAAACAAATTTTATGTTATTAATGCATTTGTTGTTTAATTAAAAATGGAATTAATTTAATGTAAATAAAGGGCAGGCTATAGTCTAGTAGTATTTCTTACGTGGTACCATCTGATCTCTTTTTGACAGTGTGGATACGTTCAAAAACACATTATTACTACGAGTGTTACCACAGTTTAGTTTCAACTACAATTAAAAATTATTTGCTTAATTTCACTCTTTGTCATCATTATTAATTAAGTATTTAGAAATAAGATATTTTATGCATTTCCTTTGTTTTTTTTAGTTGTCTTTTGTTTTCTATGTGCGTCGTGTTTTTTTGCACAAATAAATGCTTTTTCTTTCTTTCTTACTACTTCTTCAGTCGGGTCAATATTTTTCCAAAGTGGACAAAAAAAGAACTGAGAAAGTATCTGCTGCACTGCTTCAAGAATACAACTGCTCAGCTAGTGTTATGTTTCTTTTGATCAGTAAAGCATTAAAAGTTCATTGTAAGAGCAACCGACACTGCAAACATCAATGAAATTGACTATGCTAAAATGCTAAATAAAATAACATCCACGTTAGCCATTGTTACACTGTCAAGAACGACAACAAACTACAAAAATTCAATTAGCAGACTAAAAATATCAAAGTTCTGCGTATAATCAAGCCGCATTGGAATAAAATCGTGTAATACCTATATTTAGGCTGAATGTTACGGCAATAAACAGTATAATGAAAAACTTCGCAATTTTATGAGTTATTTAGAAAAGTTTGGAATGTTTGTGGCGAAACAGGGGTGGTAGGTATACAAAGCTTCACATTTATTAAAACGAAACACATTGCTGTACACGTTTGTTTCAACATCTGACTTTTTCAACTAAAACATGCTTTACTACCCGTGCCTTTCAGAAGCTAATTTTCAAAACAGCGCTATTTTTAAATATAGTTATTTTAACCTCATTATCATTATAATTTTTTTTTTTTATTATTATTTTTATTATAATTAAATTAGTGATCAGTCTTAGAGTTTTTTAGACGTTATTTTTTTAATGATTACATTGATTTAAAAAAAAGCTAAAATTAATACTTGTTTTGGGATTTCCTGTAATGACAATAGGTATTAAATAATTACTTCAGTGTTGTTAAGTCTGCATGCTTTATGAAAGAACTAGCTTTTCACAGCGCGGTTTAACCTGCGTTAAGTTACATCTTCGGTTACTGCTCTGCTCCCGTCGCCAGTAGCGTGATGTGATAATATATAGCCTATATAATTTTCTCCAAGAAATGGGCTAAAAAATGCAAAAAGAATTATTCAAATCAGACTGGTAAGTTCCAGAGATTAGCGCGTTCAAACATAGGTACAAACTCTTCTGCTATAATATTATAATACCTACTAGCCATAAGCCATATAAGTTACATCTTCGGTTACTGCTCTGCTCTCGTCGCCAGTAGGGTGATGTTACATACCTTCCTCAGTAACTGGGCTATCATAGGCAAAATTATTTATTTAAATCCGACTGGTAGTTTCAGAGATTAGCGCGTTCAAACAAACAAACTCTTTCGCTTTATAGGTATAATAGTATAGATTATTATTATGATAGATAGATATCTATCCAAGAACATTGTTTTTAAATATAAAACTCCTACTTAAGTAAGATTTCAACTTACCGCCATCGAGAAGGCTGAATGAAGTTTAAACGTAACTTTGTTTCCGAAAAAAAAATATCCAAAAAATTATCACTTCAAAACTTATTTAGGTAGGTACCGTAAGTACTTTAATAATAAACAATGGTTATTTAACAAGCTATTACTTTACAAATCAGAAACCACGATTGCACCAGTCAGCACATTGTAAACAAAATAACATTGCGTAATAGATAGATAATTGTGCCAGCTAAAGTATTATTACAATACCTCCATTGCAAATCTCGTAGCGTCAGCTGTAGTCGCTGTTTGAGTTTGTCTGCTTGTAAATAGGTAGGTAGGTAGGTACTCGATTGCAGTGGATTTTTATAAATGTACCTACCGAATATGTGTAAATAACTAACGAGACTTGCATGTTATATGTTTACGGTAATTCAATTCTATTATTCGTACCCACGGCCACGATAATAATTTAAACTACTTAACTAAACAATATACCTACACTGTTGAATAAATAATTAAATAAACTTAGTACCTACTTAATACTGATGATCACTCTGCCTACCGATCTATTCCGTTCTAATACCACAAAACTAATTTAATACCACTGGTATTTATTTATTGTCCTAATAATTATTCTATTCATAGCGAATACCACTAACAAACGAATCCTTTAACAAAATATATGCTATGAGGTACAGTCAACTAATAAAAACGCTTTTAAATTGGGTTTTAGGTGGTAGTATTTAGTTAATTAAAATTTAGTCACTATGCTAATTAATGTGTTTCGCTCGATGAGTGAGAGCTCCGGCGCGGCAGCCAAATTACGCTCTCGCTCCTTTTCCCTTTTCTTTCCCCACCCCTTCTTCCTACATGATCGGCAACGGCTTGGTTTTGTTTTTTAAACATTATTTCTGCAAAGCTTAAAGATAAAGGTTACGATTACCATTTACAATCGCCCGTGGCCCGGGCCCGTATGTTTATTTGCCACCAAAGTTGTATAAAAAAAATTGGAATAGTTTAGGATTGTATTACGAATTACGATAATAATCTATTAGAAAATATTATAAATTGTTTATGTATCTAAATTTATGTTTTGATATGTGTTGGCAATAGATTAAGTAAGTACTTCATTCTAATTTAATGTGTACCTACTTAGGAAATACTACTTAGGAAAAGAAAATTTGTTATGACAATAAACTAATACCATTGGTATTAGTTTAGGTTTTGTGGTATTAGAACGGAATAGACCATTTCTACTTAGTCTTACTGTCTTAATAATTATATCTATAATATAAAAATGGATCGCTGATTGTGTTGCTAAGCGCAAATCTCGGATGCAACTGAACCGATTTCGCTAATTCTTTTTTATAATATTTCTTGAAGTACGAGGATGGTTCTTACGGAGAGAAAAATTTAAAAAATTGCCCGAAAAAGAAGTACTTTTCTATATTCCTATACAAAAATATCTTTATATATCCCAAAATGTTTAAAAAAATGACCACCCGTGCGAAGCCGGGGCGGGCCGCTTGTTATGTATAAAATTAATTGACTTGAAATTGCTTCTTTACAATCAATCTTTTTATTTATAGCAGGTAGTATGTGGGTAACTACATAAGCATGTCAGCGGCCGCGGAGACACTACCGGCGCCCACTGCGCGCCCCCACGTGCCGGCCGCGTCGGCGCTCGCCCCGCCCAGCACGCCCGCTGCTCGCCGGTCTAGCGCTAAGCACACCGTGCATTGGTTCAGAAAGGGACTACGGCTTCACGATAACCCCGCGTTGAGAGAAGGCCTCCTCGATGCTGTAACATTTCGCTGTGTTTTCATCATCGACCCTTGGTTCGCCAGTTCTTCTAATGTTGGCATTAATAAGTGGAGGTAATTTTCAATATGATGCTATTCCTCAGTGAAAAGAAAGCGTAGAATGAAAAATGCTCCGGCATTATAGAACTAAAACTTATTAACAAAATTAGAAAATTGTCGAATGAACGCATTCAGTTTACTTCTTCTTGTCACTGAGAAAAGCTTTTTGTAGATAAAACAACAGTTAAAAACTATAATACCAAAACTTTGCATCTACCTATAGGTTTCTGCTGCAATGTTTAGAGGACTTGGACAGCAGTTTGCGCAAACTAAATTCGCGGCTGTTTGTGGTTCGCGGACAACCAGCAGACGCGTTACCAAAATTGTTCCGAGAATGGGGCACAACGGCGTTAACCTTCGAAGAGGATCCAGAGCCATATGGGCGCGTGCGGGATCACAACATTATGTCAAAATGTCGCGAAGTCGGCATCACCGTTACATCGCGCGTGTCCCACACCCTCTACAAGCTAGATCAGTAAGTTAAAAACTACTTGGTTTTCCATAAAGTATATTGTTAGCAATGTAATTTAATAATTACTAAAATTATACTCGTATTGCATCCAAGTCACGCACTACGATTTTATGAATCAAATTATAGATTCAAGTTAAAAACTTATTCAACCGCGATATCGTGCGGCTGTAGATGAAAATAGACATGCACATTTGCCTGAACATGACTTGTTAAAATTCGATATAAAACTACGAAACATCACATGCGATAAGCCACTATGACGTAAAGAAAATGTTATGAAGCCTTAGTCTTAAACAGTTATTGAGTATACAGATATGTTAATGAATTTCGGTTTCTAAAAATGCTTGAACGCTAATTGAATATTTATTAGACCTCAATTTTGTTACAGTTTTGGGAGCACATTTATGTAAATTTAAAAGAACTTACAATTCGATATGATTACCTACTTAAGGCGGAGGCCTACTGTCGTATGTTCAGGATACTTCTTGAACAGGCAAATGCAAATGATCTAACAGTACTTAAACATATACACTCGCGGACACTGCAGATTTGTACAAAAGCCAAACTTTTTAAATTATGTGTTTTCAAAACATATTTATTCATCCATTATTTTAGTATATTCCAAAACAAAATTTTAATTTGGCACACTAAAAAAACGAGTTGCATTGTAACAAGAAAGAGTTGTATCTGTTTTCTTTGCGGCAAAATTTATGTAAATTTGTAAAGGAATATTTAGTAACTGATATTTTCTTCAAGAGCATTATGACGGTGAACATCATGCAGTTTGGCTGATGTCCACCGGCTGGAGTAATGTGGAATTTCCTTTCATGCTTTTTCAAATCTTCAGCTCCTGTAATGTCCGTGGCGCTGGTTGAAGAGCTCAAATGCACCTTTTCAAAGAAAGTTGCATTTGAACCAAAAAACCCAAGGCAATAAACAAACACTGATTTAAAGATCTATAGCTGCAAAACAATGAACTCACTTCGATTTTCTTTCTTTTAAAATTTGTA
Organism: Parascotia fuliginaria; assembly: GCA_963082885.1. Lineage (NCBI taxonomy): Eukaryota > Metazoa > Arthropoda > Insecta > Lepidoptera > Erebidae > Parascotia > Parascotia fuliginaria. Next base: position 11,150,883 of record OY720173.1, on the reverse strand, counting down.
ATTTAAATTAAAAATGAAATAGGTCTGCTATAAACTAACCATTTTGAAAAATTTGCTATTTGCCATATTTAATAAACGTAAAAATACAGGTGGCTCGCTACAGTGTCTACGAGTGTATTATATTTAAAATTAATTTTAAATAATAGTCAACCAGTAGGTCATAAACAATTTGTTGTTACGGTTTTGCAGATTTTCTTTTTAGTTGCCAAAATGTACTTTACTTTTATTATTTCTCGCGCCATTTTTATGCAGGATATTCTAATTGTGCTAGTCTGCCGGTACGTCGTAATAGTGACGTTGGTTCGTCTTTCTTCAGCCAGTTTCGTGATGCGTTTATACCTACCACTATCTGCGCGTTAGGGTAAACAGCGTGATGAATTTTCTGTTGTGCAGCGGTCGTAGGTCGGTAAGTGATTTTGTTTAGACATTTAAACATACAACTTAAACTGGTTTGTTTCATAGTTTAGAATAAAATGGAAGAATGTTGCTTCGTTATATTAACTGTGAATGATTTTTTAGGATAATAGAACGTAACGGCGGCAAGGCTCCGCTGACGTATCACCAGTTCCAAGCATTGATCGCAAGCATGCCGCCGCCGCCGCCCGCCGAGGCGCCGATCTCAGCGCAAATGCTTAATGGAGCCACCACGCCAGTCACCGACGATCATGACGACCGATTTGGTGTACCTACCCTCGAAGAACTTGGTAAGTACCTTGTACTATAACTATACATCTATAAGGAAGAATAGAATAAATACAGCTTAGGATAAAAGCATAGTCCAACTCTTATATTGCCAAACCATCCAATATCAAGCGTGGAGATTATGGCGAAAAAGTAATGCGTGGTCATACCTACGTTAAAATAAATATACCTACGGGTCGACTTGAGAACCTCCTCCCTTTATTTTTCGTTAGTTTAAAAAATACACGCGGCAGCTGTCATAACCTTCATTAATCAAACATAACGACAATAATTTTATTGTTCGTAGTTACCTAAGACCTATTAACTAAGTCACAATTGCTGACTATAAATTGTTTAACTATTATTACAAAATGATGTGGCTAGACTGTGTAAGTTATGTAACTAGTAACATGCAAAACGAAATTCGAGATAGAAAAATATCCCGCAAAACGTCTATGGTCCTCGTGGGATAATGACGTCACTCTTTGATAGGGGCCTCTATCTATTTTATTGTATTTTAAGTAATATTATTAATGTGTAGGGATGTTGATTTTTTATCAATAAAGAAATCGGGAAATTTCGATTCATCATCATCATAATATCAATCGATAGACGACCACTGCTGGACAATAAATAAGCCTCGAATTTCTATTATATCTGATTACCTATTTCAGGTTTCGAAACAGAAGGTTTGAAAGCTCCAGTCTGGATTGGAGGTGAAAATGAAGCGCTAGCGAGGCTCGAGAGACATCTCGAAAGGAAAGCTTGGGTGGCGTCGTTCGGCCGACCCAAGATGACACCGCAGTCGCTACTCGCCAGCCAGACAGGCTTATCACCGTACTTAAGGTAAATTACTACAAATATCATACGGTTTTATCGTGATACTTATCTACTTAGTATCTAAGGCACTAAGAAATGACGTCATCTCTTTTCAGATTCGGTTGTTTGTCGACTAGATTATTCTATTATCAGTTGACGGAACTATACAAAAGGGTTAAGAGAGTACGTCCTCCGCTATCTCTACACGGACAAATATTATGGCGCGAATTCTTCTATTGTGCTGCGACGAGAAACCCCAACTTTGACCGTATGGAAGGTAACCCTATATGCGTTCAAATACCATGGGAGAAGAATCAAGAAGCTTTGGCTAAGTGGGCCAGTGTAAGTACCCTTGGTCCTGCTTCATTTATCACTTCCTTCACGCACGGCAACTAGTTGTTTCGTTATAATATGTTTCTGTAATGCAACACAGTCATGTTCATACGCTACGGCTAACACTTACCATCGGGTGCACTATATGCTTGTCTTGTTGTTATAACGCGTCATTGTTCTTGCACCATCTTTCATCTCAGTATCGGCTTACCACAGAATCTCAAATTGTATGAACGCCTATTTAGACGATAAACTCATTTCTCATTGGTTTTTGATTTTAGCATGTAATCGCTTAAATTTTACTTATTGCAGGGTCGAACAGGGTTTCCTTGGATAGACGCTATAATGATACAGTTAAGAGAGGAAGGCTGGATCCATCACTTGGCTCGGCATGCAGTCGCTTGTTTCCTCACTAGAGGCGACTTATGGATCTCTTGGGAAGAAGGAATGAAGGCAAGACAGTTTTTAATTAACCATTGATGTTGTTTATCGTGGAAGGTTTTATTGGAGCACAATTTTAGTTTACAAGAGATCTGTGAAAATAAACATGGTTAAACGACTGCTTTCACCAAAAACCCTTGACTGGGTTCATAATGCACCTTTCAATATTAAGACCAAATTATCAAGTAAAATGTCTTGATGGCCGCCTCTTATGAGGAATTTCTAATTTCCAATTTTATCTTGGACATAACAGTATGATGAAGGAAAACATCGTGAAGAAACTCAAACAATAAACCAAGGCTCTTCTCTGGTTTAAGAGCTCCATTTATGAGATAAAAACGTCAGTAGTAAAATGTATGTTCGTTTGTTTATGGCACCCATCACTACAAACGGAATCACGGAATAATTGTTGTATGTACTACGGTGTTAATGTTTGGAGGATCGACCAGGTTTTCGACGAGCTGTTGCTGGACGCTGATTGGTCGGTGAACGCGGGCATGTGGATGTGGCTCTCGTGCTCATCGTTCTTCCAGCAGTTCTTCCACTGCTACTGTCCTGTCAGATTCGGCAGGAAAACCGACCCTAATGGCGATTTTATAAGGTTGGGAATACTATGCGTCAATTAGTCTCTTATACCTTTAAGTCGACAAGTCTTGCTGGATATAAAACTCTCGATAAGCAAAATACAGGCATTGACATGGAGTCAAAACAGCGCTATTGCGAATTAAAGTTTTCATTATTTTTGAAAGCCACGCAGAGTAATTGAAAATTTGTCTTTTTTGTAAAGGGTAAGACAACATAAGATGCTTCATTAATTCTCATATTACCGGAGTAGCTAATGGCACTACCATCTGCATAGTGTTTTAGTGTTTATTATTAAAGCATTGGTATGTACTGCAGAGGGCCTCGTGTGGATTAGCATATATGCTAATAGAATAGAACAGAATAGATTAAAAAATTTATAGGATTTACATTGCATTTAGATTGATTAGCATTTATACCACTTGTCTAGGCCCACAGGAAAGATTGTGTCTGGATTACAAGTAGCTATATTACAAAATAACATACATATTTGCCAGCAAAGAATAGTTTGTTTATATAAACAAAGAGCGCTCCTGGTATTCATTCTGAGAACTAAATTTTGACATTAAATAATGTCGCCGACTTCGGCCACCAACCACGAGAACTCTGATCTTTCCTTCCCTGGTGAGGTGAAAATTTTATTTATTAAACCCATCTAAGTAACAAAAAAATCACAAATTTTTGTAACATTATCTATGTATTTAGGCGGTACATCCCGGCACTAAAGAACATGCCGACGCGGTACATCCACGAGCCGTGGGTGGCGCCCGAGGCCGTGCAGCAGTCGGCGCGCTGCCTCGTGGGCCGCGACTACCCGCTGCCCATGGTCGACCACACCAAGACCTCGCAGGTCAACATCGAGCGGATCAAGCAGGTGTACGCGCAACTAGCCAAGTACAAACCACAAGGTAACATAACGACAAATACAAATAGAGGCTCAGTTAACTTGAAAATTTAATGTAGTTGGTCTTGTAATGCGATGGATACTTTCATGTCTGAAATTTGCATTATATTACAATAAATAAATTTTAACATTTCATATTTTTCATGTTTCTTGTAACTATGCAAACGATTATTAAGTACTTTGTTAGCCTAAGAATTACAAAAGTCCCTTTCATTGAAGAGAATGGAGTGCTATATTCTAGAATCTAGAATTTCTAGATATAGGTCACATACATTTTATGATTAATTTGAAACATGTACTACTAACTATTAAAAAATAAAAATCATAGTTGTAATGTTAATAGTATTATTTTCAGGCACGCTGAATCCTAATGCTGTGTCAAGACCGAATGTTATGCAGTCTTCGCCGAGCCCGACCTCAATAATAAGAAGCATCAACCAATCGAACTACTTGTGCAGCCAGACGCCCGACCCTCAGACCACTACGTCGCAGATAATATCGTACAAGGATGACAATGACGTATTCCAGAGACCAATGATCAACAGCATCAGAAGCGACTCGGCGAAACCTCAGTTCAAACAAGTGGTCATTGTACAACAAACACAGAAGAGCAACATCACATCGCAGACTGCAACTAATCGCACCAAACAGTCAAAAGATAATTACATCAATGGACAATTAGAAGTAATCTATAAATCACCGGAGTCAAGGAAAGAGAAACAAGAAAATTACGATTTAAAAAATTTGGTAATTAATAATTACGTACAAGGGTATTCAACCACTCAGGAAATATATGATAATCAACAATCCAATAGAAACGAATACTCCCAAGCTACGTTAAAACTTAACAGTTTCGGTTACGAGAAGCAAAGGTTGTATTTATCAACTGCGTTTAATGACAGTGGAGTTCGTGTGGTGCCAAATGCTCGTGACGAGCAGTCTTTTGTGCGGCCTCTTAATCGCGACATTATTCGAAACTACAATAAAAACAAAAATGATAATAAAAATGCAAAGGTAAACGATTTACAACCTATGACTATCAATAATGATAGCACATTTTCTAATGAACACCAGAACGACCTGCCAAATGACAATGAAAAGTAGGATCCTGATATTACGATAAAGGTGGACGTTTTACGTTGCGTACTAGTACATTTTAAGAGAGGTCAGGCACAGAAAGACTTCTCTTGTAAATTGTCGCTGAAATTGAACTCGGACAGGGTAACACCATGCAGAAGACGGCCTACGTTATTAGTGATAGGCAGTGTTCCTACAAAAGATATTGTGAGTTCGGCTGTAAATTAAGTGTTTTCGTTTTTACATTGTGGCAACTGCATGCTTGCCACCACTGGCAATCCCAATACGTATAAAAAAATGTGTACCTTTAGTAACTGTACACACAAAGACAAGCGTAAGTATATATGTCACCGTAAAATTGTAAATACCGTCCGATTATAATCTATCTCGTGAGATTGTTAACTGTCGTAAGATTGTGAACCGTATCATACTGCTTACAATTTAACGCATTATTTTTCGGTAGAATATAATCTATCGAAGTGTATTTATAGTGTGAATCTGACGGTATTTACAATTTTAACACTTACCAACGCGTGTATACTAGGGTCGAAAGTTACTGCCAAAATTAAGGACAAAATTTTCAAGGATTATTTCCATTGGCCACCACATAGTTGGCCACCACTGGTGGACACAGGGACATTTTATTACTTTTTATCCCAAATGCCACCAGTAGTAGAAACATTTTCCGTTGACTACCACCTACCAGGCCACCACTGGTGGACACTGTCTTGCTTTATGTCGTTAAGGCCACCACCAAGCACAAATAATAGAACTAGGTAGGTATGATAAAAAATCAACATTTGTTAAATATTTTCTTATATTTTTCAAAAATAAAGTACAATGATGTAGTAAAAATAAAGTGTAGTAATATTTCGGTAAAATCGAACTTTATCTAAGCTTATAATAATATATAATGTAATCATCAATCACAGGTTGAATCACAATATATACGGCCCAGAACGCTGGCTACACTTATCGCGCTCGCGAACATTCCAATATTTTATGCCCGTTGACCACCACTGGTGGCATTTGGGACATAAAGTAATAAAATGTTACTGTGTCCACCAGTGGTGGCCAACGGGAATAATCCAATTTTCAAATATGTTCCTCCATCAAAAAGTATTGCATATTATGTGTTATATAATTAATACAATGTAATGAAGATTGAGAATTGCATAGGTATAGTTGAGTTGATTAATTTTGTTGTATTTATGAACGAGTTTATTTATGAAGCTATTTGAAATAGCTTGAGATATTGATATCGTAAATTTATGAGAGTATTTGATGGAGCCAAGAAAATATTAACAGTTAAGAATATCAAGTAAGGTATAATTATATAAATTTGTTAGATAAATAAATTAATGTTTCTATGCAATATTTTGTTTTAATATAAGAAAGATTCATTTGATCATTTAAATGAAATCAGAATAATTCAATGTCGCCAACAGTTGTTGGCGAAATTAATCAATTTACTAGCAGGCTGAGTAGTCTGAAGCCTAGAGCGGCAGATTTTAGGGGGCGGCAATTGTGGCACAATGTTTTTTTTTTAATTTTTTAATTCAATTACAGAAAAAAAATACATTAATGCAATACACGGATAAATCGAGCTTCGACAATGTAATAAAAATTACAATATTTTAGTACTATACAGTATACTGAATACTCCAACGTCTGCATATGATAAACTGGCTTTCCGCAGCGCAGTTTCACCCGCGTCTTTGTAACTGCTCTGCTCTCGTCGCGAGTAGCGTGATGTTACATAGCCTATAACCTTTCACAAGAACTAGGCTATCATACGTAGAATTATTTAAATCCGACTGGTAGTTCCAGAGATGAGCGCGTTCAAACAAACAAACTCTTTGGCTTTATATAATAGTATATTATTAAACGCTTTGTAAAATATACATTTGTGATTATGAAATATAAAATATTTCAATTTTTAAAATTCAAAATAATTTTTAGCGTTTAAATATTGAATTTTCGTAATTTACTGGCTGCAAATGTATAAATCTGCCACTGCTGACTTGGCAACAGTTGTATAGTAGGCAATGTACCTTCTTACTTACTTACTGTTGTGGAGTAAGTAAAATAAATGAAAGCAAACTCTTTCGAAATCGAAAACTGATGGTAGTAATGACGATTCATTAACATTACTATCAGCCTTCTTCTAAAAAAGGATAATCGCAATATTTGAATTGAGAATCTTCTATTACTTATTTATACCTATCACAAATGGTGCAAGTTATTTGTGTTATTCTTACAACTCATTCCCTTATTTAGGTTTATTCATATCCAGGGAAGCCACAGTATTCAAATGCTGTAAATAAGCCTTCTTCACTTTTCTAGATTGTTTAACTTCTTTTTTGTCTTGCACTGGCTTTTTGTTTCCACTTAATTCTCCATTTATTGTTGATATTATATTCTTCTAAAATAGGAAAAAAAAAGAATATTTTAAATAGTCATCAATATTTTGCAACTGTTTAGAAGCTAGTATTAACACACAACATGCAACTGACTATAAAAATAATTTAAATAGGTATCAACTATCAACACCGTGTTGATAGTTGCCGCTGGTGGGCTCTCATATGACTGCAATAGCCACTCTTCTTTGAGGTCTGCGAGCATTGCGGGCATGTGAGCACACCCATTATTATAATTGTAACTGATTACCACAGAAGGTCGCGCTTTAAGTTCGTCGCGCCTAGAGTCAAGCTCATACTGACGCCCTGATGCCGCTCCTTAAAGTCAAGAACTTTGTTTTTGACAAGAGCTTTCTAATTGGAACGTGAGGCCGCTAGCCTTACCATTGAGAGCGCTTAATATTACATTTTTTCATATGATGTTTTTGGACATCTTTGTATTGGACATACTGACCGCTTTGTTTTCGTTTGCCCTCCTTCATTTCTGAATAAAAGATGGGCTTAGCCACTCGCTCTTTCGCCATACGTGACACATAACCGCACCATTGAAGCTGTCTCCGCATTATAAATGCCTAAATACCACCAACGTTGGCTCGTCGCAGCACCTCGGTGTTCCGCACACGATCAGACCATCGGATCTTAAGTATTTTGCGTAAGCATTTGAGGTGGAACTGGTTTAGTGTGCGGATATGCCGGCGATACACAGTCCACGCCTCAGTGGAGTACAAAATGTTAAGCAATACCATTGCCTTGTAAACCATTATTTTGTGGCCAGTTTGATTTTGTGGTCATGAGAATGGAAAACCTTGGCATCCACCTTGCCTCAGCATCAAGGTCGCACTTTAATGTAATAGTGCTCCCAAAGTAACGATGAATATAAATGTATCAACCTGCTTCAGCTTGTCCTCTCAGAGTTTCATGGTCAGTGACTCAGGACCGTTAATGTCTAAGGACATTCGTTTTCTTGACACTGATCTTCAGGCCAAATTTTCGGCAAACCTCTGCCTGGGGATTCCGTAACAAAACATAGGTCATCTGCATATACCTACATGATCTCAGTGATCAGTGCATACAGTGATTGAAAAGACAATGTGACCACCACATCCAGAATGGTACAAATAACAAAAAAAAATGTTACACTTACATTTTCAGGAATATGTACATATCGAATATTACGACCTTGTAAGAACATATTATCGAAAAAGTATTCATTTCCTTGTGGATCACAGTACACAAGATTTGAAAAGGAAATGTTCATGTAGCTGTAACAAAAAAATATTTAATGTATAAAAATTGGTTTAACAAGAAACATGGTAATCAAAGGTAATTAAGATTCAATAGGTGCTAGCTGTATTTTCTGGACATGATTGGGTGTTCTTTTGTGTATATGAATCTATACTATTAGATAAAGGAGTTGGTTTGTTTAAACAAACTAATCTCTGGAACTACCAGTCAGATTTAAATACATAATTCTTTTTGCATATGATAGCCCAGTTTCTGAGGAAGGTTATAGGCTATGTGACATTACGCTACGTGTGATGGGAGCATAGCAGCAGTAAGTAAAAGCGTGGGTGAAACTAGGTCGCGGATAGCTAGTATAGTTTTAAAACTCTTATGATAGTGTTATTTTTAATTCAGGAGTATATAATTTAAAACCCATTACCATTAAAATAAATATTACAGCAATTACAAATATATCACTTACCCATCCACATTATCTACATGGCCACACACATAGGTATCATTACGGAGATCAACTGTTATTTTGTTGCCTATCAGAGCGCGTACAAGGCAAAGTAATGTATTGTGATATAAATATTTCTCAACTGGCTTGCCAATAAACAATGACATGTTTAATCAAAGCCTGAAAATAGGTTTAAACACATAACTATGACTATTTCTTGTGTTGAATACTCCCACACTAGGGTACAAGCCCTGTGTCAGGACTATACAAAAATACAACTAATGAAAACAAAGTACACCCAGATTCTTATCAAATATTATGGTTCACACAAAGTTATGTTCAATGAGAGGATCCAACTCATAACCACATTTGCAGCAGTCAACTCAGAGACAATAAATTATGTTATTCAAAATACCAAGTTTCATTAAAAAAAATGCACAGCTGCAATAAAATTAAAATCTTTTAATTTTAATAATTTATTTTCAATTTATACTAAAAATACAGAATATCATTGTAATAACTTATTGAAACAGCAAACTATTTAACTATAAGAAGTCTTGCATCTGGTTTTGATTTTAATTCTAATTCTGCTTTAGTAATTTTCCATTCACCGTCAACATATTCAGACCAAAAATAATAAGTTCCTCTGTCTTTGGGACCTGACACTGGTATACAAAATCTAGCTGTTTTATCATCAGCAAAGTTGTTTGTTGAATCAGTAATCTTAAACTTCTTATCTTTGATTGGTTCTCCTAAGTAGTATACGGCGCCTGAGTGAGTCCGTAACTTTTTTAAAGCATTTTTATAGTAATCATATCCTCTAATTCTGTCAATAAACTTCTGTTGTAAATAGAAGCCAGTTGTGCTGACTACTACACCACCCCATGCTGCAATTTGTACAAGTCGACGAGTGGATATAGTCATTGTAATAACTTGCCAGTTCAAAGTTTTCTGATGATTCTCCTTTGTAGCTCGAATTTAAAGTCGGTTTATTATATTATCTGTACAGGTTAAACTTCAACAAGGTCAATAGGTTTTTTAATTTGGATGAAGAACATTAATTTAAGGTTTCGCTTAAAAGTTAATTATTATTAGATTTCACATTGTACATTAGTAAAAAAAATATTTCAAAATTCTTCAGAAAGCAAAATGTTACATTTGACATTGAGACTAATTGACATTGACACTCATGACATGACTCACTGGCCGGCATGAATCTTGCAAAATTCAATACCAATACCTAAGCACAAGTACTTAAAAATACGAGGGTCAAAACCAGGTTTAAAAATACTTGAAAGTATTTGTCGTCCCACCCGCTAAAGGTCGGGTTCGAGAATGGCAATCCCCTCTCTTCTCACCTACCACGCTGGACGCGAGCGCCTTACCTAAAATAAGGTAAGGTACAAATTCGTATGAATAAAAAAATACTTTGAAGATAAAAGTATTTATTATTCACAAAGTACGAGTGTGCTTCTTATACACATTGAAATATGAATCATTTTTCTATGCTATGCTATCGTTCGCCTTAAAGAACTTACTTTCATACTTGCAAGTATTGGACGCGAGCGTCATACCTAAAATACTTGCATAGAAATTCAACCTGTATTCCCACTAAGGTAAGGAGCAAATTCGTATAAATAAAAAAATACTTTGAAGATCAAAGTATTTATTATTCACAAAATACGAGTGTGTTTTTTATCTATATTGAAATATGGATCGTTTTTCTATGCTATGCTATCGCGCTTTCGCCATAAAGCACGTAATTTCATACTTGCAAGTATTGTCTGCTCGTATTAGAGCACCGTACTCCAAATCGAAATCCTGGTTTTAAAACCTGGTAGCGTAAATACGTCTTGTCTCTAGTCACCTCTGGCTGAGAGAGCTTCAGAAAACAGTACTGCAGCCATTGTTACGTTTTGAATTATTTTAAAAAAAAAGCTGTTTTTTCCGCTTATTTGTGACTTGAATACGTCTTTCTAACATTAAATCCTTTTGTTTATGTCTAGTAGACACTAAGAACCTTTTTTTTGTTTTTATATTTGCAACCAATTTCTTTATACATAACGATATTGTTGACGTTAGTAGATTTTGTTTAATTGTTTAAACATTATATGAGGCAACCCTATTTAATTCGATCTTTTCTACAACAAGATACTTTTACTTTTCCTTTTTTAAACATAACGTTTTAAAAGTTCATATTTCAATTTCATGATCCCCCAGTAAAAACACATAATGCACAATTTTTATGAAAATTTTGCTTGAGTAACGCACACCCATGGAATGGACATTAGACTAGGAACTAGCTGCGCCCTGCGGCTTCGCCCGCGCGAAAATTGGTATGTGTTTAATTAATGTAACTCGAGCGATTTTCGGAATAAATAGTAGCCTATGTCCGTCTCCGGCACCGAATCTATCTACATACCAATTTCCATCGAAATCGGTTCAGTCGCATGTTAATAAGTTGGTAAAGTATTCTTAAATTTTCTTATTTTGACTGGCCTGTTGGCCTAGTGGTTAGTGACTCTGACTACTAAGCCGGAGGTCGTGGGTTCGATTCCCACCCAGGGCAAATCTTTGTGTGATGAGCATGATTGTTTGTTCTATGTCGGGGTGTAATTTATCTATAATATGTATGTATTTACAAAAAAAAATGTATTATATGTAGTTTATCAGTAAAATTATTTAGTACCCATAACACAAGCAAACATAATTGCTTAATTTGGGACTAGATGGCGCTGTGTGAATGTGGTAGAACATTATTATTACCACCGCAATTTTCTTAATTTTTCTTATATATGTACTTTCTCCTAACAATAACAAATACAACAAAAAAAGAATTAACTAAATCGATCCAGCCCTTAGAGCATTAAACCAACAGGAGTGGACACGCGCTCTATTTCCCTTGCGCAAAAGTCTGCCACTTTCGGCGGGGGACGGGGTAACGCGAGCAACGCACACTAATTACAATGTTAACTACTAATGCATTTTTAAATCGCGTCGTTATACACGCACAAAATAAAATTATTACACACTAGCTTAAACTCAACACACACAATGACATTCACACACAGGGACATCTATCAGTTTACGCTTCCTTAGCGTAAAACAGTTAGAGCTTGACTCTGTCGATATTTAGTATCGATGTTTAGGATTTCATATAAGTACGCGAAAGATTTAATTATTTTCATGATTATTATGTTTGCTTATTAAAATGAGCATTATCTTATATTATATAGAACAGTTTTAGGTAATAATAATCTATTATAATTTTAAGGTTTTTTTTTATTTAAGCACTTTGAAATAGATGAAAGTAAAGTAAATAGTTCATAAACATGAATTAACTAGAAGTAATTCTGTTAATTCATGTTTATGTCAATATAGGAAGAATAAAACAGTGTTTGTAACTAGCACACTTTTTTGTAATTATTATCAAAAAAGCCCGTCATACGGTCGGGCTAAATTTATTTGTTAAACATTGTTCGACAAACAAATCTGGTTATGCGGTCGGGCTCTTCTACTGTTTACTAATGTTTATTCAATACTTCCGATCCCTGATAGTACGGAACCCTCGGCGCGCGAGTCCTACTGGCATTTAGCCGTTTTTTTTTGAAGTTATACTTTTTTTGGCGCGATTGGGAAAAATGATGAGAGTGAATTTTTAGGATGCGCGCGCACACCGACAGAAAAATGCAACACCCTGAAGTTAGTTGCGAACCTTTTACACACTGAAGTTAGTTGCGGATCTTTGTGTGTCGTATCAGTACAAATAATCTGTGTGAATAAATAAAAAATATATTGGCGTTTATATCAATTCAAATATTTATGTATGCGTTGTATTATTATTTGGTATTTTTGGATTGTTATGCCAAAGAAGTATAACTTCTTACGTGCGTACATGGGTACCCACTCTTTTTTTTTATTTTACTACTGCGCACAAGGATGTATGTTCAGTAACCACCACCTGTTGAAATTTGTTCTAGTGTGGATTAAAGATTGTAATTAATTATTACGTGTCAATTTTACGTGTATTATTCCTAAGTATGTATGTATATTCAAACCAAATAATACTTTGAATTAATTGTCTGTTGCTATTAAATTTCGTTCCAACTAAGCAGAGCTTGTAATTGGAGGATTTTGTTCTGATTACATAGTAACAAGACACTGACATGAGAATGTATGAGTAGATTTTTATTAGAGAGATATTTTATCTGTTCAGATAACAAAAAAACAACAGAATATATTTCAGAAAGTCTTTATTTAAGTAGGTATAATAAAATACTGAAAAACTGTGCAATTTAAATTAACCTTATAAATCTAGTTTAACTAATCCTAGGTAATGCAATAAGAGGAGGTAGCGCACAGCGAGTTTACTTGCTAAAAACTGAGATCTCCGCCGCTTGGGGGGTAGGGAGGAGGTAGCAGTGCTGGCAGCACAGAAGGCTTTGTCTTTTAAGCTGTTAGTCAGATACTTGTACGCTTAGGAACCCACTTATATGGTTCCTACAATATTGGACCCAAGCGACTCGAGGCGCTGCTTCTTTTGAAAATCTAAAACAAACAAAAAAAAAATAATTTAATACTGGAAAACCAATATCGATATCATGATTAAACTGTCTCATCTCTAATTATGTTAAAGTGTGACCAGTTTCTTAAAAATAAATACGCTTATTTTTGTAAGAAATGAGCAATTATCTTTCGGAATAAAGTGCACTAATCTTGTATATTTGGATTTATAATCTCATTTTACTTGTTCATTTAATATTATTTTGTGCATTACTTGGTAAAAAAAAACATTGGTTTTAATTAAAAATATTTAAATATGGGAACGGTGACACAATAATGTACATCCAAAATGAAACTTATTAGATATGTCAACAAGGCGCAATATAAAAAAGGAAAGGTTAGTTTTTATGTTAATTCAACTTAAAATATTACCCCAGATTGGAGTATTGATGATGGCAACACTTGTTGATTAGCATTTTATTTGGTTAAATTGCTAATTTAATGCCTTATTTAATAATATTAGAACAAAATAATACTTACAGGTGGAATGTAATATTATCCTTTTGTAGACTTGATGTCGCTGAACGCTTTTTACACCAAAATACACTGCAATTCGGCATTTCTATTGAGACGCTATTACGCATGCACTGATAGGTGACTTATGATGCGGAACGCGCGTCAACTAGTTTTATATAACGGGTATGACCGGTGGGCTGGTACCTTTGGCAGAAGCGTACGCCTGTCAGTGGCCTCTCCGGTTGGTATAATGCTCTAAGATCCAGCCGCTCAAGCGTGATGCCGTGACCAAGGAGGGAAGGATTCATTTTTAGAGATGGCAATGACAATTGTCATTAAACGTCAATGTTAAATTGGTTTAAGTCACGTGTTGAGTGTTGATTTGACTGGACTGATGGAATGAGTTTTTGTGGTGAGGTTATGTTTATTCGTTTAGTCTCATCATCAGTCTAAAAAAAGGCCAAAGGCCTTACCAAATAAAGAGAAATCATCTTTTTACTTGATTATCTTAGTTTACAATGAGTACTTCTAGGGGAAGTTACGTGAGAAAACGGCCACAGAAGCATCAAAATAGGACTGCATTCAAAAATGATTTACATGATACAAGCCAGAAAACAAAATTTTTAAATTCTCTAGAGGTAACAGGAGTATGCAAACGCTGCAAAGATGTTATAGACTGGAAAATTAAATATAAGAAATATAAACCTTTAAATGGCCCTCGTAAATGCGTAACTTGTGAACAGAAAACTGTGAAATATGCTTATCACTTGATGTGTACACAATGTGCTAAAGATAAACAAATTTGCGCTAAATGCTGTAAACCAGTTGCGGTATGTATTGAATCTTTCTATATTGTTCTTTTTGTTTGCAGTTATTCAGGTAAAGTCTAATAATTTTACTTGAAATTCCAGGATCAAGATTCAGAAACAGTTGATCATTCATTTGAAGATCAGAACACAGATTTAAAGGCAGTGCTCAAAGATTTACCAGAAAGGAAACGGCGGACTATACTTAGGTAATGATAATTACTTTTTAATTAGCTTCTTACCAAATTTAATAAAACTATGTTGTTTTCAGATAAAATTATTAGAATCTATTTTTCGTTTTATAAATAGTGTTCTATATTTCTAGACACATAAACAAGAAAGAAGATGGACAGCAAAAAGTCACACCAGAGATAAAGGCACAAATAGATGAAATGTTATCAAGAATGGATAACATTGATATAGATGAAGACTATAACTTCTCTGGTGATGGCAGCCTTGCTGAAAGTGATGATCAGAGTATATTATAGGATAAAGAAGAGCATTTGTTATGCCTTTCTACTGTGAAAATAAGTAATATTGCTGTAAATATAAAATTTGTAAACACCATTAAGTTAATACTAAAACATCACTTCTTAACACTGTAAAATAAATAATTGGTGTACAATAAGTGTCATTTTAAATTTTTTATTTGAATTTTGACCCATATCTATAGTATTACAAATCAGAAAGAGCCAGTCGAAGTTGAATATTTTTTTGCATAGAGATGAGATGAGGCATATTTACTAGAACAGATCTGCGTACTAGGTATTTTACAAGACTAGGCCGCACCTATTCTAACTTTTGAAATACTTGATCCACCTAGTATTATTTTTGTAAATTACAACGATTTTAGACCCTACAATATATTAGAGATAATATTCGCATGAACACATAGTCGAATATCATGTAAGGACTCTAGACACTACATACTTCACATTTACCTGAAACCTATATTGTGGGTTACGTAGATGAAATTTATCATAATATTTATTTATTTATTTAATAATTAATTAATAAATTAATTATTTAATTTTTTAATATGGATGAGACTAGGTGGACTAAGTGAAATAGGTACCTATTTGGATCTAGTATTCGGACAGACTAGGAATAGGCGCACCTAGTACCGAATTTATCTAGTACAACCCACCTCTAATAGCCCATTCTTGAGGAAGGCAGGCTGTGTAACATCACGCTACTGGCGACGGGAACAGAGCAGTAATCAAAGACGCGGGTGAAACCGCGATGCGGGAAGCTAGTAATACATATCGTTGATAGTTAAGTCATATTGCCACACTGAAATAATACACTATCTCATAATTCCATGTTTTACAGTTAGTAACTCTTATCATTGTTCCGGCTTCGGTCTCGTGTCTCCTGTGATGGCTTTCCTAGGGAAGACATCAGGCTTTTTCAGTCTTGTTGTCACTCTTAGGTTGGGGAGATATCAGAACTTACTATTAAAATTATATTTTGAGTATATGTGTATCCCTGTCACCCCTCTGGATAAGTAGCACTACTGAGTAGTTCAACTGGTAGTACAAATGATACAACCTTTTGGCATAGTTAGGTATATCACTATGGGGTTTTTTACTTATTTTTACTTTGCTGGATTATGTACTACTACTACCGATAATCGAGGGTAGTTCCTACTGGAGGACTGGGTAACTAATTAAAAAAATATGTGTAGCAAGTTAAAAAATAAACTGTTACATATTATCATATTTATTAGTGTGTTTTTAAAAGATATTTTAGTGAAAAATAACTAACTGCCATTGAATAGACATATATCATAATTTATTAAATAACAATAATTTACAAATAAGAAATCTATGGACTGCTGTAAAATGTACATTAGTATTATTATATTAAAACAAATTTCATAAATAATTGATTGTATTATATAAGGTAACAAAGTGTGTCATCCAATGTTATATTCAGTATTAAATAATGCCCAGTTGCTTTAGCTGAAAACAAAAAGCTTAGGTTAAGTATATGAAAACTGTATAGTAAAACCATAGTGTAGGTCGAGTTCTTGCTAGTGAGCATAGGTTTAGGCAGAAACAGCACTGTATTAGCAATTGAGAACGCTAATTCAAAACTTTTAGTCACTGAGTACCGCATGGCAATAGACGTGCGGCCACGCCGATATTTATAAAAATATACTGGTCTAATATTTTGTAAAAAATTGTCCAATTTGATTCCCAGAACCATAAATTTGTCAATGTTATGGTTAAAAAGATATAAGAGTTTGAACGTGGCCGTGCTATTGAAACGCGGAGAATCGCGCGGCCACGAAGATCTTTAAAACTGAGTAAATAACAGAATGAATTAATTTGTAAAAATAAAATATGTTAATAAAACGGTTTACTCCCATTTAGTAACCCATTAGGAATTAAATTCCTGTTGAGTAACACTGTGATATATTGCGACTTTTTGTTCCTAATAAGTCACACCAAATAACACCAAATAAAACAAAAATTTCTTTTCTTTCTTCTGAACAAGAAAAAATATTCTCTCTGAGTTACACCATGTCAAAACGAAACTTTTTAATGCAATTTAGTGTCATTGTTCGTGATTTTCACGAACAATATTTAAAAATATTAGTAGAACACTTTTTCGAATTGCGTAAAAGCTGTATAAAAAGTAAGTATCTAACCATTATGCTTACAGTTATTTTACTATGAAAATAACACCATGCAAGTTCCCAATGTATTATTTACATATAAATAGAACTTTTAGCATTATGGTTAGGTATTTACTTAATTAAAATATTATGAAGACATGACCGAACCTGCCCCTTTTATGACAAATAAGAATTGTTTATATTATACCAGTAACCAATTTTTAGATATCCAAAAACGGAATTGCTCTGTAAGCGAAATACAGATGCCTAATATTATTGCTCAGAACTAAAGATCAATTCACCTATCTCGCTTATAAACTATATCTCAATTTGTTCGCCACGCTTTTAAGCCTAGTGGCTTTAAAACTAAATCTCAATTTACCTTCTTCGCTCATGAAGTAATACGCAAAATAGGTTTATCTTTCGTTATGTCTAGCCATAACGCGAAATTTATAGACTGCATTTTAGATACTCAGCGACGAGAAGGATTCAAAATAAGTGTCAAGAACTGTGCCATGTGAAGCATTTTAGAACATAATTGGGATCTTTTCCTAAGGCGACCATGACTGGTGCCAAGAATATCTCTTGTTCTTCTGTTGAAATGACCTGTTTAATTAAAATAACCTTAACATAAAAAAAAAACAGTCAACTGTTTGATACTTACGAATCCTTGTCTCTCCTTTTCTTTTTGCAGAACTAACTTAGTTTGCATATCATCAAACTTTACAATGGCTGCTAATACTTTAGCTAATGTTATGGAATGCATGCCCGACCCTGTCAGATATTCATAAAGTATGTTTCGTAAATATTCGAGTTCGGTATTTTCTTGCAATGAATGCAAGTGCCTCAGACTTACAAGTGCTTCATCTAACCTTCTCTCAAGCTTTTCATTCGACAATCGTAACTTTTCGTTTCTTTCTTGCAATTGTGCCATATTACCATTAAAAGATTTATTCATTTGTTCTAAGTCTGATAATCTATTTTCTAATGAACTATTCACTTGTAATAAATTGTTGTACTTTTCTTTAAATTTAAAAGTGTCTTTATCATTTGCATTTGATGACCTTGCTTCTGATTTGGGATAATTTTGAGTTTGCAATTGGTCTCTGAGTTCTAAGTTCTCTTCAACTAGCAAAGTATTTTCTCTCATTAGATCATCAAGTTTATCTTTTCCTGCCTGTACCTCTTTTTTTAACTCTAACACATCAGTTGAAATATCACTATTATCTGTAGAATGTTCACTCGTAGCAATTAATTCTCGTAGCTTATCATTCAACACACTATTTTCTTTTGATATTTTTGTTAAGTAAGTTTGAAGTCCTTCAATATCAGATTTAAAACGTCTGTTTTCTTCCTTAATCAAATCATATTCAGATTTCAGTGATAAATATTTGTTTGATAGGTCGTCGTTTAGATCAACAGTTTCTTGCACCTTAGTTTCTAATGAACCCAACAATTTCTTGTTTGCAAAATCGTTGACGCCACTGTCGACTATATTTTCCATTGATAATTTTTCATCAATGTTATCTGTTTGACTGATTTGATCCTCAGTGGATTTATATGAATTCTCGAGCTTTTCAATAATTTCATTTAAGCGATCTTTTTCTTCTACTATCAATGCGTGTGATTGACGTACATCATTTATTTCTGTTTCCAAATTTTTGTAGCTGTCTGCTATACTTTCAGATTTACTTTTCAGAGATATATTTTCATGTGTTAAGTTTTTATTATCTTCTTGAAGTTTATTCATACATGACACTTTTTCGTCTAGTATATTTACTTCGTCCAACAAACAAGTGTTCTCACGTTTTACGGTATTTAGCTCTTCTACAGACACTCTATAATTATTTTTAAACATAGTCAATTGTGTGTTCAATGAATCGTTGTCACTTTCCATGGTCTTAATCTTTTCCATCAAGCTCTGTTTTTCATTTTCTAAAAGACTTAGTTTGTCAACTGAGTCTATATATTGCTTTTTCTCGAAGTCAATGGCTATTTGTAAATTCTGGAAATTGTTCTCAATTTCTTTGATTATATATGATAAATTTTCATTTTCTTCTTTTACAGAATTCAACTCATTTGTAGCCATTTCGTATTGATTTGTAATGTTCTTTACTTGTTCATCTATGACACATCTGGCCAATTCAAATTCGCTGATAGTTG
The DNA here is from genome assembly GCA_963082885.1 of Parascotia fuliginaria. Lineage (NCBI taxonomy): Eukaryota > Metazoa > Arthropoda > Insecta > Lepidoptera > Erebidae > Parascotia > Parascotia fuliginaria. Next base: position 11,131,331 of record OY720173.1, on the reverse strand, counting down.
ATTTCAAATTATTATTTTGATCTTGTAGTAAACTAAATTGTTGCAATTTACTTTCATAATTTTGCATACATGATTTCAGCTCTGCTTGTAATTTAGCATTTTCCAACTTCAATTCATTATACCTATTAGAATTTGAATTTGCGTCACTTTGTAGAACATTGTTCAAAGAATAATTTATTTGTTCAACAAGCGATACAAATGCTTGGGTGTTTATTATTTGTAACGACTTCGCATCATTGGATATTAATTTAGTCATACTTTTAATATCCCTGATCTCATTTGCCATTTTCAAACAACTTGCTTTTAATTTACTATGTTTCACCAACCTTTCTTGTAATGATGCATTATCTGACTTTAATTCAGATACAACCCTACGGAAGTCGATATTTTGTGTTTGTAATAATTCATGATTAGCCAAAAGTTTTTCAATTTCAGATTGTAACTTAATTAGTTCATCTCTCTCTTCTTGTATTTCCGATTCTAATTTAGCATATTTATCTTGCCATACACTTAATTCTTCGTACAGTTCATCTTTCTTAGTATCGTCTGCTTCTAGCGCCTTTATAGCATTTTCTCTCTTTTTTAATTCACTTTCTAAGTTACTTATCTGAGCACTTTTCTTGGTATTGTCTTCACTTAACTGCGTATTTCTATTTTCTAAATACGTGTTACGATCTATCATTGCCAATTTTTCTGCAGTTTCTTGTTTCATTTGCAACTGAAGACATTTATATCCTTCATCTGCTTTTGTTCTAGATTGCTCTAAATTCTGATACTTTTTAATGAGTACTTCTAATCGTGACTCCAAATCTGCAATTTTTGATTTTGCTGATGTCAGTTCAGCGCTATCATGAATAAGTTTTGATCTTTCTGTTTCCAATGTTGACAAATTCTTCTTGTAGTCATTTACGACGATATTCAAAGATTGTATTTCTTTCTTGCTTACATCTAAGCTATCTTTAAGCGATCTAATTTCTAATTCTTTGCTTTCTAATTCTTTGTGTATGCTTAGTTTGTTTTCCGCCAGAGAAATAGCATATTCTTCTTCTCTTTTACTGAATACACCAATTTTGCTACGCAATTCTGCTATTTCTTCTTGTGCTTTTTGGTAATCATGTTCGAGTGTAGAATGCTCTCTAGTTTTATTAAATTCATAAACATTTATTTTGTTTTGTAGTTCTTCATTGCAATTATTTAATTCTTGAACCTTTTGTTGAGCTGCTGTCAAATGTTCGGACATATGTTGTAGTTGTTCGATTTCTTTAGTTTTGTTTTCAAGTTCATTCGTCAGTATCTGGAGCTCTGTAGTCAATTGCGAGTTCTTATCCTTACTTGTTTTAAGTGAATCTTTATACTTATTCAATAATTGTTCCATTTTTTCCATTTTGTTATTGAGTGCAAGAATTTCAGCAGATGATTCTTCACTTGTTTGGTGTACTACATTGTCATTAGAAAGATTTATTAACTGTACATCACCATCGCCTTCACTGGATTTGTGTTTGTTTTCATTCCTATCGTGACTGCTACCAAAACCTGTACTATCTTGTAATAATTGAACTTTCATATTTAATGCTTCAATTTTCATATTTTTCTCCTCAATTTCAATACGAAGAGCTTTTTCTAGATGGGCCTATAAGCAAAATAATAAATATAAAATATTTGGCTGCTTATTGTAAATTCTATACATATAAGAGGAAGAGTTTGTTTGTTTGTTTGTACGCGCTAATCTCTGGAACTACCAGTAGGATTTGATTAATTCTTTTTGCTTTTGATAGCCATTTCTTGAGAATGGTTATAGGCTATGTATGGCATGCTACGAGCGATGGGATCAGTAACCAAATAATATATGTAAAAAAATATATACGCGGGTGAAACCGCGCAGCGGAAAGCAAGTTATTAATAATAAAGCAAAAAATAATTAAGTAAATAATTTTATTGAGTTAAAAATACTAGCCTACTAATATTATAAATGCGAAAGCTTGTGTGTGTGTGTTTTATCACTCAAGAGTCTAAACAGTTGAACCGATTTCAATGCAAATTGATATGTACATAGATTCAATGCTGGAGACGGAAATAGGATATTATTTATTCTTTATCCCGAAAATCTGTCTGGCTCCCGAGTTACATACTTAACACATACCATTTTCTGCGCGGGCGTAGCCGCAGGGCACAGCTAGTTAATATTATAAATACGAAAGATTGTTTTTTTTTATTGTCGACAGTGGTAGGAGAGCAAACAGCTCACGTGATGGTAAGTGGTAACTGTCGCTCATACACAACTCAAGAGTCTCTGACATTGCTACAGCGAGTCTGCGAAGCTGCTGCCTACCGTGAAGGGAGTGGGGTAGCTTAAAGGATTGAGGCAGGTGGAAAAAAAGAAAAGAGGAGTAATTGTCTACCTAAGTGACTCCACTCTGCCTGAAGGTAAGCAGTCAGTGAAATCCAAAAGTGGTGGCCACCATACCAAAAGCCATCGTCTCAAACTGCTGCTGGTTTGGTGGTGTCCACTATGGTGGCTGGGAATGAGGTAGGTGGAGGGAAAGAGGGAGTTGAGGAAGGAGGAAAGAAGTCTCCGGTGCTCTCACTCACCAAATAAAACGCAATAGTACAGACAACAGTAGTAACAGATACTACTACTCTTATGTCGATCTGCTATGAGAAGGTAGTACATCCCCGGTCGATTCAGCCCATTTATGACACCAGCGAGGATCTACTACTATGTGTGTGTTTGTTACCACTCAGCGCCTAGACGGCTGAACGGATTTAAATGAAAATTCGGTACATAGATTCGGTGCCGAAGATGGCCATAGGATACTTTTTATTCCGAAAATCGGTTTGGTCGGAGCGGGCGAAGCCGCAGAGGACAGCTAATAGTTACGTAATTTGTGTTACCTTTGCACTTTGTTCCAAAGAGCATTGTTCGCGAAGTTCTGATATTCTTCTTAAAGCTTTGTCTTGTGTCTCCACCAACACACTCTAAAATGGTTAAAAAAAATTAAGTTATATAACCCTTTTTCATCAAACTATCATACCAGCCATTTATCCCACTGTATGCAAGGCTTTTCTTATACAGAAGGCGTGAGCAATGATCACCACGCTTACTCAAGGCGGATTGCCGTTTTTAGACATTTTTGTTTATTAGTTCAAGTTTCCCTACGATGTTTTCCTTTACCGAAAAGTCAGTAATATCCAAAATAAATTTAGAAAGTACAACATTTTATTAGAAATGATATAGGTATTTATTTTATGGCCTTACCCTTGCTTTAGCATTTTCTCTCTCAAGTAGTTTGTAGTGGCGAGCGAGATCACCATACTGTGTTCTATACTTGGTGTATCTTTCTTGAGTGCGGCGATAGGCAGCATAGAGTTGTTCTTTCGTTACTCTATCCAAACTGACGGTTCCACTAGAGAAACCTCTTTCTTCAGCTTCGCTTGCTGACACTTCCATGTCAGACTAAAATTTATGTGTGAATTTCAAATTATTTTCATGGGCTTTGTAATAAATTAATAGTAGGGGGATGGGACCAGTGCAGTGGTGCAGTACAGAGCATATTAACAGTATCTAGTAATTTATCCATAGACAAATATCTCAAATTGCTACATAAATTGAGACAAAATGTATGCATGCAGTGTCTAAATTGGTGTATACCTCATTGAGTTCAATAATGTAAACATACTTTCCTTAGTTTTTATGTCAAATTACTTTAACAGGTATTATGAAATACAAAATAAAACCACAGAATTTTTATCATTTGAATAATGAGTAGTAACTTACCTGTAAATGATACATTGAAGGAGTCTCATAACTTGGCAATCTAAATGAAACATCACTAGCAAATGAGCTGTTAGACAGTCGCCTCTGCCTTTGGTTATCCTAAAACCAAAAAAACAGAATCAAATACCAAACGGAATAATTATGACATTAATATAATTTTGAAGTGATGAAAATATCAAGTTTACCTTGGACATCGATAATTTATGGTGAACAAAAACATTGTAAGGAAACCTGGACCTATAAACTAGTTTAAAATGGCTAATCAATCTTGAGCAAGAATGGTAAATACATAATTATGCCCTATATGCATGAGACCTTTACCTTGTAGTAGGAATATAATAATTGGTTTAAATTATTCTATGTAACCTATACTGTTATATAAAGCAAAAGAGCGGCAAGCTAGTACACTATACAATTATATATATATATATAACAAACACACATAGCTTTAAAGATGAACTTACAAGCATATCGTGTGATGAGGTACTGTAGTCCATTGACTCTGTTGTTGATTGTAGTGGCTGCACAAGGGACACATCTTGGTATGTATTGGGTTGACTGTTAATGCCTAACTGTGTCTTGGCAGGACGGGGTTGTTGTTGGCTGTCTGAAATTACATGTTTATTAAAAAATACTGTCCTAAAAAGTGTGAGAGTGACTCAATCAGTCCAAAATACACTGTTTGATTCACTGGCATGACTGTCTAGCATGAGTACTAGAGATTAGAAAACTAAAAAAGAACATAATAATATTATTATGATTATCTAACTACAGTTACAAGTCTAATAAAAAGGCACTTCTGCAGAGCCAATCACAGCATTACTGGACAGAATAAAGTGCTAAAATATTTAGCTGGAGTGCAAGTAGTAGATAGAGAGCACTCTCACATTATATAAATTAAACAATTGGACCAATATGAAAATAAAGAATTTTTAAAATCAATCAAAGCCCCTCCACACTATTAACATACTCTCATAAGGAATTCACAATAAGCAAGGCCATCTTTAACTATGTTGGGGCCCAGGGGCACCTAAGAATTTGGGGCCCTTTTGGAAAGTAAAGAAAGTGAATTAGGATTGAATCACATCTTACAGCAAGGAACCAATTATTCCTATGTTTCTATACTTTTCTGTGGGTTCGACGCATTTGGTGCACATCTCAACTTGTACACCATACTCATATGGTGAACTTAGCAACTGGTGCACTTCTCATATGGTACAATTTGCAACTGGTGCACTTCTCAATTGGTGCACTTCGCAAAAGGAGCATTTTCAAGATTAGTGGGGATTTGGAAAATTGTCTAAAAATTAAAGAATCTTTGGTTTTGCGCAGGTAATTTTCTTAAAAATACAATTAACAAACACCTTTCAAGTAGGTACACACTTACTTAAACTAAAACAATTTTCAATAATAATATAAATAGTCACACGAAAGAAATAAAAAAATATGTAAGAAAAATACTTACTGCATAATAATTATAACAAAACAAAAATAATCTTAATTAAACTTTACTTAATCATTAATATAATAATTGGAGAAACGTGATCTTTTCTTTTTTATCTACTGCAAAAAAAATATAATTATAACAAAACGATTATTATAATTTTTCAAAGTATAAAGTATGTTTTTCCACATTCTAGAACCCATATCACAAGCTACTAATATATGCTTACCTTGGGTCTAGATGTCGTTATGTGGTTGTTGTGACAAAAAATGCTATAAAACAAACATACAATTTTCAAGTACTTGTGTAAAGTTTAATTAAAATTATTTTTGTTTTGTTATAAATATTTTGCAGACAAACAAACAGACAGACAATAATTTTGCAGTAGGTAAATCTTTCTTACATATTTTTTTATTACTTTCGTGTGAATTTTTATATTATATATATTTTTATATATTGAAAATTGTTTAAGTTTAAGTAAGTGTGTACCTACTTGAAAGGTGTTTGTTGATTGTATTTTTAAGAATTTTTTTTAGAAAGTTAATAGGTCATAAAACAAGGGCTTATCTACCTGGAAGATTTTTCGGGAGTATTGAAAATTGACAGGTATGTTTATAGATTTTAACAAATACAATTTTACACATTTGTAGAAAATTTTCTTTACTTTTATTTTGTGATAGGTAAGTACTTACATGTTATTATATATGATTATATGATTTTGAAAAGATTTTTTTGGCATTTGGCGTTAGCGGCGGTGATACGAGGTAGCATAGTAGAAATTCAGCAAGAGCACCAATATACCAATTTTCTAAACGCCCGAAAAACTTTTCAGATAAAACTTCCCACTGACTGGCTGACCTTCCACAAGACAGCAAAGGCAAAGCAATTGAGAAAAAGAATTATGTATTTAACGAAAGTGCATCAGGAAAGAGAAAGATAAAGAAGCTATACTTACGCTTTAATTTTTCAACTGTAAACAATAAGTAGGCAGTTATCTAAGTTTAGGAAATATATTGATTATTTGATTTTGAGGTGTGAAGTTTTTTGTGAAGAAAATGTAATGTGCCTGACAAAAATGGTTGGAGGATAAAAATATGTGTCCCACAGGGCTCCCTGAAGATTGGGGCCTCAGGCACGGACCCATGTGCCCTTATGGTAAAGTCAAGACTGACTATATGCAAAGGCCATATTAAATTAAGTAAAAATTAATTTAATATCTTCTGAAATACTATCACTTCTTATTCAAAGCCTTTCAAGATAATTGGTATAGATATCAGTCAAAAATAATTCGATAAAATTAAAAATATACTTAAAGGTACAAATAAAAAAAATCTAATAATATTAAACTATGTGCTTAAAATATAGCTTGGTGCCTGCGACATTAGCCACTTCGTTTTTAAGGACAGCTATAATAAATTTCCTGTAAAAAAGTTCCGAGTTTAAAATTAATATTAAGACTTTTTTACAAAAACATGTTAATATAGCTATATCTAATAATAATTTGCAGAATAATTACGGTGTTATAAAATATTTTTTATTTCACTGAAATAAAAAATTTACGGTAGCTAACCGTTAAACGCTTTTTGAAGACTGGTTAGAGATGCGTAATCAACTGACATAGACAATATCGACAAAATAAATGCATACTAATTATAATTTGAATAAATTATGAATTTATTTAGAACGAATTAATGCTAATGCGATCAAAATAATCCCATTTATTTTTTATTCATTTATAAGACTGCTCCAGAGATAAATCTGATTTTGACTACGATGATAATAAAATTTGTGTTGTACCACTTCAAGGAAATAAATGTCTAAATTAAGAACTAATTATTCTCGTTTGATTGCATTTATTACATTAAAATTTTATTTTCGTTTTAATTAAATATTCGGTTATATATTATATCAAAATTTATCGATAATCACGGGTAGATTGTCCTCATCACTAGCACATATGCCACTGACAGACATTGCAGGCACCAAGCTATATTTTAAGCACTATAGTTTTTTAACTTACCATTATCTCCAATAGAGAATAAATCACTATTTGTAATGTCTGATATGCTACTGGACGCAGATGTAACAGCAGCCTGAAAATTAGTTAATAAGTACTCTTGGGTCTGTGAATTTATCAATTTTCGAGTTTATTATAAAATATTAATATATTATTTAAGTGTTTGTTTGAACGCGTTAATCTCTGGACCTACAGGTCCGATTTGAATAATTCTTTAGCATATGATAGCCTTCTTGATGAAGGTGATGGGCTATGTAACATCACGCTAATGGCGGTGGGAGCAGAGCAGTAACCAAAGACGCGGGTAAAACCGCGCTGCGGAAAACTACTATAATCTAAAAAAAGTGTTTGTTTACCAAAACTATAACTAACTATACATACTTCTTTTGGTATATTTACTAGAAAATAAATGATGACGAGAACTTTTTATCGAAAGGGAAACATGAATATTGTAGATATCATTTAAACACTCAAAAGAAGGTCATACACTTTTCGTCAGTACCAAACATGTCGTAATGTAACGTTAAATACAAGTACCTGGGCAGCCTGCGCGAATTGTTGTATCCTTTGTGGTGACGACTTCACCTCTTCTGCTAGTTTGTCTTTTAACTTTTTGAACATTTTCACTTTAGTTTTTCACACCATTTTACGGATATCATCACAGTATTTTAAAAAGTTAATTTTTTATGCTAGAATAATTATTGCACTAATTTAATATGATTAGGTATGTATGAACGCTACACGAGTGGAAAACCTCTGTGTGGAAAACAAAGTAAAATAATTATCATTTTGTATCAGCGATACCTACGTCAATGAAAGAGAAATTAAATGATCACCACAGATTAAGTAGTAAGTAGAGAACAAACACAGACACTACACTGCCCACCAGAGACTAAAGAGCAGTAACAGCCCTTTTGTGATTTTTCGTTTTATTAGTGATTCTGAAAGCGGGTTTCTTAAGCTTTCTATTGAATTAACTTACTTATTTCTAAGACTATTAGAATGGTTTTTATTTAACAGTTTTCACTTACTGCAAACGAAAAAAATTAACAATTTGGCGTGATTTCCCAACTAAAATACAGTATAAATTATACTGCAGATTAAATTTTAAGGTTTCATAACTAAAATGCAGTAAGCAATATAATTTTACAGTTCTTTAGATAGTTTTATATTTCTGGAAAAAAATTAAAAAAAAAATTAATACGCAGTAAAATTTACCGCCATACAAGCTATTTTTACTGCAAATTAAGAAAATACAATTTATTGTCACGAACTCCCAACTAAAATGCAGTAAAATCAAAGCTTGTCGCATTTTAGTTGTGAATACTTAACATTCTTTTATCATTATAAACTGACTAACACGCAGTAAAATACAGCATTACTGCAGATTAGTTTGGATAGCATAATGACACAGATATGATTATTCCTAGCTAAAGTGCAGTTAATGTACATTATGTTATATATGTTAATATTAAGAGAAAACTGTCAAAGGAGGTTGTGCATTCTGCGCAGGGTCCTTTATTAATTAGATGTTTTTTTTTATTTTTGATATGTAAATTTTACATAAGTGAGTTGAATTATTGTGATTAAATAATAAGAAATAAACGGTCTTTAAAATGTGAACTAGCTATTTTTCTTACTGCACTAGTAAATTGAACACTTTTTTCTTAAAAAACTAACTAAAATGCAGTATTTTTTTGACCTTACTGCATGTTAGTTGGGTTTCTTGACAAAATAACTGATCCAAACGCAGTAATAGGGCTTTTTGCTGCATTTTACTAAGTTTAAAATGGTATTTTTTACAAAAAAGGCTATGCAGTAATAGGCACCAAAAAGAATAAATGGCCATAATAAATTCAGTTATTAAGATATATTTTTTTTTATTGCTTTAACGTGTGAACCTATGCCTTTACAACCTTTCTGCATTCAAATTTTTTTGCTTATACATTCTGTTGATTTTTTAAAATCAATTCTTAACTTTAAATGCGTTTTACTCGAAATCGTGATTTTGCTGTTACTGCACTTTAGTGTATGGTGGGCAGTACAGACAGAACAAAATATGATCACACCTCATCGCCTCCAGTGTGACCATCTTTAAATTAGAGATCCTGCCCAGCCTCGGCAAGAAAACTGACAAATCCTGCCAAACTCATAAGCACAAAATGCCGAAATAATGCCGATATATTTTTTTAGCTTTTTAAGCTTTTAGCCTTTTTATTAATCTTCTAGTGAAGACGTTTTAAAAAAAATTTGCACCTAAAATTATAAAAAATTTAATACCTACTTACTAATACTTCCTAGTTCCTACAATGTTCCTGTTAAAATGTAAAAAAATAGAGTCACCGATGACTGCCCACTGTATTTGGTCATGTTATTCTTATGCTTAGTAGGTAGTAGTTGCATGTTCTTTTGTATTAGGCCATGTATTGGCCAACTACTTCTCTATTTACTTAGTCTGTGTATTGGCCTAGAAAAAAACGAATCCACTGACTTGTATACAAGTACGCTGGACTGGCAATCGCTACCAATTATTTGTGCATATTGGAAAATCGCCAATATGGCGATGTACTTGGAACTAATACTAGTAATGTACGACAACTGACTTTTGTTATCGATAAAAATTTTCCGGATATCACCATGAAAAAAATATTACTGATCAATGATATTTTTATTACAGACTTTCTGAGGTTATATTTTAATTTTTATTTATTAAAGTCTATCTAGCGAATTATTGTCCAGTTTTATCAAAATCCGTTCACAATGCTGAATATGAGGATGTCGGTATGGATGCACGTCTTTTTAAATATAGATGAGTCATGGACTCGCCCAGGGTATCTAATTTGTGTAGCTGATCTAACTATCTTATTAAGTCGCTAATAGGGAGAGATAGGTCATTAGTCAATGAAAAAAATATTCTTAAATAACACATTTTATTAAAATTATTAGACGTGTCCAATTCCAAATGTCACTTAGACCCGATAAAAAGACAGACATTGGTAGTAATCTTTGGACATTTCCGCGTATGCACTGGCCAAGGATTAATTTGTTTCTGTAAAAACATTAGTTTCTTAATTAGATATGTTACTTAGCTAATTATATTTTTTAGAAACCAACAAACTATTTACTTATTAATTTATATTTAAGTTTTGTTGTGTTATGTTATTGCTTTGAAAGCTTACATAAAACCCCGTAAACTCGAACAGTTTACGTTTAATAATGTATTTGTATAAATGTACGTTTAAAAATCTACGTGCTGTATAGTTACGAGGATTTGTATACGTGGATTATGATAATTATTTATGTTTTACCTTACTTGTGAAAAGTAACTGCACTGTCTTTTTCGTATCGTGTTTTACAATAAACACATGCTCTTATATTGTAATAATTATCAAGCACCACTGTAACTATTGAATCACAGAGAAAACATCGGATTTAGCAGAGACACTTCACTGCAAATCAACAAACGACGGCCATTGGCAATCTTGTTAATTCCCAGTACACTCACGGTGGCGCTTCAAATCGGCACACAAATTTATCTGTCATTTCAATTGAAATAGCTAGTCTAAATTCAACATTGTGAACGGATTTTGATAAAACTTGACAATAATTAGCTAGATTGACTTTAATAAAAAAATATAAAAAAAACCTCCCAGGATGTTTGTAATAAAAATATCATTGGTCAGTAATTTTTTTTTATCGGACGCATTCTCTGTTTAGTCTGTGGGACGCATGTCTATAGGGAACAAGTTCTCTGGTTCTGAGCGCAACCTTATGTGGCCACAGGCTTTAAATAAAATTAGAGAGGCTACTGGCACAGAAATTGAATAAAATCAGACGTATTACTTAGGATCCTAAAAAGAACGCTAATTAAATGCTTTTGATTTAAAAATGCGTCCCACAGTCTAAGTAGAGAATGCGTCCGATAACTAATAAAGGCTACCAACCTAGTAACTAAACATATCGATCACGTATCGATAACCAAAAACTAACCAACCCCAACCCCCTAAATCGCGAATGAAAGTTGGCAGCATTAGCATTCTCTACTTAATCTGTGGTCAGAGATCTGTGTTATCGTTGAGGCTTGAGGTAGGCATGGTCTATAGCCTGCCCTTTGGGCAAATAAAAAAAAAATTGAGGTAGGCATGGGCTTAGTAACTCCTTCCAAGTATGGATATATATCCAATTAACATATCCATATCCGCTTAATGTATCCATAACTCCGCGGACTTATTCTCGCTTAATCACACCGAAAGCGGTTGAACGATGACCAAACACGAATCAAATTTGAATTAAGATTCACCTTTGGTCATCGCTGGGACACTCAGATATCGATCTTGAATGAAATAGGTTCAAAAACAGCAAAGTTTAAAATGGCGGCTGCTTTAATTAAATTTGACTTAAGATTCGTGTTTGGTGATTGCTGGGACACTCAGATATCGATTTTGAAAGAAATAAGTTCAAAAACAGCAAAGTTCAAATTGGCGGATGCTTTAATTAAATTTGACTTAAGATTCGTGTTTGGAGATTGCTGGGACACTAAGTTATCGATTTTGAATGCAATCGGTTTAAAAAAAATTAAGTTTGAAGATGGCGGCTGCTTTTAATAAATTTGACTTAAAATTTGGGTTTGTTTATCGCTGTGAGACTCTGTTCTCGATTTTGAAAGCAATCGGTCCAAAAACAGCAAAGTTCAAAATGGTGGCTGCTTTTGTTAAATTTGACATAATATTCGTGTTTAGTCATCGCTTGAAGGCAAACGTCTCAGTCCGGAGTTGCGTGGATACATGTATATGTCGGATATAGTCGTGGCATAATATATCCAGTCGCTGATGCTTTTGTTAAAGATTCGTGTTCGGTCATCGCAATATGTTTCCCAGTCTCAGTCCGGAGTTGCGTGGATATATGGATCTGTCGGATATATTAATATTTTGGAAAGGGAAGGAGTCGTGGCATATCCAGTCGGATATATATCCGAGGATATAGGTGTGTCCGGAGTTACCTAAGCCCCTAAGCCTAGCTTGAGGTCTCAGAACAAGGAGGTATCGTTTTACTGTTTTACTACGGCTACTCTGTGGTTTTACAGCTCTTGTTTGTATGTCATGGAGGATTGAATCGATTGAATCTACTTGATCTGTGGATTGAATGGGGGAATGGAATTGATGGATGTCGATGTCGGATGTTGTGATAATGTACTACAAACCTAAATGGTGTATTGTTTGTTGATGTTTTGAGATTTAATCATCGTATAACTTCACCGGCTAGAAGGCCTAAGTGTAAATACATACTTCTTTTCACCTGATTCTTGCACAGAGTAAATTTTATGATTCTTGTTCGGACCATTAAAATTTGTTGTGTTGGGTGAGTTGCACAGAGTACATTTTACATACTGAGAGTGAGTTGCCTAATTGTTTTATTTTGTTTTTGACCAGTTCTTGGTGATTTATATTTGGTAGTAGTTTTAATGCTATTAATTATTATCATTGCGGTCATAAACAGTCTGTATTGTAGTACGTTATAACTGGTTGTAACGTATTAAATTAGTAGCAGTTGCTAGTGATGTTCAAAATATGTAAATGCTTTCACTATTATTTTAACAACTATTAAAGAAACGAATAACTGTATTCTTTTGTTTATCACTTTTACTTTGCAGGTGCTAGCGTTCGTTTTCTTACTAACGAAAAAAAAACCTAGGTGATAATAAAATTTGTTTACTTATGTTCTTCTATGGTGCATTAGTAGTACACCTACCAGTACCACATAAATAAATAGTACAGTTACCATACCTGGTGCATGCGTAAAATAATATTTAGTGTAGCCGGGCAATACTAACTAGTTTCCGCGGCGCGGTTTCACCCGAGTCTGCTTACTGCTCTGCTCCTGACGCCAGTAGCGTGATGTTACATAGCCTTCCTCGACAAGTGGGGCTGTCATACGCTAAAAGAATATTGAATCGCGTTTAAACAAACAAACTCTTCCTCTTTATATAATACCATTGATTACCAAACACCTTGCACATAGACTCAACACAAATTTTATTGTTAGGGGTCGCCAATGTAGGTCTCAAAGACACAAAAAAGCAGATAACCAGGTTTGAATCCACAACCTCATGTTTTTTTACATGCTCTCTAGCATACATTATGTTGTATTTTTAACCGACAGAATAATAATTTATAAAATCTATGTTTGTGTTAGGAATTACTAAAGATGAGTGCAGCTAATTATAGCAAAGACACTGCCAATTATGGCAATGATACAAGCAGATACAATGATGATGATTATTGTAATGAAGAATCAGTGAATGATAGTTCAGAACAAGATATATCAGTGCCAGATTTCTCTGAACAAGATTATGCAGAATTACAAAATTTAGATGGAAATAATACAAACCAAACTGAAGAGTTTGCCAACAGGTATAGTAGATTTTATTTATTATACAATAATAAAAAGAATAAGATGAATAAGAAATTTATCTTTTCGATTTATTAATTTTCTTAACACTTTATATGTAAGATATTCAGAGCATTAACATAGGGTGTTTACATTTTTCCCTGTTTGTCTTTTGTTCATTAATAGAGTGAAAAGATTTTGGTTTAAGTTACTTTTGGATAAGTTGCCCAACCAATTTATTAGTACCAAATATTAGAAGACATCTTCCAAGTTTAATGCTAAAATTAGGTAATAATAATAACAGTTATTTCGTATATAATAAAAATTTCAAGCAATGTGCAAAGTAATGGCCATGGCGGTAAAATAAGAAATAGACAAAGAGGTTACAATCAAGATGGTTGGCAATCTTATCGGAGCTATGAAATTGGTCCGAGTGCCAGCAGATACGCATGGGGCATGGGTTATGGACCGAGTGGACCTTACAACAGTAGCAGACCTGGCAATAACAGGATTATCAGATATCTTATGGGTAAGCTTAATTATCATTTTTGTTAGATAACTTTATATCTACAGGAGAAATATGCCCAATAAAAAAAAATGCAGCACTAGTACTAAAGTGCCTAACAAACAATTGCTTATTACATTTTATAATGCCAACTCTAGTCCAAAGTTAAGCTAAAAAAAATTTGTTAAACATTTCAATAGAGATTAAATAATTAAAATTAAAATGAGATACTATTAAATTGCTATTGCTCCCTAAATTGCAGAAGTGAGCCTATGGCTCTGAGAATTCAATAATCTTATTTGTTAGGTTGTGGCATCCCAAGAGAGCAATTGATGAACCTTCCTCAAGATATGTTATTGGTGATGGAGCCTGAACAATGTGGAATCTGTAATATACCATTGGAATCTTACCAAGAATGTAAGTATTTTTTATATTTTTAAAAGGTTTAATTAAGCACAAGGAGATTGTTTTGAAAACTAGGTACCTACTAAAGTTATGATTTTGTCTAAGGCTAGACAAATAGTGTATTAATGTTCAGGGTAACATATTATGCATGTATATTTCTCTCAGTATGCTTGAGTGTGACAGAAATTGGAAAGGGAGTGGGATTCTCCCAAATGGTCCTACTAAGCGCTCATGTACACGATGCCGCCGCCGCGCGCCGACACTGCTCTGCCACCGCGCCTCAATGCTGTGTATACGGTCGCAGCCGCACCGCCACATTTTGTCCCATAAGACTTCTTTTTCCTCCACTAAAGTTATAAACACTTCGTAATTATAGTTAGTAGTTATTATAGATTACTAAAAAAATTGTAAAGGCGCATACGTTGGCGGCCGGTAATGAACTAAACAAAATCATACATTGACGAATGGCGGCGCGGTGGCGGTGCGGCGGCGAAGCGGGGGCGGTGCGGTCGCGATCGTGTATACAGCACAGAGGCGCGGTGGCGGAGCGGTGCCGGCGCGGCGGTGGCATCGCGTACATGAGCGCTAATAGGATAAATCAGTAGGACCACAAGAAAACACCGGATTGCTGTCTGTCCCAACAATGATACGCTTGCAATCTACCTCTACTCTCAGTACCTACTTTGCAGAGTACTGGAAAGTAGGTACTCCTGTACAGGTGAACGGAAGTCTCCAAACTGGTGCATCATTAACACCGGCAGAGCACTGGCCCCTTTCGGATGTACTCTATTACAATATTATGTTCATTACATTACGGGCGCTAATGCGTTGTACTAATTAATATAATTGCTTTAGGCTCAAAACTGGTACCTTTCGAGTGCAAGCAGTTTAATCTGTTGATTGTACCTACTTACTATATAGACATATCAATGTTTATCGCGATATTGGTATGTCTAAATATTTTATCCACACATCGGTATGCGGTATAATGAACTAAAAAACATTATGATTTCCTGCACTCTACTACTTGGCTGCCTGTCCACAGAAGCGGGGCGAGGTTGCGGAAAGGTGTTTCGGACTGTGTCTGTCCACTGACGCGGAGCGAGTTTGCGAAGCGGCGTTGTGGACTGTTTTTTGCTAGCTCGCGGCGCACAGTGTCATCGCTAGTCATCCGCGCTCGTTTTTTCGCTCTACGTTCCAGCTGCGAGTACTCGCTTCGCAACCTCGCGAAGGCATCCGCGCCGTGCGACAAGGCGCCGTGTCGTTGCTCTGCTGTTTTGTATGAATTTTGAAGACTCCGCGATGCCCTGCCCACTAGAGCCAGAATAATATTTCCTTGCTTCCTCAATCCGCTCCTGTTGACAGGCAGCCTAAATCAAAAGTCAAGACAAAATTGACTACTGAGATGGTACTATTTAACCGATCATTTGTACCTGCATTATCCTCATTAAATTCTATTAAGTATTTTACTTACCTTCTTAATTTCTTTGCCGTTAAACGTTATTTTTACAGCACGCGCGCATTACTTGTCCAATGGTCATTTTAGAAGGCAAAGCAAATGGAGAAATTACCAATCAGAAGTGGGGTATTCACGTCCCAAAAAAGAGGTAACTGGACATTTTGGCATTGTAATGATTGGTACGTAAGGGTCGTTCAGTATAAAGTAATATTATTATGCGCTATTTGCACCGGTCATATTGTGAGATAGTGTGAGAAAGATAGCTGAAAGGGTCGCTACCCGTGCACCCACTGGCTTCTCCCGCCGGTGGGTGCAGGGGTAATTCCAATTAACCCGTGCTCCAACTGCATCAAGGGCGGAATTACCTTTACAAGAAGTAAGGGAAAGGAAGGTACGGGTAGCGATCTAACTGAAAGCAAAATAAAGATATTTATTCATTAAATTCTGCACAAAACAACGACTTAAAAGTGTCGCATCTCTCAATGCGTCCTCGAATAGAACTTCTTTTTAGGGTTGAAACACATCTGGCAGCACGGAACCAGAAGTGTGGTTCCGTACTGTCAGACGTGGTTCAACTCTTACATGTTCAACTCGTGTTTCTATTTAGTTATTTTTGAGTTTAAGTTTACATTTATCTTTTATCTAGTTGTAGCTTCAGGTTGTTGAGTTTGCATTATTAACTTCTGTATAATGGTAAGGCGTGTGGTAGTAAGTGATCCGCCTGAAGCGTAATACATATACTTAACTGATGATCTAGAATTATGTCTAGGGCTTTCTTGCTCAAACAGAAAAGAAGTTCTGCAAAAATGGTCATAAACTTTACATTTATAGGTAAGATGTACTTGAGCTTCGTTAAAACTGGGCATAGATAAATTTATAATAATATCTTATAGCAACTTCTCCTAGATTAAACTTAATAAGTGAAATTAGTAAAATGAATAGATTAATAAGATACTTCAATATTTTGGTGTTATTGGTGTAATTCTCATATTATTGTATGCTTTTGTTTATAGCACACGCTAAAACCTCGTGAATCATACTGTGAGTTATGTAATGTGCAAATCACATCGAAGATGCATGCAGATTCGCACTATGCAGGGAAGCCACACCGTGCGTAAGTGTCAACAAAATATTCCATTGTTTTTTTTTTGCTTATGTCAGCTGAGTAGCTTTTATGTGAAAGTCTAATGACGTCAATAAACTGCTACTGCACTAAGAAATTAGGACGTACCTAACTGAAAGTCACAAGATATATAAAAAAACGCCTCTATACCATCATTCTCATTTTTCTGCAATTTTTTTATTGTTGCGTTATTTTTATTAGTAGCAGTAGAGAGTAAGGCATAACGGTGTCGATAGAATTTGGTAGAATCGAATCTAACTACTTACATACCAATTTTCATCAAAATCAGTTCAGTTTAGGTGCTGAGTGTTAACAAACATACATAAACTTTCAGCATTTATAATATTAGTAAGATTAGGTGCCGTTGTTTACTTCGTATTTTCGTAGACTTCTTTTCTTACAGGATTGTGGATGGAAGAAAGCAACCAAAGAATATGCAGTTGCTCAATAAAAATATGAGACATCACTTGTGAGTAACATATTAGTGTTTTGAAGTGCCTATTTTAACTATGATGACGATTGACAAGGAATATTTTGTTTGTTTTTCCATAATATATGCCCTTTAACTTATTTGGAAACAACATTATTAACAACTAAATAATTATTGATTAGATAGACTAACCAATACATAATGTTTCGTGGAATTCTAATAAATTAAAGGAATGGTGGCCACAATGTCTGGATTCCATGAATTGCTTACCAGGCAGAGTGCAGTTATTTTGGTAGACTAATACATATAATAAAAAAATACTTACACTTCAGCAGCAATTTGTTTCAAATTCTTCAACGAAAATCACACCATTCATCAAATTACTAGTACATAATATGTATGTATGTATGTATGTATGTATGTATGCTTGATATTTAAGTATTATTTTGAAATAGTTTTGTCGTTCATGTTTCAGGGACTTACTTATAGCTCGTGAGAAGAAATGCTTTTCAGAAATCAAAGAAGTACCAAAAGAAGTTGTGCCGCCGAAACCCATTCAACCAGAGTTGTACTGTGAAATATGCAAGGTATAGTTTATTAAATTATAAGTATAGTTACTTTAATTTTATTGCAAATATCGACAAATGACCTATTTCAAAGTTTGCATTACATATTAAGCGCTTACCTGTATTTTTTATGATATCTCACATTAGGGAGTGCTTGTTCCTACTCCCTGTGTAGCGTTAGACTTTACAGGCATACAATAACAGTCACAAACAAATACTCCAGTCAATAAAGAATTATAGTGTGTAAGCTAGTAACTTAGCAATTCTTTCAGAAACATGCTAAAAGTCTCCTTCCAAAGTCCACTATGATCCCCTATTTTATTCCCCCAGGGCATCGAGAAGCACTTGGTATTTCACTTAGATAGATCCCCTATACAGGGGTATCAAACAATACTAAAAGTTTGCAAGTGTCTCTTTAAGCATATTATAGAATCACTAGAAAAGCAGCTCCGATCGGCAGACTTGTTGAAGTGACTACTTCAATATTTATATAAAAAGTAAGAAAAATAATATTAGACAATTCTCGTCTGAAAAAACACATTACTCAAACATTTTTGGAGTACCAGATACAACCTTTTTTAGATCCTTCATAATAATCATCTTTCAGTGATTTTTATCATGGCAACAATCTGCCAAACAAATGTTGAGTGATGGATAATAAGATTCAGTTGAATTTCATTATGTAGGTATTTATTTGGAACTAGCTTTTGCCCGCTGCTTCGCTCGCGTGTATATCGTTTTTTCCAATAGACATTTTTATATTGTTTACTGTTTTCCATACTATTTCTAATCTCCCATTCGTACAAACCAACCCTCTTTCACCTACCTAAAGATATCCTCCGTAAAAACAATATACAGTACCTACACAAAGGCAAATTTTCACTACAATAACCCTTTTCCTCCTTCCCTCTCTTTCTTTTTCCCCACTTCTCCCTTCCGCTTCTCTCCTCTTTCCCCTCAACTCCTTCAGCATCCCTTGTCCCCTCCTCCAGCATGCCTTGTAAGTTGTACCTTCCTCTACTTCCTTCTATCTTGCCTCCTTGATTTCCCCTCTCTTGCCTAGCCCTTCCCCCTCCCTTTCCCTCCTTTTGCCTCCCTTCCTATCGCTTCCTATCCCTTCCCCTCCTTTCTTCGCCGTTCTGCCTCCATTCGGAAACTCCCTCCTTTTCCCGTCCCTTCCCCCTATCTTTCCCTCCCGTCTCCCTCACTTTTCTCTCACTTCCCCTAATTTGCCCCTCACTTCTCTTCACTTCTCCCTCACTTACCCCACACTTTTCTCTTACTTCGCCCTCACTTCCCCCACATTTCCGACCCACTTTCCTCTCACTTCCCTCTCACTGCCCCCGCACTTCTCACTCACATCCCCCTCACTTCTCCCACATTTCCGGCCCACTTCCCTCACTTGCCTCTTCACTTCCCCTGACTTCTCCCTCACTTTTGCACTTACTCCTTCCTTCCCTATCCCTCCCCCTCCCGGAGGTCAAAACATACAGGCTGCTAGGAATACGCGATAGAGCCACATAAAGCTGAACGTGCGAAAAACAGCTAATACTTAGATCCACACCCAACTTTTAGTGTCTGACCTTAGGCTTTATTTAATTGTCATCGCGAAACATAGGCTCACTGGAAACTGGACTCGTTTAAAACTAAACGGAAGATTGTTTAAAATGAGAGAAATCCGAGGAATAAAAACTATCAGCTTTACCGCAACCTGTTAAAATCTCTGCTTCTATCAGGTTTCGTAGTAAATTAAATGTTCGACGTGATTATTTAAATTGGTATTATATTTTTATTTATGAACCGATTGACATAAAACAAACGCTAAATGTTAAGCGAAGCTTAGGTACCACAATGTATTAGTGAAAACTATATCTAAATCAGATAAACCGTTTCTGAGATTTGCGTGAACAAATGCACAGACAAATAGACAAACAGACAATATTTGATATAGGTCCTAATAATATTTTTCTCATATATCTTCCATGTCTAACAGACAGCGATCCGTTTCATTTTTATTATATGTATAGATTTCAATAGTGGGGTAAAAAATGGTAATAAATTACAAGTAAACATAAAAAAAGCTCTTAATTTATTTTAATATTGAATTTACTGCACACCGCCATAAAATGGGCCCTATTTGGGCTTTCTCCTTTGAATCGTTTTGTAAAATATTTAGATTTATATGCAACTTCCTAGAGAAGTTTACTTTTAGTATTTTAGGTACTCTATAATTAGTTAACACTAAATATGTTTCTGAAAGAATTGCTAATTTACTCGCTCACGCACTCTACACTGCCTTTTTAGCCATTTGTTGACTGGACTATACTCAATACACATTTGTGCAGAGTCGTTTATTTTGCGATTATATAAGAGAAACAAGTAAAGTTTTATCCTATACTAGCCTATAAATAACTTTTCTTAAGAACTGGGCTATCATACGCAAAAAAATATTCATATCCGACTGATGATAGTTCCAGATATTAGCGCGTTCAAACAAACATATAAACAAACTCTGCCGCTTTATATAATATATTAATATTATAAATGCGAAAGTTTATGTGTATCTGTTTGTGTGTGTGTGTGTGCGTGTGTGTGCGCGCCTGTGTGTGTGTGTTTGTTGCCACTCAGTGCCTAAACGGCTAAACCGATTTCGATAAAAATGGCTATGTAGATAGATTTGGGTGTTTGGCGTACGTGGCCGCGCCGTCGTAACACGCTACTTTGCACGCTGATATCTCATTATGTGTAATTGCTAAGATTTCGGTGTGAACATCAATTTATTCGACATATTAACCTCAGAAGAATGACATATCGCATTACCCTCAGAATAGGTTAAATTGCGTAATATATCAAAAAATATTAAATCTCATACAATGTTTTCGAGTAGGGTAACCATAATTTCGTTGTGGTATGAGATATTATAATATTTAAGAATCCACAAACCACGGAGCAAATATTGCTCCGTGCCACAAACTTATTTATTTTTTCAATTCCAGACCTCAGTAACGTGCACTGAGCAAATGACGTGCCATTTGAATGGTAAAAGGCATTTGGCTAAGGAAAAACAACATATTTTGAAAATGATGAAAGGCGACACTGACGGTAAGACATATTAAGTAATAATAAATTTAGCCTATATACATACCGCGGTAAGCGTTTTGAACTTCTCAGGTCAAGTCTGACAGTTAATCTAATTATCATATATCGCTGTCGCCTAGTGTGGAAGCGGAGTGAAAACTCCGCTCCGCGCATTATTCCTTTGTTCCGTTTTAAGGACAGGCGGCCTTAGACTATAAGTTCACACAATAGTTTGGCAAACACATGTAGAAGTATGATCAATATAGCATAGGTACATTATTACCTAAACGAGTTGACGAGATTTTTATTAACTTAAATCTTTTGTGTTAAAAAGAATACCCAGTTAATAAAACAGTAGTGAACTCTATTAATTTTCTTTTTTTTTGTTATAGTTAAACAAGACAAGGGTGAAGAAGGCGCTAAAGGTATTTATATAAGTAGTCTATCTAGTAGTCTTAACAGTTTAGTAGCGATGAACGACTCTGCCTATTGAAGAGAAACAATAACCCTTGGAGATCTGTGAGATGCATCATCGCATCATAGAAATACAATGCGGTTTTAAAAAAAAATTGTTACAAAAAAACTATAGGCTATGGCAAAGTCTTTTTTTATATTAGCCTACCAAAATGACTCCACCCCGCCTGATGGTAAGCAGTCAGTGGAATCCAGAAGTGGTGGTCACCATACCAGAAGCCATCGTCTTAAACTGCTGGTATGGTGGCTTCCACTATGGCAGCTGGGCATGGGGTTAGGGGAAGGGAATGAAGGAGGCGAGGCAAAGAAAAGGGGGGAAATTGGGCCGCCGGCGCTCTCGCTCACCAAACGAAACGGAGTAGTACGGATACTCTTACGTCGATCTTCTATGAGAGTAGTACTTCTCCGGCCCATTCATGCTGAAACCAGCGTGGATCTACTACCGTAAAAATTATCATTAGTTGACCTTGTCGTAAGCTTTTATAATTTAAAATTATAGTCTTATTTTTGATTTGATAATTCTATTGGTAAGAAGGATGTGGATAACAGATTCCACTAGTTTGCTTAGCTTTATGTTTACGTATCTAAGATGATGGCAAGGACAATGCTGATTCCGAGGAAGGTGACCAAGATTTAGACGACTGGGGCAATGGCAGCGGCGTCGCTTGGGACGACCCACAATAATGAATCAATTAAGCAATAATATTATAAGGTAAATTTTTATTCTATTTTTTTTACCATATGTTAGTTTTAAATTAGTCTGAATGTTTGGAAAGGGCAGAAACACTGGGAAAACAAAGATTTTTTTTGACTCACGCATGTCGTGCTGAATAAATTTAGATAGTTGATTCTAGTCTATTCTCAAAATACGTTTTAATGTATTTCGAAGAAGTCACGTGGATGATACCTACTACGGCAATGATTCTTGATATTAGCAAAACTTTAGAGTTTGTAGGTCATAAAAGTATTCCTTGTACATAGAAAAGTGTGGCATTACTTAATTTGGATTCGTAGCTAAGGTTATTTAACGGGTCGTCGTCAATGTTGCTAATGGTCATTATGCGTATAGGTCGTTTTGCGTATGCGTCGTTAAGCGTATTGGTTGTTTTGCGTATGCGTCGTTAAGCGTATTGGTTGTTTTGCGTATGCGTCGTTTCGCGTGTTTGCTGTTGGTCATTATGCGTATTAGTCGTTTTACAAGTGATCGGATAAAATAACTAAAGTACAAATAATGTAATTTGACGTGACATTCAACAAGGAGACCATTCTTATTTTAATTGTTGAGTTCTATTATATCCTGATAATAAATACTGCGCTTATTATGATAAATGTATTTTTTATTATTTAGAACATTAGAAGTATTAGGTATAACGTACCCACCGATAAAAGTAACTGAACTTCTTTTGATGAATATTGAATCCAGATGAAAATAAACTATTTTGTTTTATTTTTTAGTTTAAGTACGTACTTAACCGAAACTAAAAATTAAAACAACATAGTTTATTTCATTGCGGATTTAATAATTAACAGACAAGATTATTGAAAATAAAAATACGTTGCTGATTAAGTTTTTTACGTTTGTCATTAATTTTCTTTTTGTTTTGCAGACGACGTTTCTGTACACTGTTGGGTCTGGTATGGATTCTTGCATTCCTCAACGATGGCGCGCCGTCGGTGCTCTGCAATATTAATTTGTTTTATGTGTAGTGTTCTGAATTTTTGTGGAAGACGCCTTTATACTTCATGATCTTATCACGTCTCCGTACTGAGTCTTTACCGTTTTAAAATGTACGGAAAATGGACAAGCAGTCGCAAAGGAATTATGTTTTTGGAAATGATGATAACGATCGAATTTGAGAATGTATGATACATTTTGTTTGTCCTCAAATTCAATTTAAATTATTTAAATACGTCTGTGTTACTCCTTACATGAGTATGCTGATGATTAATTAAATAAAATTTAAAAAATTTGATCAATATGTTTTATTGCGCTAGATTATACCCATGCGTATAAAATACTTAGTTTTTTTTTTAATAAAATAATTTGGATAAGATAGGATCAGCTTTATATTATTTTGCAATATTTATAATTGCAATGAAACTATGAAAAAAATATATGGCATTTTATAGACGAAAAGAAAACCTTTTTAATTTTTCAAAGCTCTTAAGATCGGTTACACAGGAGTGGCAACGTTGCAAATTAGTGTCATACTTTCGTGGTTTTCATCTCATTATAATCATTTCGGGAGCTACCTATATTTAAAAAATATTAGTAGAATACTATTTCGTGAAAGTTGTATAAAAAGTAAGTAGGTAAACATAATGCTTTTTAAGTATATGCAAATATTACATTGGAAACTTGCATGGCGTTATTTTCATAGTAAAATAACTGTAAGCATTATGGTGGCTTTGGGGGGGGCATCATTGGCCTCCCAAAACTGCCAAACTGCTGGATATGAGCCACCTATGTCCAGCTGCAGACCATCGTCCAGGCTGCAATGTAAGATTTTTAGGTAACAACAACAGACACAGTTTTTTTTAAAAAAACTGCCGCAGTTCACGCCTTCAATGTAGTTTGCGTGGAAGTTTGCTGTGCGTTTAGGAATACAGTTAATAAGTGCTCAAATATAAAATCTAGGCAAAATAATAAAATCAGTAGATTACCTGCCAGTCACAGAGACTGCTGTTAGACGTATCAGTGACTGTCTTCTTATCAACAACACGAACGTCTTCTTGACTGTCCACGATTTCCAATGAAGACCCACAGTATCAATCCTAGAATTGCTACTAGTGTAAGAATTACGGCTATTTGGACTCTTGCATCGTTGAGGTCGCATACACTGTTAGAGTTGCCCACTTTCGGTTTAGCCATTTCTAAGAGTTTTCTTTCTGGCACATTTTAAATCACAATTTTAATTTCACTATTACTTTATTATTTTCGGCTTGACTATTAGGTAGGTATTAGTTCATGTTTGTGCCAAAATGTTTGTAGGTACGTAGGTAGGTACTATTATTTTGTTGCGACGATAAATTTTTGTTTCTTGTAGTTAGTAGACATACATCTGACAGTATCTACAGATATTGTCAAATTTTCAACAGAAGAAGAATAACACGTTGTCTATTTGTGGCATTCACAGAGGTTCGTAGCCTAAGTAAACCGTCTGTTCCACTAAGTTACGTGGTAAGAGATCGCAATCTGACCGTTGTTTTTGCCCCTGTTTCTTGGTGATCATGGCACCACAAAAAAGAAGCAAAAAGTAGATCGTAGACAGAAGGGTTAATTAGCAGCTTGTGTGTGGATACACCGAAAGCAATGCAAAAATACCTATCGATAGTTTAGAAAAACGACGGAGTGATATACGTTTGACTAGTCTGTGTATGTGTCTGTCTATGGCACCGTAGCTCACGAACGGATGAATCGATTTAATTTTACAGAATTTATTTTCTAAACCTAGTTAGGTAATATTGTTAGGTCGATAACGTGCCACATCAATACACCTACTGGAATATGAGTATGTAAAAATAGTACCACGATAGTTGTGTCAATAGTTACTTATAGGTGACAAACGAATTTAGTATTACGGTGCACGGTTTATATTAGTTAGTATGTTTTATTTTGTAACGATAGTATGGTCTAGACATCAGCGGAAACAGTGAATAAAACCTAAATTAAAATATATTTTTTTTATTTAGGACTAGCTGAGTCTTGCGGCGTCGCCCGCGCGTACAATGAGTTTTATCTTCCTAGGAAGACTCCTAGTTAATGTCAGTCTTTGACACCGAATCTATCTACAGAAATCGGTTTAGGCGTTTAGGAGCTGAGTTGTAACAAACACACACAAACTTTCGCATTTATAATATTAATAACTAGCTTTCCGCTGCGCGGTTTCACCCGCGTCTTTGATAAGTGCTCTGCTCCCGTCGCCAGGAGCGTGATGTTACATAGCCATTACTCCAGTTAATCCTTCTACAGTAAATAAAAATACATAACCTTCCTTAAGAACTGGGCTATCAAACGCAAAAAAAAATTTAAATCCGACTGATCCAGAGAATAGTATCATAAATTAATTTAGGATACACGCACGCGATAACGCAGTGCACATCTTTCGCAAGTTTTTATTTGTAAATGTAAAATAGTATAATATTTCAGTTTAAACTACTATTATAAAAGTAGATGTGTGATGGTGATCAGTAACATTAATATTACTCAGTAATACATTAGCTTCCACCTACTATTTACAAAAACACCAATATTATACCTAACAAAGAATAAATTTAATTACAATTACACGTTAAATTGTAAAAGTTAGGTTTTTAACTGGTCAATATACCAAATAGGTAGAATTTGAAAATATGGGTCTTCATCATCCACTTTAGTTACACTAAACCGATGTCGCTCATCAATGTTAAATTTCAGTGTCAGTGGCTTGGTGTTGCTGATTCTTTCACCTGCTCTCATAGAATTAAAAGATTTTTTCACAAAACTCAAAAAGTTATGCAAAGTATTTATAAGATATTGTGGAGCCCATATTCCCTGAAAAGAAATAACAAAATGACTTGTGAAGTTTGGTCATCACTATCATCATTTAAGCCGAAATACGTCTACTAATGGAAATAGGCCTCCCTAATATTGGCCAAAGCTTGAGTAAGGAAATAATTGCATGCTACAAAAGACTTCCAATAGAATGGCATTTTATACTAGCTGTTAACCAGTTTGCAGTGCTTCTAAGAAATGCAGTATGTTGGCAGTAGAGGATATAGTCTTCTTAGTACAGTATTTCCACTTTTATCTGAAGATAGGAGCAAGCAGGCCTTTCTTCTTGTCATTAATAGGTAACATAAAGATGACATACCTTACAATATTTTTCAATTGCAGCAGTGTCGAACCATTCCACTTTTTGAATTATGCCGTCATCATTTCGGTACCCAACTAGTAAGCCCTTCAAACCTGCTAGGTAACATTGACACCAACATCTTAGCAATTTGTATCTCCTGAAATCATATAAAATGTTTTTTTAATACCTATGAAGATAGCATCAATGCTCTAAGATATTATATAGTTAAAACTTACCTAAAGTTAAGTTCTTGCTGTCTATTACGAATTTTTTTATTTGTTTTCAACTCTACATAATGGTTCTTTTTTAAAAACCTTAAATTTGCCTCCACATTTTCTGTATGGGGAAGTTTTGTCTTTTGACCGACAGTCATCATACCATCAATTTGGGCTCCATAAAAGAGTTTATGACTGCCCACCTCTGAGTAATAATATAATGAGAACTCTTCATTTTCTATGACTGGTTTTTCTTTGTCTGGTTTGAGATTTGGTGCATCTGCAAAATAAATAAAATAGAAAGATCAGAATTAAACATTACGGGTTTTTAAATTAATATTAATAAATAAAAATAATAATAAATATAATATAATAATATTATTATTGTATTATATCATTATATATTTATGTGTGATCTAACTCATTGCTCATTTATCATCATTTCTGGGACTGCACCTGTAGCATTAAGAAGTTTTAAAATAGCTGTGCGAATACTGAAGTAATTATTAAAATCATTTTTTAAATATTTAATGTAAAAAAGGTAACTCATATAGGCACCTTACTGGACACCTTGCTTGCTACCATCTTAATATGCCAATGGAAATGGTGCACACCTGTATGCTACTGAGTGCTTACCATCACAGCAGTTATTTTGGTAGACAACCTTTCATAGTGTAATAGTTGTATATTGCCATTGTTTGCTTTAGGTAGGATGTTTAAGGTTTAAGGTACATTATTTTATCAGAAGGACATCTTTAAGTACAAATAAAATTACAGAGATTTTGTTTATTTTGCTATTGAGTTGGAATTATCTGGATTATTCTGGATATTGTATTTAGGGCCTTAATATTGTATTCATTCGTTCATATCAGACAGTAGCCTTGTTTCCACATTGTAAGTATAGTGTCAAATAAATATAAAAGGGACTATCTACCTATTGCATGATGGAATATAATAACATACCTGATAACATGTACTGTTCAAATTTATAACCCCAGGCACAAAATTTATCCATGTAAGTATTACGCCTAGAAACCTCTTCTGGTGATTCCAATGAGCAAAGATATATACAGTTGTTGAACAAACTTGCCACAATGCTTACTGGCGAGGAATCGTACGTGTTGCACATGACACTAATCAGACTTCTGCGATACGTAACAAATATTAAATTGCCATCATATATTGTATTCAAACGATGTTTTTGATCTAGAATAAATTTAAGTAGCAAGTTAATTTTTTCATTATTTTCATCGGTCGTACGTTTTACTGCTTTGTCTATATTATGGTTTAGGTCAAAATGTAGCCGGCCTTTAGGAATGGAAGTTAAATATTTGAGTTGTGATAAGTCATGATGGTATTCCCGCATTACATCCACACTCATATAACCAACAATCGTAGGTTTCATTACTTTTATAATAATTTTTTTTAGTTTGGTTTCATGCTTCTGCTGGTTATTTCGTGAAGGTGGTATATGTGGTGGTGCGAAACTAGCTTTGAATGGATGCCTTTCCATGTTCAGTGTTTACAACACATTTAGTAATTCAGAACCATCACAGAACTGTTACATACAAAATATAATCTAGGTTCACACTATATGAAGTTAGAAGGTTCAGTTCAACTAGACGACGCCGCAGTTCAACTAGACGACGCGAACGTCGAAAATCAATACACTCAAGCAAAACAATACACTTGATTGTTGACATGACACATGAATGACAGTAAGCCGGGCGGGCGCACAGATAATTTATGTACAGTATCGACCAAATCCATTTTCGGACAATGTAAACAAACAGTTTTTTCAATATTTTTCTATCAAAAACTCCATAAACGATGACACATGGGTTTATACACATTCTGTTCACTATATTCATTTTGCAACTATTTCTACTAATGATTAATAATCAAATCTAGTTTATTTAATAAAATTACGAATTACTTTTTGCGGTCGAATTTCGACGTCAAAATGATTGACAGTTCTATTTTTTCTGTACTCTATATTGTCTTTGAAAACCAATGTTGTAATTTATCAGAAGAAATAAGTTTAACCAATACATATCATAGGTACATAATATTTTGTCATTTGCCCTCGCAAGTCTGAGTTCATTTGTTTTATTGTAATATAGTATAATAAAATCGTAACATACATACAAATTCCTTATTCAATATTTCACAATTTTTTATCAGGCGGGAAAATATTCAAAACTATCCCAGTATTCCATTTCAGTCCGTGGTCAAATAGTTGTAATTAGAGGTCAATGCTTAATTTAAATTACATTTATTTATACATTAGGTAAATTGTTTGTCTTATTATCTTATAGTTTATAAGTCCAACGGTTACAATAAAATACAATACCATATTTAACATAAATACAAGTATTTGGAGTAATAAAAATAACAAATCAAATAGAATTAATCGATTACGCAAATAGAGTATTAGTAAACGTAATATTATTTAAAAATGTTAGAAAAAAAGAATGAGAAATTGAAAAAAGGCGGGAAACTTTGAAAGTGAAAAGGCGCGTTTTCTCTATCAAATTTACGAAAAAATTCACAATTTCTATTATAAACAATATTTTTGTAAATATTTTTGTTAAATAGACTATTCATAGTGTACATAGTAAATTAGTAACCCGAAATGGGTAAAAAAAGGCGCAGGAAGGACGAAATGTCCTATGCTGACTCGCCGCAACAGCAGCAGTTAACCGAATCTTCGGACTCCGATTCAGCGGAGTCAACAGAAAGCTGCAAAGACACAACAAAGGATAAGTACGCCATTTTCAAGGTAAAAGGATACAATCGTAAATATCCCGAGGAAACCAAGCAGACGGACCTCATAGTCTTCCTGGCTCATCACGAACAAAATGTAACATTTAGCGATAGGGATCGTATGGCCCTATCAAAAGGTTTACGGGAGCATGGAGTTTCAGGCGTCATGCATCTACGTACTATAAATAAGTACAAAGTCGGCATAACATTTGACCTGCCAAACAACGCCAATATGTTTCTTCAAAACAAAAAGTTGTTAGATCAGCTGTCTCTTAAGGCAACTATACCCGCTGGAGATACCGAAATAACGGGAGTACTTACTTCGGTTCCCGTGGAAATGTCCAACAAACAAATTTTTTCATTGATTGGCAGCTCTAAAAACGTAATACAAGTTAGGCGCTTCATGCGCAGGGTCAGAGGTGACGCTGGTGTAACTTTCGTCCCTACACAGGCTGTCGCAGTAACCTTCGCGTCCACTATTCTTCCTCAGTACATTTACTTGGACTCATGGCGTCACGAAGTTAGTAAATACATACCACCAGTAAAACAATGCCTTAAGTGTCTGCGGTATGGACATATTGCTAAATTCTGTCGCAATACTGAAGTATGTTCAATTTGTACATTAAACCATAATTTTAAGAATTGTCAGGTTGACCCAAAAGATGCTAAATGCGCAAACTGCAAAGGTAATCATATAGCTATCTCCTCATCTTGCCCAATTAAAAAACAAAAAGTTGAAGAAAATAAAATTAAGTCACGAAGTGTCACTTACTCTGAGCTCTTTGACGCTAATACATTCCCAGCTTTAACTGCTCGAACTTTAGATGTACAAATTAATAATCTAATGAAATCCGATAAATTTATAAGTACTTTAGTAGAAACAATTACAAAAATAGTTACATCTAAAGATGTTCCTATTAATTCATCATCAATTAAAGAGGTTTTAAAAACAACTATAAGTAAGAAATTTCCATCATCCTCATAATGGATTTGTCAAACTTAAATATAGTTCAATGGAATGCACAAAGTCTTAATAGCAATAAACATATATTTATTCATTTCCTCTATGCACAAAATATACATATAGCAATAATTTCTGAAACATGGTTCAGACCTGATCAGTCTTTTAAAATAAAAAATTACAATATTGAAAGGAATGATTGTGGTAACAAACACAATGGAGTTGCAATTATAATTCATGAAAGCATTACTTACACTAAAATTAACACCTATTTTGATAATTCTTTACAAAACATTTGTGTGAAAATTAAAATTAAAAATAAAGAAATAAGTATAGTCAGCTTTTATAGCCCCCTAAACTCTAATCCAGTTTTTAATAAAGATGATTTTGATTCATTGGTGAAATCTATTCCTGGTCCTTTTATATTTGCTGGAGACTTTAATGCCCATCACACTTCCTGGGGATGCGTTTCTGACTCTCCAAGAGGTAGAGAAGTCTTAGAAGTCATTGACGAAAATAATTTGGTTCTGCTTAATGATGGTCAAGCAACAACTGTTGGTTCTCTAACATGGCGTCCCAATGCACTGGATTTATCGTTGGTTTCATCGTCGTTGGCACTTAATTGTGAATGGTCTGTACATGATAGTCCTCTTGGTAGTAGTTATCACATTCCTGTAATCATAAAAGTAATGGTTAGCAGAAACAAAAACAATGTTTTTTATGGGAATTGTTTGAATGTTAAACATTTGCCCATTCACCCAAATTATAAACTCGTAGATTGGCGAATCTATAGCAATTGTGTGGAAGAATTGCTAATTGATTTTCAAATAGACAATAAAAGTCTTCTTAATTCATATTCTCAATTTTGTTCTATTTTGCGCACAGCAGCTGCTAATTCCAATAATTTAAATGGTCATGTTATCACAAATACCACCAATCACACATGCAAAAAAAATAAGATTAAAGGACCTTCTCTTCCTTGGTGGAATCAAAAGTGTACAGAGGCTGTACTAAATTTCAAAACAGCATATATAAATTTTAAAGAAAATCCAACAGAAGAAACCTATCTTCAATTTAAAAGACTCCGGGCAGTTAAAAAACTCATTTTAAAAACAGAAAGACAAAAGAGTTGGTTTTCTCTTTGTGAAACTTTTAATAGATGCACACATTTATCCATTGTATGGAAATTTATCGTAAATATAATAAGACATATAATTTTAATATTCATGAAAATGACGCATGGGTTTTAGATTTTTTAAAGAAATACACTCCAGACTTTGTGCAACATTCTTCAAAAACTCTCACTGACAGTATTAATTCCAAAAATAATTTTCTACTTAATCCTTTTACAATTAATGAATTAATATCTGCAATCTCCTCCCGAAGAGATACTGCTTATGGTCTTGATGGAATACCATATATCTTATTTAAAAAACTAAGCACTGCAAGTTTACAAACATTTCTAAAAATACTTAATTTACTGTGGGAAAATAATGTTATACCTCAAGATTGGAAAGTAGATTGTCTTGTACCAATTTTAAAACCAGATAAGCCAAAGTTATGTCCTGATTCTTATCGTCCCATAGCACTTACTTCTTGTGTAGGAAAGTTATTTGAACAATTGTTGAAGCAACGTTTAGAGTTTTACATAGAACAAAACAATATCTTACCTTCTAATCAATTTGGTTTTCGTAGGAATCGGTCTGCTAGGGAAAGTGTCTGTCAATTACAGCTCGATATTCATAACTCTTTATTGGCAAAAAAAAATTTGGTTGGAGTTTTCTTTGATGTTGCAGGAGCTTTTAATAGTGTAAATATAGATATTCTCTGTCATGAATTATTGCAAATAGGAATTCCTGTAAAAATTATAAATTGGATTAAAAGTTTTCTGAGCAATAGAGAAGTATTTGCTAAATTTAATAGACATCTCTATGGACCTAGACTCTCGTCAAAAGGAGTTTGTCAAGGCGGTATATTATCACCTTTAATATTTATATTGTATATACGTAGATTAAATCTTATTTTAGGGTCTCAGGTTAAAAATCTACAGTTTGCAGATGATTTGGTTGTTTATACATCTGGGAACAATTTACCACAAACCATCCAAATAGTCAATGATGCATTGGTAAATCTTTATGAATACTTTTCTTACCTTGATCTAAAAGTTAACCTGTTCAAGTCCAAAGTTGTTATGTTTGGTAAACAGTGTCATAATATGCCCAATGTGCTTTATAATAATTGTGCATTACCCACTTCACTTGAGGTTAAATTTTTGGGGGTTCTTTTTTCATATAATCTAACCTGGAATAATTACATAAAACATATAATTAGCAAAGTAATTAAAGCTTATAATGTACTGAAATCTTTGTCTGGCTCATATTGGGGTGCAGACCCAAAAATTTTGTTACTGTTGTATAAATCATTAGTTCGTAGTCATTTTGAATATGGTTTCTATTGTTTTGCTGCAGATATTAAAATTGTAAATAGTTTAGATGTTCTTCAAAATAAATGCTTGCGTGTAATAACTGGAGCATTCAGGAGTACTCCTATAAATGCAATGCAGACTGATTGTAATATCCCACCATTAAGCATTCGTTTTAATTACTTAAAAGAAAGATTTATACTAAAACTTTATAGTGTATCTAATAACAGTCTATTGGTCAATTTGTTACACTCGATTACTCCTTTAGTTTCTAAACCAATTTTTATGATACAGGGTCTTCAAAGTTTCATAAATTTTATTCAAAATTTAAATATCTATCAATCCAAACATATTTTGCCTTGCTATGAAGGAACTTTTATTGGTAAATTTCCAGCAATTAATGTAATTCTAAAGAAAAAAAAAGAATTGTCCACAAAAGAGGAAGTAAATGCAATGCTATCAGAGTGGTCAGATCATAAATTTGTTTATACAGACGGTTCTAAGAATGATAAGGCTGTGTCTTTTGCCATATATGAGCCCTCCTCAAATATAGGCATTGGCAGAAAAATTGACAAAAATTCAAGTATTTTTACAGCTGAAGCTGTTGCTATATTGAGTGCTTTGAAACATATTGAAAATTATAATTCAGGACATAACAAATGGGTAGTGGTAAGTGATAGCATGAGTGTTCTGCAAAACTTGTCAAACAACAAATTAGATGCTAACACAAATTATATAATTTATTTAATAAAGCAGTTATGGGTGGAATTATATCAATCAAATATTGTAATTAGTTTTGTGTGGGTGCCTTCGCACATTGGTGTTGTAGGGAATGAAAAGGTAGACTATTTAGCCAAAAAGATTGTTGATTTGGAAGAACTAATTCCTAATTCTGACCCTGATATGGATGTTTCCATACCACCTACAGATGCAGTTAGTCTTTTAAGACAGCGCATGTGTCGCGAGTGGGGGAGACATTCATACCAGTGCACTCAGGTTGAAAATAAAGGTACTTGGTTTGCCACTCTAGACGTTCAAATAAACTCCATACCTTGGTTCTGCAAGTATAACAGATTCATAAATAGAAAATTTTATTCAATTATCAGTCGTATGCGTTTTGGTCATTGTCGTTTAAATTATCATCTTCATCGCCTTAGAATGGTCAATTCTCCTAACTGTGAGTATTGTCAATCACAAGAAGTTCAGTCACTGCATCATATCTTTTTCCAGTGCTCATCTTTCAACATTCAGCGCCTTGTGTTGTCGGATGAGCTGCTTAAAATTTATAATAATCCTGACGAGGTCCCGCAATGCATTCAGGAGCTACTTAAGAATGTCTCAGTTTATATATACTTGTACAAATTTATAGTAGAGACTGTAAATGATATTTAGTTATAATAAGTTTTCGTGTATTTAATAATATTATTTGTTTTAATAGTAATACTTATTAACTTTAGGTTTAATTCTTAAAAATGTAAAGTAAACAATTAACTAGGTACTTAAGGAGACAGCTCGGAAAATAGGACAAAAATATTGAAATATATGAAATAAAAATATATCGATGAATTGAAGACATACAAAACGGAAAAAGGAGGTTATTTACCATGACATTGACAGTAAAATGACATGAATAATGATTTTAGACAAAAATAAAATTACTCTATTAAAAAATGGGTTAAATACGAAAGACAAAATAAATAAAACAAACAATACAATGAGTATATAAACGAAAGACATTATTTTTACAAACTTACCACGTAAGAAATCCTACACGGAAGACTAGGCAGTATGGTCGAAAGACTATAGCCTGCCCTTTGGGCAAATAAAAAAAAAAAAAAAAAAAAAAGAATGAGAAATTATTATTTAACTAGCTGTTGCCCGCGACTTCGTTCGCGTGAAAATTCAGATGTGGCCTGTATGAGAATATTTCTTACCTAATCTTACGGCAATCGTACATTGTATTAGTAATAAATATCAGTATAATCCGTCTCTAAGGCGAATCCGATTTAAATCTATTCACCCGCTACCACTAAAACAGACGAAATTTTGCGGTATTTAACGAAACTTGCCACTCCTATTTTCCCACTTAATAAGAATAGTTCCTAGTTTGGAAATCGTATTATCAAAACTCCCGTTTAAAAACTATAGAAGCTTTATACAAATTTTGTTCCCCTTTATAATCCAGGGAAATGAATTTCGCAAAATCCCGTCTTTGAGAGCACCTATTTCCAAAGTTTGAAACTCCTAGCACTTGTAGTTTCTGAGATTTCGTGATGAGTGAGTGAGTGAGTGACCTTCGCTCGCATGAATATAGTTTCTCCAATGGACATTTTTATATTGTTTAAATACTGTTTTGCATACTATTTCTAATCTCACTCTCTAACCTAAAGACATCCCGCGTAAAACAATATACAATACACAAAGGCAAATTTTCACTACGATAACTTTCTCCTTTCCCTCTTTTCCCCCTCCCCTTTCCGTCCCCTCCCATCTCCCTCACTTTCCCCACACTTTCCCTCACTTCCCACTCACTCGCCCCTCACTTACCACTCACTGACTCCTCACTTTCCCTTACGTCCCCCTCACTTTCTTCTTACTTACCTCTCACTTGCCCTTCACACTGCCTCCTCACATCCCCCTGAGTTCTCTTTTTCTTTTTTTTTTACACAACGCTATCTAGTTCGAAAGTAAGCATATTATATGCTTGTATTATGGGTTCTAGAATACGGATAAACATACTTAAACACTTTTATTTTTGTAAATACATACATATTATACATAGAAACACCCATAAGCAAATAGACATGTTCATGCTACAAACATTTGCACTGAGCGGTAATCGAACCCGCAACCTCTGCGTGGCAGTCCGTACACAGCACCACCGAAATACAGAGGCAGTCGATTTCACCCTGACTTTCCCCTCCCTTTGCCCTGACTTCCCCCTCACTACCCCCGCACTTTCTCCTCACTTCTCCCTTCCTTTTCTCTTCCTCCCCCACCCTCCAATATTCAAGTCACCAACTTCAAAAGCAAAGATCTTTCCATACAATATTTCATCTCTTATTTCACCCATATAAATCCACCCCAGTTAAAAAAAAAATGAGAGTATTTTTTACTTAAGTAAAATTATTCCAAAACAAAATTTCAAAGCTGTAAGTTAAAAAATGAAGACATTTCTTCCCTTTTCATACACTGTAGGGTTGAATTTTTAAAATCCCTTTCTTAGTCCACTTCTAGACTTTAATACAAACACACTCTCCAAATTTCAAGTCGCTACGACCAGCGGTTTAGGCTGTACTTTGTCTGTCAGTCAGTCAGTCAGGACAAAGCCTTTTATAATATAGCTGTTGCCCGCGACTTCGTTCGAGTGAAAATTCAGATGGGTGCCTCTATGAGAATATTGCGTGCCTGATTTTATGGCAATCGTACATTGTATCAGTATTATCCGTCTCTATGGCGAATCCAGTTTAAACCCGCTACCGCAATAAACTGACAAACCACTTTCACACAAACTTGCGACTCTTTATTTGCCCATTTAATAAGGGGGGTTGCTGAATAATAAAAAAAGACTATTTTCTAGTAATTTGGTAATCCTACTATAAAAACTATAGAAATTTTATACATTCTTTGCCACCCCTTTATACCCCCTTAGGGGATGGATTTCGCAAAATTCCGTCTAAGTGAGCACCTATATCCTAATAGGAACGACAATGCAAAGTTTGAGATTCCTAGCACTTGTTGTTTCTGAGGTTTCGTGATAAGTGAGTGAGTGACCTTTTGCTTTTATGTATAAAGATAGCATTTTTATATTGTTTAAATACTGTTTTTCATACTATTTTTAATCTCCCATTCATACAAATCCTCTTTCACCTACCTAAAGATATCCCTCGTAAAAACAATATACAATACACAAAGGCAAATTTTCACTACAATAACTTTCCCCTTCCCCTTCTTCCCTATTACACTTTTTCTCCACTCTCCACAGTTTCCTCCTTCCTCTCTTCCCCTCCCCCTTCTCCTCTTTACCTCCTTCAGCATTTCTTGCCCCTCCTCCAGCATTTCTTGCCCTTTCCTCCACTTCCCTCTACCTTGCCTCCTCGTTTTCCCCTCTCTTCTCCCTTCCTTCTCTTTTCTTTTCCTCCTGTCCTCTCCCTTCCTATCGCTTACTATCCCTTCCCCTTCCTTTTTCCACCATTCGAGAACTCCTTTCTTTCCGCGTTCCTTCCCCCTCCCTTCATCTACTGTCTCCCTCACTTCCCTCTCACTTTCCTCTCACTCCCCCATCACTTCCCTCTCACTTTCCCCTCCCTTCCTCCTTCTCCTCAATTCCTCCTTTTCCTCCCTCCTTTCCCTCCCTCCCCCTCTCTCTGTAAATTTCAAAAGCTAAAGATCTTTGTATAGAATATTTCATCCCTAATTTCACCCCAATAAATCCACCCCTGTTAAAATAAAATTATGAGTATATTTTTTATTTAAATATAAGTATTCCAAAACAAAATTTCAAAACTGTAAGTTAAAAAATGAAGAAGATTCATACAATCGATTTCATCCCTTTTCACACACTTATGAATTAAATTTTAAAAACCCTTTTTTAGTACAACCTCTAGACATTTAGACAAACACACCCTCCAAATTTTAGGCCTGCAGTTTAGGCTGTGCGTTGTCTGTTAGTCAGTCAGTCAGTCAGGACAAAGCCTTATATAATATGTATGGGTGTATGGATGTATGGATTAGACGTATAGCCATCGAGGATCAAAGCATACAGGCTGCTAGGAATGCTAACACGTGATAGAGCCACATAAAGTTGACCGTGTGAAAAACAGCTAATACTTAGATCCACGCCCACAACTTTTAGTTGTGTCTGACCTTGGGCTTTATTAATTGTCATCGCGAAACATAGGCTCACTGGAAACTGTTCCATTTAGTTTTAAATGAGTCCATATAAAACTAAATGGAAGATTGTTTAGAATGAGAGGAATCCAAAAAATAAAAACGCTATCAGCTATTCCGTAACCTGTTAGTCTCTGTTTCTATCAGAAAATGTTTGACGTGATTCTTTAAATTGGCATAACTTTTTTATTTATGAAACGATTGACATGAAACAAAGACTAAATGTTAAGTGAAGCTTACCACAATGTATTAGTGAAAACCATATCTAAATAGGATAAGCCGTTTCTGAGATTAGCGTGAACAAACGCACAGACAAACAGACAAACAGACTAACAGACAAACAGACAAACAGACAAAAATTGTAACAATCATTGTTTTGGGTTCTATTTGCGTTGATAAAGGCCCCAATAATTTTTTTTCTCATATATTTTCCATGTACAGACAGCGATCGGTTACATTTTTATTATATGTATAGATTATGTATGATGATTTTTTTTTTTTTTTTATTTGCCCAAAGGGCAGGCTATAGTCTTTCGACCATACTGCCTAGTCTTCCGTGTAGGATTTCTTACGTGGTAAGTTTGTAAAAATAATGTCTTTCGTTTATATACTCATTGTATTGTTTGTTTTATTTATTTTGTCTTTCGTATTTAACCCATTTTTTAATAGAGTAATTTTATTTTTGTCCAAAATCATTATTCATGTCATTTTACTGTCAATGTCATGGTAAATAACCTCCTTTTTCCGTTTTGTATGTCTTCAATTCATCGATATATTTTTATTTCATATATTTCAATATTTTTGTCCTATTTTCCGAGCTGTCTCCTTAAGTACCTAGTTAATTGTTTACTTTACATTTTTAAGAATTAAACCTAAAGTTAATAAGTATTACTATTAAAACAAATAATATTATTAAATACACGAAAACTTATTATAACTAAATATCATTTACAGTCTCTACTATAAATTTGTACAAGTATATATAAACTGAGACATTCTTAAGTAGCTCCTGAATGCATTGCGGGACCTCGTCAGGATTATTATAAATTTTAAGCAGCTCATCCGA
Organism: Parascotia fuliginaria; assembly: GCA_963082885.1. Classification (NCBI taxonomy): domain Eukaryota; kingdom Metazoa; phylum Arthropoda; class Insecta; order Lepidoptera; family Erebidae; genus Parascotia; species Parascotia fuliginaria. The sequence goes on along the minus strand of OY720173.1, from coordinate 11,092,513 downwards.
CAACACAAGGCGCTGAATGTTGAAAGATGAGCACTGGAAAAAGATATGATGCAGTGACTGAACTTCTTGTGATTGACAATACTCACAGTTAGGAGAATTGACCATTCTAAGGCGATGAAGATGATAATTTAAACGACAATGACCAAAACGCATACGACTGATAATTGAATAAAATTTTCTATTTATGAATCTGTTATACTTGCAGAACCAAGGTATGGAGTTTATTTGAACGTCTAGAGTGGCAAACCAAGTACCTTTATTTTCAACCTGAGTGCACTGGTATGAATGTCTCCCCCACTCGCGACACATGCGCTGTCTTAAAAGACTAACTGCATCTGTAGGTGGTATGGAAACATCCATATCAGGGCCAGAATTAGGAATTAGTTCTTCCAAATCAACAATCTTTTTGGCTAAATAGTCTACCTTTTCATTCCCTACAACACCAATGTGCGAAGGCACCCACACAAAACTAATTACAATATTTGATTGATATAATTCCACCCATAACTGCTTTATTAAATAAATTATATAATTTGTGTTAGCATCTAATTTGTTGTTTGACAAGTTTTGCAGAACACTCATGCTATCACTTACCACTACCCATTTGTTATGTCCTGAATTATAATTTTCAATATGTTTCAAAGCACTCAATATAGCAACAGCTTCAGCTGTAAAAATACTTGAATTTTTGTCAATTTTTCTGCCAATGCCTATATTTGAGGAGGGCTCATATATGGCAAAAGACACAGCCTTATCATTCTTAGAACCGTCTGTATAAACAAATTTATGATCTGACCACTCTGATAGCATTGCATTTACTTCCTCTTTTGTGGACAATTCTTTTTTTTTCTTTAGAATTACATTAATTGCTGGAAATTTACCAATAAAAGTTCCTTCATAGCAAGGCAAAATATGTTTGGATTGATAGATATTTAAATTTTGAATAAAATTTATGAAACTTTGAAGACCCTGTATCATAAAAATTGGTTTAGAAACTAAAGGAGTAATCGAGTGTAACAAATTGACCAATAGACTGTTATTAGATACACTATAAAGTTTTAGTATAAATCTTTCTTTTAAGTAATTAAAACGAATGCTTAATGGTGGGATATTACAATCAGTCTGCATTGCATTTATAGGAGTACTCCTGAATGCTCCAGTTATTACACGCAAGCATTTATTTTGAAGAACATCTAAACTATTTACAATTTTAATATCTGCAGCAAAACAATAGAAACCATATTCAAAATGACTACGAACTAATGATTTATACAACAGTAACAAAATTTTTGGGTCTGCACCCCAATATGAGCCAGACAAAGATTTCAGTACATTATAAGCTTTAATTACTTTGCTAATTATATGTTTTATGTAATTATTCCAGGTTAGATTATATGAAAAAAGAACCCCCAAAAATTTAACCTCAAGTGAAGTGGGTAATGCACAATTATTATAAAGCACATTGGGCATATTATGACACTGTTTACCAAACATAACAACTTTGGACTTGAACAGATTAACATTTAGATCAAGGTAAGAAAAGTATTCATAAAGATTTACCAATGCATCATTGACTATTTGGATGGTTTGTGGTAAATTGTTCCCAGATGTATAAACAACCAAATCATCTGCAAACTGTAGATTTTTAACCTGAGACCCTAAAATAAGATTTAATCTACGTATATACAATATAAATATTAAAGGTGATAATATACCGCCTTGACAAACTCCTTTTGACGAGAGTCTAGGTCCATAGAGATGTCTATTAAATTTAGCAAATACTTCTCTATTGCTCAGAAAACTTTTAATCCAACTTATAATTTTTACAGGAATTCCTATTTGCAATAATTCATGACAGAGAATATCTATATTTACACTATTAAAAGCTCCTGCAACATCAAAGAAAACTCCAACCAAATTTTTTTTTGCCAATAAAGAGTTATGAATATCGAGCTGTAATTGACAGACACTTTCCCTAGCAGACCGATTCCTACGAAAACCAAATTGATTAGAAGGTAAGATATTGTTTTGTTCTATGTAAAACTCTAAACGTTGCTTCAACAATTGTTCAAATAACTTTCCTACACAAGAAGTAAGTGCTATGGGACGATAAGAATCAGGACATAACTTTGGCTTATCTGGTTTTAAAATTGGTACAAGACAATCTACTTTCCAATCTTGAGGTATAACATTATTTTCCCACAGTAAATTAAGTATTTTTAGAAATGTTTGTAAACTTGCAGTGCTTAGTTTTTTAAATAAGATATATGGTATTCCATCAAGACCATAAGCAGTATCTCTTCGGGAGGAGATTGCAGATATTAATTCATTAATTGTAAAAGGATTAAGTAGAAAATTATTTTTGGAATTAATACTGTCAGTGAGAGTTTTTGAAGAATGTTGCACAAAGTCTGGAGTGTATTTCTTTAAAAAATCTAAAACCCATGCGTCATTTTCATGAATATTAAAATTATATGTCTTATTATATTTACGCATAAATTTCCATACAATGGATAAATGTGTGCATCTATTAAAAGTTTCACAAAGAGAAAATAACTCTTTTGTCTTTCTGTTTTTAAAATGAGTTTTTTAACTGCCTTTTAAATTGAAGATAGGTTTCTTCTGTTGGATTTTCTTTAAAATTTATATATGCTGTTTTGAAATTTAGTACAGCCTCTGTACACTTTTGATTCCACCAAGGAAGAGAAGATCCTTTAATCTTATTTTTTTTGCATGTGTGATTGGTGGTATTTGTGATAACATGACCATTTAAATTATTGGAATTAGCAGCTGCTGTGCGCAAAATAGAACAAAATTGAGAATATGAATTAAGAAGACTTTTATTGTCTATTTGAAAATCAATTAGCAATTCTTCCACACAATTGCTATAGATTCGCCAATCTACGAGTTTATAATTTGGGTGAATGGGCAAATGTTTAACATTCAAACAATTCCCATAAAAAACATTGTTTTTGTTTCTGCTAACCATTACTTTTATGATTACAGGAATGTGACAACTACTACCAAGAGGACTATCATGTACAGACCATTCACAATTAAGTGCCAACGACGATGAAACCAACGATAAATCCAGTGCATTGGGACGCCATGTTAGAGAACCAACAGTTGTTGCTTGACCATCATTAAGCAGAACCAAATTATTTTCGTCAATGACTTCTAAGACTTCTCTACCTCTTGGAGAGTCAGAAACGCATCCCCAGGAAGTGTGATGGGCATTAAAGTCTCCAGCAAATATAAAAGGACCAGGAATAGATTTCACCAATGAATCAAAATCATCTTTATTAAAAACTGGATTAGAGTTTAGGGGGCTATAAAAGCTGACTATACTTATTTCTTTATTTTTAATTTTAATTTTCACACAAATGTTTTGTAAAGAATTATCAAAATAAGTGTTAATTTTAGTGTAAGTAATGCTTTCATGAATTATAATTGCAACTCCATTGTGTTTATTACCACAATCATTCCTTTCAATATTGTAATTTTTTATTTTAAAAGACTGATCAGGTCTGAACCATGTTTCAGAAATTATTGCTATATGTATATTTTGTGCATAGAGGAAATGAATAAATATATGTTTATTGCTATTAAGACTTTGTGCATTCCATTGAACTATATTTAAGTTTGACAAATCCATTATGAGGATGATGGAAATTTCTTACTTAAAGTTGTTTTTAAAACCTCTTTAATTGATGATGAATTAATAGGAACATCTTTAGATGTAACTATTTTTGTAATTGTTTCTACTAAAGTACTTATAAATTTATCGGATTTCATTAGATTATTAATTTGTACATCTAAAGTTCGAGCAGTTAAAGCTGGGAATGTATTAGCGTCAAAGAGCTCAGAGTAAGTGACACTTCGTGACTTAATTTTATTTTCTTCAACTTTTTGTTTTTTAATTGGGCAAGATGAGGAGATAGCTATATGATTACCTTTGCAGTTTGCGCATTTAGCATCTTTTGGGTCAACCTGACAATACTTAAAATTATGGTTTAATGTACAAATTGAACATACTTCAGTATTGCGACAGAATTTAGCAATATGTCCATACCGCAGACACATAAGGCATTGTTTTACTGGTGGTATGTATTTACTAACTTCGTGACGCCATGAGTCCAAGTAAATGTACTGAGGAAGAATAGTGGACGCGAAGGTTACTGCGACAGCCTGTGTAGGGACGAAAGTTACACCAGCGTCACCTCTGACCCTGCGCATGAAGCGCCTAACTTGTATTACGTTTTTAGAGCTGCCAATCAATGAAAAAATTTGTTTGTTGGACATTTCCACGGGAACCGAAGTAAGTACTCCCGTTATTTCGGTATCTCCAGCGGGTATAGTTGCCTTAAGAGACAGCTGATCTAACAACTTTTTGTTTTGAAGAAACATATTGGCGTTGTTTGGCAGGTCAAATGTTATGCCGACTTTGTACTTATTTATAGTACGTAGATGCATGACGCCTGAAACTCCATGCTCCCGTAAACCTTTTGATAGGGCCATACGATCCCTATCGCTAAATGTTGCATTTTGTTCGTGATGAGCCAGGAAGACTATGAGGTCCGTCTGCTTGGTTTCCTCGGGATATTTACGATTGTATCCTTTTACCTTGAAAATGGCGTACTTATCCTTTGTTGTGTCTTTGCAGCTTTCTGTTGACTCCGCTGAATCGGAGTCCGAAGATTCAGCTAACTGCTGCTGTTGCGGCGAGTCAGCATAGGACATTTCGTCCTTCCTCCGCCTTTTTTTACCCATTTCGGGTTACTAATTTACTATGTACACTATGAACAGTCTATTTAACAAAAATATTTACAAAAATATTGTTTATAATAGAAATTGTGAATTTTTTCGTAAATTTGATAGAGAAAACGCGCCTTTTCACTTTCAAAGTTTCCCGCCTTTTTTCTATGTATGATGACATTAATTTTATTTTTATCATCCTTTTCTCCATCACTAGTAAATTCATGAAACCATAGACAATGGCAATATGGAGGATTGTTTACATTGTCCGAAATAGCGATGAGATATACTTGCAAAATTCAATACCTGGGCTTCTAAGTACAAGTACATAAAAATACGAGGGTCGAAAACCAGGTTTTAAAATACTTGAAAGTATTTGTCATCCCACCCGCTAAAGGTCGAGTTCGAGTATGGCAACCCGCTCCCGTCGCACCTGCCACGAGCCCCGCGCCGCGCCGCACTTGCTCGAGCGACCTATCTAAAATACTTGCATAGGAATTCAACCTGTATTCCAATTCTCGTAAGGAGCAAATTCGTATAAATAAAAAAATACTTTTAAGGTAAAAGTATTTATTATTCACAAAGTACGAGTGTGTTTCTTATCTACATTGAAATATGAATCATTTTTCTTTGCTATGCTATCGTTCGCCTTAAATACTTTCATACTTGCAAGTATTGGACGCGAGCGTTTTACCTAAAATACTTGCATAGAAATTTAACCTGTATTCTTAGTAAGGTAAGGAGCAAATTCGTATAAATAAAAAAATACTTTGAAGATCAAAGTATTTATTATTCACTAAATACGAGTGTGTTTTTTATCTACATTGAAATATGAATCGTTTTTCTATGCTATGCTATCGCGCTTTCGCCTTATAGCACATACTTTCATACTTGCAAGTATAGTCTGCTCGTACCAGGGCGCTGTACTCCGAAGCGAAGCCCTGGTTTTAAACCCTGGTAGCGTAAATACGTTTCATCTCTAGTCCGAAATTAGATTTGGAATGGACTGTAAGTCCTCATTGACTCTCAATAATGTATTATTTGAGGGTGTATTATTATTAATTATTATTTAGGAAAATATTCTAAGGGTGTTTAGGAAAATTTTCACATTGGGCCAATTAGGGTTAACTTTTTGACAACGCTTGACAGCTAGACCTGACGCATCGGTGCTGCTACCTCGTGGGCGTCATAAAATCAATGTTCAGAGAAATTGCAATAACTCCATAACTGTTATCACTTTAAACATTAGAAGTATACACTGTAATTTTGTCAATTTTATAGTATTTTTATCTGCATTGTGTTGTCAAGTCGATGTATTAGTCCTTACAGAATGCTGGTTGGAGAATAATCTTCTACCTAATTGAAATAACTATACTAAATTTTGTTCTAAAAGAAGTATTAATTAAAATGATGGCATAGTAGTGTATGTACGAGAAGAAATTAGAGCGTTATCTTAAGAACCTGATTGTTTTGAGGGAAACTGCATGATAGTAAATATCAAGGACTACACATATATATATACTCATATCAACCGCCCTGCTTTAGGAATACAACAAGTTATTTAAATTCTCTTGACCAGATCTTAAGCAGTGTTCAAACTCGGAATATTATTTTTACAGGGGACATAAATATAAATACACTCGACAGTATATCCAGTTCAGTATCGGAGTACCTATATTTGATGGCTATGCATGGACTTAGACAAGGAGTTACCCGACCAACTAGGTTGAGTGCATATCTAGATCATTTTATGGTTAAACATAGTAGCGCTTGGAAAACATGTGTTTTTGAACAGCAGTTTACTGATCATTGTGGTAGAATATTATTATTATTATTTTATTATTATTATTGTCCTATTCTTGTGTATACCAATAATGTAGCAATAAGTAAGAAGAATTTCGATAGGCAGAAAGTGGTCATAAATTATGATAGTACAGCGTCGCTGCCGATCACACACCGGAGTGGGGAAGGGGGTGTGGCCGGGGCTCCGGCCACGCACTGGTGCGGGCTATTGCCTATATATTTCCTACACTCAGTGCGATGTCGGCATCGCGGGAGAGTCTTTGTTTTTATAGTGGCACTGCGCTTGCAATACCGAACTTCATTTTTTAAATTTTTTTGATATTTTGAACGGTTTTTTTCTGTGAATTAAATAAAAAACACATTTGGCCCGGGGGGCACTGGGGGCAAGTTCTACTTTCCATGTTGGCAGCGAAGCTGATAAAAACCCACTTGTAAACGAAGAATGTTTTTAATACCAATAATGCAAATTTAGCCACTGAAATTATAACCAACAAACTTATACATACTTAAAATAAAAACCAGTGTTTCTTTAATGCCAAAACGATTTCAACCCTTAAAGCCTTGGATAACAAGAGGCATGGTAAAGTCAATAAGAAAAAAAGATAGGCTACACAGAAATTCAATAAAGTCACCAAATGATGAAAATCTCAGACTAATTTTTATTAACTACAGAAATAAGTGTAATAAAATAATTAAGAGTTTAAAAATTCAATATTATCAAGACAAATTGTCCAGAAACCGTAATAAAATTAATGAAACCTGGAAAACTATAAGGAAAATATGTAATATTAGTAAACAAAAGACAGCTCGGAAGAGCTTTTAAACACGAAAGATACACCGTTAGAATCACTTAATACAGTATATAAATATTTTACATCGATTGGCGATACATTGGCTAGCTACACGTTAGAAAAAATTTAGAAAAGTGAAGACGAATTGGCAAGGTTAGCTAAATTCTCTTATTCTCATGCTGAATCTTTGTTATTTATACAAACTGTTAAAATCGGTTAAAATCAAATACTGCGCCTGGATGGATAAAATCAACACAGAATTATTTAAACAAAACATTAAATCTCTCGCCTCTCCTATTTCTCACATATGCAACATTAGTTTTGAATCAGGTATGTTTCCGTCTATTTTTAAAAAAGCTATTGTTCTCTTAATACACAAAACTGGAGATAGAGCAGAACCCAGCAACTATAGGCCTATTTCTTTACTATCTACACTTAGCAAGGTATTAGAAAAGTTGTCAATAAAAGTCTTATTTCTTATCTAGAAAAACAGGATATTAAACTCGAATCAATTTACACTATACTTTAGCCTTTAAAGTAAACAGACGTGCACTTAGCTATTTATGCAATAAACAATATTTATTAAATACGTATAAGTAATTGTGACCTAGTTTAATGTATTTACGTTTAATGTACTTTTAATTTTGCGTAGTGTGTAGTTTAGTAAATAATGAAAAGTTAACAGTTGACGTATTATTTCAATCAAGATGGAAAGAAGTCCTTATAATTCACCTGCGAAGGTATCTTTGAAAAACCCAGCCCTAGAAAGTGACGCCATGGAAGTTGTCTCCACGTCTGAGATCCAGAAATGGATGTCGACCATTGACACGTATTTAAATGAAGTCTGCTCCATTGCCTCTGAGGGTAAACTAAACTCTGATCAGAAAATGAAAATTTCTAATTTATGTCGCAAAATCGGACATGGATCATCTCAAATGGCTGTTCTTTATCAGTCCTTAAAACAAAAGGCTGTCCAGGCGTCGCGCTCCATTGAAGACCTCAGAGAGAAATGCGACCTAATAGAACATATCTCGGACCTTAACCAGACAATTAAAGAGTCCTGTACTTCGAAAAAAGTTTCATTTGCCGACATTGTAAAAAAGGGCTCAAACAGTTTCGTACGGCCTTTTAATTTAAGCTCTGTAGCCATCTATCCCAAGGATAACATTAAGACTAGTGACGAAACTAAAAATCTCGTGCAAAAAATCATACGCCCAGAGCAAATGAAGCTGCAAGTACGAGGCGTACGTAAAACGATAAAAGGAGGAGTCATCATTAGTACAGAGACGAAACTTGACGCAGAGAAACTGAAGAATGCAGTCCAAGTCTCTACTTCAGGTCTTATTGCCGATGAGCCGTACAAACGCAAACCACGAATAGTGATCATAGGAGTGCCTGCTAATATGTCTGAACGTGAAGTCTTCGAATGTATATTTGAACAAAATATAGCAGACAAACATCCATCGATGGACTTTGAATCCTTTTTGACCTTATTTAAGCTCAGCCACAAATCTGGCAAGAAAGGCGCTCCAAGCTGTAACTACATTGTTGAAGTGTCAGCTAACATACGAAAAGACCTAATAAACCAAAATCGGATCTTTATAAATTGGACGTCCTGCCCAGTTCGAGACTACACACTGGTGACAAGGTGCTACAAATGCCATCAGTACGGCCATGCAGCAAAATCATGCCGTGAAGCACTCCTTACTTGTGTACATTGTGGCGAAACGGGATACTCTATCTCTGAATGTCTAAAGAAGGCAGAACCACCGAAGTGTGCAACATGCTCACGTTTTAAAAAACCTAGCGACCACAAAACGGGAGACCCTGAATGTCCTGCTAAAAAGGCCGCAGAACACCGGTATATCAACTCCATAGATTATGAGTGTACCTAAAACTGTGTTGTTTTTATTTGTAGTTATATATAAAATAGCATTAGATAACATTTGTATTATATAAAATCATTTAGCGTAGATAATAAAATTAATTAGCCAGCCTTGTCGCCAACATAGGTATTTCTGACTTAGCATTTTTGTATATTAATTTCGTACGTGATTTATGTACCAACCTAGATTTTAATATTGCTGACCTCTCAGATTTACTCGTATCTCATATATGATAATTAGTAGACTTTGTAATGTGTAAACTGCACAAATAATTTAAAAAATATATTGTTTATTAGACAATTATTGTATATGTATGAATTTTAGCTTTGTAATTAATTTAAATCGTATTTAGTCTATATTATAAATATGTAGATAGTCTTTAAAATATGTATAAAACAATTGTAATCCCGATGGTGGCCAAGATACAAGCATTTGCTTAGTTTGGAACCAAAGGGAACCTACCTATATTGTATGTAATTTATATTTATTAATTGTAATCCTGATGGTGCCCAAGATACAAGCACTGGCTTAGTTTGGGACCAAAGGGAAACTACTTATATTGTATATTGTATGTAATTTATATTTATTAATAAAAATTGAAATTGAAATTGAATTTGGATTTAGAAAGAGAGTATCTACGGAAAATGCCGTTCTTACTTTAACCTCAGCTGTTACATCTCACATGGACAGAGGGCTAAGATGTCTGGGGGGTTTTAATGATTTACAGAAGGCTTTTAATACGGTCTCAACAAAAATATTGTTAACCAGACTGGAAAATGTAGGAATTCGAGGGATAGTCTTGGATTGGTTTAAGGACTACTTGTCTGGACTCTGGTCTCAGAGTGTACGGGTGGACGAGTATGTGAGCGACAGTGCTGCCTGTATATTTAGAGTGCTTCAGGGTAGTACCCTTGGACCATCACTTTTTATCACCTATATTAATGCCATACTTAATATTGCCGCACCTAACATGGAAGTTTTAATGTATGCAGACAATACAGTTTTACTTTTCCATGGAAACAGTTGAAAGGAAGTCTTTCAATTAGCTGAAACAGGGCTAGCAGAAGTAACGTCATGGCTTGAAGATAGCCTTCTAACTCTCAATACGATTAAAAGTAAATTTATATGCTTCAATAAATCCCACTTAACTAACATCAATAAAAATTCTATAAAAAATCAATTAAAATTCACACATTTCCATGTTATCGAACCGTAGATTACACACCGTGCAACTGTACCTACTTCATTGTCACGTGTCTCCACTATCAAATATCTTGGTGTCCAAATGGATGATAATACTTTCATGGACTGAGCATATATCGACACTAGCTGCTAGGATAAGAAAATTAATATATATATCTAAAAATTTACGAAGTGTAGCGAGCTTTAAAACTCATATACAAATTACCAGGCTATGTGCGATTGTCTCATTAGATATTGTATGTATGTAAGGGCCTGGGGAAGTGCAGACAAAAGCCACTTTATAGTCATTGAAAGAGCCCAACGTGCAGTTCTGAAGGCACTTACCAAGGCATCCGAGATCCGATGTTTACAAAAAAAGCTAGTGTTCTGCCAATAAGAAATTATTTTTTATTTGAAACTAGCTGACCCGGCGAACTTTGTTCCGCCTTAATGTCAATAAATAATCATATTTTTTTTTTATTGGAAAAAATACAAAAAAAAATAAATTTCTACATCAATCATTCATAATTATTTCTTTATTTTAGTACGGAATAACAAAATTGACGTATAATGACAGCTATGTAATGACGTGTGGATGACAATTTGATATTTGTAAGAAATCAATAATACATAAATTATTTGGAAATGATATTAATCCACTCGATTCATCGACAGGTACTTGACCATTACCGATAGTCAGCAATTGCTCCGAGAAATCTTCAGCAGATGTATCATTAAGCAATGTAACTCTCATGTTTGTTGTCAGTTGCAGTTTCTTCACATAGCGCCATAGATTTGACGATTTGAGGCAAGCGTTTATTTCGTCGGCAGCCGTAGATCTTGGAATTACTGGCAGTATTTGGCGGAAATCGCCAGAAAGTAAAATCATTGCTCCTCCAAAACATCTCGAGTCATTGCGTAAATCTTTTAATGTTCGGTTAAGTGCTTCTAATGCACGTTTATGCGCCATTGTGCATTCGTCCCAGATGATGATTTTCGATACCGCTAAAACTTTGGCCATTACTGAGTGTTTTGCAATATTACACGTTGGTTCTTCAATAGTTTGAAGATTTAACGGTAATTTGAATGCTGAATGAGCCGTACGGCATCCTTCTAACAATGTGGCTGCTATTCCAGAAGAAGCAACTGCAACCGCTATGTTAGATCTCGCCCGAACAGTTGCTAAAACTAATGACATGAGGAATGTCTTGCCAGTTCCACCAGGGGCATCTAGGAAATATAAACCACCATTTTCATCATCGATTGCCTTCATTAAAGTATCATAAACTTCCTTTTGTTGGTAATTCAACAGGGGTACATTCGTTTGAACTACTAAATCTAATTCCTGGTGATCATATTCACGTTCCCGTTCCAATTCTCTATTAAATGCGTCATTCATTTCACGATATGGTGCTGGCATTCCTAACCTGATTAATAAATTACCGCACATGAGGTAACACATATCTTCGATCAAGAGTAAAGCACGATTATGTATCTCCTCATTCATCTCAATATCGTGATTTCTGGAACTGACACGAATTTGATGTAAAATATCTTCTGACATATTATCCTTGTATTTGTGCCACAGGTTACATGGGTTTGATGGAAAACATGTCGAAATTATGATAGCGAATAATGTGCGTATCTGACTTGGAGATGCAGAGATAATGGCTTCAGCGATTGTCGTATCCCAATGACTATCGTTTTCTAATAACTTCAATTCTTCACATGCAGCACGATATGTTGGGAATATTACACCATTAACAGTTCGTAGTGACTCAAATGACGTTGGCCCACGCACATTTACCAGCAACAACCGCAAATAGAAACATTCATTATTCTTTGGATGAACTGTATACATACGACCAAGAGCATCAGTAGAACGCACATCTGGATACCCAGGAACCGCATCGCCTTGCTTCCGTCTTTGAAAATTCTTCGATGAAGCATTCCAAGTATAATAACGTGGCATCTCCGAGTAAAGCAAAGTTCGTGCAAACTGATCGCTTTGGCAGATTGCAAAAAAACTGGTCAATGTAGTTGCTGGAGGTGTTTCAGCACGTTGCGTAGCATTCGAAGCCGTGAAATATACTCGTTGACCATTCTCCAGATGCACCGCCAAATGCGTAACAGTAGGATGACGTTCGTGAATGGGAAATGCGAATATACGCCAAATCGCTTCATTACAGTTCACATAACGACCAACTTGATAGCGTGAAATTTCATCGTTGGTATTCGAGGATTGCAATCCAAAAACCGCCATATCACTGCCTTTCGTGACATATTTGCAAATATATTTTATGGACTTAACTGAATTGCAGTATTCAACGTTGCAATGTGTCTTGAACGATTTAGAAATAAGTGGCGAATATGGAACAATCCAACTGTTGTCGACAACGAAATCCATTCTTTTCACTTTCGTTGTGACAGTTCGACCGTTGTCATCTGGTGATCGACGCCGATACAGCGGATAACCATCATTGCCAGTGACAGTCTCCGCCGTTAATTTCCGTGGATATCGTTTAGAGCACTTTCCATCGACCATGCAAGGTGATTGGGGATTGATGGCACCACACGGTCCATGAATCATATTAGTAGTAACAACATCATGTAGGTCTGGATCGACTTCATAATCAGGAATCTCAGCACATATGATATCATCTATTTGGTCAGGCTGAATTCTTTCCACTAACCAAATAAGAATGTGTGCGTGCGGCAGGCCTCGCTTTTGCCATTCGATTGAATACATCCAGCATCGAGTATCTCCAAAGACGCGTTGTTTAACAATAAAGTTCATCAGGGACCTAATTTTTTTCCTGAATATACGTGCTGTGATGTCGTGTCTATCACTTGATGTTTGTCCGTGAAGCAGCAATTGAGTAATTTCTATCCATTTTGGATTACAGGTAAAAGTAATAAAGAGATCGGGCCGACCGTAATGACGAACATATGTCATTGCATCTTGTGCATATTCATGCATATGACGTGGACTACCAATGTATGTCGCCGGCAGAATAGTTAATCGACCAATTGGATTTCCTTCCTTCCAGCTGCATTTCCTTCAGTACTAACTGCATCACGTAAATGGATGTACTCCTCAGAACGCAGTTTGGCTTGGTTCAACCTAATGAATGTTAAACGTTCCGTTTCTATTTTTACATACATAAAAAAAAAAAAAAAAAAAAAGTATAAAAAAAAAAAAAAGTAAAAAGTATAAAAAAAAAAATAAAGTAAAAAAAAAAATATACCTAAGTAAAAAAAAAAAAAATAAAAAAAAAAAAAAAAAAAGATAAAAAGTATCCTATGTCCTTCTCCTGGCTCTAAACTACCTCCCTGCCAATTTTCAGCTAAATCGGTTCAGCCGTTCTTGAGTTATAAGTGAAGTAACTAACACGACTTTCTTTTATATATATAGATTCTAAAACTATACCATCAGAAAGATGTTCCTACATTTTTTATTATTAACTTAACAAAATTATCACAGTATGCAATATTGCATGCTATGATAATATTGTTAAATATTTATTATATAGTAGGATTTAAAGAATATTTTTATATCTAATTCTTGTTTTTGTATAGTAGAATTATACCATTTAGATTTGTGTTTGTATTTACTGCTAAGACTGTTAATTTTAAGAGCGGTTGTTGAGATTGAAATTTTAAAAGTACGTCCATACTTACTATTGTTGCTACTATTTTAGACAGTAAACTTTTTTAGTTTACGTGTCTAATGTGTGATATTGCATGCTGTGATTATATTATTATGTTGATTTGACAAAAATATAGATACCTACTCATTGTATTTTTGATATTTATGAAAAAGTTACTAGAGGCTTACGTCCAACAGTGGACTGATAAGAAGGTTTTGAACATTGCTATGTAGATTGAAATTGTATTGCTTAAGTATAACAAGTGCTATGACTGTTTAGTATATGTACTGCCGAAGCAAGTACGCTATGACTGTTTTTTAATAATAATAATATTTCAACAACTAGGTACACACAACGCCATCTAGACCCAAAGTAATCATAATAAATATGCTTGTGTTATGGGTTCTAGAATGCGCAGATACATACTTATATACTTTTTTTTGTAAATACATACACATTATACATAGAAACACCCATTTTAAATATTAAACATTTAAATTTTACACACACTTACTAAGTACTTACTAACACAATTTTAAATATTAAAAAAATATTAAATAATGAGACTGATTCAAATGTATATTATAGTTAATTGTGTGAAATAAACCTTACTACAATAGCAAATTAAGATTGATAATAACTATAGGTACCTAGTTATATTGTCTTACTTGGCATCAACTTCAAGATTATAAAATATTTATTTTATTATTTCTGAATAAGTAAATCAAAATACGAATTACTTTGGGTTAAGTAAATATTTTTTTTACTTTTTGGTTTCCTTCCTGATTGAAGTCGGTTTTCTTTTTGTTAAAAATTATTTTATTCCTCCTAAAAGTTACGGAAAAGTAACATTTTCAGTAGTGTAACACGAGAGAGCCAAAAGTAATATAAAATTTTACAAAAGTGACATACTGGCAACGCTGTCATAGTAGTTAAAAATAGGTACGCCAGTAGCCGAAACGGTTGATACTGCGCCTCGCGGCTAAGAACGTTCAGACAAGACACTCGTACATGATCGCGACACGAACTACAGAGTATACATGCGCATATCACTATTATAAAGGCACCAATGTTGGAAACTTTAACCGCAAATTTGTAGTATTTTTGCAATTACATTAATAAAAATAGTGATTGGTTTAATACAATGCATATTGTAAATTAAAGATCCTGTGCTACATTTCTGATGTATTTAATGTAGAACACTGCAATTGGTTTTAAATTTATCACAAAAAAACTTTAATTTTTGACCGATGCGGATGAAACACATTTTGACTGCACCGTTGGTCTAGTGGTTAGTGTAACTGACTGTGACGCCGGGTGTCGTGGGTGGTTCGATTCCCGAGGAAGGCAAATATTTGTGTGATGAACATTTGTATTTGTCTTTAGTCTGGGTGTTTCCTATGTATTATAATAAGTATGTATTTACAAAAAAAAAGTATGTATATGTATGTACACACAAAAAAAACAACAGCAATTTCAATACATCGAGCACCATGTGCTTCCCACCAAATTAAATTGAAATAGGTATGTACTATGGCGATGCTTGGCGGTAGACCACTTTGCAAACGAAATCGTTTGAACTAGCTTGCAAAAATAAACCCCGACCTTATTTAGCCTCAGCCAATCAAAACATTTCTTATACGATCGCTCGCAGGAGAGAATATTACTCAGTTGCAATTTGATTTTTGCCAAAGTCAACGCGCGTTCGTTTTTTTATTGTGTGCTCTACGACGAGTGACGACCATTATTTTCTGTACGGACTCCAACTGATCCTGCTTGAAGTTTGACAGTGCTTGCTTACCAGACCCTCATTCGTGTAAATGATTACTTGGCTTGTTAAATGGACTTGAAACATGCCCAGAATAGTGACAGACGAGAGGAACTAAAGTTTGGTTTTACACGGCGAAACATATCACAGGAATTAGGTAAATATTCCGGTAAGTAGAAATATTTTTTATTCCAAGGATTTTGTTTTTTATTTTATGTTTTAGATTAAACTAAATGTTTTTTGTTTTGTGTTGCTCTTCTACCGCTTCAATTTATATTTAAAATTAATTTTCCCTTACTTTACTAGATTTGTATGCAATCTCTGAAAACTATTAATTACCTACATTACATATTATATGCACAAAATTGAAACATGAATAAAAACATGAAAATAAATAGTTCTTATTTTGTCTGAAGTCCAGACAGACCGTGAAGTGCTATTAATTTGTGAATTGTGAATATTGACAGTATGATGGTGATGTTAATAATATGATTATTATGATTCAATTTATGAAATACTTACTCTCATAACATGTCATATCAAAGCATTATTAGATTATTAAATTAGTCAATCATTTATCTACTAGGTATGTCTACATGCCCTTCATTATCGTGTATTATTATTAATCCATACTAATATTATAATGCGAAACTCTATTTACGCTTTCACGCCTAAGCCACTGAACCGATTTTGATGAAATTTGGTATAGAGATAGATTATACCTCGAGGAATAACATCTTTTATAACGAAAAAATGGCTTGAAGGGGGCTTGAATACTTGATGGAACGACGTGTTTATATTGATAAGGTCAAAGGAGTAATAGCGAGCCGAAGAACAAACGAAAGCATTGGAAATTAAAAAAGGAAATAACTTGACGATTTTAAACTTTATTAATTTGCGCGTTGTAGTCAATACTAGTTGAAACTCCGAAAATCATAGTTGTGTGGAACACACTACTTTAAAAAAATGTTAACCATACCTAATAATTAGTAACAAGAAAGTAACAGCATTGTTGGGGCATCATTACTAATGTCGCCATTCCGAATTTGCAGAAACATTTTAGGACAAAAGAGTCATAAATGTAGGAATTTGTAGGAACACAACGACGGCTCCCGTTCGCATACATTGTCTAGGATTATAAAAACAATAGGTAGGTACTTAATTGACAAAGGAAATTTACAAAAAATACCTACCATAAAGCACATGCGTACTTCAAAACAAAAAAGCGTATAAAAAAGCTACTCTAAAACCTCTAATGAACGCCGCTCGGGTGACGCCGAACTATAAACAAAAAAAAAAAACAAAAAAAAAAAAAAAAGAAACAATCCTTACCAAAAGTAATAGTAACTAATACCTAATTATAAAAATGTTTAAGTATATTTAATAATTTGTTTATAGAGAGCTACTGTGCACCGCTGGGTGCAAAGGGATGCTGCTGAACCCTCTATTGCGGACCGACCTCGAGCTCATCCTCGCATTCTGACAGGAATGGAGCACCCGTATATGTAGATGTCATATCTTATCGATGTTGAAACAATTCGTTTTTGCGATAATCGATGTAGTGGACTGTCAATGTAACGACCCATCGATGCAGCGTTTTCTATGTAGCGATAAATAATCGATCTAGTGACTTTCCTTATGACGTAGGAGACGCAAAAAATCTTAAATTGTATTGATTTAATTGGAATTGTAATATTTAGAATTGAATTGTATTTCTACTTTGATAATAATAGATAGTACCTACGTTATAGATTTGGGCTTGTAAGTGCTTAGGATAAATTCTGTTATCATAAAGGTATTTACTAAATAAATAAATAAAGCTGACTATAATAGTTTGATTATTTAGATTAGGTATATTAATTTATAATTTAGATTTTAAATTTTACATTGATTTATTTACATTTGTTGATTTTATTAAGTTATTAACTGTTGAAATATTTGCCTCGCAATATTATTATTGAATAAAAATATTTACCTAGGTATAAATTGTTTGTTGGTTCATAAAAACATTTTTTATAATTAATAAAGCGTACTAAATATTATATAATATTATATAGTCCAGTAGTGACACTACATGAGACAAAGATAACAATAATAATTACGGTTTTTAAACAAAACTTATCTGTGGCAAATTGAAATGTGATTTTTTTATTTTACTAGCTAAAGCAAAATGTGATGTTTTGATTGCATAATATTAAGACTTAAATATATTTTATTTTGATTTATTTACCTAAGTTAATTTTTTAAATTGATAAATTTAAACTATTTATAATAAAAATTGTGATATTGTTGTGTATTAACCTAGATTAATGTTTATACAAATCCTATTTGTCTGTAGATTCATACCCATTTTCAAAAATAGTTTTATATAAATACTTGTTTGTTGTTAGCTAATCCTTAGTGTACTAAGGAGTAGCTTAAAGTTTATGATCTACTACGATGATTTATAAAGAAAACATATCAATAAAAATATTGAAAGGCAAATTTGATGTTTTTTTGAATTTTTTATTTCCAATTACTTATAGCCTTTTCTAATGCTAATTGATCCTAGCTACTTTGTTATAGCAATCTTCTTTAATAAAATAATGACCAATCTGAATACTTTCGGTGATCGTCAAGTTTTCAAGTGCCCAAATGACGATTAAGTTCGGTTGTTCGGTGGTTCAGTTGTGACACGCATGAGGTTCCGGGTTCGATTCCTGGGTCGGATAAAAGTGATATTGGGTTTTTCTATTGAAAAAAATCTCAGTATTTTTCGGAATTGTGCCCAGTAAATGACAACAAACTCGCCCCTTGATACATGCGGCCCAACATAGCTGGCTAACCGTGTGTATTTATACACCTTTGCCTACCTCTTCTGGGTAATTAGGCAAGAGCTATAAATGTTTGTTCATTGGCTGTTAGCGAACGCAAAAAATATAATATTTGTAGGTATTTGTTAAATTTCAAAGTAATAAAATATAGACCTGAAAATTTTTATGTTTGTTTTTCATCCACGCAAATACTTTCAATGTATTAGTATACTTTTATCGATAACCAGGCGGGAAAAGCCGCGCAGATGCTAGTAATCACTAGAATAAAACTTTTAATGATATACCATATTGGCTATTTTAGACGAAAATTGTTTTATTTTTTAACATCTTTATTTATAAATAAGTAGGAATAAATAGATTTTTAACTAGAGGTAAGTTGTATGAACTAGGGGATAATATTTTTTATCAAATATAATAACAACGGATGTTCGGCTTGTGGTTATACAGGCCATCAAGCATCGGCATGTCGGTTCGCGCGTTATAAGTGCAAAAACTGTGGTGTTCAAGGTCACTTAAAACGAATGTGTAAACAAACTGTAAAAGGTCATAACTATAACGAGCGCTGTGAGGACGGTGATGATGACGGTAAGGATTTATGTTGTAATATTCGTACCATGCGTGGCGAGCCGATGCAGGAATCTGTCGTAGTAAATAATGTGAAATTATTTTTATTTTTTTTTTATTTATTAAACTTCATGCACATAGGTACAGAGGCGGACTTAATGCTAAAAGCATTCTCTACCAGTCAACCTTAGATGATGCAGAGATAAACAAAGTAGGTGCAGTTATTGAAAAAGAATGATGCAAATCTAAAATTGTTATGATGTAAATAAAAGTATAAAAATAAAGTTCAAAGTTTAACCATAAAGAAAATAAACAGTGAATATAATAATACAAATAAGTATAAATAAATAAATATATATATAAATACATACATACATAAATACATATATACATAAATACATAAATACACTATAAATATGATGAGTAAAGAGACATTAACGTGATAACTCCAACAATTTCTCAAAGAGGAGAGCACGAACTTTCAGCTTAAAACGAAAACGATTAGTAGCCATCCTGACCTCAACAGGAAGGTCGTTCCAAAGACGCACTGCCTGGATAATAAAGGAAGAGTCGACAAACCCAGATTTATGAGAATGACATGCAAGGAGAAGGTTATTAGAAGAGCGTAAGTTCCTGTCGTGAGTGGAGCACAAGAATTGAAAAAAATTATCTTTTGAGATAGATACCGGTTTCCCAGTAACTGTTATATCTGAGCAATTGTATAAACAATATTTCTCTAATATTGGCTTAAAATTGAGTGATATTATTTTGCATAGCTATAGTGGCGATTGATTAATTGTTATAGGTAAATTAGAACTACTTTTTACATAATATAATAGTAAATCTAACCTTCTTACTGTTTACGTGGTAAAAAGTAGAGGCCCTCCGGGTTATTAGGCAGAGATTTCTTTGTTGGGTTCAATATGCAAATTTGTTCCATAAACAAAGTTGACAATCTTTCTCAACATTTTATTTCAAAATTTTCAAATTTATTCTCTGATTCGTTAGGTTGTTTTAAGGGGCCAGAAGTAAATCTAACCCTTAAACCTGGCGTGAAACCTATTTTTTTCAAAGCGAGATCTTGACCATTTGCTTTACGCGATCGTGTTGAAAGTGAATTAAACCGTTTGGTAGGAATAGGGATTCTCGTTCCCGTCAAATACTCGGAATATGCTAGCTCCATAGTACCCGTTTTGAAGCGTGATGGTTCTATTCGTCTCTGTGCCGATTACTCGGTGTTAATAAATAAACAGTTAGGTACTTGTAGATAAGTATCCTTTACCTAGGTATGACGAATTATTTTCAAAACTCCATGGTGCTAAATATTTTAGCAAGTTAGACCTTTCGCAGGCCTATAATCAATTATGTCTCAATGACTCATCGAAAATGGTGAACACATGATATTACGAGGCGAATCTTCGTAGTTTTCGTAATGTTGCGATCATTCGATATTTTGTATAGTTTATCCATAGCAGTGCGAGCGGTAACTATTCTTCACTTGATTTCAATCTCAGATCCTCCAGTATTCGTTACAAGAGAACCCAAATAGACATAATATAACTGTACAACATTCGCAGTTTGCCATCTCGGTGACTGCCGCGGTGTACCTATTGTTGCGGCTTTTACTGGTTACAAGTAGTGTAGGTCGCGGGATTTATTATTATCATATTAGCTGAAAAGTCCAAGTTTCGCCACCTTGAAATGTCGTTGAGCCATTCTCATTCTCAACTCCTTCGGTTGCCTGCCACCCTTGAGGTCCTCTGTCCAAATTGTGAGAGGTTTACCCACGCTACGTCTTTCGGTTCGTGGTCACTACTCTAGAGCCTTTTTTTGTCCTTAGAGCTATCAGATATATAAGCTGTGTCTTGCCCATTTCCGCTTTATCAAAACAACTCTGCAAGCTATATCAGTTACTTTTTTATACGATCGCGCAAGGAGACGCCAAACATAGCCCGTTATATTGCCCCGTAAGTGATTTGGAGCCTTCCAACAAGATCCAAGATGGGTGGTAGTAGATCCTCGCTGATTTCAGCATGAATGGGCCGGATCGTCCGGGGAAGTACTACCCTCTCATAGAAGATCGACTTAAGAGTAGTAGTATCCTTACTACTGCGTTTCGTTCGGTGAGTGAGAGCGCCGGAGGCCCGATTTTCCCCCTTTCCTCTTTCCTCACCTCCCTCATTCCCTTCACCTAACCCCATTCCCAGCCGCCATAGTGGAGGCCACCATAGCAGCAGTTTAAGACGATGGCTTTTGATATAGTGGCCGCCACTTCTGGATTCCACTGACTGCTTACCATCAGGCGGGGTGGAGTCACTTTGGTAGGCTATAATATAAAAAAAAAGAAACTATTAGTACCATTTGAAAAATCGAATTAAGGGACCACGTCTTTGCTTCACTGGCAACACGCCCTGGTGAAAGACCAGTTTTTTTAGGTGCTATTCCCACAAACAAAATATATTTTGTCGATTACTGGTCAATAATTTAGGTATACGAGAATAACATGGATGTGTTTCTAAGCTAGTCGAAAATAAAACGCTGAAGTAAAATAGAACATAATTTTATTTTGCATAGAGATCTTTAAACAAACAATTTAGCATAGCAATAATAATAATTACTACCTATTTAGAAACTATTTGATAATCCTTTACAGCTAATATGAGTAGGTAAGTACATTATGGCTTCGCCACGTGGTTCTTTCCAGTTAATTCGATTTTAGAACCTTACCAGTCGAACTAGGTACCTACCTTAGAACCGCGTAGTTTAACCATTCATCGAAATTTATAGATTCCCAAGCAATCATATTCCGACTACCGATGTGCCGATTTCTTTTATTCGCAAAAGTCAGAAATCAAAGTAAGTACCTAGTCTCAATACTTATCAGCATTAAAAAAAACAAATGAACGTCGACAAAACAAGACTATCGGGAAGTGATCAGTAATTAATCAGTTATCGATTGTGCTTTAAAAAAAAGGTGCAAGCAAATTTTGACCTTATGGACAAAATACTAGAAACGTATTTTTTGTATCTTATGGTATACTGATCACAAATATTCATAATGTCCTTAAGGTTCAAAATTGCGGCTTTTTTCTCGTGGCCAAACTATTTTGCCAAACTTTTGGCTACCTACGAGGAATTCCATTTCCTTTTGGCCAAACTCGTTTCAAAATAGGTAATGTACATTCGCGCTAGTAGGTAATATATAATCTATACTATTAAATAAAGCAGAAGAGTTTGTTTGTTTATTAGAACGCGCTAATCTCTGGAACTACCAGTCGGATTTAAAAAAATCTTTTTGCGTATGATATCCCGCTTCTCGAGGAAGGTTATAGCTAATAACATCACACTACTGGCGACGGGAGCAGAGCAGTAAGCAAATACGCGGGTAAAACCGCGCCGGGGAAAGCTAGTATAATCATAAATTGGAATTATATTATTAATAAATATTAATACAAACTAGCGACCCGCCCCGGCTTCGCACAGGTGCAATGCTGATACTATTATACCTAAACATGAAATTTGTCTAAAAAGCTGTTTGCCTTTAATGAGAGATGCCGATGAAGCAGTATGCCTGAAATGTGAAATTGACTTAATAGCAGATTGCTTAAAGTCAATGTCTACGAAGCACATTGCCTAATTGGTTAAATGCCTACAAATCAAATTGCCTAAGTGGTTAAATATCTACAAAACAAAATGCCTAAGTGGTTAAATGCCTACAAAACAAAGTGCCTAAATTTGTGAAAATTTTAAATGTGTTTGTGTCCCTAAGATAGCATTTTGTGATAGCTGATTATAAATTATATGTACATAATATTTAACATTTTGTAGTTGATACGTTGACCACATACACTACTCCTGGGGGCCTACTTTGAAAATCGAAGATAGAAGTTACCAGTGATTTATCCCTTTCACTAGATTTAGTCAAGAATAACGATGAAAGACACCGAGTGTAGTTAATTGTTGACACACTGTTGTGTTGTTGTGTAGGGTCAGGCATTAAGTCCGCTATTACGGTACATATTGTATGTATAATGTTGATAAATAAATAAATAAATAATAGCTGCGTGCCACAAAATTTGACGTTCGTCAATTTCCTTTAATTATTGTGAGAGGTGAAATGAAAAAATAGAGCTTGGTCTTATATTTCACAATGAAATAGGCCCCCATATAGCCGGTAACTCTCTTCATGTTATTGACTTTTCTATCATTACCAGCCTATGCACATATTAAATTTATAGCTTCTCAGTCATCTTGTATTTCAGGCAAACTGCTTCTCAGTCATCTTGTATTTCAGGCTAACTGCTTTTATCTTGTGTTTAAGGCAAACTGCTATATAGGTAATTTAAAATTAGGCAATCTGCTATTTAGTCAATTTCACATTTCAGGCATACTGCTTCATCGGCATCTCTCATTAAAGGCAAACAGCTTTTTAGACAAACTTCATGTTTAGGTATAACGCCTTCATTGGTATCTTGCGTTTAAGGTAACTCGATCAAAAGGGTTTAATTTTACTACAGAATGCCAGCCCCCTACCGCTATATCCCTCCCTGCATTTTTAATCTGTAATATCTTTTAAAATATTTTTTAAATTATATGCTGCAAAGGGCCTTATTAATTTATATTAAATGCACAATGTATTTAAGGTACTTAAAACGCTTCGAAAATAAGACATTATTTCTCATAAAAAGTAAAGGATAAAAAATGGTTACTTAGTGGGTTATCCCTTACAGATAGACATGTACTATTGCGGACTTTTTTGTAGAACTTTTTAAGGTGTACAATACTGTAGTACACTATTTTGATCTATCTTGTAGGGTTTAGCCAGCGTTGCAATGTAAGCGCAAAAAGTTTGTTTATTTACGACATCACATTAAAAATTTATCAGTGTTTTTCTACTATATTATGCATGTAATATACATATATCTTGAATCACTCTATTTATAAAAAAAACCCGCATAAAAATCCGTTGCGTAGTTTTAAAGATCTAAGCATACATAGGGACAGACAGCGAGAAGCGACTTTGTTTTATACTATGTAGTGAAGATTGTTTTACCAAATCAATGCCGACAAAACAAGTGAACGTCAACAAAACAAAAGACTATCGGCAAGTGATCAGACATCGATATTGCAATTGCAACTTAAACACAATGAAATTGAAATGAACATTGGACATTTTCAAGAAAGACTTAAATAATTTTATTTTAGTCAGGCCTTAAGTGCTTAATCTATGTATTTAACTGTACTCACTTTGCTTATTTTAAAACGAGTTTGGCCACAAGGAAATGGAATTCCTCGTAGTCAAATCATTTTCGCGAAATAGTTTGGCCACGAGGATATGCCAAAAAATTGAATGCACTACTTTTTCCGACATCGATTTCTTAAGACGCCATGACGACGACGTCAGAGCTCTAAAAGGCCCAGGTATAGTGTACGTGAGTTTAGCCACATGTGCACATTCTGCATTTTGCGTGTTGTGCTCATTTTGAGTTTTGCAATTATTGCATATTGCACATTTTGCGTTTTGCACATTCTGCTTGTACCTATTTTTTATCAGAACTATCAGAAATCTCAAGAAGACATGGTTCGATAATCGAACAACTAGAAAAAAAGTTTACTTAGTCCGATTGATCGAACCATCGGTCGAACCACGTGGCCAGAAGCACATTAGAGATGTTACGAGCTTTTTAACTAAATTCAACATTACTGGCCTATTTCATGCAAAAATAAATTTCAGAATAATCATGTAAACATTACATTGATTATACTTATAACACAAGTCAGCTCTTAGGCCTCTTTTTGACACATTGTTGTTAAAACCTACAAGCCCATAGACATAGTGACACCAAATCTTACAAGGTAACAGAAATAAGGCTAATTTTGAATAAAACACAGAGTACTTAGTAGAGATTAAGGCGGATACAGGAAAGACAGGAGACATACAGGTTGAAAAAGACAGATACAGACTACAGAGCAGATGACCATGCAGATGGCGTGATGTTTTTAACAATAAGAAGGCTTTCTAATATAAAAAAAAATGTAGGGCATAATGTCATTATTAAATAAAATGCACCAACAGAAAGTTTTAACAGAACAGTAGCTCCATGTAAAATACTGATACTGTCACAACCGATTGGACTAGTACGCCAACTCTAAGGGTGCATTTCCATTGACGAAGAGCTGGGCGGAGTGGACAGGCGCAGAATGTGATTTGACTAATCATAGCATTTCCACAGATGCGCAGTGGAGATTTTGAACACTGAGACTGGCCAATTCACTGTCTGCTCCTGTACACTCCGCCATTAATAGCAACACCCTAAGAGATGTAGTTGGATAAAAATACGAGGGATGATGATTTAGAATCCATTCAAATAATACATAATATACATATTATGTCTAGCATGTCTTCATATATGATGGCTCATAGCTTTGTTGAATAGTACATTATTTAAAAATTAAATTTTATGCACATTTTGCAGTTGGAATGTTCTATCTTGAAGTATTGTTCTTAATAACAAGCATGCATCATAAATCAATGAAGTGCAAACTTGGATAACAAAATAAACCATTAGCATTGTTCCATTGCTTACTAGATTATTCTTGAATGTTAATTAAGTAATATGTCACACATATTATTAAGTACATGTATGTTTTTGTATTGTTGAAATGTAAAATAATGCTAAGTGTATAACATAGCAGCCACAATTCAAATCTTTGGAATGTATGATATCAACAAATGTTAATACTTTGAGATATATAAACACATACACAAAGCAATAATGATAGTGAGATTTCATTAATATGCCCAGAAACTCCAGTAACCAACATAATCAAAGCTCTATATTACTTATACAATGTAAATTCATTTCAAACAAATTCCTGAATAAAAACTTAATTAAATAAACTATTACCATACTACATCATGTAAAAAAGCAATATTGTCCATAATAACATTATACTTCTATGACTAATTTGATTGTTTTGGCTAACATATAGGACTCTTTATTCTATATTGGGCAGGTCTTCCTCGCCGGAGCTGCTTTCATCTTTCTCATTTTCATCTCCAGTGTAATCTTGTATACCCAATTTATCTAGAGACATATTGTTCATTTCATCTATGTCATCACTTTCCTCTTCATCTTGCCAACGATTAAAATCAATTTTAAGCCAATGGTGTTTCTTTTTGTCGCTTGTGAGAGCAGGCCAGAATGGAGCATTTAATTTGTCTTTTGTTAGAATAACCTCTATCAACCGCCCTTTATTGGTGTATGAACTTTTCTCTGGATCGATTTCAGAATATAATGGTATTACAACACCAAATAGTTTTTGATCTGGCTTACATAATCCTTCAAATGTAACAGCTCTCCTCTCGATCTTAATATCTGGTTTCTCACATTCAACATTGAATGTCAAAAACACAGAACCGCTCCTTTGAGCCCAAGAGACCGATGGCGGTGTAGCGACTAACTGGTTCGTCAAACTCGACATTGTAACTGAAATTTACATAAAAAATTACAACCACGCGTAAACCATGTTATTTTTTAATACACATTGAGAAAATCAATACTTACAGGTTTATGTTGAAAATAGATATTATTTTACTCTTTTGCATCAACCGTAGCCCGTAGCACATCAATAGACAACACAAACAAGCAAGACAGACAGACAAGACAGTCAAGAAACAGGGCACAAACAGGGCGACACAGGCACAGACTAATTAAAGGACAAGTACACAGCATAAACTAAGACACAACATAATGTAGTCTGTGGACACAACACAGACTAAGTAATGATGATTACAGACATAATACAAAAATTTAATAGAATCAGAAAGAAAAAGAAAACAGATTGACCACAGTACAAATACTAAAATCCGACTATTATATTATTATAAAATTTTATTGGTAGCCTGACCACAAACGTACGGTATCAGAATCTTATGCTGCTATCTCACTACGAACATTCACCTGTAATGTAACGTTAAAGCGTTTGATTTTGAGCTATTACAATACTATCTCCCTGACTGCCGAGCATTTGCTTGTAATGTAACATTCCAAACAACATTTAATATTACTCATTGTATTATTAAGTTGCGCATTGTATCACATGAATAAATAAACCATACAGAGACAAAGCTTCATACAACCGCGCGAATCGGTTGCATTACTACAAGCACGCAGGGCATGTGTGTGTGACTAAGAAAAACCGGTTGACGCTGGCACAGCCAGTAGACAATTTCAGGGTCAGTGCGACGCACGTTAAAGTTAATTTGCATAATTCGGTTCGCCTCCCTCACCAATGCAATGCTCGGAATTATTAAGTACTTTACTATATATATGCTTGGATCTGTAATTTTACTTTACGTGGTGAGGAAGCACCTTCATTAAGTTAGACTGAAATCATTAGTCCACCACTAGATAAAGCGGTGCTGCCAAATAAAATTGGTTTTCGTTACTGTGAAAAGATGCTCCATCTATGGACGTATTTATAGTAAACAGGATTGAGCACTCGCGGCTAAAAAACGAACCGAGCGAGTGATGTAGTGCAGAGGCCATGTGTCCCTTTCATAAAGGGTGAAAATAAGATTTTTACTACGCGAGACAAATTAAAGATTGTATAGCTATAGTTTACATTGGTCTGAGTGTTTCTATCTATAATACTAGCATTCCGCGGCGCGGTTTAACCCGCGTCTTTGCTTACTGCTCTGCTCCCATTGCCAGTATGATGTTACATAGCCTCTAACCTTCCTCGAGAACTGGGCTATATTACGCAAAAAGAATTTTTCAAATCCCGACTGGTAGTTTCAGAGATTAGCGCATTCAAACAAACAAACAGACAAACTCTTCTGCTTTATATAATAGCATAGTTATTAGAGATGTATGCATTTTATTATATCCACACCCATTTCATAAGCTTTAATAATGTTAATATGCTTGTTTGAGTCTAGATAACGTTGTGTAATTGTAGTATTACTATCATGTTTGTTGATATTTCACGAAAAAACTGAAAGAACAAACTGAATGGGTTGAAATGAAATAAAACTTTACAGTAATAATTAATATTAGGACAGAAAAAAAGAAAATATAAATAAAATATTCAACCTTATGCGCACCTGTATTTAGTCTGTGCATATGCTTATGCCTCAGAACAAGGATTAAAGCATATAAGGAGTGTTAATCGCCCTCATATACCTATCCTATTTTTCAAATGAGCCGGATACATTAAAAAGAAAGAGACAAATAATTTTGCTAAGGATGGCTGGTGTACACTGTAGTAACGTCAATTTGGTTACCTTTGGTTACCTTTGGATGCCAAAATACGAAGCGAACTAATGTCAAATGTTGTGAACTTGTCAAGGCCTCTAAACCTTTAATCGGGTTAAACCTCCGCCGCCGCTAGTAATTTTCATTGTTGTATATCTGTTTTGTGAAATAACGTATGTTTTTTAATAATTACATAGTGCTATTGTGAAGTAAAATTAAGCCCATTGGATAAGCAATAATAATAATAATAATAATAATAATAATAATCATCTGGCAACACCGTAACACATCACGCCTTTTCTCTGCGTATTTTTAATTTTACTACTTTTATAATATTCATACAATATTGCAATATTTACTGATAATATACAATAGTACCGGTGTGGTTTTACAATAATGTAATGAAGTAATTTATATGAACCTTTTTATCTACAAAGAAAAAGAGAAATCAACAATGTTCCCAGTTGACAGGTGTCAACTAAAAATATGAAGATTTATTATGAAAAACCGTGATAAAGAGTGATGCTGACCAGATCGAGGACAAAGGCACAACAAAATACACCTCCGGATTCGTCGCTCAGCTCCGCCTCGCAGCAGCCAGACTCCGTGTCAACAACACCGGCTCCTGTTGAGGCGTCGAGCTCCGACGAGTTTTACTCCCCTCCGACGTCGCCAACACCTGTACGTCGGCGGGGGAGAGGCCGGCCACCGGCATGCTTGGGGTCCAGAGGCCTATCGACCTCGAATAGGGCCCTCGCTACCGGTGGTAATGTGCGCCGCATGAGATGGACACAGTCAATAAATGAAAATGTCATGCGGGCATATTTTGCGGCAACAGAGGGAGGAACCAACCTCACAGTGTACCGTGATCGCATGCTGCCATTGTTTCAGGCCCTTGAACCATCTATCAACGTTTCGGCACAACGACTGTCGGATCAAGTGAGAGTTATTCAGCGTGCACACATGCTGGACGACGCTACACTTGAAAGGCTACGTTCAGACGCACGTCGTAGCCTTGCTGTGTCTCCTTCGATGCAAGCTGTGACGCCATTGGCAGTAATCAATGTGCCCCAGTCACAACCCGCACAGGTAGTTGAGGAGGAACATTGTGACGCTATTGACGTGAGTACCCAGTATAATGATTACTTGAGGAGTGCTTTGGAAAGTGCCATTCGCGAGTATCGGTTCGAACCCTCTGGTGACAGGCCTCGTCTTCCACGATTGCCCACGCACAAAAAGAATCTTGCTTTGATGGATGCCCTGGACTCACTACTATGTAATTATTTAGACAGCAGTGAAAACATAGCCGATACACATTCTATCCTGTACTGTGGGGCAGTTGCAGTGTGTCGAGTAGCTGGTGTAAAGTTTTTTAATAATAACACAGTTACTCGTCCCAAATTAACTAAGCCTGCCTGGCAGTGTAGGATTGAGCGTCGTATCACGGAGGCTAGGGCGCTCATTGGTAAGCTGCTCTGCTTCAGGTCGGGTAATACCCGCCCTCGGGTGATGCGCTTTGTGAATAGGGCCTTTTCGGGGACGGATGTTAGTCCCCATGACTATGCTGCACGAGTCACAGACCGCATCGACTTCCTGAAGCAGAAAGTGTGTGCGTGGGCAAGCCGTATTCGTCGCTACAAACGAAGGGTGGATCGATACAATCAGAATGTAACTTTACAAAGAGACGAGAGGTGGGTGTATCGGCGATGGGAGCGACCTGATTCCGACGTGGGTGATGGGCGCCGTCCGGATGAAGATGCAACTATTGAGTTCTGGCGCAATCTTTGGTCGGTGCCCGTCAATCACACAGAGGATGAGTGGATTGATGGCGTCGAGCGATTATGTGAGCCAATTAACAACATGGAGCCATCGTCTATATCAACAGAAGACGTGGCCAATGCAGTCCGTTCGTTACCAAATTGGAAGTCAGCCGGTCCGGATGGATTGCACAATTTTTGGCTAAAATGGTTCCACAGCTCACATGCTCGCTTGGCGTCGCAATTCCAGGCGTCTTTGGAGTCAGGCTCTATTCTCGAGTTTATGACAACCGGTGTTACCCACCTTCTCTACAAGTCTGGAAGCACCGCGGATCCCAAGAATTATAGACCGATCACTTGCCTACCTACTGTCTATAAACTTCTTACATCTATTTTGAGAGCAAAAATTTTAAAACACATTACTGAAAACAACATCATATCTATCTCTCAAAATGGATGTAGGAATGGGGCCCGTGGTACGAAAGAGCTCCTGATCATTGACATGACCATTAACCAACAGGTGCACCGTAACCGAAAGGATCTGTCGACATGCTGGATAGACTATAAGAAGGCGTATGACTCGGTGCCGCATACGTGGCTCTTGAGAGTGCTGGAGTTGTATAAAATTGATGCAACTCTATGCACCTTCTTGAAGACGTGTATGCGGCAATGGAAGACCATCCTCCGCTATCCTGGATGTCGACAGTTTTTGGGCAACGGTCTACCGATAACGATCAAGCGGGGTATATTTCAGGGTGACAGCCTGAGTCCTTTATGGTTTTGTCTGGCACTGAACCCTCTCAGTACTATACTGGAGAGTTCAGGGCTAGGCTATCGGTTGAGGAGAGAAGGTCAGGTCTTGTCCCATCTGCTTTACATGGATGATTTAAAATTGTTTACTTCTACTGATCGCCAATTAATAGAGTTACTTCGGGTCACTGTAACCTTTAGTAATTCTATTAAGATGGAGTTTGGTATAGATAAATGTGCAGTCATGCATGTAAAGCGGGGAGGGATTGTGGAATCTGACGGGATACAACTGTCTGATTCTACACGACTTAGACCTCTATCTGCAACCGAAACATATAAATATCTGGGTATGTCACAGGCGTTGGGTATATCTGACAAAGACATGAAACAGGTGTTACAGGAACGTTTCTTTGGCCGCCTGAAAAAAGATCTTAAAAGTCTTTTATCGGGTGGTAACAAAGTGCGGGCCTTTAACAGCTGGGTCATGCCAGTCCTAACCTATTCCTTTGGCATAGTCAGATGGACTCAGACTGAACTGGACGCTCTTGATAGGAGAGTCCGTACACAGTTGACGACATTCCGTATGCATCATCCACGATCATCGGTGATGAGGTTGTACATCCCACGGAAGTGTGGAGGTCGTGGCTTTCTGTCTGTCAAGACTCTCCACAACCGTGAGGTGTGCAACCTCAGAGAATATTTTATAAAATCAAATTCAAATATGCATCGGAATGTCGTCGTTGTAGATAACGGCCTCACCCCGCTGGGTCTGGCTAAAGAGAACTGGCGCAAACCTGTTGTGCTTAATATAGCGGAGCGCAAGGATGTATGGAAAAGCAAGGAATTACATGGACGCTTCTATCGGGCCTTAAACGGGCCCGATGTCGACTCATTAACATCTGTATCCTGGCTACGATTTGGTGATCTCTTTGGAGAAACCGAAGGTTTTGTCTGTGCAATTATGGACGAGGTTCTAATGACGAACAACTACCGGAAGTTTATCTTAAAGGATGGGACGGTAGACATTTGTCGGGCATGTCACTACCCCGGAGAATCCATATGACATATTGTCTCTGGTTGTTCTCGTCTTGCGAACGGCGAGTATTTGCATAGACATAACCAAGTAGCTAGGATCGTCCACCAGCAACTTGCTCTGAAGTACAAGCTTGTAGTCTCTGAGGTACCGTACTACAGATATGTGCCCGACCCAGTTCTCACAAATGGTCGTGCCACAATATACTGGGATCGATCTATCATCACTGATAGGACTATTGCTGCCAATAAACCTGATATAGTGGTGATCGATCGATTAGAGCGCCTTGCAATGATCATCGATATCACCATTCCACATGATGACAATCTCGTGAAAGCAGAAAAAGATAAACAGATAAAGTATTTGGATTTGGCTCGCGAGGTTGTCGACATGTGGGATGTGGATTCGGCGATCATTGTTCCGATAGTCATATCAGTTAATGGACTGATTCCTAAGAGCCTCCATCAACATCTCGCGAGGCTCGCGTTAGGTGGCTGGATCGTGGGCCTGATGCAAAAGGCTGTGCTCCTTGATACGGCCCGCATTGTGAGGCGGTTCCTATCTCTGGAGCCCTAACCACCGGTAGCTTGGTCCCTGTACCCGATATCGGTGGGTCTCCATATTTTTATATTTTTAAATGTATATTTCTATTATTTTTTATATATATTTAAAAATGTAATTTTATGTGTACATAATTAAATAAAGAGAATAATAATAATAATAATTGTTCTGTCAACGACCGGTATAATACCAAGCATCTTCATCATAGTATTAAATTAATAAATCTGAAAGAAACCCTTTATATAACTTTACAGAAAGCAGCCATTCTAAACACATGCAGAACAGTCAGAAAATTCATGCAAATAGAGGAAACCACAACATTACACAAGACATTACATACAACATCTACAACCTAAATTATTACCACACACTGCATTTACTTGGCTGGCGCCCGTAAATGTAGTTAAAACCAGTTTAACAGCTGAGAAAAATAAAAGGAAATAATAATAATAATAATAATAATAAAGCAGAAAAAGATAAACAGATAAAGTATTTGGATTTGGCTCGCGAGGTTGTCGACATGTGGGATGTGGATTCGGCGATCATTGTTCCGATAGTCATATCAGTTAATGGACTGATTCCTAAGAGCCTCCATCAACATCTCGCGAGGCTCGCGTTAGGTGGCTGGATCGTGGGCCTGATGCAAAAGGCTGTGCTCCTTGATACGGCCCGCAATGTGAGGCGGTTCCTATCTCTGGAGCCCTAACCACCGGTAGCTTGGTCCCTGTACCCGATATCGGTGGGTCTCCATATTTTTATATTTTTAAATGTATATTTCCATTATTTTTTATATATATTTAAAAATGTAATTTTGTGTGTATATAATTAAATAAAGAGAATAATAATAATAATAATAAAAAAAATAATAATAAAATATCTAAAAAATATGAAAACACGAAGGTATGCTGACAAGATCGAAGAAACACGCACAATTAACACCTCCGGACTCGTCGCTCAGCTTCGCCTTGCAGCAGCCAGACCC
This sequence comes from Parascotia fuliginaria, assembly GCA_963082885.1. Taxonomy (NCBI): domain Eukaryota; kingdom Metazoa; phylum Arthropoda; class Insecta; order Lepidoptera; family Erebidae; genus Parascotia; species Parascotia fuliginaria. Next base: position 11,058,958 of record OY720173.1, on the reverse strand, counting down.
TGTGATAATAACATCGGTTCCTGCTGAGGCGTCGAGCTCCACTTCGAGCGACGACTTTTTCTCCCCTCCGACGTCGCCAACACCAGTACGTCGGCGAGGGAGAGGCCGGCCGCCGGCATGCTTGGGGTCCCGAGGCCCACCGGCTTCGAATAGGGCCCTCGCTACCGGTGGTAATGTGCAGCGCATGCGGTGGACGTCGACAATGAATGAGAACGTCATGCGCGCATATTTTGCGGCGACAGAGGGGGGAATTAACCTCACTGCGTACTGTAGTCGCATGCTTGCTATTTTTCAGGGACTTGAACCAACAGTTAACGTTTCAGCTCAACGACTATCGGATCAGGTGCGGGCTATCCAGCGATGTAGGATGCTGGATAGCACCGTACTTGAAAGGCTTCGCTCAGAGTGTGTACACATTAGTCCTGTAACCCCTAATGACGTACGAAATTTACCAATTGTCATAACAATACCACAGCCTCAATCACTTGATGACATAAATGTTGAGGAGGGTGACCGGACTCATAAAGTGAACACACAGTGCAATGAGGAGGTTAATGATGCTCTGGAACGGGCGATTGCGGACTATCGGTATACACCTTTACAATTTAGGCCACGTCTGCCTCATTTACCTATGCACAGAAAAAATATGGTGCTGGTAAGTACCCTTGATTCACTATTAGTAAAATATTTTGATGGAAGTGAAAATCTCGGCGATACCCATTCAATCCTGTATTGTGCAGCTGCCGCGGCATGTCGGCTAGCAGGCGTAAAATTCCCAATAGCTGACCGTGTGCAGCAAAAAGCAAGTACACCGGCTTGGCAGATCAGGATTGAGCGGCGTATCGCTGAGGCAAGGGTGCTTATCGGCAAGCTAATCTGCTTTAGGACAGGCAATACTCGCCCGAAAGTGATGCGCTTTGTAAACCAGGCATTCTCTGGGTTGGGTATTAATCGTAGTGATTATTTGTCTAGGGTCACAGAGCGCATTGACTTCCTAAAGCAGAAGATCTGTGCATGGGCAAACCGGATCAGCAGATATCGAAAACGCGTGGACCGATATACTGTAAATCGCATGTTCCAGAACGATCAAAGGTGGGTATACAGAAACTGGGAGCGACCGATCATTGGCGGGTCTAACGGCCAACAGCCGGACACTACTGCCACAAAAGAATTCTGGAGTAGCATCTGGTCGGTGCCCGTTGATCATGTCGAGGGGGACTGGATGCGGGATGTTAATCGAGCATGTGAGAAAATTACAGACATGGCTCACGTAGTCATCACAGCCGATGATGTGACAAATGCAGTCCGTTCCATGACTAATTGGAAATCTCCAGGACCTGACGGACTGCATAATTTCTGGTTGAGATGGCTACGAAGCTCACATGTTCGTTTGGCATCTCAGTTTCAGTCCGCTTTAGAATCTGGAACGCTACCCGAGTTTCTAACAACTGGAATTACTCACCTGCTCCATAAGACCAGTACCACCACGGATCCCAGTAATTATAGACCGATCACATGCTTACCATCGGTCTACAAATTGCTTACGTCTATCCTGAGAGTCAAAATTAATAATCACGTTGAACAAAATTCGATAATGTCTATCTCTCAGAATGGATGTAAGGGAGGAGCCCGTGGTACTAAGGAGCACCACCTAATCGATACGGCCATTAGCCAACAGGTACGCCGAAACCGAAAAAGCTTGTCGGCATGCTGGATAGATTATAAAAAGGCATTCGATTCCGTGCCGCATTCATGGCTCCTAAGGGTGCTACCTTTTTGGAGGCATGTATGCAGCAATGGAGAACAGTTCTTACCTATCCAGGGTGCCGACATGTCCAGGGTAACGGTGAACCAATATGGAATAAGCGGGGCATATTCCAGGGTGACAGCCCGAGTCCCCTATGGTTTTGCCTGGCTCTGAATCCTCTCAGTACATTGCTAGAGGGTTCAGAATTAGGCTACAGGTTACGTAGAGGTGGTCAAGTCATATCCCACCTGCTGTACATGGATGATCTGAAACTAATTGCGCCTACTGATATCCAGCTGAAAGGTTTACTAAAGGTAACAGAAAACTTTAGTAACTCGATCAGAATGGAGTTTGGTGTAGACAAATGTGCAGTTATGCATGTAAAGCGTGGTGGGATAGTAGAATCTGAGGGCATTCAACTCTCTGATTCTATTCAGCTTAGATCGCTACTAGTAACTGACACCTATAAGTACCTAGGTATGTCGCAAGCTTTAGGTATAAAGGAAGAGGCAATGAAACAATCATTACAGGAACGTTTTATAGGCCGCCTTAAAAAAGTACTAAATAGTTTATTATCTGGCGGCAACAAAATACGGGCCTGTAATGGTTGGGTCATGCCACTCCTTATGTACTCTTTCGGCATATTTAGGTGGACTCAGACTGAGTTAGATGCCTTGGACAGGAGAGTCCGTACATTGCTGACTTCATACCGAATGCATCATCCACGTTCGTCTGTCATGAGGTTGTATATCCCGCGAAAGTGTGGTGGTCGCGGTCTTTTAAATGCCAAAACCCTTCATAATCGCGAGATATGCAACCTTAGAGATTATTTTCTTAAAGCGAACGGGGCTCTGCATCGTGATGTTGTCGCAGTGGACAATGGACTGACCCCGCTTGCCTTGGCTAAGGAGAACTGGCACAAGCCTGTAGTGCTTAGCGTCGATGACCGTCGGGTGGTATGGCAGAGCAAGGAGCTCCACGGCAGGTTCTACCGAGCTTTACACGGTCCAGATGTGGACCGAACTGCTTCCGTGGCCGGCTACGCTTCGGTGATCTTTTCGGAGAAACCGAAGGGTTTGTTTGTGCAATTGCTGATGAAGTTATTAAGACGAACAACTACCGGAAATATATCTTGAGAGCCGGCACTATCGACATATGTCGTGCATGGCATCGCCCAGGTGAGTCTCTCAGGCATATTGTTTCCGGCTGTTTGCGTCTTGCTAACGGAGAGTACTTGCACAGACATAACCAAGTGGCTAGGATCATCCACCAGCAACTTGCTCTGCGGTACAAACTTGTGGACGCCGAAGTGCCTTACTACAGGTATGATCCTGAGCCAGTTCTCGAGAATGGTCGTGCGACATTGTACTGGGATCGATCTATCATCACTGACAGGACTGTTGTTGCCAATAAGCCTGACATAGTGGTGATAGATCGATTAGAGCGCCTTGTAATGATCATCGACGTCACCATCCCTCATGATGATAATCTCGTGAAAGCTGAAAAAGACAAACAGATCAAGTATTTGGATTTAGCTCACGAGGTTGTTGACATGTGGGATGTGGATTCGGCGATCATTGTTCCGATAGTGGTTACAGTGAATGGACTTATTGCTAACAGCCTCGATCAACATCTTAAGAGGCTCGCTTTGGCTGGTTGGGTCAAGGGCCAGATACAGAAGGCGGTGTTGCTTGACACGGCCCGCATTGTGAGGAGGTTCCTATCTCTGGAGCCCTAACCGCCGGTAGCTTGGTCCCTGTACCCGGTGCCAGTGGGTCTCCAATTTTTATATTTTTAAATGTATGTTTTTTTATATACTTATATTTAAAAATTTAATTTTGAGAATTAATTTAAATAAAGGAAATAATAATATTAATATCTACAATTTTTATATTTTTAAATGTATGTTTTTTATATATACTTATATTTAAAAATGTAATTTTTGAGAAATTATTTAAATAAAGGAGAATAATAATAGAACTGGCGCAGGCCTGTAGTACTCGGTGTTGATGATCGCCGCGTGGTATGGCAAAGCAAGGAGCTCCACGGAAGGTTCTTTCGAGCCTTACATGGTCCTGGTGTGGACCACTCTGCTTCCATGGCCTGGCTACGCTTCGGTGATCTCTTTGGAGAAACCGAAGGGTTTGTTTGTGCAATTGCTGATGAAGTTATCATGACGAACAACAACCGGAAATATATCCTGAAAGACGGCACTATTGACATATGTCGGGCATGTCATCGCCCCGGTGAGTCTCTCAGGCATATTGTTTCCGGCTGTTCGCGTCTTGCTAACGGAGAGTACTTGCACAGACAACCAAGTGGCCAGGATTATCCACCAGCAACTTGCTTTGCGATACAAACTTGTGGACATCGAAGTGCCGTACTACAGATATAACCCTGAGTCGGTTCTCGAGAATGGTCGTGCGACATTGTACTAGGATCGCTCCATCATCACAGACAGGACTATTATAGCAAACAAGCCTGATATCGTGGTGGTGGATCGTTCCGAGCGCCTTGCAATGATAGCCGATATTACTGTCCCTCATGACGAGAATCTCATGAAAGCTGAGAAAGATAAACAGATAAAATATCTCGACTTAGCCCATGAGATTGTCGACATGTGGGATGTGGATTCAGCTGTCATTGTACCGATAGTTGTTACTGTAAATGGCTTAATAGCAAAGAGCCTCGACCAACACCTAAAGAGGCTCGCATTAGGTGGATGGGTCAAGAGCCAGATTCAGAAGGCAGTGCTGCTTGACACGGCACGTATTGTGAGGAGGTTCCTATCTCTGGAAACCTAACCGCCGGTAGCTTGGACTCTAGTCTCGATGCCAGTGGTAAACTATTTTTTATATTTTTAAATGTATATTTTTCACTTTTTAAAAATATGTAGGTATTTAAAAATTTAAATAATATGAAATGATGTAAATAAAGGAAATAATAATAATAATAATAATTTATTTATTTGTATAGAATGCAGGTATTGTATACAATGTCCTGCGATACTGTAGGTTGTAAATTACATTCTTTTCGCAAAGAAAATTAAGTTTAAATCTTCAACTTCCATCGGTGAGTAGATAACAAACCAATAATAAATACTAAAAACCTATACATACTTGCAAAATACCTAAGTAATTTATACTTTACTATTTATTTATTTAATAACTAGCTGTTGCCCGCGACTTCGTTCGCGTGAAAATTCAGATAGGTGCCTCTATAAGAATATTGCGTGCCTGATTTTATGGCAATCGTACATTGTATCAGTATTATCCGTCTCTATGGAGAATCCAGTTTAAACCCGCTACCGCTAAAACTGACAAACCACTTTCACACGAACTTGCGACTCTTATTTGCCCATTAAATAAGGGGGGTTGCTGAATAATAAAAAAAGGGTATTTTCTAGTAATTTGGTAATCCTACTATAAAAACTATAGAAATTTCATACAAACTTTGCCACCCTTTTATATCCCCTTAGGGGATGGATTTCGCAAAATTGCGTCTAAGTGAGCACCTATATCCTAATAGGAACGACAATGCAAAGTTTGAGATTCCTAGCACTTCTTGTTTCTGAGATTTCGTGATAAGTGAGTGAGTGACCTTTTGCTTTTATGTATATAGATAGCATTTTTATATTGTTTATATACTGTTTTTTATACTATTTTTAATCTTCCATTCATACAAATCCTCTTTCACCTACCTAAAAATATCCCTCGTAAAAACAATATACAATACACAAAGGCAAATTTTTACTACAATAACTTTCCCCTTCCCCTTCTTCCCTATTGCACTTTTTCTCCACTCTCCACAGTTTCTTCCTTCCTCTCCTCCCCTCCCCCTTCTCCTCTTCACATCCTTCAGCACTTCCCTCTACCTTGCCTCCTCGTTTTCCCCTCTCTTCTCCCTTCCCTCTCCTTTCTTTTCCTCCTTTCCTCTCCCTTCCTATCGCTTCCTATCCCTTTCCTTCCCTTTTTCCACCATTCGAGAACTCCTTTCTTTCCGCGTTCCTTCCCTCTCCCTTCCTCTACTGTCTCCCTTACTTTCCTCTCATTTTCCCCTCATTCACCCCTCACTTAACCCTCACTCCCCCTCACTTCCCCACACTCCCCCCTCACTTCCCTCTCACTTCCCCCTCACTGCACCCTCACTTCCCCCTCAATTCTTCCTCCACTTCCCCGTTTCTTCTCCGTCATTTTCCCCTCACTTCCCCTCACTTTCCTCTTACTTTCCTCTAACATTCCCCTCACTTTCCCCTCACTTCTCCCTGGCTTTCCCCTGACTTCCCTCTGACTTCTTTCTGACTTTCCCCTCACTTCACCCGCATTTTCCCCACACTTCCTCTTCACTTCCCCCTCACTTTACCATCACTTCCCCATCACTTTCCTCTCACTCCCCCATCACTTCCCTCTCACTTTCCCCTCCCTTCCTCCTTCTCCTCAATTCCTCCTTTTCCTCCCTCCTTTCCTCCCTCCTTTTCCTCCCTCCTTTTCCTCCCTCCTTTCCCTCCCTCCCCTCCCCGTAAATTTCAAGTCGCTAGCTTTAAAAGCTAAAGCTCTTTGTATAGACTAAAGCTTTTTTTTTTTTTTTTTTTTTTTTTTTTTCTTTTTTATAGTATAGCCTACCAAAGTGACTCCACCCCGCCTGATGGTAAGCAGTCAGTGGTATCCAGAAGTGGCGGCCACTATACCAAAAGCTATCGTTTTAAACTGCTGGTATGGTGGCCTCCACTATGGCGGCTGGGAATGGGGTTAGGGGAAGGAAATGAGGGACGTGAGGAAAGAGGAAAGGGGGGAAATTGGGCCTCCGGCGCTCTCACTCACCGAACGAAACGCAGTAGTACGGATACTACTACTCTTAAGTCGATCTTCTATGAGAGGGTAGTACTTCCCCGGACGATCCGGCCCATTCATGCTGAAATCAGCGTGGATCTACTACCGTAAAAAAAAAGTTTGTTTTGACTGCCTCTGTGGTTCGGTGGTACTATGTATGGACTGCCACGCAGAGGTCGCGGGTTCGATTCCCGCTCAGTGCAAATATTTGTGTGCATGAACATGTCTATTTGCATTGGTCTGGGTGTTTCTATCTATACATATAATAAAAATGTAACCGATCGCTGTCTGTACATGGAAGATATATGAGAAAAAATACTATTGGGACCTATATCAACGCAAATAGAACCCAAAACAATGATTTTTAAAATTTTTGTCTGTTTGTCTGTTTGTCTGTTTGTCTGTGCGTTTGTGCACGCTAATCTCAGAAACGGCTTATCCGATTTAAATATGGTTTTCACTAATATATTGTGGTAAGCTTCACTTAACATTTAGTGTTTGTTTCATGTCAATCGGTTCATAAATAAAAAAGTTATTCCAATTTAAAGAATCACATCGAACATTCGTTAATTTACTACGAAATCTTATAGAAGCAGATATTTTAACAGGTTGCGGAATAGCTGATAGTGTTTTTATTCCTCGGATTCCTGTCATTCTAAACAGTCTTTCATTTAGTTTTAAACGATTCCAGTTTAAAGTGAGCCTATGTTTTGCGATGACTAATTAAAGTAATTAATTAATTAAGTAATTAAAGTAAAGGTAAGACACTAAAAGTTGTGGGTGTGGATCTAAGTATCAGCTGTTTTTCGGTCAGCTTTATGTGGCTCTATCACGTGTTAGCATTACTAGCAGCCTGTATGCTTTGATCCCTGATGGCTATACATCTAATCCATACATCCATACATATTATAAAAGGCTTTGTTCTGACTGACTGACTGACTGACAGACAACGTAAAGCCTAAACTGCTGGTCGTAGCGACTTGAAATTTGGAGGGTGTGTTTGTCTTTATGTCTAGAAGTGTACAAAGAAAGGGTTATTAAAAATTCAACCCTTAAGTGTATGAAAAGGGATGAAATCGATTGTATGAAACGTCTTCATTTTTTAAGTTACAGCTTTGAATAAAAAATACGCTCATAATTTTTTTTTTATTGGGGTGGATTCATAGGAGTGAAATAAGGGATGAAATATTGTATGGAAAGATCTTTGCTTTTGAAGTTGGCGACTTGAAATTTGGAGGGAGGGGGAAGGGAGGGGGAGGAAGAGGAAAGGAAGGGAGAAGTGAGGGGAAAGTGCGGGGGTAGTGAGGGAGAAGTTAGGAGAAAGGGAGGGGAAAGTCAGGGGGAAATCGACTGCCTCTGTATTTCGGTGGTACTGTGTATGGACTGTGAGGTCGCGGGTTCGATTCCCGCTCAGTGCAAATATTTGTAGCATGAACATGTCTATTTGCATTGGTCTGGGTGTTTATATGTATAATATGTATCTATTTACAAAAATAAAAGTATTTAAGTATGTTTGTCCGTATTCTAGAACCCATAATACAAGCATATAATATGCTTACTTTGGGTCTAGATGGCGTTGACCTCGCAGCATGTGTGGGACCAGCTGAGTATCCGCGGAGTCATTGTGTGGGTGGTGTGGGTCAACCCGCCGGCCAGGGAGACCCGTATAAACGGTGGTGCCGCTGGCCGCCCGCGGCATTGTTCAAGGACACAATTAGACCTAACCAAAAAAAAAGAGACTGCCCCACCAGGTTGCGCATAATCTCGGAGTGGTTCGTCGTGCAGGTTGGTGACCGGATAGTGGGACCCGGCGATCATTTTCGAGACGGTACGGGGGCCTTTTGCGAGCAGTCCGTACCATGGAAGCCCGGAGGCCAAAGACCCTTGAGCCTTTACAGCTGCGAAGAGACATCGCCTCCTCAACGGCCGTCTTCTATCGCCTTTACCACGGAGAGCAACAGCTCTTTAAATTAATTCTACCCTCTCCCTTTTTATCCAGAACGACACGTGCGGGACTGAAGTGCTACCTTTTCACAGTGCAATCTAAAGGGTCTCGAATCAAACGGTTCAGCACTTTATACTTTTGTCGCTCAATTAAAGCCTGGAACTCTTTACCAGCGCATGTGTTCCCACCTAACTTTCATCCTGGGACTTTTAAGCGAGGCGTGAAGAAGCATCTCACTAAGCCACCATAGTGGAGGCCACCATACCAGTAGTTTGGCTTTTGGAATGGTGTCCACTACTTCTGAATTCCACTGACTGCTTACCATCAGCCAGATAGAGGCACTTTGGCAGGCTAATATAAAAAAAAAACTTATAGCGTTTTTATTCCTCGGATTCCTTTCTTTCCAAACAATTTCCCGTTTAGTTTTAAACGAGTTCAGTTTCCAGTGAGCCTATGTTTTGCGATGACAATTAATGAGTGTGGATCTAAATATTAACTGTTTTTCGCATGGTCAGCTTTATGTGGATTTGCCACGTGTAAGTAATCCTAGCAGCCTGTATGGCTTTGATCCGCGATGGCTATACGTCTAATATCGTAGATAGAGAAGCATTTGCTGTAAAGATTTTTCTTATTCACCTAAACGAAGATGTTTATAAAAATAATGTTTAAAAAACAAACCAAAAGATATATCCAAAAAATGCTTCCCAAAATCACTATTCCACGCGGACGAAGTCGCGGGCACAGCTAGTGTATAATATGTATGTATTTACAAAAAAAAAAGTATTTAAGTATGTATATCCGCATTCTAGAACCCATAACACAAGCATATAATATGCTTACTTTGGGTCTAGATGGCGTTGTGTGTAGTTGTTGAAATATTATTAATATTATTATTATAGAATATTTCATCCCTAATTTCACCCCTGTTAAAATAAAATTATAAGAATATTTTTTATTTAAATAGAAGTATTCCAAAACAAAATTTAAAAAATGTAAGTTAAAAAATGAAGAAGATTCATACAATCGATTTCATCCCTTTTCACACACTTAGGAATTAAATTTAAAAAAAAACCCTTTTTTAGTACAACCTCTAGACATTTAGACAAACACACCCTCCAAATTTCAAGTCACTACGACCAGCAGTTTAAGCTGTGCGTTGTCTGTTAGTCAGTCAGTCAGTCAGGACAAAGCCTTATATAATATGTATGGGTGTATGGATGTATGGATTAGACGTATAGCCATCGGGGATCAAAGCATACAGGCTGCTAGGAATGCTAACACGTGATAGAGCCACATAAAGCTGACCGTGCGAAAAACAGCTAATACTTAGGTCCACGCCCACAACTTTTAGTTGTGTCTGACCTTGGGCTTTATTAATTGTCATCGCGAAACATAGGCTCACTGGAAACTGGACTCATTTAAAACTAAACGCAAGATTGTTTAGAATGAGAGGAATCCGAAAAATAAAAACGCTATTAGCTATTCCGTAACCTGTTAAAGTCTCTGTTTCTATCAGAAAATGTTCGACGTGATTCTTTAAATTGGCATAACTTTTTTATTTATGAACCGATTGACATGAAACAAACACTAAATGTTAAGTGAAGCTTACTACAATGTACTAGTGAAAACCATATCTAAATCGAATAAGCCGTTTCTGAGATTAGCGTGAACAAACGCACAGACAAACAGACAAACAGACAAAAATTGTAACAATCATTGTTTTGGGTTCTATTTGCGTTGATAAAGGCCCCAATAAATTTTTTTCTCATTTATCTTCCATGTACAGACAGCGATCGGTTACATTTTTATTATATGTATAGATAGATAATAATTAAAACGGTTAATTACTACCAATTACACCATATCGATTAAAAAAAAAAAAACATAAAAAGGAATTAAATGAAAACAAAAACAAATTATATGATAAAACAAATTCATGCATCACGCTCGCAGAACCGCAAGCACTCTGACAATATTTTCTGCCATCCATCCGCAAACATATCACAGTTAGGATTGGCACACAGGAGAGCATTGAGTGCTGATAGTATGCGCGGTACAGGTGACATGGAACGCGCTACGGTGCGACATGATGGAATTTACGACGATAGTTGTCAGGAGTATAAAAACGACACAGCTCGTCATGTAGATCTTAACGGTTGAGAGCCTTCTGCCCACCGACAGACAGTCCGCGTAAGGTTGTGAAAGCCATCAGAGGCTAACAACCACACACAAAAAAAAAAACATGTAGATCTAGTGCATCAATTTTCTCCCTAAAGATTTTGCACGTAACTACAATTTGGCACATATTCACTATATTGCAATCATATTCGATTCAGTAATTTTTAAGTATATTACATTTATTTTTACCAATTTGTGTAGTCTATTCAATAGTGCTGTGACTTGTGCTGCATATTTTATCGATGACCAAAATATTACTATAATTTGTAGTTAACGATTTTATGGTAACTATCTTTGTACCTTTCACAGTGTTTCATACACTGTGTTCTTTGCAGGTTTCCGAAAGATCAGACCGGAAGATCCATGAAGCAAATTAAGAGAGAATTATTTTCTACATGACTACAGAAATTTATTGATAAAATTGCTCAGGAAAAATTTCTAAAAGTACCAATTCATAAAATAACAAAAAATATTTCTGCTTATGCACAAATAATAAGGACATTCTTTAGCAAAATTGTAATTTTAAGGGGCAGTAATAATGTGTTTCAATATTATTGTAAATATAAACTGACGGACTCATAAACTGCATCAAAGTTCAGGATTACTTTGAAATGATTTTTTTTAATAAGTATGCAAACTTTTTAGATTAAATTATATAAATATGGAGAGACTGGCTCTTAATCTTAAAAAAAAGTACTGCAGTAAAACAAATGAATATAGCCGGGAAAAGAAAATTTACTCGTAGTATCAGATTTGCGTGTTATTTAAAGCAAAGTTTTAAATTGATTCGCATTGATTTTTTATTCTTTTGTCAATTGAATTATTGTTACCAGCAGAATTGTTGGGTTAGTTTTTTAACTCATCGAGAGTTTTTGAACCATAATATGGATACTTCGTCCGAACAAGCGGCTCAAATTGTAGCACTGGTGCAGGAGGGCTTCGATCAACGAACGATTGGTAGAAATTAAATTTAAACCAGTCTACGGTTTCTAGAATATACAGAAGTTTTGTGGAAACAGGTTCTTACAGAAGGAGACTTGGTACAGACAGGACTCGAGCAACCACCGGTCGTGATAACCGATTTATTGTTACAACTTCCCTGCGAAATCGTTTCCTCACGTCAGTTAACATCAAAACAGAGCTTAATGAAGTGTGTGGAGTAAATGTGAGTGCACGAACAATAAGAAGAAGGTTAAAGGAAACGGATATCACCCATTTTAGACCAGCAAATGGTCCAAAGTTGTCCGTAGCTCACAGACAAGCTCGTTAAGATTTGCGCGTGATCACCTAAATTGGACAGAAGAGCAATGGGCCTCCGTATTGTTCACGGACGAGTGTAGGACATGTTTATATGGTGCAGATGGTCGCAGAAGAGTCTATCGTCGACGTGGGGAGCGATATGCTCAAAGTTGCATTGAGGAGCGTGTTCCTTTTGGAGGCGGTTCGTGTATGGTCTGGGGTGGCATATCGATGAACGGGCGAACAGTACTTGTGTTCATAGACATGGTCCGTCAAAACAGTAATAGAGGGGGTTTGACTGCACATCGCTACATAACAGAGATCTTAGAAGATCATGTGGTGCCTTACATGGGATTCAAAGGCGAAAATTTTACTTTAATGCAGGATAATGCCCGGCCGCACGCTGCTGCACAAGTTAGACAATATTGTGAAGAGGTTGGGATACGTACAATGAATTGGCCAGCACGCAGCCCCGATCTTAATCCCATTGAGCATGTTTGGGACAATTTAAAAAGAGCTGTATATGCGAGAAATCCTGTGCCCACGACAGTGGCAGCACTAAGAACAGCACTTTCAGAAGAATGGGACAATATTCCGCAAGATCTTTTAATAACCCTAATAAAATCTATGCGGAACCGATTAGAATCCGTAATAAGGGCACGTGGAGGTAATACACTTTATTAAAACATAAATAAACCCTTGCATAAAGTTTGTGTATTGTTAAAACCATTTTTTTTATTAAACCAATTTTCCTTAAATTTCTGTTTTTTCTTCAAAAAAGTCTTAAGGTCCTTTCCAGTACACAAACTTAAACTTAAGGATATGAACCTACGCTGTTTTAAAGTTCACGAACCAATCTAGAGGTTTCAATTTTAATTTGTATAGAAAGTTTGCATACTTGGTTAAAATATTTATTTCAAAGTCGTCTATTACTTTGATGCAGTTTATGAGTCCGTCAGTGTAATCATACATTTAATTTTGTGACATGAATCATACAGCTGTTTTATTTTTACTTTGGGGGTATCTGTGTTGATGCTAAACTAAGAAAGTCAGAAAAGAACATAGGGCCGATACTGGTATTTTGGCGATATACACACTGCCCCGCACTACGCTGCGGGAGCATGGCGACGCAGCAACGGTGCCACGTGGCAGATGCGAGAGTGCTGGTCTGCATCATCAATCACGCACGTTACTGCAGAACTCGGTGTCCATACCATCTGGCCCCGAACCCACGCGCGTGAGTACGTGTTTCTCTGCATGTAAGCGTGTGATCAGTAACACAGCGCTTAAATGCGTTTTCAGTGTGTTCCACCACGCGTGATTTCTATACAAAGAGAGATACTTACAAAAAATATAAGAACATGCACGCTCGCACTACGCTCCGTGATGCGAGGCAGTGTGTGGATCGATCATGTATATTTCAATTTTTAATTTATTTAATTTATTCACGATCCCAGCGGGCATGGAATGCTACATTCCAAACCCGCTGGTGCCTGTTGCAGGGGTAAAGAAACGACCGTGGTTTAATCGGCCTTGTAAGGAAGCTAGGCTTCTCAAGCAGGCTACTTACAAGGCTTGGACTACGGCCCGAAATCGCGAAGATCTTCATGTGCCTGATTTTAAGCGCATATTAAATGCTGCTTCGAGGTCCAGTAAAAAGGTAATTGCCAGGGCTAAATCCGAATTCGTCGGCAGAATTGGCGAGCGACTTGCGAGCCTTCCCTCTGGGACTCGCGCCTTCTGGTCGCTTGCTAAAGCTGCCGAGGGAAATTTTTGTCAGTCGTCTTTGCCACCACTTCGTAAGCCGGATAATAACTTGGCCCAAAGTGCAAAAGAGAAAGCCGATCTCTTGGGCGCTCTATTTGCCTCTAACTCGACTATGGACGACGGAGAGGCCACAACGCCTACCATCCCCTGGTGTGGCATTACAATGCCGGAAATCTGTTTTACACAGAAAGAGGTCCGGCGGGAATTGCTTTCTCTAGACTTCCATAAGTCGAGTGGGCCAGACGGCATATCCGCAGTGGTGCTTAAACAGTGTGCCCCTGAGCTGTATTACCGGTACCGTACCTCATTTACTTTTGTCTACACAGTTTGCAACCAAGCAAGGTCACCTTGGTTTGTGGGCGTGTTGCCAACTATGAAGATCGTGCTTTATTGATTTTGTTTCTGGTTTCAGAGTACTTGCGCTAACTTTAGAACAATAATAGAAGTAGGAGCTCTAAAATATGTTTTCTGTCATATAGTATTATTTATGTTTTGTTGCCGTTTGAGAAAGGTAGACCGTAAAACTCGGGGGTTTTTTTCAGCTCTCGATTAAAGAAGGTCCCGTACATTATATATTATTATAAGTACTTAGGCTTATTTAGATAGAGATCGGTAGCTATTGTATTACAATAAAATTAGTCAAATTGGGCAGCCACTGCACTCACACACACAAATTATTAACTTTCAAAGTTATTAACCTTTAAAGTTAATAATTTACTTATAATATATACCTTGGTAGTCACTTACCTTTTTGCGTGATGGTGTGGTTTGTGTACCCACTGCTCTACTGCAACCATCCAAGCTCCTTCCAGAAAGCGGCCAGTTTTCCGGGTCTGCTGCAGGCCTCTCGGAGTGTGCTTGGTATACCTGGTTACTCTGGCAGCAATGGTCGAATAAAATTTATGTAAGTTTGTATTCCTTTAGTGGTGTTCAGTGCTCCTTAGCGATGGTGTTTTTCAACACCATCGCTACATCGTCAACAGGGTTTTCTTTTTATATTACATGCTCAGAATATAATTATACAACGAACTAGGTTCCTAAGAGATCGATAAGGGGTGTTATACTACACTTAGGTAGGTACTATCAGGTGGGTCACAACAATTGGCTAAACAAGGACAAAACTAGCTAGATGATAACGTTTGAATATGTATGACAGAGTTTTTGTTTAACCCAAGTATTTCGTCCTACTGCTAGGCGAAGGTTTTCTATAGTGCTCCACAGCTCTCTATCCGACACAGATATATTATTATAAAATCATTATTAGATACAATAATTTTGAGAAATTATTGCTTGTCTTCAGATCGTTCCAAATAAAACTACCTATATTTTTAAAGCTTATTTTATTTTTTTCGAGGTTAACCTCTATGGCATTCGATAAGGTCATCTTTATCATAGATTTGTATACTAACTGATTAATACATAGTAAAAATAAATAACACAGTTCCTGCTGCCTTCCTGCTATGTAGGTACCTACTTATAACTATAGCCATACTCTTACTTTACATTTCGAGTGAAATAACTTACCGGAACAAAATTTATTCTCTTATAAAAGAAATAGCTTATTTTAGGTAAAAAACTTATTTTAATACTTAATGATCTATTATTATCAGAGTGAGTACCTCTAATATTATTAACATATTTAGGTTCTTAGTTTCAAACTTACTATTACTATTTGCAATAATTATATTAATTTTATAAATGCTGAAATATAATAATATATAGGTAACACTCATTGTACACACTTACAACTACTTAGAAAGGTACCTGATTTCTAAGTTACATTCCTAATAAACCCCTATGTTTTGGTTAAATACGAAGTAGGTAAGTAATCTACCTAGTAACATTCAGTTGCTGAGAATTAAAATGTTTATTTATATCAATGGCAGATAAAATTAAAACAGACCTTCCTACTTAACAGAGCGTATACAGATTTGCATGTTATTTTATAGCATCATTATCTAGGTAGGTACCAATTTAGCCGTAATACGTCCTCTGTTACAAGGAAAAAGAAAAATGTCTACACTCAACCTACATTGGTGGAGGGTTTTTTGACGCTACCCATTCTGTACCTGATTTTTCTGTTTTCTTTCATGTACAAGCTCGTTTTTCGGTACTTATGCATTAAGTGATTAAGGTTTTACACAGTAGGTTAGGTATGTGAAAACATATGCAGGTGCGTATGCTAGCATATTTTTGCAACAACGGTTCAGGTTTTTAGCAATTTTCGCAGATCATGTCATTTGCGTCTTTGCATTTTTTTTTGGAATTTTCAGCGGCGCGTAGGACGAATAAATTCAATTTGTAATGACCCTAATACCGTATACAATAGTAGACGGTCATAAAACTATTAAAATAATGTTTATATATAATTTACAGAAACATTATTACAACACAATGATTATTATTATACTTACACAGTAGGTAGGCTTAACAAATAACTAATACAATAATATAACATAAAAGTAAATATCTACTACTAATATTAAATTACACCACCATTACTAATATATGTGTTCTTAGCAATTTCGTGTAATTGTGTTGACATTTTTTCACTGGTTTCTTTGACCATCTTGCTAAAGTAGCCTTCAGGGTTCTCTAGAAGTTTGTGAGGATGGTCAAATTCGACTAGGCGGCCGGAGTCCATGATCATTACCCTGTCGGAGTCCATGATAGTGTTCAATCGATGAGCCACTGTCAATACGGTGCAGTTAGCGAAACGAGTCCTTATGGTTCTTTGGATAAATTCGTCCGTTCTGCAATATTATAAATATTTACTTACTAAATTGTACCTACTCAAATACTAAAAAATGCATAGATGTTCTACCTAAGGCGCACAATGCTACCCACGCGCCAACGCAAAATTAAATTTTTTTTGCTAATACAAAACTTTTTTTTTTACTATTTTGGACAAAGTATTTAATCAAAGTAACAGACAGTAAGGTTGGTATAAATGCAAGTGAGAACGGGTAGGTGTTACTGTTAACGCATGTGTTTTACGAGCAGACTGTTATTTTAAATGTTACAATATATTTGATGAGTTAGGTATTACTGTGACGTACTTAGGATCGACGTTAGCGGTCGCTTCGTCGAGCACGAGAATGGTGTTGCCACGCAAGATGGCGCGGGCGAGGCACACTAGCTGCCGCTGTCCTAGCGAGAAATTCGAGCCGCCCTCTGACACCTTGAAGTCCAAAGCTGGCACTGCACTTTTTAGGTCAACCTGTAGGGATGTACACACATACTTAATTACATTCGCATTTCTACTTTTATCTACTTGCCACTGTCAACATCTAAGACAAGGAAAATCACGCCAATGTTCAGAAGATACAACCGTTAATACCTATCTTGACCCTCTATCATCATCATCATATCAGCTAAAAGACGTCCACTGCTAGACACAATCATGATGACTCGCTCTTATCCTCCGGCACCCTTTTAAACGCTAGTAGTTCTGATTTGTTTTCTCATGAATGGGTTCGATCGACGGGGAAGTACTACTCTCTCATAGGAGATCGAGGTAAGAGTAATAGTTTCCGTACTATTGTGTTTCGTTCGATGAGTGAGAGTGCCGGAGGTCCAATTTTCGTCCTTTCGTTTTTCCTCAATCCTTTCACCTACTCCACTCCTTTCACGGTAGGCAGCGGCTTCGCAGTGTCCCTGGCATAGCAGGAGCAATTACCTCTTACCATCACGTGGGCTGTTTGCTCGTCTGCCACTGTCATCAATAAAAAAAGGCCCTTATCAGGTCGACTTTCTGTAGTTTTTTACGGTAGTAGATCCACGCTGATTTCAGCATGAATGGGTCGGATCGTCCGGGGAAGTACTACCCTCTCATAGAAGATCGACTTAAGAGTAGTAGTATCCGTACTACTGCGTTTCGTTCGGTGAGTGAGAGCGCCGGAGGCCCGATTTCCCCCCTTTCCTCTTTCCTCACCTCCCTCATTCCCTTCCCCTAACCCCATTCCCAGCCGCCATAGTGGAGGCCACCATACCAGCAGTTTAAGACGATGGCTTTTGGTATAGTGGCCGCCATTTCTGGATTCCACTGACTGCTTACCATCAGGCGGGGTGGAGTCACTTTGGTAGGCTATAATATAAAAAAAAAAAAAGTGGCTCCCAAATGACAGCAATTACCACCCAATCAATAGTGTAATCTTGCCAAATAAAAAGAATACTTACAGCTTCTAAGGCTTTCCAAAGTTGTCCGTCATCGTAGTTGTTGAACGGATCTAAATTATACCGCACTGTCGCTGAGAACAACACTGGCTCCTGAGGTATTATGGATATCTTCGATCGCAAGTCCTGTTATAAAAATAGTATTTCCATTAGTAATAACAATAAAATACACCGACAAACAAAGCTAAGCACTTCACAAGACCATCTTAAGTTCAAGTAAGCTAACCTGTACGTTTATCTTTATTACCGTAGCCATTCGCTAAAAATAGCATATTAAGACATCGCTCAAGACGACATTGCCGAAATTGTGACATTAGTTATTAAGCTTTAAATGAATATAGCTAAATTTCAACTTAAATTAGTAACTTAAATTGGAACTGCTCCAAAGCATACCTACCTACAATTTGGGCATTACCATTAGGCGGCAAATAAATATAAATAAATATTACCACAACAACCACAAAACGCCATCTAAACCCATAGCAAGCATATAACAATAGCTTGTGATATGGATTCTAGATTGCGGATAAGCATACTTAATTATTATACTTTTTTTTTGTAAATTCATATTATTATACGAGTAGGTACATAGGAACACCTAGACCAATGCAAATAGCCACCCCTTGACTGTTGATCGAACTTATAAAGTCTGATGTCAAAATACCGTTGTCTGTGGAGCAGACTTATAAAGTCTGATGCAAAATGGCGGTCTAGCACCTGTTAACTTTCTTCTTCTTTAGGATTTAGTTAATAATGATTATTCAATTTGCCCTATAAAATTTAATTACACACTGGAAAATATTTTTATTTACCTGTAATGCTAGAAGACCCGTATCGACGTCATCAATGAGTATGTCTCCTTCCACTATAGCAAGACGGAACAACGAAGAGATGAGTGATGACTTTCCCGCGCCTGTTCTACCCACGATACCAACCTGAAAGAATTATATGTTCCTTTATAATTTAGTAAACTATAATTTCTAATATTTTCTTCAGGACTCAAAAACAAGATAGTTTCTAGTTTTCTTTTTAACGATAGTTTTACGCACCTTCCAACCACTTTCTATAACCAGGTTGAGGTTTTTGAGCACAGGCAAGTCTTCCGGTGTGTATTTCATGTAACAGTTTTTAAATTCTATGCGACCTCGCGACGGCCAATCTTTAGGAGTTTCCTTTTCTGTAAAATAGTTTAAAAAAATTAAAACATACAGAGTTTTGTATGCGTTATCCCAGCAAAATGTTTATAAAAATTGTGCTTAAGAGAGGTGAGAGTAGGTATAACATTAGTGTGCCTGGAGTAATTTGTTTGCCTATAACAAAATTTGTTTGCATTATAGTTTTAAAGGTATTCGGAAATAACAACGTTGGTGTTTATCAGACAAATCGAAAACTTTTGATTAAACAAATTCAAACAAATTAAGGTCTATCAGTGGTATTTTTACAAACTTCTGCGTCGAGCCGTTTTCGACAACTCGGCAATCCGAAAATGTTACCCCAGCAAAATCTTGAATAATTTTCAAAACCACAACACACCAATTTTGCTATAGGCAAACATTTAATAATGCAACAAAGCTACCTATTCGTTTATTTGGGTCTGGGTAAATCAATAATTTAAAAAAAAAACTGTTTTTCTGATTAACATCACAACCACAACACACACAAATATTGCTTTACTTAGGCAAATATTTAATAATGCAACAAAAGGTAACTTATTCGTGTAATTGGATTTGGGTAAATCAATAATTTAAAAAAATATGTTTTTTGCGAATAACTTTAAAACTATAATGCAAACAAATTTTGATAGAAAAACAAATACTCCATAAGAAACACTAAATATCTGTTATACGCTAACCTTATTTATGCACAATTTTTATGACACTTTTCTGGGGTAACGCACACCAGAGTTGCGTTAAAAATAAAAGACGTATTTATTAAATTTCACACAAATAATTAGCTTAACATTCTACTTTACATTGGTTTTACCAGTGTGATATTTAAATTGTGTATCCAATAGGCAATTATTTATCCGAGGCTATTCTCTAAAATTATACACAGATAAACTCTGCGTGGTTTTCGTTGTGTGAAAAATAAAAATGTAATAACATTAAGATTACGCGCAAGAAATAAATACAACATCCGACAATTAAATTTTTTGATGGCATGTACTAACCTCCTTTCTCCCACTTAGGTTCACGTTCGATGTGCGTGTATTGTAATATGCGCTCAACGCTAGTCATCTGAGAGATCACTTCGGCGGTCTGTCGGACCCCAAATTGCAGCATGCCAGTCAAAATCAGTGTTTGCGATATTGCCAGTCCGACGTTACCGGAGAATATCGTTTCTGATGATTAATAAAAAAAAGTAACGTTGCGTCCTTTAAAGCATTGCATAAAGTACCTAGGTAAAATCAGGGAACGCACTGCGTCGCAGTGTAATGACACACTAGTAACTACATATTTCATTTTTCGGGGTAATTGAACATAAGCATAAAAGCGACTTTATTCCTGCATGTGATGGTGTGCAATGAATCTCAGTCAAATCTGGCTTGCATCAGTATGAGATTCAAAAGAGCTGGATTGTAAATTACATTTAATTTTGTTGTTGTAAGACACTTACTGCTGTCGATGACAAGAAAGGCGACGATGACAATAGTGAGGTACAATAAACAGATGAAGTCCAGCCAGAAGCCGAGCGTTACGCCGCTAGCTAAGTAGCTGCTCCAAGTCGATGTGTGGATGTCCTACATAAAATAAGGTCACATGTGAGATTGATATAAAAAAACTGATGCAAGAATCGACTCTCACGACTATTTCGGGTGTGTAACAGAAGGCGTATAAATGACCTAACTTTCGAATGGTTTCAAGAAGTGATTTCTATTGAGATAATAATTAGGTATCTAATAAGCAGTGAGAAATAAAACAATTACAAGGTAAGCTAATTCTTAAGCATAATTACGCAATTAGATTGATGTAATCATAACATAAAAGCAAGTGTTCAAATTGAAGGCATCTAGTAATTAAGACCTATTATAGAAGCCTAAGAAGTTTGAAGTAGCTTATTCGCTGTTGCTAGAGCCAAAGTTGGTTTAACTAAGACGTTTCCGTAGTTAGTTTATAAGAACAATTTAAAATTGCACATTGTAGTGCTATTCCATAAATTGAATATAATACTTACTTGAAATCTGTCAAATTCTTGTATGAGTCTTTGTTCTGCGCCAGCAGAACGAATTGTACTGATTCCATTAAGAGTTGCTGACATATGAGAGAATACTGGACTGCGAGCTGTAAAAAGATTAAATTGTAATGACTTATTTTATTACACAACTTATTTATAATTAACAAAGAAGACATATTTCTGCTACTTAAATAAACATCAAGTTTGCACCTCTAGGAAATTCAGTATGTGGCTATCTTTGATTACAAATCAAATTAATTTGACTAGGTATATATTATGTTTCATTATCTCGACTTGTAAGTGGGCCTTGATAGAATTAATACTTACTAGTGCCTTCCAAACGTTTAATTGACTGAGCTGACTTCAAGTAAATCTGTAAGATCATGTAGAACAACACTAGAATGATAGTGGTAGGTAACAGGGTCCATATGAGAGCGGCAGCATTCAGAGCGAGGATACTGAACATTACAAGATATATCTGGATACATTCCAAGAGAAATCTAGGTAGTAACTCGTCTAACGCACCAATGTCTTTGGAGAACCTGTTTAGTATACGACCTGGAAACAAAATATTGGTTTAATGAATAGACATACTGTAGATAAGTAATTGCACGTATCTGTAGTGAGATGCATGATCTTCAAAGGCTTTAAGGTAGCGAAAAGCATTTATATTATATTGTTTTTTTTTCTAAATTTGTACATGGTTCAGACCATCCAACGAGGTTTGCGATAGTAGACAGGTAAGTGGTCTCCTCATACACTTCTGCAAGTTTAATAGTTTTTAACTATTTCTTTCTAATTCTTCTGATTTTTGTGGTAGATTCATTCTCTGATGGAAGAACAAAGTGGAAGTCCTATTTGGAAACATTATGATAAAGTTTATATATATAATCTTACCTGATGAATTCGTGTCGAAGAATCTCATAACACCTCTCAACATTGAATGGAACATGTCATTGTGGAGATTGCGGGAGGCGGTCATGCACACCTTGAAGAATATAAAGGCACGCGCTGTGATGAAGAAGATACAGCATACTATCAACGCTGAGTACACATAGAGGTATTGCGACGTATCTAGCGGACCGATGTATGCGTGGATGTTTAGATCTGAAGACAAAGTAATATTTGTTATTAAAATTTGGGATGTAGCTTGCATCCTTTCTCCAATGGACATTTTAACAAAGTATAATAACAACAACAATACAACAAAAAAAACAATAACAACGTGGCACGAAAATTATTTACCTAACACAGATCGAGCAGCAGCGTCCTATGATTAGTCTGCCATCACTGCTATCGCCAATTTGCTTGCTATGGTGATTCGATACTACAAATACAGCGGCCTACATCTCCGGCATTGAATGCCTGGGATTAAAATGACAGATCTACTTAGGTATGTCAAATATGCATTATATATTATTTTGTTTCATTACCTGGTTTTTGAGAGATGCCTGCGAAGTAACTAGATACATTAAAGGAGCCATTATCAGTGACGTTAGTTGACGGCGTGCGATCAACACGGTAATCTTGTTTGCTTGTTGTCGTTCTATTGTTTGCCAAGTCCTTCATCGTAGTCACCTCATTAGTCCTAAATAGTAAAATAATATATAAGCAGAAGCTCTTGCTGCAACTTCAAACAGGCAATACAGGAGGTTATGCAAAAATTAAATACATTATTCATTTTAAGAATAGGTACTCGAAATGAGATCTTAATTTTGCAATTCTTCTATATCTTGACTAAACTAAGGAAGAATGAAATTGCTAAACGCCTGTTTTATGATTACCAAGAATAAGAAACAGAATCCGAAACCAAATAAGAAGCACAAAAGCTATGTATATGCAGTCTAGTGTCAATCCTCCTAGAGAATAGCGCTTGCACCACCATTAGGGTATGGTGATATAGTAAGAACATTTACCAGAATGTGACCCAGTAGTCACAAAGCGTAGCCGATAGTTGTCCTATCACCAATAGTAGGATCATGAACAGAAGTCGTGCTGATTTGCCACCGGCCCTCAGGTAAGCTCCGTAGACTTGCCATCCCATCGATCCGGATTCTCTTTCTTCTTCCTCCATCTCTTGAGCGGGACCTTCGCAACCACTCATAGAGTCGGTCAGCGATGGGCGACGTGTGGTTGATAGCTGGGGATAAGACACGTTTAGCAATTTTACTATTAGGCTTACGATTTCAATAATTCAAAAAATTGCTAAATGATTTCTTAATTATATAATCTATACATATAATAAAAATGTAACCTATTGCTGTCTGTACATGGAAGATATATGAGAAAAAATACTATTGGGACCTATAACAACACAAATAGAACCCAAAACAATGATTTTTAAAATTTTTGTCTGTTTGTCTGTTTGTCTGTTTGTCTGTTTGTCTGTTTGTCTGTGCGTTTGTGCACGCTAATCTCAGAAACGGCTTATCCGATTTAAATATGGTTTTCACTAATATATTGTGGTAAGTTTCATTTAACATTTAGTGTTTGTTTCATGTCAATCGGTTCATAAATAAAAAAGTTATGCCAATTTAAAGAATCACATCCAACATTCGTTAATTTACTACGAAATCTTATAGAAGCAGATATTTTAACAGGTTGCGGAATAGCTGATAGTGTTTTTATTCCTCGGATTCCTGTCATTCTAAACAGTCTTTCATTTAGTTTTAAACGAGTCCAGTTTCCAGTGAGCCTATGTCTTGCGATGACTAATTAAAGTAATTAATTAATTAAGTAATTAAAGTAAAGGTAAGACACTAAAAGTTGTGGGTGTGGATCTAAGTATTAGCTGTTTTTCGGTCAGCTTTATGTGGCTCTATCACGTGTTAGCATTACTAGCAGCCTGTATGCTTTGATCCCTGATGGCTATACGTCTAATCCATACATCCATACATATTATAAAAGGCTTTGTCCTGACTGACTGACTGACTGACAGACAACGTAAAGCCTAAACCGCTGGTCGTAGCGACTTGAAATTTGGAGGGTGTGTTTGTCTTAATGTCTAGAAGTGTACAAAGAAAGGGTTATTAAAAATTCCACCCTTAAGTGTATGAAAAGGGATGAAATCGATTGTATGAAACGTCTTCATTTTTTAAGTTACAGCTTTGAAATTTTGTTTTGGAATACTTTTATTTAAATAAAAAATACGCTCATAATTTTTTTTTTACTGGGGTGGATTTATAGGAGTGAAATAAGAGATGTAATATTGTATGGAAAAATCTTTACTTTTGAAGTTGGCGACTTGAAATTTGGAGGGAGGGGGAAGGGAGGGGGAGGAAGAGGAAAGGAAGGGAGAAGTGAGGGGAAAGTGCGGGGGTAGTGAGGCAGAAGTCAGGGGAAAGGGAGGGGAAAGTCAGGGGGAAATCGACTGCCTCTGTATTTCGGTGGTACTGTGTATGGACTGTGAGGTCGCGGGTTCGATTCCCGCTCAGTGCAAATATTTGTAGCATGAACATGTCTATTTGCATTGGTCTGGGAGTTTATATGTATAATCTATCTATACATATAATAAAAATGTAACCGGTCGCTGTCTGTACATTGAAGATATTTTAGAAAAAATGTTATTGGGATCTTTATCAACGCAAATAGAACCCAAAACAATGATTGTTACAATTTTTGTCTGTTTGTCTGTGCGTTTGTTTACGCTAATCTCAAAAACGGCTTATCCGATTTAAATATGGTTTTCACTGATACATTGTGGTAAGCTTCACTTAACATTTAGTCTTTGTTTCATGTCAATCGGTTCATAAAATAAATAATAAAATTATGCCAATTTAAATAATCACGTCATACATGTGGTATGTATTTAGCTTAGGTTAGTTTTTTTAAGTTAGGTTAACACCTCTTATTTCTTTATTAAAATGTAAATAAAAGTTAGATTTATATTTTTTTGGACTTATTTTATTTTTATTTTTTGTGACAAAACATGTTTGTTAACACGTCTCATTACGAAATAGGTGGAATTAAAGTGAATTACGAAATAGTAGTAGTCGATTTCAGCATGAATGGGTAGGATCGACCAGGGAAGTACTACCCTCTCATAGAAGATCGTTGTAAGAGTAATAGTATCCATATTATTGCGTTTCGTTCGGTAAGTGCGAGAGCCAGAGGCCCAACTGATGCAGAGATGACAATCCTCGCAGTACGTGTGGGACCAGCTGAGTATCCGTGGAGTCATTGTTTGGTTGGTGTGGGTCAACCCGCCGGCCAGAGAGACCTGTATAAACGGTGTTGCCGCTGGCTACCCGCGGCATTGTACAGGGGCCCAATTAGACCTAACCGTAGTATTACGGTAGTAGATCCAAGCTGGTTTCAGCATGAATGGGTCGACGTAAGAGTAGTAGTATTCGTACTACTGCGTTTCGTTCGGTGAGTGAGAGTGCCGGGGGCCCAATTTCCCCCTTTCCTCTTTCCTCACTTCCCTCACTCCCCTAACCCCATTCCCAGCAGCTATAGTGGAGTCCACCATACCAGTAGTTTGGCTTTTGGAATGGTGTCCACCACTTCTGGATTCCACTGACTGCTTACCATCAGGCAGAGTAGAGTCACTTTGGCAAGCTAATATATTAAAAAAACATTATAGCGTTTTTATTCCTCGGATTCCTCTCATTCCAAACAATTTCCCGTTTAGTTTTAAACGAGTTCAGTTTCCAGTGAGTCTATGTTTCGCGATGACAATTAATAAAGCCTAGACACTAAATGTTGTCAGTTTGGATCTAAATATTGGCTGTTTTTGGTCAGCTTTATGTGGATTTGTCACGTGTAAGTAATCCTAGCAGCCTGTATGGCTTTGATACCCGATGGCTATACGTCTAATATCGTATATACAGAAGCTTTTACTGTAAAGATTTTTCTTATTCACCTAAACGAAGATGTTTATAATTCAAAACAAACCAAAAGATATATCCAAAAAATGCTGCCCAAAATCACTATTCCACGCGGACGAAGTCGCGGGCACAGCTAGTTCTTAATACGTATTATAATAGCTCCAAATTAAAAAAATAATATACCGTAGGTATATTCTTCAAACTACCTTAGGTATATTATTTTATATAGTAAATGTTTCTGTTTTTATTGTGTTCAATATTAATTATTTACATTAATTCGTAACACAAGAGCTATGCGCTAAATTCCCGAACGAATGTGCCGAGAGATTTCTAGGCTAACAGTTTTCGACTGTACAATCTACAATCAAAATATCTGGGCTCTAACAATATATCGGTAAACTTCTGGCTTCTGGGTGAACTTTTTGTAACATATTTATCTAAGTAATAAAATTAAAGAGACAGCTGAAATTACATTTCAAAATGAAGCATTGATAGATTCTCTTGAAAAATGGCAAAGAGAACTTTATGTGGCGTGTAACGATGTTATTCCTACAACCCTTCAATATAAACTGACGGACTCATAAACTGCATCAAAGTTCAGGATTACTTTGAAATGATTTTTTTTTAATAAGTATGCAAACTTTTTAGATTAAATTATATAAATATGGAGAGACTGGCTCTTAATCTTAAAAAAAAGCAAAATTTAAAAATAGAACTGCAGTAAAACAAATGAATAGGTATAGCCGGGAAAAAAAAATTTACTCGTAGTATCAGATTTGCGTGTTATTTAAAGAAAAGTTTTAAATTGAATCGCATTGATTTTTTATTCTTTTGTCAATTGAATTATTGTTACCAGCAGAATTGTTGGGTTAGTTTTTTAACTCATCGAGAGTTTTTGAACCATAATATGGATACTTCGTCCGAACAAGCGGCTCAAATTGTAGCACTGGTGCGGGAGGGCTTCGATCAACGAACGATTGGTAGAAATTTAAATTTAAACCAGTCTACGGTTTCTAGAATATACAGAAGGTTTGTGGAGACAGGTTCTTACAGAAGGAGACGTGGTACAGGCAGGACTCGAGCAACCACCGGTCGTGATGACCGATTTATTGTTACAACTTCCCTGCGAAATCGTTTCCTCACGTCAGTTAACATCAAAACAGAGCTTAATGAAGTGCGTGGAGTAAATGTGAGTGCACGAACAATAAGAAGGTTAAAGCGGATATCACCCCTTTTAGACCAGCAAATGGTCCAAAATTGTCTGTAGCTCACAGACAAGCTCGCTTAAGATTTGCGCGTGATCACCTAAATTGGACAGAAGAGCAATGGGCCTCCGTATTGTTCACGGACGAGTGTAGGACATGTTTATATGGTGCAGATGGTCGCAGAAGAGTCTATCGTCGACGTGGGGAGCGATATGCTCAAAGTTGCATTGAGGAACGTGTTCCTTTTGGAGGCGGTTCGTGTATGGTCTGGGGTGGCATATCGATGAACGGGCGAACAGAACTTGTGTTCATAGACATGGTCCGTCAAAACGGTAATAGAGGGGGTTTGACTGCACATCGCTACATAACAGAGATCTTAGAAGATCACGTGGTGCCTTACATGGGATTCATAGGCGAAAATTTTACTTTAATGCAGGATAATGCCCGGCCGCACGCTGCTGCACAAGTTCGACAATATTGCAAAGAGGTTGGGATACGTACAATGAATTGGCCAGCACGCAGTCCGGATCTTAATCCCATTGAGCATGTTTGGGACAATTTAAAAAGAGCTGTATATGCGTTAAATCCTGTGCCCACGACAGTGGCAGCACTAAGAACAGCACTTTCAGAAGAATGGGACAATATTCCACAAGATCGTTTAATAACCCTATTACAATCTACGCAGAACCGATTAGAATCCGTAATAAGGGCATGTGGAGGTAATACACCTTATTAAAACATAAATAAACCCTTGCATAAAGTCTATTGTTAAAACCATTTTTTTATTAAACCAATTTTCCCTAAATTTCTGTTTTTCTTCAAAAAAGTCTTAAGGTCCTTTCCAGTACACAAACTTAAACTTAAGGATATGACCCTACGCTGTTTTAAAGTTCACGAACCAATCTAGAGGTTTCAATTTTAATCTGTATAGAAAGTTTGCAAACTTGGTTAAAATATTTATTTCAAAGTCGTCTATTACTTTGATGCAGTTTATGAGTCCGTCAGTGTGTTTAAATTCAATCAAGAGCTTATCTGGAGCACTTTACAAAACTATGTCTTATGATTTATGGAATAAGATTATTTTCAGTAAACTTATGAAATACCTTGTTGGGGTTTAAGAGTTATTTAGGATTCCACGTTTCAGTGTAAAGTGAAAAAGTCCGGTCACGTATTGAAGATATCGTGGAATGATGAATTGAGTTGGCAAATGCGTAGGTAATAAGATTAGGAGTAACATGAACTTTCTGATCATGTGAAGAGAGCATTGAACCTGATTTATTTATAAAATGTGACCGTAGTTAGTATTAGTACAGCTCTAGACATTAAGGCAAACACGCTCTCCAAATTTCAAGTTTCTACGACCAGTCAGTCAGTCAGGACAAAGCTTTTTATAATATAACTAGCTTTCCGCAGCGCGGTTTCACCCGCCTCTTTGCCTACTGCGCTCTGCTCCCGTCGCCAGTAGCGTGATGTTACATAGCCTAGGTATAACCTTTCTCGAGAACTGGGCTATCATACGCAAAAAGAAATAATAAAATCCTGGTCGTAGAAACTTGAATTTGGAG
The DNA here is from genome assembly GCA_963082885.1 of Parascotia fuliginaria. Taxonomy (NCBI): domain Eukaryota; kingdom Metazoa; phylum Arthropoda; class Insecta; order Lepidoptera; family Erebidae; genus Parascotia; species Parascotia fuliginaria. Next base: position 11,030,304 of record OY720173.1, on the reverse strand, counting down.
GGCGTGTTTGTCTTAATGTTTAGAGGTAAGGAAAGGGTTTTTTTTTAAATTCAACCCCTAGGTGTGTGAAAAGGGATGAAAAGTATTGTACGTGTTTCTTCGTTTTTTAACTTACAGTTTTAAAATTTTGTTTTTGCTACACTACTATTAGAATGCCTTCATAAATATTTTTGACAAGGATTTCTTTAGAAAGGTGAAATTAGGGATAAAACATTGTAACATTGCTTTTGAAGTTAGGGACTTGAAATTTGGAGGGTGTGTTTGTCTTAATGTATAAAAATATACTTAGAAAGGAGTTTTTAAAATACAACCCCTTTGTGTGTGAAGCGACCTGTGAAGAGAAGAAAACGATTGTATGAAATTTCTTTGTATTTTTTATTTATAGTTTTGAAAATTTGTACTACTATCAAAATAATATATAAAATAATAATAATAATACTGTCATCAATATTTTTGACAAAACATATATTTGGGCGGTGAAATTAGGGATAAAACGCACGAGTTGAAAAAAGGATTATTATATGAACGGGGGAATAAAAATACGAGTAGTATGGAAAATATCTAATGATTTTTAACTTGTAGCGTGAAATCAGAAATACAGACACAAACACGAATCATGAAAAGGTTCTGCATAATTGTTTCTCGCATAGATAATTTTATGTTGCTTACTCACAAGTAATTAAACCATCTTCACGAATTATTTTAGCTGTTGGATAGAAAAACAAAAATTATGTTATAATCTGTTTAAAACTTTATAGGACTTCTTTTAAACAGATTTGCCTTGCCCATAGCGTCTTTTAAATAGGTATATAAATAACATAAAATTTGGGAGAAAGGATATCCACGCAAAGCTAGTCGCTTATAAAATATCATAAAAATAATTGTAAAATATATTATAGTAAAAATAAAACTTACTCTTGCTGAAGTGCGTCTTGATAGTGGTAATGTTTTTTCGAGATCTTTTTTATCATCGTTTTCATCATGGCTGGATGACAACAGTTTTGCAAAATCTTTGCCCGTAGTCTGTAGCTCGTCGTACGTGCCTTTGGCATCGACGGATCCCTAAAAAACATTATAATTACTGTGAGGGGTAATAGCGGTTATAAAAAGCAGCAGAACATAAGGTCGCATAGTGAGCTCCACTGACTGCTTACCATCAGGCATCAGGCATACTGCTGTCATTTTTAACCGACTTCACAAAAAGGAGGAGGTTTCTCAATTCGACCGTATATATTTTTTTTATTTTTTATGTGTGTTCGCGGATAACTCCGTCGTTTATGAACCGATTTTGATGATTATTTTTTTGTTGGAAAGGAGATATCCCAAGGGTGGTACCATGATAAGGAAACCAGGTCTGATGATGGCATCTCAGAGAAATCGAGAGGAACTTTCGAAAATCGTACAGACGACTAGTGTATTTGTTATGTTTTTCATTAAATATTTTAAGGCACTACTATTTAGTGAAGGTTTGGAGTCGATCTGATGATGCACAAGAACAGTCGAGGGAACTCCTCAACGATTTACAGCAATTACTTGGTGTTTGGACTTAATTCATTTCTAATTATGAGAACTTTGCTTCCGTATTGGTTATAAGTGCCATTACAGGTGACCATAGAAAGTCGAGGGAATTCCTCAACAGCAGTCATCACTTCATACGGTTCAATATGCCAAAATGTTTAGTGTATACAAAAATAATACCTAAGTAAGATTTATGTCTACCCATCACTAAAAATAGTAAAATAAAATATTTTTTAACAAATAGAAAACCGACTTCAAACTTCAGTAAATACTATATATTATAAGAACCTTACTACAATAGCAAATTAAGATTGATAACACCTATAAATAAGTACCTAGTTTTTGTTTTACTTGGCACCAACTTCAAAATTATAAAATACTTATTTAATTATTTCTGATTAACTAAATCAAAATATGAATTACTTTGTGCCATGTAAATTAATTTTTTACTTTTTAGTTTCCTTCCTGTTTGAAGTCGGTTTTCTTTTTGTTAAAAATTCTTTTATGTTAGGCTAATTTTATAAAGTTTCTATATCAAGTTCCTTTAACTAACTTATGAGTGGTATAATACGTTACATTGTTCATGATGACAATATAATCGGCGGCCTTGAGGTAGTGCAGCTGGTGCGTGACGAGTATACGCGTGGTGTGGCGCAGGTAGCCGCTGATGCACTCGTCGAACAACTGTCGACCAACGTGAGCATCCACAGCTGATAGCGGGTCATCCAACAGGTATATATCAGCCTAAAACAGAAAAGTATTCAAAGTAATCTTATAATTATTGGACAAAACAAGGTGTGTATTGACGTATTGACGTGCATCATGGTAAATAATTTTGTCATCATCACAGCTCTTTACCAGCCTAAAGACGTCTACGGCATAACATAGACAGCTCCTAAAGCCAGGAGGTAGTTACTACGCATACGTGTGACCGCAGTAAGGTGATATTTAGTATATTGTTAATTTGGCTCTTATGACACCCCAGGAAGATGAGTTCGTTCCTAAGAGCCCCGTTTCTTGAGGCACCCGTTCCGGAGGGACCCGAATACGATGAATATAATTAAAATAGATTTTTATTATTTCCAACTTGTTGAGTCAACAAAAAAAGTGCAAAAATGTAGGTATGTGTTTAATTTTTACCTTTGGGTATCTGTTTTAATGCTAAACTGAGAAAGTCAGAAAAGAACAGAGGGCCGACACTGGTATTTTGGCAATCCACTCACTACCCCGCACTACGCTGCGGGACCGTGGCGACGCGGCGACGGAGCCACGCGTTCAGATGCGAGAGTGCTGGTCTTCATCATCAATCACGCACGTTACTGCAGGACTCGGTGTCCATACCGTCTGACCCCGAACCCACGCGCGTGAGTACGTGTTTCCCTGCATGTAAGCGTGTGATCTGCAACACAGCGCTTGAATGCGTTTTCAGTGTGATGCACCACGCGTGATTTCTATACAAAGAGAGATACTTGCAAACAATACTCTTGTATTGTTTGCAAGTATCTCGCACACTCGTACACGCACGCTCGCACTACACTCCGTGATGCGAGGCAGTAGTGTGTTGATCGATCACGTATATTTAAATTTTCAATTTTAATTATTCATTACCAATTTACATTGTATTTGAACTTACAGCATGGAACATGAATATATATTATATTATTATATAATTATATAAACTTCAAAATTATTTCACATTGAAAGTGCTCCTGGCGCCGCTGCCGGTCTCTACCATTCCGGTGAGGTGTGAAACGGCCCTTTGTTTCTTGTAGTTCGTTTACAAGAGCTTTTATGCAACCAGAACTCAATTGATTTTGGCATATCTGATAATTTATCATAGTCCATAGACAAATTTCATCTATCGATATCGATAAACTGTCAGAAGGTATCACAGCACTATTGAACTTCTATTTGTCTCTGAGTGTGTACGCTCTACGCTTTAATGTCTTAATACTACTTCTATGCTTTAGTCCTTGTTCTGAGCTCTCAGCCTTTTAGTTTTAAATGTCATATTCCATCGAGAGTAGGTTTTTTGATTTTTCGCATACCAAAGATTATTTATTGTGATTATAATAATTATAACCTGTGATTATTCTAAAAGAGTCTAAATATTTAATTAATTAAAGTTGTGTTTTATTTCTTCCTAATCCTTAAAGATAAATATTTTTTTTTTTAGTAAATTATTAAACTTTATTAAACATCTTATCTGCGGACGGTACTTTTTAGCTAAACTACTAGATAATTACATTTATTAAGATAAAAATGAATCGAGTCCCTCCAGAACGGGTGCCTCAGGAACCAGGGCCCTCAGGAACGAACCCAGGAAGACAACATGGTGGCAAGAAACTGTGTAATTATGTTTATTTCTTTAATAATGTATGTGACTATTTTTATGGATGGAAATTCATTTAATAAAATATTTATAACCAACCATGTTTTAATTATCATCATCATCATCATCATCATCATCATATCAGCCACAAGACGTCCACTGCTGGATATAGGCCTCCCCCAATTTTCGCAAATTAATTAATTATCTTACCTGCCCGTTATTATTCCACTGCAGGAAAAGGCCTCTTCTCTCTAAGAAGGCACGAGCTTTAATCGCCACGTTAGCTCAATGCGTATTGGCAATTTCAGACATCTGTTAATGTCAAAACGTAATTTTTCGGAAGGTACCTACCTATATACTATTTATTAATGTACAAAAGCTTTCAGTTAGTGTAATATTAGTATAACGGCGGACTTTAGTATTACTATTATTTACTATTAGTAAATTAACTAGGATATCTGTACCTGTCTGTAAACAGCCCGCGCAAGATTAATCCGGGCTCTTTGTCCACCAGATAGAGAGGCACCTCTTTCTCCGACCAGAGTCTGGTCACCATGAGGGAATTGCTGGAAGTCCTTCTGAAGAGCACACACTCTTATAACCTGGTAATACAGAGTTCACAAGAGTTAATTATCTGTCAGACGATTAATGTAGATTTTTAATAAGATAATTGATGATTGATTGTTAGAAATGGACGGTAGTAGATCCACGCTGATTTCAGCATGAATGGGCCGGATCGTCCGGGGTAGTACTACCCTCTCATAGAAGATCGACTTAAGAGTAGTAGTATCCGTACTACTGCGTTTCGTTCGGTGAGTGAGAGCGCCGGAGGCCCAATTTCCCCCCTTTCCTCTTTCCTCACCTCCCTCATTCCCTTCCCCCACCCCATTCCCAGCCGCCATAGTGGAGGCCACCATACCAGCAGTTTATGACGATGGCTTTTGGTATAGTAGCCGCCACTTCTGGATTCCACTGACTGCTTACCATCAGGCAGGGTGGAGTCACTTTGGTAGGCTATAATATAAAAAAAAAAAAAAAAATGGGTACTTACTTCTTTATACTTTTTAGCATTATAAGGAAGGCCAAACAAAATGTTTTGTCTGACGGTAGCTACGAAGAGCCAAGGCTCCTGGCTTGCATATGACAGAGGTCCAGACAGATATACTCGGCCACTGCTTGATCGTAACTCGTTAAGAAGTAACTGAAGGACTGAACTCTAGAAATTAGAAAAAAATATTATTAATATTTTTGCAATATCAATTCATTAATCTCATAAAATGGATCTTAACGTAGCAATCCGATGTTGACGGCCAGGGTATCCGCGAAATTGTACACATTTTACAGAACACTGACAAGGTGCCAATGGATTTGCTCTACAACTGATATGTATTATAAAATCTTAAAATACGGCAGCTGATATTTATTAAACTTGTGTGCGATAACAGACCGCGGCGCGGCGCGGCGCGGCGGTTATACCTACTTATTACAAATAGTACTATACGACTAAAACTTTGACCGGTTCAGGTTTTCGTCGGACAAACAAATGAGCAATCTGGCTTCCGATTTGTTTAGGTACACTCACAATAAAAAACGAGCGTAGTCACAAATGAATTGTCGATGTTTAGATTATGTCGTAGTATCCACTACAAGTATTAGGTACATATATCTATATTAATATTAGCTAAGTATTTGGTTTTCTTTGGTAGTCACTAAATGATATGTGTACCTATTTGTAGGTATTGTTATCAATAATTTAGCCATTATGGTTACGACTCTGCTGTTTCTCATGATTGTGTTAATTATTTCAATACTTGTGAATAAGTACCGGAAATATCATCATAATAAGTGTTACCTATTGTACTTGTATGGTGTACAAAACCTATTTTCGTACCTTGTTAACTAATTTGTCAAGGTATGAAAAACTTCAAGTTAGATGTGTAGGTAGGTAATGATTAATTTTAGATATTACGAAATACGATATTTCAGATTCAGGCTATCAATATCTAAAGATGATTTTCACTCTAAATATTTCAAGGGGTGAAAGGCTATTTGTTTAAGGAGAGCCATTTAAAGATTTAAAATTTGGAAATGAAATTGTTTTAAAAAACTGCTTCTCTTACTTTAATGGGAATCAAAGATCTTTATTGAAAAAAAAATCTAATGTATTGGTATTATTTTCTAGTATTTAAAAGAATATCTGTCACTTACAAATTAACGAAAAATTATGTTAAGTAACGTATTCCATGAGAACTATCAGCAGCTTAAATAATTATGTACACCGCAGGTTTCTGACAAAGAAAAGGTTTTGCCATAGTCTCCAACTTGGCAAGCGAGTTGATGACTGCAGAAAGAAAATATTAATTACTCAAATAACTGAACTGCCCATTATCTGTTATTTTCTTACTCGCCTCTTTAGACACGCGCCACGGGAAGAAAGGATGTACTATAGTTAATTATTTTCATAAAATAAAAATATATTACCTTTCCAGACCCAACGGATCCAATAATAGCACAAAGCTTTCCTTTAGGTACCGTCAGATTAAGATTGTTCAACGTCATAGGCCCGTCTTCAGTCCAGCTCGCACAGATGTTTTGAATCAGGATGCCGACGTCTGGGCTCACCGGCGGTAAACACAGCGCTGATTTCAATATATCTTTCTCGTTGCAATCAAATCCTGAAATAATAATTGCATGCAGTGGAGCTGGTAAGAGGGTAGGGTACCTACTGCTAGGTGCTACAGTATTACCTAAATATTCAGTATTAAAATTGTGCAGTGCCTGCGAGACTACCAACCTCAGGGATCGAAGACGTGAGTGATAGATTTATTCGGTTTTGAAAATAGGATTACAGAAGTTAAAATTTACACTACTTAGGTACTATTTATGCAGAAATATATCAGGGTATATTTTTGTGACTATTATTCTACATACTAGCTCTGCCGGCAAAACTTATTTGAGGTTAATTAGATATAACAATTAAGTAACGTTAATATTTATTTGTTTGATCTTAGAAAATCAATCATTTTTCAAACAATTATGAGCGCCATTTAACGTAATTAAACAAATAGGTAAGATTTTAGTAGAAAATGTTTTTTTTTTATTACGTACCAGGATTATAGATGCCTTCCTCGTCAATTTTTTTGAAGGTATTCGGACGTAGATCGATTTCACTGAACGGTTTAAATTTTTTTTGATTCTCAACACTTTGTACTAACTTCGCAATGTCGACATCAGGTACACTGCGAAGGTCTTCACGTTCATCTGTAGGTAACATATTATAACAATATTATTGAACAATGTAGAAATATTATACTGTATATTGTAGAAAATATTTATTTTCTAAGTAGTAACAGGTGTTAATTTTTTTTTGTGTTTTAATAAATAACGACGATACTGCTTAGTTCGTATACCTTTTGTTTCTTTACTTTATACAGATAATAGACTAAGACAATTTCGCTTGTTTTATACAATAAGTGTATAATAAATGTTTAGAATGTTTACATTAATGACCTAATTCCGTCAACGTACTTACATCCTTGAACAAGTAAAGCAAATGCATGATACGTGACGTCACCACAAGACGAAGCATAAGTACTAAGTAAGTAGGACAAAGAATAGTATTGATAACTAGACGTCCGGCCTCGCTGCGCTTCGGTATCAAAAGTTTCATTCGGGCTTACGACAAACGGAATGAGTTTTTATAGGTAACCAATATTTGAGTAAAATATTTGTTTATAGTCAAATATTTTTCTATAAACAAAATACATCGATCTATCAATCTAACATTGAACCTATCAATTTAACTTTCTTTTTAAATTTAGTAAGTAAGTATTTGAATTTCATATGGCGGAACGCACAAGGTCCTCGTGGTATTGAAAAATTATATTTGCGGCTGTTACGAAAAATATAAGTGAGGTATGTAGAAATTTGCTTTTCAATTTAATATAGCCTTATTTAAAACTTGAATGATTTTTTGTGCTTGGGGTAAGCATGAAATTAAGTTGAAACACACTGCGTTAACAACATAATTTGTTTTCATCCTATCTGTCGATCAAAGGAACAAAAAAAAATTTTTTTATTTGTCAATAACATTAAAACCAATTGCAGTGTCCTACACTAAATATAACACAAATGTATAAAAACACAGGAGCTTCAACTTTTAATATTTGTATTGTACCTATTGAAAGAATCACGACTATTAAGGAAATTGCAAAAATACTACAAATTTGCGCATAAAGTGTCCAATATCGATGCCTTTTCTATATACCGAAGTATCTCGGGTTCGATTCCAGATCAGTGAAAATATTTGTGTGCATGAACATGGTTATTAGCATTGGTCTGGGTGTTTCGATGTATAATATGCATGTATTATAAAAAAAAATTATATAAGTATGTTTATCCGCATTCTAGAACCCATACCACAAGCTATAATATATGCTTACTTTGGGTCTAGATAGCGTTGTGTAGTTGTTGTGATATTATTATCAGTATTAGACCATAAATGATTTATGTATTGCTTAGAACCACTACCAGTCTCGGCATAATGATCTACGTATTGCACGTACATAGTGACTATAGCGTCATTCGGGTAGTAATTACGAATCGATGTATAAAACTAAAATACAAATATACAATATTTGCACTTTGATTGAAGACATCTAGTTCCTACCAAAATAACCGAAACCTTATAAAAAATGCGTTAAAGCTTCTTGTTAGTTCACCCAAGATTAGTAGCAAGCGAGAAAACATGCCATGAGCTCACAGGATGTGTTAACACAATAAACTACGGTTAATCAAATATTTCTTAACAACTAGTGACGCATTCACTGCAGTCACTTATGAATGTATACATCAATAAAAACAATAATACATAACAGTCAAAACCCAATCTAGTGTTTAATCTCGTACCAAGAACCAAAATCGCTTCTATTCGCTGTACGGAAGTGAACGCTTCCACGAGTAGTGAAAGACCAGTCGGTAACACGTTAGCTACAGAAAACTGAAGGATGTTGAATAATTGAGACAGCGGGAACGCCTGTGGAAATGGTTTTTACATTATAATGAAGTGATAATGTCTGTATATATTATGTATTTTTTGTACGTATCAACACAAATGTCAATATTTGTTGTTGCTACGGGCTATTTTCTTTCGAAAGGGCGTTTAATAATTCATTTTTGGTGCCACTAATTTCATTTTTAAATCAAATTCAGTTACTGTTCGAAAGTGAGTAATATAAATTAGCCCGACTACCGAAGTCAAGGAGGGTAATATTTGCTGAGCATATTGTATATATATATATATATATATATATATATATATATATATATATATATATATATATATATATATATATATATACAATATATATATATATATATATATCTATATTTGTCTATTACTTTGGCACGATCTATTGCCCATGTGAGTTGTCATTAGATTCGTATTAATTGTGGTAGTGACATAATTATAATATTGCAATGTAGCGTCAGTACGAGAAAAAAATGGTTACATTATTTTTAGTTTTTTTTTAATAATATAATTTAGTTAGTTACCTATCTAATTGTATACAATATAATAATTGTACATTCTGTTGAATTAATTAGGTATAATGTGACAAAACACTAAGTACACAAGTGTTCAACTAACAATGCAAGGGTTTGTCTACTCACAAATATTAACAAATTAGTCATTATTAATATGATTTTTCGATGTTAGTTTTAGTCAACAATTTTATAAACATGTTAAATAATTAATAAGTGTTATTCACACTGGGTCTCTTTTGTATTTGAGACTTGTAACAAAAGAGTAATATATATTTTCGTGCACTTTAGCATGCTTAATGCGACAGAGACATTACGCCTCACATACCGAATAGCATGAATGCCTCGAGGCGCTGCACTGATATTAGTGCCTCGGCTAAAAAGGAGACTGCATTTGACATGATTATTGATAATGTTCCTTGCAGTGTGTTGAAGAATTGAGCCAAAGGAAACACCTGTAAATTATATATTTTCAAGACAAACATAGGTAATACACATTTATTTTATCCACCGATTTCTTTCTGTTAACTGCAGACAAACAGAAAAAATACGTTTGAGCAACAGAAATGCATTGAAATTAAGATCCATAGTAAGAAAACTACACAAACTACATTTTTGTTTGGGGAGAACATCTAAATTCATAGTCATAGTTTGAACGAAACTGCATTTTTATCATTACACTCGGTTGAACAAAAAGAGAGATTACACTCAGTTTTGTAATTATAAATTTAAATAATAAAAAACTTTACATGTGATTTTATTTTACTATTCTAAAGGTACATATAATTAAATTTTGTGTTTGTACAAAAGTAAAAATATAACAAGGTTTGAATTTTTAAGATAATTTGTTAAAAGGAGAGTACTTACAATATCAGCAGTGACTTGGTATCCAAACAGAGAGTACGATAACAGTGTGATGTATAGAGAAAGTCTTTCAGTGAACACCATAAAGCTAAGGTACACTCCACGAAGATAGGATGCTGATGTGACGCAGTTAATTTCATTCTTACGCGCTAGGGCTACCACTTGTTCAAAAGGTTTCTCCCAGGCGTACATTTTTATAACCTAGAACAATAATTTGATTTCAATAAAATATTTAATACCTACTTTATAATTCTACAAATATTGTATTATTATGGCCGTAGTAGAGCCATCATGTTACCAATTGGCAATGATACCATTAATGAAGATGACCACCACTCCTGGACTCTACAGAAGTAGATACGCATTACTTACATCGGGTAACGCGCCATGTAAAATAGAATATTTTTTTAAATAATTTGAGTTGACACTAAAGTTAAATTTACGAACACAATGTAGGTAGCTAATCTATATTAGCTACCTACATTGTGTTCGTAAATTTAACTTTAGTGTAGGATATAAATAAAAATGTCGAAGATTAACTAAAAGTTTATTTAAAATTCGTTTGAACAAATAACACATAAGTAGCTAGGTAAGTATGTTTTTATGTTCCAAGTCAAGGTGCGCAAATTACATATTGTATAGTGTAATATTGTTGCGTACTGTATTGAATTGTACCAGAATAATATAATACAGCATTCACTAAAGTTGCCGATTTCTGACAAGTACAAATGCAAGGCATCACTAACCGCGCTATTGTAGTGGCTCAACTGCGTGTGGACTTGATTAGGTACCTATCTGCTCGTCAGGTGATTTATTAATTACAAATAATAGATATATCAATTAAATTTTTTGTTACTTGAATGCCAATACCAACTAACTACCGTGCTCAGGATATTATTATTTAAGTCTGTAAACAGGCTGATTAATACCTGTGTACCTACTAGCTTAATCATTGAGTTGCCTATTTGTGTAGGAACCACTATCACTACACAGTTTTCGTTTTTGAAAATCAGATCTAATGGTTACTAGAGCGTTGAAATTTAATGAAAATTAATAATTAAACAGTGTATTTTGGCCTTATTATTTTCTAAACGTCATTTTAATATATATTTAGTTATAGAGAGGAGACCTTGTAAGTATTAAATTATCATATATTGTGTGACTCATGTATGTACGTAGCATGTTAGTGTGTATATGTTCCATATTAGAAAAAGTAGATCAACGTACCTGCATTCCACTTATAATTTCGTCCATAATGCGCACGCGCTCGTCAGTTTTGCATGCCGTCTTCATTCGCAACCTTGCTGCCAATTTACTCATGTAAGCTGTAACAATATTTTAAGATTATTTCTACCTCTAGTCTTAATTTTCTTTGTTAGTTCCTACATAATAATACGAAACTCAACATTGTGTGTTGTCCAACGTGCACTTAACCTCAACCTTTAGACAGACTACAGAGTTCCTTATTCTTTGTAATTTACTTGGTTCCGGCTTACAACGTAAGTTGACAGTTATGAATGCCCACTGTTTCATTAAATAAAGATTATAAACAATCATGTTAAATTAATGCTAGAATACCATTTTTATAACGTAATAAAACTAGTCTATCTACAGCCTGGTTAGTTCTCAGAAGAAGCTAGGAGTATGGAACCAGTTCTGATTTATATAAATAGATTCGCCCTTTTTCTTTCGCCCCTCATATTGTAGGATCTTACATGGCTGGTAAAACGTGAGTGAGGCATAGTTCTAAATATTTCTTCGATAAAAAAATATTTTTATCAATCAATCAATCAATCAATCAGTCAATAATCAATAATCAATGTTTGCATTAAGGTAGGCAGTGCCTTTCTGCCTATATGGAGTGCACGCCACTGATTTTGATATCAGAAAAATATGTTTATAGCATTGTCTCAAACTATTGTAGTATAATTCAGGTCAGGCTCAATTCAAATATTTTCGCAGCATTTTAAACTTTATCTCCAATTATTATAAACACATGACAGGCTCACAATAACTTCACTCACTCTGGTGTATATTTCATTACGTTTTGTCGCCTGTCTCGATTAGTCTTGTCCTTGGCGCCACTGTGGCCGTTGCTATTTAGTTTCAATTGAGCCTTAAAGCTTTGGAAAGTGTATTACTGCGTACTGACGCGACGATCTGATGCGAACTGTTTCCCATACGATTCAAAGTGGTGCAACACTTTACCAATACCTTGTTCTAGCCGTATTATATGCAATGCAGTCTATTTATATTTTTACTAACGGGGCACTAACCCGTCTATACTAAGTGACAAAAGAACTAAATTAATCATTAGTGTCCTAGAGCATAATAAAACGGTACTTACACTGAACCGGTATAGTCTGCAAAACAATTCCGATGACACCAACGATAGCTGCGTATCCGATCTTCAGATATATCAGGTAGCATACTAGCACTACTTGGATTGGTAGTATCCAAATAAAATGGGTGTAGATAAACGCATAGTCAAAACGGTTCACGTCGTTGGAGAGCAGGTTAACCACCTGACCAGCTGTCGTCTGTGCAAGTGCGCCTGAACTCATTCGCATTACCTGGTGAGGAGACATGCATTGTTTATTTAGGTAAATGACGACTAAATTTGGTCTACACCCTAACCTGCTTGTTATTAGCCACGTTAATCCCAGTACACTAGTACCATAACGGATGTAAAATAAGTTATTAGGCTCTCAAGAAACTGTTAATAAAAAAATTGTAACCGGTAGTTTTACAATGGTTCTCATGTCCTAACGATTCCACAGAACGTTTTAAAGTTTTATTTTTAAATACAACTTATTTGGGAAACAAGTATGAGCTCAGCTAACTCAGCTGAAAACAAATTACCGTAGCCTATGCACATAGCTGTGTACTCTAATAATTGCAGAAACGATGTTAAGAAAATACAACCAAACCGTAGTCGACCGTGATGGAATGTGAGAAGGGACAGGTAATTATGCCTCAAACGAGCGGCGTAATCTCTTTTACCAAACGAAACGCAAAAGTATGTAGACATAAGTACTATTACATCACGTAGATATTCTATCAAAGTGTATATAGGCACAACTCCGGTCGAACCGGCTTATTGATGTCGAAACCCGCAAGGATCTACTAAATTAATTTATCTCTACGTACTAAATATGTCTTACCTTTCTGTAAATAAGTGAACAGGCAGCAATACGGACTTTCATGCCGAACTGCTGAGTGGAATACGTGCCATGATGGTAGAGGAAAGCTATGAAGATCGAGATTACGATGACGGCGGTTGCGCAGTATACAGCTTGTTCATACGACATGTTCGAACCAGGCTCCCAGTAAATCAGCATCATACTTAGAGCCACCGGTTGGAATGGCCTGGTGGAAAAAGAAGAGTTTTATAGCTACACATACATACATTATGTAACCATATTTTTAGTTAGTACTCGTTTAGTATATGGTATAATATAATAATTTGTAGTGTGGTGATCCTTTAAGAATTAGGCCTAATTTTTTGCCCGACTTACGAAGTCAAGTAGGGTAAATGTTGTTTATGTTTAGTGATAAAATTATGTTAGAAAAATACGTTAGTAGTAAACTTGTGTTGTCTAATGTTTTCGTTACACTTAATTTGAAAGGGTATATAATACTAGAATTAATACGTTAATTATTATGTCTACCTGAGTCGTGTGATCTTTGGTTTCAGAAATCACCCAATTTCTTTCATCGTGTAACTATGAAATTATATATTTAAATAATCATTAAGAGATAATTCCTGTAATGTGTGCCATTTATGTGCAGGTTCTGCTCCTGTCTCTGTATTGTAATTTCGAATATAAATGCATGATTTTCATTACATAAACTTAATTCTATAAATTAACGTATTACTCATCCAGAAATATATTTAATAAACGTGATTTATATTAAAACAACTATTTGCGTAACCCGTAATTTTAGAACCCGATTTTCCTATATTTTAATAGCTATGAACTTTAAATTTCTGGATAGATTACAGTTTTTATCTATCTATCTATACTCTTAATATAAAGCGGAAGAGTTTGTTGGTTTGAACGCGCTAATCTCTGAAACTACGAGTTGGATTTGAATTATTATGTTTGCGTATGACAGCTTATTTTTCAAAGAAGGTCTATGTAACAGCACGCTATCACGCTACTTGCGATGGGAGCAGAGTAGTAAGCAAAGACACAGGTGAAACGGAAAACTTGTGAATAAGTATATATTAAAAACGGAAGAGTTTGTTTGTTTGTACGCGCTAATCTATGAAACTACCAGTCGGATTTGAGAAATCTTTTGCGTATGATAGCCCAGTTCTCGAGGAAGGTTATAGGCTATATGTATCATCATCACGCTACTGGCGACGGGAGCAGAGCAGTAAGCAAAGACGCGGATGAAATCGCGCCTCGAAAAGCTAGTGTTGATGATAAATCACAGTGAGTCATTGCAAACATGTATATTTTCTATTGCGTTTATAGTGTCTTTGTGTTGCTACCACCAGTTATTCTTTTCAAAGGCATATTTCTACCTACACAGGTAAATAACGTGAGTTAGTCTAATAAGGAATACGCTGGCGTTGTCTAGAAGTTAAGATGATGTGAAATACCATCAAATTGCTAGTAACCGGTGTTAATGTGTCCATCGCATGATATGTTGATTGTCAATAAAATTACTCACTTGAGTACGACAGCTTGTATTAGGAACATGATGCCGGAAGGAGCGTAACTCATCCAAAAAGCCTTGGTCATAGCACGAAGTAACGATGGTTTACGACCTTGCTTGTTCGCCAGGGCAATTTCTTCTAACCATTTTCTGTAACAAAGTATCATATTAATTAAGTTGTGCTACATTTTATCGGCTGTGGTCGGTAGAAAACTTTACACGAAACATGTTAGTACAGCCTAGAAAATTTGAAAATAACAATTTTAATTATTAATTCTACAGATTTAAAAATAAAATGTTTCTTTGGTTCTTTTTCCTTTGAATCAGGTAATTATAGACTGGTTTTTGGTGTAACACTATTAATCCGTTATATCACAGTAAGTAGTTAAGTTATTAATTTATTATAGTACCTAAACTAATGTGGTCCAGACTTCTACATATAAGTACGTAGATGATATGTATCATGTCGTAAATTCCAGCTACTAACTAGGTAGGTTGATACCTACGTAACACGTGTAATTTTTAAACTAAAGCTAACTTTTAAATATCTTTAGCTAAAACATTAAGTTAGTAGTAAAACCATAATCTAAGTTAAAGAACAATTTGAAATTATATAAGTTTCAAAACCTCGAGAAATGTGTCTATACCTACTCAGTATTGTAGCTGGCTTTACTAGAAGCATACAATTAAAGTAAAATAATATAATATCTCAAGAACTACACACGACGCCATCTAGAACCAAAGTAGGCATATATTATAGCTTGTGTCATGGATTCTAGACTGCGGTGCGGATATATCTATTGTTATATTTCGATCAAATCCTACAATTCTTACCTAAAGATAAGCAGTCCCAAGTCCCGATAACTGCAATAATTAATTGCTTGTGGAAAAATTATAACTACGAATACCAAATTTTCAATCCCTGAAATGAGTGACTGAGACTGTTAAACTACAAGCCAATCACGTTAATATCCTTGCTGCAGAACGTTCTAAAGGCATCATATCGAAAAGGTGCCGTCACTTATTTATGCCAGGCAATTCAGAAGATCAGTCACTATTTCGTAGGCCTTCTTTGCACCATTTGCAATAAAATAATTATGTGTGCTCTACAAATTATTCCGAGTCTGTAGTTCGTCTTTATTGTTTTGGTAAATATTTTTATGAATAATTCTAAGCACATACATAACATAACATTACTAACTCGAGTACCTGCTCCGATTTAGAAAACATTGTCACGATCACGATTTGCGTTGTTAATATTTACGAGACGTGGATCAAACTAATGCTTGGATCGTCCCTTGAGTTTGTGTCGACTAAAATAGATTTATTTACAGTCAGTACTTACAATAAATATATATTGTCTGAGGAAACGCCGTTGTCTGTATATTAAATCACTTATTTTAAGAAACAATCAAATCAAAATGAAATAATAAGTGTTTATACATAGACATTAAAGCTCTGAGCCGCATGGTTGCCAGGGTAAAAATATGGAGCTGCCAAGTAATAAATACCACCCTAATGCGACCTCTTATCCGTCAGCCAAGGGTGCCTTGGTGACTAACAAACTCGTCAATTTCACTTATGTACTACAGTATGCGTTTTCAGTCTGATAGGTATTTAGATTAAAGGCATAAATTTAAATATACCGTCAACTAGCATCTTAGTATATTGTCCATTTAGGTTGTTGGAAGAAAATCCTGGCTTTTCTTTTAAGATTTGATTTAAAAAATGCAGTTTTGTCAACAAATAAGAATAAATAGGCGACAAAATATTGTAGGTACATAAATCTATAATACGATATTCAAGTAGGAAGAAATTTTGGTAGTTAATGTTCAATGTCTGTTTCTTCCATGTCAAATATAAAAACGATGATATCATATAATTTAAATATTTGGTATGCCAAGTAGATATAAGGTCAAGATCTCAGCTCTAACATTTAACATACTTTAAGCATTGTTAAGTTGTATGTTCTTACGAGAGCGGTGACACGTCCTACTTCAAGGCACCTGACAGTCAGTTGTCTGAACGCCAGGCATCGAAAGCGATGGGTATAACTATCATGTGAGCCCTTACTGGTCTGCAAAGATTGGCAATAGACGAACCTGAACACAACAACACAATACAACCAATCTTGCCGAATTTTAACTACTATTGTCAACAAGAATAGGATGCTTCAACTGAAGCGACATTGAGATTAGAACTCACGTGTTCACGCAACTTGCAACACGTTTTAGTTCCAAGTTAAATATATCAACTAATCCAGAATACAGTATGAAATGTGTTTATTGGTGTTGCTGTTAAAATACCACATATTCATCACGTATGTATCTTAGGCGGGGAACCGAGTGTTATGGCTTAAATTGTGAGAGGTCTATGTCCAGCAGCGGACTGTGATAGGTTTGTAATGCATCTTGTTCCTTCTGTAGATACAGTACAGCCGTAATTCTTACCTAACGCCGTAGCAACAAACCACAAATTCCTGATTATTATTTGCCCAAATTTTAATTCTAATTTACATTACACTTAGATCAAAATCTGAGAAAGTATGTTTAGTCATCGTCCAATGAAAAGGCGAGCCTCTTCTTTCCTCGCATCATCTCTCACTCAATTTTCGTGGGCGGTCGTCGCATCACGAGATATTAAATTATTATTAGATTTTCTATGTATAATAATGTATGTTTTTGCAAAACAATATATTTAAGTATTTATTTTTGGTGGCAACAGAGCGTATGAGGCTATAAATTAAACAAGTAATAATTAATTTTGGTGGGAGAATTTAAGAGATAAACCTTATTGTTCGTTGTTTCTTGCTCTTATTTATTTAGGTATTAATGTTCTCAATTTTAAAATAATATGTGTATATCGAAGCTGACTCGATTGTTTGCGAAGCTACTCTTTATGACAAGCTTGAACTTGACGTCCGCACTACTATTGTTAGTGTATTCGTTGCCAGTGATGACATATCTAGAGTCCAAAGGTAACGACATGTCGCAGCGACACTACTGGTTTCTATGTAATTCTATGAAATTCTATCTGCTGTTGCCGTCTGCAGTCGGGTTCGATTTATCATTACTGCAGCGACTGAACGCAATGACGTGTCGTGGCGACATGAAGCGACGACACGTCGTCTGCTGCTGCTGTCTGCAGTCGGCTACCAACCTGTACCATAAAGGTACAAGGTGAGATGCATCGTAGAGTGCGTTATGTTGGGTCACCTGATTTATGAGTTATCTTCTTCAGATGTGAAAAAGACGGTATGCAGGTCGCTTATTATGGGTCACCGAAAAGTCCTACATAATCACCCGCTGCTGGCTTGCGCGGATGTGTACGCGTAATGAGTTCGCCACGAAAAAAAAAACTACAGTACATACTTATATAACAGATGATTATAACTCTTTAATGCACACATAGATTTTATAGGTTATCCTGACCTTATCAGTGATCGCGCGATATTTTCCTAACGTATTACTAAAAAAACAGACTATCGTATTACACTATATTTGGTTTTATTAGTTACTTGTATTGAAGTATTTTTTCAAAAGTTTGTGTGATACCGATAGGCCATGAATAGACTTAACATAACGAGAGACGTCAGCAAGTCTAACCATACTAACCATACATAAGGTTTATGCAGATCATACATGTTAATATTTCTGCGCAGAACAGTCTATATAATTATTTATATAAATTTTTGTTAGTTTAAATATTAATAAATTTTAGCTCTGCCATCACCTCAATTGATATTCTACTACTGTGCTCTAAACATCTTTTGTAACTGCGTCTTTTACAATTTCGCAAATCACTTGCAGTATTTAAATTCTATCATTCAAGCCATGCATTGCATTGTTAATGTAACACTTTTTGAACTCGTTCCTCGATCATTCAAGATTCAAGTTATTGTATCGTTGATATATATTATTAACTAGTGTTAATTAGTGTAGGTATGTATATATTTACTTTTTTAAGTGTATTGATTATCAAGGCACGCCAACGACTACCTATAAATTCTCATCAAATATTTACATCTAAAGGTTGCCTGGTAGAAATTGTAATTGATATTGTATTTATTATTGTATTTTAAATTAACACTTTCTTACTTGTATTTCTTGTAAATCTGGTGTACTTA
This sequence comes from Parascotia fuliginaria, assembly GCA_963082885.1. Classification (NCBI taxonomy): domain Eukaryota; kingdom Metazoa; phylum Arthropoda; class Insecta; order Lepidoptera; family Erebidae; genus Parascotia; species Parascotia fuliginaria. The sequence continues at coordinate 11,011,255 of OY720173.1, read as the reverse complement.
CCATAAAGTATTAATAAATAATAAATACCTAAGTTACTATTAACTGGATGTCAGAATCAGATATTACTTAATAAAAGGCGTGCATCTCATATAATACGATTTAATTGCCGATATCCGCTTTCTACGGTCGTCGTCAGAAATAAGCCATCTATCTTCTGTCGCCCACAGACTACAATTGGCTGTCACACGAGTACCGGCCTCCGTTTATACCACACTAGTCTTCAATATGAGACAAGCTTAGTAGGTGTATGATAGATAAGCCTTCCTATCTTCATGCAATTCATTAACTGCGAGTGCTGTCACCGTAACATTCCTATGATAATTAACTTTTATTTTTATATCCGTGGGAACGACTGGTTTATGTTTCTATTTCCACGGCATCATTAGATTTTGTTTGACTATAATTTACATACATGGGTATCATTTCTATAGTTTATACCCATCTAGTTTCCAAGTGGATTATAAGTTTATAACTCGAAAAACAATCTAGAAAATTTGTATTTCTGAGTAGTAGTATCCGTACTACTGCGTTTCGTTCGGTGAGTGAGAGCGCCGGAGGCCCAATTTCCCCCCTTTCCTTTTTCCTCACCGCCCTCATTCCCTTCCCTTAACCCCATTCCCCCCCGCCATAGTGGAGGCCACCATACCAGCAGTTTAAGACGATGGCTTTTGGTATGGTGGCCGCCACTTCTGGATGCCACTGCTTACCATCAGGCGGGGTGGAGTCACTTTGGTAGGCTATAATAAAAAAAAATAGAAACTATTAGTACCATTTGAAAAAACCTAATGAATATTTAATAAGATATCAGTAGTCGCTGACATTAGCGTGTGAAATAATTTGACATTAGCGTGTGAAATAATTTGCAGAAAAATGAGCTTCAATGGGGATGCTATTGAGACGTTTTTTCGAATCCCGTGTCTTTCAGTTACGTTTTTACTTTTTTGTGCGGCAGTATACAAGCTTCTGCTTTATGTGTCACGAACGATTACATGTGAAAGTGAGACAGGATGAGGGTAATATTGCACAACATTGTAATAGTACAATACAATACGTATTATCAATGAATGAATTGAATAAGCGCTACAAATCATTGTTAGCATCTCGGTATAGAATGTCATGGAAGAAATCAATTGGATCTGTATTACATTAGCCTTCTATATAAGTATTATAATGCTAAGTAATAATAAGATAAAGTTATTTATCTTCAATTGCAAATATTTTCGGTTCTAAGTTTTAATCTAAGATTGACATTTTGAAATAAATACACAGGTAGGGGCCTACTTGTTTTATCTTAAGCTTTTTAAGTATAAGTTTTTAGTAAAACTTAATTACCATTTTCTTAGATTGAGAATTGTGGTCGCTATATAATCATTTCTTTCATTTGATTATATCCAAAACATCTTAAAAACGATTTGTAAGGGACAGCTATAAATATTGATGACAGTTAGCATACAAAGCTTATTGAAAAATTATCTGTTTGCGGCTTGTATGACTGGTATCATAACAGATGCTAAGTGTAATAAATCACCTGTCTGGGCCTGTCCTGGCATCGGTTTGTTAGTCAGACTATTGAAGACAACGTCCGTAAGGAGCAAGCCTTTAATTGGTAACGTTCATGTTATCTAAAGGATCGGTATTATAGATCTAGTGACTAGTGATTTCTGCTTTTTTTTTTAGATTCTAACTGACTAACAGGTAGAATCATAGTAATAATAAAACAACAACTACACACCGCTTTAATATAATGCATGAGTAGTGAATATATTTTGTGTAGGTTACCTCCGTTCATTATTCGGTAAGGGTTTTACTTTCGTTAGTTGGTGTGAAAATAAAATCTTTTTATTTTAGTATTTTATTGTCCATAATTTCTTACAACCTATCTATCTATTTATGTAAGTTGTAGTTGCGAAAGACAAAGGAACGAGCTAACTGGTGAAATCGGTACAATTGGCCTGAGTATAATTCGTGCCTAATCTATCTACACTAATATATAAAGCGAATTTGTTGGTTTGTTTGTTTGTTTCAACGCGATAATCTCTGAAACTACCGGTCGGATTTGATAATTATTTTATTATTAATAGCTCAGTTATTGAGAAAGGATAAAGGTATCACGCTACGGGCGACGGAGCAGTAACCAAAGATATAAATTAAAGCGGGTGAAACTGCGCTATAGGAAGGTAGTTGTGAATAAAGTTTTTATTTGTTGTGACAATGATTTTATAATTATAGGTGGTGCTCTAGATTAAATTAATCTATATAGCTTACGTATTGGTCAATATTATGTATAATATTTAGTACCTAATGCATGGATATTGCCTAATATGAGAATTTCTCGCAATTACTCTACTTGTAGAGTCAAGGTCCAGGACACCACATATCCTAGATATAGTGAATATAGGCAACTTATGAAGATAATTACAGTAATTATGAGGAAGTGCCTTCAGTCTATATCCCCGAAATTCCGTTGTTTATATTCATCGCTTTTATCCCCTAAAATATTGTCATCTTCTGTCAATTTTATATTCTCCTGCAACAATGTCTGCAAATGTTAACAATTTTACGATGGTCTGGCGTAAATTATTACGTGGTAAATTCAAATTTTAAATAATGTCCTGATTGCGTATATACCAATATCTGTTCAACCATAGTCTATATATAAAGCTATATTTTTTTGAAGAAATTTGTTGGCATAATTGCAAAAAAGAATAAGAGAAAACTATTTAAATTCAGAAGAGATTTAATAGATAAATTAGTTATTTTTTGTGTTGTTGCATTCAGGAACTGTTTGTGGGAATATAATTAAAACATGTTTGCTTTGTTTGTTAATTAATGCCGTTCTTACACGTCTACGGCGAAGCAAAACGTAGGGTTTTGAATTTGGCGGTCTATATATATATATATATATTAAAATACATCATGATGGGTATCAAATGATAGGTTTATTCACTGATTTTAAATCATCATCATATCAGCCGAAAGATGTCCACTGCTAGATGGCCTCCCCTAATTTTTGCAACCTTGACCGGTCGTGAGCCGCCCTCATCCATCAGTTGCCCGCCACCCTTTGGTCATCGATCCACCTTGTGAGGGGTCTGCCCACACTGCGTTTTCCGGAATTAAAAACAAATTTGATAATATTCTTCTTCTGACTTTATATATGTTTACATTATTACCTACCTTTACTCATTACTTTATTAGCATTTTCTTATTTTCTCGAAAAATGAGCACTCCAAAGTAATACAAATAAAAAAATCAAGTTTAATAATTGAAACCCAACTCTGGCAAGAAATGTAAAACTACAAAACAAGAAAATACACTTCTCTAACATAGTATATTCGTGATGGTCAGAGGAAAGCCGTTATCGCATGCCACCTCATACCTTACCTAATACATACTCACCACCTTACCTATACATAGCAATGATATACTTGCGAGACTGAAAGACTAGGTAATGCGAGAAGTAACAAATTGTAGGAAGCAAAGTTCTAGAATGCCGACCACGAATCGGAAGACGTAGCAGAGGCACTCACTAGGCAGATTAACGGTGGTGGCGAGAACCGATAGGGCCAGGTGGAGGGATTGACTTGGGGAAGGTCTATCATGGTCTATCTCCTATACGATGTTGAAGTAAATTGCACTTGTACTGTAACTGGTCTAATAATGTTTCAGGGCTTGTGGTTGTAAGATACATCTTTAAATATAGGTATGTAGAATTAATAAAAAGAAGCGGTGCGACGATCACGCGCCATATTGTGGTCAACCGCAAATGATCGTGAATGCGTACGTGGGTAGCCAGACATACTTATTGTTCAATATTTATATGTTACAGGTGTTTTATATTTGTATTATATTTTATATAATATATTAAGCATAGTAATTGGAAGTGTCAACTATCATGATTTAATTTATGTAAAAAATATTATTATCAGTTGGTGTACTGTCCACGCTTGAACATTGCCTTCTACACGAATTTCATAAGGGACCAGTTGAATGTGGCCTCCCTTTAGAGTCAGTCTTTATATTAATTACCATTTTGTTGATTATTATTGTTGCCTAGAATGTCATTATTTAGAAAGATCCTTATCCTTATTAAAATAATAATAAAAAAGGGGAGAAAATTGATGAAAATAATGTCGTTGTGTGTAAAATATATATGTCTATAGTGAAAATCAAATATTATACATCTAATATTTTACATCCAGTGTCCACGTCAGAGATACCTAGCCACTTCCACATTCACTAACGGATAAGACTGCGATGAGAAGACAAGGTAGTGCCATGAAACAATTGGCGACAATGAGCTGTGGAAATCTAAACAATGTTTGTTTATGAACCATTAACGTATCATTACTAGATTTAAATCATATTGATAATATTGATTAAGCGAGTATAATGAAATGAAAATTAGATGATAATGAGAAATGACAACAGGCTCGCTCCTCGTTACCTGGGACCCAATATAATTGACGAAATCTGGATGTTACTCAGCTTTGCCTAACGCTTTGGAGAAAAGGCGTGAAGCTATGTATGTATTAATAGAGAGAGTCTAATTCGTCACGAAGCAATATGATCATGATCGTCGGAGTAACCACGGTCGTTGTATTGCCTTGTACTTATTTTAGCTCATCACAACTAAGCATATAATAACGTATATGTAAGTGTATACGTCGGTTTACACAGCCTGTCTAATGATTTATTGCTACTAAAGTACCGCATCTCTTAACACATCCTTTGTATTCAACTGTACGTATATTTATGCATATTTGACCTTATATACAAATTTTATGTTTAGGTATTTATTTAGTACTCACAATTTTTATGAGTTATTCATAATTTTTACGCGCTGGTAAATCCTAATTGCGAAAATAGAAGATAAGCCGTGAATCCTTGAATACCTATTTAAACAGTTCTTAGATTTGCTTGATTTTACTTTGTCTAAACAAGATTTCTTAAGATTTCGATTTATTATTGGCGTATTCTTAATAAATGTTGTTAAATGTTTGATCAATATTATGCTAATTAAAAGTCTGACTTGGAAGCAAACAATTGGCCAAACTGATGATAAGGGAAACAATATTAATAAAACAAAACCACGTCGATGTCTAGCTTGAGAAAAAATTGTATGAAGGAGGCGTAAGAAATAGAAGGGACGAGGGAGCAATTGGACGAAATGCAATAGTTACCTGGTACCGATGCTACTACTTTATGATATTCTTTGAGACCCATCATGCGATCTGTCCTTTTGTTCGTAAACTATTGCATAGGTATGTAGATAATTACTGACTTCAGAGAATTTCAAATTTAATTAGGTACCTATATCAATAGGATAAAATTTAATTTGTACATTAACGCTCATCACTTCGCTTATTTCATAAATAAAACAATTTATTGCTTCAAACAGATTATTACTATAATGTTATAAGTTGTTACCTTGGTTGATTCGTGATTGTGTTCCGCTTAAAGGGCGTCGAAGCATCGTATATTATAGGTATAGGTAGGTGTAAACAAGGATGTAAACATCGTGTGAAGTTGTACGTAGCTTGAAGCCTATGATCCGATAAGTGACTACAAGTCACCTGACCGTACTTGTATGTCTATGATTTTTGCATTGTTTACTTGTTGTATTATTCAACAATATCTTTAAGCAAGTCTGTCTACAGATTAATAACATGTTAAAGTAGTGAAAGCTATTAAAAAGAGTTTTGCTTAAAATTTTTTTAACCTCATAATTATGAAAATTTTATTTAACAGAAGTAAAAAGTGTTTTAAATAAATATATAAAGTTATATTTTTAACTATCCAGGTCCAGGTGTTTATGTAACGAACGCAACGTGCATTCGTTTTTACAGTCGAGTTAACTTATAGTGTCTATAGCTAACAGAAAACTACCTAGTATATTTAAAACGAAAGGCGATTTGACAAAGGTAAAGTCAACTTAGACTCTTGTATCTTGTAACTAGACATTGGGCTCAACGGTTGGGAAATTTAACCGCTATATATACCCACCAATAAATGCAGTAAAATAAGGAGGACAATAAATTAGCGTTGCAATCAGCAGTTTGCAACAGGTTTGTTACCGGCGATGTCCTTAGCATAGAAGTAGCTTATTGTAACTAAGCTGTAACAATTACAACTATTAATTGTATGATTATCGATCCATTTGTTAATTACGCGCATTGTGTGTCCATGTATTAACAGTTTGTTCTTTATTATTTTCTATAAGCCAAAATAATCCTTTTCTTTTTTGAATGATAATTTTGTAGAAGAAACTATATTATATTTTGATTTGATTTATATTGGATTAAAACGATTGTATGAAACTTCTTTGTTTTTTAATTTATAGTTTTTGAAATTTTGTTTTCAGATACTACTATTAAAATAATAAATATCTTCATCAATGTTATGACAGGTGTGGCTTTAAAAAAGTGAAATTAGAGATGAAACATTGTATGGAAAGATCCTAGTTTTTAAAGTTAGCGACTTAAAATTTGAAGACTGTGTTTTTCTTAATGTCTAGAAGTTTACTAGAACTGGTTTTTAAAAATTCATTCCTTGAGTGTGTAAAAAGGGATGAAAACAACTGTATGCAACTACTTTGTCTTTTAATTCATTGTTTAGAAATTTATTATGGTTACTACTATCAAAATCAAAATGATTTACAGGGGGTGGCTAAGAAAAGTGAAATTGAATATGAAAAGTTGTACGGCAGATCTTTGTTTTTTGAAGTTCTCAGTGTAGAAATTAGTATTGAGATACGTACTTAAAAATGCTGTTTTTAATGTTTTTGATAGGGGTGGGCTTATGCGGTAAAATATTGAGTAGACTTTTTTATTTATAAAGTTAAGCTTGAGAAAAGTTTGCATTTGGGTTCTGTATATTTTTCGACGGGAATGTCTTTAGGTGAAATGAGGGATTGCACGAATGGGAAAAGAGAAATAATTATGGCATTATACCTATATTTGAACAGCTTTGTCCAGACTATAATTTCTCTTAAATATATAAATAATATAAAATGTCTAGGGAAAAACAATATCCACGCGAGCGAAGCCGTGGGCAAAAGCTAGTTAACTATGTAACTTAACTTAAATTATTTATTCAATCGCCCGACTGCCGAAGTCAAGGTGAGTAATGTTTTACGAGCGTATGTATGTATTATATGTATGTATGTGGGTATGTATGGCACACTCTACAGTCTTGGTTGATGAATTTTAACATAATTATATATTATGAGGTGTCATTAGATTCGGATCATTAGATTAGGAGTGGGAGTGACATAGGGTACATAATATTTCAATGTGGCGTCACGAGGAAAAAAGAATTTCTTTATTTTCAGTTTCTTTTAGCCAGGCATTTTCTTTCATTATTTTTATATTTCATGTATATACTTTTCTATGTTTTAATTATAAAGAACTAGCTGCGCCCTGCGGCTTTGCCCGCGTGAAAATTGCTATGTGTTTAATTAATGTAACTCGGGAATCAGAGCGATTTTCGGGATAAAAGTAGCCTATGTCCCGAAACCAAATCTATCTACATACCATTTAGTATGGTGGTTAAGTATTCATAAACTTTCTAAAGCACCGCGCAATTTTCTTAGTTTTTCTTTCATAAGAACCTTCTCCTGACAATAACAAACACAACAAAAAAATAATTAACGAAATTGATCTAGCCGTTCACGCGTGATGCCATGACCAAGGGAAATAGGGATTCATTTTTATATATATAGAAGATGTGCAGAGTTACTATAGAAAAAGCTTCGGTTTTCCAATTGAATTAAAAGAGACTTGGAATATTTTCGTGATAGAAGATAGGTAAATAACATTTTCATCTACTTTATCTTCAATAATTGTATTGCTAGTATATTTTATAGGTAACTATAAAATAATATAAAACACAATGGAATCAATAATAATTACTTCACAGTAAATGAATTATAAATGCATAAATATTCCATAATATTCCAGAAGATTTTAGTACCTACCCACCTACTTAGTTTTTCACATTTGCTGTGGTGTAGGTTAGGTATGTATTATTGTATATACTCGTATCTTCAATCCCAAAGTCTATAAGTTTGACTCTTGTCTAGAACAAAATAGGTACATAAATAAAATTTAATTTCGTGTTGTGTATTTTCAAATAGCGCCTCTAGTGGCAACAAGACAATATAAATTGCGTAGTCAACTTCAAGGAAAAGTATTGACAATTATCTGGGGCACGGCAGTCCCCCGCCAAGTCGAGCAAAAAAAAGCAGCACGGGCGGCCGTGGGTACCATAGTTTTCTTAAAGTAATTCCATTTTCGACCGCCTATAACTTCGCTGTGAATAAAAGTAGAAGCCTGAATTTAATATATATATGTAACTAAGTAGACATTGTATAGACACGGTATGTTTCAAATTTCATTAAATTTGAACCAGTAGGTAGTTTAAGAATTATAACTATCCACAGTTTCGTATTTTGACTGACTGACTGACTGACTTTCTCATAGTCCAGTTTGTGGACTATGAGAAAGCCCTTGATTCGATCGAGACCTGGGCCGTGCTGCAGTCTCTCCAACGGTGTCATATTAATTATCGATACATCGAAGTGCTGAAGTGTTTGTATGAAAACGTCACTGTTTTCATGCAATTACCAGGTCAATCTATTTATTTAAAACATAAAAGATTTTTAATATTGATAATTATGGTCAAAGGTTAGCTAATTACGTAATATCTAAAACAAAAGGTCTTTAAGTAGGTGCTAAATAAATTAATTGACTAGGTATAACATGGATCTCACAACTTATAAAATACCTACTATACTATACTTAATAAATTCAATTAAATACCTACTTAATAATATCTGTAATACTTTGCCTACTAATAATAATTTTGTTATCTATTGTACAGTACCTATTACAAGTATATTCACACACCATTGTTATGTATGGTAGAATGTGTTGGACTTTAATATTTTATTATTTCTATGTACCGCATCTCTGGTGAATAAATGAATTTAAATTTGAATTTGAAATTCTTTACGGTAGAAGAACTGAGTTGCGAAACTTGGTTTTTCACAAAAAGTTGTTTTTGATGGCATAAGGGCCTTTCCCTGTCGAAGATTAGACTGTCGTCAGACTCATCAGACTGTATAAGAGATACTTATAGAGTATATTTGGTTATGGTCTATCAGCAGAAGAGACTGTGGCAACCAAAGGGTTGTAATGACAAAATTTGGCAGCGGCAGATAGAGACGCCCTTAGGCGTAGTTTATTGTATTTTTACGTGACTGTTTACAAAAAAGATTTAGTATTATATCATTTTAATGGGGTAGTATAACTATAAAATTACTGAGTATTTTTATTTGATGATAATGTTTATCTTTTAAATCTTGAGTTATTGAATAGCGTGAGCAGCTTCATTCAGTAGTGTACTTATTATCACGTAATTGATAATTGTTTAATAGAAACACAGTGGGACAAAGAACCCTAACGGTGTAACATGTTGACCTTGTAACTTATTTTACTTTGTAGTGCAATTTTATTTAAATAGTATATTGATGTACTGATTTGTCTTGGTAAAGCACGACTGTTAGGTCCCACTATCGCGGTAAGCTAATAAAATATAGAAATCATAGGTAAGAAAGTTAAAAAGTTCGTTTGGTCAATTATGTTTTATTTTTGTCTTACAATTTATTGTGTAATATATAATTTAAGTAGTTCAAAAACAAATAGGGCGCATGTACATTATTTACAGAAAGACTAACTTAATGCTTCTACAATAACAACTGATAGGCCGTACTTTCGGTTTCAAATAGCTCAGTGTATCTTACTCTGCTAAAAATAATTGACACACCTTTTGGAGAAATTTTTTTAATTTTAAGTAGCATTGTATTATTATCAGATCTATAGGAAAGACATCACTAAAACATTTTTTGTTGTCTGTTAGCATAATATTAAAAGTGTGAAGAACAAAAACGAAAATAAGTTATATAATGTATTAATTCGGTATCTGTAGCGAATAGTTCACATTGCCGTTATGTGAATCGAGATCCGAGCGATGCGTGCCACTCGCTGTCGGCATGCATGATGCGGCTCGGGAGATGTGTCACACATCTGAATTCACACAAAGACATATCTATACGAATGAAATGCTCATTACCTATATCTTGTAATTAGATAACTGTCTTGTTTATCTAGTACCTAGAGAAATATTAAGGTGCCAATACAATTCTCTCTAAATTCAAATCTCGACACTAAGAAATGTAATTAACATCTATCAAGATATACCTACTCGCGTAGCAGTAGCTGTTGGAGCAGTTCGAAGTATGATTAGCTGTGTGCACTCGTGCACTTCTATTCTATCCTGTGTAATTTTAAAGTCGTCGCAGCGTTGCCACGATGCCACTCTCAATAATCCCACTCTTTTCTTTGACATCGAAAACAATAGGTACAAGATTGAATGTCATTATTTGGTGGAGTGCAAATATGCTGTCAGAAACATGGATGGGTAGTTTTCGAATGTAATCAAAAATTTCTCGAATGGAGACTACTGACCGGCAAGCGGAGTAGAGCAATACCAACTAATGAATAGACAATCTGATGATGGAGGCTCGGATACATTTTTAATACAGACTGCTTCCAATTGGTTACTTTAGAAATGAAAATTATTTATATTAAATTGGTATTTAAGGATAATGATTGGTCCAAAAAAACCCATATGCCGCCGGACCAGTTGTACCATTGCTGCATTGATAAGAAAATTACTGTTTTCTGCAAAATACTAATTTTCGATGTTATTCTTATTAATGTTTAAAAAGCTATTTTTAGTCATACAATATGTATCTATATGTAATTATGTTTTTTTATTATAAAATTATTATTAAATACCAAGCAAAGGTACCAACTAACTACTATATTATACTTAATAGTACACTTTTTAGCAGATTTCTAGAAACATTTATACGTAAACAAAGCAAATGATGAAAAAATCTAAGCAACAAATACTTATTTAGCACGTTGCATGTAGCCAGGTGCCCTTGGCGAGTCAGATCTAGGATACACTTGCACGAATATTAAAACTGGGCAAGTGCGAGTGGGACTCGCGCACAAAGGGTTCCGTACCATCTAAACTAATAATAGAAAGAAAAAAAAATGATTTTTTGTATGTTTGTTTGCAACGATTTAACTAAAAATCTACGTTACCGATTTAAAAACTTCGTTCACATGTAGAAATTATTAAATTGAGCAGGTATCATATGGCTATATTTTACTATGTTTAACATATTTTTTCAGTCATTTTCAGAATTTCAATATAATAGCACCTTTGTAAATCTGAATGATGCAATACGTCACTATTGCTATGATACTTTTCGGCGTTTGTTGTCAGACCGAATGAAACTTGATACCGAAGCGAAGCGAGGGCTGACGTCTAGAACTTAATAGGTATATGCTTACTTTGGGTCTAGGTGGCGTTATGTGTAGTTGTTGTGATATTATTAAATTATTATTATTTTATAAACGTGCTTAGACGTCTCAGAAAACCGCCATCTTGCTATTAATATGATATAATACCTATTGGAATGTCTATTGCTCCATTGAATAATCTACTAAATAGTAGATTGTTTACTAAATAGTATATTATTCAGTGAAGTAGAGTAGAGTGCAGTAGAGAGCTGAGTGTATAAGCTACTAGCTATTAGTACACAATACTCTAAAGTAGAATGCTGAGGATGTGATAAAGGTATCTTTCAAATTTAATTTTATTTATTTCTTCCAATAGAACTGTATAGTTGCTACTTACACTTAATATCGTAAGAATGCTCATTAGTAATATTTATGACAATAAACACGCAATACTTTTATTAACTAGTTACCTATAAAGGTAATAATAATGATTTACGCTAGTCAAACCTGCATATCCATATTACAATATAAGTAACATGAGAAATAATAATTAAAACTATTGTATTACGTATTTACTCTGAGAATAAAAAAATATTTTTCTGTTTAGTTCTCGGAATAAACATTGTTAAAAGCAAAACTAGAGTTATCAATAAAATAAAAATGTGTACCTAAGTATAAATAAAATTACTTTTCCATCCTTTACGCATCGTCATGTTTAAAATAGCAAAGACTTGTTTGTTATTAAAATAAACATAAACATATTACACCTTTATTGTTTTTAATTTCACATTCGGTGCGTTTGGTTTGAGACTTTGGTTTGAAATGTTTGTCTCGGCCGCGAAACGTAATATAAGCTCAGCTTAATCGGTTTAATTTAATAAAATAACTAAGTACCGACGAGTATTCTATAGTAATTTTACTTTTATTGCAATACCAATGAATTCAACGATTCACGAAGTATCCGCGTGGTGCGATCACCGTCATTGCAACTGTAACTGGCCATGCGTATAATTACATTTATGAGATACCTTTGCTTTTATGAATCATGCTTGATTAAATGTTTTATTCAATGCATAATATTATCTGATGATTTGCATTGTATACATAATACACCTGTACTACAAATTCTCTTTACGTAGGTAATTCGCTGTATCATAACGAACATTTATTCGCATTTGGTCGGATTCGCAAATGATCGGATTCTCATTTTGTCGATATTTCGTCGATTTCATGTGATAGAGAGATGATTTACCTACCGATTGTGCGTTGTCTCTGTATAAATCTGGCGTATTATAGTAATAGATAGAAATCGGTTCCCAAATTAATCAATGAAACTTATGTGCCTGACAGTGTTTGTTCCTCTTAATAATAATAAATTTTGTTGGTTAAATCATATAGAAAGAGACGCAAACAATTAAAGAGCCTCGAGCTTGGCAAGATTTAATGCAGGCATTGTAGGTATGTTTAAAACAATGGAATAAACAATTGGTTTCGGAAATATTTACTAAAATCAGTCAGTGTGCTGATTGGCTTGTTGGTTTTACTTATACTTATGTTCATTTCTATGTGTGTGAATAGACCTTTGCTCTATAATGGTAAAATAATAGGCTGGTTCTTACTCATGTTGTTGTTTTGAATGTACCGAAACTGTTGTTGTACTGACATAGTAACAGGTGAAATTATTTTCCAGTTTTACTGTTTACCTCTTTGCCTTTACCCGCACACGTTCCATTATCGCATAGCCTTCTGCTTGAACGATTGCTATTCACCTACATACTTACGCTGATACTGCAGTTTTTATTTTATGTAAGTAATATGTAATACCTGCTCTATTTTGGATTAGTCTTTGTATTAAACATGAATGTTTGGAACTCTTGTAGCTCTGTACTCTGTATACCGCCTTTCGGCTGTCTACGAAACCAATGCTACGTAACCAATTTCATACGAAGAATAATTCTTCTTACTACGATACTAGTTTCGTACGAAGAATATTTTTTTCTTACTATGATATCAAATCAAATCAAATCAATCATTTATTCACAAGAATGTAGTGACATAAAGTGGTGGTAGAAATTAACATACCATCCAATACATTTTTTAATCTATTCTATGAATAGAATAGAAATCTTTGCCACTTGTCTAGAGCCTCTGGTACCTATTACATTCTGCCATAACAATGGCTTGTGAATCTTAAACTTATTAATTACTAATATTTAATCCAATAACTTTAGATATTACATAAGAACAATAGTTTTTTTTAATAATGTCAAAATATATTACATATATTGGTTGGCCTGTTGGTCTAGTGGTTAGTGACCCTGACTGCTAAGCCGGAGGTCGTGGGTTCGATTCCCACCCAGGACAAATCTTTGTGTGATGAGCATGATTGTTTGTTCTGTGTCTGGGTGTAATTTGTCTATAATATGTATGTATTTACAAAAAAAAAATGTATATAAGTAGTATATCAGTTGTTTAGTACCCATAACACAAGCAAATATAATTGCTTAATTTGGGGCTAGATGGCGTTGTGTGAATGTGGTAGAATATTATTATTATTATTATTATTATATGTTAGAATGTAAATTTTTACAATCAAGTTAATTATAACTTGATTGTAAAAAATTACATTCTAACATATGTAATAAATAAGAGTCCGTCAGTGTATTAACACTGACGGACTCATAAACTGCATCAAAGTAATAGACGACTTTGAAATAAATATTTTAACCAAGTATGCAAACTTCCTATACAGATTAAAATTGAAACCTCTAGATTGGTTCGTGAACTTTAAAATAGCGTAGGGTCATATCCTTAAGTTTAAGTTTGTGTACTGGAAATGACTTTGAGACTTTTTTGAAGAAAAAACAGAAATTTAAGGAAAACTGGTTTAATAAAAAAAATGGTTTTAACAATAGACACAAACTTTATGCAAGGGTTTATTTATGTTTTAATAAGGTGTATTACTTCCACGTGCCCTTATTACGGATTCTAATCGGTTCCGCATAGATTTTATTAGGGTTATTAAAAGATCTTGCGGAATATTGTCCCATTCTTCTGAAAGTGCTGTTCTTAGTGCTGCCACTGTCGTGGGCACCGGATTTCTCACATATACAGCTCTTTTTAAATTGTCCCAAACATGCTCAATGTCCGTGAACAATACGGAGGCCCATTGCTCTTCTGTCCAATTTAGGTGATCACGCGCAAATCTTAAGCGAGCTTGTCTGTGAGCTACAGACAACTTTGGTCCATTTGCTGGTCTAAAAGGGGTGATATCCGCTTCCTTTAACCTTCTTCTTATTGTTCGTGCACTCACATTTACTCCACGTACTTCATTAAGCTCTGTTTTGATGTTAACTGACGTGAGGAAACGATTTCGCAGGGAAGTTTTAACAATAAATCGGTCATCACGACCGGTGGTTGCTCGAGTCCTGCCTGTACCACGTCTCATTCTGTAAGAACCTGTCTCCACAAACCTTCTGTATATTCTAGAAACCGTAGACTGGTTTAAATTTAAATTTCTACCAATCGTTCGTTGATCCAAGTCCTCCCGCACCAGTGCTACAATTTGAGCCGCTTGTTCGGACGAAGTATCCATATTATGGTTTAAAAACTCTCGATGAGTTAAAAAACTAACCCAACAATTCTGCTGGTAACAATAATTCAATTGACAAAAGAATAAAAATCTATGCGAATCAATTTAAAACTTTGCTTTAAATAACATGCAAATCTGATACTACCAGTAAATTTTCTTTTCCCGGCTATATTCATTTGTTTTACTGCAGTTCTATTTTTAAATTTTGCTTTTTTTTAAGATTAAGAGCCAGTCTCTCCATATTTATATAATTTAGTCTAAAAAGTTTGCATTCTTATTTCAATTCTTTCAAAGTAATCCTGAACTTTGATGCAGTTTATGAGTCCGTTAGTTTATAATTTAAAAGTATCTGATTAAATAAGTAGAACAATATAAAATAGTCAATATTAACATTAATTATTTACACCATTTTCTTTGTATGTCATAAATTCATTTAATGTATAAAAACATTTATCTGCAAGCCACATAGTCAATCTTTTCTTGAACAGCAGTAGAGGTAATTATTTGAACCTATTTGGTGTTTTACTTTACACTTCTATAGCCTTGATATATGCGTTTTTCTCTACTATATCTAAACGACATCTCGGACGGTGGAGTTTAAACTTGTTTCTATCATTTCTCGCTACCTTATTTGAATATAAGCTAAAATCTAATCTAAAAGTATTGTGGATGCAGTTTTACAAAAATACATAGTTCTCTAACATAAATGCAGACCAGCGTAAGAATGCGAAATTTAGTAAACAGTGGCTTACAATTATCTGTAGCCGAAGCTCCAGTGATAGCTGTAACGCATTTTTTTTGTACCCTAAATTTTCATAGAAAGAATGATTTTATTAGGCTAAGAGCCCGTGTTTTGTACTCGTGGTCCTATTGGACAAGGGGCGGATAATTAGTATCGATATTATGTTTGATTTTTCTTTTTAATTAATGAGAGTAATAAAAATTGAAATTTCTTCATCTTTTTTTTTAAATTTAACTAAGGTAGCAGAAGATTGTAAGAGGTTAGTATGAGTTTGCTACCGAGACTTTTAGGAAAATGTTGATAACTTTTTTATACTACTAAGGTGACAAACAATACGGCAGCCTGATGGTAAATAGTTACCGTAGCCTATGCCTAAATATTGAAACTTCGATTATGATTGTAATATACTAACCTCCTACAATTGAACCGATTTTGGAATCTTCAGAATATACACATCACATCATCATTGGAGATTTTAACACCGTTAAGCTCTTCTCGTTCTCATAAACTCCTCCAAATAATTGAGTCGACCAGTCTCCATGTTTTACGTTTACAAGCTACTCGCCATAACATTGTGGGTCTTGACACATGGTAAGAGTTAATCCTTATCTTCGATCCTTCTCTCGTCCATTCCCATGGCCAAAGTCCTGCTCCTGGTTTTTCTTCCACGATCTTCTTTATCTTTCCTATCGCCTAAAACACCTAAGACCCGTCCTAGAATTCTGCATACGTGTTGTTTTGGGCGAGTGAACAACGAATCTTGAATACACTATTGACGGCCTCCACTTTGGACGATAAGATCCGCATTTTCAATAATGTCATCATTAATCTTATGACAAACACGCTCCCATTAGGTGAGTTAAATTAAAACGTGGATGTTCAGAGGTATCCAAATGGCGATGCCACAGGGTTCCATTTTACGCCCTTTTCTTTTTCTGGTTTATATTAATGATTTGCCATTCCATATTCAGAATTTTTGTGACATTGTACTATTTGCTGATGATACGTCACTTTTATTTAAAGTTGATCGTAATAATCCGAATATTGACAACGTGAATAGTTCACTAGTGAAGGTTCTGGACTGGTTTAGTGCGAATAACCTATTGCTTAATTTAAAAAAAAAACTAAATGCGTTAAGTTAACTATGCCCAATACTAAAAGTCTAGCTATAAGCATAAGTTTAAATAATGAAACTTTAAGCTTTGTTCAATCTACAGTTTTTTTGGGTTTAACTTTAGATAACAAGCTTCAGTGGGGCACCCAAATATCATCGTGTCTTGCTGGTAAACTCAGTTCCACGGCCTTTGCAATAAGAAAAGTTTAATTTAGCTATATATATATATATATATATATATATATATATAATATATATATAATTAATTCATATATATATATATATATATTTATTACTGTTTGGGTCCTAGAGTTTCATTATGAGTTAAGTTTAAAGAGATAGGTATTCTGACAGTGGCGTCTCAATATATCTTCGCTAACACGTTTCTAGAATACAAGAATATTAAATATTCCTTGTATTCTAGAAACTGTACCATGCATTCTGTGAATACTTGAGGTAAACATAAGTTAGTTGGTACATACCATCGCCTACATAAAGTAAACAACTCATTTACGGGTCTTGGTTTACGCTTCTATAACAAATTACCCATTGACATTACGAATCTACCCTTAGAGAAATTCAAACAAACTGTTAAAAACCGTATTATTCAAAAAGGTATAAGGTATTAGGGCCGGCAGAATAAAGTACATAAGTCAAAGAACCTTACTTTACAGGAATTAAAAAAAACTATTTAGAATCTTACCGGTTACCAAACTTAATAATGTTTATTTGAATTATCTAAGTCTGAAACAACACCTTATTATTAAGATTAAATATTTTAATGGAAGTGCTTTAGTTTAATATTTAGATGACTTAAGTTATAAGGAACAAAATAATAGTATGAGTTAGGTGAAAATGTTCAACAAATAAAATAAATACTATAATATTATATACTATAATTTTTACGGTAGTAGATACACGCTGATTTCAGCATGAATGGGCCGGATCGTCCGGGGAAGTACTACCCTCTCATAGAAGATCGACTTAAGAGTAGCAGTATTCGTACTACTGCGTTTCGTTCGGTGAGTGAGAGCGCCGGAGGCCCAATTTCCCTCCTTTCCTCTTTCCTCACCTCCCTTATTCCCTTCCCCTAACCCCATTCCTAGCCGCCATGGTGGAGGCCACCATACCAGCAGTTTAAGACGATGGCTTTTGGTATAGTGGCCGCCACTTCTGGATTCCACTGACTGCTTACCATCAGGCGGAGTGGAGTCACTTTGGTAGGCTATAATATAAAAAAAAACAATTAATAAAAAAAATTATAACCACTCAATCTATAATTAGAATTGTTGTTCTTTCTCGGGTTCTAAGATACCTGGACCAGTATTTCGTAAAGTTTCCAGTGTGGGAAGACTTATGTAAAAGTCATGAAAAATATCCGGCAACAGCGAAATAAAATCAATTTTTCTCTATGGATATAGGTAATAGCTGTATAGATATTACAGGAATATGATCAGGTATACTAGAACCTCTTCTTTAGTAGTTAAATATAGAAAAAGGCGAATCTGTATCCAGGGTGTCTTTGTAAGAAAGGATGCCAAATTCTTTTTCATAGCGTAGCCACCTTTTTTCCAGCCATTTAAATTGCCGCCCATTGGTACCTTTATTTCTTAAAACTAAAGCACTTTTGAGCAGGGATGATAAGTCATAAAAATCGGTACTTTTCTTTTCTACAACCTTAAACTTTTTGCTGCTAGACCGGATCAACTGTATTCAATCATGTGGATGAAATACTTGTAATTCCGTTTTTTCTTTGTCTTTTCTATTATGCTATGATCGGTATCTACTTCTAAATGGCTGTGGCCAGGAATCATGAACTTATGGTCTATTATGCTGATTGTTCGATATTTTTGCAATACCCAGGTAAGCATACAACTGACATGCGAATTTCTATTCCGCCCGCCGCATGTGTCTGAGTAAAAAATTACACAATTACACGTATTATCTGATAAAAAAAAGTTTCTAAATGCTTGTAAATACAAGATGCAATTTGGTTAGCGCCACGAGCGGCTACCGCTTCGTGCCACACATAGCATACAGCTTCACCAGTCTTATTGTTGTGGAAAGTTAAATTGAACGTCCATAATTGCTGCTTGTAAAATGCTACCGAAAACTTAGAGCAGGTGTTGTCAAACACTGCTGTAAATCGAATGTGTGCACCTGTAATGTATCATCATTTTTACACAATTGTGTGTCAACTCGTTTAATGTCATAAGCTTGCTCGGCTAGAGTTTTGTGGTTAACATGTTGTAGTATAAGATCGTTTTTAATAGATTCCTCTTGACACAACTGTATCTGCATCTTAATCTTGTCACAGATGAAACAAGTATCGACGCGCGGTTTTTTAAATGAAAGTCCTAATTTGTGAAATTACTAGCTATAGATTTTGATTGAAGGTGGATTATTACGATCTTGACAAAATAAGCACCCACATTCTCTAAACAAATGTTACATTTTGATGTTCTTTATAACTTAAGTCAGACTTGTCACTTCAATCAACTTTGTACTTGTATTGTTCCTAAGAACATAAGTCCAGTTATGTTTTTTAGTTCGTTGAATTGTGTTTCAATTGTTAAGGTTGATAAAGTACGCCACTTGAATACCCCACGAAATACTTGAGTTTGACTTATGTGCTTTAGTCAGATTGTGTGTAGAACAAAATGTACACGAATGATGTAATAAAAAATAAACCGAATATTTTGACTTATGTGCTTTAGTCTGCCAACCCTATTATATATATTATTGATTATTTAAATGATAAAATAGCATGTTGCTCGTTTAATGCAAGATTAATGTTTATTAATGTTAATTACTATTATTGTAGTTATATTGACTTTCATAAACATTATGCTGATTATATGTACGTATGTATGTACTGATTGTATGTATTGACTATTGTAGTAAAAGCATGTAAAGTGAATGTATATCGCGATCATTATAAACTCGTAAGACATTACATTTTATTAAGGTTCTTTTACCACCCATGCCCTGCATTGTCATGCTCACTAAAATGTTATGGCTTGTGGTGTCGTATTGGCCGGGTCACCTTCCCTCTGATATGGCGAAGGTGATGATGGCTGGTCTGTGCGTCATGCTCGTGAACGGGTGCTACTTGGGTGACTAGTCAATCTTGGCATGGAATACATTTTATACTTAATTCAGAATTACCTTGTCGTTCAATATGACCGGGCGATGCAGTTACTTTTTTAATTAAAATACGTAGTCAAATTACCATACTAGATCAAACTAAATAATTGAAATCCTCTATTTTCTTTTTTTTAAATCTCGGTAATGAAATTAATTGGTTGATTTGTAATAATTACTTTGTATAGTTCTTTGGTTGCGTTGATGTGTTAAAATTATTAAATCACACAAAAACTGTAATTATCTGGCGATTGAAAAGAGTGGCGTGAGTTTATTGCCAGTTCTTCTCACAGTTCTACCTCATCAGCAAACTGGCTGTAGGTTAATTAGCTGACTTCATGTAATTTTGACTTTTCATAAGCATCATACTTTATGATCAAAATGAAATGCTTTGAGTTTGAGTTTGATGCGACGTAGGGATCGCGCTTTTTGTAACTTCAAAAGAGAGCGTTCAGACGAAAATTGGGCCCTCTTTAAAACTGCAAGGAATCGGTGTAATCAGATGATTCTTAATGCTCAACGCCGCTACATCTTTGACAATATCCTCTACTCACGCCAATATCTGGAAGTTCCTTGGTAGTTTAGGTATTGGCAAACACCAACGTATGGAGTCGCAGTTTACACTTGGTTTGGATGATATTAACCGACATTTCTCAACTACTATTCAGCTGGATCACCACACCAGATAGACTGTTAGCTTCATGGCGGCTTTATCCCGTCCGGTCCTAAAATCGACCCTTTTAAATTTTCTTCAGTCGCTCCAGGTGAGATCAAAAACATAATCCCATCTATCAAGTCAAAGCGGTTGGCTACGATGGCATCAGCTGTCGTATGATTTTGATGATACTTGACTATCTCATTTACCTCTCTCTAAGCTCTAAGTTCATTCTTGTGGCTTAAAGCCTTTGTTTTCCCTTGCCCAAAATATCCAACCCTTCTCTCCCACAACATTTTCGATCAATCTCTATCCTCCCTTATGTTTCTAAAGTTCTTGAAGTCACAGGTAGTTGTCTCGGTTTGTGTTTCTCAACAATAAATATCCTTAGTTCTCTAAAGTCTATTTCTAGTCAGTCTGTTCGCCGTGTTGAGTCATCATCTAACTGGTATGACCTTGATTCTGGTGTTCCCCAAGGCAATGTATCAAATACTTGATGTTAATCCAAACAAATGCCAAGCCATTATAAAAAAAAAAAATCTTTGCACGTATCTCGTATATATATATATATATATATTTCTATCTATTCTATGAATAGAATAGAAATCTTTGACACTTGTCTAGGGCCTCTGGTTACGTAGGCGGCTGAAGGGGTTAAACGGTTTATTCATCATCATAATAATATAGTACTTACCTAACAAACAATCTTCAAAACATTTTAGGAACTCACATTAGGTAAAGTAATCTCTTCTATGATCTATTTGCTGCATTTATTGTTTGTTTGACTTAACCATGTTTAAAGTCAAGTTTATTCCTAGGTGTTATTTTATTAGTGAATATTATGTATGTATTTTACATTCAATGTTTATACAGATTTGTGGAGCATGTGTACCTACCTTTTTAATTAAATCTCTGTGGTGGCATTACTGAGTAGTATAAATATATGCATTTTATTATACCTGATGGCATTTTTTAATAATCTTTTACACAAGTTACTTTGTATTTATTTGACGTATGAACCATTTTAATTAATTTAATAATGGCTGTATTTATTTATTATTAATTGTGTAATTTACTTGTTAATTATTTCACGATTGGATGTGCATTTGAAATTTACTTTTAAGTACATACTTAATAAAATATAGTTGACTTTTTTCGTTTGAATTTACTTTTTTATGCATCTTTTATCAATGTTTTGTTTGGGACGCTATTTGGAGATGCTGACAATATTATCGCTTTTTTAATAGTCCCTCTACATGTTAGTAAACATCTCCAATATTGGCCATATTATGCACATGTATATTACAACAATAAATTCACGCCAACTGACTGTATTTTATTTCTAATAGTTTAAGTACACTGTGGCCTATATTACTATAAGTTGGTCCAACGTGTGTTGGCTTTACGTTCTCATGACATAGTTCAATGTAAATTAATATTCAAATAAAAACGTGAGTAAGAGGTTGCGTTGCGAGTTTAAAAAAAATACTTAACTGAATGCATTCGACGCCAAACTGGTTATTATAAAGCGGTACCTATTTATAGGGAAGGCAAGGCGTTTTTATGTGTAGATACGCTAACCACGTCCCGCTTTAGCGACATAAATTTATATAAGTATGGTTATACTTAGCCTAGCAGTTAAACACCACAATTATAAAGAGCGACGGAATAACTTTTAAAATTCTTGTGTAATTATTACTGCATACGTGTACTTTCATACAATTAATAAGAAAAAAGGGTATCTGAAATGTTGATTATGTTGTTGTATGAATGATTGAATTTGATTTTGTCTTGCTACGACTTGATATCATGCAAGCGTGTATTTCTTTAATAAAAAAAAGGTGAGGTGCTATCCTTAACTTATATTATACATAGGTACTCTTAGTAAAACATAATTATTAGTGCTTATGCATGGAGTATGACACGTCTATTTATATGCGTAATTAAGTTGTAGGGACTAAAGTAATTTAATCGTATTCAAACTAGTTTAGTATATTAAATAAGTGAAAGTAATACAGATCAGATGACCGAAGTTGTTAAGCAACCTTGACGCGGTCAAATTATAAGATGGGCGACTCATAGCAGCCTTGATAATAAAGTATACTACAAAAATATAATACCTATATATATATATATATATATATATATATATTGAATTTTAACTTCTAGTTCTTGCTACTATCCTACCATAAATTAGTAAGAAGCATGCAAAAGAGAAGCTTAGTTTACGGTACGTAGTCGATCCATCAACTTCGTAGGTAGGTACTTAGTTACGGGCAAGTACTAATGTGATTTTTGCATACCCTTAAGAAGCTATACTTACTAAGTGTATCGTGACGTGATATTACTGACATACTGCCAATGTTAGAAAGTCTTAACTAGGTAATAAAAACGTAGCACAATATAATTATGAAGATGCATTCCAAGAGTACCTTGGCCTATTAAAATAAAAACCATGATAGAAATAAAAGATAAAAGTGGTATGCAATGTGCACTATCACGTTTTAGCATGAAGGGCAACGTCCCAAGCATTACGAACTGTAAAATGCCTGCGCATTGCAAACATTGGACACAGAAATAGATGTATCTGTTCTTGAATCTTCAAAAACACACAATGACATGTCTAGGTAATGCGTGATGCTCATGCCCCTGCAGCCCTGGTGTTACAAGTTTCTATATTATTAATCTTTATTTCCGCCTCATAAATAACAGTATGTAATAATTAACTTAATATGGTATTTTTAACTGACTATTTATTGATCTATTCCGTTCTAATACCACAAAACTATTACTATTGATCCGTCAGTCAGTCAGTCAGGACAAAGCATTTTATATCTAAACAAGAAGATAGATAGATGATTGCAAGACGTCGCCGGAGCCATGCAATCAATAAATAAGAATTTCTATAACTTACTCAAATAACACAATAATTAAAAAATCTTTTTTTTACACTAATCACAGAGTCGGACAATAAAACGGATAACTAATAAGTTTTTAAAAAACAGTGCCTCTGAAATTAACTTTGAACTTTTTTACTTAAGTATTGTAAATTTTTCATACAAATATTTACGCTAAACAAACGTACGTTAACTCATGTAGGTAAAATTTTACAGACATTGAAATCACCTTGATTCAAATTAGAAATTCAATCATAGTTATTTTGATATAAACACTAAAGTTGTCTGCGCAGTTAAAATCCATATTCTTTTGAATTTGGGGTGACGAGAACTGGGTACAAAGTCTGATCTTAAATTGGTTAATGAGAGGTAAGTTCCTGTGGCGCACTGACCTGTCATCGGTGTGCCATCGCCATCCTCCACATTACCCAATGAGTACGGTCACAATTACCCGGCACGTCGCGTCGCTTGAATTGGACAGGAAGCTTGTAATAGCTGTTACATTATGTACGTATTTGACAATTAGAATAACGTAACGTAAGAATTTGATTATTGAGATCATTAAATAAGCAAATTCACAATTAAACAGCCTTATGGTAAGGATTTAAAGACGTGAGTGATGCCAGACAAGGCCCCGTTTTTTGGTGGTCAAACTGGCAGGGTACGTAACGAGATTTTTCTTACTAGACATTTCGGCGATTACCACTTACCACTACACATTTAGATATAGGCAACTTAATACTTGTATTTATTTGCTCACTTTGAATTCATACCTTCGTTCATAAGGAATAGATACCGTAAATGATAGACCATAATTACTTACTGCCATATCAGTGTACCTACATAGCACGTACATTATTGTAGATGGAAAGTTTTGTTGACTTTAAATATTTTCGTCATTGCAAGAGGCAATTGCGCAAGTTGTTTACTCATGTGGTTCTAAGAGTACGCGATGACACGAGGGTCAAGAGCTTATTCTGCAAAATTTAACTAGTTAAAATGTTAGTAATGATGATAAGTGCCAGTTGTTTTGTAGCAAACAAACATGTGATAATAGCAAATGTTGATCCAAATAAGTTAAGTATAGGACGAGATGATCGCCTTGATGCACGGTCAAGGTGGTCGTCAGAGTAGAAGAAAACTTTATTGGGTTGATCTATTGCAAATGATGACTGACGAGATAGTTTTACAGTGCCTCTACAAACTATACTTGCATTTGATACAATATATATTTGACGAACGTTCAAGTACTCGGATTCATTCAAGCTTTTTCTAGAAAAAAATTGCAGTACCACCTTGCAATATGATGCTTATTTTGTAAAGGTTTTGCATTAACTAGCAATCAATTTGTTTGACCGTACAAGTTAGAATAAGAACGTCACTATATTACATTCAGTGTACCTCGTTTCTTAGAAAAAGGCACATTAATGATAAAAGCTTGCATTATTTTGCTTTTTTATTATCACTAATTTGTTCGTGCTTGTTGTGTAGATGTGTTAAGTGTATTTGTGTCATCATCTTTACAAATAAGGGTCTTGTTAATATTGTTCACGACTTGCCATAATGTTTAGTATTTTGATGATGAATTTGTATAACCTTACAAACTCGGAATTACCGAGACGTACGGCATTGCATGAAATAAATAATTACTTATTGTTCTAGTGTATTCCAAATTTTTACCGCTTTATAAATAATAAAAAAGTGATATTTTATACGGAAGTGGGACTGTGTCAACTGGATTTTGTGCATATATAAATAAATAAGTCTGGTTAGTTTTTACAATTTAAACTAACTAGCTAGTATGACATGCATTGGTTTTAACAATGGTTAAACAAAAATAATCTACGTCAGACTGCATGGCAATGTAGTAAAACCGCAAAATTTTGATAATTTTTATTACCTTTGATACTGACCGTAAAATCTCAGACACTAAGTCTCTCATGTAAAATAATGTTTCTAATTATAACAAATATAAAAAGCAGTTAATATATTGTAGGTAGTTCTCATCATTTTGGTTAGGTACTTCTGTTATGAAAGTTCTAAGAACAACTAATGCTAATTCTTTGATTTCTTTAATCCTCAATGTCAGCATCCTTCAATTTGAATTAGTCGTCATACGTCTCATTTAACCTTGATTGTTTAATAATAAATCTTATGAAAATCATGGAATTGTGTTCGGTAGTTAGAATTGTAATTTATCGCGTTTGCATGTCACGCAAGATATTGTTATTAGATCATGTTATCGCGGCATAAATATGCCAATCACTTACTGATATATTATATTTCAGTAAGTGATTTGTTACTCTTTTTTTAGAAAGGTTTCATATCTGATCGTCGATTAACCACAAGGTGCATTGACGGCTTAATTAATGTGATGGGAAACCAATTGGCGGCTTACAACAAAAAAAATTAGCGATTTTTGGAGGGACTTATGCCCAGCAGTGAACGTCTTCTGACTGAAGTAGCAGATGTATTTTTTATACATATTTTTCTATATCTAAATAGTTCAACGCTATAGTAACGTTAATAAGTTGACATTTTCTTTAGGTAAGGGTGCATTCACACAGCGGTCCGTTTTTCAGCTTCGTTTTATCGTACACTTTTAATTCGGCGATGGCGTATGTAGTTGTACAAGCGAGTTTACACAAACAACTGTATTCCGTATCCAGTAAAAATACCGATCTGACAAAATGAAAAGCGGTCTGTTTCCATATCCATTAAAAAGGATCCAGTATATGCTGTGTAAACATTACCTCCAATAGCTACTTCGTATCAAACTGATCCTATAAATACGGACGTACTGAGTGAACGCGCACTTATACTTCGATCATATGTGTCACTCGGTTGGTATAATTGAATAAATGAGTTTTTAGTTTTCAAGGTGGACTTGAATAGCCTTAAAACATTTAGGTAAGGATTTTAACCGTGCAATAGAGTTTCAAAGTGTTTTTTTTTGCGTATGTAAAACTACATTGTAGTTTTTGTGTTGTCACTGCATGTTAGTCACGATATGGGTAAGATTAATCGTGACTGTGTTTAAGTATATGTAGTCCACCTACCGGGCCATTTAAAACTGGGTGGATTTTTAGATTTAGTAACAAAAAATATTTAACTTTAATTATTTTGTAAGTTATAAGAGATTGGGTGCACAGAAGACATTTGGCACATTTGTTCCTGAGGATGAGTAGCGGTTTTCAGAGCTAATGCTGTAATGGCAACGATATCTAGTAGCGACATAGTTTCAGTTATGTGACTTTCCTTGTTTTCGGAGGGTAGAAGTAGCAGACAGACACGCCATGGGTATGCTTACTTCATGCAGGAAAGGCACCAATAAAGGACACTTAAGCGCAAATTTGTAGTATTTTTGCAATTCCATTAATAATAGTGATTGTTTTAATACAATGCCTACATAATGAAAATTGAAAGTCCTGTGTTTTTCTACATTTCTACTGTATTATATTATACTGCCAATTGGTTTTAATATTATTAACAAATAAAAAAATGTTTTTTCACACCAGTGATGGACAAGAGCAAACCCCGTCATGGATACCCAATAATGGACACCCCAATAATGAACAATAACTTAGTTATGGGTCATGTAGTAATCGTCAAGCCATTGATGAATCCCTATCTTTAGATATATTAAACTAGCTTTGCGCGGCGCGGTTTCACCCGTGTTAATTGGTTACTTCTATTCTAAATTCCTTTTATTCAGTGTTCTACAAATTTGGTATCTGGCGGGCAAGTATTCAAAAGTCTCTTAGTATTCCATTTTGTCGTAGGTCAAATCATTGCATTTAGGATCAACGCTTAACTTAAATTATATTTATTAGATTAATTGTCTCATTAATTACTACCCTAATGTTTAAAAATCCACGGTTACAATATATACAATACGATATTTGATATAAATATTTTAAGCAATTACAATTTAACTAGTAATAATCGATTACACAAATCGATTTTCATTATCATTCGACAAATGTCTATTAATGAAACTTTGGAATTTTGGTGCACCTGTAATTGACATTGCCAAAAAAATATAACCTTTCTGGAGCAACAGCACAGTATGTTTTCATCTTCATTTCATGGTTAATCCAAACAACAAAAACTTCTGATTTAAGTAAATCTATAATAAATGCAAAGACAAATTCTACCTCTACCACATTAACAATTTCCGTAATAATATCCGTGAAAACAATTTTTCAATAATATTATTAAAATTAAAAGACTGGATTTAAATAAAACTTCAAACATTGATAGCTGGACGAGTTCTGTTAGGTCAAAATATTCTCAACATATAAAAACTCATTCCTTCTCTTATTCTCCAAAAATTTTTGTCCATCACTGGTTCCATTACATGTCCAGTACATGAAATTGAAATAAATAAATAAATTGAAATTGATACAATAAATGCATTTTAGTTTTAGTGCTCTATGGTTCGAGTTTTATCCAGTTGCAGTTTCCGCTAAGCAACAGGTTTTATTTTCCAAATGCTCATACTTTAAATTATGATGACTTGCAAAAATATAATTAAAGTTTTATTTGCTTTGTCTATGTGTAAAAAGAAAATATCAAGTAGGACTATTTTTTGTTGTTAGAAAAAAAATCTAAAGCTCGGAAGTTATGAACATGTTTAGTTTAGAATTATGTTTTTGTTACGTTACGTAGAGATTAGATCACTTTAGTTAAGATCATGTAATTCTGATCGTGAATAATACTATATGTTTTATCTAGATATTTATTAATTATTTATTCAGTTGTGTTGAGGAAGTCCTTGTTGATTTTTGATAAGTGAAAGGAAAACGGTATCTATCTAAAACAAAAACTGGTGTATATGTTTTTCAGAAATCATTAGCATTATCAATAGCTATCCTATAGTTTTGGAGGAGTCTTGTCTAACTTAATAAATATGTAGGAATATTATAATAATTTTATACCTACTCGTAGTTGAAGATCGTTTAACGTACACTCCGCTGCACTGGCGACAGTGTAAAATGTTTATTACAGAAAAATTCTCGAAAAAAGAAACTGTTTTTCCCACAAAATTATGTTACGTTACCGTAATAAAATTACGTACGTAAATTGGTGCACAGTAGTCCCATCAGAACCGGTGTCAGGTTGCCCAAGACTGCCCAAGACGTGTAGTCAAAAGGAGTACTTAGAACACAGTCTAGGTCCTTTACAAGTTTATCATGAACATTATTAACGTACAGTTAGGGACTATAATAAGAATATAGCATATAAGAATTCATGGCATATTACAAGCCTCTACCATAAACCTATGTATAATGTTGCTATAAGTGCATTCTTTCGCAGAATGATATACATCCTTTGTATAATATTCAGTTATGTAAAACCAGTTAATCATGAACGGGTTGCATTGCCTCGTAACAAAAAGAACCAAAGCTTCGCGTGTCTTGCCAATGAACCTTATTGCGTGCAGTAATGTTCTTGGTATAGTCAATTTTTACTACACTGTGTTTGATGTTTATTTTAAAATTAAGGTTTATTTTCAAATGATTATTCTAAATTGGTAGCATTAAAACTGTCCTCTGGATGGGATATAATTGTGATGATTACACACAACTCTGCAATCGAGCAACCTCGCTGGAGAAGTATCTCTACGATATATTGCAGTTATTTATATAAATACAGAAGAGTCTCTAGCGGTCACGGTGAATAAATAATCTTTCAGCTACAAGTACATTAGTATTTAAAGTGGAAACACTTGAGTAACGCTTCAAATTGCAAACAAATCTATGCTGTAGCATATTACACGTTATTGTACTATCGGCTTAATATTAATCTCTATTTGTCGTTACAAGCGTATAAAATATGGCTAAATATTTTTAAGCATACATCGCCGGCCAAGTCGTTCTAAGTGAGCATGATGACCGCCACGCAATGGAGCTGCTACGTGCTGCAGATAAGTTTGTGCTTCTTTTTAAAATACGACTTTGAGTTAAAACTAATAGATTCTATAGCATTTATTCATAGTTAAAAAATCAATGTTTTTAGCCCGAGTATAGAAAGTGCGGAGCGAGTCGTACACATGAGAATACTAAATCAACAATCACCGCCAAGTAAAGGCAGTTAAATGCATTTACGATGATCGTGTGTTGCTGTTGACACTATTACCTATATTTTTTATTTGCGTGCGACAAACTTTACTGCTATTTTTTATTAAATATTTTTGACTAATACGTTTTTAATAATGCAAGGTTTGTTAAAGGAAAAATTAAGTACTTAATGTTATTAAAGAGTAGTTACTAGTTTTCATTACCATTGAATCTGACGACTGCGATAGATGATAAATCATATAAATAACAAGGCATTTCTATTTATATTAATGTTTGATGATCTTAATACGTATTTGTAACAAATAATGTGACATGGTTCATGACTCTGTACCTCTAGCACGAATGTTCAACCATTACATCAAGTATTCGTATCGAGCTAACTATACGAATACGGAGTCGATACTATAATTTAAATCATCGGCAGCATGAACATATTTACCTTACTCACGTGTACTCGATACGAACTCGATACTATGGTTAAATAATGACATGTACACAAGACGAATTGAACGAATGATAAGGAATGATGCGTTCAAAAACTAATATTGTTGTATTTAATAAATCATTTACAGTGATAAAAATGCAACTAAATAAAGGTATAACGTTACGGCCTTACGAAATAAGTAATGTAAAATAATAATCGACCTAAAAATTACAATTTTATAATTAAATTTAGCAGACATAAAAAATTTTAAGCTTCTTAATTTCTGAACGCAGCCATTTTGTAGTAAATTTAGTTGTTTAGTTTACGTAATCTATGGTTTGACTTTTGACAGTTGGAATTTGAAGTACTGACGCGCGATGTTTGTGCTGGGTTATTGTTATTAATATTACAGCAGAATTATCAAATTATCAAAGTAAGAATGTCTTCAAATACTAGTTTTACGCAGTTCACAATGTTGGTAGACTTTATGGAAAAGTAAGTACTTACATATTTATTGGAGAATTGGTAAAAATAATATGATCAAGTGGTTACAATTACTAATGTTTACGTTATTTTATTTTAGGAATGGAGTTCTACCCAAGCCGACAGACATACCTAAATACAACATAAAAATAATAAACAAATATAATACATACCTATTTAGCGGCATTTACTTTTATTTTTATTTGTACACTATATTTAACCAAATATGAACTTAAGAATCTTAATAATATTTTCATCCATAGTGATACTTACTTAAACTGTACCTACTAACAATAAAATTCCAATTGATTGTTAACTTACATTAAATATCTTGTTCATACAGGTAATGAGGATTGGAATACCCTAGGCTCCAGTCAAGATGCAGGTGAATTTAGGGCTGTAAAATCATCAAGCCCAAATATTCAAATCTAGCTCCACCGAAGACTCAAAAGACTAGCTAGTTCACAACCTACCACTCAGATACATCATCACAAAAGGAAGCGCAATGTGGCTATATGAGTATTTTTCAAAAGTGAGGAGAATGATATTAAGATAATAGTTTCAAGAAATAAATAATATAGATTATAATATACGTTATAAACATATAATTTTATAATAAATATTTTTAAATTTTATACAGTTGCTATTTATTCATACCTAGGTACCATAAAATAAAGTGAAAGTAATGTATAGGTAAACTCATTTATTCACTTGAATAATAAATACTTAACACTTTGAACGCTATGCAACCAGACACAATAGAAAATCTATTATTACAAACATTTTCTTTTAAATAAATACAATAAAACACGAAACAACTCTTCTCGATAACGCTCTCACCTTAAAAATGTCGGTGACAAAGTTTTCGTTTAATTCGATAGCCGTTTGGCGATACTACATGTCAAAAAATGTTCGTGCTGCCGATTTCCATACATTTGCTGCGTTTATTTTACGATTACTTCTCGATAGCTATATGTTAATTACCGCTAGATGTTCGTGCTACCAAATTTTAGTTCCAAATACGCTCACCGAGCGCTGTACAAGTTTCCATACAAAATTTTTCTATTTCGATGGCTATTCGATATGCATAAAATGTTCGTGCTAGCGGTACTGAACTTGTTACGTGTAAGTTTTCAATAATTGAAAATTTTGTTCCTTATACAAATGGTTTAATAGGCCAATACCTCAGGTGTTGTATAAAAAAGAACTTTGCCATTTTGACTATTGGGCCTCTAACTTTGAAAAAAGATGCTGCATGTACACTTAAGACTCAGACTAATTTTAAATTCTGCTTCAATTACGGTGTCCGATTCGATTTCTCTGGACACGATCGTACGGGAATACAGGTGCAGACGGCGACAACGCGCATTACTCAGGCCCTTAGGCAACCAGGCGCGCATTCCAGCATATAAACTAGCTCCTGTTCGAAGCTTAACTCGTTTGGTCTATTAATAACAAATACCTTACGTCATTCGGGAACTGTATAACGCATGATCAGAACGATAATTTTTTAATTTGGTTTACTATGTTTGTAAAAATTTACTGGAACACAATGCCTGATAACTAATGCGAAAGTTATTTAAAAAAAAAGAAGTCAAGGAAAAGCCTGTATGAAACTGTAATATTATTATATTGACAGCAAAATATTGCGCCTATAAAACTAGGAGTTCAGTATTTTTTAACATGGCAGCAGAGGCAGGTTATAGCGCCAGATGCATAGTTAATTGTGCAGTCGCGTCATCATTGCCAATACCATATTCAAAATTGCTAGTTATAGTATTATGAACATCTCTCTGGTTTTAATCCTACTAATATTATGAATGCGAAAGTTTGTATGTGTGTGTGTGTGTGTGTGTTTGTGTTTGTTACCACTTAGCGCCTAAACGGCTGAACCGATTTCGATAAAAATTGATATGAACGTAGATTCGGTGCCGGAGACGGACAAGGCTACTTTTTATCCCGAAAGTCGGTCTGGTTCTCGAGGGAGACAAATCTCATTTTACGCGCGGGCGAAGCCGCGAGGCATAGCTAGTGATAATATATGTTTTAATCCAGGCATAATTTAAAATATTGAATATTATTATTGTTGGTAATTAATATGGGTTGTGTCATGTGAGTTTTTCTACGAAACAATGTTTAGGCCGTGAGAAGTTATTAGCACGTCATACCACTACGTCCAATACGTACCTATTTAACATAAGGTTGTGTATATTTCATGTATAAATATGTATATATCCTCAGTTTTATGTCGTCTGAAAACATAATAATTTCATTGATAGGTTGAACTTAAGTGTTGATAAAATAGTTAAATAATGGGAACGATTGTCCGGGTTTTATGTAGTTAATTGACGATGTGGTCAAATTCTTATAATGATCAAGGAACTTGTTTATTTCGAATTTAATTATCATCTGTTTTTATCCCTTACTTACAACTCTCGTGATTTATATCATATTGTGTATAGCGTTGCATACACAACACACACTAAGGTATTCGTAGTTTTTATTCAAACTAACAACAATCATCTTCATCGTCTTAATTTTAGCCAATAGAGTACTGATACGGACAACAAGTAAGTATATAAACAAAATTGTACTGTTTAGATTTTAAATTAAGTTGTGGGTGTGCACTAATTAAATATATTTCCAAATTTTCTTCATTTTGAATAGTTTAACTATTAGGATTCTTACCTTTTTAAAATGGAGTTGTGATTCCTAAACTATAAACAGAATAATAAATAGTTAAAATTATGGAACTTTTATAATTGCCACCATTTTATTAATTATATGTATTTCTGATACACTATGATTCACCATCACCTTAGTTCATTGGAAGTATGTTAAGGTCAATCAAGAATAAGTTGATTACAGTATTTACACGGATTGCTGACTGATTGCTGTCCTAATAGCAACTTGACCTTCATAATACCTACTAGGTGGAACTAGTGGTACTATCTAGCACCTAGTACGTCCTTTGTTAGTAGATACAAGGAAGACAAGGAAGGATACAGCCTATCTGTAGGTACATAGTCAGCATTGCCTATATCTACCAGAAGTAAAAATTGTTTGATACGATAGAATGTACCTATAGTTCTTTATCTGATCCTATTGATTATTTATCAAACAGCATGCAACTGTTTTTATTGTTTTAAGACGTAACTCATTAGTAATCTTATTACAAAACGCACTTAATAGGAATCATTACTACTATTGAGTATCTTTTATTTATTTTATTTATTTATTTATTTATTTATTAGGATTACCAACAAGAGAAACACATACATAAAAAAGTAAAAAAACATAGGAAATGCATGCCTGGTGCTCTCTCAATTATAGGCAACCACATCTAACTTAAAATATTTATACTGCTAAACTATCACAATGTAATGAGTAAAAGTAAAAACACAATAATAAGTTGTAATGAATAATAAAATGAAATGAAATTATGACAAAAGAATAGAATAAGTATAAGTAGGTAATTACAAAGGCCAATAAAATGTGCGTAGACAACAAACGTAATAAATACCACTAAGAACGCATATATTCCATAATTTTACACCTGAAATTAGACTGAGTATTACCAAAAATGTCCAAATCCAATGATCGGGAAAGATCGTTGTATTGTTTGCACATTCTATTTAAAGGTGAATTTAGGCCCAGATTAGTTTGGTATTTGCTTAAAATGAACAGCTTGTAGGCACATGATCGCGGTAATCTGCTCGGGGCAGCAATTTTTATTTCAGATAATAATTCTGGACAATCTATCTTATTATTACATAATTTATGCAAGAACATAAGATCTAAAAACTTGCGTCTATCGTTAAGGGAAATCAGTTTAAAGTATTTAAGACGAGCAACATACGAAGTTAAATGATATTTTACATGCAGGTTATACGCAAGATGAGAGAGAAATCTTCCATTTATTGTCGGTTTTAAATACCTAAACAGTATTAAATTCCTACATATTGTATTTATTTGTACTTAATAGATATATTCTATTATCAATGACAGCACTTTCATTTCAGGTTATTTTACCTTTTACCAACCTTGTTATCTATACATATAATAAAAATGTAACCGATCGCTGTCTGTACATGAAAAATATATGAGGAAGAAAATTATTTGGGCCTTTATCAACGCAAATAGAACCCAAAACAATGATTGTTACAATTTTTGTCTGTTTGTCTGTTAGTCTGTTTGTCTGTGCGTTTGTTCCCGCTAATCTCAGAAACGGCTTATCCGATTTAGATATGGTTTTCACTAATACATTGTGGTAAGCTTCACTTAACATTTAGTGTTTGTTTCATGTCAATCGGTTCATAAATAAAAAAGTTATGCCAATTTAAAGAAGCACGTCGAACATTTTCTGATAGAAACAGAGACTAACAGGTTACGGAATAGCTGATAGTGTTTTTATTTTTTGGATTCCTCTCATTCTAAACAATCTTCCATTTAGTTTCAAATGAGTCCAGTTTCCAGTGAGCCTATGTTTCGCGATGACAATTAATAAAGCCCAAGGTCAGACACAACTAAAAGTTGTGGGTGTGGATCTAAGTATTAGCTGTTTTTCGCACGGTCAGCTTTATGTGGCTCTATCACGTGTTAGCATTCCTAGCAGCCTGTATGCTTTGATCCCCGATGGCTATACGTCTAATCCATACATCCATTATATAAGGCTTTGTCCTGACTGACTGACTGACTAACAGACAACGCACAGCCTAAACTGCTGGTCGTAGTGACTTGAAATTTGGAGGGTGTGTTTGTCTAGAGGTTGTACTAAAAAAGGGTTTTTAAAATTTAATTCCTAAGTGTGTGAAAAGGGATGAAATCGATTGTATGAATCTTCTTCATTTTTTAACTTACAGTTTTGAAATTTTGTTTTGGAATACTTCTATTTAAATAAAAAATATACTTATAATTTTATTTTAACAGGGGTGGATTTAGAGGGGTGAAATTAGGGATGAAATATTCTATACAAAGATCTTTAGCTTTTGAAATTTACAGAGAGGGGGAGGGAGGGAAAGGAGGGAGGAAAGGAGGGAGGAAAAGGAGGAATTCAGGAGAAGGAGTAAGGGAGCGGAAAGTGAGAGGGAAGTGATGGGGGAGTGAGAGGAAAGTGATGGGGGAGTGAGGGGAAGTGAGGGAAAAGTGACGGAGAAGAAACGGGGAAGTGAGGGAGAAGTGAGGGGGAATTGAGGGGGAAGTGAGTTGGGTGAGGGGGCAGTGAGGGGGAAGTGAGAGGGAAGTGAGGGGGAGTGAGGGGAAGTAAGGGGGAGTGAGGGTTAAGTGAGGGGTGAATGAGGGAAAAATGAGAGGAAAGTGAGAGGGAAGTGAGGGATACAGTAGATGAAGGGAGGAGGAAGGAACGCGGAAAGAAAGGAGTTCTCGAATGGTGGAAAAAGGGAGGGGAAGGGATAGTAAGCGATAGGAAGGGAGAGGACAGGAGGAAAAGAAAGGAGAAGGAAGGGAGAAGAGAGGGAAAACGAGGAGGCAAGGTAGAGGGAAGTGGAGGAAAGGGCAAGAAATGCTGGAGGAGGGGCAAGAAAAGGTGAAGGAGGTAAAGAGGAGAAGGGGGAGGGGAAAGTTATTGTAGTGAAAATTTGCCTTTGTGTATTGTATATTGTTTTTACGAGGGATATCTTTAGGTAGGTGAAAGAGAATTTGTATGAATGGGAGATTAAAAATAGTATGAAAAACAGTATTTAAACAATATAAAAATGCTATCTATATACATAAAAGCAAAAGGTCACTCACTCACTTATCACGAAATCTCAGAAACAACAAGTGAGAAACAAGGAATCTCAAACTTTGCATTGTCGTTCCTATTAGGATATAGGTGCTCACTTAGACGGAATTTTGCGAAGTCCATCCCCTAAGGGGCTATAAAGGGGT
This sequence comes from Parascotia fuliginaria, assembly GCA_963082885.1. Taxonomy (NCBI): domain Eukaryota; kingdom Metazoa; phylum Arthropoda; class Insecta; order Lepidoptera; family Erebidae; genus Parascotia; species Parascotia fuliginaria. The sequence continues at coordinate 10,974,853 of OY720173.1, read as the reverse complement.
GGCAAAGTATGTATAAAATTTCTATAGTTTTTATAGTAGGATTACCAAATTACTAGAAAATACTCTTTTTTTATTATTCAGCAACCCCCCTTATTAAATGGGCAAATAAGAGTCGCAAGTTTGTGTGAAAGTGGTTTGTCAGTTTTAGCGGTAGCGGATTTAAACTGGATTCGCCATAGAGACGGATAATACTGATACAATGTACGATTGCCATGAAGTCAGGCACGCAATATTCTCATAGAGGCACCCATCTGAATTTTCACTCGAACGAAGTCGCGGGCAACAGCTAGTGTTATATATATTTGTTACTAGCTGCACTCCCCGTGTAAAGTATGATTTGTTGTATCCCTCGAGAACTAGACCGATTTTTGGGATAAAAAGAAGCCTATGTCCGTCTCCGGCACCGATTCTATCTATATGTAAATTTTCATCGAAATCTGATCAGCCGTTTAGGCGCTGAGTGTTAACAAACACTCACACACCCAAACATACACACACACAAACTTTCGCATTTATTTAATAGGATGGTTCGTTTCTTTACGATGTTTTTATACACCGTAGGTATATACTTACATATTATTATATGCCAGTAAGAACCAAGACAAATGAGGGCTCTTATTTTTTGAAAATAGCCTCACACTTCTACTACTGACAAAAATGTATCGACGCCTCATATTTGAAAATAAATCAATGCATTTGGACTGCAAAAACATTCGATTTCACCTAGAGCACTGAGATTTTTTTGAGTAATTATTCAGCGTTAATTGTTTAGGTGATTAGCAGCTCTAACTATATGTACATAATGTCTAAAATCTAAAGAATAAAAAAGACTAGTAATATCCTGCTACATAAAAATAATGAGTTGTAAGTATCATCCATTGATTACAAGGTGAATTTGTTCGGGAAGCGTTCGAAACTTGTATTACCACAACAAAAATAGTTGATAGTACATATATGCGGAAACGCGCTTAATGTAGCTCCGATGACTGGTTTACCAATACATGCGACAACTTTGTTTACAAACAATCGAAGTAATTACAATCCAGGTAACGAATAATTGTGGACGGAAAAGTCGAAAGCAGAAACTTTGACTTTAGAACTTTGTTTCGACTAGTTAGGAGATAAACATACTAAAAGTCCCAACCCCTCCGAGGTGAGTCCGAATATTATATATCTTCACAACTGTCTGAGAAAAGTAAAGAAAAATGTATGACTGAAATAGTGTAGGATGCATTTTAAAAAAAATGCCATTTCTCAAAGCATAGCTAAGCAAAGATTGGAGATAGACAAAAAAATGTGAAATAAAAAGGTGTAGAGAATTTTATCAGCTTTGATTATGTAGTACAACAAAATGTTGCAAAACAAAAAACCAAAAAATGGGACCTTCTTTCTGCCTGCCTTCCCTCGGGCTCACCTTGGAGGTGTAAGGACTTTTAGTATGTTTATATACAAACTAGTCCAAACAAAGTTTTGAAGTCAAAAGTTTCTACTTTCGACTTTTCCATGTACATTCCCCTTGTGAGCACTCATTGACTAAACTACATTATTTTATGGAGCTGCATCTCTGACAGCTTGAAATTTGGTTCATAAAGTAAATACTAGGAGCGTTGTTAATTTTTTATAAAAATATTTTAAACTGTCACCTGTACCGTGATGTATGACTATCTAGGTACATTTGATAACTTCCGTACTAGCCAATTCTTTATTCTTCATGGTAGTGTACACTACGTGGGTGCGTACAGTACTGCCAATTTTTGATTTAAGACGCCGCAAGAAGAATAGTTAAATAATATGTATGGTAAGAAATCAAACTACTGAACTAATGATGATAAATGATAATAATTAAACGACTTCAGTGAATTTACAAACTAAATTTTAATAGTATTACTGTAGATTAGCCCGCCTTTGTAAATTTATTTTGTACAAAAATTTTCTAAACATGTATAAGTAGTTAATATTCAGACGTCATACATTTTAAAAAACAAAGAAGCAGCTTATTCATAGGCATTATATTGTTATCAATGAAAATTAATTATTTATCTCACGGCGGACGACCACATTCATTAAATTTACAAATTTCACACGAGAGAAATAGTCTAATAACTTATTATAATACAGTTTGTCTTGAAGCGGTAGTCAGAGCTGTGTTACATTACAATCACGTTAGCTACCAATGTTAGATGTTACGTAAGTCTGTGTCCATAGGAATCGGTTGCCAAAAATACAGCAATCCTTTGAAGCCATACCGGACATGGTCGCAATTCCAAAGGATTTATGTATGTTCGAACATAATTATTGTCAATTGCCTTGTACACCCAGACAGAAAAACAACAGTTTAATTGTTACCCAGCCACCACACGGGCTTGCAATAATTTATTTTGTTTATAAAGACTTTTTTTAATGATTACTTTAGAAGTTTATTACAGGTGGTCATCGCCATATTTATAACGTATGTTAAATTAAACTTAATATTATTTTACGCGTCTTCAAGCAGATTAGCATGTTTGCGAGATTAAGCGAGCTTGTTACGGTCAGTCAGAGACAAGTCGACCGTTTTTCTATAACACATCGAGAACATCTATGATAATAATTGTGATTGGTAGACCGAGACCTGTATACTGCAGGTTGAACTAATATAGCAGCGTCTTATCAGATACAAAACCATGTGGATATTTGTATTTTTTAAAATATTATTTCGGCAACCTATTTCTGACTTCACTATAATCACCGTCAGGATATTAGTTGTTATGTGAATATCTGAATTGTGATGAATTGTCTATTGAAATGCTAATTAATGTGCATACTTATAGTTTAAAACTTGAATAAGAAATAAAATATAATTGTCTTAAATATTGTAATATTACTCAGTATTAAACGTGCTTTAAGCTATAAGTATACCAAGTACAATATTTATGAGTGTTCACACATAAGAGTAGCAACCTCGCAATTTGGTGTCATATTTTTGTGGATTTCAATTTTTGTTATTTAATTATAGCTTTATTTTAAAAATATTACAACTCTTTTTAAAATTGCTCGAAAACTGTATAAAAAGTAAGTAACCATAATGCGCAAAGTTTCCAATGTATTATTTGCATATAAATAGAACTGTAAGCATTATGGTTACTTACTTTTTATGCAGCTCCGAATATATGTAGTTCCGAATATAGTTATATTTTAAAATACTTTTTTCTTTTAATACTACGTGTGAGCGCTCTTAATTTAGCATTTGATCATAACAGGAATTAGTGTTATATTCATCCGTATCTGCTGACAATTATTTGCGTAATCCTTTTTTAGCAGAGCATTAAAAGTTTAAAGTAGATACTTTCCAATTTTTGCCTGGACAATATTATTAATTGCAGTAAAATGTCGTATTCAGATAAAATTATAACATAAATGTAGCACAAAAGAAGAATCCAAGTGTTCTGGCCTACTAAAAACAGTCCGATATAGATAAAAAAGAATTAAGGTTTGACGTAACTACGAGTATTAAAATTACAAGGATCGATTACGCGCTACAACTAGTTCAAGCCAATGCGACCCGTCCCAAAGACCTTCTTGTTTATTAACAGTGTTGTAATACGTTCGATATGTTCTATATAATATGCATATTTAATGTTAATATAAAGTCTTTAGCCTCTCGATAGATTTGTTAAGATTTTGACACTGAACTACAAAACGATAAGAATTATGTATTTATTCGACATCTACTTTCGAGCAAAATATATAACATTACCATTTATGGCTCTTTAAATTACAATATCTAAAAATAACACAGAACTGTTTCACTGCAGTAGAACTTCTTCTTTAACTAAGATGGCACGAGTATTTGTGCCATTCCTACTTATGTTAGTTACCATTTGTACCTATGTTAGTAATATTCAAGGTAAGCTTAGAAAGCAGGTACATGTGAGTTTTTAAAATACCACACTTGCTAATTGTTGTTGAGTTTGTAAGTATTAAAACAGCCTTGTAATCCAAGAAGTACACAAAAACAACCAGCTTATGTCAATTCCATACGTTTTATATTCTATTCTATGAATAGAATAGAAATCTATGCCACTTGTCTAGGGCCTCAGATACGGTATGAATATTTACGGATCATGTTATTTTTATTCAGTGTAATAATAATGCCGATTTCGATAGGTTAAAAGGACAAAAGGCTTTTATTACACTAGATAAGTAGGCAAATAACCACAACACAATTTTTCTTTATACAACTTTGGTGGCATATAAGCATACGGTCCACCTGATGGTAAGTGGCAACTGTAACCTATAGACATGGCTGTGTTTTCCAAGCATCGCAGAAATATTAATGCTTAGAAAACACAACCAAGCCGTTGCCGACCACGGAGAAGCGGATGAGGAAGATAAAGGGAAACGGACGAGGACCGACGTGGTATTTGGGCTGCCGGCACTCTCATTCATTGAGCGAAATACATTGACATGAAAACGTCGATCTTCTGTGAGAGGGTAGAACTTCCGCGGTCGATCCGGCCCATTCTTACTGAAACCAGCTTGGATCTACTACCGCAAATGATACGTTAGTTTCAAAGAATTGGAATGTCAAATATGCTCAAATATAGGTACTTACTTCTAGTTAACAAGAAAGCATGAGTATTAAAATTGATTAAACTCAGTGTTAATATTATAATTGGTTTATCTCTTATTAAGTAACATCAGTGGCTTTCTAGCAAGTAACATAATTTGACGCAGAATTAGGAATAAATTATCCATAGCTATCCCACTACTTAGCAGCGTACCGCAGGGATTAATGTTTGGATTGATAGAGTGCATTAGCATTGTTTTACGGCTACACAGAATTCTTTGTGAAAAATAAACTACTTATTGTGAGGTCTACAATTATTGTCTAATTTTGTCAGATTAAGTATAGTAATGAAACCTAACCATTTTATTACAACATATATAACTTATAAGTTTATTATTACACCTCCAAATTAATTTTAATAGCATTTAATGTTTGAATAATTTATTTTATATGGCTATTATTATTTTTATTACTATTATTTTTTACTAATTTGTTCAATAAAAATAATATCTAACATAATAAGACGCGTAGCCGTCAAAATGCATGGTTTTTAGAATAAAGGTATAAAATATTTAAGATTCCATTTTCCGTACGAGTGCAACAGGTGTTAATTTGCAGGCAGTGCGTCTGTTGCACGATGTACATTTGTTTGTTTGGACTATCGCAAATGACGACAATAATACGTAAGACAAATGTCACCCAGAATAGATTATAATGATAATTCCTATTCGTAAATCTACAAAGAGATGGTGCTTATAAAAAGTAGAGTAACTACATACGTGTATGAAAAGTTGACAATGAACTCGTAAATAGTTAGTTAGTTGACAATAAAGTCGTAAGTTAACGCGCAAAATTAATAAAAGATTTTCAGTAATTTATATTACAAAAATTATTAATTTGTTATTCAAATACGTCATTAGTTGTTGTATACATCTTTATGTTTATTTAATATAATATTTTATATATCTTTTGTAACTACTCATGTGTTTGTCCTTAAAAATTGCACTTATAGTAAGAATTAAGTAACCATTAAATTATTTAATTATTTTAATTGAATACTAACAATGGAAGGACAGAAATTTATTAAACTTTTTATACCTGTTTAAAAATATATAATTATGCAAATATTTAATGAGATGTTGTATTATGCACGACCCTGAATGATCACAGACGTAATTTTCTCAGATATCAATTGCATATTAAACGTAAAATCAAAATATTCAAATTTATTTAACTGTTTCATTATATTCTAAACTAAACGTCCGCCCAAGCTTCGCTTCGGTATCAAAAAACACATTCGGTCTCACAACAAACGCCTACATAAAATATGATTGTAATATTACCTACGTCTGCAAAATATTATTACTGCTGTCTTCAGTATTGCAAATTTACAAACATAAATTAAAAAAATATGTTATACATAATAAAATATAGGTAACGCTTAATATAGCTTATGTTACCCATTTCATTTATTGATTTCTAAAAGTGAAAGAATTTTTAAATCGGTAACTTACATTTCAATTTCAATTTCAATTTACTTATTTCTGCAAATATAGGTACATTATAAGATCATTTAAGTACATTATTACGGTGTGCAATATTGAATTAAATTAAATTGTAATCAAAAACATTAAAATAAACATGATAATTGACAATAAATGTAAAAATTAAATTAAATTATAAGTGAATTATTATTGTTAGAAATGTCAAATCAAAATAGTAGTGTTTATAAATATATTGAATAGTAAATTAAACATGTCAATAAAATAAATGTCAAAGAATTAAATACAAATATTAGTAAATGAATTCAATTAATGTGAAATTAAACTAAGTCAGGTAATGTCAATTATTAAGGATTAAGTTTTTATCGTTTAAAAATTCGGATATATTATAATATGCCGCAAAAATTAGTAATTGTTTCAATTTGTATTTAAATTCGTTAACACACACAACGTTGTACAACAGAAGATACATTTAGACATTTTGGCAAATGATTATAAATATGTGAAGCCATTTTTAGCTATATCGTTGCAAACAAACATACAAAAAACAAATTCTTTCCTTTTATATTATTATTAAATTAAATGAAATATAAAACTCTTTATCAGCTTAATATTAATAAAATATAATAAAAAACTCAATTATAAGATTTTTAAAATTGTTAAGATAAAGAACCTACGTATTGCTTTATAAAAATTAAAAATAAATAAGGCTGACTTACTTTTCCAGTCGGTCGCCAAGTTTGTCAGAGAGGTGGCTGTCCTTAGGCTTGGTAAGATCCGCATCGTACAGGTCTCGTTTGTAGCCTCTCCAAAAAGTCGGTATCATCCACACGAACCATGATTTCGATAAAAAATTCGCTCTCTTATAATTATTTGTTTTCTTCTCACGATTCTTTGGTGGCACTTTTTTGAGATCGTTCGGATCTTTATTGCCACTAACCATTTTTAAAAGTTAATAAATGCAGATAATTAAAAAAACTGTTTAAATTTGTGTTATTTTTAATTAAAACGCACGATTATTTTATAGTTTAGACATGTTTGTGGATGCAGTAATTAATTTTCACGAGTACTTTTGGCGGCAACAAGGCGCAGCGGTAAATTAGTAACGAGCACGACGCAAAGCGACTGCTAACCTGCCTCCTACTGGCGTCGTGAGCGCACACGTTTGCTTTTTATTGTATTAAACTGTCGACTTTGAATCTACGGGCGCTTGCGTCGCGACGTGCGACAATCCGAAGCTTTTAAAAATATGAATTATATACTTACGTTTAATTCCGGAAAATCATTTTCATGCCACATCATTAGGTAGGTACAATATACTGATACGTGCAGTATGGTACGCGGAATGCATGATTTGAGTTTAGTTTTAATAAAATATAATAATTAATTTATTACTTAGTTACTTAATTATCTACTACAGTTTTATTTTTGTAATGAAGTACCATATTAAGTTCTCAAACAAACCATGCATACTAAATATAAGTTTCTATTTATGTTCTGGTTATTCCTGTTCGTTCTAAGCCTGACTGGTATAAATATCCTACTTAACTATAGTTGCCTTAGCACGTTCTGTATGCATGTATGTGACATTTTCTTCCGTATCTCCGATTACCTGTAGTTTAATTTTGCAATGTTGTCTTGCTTTTTAAATGCTATATAGTTTTTTTCTAACTTCAATTAAATTTATTAAGCCCTGATTGTTTTCTGGGCGCCATGACAAGCATAAACTGCACAGTAGGCCATCGATCGACTTCGCTGAATCCCTGTAATTATTGAAATCTATGAGCTATATTTATCAACTTATCGTTTACCATTTTGTGGGCTAAAAGAAGTGTAAAAAACTCCTGTAATCTTCAAGGGGTCATCAGAAATAATAAGTCTTATTATAATTATTGCCTTTAGATATATATAAAATGAATACGGCATGGCATAGGAGAATTAGAAACGCAATTTCTAAATTTAAAATTAATTAAATTCTACGCGTAGGTACTAGATCGGACAAGGATCGAAACAATTCACAAACGAACAAAATTGATGGATAATGCTTACAGAAACAGAATAGATATAATATTGGACACATAAGAACGGGCACATAGCTCTCAAAACAGATGACTGTTGGGCAGAAAAGTTATGATATAGCTACCATGAACCGCTTGCGAACCACAGCGTGGGCAAAAGTGATTTGGTGAAGGTGGTACGCGCGGTAAGTCTTATAGAGATAAATAATAAGCCTAGTATCTAATGCTATTATCCGGTTGAAATTTGTGGGGTTGATAAAGGGTTGAAGTTGATAAAGGGTGAAGAAAAAATTAATTACCGTTTAAATTTAGAAACCATAATTTATTTTTAAGTGTCAAAGTTATTTTTTCTGAGTAGGTTTATTATTCTTAACTGAATGTGTTTAAGTAGAGATATTATAGTGCTTAAAATATATTTTGGTGCCTGCGAGGTCTGTCAGTGACATGTGCTAATGGTGAGGACTATCTACCGTAATTATCGATAATTTTTTATATTGAAAAATGTATAACCGAACATATTTTAATGGCTAATAATATAGTTTTCTTAAAAATAATAATTTCTAAAATAATTTCTTTAAATATAGTTTTCTTGGGCTTAACTTTAGATTGCAAACTTCAGTGGGAAGCTCATATTTCGTGTCTCGCAGGTAAACTCAGCTCAGCGGCTTTTGCTATCAGGAAAGTTAGGCAACTTACTGATGTGGCAACCGCCAGACTAGTCTACTTTAGTTATTTTCACAGCGTTATGTCTTACGGCATATTGTTGTAGGGTAGGGCTGCTGACATTGAAACCGTTTTTATTATTCAAAAACGAGCTATACGTTCTATCTACAACCTAGGTTCACGAGACTCCCTGAGAGAGCGATTCAAAGAGATAGGTATATTGACAGTTGCATCTCAATATATATATGCTAATGTTGTTTATGTTAAGAGTAACATTAGTCTATATACTAGGAATTGCGATGTGCATGAGATTAACACCAGGGGTAAGCATAAACTGGTTGGCTCACACTATCGCTTACATAAAGTCCATAATTCGTTTACGGGACTTGGTGTACGTTTATTTAATAAATTACCTATCGACATAATGGATAAACCCTTAGACAAATTTAAACAAATTGTCAAAAAACATTTAATACTTAAGGGTTATTACACTGTTAATGAGTATCTGAACGATAAAAGTCATGGGATGCTCGCTTGACGAAGGAGTAAATTAATTTTACTCTTAATTTTAATGACATTATACTTTAAAGGACATATTTTTGTTAATTATTGTATGAATGACATTTTTTATGATTTTTATGAATGACATAGTTTAACAATCGAAGAAGGTTATCGCTGAGGCCAAAGCAGAACACGTTGCCAGAATTGGCGAGAGGCTAGAAAGCTATCCTTCAGGGAGCCGTGCATTCTGGTCTCTCGCCAAGGCTGCCCAAGGCAACTTCTGCTCGTCCAATCTCCCGCCACTGCGCAAACAAGACGACATACTGGTCCATAGTGCAAAGGAAAAGGCTGACACTTTAGGCCAATTCTTTGCCTCGAACTCGACTCTAGACGACGGGGGAGTCACACCACCCAACATCTCGCGGTGTGAAAGCTCAATGCCGGAAATCCGCATCACTCAACGCGCGGTCAGGCGAGAGCTCAGGCTCCTAGATGTCAACAAGTCGAGTGGACCAGATGGCGTCCCCGCAGTGGTTCTGAAGACGTGCGCCCCTGAGTTGACTCCCGTTTTAACGCGCCTTTATCGTCTCTCATATACCGCTAATAGGGTTCCATCTTCGTGGAAGGTAGCTAACGTCCACCCGATCCCTAAAAAGGGTGACCGGTCGGACCCGTCAAACTACAGACCGATAGCGATAACATCCTTGCTGTCCAAGGTTCTGGAACGAGTTATCAACTCCCAACTCCTGAGGTACCTTGAGGAGCACCAGCTGATAAGCGACCGCCAGTACGGTTTCCGTAACGGTCGGTCAGCTGGTGATCTTCTCGTGTACCTCACACACCGTTGGGCAGAAGCCTTGGAGGGCAAGGGTGAAGCTCTGGCTGTCAGCCTTGATATTGCCAAGGCGTTTGACAGGGTCTGGCACAAAGCACTTCTATCGAAGCTACCATCCTATGGAATCCCCGAGGGACTATGCAGATGGATCGCCAGCTTCCTGGATGGTCGGAGCATTAGGGTCGTTGTTGATGGTGCTTGCTCCGATACCATGATGGTTAATGCTGGCGTACCACAAGGCTCAGTGCTTTCCCCAACGCTGTTTATTCTGCATATCAATGACATGTTAACCATTGAGAACATGCATTGCTATGCAGATGACAGCACGGGTGACGCGCGGTACACTAGCCAACAGAATGTCCCTCGGAGCTCCGTGCATGAGAGACGGTTACAACTTGTGTCTGAAGTTGAGGGCTCTCTCGGGCGGGCTCTCGAATGGGGTGAGAAGAACTTAGTTCATTTCAACCCCACGAAGACACAAGTATGCGCGTTCACTGCGAAGAAGGACCCTTTTGTTATGGCGCCTCAGTTCCAAGGAGTTTCTCTCCGTATCTCCGATGACATTGGGATCCTCGGCGTTCAAATATCCAGCAAGGTCCAATTTGGGAGTCATTTGGAAGACAAAGCCAAACTGGCGAGCAAAAAGCTGGGCGTCCTGAACAGAGCCAGACGGTACTTTACGTCATCTCAACGGCTTGTGCTATACAAAGCACAAGTCCGACCGCACGTGGAGTACTGTTCTCACCTGTGGGCAGGAGCCCCCAAATACCAGCTCGACCCACTTGACTCCCTCCAACGGCGAGCTGTTCGAATCGTCGATGATCCCAATCTCACAGACAAATTGGAGTCACTGGAGCAGCGGAGGGACTTTGGTTCTCTATGCGTGCTCTATCGTATGTTCAACGGGGAGTGCTCTGAGGAACTGTTTGACTTGGTGCCATCGTCTCCTTTCTATCATCGCACCACTCGACATCGCAGCAAAGTTCATCCATACTACCTGGACACGATCTCGTCTAGCATGGTTCGTTTTCAGCGTTCATTTCTCCCACGTACGTGCAGGCTCTGGAACGAACTACCAGCTGCGGTGTTTCCCGAGCGCTATGACATGTCCTTCTTCAAACGAGGTTTAAAGAGAGCATTAATATCACGGTAGGCAGCGGCTTCGCAGAGCCCCTGGCATTGCAGAAGTCTATGAGCGACAGTTTCCACTTACCATCAGGTGGGCTGTTGGCTCGTCTGCCACTATAGGCAATAAAAAAAAAAAAAAAAAAAAAAAAATTTTTTGACATTAATTTATTGATACATTTTGACATAATTTATAAAATGTTTTTTTTTTTTTTGTATTAATTATAAATGACATGATGCCCGAGCCATATTTGAACAGTTAAGTACACATTTTGTATTGTTTTGTTAAAATTGTATACTTAGTATTGTTCAATTTTTTTACATTGTGATTTGTGAAATAGAGGTACATTGTGAACTCTTGTGGTAAATTAAGTTCATCTTACTTTATACTTATACCAAAAATTAACAGTTTATATAATATCTACATAGAAACATTTATCACAGTTCACATGTTGCCTTTACCTTTTGTAGCAATATGCAAATTGAGGCAACCTGTAAAGCACACATTTTACTTTTTAATTTTCTTTACAACATAGAAAGCTGTAAGTAATTAAGTATCTATAGAGTTAAGTGTATTGCCTGCATCACTTTGCATGCTACTTGAAACTGTAACTTACAAAAATTGTAATAACCTGGCGATTAAAAAGAGTGGCCTGAGTTTCTTGCCAGTTCTTCTCATGGCTCTACTTCGTCAGCGAACTGGCTGTAGGTTAATTTGCTGACATTTTGTAAACTTTGACGTTCATAAGTGTTAATTTAATTAACTTAAATGAATAAACATATATTTCATTTCATTTCATTTCATATAATAGATAAAATCAAACAAGAAGAGTTAATACTTAATTTAGAGCTTTATTGCCTTGAAGTGGTTACAACACAAATTTTATTATCATCATAGTCAAAATCTGATTCATCACTGGAGCAGTCTTGTACATTAATAAAAAATAATACAGGACAAAAAAAAAATCGAAATGGCCCTGTGGATAAGGCACCCGATTCGTAAACACGAGGTAGTGGGTTCGAAACCGGGCAAGTACCAATGTGATTTTTCAAATCATATGTACTTTCTAAGTTTATCTTGGACATTTCTGACTGACGGTGAAGGAAAACATCGTGAGGAAACCTGGACTTAAAAAGTCTGAAATTGCCAATCCGCCTTGAGAAAGCGTGGTGATTAATGCTCATTCCTTCTCTATGAGAAGCGGCCTTTGCCCTGCAGTGGGACAGTAAACAGGCTGGTATTATTATTAAATATTATTAATACAGGATTATTTTGAACGCATTAACATTTCTTTCTAAATATATTCATAATTTATTTAGTAATACATTCAAATTATAATTAGCATGCATTTATTTCATCGACATTGTCTATGTCAGTCGATTACGCATCTTTAACCAGCTACCGCATTAGATACCGTAAATTTTTAATTTCGGTAAAATAAAAAATATTTCATAACACCGTAATTATTCTGCAAACTATTATTAGATATAGCTATATTAACATGTTTTTGGAAAAAACTTATCTTAACAATAAAAATTAACAATGTTCTTATTAATTATAAACTCGAACTTTTTTAACAATTTTTTTTTGCAAATAAAGTGACCTGAATAATATTAGTTAAAATAAAGACGTTAGTAATATGCATGCTAATCAAGAATTATCCCTATGACGTAATAGCAGTGCTTAAGATTGACAAGTTGACCTTCCGTAGACATTTATGCCGTTTGTTTGGTTTTTATTGTATTGATCAGAAATGATTAACATCAGCTGGTAGTTTGGAATTGTCTCTGATACTAATAACTGTGGATTTGTCACTTAAGCCACGATATCTTTATACATAGGAAGGACCGAACAAAGCTCAATATGATTATGTGTAATAAACGGTACATCTGCCTACAGCTTCACTGCAGGACGTAGACGACTCTTAAACTTAACTTTTAAAATACAAGTATTAATAAAAAATAGAAAACCGAAAAAAAATCTACTTGCATAAGACAAGTAGATAGTTTTTGATATTTGATTTAACACGGTGTTGTGTGTTTACATAATTAAAGAAATATTATTTCATCTCCGTCCCTACTTTCTGGACTATTTGATATCTAATTTCAATGCCATGATTGACATTTATTGTGAACAATAAAAAAAAGTGCATGGTATCAACCTTCACGTGATGATGAAATGTCAAACCGCCCAAAAAGCAAGATGAAAGACTAACAACCAGAGATTAGCCGGCGGCGGCTAGTCGGCGATTAGTCGGCGACTAGTCTTTAAAGTCGACTATCCGGCCAATATCGTAGTCGTCGACGATTCGGCAAAAAGCGCAGACTATTCGGCTTCTAGCTTTGTACGTATTTCTTAATAATATGTATTTCGGAGGAATTACATTAAATAAGAACTTTGATTATTTAATAATATTTTTAAACATCCACACACGAGATTTTCTTTTTGACAGGATTCAATTTGAATTAAGCTTTTTTACTTTAATTAACACTAATAATAATGTTCACACAAAAATATTTTACTTAAGGACGCGTTTACAATTCTATCACAAATAACCCCTTTTTCGGTTCACTTTGCGGCAAAACGATAAACAATTTTATATATTTAGCAGATACTACAAATAGAATGGTTCTTTATCTTGTGATGAGACCGTTTTTTTTTCTAATAATATATATTTTCATTGTAGTAAAAACCGTTGTACTTTGACTCTCAATCGAGAATTTACGAAATCGTGTTGATTTCGAGACCTGTGTTTTTCCAATTATATTCAAAATATTCTAAATTTAAAAGTACCAAAAGTTAGCAAATATTTTCAATTCATAAAATAACGGTCTATTTTTTTTAATATTTTACAAATTAACACGAAAATCAATGAAAAATAATATCGTCGTTTTCCATACATTTTGCTATGCAGCGTGAATCTTGATGCATTGTAATAAGACTTATTTTGTTTGGTAGTTGTGTTGATCGCATTGAACAGAGTTTTGTGAACAAGATCAGTTCGCGCTCGGCGCCCGTCGTGAGTGGACCCTCTGTTGCTTGTCCGAAGCAGCTCGACTCGTAAATTTCGTTGTATGAACACAAAGTAGTTGACAATACTAGATTTGATACTTACAAAAGTTGCAAGCATTATAGACGAAATATTTGTCAAGGTATGATTGTTTTTGCTATAAGTACCTAAGTAGCTATTATTATTAGTTGCGTCTCGGACATGCTGAAGTAATCTGCTACTGGAACTAGCTTATTAGTAGAGCTAGGTGTACTGAGTATGGGCTCGTTTTGTTAGTTATGATGAGACCTTACTACCGGCAAGGTGGAGTGACCTGAAGGTCTACTTTGGTGACTGCTACTGGAACTAGCTAACGAGTAGAGCTAGGCGTACCGAATATGGGCTTGTTTAATTAGTTATTATGAGGCCATGAATATTTGCACGTTGCACGAAAGACTTTTGCGTGAATGGACATTTGCGAGAAAGACACTCGCGCGAAAGAATTTTGCGTGAAATATAACCAAACAAGATTTTTAGGTCAAATTTCATTAAAGCAGTCGCCATTATGAACTTTGCTGTTTTTGTACCTATTGCTTTCAAAATCGTTAACTGAGTATCCCAGCGATGACCAAACACGAATCTAAAGTCAAATTTAATAAAAGCAGCCACCATTTTGAACTTTGCTGTTATAGTTGATATTTCTGAAGTATCAACGTAAGTTTATTTTCATATAATCGCCTTTGTTAGGCTGACCTATGTATGTATGTATGAAATTTGATGGTGCGATACCTATGATTTTTGAAAATGCCTCCTGAAAAACACCGCTCTGACCCTTACAAAAGCAAAAATCAAGAAACAATTTGAAGTAAACAAAACATGTTCCACACGTTCGCAGGCGGTGTTAGCGAATCGCGCTCGAATCAGCAATAATTGGCTTATTGCTGATTCGAGCGCAAGTTAGCGTTACGGATTGCTCGAAATCGTGATCTGATCGGCCGACTAATCGGCTTCTATAAAACCGACTAATTGGCCAAAGTCATAATCGGCACATTTCTACTAACAACCAACATTGTTAAATAAAAGCTTGTAACATTGAAATATATTATTTAGCTCATAAGTTAATGTAAGTTCCTGATTCTATTCATCAATAACATTCACTGTGCAACTATAATTAGAATGGCCTTAAAATCTTATCATAAACCTGACCTAATCGCAGAGCATCCCAACTGCATACACTGTATAGGAAAGCGCACCTATTGCTAGTAGCTTTGGAAGTTATTTTTCTGTAGCTTGTTTTAAATACATGCGTCGTTTTTCCTTAGTAGGGCAGCAATGCTATATGTTGGTCTGAAAGAGTCTACTGACAATTTGAAAGTAGTGGGCCATCGATACCGACAGTCGACAGTGAACTTAGTATTCTAGATAATCCGCTGTAATACAATTTATGTTATTAGTTGCAATAGGAGCACGAGTTTGTAAACGAAATGAAGAAATCAGATAGAAACCGTATCCCCAAAGACAATGTTGAAACATCTTGTAATAGAATGAATGTTAAAGAGAAATGACAAACTCGAAGTCATTTGGAATCACACAGTTTGCCAAATTCTTTCGTTTTGTTGGAAACGGATGAGTCAGAGATCGAGCAGCTAGTAATGAACCTTAGGAGTGATTGTGCGATAGGCTCAGACAACATCTCAGGCACTTTCCTCAAACGTTTCAAAAACATCCTGATCCCACCATTCACCTATCTATGCAACATGGCCTTAAACATAGGAGTTTTTCCAGATGCATATAAATTAGCCATCGTACATCCAATCCATAAGAATGGGGGCAGAGATCGTTCAGAAAATTATAGGCCAATAGCAATTCTTCCCACGCTTTCAAAGGTGCTTGAAAGGTTAATGAATAACAGACTCATTAAGCACTTAGAGCAATATAAACTTCTTTCGGCACATCAGTATGGTTTCCGCTCAGGCATCTCTACAGAAAATGCTGTGCTAGATTTAACCAATCATGTTATTACCAGCCTTGACAAAAAAGAAAAAGTCCTGGGCATATTCTTAGACCTAGCCAATAACAATGGGACAGAGACCGTATCAAAAGCCTTTGCTTTTGATACGGTCTCTGTCCCATTGTTATTGGCTAAACTTGAGAGGCTGGGAATAAGAGGTCCTCAACTCTCACTGTTCTCTAGCTATCTTACAGACAGGCGGCAATGTGTGAGGATTGGAGAATGGCTGAGTGATGAACTTCCAGTGCCTTACGGAGTGCCTCAGGGAAGTATTATCGGCCCTACCCTATTTCTTATCTATATAGATAGTCTATGTCGTTTAAACCTTCACAACTGTTCTATCTTCACATATCCCGATGATACTGCCCTGATATTCCGTGATTTCACTTGGGATTCAGTTGTTGCATGTGCACAAGCTGGTCTTAACCACGTCATGAACTGGCTTACACGAAATCTGCTCACTTTGAATGCTACCAAAACATTTTACCTGTATTTCTCACTCACATCTGCTGGGTAACCAGATCCCTACCCCAGTCCGTTGTTTGCTCACTCCTGTGGTGCACGACCAATTGCAGGCTGCAACTGTCCTTCTCTGAAACAAACTAACTGCATTAAATATTTAGGGATATATGTTGACGATAAGCTTACCTTTCAGCTTCACGTAGAGGCACTTGCGTCCAGATTACGAAAGCTCATCTTTGTTTTTAAAAATCTGCGACATTCTGCTGACACGAATGTACTAAAACTGGTATACTTAGCACTAGCCCAGTCGCTCATCCAATACTGTGTCATTGCATGGGGCGGCACTACTAAATCTAACCTTTTGAGACTTGAGCGAGGACAAAGAGCTCTATTGAAAGTTGGTTGGCGGCTGCCCTATCAGTTTCACCACCGAGCTGTTTAAAATTTGCGATGTTTTCTCAGTCCGTAAGCTATTCATTCTCAAGCTGATCCTGTATACCCACGCCCTATTACCTCACGATCCCACCAAATATAACACCTTCCGTCGTAAATTCGCTGTCTGTCACGTAAGCCACGTAAATACAACAGCTGCGCAACGTTTCTTCCATTTCCTGTCTGGCTACGTATATAACAAAGTGAATAAATAATTAAATATCAATCCTTTGAACAAATTTGAATGCAAACAAACGGTAACAAAATGGCTGCTGTCCCTAGATTACACTGAAACAGAAAACATTTTGATTATATTAAAATAATTTATATAGTACACACACACACACACACACACACACACACACACACACACACACACACACACACACACACACACACACACACACACACAGACACACACACGCACACACACGCACACACACTCACACACACACACACACACGCACACCACACACACACACACCACACACACACACACACACACACCACACACATACACACGCACACACACACACACACACACCACACACACACGCGCACACCATGCATGCATTTATTTGATTTATCTCTCAAACAACTCCCAATGTAAACATTAGCTATTAAATATATACTAATATATACAAGGAGAGAGCCTGGAGATCCGTCACACAGGTCCTAGAGCCTACTATGGACTCCAGCTCTCACTAGGTTTCTAATTAATATTACATAAGCTATACCAATTTTATAACTGTAAACCTATGAGAGAAATAAATAAAATTTATTATTATTATTTATTATTATTTGATTGCCGTTATACTTGTATTAGACGTAGACACACTAATACAATAAGCCATTTTATCTGGCCTTTTCAACAGTGTAGAATTTTAATGACAAATTCGGGTACTTAAATCAAGATTTTTATATTTTTGAGAAACTTCTAAAAAAAGTTATTGTCTTTATAGTTAGAGCCTATAGCTGTGTATTTGCAACCCGTTTATTTGCACGAGCGTTAAATAACAAATGACATAATGCAAAGTATATTGTCAGTGTAAACAATACCATAAAAGTGGAGGACAAATTATAGAAGTAGTGGTAATAGCGATTCAAGAAACAATGTCTTAACTAGTTTCTTTCCGCAGTTTCCCTTACAATATCGATAAGTAAATAAGAAGCGCTTATTTGCAATTATCGCGATAGATTTTTTTTCACTGGTGACAAATGGGAAATACGTGTTACTTGACTCGAAACAAATAGGAATTCTAAAATTGTAATAGGCAAGAGACAATTTTATATTACCTACCTAATTTTTTATATCTAGTAAATATCTAGGTATTATCTCTTTTTTTAATTTTCAAAGGAATAAGCAGCTGGCAAGGATTTATTACATCCACCTTTGGTCTCTAGCACTCAGCAGAAAAATCGAATACAACTTTTTATTTTACCCAGGCATTGATCTTGTGTATTTAGCATTCTATCGTTGGGTCCACCGCAGTACATACGCAAGACCACTGCCAAAGTATCTAGTCCAGTGACCTATCGATGGGAATTCAAAATGGCTCTATTACATTCTTCGACACTTCCTCTATCTTAATTCCTCTTCTTTTTACGACATAATAAAAAGACAACAATTACGATTGCACTTGTTTGCAAGATAAGTCCGGATTAAAATATATATTATAAACTTTTCTTCACTTTGAACAAGCAAAAATAGCAAATATTCCTAGCAGTAGCGAAGAGTCAATTTTTCGAGGAGGGAAGCCGGTGGGACTAAAATACTTTGAGTTTCGGAAAGCCAGTTAGACTTTGAGTAGACACTCAAGCAGCGACAGGTATAAGGAGGTCAGGGCATATTTTAAAAGGGAAGCCGGCAGGAATCGTATTATATGGACGCTTCGCCGCTGATTCCTAAATATGTCCCAATCTTAATATTTAGTCTTGTGAACATACTTCTAGTTCCGAGATAGATAAATGGTACATGTCACATCACTAGATTATTGCTCCCTGGATTTCCTCTGGTGAACCAAAAAACTTTAATTACACACTTAAATATTTATTCGCACGATGAACCATAATGTGATGTATCTCGGCTTCGATTCGATTTTTTTACTCGTATCTACTATTTTCGAAATGCTGTCACTATTGAGACATTGAGGATGCGGGCTTGCCGACACAACAACATGTTAGGCAATATTACCAACTCTATTTTCGCTAGATTCTAGTACATTCAGAACATTTGCATCGGTGTAATGACAAAGCAATAAGCGTACAGAGCCGAGTCTCATAGTGTAGGTACTTTCTGTTCAACATTTTTGATCTTTTGATTTTTCCTTTAAGATTATATCTTAATTTTAGATTAGACCTAGTATTTTTCTAACAAAAATGTTGTTAAAAAAAAAACTGGTCTTAGTATTAGTAGGTACTATACGGCATAGACAATGGTGATAAGTAATATAACATCGTCCTAACGAACACCTGATGAACTGACGTGTTGGTCGTTGACCTAATGAGGTAGGTGATGTGGTACTTGGTGGGTGTGGAATAAGTGCTATTCTAAAAAAAATACAATACATACTGCTTTAATTGAAACACCAAATTAAAAGTGCAGATATCTTTATTTTTTATTTGTTTAACTGTTTAAATAATAGGTACTAGTAAAAAGGATCCAAAATATAAAAAATAAAAATGACCTAAGTATTCATATTGCTCTTCTTTTTTTTTTTTTTTTTTTTATATTAGCCTACCAAAGTGACTCCACTCTGCCTGATGGTAAGCAGTAAGTGGAATCCAAAAGTGGCGGACACCATTCCAAAAGCCAAACTACTGGTATGGTGGCCTCCACTATGGCGGCTTAGTGAGATGCTTTTTCACGCCCCGCTTAAAAGACCCAGGATCAAAATTAGATGGGAACACATGCGCTGGTAAAGAGTTCCAGGCTTTAATTGAGCGACAAAAGTATGAAGTGCTGAACCGTTTGGTTCGAGACCCTTTAGATTCCACTGTGAAAGGGTGGCACTTTAGTCCCGCACGTGTTCTGGATAAAAAGGGAGAGGGTGGGATTAATTCAAAGAGCTCTTCAGAACACTCTCCATGGTAAAGGCGATAGAAGACGGCCATTGAGGCGATGTCTCTTCGCGGCTGTAAAGGCTCAAGGGTCTTAGTAACCACCGGGCTTCCGATGATACGGACTGCTCGCCGCTGCAACCTATCGAGTGCATCCAGTAAGTACTGTGCGGAGCCATCCCAAAGATGAGAGCAGTACTCCACGCAGGAACGAACCTGTGTCTTATAAAGAAGACAGAGCTGCTCGGGCGTGAAGTACCGCCTCACCCTGTTCAGGACACCGAGGTTTACAGGAGGCGGTTTTAATGACGCACTCGATGTAGTTCTTGGGGTTGAGATCTCGGCTGATGTCCATAACCAGGATACTTAGGCTATCCTGTAGTGGTAACGCTGTGTTCTGAAGAGAGGGAAGGGGAAGGAACGGAGATTTTTTTGCAGAGAACGCGCACACCTGTGTTTACTTGGCATTGAACTCGACCAAATTCTCACAAGCCCATTTAGAAATGCGGTATAATACTTGGTCGAGCTCAGCGACAAGTTCTAGGCGTTTTGCCTCGATGTCAGTCTGTTTAGCCGCAGGATGTCCGAGATATCGCCCATGCACTGTACTATCATCTGCATAGCAATGAATGTTGCCAAGGGACAACATGTCATTGACATGCAGAAGATACAGAGTGGGCGACAGGACGGACCCCTGAGGCACCCCAGCGTTGACCTGCAAATAATTGGAGGCCGATCCGTCACAAAGGACTCTAATGCGGCGCTCACGCAGGAACGCGGCAATCCAGTTGCACAGCTGGGGTGGCAGACCATATGCTGGAAGCTTGGACAGAAGCGAACGGTGCCAGACTCTATCGAAGGCTTTGGTTATGTCAAGGCCGATGGCCAAGGACTCGCCATGCCTGTCCATAGCTTCACCCCATTGGTGCGTGATATACGCTAGAAGGTCACCCGTAGACCGTTTTGACCTAAAGCCATATTGTCGGTCACTAATTAACGAGTGACCCTCTAGGTAGCGGACTAGTTGGGAGCCATTCCATCGGGATACCTAGACTAAAGCAGTTTTCGTTTTAAGATAAAATTGTATTTTTTTTTTTTTTTTTTTTTTTATTGCCTATAGTGGCAGACGAGCCAACAGCCCACCTGATGGTAAGTGGAAACTGTCGCTCATAGACTTCTGCAATGCCAGGGGCTCTGCGAAGCCGCTGCCTACCGTGATATTAATGCTCTCTTTAAACCTCGTTTGAAGGACATGTCATAGCGCTCGGGAAACACCGCAGCTGGTAGTTCGTTCCAGAGCCTGCACGTACGTGGGAGAAATGAACGCTGAAAACGAACCGTGCTAGACGAGATCGTGTCCAGGTAGTATGGATGAACTTTGCTGCGATGTCGAGTGGTGCGATGATAGAAAGGAGACGATGGCACCAAGTCAAACAGTTCCTCAGAGCACTCCCCGTTGAACATACGATAGAGCACGCATAGAGAGCCAAAGTCCCTCCGCTGCTCCAGTGACTCCAATTTGTCTGTGAGATTGGGATCATCGACGATTCGAACAGCTCGCCGTTGGAGGGAGTCAAGTGGGTCGAGCTGGTATTTGGGGGCTCCTGCCCACAGGTGAGAACAGTACTCCACGTGCGGTCGGACTTGTGCTTTGTATAGCACAAGCCGTTGAGATGACGTAAAGTACCGTCTGGCTCTGTTCAGGACGCCCAGCTTTTTGCTCGCCAGTTTGGCTTTGTCTTCCAAATGACTCCCAAATTGGACCTTGCTGGATATTTGAACGCCGAGGATCCCAATGTCATCGGAGATACGGAGAGAAACTCCTTGGAACTGAGGCGCCATAACAAAAGGGTCCTTCTTCGCAGTGAACGCGCATACTTGTGTCTTCGTGGGGTTGAAATGAACTAAGTTCTTCTCACCCCATTCGAGAGCCCGCCCGAGAGAGCCCTCAACTTCAGACACAAGTTGTAACCGTCTCTCATGCACGGAGCTCCGAGGGACATTCTGTTGGCTAGTGTACCGCGCGTCACCCGTGCTGTCATCTGCATAGCAATGCATGTTCTCAATGGTTAACATGTCATTGATATGCAGAATAAACAGCGTTGGGGAAAGCACTGAGCCTTGTGGTACGCCAGCATTAACCATCATGGTATCGGAGCAAGCACCATCAACAACGACCCTAATGCTCCGACCATCCAGGAAGCTGGCGATCCATCTGCAGAGTCCCTCGGGGATTCCATAGGATGGTAGCTTCGATAGAAGTGCTTTGTGCCAGACCCTGTCAAACGCCTTGGCAATATCAAGGCTGACAGCCAGAGCTTCACCCTTGCCCTCCAAGGCTTCTGCCCAACGGTGTGTGAGGTACACGAGAAGATCACCAGCTGACCGACCGTTACGGAAACCGTACTGGCGGTCGCTTATCAGCTGGTGCTCCTCAAGGTACCTCAGGAGTTGGGAGTTGATAACTCGTTCCAGAACCTTGGACAGCAAGGATGTTATCGCTATCGGTCTGTAGTTTGACGGGCCCGACCGGTCACCCTTTTTAGGGATCGGGTGGACGTTAGCTACCTTCCACGAAGATGGAACCCTATTAGCGGTATATGAGAGACGATAAAGGCGCGTTAAAACGGGAGTCAACTCAGGGGCGCACGTCTTCAGAACCACTGCGGGGACGCCATCTGGTCCACTCGACTTGTTGACATCTAGGAGCCTGAGCTCTCGCCTGACCGCGCGTTGAGTGATGCGGATTTCCAGCATTGAGCTTTCACACCGCTTTTTTATATTCTCATATAAAGGTGGACAGATATTAGAGGAAAGCCAACCTTAAAGTTTTATGCGTAAAGCGTCAATAGTCGGCAAGGAAAATGTGTGTGATGAAGTTTCCAATTTCTTCTGTAACTAAATTTCCCTATTTTCTTGAACCGTTCATAATCGTGTATAAAATGTGAATTGTGCGTGAGGTCGGGGCGCCATTGGTCGTCACGCGGTATCAATAAGGTGGTGTATTGTGCGACGCATTGTCACCGGTCAGATG
The DNA here is from genome assembly GCA_963082885.1 of Parascotia fuliginaria. Lineage (NCBI taxonomy): Eukaryota > Metazoa > Arthropoda > Insecta > Lepidoptera > Erebidae > Parascotia > Parascotia fuliginaria. The sequence goes on along the minus strand of OY720173.1, from coordinate 10,951,671 downwards.
ACCCAGCTGCACGCCACAATAACACTTCAATACAATCATTACATGTACCGGAACACAACATCTAGTCTGTCAATAGCGTCACCATATTATAAACGACTGACCATTCATCATGATCGTACGCAAATTTGAGCCTCGGCCGATTGACGTGTAACTACAGCACGCCTACAAATACCGATCTTACTACGTATAAAAAGATAGAATATCACAAAATACATAATATCAGTATCATCATCATCAGTTTAAACACGTCCAATGTAAAACATAAGTCTAGCCCATAGTCACCAAGTTAAGTCACGTGGGTTGGTGTCCACACATTGCTGCTTAAGCAGATAACACAGCTTACATTGCAGAGTATGTTTTAAAATTAACATTTTAAAACATATTCTTTCCAATGAAAAGTGCAAATTGGTCACGTCACCACTACTAACGATTGACAGAGTAAGAATATTATGAGTTATGTTCTATGCTATCACCCAAAGGTTGGCTGGAAATTTTATTTTTTTCATACATTTAGCAATCTAAGTACAGTCGAAATCCTTATAATTAATTGAATGAACAAAATAAATAATAATAATATAAATAAGTAAGTGCCTAATATCATTTTATGTTCACATTCTACATAAACATATGTAGTATATTATGTAATATTAGAATGTAATATACTATTACATTTGGTAAATACGAAAATCTGACCGTAGGTGTACTTTATTTCCTTATGGCAGTAGTAACAGGATTTTTAATGAAAAAGATTATTTTTGAAACGTTCAACAAAAAGTTAATCCATTTAAATATCAAGATCAAAACTATGAAACAAAACAAAGAATCTCCTCCTTTTTCGAAATCAGTTAAAAAGATTATTTTATATAATTCTATGAATTTTTTCTATTCTATAACTCTCTAGTTATCGATAGAGTTTTTAATATCAATAAAACAGATATAATAATATTATTCGTTCATTCATTGGTACATGTCTCCGACTGTACATAACCAAATTGTATAAAAAAAAAACAAATTTAAATATCTTGCTGCAGAAGGATCGACCAATTCTGGAATTTTGCGACTAATTTCGACTAATTACTGACTAATTCGTCATATAATTAGATTTTCAGTTCGCGATGGTGTCTGTGCCAAGATGAGCCATACGATCAACTTGTAATAGTCGATATTTTCAAAACTATGTTTGTATCGGTCAATCCAAATCAATATTATTAAGGTAGGATGAAGGTATTAAAACACTAACTAGGTATAACAATCCAGGGAGCAGTAGGTATATCAGCAGTCTATCGTTTTCGTCCCTTCAACTTGACGTCATAATGGAGGAACCAAAGATTTTGTTAAAAAATATGCCTAATGAAGAGGTAGCTAAAATTATAGCAAAGGTAGCAAATAGTAGATTAATGGTATTAATCTTTTGTATATGTATGGCAGACATCCCAGACTTGGTCCCTTCATCTTGACGCACACGATCAGAAACTACAAGTGCTGGAAGTCTCAAATTTTGCATGGGTTTTTTTTTAGGACGTAGGTGCTCGCTAAGACGGGATTTTGCGAATCTATATATATATAAACGCGAAAGGTCACTCACTCACTCACTCATCAAGAAATCTCAGAAACTCTCTAAGACGGGATTTTGTGAAAAACATTTCTCTGGGGTATAAACGGGTGACAAAATTCGTATGAAACTCCTATACTATTTAAACGAGAGTTATAATAAAAAGATTTCTAAATTCTAGAATATAGACATTGTTTGTGTGTCGTAATGGCTCAGTGGTGAAGACACCCGTTTGTAAATACGAGGTCAGGGGTTCAAATCAGGGTAAGTACCAATGTGATTTTCCAAACTATTATGTACTTTTAAGTTTATCTGAACGGTGAAGGAAAACATCGTGAGGAAATTTGGACTTCTGAGGAAGTCTAAAATCGCCAATCCGCCTTAAGCAAGCATGGCGATCAATGCTCATGCCTTCTCTATGTGAGAAGAGGCATTTCCCTGCAGTGGGATAATAATGGGCCGATATGATGAAACTCATTGTTTTAATATTTAGAAACTATCCTTATTAAGTGAGAAAATAGAAGTGGCAAGTTTAGTCAAGTTTTGCAAAATTTCGTCAGTTTTAGGGGTAGTGAGTGAATAGATTTAAATGGGATTCGCCTTAGAGACGAATTATACTGATATTTATTACTGATACCATGTATGATTGCCGGAAAGATCAGAAATATTCTCATACAGGCACACATCTGAATTTTCACGCGAACGAAGTCGCGGGCAACAGCTAGTATTAATATAATTATTAGAAGTACGATTTTGTGATGACATTTAGAAATTGTTATCATCAGATGCCATTCAATTATTTGCCTATTTATTTATTTATTTATTTATTTATTTATTTATTTATTTATTTATTTATTAGGATTACCAACAAGAGAAACACATACATAAAAAAGTAACAAAACATAGGAAATGCATGCCTGGTGCTCTCTCAATTATAGGCAACCACATCTAACTTAAAATATTTATACTGCTAAACTATCACAATATAATGAGTAAAAGTAAAAACACAATAATAAGTTGTAATGAATAATAAAGTGAAATGAAATTATGACAAAAAAATAGAATAAGTATAAGTAGGTAATTACAAAGGCCAATAAAATGTGAGTAGACAACAAACGTAATAAATACCACTAAGAACGCATATATTCCATAATTTTACACCTGAAATTAGACTGAGTATTACCAAAAATGTCCAAATCCAATGATCGGGGAAGATCGTTGTATTGTTTGCACATTCTATTTAAAGGTGAATTTAGGCCCAGATTAGTTTGGTATTTGCTTAAAATGAACAGCTTGTAGGCACATGATCGCGGTAATCTGCTCGGGGCAGCAATTTTTATTTCAGATAATAATTCTGGACAATCTATCTTATTATTACATAATTTATGCAAGAAAATAAGATCTAAAAACTTGCGTCTATCGTTAAGGGAAATCAGTTTAAAGTATTTAAGACGAACATCATACGAAATTAAATGATATTTTACATGCAGGTTATACGCAAGATGAGAGAGAAATCTTCTTTGTACTCGTTCAATTCTGTTTCGATGAACTTCATAAAAAGGAGACCATACCTGCGAGCAATATTCTAAGATGCTACGAACCAAAGAGTTAAATAAGATAATTTTAATTTCGGGACTTTTAAAATTATTTGTATTTCGATTTATAAAGCCACACATTTTGGATGCATTAACTATTGTCTTGTCTAAATGCGAATTAAATGTTAATTTACTATCTATGAATATCCCTAAATCTCGTACGCATTCAACTTGTTTGAGTGTGATTTATATTATATGATGTCTGCAATGTTTATTTTTTCTTACTAAAAGATATGTAGTGACATTTGTCAGTATTTAGTGACATCTTATTGAGTTCACACCACTCAGACACTCTATCAAGATCGTCCTGAATGAGATTATTATCATCTGAGCTTTTGATAGTTCCTATGATTTTAAGGTCGTCTGCAAATAGATAACCGGTAGTGTGATGAAAACAATCTGAAATGGAGTTTATTAATATCAAAAATAGTAACGGACCCAAGTGCGAACCATTATTATTAACCATTATTTCATTATTCATAACATTAAGACAGAACAAAACATTTGCAAAAGTGGTGATAGTAGGTATAACTAAGTGATAGAACATAATTATTATTCAAAGAACGTCAACAAACATACGGACCTACAACCTTAGCAAGAAAATCAAGATTCAAATTCGTAAGTGACAAATTCAAGTAGAACCACACAATAAATAGGTTCCTATCTAGTCTTCTTCTTATAAAAAAACTACCTATCTAGTACTATTGTAGTACCTACAATGTGACGCAGCTAAAACACTAACTTCTATAATTAGGTAGTTAGTGTATGTATATAGTGTATGTAAGTTAGATAAATAAAGTTATGATAAAAAAATTAAGTGCCTATTTTACAGGTTATTATTGCAAAAATTAATACACACGTAGATTGTGGTAAATATTTTTGACAAATAAACGTTAATTTGTCGTGAGAAAAATAATAAAAAGAACTAAAACTAAATTATCACAAGTAAATAGGTATTCACAATGTGTATATACGTCACAATTAATTAGCGTGGGTGTTTCTATGTATGTATTTACTTTATAGAGTTCATGTTTTTGACATCTTGTATAAATTTAATGAATATAAAGATCCCAATAATATTTTTTCTCTTAAAACTTCCATGTACAGACAGTGATCGGTTACATTTTTATTATACGTATACATAAGTACTTACTATAAAAACTAGTGATATAATATAATCAATTTTATAAATGTTACTGTTAAGATAGGTATCCCTATTTCTTTAAATTATTCTCTCACAGAAACTAGTGTACCTAAGTTGTAAATGTAACGCACACTTCGTAGCTAATATATCTGATAATAATGCGTGATTTACACAATACCCCTAGATATGCAATACCTGCATATTATACTAAACTGCTGTAGCATTCCTTTAAAAAGCTCTTAGAAAGATGACAACTTTTGAATATACCTAATCGGATGCCTGGTAGTCTTACACTAGGTACTTTACGTCGACATTTTAAAGAAAGTTTCTCGGTTAATCAGGCCCATTCATGCTAAAGCTAGGAAGGATTGACTACCTTAGATTCTTCAGTATCAAGTCTGTGAGTTATAGTACCTGTGTTTTCGCCTATAAATATACTTGAAGTTTTTATACTGAGCATGCAAGTTTGAGAATGCAGTATATTTTTGCAGCGGATGTTATTCATATAATATTCTAGCTTTTGCCCGCGACTTCGTCGGCGTAAAAGTCGAAAATGGTTCTAATAGATTTTTTAATTCGTTTTTTACGCTATTAATTTTGTTATAATATAAAAATTACTTATAAAATGTTTGAACAATCATTATCTTTACTATAGGGTTGGGACTTAAAGGTTAAACATGCAAATAAAATAAAATCCTTTTATATTTTATGAACACGAAGCTTAGTCTTTGATCTGATGAAACTTACCCGAAGGTATTATCTTTTTACAACGTAATTAAAATACTCACTACACCTACCGCAGTATATCTTTGTAAACAATATTTTAGGTAAGAGCTTATCAATTTGTCCTACTCGTGGGACTACCACACATGTATACCATTATGTAACCGTGGTCCTTACTTTTTATAGGTAATATGTAAACGTGGTCTTTACTTGGTAACTGGGATAGGTGTGGATTAATATGTCGATATAATTGTATATTGATATTTTTATTAATTAATAATAAATGTTAGCGTAGTTTATTAGGTACTTTATTTATGTTAAAAATAACGATTTTCCATGAGGAATCAAGCAGCTTTCCTTCAAGTCTACACCCGCTACCTATAGAGTTTGAACTTGAGCTTTGTTTAGGGCCATTGCGAAGCAGATTTTATTGGGAAACGGCACTCCCTTGAATTCGAAAGGGTATTTGATGACACCTACTTGTTTTGTTGGTCCCTTTTATGTGTTTTACTACAATGCCCATCAACCTAATTAAATACATATATCAATGAAAAATACTTTCATAATATTCTTGATTTCGCTACATTGTAAGTCGTTGTAGCGATGTCTGGTGCAAATCTAATGTTGATAAATACAGTATATTTCGCCATTTCAACTGGCTGGTTTTTTGTCGATTCGGCGGATAATAGCCTATATAATTAGTGAGATTAAGAGCCTTTTTTACCACTATGTGATAAAAAATCTTCTAGTTATATCTGTCTTTTATTTCTAAAGAGTTTTTTTTGTCAGTTATGGTTCAGGCACTTGTGGAACTGATTTTTGAGTACTATCTGTCAGTTTAGTTTTGAATAGGTTATCACGCGCTTTATCAACAAGTGGTGAAACAGGGCCTAACACCCTTAATTTTACAATCGTATCCTTAATCACAATATCGCTAGTTCATCAGGACAATGCGTGATTATGTGTCATTTAGATGAAACTTTGGGATGTTTTTATTTATTAGTATTACCTCTATTAACTCACGCTGCTAATGTTACATTGATTGATATAAAATATCTCTACAACTATTATTCATATGCGATCAATATTAAATTAAGGTTTTGTATAAATTAGGTTGTCGAACAGATCGCATTATAGCACGCGCGACGATTAGTGACCACTAATTGTTAAATAATTTCTTATTAAATTGGAAAAGCTATGTATGGAACGTTTTAGGTACTTTTTATTATAGTCATTTAAGACTAATAAAATCTAATTTATAAAAATAGTAATTAAAGGTTTTTTTGGCACACACGTTTTGGTATTTTAGTATTTTTTATTTTCATTCACTAAATTTGGTTCCAGCTCATTGTATTCATATAGAGACGCATGATGTACGTTTATTCCAGACAGATTAAAAATTTCTCACACTTGATTTTTTTATCACACACTTTTTACTTATCTATACTATTATATAAAGCGGAAGAGTATGTTTGTTTGTTTGATCGCGCTAATCTCTAAAACTACTAGTCGAATTTGAAAATTCCTTTAGCGTAGAATAGCCCAGTTCTTGGGGAAGGTTATAGGCTATGTAACATCACGCTACTGACGACAGGAGCAGAGCAGTAAGCAAATAGGCGGATAAAACCGCACCACAAAAAGCTAGTCATCTATGAAATGACTAATTATGTACAGGTACGTACTTTATAAGATAACACATGGTGGTGTAAATTCAGTCAGAAATCACGTGCCAAATGTGGTGACTACGAAAAACTTTTACCTTTGAGAGAGACTCAAGTTCAAGAGTTGACATTTTTAGGCTAATCCTCAGAACAAGGACTTAAGCAAGATAGACACATTGACGTCAATAGATAAACATATCATTAAAACATCATACAATCTATTATAATTGTATAATACTTTCAATAAGTTGCCATGCTAAACTATTTATATAGGTGGTGTAAACCCTCTCAGGTGTAAAACCGCCCTGTGAGGGAGTTTATTGCGTACCATAGCGCTCTTTGAAATTTAGTTCTTAACGAGAATATTAGGCCGAGTCGTTACAATAAAAAGCAAGGATATAAAAGGACGTAGTTATGCAGAAACGTTCCAACCCACAAGTCACCCGAAATCGAGATAATGTGATCAAACTACCTTTTAGGACACTTAGCGTCAGATTAGCAAAAAGGTTTCAAGTTATAAGTCATAGATCAGAAAATATTTTTTTCACTTACTTTCCAATCCACAACCTTTATCAAATAATAACTTGTGTAAATTAGCTAGAACGTACTATGAGGACAGGAACATTTAATGTTTTTCGAAACAGCATATTTATTGTGGTAAAACGCCACAACAATCTTGTAGCGTTTTAGCAAAACCGTGTTATACCATTTTATTTTGTAACAAATGTTCCATTTATATTTGGAACGTTTTTGCAAAATTACAATAGCTAGGCATAAACGATCCAAAATTTATGGTACGTTATGTTTCAGACCTAAATAACATAATTTGAAAACTTAAAAAGTTTCATGAATTTTGTACTATTATATACCTAAATAAAAAAACTGTTTCGAAAAAAAATTTTCAACTTTAAAGGGTTCATTTTTAACACACTTTAATTAGCTTCATCCTTAACTGTTTGCATAAACACGACCACTAAAAATTAATATTTATAACGCGTAAAGCAAAAGTTTATTTTCTTTGTAGTTATTTACCAATAAATATTTCTTGAAACTTTTAATATCATAGACAAAAGAAAACAATACTAATGATATTAATCCGAAGTTATGCACAACCGGGAACGCATCTTTCAATAACTTTTTACTAGTGCAAGCGAGACGGGAGTATTTTCTTTTTGACATTGAATCATATTTGAGTTCGCAACGGTCATTATTGAAACAAACGTCGTGCAACAGGTAGTTTTCGTCGTCTTTTGTTTGCAATATTATCCTTATTACGTTTATAACAGTGAACCGTGGTGAATTTGTAGTGTACTGTGTGTCAATTTAATTAGAGTAAACAATGGAAGCTAATAAAGATAATAATAATTAATTTTTTTTTAATATTCTACCACATTCACACAGCGCCATCTAGCCCCAAATTAAGCAATTATATTTGCTTGTGTTATGGGTACTAAACAACTGATATACTACTTATATACATTTTTTTTTGTAAATACTATACATATTATAGATAAATTACACCCAGACACAGAACAAACAATCATGCTCATCACACAAAGGTTTGTCCTGGGTGGGAATCGAACCCACGACCTGCGGCTTAGCAGTCAGGGTCACTAACCACCAGACCAACAGGCCCGTCTGATGTAAGTATTAAAATGATTGTATAATATTTTGTTATAAGTACTATATATATTTTAGTCACTAGTTTTATCAAAACGATATTAACAAATTTTGGTTATATTTTAATTTTACAGATTTCATCATTAGAACAGTTATTAACTAAAAAACGAAAATTAATGGAACTCAAAAACAAAGTTATCTCTCAAGGACAGATCAAAGGTCAAGACGTCGAAGTTGCAGACTCCAGAGGTATGTTGGAATTTAGTTAAAGGCATAAAATATTTTTTATGAATTTGACGGCGTATTAACTTTATTGTATTGCCATTTCTTAGGTCCATTCTTACGTGTCTTACACATCCAAGCGGTCGACGAGTCAACATAATAAGCCCCGCAGACTAGTCACGTTTTGAGTCGAAGATCGGTTTCGGTTGCATGTTGCAATATGAATTGTATCTTCTGCATGTATTGTGTATATTCTTGTTGGTGCTTTGCTATGATATACGAGCATGATTATTGTTCTTGGTGGGGCTATCAAAAATATTATTAATCATTTTATTATTTACATTGGATATACGGCTTATGCTTACTAAATTAATTTACTGAATTAAATGAAAAATATGTATATTACAAGGGATGGATGGGATTGGATATGATGAGATATGTGTCAGTTTGCATAAATTGTTTTTTTTTCAGCTGACTCTAATCCAGTTACGCCATATTCAAACATGCAGCCTTCAATCTCTCCTCCATTATATTCGCCACTTACTCCACTAAATTTTATAATTAAAAAAAGTACGGATAATAATTTACAAGGTAAGATGATTCTTTTAACATTATAACCCCAAAAGTACATGTCACCTGATGCAGATTATATTATTAAAACCTTTAAATATATTTGCTACACTTTACCGAGGTAACACCGCCGGTCGCAGTTAGTATTTGTATAAATTGTGCCAATAGATAACTTACGTGAATATGTACATTGTTTTAGATACTTGTGATCCTGTTATTATACTACAAGAAATACAGGATGAAGTTTCGCCATTATCATCACCCCTTCGACCAATGTCACCAGAAACGCAACAAATGTTTAATATATTAGCTGAGTATAAACCAATTAACAACATTAACGAAAATAATGATATTTCAAAACACGTAGATGCACCTGATTATGATAGTGATGACAGCGTAAGAGATCCGGATTATGTCTCACATAGCAAATTAGTAATAGCAGAGTCGACAACCTCTTGTTCATCTTTTAGTGATAGTGTAGATCACGAAGTGAGTAAAAATAAGAAATTTCCATCAAAAGAAAAGCTCAACAATGAGGGTACAGAAATACTAGAACCTAACAATGAAGAATCAACAGAACTTATTCCACCTATAAGTGACGAAGATTTACTATCTAATTTGGGAACTGGTAGACCGAAAAGGGGTCGTAAGAGAATTAATCCTCAACTTAGATCAGAGAGAAAACATAATAAATACATTAATTTAGAATACACGACAGCTAAAAATAAATTAGTGAAACTAAAAACCTTTGTTGAATATAATTGTAAATGTTTAAAAAATTGTGCTAGCTTGATTCCAATAGAGAAAAGAAAGGAAGAGTTCGAAAAATTTGTGCGTCTAGGGTCCTACAATGCACAATGTTTATACTTAGGATCATGTATTAAAGAAGAAAATAAAAAACGAAGTTATACTATGACTAATGTTTCTGAGGCAAAAAAAGGCAAAGCAATTCAGCCGTGTCTATTCTATTAATGGTACAAAGATATGTCGTGATATGTTCCTAAATACTTTTCAAATTACTACTCAAAAAGTTACCATTGCACTAAAAAAACTTAGAAATAGTGAGCCCATAATGGATGGTAGAGGAGTTAGCACCGGTGGCAAGAAAGGACGTAGTTATGTAAAAATGTTTCATTCCACAGTAAATTGAATTTGAGATGAAAGCATTTACGCGTTTCAATGGTATTCTTTTTTATTATAACTAGTAAAGGTCAATACCAAAGGTTTTATTGTTGAATTATATTGTGTTTAGATAATCATGTGTTTAATTTTAGGCTATTCACTTCACAATAAGAAAAAAATTTATTATTGGTACTGGAACATTTTTACATAATTAATATATACATGAACATAGCATCAAATTAATTTTGCACAAACGTTCCAGGTACTTTTTATTCATCTGTACCTTAAATTTATTATCTAAATTTTAGATCTAAATTTGATTTTTAAATCAATTTATTAAAAAAACAATTTTAGATGTAAAATGATGATGTATTTATATGTAAAACCTGAACAACAAATAAAAGAATAATAATCGCTTATCATTTTTTTATTACTAGGCCACAATTTAAAAAACAGTATAAAATCTTGTGCTATTGGGGAGGCCCACGTCCAGCAGTCACTGCTATAGGCTGATGATGATAAAAAAATCTTTATACGTCATACTCATCATCCTCTTGCATTTCGACATCTGGTTCCCCACCAAACCCATCGACATCATCAATGATTCCCTCCGTACTCTTTAGGCTTTTATAAAATTCATGACAAACCTCAGGTATGTACTGATACATGGATTGTAAATCTGCTAATTTGGCTGGAGCAATGGCTTTACCATCCGGCCACAGCAAACAGAAATCGGACATGTTAATATTTCGTGTTTCCCCTCTAACTTTTTTTTCAATTGTTAATTCCTTGTAATCTTCCTCAAATGAGGATTTCATAAAAATTGAAAACACTTTCTCTTTTTCAATTCTTATTTCTTTTGTATTTAGCCAATTGACTTTGGTTTTGTCTGTGAATTTTTTTCTGTTGATAATATTTTTTTCCAATTTTGCTGTTCCATAAAAATTAGCTTTGTTCATTTTAAATACTTCTAGAGGTTTTCTTTTTTTACATGTTTTAATTATGGACATATATTCTTCGGCTGTATAAATACGTTGATAGTGTTTGAGAGCAGTTTCAATTTTGGAAAAGTCTGTGTCCTCATTAGGCAGAAATGTATGCCCAGACTCAAGAAATTGCATTGTAATGACTTTTAAAGTGTCATGTGAATTTAGTAGTGCTTTCAACATGAGAACTATTTTTATGTTGCGGTTCTGCCCTCCACAACAATCGCTCCAAAGAATAAGGTGTTCAACAGTGGGCCTTAGTTTAGTTTGAATATATTTAATAAGGCACGATCCCACCTCTTGCGCACCTCTTCCTGCTTCCTCTTCAACCCATATGTAACAATGACCAATGTCATCTGAAGCACTATGGATGCCACTGTTGTAGAGCCACAATTGTCTTTTATAAAACGCAACATTTGTAGGTATTCTTGGTAATAGTAAAGTTTTTTCTAAATCGAATGTTACACATTCAATAGTCGACATGTTTCGAGCGTCTTCAAAATTTGAGTTCATCTGCTTCCTCAAATTTTCAGCCTTTCCTAAATGTCGAGTCTTTTCTGTTCTAGCTTGTTCTTTTTCCTCGAGGGTACTAGCATTTTGAATTTTTACAGCTAACATATCGCATTTATTGCAGGTGTCTTTTTTTAATGTTTTGCACTTAAGGTTAAACTTAGTGTAAAAAATCTTTTTGACTAATTCGAAGGAAGCGCACTTATACCCTTCACCATAAGTATTTGTGTACTCCTGCTGATATAACGGGTGGCGCAAAAGTAAAGACCCTATTTGGTTCAGCTATAACATTTTTTCTAAATTAGAAAACTAGATTTAGATTTTTTTAAATGTATATTTGTGCCATTAAATTTCGTACCATTAGGATTTAAAGATGATGTCTTTTAAATGGTGACCTCCAGAGTTGATACACATTTGAGCCCTATTTATGACATTTTGCATAACTTGCCGTAACACTTCCTGCGATATGTTCGTTATTTCTTGACGAATGTTTTCTTTTAGAGCTGCGAGAGTCTGTGGCTTGTTCACATACACCCGAGATTTCAAAAAACCCCAAAGAAAGAAGTCTGGACTGGTCAGATCGGGTGATCTTGCAGGCCAAGGCAAATCGCCAAAACGAGAGATAACTCGGCCTGGAAAAGCGTCCCTCACTAAGTCCATAGTGTCGCGCGCTGTGTGTGCCGTAGCGCCGTCTTGTTGAAACCAGATGTGCTCCAGCCCCAATTCGTCCAAACTGGGTATCAAAAACTCACGTAACATGGTTCTGTAGCGTTCTCCAGTGACAGTAATCGCATTGCCTCCAGCGTCTTCGAAAAAATAGGGTCCGATCACTCTGTCAACACAGATGCCACACCATACAGTAACTTTTAGTGGGTGTAGAGGTGTTCCTTGAATAATGCGCGGATTATCAGTGCCCCAGAACCGAGTATTCTGCTTATTGACATGCCCTGAGAGATGGAAATGGAAACGCAGGAAGTGTTACGGCAAGTTATGCAAAATGTCATAAATAGGGCTCAAATGTGTATCAACTCTGGAGGTCACCATTTAAAAGACATCATCTTTAAATCCTAATGGTACGAAATTTAATGGCACAAATATACATTTAAAAAAATCTAAATCTAGTTTTCTAATTTAGAAAAAATGTTATAGCTGAACCAAATAGGGTCTTTACTTTTGCGCCACCCAGTATATAGTAAATTTTGGTTAACGTCATACCCGGTTGTAAATATAACGTGTCATTTTTCTTTTCTTTTCTGTAGTGCGACTCATACTTTGGTAGTTTTGAAATAGTTTCGACTATGAAATTATACATTTCATCTGATAATTATTTATGTTGTCAAGGATAATTATGTCGGCGTTTAGCATGACGAATCATCTGATTGCATCGATTAACGGCAGTTTTAAATTCGGTGCAATTAAAATATAGTTTAAAAATAAACATACTTATTAAAATAAATGTATTCCTAGTTTCTCTTGCTTTCTTTAAGACTGCAAAATTTCAATACTTTCTTTTTTTAACACAATTGTAGACACCATTTTTACGCCTCATTGCTAAAACTAATCTATATAATAATAGATTACGCAAAATCTTCTACGGGAATACTTTTTAGTACTGAGAAGGAAAAATATGTTATTTATTTTATATTATAAAATATTAAAATACACTTACTACTACAGTTTTGTATCCAGATAATGCAAAGATTTAAAAATATATAAGGTCAAATTTATCTATGTACTAGTAAAACATAAATAAATAAATAATTATTGTATAGACTGCTAAAAGATGGCTTTTATGATAAATTAAAGCAAGGCAAGTTATTGGAAGATTATAATTAAATTATTTTATTAATTTAAAATTATAACGTAGGTCTATTTAATTTGACAGTAGCCGAGACGACCTATGTGCTATAAATAGCATGTATTATCTATGTATGTGACAGAAGTAATTATGAATTTTCTTTTTAACCGAAGAGCAAGAAGTTCATATTTCATTACTTTATCTATCAAAAATAGCACGGCAAAAATCAAAAAGTAGATTTTTTTCATTTTAGTTCTTCACCAAGATAACTAAACCTTTTTATATACAGAACTGTTCTATCAAGGTAGTCTACAATATCCGGCTCAAGATTGTTTAACCCATCTCGACACTGCTTACATTGTTTAATTACTGATACATGCATGATGCTGCCATCTTTTACCTAAATTTGAACTAATTGGACATTAAAATTTTGTGAAAATGCTCCCAGTAATAGACATTGCCAAAAAAAACGTGAAAAACAACCTTTTTGGAATAACGGCACAGTGTGTTTCTATTTTAATTTCATGGCTAATCCAAGCAACAATAAACCTTTTAATTTAAATAAAACTATAATAAATGCAAAGGCAAATTCTACCTCTACAAAACTAACAATTTCCGTAACAAAAGCTGCGAAAACAATTTTGCAATAAACGAAGCACTTTGTGTCACACACTATATTGAATTAAAAGACTGGATTTATATAAAACTTCAAATATTGATAGCTCGAATATTCTCAACATATAAAAACTCATTCCTACTCTTATTCTACAAAATTTAGTTTCTTTATGTCCATCACTGGTTTTATGTCCATTACTGGTGCAATTACCATATTCTTACGTACATTTACAAGGAGAAGTCCTTTACGCTGTGTTGTGTCTTTTACGCTGCATTTTTTGGTTTATAATTATTGAAGATTTTGAGGCAAATTTAGTTATGTTAAAAATAGCTAATAATAATGACGAAGGAGCTTAGAAAGATTAGGTAGAAATTATATCGATAGCAAATTATATATTAAAATAAAATAGAAAGGTAGATATATTAAAAAGTACTACAATAACGTTTAAAAGTAAATAAACATACATTAGTTACACACCTACTGTCGAATTTCGACCTCTGGCCAATCGCTAGTTTAATAATTTCCACATAGGTAAACTTTGCGCTGATCATATTTCAGGGGCTATTATTATTTTATATTAATTCAGTACATTCTTATACTGTTAGTTAACATATAGACTTATGTAACAACAAGTATAGTGGGGTCAGCTGTTCTGAGGATGTCTAACTTCTACAAGTAAACAGATAAGAACTGGTAACAGTGCACAAATTTAATTCCTATTGCGTTATTTTTGCACTTAGATACCTATGTTAAATTGTTGGCAATTTCTTCTAGGCAACGTTTGAATGGACAATATCATATTGCTAATCATAAAAAAAAATGATAATGATAATGTATGAAATAACGCCTACTAAAAACAAATTGAAATAGCTTTGACGCAGATACCTAACCTACTAAGGAGAAAATAGAGTTTATGTCATTTAATCTAGGATAGGTATAAATAGTGTTATTATTGATAATAATTGTACTTTTTTCTGTTTGTCAAATATGTTTTTTGCTCAGCGAAAGAAAAACGATATAACTGCATACGTGTTTCAGAAAAAATATTGTGGTCGTTTTTAGGGTTTCGTACCCAAAGGGTAAATCGGGACCCTATTTCTAAGACTCTGCTGTCCATCCGTACGTCTGTCTGTCTGTCTGTCACTATGCTGTATCTCATGAACCGTGATAGGTAGTTATACAGTTGAAATTTTTACAGATGATGTATTCTGTTGTCGCTATAACCACAAATAGTGAAAAACAGAATGAAATAAAAATTTAAGGGGCTCCTATACAACAGATATGATTTTTGACCGTTTGTTTATATAACTAGATGCACCCTGCGGCTTCGCCCGCGCGGATGTGTTAAATTAATGTAACTCGGAAACGAGGCCGCTTTTCGGGATAAAAACATACCAATTTGAACACACACACACACCCACACACCCACAGACACACACACACACACACACACGCACACACACCCACAGACACACACACACACCCACAGACACACACACACACACGCACGCACGCACGCACGCACGCACGCACGCACGCACGCACGCACGCACGCACGCACGCACGCACGCACGCACGATCGCACGCACACACACACACACACACACACTTTTTAATATTAGTTTATAATATTAGTAGGATGGTACGGTACCCTTCTTACGCGAGTCCGACTAGCCTTGGCCAGTTTTTAATAAAAACTCTTAAACAAATACGAATTTTACATGAGCACAGGTGCGGCGTAGATAGTGATCGTTCACCGATTTTAAAACCACTCATTTTTTATTTAAGATAATCGTATTCTTGTAATCGTAATCTTATTTTAATGCCTTTGAGCAATTACCTCGTAACAATTTAAATCAATAGTAAGCTAGAAATAGCATCAACGATGCAGGCTATACTTGGAACGTTTAACCGTTAGCGCCGGGAGGCGAGTCCGGTGGCGCCGCCGCATCGTCCTCATCGCAGTATAATGACTTCTCACTATGTGGATACTGCACTATTAGCTTGATTATATAGATTACATATTTTAATAGGCATGCTTATTTATACCTACTACGAGAACTTTTTAGTTATGACGATATTTTTAGTATTTTTAGTAAATAGAGAAGTAGGCTATCATACGCAATAAGAATTTTTCCGCTTTTTATAACATTATCATATATTAAGTATAATAAAGACCATTTTTATTGCTTAAATTCTAATCATACCTATCATAGATATACTTACCTAATTTCTTTTAAAATTTAGAGACTATTTGGACTCCTGAGCATATGTATTCGGTAAATGTTAAAATGTTTTCGACAATAAATTAAAAGGTTAAAATTTTTGATGAATCTTATAAATAGGTAGGTACTATAATTTAGAAACAATTGAAAAAAAATTGAAGTTGTCTATACTTAATAGAAAATAAAGAAAGAAATCCTGTTCACGTAAGCTTGCAAATAATAAATAGGTAAGTATGTACCTTTTAGCTGCAAAAGATCGGCATGAAGATGATACTTAAAATAGATATACTAGATGGGGTAATTTACTAACTGTAGTACCTAATTAATTCATTTAGCTCCACCATCTCGCACGAATTCCTCGGATGGTGGTCTCGCTCGTTGAGTGACTGCACCAGAAACATGTACCAGAGCGCTTTTGCTGTAAGTATATGTACATATTAAATTCATTGCTATTTCTTAAAAATAATTATTAATTATTATATTAATAACCCTTTAAAAAACTTACATGGAAACAGAGATCGTACACCTAATAGTGCTTTAAAAATTTGATGGAATATTGGACGTGACACTGATTATAGACATACCACAACAGTAATTAGAATAGTACAGGTATGGTCTGATTTATTGCAACTAGCACCTTATCAAATTGGACAGTAGGGTTTATCTATTCGATGCACAAGTAATGCGAGTCTTATGTGTTGTGACTTCACGAAAATGCTCTTTAACTTGATATTGTAATTATCGGTACCCTAGATAGATCGTTAGAAAAGAGAAGAAAGAAGGAAAAAAAGAAAATATTTAACTAGGTAGTTAACTCTCCGATATGGGGATAATAGCTCAGGGCAACAGTTAAACATTGTAGAGCGCGGCTAGGAGTGAGTGGCCCGGCCCCAGTACCTCCACTGCAGATACCTGCCTCTTTTAAATTTGCATTTATAGACATACTTTCTTTTGTTGTAGATAACTCAGGCTATGCAGAAAGTGGATGCGCAACATACATTTCTCGTTTATTACGATATTGTTATATATTACTTATTTATTTTAAACTTTACGTAGATGCATCGAAATTTTTTTAAGAATGTCTTTTGACGATTATTTTGTTCACAAACTTCACGAAGGTTAAATATTCTCTTTGATGGAAGGAAATAATGTCAATTGTTGTTGTCACACGATTCAGAATTATAGCAAAACTAAATTTAATATGTTAACTCAATAAACTTTTAAGTACGAAATTGAAATTAAATGGCTAACATTTTAGCCAATAAACAAATGCGATATTTTTTTTCATAATTGTAATTTTATGAA
Organism: Parascotia fuliginaria; assembly: GCA_963082885.1. NCBI lineage: Eukaryota > Metazoa > Arthropoda > Insecta > Lepidoptera > Erebidae > Parascotia > Parascotia fuliginaria. Next base: position 10,934,022 of record OY720173.1, on the reverse strand, counting down.
ATTGACAAAATGCGGACGAATCGGAATAATTCACCCACAGGCACTTGTAACAAATGCAATGATGAAAAGGTAAACTTGTAATTTACTGGCAGAAACCGAAATTCTTTAGATAACGTTGAAATAAAGATAGAAAGGCAGTCCTTTTCTAACTGAGCCGCTCCTATATGTTAGTGGTCCGGCTCCTTTATGAAATCTCGATGTGAACTTTATATTTGTCAATAGTTTTATCGTGGTACATGCGGTATATGCGACTGTGTTTTTTTGTGTTTTGCTAGAATGTGCGTTGTCACTATTAATTTATTTTTACAGCTAAGTGGCTCAATTAACTCTGACTCAATATCATGTAACGATATGGACCTAAATAATCTCATCATGTGGAACGTTTCAAAAGCACTTGAAAAAAACCCGTCTTTGAATTTGAAGGTATGTTTGAGCTATTTATAACTATCTAGGTATCTATACATATAATAAAAATGTAACCGTTCGCTGTCTGTACATGAAAGATATATGAGAAAAAAATTTATTGGGACCTTTATTAACGCAAATAGAACCCAAAACAATGATTGTCACAATTTTTGTCTGTTTGTCTGTTTGTCTGTGCGTTTGTTCACGCTAATCTCAGAAACGGCTTATCCGATTTAGATATGGTTTCACTACATATCGGATATACATTGTGGTAAGCTTCACTTAACATTTAGTGTTTGTTTCATGTCAATCGGCTTATAAATAAAAAAGTTAAGCCAATTTAAAGAATCACGTCGAAAATTTGTTAATTTACTACGAAACCTGATAGAAACAGAGACTTTAACAGGTTACGGAATAGCTGATAGCGTTTTATGTAAGTCAGGGAGAAGTCAGGGGGAAGTCAGGGGAAAGCCAGGGAGAAGTGAGGGAGAAGTGAGGGGAAAGTGAGGGGAATGTTAGAGGAAAGTGAGGGGAAGTGAGGGGAAAGTGACGGAGAAGTGACGGAGAAGTGACGGAGAAGTGAGGGGGAAGTGAGGGGAAAGTGAGGGGGAGAGGGGGTAGTAAGGGGGAAGTGAGGGGGAAGTAAGAGGAGAGTGAGGGGGTAGTGAGGGGGAAGTGAGGGAGAAGTGAGGGGTAAATGAGGGGAAAGTAAGAGGGAAATGAGGGAGACGGGAGAGGAAGGGAGGGAAAAGGGACGAGGAAAGGAGTTCTCGAATAGTGGAAAAAGGGAGGGGAATGGATAGGAAGCGATTGGAAGGGAAAAGAAAGAAGGAGAAGGAAGGAGAAAGAAGGGGGAAGAGAGAGGAAAGCGAGGAGGCAAGGTAGAGAGAAGTGGAGAAAAGGGCAAGAGATGCTGAAGGAGGGGCAAGGGATGTTGAAGGAGGTGAAGAGCAGAAGGGGGAGGGGAGGAGAGGAAGGAGGAAACTGTGGAGAGTGATTACACAATCATGCGTATTATTGTAGATAAAAAAACCTGGATTTCATCGATTTGTAATCATTAAACTTAATGCACACAGGTACATGGGCGGACCTAATGCTATGAGTATTCTCACAGTAATCGTGTCGTAAAAAGCATGAAAGTACTCACGTGCAAAGCAGGAACGAGTGGCTAGTTTTTGTTTAAAAGCCTGCTACGCTTGACACTAGGTCCGTACATGCGTGCTATTTTTAGATATTATTATACATATCTGAAGCTATTTGTGCTTTAGAGAGCACGTCAAGTAGCTGTTAAACCCAGTTGTCTTGCGAATATCTAGGGAAATCTTCGCAGATCCAATGAATCTGTAGCCTGACAGCTAGACGATTACAGATCAAACCTGTACTGGTGTTACCGTCCATATCGTGTAGCTTTGTAATTCGGTTATGGTGGTCAAAATTGTGTGTTTTAATTTGAACGGTATTAGAATATAGAAATTTCTGTAGGTACATGTGAGATTTAAGAACAAAATCGGTAACGAGTTTTATTGTAATTAATTTTAAGCCGTTGCAGGTTTATTACGCTACTGCCATACGTAGAGCATAAAATGTATTAATATATAATATGGATGCGCATTTTAAATTTTTGGCATGACTACGTGAGCTCTTAGTATAACAAATATTTCAATTCTTATACAAAGTACTGTATAGATTTACTTACTAAATGTTAATTTCTGGTTGTATAGATCAATTTAACAGTGGCACAGGAACATTTAGATCAAAAGGCTCGTGACGGGAACATAGCGATAAGTAATTGCCCGACGGAACAACAACATTTAGTGTACGCATTACTTGCATGGCAACAACTTGGACATAGAGACGCAGAGAGCCTTTTTCAGTAAGTCTTTATTCTGTCTTTATAAATGTTACTAAACTTGCGCCCTCGCTTCGCTACGGTATCATAAGTTTTATTCGTTGTCACAACAAACGCCTACATAAATTATGATTGCAATATAAGGTACCTACGTCTGCGAATTATTATTGCTATACTGCAACTTTACTTTTTCTGTCTTCTGTATTGCAAATTTTGAAATTCTGAAAATTGCTAAAAAAATACCCGTTAAACATAATATAATTATATATGTATGTGTATATATAACCGCTCCACTTTTTGATTTCTGAAAGTGAAAGAATTTTTCAAAGATTTTTTGACAAAGCCCTTAATGATAATGATAAAAAAAAAAGCTAACTCTGTATAGGTACTTTACGCGGCTAAACGATTGGACCCACTGTGTAAATAGCTTGGATTCGATAAAGAGTGTAAGTCATTATCATAGGCTCATAATCTTATGTTTCATCATCATCATATCAGTCAAAAGACGTCTACTGCTGGACATAGGCCTTCCCCAATGCACACCACCGTGGTCGGTCGTTCGCCGTCCTATCCATCGGTTGCCCGCCACTCTTATAAGGTCTCGGTCCACCTTGTGATGGGTTATGTTTTATATTATTAGGCAATTACTGGCAGAAAATCAAAAACTATTTCTGTGTATTTTGTAAGTATTAGGTTAGATTATGAAACTATTTCGTAAGTTTCAAATAGGTACCGGTTTTTAGGCATCAAAATATTTATTTATTAAGTAGTAAGAATGATAAAAAGAGCTTACCAATTAAAATAATATAGAAATAAATAAAATTTGCTACAATTGGACTTAGTTAAACAGTCTTAGGGTAGTATTTATAAACGAAGCTCAGGTAATGAGTACGCATACTTAATACCGTCTCTTTCTAACTACGGTCTCGGGCCCCTAGTTAGATAGAGACAGGGGTATGATTCAAGTGCGCGTACTCAACTCAATACCTGAGATGCGTTCATAAATACGAGCCTTAGTTAGAACGAGAAATTTCTCTGTGAATTTATTTCTTATCATTAATTTGTGCGCTATATCTTTAATAGAATTTACGTCTCTTGCTGGTGTAAAAACTTTTGGCAGTACCTATATTTACGCGAAAAGTTGATACCTTAATTGTATATTATAATTTTTATGTTTTTAGATTTATAGAATCTAAGAAAAAGAAAGAAAATAAAGAAGAACAGGTCGGTTGTAATACAAACGACATAAAATTAAACACAAACAGTTTAACAGTATCGTCTGTTAATATACAATGCAATAGTTTTACAAACTCGTCTAGAATTATTGGTAGTTTATATGGTAGCGGGACATGTGTGAACGGTCCTGTCGTAAAACTGCCAGTGGACACGAAGATTATCATGCGCTTGGATAATATTCCATGCAAACAACCACCATCAAAAACTAATATAACAGACACCAAACTAAAATCGGTGAGTATTAAAATTAATCCTGATTAATGACTGGCCTGTTGGTCTAGTGGTTAGTGACCCTGACTGCTAAGCCGGAGGTCGTGGGTTCGATTCCCACCCAGGACAAACCTTTGTGTGATGACTGATGAGCATGATTGTTTGTTCTGTGTCTGGGTGTAATTTATCTATAATATGTATGTATTTACAAAAAAAAAAAAAAAAAATGTATATAAGTAATATATCAGTTGTTTAGTACCCATAACACAAGCAAATATAATTGCTTAATTTGGGACTAGATGGCGCTGTGTGAATGTGGTAGAATATTATTATATTATTATTATTATTATTATAATCAAATATTTAATACAAGCTGTGATTTCGGGCACATATAGGTTATATTTTTACCCGGAGACTTATTTGATTTATGCTTACGCCCGTGTGCGGTGAGATCGTGACAAGCACAGAACATTGAAACCTCGGTAAACTGCATGAATGAGAATATGCATGCACACTCTATGCGTGCATTCGTATTTCAATTTTTTTTTTTTTTTTTTTTTTTTTTATAGTATAGCCTACCAAAGTAACTCCACCCCGCCTGATGGTAAGCAGTCAGTGGAATCCAGAAGTGGCGGCCACCATACCAAAAGCTATCGTTTTAAACTGCTGGTATGGTGGCCTCCACTATGGCGGCTGGGAATGGGGTTAGGGGAAGGAAATGAGGGACGTGAGGAAAGAGGAAAGGGGGGAAATTGGGCCTCCGGCGCTCTCACTCACCGAACGAAACGCAGTAGTACGGATACTACTACTCTTAAGTCGATCTTCTATGAGAGGGTAGTACTTCCCCGGACGGTCCGGCCCATTCATGCTGAAATCAGCGTGGATCTACTACCGTAAATCTACTACCGTAAGAATATTTGCTTGATAAGTGGGCACTGTCGCTAATTCAATGGATCTCCGTCGTGAGTAAGTTATTAATCGCTTGTTCAAAGTATTCAAAATTAAATTAGAAGTTATGTACTTATCATAAATCAAAGCATACGTTTGTCCACGAGGAATAGCCGATACTTAGGCAAACCGTCAGTATTTTTTATTACATGTTATCTAGTTAATAATAGACAAACAACATAGATTATAATAATCCTAGATCAACTAATATAACATTACTTAAGCACTACTGGATATTATTTTGTTATCTTGTAGCATTCACAGGGGTCACGCATCCTTTTAATTATTAGGATATAATATAGGTTCGTGTTGACTAGTGTTCTTAGATCACATGTCATCATTATTAGCTTGAAGACATCTATTGCAAAACATAGGCCTCTCCTAAAGAGAAAGGCGGATTGACGACGCAGGTTCTAGGATAGATGAAATTAGAAAAATAAAATCCATACTATTATAAATATGCGAAAGTAACTCTGTCTGTCTATTTGTCTGTTAAGCTTTCACGCCCAAACCCCTGAACCGATTTTGATAAAATTTGGTACAGGGATAGATTAGACCTTGGAGAACCTCGTATGCTATATTTTATCGCGAAAAAATGGCTTGAAATAAGGGATGAAAGTTTGTATGGAAAATGCGATATAACCGACATTCACGCGGACGGAGCTGCGGACAATAGCTAGTAAATAAATAAATAAAGATATCAAGATATTTATTATCTTCAAATATAATTTCTGTTATCAGAATAAGAGACTTGTTTAAACCATTACGATTAGCGAATCAAACTGGTAATAATATAATACAATTTGTAAGATAAAAATGTATAGCATTAAAAACAGCTTTTATTATTAAAATCAAGGTTCACTGAAATGTATTTAATGTTTTGAATTTGAAATGTATTTTCATTCTTGGCACAATTAAGAACAGGATAGAGGGGAATCAAAAAGGAGAAGTAAAGAGATAATATTATCAATACATACTTACATTATTAAGTACACCATATGCATTGAAATGCACAAAAAATTTAAAACATTAAAAAGAAAATTGGACTAGTAGATCTTAAAATACACACGGGTCGAATGGGCTCGTAGCCTACAGTATGAATTTTACGAGTAGATAGTGTTTAAGGCACTATTCGAGACCACTGGTAGTACACTGTGTTTTCTTAAAATATATTTATATTGTTTTTATAAATAAACCATGTCGTAGATATTTATTTATTTGCATTATCATATAATAGGTCATTATCTACGAAATTAACATTTAGTTATAGTGTAAAAAGTTAATTAAAAATTTGTTTTTATTCTATTATAATATATTTATGCAAATTCATCAGTGTTCAGTGTCGTCATAATTTAGAATCAGTTGAACAAACGGAAACTAACACAGTCATTTCGTACGACTTCTTGAGTATTAGTTAACCAAACCCTAAAGTACTTAATAGTATCTACCTAGTAATATGGCATAAGATGTAAATGACGGAGATCTTCTAACTCTATCTATCATAACTTGGAGACTATCTGTTGTTGCGTATCAATCTATTATCCTTCTTCAAAACACTATAAAATTTCTAGCTATCAGACCCACTCGTCTTTAGTTTAGTCAATGTGACCAGGGGGTGCATTTACCAGTTTAATTAAAATACGTAGTCAAATTACCATACTAGTTGAAACTAAATAATTGAATTCCTTGTTTTCTTTCTTTAATCTTAGTATTATATTAATTAGTTAATTTGTAATAATTACTTTGTATGGTTCTTTGGTTGCGTTGAGTGTTTAAATTGTAACTCATTCAAATAACTGTAATTATCTGGCGATTGAAAAGAGTGGCGTGAGTTTCTTGCCAGTTCTTCTCACAGCTCTACCTCGTCAGCGAACTGGCTGTAGGTCAATTGGCTGACAAAATGTAATGTTGACTTTTCATAAGCATCATACTTTATGATCTAAATGAAATAAATGCTTTGACTTTGACTTTGACTCTGTTATATAAAATATTGTATTTATTATTGATCCAGAAACCTTTACGTTACTTTAAAACTAAAGTACATTGTTTTCATTTTGGTAAACGATTATTCCTAATAAACTGTAGATGCCGGACGACCACGTAGTTCATCTTTAGGATGAAAATTTTAACAGAACAGAAGCGTTGAAACCAATAACCTTTATTTCAAATAACTTATGCTACATTACAGAGTTTGGAATATCCTTTTAAGCATAAAGTATGTACTTGTGTTAATTTGTAGTGTTTGCTCTGTAGGTATACATCGTCAATGGGCCGTTTGCTTCGAATTTCTAATGCGACGGTACTCGTATTAAATTAGAATATTAATTACAGATAGAGTAAGGAATAGCGTGTTAAGAGAAGAATGTGAATTGAATGATGATACGAGTATAGTGACTAAAATTGAAAGGAGTATGTTATGATGGTTTGGACATGTGGAAAGGATGGATGGAAGTAGGATAACGAAAGTAATTTATGGAGCGGAAATAACAGGTAAAGTTGGTAGCGAACATATGCGGACCAAATAGGTGATGTGATGACAAAGAGCATAATTACAAGCACCCGTAAACGACGCGTGTGTATGAAAAGATTAATGAATGTTGAAGAGGCAAAGGAGGTTTGTTTGGATCGCAGCAAATGGCGTTCAATCGTCTTTGCTTACCTTATTAATGTGAGACAGGCGTGGTGACGTTATATATGGAATACCAATATAGGACACAAGTACAAAGTAACTTCCTTTGAAACAAAGACAATAATATTATACCTATTTTTATTAAACTAAATCAAAGTCAAGTTGGGTACTTATTAAGGCTAATCCCATTTAGCTAGATTGTCTTATTAATAAACAAAGAGTAGCGATGGCATAATAATTCAGATTTTTTTTAAGTTCAAAAACGGCAGTGAGAAAGAAACATAATACGGAGTAGTAGGTAATTCCTCACTATTGTATGTTTATTTGTTAATGGTAATTACTTTATTGAAATAGGTAGGTACTTATATTAATAATAAAAAAACGAAATTCTGAATATACACATACCATTATTGTAAAACCTAAGTACAGTAAAAACACAAAATATATTTATATTCATATTTTACATATCTAAGCAAGCGTTGTATGTCTACTTCACTTGATAAATGAAAATTACTTTAATTGTCATGATGTCCGCCTTATCAAGGTCGATTATAAGATTATTTGATTTGATTATTTTAGTTATATTCTTCTTTGTATCACAAATATAATTTGTGTTTTTGGTGAATAAATAACAGTAACTTCTTGTTGTCAGTCTGTGTATCTGTCAAGTCTTTTCTCCTTCAGAGTTTTCAGGCATGCGATTAAAGTTTTGTTGTTAGAGCTATGCTAGATATTAGTATGGCGTTACCGAATCGCCTCATACACTAGACAAATCAAGGTTGAGATCACGTGAACACACAATATTATACATTGCTTCGATTTCAACACTAGCAAAAGTCTACATTGTTGGCAGTGTCCACTTGCTACGCTTCGCAACATATTTGATATGTGTGCCATTTCCTGTCACAGAATTTTTAAAGACAGTCTGCATATAGTTTATTGTATTTATTTAAAGGTGTGTTGCATGGATAGCGCATGTGCAGAAAATTTAGCAGCTATGGATAAAGCCACCCAAGAGTTGAGGGCGCGTGCTACTAGTTTAGCTAAACGAGAGGCTGAAAGAGTTGAGCTTTTGGAACGCGCTGAAACTGCATGGGCAGATCTGGAGCTTGGCTATCAACGGCGACTTAGACTTGCGAACGAAAAAAAAGATGACCTGACCAGACAAGTAAATGCTTTTTATTAATTTTAAATAAATAGTTTATATTTCCCTTTTCGTTTTATAGCCAATATCAACGTTGTAAATTTATAATGTTGTGACAATCTTAGAAGTAAAGGCAGATTATATTTCTAAGGAAAACGCTACGCGCACCGTATTATCACCATTTAAAATTGTAAAGTATAATGTGCTTGTAAAATAAGTACAATGTGCTTGTCGTGCTTGTTTGTCATATAAGGTGTAGGTATAAAGCAAAATGTACAGTAACATGTTTTCATTTAGATTATATATATGTTTAATTAAATGTTAAAAAAAAAAGACTGTCAGCGTATTCAACATATGGTTGTCGTAGATTCAAAAGGCGGTGAAAGACCGCAACGAGTTCAAAGAAGAGTGTGGCGTATTGGCTAACGAACTAAAAAGAAAAGGTGAAGTGGCAGAGCAGCAACGTGTAGAACTGAGAGATTTGCAGAAAGTGGTCTGCCAACGTGCATGTCGACGTTTGGCGTTAAGTGAAGAGGCATCTCGTGGCGAGGCGGCCCTGGCTGAGGAACAATGTAAGATGGTGCAGCTGGACAGAGATCTTCAAGTAATTATTTTGATATCACTAATGTAATATAGAAGTTTCAAGAATATAGTTTTGTACTACGGACTCTTATATCATAAACTAGCTTTCCGCTGCGCGGTTTCACTACGTGATTTTATATAGCCTATAACCTTCCTCAAGGACTGGGCTATCATACGCAAAAATAATTTTCAATTCCGACAAGTAGTTCCAGTGATTAGCGCGTTAAAAGAAACAAGCTCTTCTGCTTTATATAATTGTATATATATAATTAGGTATTAACGTGTTCTAGATTTGGAGACATTATTATTATTCATTATCAGGTAGGCAGTTAAATAATTTTGAAAATTACGTTTCTATATATGTATCAATTAAATATTTAGCTTACGATGCCTATTTTATACACAGAACACAAGATTAGGTGTGGAGGCGATATGATACGATTTCGTGCTTGTAGTCTTAGAAGTGGTTTGTGTTCTATACTTACTAAGATTACTAAACATTTAACAATTTCATAATGTGAATTACTTGATAAATTGTGATTTATGGCGTCACGGCTCTGTCAACCGCTCTCATCCCAAATAGTTTGATAACTAAAATGGAAAGTGTCATTGTTTACCCATTTATTAAGATACGTATTTAAAAAAAAATCACCAAGCTTTAAGTATTCAAGTTTAGCACGACATTTTACAAGTAAATTTATTAAAATAGAAGCACTATCTCGTCTATTTTTTAATTTTATTTATAGTTTTTGTTTTTGTTATCGCAAAGGATAAAGATAAAAAGACTAAAATGACTACTTTGTATTAAAAAATATTGGAACAAGGCGTTCTATTAAATTGTTATTTGCATCATTAAAAAATAACTTTACCTTTGTCTGAATGTCTAGTTTTCATAGCTTTTTTCAAATGCGTATCTTATGCAAAGATATCTTACTGCAAGTCCAGAGTCAATTTGTATGGTAAGATGGCATAAATATATTTGAGCTAAAAATAATCTAAGGAATCTAATTGAATTATTTGAATAATTGAGGATTTTATAATTGACAGTAAGTAATTGAAAATCACTAGATTGCCCATGGTTGGATTAAAGGCTCTTTTTTTTACGTTAAATTCAGTTGACATAGGCTATAATAACTTGTCCTCGCTCCAAATTTAGGTATATTCGAACTAACTATTTCTATTACTAGTAATATTGATGTATCACATATCGTTACTCCTCGGCTAATATTATTAGCCGAGGAGTAACAACGGTATGTTAGAAAATGACCATCGAAGTGATCACCGCGTATCGCAAGCAAGTTATTTATGTAATAATCCTTGACCTTGTCTGTTTTTAGTTTAAAGAAGAACAAGCCCGGCGTAAGTTGACCTTGATAGAGAACGAAACGGAATCAGCGTGTGCTCTTATGCACGATGCTGAGCGTGCTTTGCGCGCGGAACTGAGCGGTCTGCGTGACCAAATTAAAGAGGTTTCAGATCAGCTGCTTGAGGAAGATATTTTAAGCAATCGGATTAAGGAAGAGGTATTTAAACTTTATTATTTATTAAATTGATATTGCATGCTATTGGTTTCATAAACACCGCTACGCGATCGTGTTGATTCAATTTCCATCCGAGAGAAGTTGATATTTCATAAATATTTGTTTTGAGACTCTGTCTGTAATTTGCGATTTTTTTATTTGATAATGTCACAATAATTGATCATAAATATTACTATCGTTAAGGCTTCATTTGTCTGCCACCACGCGCAAGAAAATACCGAGTTACGTTGCGTTTATGTATCTAACTTATTTACGAGAGCTTAATTTAATAGGAGGTGGCGCCATCCTTAAATGCCTATATAATTCTAAAAGTTGTGTGTAGTTATGCCTGCCTAACTTTGCAATATTATTTCAATTATATATATATATATCTGCAAATACGTTCGTAAATTATTTTCATTTGTCAATTGAAATCCTGAAAACAGAAGGTTGCAGTACTTAGTTATAAAACGCTTGTGTAAAGTTTCAGACTGCCGCTTTTTGTGCACAGAACATAAAAGCCGTGTAGCGTAATAAAATTCAAAAAGCCGAGTTATCGCTTAAAATTCTTGCAGCTACCGCGTCTTGCGCCAAAATGCAATTTATTTTGATTTTTGCTGTTTTTACTGTAGGTATTCTAGATTCCAGATATTGCCAAAACACGTGTCCACTATTTTAATCGATTATGATCATTCATTAATCATCATCATCATCAGCCGAATAAATGCTAGTATAGATCAAGTGTCTCTACCTTAAGTTTTAGTTACCAGTTCGAAGCCGCCCTCATCTATTGTTTGCTACCGCATTTGTGAGGTTTACAATCATTACAAATAACAGCTATCATTATGTTATTGCGTTACATCGACACATGAACATAAATTAAACTGCGATTCAGAATTACGTGATATATACATAGATACTTGTATCAATGTATCGATGTATCACGAAAGGAAAATGTGATCTGTAACTATAGGAAAGGCACTAGTAATGGACACTTTATGTGCAAATTTGTAGTATTTTTGCAATTTCATTAATAATAGTGATTGTTTCAATACAATAAATATTAAAAATAGATGGTCCTGTGTTATTTCTACATTTCTACTGTATTTAATGTAGGATTTCTACATATCTGCTGTATGTAATGTAGGACACTGTAATTGGTTTTAACGTAAAAATAAAAATAAATATTTTTTTGCGACAGTAATGGACAGGTGCAAACCCAGTCATGGACACCCAATAATGGACAGACCTTATAAAAGAATACCAATAATAGACAATAACCTAGTCATGGATCACGTAGTAATCGTCAAGCCTATGATGAATCCCTAGCTGTGGATTTATGAAATTAGGAATATGGAATTGTAATATAATAATACCAGCCTGTTTACTGTCCTGTATATAGAGAAGGTATGGGCTTTAATTACCACGCTTGCTCAAGGCGGATTGGCAATTTCAGACTTTTAAGTCTAGGTTTCCTCACGATGTTCTTCTTCACCGTCAGTCAGAAATGTCTAAGATAAACTTAGAAAGTACATATGATTTGAAAAATCACATTGGTACTTACGAGGTAGCCGGATTTGAACCCGCTACCTCGTGTTTACGAAGTGGGTGCCTTATCCACTGGATCATTTCGACATTTGGACTTATGGAATTGTGCGAAGGTTTATTTTTAATCAAATTTTAGAAAATAGTCATGGATTTCGTTTTCCTCTCGAGTAGTAGTAGGTAACCCTAAAAATAGTGAAATTAAATTATCATAAGATCAATGATAAAAATGAAAGAAACACGATTAATAAAATCGTAACATAAATTCCTTTAATTCGTGTTCTATAAATTTGTCAACTGGCGGGAAAATATCTAAAATTCTTTCAGTATTCCATTTTTGTTGGAGGTTTTAACATTGCGATTAGAGATCAACGTTTAACTTGAACTACATTAATTAGATGGTTTGTCCCATAATTTAATATAATAATGTTATACAACACGATATTTAATAGGTATTTAAAGTAATAACAATTTAAATAGAAATAACTATTACACAAATCGATTTTCATTATCATTCGAGCTTAGAGTAAATTTTATAGACTACATTCACCTAATGTCCGTTATTGTAACTTTGAACTTTTAGTGCACCAATTAAAAGACTGGATTCAATCATTGTTAGCTCGACGACTTTGCTCCAAGGTCAAATATTCTCAACATATCTATAATCTCATTCCTCTTACTCCCAGTTTCTGAAAGGTTGATCAACGATGAATTAACTAATCACCTGTTTAATTTCATGTGAAGAGGTTATTCTACAAGATTTAGTACATCACTGGTTCCATATCCATTACTAGTGCAATTACCTTAGGTAAATTTAAATCAGTAATTTTTTTTTTATAAAACCAGCAATCATGATAATAAATCCTAAAAAACGACGCACAAAATGTCAGGTCCTAATAAATGAAATCAAATCAAATCATCATTTATTGCGTAAAATTACAGAGGTGTTACACATACACTTAGGTCCCGTACAGTGAGGTTTCAGAGAAACTTTCTCCCTCGTACGATAAGGTTGTGGAATGAGCTCCCCGTCGAGGTTTTCCCGAGAGACTACAACATGGAGTTCTTCAAGAAAGGAGTTAAAAGGTTTTTAACAGGGACGGCAACGCGCTAGTGATGCTCCTGGTGTTGCAAGCGTCCATAGGCTACGGTAACTGCTTACCATCAGGCGGGCCGTATGCTTGTTTGTCACCTTAGTCGTATAAAAAAAAAACATATAATTTGGTGTCACACAGCATGCAACATTTAGGAATTTTTAAACACTATACATTATTATATTATTAATTACGTTATAATTTTAATAATTAATCTATAATATAAAAATGTGCGCAAATCTCGAGAGCAGCTGAACCGATTTCGCTAATCCTTTTTTATATAATTATTTGAAGTACGAGGATGGTTCTTACGGAGAGAAAAATTAAAAACTTGTATAATTAAAAAAAATTAAAGAAATGACGTACGAAGTTCGCTGGGTCAACTAATATTTAAATAAATGCATATCACTAATTTATCAATGCTTAGATAAATACTTAAAGCTGTACTTGTTTTTTCAGGAATTCCATTTAAGTAATGCAATGCAAAATTAATTAAAATTTAAGGAAGTTATTGATTTTGATAAGAGATTTTATCTATATTAGATACTTATGTGGAATGAAAATAAATACTGTTTTGAGTTATGTACTGAGACTTTTCAAAATCTCACAGACTTCTATCATCGCACCATTCGACAAAATTTATCCCTATTACTTGGACACAATCTTGGGTAATTTCTTCCATGTTACGTGCCGCAGGATCTGTATCGAACTACGACTGGCGTTTCCCCGCATTATAACATGTCCTTTTTCATTCGAGGTCTAAAGAGAGATTTAATATACGGAAGGCAGCGGCTTCACAACGCCTGGCATTTAAGAAGTCCACACAAAGCCACAGTTACCGCTTACCATCAGGAGGGCTGATGGTCTGTCACTGTAAGCAATAAAAAAAATTGAAATCCTGCAGTCAGATTTTTCGTAAATACCAAAACTTTTTTAAAAGTTATCATTTTTGAACTACTACAAACCAAAAATCTTTGCCTGTCCTTAGAGCGTTTGTTGATTAAACTATATAAATCTGGTCAGACAGTTGACAGTTTCATCATGCTCGACATCACGTCTTTTTTGTATGACATCAAGGAAGGCGTACACACAAGTACATTTTACAACCGTTAACGTTGCGTTGTAGTGTGCCTGCCTACTGCCTGACCAGAACTTAAGTACGAGTATTTATAATTACCTATATAATTCTGTGCGACATGAGCACACCCACCAAAGCGGAGAAAAGGAATTTAGCAAAGTATTAAGGAAAATTTTGACTCACTTTTCCGGATTGCTAACCTTATTAATAAATATATACGGACTAATTTTGAAAGTACATCCAATTTATAAAAATAGGTATTTAGATAGACTAGATACCAATATAACAATTATTTTGATAAATATATAAGGCTGGGGATAAGATTAGATAAGAAAAATTGATGTTAAAGCATGATTTAACATTTTTAATCAATCAACAAATGTCCTTACTAAGAATGTTACATTTTATAAACCACTAGCTGCGACCTGCGGCTTCCCTCGCGCAGAAAAAAGTATATGTTTAATAAATATAACTTGGGAACCAGACTGATTTTCGGGATAAAATATCCTATGTACATCTCCGGCACTGAGTTTATGTACCTACATAGGTTCAGCCGTTTAGGAGCTGAGTGGTAACAAACATACACAAACTTTTGCATTTATAATATTAGTAGGGTAAAGTATTATTTTTTAACTTACTTAAAAAAAAAGGAGGAAGTTGCTCAATTCGACCGTATATATTTTTCAAGATCTGGTTATTAACAAAATGTATAGTCGACATGTTGCTTAGCAATTTTAACCATAATGTAATAAACGTAAGATACAAATAATTATAAATCAAAAAGTAGTATATACTCCAAAGCTTTTTTAAATATTAGGGTCATGTGCCTTTTCTATGATACGTATAATAGTTTTGGGACCTAGGTCTTTATGGTGGTAAGTCTATATGTACCTACTATGTGACTAAAAAATAATATAATAATTAATGCAAAATTAACTCGTGTGTCCGTTTTTACGATACCTCAATTTTGGGAGCTCTTGGTAAGCATAAAATAAACTTTAGAAGAAATAGTAGTTTACTTCTGACTGTAGGTAAAAAAGCTACTATAGATAAATAGCATATTTTAACAATAACTTTCATATTTTTAATAAAACTGACTTTAAACAGGAAAATAAAAAGTAAAAAATCTCTGGAATGCCATCATCAGATCCTGATATCCTTATTATTGTACCACCTTTTCAACAAAAAAAGAATCATCAAAATCAGTTCATAAACGACGAAGTTATCCGCAAACACACATACTTAAGTATGTATAAAATTATATATAATTACTGTCGTTTGAGAAACCTCCTCCTTTTTTGAAGTCTGTTAAAAATTCATAAGATTCATTAAATCAATCTTACTTAAAGCTGCTTTTAGCTTTTAGCTGCTTCTAAATAATAATTTGAAAACGAGATATTAACTGCACCTACTTCGTTTATCTCTGCATTACCTAAGGTTGACTGGTAGAGAATGCTTAGGTATTGCATTAAGGCCGCCTCTGTACCTATGTACATAAAGTTTAATATATAAATAAATAAAATCAATATAACTAACATTGTTTTTACTATAAAAATACTTAGCGCATAATTCCATAATTATGATGTAATGTTATGCAATCTACAGAATATGTTGTTGTTATTTCAGGTTCACGTCACTGTGGCACAAAAGCCTTTCTCAAATAGCAGTTTGTCATACAGCTGCATACAAAATTACTTTACTACGGTGGCCAATACTGCCAATTGTAGTGACCACAGTTACGCGATATTGCTAACGTTGCTGCGCTTTACTTAGTAACCTGGCGTTCTCTTACACGTCTCTTATAACGCTTACATACAATAAATAGAGATGGGTTATACTAGGTAAATCCGGTAATAGGTGCGCCTATTCCTAGTCCGTCCGTATACTAGATCCAAATATCTGTTCCACTTAGGCCATATTATGATAAGTTCCATTACTTGGTAAATATGATCTACGCAATCCACAAATTTATAGGTATCAGGTAAATGTAAAGTATATAGTATCTAGTCCTTGCATGATACTCGACCACGTGTACATGCTAATATCATCTTTAATATATTGATTTATGGTCGGAAATCGTGTAATTTACAAAAATACTAGATGGATCAAGTATTTTGAAAATTAGAATAGGTGCGGCCTAGTCTTGTAAATACCTAGCGCGCGGATCTGTTCTAGTAAATACGCCTCATGTCTAACAATAAATAGCATATTATAATATACATCAATACAACTGAGGTATATTAGCTATGTTTTTCAAATAATGTATGTTCCGGCTAAAATAATGATATTAATCTTATATATACAAAAACCGGCCAGGTGCGCGATGGGTCACGCGCATTGTAGGGTTCCGTAGTAGTGTAGTTGCGCAATCGTACCGTACACTGTAAGAAGTGAGTTTCCTAAATTTTTTTTATAAATAATTTAACGGGCTCACATACTATAAATACTTAACAACTCAGAAGTAAATTGTTTTACTGTAATAAAATGATCTCATAAATCTCTAATATTTTTTAAAAACCTATCTAATGACATCCTATATGGTTAGATAAAAGAGAAAAAAAATTTACAAGCAAAAAATTTTTTTGAATTGATTTTATTATATAGTCGATCACATATTTGTTTTACTACTTTTAACAAAAATTTACATTGAATCAAAATTTAATAAGACTCATTATGACTGTGACAACTGTCACTGTACTGAGGTCATTTGCAAGCAAAAATAGACATTATTGTTTTGTGATATGTAAGCGACATTTACTTTAGGAGTGGTATAGCAAGTTTATGGTCGACTATACTACTTTGTCGGTGTGATTCATAATAATACATATTATGTATATTCATGCCAATTTTTAGCTTGCCAGTACCAAGTCTCTGGGCTAGACCGCGGACGGTAGGACGGAAGGACAGACATGGCCCCTAAAAATCAATGTTTGTATGTTTGTCCTCTATGCATTCCGAAACCATTGATCAATGTAACTTGGTAGGGTGTTGTGGGGACGCCTAAGACAGTTCCTAGCTCAAAAAAGGTTATTTTTAATTAACGTGGCATTGCAAGGCACGTCGGGTGCAGCTAGTGATTTGAAAAAAATATATATAACTATAATATAACATACGTATACCTTGACTTACTTGCATGACGCTAAAGCATTGCAGCAGGAAAAATAAAGACGACACTAACGTTTGGTCTACACGCCACCTAATTTTAACCGCCTCTTACTGCATTGAAGTCCGTATCTTTGCGGTTAAAATATATTTTCTAGTTATGTGATAATACTATTTTTTTAAATCCTGCAGTTGTTCTCAGTTTTTAATTTTCGAAAAAAATAACTGTGCAAATATGGTGCGTTATGCAATACGTGGTATAGAATTCTTTATACTAAATATGAGGCGGCATGCATTAAAACAATATTCATGATCAAAATATAGGCTCTTTAATAAGAACAAACTGAATTTGAACAATATTATATCAATCTTCAGAACTAATATGTTATTTATTTGTGATTTTGGTATGCAAAAATAACAAAATATGTTAAGTCCTTATGTCCTAATTCCATCAAACGACAAATATTACGGAAATGAAACTTGAACAAAGCTAGTTTATGAAAATTGTATTCATAGGTATTAAGACCGCCATGCAAAGCTAATGTGTCATCATTATGCATAAGAGCAAATTTTTGCTTATCTACACACCGTTCCATATAAACAGCACAACGGCACCCACTATGCATGTCGTCCCAAATATGCACACAACAACTTTGCTGGATACTTTTACGATCGACAGTAATTTAGAACAAGGTCTGCTATTATTCTACGGACGGTTATACTGCAACCGGGGGGCAAGGCGGTACTGTTGCATAATATGAAACCTATGAGTCATAAGAACAATATTAGGATCATACAAGATAGATAGATGCAAAGTTTTAGAAATTTTGATTTATACACACAGTTTCGCGGTACGTTTAAGTTCAAACTGACACACTATATTTACACTAGTCAAGATCACTAAATTAATGATGTTTTTCCTGTAGTTGGAAGTACTTCGTAAAGAAAAAGAAGGGTTGGTTGAAGATTTAGATGGCTGTAAGGAGTTATGTGAAAATAAAATGCAGGGATTGATGGATGAGGCACTAAGTAAAAAGGAGGAACTTGAAGAACTAAAGCAAAAGGTCCTGGAATGTCGGTGCAAGTATCCTGTGGATGTGGAGGTAGAGGTTAAGCGTACGCCTTCTCTAGCTGCCTTGTGTAAATGTGCACCAGAAGACAGGCTATTGGTAATTATTATTCATTGATGCAACTATTACTCATTTTAGTTACTGCTGTCTGTAAACCCTTGAAGTGCTTTGAAATAGGGGAATTTTGTGTTGCTAAATACTAGGTCAGGTCTTGACACAAGTCAAAGTCAGGTTTCTATCTTAGTTTTTAATACTTACACTAACATTTTCATGCATATCACGATTTTTTCCCTTATTTGTGGTGTCTTATGTACTGTTATAATAGTGATAGAGATAGTTATTGAGAAGTTCTATTTTTATTCCACGAGTTAGTAACATACCAAAACTAGGTCAATTTCAAACCGTCAATATCGGTTACACCTGCATGGCCCGGAGTTACAGAAATGCAACGAAACGCTCGAGTAAAACGCTCCGTTGCATTTGAATAGAAAGATTTTGGCATTCTGTGGTACACGCAGCTAGCAAGGAATATTAATAATTTTAGGCAAAACCACCAAACGAATACGTGTTTTACATGCAAACTTCAATCACATAGAAAACAACTTGACGTTTGTATTTGCATGTCGTAAATGGTGGCAAACTACTTTCAGAGTCAAGAATATATATTGCCTTCTGGTATAACCAAATAATAACTGGGCCCTATTTGGACTGGTTCATTCACTAAATTTCGTTTTTTAAGGACGGCTATGTATAATTTTACAATGTAATTATGGATTCGTGTATACACTCTATTTTGTCTGCATATTTTCTCCGTTTCGCGTAAGAATTTCTTTGTTGTTAGGTTTGTAATAAATTCATTTTTGTTTTGTTATCACTTGATATTTATTATATACTAGTGACCCGCCCGGCTTCGCACGGGTGCAATGCTGATACTATATTTAGTAACAGCATTGCCCGTGCGAAGAAAAACAAATGCTGTGAACGTTGTATTTACACATTCTGTAGTATATTTAATTTTACTACCGAATGCCGGCCCCCTGCCGTTATATTCCTCCCTGCATTTTTAATCTGTAATATCTTTGAAAATATTTATTTAAAATACATGCTCCAACGGGCATTATTGATTTATATTAAATGCACAATGTGTTTAAGGTACTTAATTTGATAAGGATAAATGCTGTATTGCATAAAATCGCTTCGAAAATAAGCCATTATTTTTCATAAAATGTAAAGAATAAAAATGGTTATTGTGGGTTATCCCATAGGGATAGACATAATACTATCGCGGACTCTTTTGTAGACCTTTTTAAGGTGTACAATACTGTAGTACACTATTTTGATCTATCTTGTAGGGTTTAGCCAGCGTTGCAATGTAAGCGCAAAAAATTTGTTTATTTACGACATCACATTAAAAACATCTAAATTTATCAATGTTTTTGTACTATATTATGCATGTTATATACATAGTTTAAAACATCTAAGCATACATAGGGACAGACAGGGGAAACCGACTTTGTTTTATACTATGTAGTGATGATTATGGTGGTTAAGTATCTTAAACTTTCTAAATCACCGCGCAATTTTCTTAGTTTTCTTGCATAAGAACCTTCTCCTGACAATAACAAACACAACAAAAAAAGAATTAACGAAATTGATCTAGCATATGGTTCACGCGTGATGCCATGACCAAGGGAAATAGGGATTCTTTTTTATATATATATACATTATTTTACTTTATTCATTAGATGAAATAATATGTTTACTTTAAATACACGTCTACTCAATATCTAATCCATTAATAAATTACATGGTTTAAATGTTATAACTCAACAGGAATCGTGCTCATGCACATCTTTGAGAAGTACACTCATATCAAGCTTATTGGCGGATTTGTTCAGTGGCTTGCAATCCGAATTGACGGAGGCAGGCCTACAGATGCCTTGTCAATTGATGAAATGCCTCGAAGACAAACACAACTGGGACCGTGCGAGTGTAGTCAAGACCAATCTACGAAACTTCTTTACGAAGTTACTTGTTGGGGAACTCGATATTGCAATCGCTTCTGCTATTGAAAACTATCACGCTAAGGTAATTAATACGACTTAATCATGTTACTAGAAACCTTTAGCTGGATACTTTAACAAAATGCTGCTATGTTAGAATAAGCATCATGGTTGTTTATAATGTATCTCGAGAGTAGACCCCAAAGATGACGTTAATAAAATGTAAGAATTAGGTTATAAGTAAACTTCTTTACACTTAGGACTGGTTCCACAACCACTAGTTTACCTTTATCCAAGACATAAATACGAAAATTTGACATATATTATGATGTATAGAAAATCATTTTATTATTTATTCATCACATAAAGTTAACTGATGATTATGCAACAAGTCCTTACTGCAAACTTTATAGAATGTTAGCATGTTTACTACTTATAACAATTATAACAGTGATAATAATAACATAACATAACCGTAGATATGTTATAGCTATACTGCTAATAGTATGAATGTGATATGTCTATGGCATTTGTCTCATCCCAATTTAATAAAGAAAAGATTTACTCGTGGTAAAGAGAAAAATAATAATAATATCACAACAACTACACACAAAGCCATCTAGACCCAAAGACAGCATATAATTCAGTTAAACTTCATCATCATGTTTTGTGGATTAACCACGCAGCGGTAGCTCATGGCTGGTGCCCCGCCACAACCAGTTCCCGTTATAACTACGGACTCTCTTGTGTTATGGGTTCTAGAATGCGGATATACATACATTAGTTTTTTTACTACTACATACTTTTTTTTCGTAAATACTTATATATTATAACGGGTGGCGCAAAAGTAAAGACCCTATTTGGTTCAGCTATAACATTTTTTCTAAATTAGAAAACTAGATTTAGATTTTTTTAAATGTATATTTGTGCCATTAAATTTCGTACCATTAGGATTTAAAGATGATGTCTTTTAAATGGTGACCTCCAGAGTTGATACACATTTGAGCCCTATTTATGAGATTTTCCTTCAAAATTGGTTATGAGTGACGAAGCGCATTTCCATCTCTCAGGGCATGTCAATAAGCAGAATACTCGGTTCTGGGGCACTGATAATCCGCGCATTATTCAAGAAACACCTCTACACCCACTAAAAGTTACTGTATGGTGTGGCATCTGTGTTGACAGAGTGATCGGACCCTATTTTTTCGAAGACGCTGGAGGCAATGCGATTACTGTCACTGGAGAACGCTACAGAACCATGTTACGTGAGTTTTTGATACCCAGTTTGGACGAATTGGGGCTGGAGCACATCTGGTTTCAACAAGACGGCGCTACGGCACACACAGCGCGCGACACTATGGACTTAGTGAGGGACGCTTTTCCAGGCCGAGTTATCTCTCGTTTTGGCGATTTGCCTTGGCCTGCAAGATCACCCGATCTGACCAGTCCAGACTTCTTTCTTTGGGGTTTTTTGAAATCTCGGGTGTATGTGAACAAGCCACAGACTCTCGCAGCTCTAAAAGAAAACATTCGTCAAGAAATAACGAACATATCGCAGGAAGTGTTACGGCAAGTTATGCAAAATGTCATAAATAGGGCTCAAATGTGTATCAACTCTGGAGGTCACCATTTAAAAGACATCATCTTTAAATCCTAATGGTACGAAATTTAATGGCACAAATATACATTTAAAAAAATCTAAATCTAGTTTTCTAATTTAGAAAAAATGTTATAGCTGAACCAAATAGGGTCTTTACTTTTGCGCCACCCGTTACATAGAAACACCCAGATCAATGCAAATAGACATGTTCATGCACACAAATATTGCAGTGGATCGGTGCTTCATGTGCTGATGGGCCTAAACTGGTGCCGAGGTATAACGATGACTCAAACGAAGGATGGGAAACGAGAGCTCTAGAGCGTCGAGCTCAACAACTCGCCACGCGTCTGGCTGAACAACTTTTTGAAGAACGAGCTGAAGAACTGACGAAACGTGCCAAAGAAATTGTTACAATGGGACCGCCGCCTTGTGAATGCAAATCATTTGAAGCAAAAACCAATACAAAAGGTAATACAAAAGGTCAAGGTTTTGACCAACCTTGACAAACCACTCTTTGATGAGGTTGGCAATTTAGTTTAGTCTATCGAAGTTAATTTAGATTATAGACTTATAAGTATAATTTACTACTATCATGCGACCTTCTGCGCATATTAAACGAAATAACGTGTCCTGTTTTGATTGTGAACGCCATAATGGAGGGCTGTTCCACTAATCTCTACCAGTTGTCCCTCCCGGTGGGGACAGGTGGATTTTTTTCACTCTTCCCTACCACACCGTCATTATTGCGTTTACAATAAAGACAAGGCATTTACTAATGACGGAATAGGATAATAATGTTAAACACATACCGGCAGACAGCATCTTATAATCTCCTGAAGGACCAAAACCACCGATTGTATCACATATCACACATAAAATAATAATTATTAGGTTATTTACTGTGTTGACCAATGCTTCTGTTTCAGTAATGCCATGTCTTGTGACTCCACTAACACCTTTCAAACATTCACAAGGACCACCCTATGAAACCCAACTGGACTCTTTATCGTCATCAGCTACAAATAACTGGAAGCGCGCAAGTCAGGATGTTACAGAACTCAAACATCAAGTTAAAGCTCTCAAAAAGGTAGGACGTGTAATAAAAACATAATTAAATGATTCAGTTCAAAACCAATATTTGTTATTTAACGTCATATTTAATACGTCTGATTTAGAAACACAACAACACACAGAACACAGCAAACTGGAAATACTTTCGAAATACTGATTGAATTTATTTTTTTACTTTATTTTAAGGAAACTATCAAAAAAGAAGATTTGAGGGAAATGGAAGAAAATATTGCTAAAATAATAAAACAGGTTACAGTAAGCAAATATTGAATTAATTAAGAACAAAATTAAAATTAGTATATTGTTATAATCACAAATTATTTTTAGGAACCAGAAATGGAGGCTTTGCTATCAGAAAATCTAAATTTGCCTAAAAATGATCATAAATTATCAACAAAGGTTAAAAGTAAAGAAGTAAAAAATATAAGAAATAATATAACAAATGAGATGCCGAAGACCGTACTTAGAAACAGAATAATCAAAAAGAAGCCACTAGAAATGGGCATTCCTAGAAAATGCTTTCCACACGACAAACCTACCAAGCAGCCTAAAAAATATAATTATTCGCAAGATTATTCCGTTAATTTATGTTTATGTGGGCATCAAGGAACCAAAAAAACAAAACCAAATGCTCAGTCCGATGCCGATACACAGTTTTCTTTGCAAGAAAAATCATCTAAAAATATAGTTTGTGAAGAAGTTAGCGCCAAAATGATAAAACTAACAATCCCAAAGCTTCTACAGCCAAATTATGACAATAATACTGTCGATGTATCTGACTGTATCAGCAATTGTAAATGTTTACAGAAAAAGCCGTCTAATAAGTCTATAGATCAATTGCTACATAAATTAGCCAAATGGAAGTGTGGTTTGGAAGACCCAAATAGAAAATTTCTAAATAAATCTAAATGTAATCTAAGTAGCAAATGTTTACTAAATATGGCACTAAATAATGCAATATGTTCAGAATCTCAAAAAGATTCAAACACAGATATACTATTAAAAAAAGTAAAAGAACAAGTCAGTACAAATAATTCTAAAATGGTTCAAAGACGGAGTGAGAATGAGAATACTAATCTATCAGGTAATATGTTCCTGGCAGCACACACTGAATCAGTGTATATGGCTGATGTAAATTTAGATAAAAGTAATGAATTTTCAGATAAATATATGGGCACTACTGAGTCAATGAAACTACCAGAAAACAAAGAAGATATTTCAAAACAATGTCTTATTAATAAAAGTACGAAAGAAGAACCAAAACAAAGTAAAAACAGATTGAGCTATAAAATTGTTCACAGAATGAAATCAACACATACTCATAAAAATCTCGGCAAAGACTTAAAAAAATTTAGTGGTACAGATTTAAAAGTTTTAACAAATTGCAAAAGTACTAGTTTTGTGGCCTCACAAAATAAAGAAAATAAATCTATGATAAAAGAAACAGACAATCAAACAAATAAAAATTTTAATAAAATGAATAAAGCAGATACGTTATTGAATAATTTTGATTATTACATAAATTTTTTGGGAGTGGCTCTCGCTGATGCAGAGTATACTAAAATGGGTATTGAAGACGGCCAAAACAAGAATATGATCTCGCCAGAAATATCACATGATGAATACTATTTACAAGATCAAGAAATACATAATATTGAAGTACCTAAATCGATAAAAGAAAAAAACTATCAGTATGAGAAAGAAAATAACACTGATATGCAGTATAAAGCCAAAAAAGGTAAAGATAATGTAGCACATGAGGAATTTAAAAAAGCAATAAGAAAAATTATAAACGATCAATTAAAACAGAAAACTAAAGAACAAAAAGATATAGCTCTTGATTCACAAAGTTTTGAACACAAAAAAATATCTTTAAATAATTGTGCTTGTTGTTCCAGTTTAAAAGATACCGTTAAAGACTTAGAAGTTAATACTTTTGATTTATTGGATAATCACTTAAAAGAAAAGTTTAATGAATTTAAAAAATATACATGTAAATCTTCGTGCATCGCTCCTGAAGAAGCAGAAAAAATATTTTCTAAAATATTAAAAAAAGTGAAACAAGTAATTTCAGATTGTGCAAATTCGGCTAAAGTTAATGAAGGTGTAGTGCTGCTTAACGATGGAAGTTGGAAACGGGTCTATGGACTTTTGCAGGAATATTTGAAAGTAAAATTGAAGCGCGTTAAATGCTTGCCATTTGTAAATGATGATAAAGATGGTATTTTACCTCACGTTTTAGAAAATGTATCTAATTTAATAGAACAGGATTTTCAACGCTTAAAAGATTTATGTAAATGCCAAAAAGATGATAATGCGCACACGAAAACTGTACTATCTATCAATGAAGAATTGCCTGAGAAGGATATAAATATTACAAAGGATAATTACTGTAATACGATCTTCAAACCATTATCAATACTAAATTCATATACTTCTGCAGTTTTTATAAATACCACATCATCTCAAGTGACACCTAATTTAGAACCAGTAACCAAAGCTTGTGATGCTGTGGTTGGGACTAATAGTGTAGGCACGTTATTAAAACAAAACGTGTCGTCACAAGTATCCCCTAATTTAGTCATGGTAACTAAATCCTGTGATGTTATGGTTATAGACGATCAGAGCAAAGAAATAACTGAAATAAACTTAAGCTCATTAACTAAACCTGCTGAACAATTTATTTACAATGATTGCAACTGTAATGTAAATAAGACAAAAACAAATCGTAATATTTATGATTTATTGGGTAAAAAAGATGTGTTAGTAAACCTTTACGCAGATGTTCTGATAAATTCTAATTGTGTATCACCTGATAATCATATACTGCATAATTTAACAGATCATTTATGTTATAAGAGTATTGAGATTTCAAAATCACTGCCTGATTTTGGGATTTTGGATAGCATTAAAAAAAGTATTGTTGTAAGTAAACGAGAAATAAACCATACAACGAAACCTACTGATATTCCATTAGTTGGCTGTACTGTAGAATGTTTGTGCGATAACAACTTTACGTCTCATGCTTGTAAAAAAACAGTAATTCAGGATTATAATCGTCTTAGCAATAATTGGATACAACTCATAGAAAATAACAAAAAAAGTATTAAAGATTTATCATATATTATGAACGGCAGTCGGAATAACAACAACAATTGTGTTAATAGCAGTATGATTGATACAACGATCTGTGGATTAACATCAACTAAGGAAGAGCAAGATAGTTCATGTGCCACCGAAACTAAGCTAGACAGTGATGATGAAATAATCCTTGTACGTTATAATGAAAAGAGTAATAATAGTCATCATCAGACAACAAATACATTTGACGAAAACGGAAGCTTTATAGGCGATTGTGAAAGTACACTTTCTCAAGACTGGTATGAATGTAAATCAAATAAATCTGAAATAAGATCTAGCACTCATAAATTTTCAAATTCATACACTCATAATACTATTGATAAAATTGTAAAATATAGTAAAAGTGACGCCACGGTATGTACTGACAATTGTCATTGCAGTAAAGTGCCTATTTGCCATGTCAAGATGTTGGTAAATCATATTGAACAAAATGTAATGAACTCACAATGCACATGTGATGTTATGTCTACGGTGTGCCCAGTGCATTTCTAATTCACTAATTATATACCTATAGACAGAAAACAGTTAAGATATTGCAAATCAAGTGCAAAATGTTTATTTGACAGAATATGTTGAGTATATACGAGTATAAGTTCTCCTTATATGATTAGATACGATTACAGGTATTTTATCTTTCCTCTAATTATCTCAACATATGTTAGATAGACAACTCGCCGGTTCTCCTCTCTGTATATCCAGGCAGAAAGCTAATAGAATAGCTTTGGATTAGCCAAACCATTTCCACGTTTGATTATATCGTATATTTGGTTATTATATTTGGTTTTTAGAGAAAAATGACGTAATATGATCTTTAAGTAAATATCTTTGCAAGTTTTAGTCAACAAGGACGTGTGCGACTGCAAAGCTAGGAATCTCTTTTTGAGAGGACTCTCTACATTTATGAGTTCATACTCGCATTTGAACGTTTTTAGCAATTGAAACAAAAGTTATGCTTTGATAAAGCTTCAAGTTATTTTCCTATTATTTTAAGAGAGATTTTTCAGCACATTGCAGCCACAGAAGCATTAAGTAAGTAGTAGGTACCTACCGTTTTTTTAAAGACAGAAATATATACAAATATGTAAATTTTGAATAAATAAATTTAGAAGTACGATGATTTGATAATGTTTATCTTAAATTAATTAAAAAGTGATAATAATATGGAAAACAAAGCCTCGACCGACCTTACTTTCGTTTCAAAAAGAGAAAAACAAATTACTAGAAATTGTACACTACAAATTAAACTAATATAACATTTAAGCTGGTTCACATTATTATATTATTTTGTTGTGATTACTATCAGTGTTCTCAGTCACTAAGTAGTTGTGAGGTCAGAAAATTGTATGTCTCCAAAATCCAAGCGTCGAACAACCTGTAAATGTGTCATATTAAAATTTATAAGTTTTATCAAAGCCCACAATTGTGAATAGTGTTATTAGAAATACCTCGATATGAAATATTGGTATTATGTCTAATACCAACTAGTACTGTCGGGAAAATAAAAGCCACCATCTAATGTGAATTTTATTTAAATTATTGTTTGTAGCTTTTGGTTTTAATTAGAAATAATAAAAAAAAAACGTAACGTGTTAGCAGTTTAGAAATAATAGTGAATGGCTAAATACCGCATTGTTCTATTTAGTAGTACTGGTGTAATAAAATTATAAAGTTTATTCAAATGATTGTTTTAACAGTTTCAGCCAAAGATTTTGAATATATGAAGTCACATTTGAATAGTTGTTTTCTTTTGTATTCTGCCTCGAGTAATATGATTTTATTCATATTAAGTTTTATGGATTAGACTCGGATGAATGTAACCATAACGCAGTCAATGTTGACAAAGAGAAAACTGAGTTGGCATGGAGCGAATAAAATAAGAAAATAGCTATATAGTTTAGTGAGTTCTATTCATGATTCAAGTTTAGTCAGCAAATTTACGTTCGGCTACCGAAATATCCAGACGATTTTTCATACAAGCCCTTTAAGCCATTTTTCGCGATATAAGATGGTATATGTTGCCCCTCAAGGTCTAATCTATCTCAATACCAACTTTCATCTAAATCTTTAGGTTTAGGCGTGATAGCGTAACAGATAGACAGACCAGACAGAGTTACTTTCGCATTTATAATATTAGTAGATTATCAAATTTCAATGTATTAATATTATCAATGTTCTTGTTGATGTAGATGAAAGCTAGAAACATACACAATTGGTTGGACGGTATGAGCGGTTTAATGGGTTTAATAAATTTTGTGCCAAAAATAACCATGAATCAAAACGAGTAGGCCCACTACAGTACCCTTTTAAACAACAGATTACTACCGTGTAGAATGCACAAAAATCAAAAAACTTTTTATGCATGGCCTTGGAGACTGAAGGAGTCTCTGACATTGCTCGCGCAATGCCAGGGACTCTGCTGCCTACCGTGAAGGGAGTGGGATAGGTGAAGGGATTGAGAGAAGTGATAAAAAAGGAAAGGGGGAAATAAGCCTCCGGCGCTCTCACTCACCGAACGAAACGCAATAGTACGGATACTACTACTCTTACGTCGATCTTCTATGAGAGGGTAGTACTTCCTCGGTTGATCCGGCCTATTCATGCTGAAACTAGCGTGGATCTACTAACATATTTTTAATATTTTATTCCGGCCGTATCCCCTAGTTATCTTTGGCAGATTTTCTCTAGAAAAAATACATACAATAACTTCACTTTCCTTTCATTAATGGGGTAAACAGGGACTGTACAACTGCGTTTATTATATTTTGTTAGTTAATTGTTACATAAACTGCTTTTTCTTAAATGTACTTACCTGCCTAAAAGGCTGAGGGGATCAGACCGAAATGACCAAATGTTTAGGGGATTTTTTTTCATACCTGAATTCAATAATAATTATATCCCTAGGGATCAGATCTGGGGGTGTATAAACTATTTAACAAATGTTTTGTTTGTCTTAGCCTATAACCCTACCACAATAGGTAACAATTTTGCACTTTCTTAGGAAGCTTTGCCTTTGTACGGCTTATCTACTCTGTGGCAATGCTAGAGACTCCGGTTTCACCCGCGCATAATATGGTTTGTTGTATCTCTTGGAAACCAGACCGATTTTCGGGATAAAAAGTAGCCTATGTCCGTCTCCGGCACTGAATCTATCTACATACTAATTTTCTTCGAAATCGGTTCATGAGTCGTCCATGAGTGACAGTTATCACTTATCATCAGTGATCGGAGTAGGTAGATTGATTTTTGGTACTTGTATCATAAATGCACACAGAAAGAATAACATGGATAAGCCATTTTCCCGGAAAGTAATTCCGGTATTTCCGGATTCAATTACATATTGTTAATGTTGGTAGTGATATTATTCCTACTCAATTCAAAATTTAAAGGAAGGTATCAAAACTAAATTAATTCATTATTTATCTGTTGAATAATAAAAACAATCGAATTCTGATCGAAGCTTTAATTTTTATTTTTTTATTTTTAGCCTTTTATGGCTAGAACTTTTATAGATAGACATAAATTGTTGCACTTAAATTTAAATATTTTCATAGGGGTCATGGTAATTTGCATTAAGGGTAGAATAAATGACGGGGCCCCATAGAGGGCCAATGCCTGCTGGGGTCGTGAGACTGTTCTAAGGATGCACCACGACTCTGAAACGTAAAGGGCATACGAAGGAACAGGTTGATTTTAGTCAGATTTTAGGACCAAAAAAAGGGGTAGAATAAAGAAAAAAGATAAAAATCAACATTGTTTATTGTTAAATATGTACATTTTACATTTATTCACATTTTTAATCTGCATCGATTACAATGTCAGGATCCTGGTAATCCTGATCTTTACAATTAAAATATATAACTATGAGTTTCTCTATATTTTCTATTTTCAACCTATTTCTTTTAACATCTAAAGTCCATTTATAAATGGAAAAAGACCGTTCTACATCTGACGATGTCAAAGGAGCAAATTTTAAAAAAGGTATTAAATTATGTGCTTCATTTTTTTCAATGGCCTCACTATATTCTCTAAGTGTGTCTAAATCTGGGTTTCGTTCCATAACACGTTCTATTTTATTTTTTATATTTTCTGAATTGCACTGATTTATAGCATCTCTGACGTTGTCAAATGCTAAAAGTGAATCTTTCAACGATAAATTATGCTTTTGCAATTCTTTTAAAGACAAATGAATTATAAAATAATTGTCTTTAATGTAATTTAAATCTTCTTTTAAATTTTCTTTTTCTATAATATTTTTTGCCTCTCGAATAGATACCGCATCAGAGCTGCTTAAACAAGATAATACTTCTTTTATTTTTTCAAAGTTTTGAGCGTAATAAAATGCTACCTCTAACCAAGTGCCCCATCTTGTAACAACTGGTTGGGGAGGTAGCGGCAAATCTGGATATTTTTCTTTTAAAATTTTGACTCTACTTGGGGCTTTCAAAAATACCTTTTTAACATTTGCTATTAAAATGTTAACATCGTGATATTCTAACCTAATTTGCTCAGATACGCGATGAAGAGAGTGCGCCAAACATGTTACGTGCTTCATTTCAGGTAAGTATTGTTTTAAATTTCGTCCTGCAGACAGCATATATGCAACGCTATCAGTGCAGAGGACAAGAATGTTACCTACCTTCGATTCAAAAGAATCTTTCCAAAAGTTTTCCAAACATTCTAACACAAATTGCGTGATTGTTTGTCCATTAACTACAGTTAGCATTTTACATGCTACCAAATAAGGTCTAGTCAAATTGCTAGGATGTAATGGTTTTATTAAAAAATGGACTATATAGCGACCTAAAAAGTCTGTCGTTTCATCTAATGATATCCATAGTTTCTCATTTTTATAATTTTGCCGAATCGAATTGATTTTATTCTTAAAAAACTTGTCCAAGTAAACTTTCCGTAACTGTGATTCATCTGGCAGAGTACGATTAGTACACGTACAACAACAAGTACTACACATATATTTTTTAAAGAAATCTTGAAAAGTAGTATTTTTTATCTGAGACCACGGAATATTGCACAAAATGAGAAATTTTATAAGATCGAAATAAAATTCCTCTTCGGGCCGCTGAAACTTTCCCTGGTGTACTGCTCCTTCGATATGTCTTTTAACGTTTCCTTTATTTATGGTTTTCAAATGGCTTTCACATTTTGAACAGTATATTGTACCACTAGCGTGATCGTAAAGTAGTTCGGGATGACCGGATATCCATTTTTCTACAGTTTCAGCCTTGACGTTTGCCATATCTGAACTTTGTTTTAGAGATGGAACCTCGTATATTACACCTAAAACAAAGACATGAAAAAATTACATTTTATTTAGTTTATTTAGCTTACTCCGTTTGTTTTATTTTTCGTGGATCAAATTTAGTCATTGAAATTTCACCCTCTTCCTGTCAACCGATTGATCTAAAATTTGGTATTCGCCTTTGATTCTGGTGACAATACAATTATGTATATTCAATATTATTGTCAATCCAAAATGGCTGCCGCTACAAGATGGCGGACAACTTATTTTTTTTTTTCAATTCCATCAATATGGGTATCAAATGAAAGGGCTTGTTACGTAGAATATTTTGTAGAGAAGTAGATAAGGCCTATAGTAATTTATTTTACCAATACATTGCAAGAGGACACAGGGCATTCAAATTATATACGGATTCCAGTAAAATGTCGGTTAATAGTGGAGTTAGCTGAATTGCGACTACATTACTAGAATATCATAATTTTGTTTCGCACTAAGCTCACTGGTTCATATTATATTAAAGATTTAACAATATTAAGACTCATGGTATGTTCAGCAGGTTAAGCGAACAAACACAATACTAAAAATATTCTTATAGTACATCCAAACATGCTTTATACTCCTTGTAACTAGTAAAATATTACTTACCAAAGCTTGGTTTAAATATGTAGATCCAATTCAATAGTGAAAAATCTGAGTCCGTATATTCGAGCCAAATCGTGGTTTAGAGCAGATTCCAGAAGTCAGTATGTACACAAGCCAGGGTCAAGTAACGTTTTCACAACACAGTAACAAACAAAGATGCGCGCTCTACGAACCGAAGTAAACGAGTGAGCTACCTGGCATGTCGTCGGCGGGCGTACGCATTGTTCTGGTAACCGGTTATTGTACCACCCATGATCCTTTGTTCTGATTGATCGTTGGGTTTTGTCAAATCGTGACTGTGTGCCGTTAAAAAAATATGAAGAATAATAAAGAATAATATTGCTCATTTTATTACAATTCCTACCTTTTTTTGAGGATGGCAAATCATCAAATGACTCCTTCCACTCTGGCAGAATAAAATTCCTACATAAGTTCCGGTTTTTTTTTAATAATCCACCAATTCCGGAGGAATGTCCATATTAATATATACGTTTCGGATCAATGACCCCATTTCAATCTACCTACTCCGATCACTGCTTATCATCGAGTGGGCTGTTTGCTCATCTGCTATTATCGGCAATAAAAAAAGACCTATATAATAAATACCTAATCTCCCTAAATTACCTATAGGTAATGTCCTTCAAGACAGGATTAAAATTTCCCCGTAATCTGAAGATAAAGGGCCTATCTATGTAAAACTTATCTTGTGTTACGCTTGATTGCAGGGCTAAAGTAATAAAGCTTGTAACTACATAATGATACTTAATTTCCCTGAATTCAAAAGACCGCAATGTCCTTGAGACAATTAAAAATTAGTTGTAATCAGAAAAAGGGCTATTTATGTGAAACTTAATGTTGCGTCATGCGTGAATGCTGCGCTGGTTCGTGCATGTCTGTTACATAATAAGTTTCACTTATAGAATTATGAAAATAGCTGGTATCTACTACCTATACAATAATTAAAACTAGAGGTCATCGCCCGACATGCGAATTTTAACCTCAATTCATTCGATTTTAAGTTAGAGCCTTGTTAAGGTTCTTCTGTTAAAGAGTAATAAAATGTATTGTTGCACAATCATTTTATTTTTACCTTACTGTGCCTTTCCTCCGTATGAACTTTAATTAAATTATATCTCTGATTTCGTCGTGGGCAAAATAAAGGTTTTTTCCATTAAATATTTATGCACAAGTAAACGTCTTCAGATCCTTAATGATCTCCATTAAAAATTGGCATTTTTGTGAGCTTTTTGTTGCTGTCATACTTGTCGAAGAAGTCGTAGAATAGAATTGTATTTATTGCATACCACTTATTACAAAATAAATATCAGGACAACACAACATTAGATAGGTACAATGGGCGGTCTTATCGCTAAAAGCGATCTCTTCCAGACAATCTAGTCGTATAAACATTTTATATACCTTTTTTACCATTTTATTACCTAGGTACTATTTTAACATACAGCAAGAAAGCACACCTGCAATTTTTTTGATTTCGATGGCAATGTATTTATTATTATGTCCTCTAACGAGTGCTCGGGTTGGGGGTCCATCTTTTGTTTTCACAGAAGATGGTTGTCATTTTATATCATCCACATTTTTCTATTTTTTATTATTGTAATATATCATTATTATCATCAACAAGAATATTATTCTACACTTGACGCTGGCAGAAATAGCTGACACAAATCGTCGGCTCTGTTGCCAAAAAAAAGGAGAAGAAGAAGAGTGCTCGGGTTGAATGATGATGACGCAGTGCGACATTACAGCAGTATTAGTTTTTTAAGTTAAATATAGATTGTCACTAATTTAAACAGCAGTCGTACATTTATCAGAAATGCTACAGAATAACATAACTATTATTAATTGCCCTTTACCAGAAGCGGAAACAACGCACGCTCAAACGTAAATATGCCTTGAGAAGCTAAACAATTACCGGGAATAATTAATTGCGTTTCGGGGTCCTACTTTACAGTTATTGAATAATAATAATCATATTATCCTCTCGATTGTCGGGGCCATCTTCAATAAGTTTACTAATTTATGTAGCAAAATAATAGCAATTCGTTAAAGTTAAAATAATAAAACTTGTACCTGCATATTTATATATTTAATACCTAAGTACTTTGGTGAATTCACAATAGCTTTTTAAGTACCTTTTTTTTGTAAAGGGAAAATGCATTTACGCATATTTTTATATGGCACTAAAGCTTGTTTCTTGCCCTACTGCTGTTAGGATTATCCGGTTGACTAGACCATCATTGAACTTACAGTACAGTGAACGATTGTGTGATTAACAACTTTTTAAAATGTGTGTGACTCCTACTAGACAGAACCAACAGCGAAGTCACAACTGGCACACCGAACCGTAACACTCGGGGATATCAGCGAAAGCTAAAACTACTGTCTTGGAACTCCCAACTAATATAATTGTAATTAATAAATTAATGAATTCTTGGTTAATTAAGTATAGTTTGTTTTAGGTATTTCTATTTTCTGTTTATTACGTAGTATTGTTAGTTACGTACAAATAAGTACCATTAACTTGTTTGCCATTTCATTTTTAGTAATTTATTGTAATATGTGCCTAAGTACCTACTTGTCTAAAAAAAGCATTTACTTAATTGTAATTAAAATTTTAAGTGTCAAAAATCAGTCTCTGAGATAGTTACCTAGCAAATAACTAAAGAAGAAATCTCATTAGGGACTTAATATACTACGACGACAGCGAAACAAAAAGTGAAGTACCACCAGTGAGGTTATTAACATTTACGAATAATAAATCTTAAGGTGCCTATTTTAGTGTAGATAGATGACATTGACCGTGTTGTCTCATCACCTAGAATAATATAAACCACCACATCTCTTCCGTGCAGTTACATTTGTTTAAAATTACCTAGTAATGGGCAGCAACTTTACCTGGAGAAAATCCTGATACTAATACACTACACTACACTACTAATACACTTTGAAAGAGGCCTATGTCTTACAGATGATGTCTTCAGGCTGATAATATTATTATGCTTTGATCCCAGTAGTAGGGGGAGTATACTCGCCCTACAGTAATATAGTCTTCTTCTCCTTTTTTTTTGGCAACAGAGCCGACGATTGTGTCAGCTATTTCTGCCAGCGTCAAGTTTAGAATAATATTCTTGTTGATGATATTAATAGTATATTACAATGATAAAAAATAGAAAAAATGTGGATGAAATTAAATGACCAGTAATATAGTCATAGATTTTATTTTTTAGATATTGCTATTTTTGAATAATGGTGTTAGTTACACTATTTAGCTTTATTTTCTGTTAAGAACGTTTATTGAAACCATAAACAATTTCTTAGTTATTGACGCATTTTTTAAAGAATGAATTTGGCTAATGTCTCCCGAGGGGGTGGGAAACTATACCCTCCAAAAAGGGTATCATTACCCGGACTAAATAAAAGCAGATATAAAATTAAAAAGCTGTAGTTTTAAAAATAAAATATTAATAATATTACCTTACAATATGCAATACAATTAGAACATTAGGAACTGAGTAGTAGTAGCCAGTTTTATTACCTAATTTCTTGTCAAACCGTAATTCATTTTGCTTAAAACATAGCCAACAAGCGCTTTTTCTTCATTATAATGAAAATTTTTGAGATGTTTTAAGCTGGCTTTCTTGCTTACTTACTTAATTTCCTTCTGTCGCTTAAATAATGCCGTTGTGTGATTTGATCAACCCTATATTACAAACAATACTTTTTATAGATTTTTCTTGAGCGATGTCGTCTAAAGCATGTTTTTATCTCTGATATGTATTTCCTAACTACTTCTGTTTCTTGTTGATTTTTTACTTATATATTTAAACAGTATTTTAAGAGTTAATTAAGCTAAAAAAGAACAAGAAGTTATTATAAAAGCAAATTAAGAATACAAGTTCTCGTTTGTTTTCACGTTCTTAGCTATTTTATCTCGCACCAAAAACCGACTAAAATCAGAGAGCCAGGTGAGATGACCTGCGAAGATTATTGAGAATCGGTTCCACATTCACGCTTCTCGTGGTTTTCTTGCTTTCTCGCGAGATTATTGTGTGTATGTGAAGCGCACTTATGTATGTGGTGGTATGTGTGTCTATTTCTATGGCACGCTCTACAGCCTAAATGGCAGTTTATTTCAGGCAGGTGGATCTTTTGTTTTTAATAATATATTTTGCTTGTCTATTTACTTATTTTAAATGTTAAATATTTCAGTTACCTATATTTTTTTCTGTCTGTTTATGTCCAGAACAACACGATACATTTTTTTATTTCTATCTATCAACCTTTATCACTCTTTCTGGATACATATTATTCCATTTATGAGATATGTTTTTAGCTCGACTGTACTTAAGGTGAAAAAGTCGGAAGAACAATCAGAAGTGAATTCCGATTATCTGGTTCGTTCCCGCGGTCCATATCCACCCCGAGCAGGGTGAATAGACGAATACGCGTTGCCGGGTATCCAGCTTAGGGTGGCTGTTTCGGGGTTGATAAACAGAATTAGCCCATGTAACGACTCAATTTGAAGTTTTTTTGATAAATACAAAACAATTACTTATCTAATTTATTATATTATATATATTATAGCCTACCAAAGTGACTCCACCCCGTCTGATGGTAAGCAGTCAGTGGAATCCAGAAGTGGCGGCCACTATACCAAAAGCCATCGTCTTAAACTGCTGGTATGGTGGCCTCCACTATGGCGGCTGGGAATGGGGTTAGGGAAAGGGAATGAGGGAGGTGAGGAAAGAGAAAAGGGAGGGAAATCGGGCCTCCGGCGCTCTCACTCACCGAACGAAACGCAGTAGTACGGATACTACTACTCTTAAGTCGATCTTCTATGAGAGGGTAGTACTTCCCCGGACGATCCGGCCCATTCATGCTGAAATCTGCGTGGATCTACTACCGTACAAAATTATTAAAATTCGAATAATTTGTCTTAGTCTACACCAGTTATCTGACTTTATTCCGTTAGGTACGTATCATTGAAGCATTTGGAGATAAGGGAGGATAATATTTTAATTTAGAAATAGATAAAAAAATATTATTGCGCTTTTAAAGCTGAAATAAAGATTATTTTATGATATTCCATCCGAGGACCTCGACTGAATATTTTATATTATATATTATCTTCCCATTAAACCCACAAGCGTAACACCAGAGTCACATTTTGTGTCTCAATTAGTTTTCTCACCACTGCAGGCTAAAAGTTTTTTATCTCATAAGAGCACAAAGAAAGCATAAGTATTGATCATCGTGATCAATGCGAATCAGCAATTTCAGGCTTAGGTGCACGGTAACCTCGTATCGTTTATTTAATAATAGATACCGACCAATAAAAATAAAAATTGTTTAGCAAAAATGATTAGATAATAATCCTGTGCTAATGTGTAATTAGCAGCTCGAGTACGCTTTCTTTTAGGACTAACTAAATTAAATGACCCAGGAAGAAGTAAATTAAGGGATAAGTAGCTAGTGATGATACATGGTGACGAAAAGTAATTGAGCTTTGAAATAAAATTCACGATGATATTATTTTAGCTTATCTGGTGATTTTATACTATGAGTCAATTAAAGATTAATAGTGCCGAAGTGACATTGCACATTTTAGAATCAGCTGGTCCATACATGGCATTAATTCGAAGAAAAGTAAGACCAAATCGAATACATTTTAAAGGAAAATCCTAGCATCGCAATGTGGAAACTAAGTTCTATTCTCAATGTGTAAAATCGTGTGTAGATGAAAAAAAAGAAAGTAATGGTACTCGTAAACACGCTGTAGGTTTTGAAACGTTATAAGAAACATTTAAACAAATATTTGTCTAAAAGTTTTAAACTTACAACTATTACAGTATAACTTTTGAAAACAACCGTAAGTATAAAAAGAGGTACCAAATTTAAATTCAGAGCTTTCAAAAAAAATAAAATATTTTGAACAATTTATGGTTAAAAATGTATGAGATTGAAGCTAACGCCAACGCTTATGTCAATCTCATACATTTTATTATCTATTCTATGAATAGAATAGAAATCTTTAACACTTGTCTAGGGCCTCTGACGAAACGGTCTAAGAGCTTTCATGGGTTGGCTGAATGATATATTTATTCATTTAGGTACAATAAAAATCGTACACATAACAATATTAAAACATATCTACATAGTCCAGTCAAAGAATGACTAAAAAGGATGTGTCGAGTGCGTGAGCGAGTAACTTAGCAATTTCCTCAGAAACGTGTTTAGGGTGATTAGGTAGTGAACATACTAAAAGTCCACTCTCCTAGGAGATAAGCTGGAGTGGAGGGGTTTAAAGTATCCAGTTTTCGGGGTTTTACTAACATCTCAGGAACGGTGCGTCCTAGACAAAAATGTTCTTCTACCGAATGAAAGCCTATGAATTTCTCTTATTTTTAACAGGTCAAACCATATTAGTAAAGACGTCATTTATATACAGAGATTCTTGCCTTGGAAAAATAATAGTTTGCAAGTGGCATAGTCTCTTTGAGCATGAGCGAGAATCACTTAAAGGGCACCTCCGACTAGAGCGATCTGTTGGTGACTACTTACTTACTACAATATTCATCGTAAAAATAAAGAAAATAATATTAGACGATGCTCATATAAAGAAGACACACTATACAAAGGTGTTTGGAGTATCAGACATAATCATTTTTATGATCTTCTATAATCATTTTGCCATGATGAAAATCAGTGCAAGATAGGTACCGAGAATGCACAAACCAACAGCGCGTGAAATGTTGGCGTGGGTTTTTGAGCCTCTGTAATGAAGATATACATGGTTTATTGAGGTGAATTCTTAAAACTGGAAACTAAAAAGTTGAAAATAAGTTTACTTAGCAGAAAGTAATTTTAGTAATCAGTTGTAGTTAATCAGAAATGATTAAATGAGTATTTTATAATTTTGAAATTGGTGCCAAGTAAAACAATAACTAGGTATTATCAATCTTAATTTGCTATTGTAGTAAGTAAGGTTCTTATAGTATTTGCTTGGTACCAACTTCAAAATTATCAAAAACTTATTTAATCATTTCTGATTAACTAAATCAAAATACAAATTACTTTCTGCTAAGTAAACTTAATTTTAACTTTTTAGTTTCCTTTACGTTTGAAGTCGGTTTTTTCTGTTTAAAATTATTTTATTTTACGATTTTCAGTGATGGGTAGACCTAAATCTTGCTTAGGTATTATTTTTGTACGAATTAAAGATTTTGGAATATTGAACCGTATGAAGTAAGCCCGACATGACTGCTGTTAAGGAATTCACTCGACTGTCTATGGTCACCTGTAATGGCACTTAAACCCATATGGGTGCAAAGTTCTCATCATTAGAAATAAATTAAGTCCAAACACCAAATAATTGCTGTAAATCGTTGTCGAGTTCCCTCGACTGTCTTTACGCTCCATCATCAGATCGACTCCAAACCTTCAAAAAATAGTAGTACCTTAATGAAAAAAATAACATATTCACTAGTCGCCAGTACGATTTTTGAAAGTTCCCCTCGAATTTCCTGGGATGCCATCATCAGGTCCTGGTTTTCTTATCATGGTACCACACTTGGAATATCAACTTTCCAACAAAAAAAGAATCATCAAAATCGGTTCATAAACGACAAAGTTATCCACGTACACATATATAAAAAAATATATATATTATACAGTCGAATTGAGAAACCTCCTCCTTTTTTTTATTATTATTGTGTATTGTGCAATTTTTATCAATGTGTTGTCTGTAGCTTATGTCAAATAAATGTATTTTATTTCTTTGTTCTATAATAGAACAAAGAAACAAAACAAAAGAAACAGAACAAAAGCAGGACATCCTTTGCAATAGAATGTCCTGCTTTTTACGTAAATTTTCAAGTTTATAAGAGTCTCGTTTCATTGGCTACCCTGCATAAATTGGTCTTAGACATTTTATTTTTTCTACTCTATAGTGTAGAACTGGCTCCAAACTACTTTTATCTGTTACCAAAACCTAAGAAAGACGTTTAGGGGATGAAATATTTTACCTACAAAGAAGTGAAGAACACCGTTTCAGCGGTATTTATATTATAATATTTTTTTAATTATAATATAAATAATTTTTTTAAGGTAGTGTATACAAATTAATTAATCATTCTGATGAATGTATTATTATTGTAGGTGAATATTTTAAATAATAAAAATGAATTTGGGTTAATATTTTATCTCCTTCCCACCATTCCGCGAATTTAAAAGTATAATCTTGAGCCACAAACGGTGTTTTTGTTCATTTCTATTTTTTTAGAGCGTGTAGCTCAAAAACTATTGGAAAATAGAAAATGTGCTCAAAATAAAAGCTGTAGAGAATTTTATAAGCTTTTTTTTTACATTACACACAACACAGCGCCATCTAGCCCCAAATTAAGCTATTATATTTGCTTGTGTTATGGGTACTAAACAACTGATATACTACTTATATACATTTTTTTTTGTAAATACATACATATTATAGATAAATTACACCCAGACACAGAACAAACAATCATGCTCATCACACAAAGGTTTGTCCTGGGTGGGAATCGAACCCACAACCTCCGGCTTAGCAGTCAGGATCACTAACCACTAGACCAACAGGCCAGTTAATGGAAGAAAATTTTTCTCTACGACGCACCGTTTCCTCTTTCTGAGATATTAGCAAAAAAACTGAAAACTGGGTACGTACTTTAAACACCTCCCATCTCCAGCTCACCTCCTAGTAGAGTGAAATTTTAGTATGTTCACTCCCTGATCATCCTAAAAACGTTTCTGAAGAAATTTCTCACGCACTGTATAATTCTTTATTGACTGGAGTAACAAGCAACCACCATAGCATATTGTGCTTGCAATATCAAAAGTCTCTCATGCTTTTAAAGTACCAAGGGCGCACAATACTCTTTACTTTTTCACTGGAGGCATGGGCTAGCTCGAAAAGCATTAGAATTAAAATCCTAACAATATCAAAAGCAGCACACTGCTATTTTATACCTAAGTAGGTTTTTTCACTATCATCACTAGCAAAAACATACTTTGTAAAAATTCGTACAACCTCGTAATTTTTTCATTAAGTGGCTATCTATATCTAGGAAATAATGAATAGAAATGAAAACAAAACATTTTAAAAAATAACAAGGCTATTACTAGACCTATTCCACTAAACTACATTACATACTAATTTAACAAATTATATACCAATTACATCTCAGTCCTCTTCCTCTTCCCTTTTACTTCCTCATCCCCTTCTCCCTGCACAGACGGCAAACGGCTTGGTTGTGTTTTCTAAGCATTATTGCTGCAATGCTTGAAAATATAGCCATGACCGGATGTTACGGCTACCACTTACTATCAAATGGACTGTATGCTTGTTTGCCACCAAAGGTACTTATTTACTATTTTAAGTAGTTTATAATTAATTAATTAATAGAAAAAGGTCTCCATCATTACAAATAGTTCACCTGAACGTAATTATAGCTTAGTTTGGAATTTAAACTAACTCGAATGATTATCGCTAAAATGCACTTATGTAAATTATCTTTTGACTTCTGGTAATTAATCACAGAATAAATTGGAAGTATTTAGACAGTAGGAGAAAGACACAAGAAAAACAAATGCCTATTTTTATTAATTAAAGGTTGCCTTTCCTTCACATATCGCCACATCTTAAGCGGTTGAAGAAGCATCGTTAGTCAAATTGTGAAGATTTTTAATAAATTTCTTAGTCACCTAAGAGATGAAGTTCTTCTTGCTAACAGAATAATGCTTATTCACAATGTTTTGGAACTCCTACTCATCGACAGGTCACATGTTTAGTGCAAACTATTTGAACACAAACAAAATCAAAAGATGCAAAAAAATAATTATTAATTCCCTAATTATTCTTTTAATTCATTGATTAACTTTCATCATCATATCAGCTGAAAGACGTCAACTGTTGGACATAGGCCTCCTCCAAGTTTCAAGGCCACCTTGGCCGGTTATGAACCA
The DNA here is from genome assembly GCA_963082885.1 of Parascotia fuliginaria. Lineage (NCBI taxonomy): Eukaryota > Metazoa > Arthropoda > Insecta > Lepidoptera > Erebidae > Parascotia > Parascotia fuliginaria. The sequence goes on along the minus strand of OY720173.1, from coordinate 10,891,879 downwards.
CCCTTATCCATCGGTCTCCCTCTAGCCTTATGATTAATTTTACTATTATTTTTAGTAATAAGTACTAGTGTATGTATAAGGCATGACCAGCTCCTTAACAACAAAACTTTCAAATTTCAAGAATTAAATTAAGACACATTACTAAGTAATATTATTTAGCTATGATCTACTACAGAATTGAGTTTATCTTGATACATGATTAGGTACTACTCAAATGAAGAGCAGGTGGTCTGATTTATTTTATGGGAAGTATACAAATATTTAATTCTGGGCTAATCACTCTGCTATCGATAAACGTCACACAATAGTGTAAAATTTAATACCTAAGAAGCGATAAATAATTTGTTACCGTATATCTTTATGATTGTTATCAGATATATGGCTCACGATTAGACACCTACTTAGTTAGTATATTATTTAGTTTGTACGCATTGTTGACATTTAGTCGACGTTGGGCCGTCCTGACAAAATTAAACAAATGTGCACAAGTGGTAATAAATAAATAAAATCATTAAGATGAACGGCAACAAAAGCCAAGAAGAAACTATAACAAAAAACAAAAGGAAAAAGCCAAATATATTTTCTCGACTTTTCATATGTTGGATATGTCCTGTGCTCATCAAAGGTAACCAAAGAGATGTCGAAGAAGATGACCTTATAGTTCCAAGCAAGAAATTTGAATCTGAAAGACAAGGAGACTATTTTGAAAGGTGTGTTTTAAATTATAATATTTTTTTTATTTAGCTCGCTTTAATGCATATTCATATCCTTCAACTTCTAAACGATGCAGACAAGCATAACAGGCTTGAAAATCAATATTTATAATACTAATTATTTTTGTGAATATATAATAATATAAACTTGTTCAGTTAGTAGGTATTTTAGATACCATACGTGAATACTAAAATTAAATGCCAATATTTATTTATGTGCTTTTGCCGGAATATTTATTTACGGGTATGATTTAATTTGGATATACTGTAGCTTTCCATCAGTTAAAAAAGCTATTTTATTTATAGAGCAACACGACAAGAATTTCAGTTATTTCTGTAAATAATCATCATGAATGTACCTACTCGTATACGTCCAAAGGTTGTCTGATATAAAACACTAATAGCGATAAGACCTTATTATATCTCCTAATATTTTAATTAACTTTAAATGGTGTACATTCATCATTATACACCGCATGTTATACACACAATAATAAAATCTGTCTTAAATACCGTATTTTTAAAATTACAAAATTCGACTTTGTAATTTAATATTAAATATGATTTTTATATCATTTATATTTTACCTAGTTATTGAAGCGATTTATTATCGCAAATAAATATTGCAATTATTTTATGAAATATTTTTTAAATTAATAAATTGAAAAATCTCCTCCCACTAAACTAACAATTTAGTAATTTTTTGTAGTCAATTAATATAAATATTTTTTATTAATTTTACTAACGTTTATATTTTAGTACTTAGTACGTGATTATTAATTGACTTCATCAACTTGATTATCTAAATGTAAATTAATACTAAAAAGAGAAAGAATAGATTTTTATATGTTGGTTTATTTCGATTGAACTCAAGATTTACAGAACTGATTTAAACAATTCTTTCACCTTTAGAAAGCTACAAGTAGGACAAGTAGTTAAGTATGTATAACATAATATTTTATCATTCATTTACAAAATTTCTATATTTGAAGCGCCTTTGTAAATCTGAATGATGCAATATGTCACTATTGCTATGATATTTTTCGTTGGCGTTTGTTGTGAGACTTGATACCGAAGCGAAGCGAATTTACGCCTATAACCTTCCTCAAGGACGCTTGTGTGTCGACCAAAGAGTATAGTGTCGACGTACCGTAGACAAGAACATGTACTAGTTGCAGTTATTCATAATATAAGTGGTAGGTAGCCATTTGTCAATGTAGGAAATTTGATATTTTTTCACTTCCTTACAAGCGTGATGTTTCTATACACATAAATACAAAGTCAAATTATGTCAGTTTTTTTCTTTGCCTATTAATATTAGTGTAGTAAGAACAGTACTTAGGTTGTTGTATTTGTGACTCTGTACAACTCAATACGTAATTATGTTCTGCTCACCTTTGCTTTCTATTTAAGTCGATTCGTGACTCGTGTAATATGTTTTGTCTTGTGTGCTTTGATTTCGTTATTTCTCTTTTTGTAGTCAAACTGTTGATCTAGATAATGTCTACGGCTATGTCTCTTTTGTGTGTTTTACTATGTTGTTATTTTATCTAGAATTTCTTAATTTATGGGTTTGTCATCCATGAAATCGTAAAATTATTCGAAAGCATATTCGAAGGTCTGAAGGACATCATTGTCGTTTTATTATTATTAACCGGATTTGTTTGTTGATATAGATACCTGTAGATACTACAACGTCAGATGTTTATTTGTATTTTACAAATAATTGTAACTGATTAAGCAGTCAAGCGGTACATGCTAGCGTGATATGATTCCAGCCAAGCGCAATAGTATCACAACACAATTTCTCACTGTTTTTACCCCAAAAGTAATGCCTGTGCAAATTCTAGGTTTAGATTTCAAAGATTTAGGGAAAATATTCCTTATGTAATAAAGTACAGTAAAAAGTACCTATCTACTACATTGCACAGAGAAAGAGAAAAGAAGAGTCTTACAAAAAGTTAAAAATTTTTAAATGTAATTTATTATCAAGTTTATCATCCACTGTACTACAAATTTGTTTAATATTAATTAATATCATTGCATCATGTCTTTTCACTTAAAGTGACTCAAGATTATCCTCACGATCTAACAAATTCCAGTAGCAATTCGTGAGTCAGGTCTACTAAGCACTTTATTAAAAAGCCAATCATCATTGCTATTCGACCCAAGTTGAAACTTGAGAGCTTCAGTAAACCACTGCACTGAAGCATAGATATTTAAACTAAATGTTGTACAACGATTTGCACCCACATATCATATGTCCAACGAGTTTGAAAACAAAAGGTTTGGACCTTTTGTTCCTACAGGATCAATACCTCTCCTTACACATGTTTTTCTAACTTACAATATTGAAATATTCTCATGTTCTTCATAAATATGTATGCAACCGTGAATACTTTGTTGACTGCCATGGTCGTGTAAAGATTGAGTTAGTATTTATAACCACCTAACTGGCGATTCATGTACATAATTAAATTTTACTGGCAATAAGCATGCGCATTTTAAGGTATTGTCGGTTTTAAGGGACACCACACCGCAATAATGACGCCGAAATAATTCACGTTAATTAGTTTTAGTTTATATAAAATATGTATTAGTTTATAATTTTTCTTATGTATTGTATGTGTATATGTATTGGCATGTTATGGGCCTTAGATGCCTGAAATAAATGATTATTATTATTATTATTAATAACAATATTTAGCTTCAGGAACCACTCTTTCGCAAACCCTGTGCATGAGCGTATCCTTCCATAAAGTCTGCTTTAATAGTTGCAATGCCAAAACCTACTCTAAGCTAAAAAATATTTTCGCAAATTACGCTTAGATTAAAGAGGCTTATCTACGATCTTTTAAAAAAATCGCTCCAAATTAAAAAATGTCAGTTATTTTTATACTCGTAGGTACTATCAAGGAGAACTTGTATCTAGTTTTGAAAGTATTTGCATAGTTTAAAATATTTAGTATATTTGATAATGTAAACGATCCCAAATGTAGGTACCACGTACCACCTATATTTCATTTTCAATAGATTAGTAACTAATTTCATTTTCGCTAGGTACGTAACTGAGTAAAAAAAAATTATACACGTAATTATAGGCGTTATAAAATTAATAATTTATATGAAAAATATATAAAGGAACAAAAGCCAGTTGCGGTGTCATATCCTATCCTTAGGAAACCTACCAAATAATATTTTTTGTGGGGTCGCCGATGAACAACATGGTGATTATATTCGCAAGTGATCAAAGGACACTAAAGAGTCGCCTATAAACACCAAGGTGATATCATCCAGGTGATCAAAGTGGAATAGACCGTATTTCATCGACTACGGTATGATTTTCACTACCAAATTTTTAGATAACATCCATAATCCATACCATATTTGCTATATTTGTCATACATGATTACCGACGGTTAGTATGCTCTCCGTGGCGACAGGCCCGAAGATAAATACATTTTATTTCACTTGCACATTTTTATCACATTTGTCCATTATCATATACCTTACATATATACGAGTATATATATATATATATTTTTGTTTTTCAAGTTATGGGGTCCCATATCGGTAATAAGGGACGAGGCAATTGCAATAACGGGTCACAATGGGGTTGTTGACAGTAGGTAATCAAAACCTTAATTTGACATAACTTCGCATAAAAACAGTACCAAAATAATTATTTCAAATGGTTGAATATGCCAAGATTTTATAATAGATATGTCATAATTACTACAAACGTATAATTTGTATTTTTGTATACATGCTCAGCACAAATAAAATAAAAGCATGTCTCATCCTATGTAACCTTTCAGACCGCTTTCACACTGATTTTAGTCAACATAAAATAAATAAAGGTTTCAAAGTTCCAATTATAATCTTTACTGAGAATATGACATTTATTTGTAAAATACCCACGATGATTAGGGTTGCCAACATTTCTTCGGCGAAATATAGTATTTTTCAAAATTTGCTAAAAAATATAGTATATTATAAAAATATTAAAAAAATAGACAATGTATTTTTGTTACTTATTTATTTTTATAAAAACTATTTTCACTTCTTGCATTTTTTAAAAATAAGGATTTGTTTGTTGGATATCGATGTTGAAAATATAGTATTTTTGCGTACTATATATTACTTCAACAGTATATAGTACGCTGATCCGAAATATAGAACAATACTATATATTATAGTACGGTTGGCTACCCTAACGACGATACATCTATTTATGTTTTATGCAGTTTCCGTAGTGAAACTGTCTAGAAATGAAAAGTCTTTCGATACACAGACAGCGTTATATAGGCGGTTATATGTGTCTGTAGAAGCAGACTGTAGAGTAGTAATATCACTATTGCTAATATTGGATTTTGATTTCTAAAAAAAATCTGCGCGGTCATCAAAAGACTCGCATCTACGAAAGAACGTCAGTACAGATTGTTACTTGATTATAGCACTACGATCTGACTCAGTAACCTCAGTTTTCAGTAAGCCCTACCACGAGTTTAGACAGTTTCACAAACCAAATAGAGTTTCGCTTCTTGGAGTACAGTTGACAGTCTAAATTTATATTAGAGGCACTGCTAGTTGGAAAAAGTAAAGAAGAAGCAAATGTAAGGAGGACTGAAAAATCGAGACCTTAAGTACTACGTTTTGTAAAACTATCAAAGCTTGTACTTATTACAGCTATAGGGAAGGTTTAAGTCTTTGTTAGTATTAGACTTCGGTGTTTTCTGGGATATTTATTTTAGAAAAATTCTTTTATAGATAATAATAATATGCGATGTAACCGACATTTAGGTACGCGGGCGGAGCTGCTGGCAACAGCTAGTCTATAAATATAAATGCGAAAAAATCATAAACTACCTAGATAGTAAGTAGTAGTATATTTTAAATATAAAGTAGGTATATTCATAGGTGGTATATACATATTAGTACATAAATACAAAGATATTTATACGCATTAAATGCATTGTGTTATATGTTATTCTTAATCGAAGGCGATATTAGGAACCTACATATTACTTAAATTGCAAAATTATATGTTTCATTAGAAGTCTATAATGCTATTATAAATTTTAAACTTATACTTAAATTTGATTTAATTCTGATGTTATCCTGCGTTTTTCAATGTAATCCTTGTCGATAGTAAAGTTATATTAACTACATTGAATACCTAATTATGTCCTGACAATAAAACTGCTTTTGGCCGAAAACGAATTCAAAATTTAAGTACCTAAACAAAGTTTAAACCACACAATGCCCTAAACAAGTTTAGTTTATGCTTATCTCTTTCAAATTACCACTGATAACAATTTAATGGTGGATTTCCTCGCTTCTGCCTTTTCAGCTAGTGAAAAGGGATAAATTTCAATGGATATCCTGTCCGATACGGTTATAGGAGCAAACAGCGTTTATTTAGTTTTTTTTTTAAGTAAGATAAAGGATGAACAACGTTCCAGCTGTATATGTGTGAAAAAGATAGCAAGAATGAAATCTAAAATAAAATTGTTTGTTGCTCTTGATTGAAAATAACATAAATTCAACTATTATAATAAAATTAAAGAAAAACAAACAAATCTATAAAGGTATATAATCTAAGATTGCTTGAACATTATAACCCTTTTTTTGACTTCGGCATAGTCGGGTAAAACCTGAATGCAGATCTGCTCAATAAGTATGACCGACTTCCCAATAAATGCATTCGATTAATTTTTAATCTTCGTAAATATGATCATTATCTCTTCCTCTCGCTTTGACCAAAAATGGTTACCCGTTTGGCAGTGCCGAAATCAGTGCGCTCTTACTACTTTTTTTTTTTTACACTCTCCTACACTTAAAATTCCTCCACACTTCCAACCTTTGTACTCATTTCATGACAGAAATCTTTGCTCTTCTAATAATCTTCTCCTAGCATGCCCCTCTCATACTTATGATTTCGTACATTTTTCCTTCTTTATTCAATTTGTCTTACTCTGGAAGTCAGGACGGTTACGGACCGCTATAAGTAAAACTAAAGGTACGGGTTATCCTCTTCGACATATTGGCAGAATCATCACATAAATAACGTATATATGTATATTTATATAGTAGTATGTGTGTATTGTATATATATATATATATATATATATATATATATATATATATATGTGTGTATTCAGTATATATTTATTTATATCAGACAATAATGTTTGTTGTTAACTTGCACCTACTTCGTTTACCTCTGCATCCTCCAAAGGTTGGCTGGTAGAAAACGCCTTTGGCATAAAGCCCAATGTACAATTTGTGCATAAAGTTAATAAATAAATAAATAAAATGAAACATATTAATAATGTTACCACTTATTTTTCTATTAATGTTATAATATCTATCTATATGTCTACAGATACTGGTTTGAAGAATTAGAAAATGCTGAAAAGAACAACAGAGAACCATCATTATGGAAGGCGTTACAAAGAGCGTACTGGCTGGCTTACATGCCTGGTGGTATCTACATCTTGTTGATAGCCATTTTGAGGTAAATATTTACTCCCACCCCGTATCCCCATTTTATTTCTCGAAAGATCTGGCACTGCTAGAACTCGTATAACACAGAAAAGATAAAAACACATTTAGAAAATACAAATTACACCAACACGAAATTAACTTAACAACAGATTCTGTTATTATGATCGTCCCTAGGCTGTTACACGAGCTTATCACTTGGCATGCTATACGCATATTCGACATTTGCTACCTTAAACTACATTTTAATGTCAGATCTTGAAATCATTCAATTAACATTAATACAAATAATAATTGATGACAATAATTTAAAATAAAGAAAAACCTTCACATTTTTCCTTTATCAAGTTGCGTTTAACACAAACATAATAATGATAATAAATTTATGCACAACAATCATGACGAAGTGAAATTGAACACAATTTAGGAATTAGTCACTAGTTGTTAATCATAATTTGCCTCAGATATATTATACGTAATAAATTTCGATAAGTAACTCGGTAGATATATAAAATAGGTGTTGATTTACATAAATATATGTATGTATTAAAATAAACGGTATCGCTCTAGTTTTCTAGATAGACTTGATTAGTTTTTTTATCATTAGATAATGTTCTTGTTTAATTTACCCGATGAATTATTAACAAAAACTGGGTTAATATGAATAAAGTAGAAGAGTAATTAATAAATTAATGGCGGTTTGGCATGAAAACTCTTATTTAAATTACTCTCTCTACTATTTGCTTGCTGTCGGGTTGCAAATGAGCATCAGTATTTTACATCGGGTTTGTCATCTGACCTCTACAATCCTATTTGTCAAATACTGATCGATTAGGGTCTTATAACTATCCATAACGACTGTCACAGATGTTTGTACTGGTATCAGCGCTGTGCTTTTTGGGAAACAGAAATGAGACTAATCTCGCTGATCAATTGTGCATTCGTTACGAATCATACATTAAGGTTATTATACGTTACTCACTACATTTTATTACTACTGTATGCTTTACAGATTTAGGTACCTTCAAATATTTTAGTACATCGGTACATGTTTGTTTCATAATCAATTTATTGTCGTAATAGCTCTTTAATAAATAATATTGTGTGTTGGTATTACGATGACGAATGACGATATTCAGACCTTTCTATCTTACTATTATTGCTTACAACTTCATTGAAACATATAATAATAATAATAATATGTGGACACTATCACACACCGTCATCTAGTCCCAAGCTAAGCAGAGCTTGTGTTATGAGTACTAGATAAATGAAATATAATACATTACATAGATTTTTTTTGTAAATACATACTTAAAATACATAGGTAACACCCAGACTGAAGACAAATACAAATGTTTATCACACAAATATTTGCCTTCCACGGGAATCGAACCCACGACACCCGGCGTCGCAGTCAGTTACACTAACCACTAGACCAACGGTGCAGTCGCATAGGTAAACATTTGTTACATTTGCAGACAATAAGATGCGTCTGATTATTGTAACAAAGCTGTGATGTTACCTGATTTGCCCTCTAATAGTTTCAATCGCTGAACATAGTTATGATGCGACGAAAAGTCATGGTTTTTAGCGTTAATTTCACCCACATTTGAACGGTGTCAGAATATAGTATCTGCGGCGGTATCAATCTCGTCTTGGTTGGTTTAGGCACTGCAGCACGGCATGGCAGCTATAAATATTAGTCATGGTCGTCAATAACTACATTAATTGTATTTTTTGTGACATTGTCACAAAAAAGGAACTAAATAAAATGTAGACTCATATTGTGCGGTGTTCCACAGAACTGTCCAACCGATTCTGTTTGCTGAGCTGCTAGGATATTGGTCTGTGGATAGTACCATGACGCGTTATGAAGCTGGCATGTACGCGTTGGGTATGTTGGCCATCAACTTTGGCGCTATGATGTGTCAGCACCACAACTCTCTCTTCGTATATCGTTTCAGTATGAAGATTAAAGTGGCAAGCTCATCATTATTATACAGGAAGGTAAGACCTCTCCGTAAAATTAAATATGAGTGAATTTTCGTTTACACCTACAAGGACAAAATGATGAAACTGAAATCAGTTAGTTAATGTGTTGTGAAAGATCTCACAAAATTATAAACATTTCATATAAGGATTATATTTAGGCAAATTTGATATAAATTGCATTTAATTTCTAATCTGTTATTTTAATACAGTTGCTGCGTATGAGTCAAGTATCTGTAGGGGAGGTGGCAGGCGGCAAATTGGTGAACTTACTGTCAAACGATGTAGCCAGATTCGACTACGCGTTCATGTTCCTCCACTACTTGTGGATGGTGCCCATACAGGCAGCCGTGGTGCTCTACATATTGTACGAATCCGCTGGATACGCTCCATTCGTGGGCTTGTTTGGTGTCGTGTTATTAATCCTGCCGCTACAAGGTAAATAAAATATTCTATTAGCTTTATATTTCCCAAAGAGGTTTTGTTTCACATCACGCTTAGCTTATTCGGTCATGCGCGTGACTATAAAATCGACTTTATGATTAGATAAAGCGCAAGGTTGATTTTTCTATGTGCGCAATACTTAGTGGGAGGCAAATGCAGTGATGAAATCTGGAAGTGCTGATTTCTGATTTAAACAAAAACAAGTACCTAGATAAAGAATACCTGTAACAATGACTCTAACAGTTAAATTGTCAAATTTTTACTTTTTATAGATAGGTACCCACGTTACGTACGATTTTTAATCTGTTATTCTTATTACAGCTGGATTAACAAAGCTGACTGCTGTCATAAGACGTGAAACAGCTCAAAGAACAGACAAACGTATTAAGTTGATGAGTGAAATTATTAGTGGCATACAGGTAGGTAACTTCTATACAGATATTTTTTTTTTCTGGTTAATGCACTTAGTATTATTGAGAATTTAACCCCTGGTTTTAACCACCACATAATGCAGTATTATTTTAATTTTACTTTGTGTTTTGTTTTTTTATTTTGTAGGTATTATTAAAAACAAGGATAGAGACAAAGTAAGGTTAAAATAAGATTGCTACAAGAGGTTGTGGTAGGGCCCCTGAAACTCGATATGTTGCCAAAATCAAATATAGCTTAAAGAACTCAACAGCCCAAGTGCGCTGACTTATACGCACAGTTCTGACCTATGATAAAGATAATTTAAGATTCTATAACTTTAGAAACAGTGTCTACATCTGTCAAATTGTCAAACAAAGCCGGAGACAAATCTATACTATTGCGAAAGAGTTTGTTTGTTTGAATGATTCTTTTTGCGTATTTATATTTCTAGTCCAGTTTACGAGGAACGTTAACGGTAACATCACTTTGCTGGCGACAGGAGCAGTGCAGTAAGCAAAGACGCGGGTGAACACGCGCCGCGGAAAGCTAGTTAACTGATAATTCTTCTGTTTCTGATTATAATAATAATAATATATGACGAGAATCTAATCAAGGCTGCGAAAAAATATCTTAATTTAGTCTATGAGATTGTTGACATATGTGATGTGGATTCTGCTGTCATTGTGCCGATAGTCATGAACGTAAATAGCAAAGAGCCTCCGCCAACACCTAAAGAGGCTCGCATTAGGTGGATGGGTCAAGGCTCAGATCCAGAAGGCAGTTCAACTTGGCACGGCACCTATTTGAGAAGATTCCTTTTCCTGGAACTCTAGCTGCCGGTAGCTTTTGCTTTAGTCTTGTTGCCGGTGGTAATCTTTTATTATATTTTTAAGTTGTATTTTCTTGTTTTCCTAAAAATATGTATGTAATTAAAAAAATAATGAATATGAGGAAGTATTAATAAAGAGAAAAATAATAATAAATAATTTATTTTGGGTCGCATAAACCCATAGATAAATACTTTACAGACTAACATACGAGTACTTAATTCTTATAAACTTATAAACACTACTTCTCATGCACTACGTCACTGTGCGTTCGTATAGCACTTGTCCACGGAATCGACGAAACACGACACCTTGGGGCTATTGTTTCTCCAAGACGAGGTGCATATAACATGTTGTTACTCGCACAAACGCCTGGAAATTGACGTTGAGACGCGACTCCAACTTATTAACTTTTCACAATTATGAACTTGTCGCTTCCGCGCGTCTACTCTTATCTTATATAGCTGAATTACTTACGTTACAGGTCATCAAAATGTATGCTTGGGAGAAACCCTTTCAAGTAATAGTTAAAGCAGCGCGTGCATACGAAATGAGTGCTCTAAGAAAGTCCATCTTCATTCGGAGTTCTTTCCTTGGTTTTATGTTGTTCACGGAAAGAAGTATTCTGTTTTTCACCATATTGACGCTCGCGCTTACTGGCAACATGATTTCGGCTACTATGGTAAATATAACGATAATTATTATATTGGCATTTCCAGAGTAGGTAGTAGGTAGTACTACTCTGAAAGTTCTACAACAACATTAAAGTGTCTGTTAATGTTGTGTATCTTCCTACGATGTGAGTTTGACCGCTGACGATGCTAAACACAGTAATAAGTAACAAAATATTATTTTTCAGATTTACCCCATTCAACAATACTTTAGTATAATACAAATGAACGTAACGTTAATCCTACCGCTCGCGATTGCCAGTTTGTCTGAGATGTTTGTGTCCCTTGAACGTATTCAGAATTTCCTCACGTTGGGTAAGTACCTACTGTGCTAACACTAATGGGTCGATGACATTATCT